>OZ012680.1:92810459-95621228 GCA_963942445.1 Argyra leucocephala
AGTGATGAACATCTTCTACATAAAGTAGTCTATTTGTTAAATAACTTGGCATCATTTTATATTTTATTTTATATACAATTATCAAAACATTCATTTTTATTCTTTGGGACACACTCATCCACTTTAATGTTCTCAGCATGAAAGATTTTGAAGTAAATTTATTAAGTTTTAATATTATTCTCATCCCTCGGTTTTGCATTTTTTGTAATCTGTTCATCATTTCAGCATTAAACATGAAAAGTATTGATGAGCAGTATTCAAAATGTGGTTTTATTATCACATTAAATATTTTAATTGCACTAAATATCGATAAATTTTTCCTTATTTTTGAAAAGAAGTATAGTTTTTTATTAATTTTTTTACATATGTATTCTAAATGTGGTTTAAAGCTCAATCTATCATCTATTACTAAACCTAAATATTTAATTTCATTAACAATATCTATTTCTACATTTTCTATTAAAATTTTATTATTTAAAACACTATTAATAACCATACATTTCGTCTTTTCAGTGTTCAATTTTAACTTATTTTCTATAAACCATTCACCTAATCTTTTTAAATCGTCATTTATTTTTTGAGTACATTCTTCAATAGAGTTGCCAACAACATATATTAAAGTATCATCAGCAAACAAAGCCAAATTTGATGATTGCACAACTCTCTCCATATCATTGACGTATATCAAAAACAGTATTACACCCAAAATTGTTCCTTGTGGTACACCTAATTTAATATCAATCTGATCTGAAACTATGTCATTAATTTTTGTTCTTTGTGAACGATTCTTTAAATATGACTCAAACCATTTTAATTCGCTACCGCGGATACCATACCTATATAATTTGTTTAGTAATATATCACGATCAATTGTTTCAAACGCTCTGCGAAAATCAAGAAAAACAGCTACGACTACTTTTTTATCGTCAATTGCCATTTTCCAATTCGTCAAAACTAAATTAAGTAATGATTCGCAGCTATGATTCTTTCTAAAGCCTGATTGATTTTGTGACATAAAGCAATTTGTTTCAAAATATGATTCTAGTTGATTGTAAATGACTTTTTCCAATATTTTTGATAAGGTAGAGATCATGTTTATAGGACGAAACTCATTACACTTAATGGTATTTTTTACCTTTTCAATGGGTACTACCATTGATTCTTTCCAGCAATCAGGAAAAATTCCGGTTTCAATTGAAGAATTTATAATTGAAAGTTGATTTCCACCAATTAAATCAATACTATCACAAAACATTTTTATATCACACAAGTTCATATCTTTTTTATTTTTTATTGATTTTAATATCAAACTTAATTCTTCAATTGTAATTAGTTTCATTTTAAATCTGACGTTCGTGTCCGGTATTATGTTTTTATATTGTTTCACAGTAATCGATTTATTAATATGCTCTACGCTTTCAACAAAATATTTATTAAATCTATTAGCTATTTCTACTCTATTTTTCACTTTTTCATTTTCAAATTTAATTTCTTTTATCTCACTTTTATGCTTTTTTAGTACTAAGTTTTTTATCGATTTCCACATAGATTTTTGATCCGACGCGTAATCTATTTTATTCGAAATGAAATTATGTTTTGCACTGCTCAATTTATTTTTATAGTTGTTTCTTAATGTTTTATATTTGTTCCAGTCATTTTGACTATCACTAAGAACCGAAATTTTATAATGCTTTAATTTTTCTTCTTTTAGCTTTTTTAAATCTTCCGAATACCATTCACAATTACTCTTATTTTGTTTTTTTGTTATAATAAAATCTTTAATTATATTTTGCAAGCTCTTACTAAAAATTTCTGCCTTTTTATTACAATCTAGAAAATATGTAGTCATTATATCACTAAATACTATTTTACTTCTAAATTTACTTATATTGTATCTTAAAAAACTTATGTTTTTACGCTCCTCTTTCGGATTCGTATTATTACTTATATTTATTCTAATCGACTCATGGTCACTTATCTTTAAATTACTGTCAACATTTGCACTAATATTATATTGATCATTTACTATTACATAATCAATTAAGGTTCTCGAGTTATTTGTTATTCTTGTACATTTAGAAACTATTTGTTTAAATCCATTATCACATATTATGTCACTTAGAAGAGATTTGGATGTGTTATTTGTTAGCCAGTTTAGATTAAAATCTCCAGCAATTATTATTTTTTGTTTTATTTCCACAAATTCATCTAAATATATACTGAAATATTTATAAAAATCATCGTTTGAACCTAAATATCCCGGTGATCTATACAGTGCTGCTAAATAAAATGTAGTATTCTCATTATATACTTTAATTAATAGCCACCAAATTTTTAAGCCAAATGCAACAGATTTAATAACTTTATATGACCAATTTTTTTTTATATAAATTAAAACACCTCCTGTATGACGTGATGTGGAATTAGTCCTCACTATATTATAGTTATCAATTGTTATTAAGTTATCACTATCCAAATCAGATAAATGGGTTTCACTTAGAAAAATAAATTCGAAGTTATTATCTAAAACAATTTCCTCTAATTCACTAAAATTATTTATGATACCTTGAATATTTAGGTAGACACACTCAATATTTTTTAATTGCTAGTATATTATTTTGTTTTTTTCTATACTCAATTTTTTTTTATATATCGGACAATCGACACTTTTTGTTTCGTGATCAACACTAATATTTTCAAGATTCAATTCAATTTTAGCTCTGAAACAATTTAGACATTTAATTTCATTTGCAGTACAATCAGTAGCTAAATGGTCTTTTTTGCCACATTTGTAACAACACGATCCAATAGTACACTTAGAAGAATTATGGTTATAACCCAAACATTTATGGCATCTGAGTACACTTAAAAATTCATACACCTTACATCGATCCCATACAATATTAATTTTTCCTTGTTCTATAAATTTTTTAAACGCACTTCCATCAATTTCAATTATAGCATTATATACCGATTTAATTTTTTTTGATTCATAAACTTTAAGACACTTAACATTTTTTATCTCTACATTATTTTGAGCTTTAATTGCATTAATAACTTCTTCTGAATTTAGTTTTTCACTCATACCAACAACTAAAATTTTTGGATTATGTAAGGTAGGTACTTGCACTTCATAATTTTCACCAAATTTGTTTTTTATTTCTGTTTTAATTTTTTCAGCTGATTGCTTATTTAAACAACTTATTGATATCGCACCATTCTTTTTTAATTCATGAATATTGTTCACTTTCAGTGAAAGAGCAGAAGGATTTATTTTATCTTTTATTTCTTGAAAGGTTTTCGCACTATTCTGGTTTTTTTCTTTAGGCTTAATAATAATCGGTAACTTTAGCTGATCGGCGTAAGTTACTACATTTTGCTTTTTTGTTTCATAATCTTTTTTTATTTCACCAATAATTTCATTTTTATATAATTTTATATTATTAATTATATTGTTTTTGTTTTTTTCTATTTCCTCACTAATGCTCGAACGTTGTTTTTCACTCAATTCTTTTATCGCATCTTTTAGTTCATTAATTTTTTTATTCACACTTTCAAAACCTTTTACACTACATTCGTCACAAGAGTACTTTATGTTTACATTAGAGTTTATTATATGTAACTCATTTGAAGTGAGTTTAGAACATTTCGTATGAGTAGCTCTACCACATGCAAATGCACATAAAATGAAACTCTCGGTATTTTTGATCGGCTTATTACAGTTCTTTTCAAGGCAAATTACACTCATTTTATTTTTGTTTATAAGAAAAGAAAAAAAAGAAAAAAATAATCTTCATTTCAGTAAAAAATAATCTTATATTTTGCTTTTGTTATAAATCCAATATGTTTTTTTTTTTTTTTTTTTTTTTTTTTTTTTTATTTAAAGTCACAATTCAGTTTTAATTTTCAATATAATTTATTAAATTTATTTCTTTTTAAATATATTATATCTTTATTTTAAATTTCCTCTAAAAAAAAGCGCGTGCTTTCATCAGAGAAATCACTCACTGACTCACTGACTCACTGAGAAATCACTCACAACTTTTTCCAATAAGTTATTCTTCAAATCAGTGCAATTGTAGTTGTCCAATCCAGATAATACAAATTTTAGTGGCTTAGTGCTTTTCGATTCATATGTAAAAAACTCTAGATTGTTTATTTTTAGTTCGTCAAGTGCTTTTATGTAAGATTCATTTGTGTTACAATACAGTTTTATACCAATTGAAATGGATCTGACATAATAATCATTTACACCAATTTTTTTCATAAATTCGTGAATTGTTGAAATTTTTTGTTTTATTATAGTTATTGGTGGTGGACCATTTTTCTTAGAATCAGTGTTTTCAACATTATTTTCGCATGCGTCCTCCATACACGTGCTTTCATTGTCATCATCAATAGTTTGTAGAGGTAAGTAATAATTACTCTCAGAAGTTTTCTTTTTTTTTTTGTGAATTGTCAAAATCACTGTTATTATTTATTTTAAAACTTTTCGCCATGTTTGTGTCTTTTTGCAAAAAAGCCACATTAATTTCATTTGAAATTGTTTTCCTTTTTCGAATAATTTTGAGATTTGGAATTCAAACAATTGATTTTAATGTTGTAAATTACAATTATTTTTCTATAATATGTTGTATGAACAAAATAATTTCTTTTAATAACTTTAGAAGTTTTCTCGATGCAAGCAAAGGGAATGAGTATGGTTTTATTACTTATATTTTATTACGAGCTTATAAGTTTAAATTTATTAAATTATTTAGTTTTAAGTCATATGAGTTATAAAGTGTAAGGATTCAAAATTATTCAAGTAGCCGGAAGGTTTCAGATATAGTATATAGATGCTCATTAACAAACATTTTCAAGATTTTCAAAATTCAGGTAAATTTGTGGATGTTGGTTAAGTAATTTTAAAAAAATAAAAATTACGCATTCTAATTTTTGTTTAAAATTAAATTAAACCAAATTAAACTGAATTGAATATTGTAATTGTATAGTAAAAAGACTAATCGTCTTATGTACAATTTATATAAATAAAAAAATTGCATTATTTATTTTTTTATTAATTTATTATTTGCATTTTTGCCTATTAGAAAATTTTTGTAGTTAACACTATATGATATTTGTAAGAAATAACAGAATTGGATCTTACTTTTTTTAAGAAAAAAAATATCTAATTATAAAATATTAAATATGTAATTTGGTCAATATGAAATTTTGTCTATTAAATATGGTTTTTATACTATATATTTTACCCATTGGCAATTTTTTTTAATAATATATTATAGGCTGATATTCCTTTCTATGTTATTAATATGTTTATTTTGTAAGTATGAATTGAAATTATTGAATTCGTGAATTGAATTAATGAATTCGTTTTTTTAAGTGTTTTCTATCTAAAAATCTTAGTTTGTGTGTTAATAAGTTATATAAATTTTGTAAACTAAAAATAAAATTATTAAAGCGAATCAGCCCAATTTAATTAATTAATTGGGAAAAAAAATTAACTGTGGAATCAAAAAACTACCCAGTATAATATTACATTTTTTTTTCTAATTTTAATTTCAGTTTATTCTCGAAAACTTACAGATTACGAGCATTCCTTTTTCTTGCATGCTTCAGAATACCTTCCTTGAACATATTTTCAGTATTCTTTTTTGTCCAGTGATCATCTGCTTTGAAAATAACCTCGTTAAATACAAATAGTATTCCTTCCAGATTTGAAGAAGGTAATTTTTCTATATCTGTCTTAGAAATATCCGTCCAGCTGTAATTAATCAGGACTTCTTTTGAAAACACGTAATCTACTATTTGGTACCCAATCTTTGAACCAAGTTGCTTACCACCTGTTCCTCCAAAGCGATATAATTCTTTTATCTGTTATAGAAATTATATGTACATAATAAATAATTTTAGAAATATACAAATTTAATTTTCAATTACCAAATTTCTTTTAAAATCTTCATTATTTACAATTTTTACATTTATTTCGCGTACATCTTCGCACGTTCTTAAAGGAAATATTTTCTCAAATTCCAACTCAATTTGGGAAGAGGGAGTTCCACTATCATTATTTATATTAATTTGTGTTAACATTTTGTATATTTTGTCCAAGTAAGTGTTGGTTTTAATTTGTTCTTTAATTATTCTGATTTCATTCTGTAATTCCATTATATCTTGTAATTTTTTTATGTCATTTACATTTATTTCCGAAGATGAATTAAGAAAAACATAATGCTGATTTGGGTCTTCGGTATAATTATTAGTATTTAAATTTTCTTCATAGTCAGATATGTTAGTATATTTTATGTTATTAAAATTTAGTTCATCATTGAGCGTTTCAGTTGTTTGGATATTACTTTCTATACTTTTATGGACGTTTTGAATTTTATTAGGCGATTTGACGAATTCATTTGAATTTAATGTTTGTTCTATTAAATTATTGCGACCAGCACAGTAAGTTGATGTAGCCAACCTTTTTTGGATCTTCTTCTATCGCAATTTGCAAATAAACTAAAAAAACATTGTTAATTTCAAAAATCATTTCTGAATCTGATTTTTTGTGAATTTGAAATTAAAATAAAAAATGGTAAACATACACTTTCTCACTTTCACTATCTGTGCAGACAGCGAAATTTTTTTCCATTTTTAAGGCTTCTTCAAATGGATGTTGGAGTACTTTACTAAGCAAGCGTATCTTGTCCACGAATAATCCACCTCACAGTAACCTTTGGATCTTAAAATTTCCCGCTTAAAATGAGATATTTGTTCTGGCCAGTATAGAATTTTATTTTCTTCCCGCTTATTGGGAACAGCAGTGTAATATTGACCATCGTGCTCCCTGGTTTCCACTATTTTGAAATAATTTTTTTCACTCAGTTTTTTCTTGTAATGAACGATTTTCAATGTTTATGTATTTATGTTTTAATATTTATGTATGTTTCTAGGAACATACTTAAAATAAAAAGTATTAAAAGTTTAATTTATATAGCTAAATAACTTTTTAAAAAATTGATCGTCGTTAAGTTTATTTATTTCGATGGCGAAAAAAATAGAAAATATTAAAAATAAAATTCTTGATCGCACAAAAAAATAAATTATTGTAAATTTTGAGTAACTATCACAGTAGTATACCAAGATAATTAGTTTAGAAAAGTAAAGTTTCCGGTATTTTGTTTTTAATATTGCGGTCAAATTAAGAATAAATTTTATTTTAAAAACACATGTATTTAAATAAAATGCGAAGACAATTCACAATAATTTGCATGCGATCAATCAATTTATTGAAAAAATTAATATTTAGTTTTAACTATTGTTTTATTGAAAATTATGAACATAAAATTATGAATCAACTAAAAATAACATAAAAGGTGACTTCAAAATCATGAATTCATTATAATGGATTAAAATTTAATTCTAGATTTAATATTGCAAAATAATTGAATACATACCTACTTATTACACTTAATGTTCCAAAAATAACTGACATTTTATTGTACGAAATAATAAAAAAATATATGTATTACAATAAACACTGTCGAATTTACTAAATGAATATTTATAAATTTATAATAAAATTTTTCTTTATTTACCAAGGAAGCAGATGTACTTCACTTAGTCAACTTATTTAAAACTACAATTAAATAATAATGAAATAGTTATATAATTATTTCAAATTACTTTTGTATTATATATTATTACTTGTTTTATATTATACAAATTATTATTTTATTTTTAACATTATTTACTATATCCATACTTAATAATGTATCGAAATCTGCAGCTATTCACTTAACAAACACAAAAAAAATTTCAACTAACTAACTAAACCGTTTGACCGACAACACAACAACGCTGTACACTACACACTAATGAAATAAGCAACTGCAAAACTTTAAACTCTTTAAAAAGAATGGATATGATATGATATGTCATGATATTTCAATATTTTAAAAAAAATGCCAGAAATAGACGGTAATAAGAATTGTATGTTCACGAAAGAGATAAAATATTGTAAAGCAAAAGGTGTTGCAAAATTAGTAAGATGAAATTCAAATACAATATTTAAAAATTCCTATTTCTTTTTGTTTTCTTAAAAATTATCAAAATGAAAATATGACTTGATTTTTTTTCGTTTGATAATTTTACAAAACACCTTACCAAACAATTACACACAATTACATACATATATTTTTTTCTTTAACTATTGTTAGGCTTATATAACAAGAAAAAATTATATTTATCTATAGTCTATACGAAAATATATTTTGTTCTGTCGTATAAACTTAATATTTTTTTGGGTACACATGCATATAAATATAATTACACAAAAAGAAGAATTCTGAACGACCCAGTCGGAAATTTCACTCATTCCGAAGTCATTCTTCACGCAGTACATTTTCACCATGACTACTTCCTTTTTCCCATTGCGATTTCATGTTACTTTTCTTAACGAATGTCATAGGGTGTAAGTAGTCCCTTACACATTACAATTTCATGCACAAGAAAGTACTTCTATACATAGACGAAAATGTAATGCATAAAAAAGCGCTTCTATATCGATGAAAATTTAATGTATAAAGAAGCACTTTTATATAACTGAAAATTTAATGTATAAAGAAGCACTTCTATATAACTGAGAATGTAATGCATAAAGAAGCACTTCTAAGAAACTTCTGCTGAAAATGTAATACTTGAAAAGGTGCTACTATGAATGAAAATAAATTCACTTTAGTAAATAAGGAAGGGCTTGAATAAAAAAATACTTTATTTTTTCTATAAATTAAATTTTTTTATTTTTTTTTCTTCATGTTCTTAATATGATTACCTTAAAATCTAAAACACTGAAAATTTAAAATACAAACATAAAAACAAATTCAATTTATAACAAAATAAAATTTAAAACAATCCAACATTAAATTCTTAATAAGTAAATTATTAATAAAACATAAATGATTATTATATTATTCTCAATTATTTAAATCTTAAAATTTAAAAACTTAAAATCTGAAATAGAAACATAAAAACAAATTCAATTTCTACAAAACTAAAAAAATTAAATTATAAATATTTAAAATAAAAATACCTAAATTCAGCCTTCTTTCGCCTTTTTTATACATATGTTTTTAAAATGTCGGTTCTTGTGTATCTTGAAACAAGACCGAATTTCTTTAATGTAATCGTCCTCTGAATATCCTTCCCTTTGTAATGTTGCTATTGTAAAGGTATTAAAAAATAAAATTTTAAAATTTTGAATAATTTTATAAAATAATTTTGTAAAATAAAAACTTACTGAATAAAGCATTGTTAAAAGCTTTATAGTTTTTAAAACAATGCTTATTATGGGATCCATCGAAATTAAAATTAATGATAATATTGGAATCCAGTATTCTTTGAAAGTTTCTTATAATACCCTCTGGAGTTACAATTCTTTTAAGGATTTTAATCTGGATATTATATAAAAAACAAATTTAGAAAAAACTATTTAATCGATAGAATTTATAATTACGTATTTCGAAGAATTTCCCAAAATTAGAAGTTCTAATTCGTCCAGTTCCTCTTTGGTTTTTACAGGGAAATAAGGTGCTGAATCTCCGATGCCAACTTGTTTATTAACTGCTTGATTGAGTAATGAAAGAATTTTTCCCTGTATTTCAATTATTTGTAGATTTTAGTCTACAAAATATTTTAGTTAAAAAAAATTAATTATCTTAAAATTGGAAATTTACCTTCTAGATTCTGTATTTTTTTGTCAATGTAATCTAAGAAATCAAAAGTTGTGTATTAAAAAATAATAAAAATATGTTATTTTGCTTGTTATATGCTTACTTTATAAATCCCGAATTGTTGTGGGAGGAACTTCATTTTCGTCTTTATTTAGTGTATCTGTAATTTAAAATTTAAATTTTTCTCAACTATTGTTTAATAAAATGGTAAATACTATTTAAAAATTCGCTGGTACGCAAATGAAGATCTGGATTTATTCTTTTTAATATTCCTCTTTTTGGCAATTCTGACATTTTGCTGAAAATATTCATTAAATTTAGTAGTTAAAATAAGATCTTCGATAATACATACAACTCGTGTTATGTACAATTATGTAGGAATAAAAACAAATTTGTTTTCATACGATAGGCGGACATATTTATGAGTAATTTCATTTATAAAAAAAGTTTCCGCCTGTGCTGCCGTAATTTGATCTCAAACTTCTAATATTCTGATGTACAATTTGAAAATGAGATGAAGAATTATCCATTATTAAGTTGCTGATTATTTAAGAAACCAAGTCTCTTTTTCTCCACAGAAATTTTCCTATTTAAGGTTGGACACTGTTTATTGTTAACGCTATGATTAACATTCAGATCCAGCTTCAACAGTTTATTTGTCCTCACACAATTAATGCATTTATATTCAACAGCCTGACAAGCTGTTTGTAGATGTTCTCCACCACATTTTTTACAGTTAACTGAAGGAGCAGAACAATTTTTAGAATTATGATTGTACCCAAGACATTTTCCACATCTTCTAACATCATAACTCTCGTAAACTTTACATATATCCCAACCAATTTTTAATTTACCATCGCAGAGTACATTCTTATAATCTTCAGTATTCATGTCTATAACTGCGTTAAATAAATTACCTTTATTAGCCTTAAAGTTGCGAATAACTTTGACGTCATCATTATACTGAAATTTATCTGGGCCAATAGTTTACTCCTAATTTCATCACCACTATATTGATCTGTCATACCTGCTATGAAGATTTTAGGATGTCGATTCTTCGGAATGAGAACATCGTACTTATTATTTAGAGTAGAGTTTTTTTCTACTTGCCTTTTTATATTATTCGCTGTAAAGTAAACTGCAACAGCCCATCTCTTCTGCCTACCACCCCGTTTAATTTAACATTTGTGCTTACTGGATCAATTTGACTTTTTAGTTCTGTTTTTGTAGATTCAGCCGTTTGATTTACCTTAGGTTTAACTAGTACCAATGGATATTTTTTTACAATCTCAGCGTAAGATTTCTTGTTAGTACTAGCTTTTGCCATGTTAATACTAAGATCCTTATAAATTTTCTCATTATGAGCCTTAAAATCTTCTGCAATGTTAGACATTTTTTTCAGTTCAATAACACCAGTTTCACAAGACTGTTGAGCAGTTTTCATAAATTTAAGTCTTTCAACATATCTTGCTTCGATCGCTTCCAGAAGATTTTTAATTTCAACTTCGTTTTTACTTAATGATTCATCGAATTTATTTTTATATTCCTCCAAAATAGTTTTGTTTTTATCTACCGCATTCTGGACATTCATTAATACTAGATCAACATTGTGAATATATAAAATACAGTCTTCACAAATGTATCTAATTCTGTTATTTGTCCCAAGAATATTACTTATAGAGTTATCAACTCCAGAACACTTCATCGCTGAGTGAAAAATTTTTCCGCACACTCCTGCACATCTTATTCCTGACTCTCCACGAATAACGTTTCTACATTTGTGGCAATCATTTGTGGCAATCAGACATCTAATGATTTTGATTTTTTTTTTTTATTCAACCATTATGATGCCTAAAGAGACTTCTCTCATTTTAAGGCTTTTTACAAAATTACAAAAATAAAGTTCAAAAATTCAAAAATTCAATAGCAAGTAACAATAAAAAAAACAAGTAATTGTTATAGAGACAATTATAGCAAAAAATTTTACAAGAAAAAAATAAAAAAAATGTAAATGAAAATTTGGATTATGTAATATGTTAAGAACAATTAAATGAGTATATGAGTGATTTCTCAAAAATTATGCATAAAAACAAAAAAAAAACAAAATAAAATTTAAAAAAAATTAAAATCAAATACAAATAACATAAAAAAAATCTTATCAGTTTTAAGTGCATAAACCAGTTTAAGAAATTGTAATTATAGTGATTTTAATATTGATCAATATATTTTCTAGTTAATTCTTTTTTTAGTTTATTATTGCTTAATGTTTTTAAGCCGTTATTAAGTTTGTTATATAATTGGATTGCCAGATGTATTGTTGTCGTTGTGCCAAAGTGTGTTGTTTTTTTCCTTTCAAGATGAATCGAATTCTTATTTCTTGTGTTGATCTGATGTGTATCTTTCCGTCTTTGTATTGATGTTGTTGTGTGGATTGCTAATGTTTCCATATTATGAAAGTTTAACCTCAATAAAATCTTTAACTAGAAGTAAATTGTTTAAACTATGTATATACTTTGTTCTTTCCCGGCAGTCATATCGGTATAAGTTTTTTAGTGCTTTGTTTTGTATTACTTGTAAGTCTTCCACATTATTTTTTGATGTTGTTCCCCATAATATGATACCATAGCTAAGATGACTATGAAAAAGCGCGTAATACAAACTTTTTTTTACTTTGAGTGGCAACAGATCTGATACTTTGCTAAATACTCCTGCTATTGCACTTAATTTCTTACTTAGGTAATTTCCATTTCAGTTGTGCATCTAACCATAAACCTAGGTATTTAAATTCATTTACTTGTTCCAACTTATCATTCATTATCTTAACTTTTAACTGAGGTATCATTGAACCAATTAGCATGTATTTAGTTTTTTTCGTGTTAATTGTAAGTTTCTGACATAACATCCATTCATTAATAATATCCATATCCTTGTTCATTTTCATTTCAAGCTCTTTATAACTATCAGCTTGAAATATTAAACAAGTGTCATCTGCAAATAAATAGATTTTTGCATTTAACCCGAGTTGCTGGATGGAATCAATATAAATCGTGAATAAAATTGGTCCTAAAATGCTACCCTGTGCTACACCATAACGGACATGCTCACTATCACTTTCAATCGACCCTATTTGAGTAAACTGTGTTCGGCAACTTAAATATGAAGAAAACCATTTCCATTTGACCCCAAAGTTTTGTATCTTTTTCAATAATATGCTATGATCTACTGTGTCAAATGCTTTTGTTAGATCCAGGAATAATAGCGACACAAATTTTTTCTGATCTTTTAATTTCTGTACACAGTTTACCATATCCACAAGTGCAGTCTCAGTATTAGATTTTTTTTTAAAACCATATTGCAGTTCCGAAAGTAATTTGTTTTTTTCTAAAAATTCAGTTAATTGTTTATGAACAATTTTTTCAAGGATTTTAGCCAGTATTGGTGCTAGACATATTGGTCGGTAATTATTCAAATCACTTTTTTGTCCATTTTTAAAAATTGGAACTATTCTACCTATTTTTAATTTATCATTTACCAAACCTTCCTTAAGTGACCTGTTAACTAATATAGAAAGAGGTTCACTTATATATTCTTTACATTCTTTTAGCATGTGTGCTGACATGTTATATGTATCTAATGATTTTGAATTTTTTAGATGTTTAATTGTATTAAAAATTTGTTGCTTGGTCACAGCTAAATTCAAAAGATTTATTCGTTTTGTCCTGACTGTAGAATATTCTTTCTGAGATTTTTTTTGCTAGATTTGCTCCAGTAGTTGCAAACTGCCTGTTGAGATCATTTATTTTGCTTTCTGCTTGTCTTTGGGTCATTCCATTTAGCAATTCAACTTTTTGTTTTTGTGTTGTTACAATAAAGTACTTCATTTATACAGCCCCATGTTTTAGAAATATTGTCAGTACATTTTTCAAATTTCTCTTCGTAATATTATTATTATTATTTCTTTATTATGCCTTAATTAAATTATACAGTTGAATTATTCAATTACCTTATTAAGAGCTTATACTAATGTATTTACACCTATGACAATAATTATGAACTATTCTATTTATAATATATTTTTTTAAGGGAAAATGGCAAGCAAAACCTTTTTGATCAATTTTTTTTTTTAACCTAGAACTTAAAAACTAACTTAAACATAAAAATTTATTACTAAAAGCTTAATCTACAATCGCTCTTACTAGCGGATTTTCTGAATTTAGACAACTTTCTAGAAAGGCAGGGAATATCTTATCTATTTGTTCGAAAACAGTGTTAACATTTGCTATGTTATGCAATCTGTTGGTAGAAAAGTAAAAAGGTTTACCCAAGATTAATTTTAAAATCGCATTTTGCTTTCTTTGTAGCAGATTTAAGTTTGTTTTAGCAGCATTTTTCCATACGGGAAAACCGTACAAAAGAATGCTGCGAAAGATTGCTTTAAATATTAATAGTTTGTTTTCTACCGTCAAGCTGGATTTTTTATTAATAATTGGGTATAACATTTTTATGTTAAATCGATTTTACTAACGGTTTTAGTTATATGTGTTTTGAAAAGCAATTTTTTGTGCAAATGTATACCGAGATATTTAATATCCTCTCTTTCCTATATTATTTCCGTATTATTTAATAATAAGTTTCTGTTAGGCAAGAAACAAGATTTCCTTCTTTTTGTGAAGAAAATCGATTTCGTTTTTTCGCCATTGATTTTGATTTTCCATTTGTAATAAAATTCTTGAATTATTTTGAAACCATTTTCAAGATTATTTATTATTTCGTTTGGACATTTGGAAGATGATAATAAGGCGGTATCATCCGCATATAAACTTGTACAGCAATTTTGAGGGCTCGGTAAATCTGCTATGAAAAGGTTATATAAAATGGTAGAAAGTAATGAACCTTGTGGTACTCCTGCTGTGATATTTATTTTGTTGGACTGTGTCAGTCCGATTTTAACTGAAAAAAAACGATCGTGAAGAAAACTTTGAATTAGCTTAACAAGGTAAACTGGAAATTCGTTATTAATCATTTTGTGAATGAGACCTTGATGTCATACTGAGTCGAATGCTTTTTCGACATCAAGTGTAATCAAGCCCACTGATTTTTTGTTATTTAGATTACTTCTAACGATATTTTTGATTCTACAAACTTGATGTGTGCTGGAATGTTTATTTCTAAATTCGAATTGTTCGTTCGGCAGAATATTCTTGTCCAGCAAGAAATTTACTAACCGAGTTTTTATAATTTTTTCAAAAATTTTTCCTAAGGAATTGAGTAAGCTTGTTGGACGATAGCTTCCAATTAATGCTGGGTCTTTTCCTTGCTTAGGAATACATGTAACTAAGGCTATTTTCCATATTTCTGGAAAATAGTTTAGTTCCATGCACTTATTAAAAATTTTACTTAATATTTTATAGCTTGTCTTTGACAAGTTTTTAAGTACAATATTGGGTATTTTGTCCTGACCGGGAGCTTTTTTAATTTTTATCTGCTTAATTATAGTAGTAATTTCTTTTACAGAAGTAAATTCAAGATGGTTAGTTGTTTGATGTTGTAGATTTTCAACTGAATCGTTAACCATATTAATGGTTATTGTGTCGCTATAGTTATTAGTCAGAGAATTTTGATTTGCAAAATAATCTGCTAATGCATTAGCTTTTTCTTTGTCAGTGGATAATAAATCGTTGTTATGTATAAGTGCTTGTATTTTTGATTTTTTTTTTTTAAAAACTTTGCAAACGTTCCAGAAGGGTTTAGAGTTTTTATCTAAGGTAGACAAAAAACCGTTCCAGTTTACGTTGTTGAATTCAAAAATTTCTTTTCTGATCAAACAGTTGTAATGGCTAAATAATAATTTATGAACAAAGTATCTTGTTCTTTGCCATCGCCGTCGTTCTGCATTCTGTAATGAAATCAGATGTTTAATGTGATCGGGTAGTTTTGGTAGCTTGTCAGTACGTACAATTGATTTTTCCGGAACTATTTTATTTATTGTATCTTCTAGGCTTTCATGGAAGTATTCGACAGCCTCTCTGGCAGCCTCTCTGTTGCACATTCGAAATGTTGGTAAAGTTAAATTTTTTCAAAGATGTGTTTAATGCCTTGTAAGCTTATTGGACGATAGCTTCCAATTAATGCTGGGTCTTTTCCTTGCTTAGGAATACATGTAACTAAGGCTATTTTCCATATTTCTGGAAAATAGTTTAGTTCCATGCACTTATTAAAAATTTTACTTAATATCTTATAGCTTGTCTTTGACAAGTTTTTAAGTACAATATTGGGTATTTTGTCCTGACCGGGAGCTTTTTTAATTTTTATCTGCTTAATTATAGTAGTAATTTCTTTTACAGAAGTAAATTCAAGATGGTTAGTTGTTTGATGTTGTAGATTTTCAACTGAATCGTTAACCATATTAATGGTTATTGTGTCGCTATAGTTATTAGTCAGAGAATTTTGATTTGCAAAATAATCTGCTAATGCATTAGCTTTTTCTTTGTCAGTGGATAATAAATCGTTGTTATGTATAAGTGCTTGTATTTTTGATTTTTTTTTTTTTAAAACTTTGCAAACGTTCCAGAAGGGTTTAGAATTTTTATCTAAGGTAGACAAAAAACCGTTCCAGTTTACGTTGTTGAATTCAAAAATTTCTTTTCTGATCAAACAGTTGTAATGGCTAAATAATAATTTATGAACAAAGTATCTTGTTCTTTGCCATCGCCGTCGTTCTGCATTCCGTAATGAAATCAGATGTTTAATGCGATCGGGTAGTTTTGGTAGCTTGTCAGTACGTACAATTGATTTTTCCGGAACTATTTTATTTATTGTATCTTCTAGGCTTTCATGGAAGTATTCGACAGCCTCTCTGGCAGCCTCTCTGTTGCACATTCGAAATGTTGGTAAAGTTAAATTTTTTCAAAGATGTGTTTAATGCCTTACCGAATTTTTGCCAGTTAGTTTTTTTATATAAAAATGTTTTCTGATTTTCTCTAATTTTTGTTGATTGATTGATATTAAATAATACCGGTAAATGATCAGAATTTAATTCATTTACAGAAATCGGATCAGTTAGATAGTTGGGAATATTTTAGAGAGTCAGATCCAATGTAGATGGGTTGGATCTAGCTGCTGCAGGTATGTAGGTAGGGATAGACGGAAATAATAATGTATAGTTGCTATGGCATAACTTTTGGTTTAAAATTTTACCCCACATATTATTTTTTAAGCATTTCCAAGATACATGTCTGCAATTAAAATCGCCCGCAATAATATATTTTTTATTAAGTTTGTTAAACAGGTTTAAGTCGTGCTTAAAATATTGTAATTTTTCTTTACTGCTGTTCCCACCCTCAAAATAAGCGCCAGTTATAAATATTTCAGATGATTGCGTTTGAATTTTGATCGTTATTGTTTCGAAAATTTTTGTTTTTAAATTAGGTGACAATTCGTGTTTAATACTTTTTTTAATTAGAATTGCAACTCCACCTGCCTTTCTAGAAATTCTGTTACATAGATATATGTTATATAGTGTGTCGTTAAAAGATTTTTCTTTAAGCCATGTTTCGGTAACTATGCCTACGTCTATATCATATTTTCTTAGAATATTTAAAAATTCAGTTTTTTTGTTATAAATGCTTCTTGTTCTATTTTTGTATGACAGTTTTGTAATCCAGTTATTAATTCTTGAGATAATGAGAGCAACTCGCTATACGAGAATAAATTTTCATTATCCGAAATGTTAGTTTTACAGTTTACACTACTGGTGTTAGTTTGATTAATATTATTGTTACTTATACTATTGTTATAATTAGTATTATTTAAATATTGCCTCGCGGTACTTGCATATGTATGTTTAATATTACCGCTACTGTTGGTTGTACTGATGTTAGAGTTGCTTTGATTTGATATACTAACATGATTTCTGGTTGAAGTATTTGCTAAGTAAGGAAATTGTCGTACATCATTTATATTAGTTGTTAGTGTACGAGTGTGATTCTTGTTATGATGATGGTGTTTGCTATAATTTTTTTCTCTAATATTATCCATTATTTGGATGTATTTATTTCGCTCTGGGCATTCAATGAAATTGGTTCTGTGTTGTCCCTTACAATTAGCACATTTCAGTATTTGTTTGTCTTTCTGCTTCGTTATTTCAGGACATTCTGAAGTTTTATGTGTTGCTGAACATAACCCACAAATTGTGTTGAGATGGCAATGTTGAGCCCCATGACCATAAGTTTGGCAATTGAAACATATGACATGTCCACGATGCCTTTGACTATAATACTGCCAACTCACAACTCGATGGAAAACAGCTTTGATTTTTGTGCGAATATCGTGTATTTTTATGGAGCCTTTTTTGAAGTACACAAGAAAGTTTTGCTGGTCAAAGTAACGCACTTTTTTAACCTGCATAGGTTTAACATCAGTGACTTCAGCACCAAGATTTTTTAATTCAACTAGCAGTTCATCTTTTTTAATGGAGTTGTCAAGTCCGAACAATACAAATTTAGTTGGTTTCTCTGAAAGTAAAGAGTGGGTAAAAAATTTCCATTTTTGATTTTCTGTGTTGTTGTTGTAATCAACCAAAGCTTTATATATTGTATTAAACTCATCCATAGTTTCTGTAATAATTTTAGTACCAATACTGCAATTTTTAATGGAGTATTTATTAATTTTTAGTGACATCATATGCTGACGAATTTCTGGATTTGTTTTCCCGACAATGTTGATTGGTGGAGGCTTTGCTGATGACACCTTGGTGGGAACATCTTCCAAATTTTCATCTTCGATTTGCTGACTTAAGGGAGCAAATCTGTTTACATAGCTATCATCCATTTTATGGAGTTTTTGATGACGTTCGTCGTCGTCATCAGACAAACAGTTAAAATTTCTTTTACTTCTAATTGTGTATAATAATAATTATTGAAAGTAGTGTTTAATAAAAATAAAAAAATTTTTTTTTTTTTTGTTTGCTTATAAATCTCAGATATGTTGATAATCTCAGTAGTATCAAGAGACTGAATCTCTCTTCGTAATAAATTTTTTTTTTCAATCTTCGTATGCTGGTCACCTTGTTCCTGTAAAATTTTGTACTGTCTCTGTAAATCAAAATTATTGCGATCTTTTGCCCATTTAGAATACCAGAAATTTTTTACATCCACAACTGATATCAATTCCTTATCAATCCATGGTTTCTTATTTTTGTTATTGTTTATAACCGGTTTGTTAAAAGAAGCCTTATCTATTTTTTTTTTTTAATTTAAAAATAAATTCAACAAACAATTCATTACTATTTTTTGTTGAGTTTAATACAATCGATTCATCTTTGAACAATCGTTTTAAAAATTCTAGGTTTGTCATTCTTATTTTTGCCCCATCACTGTTATTAGTTTCATTTCTTTCTGTCATAACATTTTTTGACACTTCCATTACAATAACATTGTGATCAATTGTAGATCCATATTTACATGTGATAAAACAATTTTATCATATAATTTATTTGTAAACAAGTGATCAATGCATGTGTTCTTGTAATTATGTGTTCATTGCAATTAAAAAATGCGTGCATATTCATATAATTTTTATAAACATTTACTTTATAAGAATTTTCAAGTAAATTTAAATTGAAGTCGCCGGTTATATAAGTGTGCTTAATCAGATTTGTCTTATTTAAACATTTTTTAAAATTATTTAGAAAATTTGTGAATCTTGATGATATATCTGATGGTGATCTATATACATTTATTAAATTAAATGAGAAGTTATTTTTAATAATATTTAAACTTATGAAGCTGTCATGATTGTCACTATAAGAGTAAATTTCATTGTAAATATATTTTTTGTTGATGAATATACCACAGCCACCACCAATTTTATCACCACGACAAGAATATACTGAGGAAAATTCAGGAAAATTAAAAAAACTTATTTCATTATTTTTAATCCATGTTTCAGTGATACACATTACATCAATGGATACTTTTAATTGACTTAAAATAATTTCCATTTCATCCATTTTATTTTTTATACTTCGTGCATTAAGATATAGTATTTTTAGTATACAGGTATCCCTCCTATAACACGGTAGATAGGTTCCTATAATATGACGTGTTATGTGAAACCGTGCTATAGGAGACTAGAAGCTGGTACAAAAAGAGGGGTTACGTTCCAAAAAAATATTTTAATTACATAGAAGAAACTTTATTTTTATTAATAGTAACAAAAGAAATAAAAATCCACTTAAATACTTAAAAAACAAATAGAAGTCCATGTAAATACATAAAAAACAAACAAAAATCGTCATAAATACATTAATTTAATTTAGTAATTTTCTTTCATCGCTGCTTAATTCAATTAAACGGGAACGTTTGTTCGGTTGAATAATATCATTTTCACTTTCTGAACTTTTTTCTGCAATTATATTTTGCTCACCTTCTGATATCTTTAAAAAATCTGTAATCTTGCTTTGTTTCTTTGTTCTTTCAAGGTTGTTGTAAATTTCTTGATATGGTGATAAGCAACTTTCCAATTCCCTTTTGAATTTTCGGCTTCTTTCAGCGCAAGGGTCTGCATTCAAAAAATAATTTCAAATTTTCGGCCAAGCTTAATCCTTCCTGCAAATTTTTTAGAGTAAAATTATTAAGTTCACTATCTTCATCAGAGCTAGAATTGATTTCATTCACTTGGGATATGGATGCCATATCTACCAAATCTGCTTCGCCAATTTCTTCTTCCACTAATAAGTCTTGAACATCATCAATAGCCATATCCACAAACCCTTCTCCTCCGATCGACCTAGCAAGTTTTAAAATGCTACCAATTTCATTTTATCCTGATTCATGTACATTTTCTAGCTCAACTGCTGCTGGCCATAGCTTTTTCCAACATGCATTTAATGTTGTAATTTTCAGTTCTTTCAGCGATAATGATATGATGTCGATGCAGTGTTTAATTGAAAATTGCTTCCATGCTTGCTTTACATCAATAGATTTTGAATCAGTTATGTCTAAAATCCATTGTAAGGATCTTCTTATGTAATAAGTCTTAAAGGTATAAATAATACCTTGATCCAATGGCTGGAGCAATGACGTAGTATTAGGAGGTAGAAACACTATTTGGACGTTAGGATGACATAAATCTTGCGGGTGACCTGGCGCATTGTCTACTAGTAATAGCGCCTTGAAGTCTAAATTATTGTGCTTTAAATAAGTTTCTACTTCTGGAACAAAACAATTTAAAAACCAATTTCTAAATAACTCTACCAATATACCGGTAAAGTGTTTTTATTTATGCCTTTAAGTGCACGGGGATTCAAAGATCTATAAATTAGCATGGGTCTTGTCATATAATCCCCTGAGGCATTACTGCATAAAAGTAAGGTTACACGATCTTTTGCTACCTTAAATCCTGGTGCAGTTTTTTCATTTTTTGATATAAATGTCCTATTGGGCATTTTTTTCCACCAAAGCCCAGTTTCATCGGCATTGAAAACTTGTTTTGATGTGTATCCTTGCTATTCAATTATTTTTTTTAATTTTTCTGGATATGACCTGGCAGCTTCATGATCTGCCGATGCAAGTTCACCTTGAATTTTTATATTATGGAGTGAAAAACGCCTTTTAAATTTCTCAAGCCAACCTTTACTGGCTAAAAAATCTGGGTTCACAGAAGATTCTCCATTTTGTTTAAGGTGGTTATAAATTTTAAGAGCTTTTTGCCTAATCATGTTACTGTCCAATGGAATCCTTTTCTGACAGCTATCATCAATCCATATGCTAAGTGCTTTCTCCATTTTTTCAATTATTGGCACACGGGGACGAGCTGAATACTTTGCGGATTTTGAAGATCCTGCAACAACAGCACTCCTAATTTCCTTTTCACTTTTCTTAATTGTACGGATTGTCGCTTCATTTAAATTTAGGCTTTTTGCAATGTGTGATGCTTTTTCACCTTTTAAAAGACGATCTAAAATTTGTATTTTTATTTCTAAAGAAATAAATTTTCTCTTCCAAGTTGTTTTTCTATTTTCAACAGACATAGTTTAGGGCTGAAATTTATTTTTCAATAAATAGTGTTACTTAATAACAAAAAATTAGCTCCTTATTAATTACCTTAAACAATTTACTTAAAACGATTCCTTATAAATTAAAATTTAATGAAATATTTTTGTTTCCAATTTCGCAATTCCATACATACAATATTTTTTTTTTCAACTTTTTAATTTATATTGCACAAAAAAATATGGTCTGCGCTTTTGCAATCGTCTCCACAAAATGACAAAATATACACAAAAAATAGACTTGTATTCTCAAAATAATAAAATCTGGGTATTCCCCGAATTGTATTTTATGTCAATAATATAATTTTCTAAAGAAAAATAAAAACCGTGTTGTAGAAGTACCGTGTTATAAGAGGTATTCGGGAATTTTTTTATGGTGTTACAGTGAAATCGTGTTGTAGGATACCGTGTTATAGGAGGGATACCTGTACTGTTATTTGTATTAAACTTTACTTCTTTAATTGTGTTGAAAACTTTGTTGCATGGGTTAAACAAAAAGAGGTTAGTATCCTCAGTTAATAAACTCATCTAAATTATTTAAATTTCTTAAATGGATAACTTTACTTTTTTCATCCTTTCGGATGAGAATTTTTCCATTGTCAACCCATGCAAAGATTATTTTGTTTTCTCTTTTCAAGTCCCTAGCTTTCTTATATAAAAAACTATAATAATTTGTAAGGTATTCATTAATAAAAATTGGTTGCTTACTATTATTACCAAGAATCATTCCAGCATGCATGTAGATTTTATTTTTTTTCTGAATCTTATATTGTGCCATCACAGCAATCTGTGATGTTTTGTTCATAAATTCGATGATTATTGCTGGTGGAACAGCCGATTCAATATTTTTAGCATTATTTTTTCTAAAGATTTCTTTAATGCAATAATTTTTGGGATCTAAATTTAAATTTTTTAGTAAATTATCACCAATACTATGTAAGTTTTCATTTTCGTTTTTCGGAACACCATACACTTGTATATAATTTCTTAATTTCGATTGATTGTTTTTATGCACTTTTGATTCGAGTGAATTTATTTTTGATTTTAACACATCAATTTCATTCTTAAGATTTAAATTGTCACTAATTAAATTTTCAGTAATGTTTTTGTAATCATCAATAGTTTTTTTTAAATGTTTTACATCGTTTTCCAAAGATTCATTTTTTGCAATAATTAAATCTAATTTTTCACTTAGTGATTTCAGACTATATTCATTGTCTTGTTCTATTTTGGAGGTATTATGTTTTGTTAAATTATTAGCACTATTCTTATTGCTATTATTATTATTAACATTTTGTGTAATATTGTTTTCGAAAGCACTATTATTGAATAAAATTGTACTCCGTCGACGGTCGCGAGATGCCCTACATTTTACACAAAACCAAATTTGTTTATCTCTCTTAATTTCCGAATATTTCTGATTGCTTAATCCACTACAATTTTTATGAAAAATTTTATTACAGTCCCCGTCACAAATTATAAAATTATTCCCGGTTAATTTGCAATTTTTATTACACTTGCTACATACTGATGTTTCATTCTCCATATTGAATTTTGAATTTTTATTTAACAACTATATTTATATTTATTTACTTTGATTGATCCTCTCTCTTTGATAGATGAGATGAGACTGATTGATGATTATTTTATTATTTAATTATTAAAATTATTTTCAGACTTGAACATTATAAAATATTGATTTATTAAAAAAAAAAAATTTTTTTTTTTTTAAAGAAAGTCCAAAAAATTTTTATAAAAAAAGTTGAAAAAAAGTTTAAACACCGATATAATGTTTCTAAATCTGACCACTAGATGCGAAATTCAGTGCAACCAATCAATCAATAAGCTACTGGATCAATTGAGTGCGTGTGCTTTGCTTGCTTACGTATTTATTATATATTTTTATTTAGTGTTATAATTACTGCTAAACGAATTGGTTCAGTTAAAAACATACGCCGGCAATTACTTTTCAATTATTATTATTTTTTTTTTTTATTTTTATTGAAATTAAATGAGAAAAAAAAAATCAAATATATGTTTTTAGATAAAAGTTATGTTATTATGTTAATTAAAATGTTTAGCTAAACGTAATTAGATTAATAATTGATTTTAAAAATTAGTTGTTAAATTATTTCAAGTAACTTTAAATAATTGTTTTTGTAAATTTAAGGTTTTTTTGTTTAAAAAATTACATTTACATCATATGTCAGCCAAAAGCCATAAAAAAAAAGAAACAAAAATTTTTAATAAAGAAATTAATAAAAAAAAAAAATTGGATCTTTACACTTATTATAAGTTTTTTATTTTATATGTTTTTAATCTTTTTTTTTTTTTTTTTTACTTTTTGCTTATTTATTCTTTTAATCTTTTACTCAGTGTTAAAAAAACTTTCCAATAATCTTTTAGTTCTATTTATAACTCAAAAAGTTAAGGAAATCAATCACAGGTTATGTTATAATGACACAGCACAATGACCCGATATTAAAAATTAACGGTCAACAATATTCTAAATTAAGCTGCAAAGCAAATGATCAAAGTTTAGTTTTAGAAAACAATTATTAAAAAAACAATCATTAGCACTACAGTATTAAATATCGCTTCTTTTATCTATTTTTTCGTTAAAATTTTTATCTTTCCACTAAACAAACAACTGCACTCTTCGATGTACTAATTTCGAGTGGTCTATTCTATTTTGTACTCTATTTCTATTTTGTTCGCCATCCTCATCAAATTATTTTCTACTCCTATATGAAAATATTCTCCTGGCGCAACACTTCTAACTGTGGCTTGTATATTTTCATTCATCAATGATTTCAAGCTAAGTGGGACATCCAGATTTTCTGATTTTAAAAGCTTAAGCATGGATTCCACACATTCTCTTGTGGGGTTATGCTGAAAGTACCAATTTTTCAATTTATTTTTAAGTGAATGTGGATCATTTTTAAAGCAATCATTTCCTTCATCACAAACTGATACCAGAATGTCGGAATTGCTATAGGATTCAGTGTAAATAGAACTACTAGAACTAATTGGTTGATTTGAGCTATATCTTTCATTTGAACTAATTTTTTTAAGTCTCCCTTTTAGCAAATTAATTTCTTTCGCTGCCAGTCGTTTTAAATTCCGTTTGCTAAAACCTCTTTCCATTTAAATGGCTTAAAATTTATCTGCTGCTAAAAAAATTAACTATCTGTATTCATAGATTTTTAATCAAAAGATATGTTTAAAAATATTTGAAATTGTGAAGTGTAAAATATAAACGAAACGCTGGCGATTAGATAAATTTCCATTTAGTTCCCACCAGACAATATTAAATGTAATAAAATTATATAAAAAAATGTTTGTCACTTACGAGGTATCACGTACATAAACAGTACGTGATGTATTTATAATTGAAGTTTCCTTTGGCATAGCTTTTTATCTTTTAATTTGTGTACTATGTGGTTCACATATATTCGAGATTGAGCTTTCACTCTCGAATAGATCAGATTTTTGTATCAATTTATACAAAAAAATTAAAACTTACATTCATTTTTTTTAAGAATATTTTGACTTGGATATAAATCCAAATCTATTTTTTCAATCGGCTCTTCAATAAGTTCGCACATTTCACTTTCGACATTTTCTCCAAACATTTCTTCAAATAAATAATCCAAACTCATTTTTTGCTATCTTTTTAAAAGTTAAAATTTCAAATGGATTTTTATATAAAAAATATAATCTGATGATAGTAAAATATAATATAAATTATATAAAAAATAAAATCGTAAATTATTGTTAGGTGGATACTTCATTAATTGGAAATAAATCTTAAATGAGTGAAATCTCGTTTTTATATTACGAGTTATCACAAAGAATTGTGAAAGAACGTGCTACATCTACATAATATTAGAAGGCTTAGGTTCCTCTTTCGTTTTCAAAGTTACACATAACGAACATTTTTAATTTTACGTTGAATTTACATTTAATATATTGAATATTTATCAATAAAATTAAAAAAAAACTTACCTTAAATTCTGATTATTTAAAAATTTATTAAATTAATAATTATATTTGTAAATAATTAATTTCTTTTATATTTATTTAAAAAACAGCACAATATTTATCACTTTATTAGTTGATTTTAATATCACAACTGAGAGCTCAAAATGTTTTCAATTTTAAATAGAAAAAAATTGTTGTTTTTACCAAAAAAAATAACCGGTATATTATCCAGACATATTATATCGTACAATTTCCGAGAATTTTTTTTTATTGAAAAACTAAAATCGTTATTTTAATCAGACTACAGTGTTATAAATTACCTGCACATTTCTTTGTAATGTATGTTTGGAAGTACTTCGTACGCTATGGTACATTTAAATTCAAAAGTAACACATGAAAATTTCAGCACTTTGTATTGATGAAACCATCAATGAAATTTGAACTAGTGCAAAAATTTCGGACTAGGGAATTTCTTAAATCATGGTATTTTTTGAAAAAAAGAATTCTTCTTGAGATAATAAAATAATATTCATTATGCATGGATATGATCAATTTACTATACATACAAGTTTGTGTACATGAATGCTATTGTTATTTCGTAAATCGCAATGTACAAAGAAAAATAAAAAAAATAGAAATAAAATTTTATTATTTCCAATCCAAGCAAAACATACTATCCGCTTATCTTCTTGATGATGTTTACTGCCTGAAAATAATTTTAAAATGAAATTTCAAGAGAGAGAGAACATTTAATTTTATTAAGAGAGAGCAGAATTTTGATTTTATTTCTCTGGGGTGCTTTCGATTTCAAAAATTTTTAAGAAAACTGATTTGAACCTTTTGTATGGGAATGAATAATATTTAATAATCTAAAAAATTTACCTTTTATTCTCTGTGGGAAATTGATAAAACTTCCTTTCCGGTTTTCACAATATTACACGCTGAGCACTTGTCATATAATTATGTTTACCAACGAGTATAATTATATTACCCATATCAGTTTAAATTTTAAATAACAAGACTTGGTATAAAATTTTAATATAAAATTTTTATATTTGTCCGAACTTTTTATCTCACTATGTATTTAATCCATATCAAAATTTCATAACGGTTTTCTTCATATCTTTATACACAATAATGAAGACGCATATAAAAAGTTGTATATAAAAATTTAGGTAAGCATATGCTGTGTTCTCTTTATTTCTCACTTTAATTTTGATATACGGTAATCTTACAGAGGCTATAGTATATTGTACTTGTTTTAACTAATGGAAATATTTTGTTGTGGTGTATGTAAAAAATTGTATTAGGGTAGGGTTACGTTAATGAAGAGTTTTTCCTTCTTATTTCTTTGCTTTAACGTAACACTGGCCACTATATGTACACCTGTGCATGACTGGCGTCAATCTAGTGACAAAAGTTACGTTATGGAAACGTTTTCTTTTGCGTTCAAAACTTTCAGGTGACAAATGCATGAGTTTACTACTATAAAGTGGCAATTCTTTATGGAAGACATATTTTTATAAAATTTAAACAAGTTTGAGTTGTACCTGCCAACTTTAACCTATAAAAACCCTATTAATTGTGAATTAGTGTATTCACAATAAATAAATTTCGCAATTTCATTTGTTACCAAATTATTTTTATTATTAGCATTTATTGTCTAATTTTTTCATTTAATGTAATATTTATATCGAATTTGAGTTTTAAATAAAATAAAATAAAGAAAAAAAATTTTTTTTTTAGAAATACCTATTTGCCCTCAATTTAGGCGTACTAAAACTACAAAAATAAACTTTAGAATCGCAGCTTGATATATAAGGTTTTCAAAGCGAGTTATGATTGTAATTACGGAAAAAGCATATTAGCCGAAATTCTAGGAAATCTTGAGATGAGATTAAGAGATTTGGTAAAAAATTCGGCTAATTTGATTTTTTTTTCTCTATTTTATTTTAGACTTTTTAGTGAAAATATTTTTTTAATGAAAAATAATATATTTTCAAAGAACAACACATATAATTAAATGACACTAAAATACACTCTTACGCAATTTGATTACTATTGCTCATACTTCAAATGTGTAATTATATTTTATATTACTGTAACAAATTTTATAAAAATATATGTATATTTTTAAAAATTTTTTGGAGATTTTTGATTACATACCTTTAAATTTTTTAAATTACGTATTAAAAATTTTTAATCAATAAAAAATTACGCACTTTATAAAAAGAAACCCTGTTAAACTTTAAAAAATATTTGACGTAAAATCGTAGATAAAATCTGAGAAAAAGTCTGAAATGTAAACACTCATCCGACTTTATCTACGATAAAATCAGATTTTTTCTGACGTGTAAACGCTGCCTAAGCATAAATTGGTATATAAAAGTATAATATATACATGCATAAATCGAAATTGAATTTTTTTTACATTCGAGAAGAGTAATTTCTAACTGAGTGATAGATAACTGATAGGTTCAAATTTTGTTTTCTTCCATAAATAATGTTTGTGAGAGAAAGAGAAATAATAAAAGAAAGAGATTAATAAAAGAAACCAAATTAAAAACACAAAAAAAATATTTTTTTAAATAATACTTTTTTTGTTACTCTCTTTTGTTTACTATATTTTTTTCTTTTTCTTACATATTAAATTCTTATTCGTCTATTTCTTACAATTTTTAGCAAATTTTCAAATGTATTTATGTGAAAACAAATGAATCCATGCATGAGTTCATATTCTTTTTATGGATATACTTTAGTTGAATGGTTATTGAAATGGGTATTTGGTTGAATTGAAGCAAATTGAAACAAACATATAAATAAAGTCCAAGGCAAGTTAATTAAGGCAAATATAATAATAAGTTGAATTTAACATTGTTTTTTGTTTATTGTTTTTCATCTAATGTACTTTACTTAAGTATTATCAAAGAACATACAAAAGTATAAACGCGAAATTTTGGTTATTCGTAATTCGTCACGATATTTACATATAATCTCATGTATTTGAACGCGAAAAATTCGTCATTTGTCGTGATTGTGTTTTCGGCGTTCGCTTTCAAAAAATAGATCTATTTCTATTTTATTCGTCGACGGCTACAAATGACATTCAGTGATACCAACAGAAATTGGTTTACTCAACGAATTAGAATTAAATGGAAGTGACTATCCATACAAAAAAATGTTCAATGTTTTGAATATATTACTCTCTTTCTTTGCTATTTTTTACGTAAAAAAAAAATAACAATTTATAATAAACATAAAAAATTTTGTTGACTTTTTTTAATATTCATTTGACAACAAAAAATTTTATTTTTTCCTACTTCATTGCTAGTGTTAGTACTTTTTGAAAATTTCATATATCCATATATTACACATTACTGCTACATTTTCAATATTTCAAAAACATGAATGATTATATTTTTTTTTCAAATAATTTAACAACAATACTTTTCTGTGTAATAATAGAATACGGTAATAAAGTAAAAGAAAGTTTAAATTGAAAAAACATTGTTATATTTATTAATATTAGATTTTGATACCTTTTATGTTATTCATTCTCAAAAATTTTACTAATTTTTTATTTAAAAAAACTATATTGGCCTAACACCACTCGTCATTCGTCGTGATTGTGTTTTCAGCATTAAAGTTAAATCAACTTTTGTTCCGGAGGAAAAAAATTGTTCCGAACATTTTTGAAAATTGAGAGAATTCAAATTTTCATATTCGGAACTAATGTTCTGAAGCAGTGAATCATGCATAAAGGACGCTGCGAAATAAGTTCGATTGAAATAGCTTCGAATATTTATCAAAAGTGAGAAACTTCAATAAAATTATATATGGATATCCATATGTAAAGCTACATCTTGATCCTTAGTCCCGACTTCTGAACCGCGCACCTATCAGAATTTTTTTTAAAATTATTGATAATAGTTATTAACAACCATTTTGCAGAAAAACACAATTTAGACCCGTGATATAGAGTTTCGGATCCAATTTCTTGGACCCCGGACCTATTGCTTCATCACATTTAAGGGCCATTGTACTGATGGCAAAAAAACAAACAAAAAATCCTAGGTCTTCGATCACCAATTGGGACGCTGGACCTCTTGTTTGCAACACATTTAAGAACCATTGTACTGATGGAAAAAAAAAGAAATTGAAGGTTGTCGGTCCCGACACTTGGGACGCCGGACCTCTTCTTTGCATCGTGTTTATGAGCCATTGTACTAAAGTCAAGTTAAAAAAAAAAAAATTTCGAGGGCTTTGTGAGATGGGACCCGGACCTATTTTTACTAGAACCCGCTCAATTTCTTGAACTTGGCACTTTCCACCAGTCACCATCTTGAGGATGTAGTTCTGAACTAACACGTTTCATACTAAGTTATATGCATTTCCTTACCTCTTATTTTTGTCAGGATTTCAAGTAAAAGTTGTTAATGTGTATTACAAACGGAATAGAAATCTGTAATACCTATCATAATGTATCATTTTGGTTGAAATACTAATTGTTTGACGTAGAAAAACTAATTATTTATATAAAAAAAACTTAAAAAGTATTAATTTGGAAGGAACGTTTCTTTTTTAAAACTTTTATGGTCATATTTATCAGTAAAATTTTCTCCGCATTAAAAATCGCATAAAAAAGTTCTGTAAATACATAATTATGAAAACATCAACTATTTTAATTCAAACTTTATTGACCTATTGCAATTTACAAAAAAGGCAAAGATAGAAATATGTCTGAACGAAAGAAATATAATATATTATTATTATAATTGTATTTTGTTTTAATAATAAAAATTTGGAAAATATATATTTATCTCTCTCTTTCATTATTAATAGTTGTTTTTTTTTTGACAATTTGTTGTAGTAGTAGTAGATGAAGTGAAAGTTTCTGGAACTACGTTAGAAATTAGCTGGAACGTTTTTATTACACACCCAGCTACGTTCCAACATAAGGTTTAGTTACCAAAAAATGTTCCACATTTTGGTTCCAACCTCGTTTCAAACACATACCTTTTTAGTTCCTATCACTCGTCACAGTTACGTTATTGTAGCAAAAGAAGTAGCAAGGCACGTGCCAATGTAAAAAAATACTACTTGGGATAAGTAAAAAAATACTATATGTAAGTACCAAAATAAAAACATCTATCACATATCAAGCTCAAATCGAAACAGAATTAATTTTACGTGTGCTTTGCAACAAAACAGCTCATATCTCATATCAAAACATCATCATCTATATATTTACATGTATGTATGTATATAAATAATGAATAAAATTGTTCCAGCGTTTAAGCATTTAAAAATTTATATTAAAAGGTAAATAAAAAATTTATAGATACAATAGATACATAACTATACATTTGAAAAAAAAAATGGTATAAATAATATATATATACATAATATAATTGCATTTACAATCTTTTTATATGAGAGAATTACAATAGTGTTGAAAACCATATGGAAATTATATACATAAATATTATATATTATATGCTTTTATATATGATAAAAATATTTACTGTGGTATATAATTTTTCATCCTAAAACTAGCTTATCGGTAATTATGTATTCGTAACAATTTTTATCGTCCGGGGGTCCAATCACAAAACAAAATTTAATGAAAAAGTTGTCATTAGTTTTTGTATGATGACGTTTTATCTGTATATTATTATATTTGCCTTAATTAACTTGCCTTGGACTTTATGGACTTTATATGTTTGTTTCAATTTGCTTCAATTCAACAAAATAACCATTTCAGTAACCATTCAACCAAAGAATATCCATACAAGAATATGCACTCATGTATGGATCAAATACATATGTAAATTTGCTAAAAATTGTAAGAAATAGACTATAATAAGAATTTAACGTGCAAGAAAAAGAAAAAATTTGGTAAACAAGAGAGAGTAACAAAAAAAGTTGACTGAAATTAAATAAAAAAAGGTTAATAATTTTAAAAAAAAAATTTCGACAAAAATTTCGTTGAAATATTTAACAATATTATTTTCTAAATTATATCAACTATGCATAAGATTTTTAGGAGACCTAACTAAAACAGCGTTATCATATTCTTTAAATTCTGTGATTTGTAAATAGATGTTGTGCTCAGTATTATTTTATAATCGTATAACAATATAATAATTATTTAGGTTTACTATATATTACTATAATTAATAAAAAATAATAATGTTTGTAACTTCAAATTATTACTGACAAAAATGTTAATTATATTTTATATTATTGTAATGTAATTATAATTTAATATTTTTAATAGTATATAAGAAAATAATAATGTTTAAAATGAAAATATTGAAAATTTAAAAAATTATTCAATGGTTTAAAAACAATAAGGCCTACATCAACAGAAAGCGAGAGAGTATTTTTTCAGAATTAATCTTTGTATAAGGGAAGAAACTAAATTAGAACTAAGAATTTTTGCCACCCTGCTACTCTCATAAAAATGGAAGGGAACGTAAACAAATCCAAAGGAGAATAATGAGAACCAAAATTATTTTACAGCATAAAGGAAGAGACAAACATCTGTTTTGTTCCTTTTCTCTCTCATAATAAATTTGGTATACGATAAGTAGAGGTAAATTTTACCTCTTTTAACTAATTATATTTTGCTTGGTTTGGTATTTCTTAAAAATGACTTAGGTTTACGTAAACTGAGAGTTGGTGTGTATTCTTGTTATGTGTGTTACTAATAATGGAATATGGATATTTTATAAAGTTAAAATTTGGTTTCTCTTTAATAGTACGTTTTCAAGCTCATGTTTATGGATAAACATGTTGTTTATGATAAACTGGTTGTTTACGTAGTGGTTTTCCCATACAAATTTGCTGAAAATCATAAACAAGTAGTGAGGTGTTTATATCATAAACCACTTCAAAAACATGTAACCCATCCATGAAATTTCGATTTTTTGTCGATTTTAAATTTTTTTTTGCATGACCCTTGATTTTTTTGTCATAAATTCATTTTGTCATTTGTCAAAAAAAAACAAAAACAAAAAGAAATCAAAATACCAAGAATAGATGAAATTATGTGAATTTGTGTGAAATTAGTTTAGCTTCAATTAATGATCATCAAAAAAACGAAAAATCAAGTATAAATTCTCAATTATCATCAGCACGATTAATTGGAAAATCTTGTATAACTTTAATAGAAAAAGTGAAGAAAAATTATATGGAGTTATAGAAGTGATTGAGAAATTACAAGACTTACATGGAAAGTTAACAGAAGAATTAAAACAAAGGATATTGTAAAAGATGCATTTTTATTTTTAATTCACTTAATTTAATCAGTTTTATATATTAAAAATGTATAAATAATAAGGCTTTATATATAAGTAAATAATTCAAATGGAAAAAGAGATAATAAATTAAAATTATGATTATTTTTTTTATATAATTGTAAATTGAATATTTTTGTATTTCGTTTTTGAAAGATTCTCAGAACTAAATGTTGAAGTGAGTAAAGTGGGTATGGTAATAAACTAAAATGTGAATTATTTTATTTGTTTCTCTGATATTATCATTTTTTTTAAATCCTCCATATTTTTTTTTATTTTATTCATTTATCGTATACCAATTATAATAGCTTAAGTTCTACACAAAGATAATACAAAAAAAATTTTTATATAAACAATAAACAGCTGGTGGTTTTCCAAAAAACCTTGTGAACACTTGACATTTGACTGGTTTATGAGCTAGTTGTTTATCCATAAACATGAGCTTGAAAACGTACTATAAATTCACTGTATTTATTAACATTTATATGGTGTCGTTTAAAGAAGAAAAAAAAAGCAAAAACAAAAAAAGGAATATAAAATAAATGTGTGCAAGTGCAATACAAATCATTATCAATTATTATTGAATTATATTTCAATTTCAATTATTTTCAATCATCATTATCATTATATTTTTTTTTGTGTTTTCAATTGGTTTCTTTTATTAGTCTCTTTCTTTTATTATTTCTCTTTATTTCACTATATTTCAGTATATTTACTTATATAAATACATGTGTCATATAGGGTTTGCATTTGTTGCATGCATAATCATATGGCTTAGTTTAGTGAGTATAACAAGAATTTAGTATAAAAAAAATATTAAAATAATTTAGAATATAAGCATTATAATAAGTTTTTAGAATATTTAGAATATAAGTTTAATTTTAAGATTTTGGGTTAGTTTTATTGAAGTTGTATTAAGAAAATAAATAAAATAACAACAAAAAATCTGTTTCATTTTTCATTAGAAAAATATTTTCACTAAAAAATCGAAAATAAAATAAAGAAAAAAAAAATTTTTCATAAATATTTGCTTTCAATTTAAGCGTACTAAAACTACAAAAATAAATTTTAGAATCGCAGCTTGATATAAGGTTTTCAAAGCAAGTGATGGTTGTAATTACAGAAAAAAGCAAATTAGCCGAAATTCTAAGAAGTCTTGATATAATTTCATTAAGAGATTTGGTAAAAATTTCGGCTAATTTGCTTTTTCCGTAATTACAATCATCACTTGCTTTAAAAATCTTATATCAAGCTGCGATTCTAAAATTTATTTTTGTAGTTTTAGTGCGCTTAAATTGAAGGCAAATATTTATGAAAAAATTTTTTTTCTTTATTTTTTAATTAGTGTTTAAACGCATACTTGCATTAGAATTGAATGCAATCCTTTCCTATTGTAAAAACTTGTTGAGTCTTCTTTTTGTCCTTAAATTTTTCTATTATAATTTTATGCTCTTTAGTAGATTAAAGAAGACAGTATTTTACAAACGCCCTGTATTGCTTCATGAGCAGTTGATTTGGAATGTTGAAACGATCCGAAATTATTCTATAACAGCAGTTGTTACTTAAAAACGATAGTGTTATATAAAAAGCTTCATCTATTCCAATACCTGGTCTACCAAGTTTACTAACTTTCCATGTTTGTTTTAGTTCCTCTAATATTTTCTAAAATATGTTTAATATCACATTACATAATACCATTGATTAATAATACTATAAAGATAGACATTTTCATACAACAGAAAATGTTCAGCTCACTTTTTCCTAATTCTCTTCATTTTATATATTTTCTGGAGCATATTCAATGTGTTAGTGCATTTTCAATATTCAATTTGAATTTTTAAATTTTTGAACGTTTTATACGACTTTATTCTCTAAATAATTTGTATGTGTTCAGTTTCTCTATACTGTTCTTGAATGTTAATTATTTTTTTTTAACTTTTTGTTATTTGAATTTTTTTTGAATTGATAGGTACAAAAATTTCAAATTGGATAGCATTTTTATCGAGTAGTCTTTTAAGAAAAATTTTTTTTTTATTTTTCTCTCAATATACATTGTAATAAAAGGATTTTTATAATTGTTGATATTGTGCATGTATATATTTGTAATAATAAATTATAAAATTATAATATAATTTTATAATGTTTAGAAAACAAAAATATTTTTCTTGTTTTAATTGAATAATTTTCAAAAATAAAACAATTTCAAAAAATTCAAATAATAGTGAACATTCATTCACGTTATGATTTCTAATATATAGTTCTAATTCGTTGCAAATAATATACATGCACAATATCAACAATTATAAAAATCCTTTTATTACAATGTATATTGAGAGAAAAATAAAAAAAAATTTTTTCTTAAAAGTATATATTTGTAATAATAAATTATAAAATTATAATATAATTTTATAATGTTTAGAAAACAAAAATATTTTTCTTGTTTTAATTGAATAATTTTCAAAAATAAAACAATTTCAAAAAATTCAAATAATAGTGAACATTCATTCACGTTATGATTTCTAATATATAGTTCTAATTCGTTGCAAATAATATACATGCACAATATCAACAATTATAAAAATCCTTTTATTACAATGTATATTGAGAGAAAAATAAAAAAAAAAATTTTCTTAAAAGACTACTCGATAAAAATGTTATCCAATTTGAAATTTTTGTACCTATCAATTCAAAAAAAATTCAAATAACAAAAAGTTAAAAAAAAATAATTAACATTCAAGAACAGTATAGAGAAACTGAACACATACAAATTATTTAGAGAATAAAGTCGTATAAAACGTTCAAAAATTTAAAAATTCAAATTGAATATAGAAAATGCACTAACACATTGAATATACTCCGGAAAATATATATAATGAAGAGAATTTGGAAAAAGTGAGCTGAACATTTTCTGTTGTATGAAAATGTCTATCTTTATAGTATTATTAATCAATGATAATACCTAAATTTTGTTCGTAAAAAGGTTTTACTTACAAAAAACAATCTTCATTCTAAAATGAATCCGTACTTTATTAAGCACGAAAGGTGATTCTACCTAAATTACTGTCAAGAGACAAACACAATTTGGAATAATTTCTACAATATTTATATAATTATCCACGTTAAAGCAAGAAATTTGTTAATAGTTCTTTCTGATCTGTTAAAGTAATTTAAAAATAATACACACATGCATACATAAATAATTCGAGTTATAATAATAATAATACATAAATTAGTGAATATGCCACATATTTGAGTGAAAATTTAAAAAAAAATAATAATAATAAAATAATTCTATTAGGACATATTGAAAGTTTTCTCAATAAGGTTAATGTTATTAAAATTAGTAATTTTATATACTTTTCTGGTTTCTGCATTTTCACGTAGTAAAATAGTTCCGTCCTTAACCCAGAGAAACTGAAATTTTTTTTCAAATTTGTTTTTTTTTTTGCTTCGTAGTATAATTTCTTCTGGAGTGGTGAAAGATGTTGTTGAAAGAAAATTTCTTGGTTACTTATCTTGGGTATACTCAATTGTGATGTGAAAATATGGTGTTTTTTTTCTTTTCCAAAATTTTATTTTTTGTCTTCAGATTTAAAATATAAAATACATTGCGATTGTTTATTCAAATTAAAGGATGTTACTGGTGCAATTTTTATGATATCATTTTCTGTGATGTCAGACTGAATTTTCTCAGCTATTTCCAGAAAAGTATATATTATTTTTATTATTTATTTGAAACGATTCGTCCATTTTTGCCGCCAATATATTAAATTTTTCTTCTAATTTCTCGTAATTGAGCCGCTGAGTTTTCAAGATATTATTTTCTTCAATTAAATTTTTATGCGCATTAATTATAAGTCCTCCATTTGATTTAAAATTCATTTCCATATGAAATAAATTGTTGAGATTTTTGAATTTCAACCACAACATTACCCACAATTTTTAAGTAGGCTGAGACTGACTCCAATGAACTATTAGTTCCTTCAAATGACGATAGTTGGTCTTGAGTTTGGAGAATTTGTAATTCAGTTTTTTTTTCCAATAATAATTTCTTCCGAATCCAGCCTCATTATTACTGATTCATTTTGTAGCAATTGAGTAGCAATTTGAACATTTCCACGAACATCCATTTTTTATAACAGCGGTAAGTACACTTTCACTAATATTTTCACATTTGCTATGAAAAGCAGACTTGCATGTACTACGTACAAGACCCTTGATTGTAGCGGTGATATTTTTTTGCATGAAATGCAGTGCACTTGGCGTGGCTGACATATTATAAATGGTTATTGTAAAGAAAAAAAAAGTTAAAATGAAAAAGAAAATTAAGTTTTAAGCACAAAATGAAGTTTATTTACACCACTATTATGAATAATTTTAAATTTGTTTTTATTTTATTTTATAACAGTGATTTTAATTTTAGTTTATATTTTTTGAATTAGGTTGTGTGAAAAAAAATATTTATTATTTTAATAGTGTAATAATTTAATAATAATTTCACAATGTGTTTATTTAAAGTTTTTCTTTATAAATAATAATTTAGCTAGAACTTATTTTTATTTAAATTAATGTGTGATATTTTATATGTTTATAAAATATTTTAATTATATAGGAATTCTTAGAAAAAAAAAACACGTCTATACTCGTTAACAGTTTTTAAAACTCTCTATTTATTAATACCAGCGTAGGAAGATATTGTGTTGACTGGTTTGTTATCAAACCATCTCATCACAGTTAAATTATCTGATGAACTTGCGACAACTGACATATCTCGTGTAAATTTTTGGTTAACTCGAACAGTACCCAAGTTCCATATTTGATTATTTTTTAAATATCTCACAAGTGGAATACTTGTAAATAAATTATCTGCATAAACCTTATGGTTTTTATATTCTAGTTCCTTTGTCAATCTAATTACTACATTCCTAGATTTATTTACTCCCATAACTTCCGGTTCATTGACGGTTGAACCTTGGTACATTTCGAAGCGATGAAGGTAACCAGAAGAATTGCAAGCCTCCGAAACTTTTATCCCTCACTTTTTGGGCTTATTTTTGTATTTCATATATGCACATTTTAACAGATGACTTTCCTTTAAAAGGTATCATCATTTCATCAACAGGAATATATTCATCAATATCAACAGCTTTAGAAAATTAATTATTCAGAGCTTCAAGCACAGGTCTCAGTCTTATATATTTATCTTTGTTAGTTTTAAAATCAATTTCTTCAATATTAGTAAAATGCAAAAATTGACTAATTGTTTCAAACTTTTTTTTTTACTGACTAAGATCTTGATATGACGACCAGTACATAACGAATTCGAGGATATTTTATATAAGACAAAATTAAATTAATTCCTAAAATTACTTGCATTACACTGGTACATACTGAAAATGATTTACAGTTTTCCTTTTCCTTTTGTTTTGCGTATAAATTTGTTTGAAATGTTATTTCAGTTACTAAATTATCATCAAAAAGATGAAGAAAAAATATAATGGCTTATCTCCATCAATATGAACACTATTACTTCCTAAAAATTGTGGAACACCTTCCCCGGAGTTAAGCAGTATCTGCACTTTTAATTTTTAACTTGATAGAAATAAGCGACACAATTAAAACCAAATGAAAATTCAACAATAATTTTTATAATAAGTTTGTATTTTAAGGTATATATTTTTTATAATAATAAAATGTTGAATGATGAGTTTGCGAGTTGACGATAAACCTTTTTATAATAAAATGATGACTGATGAGTCTGCGAGTTGATAAATTTTTTTATAATAAATTATGACTGATGAGTTTACGAGTTGATAATAAACTGGAACTACTAATCAAAACAAAAATCTGATATGATGTTGATTCGAAAGTTCAGTTAAATTCAGCGTGTGTGAATTTAAATGTTCTGCCACGATTTGTGTGTGTTTAGAAATTATATGTATAAAGAATATTGATAATGATAATAATAATAATATCTGAAGCAAGATACATATTAAAAAATAATTAAAATGTTTAAAGTAACAAAAAAATTAAATTAGATTTTCTTAAAACGTATAAAATTTAAAATTTGAAAAAAATTTGAAAAAATTTGTACAAAACACAAAAAAGTTTTTCAAATTGTGAAAATTACTATTTATCTTCTTCTAACATACCAGTTTTACTAGAAATATTTTTGCTCAAACAATTTCTTATGACTTTTTCATTGATACCCAAAATGTTAATGAAAAACGAACGACGGTATCTATATATAGTAATGATCATTTCTTCGATCTATATATTTTTTTCATTTAAAGAACATATCTTTTGTTAAGATTTTGTCTGGCCAATGCAATAATTTTATCCATTCTTTTAAAATTAAATTAACAACCGACCAAATATAACGCGTTCAAAAAATCTTTTAAACTAACAACTTTCAAGAAATATTTAAAAAATAGCGACGAAAATAAAGCCGAAAAATCACTATTTTCTACGAGAAATCCGAATAGTTAATATTGTAGCTGTAAAATTGTAGTTTCACAAGAAATGCAAACAACCAAACAATTTCTTATCATTTCCATGTAAATTAAATTGTTCGACCTTTCTGTTGAACGATAATCTAAATTTTCTTATGAGAAAAGGGCGAATGTACAATATTCGTCCATTTAGAATAAATTTTATAATGTTTTGAATTTTTACAATGTAGTATAAAAGGCTAAATAACAAGGGTTTCGTTCCTTTAGCAAAACGTTCCTCTTAATTTCATCGTTATAGAGGCATTAATAAATCGAAAAGTGAAAATCGCCTCTTCTGCAATATACCGACGGTCAACATCAACGACGCCCATTATTCCTGGGAAACCAGTTTTTTAAAGAAAAAGAAAATACTTTTTATTTCAAGTTTGTGTTCTGCTTCAGGAAATTTGATAAATTCATTACAAAGTTCTTTCGTTAAAATATTCAAAACATTTGTAGGAATTTTCGAAAAAGTTGATTGTCCTAAACCAACATTAAAATCATTTCGGCAACCTATTTTGTGTCCCTCAGCAAAAAATCATAAACATGCACATCATTTTAAAGTAGGAGGGACTGTTGTAGAGCGGGTAGAAGGCATGTTTTTTTCTGATTTATCCAATACAAATTTAATCTGATTAAATCTACATATACGGGTTACATATACCTTGCAGCAGAACAGAAGGAAAACCTTTTCTGTTTATATGAATTGGGCGATTTTATGATATTATGCCGATACTTGTTGGAATAATATTGAGATGTCTTTTGGGCAGATTCAGGCGTGGGCTATTTGATATACTTATTTTGTCTATTTAATTTAATAAGTATATTACTAATCGATGTTATTATTTTCCACACAGTGGAAATCGACATCCTAAATCTATCAGCAATTGATCTAAAATGGATATGACAACTTGCTCACTTAACACGAATTCAATGTATAAAAAATATACTTGATAGATTCCTGGTTTTCTAGATACCACAACGTAATCATCAATTGGTTTGGAATATCAATGGCATTTCGTTCGACCGCATAATGTTGAGAAATTAAATGTATTTCGTTACAAAGAATTTCGAAAACCTCTGTATTCATTAAAGTGCGATTTAAAAGTGTTATTGCAAAACTTTGGCACAATATTATATTTTATTATTCGCACATCCCCATTACTTTCAGATATGTCATCTTCTAAATAACTTTCATCGAAAAATAAATCAAAAGCTTCTCTAATTACTGTTACAAACTGAAACATTTTGTAAATCTTAACTTTTGTAAATTTCAAAATTTAAAGCTTAAATTCGATTATTGACAAATGACAATTTGAAACAACAATAAAATAAAAATGACAGCTTACTCAAATCGTGTTTTTTTATTAAATCTGAGCGCTCGGAGCTTGTCTGTTCATGCTCTGCTCAGAGCGTGCTGATTTGAGTCAGAGCGCGCTCGGAGCTATCCTCTGAACTAAAAAACGAAAACGCCTTATGATGCATAAATGAAAGCAATGACATTAATTTGACAACTATGCATATATATGTACATGTCAATGACATTTTCAATGTCTGCAAGATGTAATCAAACAACAAATTGTTTAGCAATATGTTTTTGGTGTTTAGCCAAATTATTTTTGTATCTCGGATTTTTTTATTGAAATTTCTAATTTTGCATTTATACGGTGTTTTTCATAAATTTTTTTAAAAATGCCATAAAATTTATTTCGCACCTCACATTCTACTATATTGTAAGTTTAAAATGTAAGGAGAGCATTTCAAAATTTTCTGCAGTACTTTTACCTTCTTCTTGACTTGTATTTTAAATAGAAACTTCGTTCTTTTTTAAATAGTAGTAAAGTGTTTTAAGCATTATGTATAATTAGCTTTTTAATATATTTACTCTTTAATTTAGGTGATATTAAACAAAATTATATAATAGAATGCAGAATCTACACAATCATTGGAAATTTGATATTGTATATCAGTAGTATAGCTATGCGGGTCCTGGACCAGGAAATGACGTCATAAATAAGAAAACCGCAGAAGATGACGCCAGAGATAAGAGATCGCAAGAAATTACGTCAGAGATAAGACTTAATATGACATAATAGGTCAGAGATAAGAGACCGCAAGAAATTACGTCAGAGATAAGAATTAATGTAATTGTTGGATGGGTATTATGAAATTCGATTTAGGTTTTATGATGTGGGTGTATAGGTGGTGATGGGATCTGTGGAAGTTGTGGGAAGCCTCCGCGGAATGAGTATGCGACGCCGACGCCTCCGAACTTTGGAATTTGAAGCCGAAATTCCTTCAGTAACTATTGGAATATAATTATTGGAAATGGATATTGACCGAAGTTGTTGTTGTTGTTAAATTGGTGCCGAAGTTGTTATTAGAAAAATGTATCAGCGCCCTTCGATAGTGTTATGAAATTTTTAAAGTATCCCATAGTAGAAATAAATATTTGAGTTTTGTGATAAGAGAATAAAATTTAAAATTTTTGTGATAATGATGAATTTTTCTGTAACTGTAAAGTTGCTCGTATAACATAAAATTGTTTAGAGCCACAAATTTCAAAATATTGACATTTTCAAATGCACAATACCCATTATGGTTGAATATACATTTTTTAGTTGTTTCATCTTGTTGATTGATTAATGTTTTCAAATTTGTAGGATCATCTTCATTTAAATTGCTCACATTGCTATGATTTATTGTAAATTCAATCCATTTCTTTTTTTCCTCCCCTTTAACATAAATTTTAGTTTATAAATATTGTTGTTTATAAATATTCTCAAAAAATTTATTACATCACAAAAATATATGACAATCAATCATTAAGGGTGATTGTAGTTGATGATGTTAACTGAACTATATAATTTTATTAACTTCTCCAGTCAACGGACTAAATTCAACTAATCGATCATGCAGCATTAGACAATAAACTGTTGTATTTTCAGAAATTTTTACTAAAGTTTTCAATTCAATTCTTACATCAACCGTTCCAATTTTTATCAATTACTAAAATCATAGCATCTTTTTTAAAATCACGCCATGTAAGTAACGGATCCCAAATTGTTTGATTATAATAATTACTTCGGAAATGTGAGTATGCCTCATATGCAATGTCATAGCTCTCAAAGAATAAATTCATATCTTCATATGGATAAGCTTCTGAGTTCAAATATACTTTTAAATCGGTGATATTACAATGATCGAATTGTGCGGGGTCTCTATCGAGCTTATGTTGTCGATTTGTTTGTAAAGCAAATACAATAAAACGTGGTTTTTCAAGCTGTGATGTCGTTTTTACATTCCAAATATGATGATTGGTATTTGATGGTAATGTAGGGTATTCATAAAGATCCCAATTTCTAAAGGCTAATTTAATCGTTGTGCCTTTATTAATATTTTGATATAAATTAAATTTTAAAGTATCATTTAAAGTTATATGTTGAACTTTCCATTGTACTTTTATAAGCTGAATTTTTGATTTTACAATCTGATCATCACAAATCATAGAATTGTCATTTGATCGAGAGCGGGTCAAAATCAGCTCATGTTTTGCATTCGAGGTTATGTTCTTATAGTCTTCAGCGAATCCCAAAAGCATTCTTAATGAAAGACAAAAATTAAAAAACAAGCATTCAGTTCAATGCGTGCCCTAGGTATCCAACTTGCATTCATTAATTTGATACTTTCGGATTCATTTAGAGAAATATAATTTTTTAAACAGGATTTTATTCCAACATTTCGGTTATGATTAATTTCCTTCCCATTCAGCTCAATCCGTATTTCATCGAAAAGAAATGCCCTTGCATTGTTAGTCAATTTTGTTGTTGCTGTTGCCAGGTCATCTTTCGTAGAAAGTGTTCCTTCAATATAAAGTAAACTCGTTGATGGTAATATATTTAAATTCTGATTCTGGATTTGAATACGAATTATATCGCTTTTGTTGAACAAATTCAAAAATAGTGAATATTTATTTATTTATTTATTTATTTATTTATTTCAATCTACTGGGTAGTCCCTTACAGATTTTGCTTATAAAATATTTAAAACTAAAATAAAATAAAGCTAGAAATAGAAAACAAAAATTGTAAATATAAAAATAATTTCAGATATAAAATAACATTAATAATAAGATGCATTAACAATTTCAAGTTAAAAATAACATTAATTCAAGAAAAGAAGTTAAAAAAAAGAAAAATTCAGACTTAAGTAATAAATAAATATTAATAGTAATAGCAATAGTAATTATAAAGGTATGCAGTACATTCAAATGATAATAGAGAATAATTTTAATAAATTTGTAGAATCAAATTATAATTAATTAAAATTAGAAGAATTATTGTAATGTTTCAAAAAATGTGATGATTTTTCTCCTAAAAACGAATCTACTGTAGTTGAAGTCAATTACTGAAAAACTGTTATTAAATAAGCGCTGAGAGTTTGCAATAGGTTCGGAAAAACCATAGTTCGTTCTATGATTTTGAAGATATAAAAATCTTTGGCTTCTGAAATCGCGCACTGGAGCGTAGATATTATAAAAGTGAAGAATAGATGGACATTTTATTCTGCCAGATAAAATATCATAGGAAAACATCACGGATGCAGCATTTCGCCTAGCCTCAAGAGTAGAAAGCTTAATAAGTTGACATTTAGCTAAATATCCAGTAATATACGGTTGCCAGTTGAATTTACGAAGGCAAAACCTAATCATATTCTTTTGAACAGACTCTATTCTCTTAATATGTTTATCATAATAAGGCATCCAGATCGGACAAGCATATTCGAGGTGAGGACGAACAAGTGCAGTATATAAATTTTTGAATGTATAAGGATCAGAAAATTGCTGTGAATTACGCTAATGAAACCTAACATGGAAAAAGCTTTAGAAATAATTCGATCTATGTGAGCATTAAAAGTTAATTTATTATCGAGAATGATACCCAAGTCTTTTGTCTCACGGACATGTTCAATAATAGAACCGTTGATATTATAATAAGATTCAATTAAAGTTTGCTTCCTGGAAAATGACATGTAACTGCACTTATTAATATTAATGGTAAGACCATTAATGTTACACCAAGAGTAGAATTTGTCAAGATCCTGCTGCAGGAGATGGCAATCTTCGTCCGACTTAATAACCGCAAAAAGTTTGGTATCGTCAGTAAATGATAAGATCAAAGACTTAATATCGTAGTCGATATCGTTCATAAACAATAAAAATAATAGTGGCCACATATGAGTTCCTTGTGGAAAACCAGACGTAGCCTCGAAGTTATATGACGAGCAATTTTGTATTTTAACGCAGAGTTTACGACCAATCAAATAAGATTGAACCCATAGAAGGAAGGTACCATGAATACCAAGAGCCTGAAGTTTAGAGAGTAGTAAAGAGTGGTCTACTTTGTCAAAAGCTTTAGAAATATCCGTGAATATCGTATCTACTTGATAGCCTTTTTCAGTTGCATTGAAAACTGTGTGAAGAAAAACTGCTAAGTTAGTGGATGTAGATCTTCCATCCATAAAGCCATGCTGATTTGGAGATATGTGTTCTTTAACCAAGAAATACATTTTATCTGTGACAATAGCTTCGAAAAGTTTAGGAATAGAAGATAATTTAGCGATAGGTCTATAATTTTCAACGACAGTTTTAGACCCTGATTTGAAAATAGGAATAATGTTTGAGAATTTCCAGTCATCTAAGAAAATTCCTTCATTTAGTGATCTGTTAAAAATTAAGTAAAGAGGATAAGTCAAACTGTAAATGCAGTTCTTTAAAACTAAATTAGGGATAGCATCTGGACCAGAACTCAGATTAATATCTAAGGTATTAATTTTATTCAAAATATCACAATATGATAATTGCATGTGTCCTAAATCAACAAAAGATTGTAGGTGACTTTGCAAATTTATTCTTGATTGTGGTCTTATAAAAACTGATTCAAAATACTTAGCGAATAAATTGCAAGTTTAGACTGAATCTGTAGCTGTTTCATTTTTATAGGAAATGCCTTGAGGAAATCCACAGGATTTTCTTCGGATATTTATAAATTTCCAGAAGTTTTTGGAATTTGATTTTATATTAGACTCATAGGTAAGAATGAAATTATTATAAAGATATTTGCTCAAAAAATCAAATTCCTTGCGTAGTCTCTGAAATACAATTTTGTCTGCCAAAGAAAAGCTAATTATATACTTTGTATGTGCTTTATTTCTCGCATTTTTCAAAGAGAGAAGCCTTTTATTGTACCACGGTGGATGATGAGTTGAATTGGGTTCTTTCAGAGGAATAGATGTAGTAAAACCACCAAATAACAAATCTATAAATTTCTTATAACAACAATCAAGACTAATTTCAGCACTTAATACTTCATTCCAATTGATATTTAGCAAATAATCGTTTAAAAGAGAAAAATCACCATTTTTAAAATTAAATTGAGGAATGTCAATGATTTTTCCTGTTAAATCAGCAATAAATTTAAAATTTAATAGTAGTGCTGGGTGATACAAATCTTTTTTAACAAATGGAAGTTCACATTCACAAATAGAAGTTGATATATCTTTTGATACAAACACTAGATCTAATAATCGATCTGAAACATTAAACAGATTATTGACTTGAACTAAGTCGAGGGAAAATAATGTATCTATTATAAAGGATTCATTTATATTAAGATTAAATGGAACTAAAAATTTATTTCTATTATCATTTGGATATTTCCACGATATGCTAGGTAAGTTAAAATCGCCCAAAACACAAAAAATATTCTCATCATTATTGTGAGCTTCAAATATTGATTCAATGTTTTCAACATGCTTACTATAAATTTCAAATGAACTTCTTGGAGGAATATAACTTAATATAAAAAATATATTTTTCTTTGTAAAAACATTACTAGAATTATTAATATTTACTTTTATACACAATTGTTCTATATTACCATTATTATGAAAAAGAGGGATAGGATGACTAATAAATGATGATTTGACAGCTATTAGAATTCCACCACCAAGATGTTTGTTTGTAGCAATTAAATCTCTGTCGTTACGGAAAACACAGTAAGCAGACTCGTCAAATAATTCAGATGAATAGATGGAATCGTGTAGTGATGTTTCTGTACATGCTATCAAAGAAAATGAATTATCTGAAACAGCGCGATAAAACTCATGCGTTTCAGTGCGTAAGCCTCTTGTATTTTGATAATATGTTGAAAATATATTTCCTTCAGAAAAAGAAGATAATGCTGTGTCAAAAGAGTGCAATGATGAAAGTGATGATGTTGATAATGAGGCTGATCTTTCAGAGGGATGTGGTGAAAAAAATAATGAATGTATTGAAGAAGAAACACATGAAGAATTAACGTTTAGAGCGTCAGATTGCGGTGCGTTAATTAATCCATCGAGTTCAGGTGAACTATGGGTGAGTTTTTTTGAAGTAGAAAATCTTTCACCTCTACACCAGCTGGCCAGAAATTCACAAGTTTTAATTTTTTATGATACTCTGGTGGAACATTTATTTTGAAAGAAATGCTTCTTAACTTACTGATGTCTGCATTTCTTTTAATAAGTCTAAAGCATTTAATTAGAGATCGATCAATATTTAGCTTACGTGAAACATATTGTTCGATAGCATCATGTGAAGTGTTTATTCCAAATCTCGATATATGTATCCATTTCTGTCGTTGAACGACAACAAGTTCGGGATCACTAATAACTGAAGACAAGAGTTCTGTTTGATTGTTAGACTCAGTAATCGTATTAGTATTCAATGATGGTAATATAACTGTTGATTTAATTGGATTATGTTTAATAATCATTTTATCTTTAATTGAAGCATCTTGCTTGAAACTAGGAATTACTCTAGGGTTTAAAATTGGTAAACTATCCGGTAATTCCGACAAATCTAATTTAGCAGAAGAAACTTTCAATACTTCACTCTTTATTGATTGTATTTGCTCGACCAAGTGATCAAGTTTCTTTAATAAATTACTTACTGATATAGTACAGCAATCATCGCATCTCCAAAAAAGATTACAATTACCTTTATTAATTAATTTTAATGTACCGTTGGTAATGTTAGAACATTTAATGCAGTAAATTTTTTCGCAAATAGGACCGCATTTAACAAATAGTTCATTTACTATTAGAACCTTACATTTACTACAATTTACAGCCATTATAGTGTTCAGAATTTGAAAAATAAAAAAATTAAAATTAGAAAGAACAAAAAAAAAAAAAATTTATATAATTATTCCTGTTTTTATATCGTTTTGTTTATTTTTTTTTTTTTTTTTTATATATCTGCAACCATGTAGTGAGAATGTTAATATTTAAAAATGTATTTTTATTAGGATTTTATTTAAATAAGCCAAAAATGTTAAAAAGTATTCAAAAATGTTATACTTAATTGTAATTTTATTTATAGAAAAACAAAAATGTTGAAAATGTCTATACGTGGTTAAAATTTTTAAAAGTTGTGTATAAATGTTATGCTTAATGTAAATTAATTTATAGAGAACAAAAATGTTGGAAATCACTATATGCGGTTAAAAAGCTTTATTTTAAAATGTTATTATTAAGATTTTATTAAAAAAAAAAAAAAAAACCAAAAATGTTAAAATTCAATTAAAAATGTTATTATTATTGTTTTATTTAAAAAAAAAAAACAAAAATGTTAAATATAACTATGTGGTGAAAAACTTTATTTAAAAATTTTATTACTAAATGTTATTTGATATTTGATTAAATAAATCAAGAATGTTAAATATGTTATTAATTGAAAAATGTTAAACAAGGTATTATCAAAGTTCAATGAATTTTATTTATAAATTAGAGATTCACAAAACGAATTTAAATGCAATTTATATATGAAGATTTTAAGCGGTGTAAAAGAATGATCTGTATACTACGAGTGTATAGAAAGAACTGAATATGTATGCAAATGTGCATTTGTGATGCTTTCATCGAAAACTGGACTTTCAAATAAATTCATCTTAATGATTTTTTAATTTACAATTTAATTTTAAAAATTCTAGATTTTTCCACGTTATAGTACGTTTATCACGTAATCTTTAATGACCTTGTTGCTTCAATGAGCTATCAATAATGAGCTGAGGAGCATCATTTATGGAATATTTATTATGAACTATCATAATGTGATAGGTTTTAAATGTAATCTGATTGTTATAGTTTCACCTCGAAAATTTATTAAATTGTCATTTTGATCAACAAATCTGAGTGTTAAAGAACTTATTCGTTTGACGTTCACAGGTAAATAGATTACATTTTGAGGAACTTCAATTATTTTATAACCTGGGCTCACACCAATGGAGAATTCATGTAATGTATGAGCCTCTATTTCATTAATATAAGCTCCATATACGATATTACACTCTACCCATATAATGTTAATTTTATTTATATCTACATATAAATCTGATATCATGCCAAACATTTGGTTTTAATTTTCTTCTGCAACCAATTGTATTCCCTCGTTCAAAATCAATCTGTTTATCAGAAAACACTTCACATTTTAGTGTGTTATTATTAGCTTTTATATGAAGCTTCTCCTGTTCCCCTTTAACATTAGTTTCCAATTTTCCTTCAAGAAATACTTCAATGTCCTCTATTTCATAGGATCCAGTCGGAATAGTGATTCTATTATCATCAATAATAAATTTATTATTTTCTTCATCGATATTCGGTATTGAATTGTATGTTTGAAAATCGACTAAACCACATACATAGTCTTTATGCTGTAATTCTATAGGCGGGAAATACTCAGCTGCCAAAATAGATGAGTTACCGCTTAATGTAAGTGTTAGCGACATGAGTTGCACTTTATTAATAAGATAATTTGGCAGTTGTAGATACTTTTATTATTGATACCTTCATACATAGAAATAATATCAAATTACCGACGGCAAAACATTAAAATCAGAAAAATAATTTATATAATTTTTTTTTCTAAAAAAAGTTATGTGTCTGTATATCTTTATACATATGGTTGAAAAATGGATGTTAAGGATTATATTTTTAATTTTGATTTTTCATTTTCATTTTCCCTCATTGTTTCAGCTATCGATTTTGGTTGATTGTTATTGAAAGTTATTACAATTCTTAAGTTCTATGTCACTATCTTCTTCACTCTCCGAAACTAGCTTTCTTGGATTAGTAGAATTTTGTTCTTGTTTTTCATTATTTTTGGTTTTTTCTCTTTTTTACTTTTTTTAAAAATCTCTTTGGTCTTCTTTCATCACCAGAGAGTAAGGGGTGTTTATATGGGTGCATATTTTCTCACCAAAAGCAAAAACAAGCAGATTATAAATCTATATTCTTTGCTAATAGTCCAATGTTCAAAGTACTGTTGATCAAAAACATAAACATTTTAAAGACTCCAAAAACAAATATACAAAATGACATAAAACTCCCAATAGATGTAGCCTTCGACATAAATTTATCCCACCATGTTTGAATTTGATTTCCTATTGATAGATCGTTCTCTGGGGACATAGCATTTCTTATAGAGAATCCATGAGGAAGACTAGATTTTCCCTCTAATGTTCTTATATATAAGATGAAATCGACTCTTACTTTATTAGAGATACAATCACTTTCTGCATTTTTTCAATTGTCTCTTTAGTGTATATTCCACCGGATAATTGAGAATCAATATTTTCGAATTTATAATTTAAATTTTCAGGTTTTATAATAATACGATTTAATATTTAATGTTGGGTTTTGTAGCATTTTACTTACAGAATTGACTTTATGTAATATGTCATGTCAAATTACGATTGAAAATATGAATTAAAACGATTTCAATTTAGTTGCTTGATGATGTGTTTTTATATCTTTATTTTCATCCTCTATTAGTTCCAACAAAGAATCGTATATTTCACCCATGTGGTGTCTTAGAGGCCGTAAGGCCTGTATACGACTTTCCCATCTTGTTTCGCATACAGGCTTTAAAACTAAATGTGTAATATTCTTTTTTAAAATATACCATCTCTGGGAGGATCCTGAAAAAAAGTTATATAATTCTTGAATTATGTCAAAAAATGACATAGTTTCATGGTTTATTTTAGCAGCGTCATTAACTACTAAATTAAGGCTGTGTGCTGCACAGGGTACAAAAAAAGCGCGACAGTTAATATCTAAAATTTTTATTTTTTGTAGTCCATTATGCTTGCCACTCATATTGGCACCGTTATCGTACTCTAACCCACGCATATTATAAATATCAAGACCTATTTCTTGGAGTTTGCTTAAAAGAAACTTACTCAATCCATCTCCCGTTGAATTGGTAATAGGGCAAAAACCTAAAAAATGTTTTCTAATTTCCACATTGTTTTTATATACAATTTAATTGAACAAACCTTATTACAACTGTTAATTGTTCTACATGACTCACGTCAAGTGTACAATCTAATATCACCTTACCATAAGCAATATATTTGATTTAATTTCCGTTGAAAGTAATGCAATAATTTCGTTCTGTATCTTCTCACCTAAATATGACGGCATATATGTTTGAAAATGTTTTGAATTTTGTATTCTTCGTACGTGTTCTAAAATAGTTGAATCAAATTTCGAAATCATTTCTACAACTTTTAAGAAATTTTCATTACTGGCATGAATTAGTGAACTTGACGATCCTCTAAGAGCCAAATTTTGCCTTGATAAAAACTGTATTATATACACTAAACGTTTTATAACTTTATACCAGTGATGTTTTTCGCGGTTAAAGATTTCCTGCTCAAAATGGTCTATTGTAGTTTTATTTTCAATCGATTTACTTAATTCTTTCCATTTTTGATATCATATGAGCCTCGCTTGTTTCATATCTAATTAAAAATTGAGAAAAATGTTGCCAATCTGAAAATCCGCCCGTAGCCAACAAATTATCTTGAAACCCAAATAATTTACATGAAAAACAGAATACTTTGTTTTTTGAAACAATACAGCAACCGATTTCGTATATATTTCCCAGCATTTACCAAAGTACGCGTATATTATTTATTTGAAAATTTTCTGCCATTGTCATTTACAGGATAATATTTATTTTGAACTTGTGCTGGTAGGTTTTGCAATAAAAGTAGCTTTTTTTGATTCGATATTATAATAGGCGACATTCCAGGATCTTCACTAATTTCAATATTATCAATTCATTTACAATTTTTTTCAGTAGCATGCAAGTTATTTTCGTGTTCCGAAACAATTTCTACATTATTGTCAGTTTCTTTATCGAAATTAATTTCATTTTCAATATTATTGACAAAATCAACTGTAGCAGAAATTGTTGAAGTGGATACGGAACTCTGTATTACATTTACATACTTTAAAAGAACACCAGCAGATTTTTCAAGTTGCTTGTTTTTTTTTTTGCCTTTTCTCTGCGGTATTGTGCTCCAGATACTTTTTTCCTTTTTCTATCATCTTGTGGCATGGCATGTCTGCACCTCCAACAAAAAATGCTTAAATATTATAAAAATATATTTAATTATTATACATATAAATAATTTAAATATAATTTTTTATGAAATATAAAAAACTCACTTTTTGATAATTCTTTTATTTGTTTACAAAAATCCGGCAACTGACTTTTTAGATTTTGACAACCAAAGTCATTCAAATTTAATATTTTGACAACAACTGTTCAGTTATCCTGCAAGCAACTATTCAGTATTTCCTTGTAAGCAATTATATATATATATTATTCTGCATTTATCTGGATGTTTGTAAGTTCGACGGAACGCTCCGACACATATACAAATTGCATATGTATACAATTGCATATATATGCAAATTGCTTTGGTGCTTTTTTTTAACCCCTGTCTACCATGCTGAACCTTTGCAGGAAACATTGATTGCATGAACTATATTTTTTCAATTTAATGTTAGTCTTCTTCGCAAATAATAAGGAAAAATAAAAAATAATAATAATAATATAAATAAAACAAACAATTTTTTTGATTTATAATAATAAGGACTAATAGAAATTTAATCAATAGTTTAATATGGTATAATAACCAAAAGGCAAACAGCATTTAACACAAAAAAAAACATAATTCACTCAAAGGTTATTCTTATTACTTAAAATTATACACAATAATATTATCTACGTCGGATAATATTATCTACGTCGGATAATAAAACAGTGTTTTTTTTAAATTGAAAATTATTGATGAAAATGTTTTTGTATTTTTTGCAAATTTTACCAATTTAGATACAAAATTTTGAATATTTTTTTAAAAATAACACAATACCATAATAACAGTTTATTCATATAGCAAAATAAGATCCCTATACAGTATACAAAAGACAAAATTTATATCAAAATAAGATCCCATTTTTAAATTTGCTCTCCCAGAGGCCACAATAACGCTAATACGGTATAATTTATACTAAATGGAACCCAACTAGCGAATTATAACTAAATGGAAGTGAGTACGAGTATACCATACAAAAATACAAACATTTTATACAAATTTGTTGGTATGGTACTTCTTTTTCTGTTATAAAAAAAAAAGATTAGTGTTAGGCCAATATAGTTTTTTTAAATAGAAAATTAGTAAAATCTTTGTGTATGAATAAATTAAAAGGAATCAAAATCAATCTTAATAAAAATAACAATGTTTTTTCAATTTAAACTTTCTTTTACTTTATTACCGTATTCTATTATTACACAGAAAAGTATTGTTGTTAAATTATTTGAAAAAAAAAAAAACAATAATTATTCAAGTTATTAAATCGTTATCTACTTTAGTATAAAAAAAAACTTTATTCAAATTTTTTATACAATTTATTTAATACAGATTTAATATATTAAAAAAGAACAAAATTATTTTATGTAATCAGACTATTGGTTGTTAATCAAGACTAACTTTTATTCTTATGTATTAAAATTTATTTCTATAAAAATATGTTTGCGAATTCCAATTGGTAGACGCTAGGTCAGCATTTTTTGTGGGAATAATAATTTCTCACTGTTTCCACGATGTCATCATTATGTTTTATAATTAAGTTGTAGTGAAATTTGATACGCCTACTATAATTATGTTGAGTGCCGTTACTTGACACGCCGATAACTCTTCCCCCTTTAAAGATCTGCGTCCCGTAGATCAATCTTCAGTCGAAGAGGTGGTAGAGGAGGTGACTCGATGGTCTTTTCAACTTCAACTTCCTTTTGAATGTTCGGTCGTGTTATCCTCTTTACATATTTTATCGTTATTAGGATTATGATGATGGTTATGACACAAAAGATGACGATGTCTGATGTTGAAGAAAGTTTATCATTTGATATAAGTTCATGAATATGTCGTGTGTTGTTGATATTTAACTCGTGGATGTATTCCAAGTTCAGTTTGACATTTCTGCTGGATAGTTTCTCCTGAAAGATTGCTGGTAGGACCTCAGGTGTTGTTACTGCCTTGCTAATGAATGTTTGTCCTTTTATTTGTATGGTTTCGTTGCTATGCTGTACGAGAAAACTTCCGGTTAACTGCCTGCTTGTGTTACCGCTTGTTACTTCGCCGTTGAAGTTTGTGAGAAAGATTGTGTTCTCGTTTATGCTTTCGATGATTTCTTCTTTATTAAATTGAAAATCACATTGCGCGTTTCCTCCTTTTAGTAGCTGGTATATACAGTGTTCTTCCCCTAGTTTCCGAAGCTCGTTCTGTTTGCATATGGTAATGTTGTTTGTATTGTCACATTTTCCTATTATTCCATATATGTCCTCATTGGCTAGTAATTCCGTGTATTCGAGGTGTACTCGTTGTGAATTCCTTATTGTAGAGCGTATTAAGATGTGATCGTAGTTTCCTTCGCTGGTTTTTGGTAAGGATAACACGTAAAGAATTATATTTCCGTTTGTTATGACCTTTGGTTCCGCATATTCGATGGCTTCTATTTCATTACTGTATGGTAGTGTATCCATTTCCTTAAGTATTCCTTGGATTTCGATCCTATTTAACAGATTTGTGTTGATGATTCCTTTTTTTGCAATTTCGGTGGCTAGTACGACTTCGTTTAGAGCTTCTTTTATGATTCCAAGTTTGTTAAAAATCGTTTGTTCGAATTGTTGGTTTGCCTGATTAAGTTCCTTGAGAATGATGTTGTATTTCTCGACCACTTTATCCGTTACCCTCATAATTTCTCGATTGATTTTATATTGCCTATTGTTGTTTTCTACCAATTCACTTTGGCTTCCTAGTATGTTATCCCAGTCAGTTGCATCCGGTGTACCTGCAAGCCACTTCCATGCTGAGCCAATCCAATTAATTGACCTCTGGACTCTTGGTTTGCCTCCTTTAAGCCTGTTGAGTGATTCCGTTATTTGACTTATCTGGAATTCCAGTTGTGGTTTGACCAAGTTTGTTGAGTTTAATTTTTCCACTATTGGGATAATTTGCGTAACTGCTTCATCGTAATTCTTTAAGTCGATGACGTGAATCAGATTGAAATTGCCATTCACTATTCTACCTTGTCCTTGTTTGACTGTAGCGATTGTGCCTTTGAATTCGAATATTTTCGGAAATGCCATTGTACTTGCAATGATACATCTAAAAAGATAAAATTAGACTTAATTGTTAGTGTTAGTTTGGTTAATATTTTTGATATGCGATTTATGAATCTTTTTGCCGGCTGGTGTGGTGATTGTAACTCTGTTGTTCTTAAGGACTACCTCCTTTTTAAAGATTGGCTTATGTTTTGACTTCATTTGTTTATCTCTAACGTAGATTGTGTCACCTGGATTGTAATCTTTGGGTGCCTCTTTTTTCTGGTTTTCTATATTTAATTTTGTTTTTTGACTCTTTGAAATGCGTTCGAATACTTCGTTGTTAACTTTTGTTCTAGTTGTTATCAGATCTTGGTAGTCGATTTTGTTAGACCTTCCATAGAAAACATCACTTGGTCTCATTTTTGTTACCGAATGTATACTGTTGTTGTACCGGTCGACTGCTATGTTTATCAGTTCTTTTTGAGAAAGCTCGTTGTATTCCCTGCTGAGACACCTTGTTAATTCCACTATTGTAGAATGTGCTCTTTCGATGGTTCCGTTGACTTCACTTTTTTGTGTTGGTGTGTTATAAACAGCGATTCCAAGTGCTTTGATGTAGTTCAGCGTGATCGGACTCATAAAGCTGCGTTCATTGTCGATTACTATCATTTCTGGAACTGTAAAGTTGTGTAACACCTTTGTTATTTTGTCCCTTAGGTGTATCGCTGAACGGTTTTTTATGTGAAAAAATTTTAGGAATTTTGAAAATTTGTCAATGCACGTTATATATTTTTCTCCTTGTATTTCCATCAAGTCTAGGTGAAGTATTTGAGTTGGATGTTTCGGAATTGGTGTTTGTTGTAGCTCGGGTTTGTGTGTGACGACCGTCTATCGTATTTATTGCTGTTACACACATCGCAAGATGTTGTGTATTTTTTAATTAAGCTGCTCATACGTGGGAAGTAGTGTTTCTCTAATATTTGAGATTTGTTTTCCTCAGCGTTTCGATGTGCTCTTCTGTGTTCCTTTTCTATGATGGTAAACTTCCTTTCTTCCAATGTAACATCTTCTACCACTCTCTGTGCTATTCGTATTCTGTATTTACTAAAGTGTTCCTTGTAAACCTTCTGCAATGTTGTTAGAAAGTTTTCGGAGATTTTAATTCCATTAATGACGCTTGGATTTAGTTTTTCCTTTAGGATAATTATTAGTATTTCCTCGTTTATTTCTGGTACGTCTATATAATGACGATGATATCTAGGGTGTGGTTCCTCGTATACTATCATATCATTTCCTCTTCTTATGATCAGTTGGTTGCGAAACACATTTATTGGAGCCTCGTAATGAGGTATTAGATCTGAACTGTCTTCCTCTGCGCTATGTATTGTTTGCGTCGGATTTTCCACGTCCGAACGGCTTGCTGTTTCTGTGGAGGTTGATGACAGGCTATTGACTTCCGTGGGCAGTCTTGATAGAGCGTCTGCTTTAGTTTTTTTTTACATTAGTTTTTCCTGGCTTGTAGACTAGTTCGTAGTTATATTCTTCAATTTTAGCTTTCCATCTCTTGAGCTTCGCATTATGATTACGGCTTCCCAATGAAAATGTGAGGGGTTGGTGATCTGTAAGGATTTTAATTTTTCCAGCTCCGTACAGATAGTTCCTTAAATTGTCGAGGGCCCATACTATGGCTAGCATCTCTTTTTCATTTGTAGCATAGTTTTCCTCTGTGCTGTTTAATGATCTTGAGATATATGTAATCGGTTTGTCTTGACCAATTTCGCCCTGTGATAATACTGCGCCGATGGCTTTGTCTGATGCATCCGTGGTGAGAACGAATGGTTTCTCAAAATTAGGAAATATCAGAATTTCTGATGACATTAATAGCTTTTTTAGATTATTGAAGGCTTGCAGCTCTTCCTTATCTACCCTTATTTCGACTTTCTTTGACATGCTGGCTTTTATCTGAGCGTTTTTACCTCTTGTTAAATTTGTGAGAGGCTTTGCTACTTTTGCGAAGTCCTTGATAAATCTTCTGTAGTACGAAGTTAGACCCAAAAATGATTTTAAGTCTTTAAGGTTTTTTGGTGGCTTAATGTTTTTTATTGCAGCAACTTTCCCTGGATCTGGTTTGATACCTTCATTTGTGACCAGATAGCCGAGAAATTCCGTTTCTGATTTTAGAAATTTGGTTTTTCCAAGATTTACCCTGAGATTTGCTTTTTCGAGTTTGGATAAAATTGTATCCACATTTTGAAGGTGTTCTTCTTCGGTTTTTCCAAAAATTATTACGTCGTCTATGTATACGTAACATGTTTTGCCTATTTGATCTTTGAGGACGTCATCTATCATGCGCTGGAATATCGATGGTGCGTTCCTCAGTCCAAATGGAAGTCTTAGAAATTCGTATTTTCCGTTCATTGTTGAGAAGGCTGTCTTCTGGATATCTTCTTTTTTCATCATTATTTGGTGGAACCCTGATGTAAGATCGATAGTAGTGAAGAGTTTAGCATCTCCAAGGCTTGCTAGTGTATTGGAAATATCCGGTATGGGATATGTATCCGGAACTGTGACTGCGTTCAGCCTTTTAAAATCTACCACTAACCTGTATTTCTTTTCTCCTGTTGAATCCGGTTTTTTTTCAACTATCCATATTGGAGAGTTGTATGGGCTCTTACATGGCCTGATTATTCCATCGTCAAGAAGTTTTTTGATTTGTTCTTCGACCTCTTTCCTCATAGTTGCTGGGTATGGATAAGACTTTGTGTATACTGGTTCGCTTGTAGTGGTTTTGATTTCCGCCTTCACTTGAGTATCGATGATCTCCTTGTCGTTAATTGATCCGAATACTTTTAGGTGCTGGTCCACTATTGTTTGTATCTTTTTCCTAGTTTCTGGACATAAGTGATCTGCTTCTACTTGAATATTGTTAACCTGTGCAGACGTTTTCTCTTTCAGGGGAATTTCGATATTTGGATGAATTTTCAGTATGTTGTTTTTCCTGTCAATTATAGCTTGAAGTGTTTTAAGTGTATCGTCTCCTATGATGCCATCGAATGTTTTTAATCCTGGCAAGACGAAAAATTCCATGTACGTGTCGTTTCCTAAGCCTTGAAAAAATTTTCCTCCTATTTTCCTCGTAATTTGAATATCACCTCCAGCTGAGCGGATCTTAAATGGTTTGTTTGTTGGCTTAGCGGTTTCGGCAATTTCTGGTTTTACGAAGTTTTTACTTGCTCCAGTGTCGACGAGGAATTTTAAAATGTTGTTCTCTTTTGTTATGTACTCTAAGTAAGGTACGCTGGAAAGGCATCCGTCATAAAATTTGCTTCTTGTACTTCTTCTTCCAGTTGTTCTTGTTGTGCGCCATATTCAGGATCGTATTCTTCTTGGTACTGCTGTAAGTATTCTTCTTCGTTGACCGCCTGCATGTGATAGAGCCTCTGGTGCTTATTGTCTGGTGAATTGTTTACGCTGAGAGGTCTCTTTACTAGAGGTCTCGCTGAGAGGTCTCTTTTATATAATTTACCTGCCGTGTTTGAATTGATGGATCTACGTCCATTTTTTCCAAAGGTTTTGGAGGTCTTGATGGTGGTGCTGCTGTTTTTTGATGCTGGATATTGTATGTCGAATTTTTTTGTTGTGTGGTTAAAGGTTGCTGTTGACGATAGCTTGGTTGAGTCGGTAAATAAGGTTGTCGAGGTCTGTTTGACATATTATTAATCGGTACGGTGATGGTGTTACTTATATTCCTGTTATGTATAGGAAAACTTCTGCTATTATAATTCTGCAACTCTAAACAAGCTGAGTAGGCCTCCGGTAAGGTTTGGATTCTCTGTGTTATCAGATGTTTTGAAGTTTCTCCGTTAACTCCTCTGATAAATATATCCAAAGCTCTGTTTCTGTGAGATTCTATAAGCGCATCGCTTGTTTCACGTGAGTGGTTTTCTGTCTTGATCTTATTAACGATCAAGGAAAATTGGTGGTTGATCCTGGCGTAGAATTCATCTATCGTCGTTCTACCTTGGGTCATCATGCCCATTTGATATTCTAAAGTCCGAAGGTCCCTTTTGTCTGCGTAGTGTAACGACAGACATGACTTAATAGCTTCCCAATTGTCAGCGTAAAAATATTATAAGATATAAGTGCAGCGTCGGCACTTCCTCTGACCTTCCCTCTGATAGCCTGTAGGATGGCTCTGTAAATTGGTTTGTGCTTAACCAATTCATAGTCCTTTAATATATTTTCTACATTATATACCCATGAAACGTACTGTACTGCACTTCCATCGAATACTTGTAGTTCTTTTACACTATCTGGTAACCTTGATATATCCTTCAAGTCTTGCTCGTTTCTTGGTGCAACAAGCACTTGCTGTGGTTGTATTATCGCGGCTCTATTTTGGCTCTCGATTGCCATTAACCTATATTCTAATTTTTTATTTAACTCTATTTGAGTGTTAAGAGCTCCGTCTAACTTTTTAACTTGTTCTCTTAATTCTTCCATTTTAGTTTTTTTATTTTATTAACTATATTTATTTTATTTTATGAATTCTATATATTTTTGTATATATTTTTCTTATTTATTGATCTCAGTTTTCTTTAGTTTCTTTAATTTTATAATATTATATAAAAAAAAATATTTGAGATATTAAAAAAGATTTTTTCGAAATTATTTAATTTTTGAATAAGATTATTGAACCTTTATGGTTTATTAAGTTATTTTTTCCTCTTGTTTAATAAAAAATAATTACTTACAGGAAAAAAACTGTTTTTTTCATACTAAGATTTAATTCTTAGGAGCCTTACTTGACCAATCCAATCCTTTTCGGTTGTATTGTGTTGTTCCTCTTTGGGTGTTGGCGTTTATAGTTGCGGGCACCCTACTAATGGCACAAGTTCAACACGCAGTGTTTGTAATAAATTTTTATAGCACTTAAAAAGGTTCTTTAAAATAAAGTTCACTTTTAAAGATTTTGTTTCTTTTTTATTTTTGTTTTTAGAGTGTTCGCGTTAGCTTTTTTCCAATTTTAATTTTAATTAAATTGAATTAATTTTTTGGATATTAACTTTTATTCACGATTGTCACAATGTTTTTTGTTTTGTTTTAGAGTGTTCGCGTTAAGCTTCTTTTCCCTTTTTTTTGTTTTAGGCTTTTCACTTTGTTCACGATTGTCACTATGTATTTTTTATTAACTGCTCGGGCGCCAGTTATTAAATCGTTATCTACTTTAGTATAAAAAAAAACTTTATTCAAATTTTTTATACAATTTATTTAATACAGATTTAATATATTAAAAAAGAACAAAATTATTTTATGTAATCACACTATTGGTTGTTAATCAAGACTAACTTTTATTCTTATGTATTAAAATTTATTTCTATAAAAATATGTTTGCGAATTCCAATTGGTAGACGCTAGGTCAGCATTTTTTGTGGGAATAATAATTTCTCACTGTTTCCACGATGTCATCATTATGTTTTATAATTAAGTTGTAGTGAAATTTGATACGCCTACTATAATTATGTTGAGTGCCGTTACTTGACACGCCGATAACTTTCTTGTTTCTGAAATATTGCAATTGTAGCAGTAGTTTGTAATATATGAATATATGAAATTTTCAAAAAGTACTAACACTAGCAATCAAAATAATTTCCATTAAAAAGAGACAAAATATATTGAACGAATATATTCATCTATTAATAATATACATGTGTATCAGCATATTTGAATTGTATAATATTATACATTATACTACTTATACCTGCTTATACCTTTTATTTTTGTCATTATTGTGTGCGTAACTCACTTCACTCAAAAAAAATTATTTTTTTAAGGAAGGGTGTATCTTTCTGAAGATTCCCACCAGCCTACGAAAAATAAAAAAAAAAAATAAAAAATTGGCAAAGTTTTGACTACAAAAAAAAATATTACTTTTATGTGTTTTAGAAAATTAAAAAGTGATATAAACATAAGTACTGTAATTTCGGAATAAAGAATCTAATGAAAGAAAAAAAGAAACTAGGATTTATTTTGCTTCCGTCATTTATGACGGGTTACAAAGCTAGTTTATAAATAAAAGAAAACAGTGCAAGAAATTCAATTTTCTTACGAAAAAGTATCCGAATAGAATTGTTGCAACAAAAACGATAAGAAAAAATAAATAAAAATAGAAATTTCAGAAATACCAAAATGGTAGTTAAATATTGAATTATTTTATTGATTTTGCCGCCCCCTAAAATCAATCAAAATCGGCCGCCCGTGTGCGGTGAACTCTATTCTTAGTGCACGGCCCATATGGACGGCGCGGGCCTGTGTCTTGAAACTTATCTCCCCCATTGTTGATGTTTGTTTGTGGTAGTACGATATTTGATTTCTCTACCTTTACATTCATCCCACTATTTTCGTATTCAGGAGTTTGTACCAAGGAAACTGTAACCTTCTCCTTATCGCTTTCTCCACACTCATATCCAGTTATAGCACTATTTGATGACCTTAGTATAATTGGTATTATTATTAGAATCATGATTGTTTTTTCTTCTTTTTTTGTTTTTTTTTATAATTTTTTGTATAGGCCTTCGAACACATTTTAGGTTTTATCAGGCCATGTTTTAATACTAGTTTTTTACAAAATAATATTTCTTAATAACTATTACTTACAATATTTATAAAGTTTTACATAAATTTAGTAATTATTACATAAAGTTAATTCATGCGAGTAATAACAAATTAAAAAGAGAGTTCATTAGTTAATTTAAAATACGAGAAAAAAAGAAAAAATCTACAATAATTATCCTTTCTAGTTTTACTTATATATGTAAATACGAATTTACATTAAATTATATTTTATGTTTAATTTTGAATATTTTAATATTTTATTTTTTTTTTTCTTTTTTTAAAGTTTATTTAAGCTAACTAAGTCCAAAATATGTTTTAAAAAATTTCAAATTTTGTCAAAAATTTGTATTTTTAAAAAATTTATAACATTTTGTAAAACATTTACTTCATCAGAAACTATTACGTTTGAGTGTGTTATTCCAAATTTGTTTCTTGCATCGTTTAATTTACTGCATGTTTCAAAGATATGTCTAATATTTAAGTTGTATACATTACAAATACAATTAGGAGAGTTGGTTTTTTCAAAAATATAGCTATGGGTAATTCTAGTGTGTCCTATTCTAATTCGTGTAAGCTAAAGAAATTTATAGTTGGTCCATGTTGTGTATTGCTTTTGATTGCCCTTAGTTTGTTTGTTATTGGGGTCTCTGTCCATATTTTTTCCCATTTATTTAATATTTTTTTATTAACTAAATGTTTTATGTCTTTATAATAAAATGAAAAATTACCATCTAAATTTTTTTTAATAGATTCTTTAGCAAGTAATAGATAATTTGCGTGTGGCTTGTTAGATAATTTGCGTGTGGCTTGGAATCCATATAAGATATATAGTTTTATTTGTAGAAAATAATAAATGTCGTATTTTTAAAGCAATTGGGTGGTTGGGATACATTTGTTTCAAAATTGACATAGAGCTAAGGGAGTCACTACAGATTGAGAAATAATCATCTTCGTGATTGACAACATATTCAGTAACTTTATATATAGCATATAGCTCCGCTGAACATATATTTGTTTGCACTTAAAGGCACTTCCTGTTTCAGCACAGATTACAGAGCCGTCTGTAAAGATTTTGTGGTAGCCTGCATATGTTGTTTTGATGATTTCATTGAAAAGTGATCTATATTTTTCAGGTTGTGTATTTCTTTTTTGGTCTTCAACAAAGCGTAAATCTATTTTAATTTTTGGTACAAGCCATGGAGGGTGAATTTGAGTTTTTTGTTTGTCAAAATTTTTAATTTCCGGAAAATTGTAATCTCTTAATTTTTCGAGTACATAGTTGTACGTATGAGGGTTGGTAACTTGTAGACTTTTCTTTATAGTATCTAATTTTTGTTAAGTTCATTAGTTTTTTACATACTGGGTGTTTATTGTAACTAAGCACCTTAAAAATATAATTTAGAGATTGTTTTTCTCTTCTTAAAGTTAAGTTGCAGGGCAATTGCATCAATCATCATGCTTGCAGTTGGACTTGTTCGGAAAGCTCCGGTGCTGATTCTAATACCTGTATGATGTATACTATCTAGCTGTTTTAGGGAGTTTTTATTAGCATTACTATACAGAAAACTTCCATAATCTAGTATTGGTAAAATTATTAAATTGTGTAATCTTAACAATAATTTCCAGTCACTTCCATACCTGGAATGCGATAGCATTTTTAATAAATTTAAATTTTTTGTTGCTCTTACTTTTATTTCTTTTATAGAATCCGTATAGATTAAATTTGAGCCATTCATAGATAAGTATATATTTTTACACTTTTTCGTGAAGAGCATAGCTTTTGTTTTTTCTAAGTAGAAAGTTAAACCGGTCTGTTCACTCCAGTTTTGAATATTGGTAAGAGATTGCTGTAATTTTTTTTGGATTTTCTTTAAGGATTTGGAGTGACTTCATATAACTATGTCGTCACAATAAAATGAAAATTTTATCGATTTTGGAAAATGTTTGGTTATTGTATTAATTAATATTGTAAACAAGGTTAAACTTAAGACAGAACCTTGCGGGACTCCGTTTTCCATAATTTTTTCTTCGGAGAAAGTATTACCTATACATAACTGGAAAATTCTATGGCTAAGAAAATTTTTGACGAAAACCACTAGATTACCCTTAAGATTCATTTTTAACATTTCTTCGACAATTTTGTATCTCCATGAAGTTTTAATATCAAAAAAGATAGATATCAGGAATTCATTTTTGGAAAATGCTTCGCGGATTTCAGATTCAAAATAAATTAGATTGTCTGCTGTTGTTATATTTTTTCTGAAACCGGATTGATATTTGCTTAATTTTCCGTTTTTCTAAAGAAACCATTGTAGTCTTTTATTGATCATCCTTTCCAGGATTTTACTAAAGACATTAGTGAGTGAAATTGGTCTATAACTTTCTGGATGTTTCGGATTTTTACAAGCTTTAAGTATAGGTATAGGGATAGTTATGGATTTTTGCCAGTTTTCCGGAAACACACCAGTTGTGTAAATTTTATTGAAGAATTCTAATATTATTTTTTGGTCACTAGGGTATAGGTTTTTCACCATATTATAGTGAACCAAGTCTGGCCCAGCAGATGATCCTTTACAGGAATTCAGTGAATTCTGAAATTCCTCAAAAGAAAAAGGTTTATTATAACTTAGGTCGCTATTGGGTGTAATAATTGTGTTTTTGTTTTCTGCATGATTTTTTAAACGTAGAAACTTATATTTGTATAATTTGTATCACTAGATATATTTACAAAATTTTGGGCTATTATTTTTACTATTTCGGATTTTGTTGTGATTATATCATTATTGTTTATTGTAGAGGTTATGTTGAAAGATTTATTTTTACAATTCAGTCTTCGAATTCTATGGAAAACTTGGCTAGAAGTTGTGCGGGTTGTTATATTTTGAACATAATTTTCCCAACATATTTTTTTGGATAGACGAATATTTTTCCTAGTTTGTGATCTAGCTATTAGAAAGTTTCGATAATCTATTTCGTCACCTGTTCTTTTATATTTTCTCAATAATTTGGTTCTGTTCCTTATTAAATTTTTGACTTCACTATTCCACCACGGGACTAGCTTGGTTTTGGCAATGGGTTTATATAATGGAATTGATTTGTCTGCTGCTTTGATTATTTCAGAGGTAATATTTCTTTCGTGTAAATTTATACGGCGGTTTCGTTGCCAAGATTAAAGTTTATTCTATTTCTGTAATTATTCCAATTTGCATTTTTTATTAAGAATTTTTTCCTCGTTTCATTTGTAGAATTTGAATTTATAATGGGCATAATGATAGGATGATGGTCGCTACTATGTAAATCTTGGTCTACAAACCATTCAAAATGACTTTGTATTATTGGATGAGCAATTGAGAGGTCTATGGCGATGGAGGTCTGTGGCTCTTAGAGGTTAAGCTAAAATGTGTTGGGTCTCCGTTATTTAGAATATTCAAGTCATGTTTACTTATTAATAATTCAATTATTTTCCTTCTAGTGTCGGTCTTATTTGATCCCCATATTGGATTATGACAGTTAAAATCTCCCACAATCAAATATGGGGCATCAAACTGACTGATTAAATTTTTTATATCTTGTAGAGTTATACGTTCTGATCCTGGTAAGTATAAATTACATATTATGAACTTAAGTGGGTAATATATTTTTATTGCAATTGCTTGAAGGTGAGATTGAATATTTATTTGTTTACACCAAAAAAATTCATTAACAAATGTGGCTACACTGCCATGGGCGATGCTTCACAATTGTATTACAATTATTATAAAATATTCTAAAACTTTTTAATTTTGGACAATGGTTTTCCTTAAATCTAGTTTCTTGAATGCAAAAAACGTATGAGTTATATTTTTGAATTAGTAGTTTAAATTCGTCAATATGGTTGTAAAAACCATTACAGTTCCATTGAATTAAATTAAATGTCTGCCTGTTTCATTTAAATTATTTATATGTTTTTTATTATCTTTAAGTATTATCTTTAAGTAGCCCCGAAACTGCCCAACAGAAAAAAGAATCACCAAAAACAAAACAAGCAGCACTTGGAAACAATACTGCGGATAAAAAAGCTAAAAAAGAGGAACATAAACCACCACCTATTATGGTTCATGGGTTAGGTACCTTTGGTGAGCTAAATAATTTAATAAAGCAAACCACTAAAAATGAATGCAAGTACACATCTTACAATAATAACGTCTGGAAGATCAATGTTACTGATAGTGACACATACAGATGTATAACAAACGATTTAACATCGAAGAAAGTTCAGTGGCACTCCTATGAGGACAAATCTACCAGACCAACAAAAGTTATGGCCAGGGGATTACATCCTTCATGCGATGAAAATGAAATAGTTCAAGACCTGAGAGATAACGGTTTCCAGATACTAGAAGCCAAAAACATAATTATTAAAGATAAAATCGAAAAGAACGATGGTAGCTTTATCACTCAAAGAAGAGGATTACCATTGTTTATGTTAACATTCGATAATAGAGAAAATATAGAAAAAATTTTTTCTATTAAAACAATAATGAAAATAGTCGTTAAAATTGAACCACTAAGAAAAAACAAAAAGTTAATCCCACAGTGCAAGAGATGCCAAGCTTTTGGGCATACACAAAGTTTTTGTAATAGAGACTGTGCTTGCGTTAAGTATGGCGGTAAGCATTTCACAAAAAGCTGCATTTTAAAGTTGGGAGAAAAAGCCAAATGTATTAATTGTCGTGGTGATCATCCGGCAAACTACAGAGGATGCCCAATTGCAAAAGAACAGCAAGCCAGAAGAAACAAACAAGCAAAACTACCCCAAATTCAAAAGATTAATACTTTTAAAAATGAAAAATTTGTTGACACGAATAGAAAACCTACAGTAATAAATGCTGTACGTAATGTAAATGCTAAATCATATGCCCAAATTGTGAAAAACTCCCGTAAGGAAGGTGATTACTCAGTCAAGGATATATTAAGTCTTATCCTACAGAGACTAACAAACCAAGACGAATTTATTAAAACATTATCTGACGAGATTACAACGATAAAAATCCATAGCAGAAAACCACCGCAGTCACATAAAAAATAAGCCACACCCTTAGAGTTGCTACATGGAACGCAAATGGACTCTTCCAACACATTTTAGAACTCGAAATTTTTCTGAAGGATCAAAACATAGATATATGTCTAATTTCTGAAACACACTTCACAAATTTAGTATTAAAATTCCTAATTACGTTTGTTATCATACTTCCCATCCAGATGACAAAGCAAGAGGAGGAACAGCAATACTGATAAAAGGCAACATTCAACACCATGAGGAGCAGAAAATAGAAAATGCAATGATGCAAGTTACAACAATTAACATTAAGGTCAAAAATAAGGACTTCAAAATCTCGGCTATCTATTGCCCACCAAGACACTCACCTACTAGAGTCGACTTCATAAATCTCTTTAAAATACTTGGAAACAATTTTATCATCGGAGGAGATTTCAATGCGAAACATACCCACTGTGGTTCAAGATTAACCACAACAAAAGGGAGAGAGCTATATCAAGCTGGAAGAAATCATAAGTGTGAATTTATTTCTTCCGGTGCCCCAACCTATTGGCCCACTAACCCAGCGAAAATACCTGATTTGATTGATTTCTTTATAACAAAGGGAATAAATAGAAACCACACATATGCCGTGAGCAATGATGACCTATCGTCTGACCATACTCCAGTGATCATGGTTCTAAGTGAAAAAGTTGAACACAAAAATTGCCTCCCAAGACTTACAAACAAGAAAACTGATTGGGATATGTTTAGAGAAAAACTTGAGCAATTCATTACTCTAGGATCCGTGGAATCAAGGAACCAAATTGATGCAGAAGTCGAGCAATTCATTGTAGACGTGCAGCAAGCAGCAAAGGAGAGCACGCCATGTTTTGACTCGAAACATCACTCGAGAGTGAGCTATCCTCCAGAAATAAGAGCACTGGTTATGGTGAAGAGAAGGGCACGACGAAAATGGCAATCAACGAGGTACCCAGGTGATAAAATTATATTCAATCGCTTAAATAATCAACTAAAACAGCAAATCAGAAATATAAAAAATAACTCATTTAATAAATTCTTAAACAATTTATCAGCCGATGCTTATACTGACTACTCGCTTTGGAAAGCAGCTAAACGAATAAATAGACCACAGGTGCAAGATCCACCTTTGAAAACACAGGCTGGTAGCTGGGTCGGTAACCCAAAAGAAAAAGCTAAGATTTTTGCTGACCACTTGGCAGAGGTCTTCACAGCACCAACACAAAATCTTGCAAATGAAAATATAACTCTCGAAGTTAAAATAGATGAAGCGGAAATTTCGCATGTCACTCTAAGAGAAATTAAACAAATATGCAGACACAACCTGAGTGTCAAAAAAGCACCAGGTTACGATCTCATCAATGGCCAAATCATGCGGGAACTACCAGATCTAGCTTTGTTAAAGCTACAACATATATTTAATGCATGTTTTAAGTTCACATATGTTCCGAGACAATGGAAAATTGCAGAAGTAATTGTAATACCGGAGCAAGGAAAATCGCCTTCAGAGGTAACATCATATCGACCAATATCGTTGTTACCTATTATATCAAAAATATTTGAGAAACTGCTCCTCAAAAGACTTGCCCCGATTATTGAAGAAAGAGATCTGATCCCGAACCATCAATTTGGATTCAGAAACAAATATTCTACAATTGATCAAGTGCACCGGATCACAAATATAGTGGAAAAAGCGTTCGAAGAAAAAAAAGTCTGCTCAGCAATCTTTTTAGATGTTGTTCAGGCTTTCGACAAAGTGTGGCACCAAGGCCTTGAATTTAAACTACATCGTGATTTACCAAGACAATTCTATGAAATATTAAAATCATATATGAATAATAGATGCTTTCGTGTACGTTATGCCAAAGAATATTCAGAAGTAAAAGAAATATCTGCTGGAGTCCCACAGGGAAGTGTTCTTGGTCCAATACTTTACCTGCTATATACAAGAGATATCCTACAAATTGACAACATTTTTATGGCTACCTTTGCAGACGACACTGCGATTCTTGCAGTTGACGTATCTGTCGAAAACTCCACAGCAAAACTTCAAAATGCAATGAATAAAATAAGATTATGGACCCAACGTTGGCGCATTAAACTTAATGAAAGCAAATCAACTCATATAAACTTTACATACAAAAAGATTGCAACCATTCCTATCTCAATCAATAACAAAATAGTACCATATGCCAATACAGCAAAGTATCTGGGAATGACACTCGATGCTAAGCTAAGATGGAACGAACATATAAGAAAGAAAAAAGAAGAGCTAAACATTAGACTCAAAAAATTTTACTGGTTACTTGGGCGTGGTTCTGAGTTATCAGTACAGAACAAAATATTAATATATAAGCAGATATTAAAACCTGTGTGGACGTACGGTATCCAATTATGGGGCTGTGCAAAGAAAACCAACATTGAAATGTTGCAAAAATTTCAAAATAAAGTGCTCCGTGGTATAGTAAATGCACCATGGTACATACGTAACAAAGATCTCCACCGTGACTTGCGCATTGAAACAGTCACGGAAGAGATCAAGAAACATGCAGTCAAACACGAGCAGAGACTGCAAACTCATGTGAACTCGGAAATGGCAGCAGTTCTTCATATCGACAGCAGTATCCGTCGACTCAAGAGAACGAAACCCCACGAGCTGGTCACGACCTAAAATGGAAAATTCTACGATAATAGTTTCCTTTACGGAAATTTTTATTTCAATAATTTTCCTTTGCGAAAAAATCTAAAAAATCTTCCCACGCGGAGCTATTGCTGTGACTATCTCCTTCACGGGAAATATCATAGTGATAAAGTTCCTACACGGTAATTATTCTGATGTTAGCGATCCTCCACGGAAACTATCACTATAATAATTTCCTAAAGACGCGACCGAAAATTTACGAAAAAAAAAGTCATTAGTCGATCTTACGTAGATTGGTTATAACGGAAAAAGATAGGTGGGCTTTAGTGGGTTCGATTCCTACACTATCAAGATGCACACGCGGCTGGAGCTCTTGATGTCCTTCGGGGATTACCTCCTATCTTTCGCAAAAAAAAAAAAAAAAAAAAAAAAAAAAAAAAAAAAATCTTTAAGTTTTTTACTTGTAATTTTTTGAATTTTTTTTAAGGTTCGTTTATTTACATTTTTAGGCAAAATTTGTATTTTATGTGATTTTATTATACTTACAGTGTTAGGAGTTAACTCAAAAGGTTTATTTTCTACTTTGACTGATTTTTTTTATTGGGTTATTATCTGATATTATTGCTGTTGAAATGGATGCTGGTGTTGCAAAAGTTGGAATTGGAGGTGATTCTGATTTTGGTGTTGCTTCTATCGTTGTTTTTGGTGTTTCTGTTGATGTTGTTGTTGTTGGAATGCAATTACAGACACAATTACACTTTCTTCCTTCTATTGCTTTTGAGGCTGCTGCTGCATATGAGATGCCGCAAAAGATAGGGTTTCTTTCCCTATATCTCTTCTTAGCTTCCTTTATGTTAACCTTTTCCAGAGTTTTGATTTTCTGTATATCGCGTTCTGATATGAATTTTTTGCATTTATTAGAAAAATGCCTTTGGAGAAGGAGAAGGCCTCCATTGTTTTATTATATCGTTCACTTTCATTTAACTGCTTCTTAGCGCTTTTAGCATCATTGACAGCTTTAGCTATACCAGCAGCTCCTCCTGAGAGAGCTCCCACAGCTGACCGACCTGCCAAAATTGGAATTAAAGGTAAAATCTCACCAACTTTAGATACTGGAAGAACTCTTGGTAATTTTATTTGTTTTCTCTTTTTAGTTACATTTCTTGCTGCTTTCAAAGCAATTTTGATTATATCTTTTTGACTTGTTGGTTTACTGCCCTTAACACCCTTAACAGCCGCCTTAGCTTCTGGAATAATATTTTTTAATGATTTTTGTTTCGTGTTTGTTTTAGCTGAACAGCCCATTCCAAGTTTAACTTTAGCCTTCATTGCTTCAGAAACTAAAAGTGTATTAGCTTTTTCACCTGTGCTTGAATCTATAGCTTTGACTCTTTGCCAAGCCTTTTCAGCTAATATTTTGTCTGCCTTATGGCGTTCGTTTGTATCGCGATTTTGTGAATATGCAATATCGTGTTCACGACAAGCTTCATCCAATTGATTAATAGCTTTATCATCTCGATATAATCTTTTCTGAAGTTTAGTTCCAGGTCCACAGTAATAATATCCTGGTAAATGTGCTTCAAATGGTAATTTATTTATAAGCGAATTGATTACTCCTCCTCTCCCTTTAAACACCCTTTTACATCTGATTAATTTTTTATTGTGATCAATCATATTTATGTCTTCGATGAGTTGTCGGTATTAATTAATTACCTATCAGTTCATATAAATATACGTTTATATAGATTTTAATTAGTTACCAGAATGAAGTTTGTTAAAGTGGATGACTCCATTAAAGTAAAAAAATTTGATCAGGGGAGCTTTAAAAAGAAAAGACAACATGGGATATTATTGCCTAATACTTAGACTCTAAAGGTCTTAATTTCGAAAACATATACATTTACTCAAAGTCATTACATCAGCCGAAATATGAATATTTGAGAAAAGTCATAAATTCTGTTAAAGGGATGGGATACAATGAATTTCCAAATAATTCTGAAATAATTGACCCATCAGAAGCTAAAAAAATTCAATATTTATATTTGATGATGTTGCTTGTGAGAAACAAGATAGCATAAGAGCATATTTTTGTATGGGTCGCCATAATCATGTTGACAGCTTCTATTTATGTCAAAGTTATACTCGTATTCCTAAGCATTTGGTGCGAGACAATGCAAATTTCATAATTGCATTCAAACAAGATGATTTGAATTGAAAACATATTTACAATGATCATGTTAATTCTGATATGAACTTCGATCAATTTAAAAATTTAACATTGCTGGAAGAATAATTATGGATTTGTAGTGGTTGATAAGGATAGTTCTTTAAACAAAGGACGTTATAGGAAAAATTTTGAAGAATTTCTTAAGTTATAAATAGATAATGGTTACATCATAACTATTTTAGTTTACTGTACTACATGGTAACATCAACAGCACCAACCGATCCGATACCAGTTCAGTTAACAATACCAACCGATCCGATACCAGTTCAGTTAACTACACCAACCGATCCGATACCAGTTCAGTTAACAACACCAACCGATCCGATACCAGTTCAGTTAACAACACCAACCGATCCGATATCAGTTCAGTTAGCAACAACTAAAACTGATTATAAAATGGATGAGAAGCTAATGAAGGAAATGATTAAAGTTAAAAAAAGCCTTAAAAGGAAATATCATGCGTTAAATGCGTTAAAAGCTGGTCGAATTTTACAAGAAAAAGCTTTACAGAAAACTTATGAGCCTATTATTGACCCAATTAAAGAATTAACTAATGTTGTGAAATATCAGAAGTCTAGCAATTTTAACTTGAAGCCGGAAATTAAACCGGATGTTGATAGTGATAAGATATTCTTAAACGATGAGTCATCTTTCAATTTTAAAAAACCATCAACGCCTAAGTTGAAACCGGAAGTTAAACCGCAAGCTGATAAGAATAAAAGATTCCTAAATGATGAGTCATCATTCAATTTTGAAACACAACACCTAAGAGAGCGACACCATTAAGAAATCTAAACATTGAAAATAATACACTAACACTATCAAAATGATATTTTTATTTATTTATTTACTATTTAGTTCAAACAGTTTACAAAATATAATACAATTTAATTATTAACATTTTGAATTAACACAATGTATCAAATAAGATTTATGATTTAAAGTTTAAATTACTTTGAAATTTAATACAACATAGTTTTTATAAAAAACAAAAAACAAAATTAGATAAAATAAATTTCATCAGAAAAAAAAAGAGAAGATGAAAAGTTATTAAAAGTATTAAAAGTTAATTATAACACTACAAATTAGTTAATATTAGTAGCGGAAAAACAAGATTAATTAGGAGGACTAAGGAAGCAAGTGAAACAAGGTTTTATTTAAACTGGTTTTGTTCAAAGAAAAGTCGACACAGTTTTTGTATTGATTAACTGCCATTAACATTCTATTAATTGGCTCAAATTTACCATAATTAGTTCTATGGAAAGGAAGATTAAAAAGATGTTCTATACGAAAACGCGTACTGGTGTTAATGTACGAGTTAATCTGATCTTTTATAATTTTGGAATCAATTTCACCATTGTATACTTGGGATATGAATAAGATATCTGCAACAACCCTTCTTGATTGCAATGTGTTCGTCTGAAGAAGCTTCAGACGATTTATGTATGGAGGTAGGATTATTGGGTTAGACCAGCGAAGATTACGTAGAGCATATCGCAAAAAAATTTTTTGAATAGATTCAATTCTATTAATATGAGTGGAATAGTGAGGTGACCAGACAGGGCTTGCCTATTGAAGGTGGGGGCGAACAAGAGTAGTGAATAAAGATTTAGTAATGTATGGATCATCAAATTCCTTAGACCATCTTTTAATAAAACCTAACATACGCCAAGGTCTTTAAAAAGAGAAACTCGGTTGATTAGTTTAGAATTAAAAGTATAATCAGTTATTATTGGAATCAATCTACGAGTAAAGGAAATAACAGCGCATTTATCAATATTAAGGAGAAGATTATTATAGCCGCACCACTTAAGAAACGAATCAAGATCGTTCTGTAGTACAGTACAATCATTATATGAAGATATTTTTTTATAAATTTTCATATCATCAGCATATATGATCACGTTACTATTGTTAATGAGATTGTTGACATCATTAATTGAGATAATGAATAGTAAGGGACCTAGATGGCTGCCTTGTGGTACACCAGAGGTGGTAGAAAATGATTCAGAAAAAGCTGATCTAAACATTACACTATAAGATCTATTGGATAAAAATGATTTAATCCACATTATAAAAAATTTAGGAAATCCCAGTTTTTTAAGTTTTAATAAAATAACACTATGAGGCAGTAAATCGAATGCCTTACTCAAATCTGTGTAAATGACATCAGTCTGAAAGCCTCAACTAAATTTGTAACCGTAGATTTTTTCTTTACAAAACCATGGTGATTAATTGATAAATGTTTAGAACAAATATCATAAATTGAATCAAAAACTATTAATTCGAAAAGTTTAGGTATGCATGAAAGTTTTGCTATTGGACGGTAATTTGTGACCATATTTTTAGCACCTTTTTTATAAACAGGGCGAATAAATGAATTTTTCCAATATTGTGGAAATATTCCAGAAGTAAACGATCGATTGAATAAAAGGGATAATGGTAACGCAAAAGATTCAGAACAGTTTTTTAAGATTAAAGATGGTACTTTGTCAGGTCTAGGAAATACATCACTGTTGAGATTATTCAAATAACTCTTTATTTTCTGAGTAGAGAAATCTATTGAGATAACTTGGTTTTCAGGTTGGTTTATCATGTGATTAAAATTATTTTCATCAACTTCAAAGAGATTTTCTGAATAAGAACTACAGAAAAATAGCTTGAAGAGATGTGCAATAGATTTCGGAGAGTTAGCACTAACATCATTATAGGACATGGTGACGGGAAATTGATCAGATTTACGTTTGGAGTTAACAAATTTCCAAAAGGACTTAGGATTAATCCTTAGCTGAGAGCTAACATTTATTAAATATGTGTTATAACTGAAATCTAATGTCAGTTTGTAGGAGTTGAACAAAATTACAAACTCATGATAGTTTTTAGTGGTTTTCTCTTTTAAGTACTTATTCCAAGCTTTATTCTTTTTATTTCTTAATTTTTTTACTTCATGATTAAACCAAGGAGGACTAGAACTAAGGTCTCTATTACGAGCCAAGGGTACATACAATTCCAAACCTTTAGATAGAATTTCGTAGAATTTAGAAACCGCCTTATTGATGTCATCATCTTCAACTATAAAATCAAAGTCAATTGATAAAAGAAAATTGTTTAGCGCAGAAAAATTAGCGTTGGCAAAATTATATTTATAAGATAGATCATAAGCAGGTAATACTGGGCTATTATAACAATATGAAAGAAATATAGGAGGATGAAAATTATCAACATTTACTAAGGGCATAATAGGAACACTAAAAGTATAATTAGCCCAATCTGTTACAAAAATAAGATCAAGTTGCCTATCCATACAATTAGTCACTGAAGAAATTTGCTGAAGACCATTTAAATTACAACCATCCAGTAAAGTATATTCACAGTCAGAATTAATCTGAAGTGGAATTAGATATGTGTCATCCTCGTGATGTACCCATGATACTTTCGGTAAATTAAAGTCACCGCAAGCTAATAATTCATCAGAGGGATTCATTAAGGTTGAGATATGGTCAAGAGAAAGCTTAAAGTTAGAATATATGTCAACAACAGATTTTGGTGGTATATAACAACAAACAATATAAAGCGATTTATCAAGAAGTTCAACTTTTAAAGCAACTAATTCAAGTGAATCACAATGGGGAAGAAACAACTCAATAGCATTAAAGCTATTCTTAATTGCCACCAGAACGCCCCCTCCTTTAGCAACAAATCCTGAATTTAAGGTGATAGAAGTTTGTTGAAACCTATCCTTTCTAAAAACAGTGTAGGATTGGTTAAATAGTTCTAAGGACTGAATTGAATTAGTCAACCAGGTTTCTGTTAAAGAGTAAACGTCAAAGTTAAGAGTAATGGAGTTACGAAACACATTCGAAGTTTTTGTACGTAGACCCCGAACATTTTGATAGAAAATAGATAAGGTACTAATAGGAGTGTTATTAGAAGCAGAAACTGAGGTTGGTTGATTTAGGGCTACGTTTAAAAGGTTAGGGACGTTGAGGTTTCTCATGTTTGCCTTTAGGGCCTTGAAAATATTTTATCCTTTTTGTTGAGACGTGCTTACGATATGTTGCTAGATCCTTCTGAACAACTTCGCTAGATACACCTAGAGATTCATGATATGTAATGAAAAGCTCTCGAAGAGCTTCATAGTTAGTTGGTAATCCTTCTTGCTGAATTAAAATTTGAATGTTGACTTTGGTTTTGCCATCTAGGCATGCAGTATCTGGATGGTCGTGTAAATACGCTAGGAACAGCCTCACATTGTCATAAATTCTATGATCTCTAAATCTAGAAAGAATATACCTGTTCTCACAATTTCGAGTCTTATTTTGAGTGAATCGAACTTTTGGTGGCATCAAGGGATTCACGAAATTAGGTGAGACATGTTTTACACCCTCTGTAACAGGGGAGCTACAAACAGTTCCTCGAACAAAAGTTTCACCTCGAATAAAGTTAGGGTACTTCCTATTTGATGGTGACGAAGGAGGAATAAAGGTAGGGGGTGTGACAATCTTATTGTTAACATTGTTTATGCTGTTAGTTTTATTAATATTATTGTAATGTGATTTATAATGTTTTTTATGAGCTATCAAAATAGGGTTAGTGTTATTTATGTTTTTATTAGTATTATGATAATTTCTATAAGATAAAGTAGAGTTAACGTTAGCTTTACTGCTAGAATAATTTCTAATTATAGGGTTAGTGTTAGGATTAGACCAATAATTTTTATTAATGATTTTCTTAGATTTTAAGTTAGTATGAGAGTTAATGTGATTAGCATTGTTAATGTTAGTATTGTCTGATATTTTATTTGATTTATTTACTTTTAAGTGATTTGTTTACTTTGTTGGATTTTAGTTCTTTCACACGTCACGGTACAACAGTAATTTTGAGTCCCTTTATTTGATTAAAGTTAACTGAAAAAAGCCAACTGTACTTCTTGGGAACTGAAAACTTAAAGCAGGAATACCAGCTGTTCTTTTTTTTTAGATTTGCTGCTAAACGTTGGCAATTCACAATAGGAATACAAAATTTACTTTCAAAAAATTCTTCAACCCATTCTTTTCCAGCATAGAATGGAGCCCCTCTCATAAAGAAATCAGTTAACTCATTAGACCTTTTAGATTCGTTAGAGTTATTTGAGAGACTCAATTTTTCAATTCGCTTCTTCCAATCCGATGATGACCAAGTTGTGCCAAATTTATTGACAGTTGACACTACAGTATTTGTTACTACATCTGCATCTAAAGTATTATCATTGAATATTGAGTTTTTTGGTTCATTAATAGCAGCGGCAATTTCATCTCGAATGTTTACATTTTTAATAGCTAGTTCTTCTTGAATGGTAGAGATATATGAATTTGAAGCAGATATGTTGTCAATTTTGTCATCCATCGCATTTAGCTTTTTTTCCAGTGAATCTAGTTCAGAAATTAATAGTCCAATATCCAACGACTCGCTATATGGTACTGATTTACTGCTACCACAGCCCGTCATTAATATGGCTTCCAATATCATTTTGCTGTTGTCCGTAACATTTTTCTCGATATTAGTGACTACCTATTATTTTATTTATTTTCTGATCTGTAAATTCGCATATACATTTATCAGATGGATTTCTTACGTCATTTTTTATAGATCGGAGGATGTATATAATTTCAGATTTAGTATCAACTAAGCTGCTATTTAATGCTTCATTCGTAATCATGCTCTGGTGGTTAGTAAACTCTGATATTTTATTAATAAGCGTATCAAAGCAACTTCCCATATGTCCAAAACTTTCAGTGTAAGACTCAAAGTCTCTGGCATTTCTATTTAATATATTAGCATTGTTATCATTTAATTCTCTAATCCCAGCTGCAAGACTCTCGTGCATATTCGAAAGAAATATGTGATAATTTTGGCATTCCTTACATACGAAGTAGTTATTTATAAAACTTAAACTACTATCTTTCGGAGCATCAATGCATACCCCATGAAATTTTCTTTTGCAGAAACCCTTACATGTAATAAATTTCAGGGTTTTATCATAGGCGATGCAACTGGCAATTTCACATTTAAAACTCATGATATTGCAAATTATATATTTTTTTTTTTTCAAATTAATAAATTTATTTTTGTTTAATTTTTAATTTAAAAAATTATGACTTTCTATTTCTTAATCAATTACAATTAATTTCAAGAACAGAGCGATAACACTAAATTTAATTATTTGAAAGTTTGAGAAACTCTGTTTAAAGTTTTGATGTTGACATTTGGTTGATTATTAGTAATAATAATTTGATAGTTATAATAAACAAAAATAGTGCGTGCTTATCAAAAGCGGTCGGGTATTAATTTTTATTTAATGTTTTTATTTAATAAATTATTAAAATAATAAATTATCGGTAATTATGATTAAATAATTATTTGTGGTGTTGAAAAGTGGAATAAAAATATTGTATATTATACAAGAAATATTAATAAAATTAAAGAAATTAGTGATTAAAGTGTTTATGAAATATACATAAGTATTATTAATATGTTATATAATAATATTAATAATAAAAAATATTTTGATTACCAGTTTTGAAAAATTTATTATTGTAAGAATTTCATTTCTATTATTCTTATTTTGTTTTCTTTTTTCTGATTTTGTTTAATAAATATGTGTACCAAATAAAGTGTATATATATACAATATTGGAAAAACTGTGTGAAATTTACTTGTTTATTAAAGGTTCAAATCAAAATATTAAAAATTATTTTTGATTACAATTATTAAACTTAATTAACTTTTAGTTTATTTTTAATACAAAAATAAATTTTTATTTATTTCTTTCTTTTTTTTTTTTGTATTAAGTTTTGTTGCACTAATTATAAGTTATTTAAATAAATACACTAATTATAAGTTATATAAATCTACAACACCAAGAACATCAAGATTTTTCTGGGCAAGTTAACAATTGTCTTTGTTAATATTGAGATTAGACAAATATAAATCACAAGTTTTATTTTGTTTATTTTTTTTTGTTTTTTGTATACACTTCTGGAAGTATTATCAATAATTCCTTCAATATATTTTTTTTTGTTTTCAAGTATACAAAAAATATTTATAATATATTCGTAAGATTTTACAGGTATTATTATACACAAGATTTTTTGTTTTTTGTTTTCCTTTTTATTTATTTTTTTTACCGCGTAAAGTTAATATTTAGGTTTTTTAATAAACTATTGTAATGATAATTACTAATTAAATTTACAAACACTTATTATAATTTACAATAAATGCTTTTAATTTTCTAATTAAAATAAAGTTCTTATTTTTTAATTTTAATAATTTATTTTAATTTTATTATTACTGAAAATTTTGCTGTTGATGTGCTTTGTTGTGTTTATTTGTGTGGATACAACAAGTTAGAACTTGATAAAAGTTATGGACCTTATTCTGATTTACAAACATATACAAGTAAACCAGGAGCATCTACTTTTCGAATTGATGAACAAAATCATAACATAATAATTGGTAATGATGTATTCAAAACAACTGATGGATTGCTTGAGCTTATATTTAAGAAGAAACCTGATGATTCAGTTTATACAGAGAGTGATTTGAAAACATATCGGAAAGTTCTACAAACCACAAATGTTCATTGAAAAAATTGTGATTCTCTAGATTCTAGAACAAATTAAAGGAAATAAAGGTTATAAATATAAAAATATTATCAGAAAGCTTTATGAGCATGAATATAATACCAGAAATACAAATAAAAAAGGAGCAGGTAATTCAATAAACAATTTATCAAAAACATCAGAATCGTTAATGTCTATTGGGATGATCCGAATGAGTTAATTGATAGATGCATCGATGATAGATGAATTTTACATGCATCAAAACATGCTGGGAATAATAATCATCAAAATGAAATCAATTCTATTCTTTAAGAGCTTAGAGAAGCTGATATAATCGAATAATTATATTAGCATGTATACACTTGCAAAATGTCTGTTGATAAGTTTGGACCCAGTTCTCGCAAGTACTTTTTTATTATTATTTTAATTACTATTTAAAAATTATTCTGCTCTTGGTTTCAAATTAACAGAGGACGGAGATTATGATGTTCAATTAAAAAAATTAGTTAATGTTAATTATCCGTTTAACACAATGGATTCCAGAAATAAAAAATGTGTTGATGATTCAATTGAAAATTTAAAACAATATGTTATGAAATTAATCTACGAATTAAAAGAAGATGTATTTTGAAAATTAAGAAATGAAATATCACATCTTCATGGATCTAATGATAAAATGGATGCTAAGTTGAAAACTAATATATTGAAAATTAAAGATGAAACTAAAAAGTATATAAATGGAGAAATAGGATTTCTTATAAAACATGTAAATGCATTACGAGATGAAGTAATTATGGTGGAAATTCCTCGTACTGATATTGTTCGGCTATCAAATGATTCGAAAAAAGAACTAATACAACCACACGACCTTAGAAAAGGAAATTTTTAAAATAAAAGATATACTAGAACAGTTCAATTTAAACTGTTGACATGGATGTACATCGTTGTGGATATTCTTTAAAGAATTTTCTCATTAAGTATGGAGATATTCTTTTAGAGGAGCACTACGAAGAATTAAATCATCATTTCAAATTTCTAAAAAGGTTTAAAGATTCAACATTATAATTAACAAAGGACCATTGGAGTAGATGTCCATATACAGCTGAAATTGTTGAAGATGTTCCCGAAGCATGTGAATGCATCTCAGCTGACCTTATTATAGGAAGGGTTGAAAAACTGATGAAATTGTATAACAAATAAATAAATAATTAATAGAACTAAAACATGTGTATATATTTTATTTTTTTATTTTTTTTTTACTTCTCAAAATGTCTAAGAGAGAGTTTGTTGAACAGTTGCACAAGCCAGCTCGAGAAATTTTAAAAGACGAAGAGTTATTATCAAAGGTTTTGATGATCTTTGGCAAGCTGATTTAGTAGAAATGAGTGCTTATGCTAAACAAAATAAAGATTATAAATATTTACTAACAGTTATTGATACATTTGCAACATATGCTTGGGCTATTTCTATAAAAAATAAAAGTGCTGAAAGTGTAAGTCAAGCAATGGATAATATTTTCATAGAATCTAAAAGACATCCAAAAAATTTTTGTTTTATAACACTAAACGTACTATTAAGAAGCGGCCATCTGATGTAAATAATAAAAACGCAAATGAGCTGTTGTCAACTGTGTATAATCATATTAAAATGTCTGCACCAGCAAAATTTAAAGTTGGTGACTCAGTTCGTATAAGCAAGTACAAACATGTTTTTGAAAAGGGATACACACCAAATTGGACAACTGAAATATTTAAAATCAAACAAATTCAGATTACTAACCCCATCACATACTTATTAGAAGATTATCAAGATCATCCCATTCAAGGCGGTTTCTATGAGCTAGAATTAATAAAAGCTGAAAATAAAGATGTCTATCTAGTTGAAAAAATTGTAAAAACTAAAGATAATAGAGTTTTTGTTAAATGTCTTCGTATCCCATCAAGTCACAACTCTTGGATAAATAAAACAAATTTATTGTAACCTTAAAAATGTTTTTTTTCTTTTATTAATATTATATTTTGATTAGATATAAGTACATATAAATCATTCAAATTATTATGATATTGATGTTAATATAAAAATTCACTTTTTAATGTTTGTTTCATTTTAGGTAAATTTAATACAGTAATTCACTTTTGAATGTAGTATCTTCTAAAGTCATTTCTTCAACTTCTCCATTACTTAAAATTCTTTCTTTTAAGATATCACGATATTCAATACATTGTATACTAATTGTTCTTTTCTGGAAATTGCTATCGTATGAACATCTTACATTAATTTGTATTTCACCCTCTTCAACTATAAAATGTCCATAAAAAATTTCTTTGCTGTTAATTACACTACCAATATTACTTTCTTTTCTAATTAAATCCATCTTAAAAGCTTCAATTGCTTCTTCTACTGTAACATATTGAGGAACCTAATCAGCTTTATCTAAAATACTTCGCTCTGTAATATTCTTTTCTATTGGCAGACTTGTTGTTGTTATTGTTACTGCTTCAGGATTTTGTTTATATTTTACAAAATCCAAAGAGAAGTCCCCTCTTGATTGTATCATTGTTTGGTAAGACGATGTTGAAAGTAATATATCCATGTTTTTCTTCATTTAAATAGAAACGAGCAGAAGCTGTTTTGTATGTATTAAATTGTATTAGATACAAAATACTAATTAATATTATTTTAATTTTTTTTTTGTAGGAATTCTGATACTTATTATGAATATCTTTACAAGCGTTCAGTTCGAATGTCTGGTTTATTATGAGGTATTTTTATTAAACTATTTATATTCGAAGTTGCTCGGGTGTCATAAGTATGAATTTTATTTAATTATAATTATAATGGTGTTTTAGTTTCTCAATCACTTGATATACGTATAGAAGCGTTTCAAAATGATGTTCATGCATTTCCTTAGAAACATTTGTCATATTCAATTTCTCAGTTTGAATCATTACAAGCTCATTTTTTAATTTTCATATTAACTGCGCACGATAAATTTCATTATTCTTATCATATTTATCAGCTAATTTAGAGAGAAATTTAATAACCTCATCAAGTCTATCTTTCAACAAAGATCTTTTCTCTATAATTTTATTATTCTCTGCAACTTTCTTGTTTATATTTAATTTTAAAGATTCTAAAGCTGCATCAGCATTCACACTTTCCTCTTTTTCTGTTGGTAATATATTCATTATAAGTTTATTTATATTTTCCCAGTCATCCTCTTCAATAAAAGGACAATATGTGGGAAAATGGTTTGGAATGTATCTGTGGTAACTCATATTTTCTGGAAATAAAATATCACACTTTTTAGCTATATCCACACCATTTACTTCAAGTTTTATGTGCTGCCAATTTAAACATCTACTTTATTGTTCGAAATATTTGAAATTGCTTCACCATTTCTTATCCTAAGTAGTAGAACCTTTTCACCACCTTCAGAAGTCAGAAACACCTCTAAACTATCATGAAATATTTTGTAGTTTATTATAGAAAATGATTTCCATTTTCTCGTACAAGAACAATATTTATATCCATGTTGAATATTCTCCACCCAAAACATTTGGTTAAATGCACAATACGAGTTATAAATTTGTAATGTATTTCTTTTTAACCTCACACAGCTTTTATAGTCTTATTTTTTTAAATTCTTCTGCAGACGAATCAGACTAGATTCGATACTTAACCTATTTTGAGTATTACCAGAGAAGCAGCTTAACCAATTACAGAAGAATTTATTTATTAAATTCTATACCATAATATAATTATATGTTGACCGTCAGATGGTGGGATGGATAGGCAAATCTTAACTTTATACTACAATTTCGCTTACGCATTCATAGTTGTTCAATATAAGAACTTTTTCTATAACTGAAAATTTTACCATTTGTATAAAAATTATAAAATAAAATTGTTTGAAAAAGGAAATGTGAATAAAGTTTGTGCTTAAATGGAATAATTTGAGTATCTGAAAAAAAAACTCTTATAAAAAAAAGGGATCTGAAATAAATTTTAATAAAAACACAATAATTTTAAATATATAAAAAGTAGTCATTTTTTTTTTAATATGTAAAATATAAAAGTTTATTAAAGTAACAATTTTTTATTCATCATTTGATTCATCATCCACCATAATTTCATCTGAATCTTCATTATCACTACTATCATCTTCTTTCATGGGTTTAAATTTTATTTTAAATGATTTGCCTGATCCTCCTTCGTTCACAACTCCAAATAATCCGTTGGAGAGTTTTCTCATTTCCTTTTCAGTTTATTTGATGAGTCGAAAAGGTAAAAAAGTTTTAAATTTCTTTGTTTGAAGAATAATTCGGTCCCCAAATTTAGTTTTTATTTTTTGAAGGGAGACAATTTTATATATTTTGTTCATCTCCATATCACCAACTTTTATTGTTTCCAAATTTATGTTGAAAGATTTATTTAATTTTTTTGTGAAATTATCCATTATTAAATAAATTTTTTTTATTTTTTTTTAATTTTAATTTATTAATTTTAATAGAACTTACTTATATAAAAAAATATGCTTATAAATTTTAGGATGTATATGGTTTTATAGTACTCAAAAAATTATTTATATTACTTATTAATTAAGAAATGCTAATGATGAGGGTGATGATTAACATGAATTTTATCACTTGGATACAAACAAAGCTTAAATTATTAAGGGATGTGTGTGGGTTTATAGCACCTACATTTTGTTTTGGATTGTTGTAAATTGTTTAAAAAATATTTTGAAATAAAAACCCAACATAAAATTAAATTGTATTATTTCTATATATTACATACATATTTTATAATTTTTCCTACTTTTTACTAATTTTATTAATTATTTTTTAATTACAAATTTTATACAACTGAATTCATTTAATTAAAATTGGATGCTTTTTATTTTATGTATACTTTATAATTTTAATAAAAATTTTTATTAAAACTAAATACAATACAATATAATTAAATTTAAGATCTTTTGAAATATTTTATTTGACTCTCTTATTGAATAATGATCATATAAAAAAACAACACTAAAATTTTTTTATTAAAAAAATATTTATTAGTTTAATTATTATTTATTTTATATTACTTGACCGTTAGTATCAATGGTAAAATTTAGACTGATTTTCCAAAGGAAAGTCTTTAACATATTTTTCAAATTATTTTTATTTTAAGATTACATAATAACAAAAATTATATTTATTACATCTTTTATTTTCTTTACTTAACCTAAAAAATAATAATTTTGCTTACAATAGAATATATATTATCAATTGATAATATAAGTACTTGACATCGGTTGCCGATATTACAACATAAAAGAAAAAAAGAAATTTATTTAAATTTATTTTTTTATTGTAATTTGACACTTAAATTTGTCAAGTGTTTGTTTGCTTAATTAAAAAATGAAATTACAAAATATTTGGAATGAAAAAAAAACAACTTCATAATATAATATTCATATTTCAGTTTTGAAATTAAATATGAACTAATATATGTAGAATCGTTCAACTTGGTTTGCTGTTTAAGTATTTGGTTAATAAAAACAAAATGATATTTGTTGAGTTAGGTCCGGAGACCTAATTGTTATTTATTGTGTGATATGAAAAATAGTTGTATTTGTTAGTAAAGATAAATTTCGTATGTTAACGAAAGTAATTATGATAAACCAAAAGTATCTTTAAAAATAGAAATTATATTTAGATAATGTAATTTATGAATTCCAATTCTGAGAATTTGTTACAATAATCTTACTTAGGGTTTCGTTAGATGGATATATGACTTGGACTTAAGGCAAGTTTGCTTTGAGTTATACTGTGCACATTATGTTGTTTTGATTTTATTAATTTTTTTTATTTATTTTATTTATATTTATTACAATTAAAATTTTAACAAATTTATTTATAGCTCTAGCTACTTGGGCTATCGGCTTATTTACGGCTTATTATTCTTACAAAATTGGTATCGGTACTGTACAGTACATAATAATTGTACAGTACATTACATAGTTATCATATTATTATTGTTGTTATTTTTTAGTTTTTGTTTTCGAAATTTGAAGTAAAAATAAAGTTTTGGATTCTAAGTTATTTGTACATTACGGCTCATTATTATAAAAATATTTTATTATTTTATACCTACTCAAATAATAACTGTTGTATTGTGTGTATACTTTTTTTTTTACAAATAATTTTAAATAAATGATTTATCATTCTTAATTCTTAAAGTCCCGTTTTTTTTTTTTTGATTGTTTACATAATATTGTTGTTACTGTATTATTTTGTTTTATTTTGTTATATTTTTAATATTAAATTTTGTTTTTAAATTCGTTTAGACATTTTTATTTTTTTTAAAAAGTTAAATATTATATTGACATTTTCATCAGTGGCGTGTGCGAGGATTTCTGTAGGGTTTTTATTTTGGAAGGTTGTTGATCTGATTTGGTTTATTGCTGAACATTGTTGCAGAAGGTGGGTTATGGCTAGTGGGGAGTTGTTGCAAAATTGACACATTGGCTGTTGCTCGTTTTGTAGTATGTATGCGTGAGATATATTGGTGTGTTCAAGGCGGAGTCTGATGAAACATTTGTTCATAATGGTAGAAGTTGTAGTTGGTAAAATAATTGGGTTCCTAGCTGGGTTAACTGATTTATATTGGTGGTTGTAATTATTCCATTGTTCTATGAAGTTATCGTGAACGGTTTTGGAAGCATGTTTGGCTACTGGTTTTTTACTAAAGGGAGCGTAAGTGTGTAAAGGACAATTAATTGCGGTTTTAGCAGCTTTATCAGCTAATTCATTGCCATTTATGCCTACATGTGCGGGTATTCACATCATGAGGACTCTTTTGCTCATTTGTATCATTAATTGTTTTATTGTGTCTATTGGTTCGGAATTACTATCTATATTTTTGATGGCATCGAATGCCGATAGGCTGTCGGTGAAGATTACTTTTTTGCCTTTTGTTTTCTTTATTATTAGTAAGCTTGATAGAATGCCTTGTATTTCCGCTTCAAATATGGTTGCGCAAGGAGGTAGGATGCCATTGCATAATCATTTGCCGAATTCTTCAACCACTGCAAATGCTGTTCTTTTGAATATTTGGAACCATCGGTGAAGAGGAATTCCCAATTATTTTGTTTTAGAATTTCTGTTTTTTCTCCGAATAATTGTCTGTACTGCATACAACTGGTGCTATTTTTCTGTAATTGGGTTAGATCATTAATAAAGAGATTGCTTTCCAGTACCCGTGGGGGAGATTTAAATTTTGGAGTTTTTGTTGGTGTCAGTTCTATGTTATGTTGAATTTTGAGGTTTAGTATTGCACTTAATCCAGATTTAGTTTTTAATGGTTTTTTTCTAGTTTTTGGTAGTTGACCTTCTTTGTGTAATAATTCGTTTTTATTTGTGAACAATTTTGGAAAATATTTTCTATTGTAAGGAAGCCCGCTTCGGCAAGTAAATTTTCTATTGGTGTGGTTCTGAATGCTCTTAGACTGCTTCTTATTGCTGCATGATATGGTGCTTTAATTTTGTTAATATGTGTTTGTGCACTTTTGCCATAAATTTGTAGTCCATAGTCAATTTTGGAAAGTATTGTTAGTGTGGTTATGGTTAATAGGGTGTTAGTGTGTACATTGCTTTTATTAGAGGAAAGATATTTGATTACATTTAATCTAGAGGTAACATTGTTTTTTATGTAATTACAGTGATCATTGAAACTATTTCTATTATCGAAAATTAAGCCTAAAATTTTTAGGCTTTTGACATTATTAATTGTTACATTTTTAAATTTTATTTTGGGACTTTTACATTTAATTTTTTTTTTTTTTTTTTTATATTTAAAGTTAAAAAACATGAAAACTGAATTAATTAACTGTGTCAACAGAAAACAAGTATTAAAACAAACCCAAAATGCCAATGACAATTGATCAACAAAAAATGTTAACTGTTGTTTAAAAAAATTAAAAATGATTAAAAATGTATGTGTTTTAAAACAATACGCAAACCAACATTAAAATACACCATACTCCAAATAATAAAAATATAATAATAAATTCTCAATACCTTCAAAAAATAATAGTGGTACAGTTGCAATCAATACATACTTTGTTTTAACTGCAATTGTAAGAATAAATCAGACCTATATTTATTGAAATAAGATAGACCATTACTATTCCACTTAGAATTTTAAATGGAGACCAGGGATTCAATATATATTCTCTTTTCAAGAACCTTTTATTCACTTGGAAATGTTTTTCCTTGAAGCCAGTAGTAAAACAATAACGGCAATCAACAATTTCATCCTCAATTATGCAGCTCCACTTGTTTATAGAATCTTTGCAATTCAACATCTTGCTGCACTCACTACTGTTTCCTGTCAGAATTGTATGTTTGCCACAATACTCAACTATTAAAACTTTGTCTTCATAATTACACATTTTATTGGGCATTGAACAAAGTTCTGTTGTTAGTGCAGAATTACACATATATATGATGATTACAAATGTTACCTCTTTTCTGTTTCTCATTATGACTATTTTGTAAGGAATCAAAAATATTTTAAAATTATATAATGTGTTATTACTTGAAAAATTTTCTGCATACATGCAGGTGTATACATTTATTAATTGAGATGATCGCCCCTGATTGTTTTGACCAGTTTTCAATTGCGTTCCATACATCAGCAAATTGATTTGAAATTAAGTTTGTATTTTTTTCTTTTGAAATAATGTACAAATCATCTGCATATAAGCAGTGTTGTAAATTTTGATGATTTATTATGAGTTTGCTAATGTCGTTAAACGCAATTAGAAACAGAGTGACCGATAGCGGAGACCCTTGTGGGACACCGTTGAAGAGTGAAAACGTTGGCGACAGTGCGTTGTTCACCCTGCAACGTATTTTTCTGCTTTTTTTATTATGATCTTGTTCAAAAAACCCGTTATGAAGTTGTATATTTTTGGACCAACTTTCCATTCTTGTAGTTTTTTTAAAATTATGTTTGGGCTTATTTTATCAAATGCTTTTTCAAAATCTATGGATAAAATTGAGGTGTGATTTTTTGAAATAAGATGGTCTATATAGAGTAAAGCATCGGTTGTACTAGAGTTTGTTTTGAAGCCGACTTGATATGGGGAGAGTAGATTATTGTATGAAAGGAACCACATTAAACGTTTTGAGATTATTTTTTCTAATATTTTACTTATACAAGGTAGCAGAGATATTGGTCTATAATTCGAAATTTCGTTGATATTTTTGTTTGGTTTTTTTTATAGGTATGACTATTGCGGTTTTGTATGTTTGGGGAATTATTCTAGTTTTATAAATTTTGTTGTAGAGTTCTAGGATTCTATATTTAAATTTTTGTGTTTCTCAACATTTCGTAAGTTATTTTGTCTTGCCCTGGTGTAATCCCTTTAGCAGATTTAAGGCTGTTTTCTAATTCATTTAAATTAATATCAAACTCTAAGTACTTGGTTTTATTGTTTAACATTTGATTATTATTGATAGATTCTGTTATTGGGGCGCATGGTAGGTTGGCTTTGGAGCAATCTGAATAATATTTGGCGAAACTTGTGGTTATTATCTCTGGATCTTCCGTTATATTTGAACCTGTTTTTATTGTTTTTATTTGGAAAGGAGTGTATGGGCCCGTTAAAAGTGTGATTCTTTTCCATAGTGTGTTTGTTGGTGTAGAGGGATTAAGGGTTTTGGTGAATTCTTGAAATTTGAGAACTTTTGAAGATTTTTTTTATTTATTAAATAAAGCATTTGTTTTACGGTAGTTTATTAAGTTAGAGATCGTGTTGTACTTTCGATAATCTTTCCAGGTTGTTTGTTTCTGCTCTTTCAGAATTTTCAGTTGGGGTGTTGGGGTGTACACCAAGGGACGTTTCGTGAGGGAGATTTTCCTGAAGAATTATCCGCAAAAAATATATTATATATTATTCCGCAAATAATATATTATTCCGCAAAAATTCTGTTTGCGGAACTATGAATTATTTTTTGAATTAGAGCTGCTTCTTTATTAATGTTGTGAGAAGAAGGTGTTTGGTCATTTAGTGTGGTAACTTTGTTTTGATATTTTTCCCAGTCGGCTCGATTGCAATTGAATTTGGCAGTTTTAGGGAATTTTATGTTGGTTGGGTTGGAGAACTTGATTGTTGTTGTGATGTTGTGGTCGCTGTTGTGTAAGTCTTCTGAAATGTTCCAGGTGATAAAAGGTATAAGTTGTGTGCTGCAAAAAGTTAAATCAATATTGGTGAAGGTACCGTGCGTGGAGAAATGGGTGGGGGAATTATTATTTAATATTGATATACCGGTGCTAAGTATGAAATCTTCTATAATTTTACCTCTGGGATTTGAGTGGGAGGAGCCCCAAAGCGGACTCCACCCGTTAAAATCTCCTGCCAGAATAATTGGCGTTTTAATGTTGGATTTGATAAAACGGAGATCTTGGGCAAGTAATGTTTTGTTCGGGTGGTATGTAAATTGAAATGATTATGATTGGGAATTTAAGGTTAATTTCTATTGCGACTAATTACGACAAATTACGACTCAAATCGATAATTTTGTGCGGGATGCTTTTGTGTATTAAAATTCCAGTTCCTTGTTTGGCTGTCCAGTTGTGTTGGAAATTGTGGAAATAACCTGAATATTGTTTCGGGGTGAGTGGAGATGTATTAAATTTTAAGTGTGTTTCTTGCAGGCAGAGAATTTGAGGGTGTTGTGATTTAATGAGTTGTTCGAGTTCTGTGTAGTTATTATGATAACCTTTTATATTCCATTGAAGAATATTAAGGATCATTATGAAAATTGTATGTGTTAAAAATTATATAATTAATTACTAGGATCACAACGATTTAAAAATAATTGAATTGGTATTTACTATTATTATTATTGTTTTTATATATAAATATATATCTGTTGAACGTATCTCGGGCAGATTTTTGAAGATGCTGAATGTTTTTCGAGACAGTTTGCACACATAGTACGAATGCTGTTCTTTGGGTTATGGGGTGAAAGATTACAATTTTCACAGCTAGTTACACTTTTGCAGTATTTTGCTGTATGACCTAATAGCTGACAATTTTTGCACCGCATCGGGTTAGGAAAATATTCCCTTACTTCAAGAGAATACCATGCGTTATACATAGAAGTAATAAGCCCGTTGGGGTACTTGTCCCTTCCTTGTTTCTTGTAAATTTATGGACTTCGACAACCCCTTGACTTTTTAGTGCTTCTAGAATTTCTTTTTCTGTTGTTTGTAAGAGATTTCTTTCGAAAATTGTCCCTTTGCAAATGTTGAGATTTTTTTGGTAATTTATATTGACAGGGCAGAATCTCCCAAAGTTTTTGATATTTATAAATTTCTTTGCAATTTTTTGATTTTTAGTTAAGACTAATAAGCTACCGTCGCGGAGAATGTTTATTTTCTCGTATTCAGAGCTGATGCCTTCTATAGCTTTTTGTTTTGCAAAGACACTGAATAAGGACAGTGGTTTATTTGGATCTGTGGATTGAATTGTTATGAATTTCGGGTTGTCGTGTGAGACTCCGCGGGAAGCGTCTTCCAGACTTGGAAAAGCTTCACTTAGTCCAATTTTTTGCGTTTCGTTTTGGGACTTGTTGGCTTCTTAGTTTCCGTGAAGGAAGCTAGAAGATCAAACTTGTTCCCCAGTGGATCCGGATTGTCCACCGGCATTTTATTTTTTTTTTGTTCTTATGTTATTTTTTTTGTTAGTATTATGTGAGAAAAATTAGAAAATAGGAAAGAATAGGGTATAAAATTAAAATGCTTACTTGGTTGTAACTGTAACTGATATTGATAATTTAAATTATTTAAATCGATTCGGTAAGAAAATTGTCACTTCTTCACGCTTTGAATGTAAGACGATGACTGTATTAAATTTTGCTCAACTACTTTATTAATATTTTCATTTAAACAATTTAAAAAATCATCAAAACAAATTTCATGTTTTACAATTCCTCTTTTAACACCTTTAATTTTTTTTATTTTTTCCTCATTTTGAATTTTTAGTGCATACATCTTTGCCCTTAATCCCACAAAATGGAACATTATGCTACCATTGAGTTCATCTTTCATCAAACCTACAACTTTTTTATTTACTAGTGTTATTTCCCATCTATTATCAATTGCATAATCACTAGTATCAAAACGTGATTCACAATCCTTTTTTATAAATTCATAAACATTAGTATTTGAAATTTCATATAATAAACTATCAGTACCCATGTAAAGAACAATTATCACCAAATTTAGGTTTCATATAATCGTAATGATATTCATATAGTAACGTTTTTGATAGTTCTAATACTGTAAATCCTACGTAAATAGGTTTACAAAAAAGATCTCAGATTTGAATAGCTCTATAGCTACAAGATTTTCATTAAATATGGTTCTACTTTTAAAAAATGGTGATGTTACATATGATTTACCACCATATCTCCCTTCCCATTTGGAGACTAATTTAACATTAGAATATTTTCTAACATTTTCCATTGTTTTGCCATAACAAGCATTGTTTTTAAGTTTGTATTGATTTTTTTGCAAATCGTTGGTCGACTGACTTCTGAGATTAGTATTTAAATCTATATATGATTTAAGCCATAGAGATTGATCAAACATCAAAATTTTATGAATTTTTATCAATTTCAATCCATTTTTAAGAGCTTGCTTTAAGTTTCTGTAGTGAATAGCATATCTTTTTTTATCACATATGTATATGATATGTATTTTCAGCACAAAACGGAATGTCTGAATGTAAATCATGTAAATCTTGGGTATATTTCAAGTCTACTTCAAAAATATATCCCTTTTCCGACTCATTAGAAATTGAATGAATCTTTTCAATGGTAAAATTATTAACATCTTCTATCCATTGGAAATTTCCTATGGGTAGATGTTGACACATCGCCCAGGCCCGCCCATATTGGCTATTAATATCCCAATGCATCACATATTTCTCAGGTCGTTTAGAATCATAATTCACTAAATATTTGTTGATAGCTTCTGAATATCGCTTACAACATTATGACAAACCACCTCGTATTCCTATTTCTATGAACAAAATTATATCTATATCCATCAACAGTTCTAACTCTACTCCAGTGTATAGCAACATCGTATCCCACGTATACCCAGGAAGGGTATAATAATGAGCAGGGTCTAACTTGTGTGTTTTCATCGAATGCTGACGAAATTGTTCGAATACATCTGCTAATAATAAGATGTCTGTTTTCATATAAATAGCTGAATATTCACATAAATTTCTTATACGTAACTCTTTCCAAACTTTTTGAGCGTGGCAATAATTCTCGTCACTGATAGACTCTTTATTCAATTTGTTGTAGAAATGTTCTTTTTCCGGCAATTTTTCTTCAGTAAACTTTTCAAAATCTTTCATATAGTCATACGGGTAAACTCCCTTTCTTTTAAGTAAATTAATTTGTTGTTCATTAAAAGTCTTGAATTCTGATTCCAAAAATGGAAATTCTGTTAACAAAGATGCTAATGAATGTAGACTAGTTGGTAAGAACTTAAAAGAGTCTATAAACCGAAATTTAACTCTACTATTTTGAATATTTTTTGTAAATTATATTTATTTTTCTTTATTAATAGGAAGTACACTTATTGACCCTTCACCAATTTTATGAATATCTTTAATTAAAAAATTATGGAAAATAATTGGAATTGTTAAATCATCTTTTAAATACAAATTGCAGCTGTTGTGAGCTGCTCTACGAAATTTATCACTAAAATGACAATGATCTTTAACTTTGTAATCAGTTTCATAAAATGTTTTTTTACAAATGTAACAATCACTGACAAATTTAAAATTCTTTAGCTCTTCTTCTCCACTCATTTCAATAGGTACGATTTCAGATAATTCATCATCAATGGTATTTTGCAAAACTGAAAGTTGATTCATAAACCAATCTATACAATCTCTATCATAACATGAAATATATTTATTAGAATTTGGTTTGACTGAACAAATTAAATAATATCCAATAGAACATGGGATATGTTTTTGAAATATATTTCTCTCATCAATTTCTTTTAAAATGCATTCTATGTCAGCATATATTACACTCACAGAGAAAAAACAATGTAAAATCAAAAAAAAATAAATATAATTCATTATTTTTCAGCTATGAAAGTGCTTCGTATTTGATTCATGTTATTTTAAAAAGATTATTTTATATTCCAAGAGCAAATATTTATCACTTCAAAATAATTAGAAATTGTGTTAAAATAAAAATATGCTCATGTTAAAATAACATGAAACTTTTTTTTTTTTTTTTATTAACAAAAAATAATGTTTACATTATATACATATGTAAGTTAACGATAACGAATTTTAATCGTTATAAAAAAATTTTATCACCAATTTATTACAGGTTTACTCTAGAACTAACTTAAAATATTGAAATTACAGTTATTTATGATTTTACATTTTTCATTTGTCAGCATAATTAATTAATTTTATTTTCACACAAGTTTATACTTGTTTTACATAGCAGTTGTATAATTATGATTTTGAATATTAAACTAATAATTTAATGATGTAGACAGGAATGTGCATAATTAGTAAGTACAGTTACTTTAAGCAAATGCAGTTGCGCAATTGTAATTTTAGGTATTTGCACTAATAAATGATGACATTGGCAGGAATGTGTACAGTTATATTATATTTTAAAAGGGTGTGGTGCATTCTATGGTGTTAACTCCTCCCCTTTTGAAGATCCGCGTCCCGTGGATCAAAAGTTTAGCTTGACGGGTTCAAGTTGTGGTAGAAATTTAGACTCACTTTTCCCAAACAGAACCAGTTGTTGTTGTTTTTTCCTCAATTTGACTAGGATGAGTATGCCTAGAAGTAGAACTGCAGCTAAAATTGAAAGATTAGTAAATGAGATTGTTTTGTGATTTGAAAAAAGTTTCTCTAGTATTCTGAATTTATTCTGATGAAAATCATGCAGTGATTCCAAATCGAATCTTGTTCCAGTTTCTGTTATATTGGAGTACAGGGTTGGCGGTAGCACCCGTGATATTTTAATTGCTTTATTTGTGAAGAGGTTGTCTCCAATTTTAATTGTTTCATTTTGTATTTCGATTACGAAAGTCCCTTCTAAGTGTTTACTGGAATTTCCGTTGTTAACGCTGCCATTGAAGTTTGTTACAAATATTGTATTTTGGTTGATAAGTTCGACAACTTGTTCCTTATTGATTTGAAACTCACAATTCGCATTTTGGCTTCTCATAAGTTGAGTGATGCAATGATTTTCTTGCAATTGCCTTACTTGGTTGCTTTTACATGTTCTGACTCCTGAAAACATGTTGCATTTCCCTGTCATTCCAAAAACCTTGTCCTGGTTTATTAGAAGTTCGCTGTGTTCTACGTACACTTGTTTTCCATTTGTTATTGATGGTCTGACTACAACATAATTGTAGTTTTCTTTTCCAGTTTTTGGTATCGAAACGACGTAGAGGAGTGTGAAATTTTTTGATATCATAGTTGGAGCTGCATATTCAATGGCTTCAATTTCATTTGAATAGGGCAGAGTTTCCATCTCTGCTATCATTTGATTGACTTCTGATTTGTCCAACATGTTTGAGTTTACTATACCCGCTTTGGCTAATTGGGCTGCCCTTGCGATCTCACTCATCTCGTCTTTTAGTATTGTTAGTTTGTTAAATAGTGCCTGTTCAAATACAAATGTTTGGTCTTCATTTAAATGTTGTGTGACACTGTTATAGTTTTTCATGATGCGTTCTGCGTTTTCCATTAAGGCCTGGTTAATTTTGTACTGCTCATTATTGTTTTCTACGATTTCGTTCTGCGATTTTATTATTTGATCCCAGTCTGCAGCGTCAGGTGTGCCGGCTATCCATTTCCAGGCCGTACCTATCCAATTGATAGAGCGTGGTACTCGTTTGGTATGACCTACAAGTTCGAAAATTTTTGGCGACTGTTTCTTTGGTAAACTTTGGTTTGGTTTTTCCCTGAATTTGCTTCACAGCAGCAAGGGCAGTGTCGCCCTCCTGATAAGTTCTAGGTTTATTTCTTTTTTTGTTTTCTCTGTTAATTTTGTTTTTTTGGTTTTTTCTTATATGTTCTATTAGATTTTCGTTTACTTTTTCCTTGAAGTTAAGTAACTTTTGATAATTAATGCGCTCCGTTCTCCCAAAAAATATGTCACTTGGTTTATTCTTTGTAACTGAGTGAATTGAATTATTGTATCTATCTACTGCCACATTAATAATTTCGTTTGTGGTTAAATCTCTATATTCCTCCTTGAGGCATCTAACAATTTCCACAATTGTTGAGTGAACTCTTTCTACCGTTCCATTTACCTCACTCTTTTGTGTTGGAGTTAAGTATATTTCGATCCCGAGTGTTTTAATGTAATCCTGAACTATAGGACTTATGAAACTTCCTTCATTGTCCATCACTAACATTCTTGGTGTTGTAAAGTAGTGAATGATTTCGATAATTTTATCTCTGATTTGTAGAGCTGATTTATCTTCAATTTGGAAAAATTTGGCAAATTTCGAGAATTTATCAATGCAAGATATATATTTCTTTTTCTGGATTTCCATAATGTCTATGTGTACTATCTCCGTCGGATATGTTGGAATTGGTGTTAGTTGCATTTGCGGTTTTAATGGGTGTCTATCATACTTGTTAGCGTTGCACACTTTACAAGTTCTTGTGTATTTCTTAATAAGGGATGTCATTTTTGGAAAATAAAACTTTTCAAGTATTTGTTCTTTATTTTCCCTGTGATTTCTGTGTGCCCTTTTGTGCTCATGTTGAATAATTAAAAATATGTTCTCTTCATTGCAAATATCTTGGACAATTCTTTGTGTAATTCTAATTTTATAATTTGAAAAATGCTCTTTATGGATTTCCTGTAGTAGCTGTATGTATTTTTCTGGAATTTTGGAATTTTTTTCTGGAATGATGCCGTTTATAATTGTTGGGTGTAATTTTACTTTTAATATTTCTATTAAAAAATCTTTGTTAAAAGCTGGTAGACTGATGTAATGTCTGTGAAATGTAGAATGTGGTGATTCATACACAGTCATGTCTTGACCTTCTGATAATATAAGTTGATTTTTAAAAACATTTATTGGTACCTCAACATGAGGGATGAGATCGGTGCTGTCTTCATCTGCGCTATGTACCGTTACAGTTGAGGATGATGATTCCAGTGAGTTCAATTCTGTTGGTAGTCTGGAAAGAGCGTCAGCTACTTTATTTGTACAGCCAGGTTTGTAGGCTAACTCGTAATTATATTCTTCGAGTCTGGCTTTCCACCTTTTGAGCTTAGCGTTGTTATTTTTAGCACTTAAGGCAAACGTTAGTGGCTGATGATCAGTTACTATTTTAACTTTTTTCGCCCCATATAGGTAGTTCCTCAATTTTTCTAGGGCCCAAATAATGGCCAACATTTCTTTTTCGTTCGTTGCGTAATTTTCCTCTGTTTTATTCAATGAACGTGAAATGTATGTTATTGGCTTGTCCTTACCAATTTCGCCTTGTGAGAGGACAGCTCCTATGGCATGGTTGGAGGCATCCGTGATTAATAAAAAAGGTTTACTAAAGTCTGGAAAAATTAAAAGTTCTGATGATGCCAATAGTTCCTTTAATGTGCAAAATGATTGATGTGCTATTTTGTCGAGTTTGATCTTCACTTTTTTTGATTGATTTGCTCTTATTTTTAAATTCTCATTCCTGGTTAGATTTGTAAGAGGTTTGGCTATCTTGGCAAAATTTTTTATAAAGCGTCTATAGTATGAAGTTAAGCCAAGAAATGCTTTAAGTTCCTTCAGTGTTTCTGGTGGTTTAAGATTTTTTATGGCTGCAATTTTGGACGGGTTTGGTTTTATTCCTGATTTGGTGATAATGTAGCCTAAGAACTCAGTTTCCTCCTTCATAAATTCAGTTTTCTCCAAGTTAACACGAAGGTTTGCCTGTTTCAGTTTTGTAAATACTTTCATTACATTTTCAAGGTGTTCCTCTTCATTATTTCCTCCAAATATTATAATATCGTCGATGTACACATAACAGATTTTTCCTATAAGGTCCTTAAGTACATCATCGATCATTCTTTGGAATATCGATGGTGCATTCTTTAGTCCGAATGGTAAGCGTAAAAATTCAAATTTGCCGTTTAGTGTAGAGAATGCCGTTTTTGGTATATCTTCTTCCTTCATCTTTATTTGATGGAAACCTGATGTTAGATCCACTGTTATGTAAAGTATTTTGAGTTATTTAAATTAGCAATGGTGTTCGTAATGTCAGGTATTGGATATGTATCTGATATTGTTACAGTGTTCAATTTTTTTAAATCGACTACCATTCTATATTTCTTGATACCAGAGGCATCAGTTTTCTTCTCTACAACCCAAATTGGGGAATTATATGCACTTTTTGATGACCTTATGATGCCGTCTTCCAGGAGCTGTTTAATTTGTTTATTCACTTCTTCTCTCATGGCTACTGGATATGGGTATGTTTTCGCATATATTGGTACATCTGTTGAAGTTTTTATTTCTGCTCTCACGTTGGTATCTATTATTTCTTTATCATTTACAGGACCGAATAGTTTCTCGAATTTATTCACCAGTGATCCAACTTTCTTTTTTGTTTCATTTCTTAAATGGTTGTCTCTTATTTCGATATTATTTACCTGGGCTGATAGTTTTTCTCTTAGTGGTATTTTATTATTTGGAGGTATTATTAGTAGATTATTCTTTCTGTCTATCATTGCACCAAGTTGTTTCAAGGTGTCATCGCCTATGATTGCGTCAAATGATTTTAATCCTGGTAAGATGAAAAAGTCTATTTCTGACACCAATGCGGCATCTGCTTTTCCTCTGACTTTCTGCCGAATATTTCTAAGTATAGCTCGATAAATGGGCTTATTTCGAACTATTTTATAGTCATCTAAAATACTTTCCTCACTATGAATCCAGGAGGTATAATGGATAGGATTTCCATCGAATGTGCTCAGTTCTTTTACCGAGTCCGGTAATTTACTTATGTCTTTTAAGTCTTGTTCGTTTTTAGGCGTAACAAGAGCTTCATTTTGTCTTTCGACTGTTGATCCCGTTTCTAGTTTTTGTAGTCTTATTTCTAATTTTTTTGAAAGTTCGATTTGTGCATTTACTGCACCAGTTAGTTGTCTAATAGCTTCTTGGATTTGCTCCATATTATTTTTATAATTTATTTTTAGGTAATAAAAAAAATTCAAAATTGTTTTATATGAAAAAAAGAATTTTAAATATATTTCCTCTTTTTTTCTCAGCGTAATTTTTAGTTAGTATTTTTAATTAATAATACTCTAGTAAATATTGATTATGAATCTTCTTTTATTATATATTTTATTTAAAATATTTTTAGTAAATTTTAACTTACAATATTGTGAAGGCTTTAAGGGCGTGGGTGCGCATACCTTGTTTTTCCCAATATTTGAGTTCTGAGCTTAAGTGATTTGTCCTGTTTTTCCGCCTGTGCCGGATTTCTTTCAATGGATAAGTTGTATTATTCCCGTTGCGTTAAAATTGCAGACACCTTACTAATGGTACACACTTAATCACACTTATCCGGTTTTTTTTTTTTTTTTTTTTTTCATCAATAGTTCTTATTGCCTTTTAATTTATATGTTTTTAAAGTACGTTCACTATGATATTTTGGAAACTAATTTTAATTATACAAATTACTTTTTAAATGTAAAGAAAAGTTTAAACAAATGTTTTGTTGCTTTTCTAAAATTAGTTTATTTTATTTAGGAAGATTTTCACAGTTAGTCTTCAATTTATTCACAATTTTAAGGTTTCGCTGTTTTTTAGTTTTTAATTTAACTTCCCTGTTTAAATTTATTTTTAATAACTCCAGTTAAGTTATAACACTTTCACTATTGTAGTTATATTTTTTCTCTTTAAAACCGAACCGACACTTTTTTAATACTGCTCGGGCGCCAGTTAACGATAACGAATTTTAATCGTTATAAAAAAATTTTATTACCAATTTATTACAGGTTTACTCTAGAACTAACTTAAAATATTGAAATTACAGTTATTTATGATTTTACATTTTTCATTTGTCAGCATAATTAATTAATTTTATTGTCACACAAGTTTATACTTGTTTTACATAGCAGTTGTATAATTATGATTTTAAATATTAAACTAATAATTTGATGATGTAGGCAGGAATGTGCATAATTAGTAAGTACAGTTACTTTAAGCAAATGCAGTTGCGCAATTGTAATTTTAGGTATTTGCACTAATAAATGATGATATTGGCAGGAATGTGTACAGTTATATTATATTTAAAAGGGGTGTGGTGCATTCTATGGTGTTAACTTGTATTTGTATAACAATATTTTGTCATTGAATTATTCATTATTGGAGAAAATATTAATATATAGAAGGATTCAGACTTTAGCCTAAGCTGTGTGGTCGTATAGTTAGTTACATTTTAAGAGTTATCAACAAAAACTAAAAAAATAAAATAATTAAGTTTTGATTTAAAATAATAAAAATTAGATTTTCCTAAATATTCAATAATACTAAATTTATTAATACTAAATTTAATAACTACCAGCATTCTAATATTCCTTCCCTATTACATTACTTAGTCTATTTTAATTAAGTTTTAAAGTTTGTGTTCCCTATTAGTTTTTAGTTTTTTCCTATTCCTTTCCCACTTTATTTATAATATTTATTCTTTAATTTTTAATTTTTATTCTTTATTTTTATTTTTTATTTTCATTTTTATTTTTATACCGCAAGTAAGTTTTCGATTTTCCTTTTAAATAAACTGTATGAATTTATATTTTTTAGGTCGTCCGGTAGAGTGTTAAAAATGCTTAAACTGTTGTATACGCAGTTTGCTTTTTGTATATCTGATCTAAACAATGAAAGATGAAAATTTGAGCGATTCCTAGTGTTATGGCTATGTATGTCTATATTCCGATTGAGTAAAAATGTGTGTTTAATCATATTGTTTATAATTTTGTATGCAAGATAGTACATTTCACATTTACATATGTTATTCAAACTTATGTATCGTTCACTATATAATAATTCCGTAGGATATCTTGGTGAAAAGAAATTAATAATTTAAATAGCTTTTATATTTTATATATTTCCAAATGGGATTTAGGTATATAATATTAGAGGATATGTATATTGTATAAAGGGTATTGGTATTAATATATTTCCTCAGCCTTCTTAAAATAAAAATGTAAGGAGTGATTTTTTTAATTACATAATCAATATGTTGTCGCCATTTCATTCTATTGTCAATAATTAATCCTAGGTAATTGAAAGTTTTTGCTAGTTCTATGGTTTCATTTTTGTGTGTTACATTTACGAAATTATAGTGTTTATTACTGAAAAGCAATATTTTAGTTTTCCTCACATTTAATCTCATCCTATTTTTTTGTAGCCATTCATCAATTAAATTTAAGTCATTTACGATCGAGTTTTTTAGATCATCCTCGGTATGGCAGGAGTACTTAATAACAGCATCATCAGCATAAAATTGAATGATTCCATTAAGGTTTAGCATGGTGATGTCATCGATATAAATTTTAAAAATATCAGACCCCAAGATGGATCCCTGTGGTACCCCTTGTTTTATAGTTTCTAAGCTACTATACGTTGTTGCAATGAACCTGTTGTTTTCTATTGGTAAGGTAAGATTTAAAAAATTTTATTTGATCTTAATTGAACTTTAATAGTGATAATTTAAACAGAAGTACATCATGATCAACACAGTCAAATGCCTTTTGTAGGTCGGTAAATAATCATCCAGTATATTGTTTTTTATCTATGCTTTTAGAGATAAAATCAGTGAGCGCTAGACAGGCAGCCGGCGTATTTGATCTTTCTTCAAAACCATATTGTTCTTTATTTAAGACACCATTGTTTTTAATAAAATCTATAAGTCTGTTTTTTCAAAGATTTTTGAAAAGGAGTTTAGTACAGAAATAGGTCCTATAATTAGATAAATCTGTCGTATCACCTCCTTTATGTATTGGAATAAATTAGCCACTTTAAGTGAAGTTGGAAAAACTGAATTTTCCATAGAATTATTTATTAATTTTACCAGAGTTGGTATCAATTGACTATTGAATTTTTTTATTAATTTTACTGAAATACTAGCATATCCCGTAGCAGCTCCTGGTTTTAAAGAATCAATTATTGTTTTAATTTCATCTGGATTCGTAGGAGTTAGTTGCAGTTTTTGATATATATTTTTGGTGAAACAACCCCAGTAATTTTCATTAATGTCGTTTGATGTGGGAATGTTTAAATTTGTAATATTAATAAAGTAAGTGTTAATAGTATTTAAAATATTTTGGTGGTTATTATATATATTTTATTATTAAGATGTATTTCTGATAAATTATTTGAGTTTTCGTTACAGTTTTTATTATACATAATCCTTTTATATAGAGCCCATAATTTTTTGCTATTGCTAGGATCGCAAGAAATGGCTCGAGAGTAATAGTTAAGTTTAGCTTGTCTGATTTCTTTGTCAACAATTTTTTTATATTTTTCAAATAAGTTAGCAGTTTTAGTATCATTAGGATACTTTTTTCTGAATTTGAAGAAAGAATCACGATTTTTTATTTTTTGTAGAATTTCGCTGTTCATCCATTCTTGTTTTTTTTATTTATTATAGGCTTAGATTTAGTATAAGATTTAATCTTCCGTGTTAAAATTCCGACTAAATCATCAAAAGAATCGTAATTTTCTAGGTCATTCCAAAGTCTATCATCACCAAGTTTTTCATAGCTCAGAATTGTTTTGGTGTTATTGTTTAACTCTTTCGTTATTTTTAAATTCGTACTTACAAAGATCATTTGATGGTCAGATAGAGTTGTGTCGGCAACGTGTAAGTTATAGTTATAACTAACTAAGTCAGTAAAAAAAATGATCAATTACTGTTTGTGTGGTTGAACTAATCCGAGTTCCAAACTTTTTCGTTAATTTGCTGTATACAACATAGCCATTACAAAAGATTGTATTTAGGTAATTCTTAACATCAAAATTATTTTTATCTAATAAATTGATATTAAAGTCCTCTAAAACTAAAGAATTTTTATATTCATAAGTAATTTCATCTAGTTTACTGATAAAATTATCTAATCTGGTTTTTTGTGATCTATAGAAACACATTATATTCACATTTTGTTTTAATAGTCTTACTATTAGAATGTTCGAATTATTGTAGTTTTCATCTGATACTAAGGTGCTACAAATATTGTTAGAGATATAAATTGCGGCACCACCATAAGCTGTATCGCGATTTGAAAAGTACGCTTTGTACCCTGGAAGATTAAAAAATTGATTTTCATGCTTTAATAACCAAATTTCAGTTAAAACAATGACGAGGATATTACAATGAAGATTATTAACCAAAATTTATAAATTATCTATCTTATTTCGGAGACTTTGCATATTAAGATATATTATATTAAAATTTTCATTGTATTTCATCATTACATTTTTAGCACACCCTATAAAATGATTGACATTTATATTCTCTTCAATATTACACATCATTACTTTTACACACAATAATAGCATACATCATAGACATATATAAAGCTTTATCTTTATTAAGATAAAGAATATTATTGATATTGTAGTGGACAACATTTTTGTAGTTTTGGATAGATAAAGATTTTGATAAGCTAATATTATCATTAATATGATTTAGTATTAAAACGGGCTCGGTACAATTTAAGCGTGAGTGTATAGTAATTTTTGATATTAATATAAAAAATAAAAAATAATTTATAATTCGTGCGTTCGTAATAATAAATAAATAGATAGTAAGTAAGAAAAAAATAAATAGTGTAATATAAATAAAATAAATAAATAACCTTAGTGAAAGTGAAACAAGAAAACAATATTCTTTAAATAATGTAATAAGAAATAAAAATGTTTGAATGCCTGTAGTGTAAAAATATTTGTTTAATATAATAAAATTAAAATTAAAAAAATTAATAGAGTAGTAAAAAGTGTTTGTAAAAAAATTATAATTTTTAAAATTAGGATTGAGTATAAGAAAAAAAAGTTTATTAAAATAAAATTCAAAATATTTGTAAAAAGATAAAAAATTTAGTTTAAGACTTTTTTGTTGAAATGTTTGTGTTGTTGATAGAGAAGAGTGAGAGAAGTGTATATCAGAAATCAGTATCAACAACATTAAATTACTTAATAGCCTCTTTTTTAAGATTTTCAATGTCATTGTGGCTATTAATGTTAAATATTTTACTTGTAATCCATAAAAATTGATAATTATTTTTAAGTTTGATTTGTTTTGCCTCATAGTATAAATTTTTTTGTAAGTGTGATAGTTGATTCCTGATATATATCTCTCTATTTCCATTTTCTGCCGGAAAAAATTCAGAAGTATAAATATGCTGGCTCCTTTTTTTTTGCCATTTCTTCTTTTGTTTCATTCTTGTGAAGATGCACCACAAATTGTTTGTTTTTAATTTCGCCTGTTTTGTTTATATTTAATGGGATAATTCGCTCTATGTCATCGTCTTTTACTATGCAATTAAGTTTTTTTGTGATATTTAGAAATATTTCTTTAATATTACCTGATTTTGGTGGTAGGCCTGACAGAACAATATTGATTGCATTTTTGGATTGTTGGTCTTTATCTATTAGAGATTCCAGATAATTTACCTTATGTTCCAGAGCCATGTAATTTTGCTTGTTGAAATTTAATTCTTTTTTAGATTAATATTTTCTTCAACCAATGCCTTCTGTGATTTCATTACTTCCTCGAGTTGATGCGAAATAAAGTTATGGGAAGCATTTATGTTGTTTATCACCGTTCCCAAGTTCTTTAGGTATACAGCTATTGATCCAAGAGTACAATTAGTTGGATTGAACGTATCCAAATCTGTTGTATCCAAATCTGTTGTTGTATCCAAATCTCTTGTAGCTGTATCACCCATCACTTCTTTAAATTTCTTCCTCAATTATTACGAATGATTCATTGCCTGAAGGGAAATAGATCATTTGAGACCTCTGCACATTTCATGTGGAATATTCCTCCACATGATCCACTAAAATAAACAGCATTGCTATTTACATAAATCACTTTATTGCATACTGCACATTTAGCCATATTTATTATTTTTTTGTGTTTTTTTTTTTTTATTTTATTTTGTTTTATTTATATTTTGTGTTTTTCTTGTTTGTTTTTGTTTTTTTTTTTTAAAGTCAAGTATGTAAAGAAAAATTATATTTGGAAATAGTTATATTAAAATAAAACTGATTAAATTTAACCCACAACTTTAAATTAATTTAAATAGTTTATTGAAAGATTTCTTTATTTTTCAAATACGGTTAATAATATGCATATATAAATAGTACAAAAAAAAAAAGCGCGCAAGTAAAAAGAAAAAAAGTTTTAATGCAAATTTATATATTGAATAAATTTTTAGTGTTTCTGTTTTAATTTTAAAATTTAACCACACTATTAGTTTATTTAAACAAATAAATATTGGTATGTATTTCTTTATTTTAATTTTTTGATTTTTTTTTAAATTTATTAATACGGAGGTAAAATATTTGAAACCAATCAATTTCTGGCTCGAAGGACCACAAAATGTTTTGTATTGTACTTAAATGTTTTATTCAAAGATAAAAAAAGACACAACTTATATTCTTACACCTTAGTATTTTTATTTACAAATTTAATACAAATTGTAACTTAACTTAATAATTTATTTTTTGATTTACACTTGATTTTGTTCTATATAATTCAAATGGTTTTTTTTAATATTTGAAAGTTATTAACTAATTTTATATGTTTTATAATTTTTTTAATTATAATTAACTAAATGCTTCCCTTTTTTTTATATGTAACTAATTTTGACTTGGAAGACTATTAACACTTTTATATATATATAATGATTTCCGATTTTGTATATATTTTTATATATCGGACGACTATTAATACTCTATTAATATAAGGATTTCCGAATTTGTATATCGGACGACTATATGATGTTACGCGCACGCAAACCGATTTCCAAGACCAACTTCCTGTTAAATTGAGATTTTGTTCACGTTGAAATAACATGAGAATTCCTGTAAATGGACATTGTTTTCATGTTGAAGTAACATGAAAATTCCTGTTAAATTGAAGTTTGTATTCCTGTTAAAATAATGTGAAAATTCATTTTAAGTTGACCTGCTTATAGTATCTAATAGTAGAGTATCTTTTTCACATTAAAAAAATGTGGAGATTCCTGTTGAAAGTAATAATTTCAAAAAGCAACACTAAATTTATTTTCAAAAATATTTATTATATTATTTACATAATAGCTTAGAGTAACTTATATTGAATACGTAATTAAAAAAATTTATAGACATTTATTTCTTAAATATACTTTTCCATTATTAATTAGAAAAAGATTCAACGGTGGGCTTGTAAATTCAAGTAGTTCTCTTATTATGATATTTTAATAATTTACCCACTTCATATGACTGAAAATGTTCGTCAAAACATTTAAATTCTACTTCATTACATAAAACATACATTTTTTTATCGACTTTTGCAAAATAAGAAACTTTAAATAACTTTAAACATTCTGTTTCAATGACTAGGTAACAGTCTTTTTTATAAATTTATCCACAGAAAGTAATTTTATTATAAAATACAACGTCGTTAAAATTCAAAGGTCATAATATCAAAGGGAAGAAAAATGTAACTTAAATCATCATTTGGTTCAATTAAATTAATGTTATCTACCTGTAGAGCATCTTTAATTCCATTTTTATAATCTAATAAAAATTTTGAAAAGTTTAACCCTGCTTTTGTACATAGAGTTGAAGGCAAATTTATTCTAGAGTTAATATTATTGCAATATTTTTTTGTGTCTATATGTTTTGCTTCAAATCTTAAACTCCACAAATATTTTGGTGTCCCACATTTTCTAATGTAATTTATATAAAGTATTAAAAAATGTTCTTTTGTTTTTACTTCTCCATAATGTTGTACACAAATTTTGTCATGATCCCTAATTAACTTTTCCAACATATTTAAATCATTGTCACTGTATTTATTTTTTAAAAGAGTGTCCATAACTTTTAAAAGAAGAATTAATAATTTTCCTATTTCGATTTGATCTTGAATAAAATAATAAGAAGAATAAAAACTGTTAATTTCCAAAGCTCCCGAGCGGTCATTTTCAAATTAAAGTTTTGGAGTCGGCTTTTCAATATGTCAGGACCAATATTACCTACTTCATTTTCGCCATATGGGAACATAGGTCTACGACTGTTAAATATATCCAATGAGAATATTTTGAGATTAGTCAATGATAGAAGGGTGTTGCATATATCATAAATACAAACCCCTTCAAACATATCATGCATTAGATCTAACGATATATTCTGAGTAACATGAATAGTTTTAAGTCCATTAAATACACAATTTTCTGGATCAAGTAGTATTATTTTGAGTGAACACAGAATTTTGATATTTGAAAAAGTGACTAGCAAATTTTGTTCTACGTGAATACTCTACTTATATGATTACTCTATGATAAGACCTAGAATTGAGTTTAAGCCTAAATTATCACCTAGAACTGATCCAAGAATAAAATAAATACGTTGTATTTTCCCACCAGAAAAGATTTCGATACCTTCATCTTCTAAAGATTTTAACTCGTTTAATTAATGATGAAGCACTTTGGAATTTCCGAATGTTTTAATGTTTTTACTATTTTTTTTTTTTTTTTTTTTTTTTTTTTTTTAGTTTTTTATTTATTTTAATAACAGTTACAAATTAGAAATATTTTCACATAACAAAAAACTTAAAAACTAAGTGAATTACATAATGTGGATTAGCATTACATTCAATGTCCCTCATTGGAGATCTCTAAATGATGAAATTTACAAATTTAGATATGAGTTTAATCAATCTTTATCTAATATTATACACACTGTTTGTAAGCAGTATTTAATTTACATTAACATATGAATTGAAAAATATTTACAAAAAAAAACAATTCTAGCTTATTTTAATAATTTTGATAAAACTTAATACTAAGATGGGAATTTTGGGAAGGAATGTTAGGATAAGGGAAAAATAGGAAATAAAAGTAAGTCCAGTGTACAATAGTACTTGTATTATATTTTTAAAGTGATTTTAACCACCAGTAATTGTTTATATTGATGTGCTGTCTGGAGTCTTTATTTGATATATCTGTACTAAATGTTAAGTCAGTAATATTAATTAGGCTGAGATCTTGATCAATTTTCTTGTTTGTGGCTCTTCTGTTGAAATGGTAGAGAATCGGCACATTATTCTCATTTTGTATATATTTGTATTTATCTAAATAAAGAAAACCTTCCGGTGGAATGAAACCTGAATTAAGTGTTTGAGTTATATATGATTCTTCTGGGTAGATTGAGTGACAAATAAGGCTATTCTCGGTAACATTTTGTGCTCTAAGAAAATGTTTTCTGATTAATGAAATTATAAAATTATCAATTCTTATGATGCTCGCTTTATTATAAATATATTTATTAGACAAATAATGTTTATATTCATTATTTTCTTTACGGTATTCTCCTAGGCAAGCCCTGATACATTTCCTTTCGAATACTCTTATTTTTTCCATTAACGAGGCACTAATATTGTACCAAATCGGACACCCGTAGGTTATAATAGGTCTAATGATAGCTTGGTATGCTTATATTTTAACTCTTGCGGATAAGTGTTTTGAGTAGAATAGACTTTTTGACATAAAAAATGCATTTGATGCTTTTATAATTTGGGCTTTTACATGTTCAGAAAAGTTTAGATTTTTATTGATCCGAATTCCCAGGTACTTCACTGCGGTTTTTGAATTTATATTTGTTCCATCTTCTGCTCTAACCAAAAATTGTCTCCAATTTTTGCGAATAGAAGAGTGACATTGGGAAAGATTATCTCTGAAAAGAATTGTCTCGCATTTACTAAAATTTATCTTCAGTCTCCATGAAGAAACATAGTTTTCTACAATATGTAACAAACACTTCAGACTACTTCTTATGTCTTTATATTTTTCAGCTGAAACATAGCAAATTATATCATCTGCAAAAGCAATTGCTGAATTTTGTATTTTATCTGAATTTTTATCATTTAAGTCGACCAGTAAACTGTTGATATAAAGAGAAAATAGAATTGGCGATGTCACAGTACCTTGCATTAGACCGTTATTTATTTCAAAACTCTTAGATGATTGAATATCATTTACTAGAACCTCAAAAGTTCTTGCTCTTATCATGTTATTAATTAAGATTAGTAAATTGTGTGGTAAGTTGTAGTCTTTTAGTTTTTTTATTAAACCATCCAGCCAAACTGTTGTGAATGCATCGCTTAAATCGATCAATAGGGCTCCTGTACAGTACTTTTTGCTTGCGTTCCAGCAAATATCAGAAACAAGCTTTCCAGCAGCATGAACTGTGGAGTGCTTCTCCCTGAACCCATACTGTTTGTTGTTAATAAGATCATACTCTTGACAATGATTTATCATATTTTTTTTTATAACCTTTTCATATACTTTGCTTAGATTAGACAATAAGCTTTTAGGTCTATAGTTATTAGCAATAGTAGGGTCCTTTCCCGGTTTTCTAATTGGAATAACTTTACCAATTTTCCAAACTTTTGGGAAATATGAATTATTTAATGCAAATTTTTTAATACAATATTAGGAATTCCGTCGAGCCCACATGATTTTTTATTTTTTAAGGATTGAAGAATATCTTTTAGCGAGTCCGTAGTTATAAAATAATTTTGGGTTTGCTCTTCGTTCAGGTTGTTAGCTCTAATATGATTAGAAAAATTGAGAATTCTTGTATTGTAAAAGGAAGCACTTCTAGTATCTATATCAAGTAAAGTCATTTGGGTATCTTCATTTAGAACGTTATTGTTATTTGGAATTAAAGTGTGTTTTTTTGGAACACATAACCTAAGATATTGCAAATTTGCTTTTTATCTTCAACAATTAGGTTATTGTTGTTGTCTGTCTGTAATGTATCAGGATTTATATTAGCATCTCTAAGGGCAGTGAGATCATTCTGTTCAAATTTGAGTTTCTTGATTTCTAAGCTTTCTTTTTTTCTGAAAATTTTGTTGATTGTTGGGAACATATTCCTGGAAGGTCTTATTGATTCAACTTTTTTTTTCCAAAATTTATTTATTTCTTTCAAAAAATTTTGTTTAATGAGATTATTGATATTTTTTATAATGGATTTCAGTCTTATTAATTCAGGATGGTTACGTGGAGAATTATTTCTATAATGATTAAATAGCTTAGTAATCAGCTTACTTTTATAACGCTTCAATTTTTTTATAATATTATTTGAGAAATCCTGAAATCTATTTTGATTTTTATGTTTTGGAATAGTATCTGACATGGCTTGTAAAATTATGGAGTTGGTTTTTAAAATATATTCGTCTATTTCTGAGTTTTCTAAGTTTTTATTATTTGGAGCTATGCACCCAATGTCCTGATTAATTAATGAGTCCAAGCTGCTTTTAAAAGTTGTCCAATTTGCTTTATTGAAATTTAAAAACTGATTGTTGCAGTTTGTGTTCAAGAGTAGACTATCTTCTAAATTTGGTATTTCAATTTTAAAAATTAGTGCTCTATGGTCACTATCAAAATCGAGGGTTTTCAAACAGTTCTCTATTAAGTCACTGAATCGTAATCTAGTATCGGCGATACAGATATCTAAGTAGGAATTACATCGTGGGTACGATGGTTCTAAACTATATAATAATTGACATTTATATATTATACGATTTGAATTGTACCATGAAAAAAGTTTGTTACCTTTTTCATTATTAATACTGTTGTTCCAAGATGTGTATTTAGCGTTTAGGTCGCCAGCAAGCACATAGAAATTGTCCAGGTGTACCAATTTGAGGCTCTCAAATAATTTTTGTAATTCCGGTAAGAAAAAGGAGCTATCTATATGTGAGCCGTAAGCCGAAATAAAAAACAAGTTTTGATTACGTTTCATCTTCAGGGAGATTACACTTACCTCTAAACATTTAAATTCTAACTCTAAGTTTACAGTTTCAAATTTATATTTATTTTTTAATAAAATGAGTGTACCTCTCATATTTGTCAATTCTTTTTTATCATTTCTTATTATTGTATAGTCAGTAAAAGCTAGCTTTTGTTTGGTAAGGTTGGTTTCAGTTAATAACACTATATCAGGTTTATGTTCCAGTAGGAGGTCATTAAGTGAATGTTTCTTTTGAATAGAGATGAGTGAATTAATATTCAAAGCTATTATTTTAAAAGCATCTAACTTAATCATTTGAGAAAAATTTTCAAAAATAAAATCGATTCTAGATGAATTGGAGTTTATCAGTCCTTCCAGAGAATTTAATCGGTTATAAATATTGTTTAAGCTATTTTTGATATCATTCAGTACTGGATTTAGTACTGTATTAGATTGAGTTGTAGTACCAGAGTTATTTTCAAATAGTTGAGCAAAACTTTTATTAGGTTTTATTAAAGAATTATTTGTGTTAACAACACGAGATTTTTGTAAATTTAATTGTGTTTTATCTTCTATCGCCTTTCTAATTTTTTTATAGACTTCACAACCTCTATAGGAGGCTGGATGTCCAAAACTTTTACAAATAACACAGTATGGTTGTGTATCTTTTATGTTGGTATTTAGAGAACATTCTCCAGGTAAGTGGTTTGTGTCACATTTAACACACCTATAATTCATATTACAATTTGATGCAACATGACCATAACGTTGGCATTTTTTGCATTGTAATATTTCCTTTTTGATAAGTTTTTCCCAATGAACTACTTGGTTATTTATAAACTTAACGTTGTATAATTCTTTGATGTCACTGTCAGGTGTTATTTGAACTAGGAATACTGGTAATTTTATATTATTTCTGATAGAATTTTTCGTGTTAAATCTTATTATTTTGTCAAATATAAATGTTACATTTTTAAGTTCTAGTTCTTTTAAATATTTCTTTATGTCGTCAGCGTTTTTGGATTCGTGTAGTCCTTTGAGTAAAACTGTTTTATTTTTTTGGGATTTTGGGGTGAAGGTAAAGAAGTTAGCCTTAACGGATTCTAAAACTACTTTTAGTTTGTTATATATATCAATACTTGTTACATATACAGCGTGTTTATTTTTATAAATTTGTTTAATATAAAAATCTTTTTTGCTTACACCTAAGCCCTTTATTAAAATATCTACTATATCTTTAGGTCCTTGGTCAATTATATTAATGGGTGGAATTTTACCTTTTGGTTTTGGGTTTGTTGATATGGTATTCTCATTCTGGGAGCTGCCTGCATCTTTGACTATTTTTTTTTTTGTGGTAATTTAATTTTCAGATTGATTGAAGTGTTCTTCATTATCGTTCAGGATTACTGACGTCTTGTCGACTTTATTAAGATTTTTTTCTTTTATTTTATTTATTATCTCAATGTCGGTCCAAGTAACTTGGCCAGCTTCTTTCTGAGATTTAACTATGTCTTTGTTAAATATAGGTTCAGTGGATGATTGAATAACATCCATGACATCACTGCTTTCAGGAAGAGAGATATCTTCCACCAAATCCACATTAGAAATATTTCTAATGGCTTCTGGGTTATTTATTGATAGAATTTTAGAATTTAAATTATATATTGATTGTTTAAGTTTATTAATTTCTTGTTTAAGAAACACATTTTCCTCTTTTAAGTCTTTGTTTGTTTTTTTATTTATTATTTTTTTTGTATTTTTAGCCATTTTATGGCTTGAGTTAACATTATCAGAATTAAATTCAATGCTTTTTTTTCTTTTTAGGTTATTATTTATAACAGGTGTTTCCATTTCTGAGCTACTAGAATCTTCACTCATAATGTCAATTGATTTTATTATGATTATTTATTGATTTTTATTTAGTTTGATTTTTTTTTTTTTTTGTTTTTTTTTTATTACTTTTACGATAAACTGGATTACTCTAGTTAATTATTACTCGTAGGTGTATTGTAATTATTTTTCATTTCTTATTTTGGATTTTTTTTTTTTTTATATTATTGTTCTTGTTTTTAATGATAAGCAATAAATTTTGATCCGCAAATTTTATAAGTAATTAATACAATCTGCTGTCTATGCATGTTAGAATGCAACTGATGTTTTTACTATTTATGTAGCCTAAATGAAACACAAAATCTAATTTTGATAATATGCGTTGCAGCAAAGTCGGTAAACACATTATATGCGGCTAAAATTGATGATGAGTGTTGACCTAAGGGATTATTAATTCCAAAATCATCAAAATAAATAAATAATATTAATATTTTATTAAGAAATAGTTCCTGTTGTGATTTAAAAATGTCTCCGTTAATAAAATTTTTCTTTGTGTTTTGAGAAAGTAGTTCATCCATATTTTGTAATGTAATCTCAAGAATTCCAGGTATTTGAAAAAGGTGTCTTAATTGAAATTTAAGTGGCATGTAATAAGAAGTAAATGTTTTCTGATCAAAAACAGGATTACCATGTCTAATGCGTTCAGTAATTTGATTGATTAAAATTGAGCATGTAGGATGTTCAAAAAGATCTTTTTCTGATAATGTTTTAAAAAAATTATGCTCAGTAGAAATATTCATGAACGGATTCTTACAAAGCTCCACTATATAATTTATCTTTTCTTTTTGATTTAAATCTTGGCAGTGAAAACCTATACGAAACCTATGCATTCTTCAAGACCAGAAAATATATTTAACATTGATCTGTGTATATTTAGAATTTCTTTCCGTGGCAACATTGGTTTACAATACAAAAATAATAAAAAGTTAAACGCGTGATCTTTCAAACCTGTACTTTTTAAGTTAAATTCAGATTCCTTAAGACTACTACAAATATCTGAAATATTTTCTATTTCTAAAATATTTTCGTTATTTAAATGACTTTTACGAGTAGGTGCTGAACGTTGACAAGTACTTTCATTTGAAGTTTCATTCACGGGATGTTAACGGTTAATGTGTGCTTTAAAAGTTTTAAAATTTGAAAATTTTTGTGTACAACTTTGCATTGAATTGTGCTTGCTGAAGTAAATAAATGAACTACTTTATAATGTTGTATTAAAATATTTAAATCTATTAGTTTTTTGTTACACATAAAACAAACCAACATATTAATTTTTTGATTGGGTTTTTAAGAAATTTTACAGTGTGCAGATGCTTGGTGATTTATGATCCCTTGTAAGTAATATTTCGTAAAAATATTTCTGTATACCTCTATAAAAAAAACTTACTTGATATCAAATTTATATCTAAAAACAATTACCTTATATCTTTATAGAAAAATAATTCAAAACTTGATAACCCGGATGAAAATTAAAATAGAATAGCATTTATTCTATTCAATAATATTTATTCAATTAAATAACGTAACAGTAAAGTAATAGTAATAGTACTGTAACTCATTTGAAGGTTCAAAACAAGAAAAAAATTATATGGTAGGGCTGTCTTCGTACCTTCGTACGAATTTGAAGCCTTGAAAGCTTTTTATTTCATCTATACTTTGAATTTTAAAATTCATTGAGTGCATTGATATACTTAAATTTACGTACCTGGTTTGAAATCAGAAAACACGCTTTATTTTTAAGGTGGACATTCTGTCATATAATATTTAGCTTGTCCTTAAATCCTTAAATGAGCTCCGGGGTAAATTGAAAAAAACTTTTTGTAAATAATTAGTTCTATTAGATGAGACATTTGCCGCGTATGCTTGTAGATCAGATGCGACGTTTTGTAGTATCAAACCAAAACTCAGATGGAAATTATCATAAATTTTCCTAAGATTAATTATGTTTGTAGAAAGTCCTTCCTGTTGTATTATTATTTTCAGAGATGTGTTGGTTTTACCATCAATGCAAACATTAGCAGATTTATTGTGAAGATATGCTAAATAAAGCCGAACATTTTAGTATATTCGATGATCTCTTAATCGAGCTAATACATAACGCCCATTTTCTTCTTCTGAAGATCGCTTGGTTAACTTTACAATAGGAGGGATTAATGGATCAAAGAGTGGTGGAACCGTGATAGAATTAGAATTAGAAGATGTAGAATTAGAAGATGTTGAATTAGAAGGTAGTTGAGGAAGAGATGAGGCAGGTGTTGAATTTTGTGAAGAATCAGATTGTAAAGAAAAATGTGGTCTGCTTTTAGTTACGTTAGGGTTTAGGGTATCACCTCTAATAAAATTGGTATATTTATTATTGTCAACCGTTTTATCTAAGGGTGTTGTAACAGTAATGTGTTTATTAGTGTTGAGTTATTGGTAGTTTGTGTTGTGTTATTTGTTAATTTATAACCTAAAGTTTTATTTTTAGTGCTAGGTATGAATTTCTTATTCTTAGTATTATGAGTGTTAGGTTTCTGATTATACGTAGAAATAAAATTAGTATTAGCCTTATAATTAGTTTTTAAATTAATTTTTTACCTTTTGATTCCATGGTTGAATTGTTATTTGTTGATTGTTGTTTATGTTTTTTGATAAAAGAAGCCAGCTAAATTTCATGGGGATAGAGAACTTAAAACATGAAAATAAGTTTTGTTTCCTCTTTGCAATTCTCTTTGGAATTACCCGCTCACATGTTAAGGTGACAATTGCAAATTTTCTTCTTATAAAAGAGTTTATCCATTTGATGTCCGCATTAAATGGGGCACCCTTTATAAAGAAAAAAGAGGTATCATTACTGGAATTCACTACCGGAAATTTTCTATTAATTTCTTGATGGAATTTTACTTTTTTTACTTTTTGTGGAATGCTGACCTGATTTAAATCAAGCTGATGAATTATTTTATCCCATTCCTCTTTAGACCATGTTGTACCAAATCTAATTATTTTTGGTTGTTCGGTACTCTGTGTTGCTTGGGCTCTGGGTGGAGAAGTAGGTTGCAACAGAATTTCACTCGATTTTTCCATTAGAATGAAAATAGAATTGATCAGAGGATTCATGTTTTGATAAAACCGAATTTAAATTAAAGCACAAATTGTCTAGTTTTAAGCTAAATTCTTGACTAAGATTATCCATTTCTGTTATTACTTTATTATGATCTACTAGTGTGTTTTGTTGGAGTAAGGTAGCAGACTCATTAATTGAAGTATTTAGTGTACTAATCATGTTGTGTAAGTATTTTTGTTCCGACATCATACCTCCAAATAAATTACGTATCTCCCCAATATGTGCAGAAAATTTTGAGGAAATGGACTCATCTATATATTTTTTGAATTCCTCAAAATTACAGCAATTCTTCGGCTCTCTATTTTCAAACGATAGAATAACGTCATTATGTAAATTATTTAAGAGTATTGATGTTTTCTTTGAATCATCACTTATCTTAGAAATAAGACTATCAAGGCATTTTGCGGTTGCTCTGCTGTTGTCTGCATTCATTCTAAGTTCCGCTGCTTGTTTTTTAATAATGCTATCTTTATCACCCGTTATGGAATTTAACATATTACTAATTTTGTCATACATAGAGCTTATTTGGTGTTCTGTTTGTTGACATTCAAGGCAAATAAAATATTCCTCAAACAAAGGGTGATACCAATCAAAAAATGTTCACGATAATTACTAAATCAGCAAATTGTACAAATTTTATAATTCAAAATAAAAATAAAAAAAATAAAAACTTTTTAAATTATTTAAATGGAACGAGCGAATAAAAAACACGTCTTTACAGTAAAAAACAGGGCCGGTGCTCCGATTGAAAAAAAATTTGGCGCTCCCCTGCGAAATAATTTTTTGGTGCTCAATATTCAAACATAATGAATTTTTTTTGTTTTTTTTTATTTATTTAATATAGATACAAAAACAAATAAAAATTACCAACTCATTGATAAACTAAATAACAAAACAAAATTATAAAATAAAATAACGAAATAAAAAATAAATTATTATTTAAAATAAAAATAATAAACTAAAAATAATATTGCTTCATTATTATTATTAATTATTAAATTAAAACTTAATTTTCCTAGCTTTTACACTAGCAAAGTCATTAATTATATCCGATATATCTAATTGGTCAAGCAGCTCATGTTCAATTGATATAAGGGCAAGCCCAGAAATTCGTTGCTGTGACATGGTAGACCTGAGATATGTTTTTATTAATTTTAATTTAGAAAATGATCTCTCAGCACTTGCAATAGAAACTGGCAATGTTAGTAAAATTCTTAAACAAATTGATAAATTTGGAACATAGGTCTCCAAATTTTTTGAAAAAATAAATTTTAGCAAATTTAACGGGTATTTTAGCAATTCAGACGGATTTGGAGTTTCGTTAGCATTGACCATGATAATGTCAATTAACATTTTAATTTCTTTGAATAATTCCATTCCATCAATATCTTTATTAAGCTCGTCAGTCAATACTAATTCCAAATCTTTACAATTTTTAATAATTTCCTCATCTTTGAGTTTTTCTACCGTTTCTTGCAAATTATATAAAAATCTAAATTTATCATAATGCACTTCAAGCTGAACAAAACGTTCCTCGATTGACATTATGGCTTGATCCAAAATTGTATAATAAAAATTAATTTTAAAACTATGTTTGGGATCCTGTACAGATTCGTCTTCATGTTCGTAATCAAACATTCTTTTTTTCTTTCGTCGCCGTACCGTAGTACTATCCTTAAACCCAGTCGGGCATTCCATTATATACGCTAATTCCTTTGCTTCATCTAAAACTTTGCAAAACCCATCTTCAGTACGCATTATTTGCAAAAAAAATTTCAAACTTTTAATTTCTTGTAATGCCAATATAATATCAAAAAATTCTGCTTGCAAATATTTACTTGCTATATTAATTCGCGTAAGTATTTTATACCAAACAACAATAGAACACAGAAATTTATAATCAGCCATTTTGGAACATATGCTACTGGCTGTACATTTCGATTCGTTATCAAAATCAGTGCTATCAATTATCGCTATCGCAGCGTCATATATTTCACCAACAAAAAATCTTAAAGGTTTTATTGCTTCAACACGAGACTCCCACCGAGTATCAGACAGTGGTTTTAATGTAAGTTTGGGTAAATGTGTCTTTAAAATATCCCAACGTTTAGTTGAACTTGAAAAAAAATTATAAATTTCTTGAACGATAGAAAAAAAAGTAGCAGTTGTAGTGTTAACCTTTGCAGCATCATTTACTACCAAATTGAGTGAATGTGCAGAGCACGGAACAAAAAAAGCTCGAGGATTAATATTTAATATTTGCCTTTGGACGCCATTATGTATCCCTTTCATATTTGCTGCGTTGTCATAACCTTGACCTCTCATATTTTTAACATCAATATTAAGCTCATTCAATTTTTCAATTAAATAATTACTTAATCCAGCACCAGTGGAAGTTTGTACGTCTAAGAAAGTGATAAAGTGTTCATCAATTCTCACTAAAGGTTGTAATGTGACAATTCTTATAATTAGTGTCATTTGTTCCACCTTACTAATGTCTGGAGTGCAGTCTAAAATTATAGAATAGTACTTACTGTGGTTAATTTTGTTTTTGATTTCGTTGACAAGTTTTTTTGAAATAACTTCTATCAATTCGTTCTGTATATCTTTAGAGAGATAATGTGTTTTATGTTCCTTGGCAACAGTTTTTTTTATATGTTCTGCAATTATTGGATCAAATTTGGCCATAAGCTCAATCAATTTTAGGAAATTTCCATTATTATATTCGTATAATTTATCAGACGTTCCTCTCAAGGCTAAACATTGACGAGCTAAATATTTTATAATTTCAATAATTCTAGTTAACACAGCATGCCAATGTAATTTTTCAGATTCAATTATTTTCTCCAAAGCACAATCTACAGTAGTATTTTTTTGCAAAGAATTTCGCAATTCGAGCCACATTTTTAAATTTTTTAAATGACTTGTAGATATTTCATGATCGGATAGTGTTTTGCTCAAACTTTGCCATAAATTATAGCCATTGTTGGTGGCAAGTTGCATGCCGATTGAGCGGCATGAAAGTTTAAAAATTTTACAGCAGAAACAAAAAACACTATCTTTTTTAATTGAATAAATTAACCAGTTTCGATGCACTTTTTCAGAATTTTTCATTTTCCTATAATAGTACTGAGAACTAAATCGCCGACCAGATTCATTTGTTGGAAATATAATGTTTTTAATTTGAAATGGGCCCTTTTCTACAATAATTTTTTTAAATTTGTCAGTAAGTAAATTTAACCATTCAGCCGGATCCTGGTAATCCTTAGTGATTTCTACCCTACACATGTTTTGCATATTTTCATTTTCAGGTTGTACATTCGAATCATTTTCATTATCTGTAGAACAACAATTAGCACCATCGTTCAAATTTTCTTGAACAATAGTTAAATTTCTGGTTTCCGTTTCGTTGTTGTTTTCAAAAGATTTTCCGATTGAATTGGTCGTATCATTTTCTTCCGTTATATTTACATTAACATTTGTTTGTTTTATATACTTATTTAAAGAGCCTTTTTGCTTATTTCTGCTAATATCTCTAGCTTTTTTATTTAATTTGTTTTGATAGCCAGACAATTTTTCTTCGAATTTAGTGAATATTTTCCCTTTGTAAATTTGTTAAGTTTGTACTATGGTAAATAAATAAATATTGAATTAATTTTCGTCTTAAGATAAAACCTACATTAACATTAATTACAACGTACTTATCTTAATTTCACATTAGATTATTTCACGTACTTATCATTATATATTTCACATTATGGTTAGATTTTTATTTAAAAAAAAAAAATTTAAATAAAATGTCAACAGAATTGTTTTGACAACCAAAAGTCTTTGGTTGTCAAAAAAAATTGTCTGCCCTACAGGCAAAAAGTAGTCACTTTCATAAGGCACGTTTTACACGATCAAATAAAAACAAAATGTTATTTAATGTATTTTTTGGCAAAAAAAAAAACAAACCTGCTGTAAATTGTGAAATTATATTGGTATTCGTAAATTCTTTAAAATTTAATGAAAATTTAATGAAAAGGTTTAATTTTTTTTTTGGCGCCCTCTTATAAGCTGGCGCCTCCCTGCCACGCAGCGCTTACGGGGCTGTTTCGCCGGCCGTGGTAAAAAAGTACTTTAGTTGTATATACATGACTTAAAACAAAAGTTAAAATTAAATAATATGATAAGCACACTTGGTGCAAACTATTTTTGATCACTTCTTTTTAAATTATTTTATACAAAATTACCCAATTTAACAAGTATTTGCACTTTAAATTTCAAAATTATCAAAACTACTGAATTCAATTATTATGGTTAATAAACTTTATTACATATAACTTTTGTTTTTCGATATTTTATTATAACTCTTTTTTATCGACCGAACGCGAATGCAATATTGCAAATATATTGATACTAATTGAAATAAGGGATACAAATGCATAACATATAATTCAACTTGAAATAATATTTCTATATTAATTTCAAATTGTAAAATTTTTTGTTTTTGATTCATGTTAAATTTAATATGATGAATCTTGTTTGAACACGATCGAATGTTAATATTTTTTTTTTTTATTTATTTCATTACTTGCGAATTTGAAATGTTAACATAATACGACACAATACAATTTTACTATGCACAATTCACAATGTTGATTCTTAGGTACACATAAATTTTATTTTTGCCATGAAATGAAAACAACATTGATATCATCATATAATCGTTGTTATGTTATAATTTACTGAGGTTATCTAACGGGATAACTAAAAAAATAAAAATGTTCAAATTTATGATACCTACACAGCCAATTTAATTTTAATAGGTTTTCAGATAATTTCGTAATGCACAATTTTATTATAACATGAAATCAATGTTAATATAATAAGATAAGCTTAAAAATATTAAATTACTCAATTAATTTAAGTTAATTGAAATTTTAAATCAAAAGGAAATAATGTTAAATTAATATTTAAAATTTTTACTACCTACTCAAATCGTAGAAGTATTAAATCAACATTTTTTCCTTTTGATTTTACAGTTATAGTGAAGTATTTCTCTGTATGAATAAACATTTATCTTGTCAAAATAAATAGAAGCCTGGTTAAATTAAAATGGTTTTGTGAATACAATTCAGAACGAAAATATTCTTATTATTTTAAGTTTTTAAATACATATCATTTTAACACAATTTCATGTCAATTTGATAGCATTCAATTTCATTATAACATGGAATCAATATTAGTAGAATAACATAAGTTTAAAATTGTTAAATTGAATCCTTTTCATTTTTTATATCAATTATCTGAAATTTCAATTTAAAAGGAGAGAATATTAACATTGTTTTATGTTAATTTTACAATGTAGTATTTTTCTGTGTGCATATGGAGTCACTAAAGTATTTTTATAATTCTTAAATTTAAGCGTATGATTATCTAATGTGGGTAACCTAACCTTATTTTGGCTGATACAGTCTTCCATATGTGCTTCCAATTTTCCTTCATTGTAAAAATAATGGCAACATCTATCACAAAAATGTAACTGACCCTTATGTGAAGTTAAGTTTGATTGAAAAAGTCGTGATTTACTTTTTATCCATACAAAATGTTGATTTATTATATAATTATTATTAACCTCTGCATGCTCCTCAAGCAACAATAAATTAATATGTTTTTTATCTACAAGAAAAATATCAAAATTAATTAAACTAATACAAAAAATATTTACAATAAATTATACCTTTCTCTACGTTTTTTGATAATTTAAGTAGAACAATTTCTTTTTTATTTACTGCTTCATTATAATGTTCTATAAATATGTTTATAGATAGATTATTATTTTGTTCAAATTTCGTTGTTTTTAAGCTTCATAGGAGAATCTATTCCATCAAAATCCAGAACATCTTCATAGTCAGGATAACCCAAGCAGTTGCCACAGCACTACATAATTATTTTTTACATTAATTACTGCATGTTTCCTAACAATATGTGATGGTGTGCGAATATAGGAACTCCCTATAATCGGAGCATATTTATTAATATTAACTGTTAAACTTATAATACAAGAAAGAGCCCAACCACTGTCTTTCTCTTGAAACTCTTCAATTTTTTGTAATAATGATTCAACTATAGCATCATTTAAAACTTCATCTAAATTGTTATCTTCTTTGTAAATCTCAACATTTTTTGTATTGAAATTTTTCAAATCAAATATTTCATCATCACCAATAAATTTCTTAAATTGTCCACAAAACACTATATTAAGTTTAATACTTCTATATTCTTTTAAAATCGGATCCAGTTATCAAAATTTTACATTCCTCTAGGAAACTTTTTGTTTCTATATAATCAATGTTAGTAATAACTCCTGAATGTATTCTTTTCAGAAAAGCGGAATTCGGTAAATCTTCCCAAATAATTTGTTTTTTATTTAATGGAATATTATTAATAGTCCACTTCCTCTTAATGATATTTGAAAAGATCGATGAATCTGCATGAATGATTTCAATTTGCTGATTGCTGATAAGTAGGATTGTTTTTCACCTACATTTTTTATATCAAATAATGATGAAAAAAGATATTCTAAGTTATCAATATCTTTTTCTTTACTTGATTGATATATTTTTCATTAAACTTGCTATGATGTTTTTGAATTAAATTTGAAATAGAAAACATTTCATCACTAGCATTTAAATCTTCCATTTTTACGAGTTTTTATTTTACACTTAATAAAAAAATTTTTTAGTAGAGAAATCTCTGTTTTGTAAAGTTTATATAATTATTGAAATTCACTATTTTAATTTTTCACTCAAATTAAATTTTGAATATTTAAATTAAAAAGTTGTGGTATTTAATCTTCGTTATCTAAAAATTTGAAGAAGAAAACAGCCGACAGATGGTGGGACGGATGGACGAATTTTAACTTTTACACTATAATTCCGCCTGCGCATTAATTTTAACAATTGTTTCATACAAGAACTTTTAAAACCGCAAGTTGTAATGAAACGGGTAGGGTTTCCGAGAGGTAGGAAACCCTCGCGCTGGGCATGCCTGGAACGGGTGTGCTTCAGTCGGGGGTGGTTCAAATTTTACCGCGCGGCACCATTACAAAAAAAAAAATTGCATGCCAAGGGAAGACGAAGGGAAAGAAATTATTTAATAGAAACCGCGATTAACAAAAAAAAAATTATTAACACCAGGAGCGGGTGGACAGAAGATCCCCGCATCCTCACCATTATACCCGAGCCATCACTGCCGAAGCCGGCCCTGTTTCTATCCGGGCTTACCACTCCTGTAAGAAAATAAAAAAAAATTATTTACACATATTCATTTTGCTTTTCCTTTTGTGTGTATTTTTTCCCATTAATAGAACATTAAATTGTTTTTTGTGATAATTTATTTTAATTTCATTTTAAATTATTATTTTTTTTTTTTATTAAAAAACATAATGAAAAGTACAAAAATTAACAAAAATAGAAATAAAAAAAAACTTTCTTTTACATAATAATATTGTGAATTAATATTATCAAATTAAATAATTTCTCTAATTCATTTTTATTATTAATTTAATTTAAAATTAAATAACTTCTATTTTAGCCTATTTTTTTTTTTTTAAATATCAAAATTTATTTAAGTTTTTCTCATCCATAAAATGGATAAAAACAAAACTGCCAATTTAATTTTAAATACACTTCCGAAATAAATATACAAAAATCTAACTAGAATATTAAGTATGTATTGTATATATATATGTATATATATTACCAAATTTATTATAATTTATTTTGGAACTTTAATTAAGAGGCAAAGACAAAATATAATATATAAAATTCTTTTCTTTTTTTTTAAGAATTATTAAATTTTGAGTGTTCTTTATTTTAAATAATGCGCTATAGAATTTAAAATTTTAACAAATAATTTTTCTTTTTTTTTGATGTAATTAATTAATGGTAGACTATTTCTATTTTTAGTCCATAACTTTTTTATTTTTATTTAACTTTGGATAAAAAATAAAATCAAATGGTAACTTTTCTTTTTATGTTTACAAAAATCTTCTATCTTCGAAATAAATATTGATTATTATAATTTAAGCTACGTATTAACATATATGACAAATATGTATGCTATTTATATTAATTTGTAATTATATTCCATTATTTTTACTCTCTTTAAATCTAATAATAAAGTTTTTCAATTTCAAATTACATTAAGTTTTTTTTAAAGTTCACATTTTGAATTTCAGTCCATGCATATTTTTTTTTTCTTATCGTTAATTAATTTCTAAACTATAGTAAGTTAATGTAATTTAATTATTTGTATTTAATTTAAACTGTATAATTTTGTTCGTTTGGAATAATTAATATATTTTTAAAAATACACATTTTAGTAAGGTATTTGTAAAAAATATGGAATAATTCAATTTTCATTTTTATATTTGATTCATTTTTTTTTTAAACAAATAATTTCAGTTTTTTTAGTTTTTATTTTATTTATTTTGAAATGTGAAATACTTTTTTTTTAAATTTTGTGAATTCTTTTCTTTTCCTCCCGCAGACGACATGTTCGTCATGTCTCAATTAACTTATTTACAAATAATTACCTATAATATTGGTAATTAGAATTAACAATATTTTATAAAAAATATGAATAAAATTTGATCAAAATTATAAGACATTCAGAATTATCTGGGAAAAGTTAAAATGTGAATTCAATCTAATAATAACAATTGATCTATCAAATACCTAAATAATTTAATTGAGCTTTATAGCATGCTGAATAGTACATATTTGCACATTTTTTTTGTATATATCAATTAAAGAAAGTGTAACTAAAATTTTAAAAAAATCATTATAATAATTCTCTTTAATTCATATTTTTTTATCACATAATTTATTTAATTACAATTTTTTTTTGTAAGTAACGCGCTGAATATATTTATCGTCCTTCGCATTCTTTTTTTTTTTTTTTTTTTTTTATTTATTTTTCAACATCAAATATTACACCGAAAAAAATTATTTACAAAAACGGTGGTTATTTTCTTATTTAATTAACTTAATTTTAAATGAATTTTTTGTTAATTTTCGTTCAGATTTTTACTTTAATATTTTTCTTATAATTTATATTTATACCAAGTTTCCACTTAACTTATGTATTTTTAATCTTTGCTAAATATTTATTTTTGGCAAAATTTTACTAAAACCCAAATTAATTCTTACAAAAAAAAAATCTTATAAACTAAAATAAAACTTAACTTATCCTAACCTAAACTTAAAACTACTTTGTATAGTTAAACTATCCTAATCTATTTAATGGAGCTCCCTCCAACCACCAGTAATCCACTTTATATCTTTTGTCCCTATCCGGGATGAATATATCAAATTTTAATTGATCCTGAATTAAATTTCGAGGATCAAAATCGATAATTTTACATGTAGCCCGTCTATTATAGTGAAATAATATTGGGACATAGTTTTGGTTTTGTATATAACCATTCTTATCTAGATAAATAAAGGACTCTGGGGACACAAAACCTTTCTGTAGGCTATTTTTTATGTATTCATCATTATGATAATATACATGTGATATTAAGCCATTTGCTATATTTCTCATTGCTCTATCGAAATGCCTACGAATCAGATTGATAAAAACATTATCGAATCTGTTTATATTAGCTAATTTATATATAAACTTGTTAGAATAATATTTTTTAAAGTCTGATTGCGGTGTTCTATTTTTCCCCTGACAAACTCTAATGCATTTCCGTTCCATTTTCCTATTTTTTTCCATATTACTAGCACTTATATTATACCAAATGGGTGCTCCATATGCCAGCACTGGCCTTATAAGTGTTTGATAGGCTATCAATTTTACTTTGGGCTGGATTGTTTTATTGTAAAACAACCCTTTCGCTGCCATTAGAGCTTTAATGCTTTTCGAAGTTGCGTTGTCAACTTGATTAGTGAAATTCAGGTTGTAACTTAGCAAAATTCCCAAGTACTTGACTTGTTTCCTGTTCACAATGTTTTCATTATTTGGAGTTTTTATATTGAATTTTCTCCAATTCTTTTTTAAATTGTGGTTTACTTTGCCTATAACATCTCGGAATAAAATTGTTTCGCATAAGTTTATTTTTAAACACCAGATCTTGCAGTATTTTATTAGAATATTAAACATCTTTGCAGTTTTATTTTAGATTTCTCTTACTGATTTATTTGCAGAATACAGAATAATATCGTCTGTGAAAGCTAAAACATAACTACTACCTTGTATGCGTTTTAATAACTCTATCAGCTCTATTATGTATATTGAAAACAGAACAGGTGAATTTACCGCTCCTTGTTGTAATCCATTTTCGATGCTAAATATTTTATTCGCTGTGATATTATTATTCGACATAACGAATACACCCTCTGACAACATATCTTGTATTAAGTTGACTAACTGTCTGGGAAAGTCGTAATTTAGTAATGTATAAACTAAGCCGTCTATCCAAACGTTATTAAATGCTTTTTCAAGATCAACCAAACAGGCGCCCACACCCTCTTTTTTATTTATGTTCCAGCATAAATAAAAAAGAGGGTGTGGGCGCCTGTGTGACTGAAGTCAGTTTTGTAATTGCGTGAATGGTTCCATGACCATGCCGGAATCCAAATTGATTTTCAGGCAGGAGATTTTTCTTATTAAGGAAATCGTTAATTTTATCATTAATTAACGTTTCATATATTTTTCTGGTATTCGAGAGCAAACTAATTGGTCTGTAGTTATTTGGATTATTTGGATCTTTTCCAGGTTTCTTTAACATTATTACCTTGGCTTTTTTCCAGACTGTAGGGAAGTATGAAAAATTTAAGGCATTGTTAAATAGAACTTATAATAAAACTTTTTTCGATCAACTTATTACTTAGGTTCTTCAGTACAATGTTTGGTATACCATCTAAACCAACTGAAGTTTTATTTTTTAGTTGATTGAATTTTTCTGTTAGTTCGTTCAGATTAGTAAAATAAGAGTTCTCATAATACTGATCTGATGACTTATTATTAGCAGAGAAAGGAGTAATAGAAATATTATTTCTTTTCTCTTCTTCGTTATTTTCTTTAAACGTTTTTGATGTATTTTCTACATGTAAATGAAACATGTTATTTGTTGGCATTGTAATTTTGTGTGTTTGCATTAAAAAAGTACCTAATACATTTTGTATGTCAGATGGGTTTTTTATTATATACTTGTTTGTCGAATTGCCAATAGGGCTATTAAAATCAATATCATTTTGTACTAGTACTTCCTGTTCGCTGCAGTCTATGTGCAAACTAGATATATCGTTCCTTTCTTTCTTTCTAAAAATTTTATTAATTTCAGAAAACATATTTTTATTAGAAGGGACTATTTTTTTTAATCTGTTTGTCCAGTATTTATTAACTTCAATGTTCACTTGTTGTTTTATTAGACAATTAATATTCTTTAACAGACTTTTCATCGATTGAATTCCATAGTGAGAGAAATTCAATCTTTGCTTATAAATTCTGTGTATATCGTTTAAAATTTTGCTTTTTATTTTTAAAAGCTTTTTAATAATAACAGAACTAAATTTTTGTGTGCTATTGTACTTATTGTTATATATTGGTATTGTTTCTTTGATTGTTTTTTTTATTATTTCTTCTAATTTCTCTAAATGATAGTCAATATATGAGATTTCAATAGTGACGTTATGTTGTGTATGAAACTCGTATACATTATTTCATAATTCTTATCTAAGTACCTGCGAAATTTCTTTTAATTCGTTTTATGAAATAAATAATTATCTCTATGTATAGGTATTTCTACACAAAAATTATTATTATTTATTTCAGCTGTTAAACAAATTGCATTATGGTCACTATCATATGGTAGAGTTAGTAACCGGTTATGCAAATTTTTATTTTTTATTCTACAATCCATCAGTGCTAAATCAATGTATGAATTCGCTCTAGGATATGTAGGTGCATCTGGAATTAGTAATTCGCATGCGTAAGGAATTTGTTCAGTTTCCAGCCAATTATAAAGCTGCAAACCTGAGTGGTTGTTAGAAGTATTATACCAGAGTTTATGTTTAGCATTCATGTCGCCCATAATGATATAGTACTTGTTCGGACTACTTAATTCCAAGTCTTGAAAAATTTGGTGTAACTCTATCTTGAATAATGAGTTATTATTGTATGTCGCATAAAGTGATATTATAAATAGTAGCTTGTTCTGCTCTAAATTTAGTGAGATGACGCACGGTTCGAGACATTTAAAATTATTTAAAAAATTATTATTATTTATTTTTTTATACTGTAGACATTTTTTTATGCAAATGGCAGATCCGCCACCATTATTAATTCTATCATTTCTTATTATTTCATAATTTGCTAGATTAAAAAAATGTTTGGTTTTCAGCTTTGTTTCTACTAAACATGCAATATCTGGTTTATTTTTTTCTAAGAAATGCGTTAGAGAGAGTCTTTTGTTATGAGAAATTAATGAGTTGACATTAATTGATATTAATTTCAACTCATTGTTATTAGCGTTGATTACTGATGGTTGGGCGTTCCACATACTAATTCAAACAGGTAGTCTATTCTATCAGCATTTTCTTTAAGTTTAATATTAATTGTATTAATGCTATTTCTTATTTCTAGGAGAATTTTCTTACTTAAGTCTATATTAGTATTATTATTAGAGTTATTGTTCATTATGTTGTCTTTGTTATTATTTGTGTTATTATAACTTCTTACCGTGTTCGAGTAACTTATTTGCGGCGTGATGTAGTTGTTGTACATGCTTTGCCTTGCTAATATTTTTTCTTGTTGTTGTTTTTTTATATTTTGTTTTAATTCTTCCCGTTTCTTGTAAATGGGGCAATTTCTGTATGATGCTGGGTGTCCTTTTTTTCCGCACAAAATGCAGAATAGCGATTCTCTTGGGTCTTCACTCTTTATTTCGCATTGCCCAGGCTTTTCCATATTACAATTTGATGCCGTGTGCCCAAATCTCTGACATCTAACACATTGTGTTATATCTTTCTTTTTTAAATTCTCCCAACTTACAATTTGGTGATCTAACGTTTTTATTGAACTAATATCACTATGGATTGCCCCTGGTGATAATTGTACTATGTAAATCGGAAGATTTTTTTTTCATTTATTGCTTTTTTTGTTTGTAGTCTTTCTACTTTTTCAAGTTTTGTTATTTCTGTTTCGAATTCTTTTAATTTTTAAAGTTTTTTTAATACAATTAGTGTCTGAGTTATACACACTAATCGGTGGCATTCTAGTTTTTTTTTGCATTTCATGTTTGTCTTTATCCCACTTACAGGTTCATTGTTTTTTGTTATTTTGGAAATCACTTTTTGGATACTATTCTTTTTATTTGCATTTTTTTGGCTGAGAATTTGAATAAAATCATCATCCTCCTCTTCATTTAGGCATGTAGAAGCACATGTTGAATTTTCATCAGTCGGCTCATTAGCCGCTTCACAATCCATAACATTATTATTACTATTTGATATAGTTTTGTTAATTAATTCTTTCAGTTTGTCTATTTCTCCTCTTAGTTTTTTGTTCTCTAGTTTTAAGTCGTCGACTTGTCTTTTTTGCTTATTGCTAGCAGCTTGGTTCTTATTGACCCGTGCCTTAGCCATTATATTTTTAATTTTTATTTTTCTATTATTATTGACTCGATCAATTAAACTTAAATTATATTTTAGTTCATTTTTTGTTTTTTTTAATTCTGATTGCATAAATGCAATCAAATTAATAAATGTCAATCACTACTATTGTAATTAGTATACTCCAGTTTTATAAAGTAAAACAAAAAAAAAATAAAATAAAAAACACAAATTTTCTACCCAAGTTTTAATGTTTTATTCTTTAATTTTTATTTTTTGGTAATATTATTATTAATATTTTTTTTATCACGATTTTACATTAACCACTCTCCACCCCGTTCTCTCACGGACTGTCCTTCGCATTCTAATCCAATGTAAATCGATTTATGATTTAGTAGAATGATCAAATCCTTATTAGATCATACTAAGGTAATTGAAAAATCCCACAAGGTTGTAAAATTAAATATTTTTTCAAAACTGTGATGTGAGATCATAAATATATTATAATTTTTCTAACTATTGACATATAAAATTTTACAAAATCATTAAAATGTTATCTTACATAACATCTTTCATATGCAATTTTATTAGAATGACCAGTGCGATTTCCTTAAACTACTTTGTATTTTCTTACAGCAAATTCAGTTTTTATGTTAATAAATGTTAGCTTAATTGATTTAGAAAAAAAAATCATCATTATATTCAGCTACATAAGATTTTATTTCAAATAGCTGAATAACATTTTGTTTTATGTTTTCTCGGCAAATCTGTTCACTCTTATACAATTTGTTTTTTTGTTTTTTTTTTTATTTTTTTGTTTAGCTATGTATATTAATTTAATTTTCTTATTTACAAAACTTTTTTCTTTTGAATTTAATTTTGGGCACATTAAAAGCTTCTCTTACCTACTATCTAATAACACCATTGATTTTATATTGTTCTTTTTTTATAATATAACAATATTATTTGTTATTTATTATATCCATTTCAATATAATTATTTTGGAGTTAATAACGTTACTGAAGAAATATAATCTTTTTTTTTATCTTATTTTTTTTTAGAAACATTGTTTTTATAACAGTTTTATACAAAAATATTAAGAAAAATAGAATTCAAAATAGCTAATTTTTATTAAAATATATTTATATAGAAAATGGTCGTAAATAAATGGAAATATAAAATTTTAATCATTACTGAATATTAAAAAGCTGAATTTGAATAAATTTTAAGATTCAAATACAGAATTCACATAAAATGACAAATCAAAAAATTGGTGCAAAAAATGTTTTCCAAATTCAATTAATTTAATTAAAATAAAATTTAGGTGCCTATTATGTATTTCGATCGAAATTAATCGAATCGTTCATCGTTATCGTTAGAGTTATTCGATTGTAATCGTTAGTGTCATTATGTATTTCGATGAAAATTTTATCGAAAGAGTTTAAAAATTCTGCCATTGTAAAATTCAAATCTACTATGAAAATGACATATGTTTGATTCTTTAACTGTCAAATTCAAATTATTATACGAAAAAAAAAACAAAATAATAGTGTTATATTTGAAATTTTTAAGTTGAAAATAAGTTGAAAGTGTTTAAATAAAATATAATTACAAAATTATAAGTTTTTATAAATAAAATGATTTCAGCAGAGTTAAATTTTTCAATTTCTGATAGTGCTGAAAAACGCTATCAAATTGCAGAATTAAAAAACAAGCGAACATATATTCGGGATTATTCTAATCCACTGGATTTGGAAAAATATACGTATGTTATTTACACAGGAATTTGTAAGTTATTTTCTACATTATTAAAACTATTAAATTACGGCAAAAATTGAAATAGCCAATAAGTAACACGTCGATTCCAAATATAATTAAATTGGCCAGTGTATTAAGATTCTGTGCGGTTTGTACCAAGGAAATGATTTTCATTGTAGGAAATGATTTTCATGTCCGACTAGCACAGCTAACTTTTTCTGTTGTGCTTAAAGAAGTTTTATATGTATTTGCAGTTTATACTTATGTCCAAAATGGATCAAATTCCATTACGCACTAGAAGAAAAAAGTCAAACAAATATTATTTTTATGATTAAAGTAGAGTTACTGAAATAATTAGAGCAGTAGTGGAAAGCTTATTCAAATTAAATCACTGAAGCAAAACGTACAACATTTATGTTATAGTAGAAAGGGATTTTTTAGCATTAATGCAATCTTGGTAAGTTTATACTTTATTGTAATTAGTTTACATTATCATAACAGTTTTGTTTTTAGATATGTGATCATAATCAGGTAATTGGTTTTGTGAGTGCAAGATATCCTGGTACCTCTTTGGAAAATTTATAATGGTGTCTCATTATTTACACTAACTTTTCATATTGCAGTTTATTTTTAACAGGCCTTTCATTCCTATTAAAATTTATTTCAATAAAAAATTATTATGAAGAATAAAATAAAAATACCTACTTTTATTTCAACTTTTAAATTTATTTTTATTTCAAAAAATATCATAAATATAAAACAAAACACCAAGTGTCCAAGTATTATTTTATCCTTTCAATTCAAAATTGAAATAATTTGTACAAAATCTCTCTTTCGATGTCTCTTTCTCGGTAAAATTTTACATCGATAAACTTTATCGATTTCGTCGACAATTTCTGATTTTGACATTTTGACATTTCATTCGATCAAATCGTAATCGTTATCGAAATACATAATAGGCACCTTAAATTTATACAAAACATATTAAACAAAATACTTAATAGCAAAATGCAAATAGCGGCCTGGTGTTATGTAGTATATCGGTTGTCACATCCCGTAATTGTGTGCAACAAAAACAAAACAAAACTTAAACAAATAAAATGCAAATTGTTGAATTCAAACTTAATTAAATAATGTATTGTACATATATGTATTTCGATCAAAGGAGTTTTTAAATAATATTACCAAATTGCATGAGTTTGGAAAAATAAGAAATTACGTTTATGTTATCGAGCACCAATAAATCAACTTATTGTGCCGTTTCACATAAAAATTCCTTTCTTTTGCTCGGTCGGGTATGTACCCGGGTGTTTCTTCTAGTTTAGTTTATAATTCAGTTAATTTAGTGAAATTATGTTCAAATAAAAAAAATTAAAATGAATTCTGTTATTTTGTATTGAATTTGAATATTAAAAATTAAAATAATTTAATAAAATCAAACGCAAATCTAATTCAGCTGTAGGAAAATGTATCAATTTAGAAAAGTTTCATAGCAATAAGATTTATAGTTTTGAAATATATATTTAAAACTAATTAATCATATTATAATTATAGTTTTTAAAACATATTGATAAGATAAAATTATATATTTGGACAAAATTAATTATTGTTCTTATAAATAATTATATTAATTATTGTTCTAATTAATTATTATAATATACTCTTACAATTTCGAGCATCACATATATATTCATTTCTTACATTTTACATTCAATAATAAGTATACAATCATTTTGTTTTACATATATGTATTATGTGTATTTCTTATTAGGTAGTGCAAAGCCAAGCATTAACAAGGTCCGATGACTCGAATGTAAGTAAGGGAAGAGGTGAAAGAAAACAGGGCCTAGAAACGGTGGCAGAACTTGTAGCCGATAGGGATGAGAAGTAGGGTAAGCTCATTTCCAAAAACGATACTAAGATCAGCCTACTACTCAACTCGTGTCAACTCTTTGGAGACCTGTGGCCTGGTCAGGGTAACCTCTGTGCCGGGCACCAGTAATCCATGCAGGTACTTCCAAAGAGTGAACGCGAACTGAGGCCATACTGATCCAGTAGATTCGGTCCTTCCTCTCAAGTAATCCGCTCACCTACGTGGCCCGCTCCCGACAACATCTGTGCCGAGCAGTGGTAATCCAGGCGTAAGTGAGAAGACACTTAAGACAGTATCAGATCGCGAACAGGGCTGCGCCTGCCTCCATCTCACTCCTCGGCCTGGTCCAGACAACCTATGTATCTGGCACTAATAGTCCATTAAGAGCGAAAAATTAACAAAAATTGAAATAATATTTTTAATTAATATTATCAAATTAAATAATTTCTCTAATTCATTTTTATTATTAATTTAATTTAAAATTAAATAACTTCTATTTTAGCCTATTTTTTTTTTTTTTTTTTAAATATCAAAATTCATTTAAGTTTTTCTCATCCATGAAACGGATAAAAACAAAACTTCCAATTTAATTTTAAATACACTTCCGAAATAAATATACAAAAATCTAACTAGAATATTAAGTATGTATTGTATATATATATGTATATATATTACCAAATTTATTATAATTTATTTTGGAACTTTAATTAAGAGGCAAAGACAAAATATAATATATAAAATTCTTTTCTTTTTTTTTAAGAATTATTAAATTTTGAGTGTTCTTTATTTTAAATAGTGCGCTATAGAATTTAAAATTTTAACAAATAATTTTTCTTTTTTTTTAATGTAATTAATTAATGGTATACTATTTCTATTTTTAGTCCATAACTTTTTTATTTTTATTTAACTTTGGATAAAAAATAATAAAATCAAATGGTAACTTTTCTTTTTATGTTTACAAAAAATATACTAATTATGATACATTTTATTTTTAATATAACAAGAAATTAAAAACCGGAAATATTTAACTTATATGTATTTCATTTAACATCAATTCTCTTTCATTGTTTTTTCATAATGTTAATTGTTTTTTTAATAATTTCTAAAAAGTATTAATTGTTTATTAAATATTTTTAAATATGTATACATTTAATAACTATCTTCGAAATAAATATTAATTAATTATAATTTAAGCTACGTATTAACATATATGACAAATATGTATGCTATTTATATTAATTTGTAATTATATTCCATTATTTTTACTCTCTTTAAATCTAATAATAAAGTTTTCCAATTTCAAATTACATTAAGTTTTTTTTAAAGTTCACATTTTGAATTTCAGTCCATACATATTTATTTTCCCATCGTTAATTAATTTCTAAACTATAGTAAGTTAATGTAATTTAATTATTTGTATTTAATTTAAACTGTATAATTTTGTTCGTTTGGAATAATTAATATATTTTTAAAAATACACATTTTAGGAAGGTATTTATGGAATAATTCAATTTTCATTTTTATATTTGATTAATTTTTTATATTTTAAACAAATAATTTAAGTTTTTTTAGTTTTTATTTTATTTATTTTAAAATGTGAAATACTTGCTTTTTAAATTTTGTGAATTCTTTTATTTTCATCGCGTTGACGACATGTTCGTCGTGTCTCAGCGAGTTACCTATTTCTTTGCTTTTAAACTCAAACCCACGCCAACCAAAAAAACCTGTTTGTTGACTGTACTTTTTTTCTCTCTCTACCGTATCATGTTCTGAACGTTAAAAACATCCGATAATGAACATTCTAAACGTGGTTACCGACCAAAACACGATACGGCAGCAGGACGTGAAGCGTCAAGGCAGCAGCGTCCGAGCAACAGGAGCAACATTATATTAATTTTTATTTTTGCTGACGTGACCTTTCAAATTTACATTTCGTGTTCTATACAAACCGAAATAAAATCTTTATAAATTGCCATACAAATGTTTGTATAGAATAGGAAATACAAATTTAGAGAGAGAAAAAAAATAACTCGTCGACCGTTACAAAGTTTTCATTTTTTCATTTTTTAAAATCGTACATTTTCATAGATACTTACAACATTTTGGTTTTCTTTTTTCGTCATATTCACACAAAGATGTACTCTCACCCATTTAAAAATATAAAACAAGAAAAACAGCAAAAGAAAAATTTTATTCTCTTATCACAAAACCTCAAATATTTATTTCTACTATAGGACACTTTAAAAATTTCATAACACTATCGAAGGTCGCTGATACATTTTTCTAATAACAACTTCGGCAACATCGCTGATACATTTTTCTAATAACAACTTCGGCAACAATTCAACAACAACAACAACTTCGGTCAATATCCATTTCCAATAACTTCAATGGTTCGTGAAGGAACTTCGGCTGCAAATTCCGAATTTCGGAGGCATCGGCGCCGCATACCATTCCGCGCAACTCTTCCGCATACCATTCCCACAATTTCCACAGATCCCATCACCACCTATACACCCACATCATAAAACCTAAATCGAATTTCATAATACTGTAATATATTATTTTATATTACTTTATATATTAAAAAAACTGAGTTTTTTTAGTAGCTTTAATTTTGTTTTATTTTAGTTTTTATAAAATCCCACTTAATATAAAATATGTATTATTATTTAATTATTTTTATATATTAAAAAAAATTGTGTTTTTCTAGTAGTTTTCTTTTGAATTTTGTTTTTGAAATTATAAGATGCTTCTTGTTGATAAGTATTGTGTTCTTTGAATTTAAAAAAAAAAATAGAGAGGCCTATTTCATCCTTTCTTGCCTTTTTATCATTTTCCTAATTACCACGACCAAAGTTTTTATTCTCGTAATATTTTATTTTTGACCAATAGAAAATTTCGTTCAGTCGTATTTTAATTATTTTATTTTCTTTTATTTTTTATGTCACCTTGAAATCTTTTACCATAATTTATTTTCATAAACGAATTTCTTTCTCACACAGGTCATTTCTCACACCTTTTCCTAATATTTTAGCATTTAACATTCTTTCTTTTTTTTTTACTTTTCTACATATGTTTTAACATGATACTTTGATTTTTATTTATAACATTTAAATCTGTTATTGTGTTTTATAGGAAACACATTATTGGAAATTTGTTTGGAATTTTATTTGGGTAGGTGAGAATCTCTCGGTTATTTTAGTGTGTGTTTTTGTTTTTTTGATTGGAAGTATTAGTTTTTTCGAAATCAATAAGACAAAGCTTTTTTAAAATTATCAAAAAGCTTTAATGATATTGATTACTATTTTTACATACGCGTGCGTGGTTGGATTTGTGATAAAATTTTAAATAAATATAATAATGATTTATATAATATAATAATAATTTAAATAAATAAAAGATAAATATAATAATTAATTGATAAATTGATTGTAGAATTTAATTGATTGTGTATAACCAAGAAAAAGTGAGTGTAAAAGAAAAAGATGAAAATAATCATTTCATGATGTTATTATTTAATTTAATTGATTGTAGAATTTAACTGATTGTGTATAATCAAGAAAATGATCAAGGCAAGTTATGAATTTTTTTATATGTAGTGCTTTATTTGTGTGAATTATGATTCCGCGAAGCGACGTTTTTAAAAAAAAAAACAATTATTTAAATTTTTAATTTGGTTTATTACCAGTTAACAATCAGATTATTGAATCTAATTTACAATTTTTGTGTTTTATAAATTTATAATTTTGTTAACAATTCAGTTTTTTATATGTGTTGCATTACGAAAGTTTAAGTTAAATTAAATTAAAATATTGCTGACTTACGTCCAGCTTGTTTTTTATTAATTGAAAATATGATTTAATTTGGAACATTACAAAAGGTTAATGAATTGTAGTTAAAAGTAATTAAAATATATTAATATCATGGTTAAAGTAATTATTATTATATATAGGTCAGCAGATGTAACTCCTCCCTCCTTAGATGAAAATTACGGCCATATGAACTTGGTTTTCGATTCATTGGACGGAACTTGTGGTTGAATGTTGGTTGGACTGCTTGAAGGCGGTATTGAGTTGCCTGGGACGGTATTGAGTTGCCTGGGACGGTATTGAGTTGCCTGGCCCGCTTGAATTCGGTATTGTGTTGTCATATTTGTTTGAAATATTTTCCTACGTTTTTGTAAATGGAATCCAAATGAAGATATTGCTGTTATGAATATTCCTGTTATGTTTGTTTGAAATGATTTCCTACGTTTTTGTAAATAGACTCCAAATGACTCCAACTGTTATGAAGAATATCATGACTGTAATTATAAAAATTATATTATAAAATTGAATGTTTTTAACATATAATGTTAGTGGTTCTATTGATTCTGTTAGTTTTGAATTTGTGAATTGGTAGTTTTCAAGCCTTTTGAATGATGTTGTATTTTTTCCATATGTGGAATTAATTTTGTTGAAGATTGCAGGGTGAATGATGATCTCACCCCATTATATGATTATATGCTATTGTTGTGTCGTATGTTATGTCATTTATTGTAATTTTACAGTTGTGGAAGTGTATAAACATGGAACCATTAATTTTTTGACGTTTTGGCCCACAGATTGTATATAGGGTTGTTTCAGGAACTAATTAATAAAATGTAATTTGCTTCTGGTTGGTTTATTTCTGAGTTTGTATCCCTATTATGAAGTTGGCAATTCGCTGGTTTGTTGTTGATAAGATTTCCAATACATTCAGAATCTTGAGTTTGTTCTTGAAGTATGGATTCCTTGCAGTAGTACATATTTTCTAGTTTCTGACATTTCTTTTCAACATACCGAACATTATTACCATTTGTTATTATAAAAGGTTTACTGTTAATAGTTTTTGTATTATTAATAGGAAGGTTAATTATGTGGAACAAGGAAAATGTTTCATTAAGGATGACTGGGATTTTAATATTAAAGATGATATTCTTAGATTTAAAGATGATAAAGAATTTCTTCACGTTCGTCACCACAACCAAAAAAAACAAGTTGTACTCTTCATGAACTTTATTAATGAACTATTAAATTAATCTTTTATAATTAATGACTTATAAATTATAATGACTGAATATATTTTTGACAACTGAAATTGGGGTGAGTTAAGAAAACCAATATATAAAGCTGGGCTTACATAGTTTCTAATTGAAAGCTAAGTTAAGTTATAATTAGAATAAAAAGTAAATAAATTTCAAATTAATTTAACTAAATGTTGTAAAAACTAACACCCCTTCTCAACATATAGTGAAATTAAATTAACATAAGCCAATTGTTCTTGCGTGTTTTTCGAGCTTTGGTCCATCCAATGGTTTGGTTAACATATCAGCGACCATGTTGTTAGTAGGACAATAAACTGCTGCAATTTTTTTTTGAGATATATGTTGGTGTAAAAATTTGTATTTTATGTCGATGTGCTTCATTGAAAACAAAACAATATCCGGTATTTGATCTTCGATCTATTTGGTCTCCCGCCCAATCAGCATCTATATAACAATAAAGAGTTTTATCGTTGTCGTAATTACCTAGTTTTAATTTGTAAGATTTTGTAGCTTTCAAATATCTGAAAACTCTTTTCACTTCGTTCCAGTCACTTTGTTTTGGATCGCTTACACGTCTATCTAATATTGACGTTGCAATAGCGATGTCTGGTCTTGTATTTGTTGATAGGTATAACAATGATCCGATTGCACTTCGATAAACCTCGTGTGATGCGAATGGTTCATCGTTCATTTTTTGTGTTAAATAACCAATATTCATTGGTGTGGTTGAAGGCTTGGCATTTTCTAGATTAAATTCATGTAATTTGTTTAAAATATACTTTTCTTGATTCATATAAAATATGTTATCTTTATCTCTTTCGAATTGAATCACAAGATAATATTGTAAAGTGCCAAGATTCTTCATGATGAATTCAGTATTCATCAACGTTTCAAAATCATCAACAAGTTTTATATCTGTTGATGCTACTACTATATCATCTACATGATTTGAAATATAAATGAATTGTTGATCGACCTTCTTTTTATACAAACATAAATCATTTTCACTTTGTATATACCCGTTTTACTTTATAATAAAATCGAATTTCTTATTCCATTCATTAGCGCCTTGTTTAAGACCATATAGGTGCTTTATTAGTTTACACACCTGATTGGTATTACCTACTATAAATCCTTTAGGTTGCTTCATGTAAACTTCATGAGATAACTCGTCGTTTAAATATGCTGTTTGAATGTCAAAATGTCTGACTACCATGTTTTTCATTCCAGCCACAGTAAGTAATATTTTTAGTGTTGTCGGATTTGCTACTGGCGCAAAAACTTCGTCATAGTCACGACCATATTTTTGTGAAAACCCTTGGGCAACTAAACGTGCCTTAAACTTTACTTCTTTACTTTAAGTCTTTGTTTTGTACAACCATTTGCATCCAATAGCGCTTTGATTTGGAGGCAGGTCTCTGATTTTCCAGGTTCCGTAATTATGGAGTGAATTTATTTCTTCTGTCATAGCTTTTAACCAATTGACTGAATTTGGTCCATTTATAGCTTCTTCATATGTCATTGGGTCTGGATCATTTTGTTTCGTAACTTTATTTTTTACGTTCGTCTTTCGGAATATGGACATAGGCTGGTGTGCCAAAAATACGAAAATAATTTAAATTTGGTTGTTTGTTGTACCAGAGTTGATATGGGGTTGATTTCAGACTTTTGCTTGGTAAACGATTAATTATGTGATTTGCTGTATTCACCGCCTCTCCCCAATATTGTTTGTGCAGATTCGCACTACTTAGCATACAGCGCGTCATTTCTATTAGTGTTCTGTTTTTCCTTTCTGCTACGCCATTTTGTTGCGGCGTTTTGGGAACAGTTAACTCTGTTTTAATACCATTTGATTTACAATAGTTTTGTAGTTCATTGGACAAATATTCTCCTCCTCTGTCGGATCTGATAATTTTGGGCACCTTACCATATTGCGTCTTCATCATTTCTACAAATTCAACTAATTTTTCTTTTACATCAGATTTTTGTTTCAGCAAATATATGTGGTTGTATCTAGAGTAATCATCAATTAAAGTAAGTATGTATTTATTACCTCGAGGTGTAGGAACTTGTAATGGTCCACATACATCGGTGTGCACTAAATCCAACTTTTCAGTTGATTTAGTTAATGATTTTTGTGGAAATGGATTGTTTACATCCCTGGTTTGTTTAAATTGTAGACATATTTCACAGGTATCTTTATGATTACAATTTTCAATTTTCATGTCGACTGCCAGTTCTTCCATTTTACGAATATCAATTAAATTTCGGTGTCCAAGTATCTTATGCCATTCATGAAGACATTTCGAATTTTGTTGATTCATTACGTTGAAGGCTTGATGGTTTGCTTTGTAAATGTCGTTTCGTGAATTCACCATCATTAATGTTTTTCCATCTTTATTTATTTGACATTTTTCATTTTTAAATATAATATTGCATCCATTTTTAGCTAATTTACTGACTGATAATAAATTGCATTTGAGTTTCGGTACATATTGAACTTCATTCAATTTAATTTTACCACATTCAGTTTTAAATTCAACTATGCCAGTACCCTTTATTGGTAAATTCCTACCATCGGCCAGTTTAACTGAATTTATATCAGCTTTATTTAGTTTCGTAAAAAATTGTTCATAATTGCACATGTGTGAAGACGCACCTGAATCAATACACCATTCAGATAAATTCACTTTATTTTGGTTAGCTATTAAACAAATTAAAACATCTTCACCATCACTTTTATCTTCATAGTTTTTCTGTACTACGATTTATTTTATGTACACGATTCTCATTTTCTTTCTTCTTTTTCCACGCTGTAAATTTATGGCAATCGATTTTTATATGCCCTTTTTTCTTACAGAAAAAGCAATAAACTTTAGAACTGTCAAAAGCGTTATTTATTTTGTTAACTTTATAAACTTTTTCACCACTTTCATTTATGTTTTCTGTATCTTGTCTTCTTTTATACTCTTGTAAAAGCTTATTTTTGACCATAGTTTTTGTCAAATCTGCTTCAGCGCGAGATTCAAGTGCTGTAATCAAGACGCTGTAACTGTCAGACAAGTTAGACAAATACAATGCTACTGCTAAATTATCCGCTAATGGCTCACCTAATGTGTTCAATTCATCCATGCATTCATCCATCGCATTTAAATGGGTTTTCATATTCCCTCCTTCCGGTAATATCATCCGACATAACCGTCTTAAAAATCTAACTTTGTTGGATAAAGTCGATTTTTGATGATACTCCTTCAGCGATTCCCACATTGCTTTGGATGTAATTTTATTTTTTACGTGTATAATTTGGTTATCTTCTATTAATAAACCAATATGAGCACGTGCTTTGGCATCTTTTTTGTTCCAGTCGGTTAATTGTGTTTCATCTATGGGTGCTGTTTCCTTTATAACTTCCCAAAGATCTTCTTTTATTAACAAAAGTTCTACTGTGTATTTCCATACCTGGTAGTTATCGTCATTTAGTTTTGCGATTTGTAGCTTAGCTGCTTCCGGCATTGTGTGGTGTGTTCAAAATAAAATTATTTATTTTCACGAAATATCCTAAATATCGTATAAATAATACGTCCTTTATGTGTCTCTTTTTAATTTGTTGGTGTGGTAACTAAAATCTGGGCCCATAACCTCTTAGATTTAAAGATGATAAAGGATTTCTTCACGTTCGTCACCACAACCAAAGAAAACACGTTGTACTCTTCATGAACTTTATTAATGAACTATTAAATTAATCCTTTATAATTAATGACTTATAAATTATAATGACTGAATATATTTTTGACAACTGAAATTGGGGTGAGTTAAGAAAACCAATATATAAAGCTGGGTTTACATAGTTTCTAATTGAAAGCTAAGTTAAGTTATAATTAGAATAAAAAGTAAATAAATTTCAAATTAATTTAACTAAATGTTGTAAAAACTAACAGATATTTGTGTGATTGTAATATGCTTGAAGTTCTAGCACTTCGTAAATTTTTTCATTAGATTCAAAAGTAACATTTTGATTTTTGAGAATTAATTTTATGTCTTCGATTGTTTTGTGGCTCAAAATTTGTAAAATAACATTAGAAAGCGAGTACGATGGAAATGTCAAGTGGAAGCCCTATGCTCCCAAGAGGAGTAAGGAAAAAGAAAAAAAAAATATTCTTGTTTTATTCTGAAGTAACATTCTGATAGATATGATTTTGATATTTTTGAGAATTGAGCAGGAAAAATTAAGTTTAGTTTGTAGTTTAGACCTTAATTGCCAACTTTATCAAAAGCCTGTGCAACATCTAAAAATATTGCTGAACAAACTTTTTTTTCTTCTAATGCTTTTATATATTGGTAGTTGGATAGAATGCTGATTTCGAAATCCAAATTGATGATCCGGTATCAGATGTTTTTCTTCTATGATGGGTTTTATAATTTATTATAGAAGTTTTTCGAATAATTTAGACAAAATTGGTAATAGCGAGATCGGTCTATATGATGTTACTTCAGATTTCGGTTTTCCTGGTTTAGGAATCATTATTACTTCAGCTACTTTCCATAATTGTGGGACGTACTGTAGACGAAATGAAGCATTTATCCAACTAGTTAGTTTGGTCAATGCTTTTCTGCCAAGTTCCTTTAGTATTTGACCGGAAATCAAGTCAAATCCAGAAGCCTTTTTCTGATTAATATTTGTTTTAATTTAATTTTTAACTTAAGCTACTGTGACTGGTTGCATATTCCTACTTTCTTATTCTGCAACATCTGGTAGTGATTCGGTATCATTTCATAGATTTGGTTGAAAAATCCTTTCTAAGTGTTCTGCAAATAACGTTAATATTGATCCCCAATGTGTGTGTTTTGCGTTGAAATCACCTCCAATGATGATTTTTTCTCCTATATCTTTAAATAATTCTTTATATCTTTCTGTTTTAATATTATGTTTCGGAGGACTGTATAGGCTAGCTACTGTGATGTTGTAATTTTTTGTTTTAACACTAACCGCCGTTGCCTGAAATTCTTCTGCACAAATTTTAATTTCTTCAAAATGATTAATATTTTCTTTGATTATTACCGCGCTTCCATCTTTTGCTGCATTTTCTGGATGAATTGTGTGGTAAAATTTATATCCTCTAAATTTAATAAATGATTGTTTTGCAAAGTGTGTTTCAGAGATTAAACACACGTCGATATTTTTTATGCAAAGGACTGCTTCAAGTTCTTTTTGATGATTCAGCTGTCCGTTTGCATTCCAGCTCATGATTTTTAATGTGTAGCTCATTAGTTTTTCTTAGCTTTAGGAGTAACCTTTTCATTGCTACTCTCAATTTTATTCATTCTTTCTTTTAAGTTAATAACTTCTTTTAAAATAAGTTAAAGATATTGGTTCTGTAATGTATCATTCATATCTTCCACTTTATTTTGGTTATTATTGATATTATTTTTTGCAGGTTGCGGCCCAGTATTTGCTGCAGCAACAGAAGCATAACTGGGTTTATTCTGGCTTTTCTCAATTTTATTTGTATTTTTATTTTGTAAGTTTACATTGTTTACTGGTTTGTTTTTATTTGGAGCAGTTTTTTTTGTTCTTTTCTGTTTCAAGTTTTTTAATAATTCTTTAATTACGGAACATCCTCTATAGTTTGCAAGGTGATTTCCTGCACAGTGGACACATTTGGGGATTTGCGTTCCTGTCTTTAGTGCACTGTTCCGTCAGATGTGTTCCTGCGCAATTTACACATCTCGCTTTTTTAGCACAGAACTTCTGAGTGTGCTCAAATCCCTGTCATCTTTTGCATTGCGGGATTAATTTAGTATTTATTGGTTCTATCTTCACTTCTATACCTAGTATAGTTTTGATTCCAAATATTTTTTCAATGTTTTCTGTATTGTCAAAATTTAGTACAAACAAATTTAGAGGTTTCTTCCTCCATGATAGTTTGTTTACAACTGATATTACAGAGAATACAATAATAATAATAATAAAAGTATCTTACAAGTAAAAAGAAGAGGGTAAATTCCTTAATTCTATGTTCTTTTTCTCAGACATGAGTGAATGATCATCAAGAGTATTGTCCGTATCTGGAATAAAATAAAAAATGTAAAAAACTCAAATATATTTAGGTACATACAGTAACACAATATATCAATATATTCTACCTTCAGTATAAGCACTGTGTTTTTTTTCTTTTTATCAGTTGGATTAAAGCCAGGATCTTTACTGATATCATCACCTTTGATAATAATAAAATGAAACGAATAATAAAAAATATTTTAAAATTACCTAATGTTAAAAGTTTATGATTTTTCAAATAAAACCAATACAATTTTAGAGATTTATCTTATAAACTTATGTTTTTATTCTCATACAAAAAATTTATAAATGTATTTATGATTCTGTACTTGAAATAATGAATTAAACTTTTTGAATTTACATTTAAAAAAAGTCAAGATAATTTAATAAAAGTGAAGAGTATTCTACTATTAGAGATATTAAAACGGGTGTGCCTCAAGGTAGTATTCTGGGTCCCATACTGTATTTGCTCTACACCAATGATTTACCAGAAATGGAAAATATAACTGTAGCTACATTCGCTGACGATACTGCGTTGATGGCAGTAGGATCAAATATTGACGAGGCTACAATTAAATTGCAAAGAGCAAGCGATAAGCTATACCTCTGGACAAAGAAATGGAAAATTAAACTCAATGAGTTAAAATCAGTACATGTAAATTTTACAAATAAAAATTAAAAAATCAACCACCATTGGTAAATCTGAATGGGGTCAATATACCCCAAGAAAACAATGCTAAATACCTAGGAATGACATTAGATGTCAAACTTAGATGGAAAGAGCACGTTAAAAAGAAAAAAATTGAGCTTGAAAATAAGTATAGAGAAATGTACTGGCTCTTAGGTCGTAATTCTAAATTACCTATACATAACAAGATTTTGTTATATAATCAGATACTCAAACCGATATGGTTGTACGGCATACAAATATGGGGATGTGCCAAACAAACACATGTACTTTGTATACAAAAATTCCAAAATAAAGTCTTGCGCAACATGGTAAATGCCCCCTGGTATGTTCGCAACAGTGATTTGCACAGAGATCTAAAAATTCCTTGCATAGAAAATGAAATAAAAAGATATGCAACAAAGCATATAGCTCGTCTGGAGGGACATGTTAACGTTGAGGCCACTCAATTGCTAGATAATCAAAATGATGTCAGAAGGCTTAAAAGAACTAAGCCACTAGATTTAATACGATAGAATTTCGTAAACTTTTTCTTTAAGAAAATCAAAATAGCAATAAATTAATGGTTAGTCCGTTGGACTAGTATTAATGGGAGGGGTGTGGTTTAGTCAGTAAAAATCTGGCACACAATGGAAGCTACGGGGCTCATTGTGTCTATGAAGATTCCCACCAATCCACGCAAAAAAACAAAAAAAAAAAAAAAAAAAAAATCCGTTTTATTTCACAAATTAAAAATTAAAAATATTGACCATTGAAAAACAAAATTAGAAGTTAAACATAATTACTTGAAAAGTCAGATGGACACGATGATGAGCTTTTATCGGCTCTCTGTCATAAATTCGATACAAAAAATGACATAAGTTCGACATTGTTTGTAATTTGAATAATTTTGTCAAACTTATGACATATGACATAAATTCGACAAAAATTATTAATAAGTTCGATATAAGTTTGATAAATTAAAAAAGACATAAGTTCGAAAAAAAAACAAATTTAAGTTAGGTTTATTTATAATATATTTTTATTATTGCAATTTCAGTGAACACTTGAATAGAATTTTCAACAGGTCCTCTGCAACATGGGCAAAGATACTTATTTTTAGTGTTTGCAATTGCCTCAGATTGTATTGACAATTGACATGTATGGCAGATCTTAAGATGCCGGCACGGCAAAAGAACAACGTTTGACGGATTTATAAAACAAACGGAGCAAACATTTTTAACAAAATTGAATTGTCAATATTGTAGGCCTCTAAAGCTGATGTTGTTCGGGTTTCTTGTTTGAAAACAGATATATAGGTTGAAATAGATTCTCGGTGTCAAACATTTTCATATTTAATTTCAGTTGATTAAAACCAAATAAAATATCTTTTGCTGGGAGCAACGCGTCGGCTCAGAATTATTTTATCCCATCCGGCATTTGGTAAATTTTGAATAAATCGATTTTAAAGGTTTAATGTGAAATAACTCGAAAACTAGTCGAAAAAGTATTGATTTTTTTGCTATGGGAATTCAAATTGAACAATTTTGTATTGAAATTTAAATTTGTAAAAACATTGGTAAATATTTAAAAAAGTTACAGATATTTTATTTATCGAAGGTCAATTGTGTACTTTGTCCCACCTCATATTAAGAAAAACTATTTTGTTCTTAATAGTGTGGCTTTTTTTATTGGATATAATTTTGGATATTGTCCCATATAAAAATTTGAAAAAAAATATGTGAAAATATTAAGTAAATATATGACATAGAATAAAAAGCAAATTGAAAGTTCTATTAAAATATTGAAGAATAAAACAAGTATTTTGTTAATTAATTAATTAAAATATATTATTAATTGATCTTTAGTAATCAAATTTTTTATTAATATCATCATCAACTTATTATCAGCTTAAATAAATCAGAAATATAAATTTTCTTATATATATAACTTAAACTTAAGTAATCAAATTTAATATTAAAACATAAAAATACAGCCTTTTCATACCTTAAAAAATATTAATATGAAAAGTCTTATATTTTGCATATAGCTTTTAAATATTGCTGATCAATATTAGAAAGATATGAAAGTAAAGCTTTTAGATCAGAAATTTTCTCGTTTGAAATTTTTTTTTGATTACCTAGAATAGGATTTTTTTTTATAAAAAGCGTTTTAGAAGTTGGTAAAACTTTCTTATTTCCTTTTTTATTCAATAATACTTTTTTATATGAATTTTCAAAAGATGTTTTAAATTTTAATTCAAAACTATAATTTTTTTCATAATATAATTATTTTATTTTGTTAAAAGGCACTTTTTGAAAATCAAATTTATCAATTACCGAATGAACACAGTCAACATTTTGAATTAATGGACATTCATTACTGAATATTTGGTAATGATTTTAATGGTGTGTTGGCATGAATTTATGGGTACTGAATATTTTTGACATATTGCACTGCAGGAAAATCTTTATTTAGTTGAATCAGTATTTTATATAAAGCGCTAGATATGTCATTTGTTGATCTACCGCTGGTAGCCTCACTCCATATTACGCAATATGTAAGTTTAGTTCTATCGTCCATTACAGCAGTTGCGGTAAGATTGAATGTATTTAACTTTCTTTTGTAAAAAAAAGTTGAAGCTGCTCCTTTCGGCAAATTAAAAACTGAAAATCATATGATAATACACAATGACTTAGGTCAGTGTTTAGAGAGTCTGTATACCGTTCTATTTTTGCCATGTCCTTTTCTCTTTTGTGTAAAGTATATTCTAAAAACTGTGTTCTAGATGGCTTTTTGTTCATATTAAATAAATAAAATTTATTGCACTGGTCTTTTTTGGCTTGAAAAAAGCGTAATTAAATTCATTATTAAATACTCCACTGTATATTGACATTTTTACTGGTTCATTTACTTTTTCTTTGTACAGATTATACATTTTTGTTATACTTAATTCAGTTTATAGATATTTTTTTGTGAACTGGCCCATTTACGACAAACTCTATGCATTACGCCATCACTTTTCAAGTAAAATTCAAAAGAATTTTGTTTTACTTCAAATTTTGTACGACGACGTTTTATTTTTTGTTGTTTGGCGAAGTTAAAATAAAATTTTAATTTTTCGTCATCATTTAAATCCCAAAAGCGGCCAAAAATTTCTTTTCTATCATGTTGGGTAAAATTTTTGGTACATGAAAAGACACAATTGATACATGGATCTTTCATTTGTTTTTGGGGAAATTCTATGTTTTTGACATTAATGTATGTTTTTCATGATTGACGCAATTTTTTTCTTATATTTGATTTCCACATGTCAGGTTTTTTCTTACGTTTTCTAGTAGATGACACAGATGATACTAAACCTAGAAAGTACAACTTAAAAATGATGATACTTAATCTTGTTTTCTTTTTCAAATCTGACAATTTTGTGAGCTACTAAAATATGCTTTGTGATAGGTCATCATATTTAAGCATAGTTGGGTTTATTTTGTCTACGAGACTGAGGAAATTCTGGAGGTCTCTGCAGTCTCCAGAGAATTCTGGCAATTTATTTAAATATTTTAGAGGGTCTATTTGTAATGAAAGTGGAGTAGTCATGGTTGATGTTTGGTTTGATATTTCTGGTGGTCAAGAAATATTTTCGGAGTGGTCAAAAGTAGGGCTATTTAGAAGATCTGTAAGTTTTTCTAAATTATTGTCTATACGATAAAAAAAAAATGTATTTAAAATTTATTACTAGTCTACCTGTTTTATGATTTGAAAAAGAATGTTGATAGCGTTTATTAAATTGATATACTTTATTTAGTAAGACAAAACCTTTTAACTTTGTCTTTTTTTTCTAAAATTAATGAATATTTTATAGAAATATATACTTATTCTTATAGAGAGAAAAAAAAACAAAACAAGTAAATTAATTTTTTCGAAATTATGAAAATTTTATGAAAACGAAAAAGATATATTATTATACATGTAGATATACATTCTTTCCCCTTACAATATCAAAATGTCATTTGGATTTTTCTTTGATTTAAGTTATTTTTATTATTATTTTGTAAAATAAATTTATTCTAAATGTAATTAATTAAATATTAATAGTTTCTCTTCCCCTTTTTTTTTTTTTTGTAACTATGCTAAAATTACACTTATATTCTTTTGTATTAATTCCTTAATTTTATATAATATTAATTTGAAGATTTAAAATTATAAATTTTTTATTTGTACTTAATACTTATATTATATAAAATAACTTAAAATAACTTAGCTCTTTTTGACTTTTGAATTCTTGTTCTTGTTGGTTGTTTTGCTCTTGCCAATGCTTCAATGCTATGGTGTAGTAGTAGTAGTTTTAATTGAATTGTAAACTTTTCCATTAATTTTGTAAGTTTGATGATTTAATTTTTGTCTTTGGATGGTCACTTTATAAAACCATTTCTTTTGATTTTATTTTAACCCAATGTAATTACCATATATGTATATGACTGTGTAGTTATTTTTTTTTGATTTTTTTTTTTTTTTTGATAACGCTGTTTAATCGAAACTTTTTTTGTTTTCAGATTATCATATAACTTGTGTTTTTAGTCTTTTTTTTTTATTATTTTTTTTTTACAAAATACACTATATTTTTATTTAATAAAATTTATGCTTTTTAAATTCACTTTTATTTTACTTTAATTGTTATTATTTTCCTTTTGATTTTAATAAGTAATTTCATTCAATTAATTAAACTTAAAGATATGCATATTAAGCAGTTTTTCGTTAATTATTTAATTAATTTCGGTTTTTTTTTTTAATAGTATTATATATTATTATTTGGATTCGATAGTTAAATAATTAAAATTAAACATGTGAAAAAAACTTATTTTTTTCTCCACATGTACTAACGGATCCTACCAACTGCGCCAATTTTCATATTAAATAAAAAAAGTCTTTCGTTTTTGAAAGCATGTCAAAAAGTATTTTATTACTTTTAATTAACTTAATCTATTACATACTTAATATTAATAATCATTATAAAACTAATACTACTTATATTATGTAAATTAAATAATATTACCACTATTACTAATACTAAAATTTATTTTAAAAATTTAAAGAAATGTGTTCATTAAATCATCGTATGATATTCCGGTATCTTATTAGTGTACTTGTAATATCAAACGATGATTAGTATATATTTTTTGTAGTCTAGGAGAATAGTTCATATTTTTGTTATATAACACTTAACATTAACTCAATTTCTTTAACTGCATTTTTTTCTAATGTAGATTCGTGAAAACTGATAGCAAGTGTTTTCTGATTTTTCAAAGAATTAATTAGATTTACATGTTTTTTACTTAAAGAGTGTTTTGTAACCTCACTCAAACCAGCAACTCCATTATATTTACAAACATTACAAAAGTAATGAAAATCCCTTTCTTACTTTTAGTTAGCCATGGACTGAACATTTTCTCCCATTTTTCAACATATTTTTTTTATAGAATTTCTTTATTTTTCTTGGTGGTGAGTTTTTATATTTACTACCACTGCTATTAGTTTCTTCTTCGATCATTATTTTTCCGTTTATATTTTTTTTTTTTAAATCTTTGATTGACAAATACGTCCATTAGAATATTTTATCAATAATGACAGAAGAATTATGATAAATGTAGTTTGCAAAATTTTCAACGGAGTGAAGTTGCAATCAGTTAAAGTTATTATATCTGCAACAGTGCCACCTGGCGCTGAATTAGTACATTTTTGTACGTTTACATTTGCTTTGAAATTATTTTAAATTGAATATAGCAAAATAATATAATTTTATAAACATAAAATTTATGTTAAAATTCTAAATAAAAAAATCTCTTTTAACGAACAAATTATTTCTCATTTGACGAACGGATTTCACATTTCCCTTTCAAGCTTCAAATTTCAATGGGAAATTTTCCTCGAGTTTTCATCAGTGACTTGACTGGTAATGACATTTTAATTTAAAAAATATTAATTTCACGCACGTATGTATTTTTTCACACACAAAATATATACAAATACATAAAAACAAATGTATAATATACCTGTTCAAAATATTCTATCTGCCCAATTAAAAGCTGCTTAAAACAGCTTTTCGGTATCATTGCCAATCTGGTTGTATATTTTCCGTTATCAGTTTTATAGATTTTACAGAACAAAAATTACAAAAGTTACACTCTTTCACAAAATTCCAAATGGATTCTCTTTGGAATGCATTTACGATTTTCACTGGGGTTTTTAGGGAATTGCTAAACTTTGTGCTGGCTATCCGTTGCAAACTCCTTTGTATTTTACTGAATATAATATTATTACCCATAGTTTGATTTCTACAAAAATATACAATATTTTTTTTCCTACGTTAGATTTAATTTAGCAATTCAGATACCAAAGAGACATATACGTGGTGACAAACAAAAAAACACTTATATAATTACACAAAAAACGTAAAACCACAAACACTCAAAAAAAAAAAAAAACTTTTCAACCACATTCTCAAACGCATTAATTCTCATTGATTCGCATTGATTCTCAAGCATTGATGTTACCCAAGGTACTTGAACTTTCACAATCATTTCTTATTATTATTTAACTCCTCAAAAAAGTTTTCCTGGGTAAAATGATTATGATGATTATCAAAGTTTTTACCTTTTTCCTTTAGTTTTCAGGTAGTAGAATGCTCATCTTTGCACGACAACTTTTCACATAACGCATGCAATGAATTTTGTTTTTGCATTGTTTATTTTAAAAAAAAACTGCTTTTGATTAAAAACATAAATTAATTTACTATTTTTTCATTTACCATTAATTTCTACGAATTCCATTTCCCAAAAAACGATCGTCAAAAAAAAATCACTTAAATTTTAGTTTTAATTATGATGTCAACCATGGAAAGTCAAATATTGCACTTATCAATATTGACAATTAAATACTTATTTTAGGTGATTTTAATCTACCCAATATAAGATGGATTTCCCACGACAAAGAATCATTTTTGATTCCAACTAATCTAGTTAGTGAACTTGAATGTACATTTATTGACTCTCTCAATATTAATTGTGTACAACAAGTTTCTCCTATATGTAATTTGCAAGAAAGACAACTCGACCTGATCTTCAGCTTAGATTGGAATAACGTAACGATGTTAGATTATCATTTTCCCCTAGTCAAAATTGATTCTTATCATCCTCCTATATGTTTCTCTCTATGTACTAATGCTCCTCCTGATCCCGAGGAAGCACACACTTTTCGTTTTGACTTTAATAGGGCTAATTTTAATGATATCAATAACTTTTTTATTAATTATGATTTCATTTATTTATTTGGAAATAATGAAATTGAAGATATGACTAAAAAGTTTTACGATTTAATGTTTGAGGCATTTCGACTCTATATTCTATATTATTAAAATTAAAGACCCAAATTCAAGCCCGCCTTGATTCACTAAGCATATTAGAAAGTTAAGAAATAAAAAAACCAAGGCATGGCAGAGATACATGAAAACCAAGAATCTAGCAGATTACCATTCATTCAACTATTTTTTCTTTCTGTTCAAACAATCTGTTAAACAAAGCTATAATAACTATGTTCACAGCATTTCTTTGGCACTCATCAACAATCCTAAAGCCTTCTGGAAATTTATTAACTCAAAAAGGAAAAGCGATGAGTACCCAGTTTTCATGAAATTCAATGGGAAACAAAGTAATAACGCTAAAACCATTTCTCAATTCTTTTGTGAATTTTTCTCTGCCTCTTACCCTAAAACAGTTTTCATGGGTGATGAAACAAAGTTCTCCCTCGTGGATGCCTATCCGAAAACTACTTTTAGAGATCTTATTATTGGCGATAGTCTTGTGAAGAAATATCTGAATAACCTGGGTAACAATATAATTCCTGGACCTGATGGCGTTCCTGAACTAGTTCTAAAGAAATGCTCAGATGCCTTGGCTGCTCCACTTTCTATCATATTTAATACTTCTATCACCTGTGGCCTGTTCCCATCTATTTGGAAAAAAGCTTTTATTAAACCTACACATAAAAAAAATGCAAAAAATGAGATAAATAATTATAGACCAATTTCCAAACTTTCCACTATTCCTAAAGTTTTTGTGTTGATGATTTTTGATTCTATTTACAATCATTGCACTAACTTTTTAACTACCCATCAACACGGTTTTTTGAAAAAAAAGTCTACAGTGACCAACCTTGTAGAATCGACATCAACCTTCTTAGTCAATATAGAAGCGGGATTCCAAACGGATGTAATTTACACCGATTTTAGTAAAGCATTTGATGTTTTACCCCATATTATTATTTTACTAAAACTCAAAAAACTAGGATTTCCTGCAAAATTTGTACAATGGGTTAACTCATATCTTACTAATAGGAGCTATACCGATTTGAAAATTTACGCTGATGATATAAAGATTTTCAAAAAAATAACAACGATGCAAGACGTTTATATGCTTCAAGATGATCTAGATAAATTTTATACTTGGTGCATTAATAACAATCTTTTACTAAACATTAGTAAATGTGCACTCATGTGTTACACACGTCGAACCCAACCATTTAGCTTTAGATATACTCTAAACAACGAAACTTTAAAAAAGGTTCATTCAATTAAGGACCTAGGAGTTTACTTCGATGATAAACTATCATTTAAACTCCACTACGAGAAAATCGTTAATAAAGCTAGTTCAATGTTGGGCTTCATAAGACGTTAGTCAAAGGAGTTTAACGATCCTTACATTTTTAAATCATTGTATACATGCCTCGTTAGACCCCATCTTGAATATGCATGTCAGGTCTGGTCTCCATTTTATAATTCACATATACAAAGAATAGAAGCTGTTCAAAAAAATTTTTTAAGGTTTGCACTACGTAGTTTGCCTTGGGATGATCATATAAGACTCCCTCCATATGAGCATAGGCTAAACCTTCTCCATCTTAAGTCTCTGTGGAAAAGGCGGGAAGTAGCTGATGTTTTATTTATTTTCGAAATTATTAAAGGCGGTATTATTTCCCCTTCCACTTTAAATAAAATTATCATTAACACAAATACTCGTTTACGCCACTCAAATCTCTTTACATTAACATTACACAGAACAAATTATGGTAAATATGAACCTATTAATAGAATGTTAATAATTAGTAATAAATATAAGAATAGTATAAATTTTTCAGTATCTAAAGATACTTTAAGACGAAAATTATATGAAATTAATTGAATATTTTATTAACTCGACTTCTTAATTTATATTAAAAAAATAATATTACTGTTTTTGTATATTGAATTTTGTTAGTTTTGAATGTATACCAAGTAAATTTAATTGTATTTTTAATTAATATATGAAATGTAATACTAAATTGTAAACTGTTTGAGCTAAATAGTATAAATAAATAAATAAATAAATAAATAAATCAACAACAACAACGTTAAATTAGAAAAATATTTTACTGTAAACTTCTTAATTTTAATTTTATCATTCTAAAACCGGTTTTATTATTCACTTTATTTCAATCTTAATTTAGTCAAAAATTATTTTAGGCAGCGTTTACACATCAATATTCTTCAATATTTATTGACGATTATAGACTGAAGAGAGAGACATTTGTGTTTACACATCAGTTTTTAAACAATCAAACTATTTGTCAGTTTTTTCGTATATATTCACCAAAACTAATATAAAAATAAAAAAATTTTAATCAAGTACCCTGTGTGTGAATATAAAACAAATGTAAAATCAAAAAAAAAAAAAAAAAAATTTACATATGAATGTTGCTTAGTTTTTCATTATTCGCCATATTTAATTTTGTCTCTCTCAATATATATTGCAGAAAATAGGATATTTTCTATTTTTTTTATTCAATATATATTGATATCAATATGTATTTATACACCAGTATTTTTTCAATATTCTCTCTCATCAGTGAATACTGTCAATATATATTGATGTGTAAACGCTACCTTAATCTTTTATTTTATTTCAATTTTAATTTTATCGAACTTATGACATATGACATAAGTTCGATAAAATTATTGAAATTAAAAACGACATAGTTCGGCAGAAAATTTTGTCGAACTTATGTCATTTTTTGTATCGAACTTATGTCGTTCGAACTTATGACAGAGAGCCGCTTTTATTCACTTCCTTATCATTTGACTTTGAATCAAAAATTTCTGTTCCTAATCTAAAATAATATAAATATTTATTTAAATTTTTCTAAAATCACTTTTACCTTAATATTTATGAATCAATTGAAGGAACTGGAGGTTCATCAGTTTCAGATGCCATGTTATATATTATATTTTTATTCTCTAAACAAAATATTACAATTTCAGTTAAATGATAACAAAAAAAAAACTGAAAAAATGACGTATACTTACCTTACTATTGCGGTTTAAATACTTTTTCTAACGCACCAATGATATTGCTCTCAAGACGACACGAACAAAGCAAACTGAGAAAAATTATAAAGATAAATTATTCCCTATTTAAAATAAAGATAAAAATTAAATGAAATCGATTTTAATTACAACATGATATAAAAAAATTAACAAAATAAAAATTTACAACATAAGTTTTCAAGAAATTCCTTGTCAGATAATGATAAAGATGCTGATTGGCTTGGTAAATTATCTTTTTTATCCACGTACAAATTGGTTTTGTACAAAAGATAAATTTTATAATAAAAATAATAAAATTATGCGAATTTAAATTGTCTTGTTTAATTTTTAGTTTTATTCTTAACAGGGACGAAAGAGTTTTGTTATTTAATTTATTTCTTCTTTTTTTTGTTTTTATGTTAGCGCACATTGAGAAAACGTGTTCTATAACGGCATTCGAATGTGGAAGCACTAAAATTACACAAGTCAAATTACTATTATTCCTAAAAACATATTCATTTGAAAAATCTTTCGTATTTGCTATTTCGTTCCAAAAATTAAAAAGATTAAAATTTTTCAAAGATTTTTGAAATTCACTATAAAATGTAATTGCACTGCAACTATCTTTTAATTGAATCAAATCAAATAATTGAGTTTAAATTTTTAATGTATTCTTATTTTAAAATTTCACCATGATGCATAAATTTTTATGATTTAAAAGATCAGTACTTTCATCTACTAAAATTGAATAATATGCATCTTTTATTTCTGTAACGAGTTCTTTACTCAAGGCAGGTGCAATAACATTATTTATTATTTTAGTGCATTTATTTTTTCTTAATTTTATTTTATTCGACAACTTACTATCTTTAAAAATAAATTTGAATGTTTCCACTACATTCTGTATGCTATTGAAACTTAAATTATGTTCAGCAGCAATTAGGGTGACCAGATCGAGCATTACAATTTTTTTTTGGGAGGTCCAATATTTTTTAAACTCCACCAAAAACTTATTTTCAAGCTCAGAAAAAATATTAAATTTGAATGCATAATATAAGGTTGTTATTAAATATTACCTATTTTTCGTATTTTTCATTTGATGAAATTTTTCATAAAATATTTGATTTTTTTAATAAATAATCATAAAATTGTGAACAAGAATATTCTTTAAAGTTGAATTTGCATGAAATAATACTTTTGATGGTTTCAACATTCAACCTATTTCTTTCATTAGTCCATTGGCTTACGATTAAAGAAAAAATTCTCTCAACATTTGCATTGTGAGCTGGAATTGCAAAATATGCATTTCAATATCGTAATGTTTTTTAAAATATCTTAGTAATTTTTCGTGAAGTGGTAGATTTGAGAATTCTTCTCCACCAATATTTTCTTTTGCAAACTTTTGAAAATTGCAAAATTGATCAAACAACTTTGTTTCATTGAAATTTACTTTTTTGTGCAGTAAATATTCCAGATATTTTTCTAGCTCCTGCCATTTCGGGATGTTTTTAAAATCCATCCATTTAAAACATTCAAATTCACGTAGCTGCTCTGACCACTCAATCAAGTGGTATATACGTATAATAAATTTTTTTTCATAGCTTCAACTTCGTGTTCTCTGCCATTTTCAACACATTTTTTAAAAATTTGAATTACTTTTAATGGAAGGAAATTCTCTCTTATTTTGCATTTAAGTATTTCTTTAACAGTATCTAACTGTTCTAACATTTCCACAACTGAAATCTTTTCTTTTTCTATTGCCTTTATTTTTTCGTTATAAATATACATCAGTGAGTGTAAAAACCTCAAATATGCTTCATTAATATCATTTTCAAAAAAAAATCTTGATGGTTACTGGGGGACTGTAAATAAGATATAAAATAAGATTGTAATCCTTCAAATATTTCCAATATCCGTTGGACGCATGAAAATAACGAAAGCCATCGAGTTTTCGAATGACTGAGCAATTTTTTATAATTGATATCCACAAACTCACAAAACGTTTTAAGTTTTTCAGTTGGTATAGCAAAGGTGGAAAAATGATTGTATATCTTCATGATTAGGCTGTCCAAATCTATTGGCAGACTGTCAAACCCAAATTGTATGTCATTATGAAGTATATGAGCAGGGCATCCAATATTTTTTGATTGTCGTGATTACCAGCATCCGTTAAAATTGATACAAAGTTCGTGTGTTCAATATCTTCAAAAACATTGTTTAATGACAACGGAGCCAACACATTAACGACTATTGATTCAGTTTTAGTCCGCGCACAAGAAATTCGTTTGGCAATGCTAGAATCAGGTAAAATATATTTTAAAAATTTATGGCTACAGTCTGTCGATCGAAAGCTGAAACGATGTGTAACAGTGTGATATGCTAAAGCACCCTCAGCTGCAGAAACTTGGTCGTCCAATTTAGTGTATTTCTCCGATAATAAAATAATACGATAATTTATTTGACGAATTTGTACCTCTTATTGCTTTACTGTGTTTTTCAGTTCGCAAATGTTGCTCCAAATCTGATTTTCCCTTGTTTGCTATAGAAAAAATCACTCTACAAACACCGCAGAATACGAAATGAGGAGTGTTATTTTCTTTTTGTGTGAACATAGGATATTTTTAATTCGTCGTTAAAAATACATTTTCGCTTCGGCATATTAGACGTAAAGTCTACAATTTTTTAAGCAAATAACATAAATAATACAGAATAATTTTTGTGTTTTTTAAATTATTATTTAATACTCACTTTTTTGGCAGTTAAATTTACAATTATAAAATTTTTCATCTGCGCTACAAAACGAAGTCAACTAAATTTTGAAATTGAAATGTCAAAACCAACAAATTTCCCTACAACCTAATATATATTACTACATAGATTTCTATCGCTTACTACAAATTAAGAGACATTTTCTTTTAGTTTAAACTTAAGCCAATTGTGGAAAAAAATATTTATATGCCATCTAATGGGAAATTTAAGAATTTCTCAAAAAGAGGACAAATGCCTTAATTTTAAAAAAAGATACCGGACATAGTTTTTTGCATTGAAAAGAGGACGTCTGATCACACTAACACCAAGATGACTTATACAGATTTCTGCTTCTTTTGTAGTTTCATCGTATTTTGGGCTTATAAAATTTTTTAAACTACTGTTAAATCTAATTGATCGCATTATCTTTATGTGAGTATCAGTGGAATTATGCCTCAATAATTCACTTTTCCCAGCTCTTAATGTTTTATTGCAATATTTGCATCTGGCTTCATATTTATTTTCTTTTACTTCCGTAACCCAGTGTTAAAAAGGTGAAATTTCTATCTACTCTTTTCTAAAAGCTTGTTTTCTCGAATCGGACTTAGGTTCTTTTGATCTATTAACTTGTTCATTTTCGCTATTGCTTGATGACATTATGTAATCATTATAAACATAGCAAACAACTGAAAAATCAAACGCATTTGATGAGTGACATTTCTAAACACATGTTTACTACATCCTCTTTATCTTTTTCTTTTGATAAAGCAACTCTAAGCAATTTAGCTTCAAGTTTTTACCACCAGGTAATTATTTTGGAAAGAAAAACGCATATTTTTTTTAAAAATTATGGGATTTACAAAATATGTAAAGGATTTAGGACTCAATAACTCAATTCAAAATAATATAATTGTAACTCAAAACAAAACAAAAATCACAAAAATAAGGTCTAAACATATTTTGTTTTCCTTTAAATTATAATAAGGTCTTGTTTTTCTTTTTATAATTTTCATTAATTCTTTGTCTGTTTCCTAAAACTACAATTTCATACTAACGTGTGATGATTCTTCAAAATATTACGAAAAGACACAAATTTAGTGGAAAAATAAATTCTTTCCAATTTTTTTACAATTTATATTGAAAAAATATTTTAAATATTTGATCACTATTGTAACGGATTGCCTTTATAGAATTATATTGATTATAATTAAAAATCAACCATATTAACAAAGAAAAAATTAACAATGAAAAGCAGGCAAATGAAATGTAGGCATTTCCTATATTGCTGTTCTTTCAAACACATGTATCGTGAGTTCATCCTGGCCAGCCTATGAACACATATATAAATCTGTAATTATTGTCGCTTAACCCTTAAAAATAAATTTAAATATGTAAGTATAAATTATCTCAACAAAATGACATAAAATTAAATTTAAAACTTACCTGCATAATAACCGAATAATATTTTTTTTGTTATAGTAACTTTGTGGGTCGTGTTGTGGACAATTAATCCGTATATGAGTACCATCGGCAGCACTTGCAACGTTTGGTAACTTATTTTTTTTATTGAAATCTGCTATAGTATTCAAATGATCATTATAGGATAGGAAGACCATTGAATGTATTTAGTGCTTTAAAGTTGTAATTATTTTACCCATTTTATTTACGGTTTTATATGTTGTAAATTTAGAAATACCAAATCTGTCTGAAATGGTTCGATAGCAACCTTTATTACTAAGGTACCAAATTGTTATGTACAATGCTTGCTCCAAAGAAAGGTTTTGTAATCAATTTCGATTGCGGACTTAGTTCTGTGGCTAATTTCTAAAAAAATTAAAACTCAAAAATTTTCGATACTTTTTATAAACTTTTGGTATACAGTTTTTCATTTGACTGGATACTGGGATATGGTCCTCGCAAAAAATTTTTTTTTGTTTCTTTTTTAACTTGTCTTTAGTACATTGGCTCTTAAGCACGATGCAAACAAGAGGTCCGGGTCCAAAGTGTCGAGACCGAAGACCTTGAATTTTTTTTTTGTAATCAGACATTTAAGGAGTCTGAAGACAATAGGTCCGAGGTCTAAGGAATCGGGGCCGAAACTCTATATCACGTATTTAAATTGTAATTGTCTGAAAAAAGGTTATTAATAATTATTAAAAAATTTCGGATTGGTCCGACGGTACGAAAGTCGGGATCAAAGACATTGAACCAAAAAAAAAACCAAGGCGGTTTAAGAAATGTTGTTTTTTTTAAATATGGAAGTCACGGTATATATACTGCAAACGAAGAAATAGGTTTCCGCAAATTATTTTTGCTCAATTGACTCTTTTCATGTTATGTTTAAATGTTTTCAATTCATGTTTACAAATATTATAAAAATTCAAAAACAGTAATTGATTAAAAATTTTGTGTAAAAATATGGTATGAAAAAATACAATTTTTCAAGTCTAATATTATAGTTGATATACCTAGATTGCACATGGGGCAAACTGAACTGATTCATACCTAAACAGTTTAAAAAAATGGCTAAGTCTTGCCCCGAAATCTGCCCACTGACTGTGATCCATGTTTGTTAATTTTTAATCTAAAATCAATTTAAAAAAAATATTTGTTTTAATTTACATTTCAAATATGATACTTTTGAATAATGTTTTGGTAAAAAATTATTGAAAAAATCAAATTAATTTTTATGTTTAAATGTTTAAAAAATCAGTATCTGTATAATAGATTAAAATCAATGAATGTTTAAAACTGAATTAATTCCTGGAATTTATTTTATTTATTTACCGTTTAATTCAAACTTCTTACAATTTTATATTAAATTGCAATTAAAATTTACAACACTCGTATATATACATTTTTAATTTAATTTAATTTTGATTAAAAGAAAAAACAAAACGAGAAAATAACAAAAATAAAATTAATAAAAATTTTTACAAAATAAATTATACACTTATTTAATATAAAACTAAAATTAATGAATTAATCAAAGAAATTAAACTAAATGAAAAATATTATCTAACTTATGATTTTAATGCAACAACAGAATAATAAATTAATTTAAGAAAAAAAATTATTAAAAGCGTTTAGAAAATATTTATTTAAGTAAAATTAGTACAAAAATTATATCCATAAATTTAATTAAAGAATTTTGTATATTAATTTATTATTTTATTACTTTTTATATTCATAGTTAGCTTAAGAAATACAATAATAATATTGTAAAACTGTATTTTGCGATATAAAAATTATATAAATTTTATTAATATCTTTTAAATTTTTTATAAAGTTATTTGCTTAATTAAATAATTATTAAATTTAAATTGATAATATTTGAAAAGAAAAAAATATATTAAAATATGTAAATGTAAAAAATATTATATTAAAATTTTTTATTATTATTAATATTATTATGTACAAATTAAAGATTAAAATTTATTAATTAATTTTTTTGTAAATATAAATAATTTTTTTTATAATAAAGATCTTTCAAAAATACATTTTAATAGATTAAATAAAGTCAATTTGAAAATTAAAATAGAAAAAAAAATGGTGTCTCTTAATTTTTTATATAATTCTAAAAAAATTTCAGAACCTACCATAAAGAAAGTTTTTTTTTATATTATATTACACAGGGCCCCGGGGCAGATGGAAACAAATAAACAACTGGCAAAAAAATAAGGTAAGGTAGATTGTCGTACTAGTTTCAAATTCTTGACATTGTTTTACAATTTCTTAACTTAAATAATGATATTCAAATAAAAAAGCCTGAAAAATGAAAATTTTAATACATGCAAAAACTTTACCAATGCATCAATACAAGACATTTCAACAAAATTTTAAAATTAGTATGGGGTATAACCAAAGAATATCTACAATAAGAAGAGGCACAGCTTCCAATTGCTCCCAAAACTTTGTGGCCTGAAATAGAAAAAAAATTATATTTTTTAAAAATCATCCAAAAATTAAAAGAAAAAGATGGTAATAAGAAAGTTTCATGTCAAAAAAAGACAAAAAATGGGTGTTCCAATTCCAAAACTGGTAAACTAAAATTCATTTTATGAATTATGATAAATTTTATATTGCTAAATTAACTTTCTGAAAGAAATTGCAAAATGTTTACCAAGGAAAAATTAACTTCCAAAATATTTGTGTAAAAGAATGTTCAAAAATATTTAATTTTTTTTATAATTTTTATTTAATATTTTTCATATTATGTAAATGTGTTACACTTAGAATTTTAGATTTCGTATTGAATTCTTGTTGAAATTGTTAATTATATAATAAATTCTTACTCTAATATACAGTTTTATAAAGTAACTTTTATCACATTCATCACATAAAGTTAATAATTTTTGTTCTAACTTATCTAATATAATCATAAAATCATTCGGCGGTATTTGTTTTTATTGATATTTTTTGATCAATTAAATCACATCTATCAATAGCTTTTAACCATTTATCTCTCCTATATATTTAATATTAAAATTACATATCTAAATTTTTATTAAAAAAGATTTTTAGAATATATTTAATTTTTATTAAAAAAGATTTTAGAGAAGAGTTCTTTTTATTAAAAAGAACACCATGATTTCAATTAAATAAAATCTGTACGTACAATACACTATCCTTCGCTAACTGATGACATTTTAATTCATTATTACTATTTTTAATTTAATAAACTAAATTTCGATCTTTATTTGCACTAATTTTAAATCAACTTATCAACTTAAAGTAAACCCTAAGTAAATTATTAGGTTAAAAAAGTATTAAAGGAATTTTAAATTTAAACAAAGTAAATGGAAATAGCAACACGCTATGTGACGCAGAAGTTGCAGTGCCTGTCTTTCCACCAAAATGTACAAGATTCGATTCCCGATGAAGCAAAATAATGCTTTATTGACTTTTCGACCTGGTTCAGTACCCATTGCCATTGGGATAAAATAAATGACAAAAAATATTTGAGAGTATAATCTGGTAAACTTAAATAAAATGGAACTACGCTGTTTAATAGTACGTTTTCAAGCTAATGTTTGTGGCTAAACAACAAGCTCATAAACAAGTCAAATGTTAAGTGTTCACAAGCTTTTTTGGAAAACAACCAGCTGTTAATTTCACATATTTATTATTCATATTAAATTTTACCTCGTAAGTAGCAGTATGTAGGTAGATGTAGATTTGATTTGAATTTGAATACACTGACATTTCAAAATTTAAAAAATTATCACAACTTTTGACATTTCAAAACGTTTTGAAACTAAAAATGTTCAAGTTGAATCAACTTCACAGCGTTGTGAGCGTCGCGTGCGTTACGTCAACGTCGAGTATAATCAATTCAATATTATTTCTATATAGTTTAACTTTTTTTTGACATTGCGATTTTATGATTTTCAGCAAATTTGTATGGGAGAACAACTACGTAATTAACGAGGTTATCGTAAACACCATGTTTAGCCATAAACATGAGCTTGAAAACGTACTTAAGAAACCTTAATTCCTGACAATAGTAATAGTTTTTCACATTTAATGAGTTCATAAGCCAGAAATTTGAGAAATAAATACTAGAAAAACATTGTAGCAAAATATGTAGTAAAAATTTGCTTAGTAAAAAATTAATTAAGCACAAAAAGGTAAGTCTAACTAAGCTACTGTCAAGATAAAAGAAAATCGTTAGTAATGTTTTTTTTACTGTGGAAAAATTTATAAACTTAAACTAAAGTATTTTAATCAATTTATTCTCCAAATTTTATTTTATTTATGTACAAGACTATATATATTTTAGCTTACCAATATTATAGGAAGGTAAGTAGGTAAACTTTAAAAATTTGTTTTTCAGAGTATATATTAAAATGTGAATTCAAGTAAGAGATACAAAATTATTGCCATAGATAAATTTATTTATCTTTGGTAGTACTAACTATTACTACTAGCATTGAGTAAATATATTGTACAATATATATTTACAATATACTATATATTTACTCAATGCTACTAGTAAAAACAAAATATGCTAGAAATAATATTCTTCCCTGTAAAAAATGTTGTTGTTATTGTTCCTGCATCTGTGTAAAGTAAATCATCTTTGGTACTACAACTGCTGTGAAAACTGTCTTTGGTACAATTTTCTTTTTTCATCGGTTCAATTCTCATACTGTTCCATTTCAACTGCTATAAAAGGAAATTCAAATTTGAAAAAAAAAATCTTATTTCGTAAACTTACAACTACGAATGTCAATTTTGGGTTAATGGTTAAAAATCGTTCGTATGAACAGCTGATACCTAACGTCTATTTAAATTTGAGTTTGAATATAATAATTTGAATATTTGTTATAACTTGAAAAAAAATATGGAAACAAAATTTCTAAACAATTTTTGTGGAGTTTTTTTTAAAAATATTTATAGAAAATTGATAAAAAATTTAATATTAAGTCACAAAATAAATAATCACAATATATTAATAATTCACAAAAAGAAATACAAAAGAAATTAATTATTTCTAATAATAGTAAAAAATTTAAAAATTGATTTTTTTCATTTCATACATGATATAATTTACTCACTATTATTACACAACATAATAGAGTCTATTAAATTTGATTTTAGTCAAATTTTTAGAAATATATGTGGAATATATATTCGATACTTTATTAAATAGTAGAAAATTGTAAATTTGCTATTATAACAATTTCCAATATCAAAGCTAAAATCAAAAAATAGAAATTTGCAGATTTCCGAAATATTCACACACAAATATTTAAAATGTTAACAATAACGCAAGAAGTTTTGAAGCAACAGAATTTTATAATAGAAAGCTGCAATACATTCTAAATAGTTTTTATAAAAACTTGTTTTCTAGCGTTAGAGTAAAATATTTGTATAATAGTGAAAATAGTCGAATATTTTCCTTTTAATTTTACTGATATGCTTATCATACAGATATGTGTATTTTGGCTACTATTTACAGACTTCTTCAGTGTTTTGTACTCGACTGAGGAAAGAAATCTAAAATCGTCTTATTTTTTCTATTCGCACAGGTAACAATTTGATGTTTTTCGCAGCTGGATGGTTGTTTATAATTCAACAGCATAGGTTGGGGGTTAATTAATAATATTATTATTTATTTTATTGTTGATATTTGAAATGATATTGCTGACGTTAGAGTGACAGGTAGGGGTGGTTCTGTTGTATTTAACTAAAAATTTAAATAAAGAAGAATATCCGCAGCCTTGATCTTTATTTAGTAGTGAGTCATTTTTAGTTTTGTAGATTTCGATGCTTTCAGCTGAATCTGTTGAATTATTCTTCTTAGCCAGTTCTGCTTCTTTCAGTTGTTCATTGAGTCGTGTTTGCATGTTTCTCCTAGTTTGTGCAATATAAACTTTGTTGCAATGACTGCAAGTTATGTTATATATACCTGATTTTTCCATTTGTTCGACATTTGTTCGCGTAATTAAGTCCGTTGTTAAGTAACACCATTTATTCTTCGGTGAAGGTCTGTGAGGACTGATTCACCACAAAATTTCCAATTTGCAGCACGCGAACTTTAGGTTTGGTGTCAACCTGCTGTTTTTCCCGAAGTAAGTTGAATTTCCTTTCAACCAGTTTTCTCTTTCTTTTGCTCTCGCATTCTTCTGCCACTTTCGTTTTGATAAGGAACATGTAGAAATTCTCTGGGATATTGATGTGCTAGTTTGAGATGAAGATAGTATGCTTCTAGAGTTTTGCGGTCAAGTTCAGCTCTAAGGGAAGCGATGCTATCACTAATTGTTTCCTTTTCAAGTACTACTCAGCAAGTAGTAGACGTAATACGCGTATCTGTATGATAAGCATATCAGTAAAATTATGAGGAAAATATTCGACTATTTTCACTATTATTCTAAATAGGTTCAATACATAAATTCCCAAAAAAAATTCAATTTTTGAATAATAAAATTTATTATAAAACTATGTTTTCTTATTATTATTACGTCTTGTTATTATTAAGTTTAATAACTAGATGTTTAGAACTAATATAGTTGTTATTGGAACTAGGAAAACTTAAGAAAAATCAACGAATTTTGAGGTAAATGGATTCACAATAAATTGTGCAAAAGAACAATTATATTAAAAAATTATATAAAATGAAAGTAAGTAAATTTTAAGCTATAAACATTCATGTCTATAAAATAGTTTTTCAATCTTTAGGATTAACTTTTATAGAAATGAAATTAGTAGTAAGTTTTTGGTCCATTGTGCTTTTTATACAAGTAGAAAAAATAAAAATGAAAATATAAAAAATACGATTTTTATAAGCGATTTAATTCTTAAGACAAAAAGATAACTTTCATTTTAGAATATTTAATGAATTTCTAAAATTCAAGAAAATAATCGTTAATTCTGAAATTATTTAACTCAAATATTCTATTTCAAAATATTCACTAAAAAAAACATTTCTTATGGCAACATTATTTTTGATTAATTTCCTTGTATACAAATGGCCGTCTGTACAGTTGATGTTTCACTGCGGAATGTACACTGTGTTACTCAACGAATTAGAATTCTAATTCGTTGGTGTTACTGTTATGAATGACAGCGACAGTTTGGAAGTTTGAATGTGTACGTAAGAATTTAATTTTCAAATTTGTTTTCAAGAGTTGATAGTGTTAAAATATTGATACTGTTTTTTTTCTATGCTACTGCTCTAACTACAAAATCAGAATAATTTTGTGTTTGGATTAAAATTTTTGTACACCTACCAAACATTTTTATTGCTCCTTTGTATATATTAGTAAAAAACAACGGAGATGACCAAAAATTTCTTGATTTTATTTTAACAAAAACTAAAGGTCATACTTATTTACAACAAGCTTTTATGTTTGTTGATGGAAGGGTATGTGGAGGTGAGAATAGGAAAAGACAACACGCAGTGAAACAACAAGTGTACATAAGGCCAATCAACAATTTTTTTGATCGTTCAACTTACAATTTCATGGACTTATGTACACTTGTTGTTCACTGCGTGTTGTCTTTTCATATTCTCTCCCTCGTTTAATATACACGTTTAAATCTGTTTAAAAACTTGTATCGAAATTTTTGAAATTTAATCGTGTGGGGCGAAACCAAAATGTAAATAAAACCAGTTGTTTATGCTTTTTTGTTAGAAGTAGCTTATATTTTTGATAATATGTATTTGTAACCAACCTTTTAATCATTTCCTTTTTTTTTTTTGTTTTATAAATTTCTACAATTATTAATAATGCGACAATTTTACCCGCTATTTTTTTAAATATAGTTATCTTGCCTTGATTTAACTATAAAAATGGTGAAGTTTCTCTGCTTGTTTAAGCAAAAGGATAATAGTGTGTGGTGAAGAGAGAAATTAGTTTCGAAACAAGTTTTTAAACAAATATAAGCGTGTATGGGGCCCACAAGGCCTTTCATTTCATTCCATTCCATTTTTTTAAAAATATTGTAACACAGGGTTGAACCGAGTTGATTGTAGGTTGGTTAAGTTAAGTTGAGCTTATATGTACTGTTGTTAGATGAGCTTACTAAATCGGGTATGGAGGATATGGATGCATTATTACTGCTGCCACTCTAAAGTAAAAAATTTCCACCAAATCAAATTAAAAAAATAACCAAATCAGATAAAAAACAATTTTTGTTCATATATTAAATGTTTCAATTATATAAATCACAAACATTATTACAAAAACAAAGATATAACAAAATATATACACAAAAATATATAATTCATTTAAAATGTAAATTTTACTATTGTAAACTGTAACTGTACTTGTACTTGTACTTAAACTTAACTGTTAACTGTAAATATAACTTTTCGTTCTTTCTTACAATATGATTTATACGCTGGGGGGCGCTGTAGGTAGAGCGCCTGTCTTTCAACCGAGAGGTTCCATGTCTGAGGGTTTCATGTCTGAGGGTTCCATGTAAAACCGTTAAAAAAAATTAACAACAATATATACTTATACAATATATACAACAAATATATTTAAAAAATAAAATACTAAAAAAGAACAAATGCATAAAAATAACAATAAAAATGTTGCACATAAAAAGTAATCCTTTAAATGTGACTATTTTAACTGGTTGACTCTTTGAAAGAATATTCGCTCAAAAACCATTTTTAAAGTACAATTTTTTCTCAAAACTCATCAATATCAGTTTTTTCATTTAAAGAGTCAAAAAGATTAAACAACTTCCATTGCGATTATTGTTACACAACATCATATTCTATTAATTTCTATACTAAACGCAATATAGATAGACTCTTCTTTATCCGATAAAAAATTCGGAAGCTATTACTAATAAATTTTTAATAATATTGTTAACCCATTAGGAAAGAATGAAAATGTCAAAAATTTATATACATAATAACATATTGAAATTATTAACGTATAGTATCATCATAAGTGCCTCTAAAATGGGCGATGACACCTTGTGAAATTTTTTTGAATTTATTAGGTACATATAACAAATTTTATTCAGATTGTGTTGTGAATATCAAAATTTTGTAATATAACTCAATTTTACCAAATACAAAAAAACATAATTATACGATGAAATCCAAAAAAATAATAAAATTGGATACCAACTAACTAAATCAGAGAGATGAATAATTTTGACATTTCGTTCGATCAATCGTAATCGTTATCGAAATACATAATAGGCACCTAAATTTGGTTTAATAATAACCAATACTGGCAACTGTACTAACAGTCATAATGACGATGTCATGTTCATGTGGATTTTGTTTCACAATTCAGTTCAGTTCACTTTCATTTTTATTCACCACATATAGAACATTGAGAACACGAAATACAAAATCTTATGGGAATGGACTGGACTCGAGTAGTGTGGTTTTAGTTAAACAAACAATAATACTCAGTGAGGTCAGCTGTGAATTGTCAATTAAAGTTTCAAAGAAATAGGAGAAGTTAGTATATAAAATTATTATACTTGATTATTTATTGTTTGTTTGTAATTTAAATTGAAAAATTTTCTTTAATAGAATAAAGATAACGTTAATTAAAATTAAAAATTTAAATTAAATATATAATATATATATTTTGGTAATATATAATTAACTTGTCACAAAATTAGTGAATTTAAATAAGATTGATTAATAATACATCTCGTTCATTTCAAAAACTGTTCAATGGAATTATTTGAAACGAAATAACGATGAGTTTTAAAATATAAACTTTTTTAAAAATTTGGTGTAAAACTAATTAATATACTATACATTTATGAACTATAACAACATATAGTTCTGGTAGAATATTTAATTAGTAGCAACAATTATTAAGCCATTAATTATTTTAAAAAAAAATAATGGCTATTCTATTAAATTCTTTAATGCGGCCTAAAAAATTGCGCTTTTTTAATAAGGAACGTTTTGGTACCTAATGCATTTACATATTTAAGGTTAAAAAAGAAAAAAAATAAATATATAGTTTATAAAGAACAATATAATATTGGACTTGTTAATTTTACAACAGTCAATTAAATTAGTGATACAAAAATTAATTTATAATCTTATTTAATAAATTATAATCTACATACTTAATTGTGAATGAATATTGCATGTATTCCATATTTATGAAGTGAATTATTTTAAAGAGAGCTTATCTAAATAAATAAATTTGTAACTTTCTGATAAAAAATTTGTTAAAATATTATTAACGATTTAATTAACCCACCAAAATGTATAAGTTTCCTGATTTATAATATGTATCATAAATTTGCACCATCAGGTTTTACCTGATAATAAAAAACAAAAAAAAAACTGTGTTTTTAATAAAAAAATTGTGTTGTGTTATGTTATAATTTTATTAATTTAACTATTTATTAATCAAAAATAAAACCAATATACATGTTGGTTTAAGTACAAAATAATTATATAATAACATCAATCTGCAAGGAAAAAAGGTAAAGAACATCCTGAATTAGCAAAATAACAATATGTAAGTAATAATATTATATATGTATATAAAGTAGTACTTAATTTATTTTTCGTAACTAGTTATTCATTATATTCCTTCAAATTAATGACATGACACATTAATTACATCAATGATACTGGGTAGCTTTCCGTCTACATGGAAGGAAACTGACAAGCTATTTCTAAAAATTGATAAAAATAAAGTTATCTTTTGAGTATAGACAACAAATATGAATCCGATCTCAAATATTAAATAGCTCTTTATGTGAGATGGGAAGGAGCATTAGATAAGGGATGAGAGATGGGTTTTAGATGAAAATACTTATGTGAGACTCAATATGGTCATAACCTCTGACCTCAAGCAGCTTGGATGTTAACTAAAAATTGTTATACAAAAAAAAGGAAAATAACTAAATGAACTTGCTAACTAAGACTAAAAGCAAGGACCAATTCTGATTATTGTGTAAATATTAACATATGTAATGAATAATATTTATTGACTGAACTATGTATATTTAAACTATTTTAAATTAGAAACTAAATATTCTAGTAATTAAATAAATTAAATAATTTGTTTATTGAAACTGATTTATTAATTTAAGCTATTCATTTAATTTTTAATTATTAATATTGTATCTTTTTTTTAGTTCGAAGAACGCCAATCAATGTTTCTGGAATTTGAAGAAGCCAATCCATAAATTAAATTTGTATTTTGACTCGTCGAATTTACTTTTGTTGTGCATCAAGGTAGGAATTATTTAGTTTTAAGTGTAAACACTATTGTTATTATTAGACTAAGCAACTAAATTATGTATGTTTAAAATTTAATTAATTTTCAAATTAAATTTTTTTTAATTAAAACAGAAAAAAAAATCAATTTAAGAATTAATATTGATTAAGAAATAATAGTAAAAAATATATTATGTATAATGAAGAAAATGTAACATACAATACAACCTTTCAAAATAATGAGGTTATTAAAATTGACCTAAGAAAAAGAATGTACTTATACCAATAATAACTACGATATTAAAAAAACATAACTATTCATTCTCAATACGTAAAAAATTAAATTAAATAAAATAACCGTGTTTTATACGTTCACACGTACGTACGTACGTCTCTTATGAATTATTAGCATCTTATGAAAACTATTAAATTTTTATGCTTACATATATATTAAGTTTGAATTAAACAAAATTCTAAATTTTAATTCCAGAAATTGATTAGGTACATACTAGTAAAATTTATCATGCAATATTTTTTATATTAAATTTTTTTAACAAATTTTTCCATATTTTATTTGTATCTACTTTAAAGTTTATTTTGTTTCAAAATTAAAATTTAACAATAAATGACTTATGCAATTGAAGTGAAACAATGATATGATGCGATCAGAGCCGTCTTTACAAATTTGGGCGCCCTGGGCTTATAATATTTATAACGTAAAAATGCTAAGATATGTTTTGAATTTCAGAAGATAGTAAAATATTTTTAGGCATGGTAATGAGATCATCTTTTTGAAATTTACGTAATAACTTATATTCATTGTCCACCTCAATAAATGCGTTATCGAGCTGTTTTTCTATACTTTCTAATTGACACAAGTTAAAAGAAGATTCGGGAATGTTTTTAATTATATTTTTACAGGGTTTGATACATATTGCCGAACATTTTGAATAATTTGAGAAACTGTTTTTCTTGGTATATTATCTTGCAATTGAAAAATTACTTAATAAAATAGAGCATGAAGAAATTACATTTTGATTTTCTTTATGAATAAATCTTAAATGTTTTTTTAAAGCAGCGGTTCCCAAATTTTTCAGGTCGTAGAACACTTCGCAAAACTAATAATTCGAGAGGCTCACATGTTTATTTATATAAGCTATAAGTTTGTGTATTTAAAAATATACTTATATACTTATAAGTGTTACAAACAAAATAAACAGTATATTTTTCTGAAATTCAATCAAACATATACGAAATACATAAAAATAATAAAATGAATAAGTAAAAAAAAAATCATTTTTATTATTAATGACTGCGGTGTTTTTGATTCTTTGCATTACATATTTTTTTTATATGAGGCTCAATATTAGAATCTGAATTCTTATGTCTGGTGTAGCATTCAGTCGGTTTCTGTACTTCGATTTTGTTGCAGCATAATATGAAAATCCAGCCTTTTACAAATATTTAGATGTGAAAAGAAATAAAACATGAATAGCTAGTTTGAACAAGTTGGAATACTCTTCTGTTAAATTTAACCAAAATTCATTTAATGGAAGTTCATTGTATTTTTGTTTTAAACTAGAGTCAGTAATTAAATCAATTATGTTTTCATAATTATTTACTTAAAAACCCACTGGCTTATTTGTTACTAAAAAAGGATTTTTAATCCAAGAGTTATCTTCAGGGGAATTTGGAAAATATTTTAATAGGCTAGACTGTAAGTTATGCAAATATTCTAAAATTTGGAGGCTTTATCATTTACTTGACAATTTATTTCAATTAAAAACTCTTCTAATGTTGGAAAACAATCAAAATGATTTTGTTCAACTTGAGAAATCCAGTAGTTTAATTTTTTATTAAAAGATGCAAGCTTATCTTGTACGTTAAAAATTGTAATACTTCTTCCTTGTAATGATAAGTTAATTTCATTGCACTTAGTAAAAATATCTGCTAAATACGCAACAATTATCAACCATGAAGGAGTGGTTAATAGGTCTCTTTGCGAAATTGTTCGACGAGAAGAAAACTAATAATTCGCTTCGAAGTTCAAAAAGTCTCACCAATGCTTTTCCTCTGGATAGCCACCTAACTTCGGTATGTAATAAAAGTGCTCTGTGGTCGCTACCCATTTAAATGCATAAAATTTTAAATAATTTCGATTGAAGTGGTCGTGATTTTACAAATTTGATTATTTTTACTGCTTTATCCAAAATAGTTTTTAAATAAGGCGACATTTTTTTGGTTACTAATGCTTGTCTATGCAAAACGCAGTGGCTTTTTGTGGGACTTGTAGCTACTTGCAGAATACTTGTTACAACTCCCTTCATCTTTCCTACCACGGCTTGTGCACCATCTGCACAAATATCGTGAATTTCTTCCATTCGATTTTGTAATGTAATTGTTAATAAAATTAAATATATCTTCTCCAGCAGTTTTTTCTTGCAGATATTCGCACATTAGTAAATTTTCTTCAATACTATTATTATGTACATACCGCACGAATACTAATAAAACAGCGAGACCGGCAATGTCTGTTGATTCATCCATTTGCAATACATATTCACTACAAAGTTTAAGTCGATTAATAAGCTCCAATCAGTAGAAAGATATTTCTGCTCGTTTTACATTTGCTTTGTTTACATTATATGTGTCTTCATTATTTTTACAAAAAATCATCTGATGAAATCTGATTTTGTTTGGTGTTTATATTTTTAATGTGCATTGAATTTGTTCCATGAGGTTCCAAATGTGTGACTATATTAGTTAAGGTTTTTTGGCATACCTTGCAATAACTTTTACCAATTTTTTCTTCCAACCATATGAACTTTTGGAGCCATTGATTCCGGAATATTCTGGGTAGTTCTTTTGCATTTTTAGTTCCATCATTTTCACTCACACCTTGACTTTCATTTACGGGTATTCTAAAATAATTTTGAATACAAACTTTTACATATATATTACACACTGAATAGAAATAAAATCAAATTAAAAGAAACAAATTATCTTTAATCAATATTTTAAACTACATAAAATTACGTTTCATCTCCATTCAAAGGGGTAGCGGGAGCGATCAATTTATTCGATATAATTTTAATAGAAGTTCTTGCAACAATCTTCCTTTTATTTATTAAATCATCAGCATCTTTTTGAAGTTCAACATTCGTATCCACTTTCATTTTTTTACTTGTTGCATTATTATTGTTTTTATCACTACGGCGTCTTCTTTATCTTTAATACGTTTTTTTATAACAAATCTTTAAAATGAAATTGTTAGTGTATAATACAAATATAACCCATTTTTATTTTTAATTTTAAATTTTCCAAAAATATATCAAAAAGTATCTTTTTTTTAAAAAATGTATCAAAAATGATACATTTGTATCAAAGTGGCAACGCTGGTGGTTAACTTCTTCCATCTCTTGGCTCTCTATCAGAGGGGAGAATCTGTTATTATTATGTACAGAGACTAAATCACATGTTTCATTTATTTTATTCAGATTTGCATTATTTTTAAGTAGAATTTCAATTCGAAAAACACAGTCACTTTCAGCCACTTTCTTCCTGCAGATTGGTAAATTGAGGAGAACCCATTTGCTATATTATTTTTGATAACCAGTTCAAATGCTAAGGATTTTACATAGTCCGACGTCAACCGATATTTTCTGATATTTTATTTATATCAACAGATTAAATTGACGCATCACAGTTTAATATTACATTTTTTTTTATTTTGCCTTCTTCTAAAACGTTCACTTTGTATCTCAGATCCTGTAATTCATCACTCAATTTCTTGTTAAATTTCTTAACTCTTGTTTTCCAAAACTAGTTTATTTATTTTTTTATTAATTTCATCATATTTCAGAAATTCAACCGGCTTTAGTGTTTGTTTACAAACATTATTACATACATTTTTATATTTTAAATTTAGGGTTACTATAACATGCTGCATTTCATTTGCATGTAGTGCCATTTGGCTGTTTTTTATTTGACTGAATATGATAAATATTCCTAATAAAATTTTTATGTAGCAAGTTTTTATCAATCAACGGGTATCAGAGCTAGATCTTCTACACTCAGGGAAAAATCCTATAAAGTTAAAATTATTTCCTATTAATTCAATTAGATTTTACTATTAAAATTCGTCAATGGGATATACAGTTTTAAAATAACAATTTGAATCTTATTAACCCTTTGACTCGGGAATTATTAATTTTCGAAATAAAAATTATTTGTTTAACTTTTTAGTGTTATATATCTCCCAAGATAATATAAATATATTTAATTAGAAATTTTCACCCCCCCTCTAGCTTTTGTGGAACGTACGCATTTGCGTACAAACATACTGAACAGGTATTTCAGTTCTTAATAGATTATCTAAAAAGTGAAAAAAAGGCTCAAACGTAAATAATAATATCATAATTTATTTATGTATTCAGTAATTATACAGTAATCTTAAAAATAAATTCAAAGTTCAATTTCATTATATTATTGTAATTATTTTTAAAACTAATAAAAAAATAAAAAAAAGGCATTTACTTCACAGCCAATAATTATTATTACAAAAATAAAAACTTGATTTCAAAAATATGTACGTAAATTATTATGGTTCTAACTATGGTTTCGTGTGAAAATCATAGAAACAGTTTCGGTCTTTATTTAGGCAAAGATGCACTTTGCACTTGATGCACATAACTCTGGAACGACCTTTGCATTTATTATTCTTACAACGCGAACATTCTGGAGCATTATCATGAGAAGGTAAATGACCAAAACCATCATACCGAACGTCGAGAACAGGTCGAATTTCAGATTTTGTAATTTTTGGTGAATGTTGCTGGATTTCCAGAATTCCTTGGACAGATGGCCGGCCCCTTTTAGCTCCATTTTGGCGATAAATTTGGGTAAGTGTTCTTCCCAAACTTTGCTTAAAATCTAGTAGCTGCAAAATCTGATTATTTGGAATACATTTTTTTGTCATGTCTTCACGATATTGAATCCAACTGGAACAGACTCCAATATCAATAAAATGAAATATAACACGTAGAGTCCATTTCTTTGATTTAATAAATACTCTATAATATGACATAAGTTGATCTAGCAGATCAACTCCACCCATTCCGTTGTTATAATGAGCGACAATATTTGGTTGATTAATTTCAGTATATTGTTTAGTTTTTTTATCAAAACGACGAACAACATGCTCTTCATTTTTACCAACAAAATTTGAAACCAGATGTACAGCTTTATTGTCTTGCCATTCCTTTTCTGAAAGACCTACATTCGATTCCATATCTACAATTAAAGTATTGATATAAGTATTCACATAATTTTTTATGCAATACACTTGTTTTGTACGCAAATGAGGACATGTACGCATTTGCGTACGTAAGATTTCTCTATGTATGTACGCAAACGCGTACATCTTGTTTTAGGTATTAATAATTCACTAAAATTAACTTTTTTAGGTTAAAATTCAAGAAAGATTAAAAAATTTACTTTTAATTAATAAAAAAAGACCCACTAGAATGTAATTAACTATACCAATAGTAAAATATAACAATAATTCAAAAGCGCTCACCTGCACAATTTATTGCACTTGCGAAGTCTTTTAGAATTTTAAGTAAACTAATATTATTGCAATCTTCTACATAATTTATTTTGACATATGAAGAGAGAATATTATTTTCTCTTCGTAATAAATAATCTCTTATTAAATTTTATTCACAAAAAGCGCGGGAATTTAATTTGGAAATTGATGTACGCAAATGCGTACATGCCTAGTCAATCGGTTAAATCAATAGTTGAAATGTACCATTATTTTAACAGTATTGTCCTATAAATACTATAGTCCATCACATTATAATTTAATAGTATATCCTATTATAATAATAGTTTTAATAATATTAATTTAATAAATCTAATAGTATGCATACTATTATTTTAGTAGTATTGTCGAAGGGGTATATATTTTTTTTTCATAATAGAGCATCACATTAATTTAATTATTAAATATTATTGCTTTATACTTCTTATCATATTAATTTAATGAGGCAAATCCTATATTTCCATAGTACCTAGGTTTGTTATGTAAGGTTAAAGCAGTTTATGTTAAATGAAATAATATTTATTATTATTAGATTATTTTATTAAAAATTATTTACTTTTATTTGTACTTAATTGACTTGTTTGTACTTTAGTATAAAAATTGAAATATATAGCTTAAATCTATAAAAATAACTAATAACTAAGGTAAGTGGATATAATACTGACAGTGCATCCGACAAATTCCACTTTAAATTAAGTTTTTTTTATATAAATTATTATTATTTTCCCAAAAAATTGTTTTTTCAGAAAATTTAGATATTTAAGAGTAATTTGGTTAAGACAGAAATTAAATTTAAAACTTTTTTAATGATTTAAAAAAATGAGCAACAAGAAATTTTTCTCTAATACTGACAGGCGTAAAAATTGTTGAGTCTATTACTGACAGTTTTGGTTCCTAATACTGACATGTGCATAGTAATGCAGTTTCTAACAGCGTTATAGATAATAAATATAAATCACAAATAAAACGACTAAGTATTTAAGTATATCTTAAATGTATTAAATGTATATTAAATATATTTGATGAAATAAAATCAAAAGTATAGTTCTTAACTCTGGCAACTGGTCTTAGGCAACTGGTAATTCACAGGAATTGGTGTAATTCACACGCTGGGTGACGCAGTAGGTAGAGCGCCTGTCTTTCAACTGAAAGGTCCCAGGTACGATTCCCGATGAAGCAAAAAAATGCTTTATTGGTTTTTCAATCTGGTCTTTCTTCGACCTTTTGTCATTGGAACATTATAAATGACAAAAAATAATTGAGAGTATAATCTGGTAAAAAATGAAATACAATGAAACTATTCTATTTAAGAAGGCTTAGTTCCTGACAATAGTGGTTGATAAGCCAGTAATTTGATAAATAAATACTCGAAATATTTGTAGATATTGTAGTGTAAACTTGCAGTACCGTACTTAATTAAGCATGAAAAGGTGATTCTACCTAAGTTACTGTCAAGAGCGTAAAAAAAAGTATCACCTGAAAATATATATATACCGCGTGTTCGAAAATAACTTTTTATTGTGGTTAGTTAGCTTCATTTCTTAGAACTTTTTCTAAGATATGTGGAATAAGAATAACGGATAAAATTTTCTAAGAATAATTGAAAAATTCATTAGTGTTTTTCTATCGTTTTCCAGTTTCCATTTATGAACAGCTTTCTTCCATTCTAGCTTAAGAGGACGCAAAATCGGTAAAGAGCAATCAATATCATACTTTTCTCCTTGCAAAAGTCACTTAACGCTAATGACAAGGGAAAAATATTAAGAATAGAATTACAGGAAACAGCACCATTTTCTTTTAAATAAGGATAAAAATTCATTTGCTATGTATTCATAAAATACTTCGCCAGTCATCCATCAAGTATCGGAAAACCCCATTCCTCTTTAGGCATTTTTCTTTTCCTAATGCAATTCTTTTATATTTGTAGACAACCATTGGTGGTGCAATATCCCCAGCAGCATTCCGTACAATAAGTGTTGAAAGACACTCTTTTTCATCATTGTTCGTCATATTGTACACGGCTTTTTCACCTTTACACGCCACCACACAATGTTCTTTGCTTTACTGACATATTTGTATATAATACTGACACCCAACTTTAAGGCCTAGTATTGTAATGAACTAATCCCAAAACTTAGAGTCATATTTAAATCCACATATATTTAACTGATTTTACATTAATTAAATTATACAGAAAGTATTTAAAATCATATTAAATAGTTTAAATTTTACTAAAATAATTTCAAAATGTAAAACCTTAATACTGACATATTAAAAATCTAATACTGATCTAATATGTGGACATAATTCTGACAGTTTTTATGTTTCTTAATTTATGTGATAATTATTATGAAATACCTGTGTCAGAATTAGGACAATAAAATAATACAATAAATATCTAATGAAAGTAAAAAGAATTTCAAAAAAATATTAAATATTTAATTTGTAATAAGCTTTTAATAATTAATATTCCTTTTCCCAATAATGACATATGTGTCAGTATTAAGAACAGTATGTAATATTCGCTTGCTCCTAATTCTGACAAAACTATTTTAATTAAAATTAATAATTAATTTCACTTTTTTAATATAAATATATTTCAGTAATTCAAACTGAATAACAAAACAATGTATTTCTTTAAAAATTAGTTATTAATTTATACTTACATAGAAAATATTACAAAATAAAGGAATTTTAAAATTTAAGCATAAACTTTAACGAATCTTTGCAACAACACGTATTACCATGACCACTTTTGAATTAGAAGTGATATTTCTTCTATTTTGTATCGGGCTGATTTAAACAAAATATGAATCTTGAATATTTGAATTTAATTTAAAAAAAATAAACGGTTGCTTTATATGAATAATTTTCTTAATAAATGAAAATATCGCTTCATATGTCAGTATTACATCCACTGTCAGTATTATACCCACTTACCTTGTTATACATACATATAAAAATTTTGTACTTAACATATTTTTGATGTTAAACTTTTAAAAATTTTAAAATTAAATTTAACAAAAAGCAAAAAATAATAACCTTTATTCAGTGGGCATATTTCAAAAGCCTTACTTCAGCTGAAGAGGTACACCTGTACTGTACCTTCAAACAATTTGTATGGATTTTACTATGATTCTTACTATTTTTGTTATATTATTGAAAAATTCATATAAAATGAATTATAGGTACATCAAGCTGACCACGCTGACAAAAAAAAATGACTGATTTACCCACCCCCAATTACTTTTTTTACTTAAAAAAAAATATAAATTTTGATGAAAAATTAATTCTCACAAAGATTCAAGTCTCTAAGTCAATTTGCATTGAAAATATTCACAAATTTCAGATATTTATATCAGTATAAATATAATATATACATATTATTCATAAAATAAATCAAAATTTAATTAAAGTTTAATTATATTTTTATTTTTTTAAATAACGTAATAAGCTTGTGACATTAGCATTGATTTCTGTATTACAATTATAAAAATAATTTTCTATTAAATTGTAGACATTTTTAGTCTCTTTAGGCTATTCAAAATTCATCATGTGAAATAATTTAAAAGTTATATCCAAGCATTTTAAAAAACAATTAATTTATACAATATACCATCGTAGAAATGTTAAAAAGATTTTTTGATTCCTTTCCCATCTGCAATTAAAGGTGGTTTCAAAACAGCATGAATCAACAAAAACAATATGCAATCACGTGAATCTACAATTGATATAAAAAATTAATAAATTTTTTTTTTATGATACATATACAATTTATATAAATTATAAAAGTGTAATTTACACTTTAATTAAAAAATGATTTTTCAAATGTATTAAAAAAGGACTAAGACCATTCAAAACAATCTAAAAAAATAAAGTGTTTTTTTTTTTTTTTAAATTAATTTTGAATGTACTTACTATCGTCAGTATTCTTCTCCAATTCACTAAGAAGTTGCAAGGAAATCTTTGATGTACTATTTAAATTACACAAATTTTTTCTATAAATGTGGGCCACAATTGAAAAAGCTGCGAATGATTCTGCTTTAGAATATTTCTGTAATAAATATCAACCTTAAATAACACAAAAAAAAAATATATTTCTCTTATATATACGTATCGTCAGTTATTGTAATATAGATGGTAAATCCATATTTCAATTAATAATATGAAACAAAAAATAATGTATAACTTTTTAAAATTAATGAATTTATTAAAAAAAAAATATAATACCAATGAATGTCCAAGGCTGTTTTTAAAAAGGGGCCACTTTTGTAGAACGTTTTCTCCGTTACTTTTAATTTGTTGTTGTCTGATATGCAAGACCTTAGTCCAATTTTTTTCTACTTCACTCCAAGGTTCGTTGTTATGTGTTAGCCATATAGTTGTTTCTTCTTCTTGCTCATCTAATGTTGCAAATTCTGCTGTTCCAATGGTTGATATTTCTTCACACGTATCTTTAAAAAACATTATTAAAATTGATGAAATTAACGCAAAATATTTTCATTATAAAACACCCTGATGGTCTGGCTCTTGGTATTGTGGTTTTTTAAAATTCCTTAATTTTACACGAGCATTAATCGCTTTATCGTGAAGTTAAACCTATACGATTTAAACCTTTTCCTCGTTTCTTCAAATAATAGTTCTATGAAGTTACAAAAAATAATTACAGAAAAATACAATTTTGAAAAATAGATACAACAAAGTTAATATAAAATACTGCAGTTAATTTAATGGGTTAGAAATTTTATTCAGACTACACATGTTGAAGATTTACAACATTTATTTTATTTTGTTAATTCTTTTTATTGGATTATATTTTTCTTTTATTTTATGTTGATATCAAGATAACAAGACTTCATTCAAAGTTCAAATATATTTTAAATAACACTTAAAATGTTTTCTTATATAATTTACAATATTTTATTTTGTATAAATATGTTTTTAATACTGCCACCACTGCATGTTACCCTGACGAGTTCCAAATTTGAAAAGAAGGAATTTAAAATGAAAAATATGCACATTTTTAACTCATACATTGATTATAAAAAAAAATGAGAGAAACACACATCTGAGCGCCAAGAACAGTGAGATGATTGAGGTAAACTGCACTCATACGTTAATGATTTAGTGAAGGATAGAGAATTTTCTTCTATCCACCTCTTACAGGAACTTGCAACAGAAAGATTTGGGCCAGTCTGGGTACAAATAACCAAAGTATTATATATTTAAATTTTGTGTTTCGTTTGTAGAAAAGTTCTTAAATAAAAAAGAAAGAAAAACGCATAATTCCTTTTATTTTACTAAAATCTAAAGAAGGTAACATATTATTGCCGAAATATCGATATTTGTAAAAATAGACAAATAAATATTTTAGTAAACTAAAAGCAACTATGTGTTTTTCTTTCTTTTTAATTTAAAATTATTATGTTGTATTTTAAATATGTTGACGTTAACAAATAAGAAACTTACATTTTTTCCCCATTTGCTTAAGTGAAATTTGAATTTCGCTCTCGTACCCAAAAATGGAGCAGGAAATAAATCGTTTATCTCAGACTCAGTTGTGACAAGTAAGCTTTCAATATCCAAACCGTTTTCTAATATAAAAAAAGGAATGTGAAGACAAAATAGTGCCGGTCTGAATTTTTTGATTTTGGTGCTGCGAAATATATCTGTTTTACATCTTCTGGTTCAAGTTTAATGCCTAAATTTTTTGTAACTTCATTTAACACCTCTATTGGATCCATTTTCACGCAATCTTCCAGTCCAGATATCTCCAAATATTTTCCTAGTTTTTCTTGTTTCAATATCTAATTGGTTCATCTTTATTCGTTCCTTTAACATATCATTCTCATTCCGTATCTTGATGTTTTCTTCTATAAGGGAATCAATTGAGGCTCTAACCTCAAAAAAAGCTCTGTCCACATTATCCTGTTTTCTTATGATTTCATCAAGCTTAATCATAATCTGCTCAGAATGAATCTTGATTGCTTCCATAACATTCCGAGTTGTTTGCTCTGGATTAATCCCAACAGACTTTCGTTTACTTCTTTGCTTGCAGAGAACACAAAACCAGAGCTTATTTGGATCCTTCTCAAGATAGGCTTGCTGTTCATTTGACATGCCTGCGCATGTATAGTGGAATAGTTTTTTACATTCCCCACCGCTCTGAATATTTTTTTCCTTTTTAATATTAATATTTTTGTGTTATTGCAGATTGTTCTGTTTACCATTTTGACGTTGACGTTTTTTTTTAACTCAATAACCGGGCTCGGAGTACTTTTGAACACTTTCAACGACATTTGGAGAATTTTATTCTATTTATTTTATTTTTATTTTGTGGAACACAACTTTCGCTCCATTAAGTGATTTTCTTTAAATTCGGGTTATGCTTATAAATGTTATTTAATAATTTTAACAAAACGCTAGCAATGTCGTTGTCACTTCTACCACTGCGTTCTTCATTCCATATTGTACAATAAGTTAATTTTTCTTTTTCCGGAATTATTGCCGTAGCTGTTACATTAAATACATTTAATTTACGTCTATAAAAAAATATTGAAGAATTACCTTTAGGTAAACTGAACACATTCTGGAGGTCATAGAATACTATACAGTGACATGAACGATCCAAATCTTGTTCTGCTTTCGTCATATTTTTTCCGGTTATATGATTATTATAATCATAACGATCTTTTTCAGTTGGAGTTTAGTTATTATTGAACAAGAAACATTTATTGCATAAGTCTTTTTTTGGTTGTAAAAAAGTCATATTGAATTCAAAATTAAATATTTTGCGATACATGTTTATTTTCAGCGGTTCGGATGTTTTTTCAACGTAATAATTGTACATTTTAGTTAAATTCAAATGAGGTTATAAATATATTTTATCAGATGATGATCGACAGTAATGTGAATCTATTAAAGGAAATGACTTAATGTAGTCACGAATTTCTTCTAACTTTTCGACTGAAGTACTTTTTTTGATAAATTTTTTCTTTTTGCGAGTAGTAGGAGCTCCAGTTGGATCACATAATTGATTAAAACAATAATACACTCTTTTTTTATCAATTGATAAGGTATTAAGAAAAAACTGTCGACAAACTTCAAAATAAAATTGAAAAGTAAATTTGTTATTCTCTGACAAACTTCGACTGCGTTTCGCTTTTTGCGAATTTCAAATAAAATTTGTTTTTGCCTTTATCTGACAGAAAACAAAAGCTTTTAAAAATCAAAAGACGATAATTTTCAGTAAAATACTTAGAACATAAATAAAAACAAGTGACTTTCCAGCCTGTTTTCATTTTTTTTGTTGACTTTACATTTTCTTCACGATCAGTGTATTGTTTACCTCTTTCACGTAATTTTTTAATAGTAGATCTATGCCACATTTCAGGTTTTTGTCTCTTTCGAGTTCTAGTTGGTGTATTATTTCCTAAGTAGTTTATCATAAATTATAAATTAATTTTGACAATTTTTTAATTAAGTATTAAAAATTTACCTGATGATGGGATAAAATCTGATGGTATATCCATTAGTGCTGAAGAAACGGAAGGTAAATTTCGTGATGTAGCTAAAAATAGGAGATTATTATATAAAATTTTAAAATCGTTAAATATTAATTTACATTCAATATAGGGAATATCCTGCTCTTCTGGTATATAATTTGGATCACGCATCTCGTTACCAGCTGAAAAATTTATTTTCATAAAAATAAAATACATATTATATTATTTTCTAATTAATGGTGGTAGAACTCAGTACACATTTTGCGTCAGAAGATATATCCTTTTCCATACTAAATAATCAGAGTTATTAAAAAAATTTTACATAAATCATTTTGGTTTGATTACTCTAAAATTTCCTTTGCAACAAATGGGAAAGTGGAAGAATCGTCACTGGAGATCAATTTGAATGTTGCATACATACTAAAAAAACTTTAGTATTAACAATATAGTATATATCACAAAAAAAAATATTTTAAAAAATAAAATAGATTTATTTACTCTATAATATACGATTTTTAATTTAAAATTTTATTTATTCACATTCGCCCACATCTACTATCCGGGAAACTGAAAAAAATACTGAATATTGAACGATACAGCAAAATTTATTTTACATTTGCTTACAAACTATTTTCTAATGGTGGATTTCCTCTTCATGGACGAACGTCCGGACAATTTTATTTTACACTATAAATGATACACAAATACCATTCAGAAAAATGATTCAATGCGCGAAGGACTGACATTTGTTATGTAGTCAAAAAAGGTTGACGTTTGAAAATATGCTTACCTACATGCGTTGATATTACTTTTATTAAAAAAATTTAAAATTTAGTTAAGAGTAATAATGTATAGTAACATTGTAATATTCGAAAAAAATAAAATACAGCGCTTTGCTTTTATCCTAAAATATAAATAATTTGTTAGAAACAAAATAACCTTATACTAAAAAACAAAAAAATTACATTTCATATCTTTTTCTTAACAAACATTTGTGCAATCATTTTCTAACATGAACAAATAAGACGCAACATTAACCATACTGGATGATCATTTCATTTTGTTTATTTAGGATTCCTTATTTCATTTCTTTTTTTTTTTGGTTTGTTGTATAAAATATTTTTTTTTTTTAAAAAGCATTCTTCGACTTTTGTACCCTATTTATTTGGGTTTACTGGTTGAAGTAGAATTAAAAAGGAAAAAAAAACTTTAGTAATATCTGAAAAAAAGAGACTGAAAATATATTAAGTAAAATTAACTTAAATTTTTTTCAACTTCACCACAGAACGGCACCAGTGCCTACAAAATAGTCAGCAAATTTGGTCCTTGTTTCCTTAGCAGCGGTACTAGAATCAAAATTAATTGGTTGTAAGGATTCGAAATTATTTGAATCTCTCATCCAAAAACTCACCACAATATTTCCATTTTCTTCGATGTCAACCAGGCCTCGATTCAAATAATTTTTGCAAATCTGCCTTGGAAACCAGTTGTGTAACACGCGCACGACATTATTATGTTTTCAACCTGAAGAGAATTTAATTTTATTTTAAATTTTATTAAATAAATCAATGTATTCAACGTTACCGTATTCAAATTTGAAATAATTGGAGATCTAAAAACTCTCCACTTGGTACATAAAATACCAAAAGTGTTTTCAATTACACGACGAGCTCGGCTCAATCTATAATTGCAAATTCTTTGTGATACTGTTAAATTTGTGTTAGTGTATGGATTCAACATATTCGACGTCATAGTCAACAAACACGTATGGGACGTCCTTAAATTCGGCAGATACATCAGATATAATTATATAGCGCTAGAAATCTAAATCAAAATTTTATTAAAAAATTAGGATTTTCGATTTGATTATTAAACTTTTTTTACGGGAGGGAATTTTCGTAAAATTTTTTCCCAAATATAGAATTTCGGAAAATTCCTCCATCACTTTGACGTCCTGAAGCACCAACATCACACATTAAAAAGCAACAATTGTGGTCATAAATTGCTAAAAGTACCAGCGAGTGCATCTTTTTATAATTGAAATAGTCTGATTCTGACAATGCTGGCGCCTAAAAAGTTGTGAAATTAAAAATTTTGGTCTTCCAAAATATATAAATTATTTAACTTACCTGAATCATGACGTGCTTTCCATCAATTGCTCCTATGCAGTGCGGAAAATTCCATTGAGCATTGAAACCTTCCGCCATTATTTAAATTTTTAAAATTGCAAATCTTTCACCCTTTAAAGCAAATATAATTGCTTTCGTTGTTTCCTTAATAATATTATGGACTGATGTAGGTAAACACTTGTAACCTAATGACAAGCTTCTTTGAGATTCTCCTGTAGCTAAATATCTAAAAAATTGAAAATTTAAAACAAAATAAAATACAAATATATTTGCATTACCTCAATGTAATTACTAGTCGCATGTTAGCACTAATAAGCTCTCTTATTAATTTCTGCTTAGTAATTAATGGTTCAACTAATAAAAAGAGTTGTTCCGGTTGGGTTGCACTCATCCTCATATAATTATGAAATAATCCCCCATCATTTTTAATGAAGTAGATTTTCATAAATGTGACGATATGATCCACTTTCATCCCTATTTTGGTGATATCCTTACTTACTATCCTACCTTAATTTACATCCTTATTTTACTTTATTTTTAATTATAATAATATATTTGTTACCCCACAATAAGCTCTATTATAATTATTGTAAATACATTTTTTTTGATGTGGCATTTAACATTATTTTTATTAATAAAAAATGCCTCTAACTATTCTCTCTTTGTACATTCAACAATAATATTAAATTAGTTAGAATCTGATAACCACTTAACAAGATTTATTACCGATAGTTGAATAATCTTAAATCTAATAAAAAAAAGAAGAAATAAATAATCCAAGTAAGATGATAAATGGCGAATGGACATACCGTACCAGCTGATGAGACAACATATTACCAGCCAAATATGGATGAGTTGTTCCTGTCCAATTATAAAACTTATTTATTTATTTCTGTTTTATCTAAATTTCTTTATATATTTACTTTTAAATTTCACTATATTTTTGCATTAATCCTAAAATCTTTAGTTTTTACTTTTTAATTATCTTTTTTTTTTATTATTATCACCAATTTTTTTTTTCCTTTCTCTTTCTATTTTATAAATTTCTTTAAAACTTTAACCACTTATTATTTATGATTTTTATTTTTATAATTTATCAAACATAATTTTACAATTAGTATTGTCTTAAACTTTGTTCTTAAATATTTAACTTTTTGCTTAAACTATTAATTAATTTAAACTTTTTTTCTTTTTTATTATTATCCTATTTAATTTCTAATCAATTTTCTATAATGTTTTGTATTCTTTTTTTTTTTTAAATTGTAAATTACAACCTAAACAACAATAAAGTAATTTACACGCTATCCAACCTTCCTTTTCCCTAAAACATTATTATTTTCTCACCAAGAGTGAGCAAGTAACATATATGTGTTAAGAAGGTTTTTATCTTTGCTGTTTTTGTGGTGAGTACGTGACGTATTTCCTGTGTACGATAGGTACTAAAAACTGTCTTACCAGGAAATTTGTTTGTCATACCCACCACTTTTTCTAGTTCAGGCATATCATATGCACATATGTATTTATGTGTTTATGTATTTTTGGATTTTCATTTTTCTTTTCTTTTTTATTTTGTTTTTTTTTTGTTTTTTTTGGTATATCATGTTTGGTGTGTATTTTTGAACTGAATTTAATTTAATTTTAAATTTGTAATTTACTTTTTCCTACCAGCTATTCCGCTCGCAAATTGTAATAATGGTTGTCAATTTTGCAATAAACTTTTGCAATATCAGAGGTTTAGCATGTAACTTCCAATCAGTTGAAGCTCACCTACACTCTGAAAGACCAGCTATCTTAGCCCTAAGTGAAACGCAAGTTAAAAGTGATGATATTAATTATAATATCAATGGCTATACTTTAGTTTCACTTTTTATTCCACACAGAGGTGTCGCTTTATACGTACGTTCTGATGTAGCTTTCAACACCCTTCACGATATGAAAAGCTCCAACCCAATTTTTCATTATCTTTGAGCAAAACTCCGTTTTGAAAATACCCCAATTTTTTTTTGTTTTATTTACAGATCTCCCCAAGCCAACGAGCTCGAAACAGTTATGGTTATTGAGAACCTATCAGACGATATTAATAAAATTCTGGAAAAAAATCCAGAATGCGAGATAGTCGTCGCAGGGGATTTCAATGTTCATAACCGAAACTGGCTCAATTTTTCAAGTCACAACTCTCCGGAAGGCAAACAAGTTGAACTATTCTCAAACCTTTTCCAACTTTCCCAACTTGTTACGAACCCGTCAACAGGCGATCTTTTAACTTCTCTCTGCGTTAAGCTTAATACCAGCATTCATTGTACCGGTGAATCTGAGGTTGTAGCTCTTAATATCTCAAAAGCCTTTGATCGAGTATGGCATTCTGCTCTTCTGAGCAAATGTCAGGCTATTGGTTTGGGCAGCCTCTTTTGCAAATGGATTGAGGACTTTCTCTCGAACCGAAGTATACGTGTCGTTGTCGACAGTTTTATGTCCGATAACTATGCAATAAGTGCTGGCGTTCCACAAGGCTCTGCCTTATCACCTACCCTTTTCTTGATTTTCATCAACGACCTGCTCTCTTCAACCCTCAATCCAATTCATAGTTTTGCTGATGACAGTACATTGGTGGCATCCTACGACTTTTTAAGGAAATCAAACGTCACCTCTACCTCAATCAGCTCGAAGAGAAATATAATGACTAGCTCACTTAACCATGACCTAGCAAAAGAGATCAACCCGTCCCTACCCTGCGATTTCAAGGAGTAAACTTGCACAGGTCAGAGAATCTAAATATTTTAGGCATGCAGCTAAACCAAAAAATGCAGTGGAATGAGCATATTTTTGATACAGCTAAGAAGGATGCCAAATATTTGGGTTTTCTTTCTCGATGTAAAGCCTACTTTTCTCTAAGAGATCTGAAGCATATATCTATCCAATAATATGGCCAATATCTATAAAGCATATATCCGACCTAAGATGGAGTACAATTCTCACATATGGGCTGGCGGCTCCCTAACTTCACTAGGTTTCCTGGACAAAATCCAAAATCGCGTCTTACGCCTATTTGGCGACCCTATCGTCCAGTTAACCTTTACTCCTCTTAACACTCGTCGAAATGTTGGAGCTCTCTCCCTTTTTTATAGATATCTTGTTGGAAATGACACTTGTTCTAATGAAATAAAATCACTAATGCCTCCCCTCAAACTATTCCGGCGTAACACTAGGGAGGCTTCAAGTGCACATTTCTACTGTGCACTGTGGAAATACCTAGGTGGTCTAAAACTGGTTTTGGAAATTCTTTTATTGTAAGAACTGCTAAAATGTGGAACATGCTCCCATCTCACGTGCTCCCTACCGACAAAAATGCTCCATTATACAATTTGCAACTTTTCAAAAAGAACCCCTTCAGGTTCGTCTCCAACTTATCGTCCAATTCTTCTCTATCATCCTTTTTCCCTCCAAATCCTTTTTTTTCCTTACCCACACCTACAATAATTTTGTATAAAGGAATCCTTTCCTAGTGTTTGGGTAGCGTGTACAAAAAAAAAAAAAAGTTTTCTGTAGTTTTAAGTCATAATTGAATTATTTAATTATTATTATAGTAAGTTTTTTGTTATTGGACTATAAATTTTAAGATTTTTGTTTTATTGTACTTATTGAGAATAAAGAATTTTAAACTTAACTTAAACTTATATGGTCTAACCCAATATTTTTTTTTTTTTTTGTCTTTGCCACATTTGCATTCTTACCAGAATTTTCATCCATGAGTGACAAATGAATTAATTTGGCGATTAGGGATACTTTCATTCGCTTTTTAGCTAAAATGCTTTTAGCTTTTTAGCTTTTTAGAAAAACTTAGTTTACAATTGTCCGAAATCATATAATGAATTGTCAGAAGATTGTAAAATTATTAATAATATTTGTTAATTTAAACAGCAAATCCTTAAATATATTTTAGGAAATTAATAAATTTCAAAAATTAAATTGTGAAATAGATTGTAAATAGTACAACATTTAAGTAAAATATCTGTAAAATTTTTAGATTTTGCATTTTTTGTTCTTATCTTTTTGTTTTCTTTCCAAGTTAATATTAACTTAAATAAAGTATATAAATATACCTATATAAATTTATTCACTATAAGTTTAAGTTTTTGTAATTTTTAATATGAATAAGAAAAACAAAACAAAACTTGAACTAATTTTTTTCGGTATGAATAAATAATAGGTATCCAAAATTCACTTTCTTATATGTAACACTAATTATTATAACCTTCACTGTGAGGTTCTTAAATATTTTTCACGTTGCAATTATTTTATAAATTTATGTACTAATTTAATTATATATATGTATGTACATATATTATAATAAATAAATGAACAAAACTAAAAACTATTAAAAATATAAACTTAAACAATCAACACAAATTAATCTTATACTATATAGCTTAATATAGGTAGATGTTACTATGAAAACATAGGTAAAATCAAAAAGTATTTTATATAGAAACAAATAGTGGACTCATGAATATGTCAAACTTCTAATTACTGTACGAAATTAAAAAATTCTCTGGTTGTTATTTAAAATAATCTCTTAACAAATTTTTTATATCTTTCATTTCGTGAGAACGTTCTCTTTCCAATAATAACTTTTCCCTTTCAATTTTGAATAACTCTTCCATCATATGCTTATCGTTTTTCATTGAAATTTGCATAAATTCTTGTATATCTCGTTTTTTTTTTGTTTTGGTGAATTTTCAGAAACTGCGCTTTGCGAAATTTCAGTGCATCCATCTCGGTTTCTTCCAAAAAATCTTGCAAATTAGATTCTAAAATGTCTTGAGGAACATTTATAGAACTTCTAGTACCATAAACCTAAAATAAAATTTACAAAATATAAAATTCATAATTGAAACAAATTAGTAATAATTTTACCTCATCTAATAAATCAAAATATTCCCAGCTAGTACATGCTTCACCTGAACTTCCATTTCTTCTTTTGACTCGTTTGTAGGTTATTATGATATTTAAAAACTTCTTATAAATTTCCTCGTCATCAAAAGGGGAAAAAATATATTTTTCTTTATTTTTTTGTAATACTTTTTTGAATGAAATTTTTCTTTTTTCCCTTTTGCCAATAAAATTTGACTCAAACTCTAATCGTACCGTAATTAGCAGTTTAATATATTCATGAGTCCACTTTTTGTTTCTTACATGATCTCTTCAAAATTTTCCATGTTTGATTTAAAATTTAGTATAAAATAAAGGAATAAAATTTTGGATTTCACAAATTACGAAATAAGTTGGAATTTGAAATTTGAATTTTATATTTATTTAGTTGTCATTTTCTGATATTACCAAAGTTATAAAAAATTTAGCAAAAAAAGTCCAGAATTTACCAAAAAATGTCAAAAATATTGAAAATATAACTAAAACGAAAATAAAAATTCCAATAATCCTTGCAATACTGTATACCAGAAGTTTATAAGAAGCATTGAATTTTTTTCCGATTCGTGCTCTGCTTTTTTTTGCGCATTTGAAACTTATGTTAAACAATATGGAACAATTTGGAATAGACTAGATTGTAAAAATTTTTTTGTGTACAATATGGAAGATGATGCAACTTAGAAAAAACTTTTTTTTTACAATATGGAAGTCACGGGTACATAAATTTTACATATATATTATAATATAATTTTAAACAATGTATATGAAACGTATAAATAAATGTATATTTTCCAAAATTTTTATTTTCAACTGGTTTAAATTTGGTAAGTTGTCTCTACTTTCAATTGCTACTATAAATCTTTTGAATTCACTTGTCAAACTACTTAATAAAATTATGCTCAGCAAATGATCGGTACGTACATTAATTTCATGCAATTTTAGGCTGACCAGATTTCTCAGAACTAAAAAGAGTATAACTAAAAATATAAATAAAAATCATAACAAAAATAATGTATAGAATACAAAATAAAAATATTTATTTATTTTATTTATTAATAATTCATAAAAATAATTTTTGTTACGAAAAAACAAGAATAAACTAAACAGAAAACGTACTTCAGGTATAAAATACAAAATAAAAATAATATATTTTATTTTATTTTTTAATTACTTAATAATTATATTTTTCATTGCTTGCAGCCCTTTTTAGCAGTAGTTTATCCTGCTTTATAATATCTTTAAATTCAATGCAAGTCAAATTAATATTAGTTTTTAGTTTTAATACATTTTCTAATGATTTGACCGAAAGTTGACTTTTTTCTTTCGACCAATAATTATTAATGATGCTGAAAATGCGTTCACAGTCTGCGTTTGTTCCTGGCAGGCATAAAAAAAATTCGACAGCCGAATAAATACTTTGTAAATTAATATCAGAACTTGTTGTTTTAAATATGTAGCTCCATTTCTCCAAAATTGTTGTTTCTTTTTCTTCATTTTGTGTTTGCTCTATACATGTTTTAACAACATGGAAAAAATCGCACAACATATTTTCATCTGTAGAAATATTTGGAGAATTATTATTTAAATTTATTTTAATAATTTTTTCGTTAAAATAGTTGAAAGATGTTCTAAATTCATCATATGAATGTACAGATTGTAGCAAAAAAGGTGAAGTGATGGAAATATCTTTAAAAAATCTGTTAGACCATGTATTTAAATAATTTATGATTTCTGTATAAAATCGATTAACAACCGTTTCTACATATGTTCTATTTAAAGTATTATCTTTTTCTATATTTCGTAGTAAATTTTCAGCTGTAAATGGAATGAACATTATATTCAAACGATGGTCAATTTTTTGTCGTAATTTGTAATATAAATCAGCAACCTCTGTTGCAGTGATATCATTTCTTTCACATACTTTTATTACATCATTAAAAAGTTGAAGCTGTGTTTGGATGAAAAGTAACCAGAATTCTGATGATTCATTTAAAAAAAAATTATATAACATTTTGCAAGGCTCTGATTCACTACTCAAAAAAAAGGATTTTAAGGCATGTACAATAGTAAAATGCGGTCCACACAGGGCAGTAATGATAGCCACCTCGTTTTGGAATGTATTAATAAAATTTTATATTCACATCCTAAAAATTCACAAAATTCTTTTAACTTTTCTGTCCGAATTGTATATAAAGAAAAATATTGATATATTTTATAAACAACCACATCGATATCTATTGGTATTATCTTCATAGACGCTGAGCTTATAGCATTATGTAAAAAATGAGCACCACATCCAATTGTTAAAATATTTGATTTTAATTGCTTTTCCAGAAGAGCATGTACATTATTATTATTATTAGAATTTTTTTTTAAAATACTCCCAAAATTTACATTAGCATTGTCTGCCACTAAGCCAACTATTTTGTTTTCTAATTCATAATTAATAATATCCCCAGCAATAGCATTGCTGATGATTTCAGCTGTTTCACTCGTCAAGCTATGTATTGCCAAAATACATGTTTTTATTTCCAAATTATAGTTTTTCATTTTCACATATTTGGCTAATACAGGAAACAGTTTTGTGGCTTTATGGTTTGAAGCATCACAAGCGATGACAACAAATTTCGATTCATTCAATTCTTTTCTTAGGCTTTTTTCAGACCAATCTGTTAATACATTATCGACAATTGCTTTGCTCTTAGTTCTGCCACAACTTATTCGTTGATCTATACAATTTTTTAATAATTTCGAAGTACAATCCATATCACGAAAAGAATGACTATGTTTAATATTGTGATATATCCACACCAATTCATTAATGGTATGTTTCAGATCAGTCGAAGTGAATTCCTTTTTTTTTAAAAATGAATTTAGATTTGTTGCAGACTTAGTGGACGTGTTTTCAATATGCCTTCTTGATTGAATATGCTGTAGCACGTCATATTTTCCTTTGTTTTGTATAGAAAAGCTTATTGAACATGTAGTACATTTGGCTTTATAAATTTCATTTTCGACTGGAATTATAAAACTATACAGTTTTGTAAAGCTTTCATTAAATTTACATTTCATTCGTGACATTATGGTAAATAACTATATAAATTATAATTATTTCAAACTTAACTAAACTTAAATTCTAAAAACCAAATTAATTATACTAATCAGACTACATTAATTTTTTGTTAGTTAACTTTAAAACAGCTGTTTAGAATTTAAATATTTTGACATTTCAATCTTCTCTGTAGGAACGAAACGAAAAATCCAGAAAAAAATTTACTATCAACCATTTCTTAACATTTCAATCTTCTCTGTAGGAACGGAACGAAAAACCCAGCAAAAAAATATCTACTTAGTACATTAATATCACGTCAAAACGTAACGTTAAAATTTATTATATCAAATAGTATTTTATAGTAATTTTTAATTGAAAAGAGTATTGTTTATATGTTTTCAAGAAACGAAAGAGTGAAGAGTAATTCGTCTTCGAATAGAGTATAATACTCTTTAAAAGAGTATACCTGGTCAACCTATGCAATTTGTCATTTATTTCAAAAAAATTATTTAACTGCTCCAACATTTTATTTTCTGACTTTACCTTAAATTGCATTAGTTGTTCATAGAGACTTACTTTACTTGCTGGACCTTGTGGCTTATATATTTGATTTAATTTATTCTAAGCTTCTGCCGAAGTTTTGCAGTTTTTGATATGAATTATTTCCGATGGTTTAATACTTAAAGTTATGATGGTTAAGGCCCTTTGATCGTGTAAGCTCCATGCGGCCTTAACTTCTGTAGTATCATTTTCCTTACAATTTTATCTCCACAAACATATGGCCACTGCGGATTAGAATACTTCGCATCTGCACATTCCATGTGGAGTAATTATCTCCATCCAGCTTTTCAATCTGATCTAATGCTCCTGACATCTTTATATATATATATATATATACTTCCTAAATTTTACAATAAATTTATTAAATTTATTTTTCGAACACCCGATGTTTTCGAATTAAAATTTTAGTTATTATCTTTGATACGACTGACGTTTTTTTTTAGCTCTGGGCCCATAACCTTTGTTGGTTTACTTATTTAAACAGAATAAACTCTTTCTTTATTATTTACTCATTATATGCGTAATGTACACTGATCAAATCCAGTTATTCTGCCACCTTACAGGAACCGGTTAACCCTCTCAGGGCAAAATCTATACCGCTACTACGAGAATTTTGTTAACTTGAAATTCGGGCTTAGGGGCCATTAAATAACAAAAAAACATATCACTTTGGTTCGTCAGCTGTACAGGTAAGCAGTGGTGGATGGTACACATATGTGTACCTTTTGGTACAAACGACATCATTTTTGTCTTTTTTTAGACCTATTTCTATTTTGTAAATTATATGTAATATAAATAAAATTTTTCAGTTTAGATATTATATGTTTTCGAAATTATTATATTATTAAACATAGTTGACTTACAGCTAATTACATATTTTTAAATTTTTAAAAAGAATATAATAAATGAAATATTTGAAAAGAATATAATATGAAAAATAGATGAAAGAAATATGTAGGTACTGCTACTGAAAATACTACTTTTCTGTGTGAAAGTTTTCAAAACATTCCGGACAAAGTGGCACTTCATTACAACCAGAACAGACAAAACGGGTTCGATGACCACAGCCTTTACGTCGGCATTTATTTGCATGCTTTTTATTGCTGCTGCGAGGCCAGTGTTTTCCATCAGACAAGCGTTTGTAGTCCGATACTTTCGGAATTTTTCTTGACAGATCATCGTCTTCTTCGGGCATATTTCTTGGACGACCTGACCTACGTGCTTTATTTCCATTATGAATTGAAAGGCCAGTATGTATGAGGCCATGAGCTATTTCACTTTTGAATTCAAGTAAATCACACTTTTCGTTGTCCTTATCTTGTTTCCACATTATCCAAGAGTTCACGACACATAGATTTAATAAGTGATAAAACAAACGCATATACCAACGTCGGTTGCGTGGAAAATTTCGATATATTGCTAAAAGGGAATCCATCAGGTCGACACCTCCCATGAATTGATTATACTTTACAATTATATCAGGTCGTTCAATATTTATAACACTTCTGTTTTTACGGCAAAAACGTTGAACTGTGTCTGTTTGGCCAACACCAATATATGAAGATATTACATGTACAAGTTTGTTATCAAACCAGCGTACAACGGATATGTTATCTTGTGAAGTAGCAACCGTACAAGCCCCACGCCCATCTTTTTTCAATTGTTTTTCACTTTTTAATTTTTGTGTAGCTTCTTTTATCATTGGCAAGCGCACGGTACCAGTATAATATGTTTTATTTTTCAGCAAATGATAAATTAAAGGTAAACTCGTGAAAAGATTGTCAGCAAAAATTTTATGGTTCTTTCCAAATAAATGTGAACATAGGCGTATTACAACATTTCCGCATTTATTAATTCCTAAAATTTGTGGCTCATTTATGGTAGCTCCTTGAAATAGTTCAAACTTATGAACAAATCCATCTGCACCTGCCAAACACCAAATTTTGAACCCCCATTTTTTCGGTTTCTGCGGCAAGTAATTTTTAAGTGAAGATTTTCCTTTGAATGGAACAAGCATTTCATCGACGCATAAAAATTCCCCTGGTTGATAAATATGTTCAAAGTTTTTATTGAGTCTTTCAATAATTGGACGAATTCGGATAGCTGTAACAAAAAAAAATTGTAATAATGATATTTTAATAATAGGGTGTAAAATAACACACCTTTATCTATGTTATTATTTGGTATGTCATCATTGTTAATGAAATGCAAGTTGGAACGTATTTTCTCAAAGCGACGCAGATTCATACTATCCGCTATTATATCGCATCGCAAAGTTCTTTCCCAATACATTCTAATTCGTGGGTATCGAATATAACTCATCATTAAATTTATTCCTAAAAAAACTCGTAACTCTCCAACATCTAATTTAAGCTCTTCTCCACGCTGTAACGCATAACGATTTGTTTCTTCTGTCATCATATTTAGCAACTCAATGTCCAATAATTGGAGAAAATATTCAAGTGGAGTCCTACCGGCTGCAAATATTTTTTTTTCGCTTAAAAATGGTTCCGAAAATCAACTATTGTCCTTATTTGCATACCAAATAATGTGACGCTGTTGTGGCAAAACATCGTCGATATTTATATCTACTGTTGCACTTGGATGATTTGTATCCAAGGTTGCAATGACTTCACTTGTACAAGGAATCTCATCGATAAATGATTCGGCTTCAAGTGCGATTTCATCCTCATCCTCATTCTGAGAAATTTCAAAATCGCTACCGGATGAGCATTCAGATTCTGCCATATCAATCTCATCATCTGACTGTTCCAGCAACTCCAATATTTCAATTTCATTTTTGAATATTTTTGGCATTTTGCATCTTTTTTGAGCAAATAAAGGCCAAAAGCAAGAGTAAAAAGTTATAAAAGTAGTTACAAAAACGTTAAGTAATTTGTTCAAAAATATATGAATTTCAAAAGATACACAAATGTGTATGTTAGAAAAATATTTCCACTCTGACATTAAATACACATTTGTGTATCTGTTTTTAAATTAACAAAATTAAAGAAGAAACACTATTCTTACCAATATTATTATTTAATTTAGTTTATAAAAGTTCAAATTATTTTAAAAAAATTATACACTTAAAGAATTTTAATTCTTTTTATACTTTTTCTTTATTTAAAAATACTACTTTTACACTTTTAAAAAAACTAACTACCTCACTACACAAATACTCGTTTTATTTTCAAATTTGACAGATCATGGTATAGCGGTAAACGATATTAACAAAAACAGAGATAGCACTTTCAAATAAAAAAAATCGCTTTGAGCTACCTTTTGAAGAAGTAAAATGAGAACTTTTTGAAATTAGATACACATATGTGTATTAAAAACCTGAGAGGGTTTTAAAGTTATTAGATCTTAAATCATTAGAATCCAGAAGGGAGGTTGTTGATATCATATTCATTATTAAAGTTTTAAATAATGAAATTGATTCTGCTTATGTTAGAGATATGATCCACTTGCACATTAACAACAGAAACCGCTTTAGATCGGAAAATATTTTTCGTCCCATATTGTACCAATTATGGTAAATATGAGCCTGTTAATAGAATGTTTATGTTAATAAATAAACAAAAACCCCACATCGATTTTACATTAAACACAGCCCAACTAAAAAAAAAGCTGCACTTACATATATCTTAGAGTTAATATAAATTTATAATTTTCTAACATTCTTTGATAATAAATTACAAAATTGTATAATTGTCAATTTTAATATTACGATCTAGAATAAGATTGAGCTTAAAATTAGATTGTGTTTGTTTTCTTTTGTACACTTATGTTGTATTGTACTTATATTGTAATATGTTTGTATTAAGCATAAATAAATAAACAAATAATTAGAATAAAATTAACAAGTTAAAACAAAACACCCATTTTTAATTTACACAGGTTAAAACAAATAAATAAGTCAAATTCATACAGGTTAAAACAAATAAAGTAATACAATAACCAAATGAATTCTAAAATCTAAAATCTAATCTAGTAAATGATATGATAACTATTTTTTCACTATACTTTCCATTAAATTTTTGAGATATTTTAGTACTGTAAGCTTTTCTTCTTCTAATTCCAGTATTTCCACATGGTGTCTCTCATTTTGCTCAAAGTCTTCTTTAAGGATTTTAAACATATCATCAATTTTTGTTTATTTTTTTTTATATTGCACCACTGGTAATATCAAATTGGTCATTTACAACTACTTCGTGTGATATTTCACACTCAGACCGTTGTTCAGATTCTAAATTGATACTTGCACTTGCATCCATACTGGAAATTAAACTTTCCTCATCTGGGCTTATGAAGCTTGACGTTCCAAATATTTCATCAAAATCTTTAAAATATACCGATAGAAACCCAACAATTCTACCACTCTGCTTCTTCCTATTTTTGATTCTTTTGTATGTTGTGAATAAATTTGTATATTTATTTATTATATCAATCTTTGTAAAAGTAAAATTAGCATCGTTTTCTTTTATTTTTTCTAAAACACTTTAACCCAGTTACTACAAGTAATTTTATTTGTGTGCGTGTCATTGTTGGTTCTTCACTGAAAGAAAGATCAAATTTGGTAAATAAAATCAAAAAATTGTTACAAATACATTAAATCATGATCAAAAAACTTTTAAGTGTTTTTGAGGATTGATTTTCCTGTAAATTAATTAAATTAGTGGCTCTTTTTTTATTTCTATACCGCTGACTCCTTTGTTTACTTTTTTTCTTTACGACGCTTAATTTTCTCCTCTTCTTCCCTAACTATTATTGTTCGATGTTTTCGATCAGAAGAATCTGCTTCTACCAATTTGTCATAATCTTCTTCTCTTTTTGTTTTACCGTCTGAAGACATCTTAACTTTTTGTTTTTTCTCGTAAAATCGAGGATCTAAACAAATATGGAAAATGGGTCCTATATTGTGACACTTATTACCAATTAAAATACCTACTACTATATTTTACTCATTACTTATATAATGATAAGGAATTTTTAATTTTTACATTTTACAACTTAGAAAAGATAAAAAAAAGAAAAATTTAAAATAAGTAATTTTTAATTCAATTTTTTAATTAAAGCTTTAATTATTAAAACACTAAAAAGAAAATTAAAAGTATTTTAAAAAATAAATTTTAATAATCAATCACTTTTTTATTTCCAAAAATTATAACTTTTGTTAAATAGGTATGCATACATATTATGTAGGTACCAATAATTTTTTTTTTTTATATAACACAAACACACCATACACAAACTTAAAATGTAGGTACCAATATTTATTTTTTATAAACACCATACACAAACTTAAATTAAAACAATAATTTTTTAAATGACTTAGGTCAATAATATTTAGTTTGCTTTATCCTTGATTTTTTTTTTATATATAATAATGTTATTCAGTTTTAAAAGCAAACGGTTCTTTTTTATTTTAGTTCAGAAATAAGACTGACTTTATTTTTCAATATAATTTTACATGCTTAATTTTTGTTTTAAAATTTTATAAACAAATTGCTGATTGTGCATTATCAGCATTTGTCGATCATGATTTGAATGAGTGGCTAATATGTTTGCATATGCCACATAAAAAACAAAAGAAAGAAAAATAAAGTTCAAATGAGTTCAAAAGTAGTAATTAAAAAGTAGTAAATAAAGTTATTAAATTACAATGATTTATTTTATAATTACAAAATTTAAAGAAACGGTATTTTAGTTTCCTGTTGAGAAATTCCATCCCTTTGTACCGTGGTAGGTACCACAATAGTGATGGTTTTGTCGGCCGTAGGTGGTATGGATGTAACTATATATAATACTTTATGTTTTTACAAATTTTTCTTCAAATCTAAATATTTTAACTTAAATATATAACTAAGCTATAAAAATATATACATAAACTTAAATTAGAATATTTTGTAAATGAGCTAGGTATATATTGACCTATTTATTTATTGACCTATATATTTTATTTACAATATACACATTTTATTTTACTTATTATTCTTATTATTCTCTACGTGTATAATGTCTGTATATTTATCTAGAAAATAAAAGAAAAACAGCAAAACAACATTTTTTTTTGTACCTATATTTAGAATGTATATATATTAATAACATTGGCTACTCACAATTTAGCGTGACGCGAGTTCATTGCATTTTCCTGTACCAAAATCGATCAACGTGTTAATAGTAAGTTTCACTTACCAAAATTTAAAAAAGTTGCCATTGCAGGCAAAATTTTTGGTGTCAAAAACATATGATTAGATTGTGTATCGAAAATCATAACCTATATTTTTGCGTTTTGAGTTGATTGAAGTGCATTTAATATATTTTAAAATATTATTGAATTAATATTTTTAAAATTTGAAAAAATTAGTTTTATTTGGAGTTTTATTTTGAACGAATAAATTGAAGAAATGGAGAGAGAAATTAATGTCGCATTATACCGCGAAAAAAGACCGCGAATGTTATAAAAATAAATAAATTTGTTTTACTTTAAAAATTAATGTTTATTTATTTACATTTTTTTAAAAATAGGAACATTTCAAGTCCTTGTACTTAATTGTAATATAAAAATAATTAACATTTGTTAGTTTTGGTTATAAATTACATATCACTACAGTTCATACAAGAAATGGACTGTTTTATTTTCAGTTCTTCTTGTTTTATTTCAATTAATTTTTCTTTTAATTTCTTTTGTCTGCCTTTTGATGTAGATGGTTCTTGTATATATTTAATTTTTCTTTTTTGATTGTTTTTATATCCTTCAATATGCTATGAGTTTTATTTTGGAGTAGCTTGTCAGCTCTTTCATGTCTTATCGCATTTTTCTAGAATCATTTGTATAATCTTTTAAATAACTAATTTTTTTTTTATCGAAATTAATTATTTTTTTGTTGCAGCACTTTCCGTTTGTTTCGGCGAGCTTGATACATGCCCAAGTATCATTTTGTGCTCTATTAAAGCTCTATAATAGTTTATAGAGCAAAAATTGAACAACAAATTTTCTCTTACATGACTGCGGGAGCTATATAGATACGGTGACCATTTTGGGGAAATTAAAAATACAGGACAAATGCAAAATTATGTTTAAAATAAAAAAAAACAGAAAAAATAATCATATAATATATTTATATTATTATTTAAAAATAAGTAAAAACAATAACAAGTCTTCTTGACTAGAATACAAAGTTAAATAAAAAGTCTTTAATTTAAAATAATAAATTTGGTGTTATAAATAGTCTTCTTGACTAAAGCTAACAAAAAAAAAAATAGAAAAAACTACATAAATGTTAAATTTAGTTATGAAGTTTGATATTTTTCCACAGAATGGATTTTTTTAAAAACATCTGGATTGTTAATTAAAAATCCTTTAAATTCTGAACAATTCATTTTTTTTTTAAAATTGTATTTTGTAATTAATAATGATCTTAAAGTATTAACTTTTAATTGCGATTTTTCTGTTGTCCAAATATTATTCATTATTGAAAACACTCTCTCGGTAGCAGCATTTGATGCCGGTAGACATAGACAAAATTCAACAAGTATCACAATATTATTATATGCAATCATATTTGTCTTAAAGTGATTGAAAATATTTCAATCCATCTTTCATCTACTGATATATTTTTTACCTTCCAGTCTTCTATTTTTTCATTATTTGCAAAAAATTTCACGCAGCTCACTTCATCAAATAAATCTTCATTATTTATTTTTAAATCATTTCTAAATTCATTTAGATAGAATAAAGTTTTTTCAATCTTGTCCCAAAATAACATATTTCGTAACAATATCCAATCGAAAATTTCTACATCTCTAAAAGCTTTATTCCACTGATTTAGATAATAAACGCATGTCTGGTAAAAATTTGTTACATGTTCTTTAGTTATTGTTTCATCAAAATCATTATTTTTCTGTAATTGAAGTATAATATTTTTGAATTTTTGACGGTAAGGGGTAAAAACAGTTCCTTTTTCGGTTCGACCAATTTAAATTTTAAATCTTTTAAAATACTTGAAGCCTCAGGCATTGAAATATTTTGTGATTCTACATTAAGAATAGCTTAATGAAATGTTGAAGCTTGGCAATATGCAAAAGATAACCATGATTCAGCATAAGGATTCATAAAAAAACTTCGTAATATTGTCGGACATTTTGGTTGAGACATAAAATATAAATTTAAAACTTGAAATAGTTTTATGATTCTTTCCAAAGCAGGCATTAAAGTTAACCATCGAGTTTTGCTATGTCCTAATAAAATTTTATATTCTATTTCAACATCCTCACATATTTCTTTGAAATTTTCAATTCTAACTGTATAAATATAAAAAAAGAATAAATTTTGACAATAATAACTTCAATGTCAATAGGTAAGCATTCTGCTGCAGTTTGTATGCAGTTATTCAAAATATGTGGAGCGCAATTTACACCTATCAGTTTTTGGCCAATGTAATTTTGCATTTTGTGAAAGATATTATTCTGACCTTTTCTGGCTGCACCACCAAAGTTACAATTTGTGCTGTCTCCACAAAACGCTATCATTTTACTAATTATTTCATTTTTTTCAAGAGTCTCTTGCACATATTTTGCTCTTACAAACGCTTAACAAACTCTTTAACATCCAAAATCTTAATCTGAATTCCTTTATTCGGCAGAAAGTATCGAATTAATATTGGACAAATTTTAACATTTTTGTGATTGGAACAATCTAAATATATTGTGATACATTGAACGTGTGACAAATCTGTTTTGATTGTATTTAATGACATTGGTGATATTATACAGTATTGGTCCTAAAACTGAAACTTGTGGTACCCCGGCTGAGACGGGAAATATTATCGAGTTAGTATTTCCGATGTTAACATGAAAAGTTCTTCTTTGCAGGAAATTTTGAACTAGTTTAATTAAAAATAAGGGAAAGTTCGATATTTTCATTTTGTGTAGGAGACCATTGTGCCAGACGGTGTCAAAAGCTGCATTTATTTGATTTTTTGTTTTTTAAAGATGAAATAATGTCAATTATTTCTTTATATTTCACTTTCTCATAGCTTTCAATTTCGAGGTTGTCGATACAACTAATTGAGTGGAGAACACAGGCTTCAGTAGCTGTGTCACTCAGATTGTCTGTGGTCCTATGTTTATTCGCAAAATGTTTAGCTAGAGTATTTGCCTTTTCGAGATTTGTAAAAAAAATTTCACCATCATGCTTCAAGGCAGGTATTGGTTTTGTTTTGCTCTTAATAATTTTTGTAACTTTCCAAAATGGTTTGGATGACTTTTCAAGTCCTTTTAACATATCACTCCATTTCCGGTTTCTATATTCGCGGATCTGATTTTTAATTTTGGTATTCAAATATTTCATTTGTGCAAAAGAAATTAAGTTCTGAGTGCGAATCCAATTTCTCCGGATGTCGTTTCTTTTCTTAATAATTGAAATTATGTGATCTGGTAACACTGGAATGTAGTTTGAAACAGACTTTTTTGGAACTGCTATGTTACACGCGTCACTGATTGTGCTATTTAAAGTCGATATCATATTGTCTATTTGATGGCAATAGACGATAGAATCAGTACTTGTTTGTTCAGGAATTTTTTCGATAAGATACTCTTGATACATTTTCCAATTTGTCTTTTTAAAATCTAAAAAGGTACGATGAAAATGTTCGGCGTCTCTCTGCACTTTTATTTCAACTGGTAAGTGATCCGAAGAGAGATCATTCAAAGATCTAGGTTGTGACATAAGTTCAGGGGTATTTGTTAAAAATATGTCAATAGTAGATGCATTGAAATTTTTATTTACCGAAATGTATGTAGGTTCTGGTGGAAATAGCAGACAAAATTTATTTGACTGAACTAGCTCATGCAAAGTATTTCCCCAACAATTTGCCCTAGAACAACCCCAGCTTTGATTTTTAGAGTTTAAGTCACCTCCAATTAGATACTTACCACTTATTCTTGACAGGGTTAATAGATCTTGTTTAAAAAATGTTTTGAAGTTATTTTTATCTGTGGTATTTAAGTTAAGTTTCCTTAAATATTTATAACTACCAGAGAAATAAACTGAATAAAGTTTTACGGTATATCCATCCTCAAATATAATTTCTATGCCTTCATTTTTTATAACTTTCGTTTTGATTAGAGGTAGCATTTTATGTTTAATATTTTTTGAAATGATAATGGCGATCCCTCCTCCACAACCGATTCTGCCATGGCGATAGATATTAAATCCTGGAGAAGAAAATTTTTTATTTTCATTTAACAATGTCTCACATAAAAGAGCTATATCTACTTTGTTATTGTTCATAAAAGCAAAAAATTCATCGAATTTATTTGTGACAGAACGTGCATTCCATTGTATAATATTTAAATTATGTTTTATTGTAATTTTAAGGGTATAAATACTTAACAGCCATTTCTGTTATTACAGAATATTGTTCAAACTTATTATTACATTTTCCTAGTCTCTTCATTAATTCGTTGGTGATTTGCATAATTTCACCAACAGAGAAAAGATTAGAATTTTCAACAGTATTTGTATTAATACAACTATTAATACCACTACTGTGATTGCTCTGAGAGAATAAGTTACTCCAATGCATTTGAGAGTTTGAATTACTAACTATGTTAGTATGAGCGAGTTCGTTTTTGCAACTGTTGCGTTTGTTATGACATTTTACTGCATTGAATGTTAAAATTTTAGTTGCCAAATAATAACATTGTATACACTTATACAATGCATGTTTTGCATTTAGAAACGTAACTTTATGTTAGTGCGATGGATTTACAAAAAAAATTTAAAAAATATTTTATTAAATTATGTAGTGGACGTATCTGTTAAACCTACTACTAATTCTAATTTAAAAGTAATAAAAAGGATAATTAGTAATCGTAGAAGAAAACGTTGTTTGTTCTTACATCAACAAAAAAAACTACAACGCAGAAAAATTCCAAAAGTATTAAATTTTTATAAAACTATAAAGGAATATCCGGAAGATATCTTCTTCAGTAATTTCCGAATGACGAGAAATACATTTGAGGTATTTGAATAGTACTACAATTTTCTGTGTTATAAAAAGTTTTAATTTTTTAAATACATGTACTTTTTAATTTTAGAAAATACATAAAATGTTAAAACCTTTTTGGCAAAACTTTAAAGGACGCCCTGGTCATTCTCTGAAGCTTTCTTTATATGTAACTATCTGATGGCTTGCAAATATGAATAGTTTTAGGGAAATAAGTGATCGTTTTGGTATTGCAAAAGGTACAACGTATAAAATTTCCGTAAAAATTATTATGCTAATTTCATATTTAAAAGAAAAAGTAATAAAATTTCCGTCTAACGAGCAAAGTCTAAAAAAAATAACGGAGGAGTTTGAAAAAAGTCGCGCGAGATCATTTCCGTTCATTATAGGTTGCTTGGATGCCACACATATTAAAATTTCGCGCCCAACAAAAGATGCTATTAGCTATTATAACCGTAAAGAATTTTATTCTATATTAGTGCAGGTAAAGCTTATGTTTGGTTAATTTTCAATAATTTACAATGTAACTTTTATTAGGTAGTGGTGAACAGTGACCTAAAATTTATTGATGCCTTCGTCGGCTACCCAGGTCGTTGTCATGATGCTTCCATGTGGGCCGATAGTCCATTAAAGAAGGCCATAGATAATCAAACAATAGAATACCCTGCAGAATATCACCTTCTTGGGGATCCAGCTTATCCATTGGAAACTTATTTAATGGTACCATTTAGGGACAACGGATTCCTTTCTTCAGATCAAATTAAGTTTAACCAAGTTTTAAGTTCAACACGAGTGTTTGTGGAACAAGCATTTGGATTTTTAAAAAAGAAATTTAGAATTTTGAATCATTTAGAACTTCAAAATTTATCATTAGCCAAACACATAGTAATGTCCTGTATTGTACTACAAAATATTATTATTGAAAATAAGAGTTGTGATGAGGTAGAATTCGAGGTAGAAAATGAAGATGTTAATAATGAGTTTGACAGTTCATTCAGCGTAGAAAGTACTAATGCGGAAGAGGCAAAACAAAAAAGGGAAAGATTGGCAGCATTATTTTGTGCTTGAAATTTTCTTTTTTTAGAAAAAACAATAATTAGAATACTTCAATATTTAATAAAACAAAAAAAAAAAAAACAAAAATAGTAGTCTTTTCATATAAAATTTCAAAAATAGTTTAAGTACTTATCACATTTTCATTATTTTTAAAATATAAGTAGGTATATACAGAGAATCAAAAAAGTTTTCGTACATTTAATTTTTTATTTATTTTTGTGTGTAAATAGATGCTGTTGCATTTTATTGAAAAAAATTTTAACTCAATTTTTTATGAATTTTATATATTATAAAAATAACAAAATAGCAAAGAAGAACAATTCATTTTTCAACAATAAATTAAAAAGAAAACAAAAACTAACAAAAATAATATCAAAAAAGTTTTCGTACACATATGCAATTTCATAAGTGGTATATGTATTTTTTCATACCAACATCAAAATTCAATATTTGGTTTGGTACCCTTTCGATTTTATAACGGCTTCTAAGCGATTTCTCATATTAGAAACCAATTTTGATGTGTCCTCTGGTGATATTTTTTCCCACTCTTTCAGAAGAGCAGATTTTAAAGTTTGTGCCGACGTTATTTCATATTTTCTTATACGACGGTCTAACAAATCCCACAGATTCTCTATGGGATTTAGATCAGGAGACTGTGGGGGTGGATTTAATTGTTTTGGAATGTTAAATATACACCATTCTTTAACAATTTTTGAAGAATGTTTGGGGTCATTATCCTGCCAAAATTTGAATGAATTTTTGTTAAGACCCATTATTTCCACACTATACCTCAAATTTTCTTTTAAAATATTTAAATAACCATATTTATCCATTATGCTTTCAATAAAGCATAAGTTACCTATTCCAGCAGCACTCATACACCCCCACACCATCACATTTCCGCCACCATGTTTTATAGTCGGTATAATATTTTCTTTTTCATATTCTTTATTTGCCTTTCTCCAGACTCTTGTGTGTCCATCGGAACCGAACAAATTAAATTTACTTTCGTCACAGAAGATAACATCATCCCAAAAGTCAATTGGTTTCTGTACGTAGGTGTTAGCGAAATTTAGTCGCTTTTCTTTATTTATTTTTGAAATAAAAGGTTTTCTACGTGGTGAACGACCATAATAACCAACCTTATGTAGGATATTTCTCACTGTTTGGGGATTGCAACTTTTTCCAGTAGAATTATTAATGTTTTCTGTAATTTTTGGAGCTGAAGTTTTAGGTTCATTTTTAATAATTTTAATAATATCTCGCTCTTCTCTTACTGAAAAAATTTTGGACGTCCAGTTCGTGGCTTTACTTTTAAAGTTCCGGTATTTCCATAACTTTTAATGATATATTGGACCGTAGAATGGCTCTTTCCTACGATCGATCCAATTTCTCTAAAGGATTTTTTTTCCAAATATAATTTTAGGATCAGTTTTCTTATTTCTAAAGTTACTTCTGCACCTTTTCCCATATTTTCAAACTAACTTTTTTTTTTTTGCAAAAAAATAAAATTTCAAAAAATGTTTTTCATTTATGATTAGTTAAAAAATAGTTTACCCAAAAAATTTGAAAAACAATGCACTGGCTACTAATTCTGTTCAATATTAATAGAACTATACGAATACTTTTTTGATTAAATATTTGAACTTTGAAATTTATTTTAATCGGGGAAGGCCAAATTTTGTGTTTCAAATTTCAAATATTGCAAAATAGTACTGGCAAAATATTAGAGAAATGAAATATAACTAGCATTTTTCAAAATTAGTGCAAAAAATACTAAAGAAAGAATATAAAACTAAAAATCGAAAGGTGTACGAAAACTTTTTTGATTCTCTGTACATAGCTTCATTTCAATTTATTTATTTATCACATAAGGCACGTAGCAAAACCTTTAAATCTCTCATTTCTTCAAGTCTTTCTTTTTCTATTTTCAGCTTTTCTCCTTCAATTTCCAAAAAACTGTCCATTGCTTTCTTATCTTCTTCACTCTCTTTTCGTAAAAATTCGAACAATTCATTTTTTTCACTAGAACGATTTCTAGAAATTATATTTGTCACTGGGGATAGTGTATTTTGGCTCGTTCCAGGCTCTAAATTAATTTCATCATTACTTAACACTTCTTATAATTCTAAAGAAGATATTACACTAGTGTTCGGGACGTTCGGACGTTCGGGACACAACTCCTAGAACCGTAAACATTGCCAATATCACCAAAATACTCCCAGGATATGGCAGCTTCACCTGATGTTGAATTTCTTTTTTTAATTCTTCTGTAGGTTACTAGAAAATTCATGTATTTTCTGTCACACTCCTCTTTTGAAAACGGTTCAATCTGGTTCAATTTCGCGAATTTCCCTCAAAATATTGCTCCATAGAACACTTTTCTTTTTTCGTCTTGATATAAATTCATTTTCGTTTTTCAATCTGCAATCCAATAAGAGTTGCTTTCGTTCATGCGTCCACTTTTTTCTCTAATATAAAAAAAAAAATTCAAATACTAGAGAAAAAAAACAAATACTGGAGAGAAAATAATTTAACTTACGCCATTCTGCAAATACGCAAAGAATTATTTAAATTATTTTAACTTTATACTAACTATTTTTATATAAGTTACTTTAACCTCCGAAAAATATCAAAATATAAAAATATTGTGGTTGTCTGTCATTCTTGTCAAACACATATGCATATGAAAACGAAAAGCAACCAAAATTTCTTGCCTGCGCTATATACTTATTTCCTACGTTTTCAATACATAAAAAATATGTTTAGAAACTTTATGCATTGTAAAATGTTGCTAAGATATGCTTAAAAACCCTAAACAATGTATAAGATACGTATCTGCTGCATAAACGAACTCACTCTATTTATTACATTGCTTCTGCTTGTATTGTTTTTATTTTGATTATGTGACTTAAGAGAATCGGGAAAATTTTTATTATAATTATTTGATAATGTGTTATTATTGTTATAATTATTTACATGTGGTCTGTTTTTAGTAAGTTGAGGCTTATTACGATTACGACTCATCATGTTCTGCTTGGGCAGGTTTTATCGGTGGAATAATGATCTCCTTTGCAATTTGCACATTGTTTTGCTACAATATTTTGGCATGCTTCAGTCTTGTGATTGCCGGCACAGTGAGAAGAAAACGTTTTAACGTGACAGTTTTTGGAGCCGTGTCCAAACAACTGACAATTATAACATTGAGTGATTTTATTTTCCCAACGAATTTTCGTATGGTTTATGTAACAAAAGTTGTTTTTTAATACATTTAATTTTATAGAGTTTTTTTCAAAATAAACAATATACAATATGAGTTCACTATTAAATTTAGTTTTTCTTGTGACTTCTTTAACATCAAGAACATTTAATTTAAAATTTAATAGAATATTTTTAAGTTCATCACAATTTATTTTATCCAAACCGGAAAGTACAGCTTTAAATGGCCGACTATTTTTCGATTCGTAAGTAAAAAATTCACAATTTTTTTTTTCACTTTTGTAAAGGTTTCGTTGGTTTCACAGAAAATTTTATTCCAATTGAATTGGATTTTATATAATAGTTAGTAATGTTGAATTGTTTCATGAGATCATGAACAAAGTTAGGTTTTTGTTTGATTAATGTTATGGGTGTAATACCTGTTTTGATTTTTGCACTCTCATTTGGACTGTCTATAATTTCTTCTTCGTCATCGTCACGTGTTTGCAACGGTGAGTAATAATTTTCATTACTTTCATCTGTATTGGATGAAGTTTTATATTTTTTAGATTTTTTATCCATAACACTTTGTTTCTGCGGATTAACCGCCATTTCACTAAAGCTAAAAACACGCTTTCGCGTCGGTTTAATTTTCAATTCCGTTAATTAACTTAGGTTTTTAATTAAGACTCACTTGTGTACTCTATCACGGTAAATAGAGGAATGATTGTGATCTAGTAAATCAGTAATAACATGCTTATCTCATCAATTATATTATTTGTAAACAAATGGTCAATGCAAGTTTTTGATGTACTTCTAGTTATAAAATTGGAATTATTTTGTAACTTATATAAAATTGGCTTTTATCTTTCGCTTATTCATTCCGCAAATACAACAATTATTACCCATTTGTAGTGTATTCATGATTTTGATGTTCATATATAATTATCTATCAACTACTTATTTATAAAAATAACATTGCATTTTAAAATGCAATTATTATTTTATTTTTTTAACACGTTCGCGTGCATTTGAAAATGAAAGGAGCTGCTCAGAAACACACTATCTATATTTTCTTTAATTATAAAGATATTTTATTGCAGAGTATATCGATATTATCAGAATTGACTAAAATTACTTAAAAAGTCAAAGAATTAAGGAAAAAAATTTGACTGCTATAGCATTCATTAGTCTAGTAAAACCTAAATTTTCCTTTAAGAGCCAAATGACTGCTATAGCATTCATGACTGTTATAGCAGTCATTAGGTCACAATACATTGCTTTTCGTTGTTATGTTTGAATGACTGCAATATCATTCATTACTCAAACAACTTTAATAGAAGTACCTTTGCTTATTTAGAGTGAAGTAAATATGTGTTCATTACAGCTTGCTATATCTTGGGGTTTCTTTTTTATTTGACCATATTTGTTAGTGGTTTCAACAATTTTAGGATGGTGTGCTGTAGTGATAGATAAAACTTCCCTTTTGTCCTTCCATTTAGAAATATAAACTTCACCTTTTCTTCTCCGTACCAACTCGCCTTTCTTTAATTTTTTTTCAATTACAACTTGTGGATTACCTTTTCTATTTGATCGGAGGGTACCTGTGCTGTGAGTTTAATGAGATAAAAGCTCTTCTGATAAAGTAAAACTATTGTAGTAATTGTCCATAAACAAATGATGTCCTATATTTAGAAATGGTTGCATCAGCCGTAAAACCAGTGCCTGAGTTTTAGATGACGTAACAGAATGATCTTTTCCTTCTTAAATTTCGACTGATAAAATATAGCCATCGTTTGAAGTTAGCGTGTAAAATTTAATGCCGTATTTTGCTTTTTTACCCTTAATATATTGCTTGAAATGCAATCTACCCCTAAACAAAAGCAATGATTCGTCCAGTGACATTTCTTTCGGCGGTGAAAATGCCATTTTAAAATTGTCTAAAAGAGGATTAAGTATCGGTGATACCTTTTTCAGCTTGCCTAAATTTTGTTCACGCCCATCTTCTTTTAAATGACAACTAAAACATCTTAGTATGAGTTGAAAACGTCGACCAGACATTGTATACGGGAAAATTGGTGAAAAATACAACGAGTTTCTCGAAAATAAATGACGAATTGTTGGACATTTTCTGTGGGATTGTAGCAGACACAATCCCAAAAATTTATGCATTTCTTCTTCAGTTATTTTATTAAATTTGTTTACTGGTCGATTTCGGGTGCTTTGTTGACACTCATTAAATTTTTTGCCGTAGACGTTATAAAATTAATAATTTTTCGACTATATTCTCCATAAAAAATTTATCAAAAATACCTCTGGGAGTTGAGTTTTTATCGACATTAATTTGAACTCCAATGGTTTCAGTAATAAATGGGAATTCAGGAATTTCTTTAGTATTTCATACCAAAATTCTATATTTTCGTGTTGATTATTACTATATATTTCAGAATCAAATTCTTCATTTCCTTCATCAGTTTCTGAGCAACTTTCGTAATTATCATTTTCTGCCACATTTGGATTATAATTCGGATCGTCACCAAACTCTCTTTATCATCCGAGAAATCAGGCAGTTCTTCATCCGAACTTATATGTTCTTCATCACTATCGTTTTCCTCAAACAGTTTTCGTACTTTTTCAAGGTTTTTTTCATACGACATTCTAATATACACAAGAAAAATAAATGTAACAAAAAAAAATTGTTAAACAAAAATAAAATACTAACCTCTCAGAGACACACTTATTTTTGATATAATGCAAATCAATTGGAAGCAATGACTGCAATAGCATTCATATACCTTTTAATCAATATGTACAATAAAAATTTAAAACATACTATACATTTTGGGGAAATCCCTTTTATGAAACTTTTAAACCATAATCAACGGCTATTTTAAAAGGAAAAAATGTTGCTGAATAATTAAATAGCATACTATTGGTAGCCAAAAATAAATAGGACTGCAATAGCAGTCATGCACCTATGCATCATAAACGCGAACGTGTTAAAAGTATGTATTTATGCATGTACCTTTTTTCAAAAAATTTTGAATTATTTTTCAATAACTTCTATAAAAATTTTTTCAAAACAAAACAAAATTAAATTTAAAATGATATACCTAAAAAAACTGATATGCATATGAAATCAATATGATATTTATATATTATGATGAATAACAATAAAGTTAAAAGCAAAAAATATCTATTAAGATCTAATAATTTTACCTCTTTTAACTAAATGATATGTTTTTTGTTTTTGTTTTGATAAAAGTTATATTTACGTAAACTGAGGACTGAGGAGTGCAAGTGTATTATCTCGTTAATGGATATTCTTTGGTTAAGTTAAAAAAGCATAAAAAAGAAATAAAGAAGGGCAGATAAAAGTAAAATGAATAAAACAAAAATTTTTGAGTATCGCAAATTCGCAAAAACAATATTCTCTTTTATTACTAATACATAGATGGTGGAGCTATGCTTCTTGAATTTTTTTAGAAATTTTAAAATGAAATCGTACATATTCTTTGTATGGACTTTACGCCTCTGTATATAAGTTCTCTGTGTCTCAAACTAAATCATCACTAAATATTTCAAAACACTAGAATACAACACAAGAAAAAAATTTGCCGTTATTCTGAGAAAATACAAAATAAACTTGTCAACATGAATGAACTTGTATATAATTTTATAATTCACGTGATCACTGGTGATACACTGTGAGTTTAAATTGTTAAAATAACTATAGTCACCATTAATTTAATGTGTAAAAATATTTTCCGTCTATGGTATTCTTAACATTCCTAATAAGTGCGGTACATTGGGACGAAAATTCACTGGTGGAGGAAGGAAAATTCACACCTGGAGGAAGGAAAATTGGATGAAAATGGGACTGGTTCACTGGAATCTATTATATACGGGTCGAGGGACTGTATTGAATATTGGTTGGTTAGTTTGAGGACTTGGGTTCCTTGTTGGTTGCCTAAACTTTGTGAGTCTCGATCCTGTGTTCATGGGTTCTATTTTTGATGTGTTTGGTTTATTAGTTGGGTAGTTATTGAATGGTTTGTAATGAGGAGTCATACTTTGATTAAAACGGTTTGGGTTGAAAGATCTGTTGTTAAAATTATTAGCCGGTCTGAAATTTTGATTTGATGATAATTTTATTGGAGGTCTCAACATAGGAATTTGTAGTGGTTTAGCTTGAATCATTGTACTTTGATTTGCTAGGAAGTTATTTCTTGGTTTTGGGTTAGAAAGATGATCACCTCTGATGTAGAAAATATTTTGCTCCTTAATGCAAAAGGAAAATGCGACGGCCAATGAGTCCGGTCTCATTGCACGGATTGTGGAATCCAATGGTTCTTTTAATCCCGACAGAAATACGTTTAAACTCATTTCGCTGTATAGGTTCCTTTTTGCATTAATTACATTTCTGTCTACCTCGTGAATTTGAATGTGATGTAGCCCTGTAGCTTGTATTTCAATTATATCACTGTAGAAATTTTCTACTGTTTTATTATTTTGTCTGAGGTTGTGAAGATCTTTTATAAGAGAGGTTTCGTTTCTCTTGTCAGAATAGTGTAAAATTAAGTTTTGCTTGATGTGCTCCCACTCTAGTGGAGTTCCATATATGTTAAGGACCTCATTAGCTTGGCTCTCAATCTTATTTCTAATAGCTCTTAGAATAATTTTATCGTAAATAGTTCCATCTATTTCAGTAATTAAGGTAAGAATGCCTTCTACGCTATCTATAAAATCGTGTAAAAATCTTGGGTTGCCATCAAATTTTGGCAAGTCCTTGACTGCATCCGGTATTTTTAAACAACTAAAGACGCGGTTTATAGCATTTACTGATTCTTGATTGGTCGTCATTATTGTTGTTTGATTTGAACTACTATTGAAACTAAATAGAGAATTCAAGCTTGTATCTAAAGAATTTTCAGATAGGATTTCTGAATCTATTTCTATAATGTTAGTACTAGCGTTTTTTAATGAATCTGTACGGACATATGGTGCAACTCTAGATTCTGAACTTTTTTTTTTAATCGTCTAAGCATAAGTTTAGATTTATATATATTATAGGTTTAATATATTAAAAATATAATATCAAAAATTTTATCAAATTTATATAATAAAATATTTTTGTTTTCTGTTTTATTTATAATTATTTAATTTTTATTTTGAGTTCCTTTATTAAAACCCTACAGTTAGTTTTAATATCTTTCTTTTTTTTTATAATTTTGCTTCTCAGGTTTTTAAAATGCTCTAAGTCTTCCGTATCTTGTAGTTGATATACATATAATTTTTTTTTTAAATATTAGTTTTATTTTCATTTTATGAAATTTCTTTACTTTATTTAATATTTAATTTTTTTTTTTTTTATTTATTTAAAATTAAAATTATTTTATTTAAAATTTAATTTTACTTATTTTATAATGTAAAATTTATCTTATGTTCTAAGGATTGTTAAAATTTGGAAAATTTTGTTTAAAGGATAGTGAGAAAAAGAAAACCATCAATATTTGACTTACGTGAGTACGTTAAGTAGTGCTATATTCATAGTTATTTCCAATTTCTTCTCCAAAATTAAAGGATTAATATCCACCGGTTATCTTGATCTTAATTATTTGAAGCAAAAGAGTTTTCGATTAACCTTCGATTCTCTATAATTTATTTCATTTTAGTGTTCAAAAACAATGTTCTGTTTTATTTTTTTTTTAATTAATTATACTATTAATTAATGAGGGTCACTAAGTTTTTAATTTTGATATTATTATTTTACTTCAAAGTTTTGTATTTTACCGATTTACCTTCGGCAATTCGTTAAAAATTTTAGGGTTAAAGTTATTAATACCGCATTTTCATTTTATCGAATAGGCTTCGATAACACGATATAAAAAAATTTCCCCAATTATAATTTTATTAACTGATAAAACGATAACCGTTATTTGGATCCTACGGACTGCGCCACTTAACTAATGCGTTCAAGCATTAGATAAAAAAATTATTATTTTATATATTTTTGTTGCGACTGCAACATTAGCTTTATTTTATTTTTCCGGAAATTTAAGTTAAGTTATAAAAAATGGATTTACTGGCAAAAAGTGTTTATTAGACAATTTTAGGTTTTAAGTTTTAACATATGCAAATGAATTTAGTAATAATTTTTAGTATGAAAAAATGTTAACACATTATTTACAGGTGCATGTGGAGATCACATAACTCGCGTACCAATAATTGTGGTCGGTACAAAAAGGAATTCATTAAAACATAATACATTCATATAAAGTGTGTGAATACCTAATTTTACCTGCTGACACAAGTAAATTCTGTGTAATTTTGCATGCAGAAAAGAGTAAAGGAGAACAAAATTGCATCTTATATGTGTAGCATAGATAGATCGGTTTAGTAAAACTGATATCATATTTTTATCAATTTTATTGTTTATCATTGTATTGGCATTTAAAATTGCATATGATATAGGTAAATATACAAATACGACGTTTTTTGTAAAGTTTTTGTTTTACTAATGTATATTTGGTAATGTAAAGTAACTGTAGAAAATTTCTGGTTAGCTCATTTATATTTAGCGGACTGTATTGATAATAAAACACTGTGACAGTTTATATTTTTAAAAAGTTATTTTATTTTAAAAACTTATAAAATTTATCTCATGTACCTAACCCATATTAAACAACAAGTCACGACAAATGATGATTAACGACTGACTAATACATTCTTTTTAATTCGTATTGAATGGTGTTTACACTGTTATAAAAAAATGAGGTATTAATTTTAAATCACACTGTAACAAATTTTTTAATATAAAATAAAATAAAATATAATGCTTTTTGGAAAATGAATTAAAATTATATTTAAAGATTTAACAGTAACATTGATATAATTTTTATCGGAATCTTACATACTTTTTACAATTACTTATTAAGTTTAATTCTAATTAGGAATAGTACACGTTTATTTCGAAGATGTTAATAATAATATTAAAGAATGATTGAGTGATTTTTCTTAGACAATTGCAGCACTAAATTTATGTAAAATCACATTTTTTTTTTACTGTGTATATACATAAGCTTTTTAATAAAATTTATAAAAAAAATAAACAGTTTTTTAATATTTTTAAAGTAATAACTTACATAATTCATTTTTATACCTTTATAACCTTAAACCTAATTTATATTTTTAAAAATTTTTAATAAGTTTGTTCGTAGAGAAAATGTTAGATTATCTTAAAAAATTAAAAGTTCTAAACAAATCCACCTGCACAATAAGATTTTTACAAATATATTACGAATTTGATGAATTTCATTTACAACAACAATATATTTTCAAAGTTGGAGTAAACCATGACAAGCCTTTGGATATTGATATTTAATGCTCTTGTTATGAAAATAATGACAAAGTAGAAAATTCTGAATTTGAAAAATACCATTGTAAAATTGTGCGTTGCAAGCTTTAATTATCTTAAAAATAAATTGTGTGCTTACTGCAACAAACAAGCATATTAAATATACTTTTCAATTTACTCTACCGTTAAGATTTTTTATAAATTTTACAAAAATTAATGATGAGTTTTTCAAATATTTTTAAATTCTGTTATAATTTTAAAATCTATGCGTACATACATATTCACATATTGAAAAAACCAAAAAGAAAGCCTTTTAACAATAAAAATTTGATTCTATTTGTAAATTTATACATATATGAATATGTATGTATGAATATATATTAGAAATCATAACGTAAATGAATGTTCCCTATTATTTGAATGTTTTGAAATTGTTTTATTTTTGAAAATTATTCAATTAAAAAAAGAAAAATATTTTTGTTTTCTAAACATTATAAAATTATATTATAATTTTATAATTTATTATTACAAATAATATACATGCACAATATCAACAATTATAAAAATCCTTTTATTACAATGTATATTAAGAGAAAAATAAAAAAAAAATATTCTTAAAAGACTACTCGATAAAAATGCTATCCAATTTGAAATTTTTGTACCTATCAATTCAAAAAAAATTCAAATTACCTATACAAATTCAAATAACAAAAAGTTAAAAACAATAATATTCAAGAACAGTATAGAGAAACTAAACACATACAAATTATTTAGAGAATAAAGTCGTATAAAACGTTCAAAAATTTAAAAATTCAAATTGAATATAGAAAATGCTCCAACACATTGATTATCTTCCGGAAATTTGGAAAAAGTGAGCTGAATATTTTCTGTTGTATGAAAATGTCTATCTTTATAGTATTATTAATCAATGGTTATTCTGATGTTTTTTAATTTTTTTCAAGCCTATTCTTAAGCATTTTCTTTCGAATTTTCGAATTGATTCCATCATGGATGAATTAATATTGAACCAAATCGGTGAAGCATAAGTTATGATTGGTCTTATTAATGACATGTATGCCACTATTTTTACCCTCGGTGATAGGTGTTTAGAGAAGAACATTGTTTTTGTAGCCATGACAGCTTTGTTTGCCTTTTCGACCTGTTTTTTTTATGTGAAAACTGTAATTTAAGTGATGATGAAGATACACACCTAGGTATTTTACAGTTTTTCTATTTGTTATTATTGAACTATCAGACGCTCTAAGAGAAAATTGTTTCCAATGTTTCCGAATGTCTTGGTTCACTTTATCTACTGTGTTTCTAAACAGAATCACTTCACATTTACTAAAGTTGATTTTCATTTTCCAAAAATCACAGTAGTAATTTGTTTCATCTAGCATATCTTGTAGGTCTATTTGGGCTTAAATAACTGATTTATTAGCTACATATACAATTAGGTCATCAGCAAATGCTACCGCGAATTCTGGACCAGACATGTTGTTAAAATAATTCAATAAAGAGCTTAAAAATATATTGAATAGAATGGGAGAATTAACAGTTCCCTGCTGTAGACCATTTTGTATTTTGAATGTTTTATTTTTGTAATGTTTGTTATCAGTTTTATTATATTTTTCGAAAATTTGTATTTAATTAATTTATATATTAGTGCATTTAACCAGACAGTATCGAAAGCCTTTTCTAAATTAATGAGGCATGCCCCTACACATTTCCTATTGTTTATGAACCAGTAAATATCTGAGGTTACTTTTGTAATCGCTTGGATGGAGGAATGTTTAAATTTGAAACCGAACTGGTTATTTGGTATTATGTTTTTTTTATTTACATAATCTATTATATCATTTATCAATGTTTCATATACCTTACTAATATTAGGCATCAAGCTAATTGGACGGTAACTATTGGTGTCATATGGATTTTTTCCCGGTTTCTTAATTGGTATAACCTTACCTTTTTTCCAGCATTCTGGGAAATAAGATAAGTTCAGGCAGTTATTAAATATAATACAATAATGTCTAATAATATTGTCTATAAGGTTCTTAAGTATTATATTTGGAATTCCATCTAGCCTACAAGATGTTTTATTATTCAGCCTCATAAATTTTTCTTTTAGTGTATAAACATTGGTAAAAATACTATTTTCATATTGATGGCTATCTGCAGGGTTTGCTTGACTAAAATTTACAATAGTTTTATTTATAGAACTTTCTATTTTTGCTCTTTTTTTAAATGTTTCAATAAGTTTGTCTATACTCTTACTTCTTGATGTATTATTTCTTTTAGCTGTTTGATTATGCACATTTTCTAAGTGGGCTCCCATTACATTTAGTATTTGGTCTGTTTCTTTAATTACAAAGTTTGCATGTTGATCGATTTCTATTGAAGATGGATCAACTTCAGTATATTTTGAACTCGATTTTTCCAGTATTTATTAATTGAAAGGTTTATATTTTGTTTAATAAGTATATTGATATTAAATAGTAAGCTTTTATATAAAAGGATTTCTGAGCTGTTGATGTTTAGTTTTTTTCTATATATTTTGTTAATTATGGTTAAAATTTTGCTTTTTTTGGTTTTCAGAGCTTTTATAGTAGAGTTTATATATTTATCTATACTATTTTCGACACTATTTTTGGGTATTGTTTGACTCATTGTATTTTTTAATAAGTGCTCTATTTTTAAAATATGGCTATTAACCTCGTTTATTGTTAAGTTTTTATTATTAGGGATATTTATGTTATCATGTGCTTCTGTGTAATTATGGTTGAGAATTCTATGGAATTTGTTCCAGTTTGTTTTTAGATAGTTATACGTGAATTCATTTTTATTAATTTCTAAGACGAAAACTTCGCTATTTGTGTATTTAATCTGTAGTAGTACAGCGTTGTGATCACTGTCGTAAGGTACAGATTTTAATTTTCTGTTACTGTATTTGTTAATTATGTTTAGTCTGCTGTCTATTATGCATAAATCTAGGAATGATCCACCTCTGGGAAACGATGGTATATCAGTGCTATATAATTCTGCTCTATACAACACTCTATTGTTTATTAACCAGTTGCTAAGAATATTACGTCTTGTATTATTTGTGCTATTTGACCAATTTATGTGTTTAGTATTAAAGTCACCAGATATCAGGATTATATTTTTGAATAAATTGTAAAAGTGAAAGTCTTTTTAAGTGTGATGCTATAGAGTTAGCATTTACCGATATTATGTTTATAATATTTTTGTTAGTAATTTTATTAGTATAATTGGTCATTTGGTATTTGTAAGAGATTGTAAATATAATCAAGTCTTGTATTATGGTTTGATATCTTATTTTTAATTGAATTCTTCTTTTTGTAAACAGTTTAAAAACAAACAGCATCAGCAAGAACATTTAACAACAATGAATATTCAAAAACAACACACAGTTGGCTGTCAAATAATCCCAGTTACACAACGAATCAACAAAGAAATATAAAAACCCAGTAAAAATTAATAACAAAATCTAAATAAAGTGACATCTATTGGTGATGTGAAGATTTTAACTTTAAATTTTTTTAATTTTGCAAAAAATGGTAAAATTTTCACAAAACCTGGAGACTGGAATATTGGTTGAAAAACTGGAGTCTCCAGGGTAAAAATGTTGGTAACCCTGATCAAACCATATTGTTAGTATGACAAATGCCACTTTTTGTCATGATATGTTATATATTTATGATTGTCCTATCAAAAATAAAAGTGATTTTTTTAATTTGCCAGTAAAATCATCGTATCTAGATATTTATCAATCTTTTGGAAACTTGGACCATCCTAAACTCTTTTGTGTAGTTTTGTTTATTTTCCATTAATTCATAGTTATACCTAGAAATTTATAATTATCTAAATTCAAAAAAGAAACTATATTAACTATGTATTTATTTTAGTTTTTTTTTTTATTTACAAATATACAATATAAATGTATAATAATATGATTCTACAGTTATTATTCTGTTATCAAAATTGAGCATCATTGATGAAAATCTTTGTGTTGTTCTTTCTGTTATGTTCTCCAAAGACATTTGAATTCAGCCTGATTTTATTTCGTTGCATTTTCTCCATTATTACTTGTTTTTTCCTTGACGTTGCGAATTTTACACAAATTATATTCTGCATTAATGTTGAATTCTCATTTCGTCTTGTTCTCTTTACATAGCAAGACTCCAAATCACTAAAGTTAATTTGCTCACCAACACCATCAGAAATCAGTTTAATTACTTTCTCATCAACATTTTGATTCTCCACATCAGGCACACCAACCAAGAATGATAGAAATATAAGATTGCGCATTCCGGTGTTCAATTTTTATTTCTACTGCGCATATACGTCACGAGTGAGTTTGATTTTTGACTTTTGATATTGACAATTATTATACATATAAAATATTGGTTGGGTACAAGAAAAATATAAAATAGAAAAATATAAGAAATAAGTGTTGGAATAAATGAATAAAATAAATTAAATAGAATAAATAAATAATTCATATTAGTAAATAAATGATATATAAATTTATTCAAATTGTATCATTAATTGATGTTGATATATTAATCGTGAACATATAATTGCTGAAATTTTATCAACAAGGAAAAATGTAAATAACTCACAAACAACAAATAGAAAATTTTGTTGGAATTACATTTGGTTTTATTTTAATTAAATTGATTTTTATTGATTTAGATTAAATTAATTTTGATTGATTTTAAGTTATTAGACTTTTACGAAATGAAGATAAAGAATTTTTAAACATAAATACATTAAAAATGTAATTGTCTAAATGCCTATGTTACGTACCTAAGATATCTATAAAAATAAATAAATGAAAAAAAAATTCAAAATTTAAATATTTTAAAACATGTATTTATTTATGTGATAGTTTTTTTATTTTTTCTTTTTCTTGAGTTTAGACATTCTATTATAAGTTTATTTAGCTTTCTAATACGGAAGTACATTCTTGACCGGAAAAAAAGTTTTTTAATTTTAATATTACAATCTATATTTTTACTTAAATCTAAATGTGTTTTTATAAAATTATTTGTTATAATTAAATCTTCCCCATTTACTTGGTTAAATATAGCTTCTAATTTACTGATGTCTGACATCAACTTCATTGAAGGTTTGGATAAACCACCTTCGGTAAGGTGGTTTATCCATGTATACACATCATCTTCAGGCTGCTCAAGGTAAATTGAGTCCTTGAGCTTATGACAAATATATCCTGCCAAGTTCTCCAGGCCGTCGTATTCCATTGACTCCATTTCATCTCTGTCTTCTGGTTCTGGTGCTAAACTAATGCCTTTTAAAATAATACCTAAAAAAATCAATTCAATTTCAATAAAAATGTTGGGCTTTCACGTCCTTCTTTCACTCCCATAGAGCTTCGGCATAGCTGAGATGCATAATGACTCCGGGGCTGTGCTTCGATGTTTTCAGGCTATATAGAAATTTAATTTAAATTTAATACATAGTTATAATTTACCAGTTAGTGGATGTCCAATTGCGACCAAATCTGGTGTGTCATCGGTCGCCACATTAGCGTTAGTGGATAATACACCTTCGTTATATCCTAAAATATATGACCGCAACCTATACTTAAATTCTTGCCTGTCGGGATGATCATGAAGGCCACCTTTTGTCCGAATTAAACCAAAAAAGCTTTCCAAAATGTCCTGGTTGCATCTATAAGATAGTAGATACGTATACCCGAAGCTCTGTTTCATATCCTGAAATAATAATTTAAGCGCGGTGTTGGACTGAATAATACCTGTTAAAAAATTCATTATTTAATATTACGTGTAATAAAGAAATAAATTGATGGATTACCTTTTTGAAAAGGTAGTAAAGATTGCTTCCCTATTACTCTCATATTTGACATCATTTCATTCATGCGTTCAAGAATTGAATTTTGCAGATCAAGAGCCAAACCATATGCATGCTTTCGTTGCCTTGAATCAACGTTGGGAATGCGCGTATTCATAACATCAAACCAATCATTAGTCTGTAATAAAAATATTTGTTTATACATATATATAAGAATCAAAAAAATTTGTTTAAATATTACGAGCTTAAATAATTCGTGACATTCCTCCCAATTTTCATTTTCCAAAAATCCAAGACTTGCTGCTCTTGTTATACTCTGGGCAATGGTATGAGAAAAAAGTTTTGTTGCTATTTTGACTTTTTGGCGATCTGCTCCAGCAACACTTAAATGGTGGTTTGTTATTTTATGTGTTATTGTTAACTCAGAAGAAGTGCAGGTTAAAAGTTTAACAATTATTTCCTTCGTTACAGGTTTTCCGTTTATTACAAATCTATGATCGATGAAATGATTTCTCAGCAACTTGATTAAGTGAGGAACATCTGCAAAAACATATATTTTTGCTTCATCGTATAAGAACCTAAAAGAATAATATTATAAAATAATTATTAAATAATATAAAATATTTTGATTTACCATGGCTTATCAAATTCAATGTTAAGGTCATTGTATAAACGCCGATTACCTCCGCCTAGATCGCTAACTATTGCCACAACTTTGTAACCGCATTCAAAAACTGTTCTTAAAATTTCAAACAATATTGTTTTATTCATCTGACAATCAAAATCATAGAATATTGGCTGCTTCCAGTTGCCCATTAAACCTGCACAAAAATATTTTTATTAATTATTTTACTTATTTAATTTTATTTTAAATATTTTTTACCTCTGAGCATTACCACTTGAACATAATTAGCTGGGGCCAAAGTGGAGTCCGCTGATCTGTCATAGCAGTAGGTTTTTCGAATTTTCATCTCATCGAAGCTGAGAACACAAACCTTTTGAGCATCATCAAGTTGGGTAGCTGCAGACATTATTTTTACCACTGGCTGGAGAATTCCCGGTGAGATATCAATTTTTTTTGCCCAACTCTGCAGCGTTCGAACAGCTGGAAGAGGAAAATTCTTCTTGCGGAGTAATTTGTAAGCCTTGGAGCTTGCAGAATGCAGTGTAATAGACCTGGCTATATCTTCTTCAGTCCAATTAAATCTTTTGGACCCATTTTTCAATTTGTTGATTTGGCCTATTGTAAAAATTGTTTTTAATTTGTCTTCCATATTTCGTTTTTCGAAATCGCTTTTAGCTAGTTTAAGCTCCAATGACTTGATTGTTAGAGCATTTTTCTCTAAAATTTCCTTCAGCATATAGTTTTCCCGTTTCAAAGATTCCCTAAAAATGAATTATAATATTAACATTGTAAAATAACTTATTATAGGTTGATTTATATTACATTTTTTCTTCTAAATGCTGCAAAAAAACATGAAGAAAGTACAAAAAAACTGGTTGCAAAATAGCCAGAACAAAGAATTTGGTACATTGAAGGAAATTATCAGTTCCTTCATTTCTTTCATCTTTCGAATCGATGTTGGTAGGTACCTCGTGAACATTCGATTCCGCTAGTAATGTTTGAACCATTTTTTTATTGTGCCGATTTTGAAGACGGGCACAACGGTTTTTTGATAATTCTACATTGTCCACACTGGGAACAACTCCTGGCTTTAATTTAAAGCCATTATTTTTACAAAGTCCTAAAAAAAATTAAATTTTTATATAAATATAAATATAATTTATATTTATAATTTTAATATAAATTATGCAATATATAAATTTTTAATACTTACCCATTTCAAATTGAAGATTTCTTACAATATCTTCCGGTTTGAAATGATCCGAACAAATTCGAGATGTTTTTGTGTTGAAATCATCTCCTCTCCTACAAAAGTGTTTCCACTTTTTCAATTCTTGGGGGTCTTTTGGAAAGCAAAAATATCTAAAACTTTTATTACCCGCTTTTTCATTGTTATTATTGCATCCAAAAACCGCGCACCTCATATTTACTTTTTTTTTGTTTTAACAAAAACAAAAATTCGCAAATTACTTATTTCAAAACAATCAAAAACACTTCTACACTTTTACACTTTTAACTTTTTATATTTTTAAGTATATTATTTATAATTTATTTATTTTTAAACAACTTACAAAAATATACACTTTTTCAATAAGAAATATTCTTATAAGAAATTTCAAACTCACCGCATACGTCACGAGTTTTGAAAAAAATGTAAACAAACATGGCCGACATGCGCAATGCGTAATCTTATTTTTCTATCATTCTTGCACACCAACAATGTCTACTGAATTGAGCATTTCTCTTTGTTCCAATACATTCAACCTTGATTCAAGTGTATGTACCTTATTTGAAAGATCTACATTCAGCTCTTCCAATTTTTTATTCTGCCACTTAATTTATTCTGTATTAATTGCTTAGTATTAATAATCTCTCTATACAGCATTTGCAATGAAATATTTTCGCCGTGTAGAGTCTTTGGCTGAATTACTCTCATTTATAACATTTGCATAATCAACATACATATGTGTATTAAATTGGAACCAAATCGATCCAGTTTCTGAGATATGCATTTTCGTTTAAAAGAGCTCTGGCGGAAAGCAGGTTCAACAAATTTGGCAGAAACTCCGTAATCGGGATCCAAGGTAAAATGTCAAGTCCCTAACTTAACAGGAAGTGGGTCTGAATTTCATATGTTATGCAGACCATATATAATTTTCTAATGGAGCTTGAATTTAGCTTATTTTTTTTACCCTTTTTAGTGCAGTTAATCTTGGTACGAAATATTGGTGATAGTCATTCAAAAAGGAAGTTTTTAAATTTTTTTTTATCATATTATTTTTAGAGAGGAAGAGAAAAAGGGGTGAAGAAAACAGCAAAACAAAATTCTCATTTTTATTTATTTCTATCTTTCAATGAAATAAAATAAAGAAAACAATTTTTTTTTTTAGAAATATTTGCCTTGAATTTAAGCGTACTAAAACTACAAAAAAAACTTTAGAATCGCAGCTTGATATAAGGTTTTCAATAAGTTTGAAACAAAACATGACAGTACATCTGGGGTGACAGTGCTCACATTTTCGCCAACAAGCTACTTGAGATCGGAAAAGGTAGATTTGCAGTTGAGCCATCTGGAAAAATAAAATTGCCATCCGATTTTTGTAATTTGGTGTCGTTTATTATTTTGTATTTTTTCGTTTTTCCTTTTTTCTGTTCTTTTGGTTTTTCCTAACTGTCTTTGTCTTTTTTGGATTTCTAAATTTGGTTTTGTTTTCTTTATAACATTTTGTACTTTTCTTTTTTGAACAATGAAATAAACTGCTATATGGATAAGAATTGATTAATTAAATTAAGAGTAACAAAAATTAAAATGTGAACTAATAACATCTAGCATAAGTTTATGTAGCATTAGTTTTATACTAACATATAGAAATAAGTACTTAATGTTTGAATATAATAAAAATGAAAATGTTTATTAATAATACCTAAAAAAAGATTTATGCTAACATAAAAAACGGACCATAATTTAGTTTTCAAAAAATACTTCTAATTAAAATCACAAAATTCTAATTGTAATTTATAAACAACGCCTAAGACTTATATTTGCATTTTATTTTAAGTTGTCAGTGCTATTTTTATTCAAAACTGAAACTCATTTTAATTTTCGTTTGATTTTTTTTTTTGTATTTCATTTAAGTAGATAAGTACCTATAATAATTTTTAAAATTTTCATGAATTAGCTTTTTATTAAATTTTTAAAAACTTGCAGTGGTTTTAGTGGGGGTGGATCCTACACTATTACAAAGCACGGGAGTATTATTCTTTGTATTGGTTTTCAAACTTTCCACAAAAAAAAAAACAATTTCATATAAAAACATTTAACAGATAGTTTACTAACAGACAAACATCACATAATACTTCCCTTTTCAAACTAAAAACGCAGAAAAATTCTAGGAACTTTAAATTTTCTCGGGCAACGCCGGGTAACTCCGCTAGTATTATAATAAAAAACAAAAACAATATTCATAATTCATTCACTGGGTTCTACCCAAAACATAATATAAAAACTTAAATCTAAGTATACTACAAAATGAACTGTTCTGAATTTTTAAAATTTAAATTACCAAACATTTATTTAATTTTAAAATCATATTTAGTATTATTTTTGCAACTCATCACTAATTTTTTTTGTTCGTTCTGTTGTACGAATTTTAAAAATTCAGAACAGCTCATTTTGTAGTTTACTTTGATGCACCGTTCGGCTTTCACCATCGCATCGCTTAAACAATTTCGTTCCTGTGTCCACAAATTGCCCATTAGTGAAAATATACGCTCAACAAAAGCGTTGCTTATTGGAATTGATAAAATTTTTCCAACAATTTTCGGCAGTTGAGAATAATTTGTAGTATGAAAAATCTGTACCCACATTTGAACAATAAGTAGTTTTAAGTTCAATATTGGTACCCGAACCCGGTTTACCAATTCAATTTCATCGAATAATTCATCGATATTTAATTTTATAAATATTTTTTCGGAAACATTGATTACTTCATCGAAATTTAAATCACTATTTAAATTAAAAATTTCAAATAATTTAAATGAAGTTTCATCGAAATCATAAAATTTGTGCAAATATTCTAAAGTACGTTGATATACTTTATTTGCTTTTGCAATAAATTTCTGTTTTTGTGATAGTGGCAAACAATTTAAGGCTTGTTTTACTTTACTTCCATAAAACGATAGATTTAATCTGCTGGTGATTTTATCTCGTAAAGAACACATTATAGAATGTATTTCGGTACTTGCAACATCATTTTTTTCAAGGATCAGTATTGATTCATTTAAAACATTCATATAATGATGTACAAAATACAAATAACATTCTCAAAACGTTAATTCTATATTGAGGTCATCGGTTAATTCATTTTCATTTTGCTTTATAAATTTCCATATAGTTTTATCACAATCATCTTCACCAATTTTTAAGAAATACATTTTTACAGTAGGCCACACTGAAATTAGTCGATCAACTGCGCGAAATAATGATAACCATCTAGTGGAAACATGTCTGAAAACTTTTTGATACTCCATATCGAAATCAGCATAAACCTTTAGAACTAAAACGTCGACATCGTAAGATAGCACTTTGCAGCCATTTCTACCTGCACTGTGTATAACATGGCATAAACAATTTGCTTTAATAATACCAGGAGTTGATAAAATTAATTTCTGATAAACTGAATTATTGATTCCATAATTCACAGGTGCATTGTCAGCGCAATAAGCTGAAACATAAGTCATATTTACATTATTACATTTCATAAAATTTTCTATATTTGAATATATATCACTAGATCCTTCATATGGATCTTCAATAAAATCTATTAATTTATTTTGTATAGCATTTAATGTTGAAAAATAACGAATCACCAGCGGGAATAGTTTTTGAGTGATAGAGAAGTATATTGGATTATCAGAACCAATTTTTAAATCGGATAATGCCATTTCAATTGACTTAGGAGCAAGACTGTTTTTCACAATGGCTTCGGATTTAGTCCTACCACAATGAATTTTTTTTTGCTAATATCGAATCTTTATACATTTGACTATTCAATTTTATACCACAATCGGTGCTAAGATAACTATGGTGATGACATATATCATGATAAATTGACGAAAGTTCAACTTCAGCTACTTTTAGTTCATCATTTGTATTTTTTATTGGCATAAAAGAAGTCATGATAGAGTTTTGTTTCATAATACTAGTGTTTCGCTTATGGCTTTCAGTTAACATGTGTTTATCAATGGCATGTTCGCCTTCATATTTGATTGTGATGTTAGAATTGCAATAGGTGCACTTACAACTTTTGTTGTCAATTTTTTTGAGCCATTGATGGTATTTCTTATTTTTAACCCATTCATCATTACATGTTGTTTCATATCGTTTTTTTTCTTTGCGGGCTTTTATTGTTGTCACTATCCTCATTCATTTTAAAATCATCAACCAATTTTTTTTCTTAAACAAAATTTTATATTTCGTAAATATTTAATATTATGTCATGAAAATAAATAATAATGTAAACTTACTGCTTATAAATAAGTTAGAATATAGAGTACAAATTATATATTATTTAATCATCCAAAAACAGTATTCACCACATCTCCATCAACCATCACTATTAAAATTAAAATTAATATTAATATTTTTGATTGTTTTTACAAACTTAATAACATCTGTACTCTTTATATTTTAGACAACTTTTTTGTTTTGTTTTCATCGAATTGTCAAAAATAACTTACCCAGTAAGTTATTTTACCCATCAGATAGAAAGCTATTTTTAATCGTATTTAAATGTTTGAGCTTTTTTGCTGGGATATTTTGGAAATTAAAATAAATGCTTGGGAAATTAAAAAACAAAATTTAAATAACTTTTGTGTACCAATTTTCTTTAATAAATGTTTTAGAGAAAAGAAATAAACCCGAAATGCGAAAATTTATAAAATCTTGAGATTCGCTTTCCAAATCTTGAGTCTTGAGACTTACAATGAAAACTTGATTCTCAAGCCGAAATCTTGAGAAGTGGCAGCTCTAATCAGCAAACGTCAAAACTAAAAAGTATTCAAAATTTAAAAAAAAGTACAAAAAATTATCGAGAGATATACTTTCATATAATGTATTCTACCTATTATAAGCTAATTTTTATTTTTTTTTTGAAAAATAAAATTTCAGAAAACACAGAGCATCAATTGCTCTATCACTTAACCGAGTTCGTTTCTTGGTAACTAAATTAATTGCAGTAGAAAAGTTCCTTTCATTCTGAGTTGATGTAGGTCTTATGGTTAACAAACTTTCCTTTATTTTTTTTAAATTTGGGGAAAGTTGTCCATTTATTTCATATAAATTAATTTCTTTAGTTAAATAATTTACATTTGCTTTAATTTCAGGTGTTGCCATACAAATTTTGATTGAATCTTGTAGTTTTTCTTTTAAAGTTTTTGGCTAATGGCACTATCATCGAGATCACAATTACTTTGTTCATCATTACCACTATTAATTTTATGCATAATTGATTGTACTACCTTTATAATTTCTGATTTCGAAGCAGATTTGAAAAAGCCTTTTTCTCCAGCATTTAGAGAATTCGGATTATTTAAAAATTTAAGTAACGATACCACAGGTACATTTCTTCTTTTAGAAATTTGTTCTTTAATTTCAGTCAACAATATGGCTTTTAAAGGTGTACTATTCTCTGTCAATGTTTCGAACAAGAATGATAATATTCCTTCAGATGTTAACAAATTTGTATCTTGTCTTGATAGCGCTTCAACAGCAATTTGTACTGGCTTTATATCATGTAAATCATTCAGTAAGTATTGTTTTTGAGTAATAACATTATTTTCTTGTTTTTCATCTGAAAATAAATCTTCTTCAACAAGACGGTTTATCAATTTCATATTCCTCTATATCTTTTGCGTAATTAATTAATATTTGAAGTACTGCCAGATGCTGAGCATGATTATAACAAAGCTGCAGCAAAACTGGTGATAGAGAACCAAACTTTACCATTACGCTCGCACCATCACTTGTTGTGGCAATTACATCAATTTTGAAACTAATATTAAATGAGTCTAGTTTTTGAGTCACTAAATCAATCATTTTGTCTGCCGGACAACTACCATTAATACGAACTAGTTCTAGGTTTTCAGATTTGCTATTTGCATAATATATTTGTATATTCAAATATCTTCTGTTCCTGAAGCTGGTTCACTCGTCAATACTTATAGTACGTTTTCAAGCTCATGTTTATGGATGAACATGTTGTTTATGATAAACTGGTTGTTTACGTAGTGGTTTTCCCATACAAATTTGCTGAAAATCATAAACAAGTAGTGAGGTGTTTATATCATAAACCACTTCAAAAACATGTAACCCATCCATGAAATTTCGATTTTTTGTCGATTTTAAATTTTTTTTTGCATGACCCTTGATTTTTTTGTCATAAATTCATTTTGTCATTTGTCAACAAAAAAAAAAACAAAAAAAAAAAAGAAATCAAAATACCAAGAATAGATGAAATTATGTGAATTTGTGTGAAATTAGTTTAGCTTCAATTAATGATCATCAAAAAAACGAAAAATCAAGTATAAATTCTCAATTATCATCAGCACGATTAATTGGAAAATCTTGTATAACTTTAATAGAAAAAGTGAAGAAAAATTATATGGAGTTATAGAAGTGATTGAGAAATTACAAGACTTACATGGAAAGTTAACAGAAGAATTAAAACAAAGGATATTGTAAAAGATGCATTTTTATTTTTAATTCACTTAATTTAATCAGTTTTATATATTAAAAATGTATAAATAATAAGGCTTTATATATAAGTAAAAAATTCAAATGGAAAAAGAGATAATAAATTAAAATGATGATTATTTTTTTTATATAATTGTAAGTTGGTTATTTTTGTATTTCGTTTTTGAAAGATTCTCAGAACTAAATGTTGAAGTGAGTAAAGTGGGTATGGTAATAAACTAAAATGTGAATTATTTTATTTGTTTCTCTGATATTATTATTTTTTTTAAATCCTCCATATTTTTTTTTATTTTATTCATTTATCGTATGACCAATTATAATAGCTTAAGTTCTACTCAAAGATAATACAAAAAAAATTTTATATAAATAATAAATATGTGAAATTAACAGCTGGTGGTTTTCCAAAAAAGCTTGTGAACACTTGACATTTGACTGGTTTATAAGCTAGTTGTTTATCCATAAACATGAGCTTGAAAACGTACTATAAGGGAAATTTTGTTATTGTTGGCTTTCATTACTTTTATGGTGTTAGTGACAATATCGTTTTTAATTTCATCGTAATATTTAGATATCGATATACAATATCGGTAGGATATTTTGGTAATATAAATCCTTGTAACTTTAAACTATCTTTTATAAATTCACAATTTGAAATTTTTTGTATTGGAATATTGTCAAACGCAGCTTTGAAATAATTTCACCTAAACTTTGTGCTTGAGTTCTTTTTTTCGTAAAAAAATTATTAATATTTTGATTATTACTTGTACTAGCTGTAGTTTTACTTCTCATGCGTTTCAGATTTAAATTTTCAGATGCACCAATATTTTTCATTCGATGTTTTGATGTCAAATCAATAAACCACTTGTTGTTGACCTTTTACATGCAATTTGACATTGACAATGTTTATATTTTGCTATATTTCTGTCTTCGCTTCTATCAAATTCAAGCCAACAGTTCACATATTCTTTTTTATCTTCTCTACTAATATCAGTCATCGTTTTGTAGCCCATTAAGAAATTAAGACTATTACGTACATTATATTCATAAATTATTTATAAAATTATTGTAATTGGATTAAAACTGATTTAATTATAATAAATATGTATTTTTGTAACTCACAAAATTTTTTTCTATAATCGAATTAGAAAAATAATGGTAAAATTTTGATTAGCGGATTTTGTTGAACGCATTTGTGCTTAAATGTACGCCAAGATTTTTAAATACAAAATATATGCACCAAAAAATTTCAAAAAAATTTACTAAACAAACTATTTTTAAAATATGCACATAAGTATATAAAAAAACAAGTATTGCATACATTCTTTAATATTTAAATGTGTACAAGCACAAGCACAATTAACAGCTTACTTCATATCAACATAATATTTAATAAAAAATAAAACCAAACGAATTTTTTCAAATTTTTATATTAACCCTTTATGTATTCCTTTTTGTTTTGCTACATAAATATTATTTTAGGTCATTTTTAAAATTCCACATTTACACAAAAATAAATTTTGCTATTGAAAAAAAAGTGTATCACATACACCATTTACATTCAATTCAACCAAGAGTTAAACAAGAAACAACACAAAAAAATAATAACAAAGCTTCAATGATTGATAGACGTTTTTATTTTTATGTCATACATAAATAAAAACACGTTGAAATTGAATATTGATAGAAATTTGAATGTAGTTTATGAATAGAAAAAAGTGTACGCATTTGCAATGAAGGTATGCATAGGGATAATACATATGTATGAAAACGTGTTAAACAAGTGTATATTTAATTGTAGTTAGTAAAAAAACTGTTTCATTGTATAGGTTACCTCTTATTTTTGTTGTATAAGTTACTTGAGAGAGATTTTTCGATCCCAATCTACGAGACGAGATTTTTCGATCCCAATCTCTACATCCACTACTCATAAAACTATTCGTTAATTTTACAAAGAACAAAATTAATTTCTATGAAGAATATTTTTAAATGCTGTTGTATCATATTTAATTTCTATTTGGTAAGATCTATTTGTTTTAATTATCTCATTAATAGATAAAATATTAGAATTAACAAATTATATATATTTGAATTGTTTATGTATTATTCAAAAATAAAGGAAAAATATCATTCAAAAAATATCATCCTTCATAAATATACATATGGTTTTTAAATTTTTTTTGTTAGATTTTCTTACATTATAGTTTAATGTTTTAACCATTACAACCTTTACAGTCCCCTTCTCCCCGACTCGCGCCCACGAGCTTCTCCCAACACGCGCTTATAACCCAAACTAAAAATTTTAATTTTTCTTTTCTTCAACCCACGCCCAAAGTAATCGACTGTACTTTTTTGTCTTTCTTATTCTGCAAATACATACAACCAATATTCCGGTACGGTATTATCATCCGATCACAGTGTTACCACCTCACTAAAATTGTATTAAATTCAGTACCTTTTTTTTATTTTATTTTTGTGGTAAATTTGAATTTATTGACAACTTTGTAATGTAATATATTATATAATATGCATAAAGAAAGTGCTATAAGAAATAAATTTAATTGTTTTAAAATATTTTGTATGTGAAAGTAAAGTATAAACAAAATAATAGTAAAACACAAGATATTTATTGTATTGTGGCATTAAGTACATTTTGTTACATTTTTAAATATTTTAGTAGCTTTTCTTCCGAAAAAGTATAACAGATCTAATACTGCTTTGAGACAGGAAGTGGCAACACTGCATCCGATGTAAGGAAAAAACGTGGTTAATACCGTACCGGATAAATATCAGCATGGTTGCAGAAACAACATTCGATTTTGGTTTTATTTCCTTCTCTTTTTCCCCTTCTTAACTTTGCCTTCCGTGATCATAATTTTTTGTTTTAGACTTTTTTTAGACCGGGATGCAAAGTTAAGAAGGAGAGAAAGAATCTTGTCGAACATTACAACCCTGCGAAGAGTTTAGGGAAGCATAATACTCGCAAGTTATTTCTGTTTCACCTAATTTAGTCTTCTTCACGAATTGATCCCCAATCTTGCGGTTAGGTACATCAAGTATTAGGTTCCCCTCTCTAATATTATTAATAATATTATTTCAAACCCTATTTTAATTAAAAAAATTTTTGTTTAAATATTTTGTATTCACTCCTTCCTAATTTTTTTATTTTTGTTACATTTAAAACTCGTGGTGTAAAACCACCTGTTCTGTTTTTAAAACTTTTATTTTTTCTGTTTTCTTTTAATTGATTTATCTAATACAATTTAACACTAAAATTAATTCGTTTAGAATGTTTATTTATTTTTTACTTATTATTTTACTAAATGTTTATTGTTTAATTTATTTTATTTTAATTTATATTAAATAATTTACAAGAGCTGATAGGAAACGCGAATTAAAGGATCGTTTGTTTATGATTTAAAAAAAAAAAAATTTTTATTTGTCCAATTTGTTTCGTGGTTTAATATTGATTAATTTCAATTACAAATTTTCTTATATTTAAACTGACTTAATGAGCTGAATAAGCACCGAAAGTAATACACAAGTTAAATTGTAGGTGCTGATTCTAATTTATTAAATTATGAGAAAGTGAATGAAACTTCACTCAGAAAAAAATGTTATTACGTTAAAGAAAAACTACATTCAAATCAATCAAAAATGGCTACGGTTTCGAGCCTATAAAATTTAATTATGAATTGAAAAATCAAATTTTATTAAAATTAGAATAAATATATTCATTGCACTAATACTACACAAGATGAATTTGATGCAGAAAAATTTTAATTATCACACCAACGCTCAATAGATGACGTCATAGATTCTGTTGATGTCAATTCCTTCACGAAATATTAAGTACCTATTATATTTTAATTACTTTATTCTTATTTGCCAATTAATTAATTTACTTTCAAAAATTATGCGTTGCCCATAATATTGCTTGGGACAAATTTCACTTAAATGATGACTTTTAATAAATTTTTAGAGTTATTCCACATTCTTAAAAAAAAAATTATTTAATAACTTTGTTTAAATTTTAATAAATAAAAAACAGATATAGACCAATTCAAAAAAAGTTACAAAAAAATGTTAATTAACTCAAAAATTCTTCATAAAAAACGTCTCCACTTAATTTTTTAGCAAATTCAATAATTCCTGGTTTTTGTCGATTGCACTTGTATAATATAAATTTCCGTCTTCACTTATTGTCAATATTTTATTTATTTATTTATTTCGAGCTTAATTCAAGCAAGTTACAATAAATCATACTTAAATTAAATTTATAAACTAAAAATTAAACATTCAAAAAAGAATTAACAAAAAAAAAAAAAAAAAAATAACAAAATTTTAATATTATAACAAAATTAAAAAAGAAAACATAATCTTATATTTAACAATAATTAAAAAATAAAAATGAAAAAACTTCAATTAAGAAGACAGGTCAAAGATAAAAATTAGTTACACAAATACAGATTATTTTTTAATGATTGTTTAGTTAGGGAAAAGTTAATATAGGGTTTGTATGCATTACAGAGAGACATCATCCTATTAATTGGTTCATATTTACCATAATTAGTCCGATGGTACTGCAAATTAAACATATTAGCAGTTCTTAGTCTAGAATGAGAACAATAATTAAGTTTAGCAAACAATTGGGGAGACGAAATGTTGTCTTTACTTAACTCAATTAGAAATACAATGTCAGCAACTTTACGCCGTTTTTCAAGGGTATTAAGATGAATTAAATTTAGTCGATGTTCATAAGGAGGTAGTCTTAAAGGATCTTCCCAAGGAAGAAGACGTAAAGCATATCTAAGGAATTTTCTTTGAACCGATTCAATTCTGTCTATGTGAACACCATAAAATGGACACCAAACCTGACTAGCATATTCTAAATTAGGTCTAACCAAGCAGGTATAGAGGGATTTTAATACATACGGATCTTCAAATTCTCTAGCCCAACGTTTAATAAAACCGAGCATAGAATTAGCTTTGTTTAAAATATCTGAATAATGAAGATGGAATGAAAGTTTAGTATCGAAGAGTATTCCTAGGTCTTTAATTGATGTAACCTTTGGAATACTTTGGCTATTAAAAGAATATACATAAGAAATTGGGCATAATCGTCGTGTAAAAGTAATATAAGCACATTTATTGACATTAAGCTGCAGATTATTATACGAACACCAACTATAGAAACGATTCAGATCAGCTTGTAACGCTAATGCATCCTCTAAATTAACAACTTTTTTATAAATTTTCATGTCATCGGCGTAAATTTTAATATGACTATTAATTAATAAAGATGAAACATCATTAATAGAAATAATGAAGAGTAAAGGACCGAGATGACTACCTTGAGGCACACCTGTGGGAGCTTCGAACTCAGTGGAAATTGACGATCTAAACGAAACACTATAACTACGACCAGAAAGGTAAGAATGAACCCAATTAACAAAATAACTAGGAAATCCTAATTTATTTAACTTAAAGATGATAATGTTATGTGGAAGCAAATCAAAAGCTTTGCTGAAATCTGTATATATTACATCCGTTTGAAACCCATCTTCCATGTTATTAATAAAGGTAGATGTTGACTCAACAAGATTAGTAACAGTAGACTTAAGCTTTACAAAGCCATGTTGAAAAGATGATAAGAAACAAGTACAATGATCATAAATAGAATCAAATACAATAAGTTCAAATAGTTTAGGTATAGAAGAAAGTTTAGCAATTGGACGATAATTACTTACATTATTTTTTAGATTTTTTTTTTGTGAACTGGTCTAATTAGGGCAGTTTTCCAGATTGAAGGAAAGATACCAGAAGTTAAAGAAGAATTGAATAATACAGAGAGAGGACCACATAGTGAAGAAGAACATTTATTTAAGAATAGGTTAGGGATGCCGTCAGTACCAGGACTAGGATTATTATCAAGCTTTAATAAATAATTGAGTACCACATTAGAATCGATATGAATATTACTCAATGTAGTTTTAGAAAAATTCGATAAATGGCCAAAATTACTTTCGTTTAATGAGAAAGCAGCCGTAGAATAACTAATAGAGAAGAAATCACGGAAAAATTCAGAAATGACATTAGGATCACTACTACTAGAGTTTTTATAATTCATACACAAAGGATACTGATCACTTTTTCTTTTCGAGTTAACGAATTTCCAAAAAAGTTTCGGATTAGTTTTAATATTATCAGACATATCTTTTACATAATTGGTATATAAGTTATCCGACATCATTTTAAATTCATTAAATAGATTCAAGAAAGCATTATAATCAATGTTATTATTGCTTTTAATAAATTTACGCCAGGCTTTATTTTTCTTATTTTTTAACTTTTTAAGGTTTTTGGTAAACCAAGGTGGACTAGATTTGTCACTATTGTCAATAACTAATGGAACATATTTTGAAATAGCAAATTGAATAGTTTTATAGAAATGATTAACTGCGACATTTAAATTAGAAGAGGTCATAAATGAAAAATCATAAGAACTTAGGTAATTATTAATAGCGTCGAAATTAGCTTTAAGAAAATTAAAACGATAAGAAAGTGCTGAATCAACTTTGGGAGATGAGATAAGAATGCAAAAAGAAAAACAAATAGGAGGATGATAATCATCAATTTCAACCAGTTCAAATGGAAAATTAATGATGTTAAGATTATCCCAATTTGTCGTAAATAGCAGATCTAATTGCCTACCGCGATTATTACAAATTGAAGATATCTGTTGAAAATTAAAGGAATTAAAGAAGTCGATTACAAAGTACTCTGTATTACTAACTAAATCAAGTGGAACGAGGTAGGCTTCCTAGTCATGCGGAACCCATTTAATATTAGGTAGATTAAAATCTCCGCAAAGAATTATGTCATCATTTGTATTAAGTTTACTAACTAATAAATCAATTTCTGATATAACAGTGAAAATAGTCGAATATTTTCCTTTTAATTTTACTGATATGCTTATCATACAGATACGCGTATTTCGTCTACTACTTGCATACTTCTTCAGTGTTTTGTACTCGAATTTCTGATATATATTTGGTATACACATCAATACTGGACGCCGGAGGAATATAAAGATTAATAATAACTAAATTTTTTAATTGTAATTCAATTTTAACAGCAATTATTTCAAAAATATCGGTAGAGTGGTGCTGAGAAAACAACAACTGTGAAGAACAAAGAGTATTTTTAACAGCTATCAATACACCTCCACCTTTTGGAACATTATAAGATAGAGAACAATCATATCTATCTTTTCTATAAACTGTGTAAGAAGAAGGAAAAATTTCAAGGCTATTTATTGAGGAAGTAAGCCAAGTTTCAGTTAAAACAAATAGATCAGAATCTAATAAAGCAGAATTTCGGAAAACTTTTTTAGTTTTTGTACGTAGACCTCTTACATTTTGATAATAAACAGATAGTTTAAAAGGATCAGTTTTAGAAGAAATAGATTGCGTAAGACCTATGTTAATTAGATTTTTTTGTAAAGTCCTTTTTTGTGGAAAGTTTGCCAAGTGTTTTAAATTAATTTCGTTAAGTCTATCGTTCTTTTTACGCATCGTTCTTTTTAATGGAGGTATAAGCGGATTTAAAGATAAAGGATTATTATTAGTATTATTATTAGTATTATTATTATTATCATTATTATTATTATTATTATTATAATTATTATTATTATTATTATTCCTAAGCCTATTATTATTATTATAATTATTATTAATATTATTACTATTTCTATTCCTATTTTTATTATTAGTTTTATTGTTGTTATTACTATTGTTATTATTATTTATATTATTATTATTATTATTACTATTATTATTATTATTATTATTATTCCTAAGCCTATTATTATGGTAAATATTATTATAATTATTATTAATATTATTATTATTACTATTTCTATTCCTATTGTTATTATTAGTATTATTGTTGTTATTACTATTATTATTATTACTATTATTATTATTTATATTATTATTATTATTATTGTTATTATTACTATTATGATTATCATTCCAATTATTATTATAATTTATGTTAGTTTTACTTTTGTTATTATACTTAATGTCTACATTATTACTATTATTATTCCAATTATTATTATACTTAATGTTAGTTCTACGTTTATTATTATACGTTTTGCCATATTCGTCATATACTATGTTCAATTTTACCCTGGTATCCTTCCATGGTTGAATTGTTAGTCTGAGTCCTTCGTAATATATGCCGTCTGCTGATAAAATCCAGCCATATTTGACAGGAACTATGACCTTGAAACAGGAAAACAATTTTTTTAGCTTTTTTATTTCAATGCGCTCACAGGTAGTCACATCGATGGAGAATTTACTTTTTATAAATCGGTGCACCCATTCAGTGTTAGCATTAATAGGGGCCCCCTTTAAAAAGAATACTGCAGGCTGAAGGGTTAGTGTTGTAGCTGGAGTACGTTTTTGTTTCCTGATATTCAAATTATCTTTTGTTTCTTCGTTAAACAGATTAATTTTTTTTAATCTATTATCCCATTCAGATTTAGACCATAAAGTACCAAATTTATTTATTTTAGGTGATGGAATAATTGGCTGACTTAGGACTGGCTCTACATCATTTATAACTAATGAGGTATTAAGAAGTTCGGACAATAGTGGTTGGGCAGGTTGGTGAGAGGATTGTTCATGATTCGATGGTACTGTGTTTAAATAATAGGTAAAATTCTCCATTTGTACATTAAGTTCATCTCTAAGGTTGTCCAATTTCCCATTAATTTTATTAAGGTTCAACGACGAACTTTGTTGAATCAAATCTGAAGACTCATTAAAATTGTTAAATAATACGTTTATTCTTTCAGATATCATTTTTTGTTGCGCAATCATATCTGAACGTAGCTTATCCATCTTTTCCGTACTTAAAGCAAATTTCAACGAAAAGTAATCGTCTAGAAATTTTCCGAGCGACTCTGATGTCAAACATTTAGAATGCTCCCGATTATCTAATGATATTATAACGTCATTATGAAATTTTTTTAAGAGTGCTGACGTTTTACTTGATTCATTATTAAATTTCGAGACTAGACAGTCCAAGCATTTAGCAGTTTCTTTATAGTTTTCGGCGTTTATCTTTAGTTCCCTCGCAAGTTTCTTAATGGCACTATCTTTTTCATCTACCAGAGATTTCAATGTAGTATCAATTTTGTCGTACATTAATTTTATTTGGTAATCGGTTTGTTGGCATTCAGAGCAGATAAAATATTCTTCTAACGAAGAGTGATACCAGTCTCTTGGTGCTCCAATACACGTTCCGTGAAGGCGACGACCGCATAATCCCTTACATATAACAATTTTAGAAAGCTTGTCAAAGACACTGCAGGCAGGTATATCACATTTAAAACTCATATTTAATTAGTTATTTTTATTTCTTTTAAATTGTTAATTTGTAGTGTTAAAATGTTTCGTTTAAATTGTCCAGTGTTAATTTTATTTGTGATAGTTTTTGGTGATATAATTAAATTAAATTTGTGTGTAATAGTCTAATTAATAAATTAATTTTATTTATAAAGAAATATTATCAATATGATAAATTTTTGTATTAATTTTTATTGTTCATGTAAATTAATTTTATGTTCTTCCTTTTTTTTTTTTTTTTTTTTATTTTTTTTTTCTTTTCTTTTTAATTTTATTTCCCTTACTTTTATATTGTATTCATATATTAATATTTTGTTTTATTTTAATCAAAAAATTATTTTTAATAATAGTATACTATTTCATGAATTATTTTTAGAATCTTATTATTGAAGTTATTTATCTTTTTATTATGTTGATGTTTTATATTTTATTTTATTTATATGTTTGTTTATATTTATGTAATTTATATTTTATTTATTTTGTAATTTTGTTTTATATTATATATTAATGTATATCCACTGTTATTAATCATTAAATAATAGTTTGAGAACCACTGCTACTTGTATTAAAAGTTAATTGTTTGTTGGTAAATTATTTGACATAATTAGACATTATACTAATTATGTTAATGCACCTATGTATCGACCAGTACATATCACAATCATAGATTTTAGGAAAAAGAAAAAAAGAGTCTTTACTTAAAAAAAAAAATAACTTGAAAGTTTTGCAAAATTATATTAGAATTTAGTAAAAGTTTATTGCATTTTATAAAAAAAAAATTTTTTTATCAAATTATTACAATAATCGAAAATGATGTATAAACTATTGCTAGACATGTATAGCCATCACCATCGAATCCATCACCTTTTATGCTGGCTAAAATAGTTTTTTGAAATATCTTTAAGGATGCATGTGTTGATCAACGTCAAATATTTTCCCGCTATTTTCTTTTGATGACATCATTTCAATTTGCATTTATAATCTCTTTATACATTCTAAAATATAATTTTTAATCAATTTTAGATACCATAAGAAAAAAACTTAGTATTGCATTGCAATTACTTAATCTCGTCGATGTTAATTATGCGTAGCGTACCGGCACACGTTTTTTATTTTTAAGTTAATTGTCAAAATCAATGGGTTGCTGTTCAATTTGATATTTTTCAATAATTCTAATAATTTTACTGTTACTTTCACTTTCAATAGTTTCTTCCAACATTTTGCTTTTTGCAAACAGAACTACAGCAAACAGTAAACAGAACTACACGCTTCGACACGGAAGAAGGAACAGTGGTGTTACTAAAACAATTAACAAGTACCTATACCTACACTCTGGTCAAAGTTTGCCTATTTTTTCCTACAGTGTTCTTAAAAATTCCCTACAATTTCCCTTCTCATATATTATCATATAATTTCAACATAATTGTTATAAAAACACCGTAAATGGTTTAAAACTTTTATTTAATAAAAAGGTAATAACAAATGAACAAAAACAAATTCATTTTATAATAATTCAAGAAACAAGGATTAAGTATTAAATAAAAGTTACTTAATAAAAATGTATTATAATATCAGAAAATAAAAATATATTTTCTAAAGTCGTATTTGACAAAAAAAAAATTATGATGACTTAGTTATGATGATCATATCTTATAATTCATTTTCTGAAAATGATTTAAGTTATATATTTAAACGTTACACAATTTTTCCCAGTGTTTGAAAGTGATGACCTAATTATGCATATTGCGTTAAGTAATTCATAACCTAACTTATTTCTTTTTTTCGTTCTGACGTCTGTTACAACAGAAAAAATTCTTTCAGCATCCGCATTTGCATGTGGCAAAGTTAATATAAGATTTGCAAGATTGGGTAACGTCGGAAAAACAAGTTTATCTTCAAAATTTTTATATTTTTTAACTTCCCACCAAAATAATTGAATATCCACACTTTTAAGTGATAGTTTGTCCTCTTCTAGAAAATGGAAAGCTAAACAGCGCCATTCTAATATCAACTCATTTTCATTCATATTTAAATGTTGAGCTAATTTTGTAAATTTAATGTCATTTCTATTTTCTATTAACCCTAATGCTAGTTTATGATTTAAGAATCGGATATCCTTGTAAATGGATTCCGAGGCGATGGGCAACCTTATTAGGAACCTTTCTTGGTTTGGGGCTTCCAATTTTATGCATAATAATTTTATTATTTTGATTTATATATTATATTATAGTTTTAATTTTTTTTATTAAAACTTTACAATTGTTTTTTATGTTTTTCTTTTTAATAATTTTATTTCTTAAAGTTTTGAAATGTTCGGAGAAGTCTTCCGTAATTTCCAAAATTATTTCTTTAGTCATTTATTTATTATTTTTTTCAAAAAAATAATTTACAATATAGCTAAAATTTCCCAAAATTTATATCCAAAGTATAGTTTAGTACAATTTAATATATAAATAACCAGGTATTTTATAATTTTTTTTTTATTTAGTATTAAAATATTTATTTACTTTCTTTCAATTTGGGTATATTGGATTATAGGGTTCACGATTAATATTATTCAATTCTTGACTTACGTGAAGAACAAGATAGTGACAGCAACTTGTTGAAACATCAGGTGTAATGAATTGATATTCTCCGATCCTCCGGAACGTAGTAACGATAAAGATGATTAAATCACTTTAATTAGCACTCAATTTTGTAAAAAAAAATTGTTTCTTTTGCACTAAAGTTTAAGGTCTTTTTAAGTAAAATACTTTTCTTTTTACCAATATTCCCTTGATGTAGAAAAATATTTTTACTTTTAATTAATTTTATTTTATTATAAAATGTTGTTTTTATTAATTTTGTTACAATTTTATTTAACTTTTGTTTAGTTTGTTTTTTTAATTTTTATTTTATTATTATTTAATTAATTATTCGATAAACCGTCGAATAAAAATTTATTATTTAATTTAAACAAAATTTTATTTGTTCGATAAACCGTCGAACTAGTGTTAATTTGCCGTTACTTTATAAGAGAGGATCGTCACCTTATCCTACCGACTGCGCCAGTTATGTTCGTGACATGAACGATAACATAAAAAAAAACAAAAGTTTAATTTTATAATACAAGTTTATTGGCACTTTCTTACTTCTAAGTCAGATTATTAATTAATTATTTATTATTTTTTCATATCTTAAATACAATTTTGATTAGTTAAAAAATGCTTACTTAATGTTCACAATAAGTTCATAATTTGGAAAAACAGGAAATTGCATTAGTTAATATTATTTAAATTATTAACACATTACAATTAACACATTAAAACATTACAATAAGTATCATCTGACTCTCTCCACACGATTCGTTGTAATTCTGCATGAGCTGGACTGACACTGATTTGGCGATACATTTTTCCACGTCTGCGGTAAAGGCGATTTTGTGCTTACGCCATCTCAACAATAGTGTGGTTAGGTCGTCTTGTATTACAGGTCCTTTCAACATCTTGTCGTTTAATGAAACTCCACTTTGAGTGGCTCGTGACGCATCAAATACAACTCTGAGTTTTGTAGTGGTGCTGCTTTCTTTTATAACTCCATGATAAGGCAAATAACTGCATGATAATGCTTCGTGCTGGTTGATTGTATTGACGAAGTCGAGTTCATTATTGTTTACTCCTTGCATGTGCCCGAGTTCTAAATATTCATTCATGCATTTGGTGTAGTCTCTTTTGTACAATTCCCTTTTGCTGAATTGACTCTCCAAAGCTCTTAGACGTGCTAATGCTATAGCTCTCTATCTGCCTAGAACTAATTCATTGTTGAGTTTCAATGGAAGATTCACTTCATGTCTTCCGTCGTCTAGTCGTTTGTGAGTTTCCTTAAAATGTTTCTCACACAATGTCTCCTCTTCCGTGATGAACTTGGACGCTGGTAGTTCTTCGATTTCCCAGAATTTCTTTATATTAGTATTTAGCTCGGCACAAATATGAAAATTATTCACTTGTATATTGGTCGAGCTCTGGACCTGTCCAGAAAGTATCCAGCCGAAAATTGTTTGCTGAGCTATAGGGCTATCTTTAAATCCCTTTCTTACTCTTCCTAATATTATTTTACTGTAAAAATCTGCACCTATGAGCAGATCAATATTGGCTGGAATGAAATATTCTGGATCCGCGAGTTGTATATTTTTTAAATGTGGCCAACATCGACGTTTAATTTTTTGATTGAGTAGAATACTGGTAAGCTTGCGTAGTACAAGTGCCGATATGTTGATAGCTATTGTCTTATGATGAGGTTGCAGCTTACATGTCACCCTTGCTGTTGATCGACCGATTTCCGTTTCTCCCACTCCTTGTATTGTGGCATGTATTGGTCTCTCCTGATGTGGGTGATACTGCAATTATGCGTGTGGTCGCTAGTAAAACTTGATTTTGTTCATATCGATGTGTAGCATGTGTTAGCACACGACTACTGAGATCAGTCTGGGGAACAAAAGTTAGAGCTGAAGTTGACAACCCTTCTTTAGCTATGGTACGAGTTGCGTACGACTGATTGGATCCAATTGATTGATTTGGTCGGACATCATGGTTCTCTGCTCTTCGTTCCAAATGTAGAAGAGTGTGATGAGGTTGGTTGCAATTCATGCATCTCGATCGGCTTGTACAATTCGATAATCGATGTCCGGAACCTAAACAATTAAAACATAATCATTTTGATTTTACTAACTCAGACCTTTGTGATGGCGCATTTTCAGAAATTTGGGGCACCTTCCTACAACATGTTCGCCACTACACAAGGTACATTTAATTGTATGAGTTCCATGATATGTTTGTTGTAGTCCACTTCTATGTTTTATTTGAAATTTAGATTTGCTGGAAGTTGTTGCTTCTAATGCTCGAAATCTAGCTTCCAGAAATTTTTCCAACGTGATCCACCACAGTAGTTCCGTTGAAGAACTCACTTCTTGCTCCCATAACTGGCGTGTCTCTAGTGGTAGTCGCTTTACTATTATGTGTACTATGATTGGGTCCCAGTTATCTGTGTCCACTCGCAAGTTGGATAGCGTCTGCAATGACTCCTTGGTTGAGTCTAATATATTTCTTATATTGTAAGCTGATTCTTGTGTTATTGGGGCCTGGTCTAACAATACCTCAAGATGTTTACTCACTAACACCCTCTTGTTGTCGTATCGGTTAGTTAATGTGTCCCATGCGGAAGTATAATTACTGTTGGTGACTTGAAATGGTCGGATTAACTTCTCTGGTTCTCCAGTTAAATGTAATTTTAGATACTGGAGTTTTTCGACCGGGCTTAATGCCTCATTGTTGTGCACTAAAGAATTAAATAGATCGAAAAATGATGGCCATTTTAAATAGTCATCATCAAACTTGTCTAACGTTATTTTTGGGAGTCTGATGGTCGAACTATTTGATGGAGTATGTGTCTCCTGCTGCATCGTTTTGATTGAAATTGGTGTTGGGCATCTTTTGTTCATTTCTTTGTTAAATTTGAAATGACTTTCCTGATATATGGACCTCACCATCGAAAATATATTTGATTGTAAGTACTCGACTTGAGTGAAATCCACCTTAGAATCCGCATTATTTCGTATTTTACACATTCGTTAAAGATTTAAAAATTAATGAATTTTATAATTCTCTTCTTTTGATTTCTGTCTTCTAAATATATTTCATCCACACACGATCACCGATAATACAAGAAAACCTGTTTTTTTTTTAAATATCCATTTATAATCTTTCTTCTCAAATGGACATGAGGACAAATACCGTTGTCTTCTTGTTTTCTACCAATCCTATTTTTTTCATTATTAGATTCATGTAACCTTCAGTTGTTATACCCTTTTTTTTACATAGTTTTTCATATACCGGTCATTCACCTTTCAAAGATTCATATGATTCTTTTTTTAAGCTCTGTATTTAATATTACATTTTTGGTTTTATTTCTTGTTCTGTTATTAATTTCTGTTATTAATTTCACCACAACATATTGTGATGTCATTTAAACTTAAAGCTTTAATTATTGCTTTTCTAATATCGAAGTTTCCTTCACGAGATGTCTTTTATCGTGTTTTTTATTTTATTGTTGAAAAAGCTTTAATGCATTACTGTTGAAAATAAAAGCTTTAATGCATTTGTTGTTTTTCTTGTGTTTGTGATTGAATTGTGTCATTTCAACATTTTGAATAGGCAGCTGGCAGGTACATCAATAATAATAATAATAATTATTATTATTATTGATGTACCTGCGAATGGTGCGCATCGGCGGGTGAAAGAAATGACATTGCATTTGTCAACATTCAGTGATAGGTTGTTAATTATGCACCAATTTAAGAAGGTATTCAAGTCGTTTTGAAGTAGGGCCGAGTCTTTAGTTGTGCTAATTTCTTCAAATATCTTCATATCATCCTCATAAATGATGACCTTACTGTTTTTAAGGACCGAAATTACATCGTTGATGGAAATAATAAAGATTAGTGGGCCCAAATGACTGCCCTGTGGAACGCCAGAATTAGCGTAGTACGTACTTGAAGGGGTAAATCTAAAGAGCATATTGTAAGATCTGTTAGATATGTTAGAAGGGTAAGAATCTATCCAATTTAACAAAAAATTGAAAAAACCTAATTTACGCAGTTTCAGCAAAATTACACTATGGGATAAAAGATCAAATGCCTTACTTAGATCAGTATATATCACGTCTGTTTGAAGACCAGCCTCCATTGAGTTTAGAAATATGGAGCAAGATTCAACCAAATTTGTGACAGCAGATCTTTTTTTCACAAAACCATGCTGGTTGGGAGCAAGTAAAGCAGCTTAGTCATAATATATCACATCATATAACATAAGTTCAAATAGTTTTGGGATGCTCGATAGCTTTGCAATTGGACGATAGTTTACGATATCATTTTTTGACCCTTTCTTATGAACCGGTTTAATATAGGCCTTTTTCCAAATTTGAGGGAATATTCCAACTTTAAGAGACCAATTAAATAAAATAGACAAAGGGTAAGCAAGCGAATCAGAGCAATTTTTTAAGATTATTTCTGGAATATTATCAGGGCCTTTGAAAATGTTACTACTCAGATTATCTAAATAGGTTTTAACTTCAGTTGCTTGAAAATTTATTGGTGAAATGGGAATTAGCAGGAGAAGTGGCAGATGTGAGAATTGAGATGGATCCACTTCAAATTTATTTTCCTGGTAAGAAGAAGAAAATAATTTTTTAAATTGTTCTACTATAGCTTTTGATATGGTAGTGGTTGTGCCTCTAAAAGTCATGTAATTGGGATCTTCATCTAATTTTCGTTTTAAATTGATGCGATAAAATTCAGTTATCGCCCGTTCCACGTTTAAATCACAAATAAAAGTTTCAAAATTAATTGATAAAAAGTAGTTATTTAGGGCAACAAAGTTAGTTTTAAAGAAATTGAATCTATATGTGGTGCATACTGTGTTATTCACAGGACTATTATAACAGTATGAAAAACATATAGGTGGATGGTAGTTGTCAATAGTGAAAGAGGTAAATTTTGTTCAATTTCAATCAAATTGATCTAGTCCGAAGAGAATATAAGGTCAAGTTGTTTTCCTTGAAAGTTTTTTTTCTTCGAAACTTGTTGAAGACCGTTAACGTTAAATCCATCAATTGAAGAAGTTTCAGACTCAGAGATAATGTATTCTGGAATTAAGAATGGCTAAGAATGGTTAAGAATGGTAAGTCTCCACATACTATAAGTTCATCAGAAGGGTTAAGTAAAGCTGATATTGAATCTACAACAGAAGAGAATTCAAGATAAATATTAAGGACAGAATTTGGTGGAATATAACAACATACTATATATATAGTTTTATTGCAAAGTTCCACCTTAATTGCAACCAGTTCTAAAGAATCAGCAAGAGGTAACGAGATTTCATTAGCATTAAACTCATTTCTAACTGCAATAAGGACGCGGCGTTCTCCTTTCGGGACAATTGCATTAGTTAGATTTTTATATCTATCTTTACGAAAAACAGTATAGGAAGGATCAAAAAGCTCAAGGGAACTAATAGAACTATGCAACCACGTTTCCGTTAAAACGAAGATATCATGATCCAAAATATTTGAATTTATGAATACCTCCGTTGTTTTAGTTCCCATACCTCTGACGTTTTGGTAAAATAAGGTAAATTTTTTTATAGAATGAGTTTTAATCGTTGGACTAGGGACGAAAAAACTTTTTATGGTTATCCTTTGTTCTATGAACCCTATTGTTGAACACATGGCTACGATAAGTATTAAGGTCCCTTATTACGGTATCACTAGATAAACCAAGAGTTTCGTGATAGCGAATGAATAACTTAAATAGTTAGTCGGATGTCAGACCTTTTAGGTAGTCGGATGGCAGACCTTCTTATTGTATTAAAACTTTCATACTAGTTTTCGTTTTACCATCAACACATACAGTTTCAGATCGGTCATGTAGGTAAGCCAAATAAAGCCGCACATCGTAAGTTCTACGATCTCTAAATCTTGAGAGAACGTATCTACTATCTCCAAAATCGATTGAATTTTGCGTTAACCTGACGACCGGTGGGACTAATGGATTAACAAAATTGGGCGAGTTTTTTAGATGTAGCACGATTTGTGAGGTGTCTCCTTGAATGAAGTTAGGATATTTGGGTGACCTAGTAATTGGCGTAACAGTTTTAAGAGGTTTAATATTTTTATTAGAGCTACTGTTAGAGTTCAAGTTTGTTTTTATATTACTATTAACAGACTTAGTTTTTAGGTTATTATTAAAAGAAGGTGCAGTTAGTATTACGGTTAGTATTAGTATTAGTATTACGGTTAATGTTAGTGTTATTGTTATTGATAAGGTTTGAACTAGAATGAAAGTTATTAGAATTAGAACTAGGACGGCAGTTAGTATTACTTTTATTATTTTTCAACTTAGACCTATTTTTATTCAAATTCATATACATGACAGTTTTATTTTTAATTTTTGACAAATTCTTAAGCATTATATTTTTATTTTTTAAGTTATGGTTGAGATGTGTTGCGTTCTCCTTCCAAGGCTGGATTGTAATTTCAAGTCCTTTTTTGTCGACACAACTACATGGGAAAAACCAGCTGTAACGCTCAGAAACTGTGAATTTAAAACATGTGAAAATTATCTTATTCTTTTTAGAAATTTTTTTTAGGTGTAATACGCTCACAATTTAGAGCAGATACACAAAATATCTTTCTAAGAAATTGGAGCACCCATTCAACACTGACGTCAGAAGGAGCTCCCCTTAAAAAGAAGGCTGACTCCTTATCTGTAGCATCTTTGTACATTTTAGTTTTATTCTTAACCTGGTTGGAGAGTTTCAGTTTTTCAATTCTGTTGTCCCAGTCTGATGTTGACGAAGTAGTGCCAAATATGTTGATTCAAGCGATGTAGCACGACTCGGTGGATCAAGTACAGGTTCACTGATAGCAGCACTAATTTCTGCTCCGACATTCAAACTACAAATAACTGACTCATCCAGTGACGGGTTAGATGCGTTTAAAAAAGTTAAATTATCTATTTTAACCTCCAAGATGTTTAGGTTCTTTTTTAACGCACCAAGTTCAGTGACCACAGCGTCCAAATTCAACGCCGTAGTGTTGTTTGTACGTGCACTATTACCGCAACCTGTCATCAATACTGCTTCGATTACCTTCTTTACGTTGGAGTTCATATTATTTTCAATGTTGTTGACTTTAACAATAATTTCTTCATTAATCAGATTTGGCACGTTACAAGAACATTTTTCTGCATATAGTTGTCTAATTTCTTTTTTAAAACTATGGAGTAAATTGTTATTTTCATATTTTATCTCCGTTAAACAATTTATTAGTGACTCTTTGACAATTGTGTGTTGGTTGTTTATGAATTCCGAAATTTTGTTGTTTAGCATGTCAAAACTGCTTCCCATATGAGAAAAAGATTCCGTGTATGACTCAAAATCTCTTGCGCTCCTATTAAGGATATTTGCATTATAGTCAATTAAATCTTTGATGCCAGGTGTTAGACTTTCATGCATTTTAGATAGAAAATTTTGGTAAACTTGGCAATCATTACAAACAGAGTAATTGGTCATGAAAATCAAGTTACTATCCCTCGGAGCATTAATACATACGCCATGAAATTTTCTTTTACAAAAACCATTGCAAGTTATAATTTTGAACATTTTTTCATAACCGATGCAATCAGAAATATCACATTTTAAGCTCATGATTAATGAAATTTATTATGTTGTTTATTATGATTTTTAGTTTTATTTCAGTTTTATTCAAACAAATTAGTAAACAAGTTATGTTGGTAAGCACTGATTTAAAGGTTGAGATGCATTTATTTATTTTTAAAAAGTTTGAAGATTTACTGATTCGTTAATTAAAATAATGACAGATAATGTCAGTAATCTTGTTTATGTTTGATATACATATATATGTATAAAAATTATCAACAATAACACGAGTCGGGCAATTATTGTAATTTTTTAAATTGTTAAATTAATATTATAAAGTTTAATTTATACTATAAATTAGTGTATAAAATAGTTACATTAATTAAAGTGTCAAGCAATAAAATTATGTTTTAAATATAATGTTTAATATAATTTATATGCAAGTAATTCAATAATATTTAAATGCAAGAATGGGCAATTGGTTACAGCAAGTTAATTTGTTTTTATTTTTTTTATTTATTTTTTTTTTTTTTTTAATTTTATTTATTTTTTTTTATTTTTATTATATTTAATTTTGTAAGCAGTTAAAATTTTAATTATGATTTACAATATATGCAACTAATTATGCTGCTTCACTATATTTGAGGAATAATACTTTCTACTAATTCTAAAAATTTGTAAAGTTACCATTGAATTCCGGAAGATCAGCTATGTACTTCATGGGGTCCAACGTTAACTTTAGTAGTGCTGGTGGTGTAGGTGGTGGTGGTGGTGGTTGAGGTTGTGTTATTGTAGCTGGGTCCATGTTCTTAGTTGTCATTTTGTTGTTTGTTTAAAAAAAAAAATTCTACTCGATCTTGTTTTTTTTTATTGTTGTATTGGACAAGGAATCGCTTTCTTTTAGTTCTTTTAGTTATTATTTTTTATAGAAAATTGGTATTGTTTGTCAGACTCCAGAAATAAATTTTACAATACCATATTTACCTTTTAATTATTTTAAGTCACTATTATTTTAATTAATTAGGGATTGAGTGATTGTCTATCAATATGGAATAATGATATTGTTTATAATTACTTTCGGAAACAAAAAATTTAAAATTAGCTCTCTTTATGAGTTCACTTTTTTGTATTATTATTTATTGTTAACTTTTTTTTTTACTTTATTAATTAATTTATAACTAATAATTACACGGCACCCTTTTTAATTTATCCTACCGACTGCGCCAGAAACTGTCAAGGGCGTAACTTACAAGAAAAAAATAATTTTAATAATATTTTAGATTTAGATTAACTGATCTGTTTGTTGATTACAAGTGTACTGGCTCTTTATTTTTACAAAAATTCAAATAATCCAAAATTTAAGATTTAAATAAAAATGAATAAAAAATAAGATTTTCAGAAATAAGATTTTCAGAAATAAGATTTTCAGAAAATAAGATTTTCAAAAATAAGATTTCGACCCCAACCCTTTGTTTACATTATAACGTGAAACAAATGAAAGAAAACAAATAAAATGAATTGTGAAAGAAAGGTCAGAAAAATTTATTAGTAATTAATTTTGATGACACTTTCTGTTTTTAGAATTTTGAAATTAAGTATTAACGAATAAAATAAAAAAGAATTAAATGTTGTGGCATGAGTAACAACTCGTGTTTAATATTTAAAATAAGTTTAGTTAGTTTAATAGGCAATCCAGGATTGGATAATCACGCAAAGAAATATATTCATTATCGATGCGTTCAATGTTAAATTAATACATTACTATATAACTACAAATATCTGTGGTATAAGAATAATTCTGTCAACTTACGCAAAAATGATGGCACCGATGTTTTCAGATTTAGACACTTCAATGATCTTATCACTTTTAAATCTAAGTATAATTATTAATAATTAACTTTTAATTTTAACATTAACATTAACATTAGATTTAATTTTTTTTGAAAATTATTTTTTTTCATATTGAAATTTTTCCTAAATTTTTTTTATACTACTTCACATTTCTTATATTTAACTTACTTCATACATTTAGTTTTTTTTATTCTTTTTTATTCTTTTTTGCTTTTTTTTCTTATGTACTAAAATCACTTCTTAAATTAAAACTTTTCGTCCCGTATTTAAATACCATTCTTGTACTTAAATATATAAGCGATCTCCGCACATGTTTTGCTAATACTGATTACTTTTTCTTCTTTTCATTATTAGTAATACCAATTCTACGGTAAGATAAACTGTAAGAATAATAAAAAAAGCTTGGTTAAAGGATTGTCAAACCAATCACATACAGCTATTGCCGCTCCAATTCCATTGATTTTTGATTCCACGTTAAAATATATCTTTAACCCTTTCGACCCGGCTTTCGAATTACAAAGTTAGGATCAAATATGTTTGGAGAATATCTTATGTACATATTCTAAAATACATTTATTTGGGCAAAATGTGTCCACAAAGGGGGGCTCAACCAGGGCGGGCTGGTACAACATTGTACCACCCGGGATGTTAGGTGGTACAAATATGTACCAACAGTCTTTTAAAACATGTGAAATGAAATATTTAAATTTTTTTATTTATTATAAATTAAATAATTCATTTTTATTAACATGAAATAAGATACAAAAAATAAATAAAAAACTAAAAAAATATATTATATGCATTTTATATTTATGAATGGTAAGGTGCAAAGCACATCTTGCACAATGGAATTAAACATTCTTTGCAAATCGTCTTTGTGCGTGTTTGTTTTTTTTGTCTACTACAATTTATGCAACGGCGTCTTGTATGCCCTTCAATTGGTAAATGATTGATCCTTGTTCTTGACTTTTGTGGTATGGGACCTGGTTTTGCTGATCTTGGATAGGCTGTAGATTTTGAACCATCCTCGATCAAAGTTTCAGCCAAATCTACCAAAAATGATTTGAAAGGGGTCTTCTTTCGGAGAAAGTCATTTCGGATGACCCATGCGTTTACTGCTGCCATCATTATCAAGCGGTAAAACACCTTCTTCCACCACTTATTCGATTTGCGATCGTATTCATAAAGACCACTCATCTGGTCTGCCAAATCGACACCTCCCATAATTTCGCGATAAAATTTTATTTGCTCTGGACATTTCACCACAATTTTTTCGCCTGTTTTCAGAGTTTTAGTAACTGTGGTAATCTTTGGCTCGTGGCAATTACTTATCACTAATACTTCTTTGGTATCTTGCCATTTTGCACATAATAATCCGTCCACCGTACACCTGAACTCGCATTCTCCCCTTTGCATTTTTCTGCCACCAAATTTAGGCATACCTTTTCTGTTACCCATTATAGTGCCTAGAGCTGGATATGAAATTGTATTTAATAAATTTATGGATGAGAAGAAACGATCAAAACACAATGTAACATCATCTGCCACAATTGAACTTGTTAATTTATTAACGACTCTCTCTCCAAGTGTACCTATGCTGTTTTTTAGTTCTTTTCCGGAGTATATATTAAAATCATAAGTGTACCCGGTAAGAGCATCACATCGCAGCCACATTTTAATGCCCCGCTTAACCGGCTTCAGAGGCTGATACTGCTTCATAGTGCTTCTTCCTTTGAATTTTGTCATTGATTCATCAATGCTTTGGTAACTACTATCTTGTCTACACTTCTGAAATGTTTTTTTCAAACATTCTACTAAATCATCTATGTAGTAAGTTTTGCTACAATCCGTCGGTTTTTCTGGTGAGGCAAAGTACATCTTAGAAGTAATGAACATAAATCGATCACGTGAAATTGCTTCTTTTATTGATTGGTTACCAAGCGATTTATGTTTTGACCAATAATCCTTTTATAGAAGGAAGTGAATTGTAACACATAATGAACATACATCCAATAATCACTTCTATTTCACCTGCATTTGTTTTAGTTATTTTTATCTTTTTCTTTTTTGCCTGTTCATTCTCATATATCTGAATACGCTCATTTGTGCACTGTGCAATGTACATGTAGACAGATTTCGGTATAAACTTTTTAAAAACCTCAAGAGCTGTTGATGTTCGCGGTATATGATATCCTATTTTGCAACTACGATAATTACTGAGAGTTCTTTTTGGAATGAACGCTTCGTTGGGTGAATCCCAGATAAAAACATCTGCAGGCGGCACATTAGGGTGGTAACATACAGAATTTTCTTTGTCTTCAGTATCGATGTCACCTGGTTCTCGTTCAAAATTTTCTTCATCATCATTTCCCTCAACTTCAGATACCTCCTCCCTATCATTTGCAACAAATAAACTGCCGGTTCCAGAAGAGAAATCATCCAGCTCGCCATCACTATCAGAATCATTGAATAGAACATTAAGTATTTCTTCATCTTCCATGATTCGAGAAATAATGATAAATATCTGAAAAACAACAAAACATAATGTAGTGTGCAACGTACTGTTGGTACATATATGTACCACTTCTCTAGACGGCTGGTACATTTATGTACCACCTGTAGAAATATATAAAAATAAACAATATTTATAAAAAAAATCTTACCTTCTCTAATTATAACACTAATATTTGTTTTATTTTAATTTATTTTAACAATATTTTCACTTTTAATGTACTTCCCTAATGAGAATTACTCATAAACTAAACAAAATCTGTATCGGCATACACTTTGTAATTGATTCTCTCCGAAAAATAACGGTACCTTGTTGACAAAAATACACCAAAATGAACATGTTTTTTCAGGAATTATAAAAAAACACTTTAAAAACGATTTGGTATAGATTCAAATCAATTTATATGCAATTTCTTAGTTTTAAGAATGTTTAAACTTTTAGTGGTACATACGTTGTACCAGCCGGGTCGAAAGGGTTAAAGGCATATAGTGTTTTAAAATCCGTTTAATACATTCATTAATAGATAATCACCTCGTGACTGATGGATGAATAAGTTTTTGTGGCTTTAATTTCCATACTTCTTGAAAATCGGTTAATTCAAAAGACCTTTTTGGACTAAAATGAACGTAATTATAAATATTCCTTAATCCGCTTTCCAAAATATCTGGTAAAATTGAACAAGCATAGGATGTGCATAGGTTGAAGGAATGACATATACATATTTTAAGCTAAATAAATTAAGAATCTTTTTCTTAAATCTAGAGTAAACACTATTTCTAATTCCGGTCATGTTACTGGCACCGTCTGCAGCAAAACCAATCATATTTTTTCGTAAGGTATCAAATTTTCATTAAAAAACTTTATAATATTATTAAATAAATTTTGTCTCAACTGTTGCATATGTTACTTCAAGTAAAGTTAAGAATATATCTTCAGCTTCAAATCTATTTTTATTAAAAAGACGAAGAGAGTAGGTACAACTAAAGCTAATTGTTTAATTTTTCCAACGTCAGTAGATTCATCTATGATAAAAAAGAATTTCTGGTGTTGTAAGCGCTTAATTATTTTTAATTTTTCTTCCTTCCTTAATACATTTTTCACAATCATTGTTGTTTTATATCTTCCACAATTTGAACTTTTCACAGCTTTCTTAATAGCAATTCTTTTAAAAACTTGTAAAAGGTGAGGAGCCAAATTGAAAGCTAAATTATGTTTTGCAATGAAAGTAGCAATAAGAAGCTCAACTTCTTTTTGGTTATTTGGATTTTTAGAAGAATTTTCAAAAGATTTACTTACAGTACTTTGGTTTTTTAAGTTGTTGGAATTTCTATTAAGTCGACTAAAAATACTTTCATGATTTTTGATTTCTGTTGTGCTGGCCTTTCCATCGAAATTACAGATCTTACAGTGATAAAAATAAATTCCTTTTACACTTTTTGTAACAAACTTATAGGATATCTCCCAAGAAGCGCAATAATGTTGCTTTCGACGAGCTTGTAATTTAATTTTTTTTTGGTGGAGTTATACAATTTAATGAAGAATCAGATTTTCATTCCATTTTCCTAAAAACTAAGTTAAATGCAGGTATTAAAAGTAACATCAATAAATTTATAAATTTAAGAAATAATTATATGCTTACCTGTTTTAATTATTATTTTTTTTAAAGTTCAATGCCAATTAAAATTTTGAAAACTGTTTATTTATAAAACCGTCATCACATTAACTTATAAAAAACCAAATGCAATTTGACAATACATAATTGATTTTGACTTTTTAATTCTTCATATTGTTTTATTTATGAAAGCGTTTTGAAAATATACACAAAATAGTTTCGACATCTGTTAGAAGTTTCAGAAAACTAATTATTTGTGATTGTTAGTATAAAAAAATAAAAATGTTTATCTGTCAAAAGTATCTCAATGTGTAAATTACTGTAATTTTTAAAAAAAATACTGTTTTACTGTTTGAGGTTAAAATTACTGTTAAAAACAGTAAATACTGTACAGTTAACATCACTGATTCTACCTACCATTCATATTATCATTTTGTATTCTAATTATTGTATTATTATTATAATAATAAAAAAAAAAAATAATCGATATCAGTAGTAGTGTGAAAATAAATTACTTTACAGTATTACCTAAGAGTATTGTGACACAACATAACTTAATATCCAAAGTATTAGAAAAAAAATTTATAATCTGGAAGCTTTTATCAATTCTCTAAACAATGAAATTGACATTATAGTGCTTACGGAAATTTGGATAAGCCAGAGCGAAAATAAATTCTTTAATATTCCGGGCTATACTGGTTATTTCTCTAACAGAGAAAACTCTTATGGAGGAGCAGCCGTCTACGTTGCAAATTACTTAATCTCTACCCAAATCTTCGAAGAAGAATTTGATCAGTCCCATTTATTAGGTGTAAAACTTTTGAGTCATGGTATTAACATATTTTCAATATACAGGGTGGTCCGGTTTAGAGCAAAAAGTTTTTAAGGGGTGATTCCTTGGAGTATTTTAGGAAAAAAATTGTTCTAGAAGAGGGGTCTATCTTTAAATTTACCTGGGCTACAGAGGATTAAAGAAAACCGGATGAGAAAAATTATATCTAAAGAATATCCACTACAGCTCAGGAGAAATTGAAACTAGAGCAACATCCTCCTCATAGCTTTTTTTTAGAATTAATACACCTAATTAACGGTATATGTTGAATGAGTATCACACTTACCGTTTTTGAATAATAACTGCATAAACTTAAAATTTTGCTTTTAAAAACTGAAAATTTTGTAAAAAACATTGATTATCTCGAAAGAATTCGGCAAGTGTGATATGAAAGTTGTGTATGAAAAAGTTGTAGGGGATGATGTAGCGCATCAACACAATAAAAAAAAAAAAAAAAAAAATAGCGAATTTTTTCGAGATAATCAACGTTTCAGGACACTAAGTTGGACATTTCTGGTTGATAATCTTCATTATCACTCGAAATTACATGCGATTTTTTCAGAGTTTTTTTATTTGCATGTAATTTTTTACGATATCCTCTTTTTTCTGTTTTTATAAGTTTTGGTCTCCCGGTTTTTCTTCTTTCTTTTTTTTGCTTCAATATTATTATTCTTTCCTATTTCTTGTTCTTCAATAATATTTTCGATTTCGTTACTTTCTTCTTTATCATGTAAATCTGTTATTTCTTCTTAGTAAATCTTAGCATGTGAATTTATGTAAATTTCTATTTCAGTTTTGATCATTTTATGTGTGTTTTTATTTTCCTAAATATCTATACAGAATCATAAAATAATTTTAAATTTTCAGATTCTATATATTTACATCTCTGCTTTTGATTTTTCTTTCAACTGGTGACCACAATCTATATGCTTTAGCGTTGTCGTAGTAACCTGCAAATATATATTTTTTTGATTTTGAGTGAATTTACCTTTTTTTATTCCTTTTTCAAGCTAAAATGCAGCCGATCCAAATATTTTAAAATGCTTTATGTTTGGCTTCTTATTAAACCATAAACAAAATAGTACTTTATTATTAATAGAGGCGGAACTGCATCTATTTCTAATATAATTCGCCGTATTAATTCATCGGTAATTCGTCGTAAAATCATCGGTCCACAGATGTTACTGTGAATTAACATTAATTTTATTTTTTTCCTTTTTAAATGGCTTTTCATTTCCCTTTTGAAATAGCAGCCAATTTAAGATCTTCTTCTTATATTCCAACTATTGCTTCTTTTTAACCATTTATATTAAAGTTTTGTAGCTCAAATGCCCAAATTTTTCAAATGTCTTAAATTTTTTTTGGATGGATGATTCAGAAAATTGACTTGTTCAATCAATACTGGTATCTTCAATTACTTTATATAGATTATTAACTTTATGAGCTGTTAACACAATGTCGTTATTTTCATTTTTAATAAGTCCTTTGTTGTGAGTAAAATTTACTGAATAGCCTTTGTCTGTTATTTTCGAAATAGACAATAAATTTAATTTCAAATCAGGAACATACAATGCATCATGTAATTTAATTGTTACGTTCATTCGTATTACTTCATCAATACCTTTATTTTAGTTAATTTGCAGGGTCTTTTTTTAATTTTTTTGCGTAGGTCGGTGGTGAAAACCTTTTATAGGTTTATAGGGAAATGTTCGATAGGAGCACGCAACTCGGAGAGCCCCTCGTTTTTTACAGCACCGCTTGTCCATCGCATATGCCTAGATTTCAGCTCCATATAGAAGGAGATTGATTCTGCTGTTTTCATGATGATTCGTTTCTTTTCTGGTTTGGGTCCACCAATGTTTGCCATAAGTTTTGCTTAACTTGATTGTAGCTTCTGCTGTTTTATCTGGTACTTTTTGGATTTGTCGCCAAAATGTCAGCCTTATGTCAAGAGTAATTCCTAAGTAATTAACTGATTCTTTGGTCATTATTGTTTCTGAATCTGTTTGCATTGGGATTATAGTTGGTATTCTTTTCTTAGTTAACATAACGATTTCCGTTTTTGCCGTTGCTAATTCTAATCTATATTCCCTCATCCAACTATACACTCTTCTCATAACTTGATTCATCCTGATCTGTGATTCTGCTATATCCCGTACCGTTATAATAGCTGCTATATCATCAGCATAACCTAATAGCTGTATATTTTCAGGCATTTCCATACATAATAAACTGTTGTACAGAACATATCACTTTCCAGGGCTTCCTTGTTTTTCATAGATTTTACTGCATCTTCTAGTTCTATTTGTGTAAAAATTGAAGCTTCTCCGGGTTCTTCTTCGTTGCCTCTGCAATGTATTTATTCTTGGTTGTGTACGGAAAAGTGTATTTACAATGTTTTCCATAACGTCCGCTTCTAGCTGATTATCTGATGCTGGCGCTCTGATTCTTTCCATCACAATTTGGTATCCAAGTCCGCAGGGATAATTGTTTATTTCTTCACACAAGCTTTTCGAGTTTTTCATTTTGCTCTTCTATATTATATTTCGGAGTGTTTTGCTCGCTATTCTATATTCTTCTAGTTCGCTTGTTTCTCCTGCTCTTTTTCTCTGTCGCTGTGCTATGCAGCGAAGACGCAAACATTTCCTTCTCAACTCCGTTATTTCTTCTGTTCACCAATATACTGGGCATCTGTTTCCTTTTTCCAACTTCTTGGGCATTGATTCTTCACCAACTCTTGCGATGGTGTCCACAGTTATTTTCGACACTGCTTCTGCTCGTTTTCTGCCTGTTTCGTGCTGTGGCACTTGCATTACTCTTTCTAGGTTTCTCCTTATTACACTGGCCATTTTATCTTTATCAAGCTTATTGGCGTTCCATGTAACTTCTCCCTGGTTGTTGCGATTTCGTTCTCTCCTTCTCGTGCATATTTCGAACTGTATATATTAATGATCGCTGCCAGTATAATCCTCTTGAACCATCCAAGTTATTGTGTTGCTAGGGATATATCGGGTATAGTTTCGGTGTACCCGGATCTCCTGAATGTGCTGGTATTTCCCGAGTTTAACACAATCAAATTTTGTCTTGCTACCATTTCCAAAATTTGCTTTCCCCTGTTATCTGTAACTGGCAATCCCCACTCCACTGCTTTAGCATTGAAGTCACCGGCGGCCACTACATTTCCTCCTAGTTCCATTATCTTATCATCTAATTGCTCCATTTTATGTCATTATTCCGGTGCTGTTTGTTTTGGAATAAGGTAACAGCTTATTATTGGTTCTCTGCCGTTTGTGATCCATACAAACCCATTTCCTGGCTGTTAATTTGTATTTTCCCTTGATTTACTACCCAGATGGCTGCTGTGTTTGTGACATCCGAAACCGAATTCTGATAATCCTTATTTTTGAACTGCTCGCTGATAATAACTACTGATAATTGATATTCTTTTCTCGGACGGGCTGCACCAGTAGATCATCGGCCGTTTTGCTCCTGTGAAAATGACCTTATAAGAGCTTAATTATTTTTATGCATTTTACTCTCCTCAAGTGCAGTTCGAAACACTCTGCACAAACCCGAGCCTAACATGTGCTCGAGATTTTCTGCTTTTGTTTCCGCACACAACAAACACCTCGCCTTTTGTTTACAGTTTTTGACTGTGTGTCCTTTTTGTTCCAACTTGTAGCAGCAGTCTCTACAATCTTCATATTTGCATTGCCTTCTTAAGTGACCGAAGTTAAGGCATTTGTAGCATCGCTTCACTTCTGTTATCTCCCTAATTCGGCATCTGATTCATCCAATTTTTATTTTCGATGTTACCAGTAATTTTTTGGCATCACTTTTTTCCATTTTGACATTCGCAGCTATCTGTTCCTGCCTTTTGGTGCTGTCAAATGTATTTTGCATTCGACAGCTTTCTCGAACTCCTTATTTAAAGCTTTTTGAAATGCCTGAACGGTTGTTACACAATCCTGTTATGTTACACAAATCTTTAATCTCTATGGAATTCTTTGATGTGAGATTCCTTACACTAGCCGAAGTCCCTATAGATTCTTATAGCTCCTTGGTAAATTTACCTTTTTCTTTCGGGCTTTTCCCCATTTCCAGCAGCACACCCCCATTTTTCGTTCTGCGAATCCCTCTGATCTCCATCTCTGTTTTTCCGGGCTTACGCGACTTCTAATTTTTTTAGGATTTCAGCGTAAGTTTTCCCTTGGTGGGCTTTATCAGTATTGCTTCTGATTGGGGCCTTGTACTCTTCTGTCCGAGTGGGACATCTTACTTCTTCTTTTCTGTGTTCTTTTGCCGCTTGCTGCTTCTTTCTTTCCAGGCTCATCTATTTTATCTTCCTTCAATCTGGCTTTTCGCTGCGCTGAAATTCTATTTTGCACAAGTGTGTTGAAGCCAGTTTTCAGGAAAATATTTAGTAATATGACATGAATATCATTTTTTTTTAAAACCGTGAAATATTTTTAAGATATTATGAAATGAATAATTTTTTATGTTTTTTTTACACAAAATAAAAATAAATTTTTTTTGTCACCAACATTCTTTATTTTCGAAATTCAATTATTAAAAATATTTTATTATAGAAATAAAACAATTATAAAAAAAATGTATGCAACTACATTCAATAATCTATTGCGAACTTCACTTCCCCCACTTTGCTCTACAGTTTCACTTTCTTCGTCAAACGGTGCCTGCAGATAATCTTCTAGAAATGCATCAAGTTCAATACCATGATGTATACAAATATTGTGAAGTGCTATACATGCATTTATTATTTTAGTGGCTTTTTCTTGACTATAATGGAGTTCTCTAGCGCCCAAAAGACATCGGAATCTATTTGTCAAAACACCAATAGTTTGTTCGACGATAATTCAAGCTTTTGAATGTTTCTTATTGAACATAGCTTCTCTTGACTCTGGCGCTCGGTACTCCTGTATGGTGTTACTAAATAAGAGCACAGAGGATATCCTGCATCACCTAAAAATTTATTGTTTTAGTATTTAAATATTGTGAAACTATTATTATCTAATTTACTTAAAATCCAAGTGTTGTTTACACCGTTTCTTTGTCTTTCGTCCATAATAGACTTTAATGCAGACATATTAAGCACATGTGAATCATGACAAGCGCCAGCGAATGTATAAACATCTTTGATTGCCATTTTATGATCACCTACCTGAAAACAAAAAAATGTGTAAAACAAAAAATTGTATGCCTTGAAAACTATTTGATAATTTAGCATCATTGCATTTATAATATAATATCCTTTTCTATTATAATATAAATGTTGCAGATGTTTTGAAGGAGATCTGATTTTTATGTGCGTCCCGTCAATGCAGCCAATGATCCCGAGAATACCACTTCTTTCAAAGAAAAAAAATTTCGCTGCCTCTTCTTCCATTGTATATTGAAATTTAATCCATTTTGGACACGTAATTTTCAAACACTTTTAGCATGTCCTTTAGTATATCCGAAACTGTTTTCTGTGACAAACTTAAATGAAAGTCGTTTCCTACTCCAGTTTGATACCCACCTACAGCGCAAAAACGTAGAAAACAAACTAGTTTTAGAATATTTGGTATAGCGTATGTTCTTTCACTTTTCCGCATTTTTGGATTTATATCTTCCAACAGTTTCACAAAAATATTTTTCGTTAATCTAAATAACTTTCTAAATTTAAAAATCAAATTAATAAGAGGCTTAAATTATAAGTTAAACTACAGATTCTTTTTTTTTGCATGCATTGATTCATTTCTCAATCGCTTTCTCTCAGGTAATACTTTAGTTACTGCTTCACTTTGTTGAATTTCCTCAATTTCTTCTTCAAACGCTTCTAACCAAACTAAACTCATTTTTTTATGTTTTTTATTATTTAATAAAAATATTTTTAATTAAAATTAAAATCAACATTTTTCTTAACGTTGTTATACTACAAACATTAATCACAAGTAAAAATTGCAAATTGACAGTTAACTGACATTTGGACAGGAGAGATTTATTTTTTGTTATATGGCAACTTTCAACTCAAGTTGTCTGAAATTAAGACACTCGCGGTAGCGTGACTTTTTTTTGCGACTTTTGAAAGTCACAATAACTTCAGTCACAGCGACTCCCGCGGTTGACACGTAAGTAAATAAAAACACTGTTAAATATTATTATTTTTCTTTCTGAACTTAATTAAAATACACTTAATTGAATTTGAATATAATTTCCACAGTATAATATTATTAACATAATATATATTACAGCACATAATTTATTACAAAAAATTATTGTCGGTTTGGTAATATTATGTTGATAATATTATTATACATTAAATTTGATACATACATATTGTTGTTTGTGTCCAAAAAGAAAAGAATCTTTGTTGTTCATACTTTGTATATTCAATGCCTAAAAAGAAAAGAAAGAGAAACAATTTGTTAGTATATTAAATTTAATTTAAATTAAATAATTTTTTTTCATTTATATTAAATAACATATAAATATTATTATTTTGTTTTATACAACTTACCTAATTTAATTTTTCTTCTTTTTTTTGTTGTTTTATAATATTTGTATAACTCAACGATTTATTTTTTAAACAATTTATTTCTATTTTCGCCATTAGAAATAAACATAAAAAAATAAACATATTGGTCGATCCACTTTCTTCTGCTTCTCTTCCTTTCTTGTATGCCGGAGGGGTGTCTATTTGACCTTGCTCATTTGCATAAATCTGCCTGCCTCGTTTATTTCCATTTGTGAGTGTTAGTGCTACATTTTCCTCTCCTATGCTGGAGATTTTCCTGGTATTTTCCGGTTGTTCCTTCATTTGAGTTCTGCATTCGAAAATTACTTCTACCGCTTCCTGTAACTTTATAAGGCCATTTTAGATGTCCATGCTAATGTTCTTCTGCTTGGCAGCATCTTGCAGCATGATTTCTGTCAGCTGTTGTATTTTCTGGAGTTGCTGTTCCTCCTTATCTTCAGTGCCAGCCTTGATCTTCCAATTTGGTAAACTGATAATTAGTGTATTCCTTCTTTCGGCGTTCCTCCCTTTAACCACTTTTGTGGTGTGGTGACGCGACTTACTGCATTTGGTGAGTTCGGCTTGGTGAGTTGACTCCATTAACTGGAGACCGAACTATTTTGCTGCTTCTTTGAAATGGGAAACTTCCCATTTTTGGTTGCTGCTTTGATTTCTTCTGTTCGGTAACATATTTAACACTTAGAGGTCAGCATACCTGTAAGCGCCTGTAGCATACCTGTAGAATCCGTTGAATCGGCCTCCTCGGAGGATGGATTTTCTAGCATAGCTAGATTACCACCTGGGGTATTTGTATTTGTTGTTTTGTTCATTGCATATTAATAAAAGCTGAGTCTTTATGGAGTTACTCATCTCCTCTCTCATCTCCTTACTCTTTTTATTTCCGGCCGCTCCTAACATGGAGTACAGACGCCGGCCGCTACGAGTACAGACGCGCTTGGATTTTCGAGCATTCCGCTGTAATGAATGGCAGTCATTGACTTCCATTCATTAGCATTAATGCCTCGCACTACAACAAAAAAAAAGGAAAACAAATTACCTTTATTCATATAACTTGCCTTTATCATTTTCTTATATTATTTATACACAGTTAATTATATACAATCAATTAAATTGTTTTCATCATTTATTCACATTATTAAATACTTCCAATAAAAAAAACATGAAATGATTGTTTTCATCACTAAAAAACTAAATATACTTTTTCTTTTACACCAATTTATTTTAAATTAATTATTATATAATATAAATCATTATTATATTTATAATCATTTAAATTTTTATATATATTTTATTTTTACAAATTCAACCACGCACGCGTATGTAAAAATAATAAATAATATCATTAAAGCTATTTGATAATTTAAAAAAGCTTTGATTTCAGAAAAACTAATACTTAAATTAAAAATAAACATAAGCTTTTCACCAAAAATAATGCGTTTTCTATTAATAATAATAATAATGTCCCAACGACCAATTACCCCTCCCGTGCCGCGCACGCGGGGAGTCACCACTCTCATTATTATTATCATTTAGCATATGACTAGGAGTGTCCTATACAAGGTCATCACAGTGCTTGGAAGAATAAATCTCTTCTTATTAAAAGTATAGAAAGATTTTAATAAATTAAAATATTCAGTATGTAATACTGTGACGAGCATACACTCAATGAACTTTCATTAATTAAATTTTAATATTTATTATTATATTTTAATTTTACTCAAAAAAGAATACAAGCACGTGATAACCCTTAATGAAGAATGTGTTAGTAAGGAGAGAATTGGGTCAGGAAATGCTTAAAACAAGCATGCAAAACACAAAAAAAAACAAAAAAAAGGGGGAAATTAGTAAACACGATTAAGTAAATTAGTAATAAATTGATAGAATACTAAAAATAAACAAAAATAAAATCCATAAACGGAAAAAACGATTAAAAATCTAGTAACTTTGATTTGCCTTCCAACATGTCAAGGCAAATCAAAGAACAAAAATCAATAAGCAATATGCTCACAAGTCAAAAGTTGAAGCAATTTAAAATCTCCAATCAAATAAAAATTATATCATAGATTTAGACTATCTTCTAACATGTCAAAATTTCGCGGTTTTAAATTATGCCGAAGAAGCATTAGTCAATTTATTTAGGTATAAACTAAAGAAATTAAAAAAAAAAGAAAAAAATAATAAAAATATATATCCATACTTACATAAAAATACAACACATGCAAAACGCAATTAGTCAAAGACACAAAAATAAAAATAATAATAATAAAAATTAACTTAATTTATATACACTTATGTATACATGTTAAAAGTATGAAATACTACTGACTCATCGTGAACAACTACGTATACTACATGTATTACATGTCCTTCAAAAACTTATTACCTGTTTGAATAAAGCAGATTCTTTAGTTGGGACTTATTAAAGTGAAAATCGAAGACATTAGAGTTATTGTTTACGTTACGCAACATTCTTGTAATTGGCTCATTCTTTCCATAATCCGTGCGATGAAACTTTAAACGAAAAAGGGCAGAATGCCTAAGAGAATGAAAGTTGATATTGAAGTTAATGTGTTCTAAAAAACCAACCGAGTCAACTGCACCTGAGAGAATTGGTGTACAAATATAATATCAGCCACTTCACGACGATTAAGGTTTAAGGCGGTCTCTGTAAGGAGGTAAGTTATATGGGTATGTCTATGAAAGACCACGAAGAGCGAAACGAACGAATCTACATTGAACAGATGTAATCCTGTCTATATGAACTTGATGAAAAGGTGACCATACCTGAGACGCGTATTCAAGTAATGGTCTTACCATAGTCAAATATAAAGTTCTGGTGACATATGGGTCGGAAAATTCTTTTGACCATCTTTTGATAAACCCAAGAGCTGAATTAGCTCTACTGACAATATTATCTACATGAGATCTGAAATTTAGCTCGGTGTCTAATAGAATACCTAAGTCTTTGGTGGATGTGACATTAGAGATAATAACGCCGTTAATACTAATAATAACGCGCTGATATTGCCGTTTTACGGGAAAAGGTGATGCTTTGGCATTTGCTAGCGTTAAGTGCTAGGTTATTATTACAACACCAAATAGCGAAATTATTAACGTCACTCTGAAGAAAATCAGATTCACGCGGAGATGAGATTTGTTTAAATATTTTCATATCGTCAGCGTACACTAGAATATGAGAATTTTTTATAATATTATGTACATAGTTTATGGTTAAGATAAAGATCAGAGGGCCTAAGTGGCTACCTTGTGGGACATCCGATTTAGCAGTGAAGGGATCTGAAATATTAGACCTAAAACGGACGTGATACACTGTTGCATAAGTATGAACTCATTCAATCTATAATGAGAAGTGGAAATCCTAGAGCACGAAGTTTAAATAAAATGACACTATGGGACAATTTATCGAAAGCCTGACTAAAATCGGTAGCAATCGAATCCACGTCTAGCCCCTTTTCCATGGAGCTGAGACTAAAAGAGACTAATTCGGTTAGATTAGTAGTAGTGGATTTTCCTTTAAGGAATCCATGTTGAAAACAGGATAATAATGGCTTACTATAATTAAAGAGAGTCGTATACAATACTCTGGAAAAGTTTAGGAATACAAGATAATTTGGCAATGGGCCTATAGTTATTTATTTCAGCCTTACTTCCTTTCTTATGGATCGGAGTTATGAAAGAAGTTTTCCATATACTCGGAAAAGTTCCTGAAGAGAGGGACATTTGAAAAAGCCTGGTTAAGTGTTTTGTCAGCGTGTCAATGCATTTTTTTTAGAACTATGGGAGGTAAACCATGGGACCGGAAGAGTAATCATCCTTTAATTTGTTAATTTTGTAATGAACATCTTCATAATCGATATTGATCGACATTAGTGTGATTTGAGGAGAGTTACTTAGATAACTGAAATAGGCTTGACTAAAGAAGTTTGCAAATAGGTTTGATATAACCTTGGAATCGTTAAAGGAATTATTTGCGTGTTTGAAAGTCATAGGATAGCCATCCGATTTCATTTTTGAGTTAATAAAATGCCAAAACCGCTTAGGATCTGATATTAAATCAAATTGCATTTTGACTATGTACTCATCGTAAAGACTTGTACATAGTTCAGAAAATTCGGAGAATGCACTAAAATATCGGTTATAATCAATTGGATCTCTTGACGATAGAAATTTTTTCAATAATTTATTTCTTCGATTACATAGGGTTCGAAGATGTTGATTGTACCAGGGTGGAGCCGAAGACAAATTTTTTTGAATTGATATTGGAACACCGTGTGAGGCAGTTAAATAATATAGAGCAAAAATTACTAATTGAGCTATTTAAATCAAGATTATTTGAAAGCAATGTGCTGAAATCAATTTCAGGTAATAATTCGTTTAGTCTGTCAAAATCGGCACTACGAAAATTGAATTTGTATGTATTTTCAGAATCTACATTATCATTACCATTCTCAAAAGAAAAAAAAGGGATAAAGGAGGATGGTATAGATCGATTTTAGAAAGAGTGTGTTCACTAGTCTCTACCAGACAGTTGTTTGCGTTACTTGAGAACATCAGATCCAGTTGTCTATTTAAGTTATTTTTTACCCAACTGATCTGATGGAGGCCACAAGCAGTAAGTCTGTCGACAAAAACAGTTTCTTTTAAAGATGACACATTACTCGCAATATAATGTGTTTCATCTTCTGATTGGGTCCACTGTAAATCAGGTAGATTGAAATCACCAAAAACAATAATGTCGTCGAGACCATCAGCAGAATTACTAACATAATCTACCGCGTCTAGGAATTGCTGATATACATCAATGGGGCTGGCGGGGCGGACTTAAAAGCACACAATGTAGATATTATTACGTTCCAATCTCATTTTGACACAGATGACTTCTATATCATCTGTATTTGAAATCTGAAACAAGGAGCAATCGTACTCAATTCGACTTGCAATTAAAACTCCACGGCCCACAGCGTCACAAACGGAATCCACATCCTTTCTAAAGACATTAAAATCAGAGGAAAAGTACTCGGTACTCAAGAAGCTATTGCATAAATTGGTTTCAGTTAAGATAAACATATCGAAAGGTAGTTTTTGAGATTTTAAAAATACATTAGGAGCCTTAGAACGAAGTCCCCTTACATTTTGATAATAAAAGGACAAGCATTTCAGTTTTTTGAGTTATTAAGACTTCCAATTGGCGGCTATACCGCTGTATTCACTTTAGACCTTTGGACAAATTCTTTGACAAAAGTGTTACTGAGTCATATTAATGGAGATAATAGTAAGTTAAACATAGAATCAGGAACATACATTTTAAAAGAAGCGACGCTACTATTGGCTCTAGAAATTTTTTTGCATTTTATCAAGTTTAAATTATCACTAATGTTGTGTGATAATAATTTGTTTTTAGCAAAATCAATAACTTGTTGCGGTATTGAGGCATGATGCAACCTTGAGATAAATACGACGCGTGATGGAGGGACTGATATTAGCGATGGGATATGGAATGAAGAAATATTATTATTATAGTTCAGTTCATTTGAGTGTAAAGAGGTGTCGTGATTAAAAAAGGAGGGTGGGTGAGGAGGTATTAAGGTGTCGTGATTAAAAAAGGAGGGTGGGTGAGGAGGTATTAACTCGGTAGCTTCAGTTACGACTGGGTGGGCCGCATCAACTTCACGTAATTCCGCAAGTAAGCAAGTTGTTTGAACTGAAGTCGAAGAAGGGACTCTCAAAGTTTTTTGTACTTCATTTAATTTTTTTAGGTTGTTGGAAATATTATCGACGTTATGATTTAGGTTTCTAAAGTTAAGACTCAATTCGTTTATACTTTAAAACTCTGTCAATTTTACCATCTATAACGCTGTTTAGTTGTGAAAATTTTACATATCATTCATTTTTGAAAATAGCTCATTATTTTCAGTAAGAATTTCTTTGAACATGAAAATTGTTTTGTTCACTTTAGAACATCATGACAGTAATAAAACAAATTAGTATTGTTTATGTCACTAAATTTCTAGTTGATTTCAAACCCGCACACGCCGAATGAAATTTTTTCCCGCAATCTCCATAGCACGATATCCAAACTCTGCTCAGATCTCTTACATTACAAGTTAGAGAAGCACAAGAAATAATTATTAATGTTCAACACCACGAAAAAACAAGATTAAATAAAAAATAGTAAAAAATATCGACAATTATTATTTAATGCTATTCTGAGTATTTACATAAATTTTATATAAGGAATATAAAGAATATAATATTATTACTATTATTACTACTAATATTATTATTCCTATTATTGATATTACTGCTTTAATACAATAATTATTATTATTATTTATTGTTAATATTACTATTAACTTTATTTTATTTTGACAAATAATACTAGGTAAAAATGATAAAACTGACGAATTTTAATTTATTAATTTTCATTTAATTTCTTTTTGGGGATTTTTTTTTGTTTTGGTTACTGGCAATACTTCAACAAATCTCTACTTATCTAGGCTAAGTATTTGTTATTTGTACTACTATTATGAAAATTTTTTGTTATTATATATTAAGTAATATAAATGAAAAATGAACTTAACGAAAATTATAAAATGAGAAGAGTACCGTAATTTAAGTATGGCAGAAAAGAGAGAGAATAAATTAAGTGAAGCCACTACTAACGATAATAATAATTGATTTGTAAATAAGTTGATTATTACTGGTATAGTGGAGTGGTATCTACAAACAATACGTCTACCATAATAAAATATAAGATTAGTTTAATTAACAATACTTTAAACTTTTTTTTTACTTTAAAACAAAAAAAAATAAAGAATTTAGATTAATTTTTTTCCCTTTTTCCTTCTTTTTTTTTCTTTATTTTACATTACGAATAGGAAAGTTAAGAACTACACAATATTGTAAGTCAAAATCAAAATAAGAAAATAAATTATTTGTTTAAAAAAATAAAAATTAGATAATACAGATAGGGAATAATTTACAATTACAAATGACCGCCATTAAATATTTATGTTAGTAAGAAAATTAATGAAATACTTACAAATCAACGATATTTATATAATAGTTGACCACTTGATGACTTGATTAATTATTAATAAATTATTTTTTATTTGTTTTACTTTTTTCTAAATTTATATAGTTAAATTTGAACTAATAAAAACATAAAAATTGACACTATATTAATTATCGAAAAAGTTTAGTTTCACAAATACAAAATTATATTAAAAATTAACTTAAATAAAAATTAGTAATTGTATAATAAAATAAGAATTATTTAATTAGACAAACAAATAAGAAATATTTTTTCTATTATTTTTTTTATTTTTTTTCACTAAGAATAAGAGAAAAATAATTGATATATACTAAGAACAAAACACAACTATCCAATTAGAGTGTGAGAGAACTACGACTGATACTACTGGTATCGACTGGATACTACTACATGAATATCATTTTTTTTTTAAAACTGAAATAATTTTAAGATATTATGAAATGAATAATTTTTTATGTTTTTTTTAACACAAAATAAAAATAAATTTTTTTTGTCACCAACATTCTTTATTTTCGAAATTCAATTATTAAAAATATTTTATTATAGAAATAAAACAATTATAAAAAAAATGTATGCAACTACATTCAATAATCTATTGCGAACTTCACTTCCCCCACTTTGCTCTACAGTTTCACTTTCTTCGTCAAACGGTGCCTGCAGATAATCTTCTAGAAATGCATCAAGTTCAATACCATGATGTATACAAATATTGTGAAGTGCTATACATGCATTTATTATTTTAGTGGCTTTTTCTTGACTATAATGGAGTTCTCTAGCGCCCAAAAGACATCGGAATCTATTTGTCAAAACACCAATAGTTTGTTCGACGATAATTCAAGCTTTTGAATGTTTCTTATTGAACATAGCTTCTCTTGACTCTGGCGCTCAGTACTCCTGTATGGTGTTACTAAATAAGAGCACAGAGGATATCCTGCATCACCTAAAAATTTATTGTTTTAGTATTTAAATATTGTGAAACTATTATTATCTAATTTACTTAAAATCCAAGTGTTGTTTACACCGTTTCTTTGTCTTTCGTCCATAATAGACTTTAATGCAGACATATTAAGCACATGTGAATCATGACAAGCGCCAGCGAATGTATAAACATCTTTGATTGCCATTTTATGATCACCTACCTGAAAACAAAAAAATGTGTAAAACAAAAAATTGTATGCCTTGAAAACTATTTGATAATTTATCATCATTGCATTTATAATATAATATCCTTTTCTATTATAATATAAATGTTGCAGATGTTTTGAAGGAGATCTGATTTTTATGTGCGTCCCGTCAATGCAGCCAATGATCCCGAGAATACCACTTCTTTCAAAGAAAAAAAATTTCGCTGCCTCTTCTTCCATTGTATATTGAAATTTAATCCATTTTGGACACGTAATTTTCAAATACTTTTAGCATGTCCTTTAGTATATCCGAAACTGTTTTCTGTGACAAACTTAAATGAAAGTCGTTTCCTACTCCAGTTTGATACCCACCTACAGCGCAAAAACGTAGAAAACAAACTAGTTTTAGAATATTTGGTATAGCGTATGTTCTTTCACTTTTCCGCATTTTTGGATTTATATCTTCCAACAGTTTCACAAAAATATTTTTCGTTAATCTAAATAACTTTCTAAATCTAAAAATCAAATTAATAAGAGGCTTAAATTATAAGTTAAACTACAGATTCTTTTTTTTTGCATGCATTGATTCATTTCTCAATCGCTTTCTCTCAGGTAATACTTTAGTTACTGCTTCACTTTGTTGAATTTCCTCAATTTCTTCTTCAAACGCTTCTAACCAAACTAAACTCATTTTTTTATGTTTTTTATTATTTAATAAAAATATTTTTAATTAAAATTAAAATCAACATTTTTCTTAACGTTGTTATACTACAAACATTAATCACAAGTAAAAATTGCAAATTGACAGTTAACTGACATTTGGACAGGAGAGATTTATTTTTTGTTATATGGCAACTTTCAACTCAAGTTGTCTGAAATTAAGACACTCGCGGTAGCGTGACTTTTTTTTGCGACTTTTGAAAGTCACAATAACTTCAGTCACAGCGACTCCCGCGGTTGACACGTAAGTAAATAAAAACACTGTTAAATATTATTATTTTTCTTTCTGAACTTAATTAAAATACACTTAATTGAATTTGAATATAATTTCCACAGTATAATATTATTAACATAATATATATTACAGCACATAATTTATTACAAAAAATTATTGTCGGTTTGGTAATATTATGTTGATAATATTATTATACATTAAATTTGATACATACATATTGTTGTTTGTGTCCAAAAAGAAAAGAATCTTTGTTGTTCATACTTTGTATATTCAATGCCTAAAAAGAAAAGAAAGAGAAACAATTTGTTAGTATATTAAATTTAATTTAAATTAAATAATTTTTTTTCATTTATATTAAATAACATATAAATATTATTATTTTGTTTTATACAACTTACCTAATTTAATTTTTCTTCTTTTTTTTGTTGTTTTATAATATTTGTATAACTCAACGATTTATTTTTTAAACAATTTATTTCTATTTTCGCCATTAGAAATAAACATAAAAAAATAAACATATTGGTCGATCCACTTTCTTCTGCTTCTCTTCCTTTCTTGTATGCCGGAGGGGTGTCTATTTGACCTTGCTCATTTGCATAAATCTGCCTGCCTCGTTTATTTCCATTTGTGAGTGTTAGTGCTACATTTTCCTCTCCTATGCTGGAGATTTTCCTGGTATTTTCCGGTTGTTCCTTCATTTGAGTTCTGCATTCGAAAATTACTTCTACCGCTTCCTGTAACTTTATAAGGCCATTTTAGATGTCCATGCTAATGTTCTTCTGCTTGGCAGCATCTTGCAGCATGATTTCTGTCAGCTGTTATATTTTCTGGAGTTGCTGTTCCTCCTTATCTTCAGTGCCAGCCTTGATCTTCCAATTTGGTAAACTGATAATTGGTGTATTCCTTCTTTCGGCGTTCCTCCATTTAACCTCTTTTGTGGTGTGGTGACGCGTTCCTTACTGCATTTGGTGAGTTCGGCTTGGTGAGTTGACTCCATTAACTGGAGACCGAACTATTTTGCTGCTTCTTTGAAATGGCAAACTTCCCATTTTTGGTTGCTGCTTTGATTTCTTCTGTTCTGTAACATATTTAACACTTAGAGGCCATTTGCATACTTGTAAGCGCCGGTTGCTAGTCGGGTCATTTGACACAGATTTATTATCTTTTAGCAATAACCTATCCTCCAGAATCCGTTGGATCGGCCTCCTCGGAGGATGGATTTTCTAGCATAGCTAGATTACCACCTGGGGTATTTATATTTATTGTTTTGTTCATTGCATATTAATAAAAACTGAGTCTTTATGGAGTTACTCATCTCCTCTCTCATCTCCTCACTCTTTTTATTTCCGGCCGCTCCTAATATGGAGTACAGACGCCGGCCTATTCTATTATGTGAGGTAATCACAAATATATACTACATAAAAAAAAAAAAAAATTTAAATTTATATTACAAAAACAAAATAATTTTTTTAATAATAAACAATTTTAGCAATTAGGTTAAAATTAAGTAAAAAAATTTTAAAATTAAAGAGAGAGGAAAAAAACATCTTGATCTGAGCTTAGTAACTAATGCAGGCAAAGGGAAATTAAGAAGATAGGAGCAAAGTATATATAAATAAATAAAGTATTTTAATAGGAATTGAGAACTTTAACTAAGTACATCAAAAAGGGATCCAACGCTAGAATGTTCTAAACATAATAACCATGATTTTACTTTTTTACAAAAAATATTTAGTAATCTGAGTTTTCTTATGTTAAGTGGCAATTTATTAAACAAACGATATGAAAATATAAAATAAAAATTACGCAAAGAAGTAGTTCTAAACTGTGGTACAAGGCACATTGTATTGTTGTTATTGCGTATATTGTATTGGTCTAGGTTTTTAAAACTTAAATAACCGGATCTAACAAAAAAAGTTTTGAAAACTTTGTAATAATACAAGTGCCTTAGCGGAAGGATATTTAAATCGATAAATAGTGGAAGACTGCTTTCAAATATATTTTTGTTACATAAAATACGAAGTATGTGTTTCTGAACAGTAAGTATAGGGTGTAATTTATTATATGTACAACTACCCCAACAACTTAAACCGTATTGAATTTTGGATTGAAATAGGCCATAGTATATTGTTTTAATGGTTTGTACAGGACATAGTTTTTTCAATTCATAAATCACTCTCAGAGTAGACCTACAGTAGTTTCCTACATTTACACAGTGATCACTCCAGTTAAGCTGGGAGTCAAAGTTAACCCCTAAGTATTTAAAATTACAGACTTATTCAATATTAAAACATTTAGAACTACAATTTTCCAAAGAACAGAACGTTTTTTTATCATTGACAAACAAACAAGATTTATTAAAAATTTTAACAGTTTTGCACTCAGGAGAGTGATATATAAGGTGTACTTGATGCAGACTTTTCTTTTTAAGATTATAAAACATGACCTTTGTTTTGTCACTAATAATAAGCTCATGCTGGTTAAACCATTTCCTAAGCATGTCTAGATCATAATTAAGATCAGAAATAAGATCCAAAAAACTATCAGTACCATAAGCAAAGCCAATATCATCGGCAAAAGCTGTAGGTTGCTCCTTAAAAAGAAGCTTGAGCAAAGAATTTATGTATACAAGGAAGAGAATTGGCCCTAACACACTGCCTTGTGGTACACCTGTGGTAATAAAATCTGGCATACTGATTGTTTTTCCAATTTTAACAAATTGCACTCTATTATTAAGGTAAGACGAAAACCACTTTAATATACAACCTCTGATACCTGAATTTTCTAATTTTTTTAGTAAAATTTTATGGTTAACCATATCGAATGCCTTCGTAATGTCTATAAATAGACCAGCAGTGTTTTTTTACTATCTAAATTCTTGTAAATCTTAGTACAAAAGTCAAGAAGAGCATCCTCAGTAGATTTTCCCTTCATAAAGCCGTATTGAACGTTACTGAAAAAGTTTTTCCCTTTAAAGAAACTTAGTATTCTGTTTTTAACAATTTTCTCATACACTTTTCTTATAGGAGATAAAAGGGAAATTGGTCTATAGTTATTTTTGTCTAGAGGATCATCTTTTTTAAACAAAGGTACAACACAAGTATGCTTGAGTTTTTCAGGGAAAACACCATCATAGATACTTTTATTAAATAAATAGGATAATATATCAACAATATTAATAGAAATTGATTTCAGTATGAAATTAGAAATATGGTCTAGACTACATGAATGAGAATTCTTTAGTGCCCGTATGTTTTTTGAAACTTCAAAAAAATTAATTACGTTAAAGAAAAAACTATGACCATCGTCTGTTAATTCGTCAAATATTACATTGCTGCAGAAGGAACAAGTACAAGTTTTAGACTGAGTAAGAAAATTGGTTGATAAGTTAACGAAATGCTTATTGAAAATATTAGCTACATCAAAGGCATCAGAAGTGATATAGTTATCATCTTTGAGTTGAATTAGTTTTTTATTTTGAAAATTATTTTTTATTATACTATTAACAACTTCCCATTCCTTTTTGATATTTCCTTTATGTTTGTTGAACTCATTTTTATAAAAATTATTTCTACATAAATAGATCTCTTTTTTTAATTTTTTATTGAGATTAATATAACTATTTTTTAGTCTAAGATTATTAGTGTATTTACATTTAATTCTAATTTTGTTTTTAAAATTAATCTTTTTGACCAATTCATTACTGATCCAATATTTTAGTCTTATATGTTTCTTACGGTTTATTTTGTATTTACATAATTCAATATATTTGTTTAGGATTTTAATGAATTTAACATAAGCATTAGATACATTCGTTTCCCTGTAGACCTCTTCCCAAAATTCAAATCTCAAAAACAGATTCAGTTTTACAAAATCAATTTTAAACGTATTTAATTTATTATTGTTATCCTTTGCATCGTTCTGGTTATTGAATTTGTAAAAATCATTTAAAATAATACCACACATTCAATGATCGGAAATATTTAAATCTAGAACTTCATACGAGATAGAAACTGGTTTAGATAGACGTATATATATGTGATCCAAACAAGTACCAGAAGAATTTCTCGTCGGTTTATTAATAATAGAAATCAGACCAAATGAAGCTATTTGTGTTAAAAAATCTGAAACAGCTAAGTTATTCTCAATTAAATTAATGTTAAAATCACCTACAATAACTAAATTTTTTGCTTTTATTCTATCAAGTAACAAAAAAAAATCATCAGAAAATGACTTAATATTAAATTTGTTGACACGATAAACACACAGAAACACATACAGTTCGTTCTTTAATGCATAATTAATTTTTAAAACGTCTGCCGATTGTAAATTATATTGCTCACACACACAGTTATAACTAGAATTAACAAAACAGCCCACTCCACCAGACGCATAATTATCATTAGTAGTTGCCAAAAAATTATAGTTAGGTAAGAAATAGTTTTCTATTTCATTTTTAAAAATCCATATTTCAGACACAAAAATAAAATCTGGTAGTTTTTTGAAAATTCCCAAATGAGAAACAAGCGTGTTAAAATTTTCCCTCAATCTTCTAATTTTTTGATGTACAATAAATAAACTATTTTTCAGTTCACAATCTTTTCTATAAATATTCTCAAAACCTTCACTAATACTACTGAAAATATCACAATCATCAATAAAATCACTGTCGAAGTCAAACATATTTTTTAATAAAAAAATTTAAGAATTTACTATTAAATTATTATCAGAAATTATATTAAAATCTGATTGTATTAACGTATACTATTTAAGTCTTCAAATGATTCTACTGAAATGATTGCACTATCTCATTCTTTTTTAAATAAAACTTACAATTTTTATACCATAGAAATTTGTATTTCCATTCTTCGTTTTTTCTCTTTGCCTCCATAAATAAAGCTTTATTATAATTAGTAAGACTCTCATTTATAAATATTTTGTTATTACGATAATTTTTAGTCCCAAATATATCAGTGTTTAATTTTTTATAGTTGCTCCTCTTCGTTTTTAAAATTTTCTGCTTTGTAGCGTTCTCTTTCAGTTGTATGCAGATTATTTTCATATTAGATGTTGCGTTGTCGCTTCTATTGTTTGTCTTTTGTTTAGTATTTTTAACAGTGCATTTGTGTCTATCAAAATCAAAAGGTACTCTTTGTCATCTGAAACTGTTTTGAGATATATGCAAAAAACTTGTTATTTCTGTATTTTAAGTTCAAATTAATTTTGAAATATTACGTTTTATAAAAAATGGCTTTTAGATCAAGAAACACTTTACGTTTTAAAACTAGTACCAGAAATAAGGAAGTAAACTTCAATTCAAATTTGGAAAAGAGCCATTTTGAAACTAAATTCTGGAAAAGAGCTATTTTGAAAATAAATTTATGGAAAAGATCACCTTTTGCAAAAAAAATTTACGATACATATTTTGATTATAGAAAAATTGAATTATCACAAACAACATTTTTATTCATAAAACAAAAACTAAATATAAAAAAATATAAAAAATAACCAAAAAACATAATATTTTTAAAAGCTAAAAAGTTAAACATAAATAAAAAAAAATTCAAAATTCAAAAATGAAAAGAATTCAGTAAACTTTTTTCTTCAAAACAAAAAAATAACAAAAAATTTAAATATGAAAATCTAAGTCATCAAAGTCACAACATGTATCACAAATTAATTCTTCTTCTACAGGTGTGTCGGTTTCTAATTCAGTGGAAGGTTTGTCAATTACATGTTTGTAGAATTCAAAGCCTTCCAAAGTGCGCCAATCTTCTCCATAATGCTTTTGTAAAAGTTTATCCACGTCTTTGCGTTTGGCGTTCTTAATAATTGGTTTATCAGTAATTAATTCTGGTGTACAATTACTGTTCAATCTTTTCCCTTTTTTTAAGACTGATCGAAAAACTCCCAAGTCAGCTTTATATGTTGTTTCCCCTTTAATTACGAAGGAGTTTGATTTTGTACGCTTGATTTCAAATCTTTTAGTTTTGTTAAATTTAAAGTGCCAATCTTTGGTTGGTTTTAAATATTCAATGGCTAGGTTTCTCCAATCTTTTACAGGACATTGTTCAGTACCTAAATTCAAAATTACACCACGGTCTTTGTATAAATCAATATAATCTTTAGGCTGCAAAATCACTTCTTTTTGACGAGCAATTTTTTCTAACTGAGCAAATACTCTATCTGGAGGAATATATGAGTGTCCTGGCACTGGGAAAATCAACTCAATTTTTTTTACTGTTCTTGGAGCAATATTGCAAAGCCAAAACGAACACATTAAAATCACTGTACAGTTCTTATTTTGACCTCCACATCCATCGCACATAAACCTAATTTTGTTTATTTTATCATTGAAAGATGTACTGCAGAGTCGATCATACAAAGCAGATGAAATTTCATTAGACCCTTTTGGACTAATGTCTTCGGTCCAAATATAAAAATACGTATTTTCTTTGGTTAGCTGTGATTTTGAAGAGCCATTAACAATACCCAAATTATATAAATTAAACTGGCGACTGTAATAGGCAGCCTGGTCCGGTATCTTTGGTAAGATCATATTTTTTTGGCAATCAAATGAAAACATCGTCATACTTTCACTTTCTTCCTTCGCTAAATCAAAAAATGCTTTTGAACGGAGCTTGTGAACTCTCGATTGTATCATAAGTTCATTTTTTTTAGCAACATCTTTTTCAATCTGTAATCTTTGATTAAATAAAATACAAGTTGAGCACTTATCTGTTGATGGCATTTTAAATCCAATATTGAAGTGCCGATTAAATATATTTCGAAAAAAGCTGTTTTTGACTTGGAGATCAGAAGGATGGTTCTCAGTATAAAATTTGTACATTTTGTTGACAGACAAATCTCCAGACAAGTATTGTCTAACAGCTATTTTTGCTCGACAATAATGTATTTCAATTGGTTTATAACGTTTAATGTAATTAATAACTGCTTCCCACTTTGAAGCATAGACTGAAGTCTTTCTGTCGCCTCCACGGTTCTCTCGAGGCAAAAGTCCAGTTTTAAAATGATTTAAACAAACTCTGCTAATACGTTTTCCTGATATCATTAAAGTTTCTATAAAAGTGTCTTTACACACACGAATCTTTATACCTTTTAAATTTTGTATGAAATGTTGGCAACGATAAGATTTTGAAGTACCTCCTTTTCGCCTATCTGTTCGTTTTGGAGATTCAATACTGCTATATGCTATTATGAAACAATCTTGTTCCTGTTTTGATTTGGATTTATAAAATAGTTTGGAAAAATATATAATGTCTCTTCCTCTCAAAGATTTACATTTAAAAGTTTTTCCATTGTGTTTGCAAGTCGGAAATTTAGGTAGGTTTATAGCTTTTAATCTATGTTAATGAAATATAACATTGCAATAGTTATTAATTCATTATTCTATAGTAATTTAATACAAACCTTTCTAGTTTTTGCTTCTCTCTTTTCCACTGAATTTTATTGACCGATCTTTTTCTTGCTTTTTTGCCACTACCTGATAAATCCTCAATAACACCGATTGATTCCATTATTAAAACCGTCTTATATCTCCAAATATTTAAAGAACAATGAGTAGCACGTTCAAATTAATGTCAAAATTCCCGCCAAAAAGACACAATGGAAAAGATACCATTTGAAAATTACATTTTCTCCTCATATGTTTTTTAAGAGGAAAAGATCCGTTTTTGAAACTTATATTTTATTACGGAAAAAGTACATTTTGAAACTGACAAAAATTGAAAAAGAGCCCTTTTTGAAATTGACTACATATTTTACACGAGCAAAACTACTGCTAAAGGTACCATTTTGAGCTTGAATTAATATTTAGATGACGTAAAAGTACATGAAGAATAATGTGACATTTATAAGTTTTTTTTTTCATTTTATGGAAAAGAGTACCTTTTGATTTTGATAGACACATTTCTCAATTTGTTCCTCACGAATGTCCAGAGACAATCCATCTTTGAAAAGTTTTGTTGCAATACTTAGGCAATTTTCATTTTCAGGAAATGGTGTTGGTAAACCAACAATTTCAATTGAATTAATTAGCTCTTTTTGTTGTAGATAATTGAATTTATTCTCTAACCTGTGCAATCTAGAGCGCAACACAGAGTTCTCATGTTTTGTTCTTTAATTGTATTGAGATATTCTTTGTTTACATCTTCTAAACTAATTAATTTATTGTATACCATTTTAAGAGTTATAGCATCATCATTTGTTGGTATTGATACTGTGATTTCGTCTGAATTATTCATGTTGCTGTAATTAGTAATACTAACAACAACATTATCTGTTGTAATTGATGTTGAACTGTTAGATTGTCCAGTATTGAGAGACGTAGAAAAAGATGGTTGTAAAAATACATCAGATTGAAATGATTTACGTCTCTTACTACTACATTTATTACATTTAGATTTATTCCCTGAAGTTTTGTAGAAGTCTAAATCTTCAGTCTTAATATTGGTGCAAATACAATGAAAAACCATATTGCAATCTCCACAAGAGATTTTATTTATTTCTTGCCGCCCAATTCTTATATCACAAATTCCACAGTTCATATTTAGATTATATATATATATTTTTTTTTTTTTTTATATATTTTTAATCATCAGCAGTTAATCAAACGAATTATCGATACTATTATTTAATAATATAGTTAATACTTTAAATATAACATCTAATTTAGAAATTATACAATTTTACTTTATATTTTAAAAATATTATTAAATCACGAGCAAATTCTCATAGATGTTACCTCACTTTATACGTACACATATATCCTCCATTCATTAGCATTAATCCCTCGCACTACAAAAAAAACGAAAACAAATTACCTTTATTCATATAACTTGCCTTTATCATTTTCTTATATTTATACACAGTTCATTATATACAATCAATTAAATTTTTTTCATCATTTATTCACATTATTAAATACTTCCAATAAAAAAAAACATGAAATGATTATTTTCATCACTAAATAAAAAACAAAATATACTTTTTCTTTTACACCAATTTATTTTAAATTAATTATTATATTTATCTTTTATTTATTTAAATTATTATATTATATAAATCATTATTATATTTATAATCATTTAAATTTTTATATATATTTTATTATTACAAATTCAACCACGCACGCGTATGTAAAAATAATAAATAATATCATTAAAGCTTTTTGATAATTTAAAAAAAGCTTTGATTTCAGAAAAACTAATACTTAAATTAAAAATAAACATAAACTTTTCACCTTAAAGCTTTTCACCAAAAATAATGCGTTTTCTACAATAACACAATAACAGATTTAAATGTTATAAATAAAAACCATTATCATTATCATGTTAAAACATATGAAAAAAAATACATAAATAAAAAAAAAAAGAATGTTAAATGCTAAAATATTAGGAAAAGGTGAATGACCTGTGTGGGAAAAAAATTCGTTTATAAAAATAAACTATGTAAAAAAAAATTAAGAATTAATGGTAATGACATCGAAAATAAAAGAAAATAAAATAAATTAAAATATGCCTGAACGAAATTTTCTATTGGTCAAAAATAAAATATTACGGGAATGAAAATTTAGGTGGTGGTAATTAGGAAAATGATAAAAAGGCAAGAAAGGATGAAATAGGCCTCTCAATTTCTTATTATATTATTATAAATATCAATTTCTTATTATATTAATGCTCATTACCTTTTTGTTCTTCTTCTGCCTTCTAAATTATTGGCTATTCCTCGTGTCAGCTTGGAATGTTCCTTCATAAAATTTGTAATCAATACAATTGAGTAATTGAGTTAATACTAAAGTCTTTTTCTCCTGATTCTCTTAAAAAATAACTTTTAATTAAAATTATTAGCTAATTACCAAAAATATTAATTTTAAAGTATAATTAATGAAATCACTAATTATAGGTGACGAATATAGAGTACTAGCGGATCCGGTGCGCTTTGCTACACACAGTTGAAAATTTTTTTTCGTATTACATGCAGCACAGTGATACCTGTAGAAAATAAAATTTATTTGTGAAATCAAAAATCGTGTAAATTAATTCGAATGTTCTTTATTAAAACAAATAATAATAATGTTTTATTTTGAATTTTGAATGATTACAAAGTTTGGAATATTAAAAAATGTTATTATTGTATTGCAATACTCTTTGGTAAATAATATTTTTTGTTTTTCCTTCGTGTGCAAATATAAATAATGCCGAAGATTTACCAACACCAACACGTGAACATCCTACGTAAAATTGCCCATGTGAGTAAGTAATTGAAACAGTAATTTTTAAGATTTAACCCACATACTTGTGATTTCCCTTGCAACTTATTTATTGTCATTGCAAATGCTAAACGAACTGGAAATTGAATACGTTTAAATTGAAATGGTATATCTGATGAATTATATTGAATTGAATTGATTTGTTGTATTGTATTTGTTGAATTATATTGATGAATTGTATTTGTGGAATTAATACCTTTGGATTTGGCAGTTAATATAGATGCTTCGATGATATTATTCATTCATTTTTTCACTACTAATATTATGCCATTACATAACAGTGGTTGATTTAAATTGCGTAACATAATTATGGGCATACCAATTTTTAATTGCAAAATATGTGGTGGAGTTCCTGGTAAATCGAGTGAATTTAAGAATTGGGTAATTTACAACTTCATCAGGATCCATAGCGCAATCGGTTGACTTGTATGTAATTGTTTGGCCACTTATTTTGTTTTGAATTGAAATATTTATTTCATTGACTGACACCTTAATTTTTCGCTGGCAATATAGTTATAGATTATTACTACTCAAAAACCTTGGTTTCACTTCAAATTGAAACTAAAATACACATTAAACAACTTAAATAATCTTGATTTAATGTGAAATAAACTTATCTCAAACTATCCTTGAATTTAAAATTCAAACTTATCCTGATTCTTACTATGTAATAATTTTTATTACTTTAGAGTTTACACTTAAAAACTTTATTTATTTTTAGTTTGTAATTAAAAGCAAAACAACGCGACTTCCTTTTATTTTACTAAATTTTTTTATTTTTTACAAAAACCGACATTTTGTCATTTTTACTGAAAGATTTCGCCAATTATTGTACTTAAATTTTACAATTTCTAAAATTTACCAATTTTTGCAACACTTTTAAACTATTATGCAGTACCTGATTTTGCAGAAATAATAAGAACTAATCTTAAAATTAATTTGCAATCTATGTTTGCATAATATAATAAAGCACACTTGAAAAAGTTCTAACTATACCGAAACATGTAGAAAATTATAGAATGCGAATTTTTAAAATTACTTCTTTCTATTACAATAACCTCTTAGGTTAAATAAATGTTCAATGAATGGTCTGTTATTAATATCTTTCAGGCTTTGCTGTCATAAAAAGGGCTAAAGATTACTCGCCCATTAATTAAAATAAAAAAAATTATTGAAATGCGTATTAAAAATATTATGTCTTAAAAATCATAGAGTTAATATATTATTTTATAATTAAATGAAAGGGTCAATATAATTAGCTTATATATAAATTTTTGTCAAAATTGGTTCAGTAGCTCTTCTGGAAAATGGTTGCAAACATACAGCTTTCTTTAATTATATATAAGATTTGCTATAATGATTTCGATGGTAGGTATTTGGTGTACCTTCTCGAAGAACCTATATCTTTTAATAAAGTAATGAAATACACTTTAATTGTCGTTTTATATAATTTTATTTAACAAATTAAAGAAATTAAATATTTACGTTTTGTTTTTAGCACCCGATTGCTAGCACGTGTATTATTCATCTTCTTTCTTTTGCGAGTAGAGATGAACTGTGATGTCAACTTTGACAGTCGACAGCCGACTTCGGTTTTTAATTAGTTTGCTACGCCACAGTAGATTGTTGCACTGCTACACATTTTTTTTAGTATTTATTTAATACAAACTTCACACAAAACTATCAATTGAGAGATAAAAAATAAAATAATTTGATTTGAAACGATTTTTTTTAAGTAAAACTATTGTTTCGTTCGTTTTTAATTCAAAACAATTTTCATGAATACACTTCTGGGAAACAGTTTCAGAAATATTTCGATTTCTGTACTTGATCTGTCTAAACTTACCAATATTGCTGGAGAGTTTTTAGTTGGTATAGTTTTCCTTGGGTGAAAATGCTGAAAATCGTTTTCCAGACACCCTTTTACAGAGCACTTATAATTGGTGGTACAATGTCTAAACAAGGTGAAATATTCTCAATATTATCATCATCGTCATCCATTAGGTACAAAATGGAACTACTACCGCTGGCAAAATGATCATCATTTTGGAATATACTATCATCTAAATCAATTTCTTTATTACTCGGTACATACTCAGATCCAGATCAGATAAATCGAAACCGTCTTCGTGATCAGATGATTCTATCATGATGTGAATTTGCTCTTCTGTTAACGTTTCCATTTTCAAATATTAAAAACTGAAAATATAAGAATTGCTATCTTCAACACTGTTGGGATGTATTGTACCAGCTAATATAACTATTGGGACATTATATCCCAACTTCCAAAAAAACTTAAAAATTTGAATTGCTGGCAATAATTTACGTTCAAATAACTTCTTACATAGTTCTAAATAATTGAAGGGGTGATATGATAAATGTGTTTAAAACGCATTTTAATGTTTTTTTCATTAATATTCGTACTATTTGTTTTTATTGTCAATATAAAAATATTATTAGTTTTATTATATTCCTCTATAATAACGCTTTTTGCAACAGTATTTCAATTATTATTCGACCCCAAAGGAGTGGTGGAATTTTGAAATCCGCACACTTAGCACTTTGTTCCACCAACTCTACCTGTAAAAGAATAATATATGTAGACACAAAATGTGGTAACTAATTCAAAATTTTATTTTCAAACATAAACAGCTACAAACAAAATCAGCTTTCACAAAATAAGAATAATAAAAGACAAAATTAAAAACAAAAGTTAAATTCAATGAATTTTTTTGGTATTTAATAAATAATATTTCAGTACAGAAAAATTTATAAATAAAATTAATTTTTAATTACCTATATACAGTGGTGGATTCAAAATATTTAACAACCGGTTCGCATCCGGAAAACAATTGAGAACCGGTTCGGCCGTAAAAAAAAAATCAAAAATTTGTTATCGTTTTTATTTCAATTCATTATTCAATTTCATATATTATTTTAAATTAAAACAGTTAAAAAAAGGTAATAGAAACAGGATAGTTATTATTTATATATATATATAAAGTGTTTAAAATTATTTCAAATATTTCCAAATTGAAATTTGATTATCATTATAGTTTATTGGTGCAGGTTTTTTTACTCTGTTGTCATCTGCAGAGTGATTCTTTCTCAACCAAGTTTTAACAAATCGTTCAGGGTTCCATATGTCCAAAGGAAGACCAATTAAATTTATTACCATGAGATTAGCAACATTTTGAACAATTAGACGGTTTCTTTTTTCGGAATATATTAGATTCATTGTAGAAAACCCTCTTTCTGCTTCCGCAGAACTAATCGCTACAGTATTGATAATGTTTTTTGCTCTTTGTATTGATTTTGGAATGACAAAAATTTCGCGATTGCTTATAACATTTTCCAAAAAGTCACGGAAGTCATTTACGTCGATGTTGTATTTAAAAATATCTGTGAATCCGACCAATTTCTCTTCTGCGGCTATCCATGGAACCACAATCTCATCGATGTTCCAAGAATCATGCTACAGAACGCTAATAACTTCAAAAAGTTTATTGGTATCATTTTTCGTACTTTTTGTTGCCAATAAATGGTCATCATCATCCATTAGTCTTGTTCTCATATTAGCAATTACTGCGTCCAATAGTTTTTGGCGAGGGAGTCTACTGTAAATTGTATGCTCTATAAAATTAATATCTTTAAAAGCATCTGAATTGATGACTTCATTCACTTTCTTTTCTTATATACCTTTATTTTCTTTAATCATTTTAATGGCCAACATGGATCTTCTTATTAAATTTTGGGCTAGTAAAATATTTAAATATCTAGCTTGAAGCGCGTTTGAAACATGTGAAATTTCTTGCAAAATATCAATCATTATTGCTAAATCTTGTAAAAAGAATTTGTTGCGAAGTCGATTAGCCATTCCTGAATATTTCGTATTAGAAACAAAATATTTATATAAAGCTGGATAAGCCCTCCATACAGCAACAGTTGCTCTTAACCCTTTACTTCATGAATTATGATCCCAATGAAAAAAAAAATCAAAATTACATGAAAAGATATTATTTACCCATAATTAAGTGAATTTAAAAAAAAAAAAAAAAAAAAATGTTATTTAGTTTAGAAAATAAAATACAAAGCCATATATGGCTTCGTATGCATTTAAGGTAAAGTTTTATAAAAAAAATACAAATGAATTTCAGTTAATATTTTATTGAAAATCAAAATTTTATTCAACTGAATTTAATACAACAACTTATTATTTAGTATTAATTAATTTTTTTATATACATAGATATATGTTTATATTATTGAGTTTTATGAAATTCAGTAAAGCAATTTCTTTTTTCGGTGTAGCAAAGATGTACCTTACACTTTTCACATATTGTGAAAGATCGAAATTTGCAATCATTTTGACATAATTGCCGATTTTTCTTCCACAGTGGCAGGTGACCAATACAGTCGGAACGTACAGAATCCAAAGGAAAGTCTTGGTGTCTAGCGGGTCTTTTTCTTGCTTGAACAGGAGTTTGGGGAGAATTAACTCCTTGACTTGTGGGTGTACCACCTCTTGAAGAAGAAGCTGGACGCCCTTTTCTTCTTGCAACGGAAACCTTACCTGCAAAAATTTAAATTTTTGGGGTTTATGATTTGAAATTGATAAATTTAGTAATAAAATAAGAACTTTTACTTTACCCGCTTTACATAAATGTTCAGCAATTGATAATTTAAAATCATACAGTGGCATATATAACTCACTATTTTCATTTTTTCGACGCCATAAAATCCATGCATTCACGACACATAAATCGATCATATGGTAAAAAAGTCTTTTGTACCATTTTTTTGATCTCAGTTGTATTCTGTAGAATCCAAGCATAGAATCTAGTAAATCTACTCCACCCATATGCTTGTTATAGCGATGCACAGCTTGTGGAGCTAAAATTTCAATATATTTCTTCTGCTTTTTTGAATAACGGCGTTTAGTTATATTAGGTTCACTGCCAACATAAGCTGATAGCATGTTAACCACTTTATTGTCAAACCATGAAACTAAACTTAGTTTGACATCATCAATGGTAACCACTTTTTCTTCCATACTTCCACGACCTTTCTTTTTTAATTCCTTTTCTGTTGGCATATCAGCATTAGGTACACGATTCAATCTAACAGTACCTAAAGGTAAAATTCCATTTTTGAATAAGTATACCTGTAGGTCTGGACTATTGTACCAATTATCAAAAAAGACTTTATGGTTTATGTTACGAGGTACCGTAGAAGTTAGTCTTGTTACGACATTAGAACTTACTCCTAAATTTGGAGCATCATTTGGGAAAGTGTTACTTTGTTCTCCAGCAAATACATCAAAATCGTAGCTAAATCCTGAAGCTCCACTAAGAACTTGATTCTTATACCCCCATTTATGAGGCTTAGCAGCATTATATTGTTTTAATTCATGTCGACATTTTGTGGGTATTATTTGCTCGTCTACGGCTAGAAACTCTTCTTTTGGTATTAAAAGTAACCGCTCCCTTATTTTTTCTAAAAGTGGCCTTACTTTAAATAGTTTGTCATATCCTGGTGTATCAAACGCTTTAAAATTAATGTTGTTATTAAAGTGTAAGAACTGTTTCAACGTTTCAAATCTGTTGCACGTCATCGTTTCAAATATTAAATTTTGTCCTGTAGTGGCTCTGTAGTAATGTCTTATTGAAGGAAGCTTAACTAACGACATGTAAATTATCATGCCAATGAATTGTTCCATTTCGTTTTTATTTATTTTTGCGGGCTTGTTTATGTTATCTTGCAACGCTTTTATATATGATTGTTCAACTATCAAATTAAGTATTTCATCAGTAAAAAAAAAACAAAAAAAAATCGGCAGGTGTATCCAATTCTATGATGTAATTAGGCAGATTAGTATTTCCTTTAAATTCAAATTTATTTTCATCATAAGGTGGTAGATGGCCCTTTTTCCAATTAAGCTTTTTCTTTTGTTTATTAGTTTTTGCTTTCTTTGAGACGGATGGAATAGCTTTTTCAATTTCAACATCACTTTCTGAAGAGCTAGTATCAGTTTCGGGAATTATAGCTGGTGATCTTATGTCATGTACACTTTTCGATACCTCATACTCGATATCGGAGTCGGAAGCAAGTATGTCATTGCTCTCATAACCATCACCAGGTATGGATTGCACATATTTTGAATTTCCATAGAACATATAAGAATTCATTTCTAAAATAACCAAAATTCAAATAATAATTATATTCCTTTAACTCATACGAAGCCATATTTGGCTTTAACAAACAAATACACATAAAACCCAAGATATATGGTTAAAATCAAAAATAGTACATTTAATACAAAGAATTATAAGTATATTTAATAAAATATATTTTTAAATTACTTGTACTTACCTATAAACTTATTTAAATTTAATTAAATTTCTTAAAAATTTTGCTTTTTTTTAACACTTGACATGTATTGACAAACACGTGAATACTGACAATTTTGCATGTTCTCCAAACTCAAAAAGAAACAATTTTGTATGCAGACAATAATAAATGAGAAATTGTAACGGTTTTCTAAAAGATTCTCTCATTATAACATATAAAAGATTGATGATTATTTCAAAAAGCCATATATGGCTTCGTATGAAATAAAGGGTTAAGCTGCAAGCGGCCCATCTAGGTCCTAAAACTCTGCCAATCTTTATAATTTCTAGCCCAAGTTCTTCAGAAATATTCTTAAGTTCTAACTGATTTTTATTTGATTTATGAAAAATCACGTATATTTTATCAATAAATATCTTGAAATGATTTATTTGTTTTATTGTGTCAATAGAATCTTCTAAAACCAATTGCAGACGATGGCTTAAACAATGCCAAATAATTGTGCCAGGGAAATCTTTTGAAAGTCTTGAGCTGACACCTGATTTAAGACCAAGCATTACACTTGCACCATCAGAACAAAATGCAATCAAATTTGATTTCAAATAATTTATATCGAATCCAACTTTATATATACTCTGTAACATGGTCGTGTATATGGTTTCAGCATCTTGCGCTTCCAATTCAACTAAATCTAGAAATATTGTTGGTGGCACATCAGAATCTTCAACTTTTAAATAAATTATTAGTACAGATTTACTAGATATAGTCGAGGCTTCATCGATTATGATGCAAATTTTCAAATCCTTTGCGATTATTTTGCAAAATATTTCCTTTTTTATTTCTGATGCAATGTGATCAATAATTTTAACTGCAGTTTTGCGAGAATGGAGTCCCACTCCCATGCTCAATCCATTTTTAACTTGTAGTTCAATCTCATTTTGAATATCAGAAACTGGTCTGCATCTTTTTGCTATACTGTAAACAGTATTAAAGATTTTGCATGTAGAATCGACGTATTTTTCATTACCTTTATCGAAACATTGCAAAATTACGTCTTGTGAACGATCTTTTAACTGCTGTACACTAACTTGGTGAGCCTTAGATGAAAAGTGTTCATTCATTTTTTTTCGGAGAGATGCTTGTTGAATGGTTTTATTTTTTCCAGATGCTTCAATATTCCAGCTTTTCCATTCACCTGATACATGAATTCCCTTCGCTTTTATTGAATCTATTTGCGCGCAATAATTACAACCCAATTTTTTATTTCGAACTAATAAGCCATCATATTTCTTCTGAAAATCTTGAAATTGCAAGGGCTTCCAGCAATCTGGGAGATTGTGTTTTACTTCGTCATTGATTTGCACAGTATTAGCTGAATGTGGCGATTCGAAAAATTCAAAATTCAAAAAACAAAATAAAACAAATTATGTACATACATTCATATTATAAAATTTAAAAACAAACTGAAAAAAACTAAAAGTTTATTAACAGACTTCATTACAATTAGTCTGTTTCGTTGTCTTCAAGCATCCTATTTCGTGAAAGTCTAGAGCGTTTTGGACGTGTAATAGCATCATCAGAAGATTTTTCTTCAAAATATATTTCGTTGTTGGATAAAAAACTAGGTGTGGATCCATGTGAGCGTTGTGGGCCTGTAATAGTGTCATCAGAAGATATTTCTTCAACATAGTTTTCGTTGTTGGATAAAAAACTAGTTGTGGAACCTTGTGATTCTTCCACTGGTTTTGTCATTGCGAAATCAGTTATCAGTTTTTGCTTTTTTTTTTTTCAAGTTCCTTTTCAATTTCATAATAAGGTGCTAGATTAATATCTATTTGCCTTATTATTTTGCTTGATCTCTCCAGTGAAGGATCATTATTTTTAAAAAAAGATTTCATTTTCTGAACCAAACTTAAACCTTCTCGTATGGATTTCAGGGAGAAATCTGGAATTGATTCATAGATATCTTCTGCCGAAGTTGCTTCATTTCTTCCAAGTGCGAGATTGGGGGCGGTTGGAGATGCGGTTATTAATTCAATTAACTCTGTTTCGGTGAGGTCTGTAGTATCGTTTATAATTTCATAAATATTATTTTCGTTCATATCATCAAAACCTTCTCCACCTAAAAGTTGACCTATCGGAAATATTTGGCTTATTTCTGCACTTAATGGTGGTACTGCATTATCTTTTTCAACTGCCTCTGGCCATATGTCTTTCCATGCGCCGTTTAGCGTAGACTGTTTTAATTTTTTAAGAGATGCTTCTACAATTTTAACACAGTTTAAAATTGAAAAGCTTTTCCACAATTCTGTAACTGTCAGGTTAGCATTAAAATCCATTTTATCATCAATTAGCTGGAATGTTCGCCTAATATAATACGCTTTGAAAGTAGATATTATACCTTGGTCTATCGGCTGAATGATAGACGTGGGTGGTATTAGGTGGTAGGAAAATTATTTCTACATTAGGATGTTTCAAGTCTTTTGGATGTCCCGGATCATTATCTAGTATTAACAGGACTTTGAAATCGATGTTCTTTTTCATCAAATAAATTTCAACCTCGGGTATAAAACAATTGTAAAACCAATCTGCAAACATACTGCTTGTAACCCAAGCCTTCTTATTTGCCCGCCAATAAACAGGTAACTTGGATTTATCAATGTTTTTCATAGCTCATGGATTTAACGAGCGGTGTATTATTCACTTTTTCGTATGCATTAAAGATTTGTTCTTTTTTATAACCACCATCTTCAATAATTTTAGCAAGAGTTTTAGGGTAAGCTTTAGCAGCTTCGATGTCGGCCGATCCAGTTTCCCCTTGAAGTTTAACGTTATGTAATCCAAATCGTGATTTGAAGTTTTCAAACCAGCCCTTGCTAGCTAAGAATTCTTGCTTGCCTGCTTCGGTTACTTGTACTGCATCTGGATTACTCTCTTTTAAATGTTTATAAATATTTAAAGCTTTCTTCTTAATGGTATTTGTATTGACCGGCATTTTTTTTGTAGCACAGTCTTCTATCCATATCATTAAAGCTTCCATTTTTTCTATTATAACATTGCGTACACGTGCAACTCGTTTTGCATTTATTGATGACCCAACAATAACGGAATTTCTTATTTTATTTTCATTTTGTTTAATTGTGCGTATTGTGGATTCATTTAATTTGAGAGATTTTGCTATTGATCCTGCTTTTTCGCCATTACTTAATCTATCTAGAATCTTAGTTTTGTCATCTAATGAAATAAATTTTCGCTTTAACGTAGTTTTTTTCAGCTGAAACTTGGCTATTCATGGCTAAAAATGTTTAATAAAACAAATTTATTTAACTTACCTCCGATCGCAAATATAACTTGTAATAGGTATAACTAATAAAAATAAAATAAAAAAAATACTTACCTTATTAAAAACTTTTATTTTTAATCTTTCGATTTTTAATTATAACAAGTCAATTTTAAGAATAAAATTGTTTCCTAATTAAACATCTAATTTCAACAAAAGTTCACTTTGTACTAATATTTTTAATTCAGTATGTATGTGTACTCACACGTCTTGAAAACAAAAATGGGAAATTCCCGGTTACTCACACATGTCTTAAAAGCAGAAATGGGAAATTCCCGGTTTACATTCAAAACAAATATGAATACACATGTTTTAAACTTCGCGTTATAAAAGTCCAAATTTCGCGTTCTACTGAAACCGATTATTTTAACAAATCGCGTTATATTGAAACCGCGTTTTACAAGTACCGCGTTATGCAAGGGATACCTGTACATTAAATCATCCGACGCATACCAACTGCATTCATTATTTTTCAGCAACTAAAACAAAAGTAAACAAAAGTTAAATTCAATGCATTTTTTTGTTATTTAATAAATAATATTTCAGTACAGAAAAATATATAAATAAAATTAATTTTTAATTATATATCCTGAAATTTTCAGTTAAAAAAAGGGAATTTTCGTATAGGAATTTGAATTTAAAAATTCAATTACATTAAATCATCCGACGCATACCAACTGCACTTCATTATTTTTCAGCAACTAAAACAAAAGTAAACAAAAGTTAAATTCAATGCATTTTTTTGTTATTTAATAAATAATATTTCAGTACAGAAAAATATATAAATAAAATAATTTTTAAATAAAATTAATTTTTAATTATATATCCTGAAATTTTCATTTAAAAAAAGGGAATTTTCGTATAGGAATTTGAATTTAAAAATTCAATTACATTAAATCATCCGACGCATACCAACTGCACTTCATTATTTTTCAGCAACTAAAACAAAAGTAAACAAAAGTTAAATTCAATGCATTTTTTTGTTATTTAATAAATAATATTTCAGTACAGAAAAATATATAAATAAAATTAATTTTTAATTATATATCCTGAAATTTTCAGTTAAAAAAAGGGAATTTTCGTATAGGAATTTGAATTTAAAAATTCAATTACATTAAATCATCCGACGCATACCAACTGCACTTCATTATTTTTCAGCAACTAAAACAAAAGTAAACAAAAGTTAAATTCAATGCATTTTTTTGTTATTTAATAAATAATATTTCAGTACAGAAAAATATATAAATAAAATTAATTTTTAATTATATATCCTGAAATTTTCAGTTAAAAAAAGGGAATTTTCGTATAGGAATTTGAATTTAAAAATTCAATTACATTAAATCATCCGACGCATACCAACTGCACTTCATTATTTTTCAGCAACTAAAACAAAAGTAAACAAAAGTTAAATTCAATGCATTTTTTTGTTATTTAATAAATAATATTTCAGTACAGAAAAATATATAAATAAAATAATTTTTAAATAAAATTAATTTTTAATTATATATCCTGAAATTTTCATTTAAAAAAAGGGAATTTTCGTATAGGAATTTGAATTTAAAAATTCAATTACATTAAATCATCCGACGCATACCAACTGCACTTCATTATTTTTCAGCAACTAAAACAAAAGTAAACAAAAATTAAATTCAATGCATTTTTTTGTTATTTAATAAATAATATTTCAGTACAGAAAAATTTATAAATAAAATAATTTTTAAATAAAATTAATTTTTAATTACCTATATATCCTGAAATTTTCAGTTAAAAAAAAGGGGATTTTCGTATAGGAATTTGAATTTAAAAATTCAATTACATTAAATTATCCGACGCATACCAACTGCATTCATTATTTTTCAGCAACTAAAACAAAAGTAAACAAAAGTTAAATTTTTTGTTATTTAATAAATAATATTTCAGTACAGAAAAATATATAAATAAAATAATTTTTAAATAAAATTAATTTTTAATTATATATCCTGAAATTTTCAGTTAAAAAAAGGGAATTTTCGTATAGGAATTTGAATTTAAAAATTCAATTACATTAAATCATCCGACGCATACCAACTGCATTCATTATTTTTCAGCAACCAAAACAAAAGTAAACAAAAGTTAAATTCAATGCATTTTTTTGTTATTTAATAAATAATATTTCAGTACAGAAAAATATATAAATAAAATAATTTTTAAATAAAATTAATTTTTAATTACCTATATATCCTGAAATTTTCAGTTAAAAAAAAGGGGATTTTCGTATAGGAATTTGAATTTAAAAATTCAATTACATTAAATCATCCGACGCATACCAACTGCACTTCATTATTTTTCAGCAACTAAAACAAAAGTAAACAAAAGTTAAATTCAATGCATTTTTTTGTTATTTAATAAATAATATTTCAGTACAGAAAAATATATAAATAAAATTAATTTTTAATTATATATCCTGAAATTTTCAGTTAAAAAAAGGGAATTTTCGTATAGGAATTTGAATTTAAAAATTCAATTACATTAAATCATCCGACGCATACCAACTGCATTCATTATTTTTCAGCAACTAAAACAAAAGTAAACAAAAGTTAAATTCAATGCATTTTTTTGTTTTTTAATAAATAATATTTCAGTACAGAAAAATATATAAATAAAATAATTTTTAAATAAAATTAATTTTTAATTATATATCCTGAAATTTTCAGTTAAAAAAAGGGAATTTTCGTATAGGAATTTGAATTTAAAAATTCAATTACATTAAATCATCCGACGCATACCAACTGCATTCATTATTTTTCAGCAACTAAAACAAAAGTAAACCAAAGTTAAATTCAATGAATTTTTTTGTTATTTAATAAATAATATGTCAGTACAGAAAAATTTATAAATAAAATTAATTTTTAATTACCTATATATCCTGAAATTTTCAGTTAAAAAAAAGGGAATTTTCGTATAGGAATTTGAATTTAAAAATTCAATTACATTAAATCATCCGACGCATACCAACTGCACTTCATTATTTTTCAGCAACCAAAACAAAAGTAAACAAAAGTTAAATTCAATGCATTTTTTTGTTATTTAATAAATAATATTTCAGTACAGAAAAATATATGAATAAAATAATTTTTAAATAAAATTAATTTTTAATTATATATCCTGAAATTTTCAGTTAAAAAAAGGGAATTTTCGTATAGGAATTTGAATTTAAAAATTCAATTACATTAAATCATCCGACGCATACCAACTGCATTCATTATTTTTCAGCAACTAAAACAAAAGTAAACCAAAGTTAAATTCAATGAATTTTTTTGTTATTTAATAAATAATATCTCAGTACAGAAAAATTTATAAATAAAATTAATTTTTAATTACCTATATATCCTGAAATTTTCAGTTAAAAAAAAGGGAATTTTCGTATAGGAATTTGAATTTGAAAATTCAATTACATTAAATCATCCGACGCATACCAACTGCACTTCATTATTTTTCAGCAACCAAAACAAAAGTAAACAAAAGTTAAATTCAATGCATTTTTTTGTTATTTAATAAATAATATTTCAGTACAGAAAAATATATGAATAAAATAATTTTTAAATAAAATTAATTTTTAATTATATATCCTGAAATTTTCAGTTAAAAAAAAGGGAATTTTCGTATAGGAATTTGAATTTAAAAATTCAATTACATTAAATCATCCGACGCATACCAACTGCATTCATTATTTTTCAGCAACTAAAACAAAAGTAAACAAAAGTTATATTCAATGCATTTTTTTGTTATTTAATAAATAATATTTCAGTACAGAAAAATTTATAAATAAAATAATTTTTAAATAAAATTAATTTTTAATTACCTATATATCCTGAAATTTTCAGTTAAAAAAAAGGGAATTTTCGTATAGGAATTTGAATTTAAAAATTCAATTACATTAAATCATCCGACGCATACCAACTGCACTTCATTATTTTTCAGCAACCAAAACAAAAGTAAACAAAAGTTAAATTCAATGCATTTTTTTGTTATTTAATAAATAATATATCAGTACAGAAAAATATATGAATAAAATAATTTTTAAATAAAATTAATTTTTAATTATATATCCTGAAATTTTCAGTTAAAAAAAGGGAATTTTCGTATAGGAATTTGAATTTAAAAATTCAATTACATTAAATCATCCGACGCATACCAACTGCATTCATTATTTTTCAGCAACCAAAACAAAAGTAAACAAAAGTTAAATTCAATGCATTTTTTTGTTATTTAATAAATAATATTTCAGTACAGAAAAATATATAAATAAAATAATTTTTAAATAAAATTAATTTTTAATTATATATCCTGAAATTTTCAGTTAAAAAAAGGGAATTTTCGTATAGGAATTTGAATTTAAAAATTCAATTACATTAAATCATCCGACGCATACCAACTGCACTTCATTATTTTTCAGCAACTAAAACAAAAGTAAACAAAAGTTAAATTCAATGCATTTTTTTGTTTTTTAATAAATAATATTTCAGTACAGAAAAATATATAAATAAAATAATTTCTAAATAAAATTAATTTTTAATTACCTATATATCCTGAAATTTTCAGTTAAAAAAAAGGGAATTTTCGTATAGGAATTTGAATTTAAAAATTCAATTACATTAAATCATCCGACGCATACCAACTGCATTCATTATTTTTCAGCAACTAAAACAAAAGTAAACAAAAGTTATATTCAATGCATTTTTTTGTTATTTAATAAATAATATTTCAGTACAGAAAAATTTATAAATAAAATAATTTTTAAATAAAATTAATTTTTAATTACCTATATATCCTGAAATTTTCAGTTAAAAAAAAGGGAATTTTCGTATAGGAATTTGAATTTAAAAATTCAATTACATTAAATCATCCGACGCATACCAACTGCACTTCATTATTTTTCAGCAACCAAAACAAAAGTAAACAAAAGTTAAATTCAATGCATTTTTTTGTTATTTAATAAATAATATATCAGTACAGAAAAATATATGAATAAAATAATTTTTAAATAAAATTAATTTTTAATTATATATCCTGAAATTTTCAGTTAAAAAAAGGGAATTTTCGTATAGGAATTTGAATTTAAAAATTCAATTACATTAAATCATCCGACGCATACCAACTGCATTCATTATTTTTCAGCAACCAAAACAAAAGTAAACAAAAGTTAAATTCAATGCATTTTTTTGTTATTTAATAAATAATATTTCAGTACAGAAAAATATATAAATAAAATAATTTTTAAATAAAATTAATTTTTAATTATATATCCTGAAATTTTCAGTTAAAAAAAGGGAATTTTCGTATAGGAATTTGAATTTAAAAATTCAATTACATTAAATCATCCGACGCATACCAACTGCACTTCATTATTTTTCAGCAACTAAAACAAAAGTAAACAAAAGTTAAATTCAATGCATTTTTTTGTTTTTTAATAAATAATATTTCAGTACAGAAAAATATATAAATAAAATAATTTCTAAATAAAATTAATTTTTAATTACCTATATATCCTGAAATTTTCAGTTAAAAAAAAGGGAATTTTCGTATAGGAATTTGAATTTAAAAATTCAATTACATTAAATCATCCGACGCATACCAACTACACTTTATTATTTTTCAGCAACCAAAACAAAAGTAAACAAAAGTTAAATTCAATGCATTTTTTTGTTATTTAATAAATAATATTTCAGTACAGAAAAATATATGAATAAAATAATTTTTAAATAAAATTAATTTTTAATTATATATCCTGAAATTTTCAGTTAAAAAAAGGGAATTTTCGTATAGGAATTTGAATTTAAAAATTCAATTACATTAAATCATCCGACGCATACCAACTGCATTCATTATTTTTCAGCAACTAAAACAAAAGTAAACCAAAGTTAAATTCAATGAATTTTTTTGTTATTTAATAAATAATATCTCAGTACAGAAAAATTTATAAATAAAATTAATTTTTAATTACCTATATATCCTGAAATTTTCAGTTAAAAAAAAGGGAATTTTCGTATAGGAATTTGAATTTGAAAATTCAATTACATTAAATCATCCGACGCATACCAACTGCACTTCATTATTTTTCAGCAACCAAAACAAAAGTAAACAAAAGTTAAATTCAATGCATTTTTTTGTTATTTAATAAATAATATTTCAGTACAGAAAAATATATGAATAAAATAATTTTTAAATAAAATTAATTTTTAATTATATATCCTGAAATTTTCAGTTAAAAAAAAGGGAATTTTCGTATAGGAATTTGAATTTAAAAATTCAATTACATTAAATCATCCGACGCATACCAACTGCATTCATTATTTTTCAGCAACTAAAACAAAAGTAAACAAAAGTTATATTCAATGCATTTTTTTGTTATTTAATAAATAATATTTCAGTATAGAAAAATTTATAAATAAAATAATTTTTAAATAAAATTAATTTTTAATTACCTATATATCCTGAAATTTTCAGTTAAAAAAAAGGGAATTTTCGTATAGGAATTTGAATTTAAAAATTCAATTACATTAAATCATCCGACGCATACCAACTGCATTCATTATTTTTCAGCAACCAAAACAAAAGTAAACAAAAGTTAAATTCAATGCATTTTTTTGTTATTTAATAAATAATATTTCAGTACAGAAAAATATATAAATAAAATAATTTTTAAATAAAATTAATTTTTAATTATATATCCTGAAATTTTCAGTTAAAAAAAGGGAATTTTCGTATAGGAATTTGAATTTAAAAATTCAATTGCATTAAATCATCCGACGCATACCAACTGCACTTCATTATTTTTCAGCAACTAAAACAAAAGTAAACAAAAGTTAAATTCAATGCATTTTTTTGTTTTTTAATAAATAATATTTCAGTACAGAAAAATATATAAATAAAATAATTTCTAAATAAAATTAATTTTTAATTACCTATATATCCTGAAATTTTCAGTTAAAAAAAAGGGAATTTTCGTATAGGAATTTGAATTTAAAAATTCAATTACATTAAATCATCCGACGCATACCAACTACACTTTATTATCTTTCAGCAACTAAAACAAAAGTAAACAAAAGTTAAATTCAATGAATTTTTTTGTTTTTTAATAAATAATATTTCAGTACAGAAAAATATATAAATAAAATAATTTCTAAATAAAATTAATTTTTAATTACCTATATATCCTGAAATTTTCAGTTAAAAAAAAGGGGATTTTCGTATAGGAATTTGAATTTAAAAATTGAATTACATTAAATCATCCGACGCATACCAACTGCACTTCATTATTTTTCAGCAACTAAAACAAAAGTAAACAAAAGTTAAATTCAATGCATTTTTTTGTTATTTAATAAATAATATTTCAGTACAGAAAAATATATAAATAAAATTAATTTTTAATTATATATCCTGAAATTTTCTGTTAAAAAAAGGGAATTTTCGTATAGGAATTTGAATTTAAAAATTCAATTGCATTAAATCATCTGACGCATACCAACTGCACTTCATTAATTTTCAGCAACTAAAACAAAAGTAAACAAAAGTTAAATTCAATGCATTTTTTTGTTATTTAATAAATAATATTTCAGTACAGAAAAATATATAAATAAAATACTTTTTAAATAAAATTAATTTTTAATTATATGTCCTGAAATTTTCAGTTAAAAAAAAGGGAATTTTCGTATAGGAATTTGAATTTAAAAATTCAATTACATTAAATCATCCGACGCATACCAACTGCATTCATTATTTTTCAGCAACTAAAACAAAAGTAAACAAAAGTTATATTCAATGCATTTTTTTGTTATTTAATAAATAATATTTCAGTACAGAAAAATATATAAATAAAATACTTTTTAAATAAAATTAATTTTTAATTATATGTCCTGAAATTTTCAGTTAAAAAAAAGGGAATTTTCGTATAGGAATTTGAATTTAAAAATTCAATTACATTAAATCATCCGACGCATACCAACGCACTTCATTATTTTTCAGCAACTAAAACAAAAGTAAACAAAAGTTAAATTCAATGCATTTTTTTGTTATTTAATAAATAATATTTCAGTACAGAAAAATATATAAATAAAATAATTTTTAAATAAAATTAATTTTTAATTATATATCCTGAAATTTTCAGTTAAAAAAAGGGAATTTTCGTATAGGAATTTGAATTTAAAAATTCAATTACATTAAATCATCCGACGCATACCAACTGCACTTCATTATTTTTAAGCAACTAAAACAAAAGTAAACAAAAGTTAATTCAATGCATTTTTTTGTTATTTAATAAATAATATTTCAGTACAGAAAAATAGATAAATAAAATAATTTTTAAATAAAATTAATTTTTAATTATATATCCTGAAATTTTTAGTTAAAAAAAGGGAATTTTCGTATAGGAATTTGAATTTAAAAATTCAATTACATTAAATCATCCGACGCATACCAACTGCACTTCATTATTTTTCAGCAACTAAAACAAAAGTAAACAAAAGTTAAATTCAATGCATTTTTTTGTTTTTTAATAAATAATATTTCAGTACAGAAAAATATATAAATAAAATAATTTCTAAATAAAATTAATTTTTAATTACCTATATATCCTGAAATTTTCAGTTAAAAAAAAGGGAATTTTCGTATAGGAATTTGAATTTAAAAATTCAATTACATTAAATCATCCGACGCATACCAACTACACTTTATTATCTTTCAGCAACTAAAACAAAAGTAAACAAAAGTTAAATTCAATGAATTTTTTTGTTTTTTAATAAATAATATTTCAGTACAGAAAAATATATAAATAAAATAATTTTTAAATAAAATTAATTTTTAATTATATGTCCTGAAATTTTCAGTTAAAAAAAAGGGAATTTTCGTATAGGAATTTGAATTTAAAAATTCAATTACATTAAATCATCCGACGCATACAGCTGCATTCATTATTTTTCAGCAACTAAAACAAAAGTAAACAAAAGTTATATTCAATGCATTTTTTTGTTATTTAATAAATAATATTTCAGTACAGAAAAATATATAAATAAAATACTTTTTAAATAAAATTAATTTTTAATTATATGTCCTGAAATTTTCAGTTAAAAAAAAGGGAATTTTCGTATAGGAATTTGAATTTAAAAATTCAATTACATTAAATCATCCGACGCATACCAACGCACTTCATTATTTTTCAGCAACTAAAACAAAAGTAAACAAAAGTTAAATTCAATGCATTTTTTTGTTATTTAATAAATAATATTTCAGTACAGAAAAATATATAAATAAAATACTTTTTAAATAAAATTAATTTTTAATTATATGTCCTGAAATTTTCAGTTAAAAAAAAGGGAATTTTCGTATAGGAATTTGAATTTAAAAATTCAATTACATTAAATCATCCGACGCATACCAACTGCATTCATTATTTTTCAGCAACTAAAACAAAAGTAAACAAAAGTTATATTCAATGCATTTTTTTGTTATTTAATAAATAATATTTCAGTACAGAAAAATATATAAATAAAATACTTTTTAAATAAAATTAATTTTTAATTATATGTCCTGAAATTTTCAGTTAAAAAAAAGGGAATTTTCGTATAGGAATTTGAATTTAAAAATTCAATTACATTAAATCATCCGACGCATACCAACGCACTTCATTATTTTTCAGCAACTAAAACAAAAGTAAACAAAAGTTAAATTCAATGCATTTTTTTGTTATTTAATAAATAATATTTCAGTACAGAAAAATATATAAATAAAATACTTTTTAAATAAAATTAATTTTTAATTATATGTCCTGAAATTTTCAGTTAAAAAAAAGGGAATTTTCGTATAGGAATTTGAATTTAAAAATTCAATTACATTAAATCATCCGACGCATACCAACGCACTTCATTATTTTTCAGCAACTAAAACAAAAGTAAACAAAAGTTAAATTCAATGCATTTTTTTGTTTTTTAATAAATAATATTTCAGTACAGAAAAATATATAAATAAAATACTTTTTAAATAAAATTAATTTTTAATTATATGTCCTGAAATTTTCAGTTAAAAAAAAGGGAATTTTCGTATAGGAATTTGAATTTAAAAATTCAATTACATTAAATCATCCGACGCATACCAACGCACTTCATTATTTTTCAGCAACTAAAACAAAAGTAAACAAAAGTTAAATTCAATGCATTTTTTTGTTATTTAATAAATAATATTTCAGTACAGAAAAATATATAAATAAAATTAATTTTTAATTATATATCCTGAAATTTTCAGTTAAAAAAAGGGAATTTTCGTATAGGAATTTGAATTTAAAAATTCAATTACATTAAATCATCCGACGCATACCAACTGCACTTCATTATTTTTCAGCAACTAAAACAAAAGTAAACAAAAGTTAAATTCAATGCATTTTTTTGTTATTTAATAAATAATATTTCAGTACAGAAAAATATATAAATAAAATAATTTTTAAATAAAATTAATTTTTAATTATATATCCTGAAATTTTCAGTTAAAAAAAGGGAATTTTCGTATAGGAATTTGAATTTAAAAATTCAATTACATTAAATCATCCGACGCATACCAACTGCACTTCATTATTTTTCAGCAACCAAAACAAAAGTAAACAAAAGTTAAATTCAATGCATTTTTTTGTTATTTAATAAATAATATTTCAGTACAGAAAAATATATGAATAAAATAATTTTTAAATAAAATTAATTTTTAATTATATATCCTGAAATTTTCAGTTAAAAAAAGGGAATTTTCGTATAGGAATTTGAATTTAAAAATTCAATTAAATTAAATCATCCGACGCATACCAACTGCACTTCATTATTTTTCAGCAACTAAAACAAAAGTAAACCAAAGTTAAATTCAATGAATTTTTTTCTTATTTAATAAATAATATTTCAGTACAGAAAAATTTATAAATAAAATTAATTTTTAATTACCTATATATCCTGAAATTTTCAGTTAAGAAAAAGGGAATTTTCGTATAGGAATTTGAATTTAAAAATTTAATTACATTAAATCATCCGACGCATACCAACTGCACTTCATTATTTTTCAGCAACCAAAACAAAAGTAAACAAAAGTTAAATTCAATTCATTTTTTTGTTTTTTAATAAATAATATTTCAGTACAGAAAAATATATAAATAAAATAATTTTTAAATAAAATTAATTTTTAATTATATATCCTGAAATTTTCAGTTAAAAAAAAGGGAATTTTCGTATAGGAATTTGAATTTAAAAATTCAATTACATTAAATCATCCGACGCATACCAACTGCATTCATTATTTTTCAGCAACTAAAACAAAAGTAAACAAAAGTTATATTCAATGCATTTTTTTGTTATTTAATAAATAATATTTCAGTACAGAAAAATATATAAATAAAATACTTTTTAAATAAAATTAATTTTTAATTATATATCCTGAAATTTTCAGTTAAAAAAAGGGAATTTTCGTATAGGAATTTGAATTTAAAAATTCAATTACATTAAATCATCCGACGCATACCAACTGCATTCATTATTTTTCAGCAACTAAAACAAAAGTAAACAAAAGTTAAATTCAATGCATTTTTTTGTTTTTTAATAAATAATATTTCAGTACAGAAAAATATATAAATAAAATAATTTTTAAATAAAATTAATTTTTAATTATATATCCTGAAATTTTCAGTTAAAAAAAGGGAATTTTCGTATAGGAATTTGAATTTAAAAATTCAATTAAATTAAATCATCCGACGCATACCAACTGCACTTCATTATTTTTCAGCAACTAAAACAAAAGTAAACCAAAGTTAAATTCAATGAATTTTTTTGTTATTTAATAAATAATATTTCAGTACAGAAAAATTTATAAATAAGATTAATTTTTAATTACCTATATATCCTGAAATTTTCAGTTAAAAAAAAGGGAATTTTCGTATAGGAATTTGAATTTAAAAATTCAATTACATTAAATCATCCGACGCATACCAACTGCACTTCATTATTTTTCAGCAACCAAAACAAAAGTAAACAAAAGTTAAATTCAATGCATTTTTTTGTTATTTAATAAATAATATTTCAGTACAGAAAAATATATGAATAAAATAATTTTTAAATAAAATTAATTTTTAATTATATATCCTGAAATTTTCAGTTAAAAAAAGGGAATTTTCGTATAGGAATTTGAATTTAAAAATTCAATTAAATTAAATCATCCGACGCATACCAACTGCACTTCATTATTTTTCAGCAACCAAAACAAAAGTAAACAAAAGTTAAATTCAATGCATTTTTTTGTTATTTAATAAATAATATTTCAGTACAGAAAAATATATGAATAAAATAATTTTTAAATAAAATTAATTTTTAATTATATATCCTGAAATTTTCAGTTAAAAAAAGGGAATTTTCGTATAGGAATTTGAATTTAAAAATTCAATTACATTAAATCATCCGACGCATACCAACTCTACTTCATTATTTTTCAGCAACTAAAGCAAAAGTAAAAAATAAATTCTATTTTTATTTTCTATTGTCAATGTGCTGAATTGTCTATGGCTTGTTATTGGATATTTTTTTGCAAAGAATTGAAGCAAAATTGCTTTTGCGTTCAACTGTGTTGGTATGGTATTGGTGGGTTGGTACCAGTGATGCCAGGTTGTTATGACGAAAAACCTTCAAAATTAAGAAAAAAAAACTTCAATTTAAGGTTTTTGAAAATCTTAGTGCTTTTATATATTAAAGTACATAATTAAAAAAGTATTAAAAAGTAATTATTTTAATTTAATTTAAACACTTACTTTTATCAAAAACTGCAAAATATTTTTTCATTTCGTCTAAAATTTTGAATTTATAACCAACTTTAACAGCAATAATAAAAATAAACTTTATAATGACAACAACAAAAAAATTATGGTGCCATTTTGACATTGACAAACAAAAGTGTTTTTTAAAAGAAATGCCATAATAACATAACACAATTGACAATATTTAGCAGACAGAGACATCTATAAGAAATTGAGAATTTTTTCCGAAAAATTTCTGAGCCTTTTCAACGTAAAAATTTTTAGGGAAGAAATTCAGTTGTTATTGAAACAAATAAAAAAATTTCAGTTAGAAAAAGGTGAAATAAAAAAAAAACAATTAAAAACTTTATTTTTTAAGGTTTTTTGTTCGTGAATCTTTGTACATTTTTAAAACCAAGATTCAATTGTAAGATAAAATTTTGAGAAGAATTTCAATTTGAATTTACAATATGAATTTTTATAAAACTCATATAAGTATATAATAAATTTATAAATTGCTAAAAAATAAAATTATTATCTACCGAACAATTTGGGAAAATGGTTGGAATGGCATTAGGTAGTGAGCGCCGCCTTTTAAAACTTGTTTTACTGAAATTTACATTTGTGAAATGTAAAGAACAAATAGTACTATATTTGGTCGGTTCCCAACTTATTTTTGAAATTGCATTTACCCAAAAAATGTTGATCTTTAGGAAAAACAAATCTAGTAAAGGGTACTTTATAGATCTCAAAGCTGAATTCACATCCGGGAACACAGCATTTACGACCCAAAATTTAAAAAAGTAATGCAAATGCTAAAATGACAAAACTTACAAAAAAGAATTTAAATCAATTACATTTAAAAATATAAATTTAAACTTATTTTAATGTATATATATATTTGTATTTATTATATTTATATTCATAAGTATATTTTTATTTACTTATTATACAAAGTAATCAAATAGTATTTAGTATTTTCAATACTATTTATTCTGTAACTTATCTTTTAATTTTTTCCATCACTAACTAGTTTAACCACTATCACTTCTAAAATGCAACTTCATTTCTTTCTAACTTGAAATTGAACGAATAGTAAGCAAAAGATGGCCATTTTTTTTCTTACACACTGTATACAATAAAACATCTTTCGAACCAAACATTTTGGGTGCATTTTTTTTTTTTTTTGATAAATTAGCACTAAAAATACGAGCTCAAATTTCTTTTTTTGGAAAAATAAAATAGAAATTCTAAACTTTACTTTAATATTAAATTTAGATTTTGAGAACGAAAATTAATATATTAAAACTCGATTTTAAAATCATTTTTATATCTAATTTTTTAAAAGCTTCTTCAAAAAGTGACAGCTATAAAAAAAAATAAATAAATTTTTTTTCTATTTCATAAATGCCAACATGGCGTCGGTAAAAAATGCTAGGAAAAAGTGATTATTATATATTTAATGAAAATAATAGTTAAAATTTCGAGTTGAAATGTGAAATTTCGATATGTTCTAGAAAATTCTTCAAATTTTCGTTTTATATAAGTTTTAACATGTTTGGGGATATTTTTACTATCTTAAATTCTGTGGAAAGTTGGCAAAACATGATAACTACAAAATTGCAGTTTTGCAGCAGAGCAATTTCAAAATTTTAATAACGACTATATGTTTAAAAAAATTAATTTAGTAACAAACTGTTAATGATAGACTTATTTTTTTTTTTCAATATTTAGTTATTATAATAAAATATTTTGGTATTTGTTAAAATAATTTGGATATTTTAATACGGTAATGCGAACAGAAGAAAAGTATATCATATTTTGGCAAATTGCGAAATAAGTTTTTTTTGTAATTTACATTTTGCCAAAACGTGATTTGTAATCAAAATAATAAAAATCGTACATAAACTTAATAACAAAAATATCAAATTTTTATTTAAAAAAACTAAAGTTTTCAATAGGAACATTTTTTAAATTCTTAATTTACATTATTTAAATTTTTCATTCAGCTGATAAATTAAAGCAAAGTAATATTAAGTGTAATCAGCATCAGAACTTTCATCGGATAAATAATTATCACTTGCATTATTCTTATCTTTCAAATTTTTATAAAAATGATGACAGTCTTTGTCTATTAAGTGAAATAATGAAAGTAAATCCTTTTTCTTTTGTGGATTAATGAAATTTGCATCTTGATAAACGTTTGGAACGTCAAAAGTATCTAAGCTAAACCTTCTGGTTTTTTTAGTAAAATTTATTACACTAAATTCTGTATTTTCTTTAAAGTCATATTTGAAATATATTTTTCCAAAATCTTTTGTTATTCGGATCCATCTTATTTTAAGCCAGTTCACACTCACAGCTCATTATTTAAATCTCTTTTTCTTTTTGTAAGAAAAGTTTTATAAAAATGTGAAAATCTTTTGAAATCATTAATTTTCATTTCAATTACATTCATTGGAATTTTGCCTCTTACACTTCGAACAAAATTGAACCAATCCCTTGGGACCATAATTTGGACATCTGAATATTTTTTTGATCTCTCGATTCCAGCGTGATTTGCATCGCATTCTGGATGCGTATGAGCTGGAATTAAAAATTTTTGTTCGATGTTTTCAAGATGTTTGTTTGTCTGCATAACTTTCATTAGCATGGCTGTCATATTCAAATTCCGTTTTGGAGCTCCACAAGTATCTGAGTAAGTAATTATTTGTTTTACGAATTCTGGTAACGCCAAAAGTTTTTTATACAAACATGATGCTATTTCATCTGATCCTCGCCCAGCAATTGCTTCATGCCACATAAAACAATCAGTTTCGTTGTTACTACAATCTCTTACTGTTAAATTATAAACCCACAACAAGCGTTTGTAAAATACAATATTGGATGACAATGATGGTGTTAGAAGACACTGTTGCAGATCAAAAACTAACATCCGAACGTTTTTGTCTGTATTTCCCTTTTCCTTATCTAACCCTTTTTGCTTATAAGCTTCATCAGCTAATTCTTTATGGATATCAAAGTCAGTTTGGAGCTGGTTCTGTTCTTCGTCCGATATATCTTTTTGTTTTAACTTTAAAGTAAATTCATCGCATTTTTGGCAAGTGTCGATTTTTGGAAGTTTGAATTTATATCCAGTTGAATTAAATATTTTCCTGTAAGAATCATACTGTATTTCTTTTCTATTTCCTTCTCCGACTGTTTTGATATAGAGTTCAAACATTTTTTTAATATTAAGGTTTCCTTGTAAATATTTTTTGTTAGTGTGGCTTCTAGAATAGTGGCTTTCATATAATGGAAAGCTATTAATATGACTTAAGATTTGTTGTTTTTCTTCTTGAGATAACTTATTATGTGGTTCCGATTTTTCTCTTCTATCTTCTTCAATAAATCCAGATACACTTTTAGTAGACTTTTTAATAATATTATCTATTTTACCTCGTGTTGTTTTGAATAAAGTAATATAAAAAACTTTACAAACTTTAATTTTATTTTGGAATTTTTTATCATAAATTTTATATGTTGCCCTTATGTTTCTTCTGGAATTATCTTTATTAAGAGTTCAAGTAGATTTTTTAGGTGAAATGGTAATTCCATTTTTTAAAATTTGATTTTGGTTGTTTATACTGATTTGTGAATAGTACATATCATAAAGCTCTTTCTGCAAATTAATATCAATTTTTTTGAAACATTCCGCTTTACAACATTTTTTAATCGGACTAAATGTTTTCTTCTGTTTAGAAACTCTTGCTCGGTTGATATAAGGCAATCCTTTTAATTTTAGGCTCATATTTTCTTTTCTACTGTAGAAGTGAGTCCTAGTAGATGGTGTAATTATTTGTTGATTATTTGTAAAATTTTCGGTTGATGTGCTTTCTGAACTTGGAAAATATTCTGATTCAGACGGAATAAAATTAATTTCAGAAGAAGTTCTAACGGAAAAAATAATGGTAATAATATTTATTAAATTATTTACATCATAAATAAACATGAATATAACGGTACAAAAATATGTAAATTACTTTCATATCTATTATCCACGAAATCCTCTTTATCAATTTCCGTTTCTGTATAGTTATTTGCTCGTTCTAAATTTTGTTTTTCTCGTTCTAAATTTTATAAGTATTAATATATTAGCATTAAGTTAATTCATTTTTTCAAAAATTTTTATACAAAGAACACACCTGGTCTAGTTTGCAATGCTAACTTTACTAAAAGTTTTGCACGTTCACACATGTTAATTCAACAGTTCGTTAGAATAATAAAACTTAATATTTAAATTCTTACTATTTATCAAGAACACTATTTACCACACAATTATTAAATTCTTATTATTTTTCACTTTTTAAAGAAGAAATTTGAACTCACTATTACTCATTGACAACTTGAATAGAAATGAAATATTTCAATATAAATTGCGTTGAAATTTTAAAATTATAAACCAAGTTTTGATATCATGAAAAATGGACATGTTTTTTCATCAAAATTTGTATTGGATATGTTTTTCATGATATAAAAATTTGGTTTTTAATTTTAAAATTTTAATGCATTCGTACTTTGCCAATACATGATATGTGCAAATATCTTGTTTTGGTAAATTAATTATTTTAGAAAATAAACTTAACATGATGTGTTTTTCAATATTCTATTTAAAATAATTATTTATCTAGTTTTTGGCAAAGTAAACATTTACTATTAAACAACCAATTTAAGGTATTATCTAAAAAACACCAAAAAGGCGGTTATCATGTTTTGGCAAATTTCCACAGAATTTTAAACGAAAATTGGTAAATTTAGCTAAAATTTTGCAAAAAAAAAATGTTGAATCCTATAGCTGACCTAAAAACGCACAAAAGAACAACAAGTCAACAAAACAATGGATACGTAGCTGACTAACACCAAACATCATGTTTCCCAAGGATTCATCTTGAAACTGTTGTCCAGCCATAATATTTTAACTTTATATTTTACAAAACGAAATGAGTATGTAGTCAGTTGTAGATTAAACTTGAATTAACTTTAATTTGTTAATTAGTCTTTAAAAATATTGTTTAAATATCTTTTTTTTAATTAATATCAATGATTGCGAATTGAAAATTGAAAATTTAGTTTATTATTTTGTGATTGATTTGAACACAGAAATCAACTGTGTTGTTGACATTTATAAAATGTACTAAATTATCATCACAAATAAATACAAACTGTTAAAAATGATCAACACAAATTCCTATGTCAAAACTATGATAAGGTAGTTGCACGGTAACGTTTTTATTTAATCGATAATTTCAATCGATAACTTAATGAAGGTCATTTTTTATTCTGTCCTTATTTCAAGGACTTTTGGTCATTGACCATATCGGTTACTTTTTAAACTTAAAGTTTAAATTTTAGTATTACTTTTTGTTTTTAATAATTTTAAAAATCACTTGGAAATCGGTTTGCGTGCGCGTAAAATCATAATAGTCGTCCGATATACAAAATCGGAAATCCTTATTGTAATAAAATATTAATATATGAAATATATACAAAATCGGAAATCCTTATATATAACAAGTGTTCATAGGCGTCCAGTCAAAATTAGTTAAATATAAAAAAAGAAGCATTTAGTTAATTATAGTTGAAAAATTACTTATATAAAATAAGTTAATAACTTTAAAGCATTTAAAAAACATTTTGAATTATATAGAACTAAAATCAATTGAAAACTAAAATATAAATTATTAAGTTACAATTTGTATTAAATTTGTTAATAAAAATATTAAAGTGTAAGAATATAAGTTGTGTCTTTTTTTTTTATTTTTGAATAAAACATTTAAGTTCAACACAAATCAAAAAAGAAAAAAAATAAACGTCAAAATCCTCTCTCTGTTTGAATCTGTTAGTTAATTTCTGTGCAATACATTCGATGTAAGAAGCATACCGTCCTGATATTTTGTAGTTCCTGTGCTGAAGTTGAAAAAAGAACTAAATACAAAAGAATTTTTTTCTTTAAATTGTATTTGTTTGATTCATATTCATTAGATTTGAGAATATACCGGTTAGTATTGAGGAATTGTAATAATTTACTGATTTTGTATTTTTCGCACAGAAGGGTTTTTATTTAATATTTTTCTATGAAGAGTTTTTATTTAATCAACGGTGTAACCAAATAAAATTTCATATTATAATATGTATGTTATTTAAAACCTAAATAGTCAAGTGAATATAATATATAATATTTTTGCAATATTAATTTATATATATAATATACATAGACATGTAGAAATTATTTATAAATTATATTGTATTAGTATATTTATTGGTTAAAACAAATGTAGAATTATAAAATGAAAATGTGACTATTTATATTTACTTTATATTTATGAATAATGAAATTATTTATAAAATATTTTATTTGAATAAGGTATATTTCTTCATTCACGTCCACGACCACGTCCACGGTGATAAAAATGGAAAAGAGAACAGTTTCTGTTTGCCACGTTTATTTATATGTTTCAGCCCTCTACGGAAGTTGTGGTTGTTCAGAAATCTGTCACTGGTTGTCAGATGACAACCAGCGCCATCATAATTAACCCCATTTTACATATATATAATTGTTGATAGGTAGATCTGTTAAATTAAATAATTCTTATTTTTTTTAAAATTATGTAATAATATTCAGTACCTATCTTTCAAAAAAAATATTTTGCATATCTATATAAATATTTTGTAAATCTTTACCTGTTTTTTTATGATGGTAAAAAGCCTGAAACACGTTAATAAATTGTTATATAAATTTTATTTTTAGGTTCAAATTCTTGTAAAAAAAATAAAACAACAAAATTAAACACAAATTACTTTTATTCTTTATTTATATAAACAAAAATATTTTATTAATTGGAAAGAAATTCACTCTTTTCTTTTCCAAGACACAACTAGAACTGAATTTCTTTCTTATTCTTATAAAAACAATTTACAAAAATTATACTTAAAATATAATTATTTATTACAACATTTCTTTTACACAGATTACAAAATTTATAGTATATTCAACTTAGTTCGATTAAGAAATCATTGCTTTAAAAATAATAACAAAACCACTTAATCGTTTAATATTTATTAGGACAGGTCAAATATGAAATATGATATTATTTTATATTTGAATTATTTTAATTCAATTGATTTTAAATGTTTTGAAATTTTACCCGTTAAATATGCTTATCAGCAAAAATAATTTAGAAACGTTTTATTAGTTATGGGTGATTGAAATTTATTAAGGTTAAAGAAAAATCGTGTGAAAGTATGTTTAAAGAAAAGAAATGATTTAATTATATAATATTGGTTTCCTAATTAAATAAACCAATATTAACACTTAAATGGAAATTTGGAAGGGGTCGTATAATGACTAAGAGACAATTGTAAATAGGAATGTCATTTTAAAATTTACATGCATAATAATGTTGTACTAACTACCTTTGTCTTTAGAAGATATTTTGTTATATTTGAACGCTATTTGAAACAGTAGAAGTAACAGGCAGAAATTCATTGAAAATTTTAACACATTGACCTATGCTTGTCAATTTTTTGTTTTTCAATATTATAAATTTTATAGTATTTTAAAAAACTTTAAAAACAAATAAAAAAACTGAAATAAATTCATTAAAAATTAAAACTTAAAACCAAGATTTTTTTTTTTTTTATGTAAGGTGAAAATCTCAAGAGACAATACGTTTTTCATATTATTTATTATTACAAAATATTCTTAAATGAAGTATTTGGCTTAAGAAAGTATCAAAATTTGCAATTAATATAGTGAAAATTTTGCTTTTACTTAAGAACATACATATGTCACTAAGAAAAGTCCTGTTAAAGAATTTGTTCGTGTTACAAAGTAGTAACCATAATTTAATAAAACTTAATTTTTTGTAATATACACTTTATTTAACATCGAAAATTTTTCTTTTTAATTAAAATTTTTATTCAATTTTTATTTAGTACTTAAAATTTCAAATTTATTTAATATACATTTTTACTTAATAAGTGTTTATACTGAATTATAAATAAAATTAATAAATGTTTGTTCCTTACCTATTTCATTATCTTCGAAATGTTTACTGCATACATGAGGTCTCTTCTGTGATTCTGCATTATTTCGAGAATAACCTATCATGTCTAACCACTTTTTGTACTTCTCTGTATTTTTTTTCGAAAACGCAAAAAATTTACGATTTGAATTTTTTTTACAATTGCTCCACAACTTAGAATTACTCTTTGTTCTTTTCCAACCCATATTTATAAAAGTTTTTTTGTTTTATTTATTAACCAACTATAAATTATATATGTCTCGACAAACAAAATTAATGTTTTTGCACCTAATGTGTCGATTATGTGTTGTGTGCCTTGAAACACACCTAGTTCACAGAAAAAACGCAAAACCGTACAAAGTGTCTAAAATGCCCAGGCACATTGTGTATTTCTCTTATATTTATGGGTTAGTGAGATATTTTTAAAAGAGAGTGAGAGAAATTCAGGCACATTGTGCATTAAATGAGTCGACTCATTTACCTACAAATAAGCTAACAGTGTATCGACACTTGCAGCACAAGTTGTACTTGTACCAAATAAGCGTACCAATTGCCCTACACAAATTGGTCAATTAAGTGTCTCTGTGCCAATAAATGTGCCTTAATTATCCTACTAATTTTCCTACATTTTGCAGACACATTGCATAAATTGTTCTTAAAAATGAACCTAAACATTACACGTACATCACGACCACATTTCACTAAAAGTGTTTCTATATGTGCCCGTTATGTAATCTTGTAAGTTTTTTACAAAATTTAATGTGTTAAAAAATTTATTAATAAAAGACATGATTAAATATAATTTATTTATTTTATACGTTTTATTAAAAAAAATAGGAATTACTAAACATATTTTTCACAAATCCTTCATATATAATTTGAAAATAAAAACAAAGTAATAATAATTCACAATTTAATTAAAACATAAAAAAATTAAAAAAAGCAATATGTACATAAAAGCTTAAAAAAGCGTTTATAATAAAAATATAATATTATAATAATTATTGTACAATGTGCAACTATCTATTTCAAATATCTTATCATTTTATAAATTTAAAATTTTCATTTTAAGAATAATAACTTTCGTTATTTTTGATAACCAGATTTGATTTTAGTGATATTTTTAGGTCGAGTTTCCTTTAGTTAGGTGAAGATAGTTAATTTTCTCTCTTTTTCCCGGGATTATAATTCTCTAACCGTCATTATAATTCTCTAACGAAAAATGAAAAACATATTCAAAATACAAGACGCGTATATTTTTATACGCTTACCAAATTCTTTTGATATAATTTTAAATTCTGTAGTTTTATACAAATTTCAAATTTGCATCATTTTCCGGAATTGTTTTTTCTTTTTTTTGGATAAAATAGAATTTTTTTGTCATCTTCTCTTTTAAAAAATGATGTAGGTACGGCTTCCACAGTAACTGCATTGTTATGTATGGTTTCAACAACCACACACATTTTGCTATAATAAATTAAAATTTTTGAAAATTTTTGTGAAAATTGAAAATATTTCTAATTTTTATAAATAATATTTATAATTTCTAAAAGTTAATTATTTTATTAATAAAAATGATCGAACATTGCAAATAAGTTTTGAATTTTAAAAGTGGCCACAATGTGTACATTGTTTAATGAGTGGGTTATCTGATTATTGTCACAATTCACAAATTAAATAAATCTTTTAATTAGGTACTATTATTTATATTATTTTTTTTCTTTTATGTTGAATATTGCAAGTTTTAACTATTTATAAATAAATATTTTAATTAGGTACTATTATTTTTATTGAAGATTTTTCTTCTATGTTGAATGTTGCAAGTTATAACTATTTAGAAGAAAAAACGGTAAACACCAACAATATTAATAACGCTCTGAATTAGAAACAACTTAACCGCTTGAAGTTTTTTAGTTTTTACCAACTAGAGTTTTTTTGAATATTTTTGAATACACTAGTGATAGCACATATGTACGTCACACCAACGTTTCTATATTTGAAGAGCCCCGAAACTAATTTTTACTTCGTTAAAAATTGATTTTATTTGTACGAAAAATCTTCGGAAATCTTCGTTTTTCCATACAAATAACATTTTTTTTTTCACGAAGCAAACATTAGTTTCGGGGCTTTTTAAATATAAAGGCATTGGGCATACGGTATTAAATTATGACAAAAACAAAAACGAAAAAAAAAATCCGCTGAAAGAGAATATGCAAATATACAATTGAAATAAATGCAATAAAAATAAATATTGAGAGTTAATCATATATTTGTTTTTGAATGGATGCGTTCGTTTCTTTTCATAAAAAAACATTAACAACAAGCACAAAATGAGACATAATATGTTCCTTTTCCTTTCATTGTTTACGAGACATTTTGTTTTCCGGGTGTTTTATAAAAGTATTTATTGAGCACTTTTTACACTACGAACTTGACGTTCTTACACTTTTGATAGTAATGACTAATTTACTTAATATATCTAGCATATTTCATGATGTAATAACCAAAAATAAGATCATTTTGTATTTAATATAAAATAAAATTTTTGGTTTGCTATGGTCGCAACCGTTACGTTACATATCATAAAAAAAAAACCCAAATTGGATGTTGCATAAAAACATTGAAATAATGCAATTGAATATATATTTTTTAAAAATATTTTAAAACAACTAAAAGTACTTCTTAAAATATCAAAATATTTTTTTATTGCTTAATCCTTTAATTAAACATTCATTATTCATATTTGCACCTATTTATAAAAAACCCCAGGAAGAAACAAAACATGTTAAAAAGGCTTTTGTTTTTTATCTCTTGTTTTCATTATTTTTGTTTTTCAAAAACTGTCTGCTAAAATTGTCCGCTGTTGGATGTCCGCTATTAAAATTTTTTGTCTCGGATTTTTTGTTAGAACTACTTCATCTGTATAATTACTTATCTGTGGTATTAAGTAAAAAATTGTAAAGCTAAGAAAAGTCTCATCTTAGTAATAAGTTTCATGAAGTTTTCTTTTTGCGATGAGGATAATTTACGTTTTCTGCAGTTTCTGCAGTAGTAAAAATATTTTCATAAAACCATCTGTGTTCTTCTGGAATGAATTGTATTTGCTCTTTTAAATTCTCTTTTCCTTACTAATACATTTTATTATTTTTTCTCTATGTAACAAATTGGAAACACCATCAAAATTGTGCTCCGAAATTTGAACTTTCTGAAATGGTGTATTAGGATCATATGTAGTTTTATATAAATATGACCCATACTCTTCTGTTCTTATCCAACTGATTTGATCCCGCAAATAAATTTTTTGTTTCAAAACATTTATTTTAGAATTTTCGATTTTTAGTTGTTTCGGTAGAGAATTTACTGCTCGAAAATGATCGGTCATATTAATCAAGCTTCCATTTACACCCTTACCATAGTTCCCCTTATAATTTCCCGATATTGCTCAGGTGTATAAATATTTTCATGTTTTCTCATAAGTTTCTCAATCCGACCAAAATCTTTATCACTATCTAAATGTGAATGTCCCATTTCGGGTAATTTGTGATCTATTCTTTCAAAATTACTCATACTTAAAGTTTGATGAAGTGCTATCATATTAAAAATTTTATTTTGGCCAGCACATGAATCTGTCCAAATTATTAAATGCCGATGAGTATTAATTAGAGAAGTGCTTTGTATAAGTGTCCAAAGACAGCTTAATACTTCTACACTACCACGGTTGGCTTCATTTTCAGTCCATGTTAGCATATAACTTTGATGACCGTCTGTAGTAATACAGTGTACACCAAGATTGTAAAACAACAATTGGCGTAAATTAAAAGATTTTGAAGTGCTTAATTTAGGTAAAGACATAGTCTGTTGTAAATCAACAGTTATATAGCATACTGTGCTATAGGTTTGTGCCTTAATACGGTCTAAACGCTGCGTTTCAAAACTTAATTTATAATTTAATTCATGTTCTTCAGTTGATCGACCTGAATCGCAAGTACCATAGGTAACACTCTTTGGTTGACCAAATGATAAATTAAAATCAAAATAAAAAATATGTCTATAAAAATTGTTATGCAAAAAATATTAATAATTTTGATAACTCAAATTAAAAAAAAATACTTGGTTGCTTTTGTTTATATATTATTTTATTAATTAATTTTATTAGTTTTATTCTTTGTTTAATTGTTTCTATCGGACAACCGCACAACTTTGAGTTTGATTCCAGAATGAATGTTATTATTTTCTTCCACGCAGATCGAACCAATTCAATGATTACATTTGGTGACGCTATTGGTCAAATACTCGTAATTTGATCGTCACCACATGTATTCATTTTTTCTTTTAAATATTAGGCAATATGAATGCAAACATATATGCATTCTTATTCTTATTGTTTTGTTTTTTTTTATGAATAAAAGAAATTGTGTATCGTGTGTAATTTGAATGCATACAAAATAATGCATTCGTGTTTTATTTTTGTATTATGTGTTATTGTTTAAATAAAGGAAATTGTGTAATATGTGAGGTATTGTCAAGTGCGTAATTTATGAGCACTTATCAATATTGAAAATATAATATTTGTTTTTTGAAAGAAAAGTAATAATTAACAATTCCTTAAGAATTAGAATTGTTTGTTATTTATTAATATGGACAGGGTGCTCCATAACAAAATATACCTTAATCAAAAACCTTTGATCCATTTTTAAATTTTTACAATGTTCAATATAAAGTTTGTGTAATTTATTAACACTCAGTAGTGGTGAAAGGTATTTTTTGTGAGGGTTACTACTATGTAAATAATGCGATTCTATGGCTGGAAAGCTTTTTATATGAATTTGTACTGCATTTCTAACATCTTCAGCAATTCTATTGCTTCTATTATGCTATTATGCTTTCCTCGTCTATCTGGTGTAGGAACTGGGTTATTTAACTTTTTCTTTTCCTGAATTATATCTATATTTTTTCGACTAAATTGATATATCGCTCAAAGAACCATTTTACATACTCTTATTTTCTGTCTTTCAACTTCAATATAATACTCATAAGAGTCGAGTCGATGCTTTTTTGCTCCTTTTTGAGTTCGTTTAGGAGACTTTACTTTTTGAACAATAAAGTATTTTACGCATTAATGTCTAACTGATAAAAACTTGTCTTCTTGATAAATTAATATTTTCGGAACAATTGAAACGGCACTTTTCTGTACAAAGACAACCTTCGGCACAAGTTTTAGCTGCTGTAAATTGAGTCCGTTGTGTCAGATAAGAATGTCCTTTTTCTCTAGCTATTGCATTTTTTCCTCTTTTCCATTCCGAAGAATTCCTTTTTCTTTTTCTAGAATTTTTTGTTGGGATAAAGCTACCTTCAAAGTAAATAGTTCTGCTTCTTCAATTGAATTTTCTGACATAACATTTCGATTTTGGCTTTGAAAACTTTCCAAATCTAATGAATTTTCAGATGCAAGCTCATCAGGAATATATTCACTAGCTGAACATGCAGAGAAATCATCAAGAATATTTGAATATTCTGTAGAATAAAATAAGGGCAGAAAGTTTTACTCAGATAAAATGGTAACATAATAATGATAAATAATAAAATTTGTCTTTATTTCAAATAGAAACTTAAAAGCTAGATTTAGCACATCAGTACAATTTAATTGAACTAGAAAAAAAAATTATAAAAAGAAAAAAATACAAATTATTCAGAGTAAAGAATTAAATAAGCAATTCATTTATTTATATATAATAATGAAAAAAAAAAATTAGCTTATATACTAAATAATAATTTCAAAGACAATTCAAATTAGTAATTATAGTATAGATATGTATATGTATAAAAAACAAATGAAATTATCTTAACCCAAATATATGAATTCACAAAAAATGAAACTAAAATTATATCAAAAAAAAAAAAATATTATTAATAGATATAATACTATACTATATATATATAATAAATATAATACTATGAAAAAAACTAAATTTCAAGCTTCAAAAGTTCTTAATGAAACAGTTAAAGACATTCTGTTACCAAAAGGTAAGAGTCGCATGTCCTATATATATATAATGGATAATAAAATAGATTATAATGGGGAATAACGAATATTTAAAAATAAGCTGTGTACATATATTTAATTATTTGAAAAAAACAAAACTTTAACTTTTTTTTTTTTTATTATATTAAAGAAAGATTAATATATTTTACGAAATAATATATAAAAACTAAAAGAAAGAAATAATGAAAGAAAATAGAAATATGAGAAAATAAATTTAAGTAAATAAATTTAAAATAATATTTTTTCAATTTGTGCGTGATTGAGTGAAAAAAGCCATGATATTATTTTTACAAATATTGTTAGTACTCTCTCACATCTGTAACTTTCCGGTAACTTATTAAACAAACGAGATGCAGTAATAATATAAAAGTGACAAAAATGTGCTTTATTAATTTTGGGTATATTTATAACATTTCTGGTATTAATACGTAAATTATGATCTGTATGTGATCTCACAAAAATGTGCTTTATTAATTTTGGGTATATTTATAATATTTCTGGTATTAATACGTAAATTATGATCTGTATGTGATCTCGAATTATAGCCCGATCTTAATAAAAAACAATTTAAGAACTTTAAAGAAATAAAGATGTCTCAATGGAAGAATATTCAAGTTTTTGAACAAATCAAAGCTAGAGGTCCTATACGGCTGACTTTACAAATAATACGAATACAATGTTTTTGTTTTATTAAAAGAGGCTCCATTTTATTACAATGGATACCTCTCCAACAGCACAAACCATACAGAAGCCTAGACTTAAATAAACTATTATACATTAATTTTAAGATAGATAAAGGACAATATAAATTTAAATGATACATTTATCTTACAACTTTATTTAAGTAATTTTTTCAATTAAGTTTACTATCTATTAAAATACCTAAATATTTAAAACTATTAACACGTTCAATAGAGAAACAATCATTAGTACAATCATTAATTTAGACATAACTGGTACACAAAAATTACAGAACTGACATTTTAAACAATTAGTAGAGTGATACTGGACAGACATATTTCCTTCCAATGTTTTTCCTGATAGATTGAAAGTCATAAACCTAGTTTTAGTACTTATTAAAAGCCTATGCATTTTAAACCATCTTCTTAATATATCTAAATCAAAATTAATATCAGAATCTAAATAATTTTGATTAGAATATGACAGAGCTGTATCATCTGCAAATGCTGTAATTTTTCCTTTAAAACGTTGATTAAATAATGAATTAACAAAAATTAAAAATAATTACGGACCTAAAACGGAACCTTGAGGAACTCCGATATCTACTGGGCTTTCAGAACTAAACTTATTTGAAATTTTAACAATTTGTTTACAATCCTTGAGGTAAGAACCAAACCAGTCATGTATGAAACGTCTAAATCCTGCATTATGTAATTTACGTAATAATAGAGTATGATCCACCATATCGAAAGCTTTAGTAATATCTATAAATAGAGCCGCTGGTATTTCAAAATCATTTAATGAACTGTAGAGTTCACTACATAATTTTAACAAAGCATCCTCAGTAGATTTGCCTTTTCTAAATCCAAATTGAAAATCACTAAAAAAAAACTAATATTACCCAAAAAACCTTAAAACTCTAGATTTAATACCCTTTTCGAAAACTTTTGAAAAGACAGATAATATTGAAATTGGTCTATAGTTTCCAGGTATTACAGTATCACATTTTTTATGCAATGGTATGAATAATGACTGCTGTTTTGAGGGCATGTGGAAAAATACCTTTTAGTACACTAAAATTCAAAATAAAACAAAGAATATCTATAATCTGGAAAGAAATGGTTTTTAAAATAGTGCTAGAAATTTTATCAAGATAGGTAGAGTTTGAAGATTTCAGAGACATCACAATTTTATTAATTTCTAAAGAAGTAAAAGGAAGAAAGAAAAAGCTTTGTTGTTGAAATGATTCATGAACGATGTCAGATTTACATTGACAAGATGATCCATTACTCGTATAATGAGAATTATCTAACAACGACGTTGTTATTGTAGAAAAATAGTCATTAAATAAATTAGCAACTTCTACAGGTTCGGAAACAAGTCTATTATTATGTTGTAGGACAATGTCACCATTAATAGAATTTCTATTAAGTATTTCATTAACAATTCGCCACTCTTTTTTAGAGTTACCTGCATTATTAGCTAAATGTTTAGCATAATAACTACTATCTTTACAATTAGGAATGTCACTCTTTAATTCATGGCACAGTTTCTCATAATACAATTTCAACCTTATTTATTAGGATGTTTTAGGAGACGACTTCTAAAAAGATTTTTTTTTCTGATTTTCCTCAGTAACGATTGCGACATCCATGGTTCAGCCTTTTTAATTTTCCTAGAGTTCTATTTTAAAGTTATACTACAGCAGGAAATATAATTATTTAATTTACTAAGAAATAAATCAAAGGTAACCGATGATCGGTTAGTTACTTAGTTTAAGATCATGAATAGCAGTTTTATATTTAATGTTATTATTTCTGTGTAATCTTAAAAATATGTCATCAATATATGAGCTTGACTGATCAGTTACCCGTGTAGGCTGTAGAATTAAAGATATATAACCAAAAGAGGATAAAATTGAAAGGAAAATATCAATCAACGTTATCAGAAAGAAGATTAAAGATCTATTGAGTAAAGATCTATTATAGGCAGTGATCATTGAAAAATATCTTTGTGATATTCTTTTGGTGTTCTCCAAAAATATTAGAATCTAGTCAAATTTTGTTAGTGTGAATTTTTTCCTTGATTAGTCTCTTAATAGATACTGCAGCAAATTTAACACATACAATATTTAGTGCTGAATTATTATTTTGTTTTACTCTCTTAACGAAGCAAGACTCCATATCATTAGAATTGATATTAACACCAACACCTTCAGAAATGAGTTTAATAATTTTCTCTTCTGCATTCGTGCTATTAACATATGGAATACCAACAATGTCGACCGAATCTAATAATTCTCTTTGTTCTAAAACATTAACACGCGATTCAAGTTTAGCAACATTATTAGAGAGAGTAATATTTTTCTCTTCTAAATTATTAATTTTTTTTATTAAATCTACATTTATTATTTGTGTTTTATAATTTCACAGCATTTGTAACGATATATTATTCGGCGGAGACTGAGAGTCACTGGAATTCTCTGAAGAGAGAGTGTCTAGGTTTAATAAAGGAATTTCATCATCTCCTGAGAAAAGCAATGACGTTACTGCTTTACTGTTGTTATTGATATTGAGTGATGATGATGTAGATGCAACTATCACAGGCACAAGAGTAATTGGTTTATCCATTTCTCTTATAGAATTACGCCTTACATTTACACATGCGCCTTTTACTATAAGTGTAAATTACGCCTTTTACACTTAGCACATTTGTACTCTTTTTTATATATCGAGAGAAATTCAATGTCTTTTTTGTCCATTTTCGCGCACTTAGCGTGGAATGAATTTCTGCAATTCATGCAAGTAATATTAAGATCAAATCTTTCAACTTTATTTGCACATATCACACTTCATTTTATAAAAAATTATATTATAAATGAATTTCAAAAATAAAGTAAAAAAAAGAAAAAAAGAAAAATTTTAAATATTTATTTTTAAAAAAAAATTTTTATGAAGTAAGATATAAAATAAAAAATATCTAAATATTTTAAACAATTCTCCAGCTGGTTATCCCCATTAATACAAGAAAGAGACTGATTATGATTAAAGTTTATTTATTTTTTTATGTAATATTATTGATACCGGTACATTAAAACTGATTATGATTAAATACATAATTATCTACCTACCTTCTAAAATTATATGAGCCCTAGTAGTCTCTTTATATTTTCTGGTGAACTCTCTGCAATATTTGAATTAGGCTGTTGAACCGATGATACCAATGGTGGCAGTGTACTTGTTGAGGGCATTACTGTAGGTGTATTAATGAAGTTGGATACCACATTTGAACGTGCAATTTCTGGAATTTGTTCAACCCTGTTGATCTGATGTTTGAACTGATTTAGATAAATTGTTAATTCGGGAACTATATTTGTAACAACTGTTGTAAGCTTATCTACTTCAATCCTGATTAATGACAGTGTATCTGAAACTCTTGTTTCAGGGTTGGAGATTTCTGAGCATATATCTTTAAGTTCAGGATAAGCTGACTCAAATTTTCTTAATAGAATTCCTAAATATGGTACTGAGATGTTCTTATCAATAATTTCCCATGAATTCAGGATGGATTTATTTATATTGGAAGAATAAAGACTGAAAAGTATATCTTCTCGAATAAAGTACGATATAAATTTGTCAGTTAAGGGTTCTTGTATATTAATATTGGGTCTTGTACTAATCGGTAAACTACTAATTATTGGTTGATCAATAAACTGTGCACTTGATGAAGGTAATGGTGTCATTTGAATTTCTGTATATTTGGGTGGTTTAGTCTTTGACTGTGGAATTTTTGGTGTGATAGAGAACTTATTGAAACTTGAGAATAATTCATCATCATTCTCAACATTATAGGTAGAACTGGTATCCTGTAGTTGTGAATCATTTTCTCCTTGTATAGTATGAGTTAGTGATAACTTTTGCGATTCTAAATCCTGAATTTTCTTATAAGATTTCCTGGGACACTCTAGAGTTGGTAAAAATGGTTCCATTTGAATGAGGGAATTATTAAGTCCTTCTAAATCTAATTTACTATTGTCCGACTCTATAATATTACAATCAAGTATATCAGTACATACTTCGAAGTCATCTAACTTATTTTTAAAGTAAGTGTTTAGTACAAATTGATAATCTTCTGAATTTGTTACTGACATACTATCATGAAAATTGAATAGATCGCTAAAAATTATTGTATTTAGATCTTTATAGTATGTTTCACCATCAACGGATAAAACACTTCTCCTTAATTTTCCTATTTTGGATCCTGATGTATAAATAATATAATATGTTAATAACTCTGGGCAAAATGATCCCAAGAACTGTATAATACTTATTGAGAAAATTGAATGGAACAACATTAAAAATAATAAAAATAATCCAAAAATATTTATATCATCATCCATATTAACTTTGGATGCGATTGATCGTAAAAGAATATATATATATTTATATTCACCTTTAAAGAATATTCTCATTGTTTTCTCAAACTGATCATATGGACTTTCGGACATAACATACGAAGAGGAGGTATTTGGATTCCTCTTATATTTTGAATTGATTGAATATAGCAGTACAACCATCATGTTGAAACTTGAGTCATCCATTTCTCCTAAGAACTTAAAGTCTAAACTAAGAAGGATTTTTTTAATCCGTAACTGAATAGTAGCATCTTTGAGCAAAGAGAAATATAATTCCTCAACTTTAGACTCTGCCATTTTAATTTTGGGCTTAATTTGTTTCCGTTTTCCTATATTAGTTACAGACTCTTTAATAATTCTCAGAGCTACTTCGGGGGAACTGCACCTGTAATTAATTTGAGGTATTTTTAAAATCTTGACTAATTTATACTTTATTAACTAAGGGTGGAAGAAGGTATTTTTATGAGGAAATAAATGAATTTATATATTTTTACTAAGGAAGAAATTTACTTCAATAGTGCCTTGAATATATTTGATTATTGTCACATGACTCCAATGAAACACTATACCCTGCTGCATTTAAATATTTTGGAGAAATCAAATCCTCCATTATATAGTTTTTGTATCATTTGTTCTTTTAACATCTTTAACTTTTTCTAAAACTAATTCTATCATTTTCTTTCCTCGCGACATTTTGTTTTTATATTTTTTTTTTCACTTGAATTTAATATTATATATTTCTTTTACCCAAAATTAATAAAATTATTCCACTTTATTTCAAATCAAATTTAATCGCTTAAAAGTTTTACGAGAACTAATCAATAACGCATCTTTTTTACATAAAAAATGTGCATTGATCAATTTCAAATTAACAAGATCAAACAAGAAATTTCGCAAAATTCCATTCTATTTCTTTTGTATGAAGGTGTTAGGTGTGCACTTTTATACACACAAATTTTAAATATTTATTTTTAAAAAAAAATTTTTATGAAGTAAGATATAAAATAAAAAATATCTAAATATTTTAAACAATTCTCCAGCTAGTTATCCCCATTAATACAAGAAAGAGACTGATTATGATTAAAGTTTATTTATTTTTTTATGTAATATTATTGATACCGGTACATTAAAACTGATTATGATTAAATACATAATTATCTACCTACCTTCTAAAATTATATGAGCCCTAGTAGTCTCTTTATATTTTCTGGTGAACTCTCTGCAATATTTGAATTAGGCTGTTGAACCGATGATACCAATGGTGGCAGTGTACTTGTTGAGGGCATTACTGTAGGTGTATTAATGAAGTTGGATACCATATTTGAACGTGCAATTTCTGGAATTTGTTCAACCCTGTTGATCTGATGTTTGAACTGATTTAGATAAATTGTTAATTCGGGAACTATATTTGTAACAACTGTTGTAAGCTTATCTACTTCAATCCTGATTAATGACAGTGTATCTGAAACTCTTGTTTCAGGGTTGGAGATTTCTGAGCATATATCTTTAAGTTCAGGATAAGCTGACTCAAACTTTCTTAATAGAATTCCTAAATATGGTACTGAGATGTTCTTATCAATAATTTCCCATGAATTCAGGATGGATTTATTTATATTGGAAGAATAAAGACTGAAAAGTATATCTTCTCGAATAAAGTACGATATAAATTTGTCAGTTAAGGGTTCTTGTATATTAATATTGGGTCTTGTACTAATCGGTAAACTACTAATTATTGGTTGATCAATAAACTGTGCACTTGATGAAGGTAATGGTGTCATTTGAATTTCTGTATATTTGGGTGGTTTAGTCTTTGACTGTGGAATTTTTGGTGTGATAGAGAACTTATTGAAACTTGAGAATAATTCATCATCATTCTCAACATTATAGGTAGAACTGGTATCCTGTAGTTGTGAATCATTTTCTCCTTGTATAGTATGAGTTAGTGATAACTTTTGCGATTCTAAATCCTGAATTTTCTTATAAGATTTCCTGGGACACTCTAGAGTTGGTAAAAATGGTTCCATTTGAATGAGGGAATTATTAAGTCCTTCTAAATCTAATTTACTATTGTCCGACTCTATAATATTACAATCAAGTATATCAGTACATACTTCGAAGTCATCTAACTTATTTTTAAAGTAAGTGTTTAGTACAAATTGATAATCTTCTGAATTTGTTACTGACATACTATCATGAAAATTGAATAGATCGCTAAAAATTATTGTATTTAGATCTTTATAGTATGTTTCACCATCAAGGGATAAAACACTTCTCCTTAATTTTCCTATTTTGGATCCTGATGTATAAATAATATAATATGTTAATAACTCTGGGCAAAATGATCCCAAGAACTGTATAATACTTATTGAGAAAATTGAATGGAACAACATTAAAAATAATAAAAATAATCCAAAAATATTTATATCATCATCCATATTAACTTTGGATGCGATTGATCGTAAAAGAATATATATATATTTATATTCACCTTTAAAGAATATTCTCATTGTTTTCTCAAACTGATCATATGGACTTTCGGACATAACATACGAAGAGGAGGTATTTGGATTCCTCTTATATTTTGAATTGATTGAATATAGCAGTACAACCATCATGTTGAAACTTGAGTCATCCATTTCTCCTAAGAACTTAAAGTCTAAACTAAGAAGGATTTTTTTAATCCGTAACTGAATAGTAGCATCTTTGAGCAAAGAGAAATATAATTCCTCAACTTTAGACTCTGCCATTTTAATTTTGGGCTTAATTTGTTTCCGTTTTCCTATATTAGTTACAGACTCTTTAATAATTCTCAGAGCTACTTCGGGGGAACTGCACCTGTAATTAATTTGAGGTATTTTTAAAATCTTGACTAATTTATACTTTATTAACTAAGGGTGGAAGAAGGTATTTTTATGAGGAAATAAATGAATTTATATATTTTTACTAAGGAAGAAATTTACTTCAATAGTGCCTTGAATATATTTGATTATTGTCACATGACTCCAATGAAACACTATACCCTGCTGCATTTAAATATTTTGGAGAAATCAAATCCTCCATTATATAGTTTTTGTATCATTTGTTCTTTTAACATCTTTAACTTTTTCTAAAACTAATTCTATCATTTTCTTTCCTCGCGACATTTTGTTTTTATATTTTTTTTTTCACTTGAATTTAATATTATATATTTCTTTTACCCAAAATTAATAAAATTATTCCACTTTATTTCAAATCAAATTTAATCGCTTAAAAGTTTTACGAGAACTAATCAATAACACATCTTTTTTACATAAAAAATGTGCATTGATCAATTTCAAATTAACAAGATCAAACAAGAAATTTCGCAAAATTCCATTCTATTTCTTTTGTATGAAGGTGTTAGGTGTGCACTTTTATACACACAAATTTTAAATATTTATTTTTAAAAAAAAATTTTTATGATGTAAGATATAAAATAAAAAATATCTAAATATTTTAAACAATTCTCCAGCTGGTTATCCCCATTAATACAAGAAAGAGACTGATTATGATTAAAGTTTATTTATTTTTTTATGTAATATTATTGATACCGGTACATTAAAACTGATTATGATTAAATACATAATTATCTACCTACCTTCTAAAATTATATGAGCCCTAGTAGTCTCTTTATATTTTCTGGTGAACTCTCTGCAATATTTGAATTAGGCTGTTGAACCGATGATACCAATGGTGGCAGTGTACTTGTTGAGGGCATTACTGTAGGTGTATTAATGAAGTTGGATACCATATTTGAACGTGCAATTTCTGGAATTTGTTCAACCCTGTTGATCTGATGTTTGAACTGATTTAGATAAATTGTTAATTCGGGAACTATATTTGTAACAACTGTTGTAAGCTTATCTACTTCAATCCTGATTAATGACAGTGTATCTGAAACTCTTGTTTCAGGGTTGGAGATTTCTGAGCATATATCTTTAAGTTCAGGATAAGCTGACTCAAACTTTCTTAATAGAATTCCTAAATATGGTACTGAGATGTTCTTATCAATAATTTCCCATGAATTCAGGATGGATTTATTTATATTGGAAGAATAAATACTGAAAAGTATATCTTCTCGAATAAAGTACGATATAAATTTGTCAGTTAAGGGTTCTTGTATATTAATATTGGGTCTTGTACTAATCGGTAAACTACTAATTATTGGTTGATCAATAAACTGTGCACTTGATGAAGGTAATGGTGTCATTTGAATTTCTGTATATTTGGGTGGTTTAGTCTTTGACTGTGGAATTTTTGGTGTGATAGAGAACTTATTGAAACTTGAGAATAATTCATCATCATTCTCAACATTATAGGTAGAACTGGTATCCTGTAGTTGTGAATCATTTTCTCCTTGTATAGTATGAGTTAGTGATAACTTTTGCGATTCTAAATCCTGAATTTTCTTATAAGATTTCCTGGGACACTCTAGAGTTGGTAAAAATGGTTCCATTTGAATGAGGGAATTATTAAGTCCTTCTAAATCTAATTTACTATTGTCCGACTCTATAATATTACAATCAAGTATATCAGTACATACTTCGAAGTCATCTAACTTATTTTTAAAGTAAGTGTTTAGTACAAATTGATAATCTTCTGAATTTGTTACTGACATACTATCATGAAAATTGAATAGATCGCTAAAAATTATTGTATTTAGATCTTTATAGTATGTTTCACCATCAAGGGATAAAACACTTCTCCTTAATTTTCCTATTTTGGATCCTGATGTATAAATAATATAATATGTTAATAACTCTGGGCAAAATGATCCCAAGAACTGTATAATACTTATTGAGAAAATTGAATGGAACAACATTAAAAATAATAAAAATAATCCAAAAATATTTATATCATCATCCATATTAACTTTGGATGCGATTGATCGTAAAAGAATATATATATATTTATATTCACCTTTAAAGAATATTCTCATTGTTTTCTCAAACTGATCATATGGACTTTCGGACATAACATACGAAGAGGAGGTATTTGGATTCCTCTTATATTTTGAATTGATTGAATATAGCAGTACAACCATCATGTTGAAACTTGAGTCATCCATTTCTCCTAAGAACTTAAAGTCTAAACTAAGAAGGATTTTTTTAATCCGTAACTGAATAGTAGCATCTTTGAGCAAAGAGAAATATAATTCCTCAACTTTAGACTCTGCCATTTTAATTTTGGGCTTAATTTGTTTCCGTTTTCCTATATTAGTTACAGACTCTTTAATAATTCTCAGAGCTACTTCGGGGGAACTGCACCTGTAATTAATTTGAGGTATTTTTAAAATCTTGACTAATTTATACTTTATTAACTAAGGGTGGAAGAAGGTATTTTTATGAGGAAATAAATGAATTTATATATTTTTACTAAGGAAGAAATTTACTTCAATAGTGCCTTGAATATATTTGATTATTGTCACATGACTCCAATGAAACACTATACCCTGCTGCATTTAAATATTTTGGAGAAATCAAATCCTCCATTATATAGTTTTTGTATCATTTGTTCTTTTAACATCTTTAACTTTTTCTAAAACTAATTCTATCATTTTCTTTCCTCGCGACATTTTGTTTTTATATTTTTTTTTTCACTTGAATTTAATATTATATATTTCTTTTACCCAAAATTAATAAAATTATTCCACTTTATTTCAAATCAAATTTAATCGCTTAAAATTTTTACGAGAACTAATCAATAACGCATCTTTTTTACATAAAAAATGTGCATTGATCAATTTCAAATTAACAAGATCAAACAAGAAATTTCGCAAAATTCCATTCTATTTCTTTTGTATGAAGGTGTTAGGTGTGCACTTTTATACACACAAATTTTTTGGAAATTTTTTCCAAAACTTTTAATGTTAGTGGTAAGGGATTTTAACACTTTTTCGCACTTTTTCGCAGAGACGTTAAATACTGTAGTTAGTTCCTTTATCCACCAAAAAAAATCTTAAAACCGTTAATATTATAAAAAGTTGTTTTACAACATATGCAGTGTTACCACAAATCTTCAATACAATGAAAATCTCGATTTTTGAAAAAATGTCACTTAACACCTTTATCATCTCACCTCTTCAAATATTCTATCGTAAAATTAAAAAAAATCTACTTACCAATGAATAACAGTGTTGATATGAGAGTCCGTTTGAAAGTATTGGATTAATTGAGTGAAATCGTACTAAATTTGAAGTCATAGTACTGAAATTTTCAAACCCACTAGATTCTTTGATCCAACTTTGGAAAAGGCTCTAAAAGGAATAAAGAAGCAAAAAGCGCATTTTTTTTTTAAATTACTTTATTTTCAGGAAAAACAAGTTTTATATTAATAACTAAAAATACAAATTTAAATTCATATAAAAAAACAAAAAAAAAATAACAAACATATTTTTTTACTATTATTTATAGATATTTTTTAAAAATTCAGTCAATTCAAGAGTAACAAAAAAAAATAGACTAGAAAAAATTTAAATCAATATATTTAATATAACTGGAACTTACAATTGCAAATTCTCTACAAAAAATTTGATAAACTTTTTAATCTAGGAGGTCTTTCTCATTAATAGTCTCACTTGATACATTTGTCGAAATTAACATTTTTGGCACTACAAAATTATGGCAACAAACTTTTTGTGATTTAAGTAAATCTTTTGTTTGAGTCCGTTGTGTCAGATAAGAATGTCCTTTTTCTCTAGCTATTGCATTTTTTCCTCTTTTCCATTCCGAAGAATTCCTTTTTCTTTTTCTAGAATTTTTTTGTTGGGATAAAGCTACCTTCAAAGTAAATAGTTCTGCTTCTTCAATTGAATTTTCTGACATAACATTTCGATTTTGGCTTTGAAAACTTTCCAAATCTAATGAATTTTCAGATGCAAGCTCATCAGGAATATATTCACTAGCTGAACATGCAGAGAAATCATCAAGAGTATTTGAATATTCTGTAGAATAAAATAAGGGCAGAAAGTTTTACTCAGATAAAATGGTAACATAATAATGATAAATAATAAAATTTGTCTTTATTTCAAATAGAAACTTAAAAGCTAGATTTAGCACATCAGTACAATTTAATTGAACTAGAAAAAAAAATTATAAAAAGAAAAAAATACAAATTATTCAGAGTAAAGAATTAAATAAGCAATTCATTTATTTATATATAATAATGAAAAAAAAAAATTAGCTTATATACTTAATAATAATTTCAAAGACAATTCAAATTAGTAATTATAGTATAGATATGTATATGTATAAAAAACAAATGAAATTATCTTAACCCAAATATATGAATTCACAAAAAATGAAACTAAAATTATATCAAAAAAAAAAAAATATTATTAATAGATATAATACTATACTATATATATATAATAAATATAATACTATGAAAAAAACTAAATTTCAAGCTTCAAAAGTTCTTAATGAAACAGTTAAAGACATTCTGTTACCAAAAGGTAAGAGTCGCATGTCCTATATATATATAATGGATAATAAAATAGATTATAATGGGGAATAACGAATATTTAAAAATAAGCTGTGTACATATATTTAATTATTTGAAAAAAACAAAACTTTAACTTTTTTTTTTTTTATTATATTAAAGAAAGATTAATATATTTTACGAAATAATATATAAAAACTAAAAGAAAGAAATAATGAAAGAAAATAGAAATATGAGAAAATAAATTTAAGTAAATAAATTTAAAATAATATTTTTTCAATTTGTGCGTGATTGAGTGAAAAAAGCCATGATATTATTTTTACAAATATTGTTAGTACTCTCTCACATCTGTAACTTTCCGGTAACTTATTAAACAAACGAGATGCAGTAATAATATAAAAGTGACAAAAATGTGCTTTATTAATTTTGGGTATATTTATAACATTTCTGGTATTAATACGTAAATTATGATCTGTATGTGATCTCACAAAAATGTGCTTTATTAATTTTGGGTATATTTATAATATTTCTGGTATTAATACGTAAATTATGATCTGTATGTGATCTCGAATTATAGCCCGATCTTAATAAAAAACAATTTAAGAACTTTAAAGAAATAAAGATGTCTCAATGGAAGAATATTCAAGTTTTTGAACAAATCAAAGCTAGAGGTCCTATACGGCTGACTTTACAAATAATACGAATACAATGTTTTTGTTTTATTAAAAGAGGCTCCATTTTATTACAATGGATACCTCTCCAACAGCACAAACCATACAGAAGCCTAGACTTAAATAAACTATTATACATTAATTTTAAGATAGATAAAGGACAATATAAATTTAAATGATACATTTATCTTACAACTTTATTTAAGTAATTTTTTCAATTAAGTTTACTATCTATTAAAATACCTAAATATTTAAAACTATTAACACGTTCAATAGAGAAACAATCATTAGTACAATCATTAATTTAGACATAACTGGTACACAAAAATTACAGAACTGACATTTTAAACAATTAGTAGAGTGATACTGGACAGACATATTTCCTTCCAATGTTTTTCCTGATAGATTGAAAGTCATAAACCTAGTTTTAGTACTTATTAAAAGCCTATGCATTTTAAACCATCTTCTTAATATATCTAAATCAAAATTAATATCAGAATCTAAATAATTTTGATTAGAATATGACAGAGCTGTATCATCTGCAAATGCTGTAATTTTTCCTTTAAAACGTTGATTAAATAATGAATTAACAAAAATTAAAAATAATTACGGACCTAAAACGGAACCTTGAGGAACTCCGATATCTACTGGGCTTTCAGAACTAAACTTATTTGAAATTTTAACAATTTGTTTACAATCCTTGAGGTAAGAACCAAACCAGTCATGTATGAAACGTCTAAATCCTGCATTATGTAATTTACGTAATAATAGAGTATGATCCACCATATCGAAAGCTTTAGTAATATCTATAAATAGAGCCGCTGGTATTTCAAAATCATTTAATGAACTGTAGAGTTCACTACATAATTTTAACAAAGCATCCTCAGTAGATTTGCCTTTTCTAAATCCAAATTGAAAATCACTAAAAAAAAACTAATATTACCCAAAAAACCTTAAAACTCTAGATTTAATACCCTTTTCGAAAACTTTTGAAAAGACAGATAATATTGAAATTGGTCTATAGTTTCCAGGTATTACAGTATCACATTTTTTATGCAATGGTATGAATAATGACTGCTGTTTTGAGGGCATGTGGAAAAATACCTTTTAGTACACTAAAATTCAAAATAAAACAAAGAATATCTATAATCTGGAAAGAAATGGTTTTTAAAATAGTGCTAGAAATTTTATCAAGATAGGTAGAGTTTGAAGATTTCAGAGACATCACAATTTTATTAATTTCTAAAGAAGTAAAAGGAAGAAAGAAAAAGCTTTGTTGTTGAAATGATTCATGAACGATGTCAGATTTACATTGACAAGATGATCCATTACTCGTATAATGAGAATTATCTAACAACGACGTTGTTATTGTAGAAAAATAGTCATTAAATAAATTAGCAACTTCTACAGGTTCGGAAACAAGTCTATTATTATGTTGTAGGACAATGTCACCATTAATAGAATTTCTATTAAGTATTTCATTAACAATTCGCCACTCTTTTTTAGAGTTACCTGCATTATTAGCTAAATGTTTAGCATAATAACTACTATCTTTACAATTAGGAATGTCACTCTTTAATTCATGGCACAGTTTCTCATAATACAATTTCAACCTTATTTATTAGGATGTTTTAGGAGACGACTTCTAAAAAGATTTTTTTTTCTGATTTTCCTCAGTAACGATTGCGACATCCATGGTTCAGCCTTTTTAATTTTCCTAGAGTTCTATTTTAAAGTTATACTACAGCAGGAAATATAATTATTTAATTTACTAAGAAATAAATCAAAGGTAACCGATGATCGGTTAGTTACTTAGTTTAAGATCATGAATAGCAGTTTTATATTTAATGTTATTATTTCTGTGTAATCTTAAAAATATGTCATCAATATATGAGCTTGACTGATCAGTTACCCGTGTAGGCTGTAGAATTAAAGATATATAACCAAAAGAGGATAAAATTGAAAGGAAAATATCAATCAACGTTATCAGAAAGAAGATTAAAGATCTATTGAGTAAAGATCTATTATAGGCAGTGATCATTGAAAAATATCTTTGTGATATTCTTTTGGTGTTCTCCAAAAATATTAGAATCTAGTCAAATTTTGTTAGTGTGAATTTTTTCCTTGATTAGTCTCTTAATAGATACTGCAGCAAATTTAACACATACAATATTTAGTGCTGAATTATTATTTTGTTTTACTCTCTTAACGAAGCAAGACTCCATATCATTAGAATTGATATTAACACCAACACCTTCAGAAATGAGTTTAATAATTTTCTCTTCTGCATTCGTGCTATTAACATATGGAATACCAACAATGTCGACCGAATCTAATAATTCTCTTTGTTCTAAAACATTAACACGCGATTCAAGTTTAGCAACATTATTAGAGAGAGTAATATTTTTCTCTTCTAAATTATTAATTTTTTTTATTAAATCTACATTTATTATTTGTGTTTTATAATTTCACAGCATTTGTAACGATATATTATTCGGCGGAGACTGAGAGTCACTGGAATTCTCTGAAGAGAGAGTGTCTAGGTTTAATAAAGGAATGTCATCATCTCCTGAGAAAAGCAATGACGTTACTGCTTTACTGTTGTTATTGATATTGAGTGATGATGATGTAGATGCAACTATCACAGGCACAAGAGTAATTGGTTTATCCATTTCTCTTATAGAATTACGCCTTACATTTACACATGCGCCTTTTACTATAAGTGTAAATTACGCCTTTTACACTTAGCACATTTGTACTATTTTTTATATATCGAGAGAAATTCAATGTCTTTTTTGTCCATTTTCGCGCACTTAGCGTGGAATGAATTTCTGCAATTCATGCAAGTAATATTAAGATCAAATCTTTCAACTTTATTTGCACATATCACACTTCATTTTATAAAAAATTATATTATAAATGAATTTCAAAAATAAAGTAAAAAAAAGAAAAAAAGAAAAATTTTAAATATTTATTTTTAAAAAAAAATTTTTATGAAGTAAGATATAAAATAAAAAATATCTAAATATTTTAAACAATTCTCCAGCTGGTTATCCCCATTAATACAAGAAAGAGACTGATTATGATTAAAGTTTATTTATTTTTTTATGTAATATTATTGATACCGGTACATTAAAACTGATTATGATTAAATACATAATTATCTACCTACCTTCTAAAATTATATGAGCCCTAGTAGTCTCTTTATATTTTCTGGTGAACTCTCTGCAATATTTGAATTAGGCTGTTGAACCGATGATACCAATGGTGGCAGTGTACTTGTTGAGGGCATTACTGTAGGTGTATTAATGAAGTTGGATACCATATTTGAACGTGCAATTTCTGGAATTTGTTCAACCCTGTTGATCTGATGTTTGAACTGATTTAGATAAATTGTTAATTCGGGAACTATATTTGTAACAACTGTTGTAAGCTTATCTACTTCAATCCTGATTAATGACAGTGTATCTGAAACTCTTGTTTCAGGGTTGGAGATTTCTGAGCATATATCTTTAAGTTCAGGATAAGCTGACTCAAACTTTCTTAATAGAATTCCTAAATATGGTACTGAGATGTTCTTATCAATAATTTCCCATGAATTCAGGATGGATTTATTTATATTGGAAGAATAAAGACTGAAAAGTATATCTTCTCGAATAAAGTACGATATAAATTTGTCAGTTAAGGGTTCTTGTATATTAATATTGGGTCTTGTACTAATCGGTAAACTACTAATTATTGGTTGATCAATAAACTGTGCACTTGATGAAGGTAATGGTGTCATTTGAATTTCTGTATATTTGGGTGGTTTAGTCTTTGACTGTGGAATTTTTGGTGTGATAGAGAACTTATTGAAACTTGAGAATAATTCATCATCATTCTCAACATTATAGGTAGAACTGGTATCCTGTAGTTGTGAATCATTTTCTCCTTGTATAGTATGAGTTAGTGATAACTTTTGCGATTCTAAATCCTGAATTTTCTTATAAGATTTCCTGGGACACTCTAGAGTTGGTAAAAATGGTTCCATTTGAATGAGGGAATTATTAAGTCCTTCTAAATCTAATTTACTATTGTCCGACTCTATAATATTACAATCAAGTATATCAGTACATACTTCGAAGTCATCTAACTTATTTTTAAAGTAAGTGTTTAGTACAAATTGATAATCTTCTGAATTTGTTACTGACATACTATCATGAAAATTGAATAGATCGCTAAAAATTATTGTATTTAGATCTTTATAGTATGTTTCACCATCAAGGGATAAAACACTTCTCCTTAATTTTCCTATTTTGGATCCTGATGTATAAATAATATAATATGTTAATAACTCTGGGCAAAATGATCCCAAGAACTGTATAATACTTATTGAGAAAATTGAATGGAACAACATTAAAAATAATAAAAATAATCCAAAAATATTTATATCATCATCCATATTAACTTTGGATGCGATTGATCGTAAAAGAATATATATATATTTATATTCACCTTTAAAGAATATTCTCATTGTTTTCTCAAACTGATCATATGGACTTTCGGACATAACATACGAAGAGGAGGTATTTGGATTCCTCTTATATTTTGAATTGATTGAATATAGCAGTACAACCATCATGTTGAAACTTGAGTCATCCATTTCTCCTAAGAACTTAAAGTCTAAACTAAGAAGGATTTTTTTAATCCGTAACTGAATAGTAGCATCTTTGAGCAAAGAGAAATATAATTCCTCAACTTTAGACTCTGCCATTTTAATTTTGGGCTTAATTTGTTTCCGTTTTCCTATATTAGTTACAGACTCTTTAATAATTCTCAGAGCTACTTCGGGGGAACTGCACCTGTAATTAATTTGAGGTATTTTTAAAATCTTGACTAATTTATACTTTATTAACTAAGGGTGGAAGAAGGTATTTTTATGAGGAAATAAATGAATTTATATATTTTTACTAAGGAAGAAATTTACTTCAATAGTGCCTTGAATATATTTGATTATTGTCACATGACTCCAATGAAACACTATACCCTGCTGCATTTAAATATTTTGGAGAAATCAAATCCTCCATTATATAGTTTTTGTATCATTTGTTCTTTTAACATCTTTAACTTTTTCTAAAACTAATTCTATCATTTTCTTTCCTCGCGACATTTTGTTTTTATATTTTTTTTTTCACTTGAATTTAATATTATATATTTCTTTTACCCAAAATTAATAAAATTATTCCACTTTATTTCAAATCAAATTTAATCGCTTAAAAGTTTTACGAGAACTAATCAATAACGCATCTTTTTTACATAAAAAATGTGCATTGATCAATTTCAAATTAACAAGATCAAACAAGAAATTTCGCAAAATTCCATTCTATTTCTTTTGTATGAAGGTGTTAGGTGTGCACTTTTATACACACAAATTTTTTGGAAATTTTTTCCAAAACTTTTAATGTTAGTGGTAAGGGATTTTAACACTTTTTCGCACTTTTTCGCAGAGACGTTAAATACTGTAGTTAGTTCCTTTATCCACCAAAAAAAATCTTAAAACCGTTAATATTATAAAAAGTTGTTTTACAACATATGCAGTGTTACCACAAATCTTCAATACAATGAAAATCTCGATTTTTGAAAAAATGTCACTTAACACCTTTATCATCTCACCTCTTCAAATATTCTATCGTAAAATTAAAAAAAATCTACTTACCAATGAATAACAGTGTTGATATGAGAGTCCGTTTGAAAGTATTGGATTAATTGAGTGAAATCGTACTAAATTTGAAGTCATAGTACTGAAATTTTCAAACCCACTAGATTCTTTGATCCAACTTTGGAAAAGGCTCTAAAAGGAATAAAGAAGCAAAAAGCGCATTTTTTTTTTAAATTACTTTATTTTCAGGAAAAACAAGTTTTATATTAATAACTAAAAATACAAATTTAAATTCATATAAAAAAACAAAAAAAAAATAACAAACATATTTTTTTACTATTATTTATAGATATTTTTTAAAAATTCAGTCAATTCAAGAGTAACAAAAAAAAATAGACTAGAAAAAATTTAAATCAATATATTTAATATAACTGGAACTTACAATTGCAAATTCTCTACAAAAAATTTGATAAACTTTTTAATCTAGGAGGTCTTTCTCATTAATAGTCTCACTTGATACATTTGTCGAAATTAACATTTTTGGCACTACAAAATTATGGCAACAAACTTTTTGTGATTTAAGTAAATCTTTTGTTTGGATCAGTGATGAAAGTGTATTTACATGTAAACGGTTTCTACATTTAGTCTTAGTAAGATTTTGTATAGAAAATATACGTTCAACGTTAGCTGAAGAACGTGGAATAGATAAAATTCCCTGGACTACGTGATATATATTAGCAAAAAGAAAATTATTTGATTCATTTTTCAAAAAACCAATTTTAGACCAAAATTTAGAAATAGTCAAATTTTAAAATTTTTTAATATCAGGATAATCGGCTAAAGATCTGTATTCTGTATTTATATTTTCTATATTTTTCATTTCGGTTGGGGGAAAGATTTTCAAAACTAATGGAACAATGCTATTTGTTTCACCAGATGTAACATGTTCTGGAGAAAATTTCGGAAACCAATTCAATACGTCGTCCTCAAAGTCCACCTTTTTTCGTAAAGACTCACAAAATGTCGTATAAAATTGAACAACAGTTTTTTTAAAAATTAAAATATCATTTTCAGTTATATCAACTGAAGTCAAATACACTTCGACCTCTGTACCACAATAAACGTCCTTAAGAGGTACATGATTTTGATTCAAATTAAGTGCGTTAATTTTAGTATTATCCAAAATCTTTTTATTCAAAAAATTTCTGGCTACTTGACTAAAAAGGAATTTTAAACGTGGTATAAAACAATGCATTCTAGGTTCTTCCGACTGCATTTCTAAATTAACATTATTTATTATTTTTAATATATAAGATAAAAAAAGAAAATGTATTTTGATGATGGAATTTTTTAAGCTATTTGATATGAAATTAAATCGATTTTCTTCATTTTCGTAACCACTTCCACTCTCGAATTCAGTTAGAGTAAAATAATAAATTAATGGCTCCCATTGTTCCAGTAATCTTACAATCACTGCTTGCCTAGATAACAAACGAGTTGCACAATATTTCAATATTACATGCAACTCTGACCCAAAGTATTCTTGAAATTTTAAAAAATCTGTTTTTCTTCTTGAACTATTACAAAAATGGTAATTAATTTCGCGAAGCAATTTGTCTATATCTTTAGGCATGGAAGAAGATGCAGCTGAGGAAACTAAATTTAAAATGTGACATATACAACCATTAACAAACAAGTGCAGAACAACTTTTTTTAATTTTGCCTGAACCCCGTTGTAAATACCCATCATTACTGAGCAAGTATCAGCAGTAAACCCGATCATATTTTTAAGGGGCATATTATTTTTTTTCAAGATATTGATGATACTATCAAAAATTCCTTGAGCTGAAGAATCTGAAAGTGGCGTAAGTTCCAAAAATCGATTCCTACATTCTCTGTCATAAATTCTGATAATCAAAGCCAAATAAGAGAATAGAACTGGCTTCGAGCTATTTCTGCAACTGAACGAGCATTTTCAGGTCCAGTAATACCAGTAATTATTTTTTGAGCTTTGGCTCTGTGTATTTGCAATTTTTTAATGATCTTTGAATCTGTTACAGAATTTTTTAGTAATAGATTTAAATGATCTAAAGTTTTAAAAGGTAAATTGTGTTCTGCTATAAATGTACTTAAACGTATTTCTAAGCACTTAGCAGCTTCAGTATTTGAAACATCATTAACATCTGTATTGACAAATTTATCTAACTTAAGATTTCTTTTGGCATCTTTCATAGCAAACTTATGGTGCGCAGTTTCAGCATGTCTTTCTATATGAGTCAAACCTCCTACTATATTTACATTACATATGTTGCATTTTTTGTTCTTTCTATTTGAAGCTTGTTTCTCTAGCCAAGAATACTTCTCTTTCCAAACTTCACGAAATCCTATTTCATATTTTTTTTCTTTTTGATATATTTATTTCTGATTCCGGTCTATAAGAAATGGTGATTAAGGAACGAGGATTACCTAGGAAACCTTACTATTAAAAAAACAAAATGTATATCTAAAATTCAATAAAATTACGTTTCAAAATCTTCAAGTTCAAAATCATCATCATTTTCTTCATTATTATAAAAATCAGAACAAGATTCTTTGGAAGTCCCTTGTTTATTATCCTTATTCTGCTTTTCTTTATCTGTTTCTATATTTTTATCTTTGCTATTTCGCACAATCCATCTAATAGATTTCATTATTTATATTGAAATAGTATTGTTTATAAAATTTTATTTCTGTGGTTTTTTTTTAAAACTGGATAACTCAATTTTTGTCATTTTTTTCTAGAGCGATTTGAATGTATTTTTATGTATATTTTTGTTCTATTAAAAATAATTATTATTAATAACTATGCAGAAAAGTTCAAAATAAAAAGGTATTCAAGTTCTAAAAGTCAAATTTCATATTTTTTATTAATAAACTATATTATTTTATATGAATTACATAAATTATCTTTTTACGTTTGTTCAATTTTTATTCGAAAAAACTAGATAAGTGCAGTTATCAAGTTATGTTAAAACAAAATATACGTATTCGTCTTAGTTCATTTTTCAACTAAAGTGGTTATCTGCACTTAACTACTTATGTAAATATTAGAAAAAAGTTAAAACAAAGAAAAATTGTAATATATGTAATCAAAAGCCTGTAAGTGGTAAAGAATAAATTCCGGAAATGAATAAAAAAGTCAACTGTTTTAAATTTATATAGCTACTGAATTCGGTTTTTTTATTTTGTTTAAATTAAAATTACAGTTCGGTATGAAGAAAAAAAAAAGAAAAGAAAAATATAACATATAATTAAAAAAAATTAAATAAATTCAACAAAAACATAAATATTTAAATTAAAAATTTGTTAATTTTCTTCGTCAGAAGCATCATAGAAAAAGTCCGGTGTTGAAACATCTGTGCATAGCTTAGAATAAAATTCGTGAAATATTTGTGGTATCAAATGAAACATACTTAGAATATCCTTCTTCTTTTCTTGTGAAATAGTATTAGGTGTGTTTCTCAAGAGTTTTACCTGATCTGTGTTACAACGCGACCTTCCTTTCATCATGTTTGCAGAAATATATTCGGACTCGTAATGTGTTTTATATTCCATTTCACCAAAATTTTGTTTTGTATATTTTATGTTTCTTATGTTTTTCCATTCTACTTTTTGATTTAAAATATTTTTGTTATTTTTTTTGAAAATTGTTTTCGAAATAGTTTTGAAGTCGAAAATGTCATTATTTGTAATTTCAAACACAGTAAATGGATTTTTTCTACGACATGTTCGAACAAGTTGTTGCCAGTCATATGGGTGCCATATACATCCATTATAATATTTTTTTGCTCTTTCTATTACGGCATGGTCACTGTCACATTCAAGGTGAGTATGCCCAGGTTCTAAAAACTTATGTTCTAGAATTTCAAAATTATTATTTTTTTCCATCAATAAATTGAACATGGTCCATATGATGAAATTCCTGTTTTGACCTGGACAAGTGTCGGAATATAATATAATATGTTTTTTAAAATTGCTTTTGTTTATTTCTAAAAATTTCCAAAGGCACGAAGCTATCTCATTTGGTCCCCGACCACTCACGCTCTCATCCCACATAAAACAAGATGTTTCGCCTGTGGAGCAAGTTCTAATTGTTAAGTTAAATGTCCACAATGACCTTTTATAGAACGCAATCGACGACTTTAACAATGGTGTGGGTAAACATTGCTGCAAATCAAAACACAAAACCGTTTTAGTTGAATCTATTTTGTCTAATCTTTTGTTAGCATAGGCAATCTCAGCTAAATCTTGATGTAATTTTTTTTCTTCTTCAAGTTTATCTTTTTTCAAAGAATCTGTTTCAGCTTTAATTTTTAGAAGAAACATATCGCATTTGGAACATGTATCAATAGCCGGGGATTTGAATTTTAAATTGTGGGTTTTAAAAATATTTCTATACGTTGTGTATGAAACATTATGTCCATGTTTTTCTATATAGAGATTGTACATTGTTTGCAACGTTAGTCCTGGATTTAAATATTTCTTATTAGTATGGGCACGACCATAATGAGAAACATAAGCTGGAAATGATTTGATGTGATTGTTTATATCGTACTTGATATTTTCATTTAGTTTGGATTTTCCTTTCGCACATTTTCCTCTGCGGTCTATCATCACAGTTTGATTTTGCATTTTTTTTATCAGTTCATTAATAAATCCTTTGCTTTCATCGAAAATAGATAAGAAACATGATTTACATATTTTTACTCGTTTATGGTCAATATCGACATAATATTCTGCGGTAATTTGTCTATTTTTGCAGGGATTTCTTACATTTGTTGCACATTTTTTATGTGTAATTATTATTAGTTTCTGTAAATATCCTTGGCGTAATGGATATGATCCCAAACTCCAATAATCCTGAAAAAGTTGTTTTTGATTTTCAACTGCAACTTTTTCGTTACACTTATTTCGGCAGTTCTTCAATATTTTAAATAATCTGGCTGGTATGATTTTTTTGCTGTGTGAAGATATATACGTTTGTCCAGAATTTTTTTTATGTTTTGCCTCATTTCTGAGTAATGTTTTAGATTTTTTTTTTAAAGCGGATTTATTCACTGCATCAATTTCAGTATTATTTGTTTCTGATGTACTACTAGATATATTTGATAAGTTGAAGCCGCTAAAATTTTCATTTTCTTTGTTGTTTGTGTTACTCAAAATGGAACAAGTGTCGTTATCAGAAAAAAGAGATGGAGATCCTCCACGTAAATTTTTTTCTTTAGAAATAACTAAGAATATTATATTCAGTATTGAATGATTATCAAATTTTAAGATATTTGATTTTTCTTGCTTACCTATATTTGAAAGTTTTTTTTCTTGTTTTAAACACATTGAATTTACACTCTTTGGAAAAAAATGTGAGGATGAAACGATTTCTTTTTAATTTTTATCGGTAAAATAAAGTAAGTTATTTTTATTTTGCGGTTTGTAAATGTGAAACACTTACCTGTGTTGGATATATCTATAATTTCAACTGGTGCATTTTCAATTATTTCACAAAATTGCGATTCTTCTTGACCAAACAATTCAATATAAAGTTCTTCCATTATAATAATTAAAATTTAAAACAACAAAACTTAACAAGTTGCAGTCTTAACAAAATCACTTTTTATATTAAATTAACAAAGCCAACTACGAAATATCTTAAAATCTTTTTTAACATAACTGAATAACTGTATTTATTTCTTGTTTAAACAAGATAACTCAAACACTAATACAAAAATATGTATAGCAAAAAGGGATAAGTAAAGTTGTTTCATTTTTATATTGTTTCAAAATTCCGAAATCGGAACAAAACTTTTTGCTCAAAAGTAGCTAACTTGACATATCTACATTTGATGTTTTGTTTTGTTACATTTTGAAGAAATTATGATATTTAAAAGTGGATAAGTCTAGTTGTACAGTTTTATTGAAAATATTTCAAAAATTGTTACATAGTTATCATGTTTATACGCAAATTTTTTCGAAAATTAAGTATTATTATTAAATTTTTATTTTTTGATTAGGAAGAGTGTAAAATTTTAAGTAATATTGCATTCATAATTAAATTTTGGTAAAAATTGAGTTATCCAGTTTTAAAAAAAAACCACAGATTTATTTTATTTTTATATTATATTATTTACAAAGAGATATATTGTTATGAATAAAGAGATATAATAAATTTTGAATTTTACTTAATTATCGAGGAAGTTCTCCATTTCGTATTATTGAATAAAGAACTATTGTATAAAATATGAAAAATTATAGTTTTTGAATTTAACTGAAAGAACAGAAATTATTTCCTTTAACTTTGTTGTACTTATTATAGATTATGCAACAAATTGAAAGAACAACAATTATTTATATTATAACTGATGTTTCACTTACAAATTATGCAACGGCACTTACGGATTATTTTATTTCTAAATTTTAATCCTAAATTTCCTTATATCAAATCGCAACAATAATTAATAATAATTAACAATATGACATAACAAAAGAAAAACGATTTTAAAATGACAGAAACAAATTTCAACACATTAAACTGAAAATAGCGCTGCCAGTCAGTCATTCCTACTTCGATGCTACCAGTACTAATGTGAATATACAAAAAAATACTGGAAATTCACATAAAATATAGAATTTGAAAAAAATATATTGAAAGTAGTAGAAAAATTTGTGAGAAATTGATGAGTTTAAGAAAAAGTATTGAAAATGAACTTTGGGTATTGAAGTACTTTTCAAAATGCCAAAGCATTGAAAAAGTTACAATAGTATCGAAGATTACATCACTGATGAATAATACCGCTACAACACGAACATTTGATGAACAAAATAACTACACTTGTCTTGTAGTGACTTGTTTCAACAAGTATCCTAGCACTACTGAGAGAAATTTTTGTATGTAATGGAACGAATTGAAAAAAAACCGAAAAGTTAAAACGCATTTTTTTTTTTGGAATGCATTGTCCTATTAGCATCGATTAAGTTAAAAAAATTAACTGTGCAAATTTTTGGTAAATGCAAGACTCACATCTTATTTTAGCTTATTATACAAGAAAGCAAGAGACCTGCGAAGGAATAAAAATAGTTTACATGGATTAAGAATGGCAAAGTCTTCATAAGAAGAACAGCAACAAGCAAAATAATACATATTTGACAAGAATCAAATTTAAATGTTAAATAATATTATTTATGAATTGCCTCTTAATTATCATGTAAGAACTGTTTTATGTAGTATTCCTGAAATTTCTTTAAAAAGCTAAAATTCACTAAGAATACTTTGCTTAAATGCAAAAAGTATAAAACACAAATTGGATGCTATCAATTATATACTAGACACTATAAAAACCACTTTACATATAATAATTATAACTGAAACGTGGACACTAGACACAGAAGAAGATATTGTGAGTATTAAAAACTATTCCAAAGTAATGTCATGCAGTAAGTACAGACGGTGGCGGGAGTGGTGGTATATTTATACACAAGGATGTAAACTACCAGAAGCAGTATACATTCTGGGATGAATATAAAAGCTCTTTCAACATCAAAATCATCTATGAAAAACAGATATACTATATTTCAGCAATTTATAGTATTCCTGTAAATGCAACGAACTACGTTAATGGTTTTATTAACCAAATTGAAGAGTATTTAGAATACCTAAAAACAAAAAATTCACTAATTGTTTGACATAACTTTGACATAAAAAACAATGGTGATAATAATGTTCACCCATACAAGATATATTATCAGTTGCAAAAAACTCACATATGTCGTTTAAACTACTCACTTCATTACTGCATACTTAAATTAGATTTCCGAAGCAATGGGAAGTTTTCATTCAAAAATTGGTGTCTAATCGCAGCTGATGGGTGTCTAATCGCAGCTGATTGAGTAGCAGTGAGAGAGCTTTGAAATTTTCTCTTTTTCAAATTAAATTAGTTTTTAAAAAGCTTTACCCATTAATTTGGTACAGAAATATATGCACACAATTATACATATTTCTAAAATTTTGAAGAGTGAGTAAAATAATAAAGAAAACAAAAATAATTTCATGTTATTTTACGTTTTTATCCTTGCAGACTTTGGTTCTTTGTATCTCTTCACTTCTATCGTTTATTTCAGTTTTTCTTTTTCTTTTTGCATTGCATTAGAATTAGGTCCTCTAACACACGCAATTATTTCATTTTTATGATGAACTGAGCTAAATTTTGGTAAATAAAAATAAGAGGAAAAAGAATTTGTTTTTTTTTTGTTGTTTTTATGAAAATAAAAAAAAAATCATGTATCAAGTAGGGTGAGTTTACCAATCAAATCACATTGTTTTTGAAATATGTTTGAAAATATAATAATTAAATTATATACTTTCTAAATTATTTAAAAATAATTTGATAAAGTTTATTATTCAGTTTTAAATAGAAGGGAATCTGAAATTACAAAATAATGTATGTGTTAAATGTAAATAAAGGCTTAATAATTTCCTATATACGCCAGTATTTGAATACGATAAATAAATTGATACTTAGAAAAAAATAATAATTGTATAATGGAATAATTTTGATTTTGATTTTGCACTGCTTTGTTAAAATATATTTATTCAATATGTTTTTTAAACCAATGTATTACAAGTATGTACATTGGCATCCTATATTTATATTGCTATTTCTTCTAAAATTTTGTCTTCAAAGTTTACTATTTCTATATTTATCAATAGTTTTCTTCCACAAATAGTCACTACTTGAAACTAATTCCATCCATTTTTCATCACATAGTTAAAAATAACAATTAAAAGTAATAAACTCAAAACTATTTCAAAAATACTGTATAGTTACGTTATAAAACTTAAATAAATAAAATTTCGAATTTCAAAAAGTCTATTTAGTATTTATGATTAAATAATGGCAATTAAAAACCTTTGCAATTAACTTAATCATGTAAATTTTTTGTACACTGTTCAAAGTTGAAATTTTAAATGTTAAGTTTACATTACGTGTACATCGCTTATTTCGGAATAGTCAAAATATTTTGACAGAAAATAGACTCAGAAAATAAACTCTGTTTTTTTAATTTGAGTACTACATTTTAAAACCTTTTTTTAGTTTTTTATTCATTTAAATTAAAATAACGGAACAAAATTTGTTTTTTTAGAACATCTTTTACCATTCCCATTATTAATCGCGTAAATTTCGTGTCTATAGCTGAAATAAAATTGTAAACTAAAATTTTTATAAATAAAAATAATATCTTATACAATTTTTATACAAAAACGTTCTGAACTGTTTCAAGCAAAAAAAAAAACGAAAAAAAAGTGATTTACTTATGCCAAAACAAAACCAAAAGTAAATTTAAAGGGCCGTATACTTAAATTTAATTTAACTCAAGTGAAAAAAAAAAACAAATAAAGAAATAAAACCAAAACAGAAAATTTTTCATAAATCTACAACTGCAATCAAACATTTCAAATATGATGCCCATTTGTATTAAACGATCTTTGACAGTCTACCTACCCTATTATATTTTTAATAAAAAATATGCATAGAAATAACAGCGACAAAACACACATCCTCATCGTCGTAACTCAATTACTCAACTCAATGAGATTGAGTGAGAATGGTTTTTTGTCAACTAAAAAAAGTAAGAAATAGAGAAAAGAAAACGAAAAAAAAACAAACAAATAAAAATTTGAAAAGGAACAATGGTATGGTTGAATGAAGTTGAATTATTCTAAAAAGTAGTTTAGAGTAAAATAACAATTTGGTAGAAATGTTGTGGTTTTTTTTGCTTTTTGTTAATAAATAAATTTAGTTTTTTTAGTTTCCACTGGGCATAATCTTGTAATTCTTTATTTATTTATTTACTTATTTCTTCAACAACTATCTAATAATTTATACATTATCTATAACACGGGGAAATTTATGAAGATATTCAAAACAGAATAAGAACGGGCAGCAAAATTGCAATAGGAGAATTTCAGTTAAAATGACGTGTACAAGAATGTTGTTCGGCGTGTACTTATCGATGGAGAAGAATGTTTCCAAGCAAACAAATTTATGAAAAAGGAAATTAGAATGCAGCGAGGTAAAAAATAATTATATTAGAGATTCAGCTAAAGTACGCATCATCGCTGTAAAACTAAAGGGGAACAGACTCAGATGGCCTAGGAGAGAAAAGAAAAATATATTTACAAAATCAGTTTTTTTTGGTTTTTTTATAAACAGCCGCGCGTTAGGATAGGACCTTTGATACTTACGTACCGCTTGGCTGGGATAGAGAAGGAAGAGGAAGAAGGAAGGTGTGGTACAAATTAACAGATAGTGTGAGCAAAAACCGGTTAATGTTCTACTTGAACCTCTGGAGATTATAACAAGTTGTTCTGTTATTATTTGATTGTGGAAACACGTCGGGAGGGATGTGATTCCACATTCGCGACGCTCGGACTATAAATGAATATCCATAACCATGTTTTTGCCATCTTGGGATTTCCACTGTGTAGGGGTGAGCATTTGCCGCTCCTCTTGTTGCTCGTTGGAACTGTTTTAGAGGAGGAAGTATTGATTTGATTTGTACTGAGCAAGTGTTCACACCTACAAGATATCTATAAAACAGAGAAAGTGCCCCTACTGTACGACGATGTCCAAGAGAAGTTAAGGATGAAGTTACATTTGGGTCGTCTATGAGACGAATGGCGCGATTTTGAACGCGGTCAAGGTAGCCTAAGGCTGAAATGGGAGCGCCAGCCGAAATGTGAGAATTGTATTCCATCTTGAGTCGTATAAATGCTTTATAAATATTAAGGGGTTCCAAAGGTGAGAAGAGAGCTTTACAACGACTTAAATAGCCTAAACATTTGGCAGCTCCTTTCGCAATATCAAAAATATGGTCATTCCAAGTAACTTTTTGATTTACGTGCATACCTAAGATGTTTAGACTATTCGAATTTTGCAAAGTAACATCTTGGAGGAGAGATTGGGTTCAAATCTTAGAAGTTTGCGTGAGATCAGACAGCTTTGAGTTTTAGTTGAGTTGAACTCAACTCTGTTTTTTTTTGCCCCAGTCAGCAATTTTGTTCAAGTCATGGTTAATCATATTCACCATGATTTGCCTTCTATTGCTAACTTCGACGTTTGAAGCATTGATACTGCGGAGGAAATCAAAGGAAGCCACCAGAGTGCTGCCATCTGCAAAGCTGTGAATTGGATTGAAGGTTGATTGAAGTAGATCATTGATGAAAATCAAGAAGAGAGTGCGGGAGAGGACTGATCCTTGCGGAACACCGGCATTTATGTGAACTTTATCAGACGTGAAACCGTCGACTAAGATACGAATCGAGCGATTCGAAAGGAAGCCTTCAATCCATTTAGAAAATACAGAACGTAGACCAATGGCTTGGCATTTAACAATTAAAGCCGCGTGCCATACTCGATCAAAAGCTTTGGAAATATCTAAAGCAACAATGTCAGCTTCTCCAGAATTGTGTAGACTGATATTGAGTTTCTCACAAAGGTATGTCATCATGTCACCGGTAGATCGGTGCGGTCTAAAACCATATTGTCTGTCAGATATTTTGCCTTTGGTCTCAAGATATTTTGAAAGTTTCTCATTGATTAAGCTTTCCATTACTTTGGAAAGAATCGAAGTAATAGCTATTGGTCTATATTTTGTGGGATCGCTTTTGTCACCTTTTTTGGGAATTGGATGAACGTGCGCAACTTTCCATTGACTGGGATATTGACCAGTTGAAAAGGACAGGTGGAATATGTTGCGTAGAGGTTTCGAAATGGCGAAGGCAGTTTTTTTAAGTACTATTACAGGAATTCCATCCGGGCCGGCAGACTTGTTTACATCTAGGTTCCTCAAAATTTTCACTATAGCTCTTCTTCTAAAGTAAATTTTTCTAATTGAGAAATCTACTTGTGGTATTATTGGTGGTGCAAGAGATGTAGGAGGAAGTGAGGAATTTGATGCAAAACATTTTGCAAACAAGTTTGCTTTACCGTTTGAGTCCATCACGATTTCATCATCATCAATAAGTGGCGGAAATGAGGATTCTTGAAAGTTGTGCATAACATTTTTAGCAAAGGACCAAAAGGTTCTGCTATTTTTCGGAAGTTGTAGAATTTTTTGCCTCAACCGTTTGTTATGCAACAACTTTTGCTGGTTGATGACATGTTTGCATTTATTTCTAGCAACATTATAACTCCTCCTTGTGGGTTCAGATCTATCCAGTTTAAATTTTTTAAAAGCTTCTTCCTTGTCCTTAATTACCGACACAGATATTATTAAACCACGAGGTGGAATTCTTTTTTGAACTCTTGTAATAATATGGAATAAAAGTTTTCATTCCAAGTAATATTGTTTTACTAATAATATCAGTGGCGAAGTCAACGTCTCGAGATTGAAAGCACATTGACCGATCAAATGTTAGTAAAAAATTATTGAAAGCATCCCAGTTAGCTTGGGCGTAATGCCAAACTATTTTTTTAGGAGCATGTTTTTGGTTGGTATATGTACTTTTTTTGAAGCTCGTACTTACGAGACAATGATCTGATCCCCCAAGGGAGAGTTAACCAAAACAGAATATTTTTCGGGATGTGAAGTCAGAAATAAATCCAAAAGATGATCCGATTGACCACAACAATCAGGAATTCTAGTTGGACTTCTAACAAGTTGAGAAAGATTGAATAATTTGGAAAAAAGTTCAACTTGCTTATCTTCGCGGGAATTGTGACTTGAGTAAATGAGGTAGTCCTTGTTATGAATGTTGAAGTCACCCGCCAGAACGATCTCAGATTGAGGATGAATTTCCAAAATCGTATTGATTTGACTGGATAAGTTGTCCAACGCTACAACAGTTTCCTGCTCATTTGTTTGAGGTGATCTGTACAAAAAACACAAATGTATAGTACGCTTGTCAACATGGATCTTTATCCATAAATATTGGAATAAAGGATTGGAGTTTGAATGGTTCTGAAGAGTGTTGAAAGCGACATCAGACCTAATATATAAAGCGATACCACGATGGGGGACGAAGAGTGGCACTATTGTGTAGTTAGGAATGGTAAAGAAAGAAACATCGCAAGTAACTTGCGTTTCACTAAGTGCCAAAATAGCCGGATTTTCGGACCGAAGATGGGTTTCTATGGCCTGGAAATTCGTTGATAATCTTCGGATGTTACAGAAGTTCAATTCAAACATCAAGTATTAAAAAATTATGCTTTAAATGATGATTACTGGTAGCAGTTGCATAAGCAGACACTACTGTATATGCCAGTTTTTAACACCTAACCATATATTATCAGCAGTCGCTACTGATGCACCTGCTACTAGTATGTGAACAATTAAAATTTGTTAGTTAATCTATCCGTGTTGAATCATTCTTTGGGCTATTGTGGGTGAGGAAGGGGATGGCTGTTTATACGTATTTTATTAATAATTACTTCAATTAAAGCTAAGCAATACATCAAATAATATTCTAGAGCAAAAACAATAGCTTTACAACTTATGTTTAAAAAACAAGAAATTTAAAAACTTAAAATACAAAATGACATATGAAAAAAAAAAAAAAAAAAAAAATAATAATATATGAAAGCAAAAACAATAGTTTTACAATTTTCAATTAAAAAACAAGAAATTTAAAAACTTAAAATACAAATTAAAATATGAAAAAAAAAACAAATAATATACAAAAGCAAAAACCATAGTTTTGCAATTTACAATTCAAAAAACAAGAAATTTAAAAAGTTAAAATATTGTATAAATTAAAATATGTATGTACAAAAGTAAATAATAATATGCTGCTAGAATACTGATAGTGATGATGAAATTAAATAAAGTTTTAAGTTAAATTAAAACAATCTGGCAACGCTAGTACAAAATTGAAAAAAAAATAATTAAGGGCTCAACCTAAATCAATGCGTACTGCGTAGTGCGTACTGTACGCAAGTATACAGATAAAACAACGCAACCGAAAAGGATACGCGCGTACTATGTTGAATTTGTCAAAAATTATTCAGTTTGGATAGTGTTTTCATATAAAGGAACTGTTTTTAAATTTTAATTTGAAATTCTAAAAAAAAAATTTTTAATTTGTAATAAAATGGATATTTGTAATGAAATGGATGATGTTGAAGTGTTAGAGCATTTGATGATGACCGTGCCTGTAATAGGGAACTATTCAAATCTAGAGAAAACTTTGGATTTTATAATACTGGATTCGATATCATTACAACAAAAAATCCGGAACTATTTTACAAATCGGTTCGTATGACTTATGATAAATTTAAATCACTTTTGGAATTAGTCCGATTTGCATTAACAAAACATTCTCAAAGGAAACCTATAAATGCTGAATAAAGATTATTCATAACATTATAGTAGGTTTTTGTAAATATTTTTATGCATTTCTGTTACTTATGTGTTATTTAGTTTTCTTGGACATGGATGTAGCATGCACACATTGTCTATGAAGTTTCGTGTGGGCTTGGAAACGGCAAGAACAATTTTCAGTATGTATATGATGGCGAGGAAGCTTCCAAATCTATTGTTACAATATCTTCGTCGTCAAAATTACTTATTGTACTAAAACAACAACGAAAGCATTACAGTTTATATAAAATCATTTTATTCATTATTTTATACTTAGCTGGCTCACTACTACTATCTAAAAATGACATATTTTCAGTAAGTTTCCACTCTTTTGTGGTTTTCCACTTCCAGATGGTTGGGGTATCTTTTGACGCTGGTATTTATCCCTTAATGTCCTCCACCTAATTTTGCATTGCTTAGCTACAAATATATTTAAATTATTATTTTTTACACCAATTTATTATAAACATCTAGGTACGTACGTGTAGATTCCATTTCAATGGCTATTTCTTCCCAAACTGTTTCTTTAAATTTGTTATCTTTATACTTAATATTACTTTTTCTCCATAAACATTCTTGATTTGATTAATTTTATCAGTTTTTCATTATTTAGCTAATAAGAGTTCATAATAATAAAAAAGTTATAAAATAAAAGCTATTTAAATACATTAGGAATATACTTACGTTAACGTCCATTTCAAACAGATTACTTCACAGGTATTTCAATACTAAAAAAGTTATACAAATACTACTAATTTATATTTTAAAACACCTGACAACAATTTTTTTTAAATATAAATTTTTTTTTTAAAAACAATCCCATCAACAATCCCAAAACAAAAAAAAAAAACACAACAAAACTTTTTTATACGCACTGTCAGTTTTTAAATTTTAAAAGCTAAGCGTACTGCGTACTGCGTATTTCGGGTGCGCTCATATAAATAGATGTATTAAAAAATATTTTGACAGAAAATATACGCAGTACGCATTGATTTAGGTTGAGCCCTAAGTTTGAAAGTCACTTGTTATTGATTAACTTCACTTATTGAATTTCTCTTTCTAATTTAGTTCGTTTATAGCTGTTCAAGTTAGCGGATAATCCTTCTCTAAATATTATCAGAAATGGAAAATCGTTCTTAACCATAATTTTGATTTTACTAATAATTTTTATAAATCAAATAGAATCGTTGCTTTTTTTTTATTATTATGTTATTTTAATTAGTGTAAGATATGCAATTATTAAATAGTTATTAGAAAAATAATTTTTTTTTTTTTTAAAAGTATTAAAACTATATTTTATGAAAAAAATTGTTGTTTTTATTTTTGTTATTGTTTCAGATTTAAGCACTATTGATTTTGAAGTTTTGATTTTAAAACTGTTAAATTTTGGAAATTAATATTTTTCGAATTCTTATTAAATGACAAGCTGTTAGAATTAAGTGAAAACAAATCATATTAATATGAATGCATAATTTTTCCAATTTTTATATATCACCATTTGATTATTATTGTTTTTTTTTGTTTTTTTATTTTTGGCACTATTGAGTGTTAAAAAGTTTATTATTAAATAATTTATAATTCGGTGAATAAATTTTTGTGTTTGAATTAAATTTGAATTTAATTTTTATTGAATACGCGCACTCCTATTTAAAGTATTATTGTATTATTAATTTTATTAAAATTTTCTATATAGATTTTTGGATTTTTATTTAAATTATTTTCCACAATCTTTAAATACACGTAAATAATTCTTTTCCTTCCTTTGTTCATTGAAATATCTTTAAGGATGTATGTGTTGATCAACGATAAATATTTTCCCGCTATTTTCTTTTGATGACATCATTCCAATTTGCATTTATAATCTCTTAATACATTATTTATTACATTGCAACTTTCGATTTTCTTCATGCATACTTATATCAAATGTGCATCTCACTAGACACCATTTGATTTTATTTTTGCTAGCACTCAATTTACAAAAATGTTTATATTTATTTTTTCAGTTGTAGAAATATAAAATTTACATTATTAATTCTTTAATTTGAAATTAATTATTTAATTTACTATTTTATTACACTTATTAAATTTAAAAACTATTTAACCCTTTGACTCGGGAATTATTAATTTTCGAAATAAAAATTATTTGTTTAACTTTTTAGTGTTATATATCTCCCAAGATAATATAAATATATTTAATTAGAAATTTTCACCCCCCCTCTAGCTTTTGTGGAACGTACGCATTTGCGTACAAACATACTGAACAGGTATTTCAGTTCTTAATAGATTATCTAAAAAGTGAAAAAAAGGCTCAAACGTAAATAATAATATCACAATTTATTTATGTATTCAGTAATTATACAGTAATCTTAAAAATAAATTCAAAGTTCAATTTCATTATATTATTGTAATTATTTTTAAAACTAATAAAAAAAATAAAAAAAAGGCATTTACTTCACAGCCAATAATTATTATTACAAAAATAAAAACTTGATTTCAAAAATATGTACGTAAATTATTATGGTTCTAACTATGGTTTCGTGTGAAAATCATAGAAACAGTTTCGGTCTTTATTTAGGCAAAGATGCACTTTGCACTTGATGCACATAACTCTGGAACGACCTTTGCATTTATTATTCTTACAACGCGAACATTCTGGAGCATTATCATGAGAAGGTAAATGACCAAAACCATCATACCGAACGTCGAGAACAGGTCGAATTTCAGATTTTGTAATTTTTGGTGAATGTTGCTGGATTTCCAGAATTCCTTGGACAGATGGCCGGCCCCTTTTAGCTCCATTTTGGCGATAAATTTGGGTAAGTGTTCTTCCCAAACTTTGCTTAAAATCTAGTAGCTGCAAAATCTGATTATTTGGAATACATTTTTTTGTCATGTCTTCACGATATTGAATCCAACTGGAACAGACTCCAATATCAATAAAATGAAATATAACACGTAGAGTCCATTTCTTTGATTTAATAAATACTCTATAATATGACATAAGTTGATCTAGCAGATCAACTCCACCCATTCCGTTGTTATAATGAGCGACAATATTTGGTTGATTAATTTCAGTATATTGTTTAGTTTTTTTATCAAAACGACGAACAACATGCTCTTCATTTTTACCAACAAAATTTGAAACCAGATGTACAGCTTTATTGTCTTGCCATTTGACGACAACTATCTTTCCATCTCGACTGGTCAATTCATCTGAGTTTCCCCGTCCTTTTTTCATGAGATCTTTGTCACTAATAAAATTAGGATTATTAAACCGATTTATGCGAACAGTACCTGCAGCATTAATTTTTTTTTGATGGAGAATTTCAAATAGTTGATAGGAGCTAAAATAATTATCAAAATACAGCTGATGTCCTTGTTTACTGATCCTTTTTATTAAATGAAGCACGGTGGCTGCACCGTATCCATATTTGGAGCATTCAAATTTAGAAATCTCTGTATTAGCTCCTTGGTACAAGAAGAAATCATAAGGAAAACCACTTTTTCCACATAAAAAGAAAACTTTAATGCCCCAAGGATTTGGTTTTCCTTTTATATATTGTTTGATATTTAGACGTCCTGAAAAGGGAATTATTTGTTCATCAATAGCTACAAATTCTTCTACGGGAACTGTTCGACAATAATTTAATACACTGTTTATCACAGGTCGAGCTTTATAAAATTTGTCTTCATTATCTGCTGGAATTTCTAAGTTGTTGACTAAATGAAAATGTGTTCTTAGTTGATAAAACCTTTCACAAGACATAACAGAACAAATAGATTCGATTTGCAAATATTTACTCCAGTACATTCTAATTTGAGGAAGTTTGAGCGTACCCATGAGTAAATGAATTCCAACAAACTGTCTCATTTCATTTGCGGTTGTACGCTTGCATGTTCGAACATGGACGTTTTTTTGTTCTAGATATAAATTTGTAAAAGTTGACATTCTTTCATATAACTCATTAGGTATAAACTTGGAAAAATAAAATAGCGGAGTTTTGAGGGAGTCATCTACTTCAACTATAGGTTCATTTTCAAAATCAAATTTATGAAGGTTAAATTCTTTTCGCCGAAATTGTATATTTGCCTTTTCCGTGGTGGTGTAATTCTCAAATTGGTCAATAAATTCTATATTTTGTTCTACATTTTCATCCTCAACGTCGTCCATTTCCATATAATCTGCATTTTTAACTGATCCCATTATGAGATCAATTAAATTTGGTTTTTTATTATTTAATACTACTTCATGTGTATTATTATTTACTTCTTCGTCAGAACTAACTTCTAAATCAGAATCAATTGCATCCAACATTGAAACAATGTCCTTTTCTGAAAGACCTACATTCGATTCCATATCTACAATTAAAGTATTCATATAAGTATTCACATAATTTTTTATGCAATACACTTGTTTTGTACGCAAATGAGGACATGTACGCATTTGCGTACGTAAGATTTCTCTATGTATGTACGCAAACGCGTACATCTTGTTTTAGGTATTAATAATTCACTAAAATTAACTTTTTTAGGTTAAAATTCAAGAAAGATTAAAAAATTTACTTTTAATTAATAAAAAAAGACCCACTAGAATGTAATTAACTATACCAATAGTAAAATATAACAATAATTCAAAAGCGCTCACCTGCACAATTTATTGCACTTGCGAAGTCTTTTAGAATTTTAAGTAAACTAATATTATTGCAATCTTCTACATAATTTATTTTGACATATGAAGAGAGAATATTATTTTCTCTTCGTAATAAATAATCTCTTATTAAATTTTATTCACAAAAAGCGCGGGAATTTAATTTGGAAATTGATGTACGCAAATGCGTACATGCCTAGTCAATCGGTTAATCTCGTCGACCATGTGTTTCATGTGTTTAAATTGTACTTGTCTTCAGTACTTGCTTTATTTTGTTTTATTTTCATTCATTTTCTGACATTATACATTTTTAATCCAAAAATTTCCCCAAATAAATTTCAATAAATTCATTCAAAATAAAAATTTTAACTTTAAATCACAATTATTTACATATATTAACAGTACCTATCCATAATGACATTTTAAAATTTCAATTCACACACAATAATATATGAACACGTACATATTCATAAATAAAATGTCAACTATATCCTAGGATATAAAGTTATACTTTATTCCTTCAAAATTTGTAGCAACCAGTAAAAATTTTTTTTACATAATTTTTTTCAAAAATCCACAAACAATTTCGTCTGATTGAAACTAATAGAAAATATTGTAATATTTTAATTCTATGACTAAATCAATCATTTGTTTCCTCAAACCAATTTGGTAAATCGCTAATGCAAGCAGGCTGAATTTTTAAAAGTATCCCTTCCTCATGACTTCAAGTTTTCATAATTAGATTAAAAATATAGACAAAACGTTTGCAGACTTCAAAATATTCGTTTGAAGGAGCTCGAAGTGACCCAAAATCAGAATCAGTTTAAAATTTTTAAAATATATTAAGTAGGTATTTACTTTCATTTGACATTGATGCCAATTCAATGTTAAGTGAATTTTTAGCACAGTTACTACAGTTACTTATTACTCGATCTTTTAAAAGTTTCTTCATTACAAATCCGGCAAAGTATCTTGTAGCATTTTGAGATAAAAAAACTGCTGCTATATCTTCCGGCTCAAAATTTTTACTAAATTCTTTTCATATAATATTTATTTTACCATCAGAGTTTGGTAATCATGCAAACAAAATATGTGTTGGTTGGAAACTGCTTATCGGCATCTAAAAAAATTTTTTTATTCTCCCATTTATTTTAACCAATACCAAATAATCCATACAAATTTTTTTTTTCTTTTTAAAAAAAATATTTTGGTATTGATTGATATTGAGTTGGCATTGATAGTAAATCTGTAATAGTGCGACCCATGAGAAAATTTTATTACTAGAAAAATAAATAAGGTTAATAATAATAATCCCGATAATAATATGGATGAAATTTCTATGTAAAAATATTTATTTGTATGAAAAATTTGGGAAATTCTTTATTAAAATGTTTGGATCTACTTGGAACCGACTCGAAGAGAATATGATTTTTGCATGTTGGACATTAAGGACAACAACTTACAATCTTGATATTAAAAAATTATTATATCATAAGTAGCAAGAAATTTCATACAAATACTGTATGATAACAATATTTAACTTAGATTTTGGGTTATTTTTGGTTAATTTATTTATGACGCCCTATAAATTACGAGAGTATTCCAACATTACCTTAACAGTTAAATATTAAAATTTGTAAAAAAAATATTCAAATAACTCAGATCCAATAACCCGCCATTTTAACTTCAAACTCTTTTAATTATGACCCACCACGAAAAAAAAGGTTTGCACTCGCTGGAGTAGAGTATGTAAAAATAAATAAAAAACATAGCAAAAAAATAATGCAAATATACATTTCTCAATTAAAAATTTCAAGAGAAAATGAAAGCTATTCAAAAATAGCTTTATAGTAGCTTTTAAATTTCTGGTTTTTATTTTATTAGGCGATCGGACATCTACTTGTAAATTATCTTTGCTTAAATACTCCCTAACACATGTGTTTTCCGAAACTACATATTTTGAAAATTTTTATATTGTTATATATTTCTTAAATAACTTTTTTTATAATTTCTTAAACATAATTTTTTTTTTTTTATTATAATTTATTATTATCACATTATATATTCTTTAAATAATTTCACTCAGTATTTCATAAAACGCGTGCGTTCCGAAACCGATACTAAATTTATAAACTTTTTTAACTATATTGAATTTTTCATTTTATTCAACGTTACGCTTTCATGTGTTCGAATCTATGATAGTACTGATTTTATCAATCAATTCCTTCTGCAAATAATAGAGAAAGCTATCTTCCATATCTATTTGATCCTTGCTTTTAAAAGGTGGTAACGAGATTAATATTGATGACGCCATCAACATAAACCATTATATTGATTCTCTTGAGTGTAGTACATATAAAAATAACATGAATATATTGTACTTAAATATTCAGAGTATTAGAAAAAAGTTGGATAACTTAGAAGTACTAATTAAATATTTTAACTATGAAATACATATATTGGTTTTGACAGAAATTTGGTTGTGAGAAAATGAAAATCAGTTTTTTAATTTACCAGGTTATTTAGGTTTTTTTTCAAATCGTGAAGAATCCTATGGTGGAACTGCCATTTACGTAATTAACAGTATAGCTAGCACTTTTATATATAAGGAGGAATATGAAAAATCAAACATTTTGATAGTAAAATTGTTAAAACATAAAGTAGTTTAATCTCTTTTTATAGAGCTCCACAATAAAATTTTGAAAATTTTCGTTTCTGACTAACAGAATAGATTTTTTTGGAGACTCTACTTCATACGTAAAGTTTTCAACTTGAACACAATTTTCGTCCACTTCTACTACTTTTATGCATCATTTTTCTTTTAAGGCAGTAGCATAAATTTCGGCATATGAAGAAGAATTTTCGCCACGACTTATAAACTCTTCGTCATGCTCATCTAAAAAGTCAGATGTATCTGGATTACTTTTTATATATGAAATTACTTGTGGCATGTGCAATGAACATTATTTGTACAAGTTAAGATTTAATAAAAACCATGTGTTACGATTTAATAAAAATCTCCGCGTTCTACTTCAACCATACGGTTCAGTGGTAGAAAGCAATATGTTATTTTTATTTTTAAAATTAATTATTTTTCTTACATTCTATATTCAATAATGATCGTATGATCTTTACAATTTAATTACAGTTATTTTCCTTATATTCTAATAGTAATATCGTATGATCTTAAACAACAGTTGTCACTGGCTTAGAAATAAAAGATGCGAGTGACGACGCGTTTATCAGGGGCGTATCGATTAATCGGTGTTAACTACCCTCTCTGTTAAAATGAAACGTCCTCGTTTCACGCGATTTTTATACTGTGTTAATTATTTGAACTTCGCTTTATTATTTTTGCATATTACGAGCATGGTTTGAGGTTGTCTTTGTGGACGATTCGACCATTAGTTAGTTTAACATCGAACCTAAATCATTTAGAATTTGAACTTCCTTATAATTATTCTTGATCTTACTTCCTAACCTATTATTAACCTTAAGTAGCACTTTCACTCCGGTTTGAAAGGTTTTTTCTACTCTGTTCTTATTATGGTGTTGTAGACTTTTGTTTAGGGCTATTGTTAATTTATTTTTAACTTCAGCGTGAAGTTTTTCTGTTTGCTTTTTCAAAATATCAGTGGGTCTATAGCTGGTAACAGAATGGATTTTGGTGTTGTATTTATGTGTACTCGTAAGTAAAAGCTCTGTAAGGTCTATTGTTTCATTGTGATTTCTACTGCACTTTGCTATTTATACGAGAGTTGAATGGAATCTTTATTTGTCCGTTACTCGTACTGTGCAATGTAGGAACCGTATGGTGAAATACTTCGAGGTTTCTCAATATTGTTTTAATTGTTTCGGAGCAAAATGCTCGTTCGTTATCGGTAACTATAGTGTTTCGGTTAAAAATAGCGATCAATTCTAGCAGATATGATTTAACATCGACAGCTGATTTTGATTTTAAAGTTTTAATACAGGTTAACTTTGAAAATTTATCTAAACAGGTGAAAAATAAAGTTCCCTCTGTAGAAAAGATATATAAGTGTATAATTACACCGATTTCATTAGGAATTGGAGTGGTGCCAATGGGATGAAACTTAGGTTTTCGATCGTACTTAGCCTTTTGGCATATTTTACATCCCTCTGTAAAGTTTCTTAGAATATTTTTTACTTCAGGGAAAAAATATTCGTCAAGTATTTGCAATAGGTTTTCCTTGTAAGATCTATGCGCTCTATTATGCTCATTTGCTACTATTTCGAGTTTGTCGTCCGTATTAAATACATTCATGACCATTTTTTCTGTATGTCTGAATTTTACGGAAGGGAACGTTTTCGTTAAATCATCTTGGATTTGCGAAAGAATTGGCAAAGAACAATGTATGCCATTAACTATTAGTTTTAGGATTAAGTACGATCTTCAAAGAGTTTAAAATTTCGTTAGAGGTATTAGCTGAAATAGTGTGTCTAAGCCTATCCTTGAAAATTACCTTTCTGGTATGTTTAGGATCTCCGTGAGAGATTAGTATTTATTCCGGAAACAATTAATAGGTGCTTTTACAGTGTGGATTGTGAAAGTTAATGGTTCTTCGCTATGACAAGTAGCTAGTGTTTCTATTTCTGATAGCATATTAACTGCTTGTCTTGACAAGGCGTCGGCTATCAAATTTTGTTTACCAGGTTTGTAAAAAAATTTTGGGGAGAATTCTTCTACAAAGGCCCTCCATCTCTTTATTTTGCTATTCGGGTTTTTGTCCAAAACCGCGAAAATTAAGGGTTGATGGTCCGTGTATATTCGGATGTTAGAAGCGCCATAAAGATAATTTCTCAAATTTTGCAATGCCCACACGATAGCAAGTAATTCGCGTTCGTTTGTTGCATACGCTTCCTCCGTTTTTGACAAAGTTCTAGAAATGAAAGTTATTGGTTTACCATTCGTCTGTCGTTGGTTCAAAGGGTTTGTTATAGTCGGGATGTTGAAGCAATACTTCCTTTGATGCCAAGACTTGTTTTATACCGTTTAAAGCATCTAGGGCTTCCTTATCTAACTTAACTTTCACATTTTTTGAATTTTTGATTCCAATATTACCATTTTGACCTCTGAGATACTTTGTAAGGTGTTTCTTAATTCGTGCGTAATCGTAAATGAATCGTCTATAGTATGCTGATAGACCGAGAAAGGCGCGAAGAGCACGAAGGTTGGCTGGTTCTTTATATTGCAAAATATCATTTACGTTTTTGGGACACGTTCTAATTCCTTTTTCTCCTACAATAAACCCAAGAAATTCAACTTTTTTCATAAAGAACTTAGATTTTTTTGAAGAAATACGCATATTTGCTTCTGTTAACTTTTTGAGGATCTTCTCTACATCTCTTAAGTGCTGCTCTGCGTCTTCAGAGAATATAATAACGTCATCAATATAAACGTGACAAGTTTTTCCAATTTCTTCCCTTAAAACATCGTCTATGGCCCGTTGGAAAATACTCGGAGCATTTTTTAAACCGAATGGAAGCCGACAAAACTCGTACTTTCCATTATTAATGCTAAATGCAGTTTTCTTTCTATCTTTTGGGTCCATTAGAATTTGGTGGAATCCACTTTTTAGGTCCAAAGTAGAAAAAAAAAATCCTTTGCCTAAATTGGAGAGAATATCTAATGTATCTGGGATTGGGTATTTATCAGAAACTGTGAACTTGTTCAGTTTTTGAAAGTCGATAACTAGACGAAGTTCTTGTTTTCCGTTTTCATCTAAAATTTTCTTCATGACTACCCAAGGATTATTGTAAGGACTACGAGATGGTTGTATGATTTTATTCCTTAATAGTTCCTGGATTTCTTTATTAACAAATTCAGCATATGCTAATGGATAAGGATATGATTTTGCGTAAACAGGGTTTTCGGTTATTGTATTAATTGTAGCTTTGACTTTTGTATTATATGGTAGAGATTCATTGGGTTCTGCAAAGGCTGCTTTATTGTCTATCATTAGTAATTTAAATTTGGGGAGTATATTTAGAGGGATGCTATTGTAATCTATGCTAAGATGAGAAACTTCTTGACATGGAAGGAATTTTAGCTTTTCAACTCCATTAGTATAAGATACTTCACATACATTAAGTGTCTATTTTAGCATGAATGTCTTTAAGGTGGTCATAACCAAGTATGGCGTCAAAATTTGATAGTCCTGGCCGAACATAAAAGTCCGAAATTTTGCCTAGGAATTTTATTTTACATTTCTCTTTGATTTGGGAAACTCCATTGACTGTTTTAATATTAAAAGGTTTATCAACTGGTTTGATTCCTTTTAATATAGGTGTTTTCTTCACATAATTTTTAGAAGCACCAGTATCTAAAAGAATTTTTAGAGTTGTTGATTTGTTGAGCTTCTTCTCTATGTAAGGCAAAGAAGACGAATTTATCCGCAGGAAATTCACTTCATCAAAAAGGGTGGAATTTGCTTGTTCAGATGTTTCATCCCAGTTAGGGTAACTTATATCGTCTTCATGGTCAGATAGGTTAAGTAAGTCTATTTCGTCGGGATTTATGTTATTAATCCTTTGTATTTTGTGAAGATTTGATTTTTCTGAAAGTTCTCTTTCACGTTTTGAGCTTTGGTTGTTTGGTGGGATAGCTTGAGGAAAGGTTCTGAATTTTCCGGATGTATTGGTTTGTTGGTGGAAGGTATTTTGCCTAAGACGTGACAGTGAAGGGTCAACATCCATTGGAACAGGTTTTTGAAAATTAGAATGTAGGGGTTTTTTCTGGAAGTGTGGGTTGTTGAAATTTTGTAGTTGTGTTTGTTGTGGATTGACTCTACTAAAATGAAGATTATTAGAAGTTCTGCCATTGAGTTCCGCGAAAGAATTTGCGAAACGATAAAGCCCCCTATTGCTTTTGACTTCCTGAGCCATTGCTAAAGCGGACGGAAGATCAATAGGACCTTTCGAATAAATTATGTTACCAATAGTTGGATTGACCGGCAAAGACCGGAAACAAAAGTACGAAGTGCATCTTCCCGATATTTGGTTATAAAGGAATCAATTAAGTTTTGGTCGATATATTCCATCATAATTTTAGTCGTTATGAGACTTAGTTGTTTCTCAACCTTATCATAATAGATATCGATAGGAAGTCTACCCTGCCTTAGGAGATTGAGCTGTTGCTCCAATATGTGTAAAGGACGTCTATCCGCGTAAGCATGATCAAGCCTAGCAATAATGGCGTCGGCATTGAGTACAGTGTCGTGCTCGAAGAGTATTTGGTCGGCAGACCCAGTTATTTTTGTCCTAATTATTAGAAGCGCTTGACCGTAAAGATTCGTGCTTTTGTAGACGTCTCTCATATAAAGGCACAGACGTCTCCATGAAGGATATTTTGTTTTATCCCCATTAAATTCTGGGAGATTTCGAACCGTCTCGAGGGTGGAAGGCTTGCATAGGATTATGTCGATAGGTTCGTATTCCTTTATCGCGGGTTTCATCTCCAATAATGCTCTTTTTTCTGTCTGTTCCTTTAGCCTTTTCTCGAATTTCTCATTGTTTTGCGAAAGGAGCTGCGAAATCGTAGCCTGCAATTTTGCTGAGGGGGCCATTATTTTTTGTCTTATTTAAATAATTGAATATTTTTTCTTTTTTTTCGTTTTTACGTTAATTTCAATTTAAATTTTAAATGCTAATTTCCTTAATTATCTTTTTTCTTAAACTTAAATATTCTAAATTAATTGTTTCAATATTTTTTTGAAAATTAATTTCGGTTCCAAAAATTTAAATTCAATTTTCTTAATTATTTTTTGAAAAGCTTAGGTTCTATTAATTTTCTTTTTTTCTTAAACTTAAATATTCTAAATTAATTGTTTCAATATTTTTTAAAAATTAATTTCGATTCGAAAAATTTAAATTGAATTTTCTTAATTATTTTTTGAAAAGCTTAGGTTCTATTAATTTTCTTTTTTTCTTAAACTAAAATATTCCAAATTAATTATCAAAAATTTATTATCAAAAACTTAAATTCAATTTTCTTCATTATTTTTTCAAAAAGCTTAGCTTATTAATTTTCCTTTAACTAGTGTTTATCCTTCGCTGTTTTTTCTTATTGTTTCAGAATTTGCCGTGCAATTTATATAATTAATTTGTATGTAGTTTTTCTTTCCTTTGATATTTCCTCTTGTTTTTTTAAATGTGTTTATTTTTTATTTTTTGATTTGTATTGTAATAATATATAATTTTATATTAAATTTAACAATGATTTTATCAATTTTATTCAATTTATGAATAAAATTCTAATATTTAAGTTTTCGTGTCATTTAATTAATTCGTTTTCTATTTACTTTTATTTTGCAGTTATTAACAATAAATGAATAAGTTTTTGTTTTTGTTTTTTTTATTCGAAAACGTAAAAAAAAAATGTTTACACTTTTAAATTTGATTTTTGGTTTCAATCATAGTAGTACGATTGTATTACACCCCATTGTTAGTGCATTCGCCACTGATATAATAACACTAGAAGCTATTACTATTATTATTATGATTATTTTTATTAAGTGTATTTTTTTTATATTAAAGGTTTTTTCAAAAATAAATTCGAAATTATTATTGTTATCATTATTATGATTATTTGTATTAAATCTAGTTTTATTTATATTAAGTTTTTCAAATATAAAATCAAATTTATTGCTATTATCTGTATTATGATTGTTTTTATTAGGTACAGTTAGTTATTTTCATATACTTGTTTACGTAAGTATATGGTGTATATGTATCCTTGGGGTCGTAAATGTAAATTTTGAATTTACGACCAAAAATTATGTAAAAAATCGTTGCTAACTGAACCTGGTCGTAAATGTGAAATATGTGTAAAGTAAACGTCAACTATGCAAACTAAATTTTTTTTAATTTTATTTTTTTTTTTGTAAATTAATTTAATTTTAAATTAACAGGAGTGAAACTGAAAATGAATCGCAAAGTTTGTTGTGGGACACATCCACCTTAAAACTCCTAATTTCCACAAGATTGGCGATGGAAACTCAGTTCAAAAGTGGAAAACATAAAAAAACTGTTTTGTGGGGGAAAGTTTTGGTAAAAATGAATGAATCAAGAAACATTAATTGCACACGGGAGCAATTAATGAGAAATTTTTTTAATTTGTGGGCAACATATAAGAGAATTAAACGAAAAAACAAGGAAAGTGGAAGAGATGTTTCTGCGTGGGAACATTTTGAGCAATTCGATGAGGTTTATGGAACTCGTCATAGCATCAATCCTCCATCGGAAATACTAGTTTCGACATCGTCCCAGGTTGAAAATATTTCGCAAGAGGCAACTCAACCAGCAAAAAAAAACAAAATGTAATGAAACATTACAATTTTTAAAAGAAGAATCTGAAAAAGATGATGAAAAGTATGTACATACATATCGCTCATTTGCGAGAAGACCGTCATAACTCAAAAACCGTCTTTTTTGGTAAAACGACTTTGAATGTTTTAAGTTGTTATAGTATTATGAAAACTAATTTTATCTAAATTGTGTATTCCAGAAACTAAAATTCAATATGTTTATAACAATTTTGTAAGTTTTCGATTAATTTAAAATGTATTTTTACTTACTTATCTAAGCCATAAAAAAATCAGTTTTTAGTTATGACGTTCTTTCTGCGAAATTTTTTCCAAGTCCTGAAATATTTAAAGATATGACATTATTGTTAAAAATATAAATAGGTAATGATGCAATTTTTTCCAATACTTGAGTTACGTTTGTGTATAAATAAAATAGCTAAACAAAATTTATTTTAAAAATTTTTATTAATAAAAACTAAAAATATTGTTCATAAATTCAATTTGAACATAATTAAAACAAATAACGATTATAAAAATAAAAACAAATTCATTTTGAACATAGTAATAAAAAAAAGAACTTTAAAGTAATCTTAAAGTACTAATAAAAAAAGGTACTTTTAATCACATTAAGTCTTAATTAATTATAACAATTATTATAAGTTTTCATAAAAAGATCGATAAAATCTTGAAATATGATTTTTGCTTACTAGATGCATTAAATCAGTCTTCTTTTTTCGGATATTCCTGGTTTGGAATTTTACATATTCTGTAAAAATAATGTTGGGGAGCTTTTTCGTCTTGCTAATTACAGCTTCTTCAAAATTTTCGTCCATATACGATGTTTTAAAAAAAATTGTATTTGGAGTTCTCTTTTCAAATCTTGCGATTTTTATATCAAGAAATTTAATAAGTTCATTGTTCCATTTTTTGTAATTTTAAATGACATGTTTGTTGAAATTTTTTTATGTTATAAAAGTCCTCAAAGCATAATTCATTGACTTTGAACCGTTCTCCGGTTTTTTTTGCAAGTTTTATTGTTAAAATGAATGCATCTGTTGTAAATAGTGGACCACTTTTTAATTGCTTTTTTACTTCTCTCTCAATTAAAGAATGCGCTGAGTCCCCCTCATTCTGGGTGTGATCTTTTATTAAATATTTATGAGTTATACTTTCAATATTTAACTTACGTGCTGCATACAAATATAAGGATAACATAAATTTGTTTTTTTGCTGTCTTGGACAATTATCGGAATAAAAAATGAAGTTACGTTTGCCTTTTATGGATAGATCTTGTAAATATTTGAGGACGCAGGTTCCTAATTCATTTATGCCTCTTTAGGCATTTGATTCATCCCATACATAACACTCTTCAGTATTTTCAAGCATATTATAAATGGTAAAATTTAAAACGTTGAGCTTAGATTTATAATAAAAGACCGATACGTCTCCTTTTGGCAATTGCATTACTGCTTGCAAATCGTAGACTGCAACAACTACGTCAACCTTTTTTTTATCATTTTCCTTTTCAACCCTTGATAGTTTTTTCTCATCTAAGCGCTGATCGTTATGCATTGCATAAAATAAATGCAATTAATAAGCATCGCAGACGTCGCACAAATCTTTTTTGGGTTGAAAAAACGGCTGTTAAATTCTTCTGTGAAGATTCTGAGATTCAAAAAATTACGCTGACAATATCTGGCTCTGCCTCTGATGGTGCTTGCGTTCTTGATTTTTTAGCCAACTCGACCATTAATTTTGAACGAGAGTTCATAACAGTATTAATAGACTAACAAAGCGATCATAAAAGAAATTATTTAGAATGATAAATACTTGAATGGTCACAAAAGTTACGATATGTCTCTGCAAAAATAGCGTCATAAGTATAAATAGTTTAAAAAACATCATGAATTCAGAAAACATTTTTAGCAAAAACAGAGTCATAAGTAAAATAATACAAAATTAATAATAACATTAGAAAAATATTATTTCACGATAACGTCATAATAGAAAATAAAACAACCTGGCAAATTAAAAATCAAAAAAAAATTTTTAACAATATTGTCATAACAAGAAATAACACAACTAAAAAAAAAATATTTTTCTTCAATAACGTCATATTTCGAAATTAATCCAAAGCAATTCACGCATATCTTTGCAGAAATAAAGTCATACCTCAAAATAATACTTTCTAAATAATAAAAAAAAAACAAAATTAACAATACATACCTTAGCAATATCGTCACAACACAAAATACAACACTTCTTTTAAAAAAAGTATGCACCCTTATTACTCAACTTCTAAGCCATAACTGAGATCAGACTGTATTGAAACAAAATAACTTCTCAAATATACTAACTCCATATGGATTGAATTATTTGAAAGAACTCACTCAAAACAATATTTTGTAGTACTCAGGTCAAATATGACAAATTTTGAGTTATGACGGTCTTCTCGCAAATGAGCGATATATCGTCGGCTTAGTGCTTGTTTCGGACAAACGCCATTTTTACATTTTTTGTTCTAAATATGTTTTCTAGTGTTTATGAGGGTGATCTTTCAGAATTTCTTATCGGATTTGTCCTATCTCCAATAAGTTTTGAGATATGTTATGTCCGTTTTCGTACAAATCCACATTTTTTAAATCTTATTATTGCTTATTTCGGATAATTCCATGTCTTTCGGATTTGTCCGCCTGCCACCATATAGTTTTCTAAAAATTGGTTGAGAAAACTTAAGTCGGACAACTACATTTCCAATGGAAATGTCCTAACATATATATATATTGTTTTGTTACTTATTTCGGCTTAATCCATTTATTAAATGACTATATTGTGTTAAACCTATTTAATATATCCGAACAAATAAAAAATCATATCAGTGCTTATTTTGGACAAATGCATATACTTTTACATATCAGTTAATTGTTAGCGTGGAGTTGTCCGAAAAGGAAATATTTTATTGTACTTTAATTTCGTACATCTCCATTTAACGAGAGTGAGAGTTTATAAAAAACTATAAAAGAGAAGACAATATTTTTTACATTAGTCATTCTTTCGCCAAGCATCGAAGCGTGAGGTTGTGTTGAACAATGGAATCACCACCACCAGATTTGTCGTTAGAATTAACTAAGTAAGTGTTTTTGTTCTTATATAAATTATTAAATGATATTTATTTTATTTATTATGCATTTTAGTATGATGGAATCGATTTTTGGAAGTAGTTCTGAAAGTGAATATCTCGTTTCAGCTGCAAAAGGAAGAGGGAAGTCATTACAGGAAGGAATTGCCTCAGAAAACTCCATAATTGACTTTTCAGGTAAAATTTTATTTTGTTTTTATTTAGTATGATAATCTATTATTAATTCACTAGCTCCGTTACCCGTCATAAATGACGGAAGTTGTATATGTATAACTTTTAATAAACTATGTAAATAATAACAAATAAGAACATTTTTCATAATTATTAATAAATTTATTGGGTGAAAGATAATATCTTTTGAATGTGGCCTCCTTTTATTTATTACAGATGACGATCTAATTAACGATCCAAATTTTTCTCCCCAAACTGAAGCGAATGAAAATAGACTTTCCACTAAATTCAGTGATATCAGTGGTAAAAATATTTTAAATATTTAATTATAAAAAATTTAATTGAATTGTCTTACTAGATTTTTCCGAGAGAGAAAATTCAAGTTTAAGAAGTTTACCATCCAGTCTTACTACAAATTCGACACCCAAAAAAAAGGAAACGTAGACAACCAAAATTATGGCAGCGAAATATCAAAAAGAAGCTCAGAGAATCTGGACAGCCCTATGTTAATGAAAAGGGTAAGTCATGGGAGGAAAAACAAATGAAACCTGGCTGTAAACACACCTGCTTCTTTATGTGTTCAAGGATTTTTGGTGAAAACGATAGACAAAAAATTTTTGATTCGTTTTGGAGTCTAAGTGACGATGAAAAAACCATGTTTTATTTTAAATATGTAAAACAAAAAGCTGTCAAATCAAAATAATATTTATGTTCAGGTTTAAAAAACTGAAATAAATTTATTTTTTAAATAAAGGTGAATTTACTGGTTCGGATAGATTTAGCCGAACTCATGCGCATGCATAAATTTTGTATGAAAAATGACAGAATTCACATTTTCATACAAAATTTATGAGTGCGCATGAGTTCGGCTAAATCTATCCGAATCAATGAATTCATCTTAAATGTAGAATAAACTAAAAACTGCCAAATCAAAATAATATTAATCTTTTGTACTTAAGGTTAAAAAAGTGAAATAAATTTAATTTATTAAATAAATGTATATTATTTTCTAATTAAACATTAAAAATTATTGATCTTAATTTATTTCTTGTTTCGGACAATTCCAAATGCATTCGGACAACTCCATGAACGCATAAATAAAAATTTCTAAGTCATGGGATTTAGCCAATGGTGAAAAATCATGCTCTTATAAAAAGCTTCATAACTTACATCAAACTTAACTTCAATCCTTAAAATTTTCAAAATTAATAAAAAACTATACTTTCATTTAATACCGAAAATTTTATTAAAATCTATAGAGCAGTTTTTGAGTAATTAAACTTTAAACTTTAAACTCGTTTTCCCAAAATTCTGGTCGTTGGCGCTTGTCCGAAATAAGCACAAAGCCGACGATATACATTTTATTTCTTACCTTCACTAAAGATAACTGCTCTTTTTAGATTTGAAGAACTTGTTAAAATCGAACACAAAAGATTAGAATTAGAAGAGAAAAGACTCGAAATGTTGCAGTCAATGCAAGATATATTAAAACAAATGATATCGAATCCTGATACGCGTAGTGCCCGATAATTTCTAAACAAAATTATAATTTATGTATCTATATAGAATTTATATATACATAATATGTACATATATATATAACAAAGGCTGTGAATTTATGCCTGCTATTGTTTTTTATTTTCGTTTTTAATTTTGCCCGTTTGTCGTGGCTATAAATATAGTTTTAAGTTGTTAAAATTTAACAAAATATTTTAACAATGGGTGTGAATTTGTGCCTACTATTTATTTTTTATTTTTGTCTTTGTTTTGATGTGGTTATGAAAATAAAAAGCCATTTTAATTTCAAAAATATATATATATATATATTATGTTAAAAAGAGAATTAAATGAATACAAAAATTTAAAATTTAAAAAGATTTATTTAGTTTTAACACTATAACTATTTCGAAAAAATGTTTGTTTTAGCTAGAAAATAATATCACCAATCTGTTCCGAATCGTATTCCCACTTTCGGTATTATTCTGTATTTCTTCCCAATTTTCATTTGCATCAATATTAGTATCTGCAGTAAAAATATTTGTTTCACAATTACTTCCTTCATTTTCAAGAATTAAGTTGTGTCACGATACATGCCATAATTGTTTGTTTGGCATATTTCATATTCTTCATATCAATGTGTTTTAAAATTCTAAACATGCCTTTTAAACGACCAAATGCTTGCTCGATGCTTACTCTTGTGGAACTGTGGATGAAATTAATTTTTTTTTGTCCCTCAGTTAAAAAACCATTATCACGAAATGGCACAATCACAAAATTCGACAAAGGGTATGCTGAATCTCCTAATAAAAATGTGTCGTCTATAAGTTTTCGTTTGCCTTCTCTTAAATCTTTTAACAAAGGACTATTTTCCCACATAGCAGTATCATGACAGCTACCTGGATATCCTACAAAGGCATCTATAAATCGCAATTTACTATCGCAAACGCCTTAAAATATAAAATTTGAAAGGAGTTTATTAAGGTTTCATTACAATCTTACCTGTAAAATAACTGAATAAAATTGTTTTCTATTGAAATAGCTTATTGTATCATTTTGCGGCTTACTAATAGGTATGTGGGAACCGTCAATACAGCCCATAACGAAAGGAAATGGATTCTGGCGTAAATTTTGAAGTGCACAGTTTCGCTGTTCTTCGTTGGTACTTGGCCATTTAATAAATTCATTTCGTAATTCAAATAAGTATTTGGAAACTTCTAAAAATGCTTTAACTGTTGCTCCTTTTCCAACATCAAACAAATTCGATATTTCTCGAAAGTACAGCCCGTGCTTAGACGCCAAATCGTTAATAATAAAGCTGTTCTTAAATTTAATTTAGGACGCCCTTTTGTTTTTATTTTCCAAAATGGCTTTAATTTTAGAATCAACACCTTAATATAAAATAATTTGCAGTTCAAATTAAAAGTTAATACATTTTTTTTAATATTTTTTAAATTACCTCTAAAGTACCCTTTGACATCCTAAAATGACTACGAAATACATCTTCGGGAAATCCATTAATAGTCTTAACAAAATTTTTCACCTTAGAAATGTTTTTATTTTTCTTTTTATTTAATAATAGTTTTATTCTTTCTTTTCTCTTTTTTTTTTGTTAATAAATAATGGTTTAATATAGAAACATTTGGTTCAAAAGTATTATTTAATTCAATTATACTTTGTAAAATACTTGATTTTATATCCATTGCAAAACTAAAAAAATTTTACTTTTCGACCACAAAAATTTATTTGTAAATTAAATGTCTACTGATTGCAAATTGTTTGGTCTTAAAATCATAATAAATGTCAAATGGCATATTTTACGTCAAAAAGTTTACATTTACGACCACACCTTATATATGTATATTTTTTGTTTTAAATTATTTTCGACCAAAACGTTGTCGTTTGTTTAAATTAAAGTATTAAACACTTTTTTTATTATTTTATGCAAAAATATGGATGTATGTATGTACTCCAGAAAGAAAATCTTGTATGATTTACTTTTTATTTTATTTTACTTATAATTTGTTTTATTTAATAATTAAATTGGAATTCAGTTATCAATAATTTCCATTTAATTTTTTTTTTTTTTTTTAAATCTCCTATGGAGATTAAATAACTTACTATTTTTCAATTCTATTAAGAAAAACCAATTTGTATTTTGATTAACAAAAAAATATTTTCCTCTATGAGAAATTTTTTCTTTTTTACGTTGGGTGCCAGTTAAGATTTAAAAAAAATCATGTGTTACGATTTAATAAAAATCTCCGCGTTCTACTTCAACCGGTTCAGTGGTAGAAAGCAATATATTATTTTTATTTTTAAAATTAATTATTTTTCTTACATTGTATATTCAATAATGATCGTATCGCTTACCCGGAAGAACAGTGACGTAAGTGCAAAATGATTTGTCAGAAATCAGAAATCGGTTCGTCAGAAATCGCGATTGAATTTTTATAATTTTTTATATTTGCATTAACTTTATTGAAAAACTAGGATATAATAACGGGATTATATTTAATTATCAGTAAATTTTCTCTAGTTTTATGTTTTTCAAAAAAAATTAAAATCCAAGGTCCGTTGACGTGGAAGACCTTACAGTTATGTCATTGTACTTCTAAGAAGTTGTATAATATTAGCATTTATGACACAAATTATAGACGCAAAGACACAATATTTTGTAATAAAAATTAAAAAAAACATTAGTTATTTTAAAACAAATTAATATTTCAGTCTTTATTAAAAAATTATAACTTAAATGAACATTTCAGTTCCTATTAAAAAAAATTAAAACATAAAATATAACAAAAAACATAAACTAAACAAATCGTTAACATTATTAAAAGTTACAATCACAAATTATTGTAAAATGATTCGTAGAACCTAGGAATCATGTTATTATTTAACAAACTTTGTAAGTCCTTTTTCTTATTTTCACTTATTGGTATTTTTGAATAGTATGCGGGCTTTATGATAATATTTTGCAACGTATTCATTTCGGAAGCACTTCCAGTAACTTTTTTAATCTGGACCTCTTCCCAATTCGTCTGCTTATAACTCGTTTTATAAAAGTATTTATCACTTGCTTTAACTCTTTCAGAGGCAAGGGTTGAAATAAAGTGAAAAGTAAAAATTTTTTGGTTACATTTTGTTTAATTTATTCATTTGAAACTAAAAATAAAAAATATATACATATATCCTTAAAAAGTCCTGTGTAAGGATGTAGTATAAAAATTATACCACCGCCCAAATAAAGATGCATTTACTGATGAAAATCATTAAAGCAACTTTTAGTTTTGCTCAAGCACAAAGGAATGTTACACGTTGAGCACATCCAATTGGTTCGTCTTTGATGACCTTTTTTACTGCAATGACCACATCGACGAAGACTTGTCCTGATTGGTTGATGACTAGAGCCAGCTTCAATTATAGACCGTTCAATATATGGTTTATTTTTTTTTATTTGTATGATTTTTTTTGTAATTGTCTTTTTAGTATTTTGTGGCGTGTTCATTAGACTCCGAATTATATCTAACTTGAATTCTTTGAGGGGCTCACAGTTGTCAAGAAATTTTGATATAATGTATGCATTTATCACACATACATCGAGAAAGTGGAAGAAAATTCGAGGCCACCATTTTTTACTTTTCCTATCGATCTCATAGTATTTTTTTAATTGATCAAATTTATCAATATTATTCATATGCTAATTATAATCAGCTATTATCTGCGGGCATGTAACCTCTTCCTGAGTTTCATCAACTTTTCGCCTCAGAACTGTCGTTAGCTTAGATGGATCATGAAAATTAGACAATACAGTGACTGCTCTTTTGTCTTTCCACTTTAGAAATAACAACCCAGAATCGCTTGTGCGCCAGTCATACTCTCCGCGGGATAATTTATTATCAGCCTTCAAATCTGATGGTAAGAACTTTCTTGTTACTTGAACAGTACCGCAAGCATATATTTGTTTTTCCTTCAGTTTTATCATAAGGTTATGAGTTGTAAAATAATTATAGAAATAAAGTTCGTGATTTTTGCCACCAAATGGTGAACTCAAGTCTAAAACAACATTTTCCCAGATTTCAACCCAGATTTCTTTGAACTTCATTACCTTTCTTTCCTGTATATATATCAAAGTTACATATATAGCCACTTTTATCGCACAGCATCCAAACTTTATAACCCCTTTTTATTGGCTTTTTCGGCATATATTGTTTGAGTGAGCTACGACCTTTGAACTTAATCATCGATTCATCAATAGCAAGTAGTTTTCCAGGATCAACTAAGTTCTGAATACGGTTTAGCAACTTATCTAGCAACGGTTTCACTTTATACAGCTTATTGAATTCAGGAGATCCCCTTGATGGCGCCATAGAGGAATCATTCAAGTGAATATGACTGAGCAGCCAACTGAACCTTTTCACAGACATACGGCTAGATATGTAGGAATCATTGATTTCTGGTCGACTTGATCAGTAATCTCGATAGCTCGGAAGAGGTTTAATACCCATCAGAAAGTTTATTCCAATAAATAATTTTATCTCGGCACTATTGGTTGGTATGTATTGTTTTCCAGTTTGTGTAGCATAAAGATTTGTTTGAAACACAATATTATCTATAATTTTGTTGTCATATGTTCATTAAATATATCTATAGGACTGTGTGATGGTAAACTTTCAATAATTTGGGAAGGTCCATAATTATTTTCCATAAATGGTTCATTGATTAAATCTATGCAATGTGTTCCCCATTTAGGCTGTGGTATTGGTAGTGTTATTTCGGGCTGAATAGTTTGATCGCCGAATTCGCTTGATGGTAACGTAATCACTGGTGGCTCGTTATTTTCCTCAAAACAAGTCTGATCTTGGGAATCTGATTCTTGATCAAGTAAAAAATTTATATCATTTTGTAAAATGTTTTCTTCATTTACATCATCATTGAAGACAGAACAAATGGATTCAAGATCAGATGGTATTTCTGCGATCTCTTCATCATCCACGAATAGACACCTCAATATTTGCTTCTCCGACAAAGATTTTTTATTCATTATGTTCTTATCATTCTAAAAATTGTTCATGTAATCACTATAAGTTCACTTTTATTATGAAAAAAAGTTTCTTACCATTTACTTTTGATCAAATAAATAACTGTTAAAATTTTTAATATGCGCGACGGTATAAAATTTATACCACTTTATTCAAACACAAAATATTTTTTATTGCGAATATGTGCGGTGTTACGAAATTTATACCACCGTATTCAAACTGTTATAACTTTTATTTTTTTGCACTAAATTTTACCAAAACTCAACTGCACGTTCCAATGCACAATTCTTAGTGAAATTTTTAATATATTTATAGACATTCTAATAGAAAAAACAACAAAAAATCAAAGATAAACAAAATTATTCTGAAAAAAATAAAATCCGTTATTTCATGTCTCCATAATACAGACACACTTGACCATAATACAGACATCAGGTGTTCTTTTTTATTTTTATTTTTGTAATACGCAGTAATTAGAAGTATAACGAAATAGTTTTCGTTCATAGAAATATATATGAATGATAATATAGAAAGATAACTCAGAAAATAGGAAACAACTTTAGTGGTATATATCATATACCACCGCCCTTGAAAGAGTTAACAAAACGCAACATTTTAGTTTGAGATAATTCAATATTTAGGTCAGTAGCATTTTTTGATAAGTTAAAGGCCATCTCATCACATAATTGACTTAAATCAAGAAAATCTTTGTATGTCATTTCTTTTACAATAAATGGATTTCCTGTTTTCTTTGCGGTCCTAATTACGTAAACTAATTGGTCTGGTACAAATATAGGACCAAATTTTTTTTACTTTTTTTAATGATCTTTCAATAATGCTATGTATCGCATCTCCTTCATTTTGCGTGTGACCCCGAATAAGATATTTATGTGTAATAGATTTGGTTTCAAACTTTTGTACTGCGTACAAATATATTGCAACTAAGAATCTGAAAGTAAAATTTTATAGAAATTATTATAAAAAAAAACCTGCTACTAATGTTTTATAAAAATTTGTTTCGTTTACCTTTTTTTTGCTGCCCTGAACAGTTGTCGGAATAAAACACAATGTCAGAACCAGGTCGAGTATTGGCGATTTCTTTGATAAACATCAAAACACAAAACCCAATTTCTACAGCACCTCTTCGCCCCAAACTTTCGTGCCAAAAATAGCATATATTGCGGTCCTTAATAATTTCCGATATCTAAAAAATCAAGGACGTACGTAGTTTTGAAAAATTTGGTATTTCTAATAAATATTATTTGATACTTACAGTAAAATTGAAGCAGTTTAACGATATATAAAAAAACGTATAACGATTTATAAAAAAAAAGCCGACGTTTGCCCCGTTGGCACTGGTAGAACGGCTTGTAAATCGTATATAGCTAAAATCATGTTAGAACCATTTTTTTTAGCCTTCTTCTTATCTTCTGCTTTTTCAGCACGACTTAACATTTTCTCTTCAAGATAGCATTTTTATAGACTTCGCACACATCACATGGATCTTTTTTTGGAATAAAAAACCCAATATTAAATTCGGTTTATTAATATCGGTTTTGCAATTTTTCTTAATATTAACTTAGGATTGCAAGAATGTTCAATATAGAAGTTATTTTTAGTAATACCAGAAGTACTTGGCTGCGGCTCAGCATCACTCAAATTAGGTACAATATTTACTGATTTACATTTACAAATTATTATTATGTCCAATAAAAAATAAAAAATCAACAATGTATTGATGATGTATTTATTAAATAATTGAATTTCTCATTTACCTATATCTGAAATTTTATTCTGTATCACTTCCAATAATGGCGTATTATTTGCATTTCCTGAAGTACTACGTGCAATCTCATTTTTCTCCCTTGCTAACTTTAATATTTTTCTAGCTCGGTTCATTTTGTACAGCAGTTTCTATTTATTAGTTTTATTAGTTGCACTTTTCTCTAAAACGTTAATCAGAAAACCAAAAAAATTATTGCGAAATAAAAATTAACAAACTATGACATTATACTAAACAAACGCCTGCTATAATAGAAAAAATAACATATCAACAATGACTCAATAAACATTTATGTCGTTGTTCCACTAATTAATAATGCACTAACTAATATATTTTTTGTTGCAAAATGACACAAAAAACAATAATGTCATTGTTTCACGTTGTTGAAGCAGAAACGATGTTTTTTATTCAAATTTTCAAACACAACTGTAGTTTATGTCAGTATTCTTTTGAACATTTTATTGAAAACTAACTTTGTCAAAAGTTACACAACTGCGATTTAGCGGCATTTATATTATACCACAATTACGTTAATGTTGCACTAGAAAATTTACTACTTTTGAGGACTTTTGACATAAATAACTAGAAATTGGAAAATTTTGCACTTACGTCACTGTTCCTCCAGATAAGCGGTATGATCTTTACAATTTAATTACAGTTATTTTTCTTATATTCTAATAGTAATATCGTATGATCTTAAACCACAGTTGTCACTGGTTTAGAAATAATAGATGCCAGTGACGACGCGTTTATCAGGGGCGTATCGATTAATCGGTGTTAGCTTACATGATTATTGTATCCTATTTGTACCTCTATATATGTAATTTAAATATCTTACGCTCGTTTTATTAAAGAAAAAAAAGGATACCTTTGGATACTTTATTTTTTTAGAATTGAATACGTTTTTTTTTTGTCGAGTGGTAACACTGGTCAAAACAGGGCTTTCTGGATAGATTAATACAAACTCTTATGTATACGTAATTTTTCCATTATTACAAGATTTTAATCTAGATATTAATTATAAACTATGATCGATAGAATTTATACTTACGTATTTCGAAGAATTTGCCAACATTAGATGTTTTGATTCGTCCAGTTCCTCTTTTGTTTTTACAGGGAAATAAGGTGCTGAATCTCCGATGCCAGCTTGTTTATTAATTGCTTGATTTAATAACGAAAGAATTTTTCCCTGATTTTCTATTATTTGTGAATTTTGGCTTGGTTTTTCGTCTATGCTGTCGTAATTTGATCTGTTAATACAATTCCTACTCCTGATTTAGATTTCAATGGCGAAGAAAAAAAACTACATAAGTTTAAATACCATTTCCCAACTACAAATCGCTCATTTTCATTATTTTCTCTAAATTTTTCAATTTTCATCGGTATACAGGGGAATATACAACAATTATTATCTGGCTCAAACTATCTGTATTCATAGAATTTTCATCTAATTTTTAATCAAAAGATATGTTTAACACTATTTACACTGTGAAATGTTATATAAACATGAAGTTGGCGATTAGATAAATTTCCATTTAGTTCCCACCAGACATTTAATAATGTAATAAAATTATATAAAAAAATTTTTGTCACTTACGAGGTATCACGTACATAAACAGTATTTGATCTATTTATAATTGAAATTTTCTTTGGCATAGCTCTTGATGTTTCAATTTGTGTACTATGTGCTTCACATATATTCGAGATTGAACTTTCACTCTCGAATAAATCGGCAGAATTTCGTTGGTTGGTTTTCTTGGCCTAGTGAAACAATTTAATTATTTTTTTGTATAAATTTATACAAAAAATTAAAACTTACATTAATTTTTTTAAGAATACTTTGAGTTGGATATAAATCCAAATCTGTTTTTTCAATCGGCTCTTCAATAAGTTCGCACATTTTACTTTCGACAAATTCTCCAAACATTTCTTCAAATAAATAATCCAAACTAAATTTTTGCTATTCTTTTAAAAGCTAAAATTTCAAATGGATTTTTTTATATAAAAAATATAATCTGATAATAGTAAATATATGTAATATAAGTTATATAAAAAATAAAATCGTAAATTATTGTTAGGTGGATACTTAATTAATTGGAAATAAATCTTAAAAAATAAATTAGTGAAATCTCGTTACCAATTTTACGAGTTATCACAGAGAATTGTGTAAGAACATGCTACATGTACATAATATTAGAAGGCTTAGGTTATTCTTTGGTTTTCAAAGTTACACATAACGAACATTTTTAATTTTACGTTGAATTTACATTTAATATATTGATTATTTATCAATAAAATTAAAAAAAAGCTTACCTCAAATTCTGATTATTTAAAAATTTATTAAAGCTATTAATTTGTAAACTAATTTGTTTTGTATTTATTTAAAAAACAACCACAATATTTATCACTTATTAATTCATTTTATTATCACAACAACTGGGAGCTCATAATGTTTTCAATTTCAAATAGAAAAAATGGTTGTTTTTACCAAAAAACAAAAACCGCTATATTATCTAGACATGTTTCCAATTTTACATAAAATAAACTTTAATAAAATAAAAAACAAAAATCTTTTTTGGTTAACCAGACTACAGTGTTATAATTTTACAAATTACCTGCACATTACTTTGTAATGTAGTTTTGAAAGTAGTTCGTATGAAGTTAGATTGAAAAGTAACACATGAAAGTTTTAACACTTTTCATTGATGGAATTTGAACTAGTGCAAAAATTTGCGACTGGATTTGGTGTGAAATCTAATCCAATTAAGTTTATTAAATAAATTGTCAATTTTTCTTAAAAATTTGGCTGTATTCATAGCAATTTGCTTTGTATTTTCACTAAATACATCTCTTTGTATTAGCACTTCTATTCCAGCAGCAACACTTCTAGAAAAAATTTGAGTTGCTTTCTCAATTTTTTGAAAAGAATTCGGTTTAATATGAGCTTCAGATAGTTTCGTACATAATCGAGCAACATTTATAGAATCATAAGTATATAATTTCACAATAACAGACCAACTAACTGTACCATCCGCAGTATTTAAATCGTATGAAATTAGTATATTTCTAAATGATTCTATTAAATGTGGTACATCAAAACTTAAATGAATGAATCTTTCCTTGTAAGTAAAATTTGTTGATTGACTCAATTGTGAATATAAATTTGTATTTGAAGTGGTCTGACCGCAAGTATTTATTTTTGTATTTACACCCAAATTTTGGTAAACATCAATGCATTTCAAAATATTTTCTTTCAAAATTACTCCTGGACAAGAGTCACCAGATAAAATATAAAATAAGGGTATTTCAAAATCACCTGATAAAATTAAAAGACTATTAAAAAAAGCTAATTTAAATTATTTGAAAATCACGGTATTTCAAAGGTTTAAATGCGTTTGTTAATAACTTAAAAGAAATTAAATTCAATGGTAAAAAACCGCTTTAACTAAATTATTAAATTTTTATAATATTACATTTTATTTTTACTTTAGAATAATTTTTATTTATTTAGCACTAAACACAACACATCATTAACGAACCACCATTTTCGCGGAACTACCTTTGGTATTTATGTGGTGGTAAAAGTTGTTCACGGCTTGTTTCACACACACTATCGAAAGTTCCGACTGGCTGACATTAAAAAGTTATTTTATTAGTATCGTAACTGAAATCAGCTCATATCAAAGACAAAATATTCTTTTTTTAATTTTAACTGAGAATCAAACCAAAGTCTTGTGTTTTTGGCACTTCTCAGTTTTTTTCTTTTAAAACAGAAAAGTAGCAAATAAAAAAGTGTATCATATTTTGTTCGCATTTATAGATCTCTGTATTAGTCTATCTATGGTAATACTTCGATTTCTTTTTACGATTCTATATTACTTTTTCTATAGGGGTAAGTACGTGACTCATATGATTTCCTTGATTGCAACGTAAGAGAAGAATTTTTTATAAAAAAATTAAATACATTTGTTAAGTTAAAATTATTTTGTATCTATGTTTTTTATTTACATATTTTCATAAATATTTTATAAAAAAAATATTAAATTATTATTTTTCCTATTTTGGTAAAGATTCTGATTGTAAATATTTGCCGGCCATAACTATTGTTTTTGAAGCTTTTCTGCAAATATTTTAAAAAAATCGGTTTTTATGTACTTTAAAGCAAGCTCTTATTTGTTTTACATTCTCCGTTTCGGCAAAGCCATCTTTTTTTATAGATTCTATAATTAGAGTTAAAAAAAATATTTAAATACGAGTATTTAGTAGAATTATTTGAAATAATCTGTATCAAAACTTACTGAAAATAGTATTATTCAAAGCCTTATATTATTTAAGAGAATTTTTCCCGCAGACTCCATCACAATTATATGTTTTTATTATTTCTGGCCCAAAAAGTCTGTGGAAATTTTTCTGAATCCCATCAGGTGCTATTATTGATTTTATAATTAAAACCTATAAAGAAAGTTTAATAAAAGAAAAAAATAATAACATAAATTAAAAATTGAAATTATTTACGTATTTTTCAACATCAGCTTCCGATATATTTTTTTTCAGCTTTATTAATTCACTTTCGTTTGAAACAGGGAAAAATGTTTCCTCATTTTCAGTGAAACTAAGGCTATGACGTACACCTTGTTTAAAGAATTTCTATATTTTGATCTAAAAATACGTTATTATAAAAACTAGTCAAATATCCGTTAGTACGTAACTTTTTCCTACCGTCATATATAGTGAAAAACCAAAATTAGAGCATTCTAGGTATAGCTATATGCATTCTAGGTATAGCTATAGGCATTCTAGACATTCTAGATCTAAACTATATTTCTTACAGTTCTATTCTCTTCGGTTACAATTTTCAAATGATTTTTATTCCCAGTGCGCGACATCCCGACATATAGTTGTCCATGTGGAAAAACTGGTGTATCAAGTAAAAGACAAAAGACAGAAGGTCAAAATTGAGAGTTTGACCTTCTTGTTGATGGTCATTGCAAAGGTAGCTCGGTCGGGAAACTGGCGTCTCTTAAAAACGCATGGTGTAGTTCCAATATTTTTTTTAATTTAAAATATAAAACCGCTACAACATCAAACAGTATAGACATAGAATACAGATATAGATATACACATATATAAGTGTATTTTATTTAAAAATATATTTTTTAACTACTCTTTATTTTTTTTAGAAATTAGGAAAACCAAAAAATTAGAAACTTCTGTTTTTTTATTTTAAAATACAAAAGACTAGAATATCAAATGTCAATAGATAGATATAGATATATTCATATCTTACATAGGTACATTTATTATTTATCTGTAATATTGCACTAATATTATTATTAACTACTGTTTATTTATTTTTTTAAATTAAAAAACACTAAAATATTAAAATTAAAGGAAACTAATATAGTTATTGTTTTTTATTTACAAATAAAAAACCACTACAATTATGTTATATAATTTACGGTACATATTATAATACCTTATGTAGGTAGATGCACTTATTTTATTACATAAATACAGTATTATTATTATATTTATGTTGTTAGTTAATTATGTTTTTTTAGTTAATATTTTAATATATAAATCTTAATAATTTTAGAATATCGTTTATAAAGTAATTTCAAATAGCAAAAATTGTTAAAATATAAAAAACATCAACACATTTATACATGTGATATATAAGAAAAAAAATTCTTATTATATGATGATGTTTCGGCATCAAATCAACTCACTATTAGGTACCGTTTAGACATCAAGATTTTGTTTGTACTGTTGAAAGTTTGACTGTCCTGTAAACGTTGTTCCACAAATTTTGACACCCGACTTTGTTTAATGAAAAAAATTGATAATAACAATTAGTACTAAACTACCTACATTTTATAAGATTTTTTCAACTTTTTCTTAATTGTATTTTTGCATTTTTTTTTTGTGGTATTTTTTTTTATTATTTTATTTGTTTATAATTTTTAATTTCTATATTTAAAACCATTGTTTTTTCTTTAACCCTTAGAAGACCGGAAAAAAAAAACGTAAAAAACTGGTTGTGTCCAACGGACACATATATGAAAAATAGTAAGAAAAAGCTTTATTTATATATACATCTTTTAAAAGTAAATCATTTTTTTATACATTGATAATATTGTTTTCTTCGAATGTTCCGTACAAACTGGTAAACAGCAGTTCTCACAAATTTGCTTGGAAGTTGTGGATATTTTTGGTGGACAAAAATTACATCTTGTCTTTTTTCGAGGAGGTTCCAAATCGGTAATACTGCAGCTATTTTCAGGCTTAACTTGAAGTAGGGTTAATATTTCTTTTTGCTGCTTGGCACATATGCCTCTCATACTTCTTCGCCTAATTTGAGGTGTTACCAAACTTCTAGCAACTGATCTCAAAAAATGTTTTCAAGACAGTTTACTTTCTGGATGACATTTCTTCCACAGTACTTGTGCAGCTATTCCTCCGACATCAATCAAATTTTGGAAATATGCCAAAGGCCATCTATTTGTTTTCCTACGTACTGTATAGTTATGAGCCATCTGATCTAGTGTATCTACACCACCTTTTTTTTTGTTATAAAACAAATTTATTTCTGATTTATTACTTCTTTCTACAGTATCGGTTTTATGTTTAGTGGAAAGTAAAATTACTGCACGATTTGGTTTTGGAACATTTGAAACCAAAGTGGCATTCTTTCGAAATCCGAAAATATTAGTCTGCGCAGGTCTGTTTTTATTAGGAAGAAAATTTTTCGGAATATATTTTTTATTTTTGCATAATGTTCCAACAGAAGTTAAACCGTTTGATAACAAAGACTCCGCTAATGGCAAACTAGTAAAAAAATTATCAAATGTTACATTCCTATTTGTATAGAAGTACGGTTCACACAATCTTTCCACAATATTCTGAGCTATGTTCGTACCTCTAGTTGAACCCTCTTTTCCTAAATATGGTATACCATAGAGTGGATAACTAGTGGCATTGTCACATATCCACCACATTTTCATGCCGTACTTATGAGGTTTACTCGGTATGTACTGCTTGAATGCGACCTCGAAAAGGAACAAGCTGCTCATCGATAGTTAAATTTTCTCCAGGTATGTATGTTTTCTTCAAATTTTTATTGAAAATTTCCCAAAAGTTTTCGTATTGGAGCCAATTTATCATTGGTTCTACGTTCGGATCTGGTAGTTCGATCATCAAATCTGATAAATCTCTGAATCAGTTTGAAGCTAGTTTTACTCATTGTTGCTCGATAAATTGGATTTCCAAAAAGTGGATCCCAAAAATCTAAAATGTTGACTTTACTCTGTTTGTTTGTTCCACATGACAATAAAAGTCCCAAATATGCTTGTATTTCTAACTTATCGAGGTTTTTCAACTCTGTTCCTAATTTTGAAGTTGCTTCAAGGTTTGTATATTTTATGATTATGTTCAAAATATTATTATCGAAAAATAAATTGAAACAATCTACTGGGTTTTCAATTACTTTTCCTGGAGGAAGAACAACTTTCTCTGACGATCCTTTGATTCTGTATTCGGCAGAATTATTAGGAAAAGGCTGTGAATTCCATTGAGTACCATCACTGCTAACATAAATAGAAATTTCGTCGAAAAGTTCATCTTCTGCTGAAGCATCACCTGTTCATCTTCCTCTTCCGAATCTGTTCTTCTGATGACTTATCAAATGCAGCATTTTCTTCTCTCTCCTCATCATCACCATATGGATTTATTTTATTTTCTTCATTTTCACTTTCGTCACTATCCAGAAAAGCTCGACTAATTTCATTTTCAGTTAGTCCTTTCGACATTATTTATTAGATTTTATAAAAGTGTAAAAATAACAGACGAATTATTCTAAAAAAACTCCAAATTACTAATTTATAAATTCAAAACTTCAAATAAACTCTTTTCTGATTTCAACCTGTTTATCAATATAATTATTCAAAATGAATCAAAAAATTATTGAAGATGAATAAAAGATGTTTGACATAACACTAGAATAGGGAATACCCTTTTTCTAAAAAATATTTTTATTTATTCGTTGAAATTTTATTCCTGTGTCTGATGGACACATTGCGAACTCTTACGTTATAAAATTCAATTACAATAATTCTACCGTTTCAAAAATAATTTATCATTATTTCTTATCAACTAATTTATTGTACTACTTGCATAAAATTAGGCGGCTAATATTTTTTAAAAATATCATCAGAAATAATATAAATATATCTCTTTAAAATTCAAAATGTGCTGGACACTTCTGGTCTTCTAAGGGTTAAGCTAAACAAATAAATAAATACTTTTTTTATTACTTTTATCAAATAAAATCTGATGTGTAAACGCTGCCTTAAATGCTATTGCGTCAACATTTATGTAGTTGATTATATAAATTGAGTAAAGTTAATAACTTACGCTAATCAATGTATTCTAAAAATGATTTTAAAATATATTTTAAGTACATAGGAATGTATTCAAAAGCTTTAAAATTATTATTCTAAATATTTTTAATCAATGCTATGCTAGCCGGTAAGAAACCGAAAGAATTACGTGTTAGCTAGGCTTATTTGACAATTCGATTTTTTTTTGTATTATTTTCTTTTCTCTTTCGTGTGTTAAAGAAATGTCCATAAAACAAAAATAATTTCTCTTTAAGAAAAACAATTCTGAAATAGATTGAAATAAAAAGGGGCAAAATAATGTACATAAATTATATTGTTTATTGTAAGGTGAAGTGGGGTAAGTGTGTTATAGAAAATACATAGTTCCAATATAATACATAGTGAACTTTTTGTTTGAGAAGATATTTAAACGATACTTTAAACACTTATTAACTGAAATACTAGTTATATTTTTTTGTACATTGGAAACTCGTAGATTATTTAGTTTGTAAATTTTGAAAGATATTTTACGGCGTCGGGGATTCTTAAACATTTAAAAATATCTAAATTATTGGTACTGGTAGGTCTTTCGGCCTGAATTTAGATTCATTTCGGAAAATGAATCTTTAGATTCGTAGGATTCAATTTCAGTAATTTTTCTATAGAGCATGATGCTAGACAAACCTTTTCTAATTATATGAGGAACCTTTCTTGGTTTGGGGCTTCTAATTTTTATGCATAAAAATTCTATTATTTTATTTATTATATTCTAGTTTAAATTTTTTTTATTAAAACTTTACAATTGTTTTTTATGTTTTTCTTTTTAATAATTTTATTTTTCAATGTTTTGAAAAATGTTCGGAGAAATCTAACGTAATTTCCAGAATTATTTCTTTATTCATTATATAGTAATAGTTAGATATTAAAAACTGTTAAAATTTTATATTAAGTATATTTTAACCAGATATATATAGTAATAACACCTTAGTTTATTCGTTAAATTTATCGAGGAAAAAGAGGAAGTTTGCCTTGTGGAGTTTGCCTAGTGCCCTTTTATAGGCTTTTGCCTGTCAACATTGTCTTTTTTTGACATTTTGGCTTTCACCAGTCAACAACATTTTGGGACGGTAGTGAATTCTTCAAATTCTATAAATAATTTAAATTATTTACATTCCTGTGTTTGTTCCACTATCGTTCCAAAGGTAGTGGTTTATTTGTTTTTTTTATTAACTTTTTTATTTTGTTTACAATTTATAATGCCTTACCCTACAAAAAATTTTATAAAAGTGGTTTTGATTACTTTTTATGTAATTAACGGTAAAGATCGGTGTGTTCTTTGTTTGTTAATTTGTCATCTTAAGTTTAGTTTAAAAAGGTATTAATTGTTATTTATACATTTCATGTATTGTGTTATTGCAAGTTTTTGGTAAAAATTATTGAAAAAACCAAATTAATTATTATGTTTGAATATAAAACTTAACCTACCTTAATCTAACTTAATCTACAAAAACTATTTACTAGGTTTTGTCTTTTGACAATAAGAGATTCTAGCTGTTGTTTAACCACCAAAACTCTCGTTTTGTAAATGTATCTTTAAAAGGAATGCACATGTCGTATTTCATTGAGTCTCTGTTAATATTGCCTGGAGTAAATTCTATTTTTTTATTCGTAGCCCGTCTATTATAATGAAATAATATAGGGACGAAATTTTGGCTTTGGATATAGCCTTTGCTACCTAGATAAATAAAGTGTTCGGGTGCTATAAAACCCGTTTTTAATGTGCTTTCTATGTATTCCTCGTTATGGTAAAATACATGAGATATTAGATCTGAGGTTTGTTGAGCTCTATTGAAATGATTCCTAATCAATTTTATAATAAAATTGTCAATCCTGTTTATTTTAGATTCATTATAAATATATCTATTTGAATAATAATGGATATATCCAGTTTATGCAAACCCTAATGCATTTTCTTTCAAATTTGCGTAATTGTTCCATTAGGCTATCACTGATATTGTACCAGATAGGAGCTGCGTACTTTAGAGTAGATCTTATTAGTGTTTGATAGGCTATCACTTTAATTCTTGTTTGTATAGTTTTATTGTAAAATAGTTTTTTGGGGGCCATGAATGCTTTGTTGCCTTTTAAGACGGCGTTTTTAACTTGATCTGCAAATTTCAGGTTTTGATTAAGAAGCCCAAATACTTTACAGTTTTTTTATTTTTTATTTGTGTGTTATTTGCTGTTTTTATTGTAAAGCTTTTCCAGTTTTTTTTTATGTTATAGTTTAAATTTTTGTATGTGTCTCGAAATAGGATTGTTTCGCATTTATTCAGATTTATTTTTAAAAGCCATATTTTGCAGTAATCAACGGTTATGTTAAACATTTTCTGTAGTTTATTTTGTACCATTTCTACAGCGTTAGAGGCTGAGTAAAAAATTATATCGTCTGCAAAGGCTAATGTATAATTTATTCCTTTTATTCTGTCTAATAATTCTAATAGCTCTATCAAGTATATTGAGAAAAGAATGGGTGAATTAACCGTTCCCTGTTGGAGTCGGTTTTTAATTGCAAAAAAATTTATTTTTATATCTGGAAAATTGGCTATATAGAATTTGTTATTGTTGATTAAATTATCTATTAAGTTAATTAGAGGTTTTGGGATTTAGTTTTAATAATTTATATATCAATCCATCTATCCAAACACTGTTGAAGGTCTTTTCCAGATCGATCAGGCAGGCTCCTACGACAAATTTTTTATTAATGTTCTAGCAGATATCTAACGTGAGTTTATTTATAGCATTTACGGTGCTCTGTTTGTGTCTAAAACCGGACTGATTTTCTGGCATTATGTTGTTAGTATTTACAAATTTATTTATCATGTCGTTGATTAGCATTTCATAAACTTTACTTATATTGGGTAACAGACTAATTGGTCTATAATTGCTTGGGTCTGTTGGTTCTTTTCCAGGTTTTTTTAACATAATAACTTTCGCTATCTTCCAGTTATTGGGGAAATAATTATTATTCAGTGCGTTATAAATATTTATTTTTAGTACGATGTTCGGTATGTTATCTACCCCTGATGATGTTTTATTGTTTAGATTTCTAAATTTTGCATTAAGTTTTATTGAGTTAGTAAAACATTCATTAGTTGGATTTGAGGATTAATTTGAATTATTGAAGTTGCATATAGTTACGTTGTTTATTTGGTTTTGCTTGCAGTGTTGTCTAAGTGTGCTTACCTTCTCGGCAATTTGTTGATAAAAACGACTATTTTGCGGAATGTCTATGTTATAAGTTCTTTCCATGAATAAACTTAGAGTGTGGGTATGGTAATATCGTTTGGGCTATTTATTATTAACTGGTTTGTTGAGTTAGTACTGCCGACATTAATATTTGCCTTTGTATCTAACATTGTGGGATTAATTATTATATTTTATGTTGTCCTTTTTATGTTCGTGAAAAAATTTTTTAATTTCAGGAAACATTTTTATTAGGAGAAATTTTTAAAATTCTGTTTTTTCAATAATTGTTAATTTCTATATTAATTTGTCCTTTAATTAATAAGTTTATATTTTTTAATAGACATTTGAGAAGTATTATTTCTTGGCATGTAAAATTTAAATATCTTTTGTAGATTATGTTGATGTCGTTTATCAGTTTACTTAGAATTCTTATTTTATATGAATTATACTTATTTTATATAGCTTTAGCTGTTGGAATAGTTTGTAGCATTGTGTTTTTTATAACAGTTTGATTTTTTTCTGTGGTAGGCTATGTTGCTTATTGACATATTAGCACTGTCTACTATTTTCAATGGGCTGTTTGTGTATTCTTTTATCATATTTATGTCTAATGTTTTTTTAAACTTTTTCCAATTGGTTTTGTGAAAGATAAAAGCGTTGGTTTGACCTGGAGGTTTAGGTGATAAATTTTCGTTTAATATTACAAAGTAAAATTTAATGGCGTTATGGTCGCTCTTATACGGGGTTGTTTCTATTCTATTGAATAATTCTGGGGCTCTGTTCGTAGATTCGATCCTTGCATCAGATAATATTAAATCTAAATATGAATTACCTAGTGGGTATGTTGGGGCGTTGGGAATTTGAATTTTACATTTGTAGGGTATCTTGTTAGTTTGAATCCAGTGTAGTAAGTTCCTACCTCTGTTATTGTTTGTTGCATTGTTCCAATGTTGGTGTTTAGCATTGAAATCTCCTGCTAGTATATAGTAGTTGTTGTTACTTAAATCTAAAGTTTCGAAAATTTTATTCAAATCTTCTATAAATTTATTATTGTGAACATCAGGGGCATAAATTGAAAATATAATAAGCTTTTTGTTGTTTTTTAATTCTACGGAAATGGTACAACATTCAATACATTCGAGCTCATTGGCTATTTCTTTATTAATTATTTTATATTTTATATGACTTGAGATACAGATTGCTGTACCTCCTCCACCTCTTTGATTCTTTCTATCTTGCCTAATTAAGTCATAGTTATCTATTTTCAAATAGTAAATATCTTTTAATTTTGTTTCACACAAACACATAATATCTGGTTTATTATTTTCTAGAAAATGCATTAGGGAAAGCCTTTTATTGTAAGAGACTAACGAATTAACATTCGTTGAAATCAGTTTAAATTTAGATAAAGTTGAGTTCATCAGGGCTAAGCAAATTATAGATAAATTCTATTTTTCTAGAATTCTCATTTAACCTACTTTCTATTTGTTTAAACTTGTCATTAATTGATATAATATTTTTTTTAATATCTTCTAATAATAAATTTATATTACCATTATTTATGTTTTGATTCGAGTCATTTGACCTTATATTAGTTTGGTTATTCCTGCTGGCAACACTGGAATATATACATTAGGTTGGATAAAGTTTCGCATCATGTTATGTTTTAAATAGATTTTTTCTTTTATTTTATTCGTTACATCATGAAGTTTTTCCAATTTTTCTTTATATTTAGGACAATTTTTGTAAGATGCAGCGTGTCCGGTTTCCTTGCATAGAGCACACTTAAGGAGCTCTTTAAGATCGCCTTTTTTTATTTTGCATTAATTTAATTATAATTTTGTTTTATAAACTGTTTGTTTTGTGCTGAGTATAAATAAATCAAAATAAACAGAAACACAACCACAAAAAATTGGAACATATGTTTTTGACAACTGTCAGTTAAGTTTCGAAAATTTTCGAAAACGTTTTTAGTCACACGTCTTCAATCATATCAAAATGTGAATAGGTGATAGTGATGATCGTTTCGTTTTCCGTTTCGTTTTCAATCATAAACCCCAATATCATATTACATTAAATTGATTGATGTGGACTCTATCTTCACACATGAATATAATTAAGTCAATTTTTCTTAGATACATTTTTTTCTTTTTTTTTTTGTATAGTTTTTATTGAATCTTTCTAGATCTAGATCTAGAAGAGTAAAGAATTGGAAAATCTCCGCCATTGCATTGACTTTTTATTTAATAAAGTAAGTTAATTTATAACAGTGATAAGTATAAATAAAAGCAGCGAAAATTAAAAATAACAAAAGATTTACATATAAAATTTACTTGTTTTCCTTATACCTAGTGACGAAATTTTAATTTTATGATAACATTATATAAGTTTACTATTTTATTTTTCATAATGCAATGCAGTAATGTACGTAATATAATAATCCAAAATTTAGTATTTTAATAAATTATTATTTCATAAATTTTCAATATTTTGAACTTAAAATGATAATCAACAAAATCACAGCTTTCATACATAGTCTTTAAATTTCAATAACAAAATAAAAGCAATATATACGATTATACTATTATAATATCTACTTGTGTTTTTTATATCTAGTAATTAAATTTCAATTTAATTAAATTCAAAACTATTTAATGATATAGTTTTAAATTCAGTCTCTCGAATTGATGTTTTGTATCTTATTGTAAAACTCCCTGCAATGATATCTTTTTGATATAAAATAAATTTTGTCTTAAAAAATGGAACTTGAGCGAATTCAATTTTGTTGCGGTGCACTTTACTTTTTTAAATCAGTTTTTGTAATTTGCAGAATTCTAAGTTGTATATTACTAGTTTTAAATGTTTTAAGTAATCTAATTAGGTGTAAAGGACTGTTAATTTCTTTATTTTTGAAAAACTGATCCATTGCATAATAAACACAATCGACCTCTTGAATGTTATAATGCCACAGCTCAGAAAACTTTTGAGATAATAAATCTAACACATGCAAATAACATAAATTAACAAATATGCTGATTTTGTACCTAATGCAGCACATTCTCTTGTTATTTCTATGCAAAAATATTTTTAGTGATGTGCTATTGATTTTATTTTTATGTGCGAGTCACTCCAAAGAGTTTTTCTGTGAAAATATTTGAAAATATGTGAAAATATTAAGTAAATATATGACATTGAATAAGAAGCAAATTGAAAGTTCTATTAAAATATTGAAGAATAAAACAAGTATTTTGGTAATTAGTTACTTAAAATATATTATTAATTGATCTTTAGTAATCAAATTTTTTATTAATATCATCATCAACTTATTATCAGCTTAAATAAATCAAAAATATAAATGTTCTTATATATATAACTTAAACTTAAGTAATCAAATTTAATACTAAAACATAAAAATACAGCCTTTTCATAGCTTAAAAAATATTAATATGAAAAGTCTTATATTTTGCATATAGCTTTTAAATATTGCTGATCAATATTAGAAAGATATGGAAGTAAAGTTTTTAGATCAGAAATTTTCTCGTTTGAATTTTTTTTTGATTACCTAGAATAGGAATTTTTTTTATGATTTTTGTAAATGTCCGGGTACTGAATATTTTTGACAAATTTCACTAATATTCTCATTAGTTTGGAGAAATGACTTTATTGCTGCGCAATTTATTTGATTTTTATTCTGTGGAAGACAGGAATCGTTCCAAAGTGTAACAGTTTTAATACGAGGAAAATCTTTATTTAGTTGAATCAGTATTTTATATAAAGCGCTAGATATGTCATTGGCTGATCTACCGCTGGTAGCCTCACTCCAAATTACGCAATATGTAAGTTTAGTTCTATCGCCCATTACAGCAGTTGCGGTAAGATTGAATGTATTTAACTTTCTTTTGTAAAAAAAATTGAAGCTGCTCCTTTCGGCAAATTAAAAACGCTCTGTAAATCATATGATAATACACAATGACTTAGGTCAGTGTTTAGAGAGTCTGCATACCGTTCTATTTTTGCTATGTCCTTTTCTCTTTTGTGTAATGTATATTCTAAAAACTGTGTTCTAGATGGCTTTTTGTTCATATTAAATAAATAACATTTATTGCACTGGTCTTTTTTTGGCTTGAAAAAAGCGTAATTAAATTCATTATTAAATACTCGACTGTATATTGATATTTTTACTGGTTCATTTACTTTTTCTTTGTACAGATTATACATATATATTATAATCTATACTTAATTCAGTTTCTAGATATTTTTTTTGTGAACTGGCCCTACAATAATGCGAATCGATAACTGGAAATGAACGGATATGTTCAAGAATTTCATCCAGATTTACTGTAGTTGTAACTTTTTTAGCATGTTTACCTTTTTTTATTGGAAGGGGTGAACCAAAATTTTCATTTAAATGATGCTTAAAGCAATATGATATTCGAGTTTGTGTAATTGATAATGTGTTAAGAAAAAATTTACGACAAGCTCTATGCATTACGCCATCACTTTTCAAGTAAAATTCAAAAGAATTTTGTTTTACTTCAGATTTTGTACGACGACGTTTTATTTTTTGTTGTTTGACGAAGTTAAAATAAAATTTTAATTTTTCGTCATCATTTAAATCCCAAAAGCGGCCAAAAATTTCTTTTCTATCATGTTGGGTAAAATTTTTGGTACATGAAAAGACACAATTGATACATGGATCTTTCATTTGTTTTTGGGGAAATTCTATGTTTTTGACATTAATGTATGTTTTTCATGATTGACCCAATTTTTTTCTTATATTTGATTTCCACATGTCCGGTTTTTTCTTACGTTTTCTAGTAGATGACACAGATGATACTAAACCTAGAAAGTACAACTTAAAAATGATGATACTTAATCTTGTTTTCTTTTTCAAATCTGACAACTTTGTGAGCTATAAAATATGCTTTGTGATAGGTCATCATATTTAAGCATAGTTGGGTTTATTTTGTCTACGAGACTGAGGAAATTCTGGAGGTCTCTGCGGTCTCCAGAGAATTCTGTCAATTTATTTAAATATTTTAGAGGGTCTATTTGTAAAGAAAGTGGAGTAGTCATGGTTGATGTTTGGTTTGATATTTCTGGTGGGCAAGAAATATTTTCGGTTTGATCAAAAGTAAGGCTATTTAGAAGATCTGTAAGTTTTTCTTAATTATTGTCCATACGATAAAAAAAAATGTATTTAAAATTTATTACTAGTCTACCTGTTTTATGATTTGAAAAAGAATGTTGATAGCGTTTATTAAATTGATATACTTTATTTAGTAAGACAAAACCGTCTTTTTTTTTCTAAAATTAATGAATATTTTATAGAAATATATACTTATTCTTATAGAGAGAAAAAAAAACAAAACAAGTAAATTAATTTTTTCGAAATTATGAAAATTTTATGAAAACGAAAAAGATATATTATTATACATGTAGATATACATTCTTTCCCCTTGCAATATCAAAATGTCATTTGGATTTTTCTTTGATTTAAGTTATATGATTTCTTTCCCTAAGAACTTTATACATACATACATATGTAATATTTTAAAGATATCCTAAAATTTGATTGAGCAAATCATCCAAAAGGAAAAAAAACAAATTTAAATTAATAAAATTATTAAAATTAGATAGCTAGTGTTTATTTTACACAAATGGATATTATTTTTCAATTTAGAAACCCATTGAAAGCAAATCTTATTGTATTATATTGCAAAATATATTAATATAATATTATGTTTAATACGAATATATGTATATATACATAAAAAAGGAATACACACGTTTCTATATTATAAATTATATAGTATGCACGTATAATTATTAGTATATTTTTGTTTTTATTATTATTTTGTAAAATAAATTTATTCTAAATGTAATTAATTAAATATTAATAGTTTCTCTTCCCCTTTTTTTTTTTTTTTGTAATTGTGCTAAAATTACACTTATATTCTTTTGTATTAATTCCTTAATTTTATATAATATTAATTTGAAGATTTAAAATTATAAATTTTTTATTTGTACTTAATACTTATATTATATAAAATAACTTAAAATAACTTAGCTCTTTTTGACTTTTGAATTCTTGTTCTTGTTGGTTGTTTTGCTCTTGCCAATGCTTCAATGCAATGGTGTAGTAGTAGTAGTTTTAATTGAATTGTAAACTTTTCCATTAATTTTGTAAGTTTGATGATTTAATTTTTGTCTTTGGATGGTCACTTTATAAAACCATTTCTTTTGATTTTATTTTAACCCAATGTAATTACCATATATGTATATGACTGTGTAGTTATTTTTTTTTGATTTTTTTTTTTTTTGATAACGCTGTTTAATCGAAACTTTTTTTGTTTTCAGATTATCATATAACTTGTTTTTTAGTCTTTTTTTTTATTATTTTTTTTTTACAAAATACACTATATTTTTATTTAATAAAATTTATGCTTTTTAAATTCACTTTTATTTTATTTTAATTGTTATTATTTTCCTTTTGATTTTAATAAGTAATTTCATTCAATTAATTAAACTTAAAGATATGCATATTAAGCAGTTTTTCGTTAATTATTTAATTAATTTCAGTTTTTTTTTTTACTTTTAATTTGCTTATTTTATTAATAGTATTATATATTATTATTTGGATTCGATAGTTAAATAATTAAAATTAAACATGTGAAAAAAACTTATTTTTTTCTCCACATGTACTAACGGATCCTACCAACTGCGTCAATTTTCATATTAAATAAAAAAAGTCTTTCGTTTTTGAAAGCATGTCAAAAAGTATTTTATTACTTTTAATTAACTTAATCTATTACATACTTAATATTAATAATCATTATAAAACTAATACTACTTATATTCAGGGATGTAGTTGTTAAATTTTTTCAAGGGGAACGCTAATTTTAAAAAAATACTTATGTATGTACATTTTTTTTATTAAATAACAGAAACATACAATAAAATAAACAAAACAAAAAACAACAAAATTAATAATAAAATAAAAAAACAAAAAACAATAAATTAACAAAAAAAAAATGAAAGTAAACATAAATATAAAACTATTTAATTAGCAGCTCCCAAACTTCTTTATTTTCATTTTCCTTGTCCTCACTTTGAAACACTTTTCTACTTTGGGAATTCACGGCTGAACCGTGGTGTAGCAACCAAGACTTTACCAGACTTTCTGGTTCAAATTTTATTGACGGTGGACCATTTAATTTAATGTAAAGTATATCAGCAGCATTTGTTAATAACAATCTATTTCTTATATCAGTAACTATTAAATTCATGGCACTGAAACCTCTCTCGGCCTCAGCACTACTGATAGAGATGGAATTACTTATGATTTTCAAATGCTTAATAAATTCTGGTTCTTTCTCAATTTTTCCAAAATTAGAAACATATTCACGCATTGCATTTTTTCCAGATCTTATATCGACTTGGAATATTTCACATATTTCCTGATTTATTAGATGTATTTTCAATATGAAAATATCACAGAATTCTAGGGGGAACGCGTTCCTACCAAAATTTTAACAAAGGGAACGCCGTTCCCCCGCGTTCCCCCTCTTCTACATCGCTGCTTATATTATGTAAATTAAATAATATTACCACTATTACTAATACTAAAATTTATTTTAAAAATTTAAAGAAATGTGTTCATTAAATCATCGTATGATATTCCGGTATCTTATTAGTGTACTTGTAATATCAAACGATGATTAGTATATATTTTTTGTAGTCTAGGAGAATAGTTCATATTTTTGTTATATAACACTTAACATTAACTCAATTTCTTTAACTGCATTTTTTTCTAATGTAGATTCGTGAAAACTGATAGCAAGTGTTTTCTGATTTTTCAAAGAATTAATTAGATTTACATGTTTTTTACTTAAAGAGTGTTTTGTAACCTCACTCAAACCAGCAAGTCCATTATATTTACAAACATTACAAAAGTAAAATCTTTGATTGACAAATACGTCCATTAGAATATTTTATCAATAATGACAGAAGAATTATGATAAATGTAGTTTGCAAAATTTTCAACGGAGTGAAGTTGCAATCAGTTAAAGTTATTATATCTGCAACAGTGCCACCTGGCGCTGAATTAGTACATTTTTGTACGTTTACATTTGCTTTGAAATTATTTTAAATTGAATATAGCAAAATAATATAATTTTATAAACATAAAATTTATGTTAAAATTCTAAATAAAAAAATCTCTTTTAACGAACAAATTATTTCTCATTTGACGAACGGATTTCACATTTCCCTTTCAAGCTTCAAATTTCAATGGGAAATTTTCCTCGAGTTTTCATCAGTGACTTGACTGGTGATGACATTTTAATTTAAAAAATATTAATTTCACGCACGCGCACAAAAATTACTTCCACTCACTTTGAAAGTTAATCATGAACTGATCTTGTTTGTTTGTACACGTAAACACGCAATACTACATATTAAATTTCACAGCCAAACTTGAAACAAATTATTTTGTTTCATATTCATGTTTTAAAAAAAAATAAAATAAAAATTATTTTGTTCTACCTGCATAGTCCGTATATTTGAACATTTTTGTGGACGTGGGATAAAATAATATTAATTTTAATTTTTTCAATCATTTTAATCTATTTCCTAGATTGATTAATATGGGTCAATATAATAATAAAATAAAATTTTGTGATTTACTATGGCAATAGGATAAAAATTTCAAACAATGGTCAATGGGACAAAATGTGAGAAAAAAGAGTAAAAAACGTGGATATGGGACAAATTGCAAAAAAACCTTTATCCCTGTTATTAGTTTAAATTTGATAAAAATGGCGTATGGGATAAAATAATTCTCAGCCGACGAACGGCAAACCCAAAACTTTATAATACATCGATAATGCAACTGGATTAGTATAAATAAATTTAGCCAATAGCTTATATTTTATTTTTATATTACGCCTAGTTGCTTGGGTATAGTGACACCAACACCCTAGTAATTTGGCCATTGGGAAAGCTTTTCCTAATGCCTTTCACAAAGCTGATTCATAATCACTAATTATAATATTTGCATTCATGTTAAGAATATTATCATTTATGTATGAAAATAAATTTGTATACGCTGTTTCAGTTTTCTTATCAATTAATATAAAAAATATTGGAAAGATCTGAAAAAAAATCAATTTGAATTTAATATTTTTAAGGAAAAAGCTGCTACTTTTCAAAAAAATTTATTATAAACATTTTTTCAATCTCAAATTAGCTCTTGCTATAGCAGCTAAAGATAGGTTGGTGCAGCGCCGCGGCGTCTAATCGCTTCCGCAAACGCGCGTAGCATTGCCACCTAGTTTAGTGCCGCGAACCCTTGCTTTTATGTATTTTTTCACACACAAAATATATACAAATCCATAAAAACCAATGTATAATATACCTGTTCAAAATATTCTATCTGCACAATTAAAAGCTGCTTAAAACAGCTTTTCAGTACCATTGTCAATCTGGTTGTATATTTTCCGTTATCAGTTTTATAGATTTTGCAGAAAAAAAATTACAAAAGTTACACTCTTTCACAAAATTCCAAATGGATTCTCTTTGGAATGCATTTACGATTTTCACTGGGGTTTTTAGTGAATTGCTAAACTTTGTGCTGGCTATCCGTTGCAAACTCTTTTGTATTTTACTGAATATAATATTATTACCCATAGTTTGATTTCTACAAAAATATACAATATTTTTTTTCCTACGTTAGATTTAATTTAGCAATTCAGATACCAAAGAGACATATACGTGGTGACAAACAAAAACACTTATATAATTACACAAAAAACGTAAAACCACAAACACTCAACAAAAAAAAAAAAACTTTTCAACCACATTCTCAAAGCATTGATTCTCAAGCATTGATACCCAAGGTACTTGAACTTTCACAATCATTTCTTATTATTATTTAACTCCTCAAAAAAGTTTTCCTGGGTAAAATGATTATGATGATTATCAAAGTTTTTACCTTTTTCCTTTACTTTTCAGGTAGTAGAATGCTCATCTTTGCACGACAACTTTTCACATAACGCATGCAATGAATTTTGTTTTTGCATTGTTTATTTTAAAAAAAAACTGCTTTTGATTAAAAACATAAATTAATTTACTATTTTTTCATTTACCATTGATTTCTACGAATTCCATTTCCAAAAAACGATCGTCAAAAAAAAAATCACTTAAATTTTAATTTTAATTATGATGTCAACCATGGAAAGTCAAATACAATGTGATTTATTATAATTATATCTTTGTTGAAATATTGCACTTAACAACAACAACAACGTTAAATTAGAAAAATATTTTACTGTAAACTTCTTAATTTTAATTTTATCATTCTAAAACCGGTTTTATTGTTCACTTTATTTCAATCTTAATTTAATCAAAAATTATTTTAGGCAGCGTTTACACATCAATATTCTTCAATATTTTTTGACGATTATAGACTGAAGAGAGAGACATTTGTGTTTACACATCAGTGTTTAAACAATCAAACTATTTGTCAGTTTTTTCGTATATATTCACCAAAACTAATATAAAAATAAAAAAATTTTAATCAAGTACCCTGTGAATATAAAACAAATGTAAAATAAAAAAAAAAAATAAAAAATTTACATATGAATGTTGCTTAGTTTTTCATTATTCGCCATATTTAATTTTGTCTCTCAATATATATTGCAGAAAATAGGATATTTTCTATTTTTTTTATTCAATATATATTGATATCAATATGTGTTTATACATCAGTATTTTTTCAATATTCTCTCTCATCAGTAAATACTGTCAATATATATTGATGTGTAAACGCTGCCTTATTCTTTATTTTATTTCAATTTTAATTTTGTCGAACTTACGACATATGATAGTTTCAGATGCCATGTTATAAATTATATTTTTATTCTCTAAACAAAATGTTACAATTTCAGTTAAATGATAACAAAAAAAAAACTGAAAATATGACGTATACTTACCTTACTATTGCGGTTTAAATACTTTTTCTAACGCACCAATGATATTGCTCTCAACACGACACGAACAAAGCAAACTGAGAAAAATTTTAAATGTCCTACAGTGAGGAAAATCCTTACTGTAGGAGTAAAAAATCCCTACTTTTTAAATTATGTTCAGCAGCAATATGACTTATACGGATTGCTGCATCTTTTGTACTTTCATCGTATTTTGGGCTTATAAATTTTTTTAAAAAACTGCTAAATCTAATTGATCGCAGTATCTTCATGTGAGTATCAGTGGAATTATGCCTCAATAATTCACTTTTCCCAGCTCTCAATGTTTTATTACAATATTTGCATCTGGCTTCATATTTATTTTCTTTTACTTCCGTAACCCAGTGTTAAAAAGGTGAAATTTCTATCTACTCTTTTCTAAAAGCTTGTTTTCTCGAATCGGACTTAGGTTCTTTTGATCTATTAACTTGTTCATTTTCGCTATCGCTTGATGGCATTATTTAATATTTATAAAATAACAAATAATTGAAAAATCAAACGCATTTGATGATTGACATTTGATGATGAACACATGTTTACTACATCCTCTTTATCTTTTTCTTTTGATAAAGCAATTCTAAGCAATTTAGCTTCAAGTTTTTACCACCAGGTAATTATTTTGGAAAGAAAAACGCACAATTTTTTTTAATTTATATTTAACTTACCTGTTATTGAAGTTATTATGATAATATCAAAATAGAAGTTGTTTTAAGTAATTAAGGTAAATTATTAACTTTTACATTAGAATCATTCACCCAAAGAAATTTTACGATCAATATGAAAAATTAGGATAACAAATTGAAAAAACAACTGTCCATATACGGTCAACAATGAAACGTTGTTGAATTGAAAATAAGTGAAAATATATTTTTGAATACACACTTGCAACACTGTAAAATGAAATTTGTTTCAAAATAATAATTTATTTTCAATATTTTTTTTTTTTATTTTGCGAAAAATTGGAGTAGTCCCCGAAGGACATCAAGAGCTCCAGCCGCGTGTGCTTCTTGATAGTGTAGGAGTCGAACCCACTAAAGCCCACCTATCTTTTTTCCGTTATAACCAATCTACGTAAGATCGACTAATGACTTTTTTTTTGTACATTTTCGGTCGCGTGTTTAGGAAATTATTATAGTGACAGTTTCCGTGGAGGATAACATCATAATAATTACCGTGTAGGAACTTTATCACTATGATATTTCCCGTGAAGGAGATAGCCACAGCAATAGTTCCGCGTGGGAAGATATTTTTAGATTTTTTCGCAAAGGAAAATTATTGAAATAATAATTTCCGTAAAGGAAACTATTATCGTAGAACAGTGAAAATAGTCGAATATTTTCCTTTTAATTTTACTGATATGCTTATCATACAGATACGCGTATTTCGTCTACTACTTGCAGACTTCTTCAGTGTTTTGTACTCGACTATTATCGTAGAATTTTCCATTTTAGGTAGTGACCAGCTCGTGGGGTTTCGTTCTCTTGAGTCGACGGATACTGCTATCGATATGAAGAACTGCTGCCATTTCCGAGTTCACATGAGTTTGCAGTCTCTGCTCGTGTTTGACTGCATGTTTCTTGATCTCTTCCGTGACTGTTTCAATGTGCAAGTCACGGTGGAGATCTTTGTTACGTACGTACCATGGTGCATTTACTATACCACGGAGCACTTTATTTTGAAATTTTTGCAACATTTCGATGTTGGTTTTCTTTGCACAGCCCCATAATTGGATACCGTACGTCCACACAGGTTTTAATATCTGCTTATATGTCAATATTTTGTTCTGTAATGATAACTCAGAACCACGCCCAAGTAACCAGTAAATTTTTTTGAGTCTAATATTTAGCTCTTCTTTTTTCTTTCTTGTATGTTCCTTCCATCTTAGCTTAGCATCGAGTGTCATTCCCAGATACTTTGCTGTATTGGCATATGGTACTATTTTGTTATTGATTGAGATAGGAATGGTTGCAATCTTTTTATATGTAAAATTTATATGATTTGATTCGCTTTCATTAAGTTTTTTGCGCCATCGTTGGGTCCATAATCTTATTTTATTCACTGCATTTTGAAGTTTTGCTGTGGAGTTTTCGACAGATACGTCAACTGCAAGAATCGCAGTGTCGTCTGCAAAGGTAGCCATAAAAATGTTGTCAAATTGTGGGATATCTCTTGTATATAGCAGGTAAAGTATTGGACCAAGAACACTTCCCTGTGGGACTCCAGCAGATATTTCTTTTACTTCTGAATATTTTTTGGCATAACGTACACAAAAGCATCTATTGTTCATATATGATTTTAATATTTCATAGAATTGTCTGGGTAAATCACGATGTAATTTAAATTCAAGGCCTTCTAAGAAGATTGCTGAGCAGACTTTTTTTTCTTCGAACGCTTTTTCCACTATATTTGTGATCCGATGCACTTGGTCAATTGTAGAATGTTTATTTCTGAATCCAAATTGATGGTTCGGGATCAGATCTCTTTCTTCAATAATCGGGGCAAGTCTTTTGAGGAGCAGTTTCTCAAATATTTTTGACATAATAGGTAACAACGATATTGGTCGATATGATGTTACCTCTGAAGGCGGTTTTCCTTGCTTTGGTATTACTATTACTCCTGCAATTTTCCATTGTCTCGGAACATATGTGAACTTAAAACATGCATTAAATATATGTTGTAGCTTTAACAAAGCTAGATCTGGTAGTTCCCGCATGATTTGTCCATTGATGAGATCGTAACCTGGTGCTTTTTTGACGCTCAGGTTGTGTCTGCATATTTGTTTAATTTCTCTTAGAGTGACATGCGAAATTTCCGCTTCATCTATTTGAACTTCAAGAGTTATATTTTCATTTGCAAGATTTTGTGTTGGTGCTCTGAACACCTCTGCCAAGTGGTCAGCAAAAATATTAGCTTTTTCTTTTGGGTTACCGACCCAGCTACCAGCTTGTGTTTTCAATAGTGGATCTTGCACCTGTGGTCTATTTATTCGTTTAGCTGCTTTCCAAAGCGAGTAGTCAGTATAAGCATCGGCTGATAAATTGTTTACGAATTTATTAAATGAGTTATTTTTTATATTTCTGATTTGCTGTTTTAGTTGATTATTTAAGCGATTGAATATAATTTTATCACCTGGGTACCTCGTTGATTGCCATTTTCGTCATGCCCTTCTCTTCTCCATAACCAGTGCTCTTATTTCTGGAGGATAGCTCACTCTCGAGTGATGTTTCGAGTCAAAACATGGCGTGCTCTCCTTTGCTGCTTGCTGCACGTCTACAATGAATTGCTCGACTTCTGCATCAATTTGGTTTCTTAATTCCACGGATCCTAGAGTAATGAATTGCTCAAGTTTTTCTCTAAACATATCCCAATCAGTTTTCTTGTTTGTAAGTCTTGGAAGGCAATTTTTGTGTTTAACTTTTTCGCTTAGAACCATGATCACTGGAGTGTGGTCAGACAATAGGTCATCATTGCTCACGGCATATGTGTGATTTCTATTTATTCCCTTTGTTATAAAGAAATCAATCAAATCAGGTATTTTCGCTGGGTCAGTGGGCCAATAGGTTGGGGCACCGGAAGAAATAAATTCACACTTATGATTTCTTCCAGCTTGATATAGCTCTCTCCCTTTTGTTGTGGTTAATCTTGAACCCCAGTGGGTATGATTCGCATTGAAATCTCCTTCGATGATAAAATTGTTTCCAAGTATTTTAAAGAGATTTATGAAGTCGACTCTAGTAGGTGAGTGTCTTGGTGGGCAATAGTTAGCCGAGATTTTGAAGTCCTTATTTTTGACCTTAATGTTAATTGTTGTAACTTGCATCATTGCATTTTCTATTTTCTGCTCCTCATGGTGTTGAATGTTGCCTTTTATCAGTATTGCTGTTCCTCCTCTTGCTTTGTGATCTGGATGGGAAGTATGATAACAAACGTAATTAGGAATTTTAATACTAAATTTGTGAAGTGTGTTTCAGAAATTAGACATATATCTATGTTTTGATCCTTCAGAAAAATTTCGAGTTCTAAAATGTGTTGGAAGAGTCCATTTGCGTTCCATGTAGCAACTCTAAGGGTGTGGCTTATTTTTTATTGTGACTGATTGTGACTGCGGTGGTTTTCTGCTATGGTTTTTTATCGTCGTAATCTCGTCAGATAATGTTTTTATAAATTCGTCTTGGTTTGTTAGTCTCTGTAGGATAAGACTTAATATATCCTTGACTGAGCAATCATCTTCCTTACAGGAGTTTTTCACAATTTGGGCATATGATTTAGCATTTACATTACGTACAGCATTTATAACTATAGGTTTTCTATTCGTGTCAACGAATTTTTCATTTTTATAAGTATTAATCTTTTGAATTTGGGGTAGTTTTGCTTGTTTGTTTCTTCTGGCTTGCTGTTCTTTTGTAATTGGGCATCCTCTGTAGATTTTCAATATGAAAATTTTTGCGCAGGAACATTTGTAGAATTAAAAGTCTACCTTTTCAATAGATCAAAATATTTGTCATTAATTTCTATAATAATTTTCAAAAAGAAGATATAATTTTCAGTATTATTGTCAGATACATCAATATGAAAATTTTGTTTTCATTTTAAAAGAACAATATTTTTTCAAATTGATAATATATTTTTTATTTGAAAGGTGATTTGGAAATTTTCTTTTGTCCTGTAACTGTAACTTGTGTTGAAACTTTTTATTTTTTAATCGACAAAACCAAAATGAATAAGTTTAATTTTTTAGGAATAATGTTTCATTTATATAAACATATTCCTAAATATTATAATGAATATACATATGTTATAATTAATATATTGTTGATATGGTCTAAAAAAGAAATTTTAATAAAAGTCAATATTTCAAAAAAGTAACATCAAAATTTTATTAGTTAATTCACTTAATTCTTTGGAAACAAAATTAATACTTAATACAAACTTAAATTACTAATACTAGTCTTGAAAAAATTATTTTCACATAAATTTGGATATTCACCCATATGATTAAAGATATTCACTGACGTAATGAAAATTTTTTAACGGTGTATCCCTAATAATTTCAAAAATTGAATTAATCATTTAATAATAATTAGCTGTAAATTTATTAATTTTATTTTTAATATAAATTTATTTAATGATTACTAAATAATTAATTAAATTTTTTGAAATTATTAGTGATACATCGTTAATTATTTAAATAAATTTTTTCATCACGTCAGGATGATTTTTTATTAATTGAAAAATTTGCTTAAATTATTATATTAAATACTATTTATTCTATTTTATTTTATTATTTTATTATGTATTATCATAGAGTAATCATATAAGTAGAGTGTTCACGTAGAACAAAATTTGCTAGTCACTTTTTGAAATATCAAAATTCTGTGTTCACTCAAAACAATATTACTCAATATTTAAATGCTTATAAGTTGAGCGCAATGGATTTTGTACTCATAAATAAAAAAATTTTGTGCCTATGAACATATTTATTTGGTATTATGCTGCCAACAGTGTCAACGATATAAAAGTTGTATGTATAGGTACTCAAAATGTATATATGCGAATGATCATGCTAGAGTATATATATACTTCTTTATTTCTGTTCGCATTTCTACTTTACTTAGGCATGTGATAAAAATTAAAAATTACACAATGTGTGTATAAAAAACTATGTGTGTATTTAAACCACAAATAATATTACAAATCAAAATATTGAATTGTTTTTTAGAAATTGAAAGAATAAAAGATTATTGCTGTATTTGTTGTTATTTTGCTTTAACCCTTTCGACCCGGCTTTCGAATTACAAAGTTAGGATCAAATATGTTTGGAGAATATCTTATGTACATATTCTCAAATACATTTATTTGGGCAAAATGTGTCCACAAAGGGGGGCTCAACCAGGGCGGGCTGGTACAACATTGTACCACCCGGGATGTTAGGTGGTACAAATATGTACCAACAGTCTTTTAAAACATGTGAAATGAAATATTTAAATTTTTTTATTTATTATAAATTAAATAATTCATTTTTATTAACATGAAATAAGATACAAAAAATAAATAAAAAACTAAAAAAATATATTATATGCATTTTATATTTATGAATGGTAAGGTGCAAAGCACATCTTGCACAATGGAATTAAACATTCTTTGAAAATCGTCTTTGTGCGTGTTTGTTTTTTTTGTCTACTACAATTTATGCAACGGCGTCTTGTATGCCCTTCAATTGGTAAATGATTGATCCTTGTTCTTGACTTTTGTGGTATGGGACCTGGTTTTGCTGATCTTGGATAGGCTGTAGATTTTGAACCATCCTCGATCAAAGTTTCAGCCAAATCTACCAAAAATGATTTGAAAGGGGTCTTCTTTCGGAGAAAGTCATTTCGGATGACCCATGCGTTTACTGCTGCCATCATTATCAAGCGGTAAAACACCTTCTTCCACCACTTATTCGATTTGCGATCGTATTCATAAAGACCACTCATCTGGTCTGCCAAATCGACACCTCCCATAATTTCGCGATAAAATTTTATTTGCTCTGGACATTTCACCACAATTTTTTCGCCTGTTTTCAGAGTTTTAGTAACTGTGGTAATCTTTGGCTCGTGGCAATTACTTATCACTAATACTTCTTTGGTATCTTGCCATTTTGCACATAATAATCCGTCCACCGTACACCTGAACTCGCATTCTCCCCTTTGCATTTTTCTGCCACCAAATTTAGGCATACCTTTTCTGTTACCCATTATAGTGCCTAGAGCTGGATATGAAATTGTATTTAATAAATTTATGGATGAGAAGAAACGATCAAAACACAATGTAACATCATCTGCCACAATTGAACTTGTTAATTTATTAACGACTCTCTCTCCAAGTGTACCTATGCTGTTTTTTAGTTCTTTTCCGGAGTATATATTAAAATCATAAGTGTACCCGGTAAGAGCATCACATCGCAGCCACATTTTAATGCCCCGCTTAACCGGCTTCAGAGGCTGATACTGCTTCATAGTGCTTCTTCCTTTGAATTTTGTCATTGATTCATCAATGCTTTGGTAACTACTATCTTGTCTACACTTCTGAAATGTTTTTTTCAAACATTCTACTAAATCATCTATGTAGTAAGTTTTGCTACAATCCGTCGGTTTTTCTGGTGAGGCAAAGTACATCTTAGAAGTAATGAACATAAATCGATCACGTGAAATTGCTTCTTTTATTGATTGGTTACCAAGCGATTTATGTTTTGACCAATAATCTTTTATAGAAGGAAGTGAATTGTAACACATAATGAACATACATCCAATAATCACTTCTATTTCACCTGCATTTGTTTTAGTTATTTTTATCTTTTTCTTTTTTGCCTGTTCATTCTCATATATCTGAATACGCTCATTTGTGCACTGTGCAATGTACATGTAGACAGATTTCGGTATAAACTTTTTAAAAACCTCAAGAGCTGTTGATGTTCGCGGTATATGATATCCTATTTTGCAACTACGATAATTACTGAGAGTTCTTTTTGGAATGAACGCTTCGTTGGGTGAATCCCAGATAAAAACATCTGCAGGCGGCACATTAGGGTGGTAACATACAGAATTTTCTTTGTCTTCAGTATCGATGTCACCTGGTTCTCGTTCAAAATTTTCTTCATCATCATTTCCCTCAACTTCAGATACCTCCTCCCTATCATTTGCAACAAATAAACTGCCGGTTCCAGAAGAGAAATCATCCAGCTCGCCATCACTATCAGAATCATTGAATAGAACATTAAGTATTTCTTCATCTTCCATGATTCGAGAAATAATGATAAATATCTGAAAAACAACAAAACATAATGTAGTGTGCAACGTACTGTTGGTACATATATGTACCACTTCTCTAGACGGCTGGTACATTTATGTACCACCTGTAGAAATATATAAAAATAAACAATATTTATAAAAAAAATCTTACCTTCTCTAATTATTACACTAATATTTGTTTTATTTTAATTTATTTTAACAATATTTTCACTTTTAATGTACTTCCCTAATGAGAATTACTCATAAACTAAACAAAATCTGTATCGGCATACACTTTGTAATTGATTCTCTCCGAAAAATAACGGTACCTTGTTGACAAAAATACACCAAAATGAACATGTTTTTTCAGGAATTATAAAAAAACACTTTAAAAACGATTTGGCATAGATTCAAATCAATTTATATGCAATTTCTTAGTTTTAAGAATGTTTAAACTTTTAGTGGTACATACGTTGTACCAGCCGGGTCGAAAGGGTTAATTTATGTTATTTTTATTTGGACTTGGTCAATTTGATTTATGAAATTTGTGATTTCAAACTTTATAGAGGAAAGGGACAAAAAAATTGATGTTGGGTTTATAAAATTAAAAATAATTCAATAAGTATGTTTTATTATTTTTATTATTCAAAAAGGGAAAAAGCCAATTGGAATACATTTTATAATATATATCATATTATATTATATTACATTATTTAAAAATAAAGGCATGTAGGTAGGTTTAAAAAAAAGGCTTTAAAATTTTATATTCCATTTGGCATAAAAAACCCTTATTATTTATGGGTAGGTATAAACAAAACAAAACAATTCATTGATAAAAGAAATTAACAAAAACAAAATAAACAAAAATATTCATTATCTTAAATATGCTTAAATCTAGATATTTACATATTTACAAAAAAATTTTTACAAAATTTTGAATTTTTAAAATTATATTATTATTACTGCAACCGTTTTCATCCAATTTTCTCATGAAAATAAAAAAATATAATGTAAGTATTGGTACATATTAATTAAATATTAAGTAAAGTATTCAATAAATAAATATAGGTAGATACTAAAATTTATTTGTTAAAACTATAACGAGAATCTTTTTTAGTTTTAAGAAGAAATAAATAGACAAATAGGCGGACAGACGTACATTGTAAAATATTGTAAAAATAAGTTACGAATTTAAAATTTTAAGTTTACTTTTATTACTTTCAGATTTATTTTTATCATTTGTTAAAAGCTTTTCCTTTAACCATTTTGCTTGCTTTTTTAGCAAAAGATTTATTAGTAACTCTAAAAAGTTGATTTTATGTGTATAGCAATGATCATTTTCGCTAAACCATGTAAGATATTTATCAGATTTTTTTGTGGCTTCTAAACAACATAAAAATATATTTTTTCTTAAACTGTTTTCATGGAAATTTTGATAAAAATAATGATCAAATATGCGCATAAAAAATTGTGTAATTTCGAAAATTTGTTCAGTTGGAGCTTTCAAGTTAAGAATTTCTGATTCATTTTGATAATTTTTTTGATAAATAAATTGCTCTGAATCGAGTAATAATATCTCTTTAGAATCTTTTAAAAATGAAGAAGTACATTGACCACAAGAATTTTTTTTTATCAATTTAAAAATCACATATCCACAAATGTACCTTTCGGCGTTATTTGAAACAATATTCAATTGATTAGATTGATTATTCTCTAAAATTTTAGATTGAGACCCCTCTAAATAATTGTCTACTAAATTAGTTAAATCGTCATCAATTTGATCATTTGAATCAGAATCTTCTTGTTCTAATTGGTAATCCTTCAAATCGTCTATATTTAAAAATTCAGCGTCATCCTCTTCACAGTTAGAGCTTTCAAATTTATAATTAATCAACTTAACCGACATTAATTTTGCTAAAATATTGGTAAATAACTGGTAATTTTGCTAAAATCGTGGACGGAAGGATTATTGTTGCATCCACTTCTATACCGAATCAAAGAAAATAAATTTTCTAAAACATCCTGATTTAAATGGGCTAACAATAAATAATAACATTCGTTCTTACTATAATATGAAAATATTTCTGAACTTAGTTCAGTAATCCCTATTAAAGTTTGTATCATACCGTCGATACAATAAACTTTTTTAGATGTGATTGGCTTTATTAATTGAAAATATTTTTTCATTTCTAAAATGTATTTGTGTATGTGATTATCTTGTTGCAATGCTGACCGAAATGGATTTTTTTGATATAATTTCCTACTATTGAGACAATCAAATAAGTTATTAATTTTTGAAATAAATTTTGCAGTTGATATAGCACGAGAACTCTTATCTGTAAATTTTTGGGTTGAAACTAGAGTTTTAATTGCAGCAGCAACAGAATTACTAAAAACTTGGGTAGCCAATCGCACATTCATTTTTTCAAATGAGTTAGGAAAGATATGTTTTTTTGAAAGTTTGGGACACATTTTTCTATTATTATGTTGTTCATGATAATAGAGACAACGAATAATTTTAAAAGAAACCTCACCATCATCTGTATTAAGATCATATTTAATAAGGGTGTTGCGAAGCGATTTGATTAAATGCACTGGATCGTAAAGAGCAAAAACTTTTTTTTCTACTTGATTGGAATTAAAATAAAAAAAGGGTTTTGTTTTTGAAACTTCTAACATATTAAAACATTTTCTATTATTAGCACCCTGGTCACATATGACTGCCCGAACATTAACACCTATATTGAAAGCTGCACCTAAATTAATACTTAAAATGTTTTTAAGATCTTCGCCACTAATGCCCTTTTCTGTGGCATAAAAACTAAGAACATACTTCCAATTATGTACTAATCCCCTTAGGAGAAAAACACAAATGTATTTTGCAACGTCTTTGGTTCTTTTGAAACTATAATCTGAAAAACCACTAATTTGATCCAATGCACTATTATAATTTAGATCCCTTCTAATACTAATTTCATCGAATACTAATACTGCTTCCTTTTCAAGCGAATTTTTATTTGAAAATATATTCCTTAATTCATTAATATTATTTTCATTAAGACCTACATTTAAATATTTAATAGGGATCCACCTATTAAGGGAGCTAAAATGAGGTAAATTTAGGTGTATTGCATTCTTTAAAAATGATTAACCTTTTGGAGAACTAAAATGTATATTTAAAGCTACCCGTTTTTCATCTTTTGACCAAATCTTTCCATTTTTGAAATTCATTTTTAAAAATATTTTAGCTTCGTCAGCCAAATGAGGCTGCCTATCAATCGTACTACATAAAGAATCCTGCTTTTCCTTTTTTATTTTTGACTGTAATTTCCTATTTTGAAATCTTAAAGAAATAATTTTTTTTTTTAAGTAAACGTTTTTTCTTTTTATTTGATTTAATATTTTGTGGCATGTAGAAAAATTTTTAAAATAAAAAGTTTCTTTTTTTTGGAATTTCAAACAATGCCTACAAAAATTAATAGAAAATTCACTTGGAGATACCGTTCTATTGCTTTCTAAGGGCACGTTTAACTTTTCTTTACTTTTTTTACTATAAACTTTAATATTTGATTTATTACTAAATGTATTAGAAACAATATTTTCTTTGTTAAAATTTGAAAACTCTTTTGACTGAAAGTTTAAATTAGAAAGTGGAGTTAAAGGATTATTATTATGTGGCAAAACAAACTTGGAATAGCTCCCTTTTTTAATTTTGGTCCTAAAAACTTTTTCTCGAAATGGTCTTCGCAAATAAATATTTCTTTGGTTTTTAAATTTTCTATACTTACACTACATGCTGAAACCCAAGTTTCGAATAAAGTTTTCTCTTTTGGGAACTTATACAGCCTACCATCAAAAGTACGTCTACTTCTATTGCACACTACGCAAGGGGTACCATTTTTGCGGTTATCAACTTTTATGTCCTTAAACATTCTATTTTTCGAACATGCATAAAGAAAATAAAGAAATTCGAAAAAGAATAAGCATAACAATATTTGTTAATCATTTTCTTCTAAAAATGCCGTCCCATTTTTACTCAAAACACGAAAATGCCGTCCCATTTTCACTCAATACCCCAAAACACTCGAATATAATTTTCTGTAAGAAAATGTAAGAATACTAATTCTTTTATTTATTAAAAATTTAAACAAAATTGATTTTTTGAATAGAAATTTATTATTCGACTAATTGATAATTACCTTTTGACAATTTATTCTTCCACATTTAATATTAATTGATAATTTTGTTTTTTTATAATTAATAAATTAACACTTACATATAAATTTTGTAATTAAATTTTTTTTAAATTAAACAAAAACAAATTTCACTTGTTACAAATAATTCACTTGCTTTCACTTGTTATCTTTATTTGGCTTATCTCCAAAAACTAAATTTACACCTTCTTATAATCAAATAACTATGCGCGAGTTATAATTCCATTTAACGTGGAATTAAAAAAAAACAAATTATTTATTTTTGAAAGACTTTATTTTTAGTCTATTCAATTTGAGTACAAAACCAATTTTATTTTTATTCATTCTAATTATTCTAAATCTAAACATTTTTATAATTACAAAAGAACAAATCAGCATTTTTACAATTAAGTGTGTTTTTTAATAATTCAGAAAAACAGGAAATTATGAAATTAGTTAGTGTATTAAACTTTTATAATATTGAATTACAATTTTTAAGTTAATATTAAGAAATGCTTAATTTACAAGTTTAAAGTGTGAGAAATCTAATGTGGGAAAATAATGTAAGTGAATTAATATTTATTATGAGTATGTGTAGGTGATTTCGTAACTCGCGCCTTTATTTAAATTTTTATTAATCCTTGATATTATCAGAAAGAATATATGTACATAATTATGCTCATAAAAAAGCGCATTTGTTTCATATATTTATATACTATTGTCATTATACTTTGCTATTATATTGTTTTTTTTTACTTCTTTCTGTACATCTTTTGTATACATTAAATATGTTTATATTGAAAATATAGTTATATAATATATGCATAATGCATACTCTTCATATAATCATATAATATCATAGTCTAGTAATCATATTGTATTTGTATATGATTACTCTATGATAATATCAAAAAAGTATATACGTATATATATAACAATTAACTCATCAAATTATGAAGTATTCTCCTATACTTACATAAATATGTAAATACATGGTGAACCCATATACGGTATACTCTTCATAACAATGGCTCTATACTTCTAGCCTTGTCACTGAGAGAGCTAATCTTTATACACAAAACTAAAACAAAACTTAAAACGAAATCGTAATTCGATAAAATTCCGAAAAAATCATTCTGTGAATAGGCTAGAAGTATAGAGGCATTGTATGAAATATTCTACTCAATAAATAAAAAATTTTGAGTAAAAATAATTGAGTTTCGAAAATTATATTCGAGTGTTTTGGGGTATTGAGTGAAAATGGGACGGCATTTTCGTGTTTTGAGTAAAAATGGGACGGCATTTTTAGAAGAAAATGATTAACAAATATTGTTCTACGTGAACACTCTACTTATATGATTACTCTATGGTATTATTCTTATTTCACTTTTGTTGAACTTATTAATTGAATCCCACTTTCTTAACCCTCCCAGGGCAAGTATCATTTCTATTTTGCTGAGAATTTTTTAATGTTGATTTTCGTCATCAGCGACCTCAAATTAAGAAAAAAAATGTTCACTTTACATTTTTACCTGTACAGGTAATCCGTAATAACTTGTCCTCATATGAGGACAAAATGTATAAAAGGATGCTTTTTTACGCAAGGTGTGTGTTGTAAAATTTTGTATAAATAATAGATTCGTTTATTAATTTTTAATTTTATTTTAAATTTTTTCATTATTCAGACTTGATTCAATTATATAATAAATAACAAAATAATTAAATATATAAGAAAAAAAAAAAAAAAAAATAAATAAAAGAAAACAATTCAATTGCTATAAAAAAAATTAAAAATTTAAATATTAATGAGTGAAAAAGTATCTATTATAAAAGTATTACACAAAAATGACTAGTAGATTTCATTTTTTTTGTTTAAGTGGTGTGGAAGGTTTCGAAACATTCTGGACACAGTGGTACCATATTGCAACCTGAGCAAACAAATCTGGTTTTCCTAATACAATTCTTTAAGCGGCATCGTCCAGCGTTATTTTTCATAGATCGACGAGGCCAATGATTTCTGCTAGTTAGACGCATTGAGTCACTCACGCAAGTTTTTTTTGGGACAGGTTCCTGCGAAACTGGAGATTGTTCAGATGGTCTTCCAGGTTTACGCTTATATTTTATAAAATGCATGTTTTGCAAACCGTTTTGAATAAGAGTATTTGCAACTTCGCTTTTGAATGTAAGTAAATCTTTTTGATCATACATTTGCTTCCACATTATCCATGCATTTACGCAAGAAACGTTCAGAAAATGATAAAATATGCGCATATACCATCTTCGATTTTGAGGATAGTTGCGATATCTGGCTATAAGAGAATCCATCAAATCTACACCACCCATACATTTATTGTAAGAAGAGATAATTTCAGGTCTTGTAACTGGAATGTTTTTTTTTTATTTTCTACAAAACCTCGAAACTTCCTCTTGTTGTCCAATACCAACAAATGATGATATAGCATGAACACATTTGTTATCAAACCATCTGACGATAGAAATATTTTCGTTTGATGTTACAATTGATGAAGCCCCACGGCCCTCTTTTTTTAACATTTTTTCGCTCGTCAGTTTTTTTATTGCATCTGGAAACATATTGATTCTGATAGTTCCCACATAATAGGTGTTATTCTGTTTTAAAAACCGCACTAAAGGTAAACTACTAAATAGATTATCAGCATATTACAATTCACAATATCACAATTTTATGATTCTTGTTCAAAATATCAGAGCAAAGGCGTATGACGACATTTCCACATTTATTAATACCGACAATTAGAGGATCAGATACTTCAGCACCCTGATATAGCTCAAATTTATGTATAAAACCATCTGTGCCGGCCAAACACCAAACTTTGAAACCCCATTTTTTTGGCTTTTTTGGAAGATAATTTTTTAAAGAAGATCTACCTTTAAAAGGTATCATCATTTCATCTACTGACAAATATTCGGAAGGATCATAAGCCAATTGGAAATTTCTATTTAGTCGATCAATAATAGGTCTTATTTTGATTGCTTAAAAATTATTTATTTTATATATTTTCAAATATTAAACTATAAAACTATATAATTATTTATGAGTTAGTTGATTTTGTGTTTTAAAAGTATCTACCTTTATCTTTATTATCAGCAGGAATATCATTCATGTCAATAAAATGTAAATATGATCTTATCTTTTCAAAACGTCGAAGTCCCATAGCGTTTGTTATTGAATCGATTGCTAGCCCACTACCTCGATCCCAATACATTCGAATATGAGGATAATGCACATACGACATCATTAAGTTTATGCCTAAAAATACTTGAAGCTCTCCAAGCTCTAGTTTAAGTTCATATCCTTTTTCCAAGGCATAGCGATTAGACTCTGTAACAATGTCGACAAGCATTTCCATGTCAAACAATTGCAGAAAATACTCTAGCGGTGTAATTCCAGTAGCTTTAATTACTTTTTTCCCTAAAAATTCAGTAGTACATCCCTCATTGTCTTTCTTTGCGAACCAAATTGATCTAGAATTTTCTACAATCGTTACGTTATTTAAATCAATTTGGCCTATTTCATTTGGATTTTCTATATCTAAAGTAGCTATAATTTCTTCTTGATCCTCGTATTCATCGTCTATATCTTCTTCACTATCATTATATTTGAAACATTCCCCTTCGTCAACTTCAAATTCATCTTCTGAGTCTTCTAAAGCTTCAACAATTTGAATGTTTGAAAGCTTTTTGACCATTTCTGTTTAAAAATATCGCAACAAAACGAAAAGTTATTCCAATATTGTCATATATGTATGTTTTTTTCCAATTAGACATTTTGTCCTCATATGAGGCACATATTTGAAAATTCTGTAATAATGAAACTTACCAATATATTTTCTTTTTCTTTTTTTTAAATTAAACTTGTATTTATCTATTATATAAAAAAAATTGTTATAAATACTGTTAACGCTGATTTTAGAAAACAATTGAAATAAACGAATGCTGTCTTTCAAATAAGCAAATTTCAAAATTGCGCGCCAAAATTTTATCATATAGTAGTTTTGACATAAATCGCTTAAATTTTAAAATTTTTGCTTTTGACTTTAGCTATGAGAAGGTAGATGACGCTCAAATCAACAAATATGTTAATATCATTTGAAAATACAGCATAAAATTAGTTTAAACGACCTTAAAAATTTATTTTATATTATAAAAAAAACCTCATATGAGGACAAATACCTTGGGAGGGTTAAAGTAGATATGTATTATTAAATCATATAATGATTTGCTTTTTTTTCTGAAATTTTGTTTTAATGAAGTTTCTTTTTTTTTTTTAATTTATCTTATTATGTAAGCACTTATGTATACATTTATTTAAGAATTGCCAGATATTTAAGTTTCCACAATGCCACACTAGGCGAGGAAACTATTTTAGTTTTATAATATAATGTATTGTATATATTCAACAATAAAAAAATATATATATATATATTGCATACTTCTAGTTCTTAAAAAAACTATTTTTACACAAATAAACAAAGAAATGATATAAAAATTACAAACAAAGTTTAATTTTTTAGAGAGCTTATTAAAATGTTAATATTTGGATCAAAAGATCACATTTTGTTGTTATACTATAAAAACATTTTTCACGTGTGTGCTAGTACGTGGATATTTTAAATTAAATAACATATAAATCTTAAAACATATATCTATAGCATATAATATTGAATGAAATTTGTATTTAATTCCATCAAAAAAAAACAATAATAACATTGGAAGACAAAATATTTCCCGATATCAAAAGAAGTGGCTGTATATTTTCTTTTAATATAATTAATTTTGATAAGTTGTCCTCAATCTCCGCTGTTGTAGCCCCAACCATCATAAATTAATTTTGGGAATCTTTTATGGAATATTTGACCAATTTTCGTTTATTATTTTTTACATCTACTATTTTTTTTGTAGGTACTAACAAAGCATGTAGAAGATAAAATATTAATGAAGTTTCACAATCTAAAAAAAAATATGATATATTGATTGTTAATATTATTTTGGTCATTGTGGTGAATTAGACGGACTTCTTTACGGCCGGTTTTCTCTTTTATTTCAAGTTTAATTTTTGTAGAAGAGAGAGTGAGAAAGGAAAAATGTTACGAAACTTCAAAAACCTTACCTTTATCATTATTAAAATAAAATATAATAAAAGTACAGTCATAATGACTACGTAGCAAATTTATAATTACCAATTTGTAACCCATGGGACGTTTGTACTGCTTCCACTCTATCAAAATATCAGCGGTTGAATGTGCTTCGTAAAAAATAGTTTTCGAAATACGATAACTAGTTGTTGAAAGACTAGTTGTTGTTCCAACTCTGCCCATGTGCAGTTGTCCTTTTCAATACTGTTTAATTTTTTATCAATATTTATTTCCGGTTCTGCGATAAAAATAATTTATGTTAATGAATTACTTAAGTTATCAAGTATGTAGTACCTAAAATATTTTGAAGATTTTATTTATAATTTTTTTTTTTATAATCGCATTTTTCCTTTAGACCACAGTTTTTTAACTTTCTCAACGCATTGTAATACTTCATGTATAGTGCACCTAATGGAGCTCTTCCAGGCTCCTTCATAAAATAATAGCTCTGCAAAAATATGTTTGTATAGTAATTATATATTGTTTGTATAGTATTTTAAAAATTTTCTCACCTCTACTTCGGTGGGAAATCTAATCTTGATGTTTTGTGCGATTATGGTTGCGAGTTTTACACTCCATTTATATCACGCTGCATGACAAAATTTACCACAGCATCCAGCAAAAATTTTCCGGCAAACTTCGTTTAATTTGGAATTGACTTTGTAGTAGTTTAAAATAGATCGACCTTCAGAAATTTTAGGTAATACATTCATTATATCGAAGTTTATTTCAATATTACGATCTGATTCATTTCAAAATGAATGGATTCACCTTAACATAATTCAAAAATGTGTGATATATTCCATTTTTGTAAAAGGCTTCGGAAGTCTTTATCCTGGCTTTCAGTTGTGAATTTAGTTGACTGAGGTTCATGTGGTAGTAATTCTATAGTATAGTAATTTTCATTTTCAAGTTGGTTCACGCTGGTTTTAGTATCGAAGGTTGTTAAAGGTGTTAAGGTTTGGCTTGACCGTTCAAATGAAGGATTTAGTAACTCTTTAGAAATGTTGTTATGCAAATTATCAGTAAATATATTATTATTATTTATATTTGCCTCGGGAATTGAATTGTTTGGATCCATGTTTGTTTCTATAGCGTAAGAAAATGTGCTACTTATAATACTACTATTTACACACTACTTAAGCAATAATTTTAATAGACTAATTCGTTTTTATGACTAAAATACAATATAAAGATATTTTAAAGAGGTCTGCAAAATAAACGTCCTTTTATAATTTTTATTAAATCAATTGGTGGTCCACTAAAATCTTTGATATTGCGCAATAATTTCTCGGAAATAACTATTTTTTCAATTTCGTAGGCATTATAATGAGGATCATAACCTTTTACCAGAATTTCATTTACCAATATGAATATATTTTGTAAATCTTTTGTTGCAAATACTGCTAAAATCTCAAATACACTCTTAGATTTTTTGAATTTAGTTAAAGACCTTTTTGATAAATTTGTCCTTTATTGGTGAAAAATTTTAAATAGCGATCCCATTCACCTTTCTGAGAAGGAAGATTTTCTAAATATTTATCAAAATTATTTTGTTGTGATAGTCTTTTTAATATTTTTGTCTACTTTAAAAGAATTTGACATAATTAAATAAGCAAATTTCATTTGAAATTTTTTAGCTAAGGACAAAGCTATATTTCGTTTTGATGCTATACTATGAGCATAGACTTTAAATTGTTAATGGAGACCCTCGTACCGGAAGCACCAATAAAATTTTGGTACTCCAGAATACAAAATAATCGTGGGATAATGAGTTATGAGATGATGTTTAGGTTTAAGCGTATCTTTAAATAATTGAACATATTTTTCATTATGTTGACGAATAAGTTCCCTCAGCAAAGATATTTTGTTTACTGAAAAGTAATCTCAGACAAAACTAAATCTAAAACTTGATTCAAAAGAATTAAAAACTTCCAAACTTCATCATCTTGACGTACAAGATCTCCAATAATGAAAGGAAAATATTTTACAAACATTTCATTTCACTCGCGCTCATTTTTAAATGGAATTTGTTTATGTGATGGCTTGAAATCGGCTGAGATATATTTCCAAAGTCCAACGTACCATAATCAAAATTCTGTTTTCTAGAGTTTAACGTTTCTAAAGAAAAATACTGAGCTTCTTCTACAAAAATTTTTATGATATGACAAACATCATACCGACAAATCCCTTCATAAAAATCGTGCATAACATCCACTGAGTAGTTTGTAACTACATGAAAGGAAGGAATTTGATTAAAGATGGAATTTTTATAAATACCAGAATTTTCTACACAGCTATTCTTAATATCGCTCTCATAATTACAAAGTGTACGTAAATTTATATCAACCTCTTCACTTAAGTGCTTTGTTTCATCTTTTTTTGTTTTGCAAAAACGACAAAAGTAATTACTAGAAAATAACTTTGAAAAATCGCAGATGCTATTAATTCCCAAATTATCTCCAATTATTAATCCCAAAATACGACGAACCTTTAAAGTTTCACCTTTAGCATTCTTAATAATCAAACCTTGCTTTCGAGTTCACTAATCTCAATTATTAAACGGTGAAAACAAGCATCATTTCCAAATTTCTTTATAGTTTTTGATTTGATGAATGCAGCTACAAAAATGTAGTTCAATTGCGATACATTATTCAACAGAGGAAAACTATAATAAACACCACAAATGTTTTCAGTATTGGAGCCAAGTGGATTATTGACCTGAAAATCATAGAAGTATAAAAAATACGGGATGCAAATACTTCCAGGGTAGGCTGAAATTTTCTTTTTCCATAGCTCTCCATCAATAAAGCTAAATAAGTCTGGCCCATATTCACGGGAACGGGATAAATTCAACTTTTCAACGAAATTATCAATTTTATTTTCTAAAAATAATCTAAACTGAAACCTAAGAGGCAGTAGAACACCTTTATCCTTAATTTCAGAATAAATAGCTTTTCTACTTTTGTTAACAACGCCAACTTCTTCGTTAATTGTATTTTGGACAATATCTTCCAAAATATCATTTTGTCGCAGCCAAGTGCAAAGGCGATATTTTGAACCACAATTCTGAAAAACGTTACCGAGAATCGAAGAAAGTTGTATTACATTTGTATGTATTGTGTCAAATAAGGTTTGCTTAGAAATATCAATTAATATTTTTACTACAGGATTAAGTAACTTCTCTAAAATCAAACTTTGAATGTTACTAATATCTTCGAAACAAAAACTGTTATTACTAAGCAGTTTAAATGTTAACTCAATTCCAGATTTTAATATTATATCACAAAATTCTACCAAATTTACTTTTGTATTAATTTGTTCTTTATTTTTTTCTTTTAAATTTAAAATTCCTGATTTAGCAGATAAATTTTTTATAGCATTATTTTCAAAAGTTAATGTGGGGCTTTGTTTTTTAAGATCTTTTTTTGTATCATTTTGCGAATTAGAAATATCTATGTCAACCGTTTGCTCATGTTTTCTTTTTACATGTCTTCTAAAGTTATTAATATTTCCAAATGATTGAAAACACTGGTCCTCGCAACATGTAAATGTGCTTATATTAGTTAAGGAATGAAATATTTTTAAGTGAACCACGAAGATTTAAATGAAAAATTATTTTTCTTACATAAAAAGCAAATCATTTAAAAGTAATTCTTGAACCTCTGATATATTTTTTTGTTTTTATTAATTTCTTTTCTTTTTGTATTGTTATTATATTTTATTCCTTTGAGGTACTTTTTATTTTTTGTTTTTTTATAGCTACGTATCAATGTATTTTCTTTTAATTTCTGGTTTTTAATTATCAAATTTTTTTTCTCTTAACTTTCAACTGTTTAACTTTAATTTTTTAATTTTAAATTTTTCCACTAGTTTTAAGCTTAGAATTTTTCTTTTATAGGTATATAATACTATTTTTATGTACGTTTTGAAATTTGTAAAATTTTAATTTATTACTTTTTAAATTTTATTTTTAGTATGTGTTATACCCAATTGTTTGAATTTCAATTTTCATAACAAATGGTATTTTTTGTTAATATAAGTTTATTTTTGGTGGAACAAAAATAAAAAATTTATGTAAAATATTATTATTAAATCTAAAAATTTTATTTTAAATACTTACATCGCGAACAATGTAATAATATAATAAAACTCTTTATAATAATATTGTACCTAAGTCTATATATACTCACAAAACACTTTTGCCACAATTCTAATTTTTTTAAAAATATAATTTGAATCCCAATACGAATGTTGTTAAAATGAAAAAAGTTATCCAACTCGTCTTCTATAATTTTTGTTAAATCTTGGCTGGTAAATGGTAATTGCTTTCAGGAAAAATACTATGTTTGAAAACAAAAACTATAATAAAAATAAAATATATCAACTTACCATATAACTTTTGAGCAAAATTAAATTCTTCAATAATTTCTACTTTGCAGCTAATTTTAGTTTATTTTAATTATTTTAATGTTTCTTTAATTATTTATTAAGAATTTAATGTTTCTTAATTCTTTTCTATATCTATCACTCAACACAACTTGATTTCAATACGATCTGCACATTAATCAACGGAAATTTCAAAAACAAGTGAAAATATTTTCGTATTTCACAATTTTACCTAATAACAAATTTTCATATTGAAAATATGTTGTCATTTTGCCAAATTTTTGTTTCCCAGATAACTTTATATTAATTTGGAAAAAATATTGTCATTTTGACAACAACTAAAGTATAAAAATTACAATATTTTTTCCGTATGACAATTTTTATTTTAACACAATCTACACGTAAATCCAATGGAATTTTAATTTTACCAACATAACTTTCAGAGACTTTTAAAATGCCCAATTAAAATGTATCAAATTATACCACAATAATAACCCAGTGTTGAAAAATATTAGCGCCTTATTATCTTAAAATCTCTTTATCATTAAAAATTATACATTTTTCAGTTAAATTTTCCTAATTCTATACATTTCAACGAAAATTATAAGAAAAAAAACACAAAAATGTCCATTGTTGTTGTTGTGAAATGGATATTATCTAGATGAAAAAAAATTTGAATGGCAAATCTCTACAAATTAAACTCATCCAATGTTAAACAAAAAGATGAAAAATAAAATAATTGAATAAAAAAACGCGTGCTGTAGCAATAATAATAAGCCTAAATAGCGTAAAAATTTATAATAGTAAACTTCAATGTTGTATTGAGTAAAAATCAAATTTCCATCCACAAAAAATAATTTTGTATTTTGCAAATATCGACATTTCGGAAGCACGATAGTTCTTTTATCAGTGTTTGTGACTAAATTTAGCACTGAAATCATATTGAATTATTATTTCAATTTATACTTACAGGAGCTGAGAGCTTTTTCAGAAAAAAAAGAGGACAAAAAGAGAAGGGTATAATATAAAATTAAAATATACATATATATGTATACAAAAAATATATACCAAATAATTAATATAATTTAATAAAAAAAGGCCCACATTTCGAAAGGGAAAAGGACCTATAAAGCTCACCTACAGATTTAATTGTAGAATCAACTGTTAAAATAAATTAATAAATAAAACTTTATTTCATCAGTTTTTTTCTTCATAAAACCAGAATACATAACATTAAAAATATTTTATATAAATTGATTATGTTCTAAATTAATATAATATACTTTATATTAAACAATATAAATTTATTTCAGCAACAAATCCCAATATTTCAATTTTACAAGCCTCTGTTTCATAATTTGTCGTTTGATTTGAGTTCATTACTTCTATTAAAAATGTATTACCACATTTTATTTCATTTTAAAATTCTTTGCAGTTTGTACAGTTTGTACATATTTATACATAATTGCATGTGACGATATAACACTGTGTATATTTAGACGAATTCTACATTTTTGCCTTTGAAATATTTAATCCATATCAGATTTAAAGGTTTTTCCTTAAATTGATCGGAGGAAATATTTTTTTCAACAAAGGTTTTTGAGATTTTTACTCTTTTTCTTTACAAAAATAAGATAAATTCAGTTTAAGAGAAAAAGAGAGCAAAAAGAGATACAAAAGATCCGAACGAAGAAAGAGAGTGAACAAAAAGATCGTGTTCAAAAAAAAGTACATGTTCTCTTTAAAATAGATATTCTGGCAACCCTACTTACAGGAATATTTTTTTTTCCCAAACTATAAAAAAATCTAAAGAGAACAGTTTAAATTAGCCAATAAAAAATCACCAAACCTCTATTGTAAATTTTTGAAATAATTTTGAGTATATAAATATGAGGGTTTTCGAATCTCAGAAAATTTCAAAAAATTGTAATTTGTAACCACAAATTCACTTCAAAATATACTTAAACTACACAACTGACGTCTGAAGAAAAGTTTATTTTCTGAAAGAGAATAAAAGCGGAAAAAAATGTTTTTTGTTGGAAGCAAACATTTGACAAAGATCAAAAGTTAGAGCTCTCGGAAATTGGGTTACATATGTATGTGTGAGAGAGGGTTAAATTAAATATTTCAATTTTTAAAGCGAGAGCATTTACTCTTTTTTCTACAATTAAAGAAAATTTAATTTACTATAAAAACGTAGAATTTTGAAATTGCCTTATTAACCTCTGTTATGACGTAGATTTAATTTAAAATTTAGTTCGAAACTCTCTCGAAGCTGTATCGTTGTTGCATTCTGATCAATTTGGTTATAAGTTAACTTAAACCTATTCTTCAGTTAGATGTAAAAAGTGATAAAATTTCATATAAACTCGTTCTGTAACTTCATATTTGGCAAGTAATTTGTAAATATGAATTTTGTATTATAAAAAAAAAAATAGTGCGGTTAACAAAGTCTATATATTCGAAAAAAATGTTTTCAAAATCCTGAACTAAAATAAAATTTTAAAAATGACAATATTTTTTCCGTCCAAAATTTCTATTGTACCTTGTTTCAAAAAATTATCTTAAAATATTTTCAAGTTAACAAATTTTTTTATTTTTTTGAAAAAAATTCCAATTTATAATGTGTAAAATTGAAAATTCATCATTTGAAAACAAAAGTTCATTCTGGAAATAATTTTTTCCATGCTGAAAACTTTTTTTTTGTTTCTAACTTGTCTTTAGTACAATGGCTCTTAAGCACGATGCAAACCAGCGGTCCGGCGTCCGAAGTGTTGTGACTGAAGACCTTGATTTTTTTTTTGTAATAAGGACAATGGCCCTCATTTAAGGGGTCTGAAGACAATAGGTCCGGGGTTTAAGGAATCGGGGCCGAAACTCTATATCACGTATTTAAATTGTAATTGTCTGAAAAAAGGTTATTAATAATTATTAAAAAAAATGGCTAAGTCTTGCCCCGAAATCTGCCCACTGACTGTGATCCATGTTTGTTAATTTTTAATCTAAAATCAATTTAAAAAAAATATTTGTTTTAATTTATATTTCAAATATGATACTTTTGAATAATGTTTTAGTAAAAAATTATTGAAAAAATCAAATTAATTTTTATGTTTAAATGTTTAAAAAATCAGTATCTGTATAATAGATTAAAATCAATGAATGTTTAAAACTGAATTAATTCCTGGAATTTATTTTATTTATTTACCGTTTAATTCAAACTTCTTACAATTTTATATTAAATTGCAATTAAAATTTACAACACTCGTATATATACATTTTTAATTTAATTTAATTTTGATTAAAAGAAAAAACAAAACGAGAAAATAACAAAAATAAAATTAATAAAAATTTTTACAAAATAAATTATACACTTATTTAATATAAAACTAAAATTAATGAATTAATCAAAGAAATTAAACTAAATGAAAAATATTATCTAACTTATGATTTTAATGCAACAACAGAATAATAAATTAATTTAAGAAAAAAAATTATTAAAAGCGTTTAGAAAATATTTATTTAAGTAAAATTAGTACAAAAATTATATCCATAAATTTAATTAAAGAATTTTGTATATTAATTTATTATTTTATTACTTTTTATATTCATAGTTAGCTTAAGAAATACAATAATAATATTGTAAAACTGTATTTTGCGATATAAAAATTATATAAATTTTATTAATATCTTTTAAATTTTTTATAAAGTTATTTGCTTAATTAAATAATTATTAAATTTAAATTGATAATATTTGAAAAGAAAAAAATATATTAAAATATGTAAATGTAAAAAATATTATATTAAAATTTTTTATTATTATTAATATTATTATGTACAAATTAAAGATTAAAATTTATTAATTAATTTTTTTGTAAATATAAATAATTTATTTTATAATAAAGATCTTTCAAAAATACATTTTAATAGATTAAATAAAGTCAATTTGAAAATTAAAATAGAAAAAAAAATGGTGTCTCTTAATTTTTTATATAATTCTAAAAAAATTTCAGAACCTACCATAAAGAAAGTTTTTTTTTTATATTATATTACACAGGGCCCCGGGGCAGATGGAAACAAATAAACAACTGGCAAAAAAATAAGGTAAGGTAGATTGTCGTACTAGTTTCAAATTCTTGACATTGTTTTACAATTTCTTAACTTAAATAATGATATTCAAATAAAAAAGCCTGAAAAATGAAAATTTTAATACATGCAAAAACTTCACCAATGCATCAATACAAGACATTTCAACAAAATTTTAAAATTAGTATGGGGTATAACCAAAGAATATCTACAATAAGAAGAGGCACAGCTTCCAATTGCTCCCAAAACTTTGTGGCCTGAAATAGAAAAAAATTATATTTTTTAAAAATCATCCAAAAATTAAAAGAAAAAGATGGTAATAAGAAAGTTTCATGTCAAAAAAAGACAAAAAATGGGTGTTCCAATTCCAAAACTGGTAAACTAAAACTCATTTTATGAATTATGATAAATTTTATATTGCTAAATTAACTTTCTGAAAGAAATTGCAAAATGTTTACCAAGGAAAACTTAACTTCCAAAATATTTGTGTAAAAGAATGTTCAAAAATATTTAATTTTTTTTATAATTTTTATTTAATATTTTTCATATTATGTAAATGTGTTACACTTAGAATTTTAGATTTCGTATTGAATTCTTGTTGAAATTGTTAATTATATAATAAATTCTTACTCTAATATACAGTTTTATAAAGTAACTTTTATCACATTCATCACATAAAGTTAATAATTTTTGTTCTAACTTATCTAATATAATCATAAAATCATTCGGCGGTATTTGTTTTTATTGATATTTTTTGATCAATTAAATCGCATCTATCAATAGCTTTTAACCATTTATCTCTCCTATATATTTAATATTAAAATTACATATCTAAATTTTTAATTATGATATCATTTTAAAAAGAACACCATGATTTCAATTAAATAAAATCTGTACGTACAATACACTATCCTTCGCTAACTGATGACATTTTAATTCATTATTACTATTTTTAATTTAATAAACTAAATTTCGATCTTTATTTGCACTAATTTTAAATCAACTTATCAACTTAAAGTAAACCCGCTAATAAAATTCTATATAAAATAAATGCCTTTATTTGCAAACACCTTGCACTAATTTTGATTCAACTTAAAGTAAACTAATAAAAACGTAAGTATGTATATAAAGAAAATGCTATTTTACATTAGGTATAACAACAAAAATGTAAACAAATAAGAAGTACAGCCGCCTTTGAAAATGCATTCTGAAAACTTCACTTCTGAAAATTGTGTTATAACATAACTTTCAAATTGGGTGACTAAATATTGATTGAACCAAGATTATATACCGTCATAACAGAAATGCTAACATTGACCGAAAAAGAAAAAAAACTGCATTATCGACAAGTATTATTAAAAATTCAGAAATAAGTTAATTTAACAATAAAAATTATTAGGTTAAAAAAGTATTAAAGGAATTTTAAATTTAAACAAAGTAAATGGAAATAGCAACACGCTATGTGACGCAGAAGTTGCAGTGCCTGTCTTTCCACCAAAATGTACAAGATTCGATTCCCCATGAAGCAAAATAATGCTTTATTGATTTTTCGACCTGGTTCAGTACCCATTGCCATTGGGATAAAATAAATGACAAAAAATATTTGAGAGTATAATCTGGTAAACTTAAATAAAATGGAACTACGCTGTTTAATAGTACGTTTTCAAGCTAAAGTTTGTGGCTAAACAACAAGCTCATAAACAAGTTAAATGTTAAGTGTTCACAAGCTTTTTTGGAAAACAACCAGCTGTTAATTTCACATATTTATTATTCATATTAAATTTTACCTCGTAAGTAGCAGTATGTAGGTAGATGTAGATTTGATTTGAATTTGAATACACTGACATTTCAAAATTTAAAAAATTATCACAACTTTTGACATTTCAAAACGTTTTGAGACTAAAAATGTTCAAGTTGAATCAACTTCAAAGCGTTGTGAGCGTCGCGTGCGTTACGTCAACGTCGAGTATAATCAATTCAATATTATTTCTATATAGTTTAACTTTTTTTTGACATTGCGATTTTATGATTTTCAGCAAATTTGTATGGGAGAACAACTACGTAATTAACGAGGTTATCGTAAACACCATGTTTAGCCATAAACATGAGCTTGAAAACGTACTTAAGAAACCTTAATTCCTGACAATAGTATTAGTTTTTCACATTTAATGAGTTCATAAGCCAGAAATTTGAGAAATAAATACTAGAAAAACATTGTAGCAAAATATGTAGTAAAAATTTGCTTAGTAAAAAATTAATTAAGCACAAAAAGGTAAGTCTACCTAAGCTACTGTCAAGATAAAAAAAAATCGTTAGTAATGTTTTTTTTACTGTGGAAAAATTTATAAACTTAAACTAAAGTATTTTAATCAATTTATTCTCCAAATTTTATTTTATTTATGTACAAGACTATATATATTTTAGCTTACCAATATTATAGGAAGGTAAGTAGGTAAACTTTAAAAATTTGTTTTTCAGAGTATATATTAAAATGTGAATTCAAGTAAGAGATACAAAATTATTGCCATAGATAAATTTATTTATCTTTGGTAGTACTAACTATTACTACTAGCATTGAGTAAATATATTGTACAATATATATTTACAATATACTATATATTTACTCAATGCTACTAGTAAAAACAAAATATGCTAGAAATAATATTCTTCCCTGTAAAAAATGTTGTTGTTATTGTTCCTGCATCTGTGTAAAGTAAATCTTATTTCGTAAACTTACAACTACGAATGTCAATTTTGCGTTAATAGTTAAAAATCGTTCGTATGAACAGCTGATACCTAACGTCTATTTAAATTTGAATTTGAATATAATAATTTGAATATTTGTTTGTTATAACTTGAAAAAAAATATGGAAACAAAATTTCTAAACAATTTTTGTGGAGTTTTTTTTAAAAATATTTATAGAAAATTGATAAAAAATTTAATATTTTTTAAAATTGGTACAAGTAAAGTAAAATTTAAAGGGAAAAAAGATTTTAAAAATTTAAATTATTTATTTATTTTTTTTTAGGTTCTTTTTTTTTTTTTGTTTTGTTGTTTTTTATTTTTGGATTACTTCTGTTAATTTTAATTTATTTACCTTTTCTATTGTAAATTGTTCGCTATAATGTTTAAGATAGATTTTTGTAACATCCGCGGTCTATCAACGAATTTCCATTCCGTCGAAAGCCATCTACGGCTTCAAAATCCAGCAATTCTAGCACGAAGTGAAACACAAGTTGTGAATAATGATATTAATTTTAATATCAATAATTATTCGCTTGTGCCACTTTTTATACCCCATAGAGGGATTGCTTTGTATATACGAAATGATGTAGCTTATAAGACACTTCAAAATTTTGAGTGCTCCAACCCAATTTATCAATATAATTGGATGAAAATACACGTCGATAAGCGCATCATTCACTTCTGTTTTATTTACAGATCGCTTCAAGCGAACCAGCTAGAAACTGATATGCTTATAGAAAGTCTATCCAATCAGATAAACTCAATTCTGGAAACCACTCCCGAATCTGAGATTGTTTTGGCGGGAGACTTTAATATTCATAACAGGGACTGGCTTCACTTTTCTAGTCACAACAGTCCCGAAGGCAAACAAGTTGAACTTTTTTCCAACTTTTTCAACCTTTCTCAACTTGTCAAAAGCCCTACGAGGATACCAGACCGACGCGACCAGAACGAACATCTCCTGGATTTATTCCTAACTACCCATCCAGAGAAATATTCAATCTCTGTTAACTCTCCGCTAGGTGGTTCCGACCACTGTCTTGTAAGCACAAGCTTCGAAGTAGGCACAACAACCAGTTCTTCTAATTCTCCCAAAAGACTAGTTTGGCATTATCACCAAGCTGACTGGGAAGGCTTCAACAACTTTTTGAATGCATCGAACTGGTCGTTGTGTTTCCAATATAAAAATGTCGACTTTGCTGCAGAGGTGATTACCAAAAGGATTCTATTAGGAATGAAAACCTTCATTCCAAATAGTCTTAAAAGTATAAAACGAAATCCCTCAGGCTGGTTTAATGACCTCTGCAGCAAAGCTCTGAAATCCAAAAAAGAAGCTTATAAAAAATACAAGAATAATAAAACTGTCAACACATATGAGAGTTATAAAGTGTTTAGGAATAAATGTAAAAAAATTATCAATCAGCAAAAATTCCTGCACAACCAAAGGTTGAGACGAGAAATCTTTAATCACCCTAACAACAGCAGATCCTTCTGGACGTTTGCTAAAAGCGTTGGGCAAAACTTTTTCAAATCTTCATTTCCACCTATGATTGATAATAGTACAATTATATCAGATTCTGTTGGAAAAGCTAACCTTTTTGCAAAATTATTTGCAGCCAATTCCACACTCCCTAATACAGCCCAAAATCCGCCAACAATCCCTGTTGTTAATTCTTCGCTTGGAAGGATATACTTCAGAACAAGAGCTGTAGTAAAAGTCTTGAAGAATCTTGATATAAAAAAATCTACCGGTCCCGATGGTATACCTGCGATTGTGTTGCGACACATTGCCTTCGCCATTTCTAAACCTCTGCGCAACTTATTCTATTTGTCCTTTTCTTCAGGAACTTACCCGTCCTATTGGAAAGTTGCCCAAGTTTATCCTATTCCTAAAAAAGGTGACAAAAGCAATCCTTCGAACTATAGGCCCATAGCTATTACTTCCATTATTTCCAAAACGATGGAAATCTTAATCAATCAAAAGTTGAAGAAATATCTTGATAGTAGAGGTATAATTCATGATAGTCAATACGGCTTTCGAGCTCAGCGTTCCACCGGTGATCTCATGACATGCCTCTACGAAAAGCTTAACACCAGTCTTCATCAATCTGGTGAAGCTGCTGTTGTAGCTCTGGATATATCTAAGGCTTTTGATCGAGTCTGGCATTCTGCTCTTATAGCAAAATGCAATGCTGTAGGCCTCGGTCCAACCTTTTCTAAATGGATTGAAAGCTTTCTCTTAAATCAATCTATCATAGTTTCAGTTGACGGAAGTTTTTCCGACCAACTTCAAATCAATGCTGGTGTTCCACAAGGCTCCGTCCTTTCACCCACCCTATTTCTCATTTTCAATAATGACCTTCTCAAATTAACTTTCAATCCAATCCATAGTTTTGCCGATGACAGCACTCTAGTAGCATCATATGATTTTCTTAAAACAAATAATGCTACAGCTTCAGCAGTCAACTCCAAAAGAACAATGATGGCTGGTGCACTCAATCACGACCTAGCCAAAATTGTCGACTGGGGTAGAGGAAACAGAGTCGAGTTTAACACTTCAAAAACTCAAAGCTGTCTTGTTAGTAACAAGCTAACAACATTCGAACCAATTTTCCGGCTTCAAAATGAAGTTATTCAGCGACTCAAAGACTTGAACATTCTCGGGATGCGAGTGAATCAAAACATGCACTGGAATGAGCATATTTTCGATATTGCGAAAAGCGCCACCAAATGTTTGGGCTTTTTAAGTCGCTGCAAAGCTTATTTTTCATCTCGAGACCTCTTAAAAATCTATAAAGCATATATACGACCCAAGCTCGAGTATAACTCACATTTATGGGAGGTGCACCAAAAACTGCTTTAAATTTTTTGGACAAAGTTCAAAACCGCGCCATTCGTCTTATAGGCGACATAAACATGACCTCATCCCTTATACCACTTGGTCATCGTCGTATTGTTGGAGCACTTTCTCTATTTTATAGATATCTACTTGGTGTTGGCACTTGTTCCGAGGAATTAAAGTCACTTCTTCCTCCTCAAGCAATTCTGTCGCATAACACGAGAGGCATCAAGTGCACACCCTTTCACAGTGGAAATTCCGAGATGGTTTAAGTCCGGCTATAGAATTTCTTTTATAGTAAGAACATCTCGATTATGGAATCGCGTCCCAATCGCAGCATTCCCAATGAGAGAAGGATTTTTTATTTATGATTTACAGAGATTTAAAACGAATATTAACAACATTGTTCGCTTTTTCCCACAAAACTTTTCTTCTTCCTTTTTCTTTCCTTTCCTTTAACTATCCTTTCCTTTTTCAAATGGTCAACGGTACGCAAGTGCTAAAAGGTTCAAAACCTAAGTTTTGGCTATAATATAAAAAAAAAAAAAAAACAATATTAAGTCACAAAATAAATAATCACAATATATTAATAATTCACAAAAAGAAATACAAAAGAAATTAATTATTTCTAATAATAGTAAAAAATTTAAAAATTGATTTTTTTCATTTCATACATGATATAATTTACTTACTATTATTACACAACATAATAGAGTCTATTAAATTTGATTTTAGTCAAATTTTTAGAAATATATGTGGAATATATATTCGATACTTTATTAAATAGTAGAAAATTGTAAGTTTGCTATTATAACAATTTCCAATATCAAAGCAAAAATCAAAAAATAGAAATTTGCAGATTTCCGAAATATTCACACACAAATATTTAAAATGTTAACAATAACAGTGTTAACACGGTGTGAACGCAAGAAGTTTTGAAGCAACAGAATTTTATAATAGAAAACTGCAATACATTCTAAATAGTTTTTATAAAAACTTGTTTTCTAGCGTTAGAGTAAAATATTTGTATAATAGTGAAAATAGTCGAATATTTTCCTTTTAATTTTACTGATATGCTTATCATACAGATATGTGTATTTTGGCTACTATTTGCAGACTTCTTCAGTGTTTTGTACTCGACTGAGGAAAGAAATCTAAAATCGTCTTATTTTTTCTATTCGCACAGGTAACAATTTGATGTTTTTCGCAGCTGGATGGTTGTTTATAATTCAACAGCACAGGTTGGGGGTTAAGTAATAATATTATTATTTATTTTATTGTTGGTATTTGAAATGATATTGCTGACGTTAGAGTGACAGGTAGGGGTGGTTCTGTTGTATTTAACTAAAAATTTAAATAAAGAAGAATATCCGTTGCCTTGGTCTTTATTTAGTAGTGAATCATTTTTAGTTTTGTAGATTTCGATGCTTTCAGCTGAATCTAATTTCCTAGAATCTCTATGATTCTCCTGGATGGTGTGTTCTGCTACTTTGGATCGGAACGCTGTTGAATTCTTCTTCTTAGCCAGTTCTGCTTCTTTCAGTTGTTCATTGAGTCGTGTTTGCATGTTTCTCCTAGTTTGTGCAATATAAACTTTGTTGCAATGACTGCAAGTTATGTTATATATACCTGATTTTTCCATTTGTTCGATTGGGTCTTTAGTTAAACCTACCACATACTTGAGTTGTTTGGCTCTGCTGTTATATATGATATCTAACCCGTGTTTATTTAATTTCGCTCTAAGTGGGAGAGAAGTCTTGCTAAACTTCAATGCTACTCTTCTCTTCGGTTGTTGATCAGTGAGTAGGTTAGTGAGGGAATAGCGTTGTAAACTTCTTCTCCGTTTACTAAGTAAGTCCGTGATGGTTTTTTTTGGATATCCGTTTATTCTCGCTATTTCAAATATGTGTTTCCCACTGGAGCCCCCTTCAATTGCTTGTAGAAATCCCCTCTAAAGGTGAAATAATTTTCTTGCATGCAAAGCCGGATCAGCTTTATGTACAGTTTTACTTTTAACCTCCACTGTGGTGCAGTTTCCTGTTGTAGTAACCATTCTTCTACAAGAATAATAGCCTCTTTGACTACTGGGAAAAGGGGATTTTACTAGAGGGGATAAGACTCACTTTTACTTAAAGGGGATATGTAGAATACTGGGAAAAAGGGATTTTACGTCAAAAGAGACCATGACCTCGCCTTTGTCAAGTCCTCCCATTGATTGTAATTCTTGAGCAAGTTCCTTAGAGTTTTTCACTGATTGGGTTTCGAACTGCTTATCCATATTGCGAAACTTCTCCATTAACCATTTGGCTACTTTATATGTTGGAGACATATTTGCTGTCACAATTTCTCCAATCTCATTTCCTGATTTATGAATTTTGGGAAGTCCTTTAATTCTAGGAGATGCTGGATTGCGGGGACCTTAAGTTTGTTGACTCCTATTACTTGTCGGCATTCCTTGATAGTGTTGTTTACTCGCTTGATGAACTGTTGAAGAGCATCGTTTCTTAATTTCCTATAAGGTCCGTTTGTGATCTTCTCCTGCATCCTACTATCGTAATCTTCTTTGTTTAAAATTACCAGTGCGTTGCCTTTATCAGCCTTGACAAAGTATACTGGTTTCATCTTGATGTCTCTGATGACTTTTTTCTCCTTTCTGATAACCTTTTTATTGTCATAGTCAATCGATATCTTTTCTTTTATGACTTTTGCTGTGGTGGCTCTTATAAGCTCTTTTTGTTCTGTTGTAATGGACAAGGTCGGGTTGTACGTGTTGATGTCTGCTTCTAAGTTTACAATAAGTTTTTCGACATCAGTTTCATTGGGTATCGCGTAATTAAGTCCGTTGTTAAGTAACACCATTTATTCTTCGGTGAAGGTCTGTGTTCGCACTTCATGCAAATTATCAATTTTCAATTTTCAAGTTTCCTAAAAAAAAAATGTTTAACTTGTAAAATAAAATTAACATTAAAAAAAAATAAAAATCACTTTTCAGCAGGCTATTGCTGGTGACTCATAAATTTTTTCAATTCTTATTATTAAAACAGACAATCATTTTTTTCAAGATATAAATTAAAAAACTAATAAAACCAGCGACAATTAAAACATTTACATTAACATTTTTTGGTCCTTCGAAACAAATATTAGTTAAACACAAAAATAAAATATTATAAATCATGTCAGCCAAAAACCTCATCAGAAAAAGAGGTTACATTTTGACCACATTAACATCAGCAAAAAACTATTTTATAAAAATACAACCAAATATCAATATTAATGAAATTGAATACATCAAGATCAGAGTAGACGTAGTTCAAGCCACATTTGATGAGTTTTTCAACATACAATTACAAATAGACGCTTTGGAAACTGAAATGGACGATGGTGACAACAGAGCAGATGAATTTCGTGAAAAATATTTTGAGGTTTTAGCCATGGGAAAATCATTAATTGCACAACTACTTGAATCATCAAACCGCCAACAAATCCGGTAAGCATAACTCCAATTGTTACTATGCCAAAATCAGAATTTAAAATAGACGCGCCAAAATTACAACCTTTTGACGGTAACATAAAAAATTGGCTTATATTTCGTGATACTTACAATGCTATTGCACACAATGACAATACATATTCAAATATACAAAAGTTTTATTTTCTACGTGAAAGTCTTATTGGATATGCAAGGGAAATTATCGATTCCATACAAGTTACCGAATCTAATTATGACGTTGCATACAAATGCCTGATTGACCGATATGACAATCCAAAAATGTTGAAAACTTTCCATATCAAGGCCTTACTAAATATAGAGGCATTAAATAAAGAGTCATTACATGATCTTCGTCGATTCATTGACGAATCAATCAAAAATATTCGAATTTTACAAAATCTGAGTGTTCCAGTAGAGCATTGGAATGATATGTTAGTTGTTCATTTATCAAATTTACTCGATACAACCACACGACGGGAATGAGAAACAAAACATGCCCAAAATAGAGACACTTTCCCAACAGTGGAAGAATTAAAAATGTTCGTGGAACAAAAATGTCATGTATTGGAAATGCTACCAAAACTGCAAAAACATCATTTACAACCCACAAGACCAGTGTCCAAAAACTACAACAAAAACAATGTTGTTAAGTCATTTCATACTCAAGCCTCGTTGTTATCAAAAAAAATATGTTGTTTTCATTGTTCTGAAAACCATATAATTTATAAATGAGACAAATTTTTAAAACTTCCAGCATTAGGTAAACTAAACATAGTCAAAACGTTAAAATTATGTCAAAATTGTTTAAGTTCAAGTCATCCAATATCAGAGTGCAAGTCCTCTAATTGCAAAAAGTGCAATAAGCGTCATAATACAATTTTACATTTTGATAACTTCATACAATCAAATACAAATAAAGGTAATTTATCAAATAATAACAATTTCGAGTCATCAAATATATCAACGTCAATCAATACAAAAGCAGTTGTTCACAATGAACCATCAAATTTATCAACAGCCTTTCCAATAGTCAATGTTGCAGCACAACCAATTTCAACTTACAAATATCATCACAATATATTATTATCAACAGCAGTCGTTCATGCATACGATTCTTCTGGAGGACAGCATCCTTGCAGAATATTATTAGACTCTGGGTCTCAATCAAACTTTATCACAGAACATATGTGTAATCTTTTAAATTTAAAACGCCGCAAAATTTCTATTCCTATTGTAGGCATCAATCAGATAACGTCGGAAATAAAACATTCTGTTGAAACAACAGTACAGTCACGCTTCAATAATTCAACATTTAATTTAGAATTCTTGGTCTTGAACAAAATTACTAATAACATTCCAAACTTCAAAATCAATAGCATAGCATCATGACAAATTCCAGAAACATTGAATTTAGCAGATCCATATTTCAACATTCCTAACAAAATAGACATGTTAATAGGTGCAGAAGTGTTTTACAGTCTATTAAGCACAGGTCAAATAAAACTATCACACAATTTACCTATATTGCAAAATACAACATTTGGCTGGATTTTATCTGGCAAGCTGTTATCTGCATCAAACATTTTCGACCATACTTCTGAAATATCTTCTTATCTAATGTCACATATTTCAATAAATAACGAATATGATAAATTAAATCAAAATTTAGAAAAATTCTGGAACATTGAAAAAGTTCCAGAAATCAAATATCAAACACCTGAAGAACAAGCATGTGAAAAACATTTCAACATTCACACACGTCGAGACAAAACTGGTGGATTTATCGTTAAACTACCTTTTAACGAAAACAAGAACAATTTAGGTGATTCATACAAGGGTGCCTTGAGACGTTTTTATATGCTAGAATCAAGGTTGCATAAAAACCCACAAATCAAAACTATGTATGATGACTTCATTAATGAATATATTAAGCTTGGACACATGCGAAAACTGAATTCCAAACAAATTACATCACCAAACTATTTTTTACCACATCATGCCATTCTAAAGCCTTCCAGTACGACAACCAAACTTAGAGTAGTGTTCGACGCTTCGTTCAAAACCACCTCAAACATTTCATTAAATGATGCATTGCTAGTTGGCCCAGTCGTTCAAAATATCCATTAGCATTAACAACAGACGTTATCAAAATGTATCGTCAAATAAAGGTTGATGATCATGACCAAAACTATCAACTAATTTTATGGAGAGACGATCCAGCTAATCCTATAGAGATATATCAACTAACAACAGTCACATATGGCACTGCAACAGCTCCATACTTGGCTACAAAATGCCTAAAAACATTGGCAATAAATGAACAAGAAAATTTTTAATTTGCATCCTCATCAATACTAAACGATTGTTACGTCGATGATATAATAACAGGGTGTGACAATTTAGAGCAAACCAAATTATTGTATACTCAATTGACGCAAATGTTATCACGTGGTGGCTTCCAATTGCAAAAATGGAGTTCAAATTCAACAGAATTACTTCAACACATTCCAATTCATGAGCAGGAACAAAACAAAATATTATCCTTTGAACAAGACAATATAATTAAAACTTTAGGCATCTTCTGGAATCCGAGTCAAGATACATTTTCATATAGAGTTCAATTATCATCAAATCGCATTACAAACCGCTCCATATTATCGGATATATCAAAAATATATGATCCCTTGGGATTGGTTTCACCAATTGTCATTTTAGCCAAAATGATCATGCAAGAACTTTGGCAACTCAAACTAAATTGGGATGAACAACCACCACATAAAATTCAAACAAAGTGGATATTATTTCAGGAACAATTAATTTCATTAAACAAACTAAATATAATTCGTCACATTCAAACATTTCCAAATAGCATTATTGAATTGCATGGCTTTTGCGATTCCTCAGAATCTGCATATGGTGCTTGTATATATATAAAATCAACAGATAAAAACGGAAAAAATACTGTAAACTTATTATGTTCAAAATCACGCGTAGCACCTTTAAAAAAGTTAACAATTCCGAGACTAGAGCTGTGTGCAGCTAATTTATTAGCAGAACTTCAACACAACGTTCAGGCAGCTATGAAACTAAATATTCAGAAACAGTATTTTTGGTCAGACTCTCAAATAGTATTAGCATGGATATCAGCATCTCCATCCAAATGGAAAAACTTCGTTGCAAATCGTGTAGCAAACATTCAAAATCTGACAGACATCAAAAACTGGCATTACGTAGAGTCGAAACAAAATCCCGCCGATCTCATTTCAAGAGGCACTAGCACAAAAGAAATTTTAAACTCAAACTTATGGTGGTACGGACCATCTTTTCTTAAATCAAATATTGATCTGCATGTACATAACAACACTATCAATTTTAACAAACAAGATATTCCAGAAACAAAATCTAAAATTTCTTTAATAATCAACTCTCATGAAAATTCCGAGAAATTTATCGAAAATTATTCATCTTTTATTAAGTTACAACGATCAACAGCATATATCTTACGATTCATTTATAACAGTAAACTTCAAATAACTCAAGAGAGACGAACAGGGCCATTGTCAGTTTCCGAATTACAAGATGCAATATTAAAACTCGTCCAAATTACTCAAGCGAATTCATTTAACAATGAAATAAAATGTTTACAATCAAATAAACCCTTAAATTCAAAGAGCCAAATACTTTCACTTAATCCGTTTCTTGATAGTCAAAATATTATAAGAGTCGGAGGTCGTCTATCTAATGCAACTATACCATTCAGTCAAAAGCATCAAATATTATTACCAACTGGTCACTTGTCAGAACTTGTATCTAAATATATGCATCAAAAATATTTACACTGTGGGCAACAAAGCCTATTATCTCATATTCGTTTAATATATTGGCCTTTAAGAGCAAAAAATTTAGTACGTCGAACTATTCATCAATGTATCAAATGCTATAAATTTCAGCCAAAAATCATACAACAATTTATGGGTGATTTACCTGCCACTCGAATAGAACCAACAAGACCATTCTTAAATTCAGGAGTAGATTTTTGTGGGCCATTCAACGTACGACCATCACTCAAACGAGGCACAGCATCAATTAAGGCTTATGTGGCACTTTTCATTTGTTTTGCTACCAAGGCAATACATATTGAACTGGTTGGCAATTTATCAACCGAAGCATTCATTGGCTCATTAAAAAGATTCATTTCAAGACGAGGTATTCCAAGCAACATATACTGTGACAATGAAACAAACTTTACTGGTGCAAAAAACGAATTTGAAAGTTTTCAAAAATTCTTTTCTTCACAACAAAATCAAAATCAAATTTATGACTCATTAGCTCAAAACAACATAAAATGGAATTTCATCCCTCCAAGGTCCCCACACATGGGCGGACTTTGGGAAGCAGCAGTAAAATCTGCTAAAGTTCATCTTAAACGTATTATGACAGAAGCATTATTTACTTATGAAGAATTCAACACAATTTTACATCAGGTAGAGGCATGCTTAAACTCACGACCTCTAGTAACCGCATCAACAGATCCAAATGATTTAAACCCAATAACACCAGGCCATTTTCTAGTTGGTGACAATTTACTTGCAATTCCCGAACCTGACTTAACTAATATAAAATTAAATCATTTATCAAGATGGCAGTTAACATAACAGAAATTACAACATTTTTGGCGACCATGGTCAAATGATTATCTACACCAACTTCAAAATCGTCCAAAGAAATTTTTAACCAAAATTACACTTGATATTGGTACTCTAGTTCTTATTCGAGATGATAACCTACCTCCATTAAAATGGAGCTTAGGCAAAATTGAACAATTAAACATTGGAAAGGATAACATCGCTAGAATCGCTATTATTCGAACTCAAAATGGACTTATAAAGAGAGCAGTCAACAAATTATGTGTACTTCCAATTCATGAATAATTGCATGCCATACATGCATATACCAATTACATTTTATAATATAACTTGTATTATTAACATGCACAAAATCATTTTAAGTTTACAATTTGTAAGCCTTAAGGCTTCCAAGGCGACCGGTATGTTCGCACTTCATGCAAATTATCAATTTTCAATTTTCAAGTTTCCTAAAAAAAAAATGTTTAACTTGTAAAATAAAATTAACATTAAAAAAAAATAAAAATCACTTTTCAGCAGGCTATTGCTGGTGACTCATAAATTTTTTCAATTTTTATTATTAAAACAGACAATCATTTTTTTTCAAGATATAAATTAAAAAACTAATAAAACCAGCGACAATTAAAACATTTACATTAACAGTCTGTGAGGACTGATTCACCACAAAATTTCCAATTTGCATTTTCAACCAGTTTTCTCTTTCTTTTGCTCTCGCATTCTTCTGCCACTTTCGTTTTGATAAGGAACATGGGGAATTCTCTGGGATATTGTTGTGCTAGTTTGAGATGAAGATAGTATGCTTCTAGAGTTTTGCGGTCAAGTTCAGCTCTAAGGGAAGCGATGCTATCACTAATTGTTTCCTTTTCAAGTACTACTCAGCAAGTAGTAGACGTAATACGCGTATCTGTATGATAAGCATATCAGTAAAATTATGAGGAAAATATTCGACTATTTTTACTATTATTCTAAATAGGTTCAATATATAAATTCCCAAAAAAAATTCAATTTTTGAATAATAAAATTTATTATAAAACTATGTTTTCTTATTATTATTACGTCTTGTTATTATTAAGTTTAATAACTAGATGTTTAGAACTAATATAGTTGTTATTGGAACTAGGAAAACTTAAGAAAAATCAACGAATTTTGAGGTAAATTGATTCACAATAAATTGTGCAAAAGAACAATTATATTAAAAAATTATATAAAATGAAAGTAAGTAAATTTTAAGCTATAAACATTCATGTCTATAAAATAGTTTTTCAATCTTTAGGATTAACTTTTATAGAAATGAAATTAGTAGTAAGTTTTTGGTCCATTGTGCTTTTTATACAAGTAGAAAAAATAAAAATGAAAACATAAAAAATACGATTTTTATAAGCGATTTAATTCTTAAGACAAAAAGATAACTTTCATTTTAGAATATTTAATGAATTTCTAAAATTCAAGAAAATAATCGTTAATTCTGAAAATTATTTAACTCAAATATTCTATTTCAAAATATTCACTAAAAAAAACATTTCTTATGGCAACATTATTTTTGATTAATTTCCTTGTATACAAATGGCCGTACAGTTGATGTTTCACTTCGTGTTGTTCCAATTTCCCTCGAATGTACACTGTTTTACTGTAATGAATGACAGCGACAGTTTGGAAGTTTGAATGTGTACGTAAGAATTTAATTTTCAAATTTGTTTTCAAGAGTTGATAGTGTTAAAATAACTGTTTTTTTCTATGCACTGCGCTAACTACAAAATCAGAATAATTTTGTGTTTGGATTAAAATTTTTGTACACCTACCAAACATTTTTATTGCTCCTTTGTATGAATTAGTAAAAAACGACGAAGATGATTAAAAATTTCTTGATTTTATTTTAACAAAAACTAAAGCTCATACTTATTTAAAACAAGCTCTTATGTTTGTTGATGGAAGGGTGTGTGGAGGAGAGAATAGGAAAAGACAACACGCAGTGAAACAACAAGTGTACATAAGGCCAATCAACAATTTTTTTGATCGTTCAACTTACAATTTCATGGACTTATGTACACTTGTTGTTCACTGCGTGTTGTCTTTTCATATTCTCTCCCTCGTTTAATATACACGTTTAAATCTGTTTAAAAACTTGTATCGAAATTTTTGAAATTTAATCGTGTGGGGCGAAACCAAAATGTAAATAAAACCAGTTGTTTATGCTTTTTTGTTAGAAGTAGCTTATATTTTTGATAATATGTATTTGTAACCAACCTTTTAATCATTTCCTTTTTTGTTTTTTGTTTTATAAATTTCTACAATTATTATTAATGCGACAATTTTACCCGCTATTTTTTTAAATACAGTTATCTTGTCTTGATTTAACTATAAAAATGGTGAAGTTTCTCTGCTTGTTTAAGCAAAAGGATAATAGTGTGTGGTGAAGAGAGAAATTAGTTTCGAAACAAGTTTTTAAACAAATATAAGCGTGTATGGGGCCCACAAGGCCTTACGTTTCATTTCATTCCATTTTTTTTAAAAATATTTTAACACAGGGTTGAGCCGAGTTGATTGTAGGTTGTTTAAGTTAAGTTGAGTTTGCATGTATGCTGTGTTCAACTGTTGACAGCTGAGCTTACTAAATCGGGTATGAAGGATATGGATTCATTATTACTGCTGCCACTCTAAAGTAAAAATTTTCCACCAAATCAAATTAAAAAAATAACCAAATCAGATAAAAAAAATTTTTTGTTCATATATTAAATGTTTCAATTATTACACATAAATCACAAACATTATTACAAAAACAAAGATATAACAAAATATATACACAAAAATATATAATTCGTTTAAAATGTAAATTTTACTATTGTAAACTGTAACTGTACTTGTACTTAAACTTAACTGTTAACTGTAAATATAACTTTTCGTTCTTTCTTACAATATGATTTATACGCTGGGGGACGCTGTAGGTAGAGCGCCTGTCTTTCAACCGAAAGATTCCATGTCTGAGGGTTTCATGTCTGAGGGTTCCATGTAAAACCGTTAAAAAAAATTAACAATAACTTTAAGAAAGTAAAATAAAATAATATTAACAAATATATTTAAAAAATAAAATACCAAAATAAGTTAAAAAGAACAAATGCATAAAAATAACAATAAAAATGTTGCACATATAAAAAGTATTCCTTTAAATGTGACTATTTTCAACTGGTTGATTCTTTGAAAGAATATTCGCCCAAAAACCACTTTTAAAGTACGATTTTTTCTCAAAATTCATCAATATCAGTTTTTTCATTTAAAGAGTCAAAAAGATTAAACAAATTCCATTGCGATTATTGTTACACAACATCATATTCTATTAATTTCTACACTAAACGCAATATACATAGATAGACTCTTTTTAATCCGATAAAAAATTCGGAAGCTATTACTAATAAATTTTTAACAATATTGTTAACCCATTAGGAAAGAATGAAAACGTCAAAAATTTATATACATAATAACATACATATTGAAATTATTAACGTATAGTATCATCATAAGTGTCTCTAAAATGGGTGATGACACTTTGTGAAAATTTTTTGAATTTATTAGGTACATAAAACAAATTTTATTCAGATTGTGTTGTGAATATCAAAATTTTGTAATATAATTCAATTTAACCAAATACAAAAAAACAAAATTATACGATGAAATGCACAAAAATAATAAAATTGGATACGATCTAACTAAATCAGAGAGATGAATAATTAAATTTGGTTTAATAATAACAAATACTGGCAACTGTACTAACAGTCATAATGACGATGTCATGTTCATGGGTATTTTGTTTCACAATTCAGTTCAGTTCACTTTCATTTTTATTCACCACAAATAGAACATTGAGAACACGAAATACAACATCTTATGGGAATGGACTGGACTGGAGTAGTGTGGTTTTAGGTTTTAGTTAAACAAACAACAATACTCAGTGAGGTCAGCTGTGAATTCCCAATTAAAGTTTCAAAGAAATAGGAGAAGTTAGTAGGTATATAAAATTATTATACTTGATAATTTACTGTTTTAAATTGAAAAATTTTCTTTAATAGAATAAAGATAACGTTAATTAAAATTAAAAATTTAAATTAAATATATAATATATATATTTTGGTAATATATGATTAACTTGTCACATAATTAGTGAATTTAAATAAGATTGATTAATAATACATCTCGTTCATTTAAAAAACTGTTGAAACTTTGTTTTATGACGATACTACACAATGGAATTATTTGGAACGAAATAACGATGAGTTTTAAATTATAAACTTTTAAAAATTTGGTGTAAAACTAATTAATATACTATACATTTATGAACTATAACAACATATAGTTCTGGTAGAATAATTAATTAGTAGCAACAATTATTAAGCCATTAATTATTTAAAAAAAAAATATTAAAATATTAAAAATTAAATTCTTTAATGCGGCCTAAAAAATTGCGGTTTTTTAATAAGGAACGTTTTGGTACCTAATGCATTTACATATTTAAGGTTAAAAAAGAAAAAAAATAAATATATAGTTTATAAAGAACAATATAATATTGGACTTGTTAATTTTACAACAGTCAATTAAATTAGTGATACAAAAAATTAATTTATAATCTTATTTAATAAATTATAATCTCCATACTTAAAGAGTGAATGAATATTGTATGTATTCCATATTTATGAAGTGAATTATTTTAAAGAGAGTTTATCTAAATAAATAAATTTGTAACTTTCTGATATAAAATTTGTTAAAAATATTATTAACGATTTAATTAACACACCAAAATGTTTAAGTTTCCTGATTTATAATATTTATCATAAATTTGCACGTAATCAAAAGGGTTTTACCTGATAATAAAAAACAAAAAAAAAAATAATAAAATTTTTTTGTTTTTAATAAAAAAAATTGTGTTGTGTTATGTTATAATTTTATTAATTTAACTATTTATTAATCAAAAACAAAACCAATATACATGTTGGTTTAATTACAAAATAATTATATAATAACATCAATCTGCAAGGAAAAAAGGTAAAGAACATCCTGAATTAGCAAAATAACAATATGTAAGTAATAATATTATATATGTATATAAAGTAGTACTTAATTTATTTTTCATGACTAGTTATTCATTATATTTCTTCAAATTAATGACATGACACATTAAATACATCAATGATACAGGGTACCTTTCCGTCTACATGGAAGGAAACTGACAAGCCATTTCTAAAAATTGATAAAAATAAATTTTTTGAGTACTTATAGACAACAAATATGAATCCAATCTCAAATATCAAATAGTTTTTTATGTGAGATGAAAAGGAGCATTAGATAAGGGGTGAGAGATGGGGTTTAGGTGAAAATACTTATGTGATACTCAATATGGTCATAACCTCTGACCTCAAGTAGCTTGGATGTTGATTGTTATACAAAAAAATTGTTATACAAAAAAAAAGAAAATAACTAAATGAACTTGCTAACTAAGACTAAAAGCAAGGACCAATTCTGATTATTGTGTAAATATTAACATGTGTAATGAATAATATTTATTGACTTAACTATATTTAAACTATTTTAAATTAGAAACTAAATATTCTAGTAATTAAATAAATTAAATAATTTGTTTATTGAAACTGATTTATTAATTTAATCTATTAATTTAATTTTTAATTATTAATATAGTACCTTTTTTAGTTCGAAGAACGCCAATCAATGATTCTGGAATTTGAAGAAGCCAATCCATAAATTAAATTTGTATTTTGACTCGTCGAATTTACTTTTGTTGTGCATCAAGGTAGGAATTATTTAGTTTTAAGTGTAAAAACTATTGTTATTATTAGACTAAGCAACTAAACTATGTATGTTTAAAATTTAATTAATTTTCAAATTAAAATTTTTTTAATTAAAACAGAAAAAAAAATTAATTTAAGAATTAATATTAATGAAGAAATAATAGTCAAAAATATATTATAATGAGGAAAATGTAACATACAATACAACCTCTGTAACATAATATTATGCATTTAAAGAAAAATAATGAAGTTATTAAAATTGACTTAATAAAAAGAATGTACTTTTACCAATAATAACTACGATATTAAAAAAACATAACTATTCATTTTCAATACGTAAAAAATTAAATTAAATTAAATGACCGTGTTTCATACGTTCACATTATTCACATCTCTTATGAATTATTAGCATCTTATGAAAACTATTAAATTTTTATGCTTACATATATATTAAGTTTGAATTAAACAAAATTCTAAATTTTAATTCCAGAAATTGATTAGGTACATACTAGTAAAATTTATTATGCAATATTTTTTATATTAATTTTTTTAACAAATTTTTCCATAATTTATTTGTATCTACTTCAAAATTTATTTTGCTTGAAAATTAAAATTTAACAATAAATGACTTATGCAATTGAAATAAAACAATGATATGATGCAACCAGAGCCGTCTTTACAAATTTGGGCGCTGTGGTTTTGGTTTAGTACTCATAACGTAAAAAAGCTAAGAGAATTAAATAGTTTTAAAATAAGTTTTATTTTAAAAAGGCAAATTTGATTTCCGAAATATATATGCATGCTTAAATAAAAAATTAATTATTAATTAAAAAACTAAAAGATACAATTTAATATTAAATATTTCTTTTAAGACATTCATTATTGGCAATGTTATTTATTATGTCATGAAAGTCTGTAGGTTCTAATATATCAGCTTCAATAGATAATACACTTAAATTATTTAGTTTAGATTGTCCTAAAGATGAACGTAAATAATTTTTTATCCTTTTAAGGGACGAAAATGACCTTTTCCCACTAAAATTTGTACATGCAATACTCAAAAATATCCGTAGAGCTGTTGTTATATTTGGAAAAGTGCATTCACTTTGCCACTCAACGATTGTTTTCAAAATCAATTGAGCTTTCGAAAAAGCCTTTAAGTTATCAGTTGTTAAGTTGATATGTTTGAAATGTATGCATTTCTCAGGTAACCCTTCTTCCTTGATCTTCATGGTTTCTTTATATAAAATATTCGGCTTTCTCGAATAACATTGTCATTAAGTTTCCCTAAATTCAACATAAATCCAAATTTGGCAGCAATGTTATCAAGCAAGCTGATTTTCGTTTATCTATTTCAGCCAAAAGAAAATCAATAATTACATAGAATGTATTTATTCGAAAAGTTTGATCTAATTGAATGTCAGCTGATGGCCCTTTCCTCTTGAAGGCTTTTGCTGTTTTAAATTCTTTAGTACCCGATAGCTCTTCTAGTCTTCTCCCTTTTTTATAGTAATTAAACTATAAAAAATCCTAATAATTTTGGACGAAAACATACAATTTTGTAGCTTGTTCACATGTGAAATCGATTCGCATAAATACGAGTATTTTGTTGATGTTGAGCAGAGTTTTCACGATGGTTAATTAAATCAACATGTTTCCAATCATTAAATCCAATTATAAAACTATTAGATTTAGATGATCTTTCAAATAATTTGCAAGGAACACAAAAAACTTTTCCTGATGAATGAGAGTATAAAAGCCAGTTCTGTTTTTGTTTTCTTCCGGTTAATAAGTTTCTATAAAATATAGACGTAGTTGCAAACCTTTATATACAACTTTTGATGCACTGAAATCTAACTATCAACATTCACTTGAAATTCTGATAAGTACTTTATAATATTACTGATTTTGTCTTCGTTCAATGTTCCCCATTTGGCGGAATCTAGATAGTTAAAGTTTTCATTTATGTGACTAGATGTACTCTGATGGTCTGGTATTATTTCCTCTTCAACAATTTGCTTTTCCTATTCTTGTTCTTGCGTTTTCGACAAATATAGAGTTTCACTCTCAATTTCTAATTCTTGATTTTCCACTGTAACTAACTCTGTTTCTTGATTTTTATTCAAATATAACAATTCACCAACTGAATTATTTTTTGTTTGAAAATTTTTTTTCAAAGATGGTATTTTTGTTAATAATAAATTGTGTTTTGCTTGTTTTTCTTCGGCCAATTTTCGGTTTTCATAACCTTCTTCTTTTTCCTATTAAGATTCATTTTCAATAGCCGTGTAATATTTTTTTAAATTTCATTAACACATCAATAATCGTATTTAAAAGAAACTCTTTACAAAAAAAATATATATTTATTTCAAAAAGGAATTTCCCAGATTAAAAAACATTATTGTTTATATTTAATAAATTACGAAGAATAATATTTTAGTTTTTTTTTGCCTACTAAGTTTTTAATAAAAAAATCTACTTAATACATCAGAAATATTTAGCTAATTATTTTTTTAAAGGAAGTAGATCGGCATTATTTTGATTTTTTTTATAGCGGATTTGTAATTCTTCTTTCTTGTATTTGATGTGAGCTTTCCAGCGAAGTTTCGCATCTAACGTCATACCAAGATATTTGGCAGTATTTGAATGGGGTATTTCTTGACCATTTATTGGCTGGTTTATAGTCAATTTTTTTATTTGTGAAATTCACATGTACTGACTTAGCTTCATTTAATTTTAGCCTCCATCTTTTTGTATAATCTTGGATTTTTGTTATAGCTCTCTGCAGCTTTTCTGTAGATTCTTTATTATTTTCTTAAACAGCCAGAACCGCTGTATCATCTGCAAACGTAGCAATTGTATTATTTTCTAGTGCAGGAAAGTCACAAGTGTACAGCAGGTACCGCAGAGTTACCCGGATGTATGCTATGATAAGCTTTATAACCACGAAAGTTAATATGTGTTTGTTTGATAAAGTGTGTTTCTGCTATAAGACAAGTATCTATATTATTTATATCAAGGACTGCTTGTAGCTCTTGTTGGTCTTGTTGCAGTCCATTGGCATTCCATGAAAGAATTTTCGGTTTATTTAAAATCTTTTCGGTTTCAAAGCAGATTTTTTTGGTACTGCTCTCTCGTGTTACTATTCTACAATCCATATCGACCATAGAGCTTTCTATTTTGGTAACTTTAGATAATATAAGCAAGATACTTTGTTTTAAATCATTTTCCTGCTCGATATTATGAATATTTCTTTTCCCCGTAAGAACTTGTGCATAAGTTATACTGTTTGTATTTGTTTGGAAATCTGGTTTAACTAGCGACGTTTGCAGATAATTTGTAGTTTGTTTTTTTAGTTTGTTTGTTTTTTGTACACATTTTTAAATTTAATTTTTTGCATTTCTTTTGCGATCATGTGACCTCTATAATTAGCTGGATGTTGATGTGGATTACACATTTTGGTGGTTCATTTTTAGGTTTTAAACATTCTCTGGTATGGTGTCTGCCTTGCACATCTTGGGATTTTTCCACAGTATTTTTGTGTATGACCATATGCCTGGAATTATGTACATTGTACTAAAAGTTTATTTTTTTAATGGCTCAATATCCACAACACATTTTAAAATATTTTTAATCTTGTAAATTCTCTTAATGTATTTTCTTCAGCTTTGAAAGTTAACATAAACATGTTTAATGGTTCTTTATTTTTCCAGCTTCGTTTGTTTGTAGCTTCTATTATTTTGTATTCTTTGTTTTCAAGATCTTTAATTATTTCTTCTGATTTACACGAGTGCGGCAGGTTTTTCACTCTTACTCTTATTGGTCTTTGCTGCTTACTTTCGTATGAGTGCCAATTATATTTATACTCTGATAGCGTTTTTGTTACAGTTCTGTAATCATCTACATCTAATAAATTGATTTTCATACAATTCTTGCCAAGAAGTTTCATCTCAACCTGCTTTTCTGTTATTACTTTTTTTAAATACTCGCAGAATTGGTTATAGTTATTAAATTCATCCACAATTTTTGGCGGTGGAGATTGTTTTGTCTTAATTTTTTCCGGGTCGGTTCCTTTTTTTGGGGAAATAACCTTTTTTTGGTGAAGTTTCTTTCTTTGGAGTTGTTTTAGAATCCATCTTTTTTGTCTTTGGGGGGGTAAGTGAATCATTTAACTTCCTTTTTTGCTTCTGTTTTACTCTTATCCACTCAGTTCCTTCTAATTCTTCCCCATCTGTAGAATATACTATTTTCTTACTGTTTTCTGAAATTGATAAGTGTAGAACTTGTGTAACTTGTGGTTTCTGCATCTATATATTGGTGATTTCACTTTTAATTTTCTGTATTTGTTTTTCCATATTACTTATCAACTGCTTTAGCTGTGTTGTTTCATTGACAGCTTTCTGCTATTTGTTATACAGGGCACTTTCATTCATGTGTTCTTCACATGGATCCGCTATATTATTTTTTGTATTATTTGTGTTTTGAATCACTGGCGACTCCTCTGACCTCCTTTTGAGGTCAGTAAACCGTGGCTTCTGCGGACACCTTGGTAGATATCCCTACCGGATTTATTTCTTTATTATCGATATTCATATTTTATATTTTATATATTTGGTGCATTTTACCTACTGCCAGGACATCAACTGCCGTCCCTCAGGGATTAGACGCAGACCAGAGAGCCGCTTGTTCCGAGTCAGTCGCTTCGGGATTTTTATTTGAACTTTTAGTCGCCTTTTACGACAAGCAATTCATACTGCGGAAGTATTCTAATCCCCTACTGCAAGGATAGTTTCTGCTCTGTATTCTTGATTAATTATTTCTGCAGTTTCTAATTCCTTTACTGGAAACAAACTAATTAAAAGAGAGGTAATATTGTTTGTTTCTCCCGAAACAACGTATTTTACTGAAAACTTAGGAATGAAATTTAGAATTTCATTACTAAAATTTATCGTCTTTTGCAAACCCTTACAAAAACTTTATAAAAATGAACTACACCATTTTTTGCAGCAGACAAATCACATGAGTTTATAAAAATTTCGCGTTTTGTTCCAAAATATATAGTTAAGTTCATCGAGCGGGAAATAAAAGACGGAATTTTGCTTTAATTTTAAATTTGTTATTTTAATTTTTATTATATTATTGTTTTTCTTTATTTAAAATCTTATTTTATAATTTAACAGTGTATTAATTATTTCACTTTTATTATTTTATTTAAATGTGTGTATTAAAACTCCTTTTACTAATACGTTGTGTGTTCTGACTTCTTCACTTTGCGTTCCAAATGTGAGATTAGTAGAGCAAAATTTTTCTTTTAACCTCTAATATTTTGATGCACTAAAAATACGTTATCATTACTAAGAGTCAATTTAAAAATATTATTGCAATGGTTATGATTATTAGCAGGGTTATCAATAAGAAAATCATTTAATTCAAATAAATTTATATTTTTTAACATATAAAGTAAATAAAAACTTTTTTTTTTAGTATATAATTATTTGATATTTTGTAAATCAATAAATGACTTTATCGTGAAAACCCTGCTATTGTCATCTTTTTTCAATAATATATTTGTTTTCCTAAACCCTACATACTTATAATTTTTCTCAATTTTTACTTTTTTGGCAGCCATAAACAAAGCCTGTGTGTATTTAATCATACTATTATTTATATAAATGTTACTTGGCGTTCTATCTCCTAGTATTGAAGTGTTGAGATTTTTTCGTATAGTATTTTTCTTCAAAATTTATTGTTTGATATCAAAGGAAGAGAAATGTACACAAATAATATTTTTTGTGTTGACTTCATTGCTGTTTCCATTTGCTTTTTTTATGTATGATTTTTTAATATAACATTTATCAATATATTTTTCAGCATCCTTTACATTAGCACCATCGCTTATAATTTTTTTTGCTATTTGATTTGCAGTATCATTATTTACATTTTCAACTCCAGCTATTTCTAAGATGTTGATTTTTTCTTTTTGTATTCGCACCAATTCACTTTACTTTCCAAAATTTTTACAGTATTTTTTAATGCTGTATTGTCATCTTGTAACTCTTTCATTGTATTTAAGAATTGACTGTTTATATTTCTAAGTTTCACAATTTCATCAAACAATAGCTCCATTGTAATTTTACTTGAACTTTGAGTATAAGTTTGTGGCGGTGTAGTAAGAGAGAATTCAATTAAATTGTCGCTCACAGTATTTTGTTTTTTGTATTAATACTATTAATACTATTTTTAAATTAATACTATTTGAGCTATTACTAATACTAATGTTTCTATTATTGTTAATACCGACATCGGCTGTTGTAGTTGCACTCTTTGACGGTCTAATGTTGAGAGAATTTCATTGCGTGTTCATTAAAAAAAAATTAATTTAAAAAAAATAACAAAAATATCACAAAATGGTGAAAATATTTAAAATTCTGTAATTTTTTTTATTTTATTTCTGTATGTAGAATTTGTAGTAAAAAAAGAAAGAATTACTGCATTTCAAATTTTTTCAACATTTTCTACCAACTAAAACCAAAAAAAAATCACATCACACAAAAAAAAGTTGGTCTTTTAGTAAAAATATGAAATTATTTTTTAACATATTTCCCACATTCAAAATTGTGGGTATCTAAATATCTTATTAAATCTAAGTCAGGACTCAGGAACATATGTTTTTTCATTGCATTTTTTTATTAATTGTTTTGCATACATAATGCTTTCGACGGTGCAGACATTCAAACGATTTCGTTTTTTAGTTTTAACATGATTCATGATTGAAAAAATTCTTTCAGCAGCAGCGCTGCTGTGAGGTAATGCTGCAATTGTACACATATACTTTGCAAGTTTTTCGAACATAGCTTGCTCTAACATATTTTCTTGTTTTGCAAAATTATTCCAAAATTCAATAACATTGTTTATTCCTATTATTTTATATTATTGTTTATTCTAAATTTAATTCATCAATAGAAACCTCATTGAATGCTTCAACAAGAGCAGTAATAGATGACCTTTGTTCATTTTGAATTTTTCTAGGATCAAGGTATTCGAGAAACTGTAATTTAATATCTGCAAAGTAAAATCTTTTCTTGATTTCGTCACATAAACTTATATAATAATTTAAAAGATTATGCTTAATTTCCAACAGTTGAGCTTCGGAAAATTTTTCTTTTATAAATTCCTCAAATTTCACACCAAAATACATTTCTTTTACATTTAATTGATAACTTTGGTTTTTGTAATCGACGTTAATATTAATATATTTAACTTGGATAAAGTTTTGTAAAACAGTATTATAAGTATTTTTAAATAAAGGAAGAAGAATATGTATCATTGTTTTCTCCGATTGAAAAGCAATATTTAGTTTGTTTATAACTTCTAATATATACGATAAAAATAAGAAATAAGCAAGATTTATGTCAGTCATTTCTTCAACAATACATTTAACAATGTAATCATTTTTGGTTTCAAAATCTTGCAATATAAAATAATGGGAAAGTGGGGTGCATTGTTCTATGATTCTTTTAACAACATTTTCAAATGAAAGCCATCGCGTTCTAGATAAATTTAATATTCTATGGATTTAAACATCAAAGGCCTCTTGAATTTCTAAAAAAACGAATTGACGTTGCGAACTATTACAAAAATATCCATAGATATTACTTGTTAGTTTTACAAGTGATAAAGGTAATACTTTAGATGCACCAGTAGCACAAATATGTAATAAGTGGCATGAGCATCGAAGATAAAACAAATTTGGATTAATACTTTGTAGCTTAGCTCTGACTCCGTTAAATTTACCTTTCATCACAGATGCGTTATCAGTACCTAAACCCATTAAATTTTTTATAGGAATTTCATTCTTAGAAAGATGGTTAACAACAGCTTCATATATTGCGTTGGCATTGCATTCTTTCACTTCTAATAGACCAAAAAAACAATCTGATATTGAATTGCTGTGTTCATCGAAATATCTGGCTAATAAAACAAGGCACTTTTTAGTGGTTATATCTGTGCTTTCTAGAATTAGAATTAATGAAAATTTTGTCTTTTTTAGGATTTCTGAAATTTTGTTTAAAGCATATGGAGCAATTATTTGAGAAATCATTGCAGTAGCTTTCGTTCTAGCGCAATTAATTGAATTTGATTCAGGAAAAAGTGTTTGAAATAAATTTGGCAATGTGTCCATTGTATTAAATGGCAAATTATGTTGTACGCAGTATAAAACTGAAACTATTTCTTTTTGTAATTTTAAAAATTTTGAGGTTATTGTTTTACTATTGTAAATGACTTCCTTTAATGTTTTTTGTTCTTTTCCAACTGCAATATTACGAATATGTTCATCACTTTTTTGATGACGATCAATAATATATTTTCTGGGCAAGAGAGTTTTTTGACACAGTTTGCAAAATGCTTTATCGTTAAAGTGCTTGAGCCACCCATAATTATTTTCCCACTCGCGTTGATATTTATATACTTTTCTTCTTTTTGTTCAACCTACCCCGAATATTCAAGCAAAGCAAAATGTTTATGGGTGATTCTATAATAACGGGAGAATTTGGCGATGATTTTCGGCGGAGAATTTTTTTTGGATTTGTTACGTTTTGAGTACAACATATTTTGCTTTTTTTTTAAAATAACTGAATTATAAAACGACAATATCGATTTTCTATTATTTTCGGAATTATGGCCATTTTTCGAAATGTTACTTCCAGGGTAATGACATGGTGCTCAGGGGAATGACAATTTGGTTCCAGGGTAATGATATACTGCTCAGGGGAATGAGATCTACAGGGAAGAATATTGCGTCAAGAGCATTAAATAATAAACTGAACTTTTTTTTGCCTTTTACTCCTTCTGAAAATTCTACTAGTACAAAAACCACAGTTTTTAAGTTCTGTATATCAATACAACAACTTCCGGTCTCCTCCTCTGATGAGCTATAAACGTCCTCGTATCTTAATATCCTGGAATGTCCTGTTTCGCTTAAAGTATCTGTAAGATATTCTGTAGAGTTATCATAAGTTGGTGTAGTGAAGTTTTTATCATATTTTGATACACCTAATTTATAATGATCGCATTCTTCACAGAAACAGCTCAAACTTCGCATTTTCAAAGTTCTGGTATTACGATTACCAACATCTTGATGAACCTTGAGGGTTCCATTAAATGGTAAAATATAAGTTCCATATTAACTTCTTTGGAAGTGTTTTCTATATCAGCCAAACTGATCGCAAAAAATTTTTTTCCAGGACAGTTATTTGTCAATTTTTTTATTAGAATACTCAAATCGTCAACATCTTCCCCTTGGGCAACCAAACGATCAGCCGTCCTTTTTACGGTTCCTAATCTAATTCTAGCATCCAGAATCCTTTTTTCTTTTATCTAATTCTAGCATCCAGAATCCTGAGTTTGCATCAAGGAGACTAAAGTACGTTGCTTCTACCAATCAAATCTAATATATTCCAAATCTGGAATTTCAAAGTGTGGCCGCTTAATTGCTTCATTTAGATTTCTTGGATCTAAACAAACTCTAAGTTTATTATTAGACTTTTCCACTAACACTACAGAATTTACCCACTCATTAGGTTCAATAACTTTCGTAACTTCACTTATACTTTCCATTCTATCTAATTCTTCTTTATAACGATCAAGAAGTTTAAATGGTACCTTTCGTGGTGGGTCTATTTTAGGTTGAATATTTTTGTCTATTGTTAAATGTACTTTTCTGACAAATGACCTAAGCATGTGAAAACATCTTCAAAATTTTTTATGTTAAATTTAGAATCATTTTTATTAGAATTAATTTTATTATTTTTAACCTCATCAATCAAACATACTTTTTTTTATCAAGTTTAATTCAACACATGTTTTAAGTCCTATAATTGGCATGCAGTTTTCTTTTTTAATTATAAAAAAATCAATAGGTTTTATTACATTATTGCTAATTTTACATTTTATTATGCATTTGTCGGTTTTTATATTTTCTCCTGTATATGATACTATTTTTTGTTTACATTTATTTAATGATAATTTATCTAAACAAAGAAACTCAAATGTATTTAATGAAATTACATTAATTTGAGCACCAGTATCTAATAAACAATGTATATTTTTGTTATTTATACTATCTTTATGGTCCACAATTTATTTACTTTATCTTTTGTAATATTATTTAAATACAGAGATCCTAAAAATAGTGAATTGTCTTTTGCAATAAATTTAGTATGCTTACTTTTACACATTCTTGAGAAATGATTTCCACATTTTCTGCACTTGACACCTATAGCTGGACATTTTATTATATGTATTTGGCCACAACGACGACATGGTGATGAACTTTTTTCAACTTTTTTTCAACCTCCCTTGTTTCCTTCCTGAAGAAGTCTGTCTCTAATGTTCTGATTGCCATTATTAAGTCCGCATATGAATATATCTTTAACGATGTCATCTTGTAAATTTCCTAATTCACAAGATTTGCTTAAATTTGTTACGAATTCTATTATGGTTTCTTCCGGCAATGGTGTCCTTGTAAAGAATTTATGTCTCTCCATGGCCATATCTTTTCTTGGTAAACAATAATCTTCGAATTTTTGAATTACCTCGTCATATTTGACTGTGTCTATATTCATGTTGAATGAATTGTAGATTGGAAAGGCGTCAGTTCTTATGTAGTGAAGGAACATTGCTACTTTTCTTGATTCAGTCTCTTTTTCAAAATTTGATGCTCACATGAAAATTTTGAATCGCAGAATCCATGTCTGCCACATGTCTGCTATAGGTTATGTTGTGTGTTGAAGTTCATCGGTTGTATCGTAGTATTCATTATACTATCTGCTATATTAATTTCACTCTTAATACAAATTTTTGTCTTTGATGTCTTTTGATCAGGAATTGGTTGTTCTTGGTCATTCATTTATCTTTCTTCTTATCACTCATTTATCTTTTTCATATATAATTTTTTAAATTATTTTTGCACCTGTCACCATGTTGTGTGTTACGTTGTTGAGTGAGTTAACACTAACTTTATTAAAATCATATCTTATAATAATCTTATAACTAATAATGGCAACATTCAATTAAATACAATATGGGCAATATTAGATTAAATACAATAATGACAATATTGTAGCTTGCGATATTACTACAGACCTTTCGGTCATAATCATGGATCATAAATGGATTTCTGCTTATTATGTATTTCTGTTGGATATTCTAGTTCTACCTCTAAAAAATTACCAAAATCGATTCAGAAATCGTTAGAAATATTAAAATTCAAGGCTTTGATTTCATCATGTTTTAACAATTGGAGATTTCTATATGGTAAATATTGCGACATAGCGTAAGAATAGATGGAATTTATATCATAATACATAACAAATGATGATTCACCTTTAGGATCATATATACTTATTTGTCATTGGTTTTCGCATACCTTTTGCATCATTGAGTTAGCTCACCACGTATCCTGTTTTCAATAAACATAAGTATGTCTACATCATTAATTAAATCACAAGACCAACTGCAGTTTAGTAATTGGTTGGATGTAACCCATAGTTTTTAAAGGATGAACCTCTGAAATTTTCAAATACATTGGCCAGTATTAATATATCTGTTTTTAAGTACAGATCACTATAAGTATTCTTCAATACTTTGAATCTACAGTTAAGTGGTTATGATTTTTCACCCTAAATTTGACTGTGTAAATTCTTTTTCACAATTGACATGCTACAGAATTGCTTCTAAATTAGCAGTTTCTTCAAATCTAAGTACTTTCATGGGTTCGATTGATTTAATTCTATTTTCTACTATTTCATTTTCAATATTTTTCAATTCTTTGGAAAATTATTTTGTGCAATCAGTACCCTTATAAGTTTTATAATAAGATAATGAATCATCATATACTTAAGAACATTTTAAAAAATATCCAACGCTATGGGCTGTATGTTCTTGACACTTTTATTAGCTACTTCTTTTGAAATTCGTTTAAGTATGCATTCAAAGTTAGCATATATGGTAACTTTTTCCTTATTTTTATAATTATCGAATTTAATTATTTTTTTATTTGGAAAAATTATTTTGTAATTAATTAATTTTTCACGAGTTCTTATGTGTTGCTCTAATTTTCCTTCGGTGTAAAATAAATGGAGTAATCTATCACATAGATGTTTCTTATTTCTAGGTTTTGGTAAATTAGAATTTAAAAGCCAAGTGGTATTCCATCTTGGGTCGTATGTAGGCTTTAGAACATATTTTGATTTACTCGCATTCCGAGAATGTTTAAGTTTTTTAGTCGCTGTAAGCTATCACATTGAAATTTTAGAATAGGTTCGAATGGCGTTAGTCTTTGCGTAACTAGGCAGCTTTGAGTTTTGGAGGTGTTAAACTAAACTTTGTTTGCTTTACCCCAGTCGAAAATTTTTACTAAGTCATGGTAGCATTGGAGTTTTTATGGAAATTGTAGGACGATACAAGTGTGCTGTCATCTGCAAAACTATGTATTGGGTTGAAAGTTGTTTGGGGTAGATCATTAATAAATATTTAAAAAAAATTTGGAGAAAGGACAGAGCCCTGTGAAACAGCAGCATTAATTTGAAGTTGATCAGATGTAATTTCATCAACTGAAACTCGAATGGCCCGATTGGAAAGAAAACTTTCAACCCATTTAGTGAAAAATGGACCTAGACCTATATAAAAATTAATGAATTAAAATTTATTTAGTTTATAACTATATATAATACTCACAATAATTTCTTTGAATGGGTCGTATTTGAACAAGGATATGTTTTGAAATATTCCGCTATGCCCTTATTACAAAAAAATTGTTTTCTTACTATAAATGATATTTTCCAGTAGTTAAATAATTCATTTTTATTATTTATTAATTGCTGGACATTTAAGTTTGCTTGATTTATATCAGGATCTGTGACTGAAAATATTTTTTTTTTTTTTTATTCTTATTCATTATTTATTTACAACAAAATTAATTAATTAAAACTAAACAAAATTTTTTAAAATATCTTAAATTAGGTTGTTATAAACTGAATAACTCTATACAGTAGTAGATAAGACTACTAGTGACGTATAGTTACGGTGACCATTTTTGAACAGCAAAAATAAGGGACAAACATTTTTTAGAAAGAAGTAAAACATTTTCCAAATTTAAAACATAAACAATTCAGGTAAAATAAAAAACGAACTAATATTGCAAATGAAAAACTTGTATTTTTACAAAATAATATTCAGTCTTCATGACTAGTGTTCAAAATAATATTGCAGCTTCATAATGAGTAACTAGAAAAAAATGTAATTAAGAGAATACAAATAAAATATAATTATACTTTTAATATTTTTGAGTAGAATGAATTTTTTTAAGAAGATCCTTCTCTTCTTTTAAGAAATTATAAAAAACTAAGCAATTCATTTCAAAATTGCACTTGCATATTAATAGCGATCTAATTGTTTCGACTTTCATTTGTGATTTTTCTGATGTCCAGAAATTATTCATGATGGAGAAGACTCGTTCTGTAGGCGCATTTGAGCTTGGTAAACAGAAACAAAACTCAATAATTTTCAAGACATTTTTATAAGGATTTTTTTGTTCATCGAAATGTTGAAAAATTTCCACCCATCTTTTATCACCACATTTATTATTTGCATTCCAATCATGTATCTTTTCCTCAGTTGCAAAAATTGTGATGCACGTTAATTCATCAAACAACTCGGTATTGTCAATATTCGGTATTTTTGCACATATGTAAAATAAATTTTTTTCAACTTTTGACCAAGATGTTACAGTTCGTAACAAAATCCATTCAACAACAAGTATATTTTCGAGTTCTTTTGTCCATTGGCTTAAATATTTTACATAAGTATCATAAAAAGCCAACACTGTATTCTTGAATCTTGAAATATCAATTTCTTGATTTTTTTTCTAAATCTGTAATCAAATTTTGAACTTGTTAGCGGAAAAAAAGTTTCATTTCTTCTTTGTGTTAATTTAAATTTTAGTTCCTTCAAAGTAATAGTAACTTCAATCATTGATATATTTTCTGATTCGATTTGAATAATATAGTTATGAAAAGTTGAACTTTGAGAATATACAAAAATTAACCATACTTCAGCACATGCATCTTGAAACAAATTTCTCAAAATGGTAGGACATTTTTCTTGGCTCAAAAAGAAAGATTTTAATGCAGGAAATAGTTTCAGTACTCTTTCAATAGCCGGTCTAAGAGAAAGCCATCTAGTCTTACTAAAACCTAATAACTTTTTGTACTTAACATCTATGGAATCACATAATTCCTTTAATTTTTCTATCCGTACTGAATATACCGCTTTACCAATATTATTACCGCATGGAACCGTTTTACCAATATTATTATTTGTTTTAATGCAGTTTCATTTAATTTTATAGCGCTCATGTAAAATGTTTCGGGGTAAAAGCTTATTTTTTTATTACTTTTGTGAAAATAATTTTTATAAATCAATGGTATCTCACAAATCCAAAGAAAAAACCTGCATGAATAGATAAATAAATTTACGAATATCGTTAAAAGATTTGGGGTAAAGATAAGAAAATTTACATATGTAGCGAAATTATTTTATGAATGATATTAAAAGCTTTATGGTAATGATCAGAAAAATTGGCATGATTGGCTAAATTAAGTATGAATATCGTCAAAAGTTTTGGCGTTAAGAGCCAAATTTTAAGAGATTTTTGCTAGAAAGAAAATTTTTGCTACAAATCCATGGAATGTGGCAAATAGTTGCTTTATATATTTTGATGAGTGTCGTTCAAAACTTTGCAATATATATCTAATTTTGTAACATTGTTTTATAAAATATTTTCTAAAATTGTGGTGATTACTTATGCATTTGAATATTGATTTTTACAATATGAAGCATTTTTTTTTAAACCCTTTAATAAATAAGTTTAAAAATGGTATAAAATTTAAAAATCTTGTGTTATTTATTTATTTATTTATTTCAATCTACTGGGTAGTCCCTTACAGATTTTGCTTATAAAATATTAAAAGCTAAAATAAAATAAAACTAGAAATAGAAAACAAAAATTGTAAATATAAAAATAACATTAATAATAAGATGCATTAACAATTTCAAGTTAAAAATAACATTAATTCAAGAAAAGAAGTTAAAAAAAAAAAAAAAAAATCAGACTTACATAGTATAGATAAATATTAATAGTAATAGCAATAGTAATTATAAAGGTAGGCAAATGATAAAAGAGAATAATTTTAATAAATTTGTAGAATAAAATTATAATTAATTAAAATTAGAAGAATTATTGTAAATTTATCAAAAAATGTGATGATTTTTCTCCTAAAAACGAATCTACTGTAGTTGAAATCAATTACTGAAAAACTGTTATTAAATAAGCGCTGAGAATTTGCTATAGGTTCGGAAAAACCATAGTTCGTTCTATGACTTTGAAGATATAAAAATCTTTGGCTTCTAAAATCGCGCACTGGACCATAGATATTATAAAAGCGAAGAATAGATGGACATTTTATTCTGCCAGATAAGATATCATCGGAAAACATCACGGATGCAGCATTTCGCCTAGCCTCAAGAGTAGAAAGCTTAATAAGTTGGCATTTACCTAAATATCCAGTAATATAAGGTTGCCAGTTGAATTTACGTAGGCAAAACCTAATCATATTCTTTTGAACAGACTCTATTCTCTTAATATGTTTATCATAATAAGGCATCCAGATCGGACAAGCATATTCGAGGTGAGGACGAACAAGTGCAGTATATAAATTTTTGAATGTATAAGGATCAAAAAATTGCTGTGAGTTACGCTTAATGAATCTTAACATGGAAAAAGCTTTAGAAATAATTCGATCTATATGAGCATTAAAAGTTAATTTATTATAGAGAATGATACCCAGGTCTTTTGTTTCACGGACCTGTTTAATAATAGAACCGTTGATATTATAAAGAGATTCAATTAGAGTTTGCTTCCTAGAAAATAACATGTAACTGCACTTATTAATATTAATGGTAAGGCCATTAATGTTACAGCAAGAGTAGAATTTGTCAAAATCCTGCTGCAGGAGATGGCAATCTTCGTCCGACTTAATAACCGCAAAAAGTTTAGTATCGTCAGCAAATGATAAGATCAAAGATTTAATATCAAAGTCGATATCGTTCATAAACAATAAAAATAATAGTGGCCCCAGACCAGAACCAGGTGGAAAACCAGACGTAGCCTCGAAGTTATATGACGTGCAATTTTGTATTTTAACGTAGAGTTTACGACCATCATTCCAATTGGTATTTAGCAAATAATCGTTTAAAAGAGAAAAATCACCATTTTTAAAATTAAATTGAGAAATGTCAATGATTTTTCCTGTTAAATCAGCAATAAATTTAAAATTTAATAGTAGTGCTGGGTGATACAAATCTTTTTTAACAAATGGAAGTTCACATTCACAAGTAGAAGTTGATATATCTTTTGATATAAACACTAGATCTAATAACCGATCTGAAACATTAAACAGATTATTGACTTGAACTAAGTCGAGGGAAAATAATGTATCTATTATAAAGGATTCATTTACATTAAGATTAAATGGAACTAAAAATTTATTTCTATTATAATTTGGATATTTCCACGATATGCTAGGTAAGTTAAAATCGCCCAAGACACAAAAAATATTCTCATCATTATTGTGAGCTTCAAATATTGATTCAATGTTTTCAACATGCTAACTATAAATTTCAAATGAACTTCTTGGAGGAATATAACTTAATATAAAAAATATATTTTTCTTTGTAAAAACATTATTATGAAAAAGCGGGATAGGATGACTAATAAATGATGATTTGACAGCTATTAAAATACCACCACCAAGAAGTTTATTTGTAGCAATTAAATCTCTGTCGTTACGGAAAACACAGTAAGCAGACTCGTCAAAATAAAAGAAAATGAATTATCTGAAACAGCGCGATAAAACTCATGCGTTTTAGTGCGTAAGCCTCTTAATATGTTGAGAATATATTTCCTTCAAAAAAAGAAGATAATGCTGTGTCAAAAGAGTGCAATGATGAAACTGATGATGTTGATAATGAGGCTGATCTTTCAGAGGGATGTGGTGAAAAAAATAATGAATGTATTGAAGAAGAAACACGTAAAGAATTAACGTTTAGAGCGACATATTGCGGTGTGTAAATTAACCCATCGAGTTCAGGTGTACTATGGGTGAGTTTTTTAGTTTCCTCTACACCAGCTGGCCAGAAATTCACAAGTTTTACTTTTTTATGGTATTCTGGTGGAACATTTATTTTGAAAGAAATGCTCCTTAGCTTACTGATGTCTGCATTTCTTTTAATAAGTCTAAAGCATTTTATTAGAGATCGATCAATATTTAGCTTACTTGAAACATATTGTTCGATAGCACCATGTTAAGTGTTTATTCCAACAAGTTCAGAATCACTAATAGACAACAAGTTCAGAATCACTAATAGCTGAAGACAAGAGTTCTGTTTGATTGTGAGACTCAGTAATCGTATTAGTATTCAATGAAACTGCAGGTAATATAACTGTTGATTTAATTGGATTATTATGTTTAACAATCATTTTATCTTTCATTGAAACATCTTGCTTGAAACTAGGAATTACTTTAGGGTTTACAATTGGTAAACTATCCGGTAATTCCAACAAATCTGAGTTAGCAGAAGAAACTTTCAATTCTTCACTCTTTATTGATTGTATTTGTTCGACCAAGTGATCAAGTTTCTTTAATAAATTACTTACTAATATAGTACAGCATTCATCGCATCTCCAAAAAAGATTACAATTACCTTTATTAATTAATTTTAATGTACCGTTGGTAATGTTAGAACATTTAATGCAGTAAATTTTTTCGCAAATAGGACCGCATTTAACAAATAGTTCATTTACTATTAGAACCTTACATTTACTACAATTTACAGCCATTATAGTGTTCAGAATTTAACAAATAAAAAAATTAAAATTAGAAAGAACAAAAAAAAAAAATTTATATAATTTTTCCTTTTTTATATCGTTTTGTTTATTTATTTTTTATATTTGCAACCATGTAGCGAAAATGTTAATATTTAAAAATGTTTATTATTATGATTTTATTTAAATAAGCCAAACATGTTAAAAATTATTCAAAAATGTTATACTTAAATTGAAATTTTATTTATAGAAAAACAAAAATGTTGAAAATGTCTATATGTGGTAAATGTTATTTGATATTTGATTAAATAAATCAAAAATGTTAAATATGTAATTAATTGAAAAATGTTAAACAAGGTATTATCAAAGTTCAATTAACTTTATTTATAAATTTGAGATTCACAAAATGAATTTAAATGCAATTTATATATGAAAATTTTAAGCGGTGTAAAAGAATGATCTGTATACTACGAGTGTATAGAAAGAACTGATATACGTTATATACATTATACATATTTGCTTTTTATTTTATTTATTAACTTAAGTATAGTATGCATACAGAAATAGAATTTACTTATACACATAATCAACGTTCCCTCTAATTTTTAAAATTGGTGTGTGTGCTAACTGCAATGTGGGCAAGTATATTAAATTAAAAAAAAATTGGGCAAAATTTCAAAAAAAAATTTTTTTTTATCATTTTATTTTTGTAATATGTAAATAATAAAAAAATTTTACACGTTGCATTATATTACATTCAAGCAAGTATTACTAATTTAATAAAAAGTTATAAATAGAAAACAAAAACAATATACCTATATTATATTCAAAAGGTAAAATAACTATTAAAAATTAAAAAATATAAAATCAAAATTTAATGTTTTTCACGTCTGTCCTTATTAACAACCCAATGTTCATAAATACTGTCTAAATTAATATTGCCTCCTGATGTGATAAACGTTTTTATTCGCATCAAGTTATCTAAATTATTAGTCTTTAATCTGTTTCGTGATTTTGATTTTATAGCATTCATCAAGCTAAAACCACGTTCACAATCTGCACTGAATGCCTGAAATGTAGCACAGATATCTAGAAGCACTGTCAATTCTTTAAATTGTGAATCTGCATTAGCCAGCTTAACTAAATCAAAAAAATTAGCTACGGAATTACTTTTCATCTTTTCAATTATTAAAAACTTAAAATCGTTATATTGTTTTGAAATTGCTGTTCCAATTTGTTCGTCATATCCGGGAATTATATTTTTATATTTTTTAACCAGCTTTTCTATACAATCTTGACCAAAGTTAAAATCTTTTGAATTTATTATAGCATTATGATCAAATGCATGCCAATCCATTACGTCTTCTTCTGGAAACCTATTCTTTAAATGTATACATAACAATTCGATAAATCGTAAAATTGCTGAAGTGTCGATACCAGGATTTTTACCAATTAGATATTTTATATCATTATTCCAATGAACTATTTCGCCTAAATATTGGTTTTCGATTTTGTTGATCCTTGCTTTAACAAATTGCATTGCATCCATTATTGTCAACAAACTCCTCTGAAATATTTTACAAAGAGATGACAACTCTTCAAGAACGTCATTTAAAACACATTAATGAAAGGCGATATTTTTGGATCCTTAAGAAGTTTTAGGCAATATTTGCATATTGGATCATTACATTTCTCCACTTCCTCAGTGCAGTATTCTATCAATAGATCGTAATTACGAATAAATGCTCTTACTGCAAAATGTCTTGACAGCCATCTAACTTCATTTAATGGAATGCTAATACATCACATTCAGTTACGCTTGCCAATTCTTCAAAGCCTGCTTCCTTTACGGTTGATCTACTAAACATGGTAAATACTGTCTTTAATAATGTTTCAATATCACAGATTATTGGTACTTTTTTCCAAGCATCATCAATTCCTAAATCTTCCTTGTGTGCTACACAATGCTGCTGCGATAAATGAGGGATTCTGTTCCGTAACAATGCAGCCAGCCCATTATTCTTACCAAGCATTACAGAAGCACCGTCTGATGTAAACATTACCATATTATGCATATTGATATTATTTTTTATATAAAATTCATAAATAGCTTCAAATATGAAGGAACTAGTACATCCAGTCAATTTTAAAATTCCTGCAAATACGGTTTTATGGTCATAAGAAATTTTTGGACGTATTTTATGTATAAAATTAAAGCTTTGTGTGTCAGCACTTTCATCAACAATTAAACAATGAAATAACGATCCTCTTAGTTCCGTATTACAAAATTAATGAATTGAACAAATTCGAATGCATAATTCTTGCTGCGCCAACTTTTGGTCGTTCGAAAACCGTAAAAGGAAAAAAAAAGATTGAAATAGTGATTGAAATTAATTATGATTGAAATAGCAAATGTTATAAACAATGTTAATGAAGTTATATGCATTTCCTTACCTCTTCTTTTAAGTCCCCGACTTACAACAAATTAATAAAATATGGTCATTCTTATTCACCTTTTCTTTAGGGGTATGATGCAGAATACATATATTTATTTGTTCGTGAATTTGTAAAGGAAAAAATAAAAGAAAAATTTATTTTAACCTTATAAACTAATAAATAATTCAATGTATTTACTTAATCAATTTTTTACTTCTCTATTTTAAGGTTTCAAGTGAACTGATTTTTTTTACAATTCCATTTTAAAAAATCAGTCCTAAAAAAAATTACAAAATTGTAACTTAAATTAAATTTAACGTAATAAATTATTGATTTTATTACACAACAAAAAAAATAAAAAAAATATGATGACTTAAAATTTAGTCTAATAAAATTATTGCACAACAAAGTAAAACATTATTATATATATATATTATTCTGCATTTATCTGGATGTTTGTAAGTTCGACGGAACGCTCTAACACATATACAAATTGCATATGTATAAGAATGCATATATATATACAAATTGCTTTGGGGCTTTTTTTAACCCCTGTCTACCATGCTGAACCTTTGCAGGAAAAATTGATTGCATGAACTATTTTTTTAAAATTTAATGTTAGTTTTCTTCGCAAATAATAAGGAAAAATAAAAAATAATAATAATAATAATATAAATAAAACAAACAATTTTTTTGATTTATAATAATAAGGACTAATAGAAATTTAATCAATAGTTTAATATGGTATAATAACCAAAAGGCAAACAGCATTTAACACAAAAAAACATAATTCACTCAAAGGTTATTCTTATTACTTAAAATTATACACAATAATATACATGTGTATCGGCATATTTGTATTGTATAATATTATACATTATACTACTTATACCTGCTTATACCTTTTATTTTTGTCATTATTGTGTGCGTAACTCACTTCACTCAAAAAAAATTATTTTTGTTTTTTTTTTTGTTTTTTTTTATTATTTGCTGTATCTGTATTCTGTATGTTCTGCATGCTCCATTCCAAAAATATTATTTTATTTTCAGTGTTAAGTGTTCACTGTTCACTTCACTGTTCAGGTTCACTGTTCAATCAATAGAACTTGACAGAAGTAGAGTAGGATAATAAACTCTACTTCTACGTCAGATAATAAAACATAGTTTTTTTTTAAATTGAAAATTATTGATGAAAATGTTTTTGTATTTTTTGTAAATTTTACCAATTTAGATACAAAATTTTGAAATTATATTATTTACAATTTAAAAATAACACAATACCATAATAACAGTTTATTCATATAGCAAAATAAGATCCCTATACATATACAAAAGACAAAATTTATATGAAAATGAGATCCCATTTTTAAATTTGCTCTCCCAGAGGCCACAATAACGCTAATACGGTATAATTTATACTAAATGGAACCCAACTAGCGAATTATAACTAAATGGAAGTGAGTACGAGTATACCATACAAAAATACAAACATTTTATACAAATTTGTTGGTATGGTACTTCTTTTTCTGTTATATAAAAAAAAAGATTAGTGTTAGGCCAATATAGTTTTTTTAAATAGAAAATTAGTCAAATCTTTGTGTATGAATAAAATAAAAGGAATCGAAAACAATCTTAATAAAAATAACAATGTTTTTTCAATTTAAACTTTCTTTTACTTTATTACCGTATTCTATTATTACACAGAAAAGTATTGTTGTTAAATTATTTGAAAAAAAAACAATAATTATTCATGTTTCTGAAATATTGAAAATGTAGCAGTAGTTTGTAATATATGAATATATGAAATTTTCAAAAAGAACTAACACTAGCATCAAAATAATTTCCATTAAAAAGAGAGAAAATATATTGAACGAATATATTCATCTATTAATAATATACATGTGTATCAGCATATTTGAATTGTATAATATTATACATTATATTACTTATACCTGCTTATACCTTTTATTTTTTTAATTATTGTGTGCGTAACTCACTTCACTAAAAAAAAATTATTTTTTTAAGGAAGGGTGTGGTTTAGTAGGTAAGAATCCTACATACAGTGTCGAGCTACGGGGCTCATTGTATCTTTCTGAAGATTCCCACCAGCCTACGAAAAATAAAAAAAAAATAAAAATTGGCAAAGTTTTGACTACAAAAAAAATATTTCTTTTTTGTGTTTTAGAAAATTAAAAAGTGATATAAACATAAGTACTGTAATTTCGGAATAAAGAATCTAATGAAAGAAAAAAAGAAACTAGGATTTATTTTGCTTCCGTCATTTATGACGGGCTACAAAGCTAGTTATAAAATAAACAAAGATTATAAAACACTTAAAATTATCATTTGTTTACATTTGAGTTTAATTATTAACTTTGTTGCATCACAGTAAATTCAATTTAATAAGTAAAAATGTAACATAGTCAAAATATTATAATTACGGTTTAATTATGAATTATAAAATCAAAGCAAGGGTATTTGAGTATGATTTGTTTAATGAAATAAACAAAGAATGCTGAGTGGCAGAATAATAAATTTAAATTGGAGTAAAAGTTTTAAAAATATTTAGTGAAAGTAAAAGTTATTAGAATGGTGATGGGCGATCGTCAGTATTAATGGAAGAGATTTGTTGTGTGATAGAGGAGATTTGTTGTGGTGATGTAACAATATATTTCTCATTAGGTGACGGGATATTTAAGAACTTGTCACCGGGAAAAGTGAAATACGTAATATAAAAACTGTTGCTTCACCTTTTTTTTTCACTAAGTGAGTAAAAGTTAGATACTATTAGCTATTAGTACTAATAATTACTATTTTTAAAGCAGACTTGATAGCTGTAATTCTTTTTTTCTTAATTCTAAATTCTTTCAAGCTATTTGTACTTTAACTTTTTCAGTTGCACTTAATTCTTTCATAACATTTAAATTTCTTTTCTGCATATCAACCAGTTCACTTATTGAAAGTTCCATGCCGTAAAGAGCTATTTCAACTTTTTTTGCCATAAAATAATTACCAGATTGAGTTTTTTTTTAAAAATATTTATAAATTTTTGCCTTTTTATCGTTTTTTTTTTCTTTTAGGCACTTGTCTTTGATTAGTTTAATCTAGGTGTTGTTGCTGATATTAACGGTTCTGGAGACTGCGGAATTCCAATTATTTCTCTATCCGGATTAGTTGCATCTGTTAAATTTAAGATGTCATCTAATATTTTTTCACTTGGAGTTTATACTATTTCTGTATTTTCTCCTCCACCAGTAGCCTTTTTTTCTTTTTTATTATAGCTCAATTTTTGCTTGGTATTTCTTTTAAAATTAGCCCAAACCTATTCAAGAAAATAATTACTTTTAGATAGATTAGTAAACATTTTTAAATTTACTTACTTTTTTCCACTCCTTTGTGCTATGAAGAGGTGGTCCAAGAATGTTTAACGACTTACTCAAGTCTTCTCCGAAAAGATCCACTTGAGCTCTGTTCGATCCAAATTTGCAAAATCTCTCTTGCAATGTTAACATTGGCTTCTATTTCGCTCATCATTGCGTCAAACTGTTTCTTGTTTGTTTTTTTCACCTAAATATTTTTGATTTCAATTACAATAAAATTATATAAATATAAGAAAAAATAAAATTATGTTATATATATTTTATTTTAATATATATTATTATTAATAATATATTATTATATTAAAATGAAATTGTATTATAATTATTTTATTGATTGTATTTAGTAGTATTTTTAAATCATCTAATGTTAACAGTTTAAATCTAAATTCTGTATTTGTATTCCCTATTTTATTTTCTAATTGAGTTACTAGTATCAGTTTACTAACTTCCTTTACATTTTCAACAAAATACTTATTAAATTTATTAGCTATTCCTATTACTGTATTCAGTTTGTATTTTTTATTTTCAAATATAACTTCTTTTATTCTATTTTTTGGTTTCGTTAAAACGAGTCTTTTTTTTTGTAACAATAAATTTATTTACAACGTTCTTAAGCCCATTATTAAATAATAAAGCTATACTATTATAATTCAGAAAATATATTGTCATAAGATCAGTGCATATTATCTTGTTTTGAATTTGTTTTTGTTATATTTCAAATAATTTATTTCTGCTGGTTTTACTAAATCTACATTCTCTTTGATATCTATTATTATAGTTTCGTGGTGACTTATGTTTTTCGCCAACGACTTTAGCTTTAATATTGTATTGATCATTAACTAAAATGTAGTCAATTAACGTTTTTGAGCTTTCCGTTACTTTGGTGAATTCCTTGATTATTTGATTAAAACTGTTTTCACATATCATGTCAGCTAATTTATTTCTATTATAACTATTTGTCTGTAACCAATTAACATTAAAGTCACCTGCTATTATAACCTTGTTTTTGATGGTGCTGGCTTCTTCTACGTAGGAACTAAATTATTATAAAAATCATCATTTGTACTTACGAATCCAGGAGATATATATATATAGTACTATCAAATATAATGTTGTATTAGCATTTTGAACTTAGACTACCAGCCACCAAATTTTCACACCGTTGGAAATACGTTTAATATCTTCGTATGACCGATGTTTTTTAACATAAATTAGCACCCTTTGTGTGTCTAGAAAATGAGTTTACTGTTACCACATTTTAGTTTTCGGTTTTTAAGTTTTTATTTTCCTGGACTGGTTGATGTTAATGATAATTACTGATGAGTTTTGTTTTTATTGTATTATTATTGTTATTCTTACATTTAAAAATTTTTTTTCTTTTAATAATTTTTTTCCCGGTCGCCATGTGGTATTAAATGGTCGCTGACCATTTGGTGATGGTAATTATTGAAATAAATTTAGTAGACTGTACTCTCCAGTGTATATAACGAAAAAGTGGAATAGTCACTCGTATTCTCTATTATCTTTTTCATGTGTTTTACTTATACCTATTATATTACATGTGTTTATTTACAGTTATTATACACTATATGTGTTTACACGGTTTTATTTATAACTATTATACACTATGTGTGTTTACACGTGTTTTCCCTACAATTGTATTCACTACAACGTCATCATCAATTAAAGGAGTTTCAGTTAGCATAACAAACTCAAAGTTGTTTTTAACAATATTTTCTTTTAATTCATTGAAATTATTAATAACACCTTATATGTTAAGGTAAATACACTGAATCTCGTATTTAATTGCTGATAAATAATATTTTTTTTTTGGTATACTTAGTTTTCTTTGGTAAATCTGACCACGCTTTTTGTATCTCTATGTATTTAACAATAGGCTCCTATATAGGCACTTACAACAATAGGCTCCTAGAAGAAGCCAAGGCACTTATGATATAAGGAATTCATACACTTTACATCTATTTCATTATATATTAATTTTACTTCCAAAATTTTTTTAAATAGATTTCCATCAACTTCAATTATTGCATTAAACGTACTGTTTTTTTTAGATTGATATACTTTGTGGCATTTGATTGTTTTTATTTCAGAGTTATTTTGGGCTCTAACCACTTTTTTAACTTCATCTGTATTTAATTTCTCACTCATACCAACTGCTAATGTTCTAGAATTATTCAGGTGGAACTTTTATATCATAATTTTCACCACACTTTTTTTTTAAATTCTACTTTAATTCTGTTAGCTGATAATTCATGCATACAATTGATTGAAACCGCACCATTATTTTTTAATTCTTGAATATTATTTATTTTTTTGGATTAATTTTGCTTTCTATTTCATTAATTGTTTGTCTTTAAGATCAATGTCATTCTTAATTGATCTGCATATGAAATTTTGTTTTTTTACTTCATAATTTTTTTTAATTTCATTCAACATTTATTGAGTTATTAGTATCAGTTTACTAACTTCCTTTACATTTTCAACAAAATACTTATTAAATTTATTAGCTATTTCTATTACTGTATTCAGTTTGTATTTTTTTATTTTCAAATATAACTTCTTTTATTCCATTTTTTGGTTTCGTTAAAACGAGTCTTTTATTTATGTTTTTTATATTTATTTTTATATAAAAAAAAAACAATATATTACATCTTCCTTCATTTTTTAACAAATTTATTCAAACTATAAATAACTTAAATACAGAAAATTTTTACATAAATAAACTTCAATTCAAATAACAAAAAAAATATACTTAAAAACTCAATTCAAAATAATAACAAAAAAATTAAGAAAAGCTTCAGTTCAAGTTAATTTTTTAAATATTGCAATTTTAATCTATATTAAAAATCTCTGTTATATTTAATATATCAAAATCAAAATCACAATTTTTATATAAATCTTTTTCTGAATATGCCAACATTTTTTTAGTAGGCTCAAATTTTACGCAGCCAATTGTTCTGATTCCCTCAGAGGCCAAAAGTAAATAATTAATTGTTTCTGTTAATGATTTATTTCTTTTGTTAGTTTTTATTAAATTAACTTTAGAAAAATTTCTTTCACAATCAGCATTTGAATGGGGAAATGATAAAATACCTATAACAAATTTTGAAAGTGAACCAAATTCTAACTCATTATTTTCATTGCAAATTTTGCCTAGAGAAATGTAAAAAGTATCTATTTCCAAAGATTTTATAGATTCTGATATGTCAAAATAAGGTAGTTTTCGCCATTCATCATCTAACTCTTGTGGATTGATATTTTTTCCTACTCGAGGACATTTATTAAATAAATTGAAAAGCGACGGATGCACAGCTTTGGTATCAGTATGTAATGCTTTATTTGGATTCAAAATATGAATAGTTTTTAAAATATAATCATCAAAATTAAATCTTTTTTTTATTTCAATACAAGAACTTTTGATAAAAACTTTTGATCTTATTTAAAAATTCATTTTTGTGATTTTGAAGATTATTAGGATGAGAAGATTCTATGTTTGTTAACTCTATTTGAACTGAAATAGGAACATATATGTTAATATTTTAAACGAAATTTTCTATATTATTGGGATCGATTTCTTCTATTGAATTTTTCAAAATACATTTAGGATCAATATAACACTGTAATAATTCTTTGTAAATACAACATACTTTTGAAAATACTTCAGTAATTATAATTTTAGAGGATTGAACAAGTTTATTTAATATATTAAATTTTTACAATGGCTTGATTAAGTCTAAACTTCAATATGGTCTGTGTTGTTGGGGTGGTACCCATTATAATAAAATTGAGCCTTTGCTAATTAAACAAAAACATTGTGTACGTATTATTTGTAAGGTCAGTCGTAGAACTCCCAGTTTTTATTTTTTCAAAAATCTAAAAATTCTTCCATTAAGACATCTATACTATTTTAAGGTACTTAAACTATTTTTTTTTAAATCGGGCTATAATAATTCGAGATTGTTGGTGGATCATAATTTGCGTGTAAATAATAGAAATGTTGTAAATGTACCCAAAGTTAAAAAATCTCATTTTCGTCACTTTTTTACTGTAACTGCATCTCAGCTGTTTAATAAATTACCTGAATCCTTTAGAACCGAGAGAATACAAATTAGATTTATAAAACAAATAAAATCCTGGCTCTTTTCATTTTCTCATGCACAAATTGAATCAATATTAATACCCATAATTTAAACTTACTTTTTATCTGTTTTCTTATTTCCTATTTTTTTATTTTATTTTTTTTTTCTTTTTGTTATTTCTAATGGCTTTTATTCAGATCGTAATTCATTGTACTATCCTATATTTTATTTTATTTTTTATTAAAAACTTCAAATCTTTTTATATTTTGCAATTAAATTAAATTCATTCTTCTACAAATAAATAAAACATTATATCAAATAATTCTACACTAATTTTATATTGTTTTTCCCCATTAATACTATTACACCTGTTATTTTAATAAAGTAAGATATTCGTCTCTTGCACAATGGCAATAGAATGTCTTTAACTATTTCATTCAGAACTTGAAGCTTAAAATTGACTAATTAAGGTTATATTATGTACAAATTTTTTGATTTTTTTTATATTTTCTAATATGTATATATATTTGTAGTTTATAATAATTGTATTAATCTTTAACTATAATACATATATACTGTACATTTGTGAACAATTAATAATTCTTAATTCATAACTCAAATGTTTGTTTTTTTTTTTAATAGTATATAAATTAAATGTTATTTAGTATAAGTTAAAAATGTAATCTGAATTATTTTAAATACTAATTTTTAATTTGAATTAATTATTAATTTGATTAAGGATACATTGTACAAAAAATGAATTTAATTTGTATGTATTTAAAATTTGTTACTAGCTTTTTAATTCTGTTGAAATAAAGACTATTTTTATTATTATTTTTATTTATTATATTAAGATAAAGTATAATTTTATCCAGGGGTCAGCATAATATTCATACAGCTCTTTTGATGCTTTAATTTTTTGGCTAATGAACTGATCAATAAAAAAAAGTCTCAAAGCTGCCCAGTTTTCTAATAAACGAGATACTACTAATCCTAATGATAACCAACGTGTTTGTGCTAATCTTAAAATTTTATGTGACTTTAAATTTAAATAATCTTGAAAAGTTTTCAAAAGTTCTATTCTTTTATGCCTATTTTTAAAAAAGTTGTAAGAGTTGCGTGCTAGCAATTCACATTCATAAGGTAAAACCTTACAAGAAGCATTAGAAACCAAATCGAGAGAATGACAAATACATTTAGATATATAAATACCTGGGCAACTTTGAATAAATTTACTAGCAACAGAATTATATTTCCCCATCATAGTATTACGGCCGTCACTAGCAAAACCAATTATATTTTCTAGTGGTATATTTCTGTTTGTGAAAATTTGAATAATGCAATTAAATATTTCTTGGCTTGTAACAGAACCTTGCTCATTGCTACTAATTGGTACAAGTTCAAAAAGTTTACTGACTATATTATTATCATCGAAAAATCTAACTACAACACACAAATTTTTTTTTGTTACAATATCTGTTGATTCATCAACAAGAACACTAAATCTTTGTTTTTGTAACTGATCAACTAAAACATTTTTAAAATTAATACCTAAAACATTTTTAGAAATAGCACCGAATTTTGTTCTTTTAAGTTTAATTCCCGCTGCAATTTTTGAATCAGGAAAAATTCTTTTGATCAGATCAGACAAGTGTTTCATTGTTTTAAAAGAAATATTGTATTCCGTTGAGAAAGCGCGCAGTTTAATTTCAGCAATTTAAATATCATTTTCAAGTTTTTTTTTTCGTTTGTCATTTCTGTTTCTAAAAAGTTTGTTACTGGTCTTGAATTACTTTTACCTACTTTTAGTTTATGTTTTTTAGAATCAGCGTGTCTTTTAATTATTGAAATTTCAGATGAAAAATAAACGCCACAAGGTTTACACTTTGCTTTGCATTTATCTTCTTCAACACAGACAAGCCAGCCTTTGAATGATTTATTTGAAAGCCATTCTTTGCGAAATTCTTTGCGAAATTCTATTGAGTAAACTTTTTTTTCTTTCGTGGTGAAATTCTGCCCTCATCTGACGAAGAATTATCCATTTTTATTAACTAAAAAAAAATAAATATTTAGTAAAGAATTGTGAGAAATTATCACAACAAAATAGATCACATTTTTTTTAAATTTTTATAAATAAAATTACCAATTTTTTTTCTTCTAAAACTTACCTACTTTTTTATGAATCAGCAAACACGAAACACCCAAGCTCAAGTTAAATTTATTAATTATAATTTTAATTTGTAAACGAATATGTTTTGAAATGACATGTCATTAATTGACTGCGAATTTAAAATATCAGTATCAATTCACAATATTACATTCACATATGTTATAATGTTTAATGTATTAATGTATGTCATTAGCATTTGAAATGGCAGTTAACGAATTCACAGTACAATTACGATATCTTCAATTTACGACATTCACAATAATTTTTCATAAGAAAATCATGATTACTATTAGTACATATTCTAGTATGGCAGATTCTAGTGAGTAACTTGAAAAATTAAAAAATTACGGTGTTTTCCTACAAGGTAATGTTTTAATACCTTGTACGGTTTTTGGAGTCAAGTTACCTTGAAACAAGGTAATTACGGTGACAATGGCATCACTGTACTTCTTTCTATCTTTGACAAATTAATTTCACTCAGGTTTTTTAATATTTTTTTTATTTCACTCAAACTATTATTAGTAAAATTCAGTCCCCTCTCACATCATTCATCACATGAATATTTCATATTCTTGTTTGAATTTAAACAATGTAACTCGCTCCATCCAAATACACAAAACAAAAAACTCTCAGAAGCTTTGTCTTTTATAGTTTTTCTCATTACAAATTGCACTCATTTCTATATCAATTGTTTTCTTCCATATTAATTTCAGAAAAATAAAGAAATACATTTTTTTTTTTAAAACACTTTAATTAATGTATCTACTTAGGTTTTTTGTGATTCTTTATAGCTTCCGTTTTAGATTGTATCCAATTTTTCATTTTTAAAATTAAATTACATATCTTCAATTTGATTACTATTTTTAATTATTTTTTACACAAATCTTAAATTTTTGTACGTGCTTTCGATTTAAAATTCACTCACTCTTACTCGCAAAAAATAATGGATTTATTCGAAACGCCAAAAAATCTACTTTTTTCCTCAGGAACGTTTTGTTTTGGACAATCATTACGGTACTCTGACCAGCTGTTACAAACTGAAATATCTACAACATTAAATATCATATGCAACGTAAATTTTTTGGATTTTATGAATGTCCTGTATTAACTCATCAATTGGTCCATTAAGTCGACTTCTCCTATTGTTTCATTGTAAACTTTTATAGATTCTGGTCGTTTTATGTCCACATATTTTTATCGACTATCTTTGAACTATGTCCAATTTTCCAACTGGGATAAAGTTTGAAGCTGCTAACACTTCTGTATTGTCACACGATTTTGTTAAGACGACAGTGTTATCCAGACTGACAACTTCCTCACTGAATCCGCGACCATGCTTTTTAAATTCTTTTTCTGCTGAAAATGGTGGATTGAAGAATCTGCCACTTCTGGATTTGTTTTACATCAAGGTTCTTTTTATATATAAGAGCTGTACCTTAATCCTTATCATTTCTTAAGATCTTAAAATTATCAATTGTAATTTTATGGAAAATTTTCAATCTAGTTTCAGTTATGAAGGCAAAGTTAGGTTTAAATTCGTCTATTAGATTGTACAGAAATGCTCTTCTACCTATACTTCTTATTGCGTGAACGTTTAAAGTTATAACGGATATGTTATTAATTCTGTTCATTACTTTTTAATTAAATTAAAAATTCGATATAGGTAGCCTGTTTTTCTTCTGTACTATTTAGTTTCTTGTAGTAAAATTCATGAAAGTATTTATTTTTTTTTTATTTTTTTTATTTCGAAAGTTACAAAAATTCATTAAATAGTTTCTTCCTCTAAGTGGGATTGTAGAAACATACATACTATAAATGGAAGGGCAATAAGCGCTTTGAAAATAAACTACATTAGTCTTAATGAAGCTAAAATAATATAAATATAAAAAAATATGAATAAATTACAAGAAATCTTGAATAAATGTTAAAAATAATAAAAACTTAAATAAATCTTAAATAATATTTTAAATTTTAAATTTTAGATTATATATTAAGTTACACCAATTATTTATTTTTATTAAGTTTTATATTAAGCATTAAATTAAGTTAAACAAATGATCCGACTCCAAAAGAAACTCCTTTAGTCGTTTTTTAAAAGAACCCACTGATGCAATATTTTTAATATTACTAGGTAACCGATTGTGTAACCCTGATCCTGACACTGAAATTCTCTTGAGATGCTAGCACATTATTAACTCTTGGTAAGCTAATATTATTCCGGTTTCAAGTATTAAAATTATGAATATAACTTTGAATGGAATGTTTATGTTGTAGTGCCCGATGTTATTAAGTATTTTATATATCCCCAAAATTTGTTGAAATTGAAAAAAAATCCTTTTATAGGCATTATTTTTAAGTTTAAATATAAGCGATGAGTATTATAGCGTAAAAGTAAATTTAGAATATTGTTCAAAATTTTATTTTGTGAAATTTGGATTTGAGAAATTCTATTATTGGACGCCCAGATTGCTGTGTCGTATGAAAGAATAGAGTTTATATATGCATGATACATTTTTAAATTAATACTATTAGGAATTTTGGGTTTATATTTAAATAAAATACCATTAAAAGTATTGAGCTTATACTATCTAACATATCCATATGTGGCTGCCAACTTAAATATTTGTCAAATACGACTCCAAGAAATTTAATTTTATCAACTTCTTTAAAATTTATTCATTTTATTTCGTACATATACATGAGACTGTAAGTCTCTATAGGAGTATATAAAGTATATGTAGCAAATTCACAATTCTTAAATTAAATAAAATTAAATTAAATTAAATTAAACCTTAACCTAAATAAATTAACAATAATGAAAATAAATTTATAAAGAAAAGAAATTTATAAAAGAAAATTTATAAAGCGAAAGAAAGAAAAAAAAATAAAAAAGAGAAACAAGAACAAATCAAAGTTAAAACTATAAAATACGGAGATAAAGTAATAAAATAACAAAAGTCCAAAACAAAAAAAAAAAAAAAATCTTTCCTCCAAACAAAACTATCTTTCAGACGTCTCACACTTAACAAACATTATTCTACAAAATTTTTATTCTTCTCAATTAATGACTACACTTTTTCCTTAAAATATACCCAACAAAGTTCAAGGAATTCAGAAATAGAGAACTCACACCTGACCACGTTCGGCAAAGAATTCCACAACCCGACAGTCCTTACAAAAAAGGATAGATGTCTTAATCTACCAGAGTGTCTAGGAATAGTTTTGCACTTCTTAATGATCGTCCAGGCGTTATTTTCTTAAAATTATACCGGCGTATTTTTAGATTGGATTTTTTCATAAAACAGATGTACTTATAGTTTAGATAGTTTTCGAAAGTACAGTCAAGCAAAACTTTAGAAACATCTCTGATGCTATCGAATCTACGACGGTTAGTTGCAAATCGAGTGCAAGAATTGAAAATAACCTTGAACCTGGAAAACTCGCCCATACTCATCCCAGCATAAACTACTTTACAATAAGTGAAATGTGGAAAGATTAAAGATATAACTAATTTCTTTTTTACCCACTCGTTAAAATTGTAAGAGAACTTCCAGAGTTTTCGTAACTTACAAAAAACATTTCTAGAAATAAAGTTAATGTGATCATTCCAGATTAGAGTTTTATTGAATACAACACCCAAATTTTTAGCTTTACTTACAAATTTTACCACAGAATTATTTAATTTGATATTAGGGAGATTAGTTGTATTACGAAATTATTAGTTGTATTACGGGAGATTAGTAATATTACGAACATAAATTAACATAACCTGGGATTTTGACGGATTTAATCGCAGACCATTGTTTAGAGACCAGAAAGCAACAGCATCAAGATCATCATTCAATTTAGCAATAGAGCGGTTAATATCAGCTATAGGACCCCTGATGTAGAGTTGAGCATCGTCTGCATACAACCGACAATGAGATTCAGACAAACAACGGGGTAAGTCATTAATAAATAGACTAAAGAGTAAGGGACCCAGTATGGATCCTTGGGGTACCCCGCGTTCAACAGGTAGATTATTAGACTCAACACCATTTGGAAACACAAATTGACTTCTATTATTTAAGTAACTTTGAATGGGAGTAGTAGCAGAAGATTCAAAATTAAAAGCTGCTCTAAGTTTTAAACATAATAAGTTATGATTAACACAATCAAAAGCTTTTGTGAAATCAAGAAGAAGCAATAATACAGCATGTTTCGTATCGATTTCACAGTATATATTATCTGTTAATTCTAGGAGTGCTGAGGTAGTGCTGTACTGCTTTTTGAAACCTGATTGGAATTCGTATAAGAGATTATTAGCACATACGTACTGACTCATTTGTGCATGCAATAACCGTTCAAAAGATTTTGGAAATACCGGATAGTACGCTAATGGGTCTAAGGTCATCAATCGTTGGATTATTTTTTTTAGGAACGGGAACAACTTTGGCACATTTCCAAATTAGAGGGTATTGACCAGTAGTCAAGATGAAATTAAATATGTGTGTAATATAAGGTAGCACAGAAGGGATAATCAATTTAATAAATTTCAAAGGAATTAAATTTGGTCCTGTAGCATTGGATTTAACCTTAAAAATAGCATCATAGACTTCGTCATTTGAGACATTTCTACAAGAGAAAATACTAGACGAATCAACATTTTCAATATTGGATAGTAATGAAGTAAAGTTAAAAGATGGAGTTATAAATTTATTGTTTAATTCGTTTACATCAAAGCTATCCATATTGTCCATTTTGTTTTCTTTACTGATTCCAAGGTTAGCGATATTAGACCAGAAAGATTTTGAAGACAGCCGAGGATCGAGTATCTTAGAATAGTATTGTTTTTTAGCTTGCCTAATCTTCAAGTTTACCACGTTCCTTAGACTCTTAAATGAATTTCTGTCATTCGAATTTCTTGTTCCCAGTTTTAATATTATCTGCCGTATGTCTTTTATGAAGTTCTATCATATCTAGAGTTTTAACACAAATACGATTTTTTTTATGTATTGAATATTTACGCCTATAATACCTCGATCAAATCGAGTTGCTATATCTATTTTTACTGATATCATTTTATTTTTAATTAATTTAAATTTTTAATTAATTTTTTTATATCATCTTTTATGGAATTATATTTTTCAGTTATACTAAACTCATAATGTTTCTTGAGTTAATATGGCCCATATTCAATCCCGAAAATATTTGCTCCGTGATCGAACGATTCGAAAGGAAGCCTTCAATCCATTTAGAAAATACAGAACCTAGACCAATAGCTTGTCATTTAGCAATTAAAGCCGCGTGCCATACTCGATCGAAAGCTTTGGAAATATCTAAAGCAACAATGGCAGATTCTCCAGAATTGCGTAGACTGATATTGAGTTTTTCACAAAGGTATGTCATCATGGCACCGGTAGATCTGTACGGTCTAAAACCATGTTGTCTGTCAGATATTATGCCTTTTCTCTCAAGATATTTCAAAAGTTTCTCATTAATTAGGCTTTCCATCACTTTGGAAAGAATTGAAATAATACTTATAGGTCTATAGTTTGTGGGATCGTTTTAGTCACCTTTTTTTGAAACTGGATGAACGTGCGCAACTTTCCATTGACTGGGATATTGACCAGTTGAAAAGGACAGGCGGAATAAGTTGCGTAGAGGTTTCTAAATTACCTTCAATTTCACATGTGGTCGTGGCAGTTGAATGTTTCCTACAAATTAATCATAAGAAGAATAAATTGATTACAAAATTATGTAATCCATACTTTACTTATAGTTTACTTGCTAACCTTTGTCTACAGTGTTTCAAAGCACTATTTTGAATGAAGCGATCACAACATATCTTTGTGAAATTTTTATCCGCAAGATGGAGAATTTCAAAAATAAAATTTCGTATTTCATGGAAAGGAAAAAAAGGCAGCTTATTGCAACCTTACACACCTTTCCATGCAAAATTTTTAAGTAATTCGTCTAAATAAGTGTTTGATTAGTAGTATCTAAGCCAATTTTATTTCCTTGTAAAACTCCACTTGCTCGACAAACTTAGGAAAATTTTTGAATCTATTTGATTAAAATAATACGTATTTAGTTCCACAAAAATATAAGAATTAAAAAGCTAATATAATATACGTAAGTACCTACCACAGACTTTTTTACATTTGAATTTCTTAATTAAGATTCGAACTCATTCATTTGTTCTATAGTTTTGAGTGAAAACTTATCAAAGCTATTTTCAGTTTCTGTAGATGTTTCTGAATGGCAAGAAAGATTTTTGTTCAACTTTTCTATTAAGTTATTTTGATATTCTGCAAGTTTTAAGAGATAATCTAATTTTGTATTCATTTCAACAAGCACTTTTTCATTAGCTTTTTTATCTGTTGAAATAAAATAGTGTATTTAATTAATAACAAAATTTGAAATTTAAGTAAATACCTGTATTTATTAAATTCTTCACGAAGATATTTATCTTCTATCAATACGTCTACACTTGCAAAAGTGGATTTTGATGGTTCGCTGTAGGTAATTGATTAGATAAGTCAATGATGTCATATTTTTTTTCATTTGAAAATAAGTTTTCCGAAACTTCTATTTTATTTTCAGTTTCTATTACAATTTCCTCAATTTTAAATTCACTTTCGAAATTAGCAAATTCTGAGAAAATAATATTATTATTTAATTAAGTAGATACTGCATGTAGGTATTTGTAATTATATTAGTAAATAGGTACGTACATGCTTTAATCTTCTGTATCATTAAAAGTAAAATACAATTCTTCTAATATTTCAGCCTGTGAAAACGTTGTAACATCATTTACTTTCACTTCACACTTTATTTTTGTCCAGCTTTCGCATGGTCTACTATTGTCATTAGTTCTTATTTCTTCCAGTTTCGCTTTGGTTAGAAACCTTTTTGGCCAAAATAATATGCCATTTTTTTCCCATCCTTCAGAAACAGCAGTAATCATTACTCCTCCTTTTTCTTTTGTTAGTATTATTTTGAACGACATCTCTTAACCAACAATAACAAACGTTTAAAATTACTTGACGTTTATCTAGTCCATCTAAACACATTTAGTAATTTTGTGTAACAATGTTTTCAATTTAGAAGCAAAATTCATACTTTATAAACTATGTGACCACTTTAAAAAGAATATTACAATTTGGTTACAATCCTGCCATCTTAAGGCTAATTTTCATGGAAATATTTCCTCCGATATCGGATATTTAAAAAGAGTAAAGTATACTTAATGTTTATATTTAATATTTATATTTAATATTTCTCAAGGGTAGTTGAATCCTACAGATTTATATTCACAATCCTTTGTATTATTCCAGGCAGCATTTTGAATAATTTTAATAAAATTTTCTACTTCAGAATCTCACATCTGGATCTTAATTTTGTTTTTATGTTTATTTTGTTTTCTATTCCTTGTTTGAAGCTAGCACAGTCAGTTGTCTTGTTCATTAGCAGAGGTTTCAACTGTTTCTTAATAACCTTTTCATATAGATTTAGTATGACTGCAGAGTGATCTGAGTCCAAATCATGGTTATCTTCTAGCTATATTAGAGTTATTAGTATTACTATAATGGTTATAGTTACTATGATTAAAATTTTTGTTTAGCTTAGAGTTGATTTTTGATGAGTTAGGAACGATGTGTGCTGTCTTCTCATTCCAAGGCTGAATTGTTATATTGAATCCATCTCTGTCTATACATACACCTGGCCACAACCAACTAGAGCGGTCAGAAACTGTGAATTTAAAACATGCGAAACAGATCTTTTTCTTCTTGGAAATACTTCTAGGCGTAATACGGTCACATTTAAGAGCAGATGTACAATATTTTTATAGCAGATATAAAATATTTTTTAACGGGCTTATTCTGGTTGGATAGCTTCAGTTTTTCGATTCTGTTGTTTCAGTCAGGGGTTGACCAAGTAGTACCAAATTTGTTTATTCCCGGTGATGTATGGTGTTATAAGTGCGGAATCACTGAGAGCAGCGGCAATCTCTTCTCCTACATTCACGTTATATATAGCAGCGGCAATCTTTTCTCCTACATTCACGTTACATATAGCAGAATCATGTAGTGATGGGCCATATACGTTCAAAAGAGTTAAACTATCTATTTTAACCTCCAAAATGTTAACATTCTTTTTTAAAGCAATTATTTCAGATAACATGACATCAGGATTCAGCGCCGTATTGTTGTTTGTACGCGAACTGCTACTGCAGCTTGTCATCATAATTGCCTCAATTACCTTTTTTAGGTTGGAGTTCATGTTATTTTCAATGTGATTCACTTTAACTGTAATATCATCAATTAACAAATTCGTGATACTACAACAACAATTTTCGGCATATAATTGTTTAATCTCATTTTTAAAACTGTGAAATAGATTATTGTTTGAAGATTTAATTTCCGTTAAACAGTCTGTTAATGATTGTGTTAACATAATTAAATTGGAATTTGTTAAAAATTCTGATATTTTATTATTTATTATGTCAAAACTATTTCCCATATGACCAAAAGATTCGGTGTAAGACTTAAAATCTCTAGCATTCCGGTTCAAGACATTCGCATTATAGTCATTTAAATTTTTTATTTCAGCTGCCAGACTTTCATGCATTTTTGTCAGAAGATTTTGGTAATCCTGGCATTCAGTGCAGACAAAGTAACTGGTCATGAATATTAAATTACTATCTCTTACAGCGTTTATACATACGCCATGAAAAGTCCTTTTGCAAAAAGCATTACATATAATAAATAGTTTTTAACATTTTATCATAACCAATGCAATCAGAAATATCGCATTTAAAACTCATGATTAATGTTATACGATATGAATTCGGTTTTTTTTAATAATAATTTTAAAATAATTGAATTCAGTTGAGTAATTTTTTTAAAATTTATTTTCCTTTGTTTATTAGTTTTATATATTATTATTATTATTTAACAATGTATACAAAGTAAAATTATTGAGGTTGATAATTTAGAATAGTATTTTAATATTTCGATCCTTATTGACTATTTTATAGCTGTTGGAAAGCAGTTGTGCGAACTCTGTTTATATAGTTTGAGAGATACTGATGTTTAGGATCTTGATTATGTTTGGAATGTCTATTTTTATATAAAAATTTTGTTATATAAAAATATTATATTATTATATTATATTATTATATTTATATTATTATATTTATTATATTATTATATAATATAACAAATTTTTTGTTATATAAAAATTAAGCAGATCAGAAGTTTTATTTCTATCAGTTGACCAATAGGTTGGCTTACCGGCAGCTCGGCTTACCGGTTGTAGTCACCTCCCAGGATAAATCTTTCGCCAAGTAGTTTAAGAATGTCTTCAAACATGTTATTCTTTATGTTGTATCTGGGCGGACAGTATAATGCAGACACAAAGGCTTTATTTAACAGATATAATTCGTAGCACGATTAGTTGAAATTTTTCTAGACTAAGTTCCCCGTAGTGCTTAATATCTTTTTTTATTAAAATTTAGCTAACACCTCCGGGTGTATTACTTCGATGGTTTGCGCTTTAGCATGTATTGTCATTTATTTTAAGCGATGACGTATCTGTTATATGTGTTTCTGTCAGGAGACATACACCAATATTTTGTGTTGTCAATAGAATTTCCAAGTTATTTTTCTTGTTCAGAATGCCATTGTCATTACACGTGACTATACGAAGTGTGTTCTTAACCACTCCTTACGGATTTATTTTTTGGTGTATGCATATATGTTTCATTATGTTTGTTTTCGAATGTGCATAGTCTTGATGAGATTTCATTTATTGTTTTTATCATATTTTGCATCATCTGCATAATGGTATTTTCAGTCAACTTTTCTGTAGAAGCTTTATTTTGTTCTTTGGTGTTGCTTTTTTGACTTAGGTTGTTTTCTATTACCTTTGAATATGATAAGCCTTCTACGACTTTCTTCGGCGTAAAAGTTTTAGGTATCTCTGGAGTTTCAATGCAAATCTGTCTGTGTTCGAGATTGCCTTGTTTTATGTTTTGTTTTTCTTGTCTATGTTTTTTTTTTTAACACACTACCCAAACACTAAGAAAGAATTCCTTTATACAAAATTATTGTAGGTATGGGTACGGATAAAAAGGATTAGGAGGGAAATAGGATGATAGACGAGAATTGGTGGGTAAGTTGGAGACAACCCTGAAGAGGTTCTTTTTGAAAAGTTGCAAATTATATAACGGAGCATTTCTATCGGAGGGGAACACGTGGCATGGAAGCATGTTCCACATTTTAGCAGTTCTTACAATAAAAGAATTTCCGAAACCAGTTTTAGACCACCTAGGTATTTCCACAGTGTAGAAATGGGCACTTGCAGCCTCCCTGGAATTGTTTGAAGGGCATTATTGATTTTATTTCAATAGAACAAGTGTCGTTTCCAACAAGATATCTATAAAAGCGGAGAGAGCTCCAGTGGAGTCGCCAAGAAGGCGTAAGGCACGATTTTGGATTTTGTCGAGATAACCTAGTAAATTTTGGAGTGCTCCAGCTCATATGTGGGAATTGTACTCCATCTTAGGTCGGATATAACCTTTATAGATATTGGACAGATCTCTTGAAGAAAAGTAGGCTTTACATCGGGAAAGAAAACCCAAACATTTGGCAGCATTCTTAGCTATATCAAAAATATGCTCAATCCACTGCATTTTTGGTTTAGCTGCATGCCTAAAATATTTCGGAAAAGGCTTTCGAACCGTCGTAGGTTTTCTCCTTGAAATCGCAGAGTTAGGTCGTGTTGAACTCAACTCTGTTTACGTTACGCCAATCGGCTATTTTTGGTAGATCATGATTAAGTGAGCTAGTCAATATGTTTCTCTTCAAGTTGATTGCGGTAGAGGTGGCGTTAGATTTCCTTAAAAAGTCGTAGGATGCCACCAGGGTGCTGTCATCAGCAAAACTATGGATTGGATTCAGGGTTGAAGAGAGTAAGTCGTTGATGAAAATCAAGAAAATAATAGGTGATAAGGCAGAGCCTTGTGTAACGCCAGCGTTTATTTCATAGTTGTCGGACATAAAACTATCGACAACGACATGTATACTACGACACGAGAGAAAGTCCTCAATCCACGTACAGAAGAGGCTGCCCAAGCCAATAGCCTGATATTTACTCAGAAGAGTAGAATGCCATACTCGATCGAAGGCTTTTGAGATATCGAGAACTACAAGCTCAGATTCACCGGTACAATGAATACTGGTGTTAAGCTTAACGCAGAGAGAAGTTAAAAATTGCGTTTGTTTTGGAGCATTTTTTGTAGCTTCTTTCTTTTTTGCAACTCTCTAGCCACCTGGCAATCACGATAATTCGCTGGGTGTGCCTCAAGACAGTTAGCACATTTAGGTTTAATATTTTTTCTTTCTTTACAAGAAATTGTTAAGTGGGGACCAGCATATTTAACACACTGAGCTAGACGCTGGCAAAACTTTTGTGTATGGCCAAATCTTTGGCATCTCTTACATTGAGGAATAGTAGTCGCTTTATGAATGGCCTCCATTTTAACCCTCATGTGCTGGATAAATTAAATTTTGAATATTTTGTTTAAATCTTCAGAGTTTTCGAATGTTAGCATAAAGAGAGGAAGACGTACCGTAGATTCTTTGCTGTTTTCCTTTTTCTTTATTATTTTATTTGTGACTTCTGGAATTTTGAAGCCTCTATCTTTCAATTCATTTTTTATATCTTCAGATTGACATGACGAATGTAAATACCTAACCATTACTTTAATAGGCCTGGTGCTCTTATTTTCATAAGTGTGCCATTCAATATTGGCTTCATTTATTGCCTTAGTCAACTTTCTATATTCTTTTTCTTCTTCAACATTAACTTTTAGTTGCTTATTGTTAAGCATATTAACTTCATATTTAATATTGGTTTCTTTTAATTTTTTGTTTTTGAGGGTATTCCACTACATTACTAAGTGTAACTGGAGCAGATTTACCTTTTCTTTTACTTTTGGCAACTTCATTTATTTGCTTTTTTCTCTACTTTGTTCGCAACATTTTCTGGGCTTAAAGTAGGTGATTTTTCTGCTTTTCTTTTTTTAACAGATTCTTTTTGTTTTAAAGATCCAGTCGGTTTCTCGAGCTAGTTCTTCTTCATCTGTATAAAATTCTTCAGCAGTTTTTAGTACTACTCCTTTAGTAGACATATTTTGTGAGTTTTTTAGTTTCTCATTTTCTTCTTTAATTTTTCAATTCTCTGCATAAGACTTCTAATTCTGTAACTCTGGCATTAAGTTGATTATTTTTTGCTAAAAGAGACTTTTCGTTATTATTACCCTCGTCGGGTTTTCTATAGCTGTCTTTTTGAGACATGTTTTCATAAATCTTTTGAGACGCTGAGAGAACACCTCCATCTCTGGACCCCATATTTTCTTCTAAACGGGTCAATTAAAGAAGCTCTGCTTTCGTGGTTTTTCTCTCTAGCATGACAATAGAAAGTGTTTATGAAGAACATCAAAGTATTTGTATTATCTGGATTGGACAACTAAAACTGCACTGATTTGAAGAAAAACTTATTGGAAAAAGGTTTAAAATGTTTGGATATCAAAGCAATAAATTTTTTTTTTTCCCATTTTTATTTACATCTGTCTTAATATAAGACACCTAGTAATTTTTGAGTATAACTATACAATCATTTTATATAGTAATTTTTTTCTAAAATTCATTTACATTATAGTTAAGCAAATTGATGTAAAAATAAGCAAAAATATTGATTGTGCTCTTTGTATTAAATTAATGTTGGTAGTGCTTGAGGTACCCCAGATTTCTGCACCATATGTCCATATCGGTTTTATGATTGTTTTGTAAAGTAGCAGCTTGTTGTTCATTGTCAATTTAGATTTATTTCCCAAAAGCCATTGTAGTTGTCCGGATTTTAGCCTTATTTGATTACGTTTGTGGATTATGTGGTTCTTCCGTGTCAATTTATTGTCAATGTACATCCCTAGGTATTTAGCTTGATTTTCGATTTTTATTTCTTTATTATTTATCATTATTGGTTCAGGATCGTATCGAGTTCTTGTTGTATATATAACTTGAGTAGTTTTGTCTTCATTAATTTGGATATTCCAAGTTTTGAACCAAGTCATTGTTTTATTCATAATTTTTTGTACCTGTTTAGTAGCTGTTTTTAAGCAGTCATGTGAAGCAAGTAGAACAGTATCATCGGCAAATGTTGCTAATAGTGTATTCTGTTTTCTTGGTATTGGAATATCAGCTGTATATAGGAGATATAAAACTAGACCCTTGTGGTACTCCTGCTTCTATTTTACTTATATTTGAACATTCAGACTTGTATTTAACAAAGAAATAACGATCACTTAAATAGCTTTTTATAATTAGGTAATATCCCTTTGGCAAGAAGTTTCTCAGTTTATGTAGTAGGCCTTCGTGCCAGACTTTGTCGAATGCTTTTGCCACATCTAAGAAGATACCAACACAGAACTTTTTATCATCCAGATCTATGTTTTTATAGCTATGTTATTTATCACCCTATGGACTTGTTGTATTGTTGAATGTTGTCGTCGGAATCCAAATTGGTGATTCGGTATTAGATTTTTTTGTACTAATATTGGTTCTAGTCGATCAAAAAATAGTTTTTCGAATATTTTTGAAAGAATAGGCAAGAGACTAATTGGTCGGTACGATGTTGCTAATGTAGCATCTTTTCCAGGTTTAAGTATTGGTATGACTTGGGCTACCTTCCAGACTTTAGGAAATTCTTTCAACCTAAATATAGCATTGAATATATTTCTTAGAAATTCAATTGCTTTTTCAGGCAGCTCCTTCATTATTTTACCTGTCAGTAAATCATAACCGGGAGATTTTTTATGTTTTATTCTCTTTTTGATGCATAATTTTATTTCTTCTGTAGTGACTCATTTAATGTTGACTTCATTATTTTCATAGTCAGTTATCGGTAGACTGCTGGTATTGTTGTTTTCATTTGTGAATGTTTGTTTGAAGAACTCGGAGAGTAATATTGCTTTTTCCTTGTTTGTTCTAGCCCACGTTCCATTGCTTTTCATAATAGGAGGGTTATGTGGAGTCGTTTGTTTCAAATTTTTTGTAGCCTTCCATAAGGAGTAGTTAGTTTCAGATGTTGCTGTTAATTCGCTTAGATAATTATTAATTCCTTTGTTTTGTTGTTCTTTCAGTATTTCTTTTAATTCTTTAATAGCTTTGTTTAAGATTCTCTTATCTTCTGGTGATCTTGTAATTTGCCATTTTTTCCTTAATTTCCTTTTTTCTTTTATTTTTTTCTTTATCCTATCATTAACTGGGTAGAATGATTTTCTATGTGTTATGCTAGGTGTTGATCTGATAGAGGCTTCGCTGATCACGTCACCAAAATATACAATAGCACTTTCGAGCTCCCTTGCTGATTTCAAACTGATATTAGTGCTTAACTCTAATTGTATTATTTCGCGAAAAGTCTCCCAATCTGTTTTTTTGTTATGTAGAGTGCATTCTTGTTGCTCTAATAAGGCAATCGTGCTGTATTCTAGTATTATAGGTGAATGGTCAGATGATAGCTCTAAGCATGATTTGATTGTCATTTTATCCATAGTCAAGTTTTTTAGTATACAAAAATCAATTAGGTCGGGCTTTTTGTTTAAGTCACTTGGCCAATAAGTAGGCTCTCCAGTGCTTAGGTGCTTACAATTGCTAATTTTTATAGCATTTAATAGTTTTTTACCTTTGCTATTTGTGATTCTGGATCCCCATTCCGTGTTTTTTGCATTGAAATCCCCTCCTACAATGAATCGGTTTCCTAAGCTCTTGATATAATGATCATATTGTGCCACATTTATGTTATGTTTAGGAGGACAGTAGAGAGACGATATAACCATAGGCCCATCTATGTCTTCAATTTGTATTAAAGTTGCTTGTATGTGTTCCTTTTTATATTCTTGTAGTACATTGTATTTAATTTTGTTGTTAATTATAATAGCTGTGCCACCATGTGCCTTCTCATCTGGGTGGTTTGTATAGTGTATATTATAGTCATGTATTTTTAGGTAAGTTTTATTGGTAAAATGGGTTTCAGAAATTAATACTACGTCAATGTGATTTTGATATATAAATTGCTTTAATTCAAGCGCATGTTGGATTAGTCCGTTTGCATTCCATATTGCCATTTTTATTTTAGGTTTATTTGTCATTTATTTTTGATACTAGTAAAGTGATTATGTTTGTCATGTTTGTCATTTGGGTAATGAGTTGTCTCATCATTTCTTTTATCTCTAGAAAGTCTAGGAGTTGTCGAACTAGTTTCTTTGGTGCTGGAGGTTAAATTTTGAGCAGCTGCTTGAGCGAATGATTTTCCAGGGACAACAGAGTTGTCATAATTTATTTTGTTGGTTGCATTGTCTGGTACTATTTCCTTGCGTCGTAATGTTGGAAAGCGTTGTATTCTTAGTTCTTTGTATATTTCGCATCCTTTGTAGTTAGCAGAGTGATTTCCGTTGCACACTTAATTGTTTCGACAGTGAGAGCCACAGGACAGTTGATTGTTTTGTGTTTTCCTGCACATTTTACACATATAGGTTCCTTGGAACAATAATTTTTTGTATGTCCGTATTTTTGGCAGTTTGTACATTGTTGTATAACCCTTTTTTGATGAGGTGGTTCAAATACTATCTTGCATTGGAGTAAAGAGGTTACATCATAAATATTTTTATTGTTTGGAGCATTTTCTAATTCGATCATAAATAGTGATAATGGTTTCTTAGTTTTTCGATCTAGTATATTACTAATGTTAGTTACTTTGTGGCCTAGTTCAGCTAATTCTTCTTTAATGGTATCATGCTCTGCTGAGTAATGCATGTGTCTTAATACAATCCTAAATCCCCGCAGTTCTTTAGGTTTATAAGTGTAGTACTGCGTATTTTTTTCTTTTAGCATTTTAGTTATATTTCTATAGCTTGCAATATCTTTTGGTTGAATTTTCACTTCGTTACAATTTAATATTTTTAGGTCGTATTGATATTTCGCTACATCATTCAAAGCTTTTGTCAGTGTTTCCAGAAATTTCATCCCTTGCACGTATATTGGAGGAGGAATAAATAAAAACACTAATTTATATAATGATTTACAACTATATATTGTATATTTAGAAAAAAATTAAATTAAGTTAAACGAATTACGTAATAATTTTACTTATATATTCAACACTAAGGTTAGATGGGAACGTAAATCCACCAATAAAAAAATCCCACAATGTTACAATTTCCAGATGTTTGGCCACGGATCACGTAACTGCAGCGTAAATACAAAATGTGCTTTCTGCGTCGGCAGTCATTCTGAAAATCTGAAAATCTTATTTCTGAAAATCTTATTTTTTGAAAATCTTGTTTTTTTCTAAAAATCTTATTTTTTTTCTCCGAAAGTCTTATTTTTTCCTGTAAAATGTTTTTGTCGTCCATATTATTCTTTTTTGTTGTGAAATTTAATTTATACACAAAATGGATTTGGCACAACGCCCTTAAATATGATGAAGACAATAGGTCCGGGGTCCCAGGATTGGGGTCGAAACTTAATATCACATGCTTTCATTCATTTCGTATGTATTTACTTGCCGCCGGAAAAACAGGGTTCCAATAAATGATTAGGGGTTTTTAAAATTATATTTGTACTAACACTTTGCGGTATGCGTTTACGTGCAATCGGCAAAAGCAGGGTTCCAATAAATGAGGGGGTTTGGCGACTTTAAAAATAAAATAATTTTTTTAAAAACATTTTTTTACTAAGACTGTGCGTATGCGTTATTACGTGCTGCTATTTAGAAAAAAAAAAACAAAATATACAAAATAAGATTTTGATCAAATAAGATTTTATAAAGAAAAGATTTTCAGAAATAAGATTTTCAGAAAATAGGATTTTGAAAAAAAAAAAAAGATTTTCAAAAATAGATTTTCAGAAATAAAATTTTCAAAAATAAGATTTCTACCCCAACCCTACAATGTTCTTTTTCCAACACTCTTTGCTACAAGACAAACAGCAAAAGTATCAACAACAACAACAATGTTAGAAGCACATATTCATTACCTTACAATGTTGTAGGTAGATCAAACTCTATTTGGGAGAACAACAACAGTAACACTGCCGCAAGTATAAGCTGTCATAACAATAAAATTCCAGTAGGTAGTATTAGTAGTAATAGTAATAATAATTTCAATAGTATTCGTAGTAATAATATAAGAAATAATTCAGAACTTTTTTCTGTTGATGAAATGTTAAGTTTAACTAATGAATTATTATCAAATAAGGCTGAACAATTTTCGGTTATAACTGAACTTTCGGTTAAATACTTATATTCAAAATGAATGTTAGTAATAAAATAAATATTTTAACATGGAATGCTAGATCTTTTCAGAACAAAAACCATGAATTGCTCAATTTAATGTTACAAAATGGTATTCATTGTTGGCTTGATATGTGAGACATGGCTTAACAATAATATTATCCTAAAAAATTCGAACTCTAATATATATAGGAAAGATCGTCTTACAACAAGTGGTGCGGGTGTAGCAATAATTATTAGAAAAGATATTAAACATAAACTAATTGAACCTTTAAAGTTGGATTTAATAGAAAATATTGGTACAGAAGTAACATTAAATGACAACAAAAAAATAAAACTTTTTGCTGTCTATTTTTCCGATAGATTCGGCGATATAAATTGCAGGCACAGATTGTGGAGATCTGCTCGGGCTAATAGTTGGGGAAATATTTTATATCTGTTATTACTAAGTGATAGGTTCACATTATTATATCCTTTTGACCATACCTATATTCCTTATAATAGTAATTCACTACCTTCTAGACTAGACTTATATTTTTAACTAACATACCAGAATATTGCTCCCAACCTATTACAACTGATGATCTGTCATCTGACCACTTGCCGGTTACTTTAAACGTTAACAAACAAACTATATCACATGATCGTACTTATTTGTGTAGTATTTTATGGAATTGTGCCAAATAAATAAAAGCCTGTTGTGTCTTGTCGGGTTATCCGGAAGCTACTACCTGCATTCGTTATTAGTAATTGCTTTCCTTAATATTTATTCCTTTATTTAATTCTATTATCATATTTACTTACGTACTAGTTTCCCTATAAACTCTTATTCTAAAAGACGTACTAATTTGTTCCATCTTTTTTTATAATTTTAGCTTCTATCCAGTTTCTTCCTTCTTTAAGCCAGACCTTGTGGTTAACTTGAAAGCCAATTTTAAATTTTGATTTTTTATCATAATAGAATTTATTTTTAGATTTTTGTTTTTGTAATTGGATTTTGAGTTTTTCATATAATGGATTTTTATACTGTGATTCTTTGCTTGGCAGAAATGATCTTGTATTCCTACCAAATATAATTTGTACAGGACAACAATTTGTTCCCTTTATTGGAGTGTTTCTAAATTCAATGGGAATTTTCCATAGTTCAACTTGTGATGATAAAGATTTTTCAATTAATTTTTTCCCTATTTGAACATTTTTCTCTGCAAACCCGTTGGATTGGGGGTAACAGGGACTTGATGTAATTATTTCAATATCTAACTTGTTAGTAAATTCTTTAAATTCAAACGAATTGAAAGGCATATTATCGGAAGTAATTATTCGAGGTATACCGTGGATCGAAAACAGCTGTTTTAACTTCTCGATAATTTCTGAAGAAGTTTTTTTATTAATAGGTATTATATCTAAATATTTGGATAGGTGATCAGCTACTATTAAAAAGGATTTTCCACTAAATTCCATGATATCCATACCAATTTTTTGAAACGGATAATTTGGAATTTCATGTGTTAATATAGGATATTTGAATTTTTAGTTTTTTGACATTTTTTGCACTTATTAATAATATCTTTTTTTTTTTATTTATTTATTTACTTTATTCTTCATAAATTTATAATTAACAAAAAAATTTTTTATTAAAATTATAAAATATACTTTATAATTTTGTTAAAAGAATAAAGTTAGGTTGCATTCTAAAATTTAATATAAAAATTTGTTACGAATGCACCTTCAGTTTAATTCTAAACATCATAAATATACTCAATATTTAGTATAATTCATTAAAAAATCAAATACAAATATATTCAAATTATTTGGGGTAATTTGATTGTAATAATAATTTAAAAAAGAAAAAAAATATACAATAGAAAAATATAAAAATAGAAAATATGAAAATATTAAAATAAAGAATATTAATTAAAAAATAAAATTAAAAATTGATATTATGTTAACGAAAAATGTAAAATTTTAGAGATATTAAAAAACAAAAAATAAAAGAACTTGGAAAGACATTAAATTATTGGAAAGACATTAAACATTAAATTTATTACATCATATAGTCAGAAGCTTATTTAAAGATTTTTCTTTATTGCAATAAAATTTAGGCAAAAAAATACATGAAAATACATGTTACCGTAAAATATTTATTATTCTTACAACTTGAAGATGATTATATAAGAGTAACCATACTTTCACTTGTTTTGTGAAAAAGGATAGCACTCTAATCCTTCTTAAAAACTCAGGAAGCAAATTAAATAATTTTGGTGCTACAATATCATAGAAATTAAAATATAAAGTTGTGTTGAATGATGGAACAAATGCTAAACTTTGCAAACCACTCCGAAGAATACGAACAGAAGAGGGTCGACTGAATAGATATCGACCCCTAATAAAAAATATCTTTAAAACTTTATAATAATAGAGGTGCCTGATAGGTAAAACATTTAAGTTCCTAAACAACTCAAAACTACTATAGTGACGATTTTTTTTACAAATAATTCTTATAACATGTTTTTGAGCAATAACTAATGGTTGAATTTTGTTCCTATAAGCCCCTCCCAATGACGTTATACCATATTGAAGTCTTGAATGAAAAATGCCATAATATACTATCAATAATATCTTCTGGGAACAATAATTTCTAAGATTGAAAATATGTCTTATAGAAGACAAAAAATATTTTTTTAAACATAAAGTATGATCTAACCATTTTAATTTATTATCTATCCAAACACCCAGATATTTAAAAACAGAAATTTCTTCAATCAAAAAACATTTATTTGAACATTTAGTATATTCTTGATAAGTTAATTCAATGTTCATGAATTATTTACGGAAACAGAGGATATTTATTACAATTACCTGAGTGATATTTTATAAAATTATTTTTTAAACAAGACCCTGCAATACTAAAAAACATTATTTTTGTTTTATTACTAATTATTAATTTGTGTAAAAGAAACCATTTTCTAAATATGTCAAGGTCATAGTTAATATCAGCTACTAAATTCAACGGATTCATGCTTTCATATGCACAAGCCAAGTCGTCAGCAAATGCAGTTAATTTACTTCTAAAATTTTGAACAAAAATTGAATTAATGTAAATTAAAAATAAAATTCGCCCCAGAACTGATCCTTGTGGAACTCCAATATTAATATTTATAGAAGAGCTTAAAATGCCACCAATTTTTACTTTTTGAGATCTACAACTAAGATAAGAAGTAAACCAATCATATATAAAACCACGAAAACCAATTCTATGAATTTTATCTAATAAAATAACATGATTAACCATATCAAAAGCTTTGGTTATATCGACAAATAAGCCAGCAGCACTTTTTTTTATTATCAAGATACTGGTAAATATTTTGACAAAAACCAAGAAGTGCGTCTTCAGTTGATTTATTTTTCCTAAACCCAAATTGCTGTTTATTAAAAAAATTATTTTTGTCAAGAAATAACAGAATTCTTCTCTTCATAACTTTTTCTATGATTTTAGAAAATGAAGATAAAATAGAAATTGGCCTGTCACCTTTTTTAAAAAGAGGTAAGACTTCAGCTATTTTTTTTTTTGGTTTTTTTTGACAAGATGGGGAAACCTTCATATGCGAACCTAGAAACTAGGAACAGTGTCAGATTCTTACTGACTAAAACCCCATCTTGGTGTTATGCCTCTATAATGTTACCCCGAGGCAGCCGGGAAAATAAGCAAGATACCACTCCTTCACCTAACCAACACCAGATCTGACAATGGTGGACTTTGTGAATATATTGAAGCAAGCTATAGATCCAATTATAGCTCGTGTGCTGATGAGTGCGGCGTCTTTTCTAATGATTTGTAAGTCAAGAAGATCGTTTATAGACCTCTTGCTCCAAATACCTCGCCAATTCAGTGTTATTGCTAACACCCTCACCGAAGAATACTTGGTACGTGTGAGTATTGCATCCTTTAGATCATTGTAATCGTACTTGTCAATTTTAGTCTTGTTGAGGCAGTCCAAATTGCGTCCGTCAGTCACCACTTGAACATCAATAAGATAAGATGTATCTTCAATTGAAGTGATTAGGTCCGGTTTCTGGACTCCACGCGACATTTGAAACCTAGGTTCAATCAATGTGGTGTGACCCTTATTGACTAGACTTCGGTTAACAAATTTCACAATGTTGTCGTGTCGACTCACCCTACTGCTATGTGTCCTATGACATCCTTGAACTACATGGTTGACTGTCTCAGGCACTCTGCACCTTGCACGGCAAAGCCGATCCAGGTCAGGCCTTCCACGTATGGTTCGAGATCTGGAAGGTAGAGCGTTTATTCGAACCCTGTGACAGTTTATATATCCTTTGCCTGTTAGTAGGGCCGTTGGTTCTCGAACCCAACGGTGAGAGAGCGGAGCCCAACCCGCCTCTCGCAAGCCGAAACCGTCTACGGTCTTATGTAATTTATCACTCCAATATTTGTCGATATCATCTTTTGTCTTCAGAACACGTCCATCCACCCGCAGTGTTCTTTCAACTTTTCCTATTTCCTTCGCTACAAACGTGTTTGCGGCGTCGGAGTTTTTATGGAAAGGCATCTTTATGCTGTTGAGCATTGACTTTCTGAGCAATGGGGTGACCCACCTGATCGATGGAATGCCTAAACCACCGTGGGACACCGGCGCATGAAAGAATGCAATTGGTGTATCGTTAGGTAAATGTACCCAACTTCGAACAGCATTACGAATGATCTTATCTGTTTTTTTGAGACTGCCAATCATTACGTTTTCCAAGGTAACTTTGTGGTAAAGTTGCTGTATCAAGACGGATCTTAGTGCGTGCAGCCTCTCTTGTGGCTTAAGAGGAGCTTTTTTGAAGGCTTGAATTTACACCTGCCATCGGCAGTGAATTGGACTCCCAAGTATCGCCATTCGTCGCTTCTTTTCAAAGCGTGAATGGCTCTATTCGCAACAGTAAAGCTACGCTGACTGACTACGGTATGTTTCTCTTTCCCCCTACCTTCTATGCTTACCGTGTAGCATTTCGAACTATTCAGTTCCATACCGCAGCTTACTAGATAATTGTGTGTATGGTCTAGTAAGAGCTGCAAACCGTTGGGGGTGGTCGCTACCAGGACCAAGTCGTCAGCAAAAGCCATACAATTGACTTTACTGTCACCAATGCGAGTACCAATTTCTCCAGGGAGGGAGCGCAATAATCTATCAATCACGATATTGAAGATTATTGGGGGCAAAGGATCACCTTGCTTTACCCCTCCCCTTGGATGTAAATCTCTACTTTCCCAACCATCACCATATAGTCTTGTTCTGGAACCTTCATAAGATTGTTGTATGTATCGAATGAAGGGTGTCGGAAAGCCATAGGAATTCAATGCCCCAAGGATTGCTCCATGAGACACTGAATCGAATGCCTTACTAACATCCAGAGAAGCTATATAACATGAAGCATTGCGATCGTGATGATCACGCAGCAACATGTCCATCAGGACAGCATTGTCAGCGCATCCATTAAGATTTAGGAAAGCGCGTTGTCTCGCATCGAATTTAAAAGCTCTAATGATTCGACGCAGTATAATGCTGTGTAGGTGTCGGGTCACCACAGATGGAATGTAAATAAAGATGGAAGTGATAGGTCGATAGTCTCCAGGGTCTGCAGAGCCATCTTTTTTGGGTATAAAGATGGTCCGCGCACGTTGTTGGAATAACGGCAGACGCTCACACCACATGATAATATTGAATATTATCATGCGCACGGCTCCCGGTACTTTAGCAAGTTGCCTTGCCGTAATACCGTCTGGACCTGGAGAAGTAGAAAAGTCCAACTTTGTTGAAAGAATATCAACAACGGTAATAGGATCCCAAACTTCACTCAACTCTTGCCGAAGCCTCCCGTCAGCTGCTGGACATGCATTGGACTCTTGTTCGAATACCGCCTTCCAATAGGGTTCCATAGTGTTTCGCGGAGGAGCTCTATGTTCGGAACCTTCAAGCATACTCTTGATACATCCTCCCTGATGCTTCCGAAAGTCTCTGGACTTTCGTATACATCTGTCTCCTTCGTTCCCGCCTGTTCAGGACTGGAGAGCTGCTCCTTCTGAGAGTTGGATTTTGAGGTCTCTCATTGGGGAAGATGTCTATCAGATATGCAGATAAACGTTTGAGGGTCGCATGTTTTCCAGCTCGCAGCGCCTCATTGGCAATATTAAGCAGGATGTCACTTTTGTGTGTGTTAATAGGTGGAGCCTGGCTCAAAATGTATCTGATTAGGCCGTCATCGTCGCCCAGGACTCTGGCATTATGATGATCCGGACTTTGACTGGGTGCTGGATCATCACTTTCAGTATACTCTATCACTAAGGTTCTATAGCTGGGCTTTTGCCGAACCTTTTTAATAGCCTTAAGTGACCTGTTGACAAAGATTACAGCAAGCTCTTTGTTCAGGAAGCGAACTCCTTTCTTTGTCAACTCTACCTCTTTTCTTGCCATAAGGCGCTGCTCCTCTTCTGACCAACGCACCTTGACGTCTAAGTGGTTGTTAATTCTGTCCTGGTCAAGTTGATCAGGATGCATCCTCCTCCGATGCTCACCCCGACCCGTTATCGTACCAAATCTCCTTCCACACTCACTACACTCAAATCCTTCACTTGCTTCGTCCTCATTAGTAATCGGTTCATGCCGAGGACTGCCTTCACTCACCTCGTTTGCCAGATCAAGATGAGAGTCAGGCTCAAGAATGGTACCTCTTGTCAATTGGCCCACACGAGTTGTGGCTCGTGTGTTATATATCCGAGGCTCTTCATTATTATTCATACCAATTGTTTAAATTCAAAAAGGCTGGTAACCTTAGTGACCGCAAGCCCCATCATCTTAGCCGTTAAGTCTTCATGCGGGCTTAGCAGTCCGACATTTAACGTTAACCAGCGGGCACCACGAGGAGGTGTGATGTAGGCACATCTATGACTCCTTAAATCTTGGAAGTATGCCGTATTAAGAGAGTCATAGTTACTCCCGCCGTGCAGAAGGAAAAATACCGTAAAAGACACTATTATTAAAAATAAACACGAGAACATCAACAATATTTAAAGCAATTTTTTTAAGTAAAAGACTTGAGACACCATCTATTGAAGCAGCATTAGAATTTTTAAGTGATTTAATTATATTAAGAAGTTCAAGGGCAGAAAAAGGTTCAAACATAAAACTATTTGATTGAACAGTTTCTGAAATTATATTTTCAAATTGAACATTACTATTGAAATTGTAATTTTCAGTACTTAAATTGTCTCCTACAATTGAAAAATTATTATTAAAAGCATTGGCAATAGCAAGAGGATCATTGATAATTTTATTATTGGCAGACAATTCCAAGATTTTGGATTTTCCATTGGAATTATTCATGACACTATTTGCAACTTCCCATATTTTTTTAATATCTCCCTTAAGTTTAGTAAATTGACTGCTATAATATTTATCACGGGCATTAACAACCTTAGTTTTTAATACTTTACATAATTTATTATAATAAGTCGAAAGCCTATTATTTCTTGGATGTTTTAAACACTTTTTACGAATTTTATTTTTATATTTCACTTTTTGAGCTAAGTTATTGTTAATCCAGTGTTTTAATTTCTTAATAATTTTGTTCCTGTTCGTGTATGTTGAAGAGCTATTCTGAATATGAAAATTAAGTGTCTTTAAAAATTCATCAAAAGCAGCAGAAGGATCTCCAGATTCAAATACGTTTCCCCAAAATTCATACCTAAGTGAATTATTCAATTTAATAAAATCAATTTTAGTATAGGGGGAAACCATCCTTATACAAGTATCATCATGAATTGCAATATCATGTAACAACATAGAAGTCATGCAGTGATCTGAAATTTTTAGATCAAAGATTCCATCCTCACAAATAAAAGATTTATTAGCCGGAAAACGTACTAAAATATGATCCAAACATTTGCCCGATGTAGGTCTAGTAGGATTATTAATAACACTAAGTAACCCATTTCATGCTAATAGATACATATAATTATCAACGTCACCATTATTCACTAGAATATCCAAGTTTATGTCCCCTATTAAAATTAAATTTCTTGAATTTAAATTCTGTAGTAATTTACTTAATTCATTAAAAAATACACCTTTACTTAAACGATTTTCATGTAGCCTATATATACCCAAAAACACATACTTTATATTGTTTATAGTACAACTAATTTCTATGATATCAGCACTTACCATATTCAAGTTAATTTCCTCACAATTAATATTTTGCTTTACAAATATACCTACTCCTCCACTACTGGTCGAGTACAGGTCCATTACAGGTCGCTAAAAAATAATCATTGGGGTAATTTGATTGTAATAATAATTCAAAAAAGAAAAAAAATATACAATAGAAAAATATAAAAATAGAAAATATGAAAATATTAAAATAAAGAATATTAATTAAAAAATAAAATTAAAAATTGATATTATGTTAACGAAAAATGTAAAATTTTAGAGATATTAAAAAACAAAAAATAAAAGAACTTGGAAAGACATTAAATTATTGGAAAGACATTAAACATTAAATTTATTACATCATATAGTCAGAAGCTTATTTAAAGATTTTTTTTTATTGCAATAAAATTTAGGCAAAAAAATACATGAAAATACATGTTACCGTAAAATATTTATTATTCTTACAACTTGAAGATGATTATATAAGAGTAACCATACTTTCACTTGTTTTGTGAAAAAGGATAGCACTCTAATCCTTCTTAAAAACTCAGGAAGCAAATTAAATAATTTTGGTGCTACAATATCATAGAAATTAAAATATAAAGTTGTGTTGAATGATGGAACAAATGCTAAACTTTGCAAGCCACTCCGAAGAATACGAACAGAAGAGGGTCGACTGAATAGATATCGACCCCTAATAAAAAATATCTTTAAAACTTTATAATAATAGAGGTGCCTGATAGGTAAAACATTTAAGTTCCTAAACAACTCAAAACTACTATAGTGACGATTTTTTTTACAAATAATTCTTATAACATGTTTTTGAGCAATAACTAATGGTTGAATTTTGTTCCTATAAGCCCCTCCCAATGACGTTATACCATATTGAAGTCTTGAATGAAAAATGCCATAATATACTATCAATAATATCTTCTGGGAACAATAATTTCTAAGATTGAAAATATGTCTTATAGAAGACAAAAAATATTTTTTTAAACATAAAGTATGATCTAACCATTTTAATTTATTATCTATCCAAACACCCAGATATTTAAAAACAGAAATTGCTTCAATCAAAAAACATTTATTTGAACATTTAGTATATTCTTGATAAGTTAATTCAATGTTCAAGGATGAATTATTTACGGAAACAGAGGATATTTATTACAATTACCTGAGTGATATTTTATAAAATTATTTTTTAAACAAGACCCTGCAATACTAAAAAACATTATTTTTGTTTTATTACTAATTATTAATTTGTGTAAAAGAAACCATTTTCTAAATATGTCAAGGTCATAGTTAATATCAGCTACTAAATTCAACGGATTCATGCTTTCATATGCACAAGCCAAGTCGTCAGCAAATGCAGTTAATTTACTTCTAAAATTTTGAACAAAAATTGAATTAATGTAAATTAAAAATAAAATTCGCCCCAGAACTGATCCTTGTGGAACTCCAATATTAATATTTATAGAAGAGCTTAAAATGCCACCAATTTTTACTTTTTGAGATCTACAACTAAGATAAGAAGTAAACCAATCATATATAAAACCACGAAAACCAATTCTATGAATTTTATCTAATAAAATAACATGATTAACCATATCAAAAGCTTTGGTTATATCGACAAATAAGCCAGCAGTACTTTTTTTTATTATCAAGATACTGGTAAATATTTTGACAAAAACCAAGAAGTGCGTCTTCAGTTGATTTATTTTTCCTAAACCCAAATTGCTGTTTATTAAAAAAATTATTTTTGTCAAGAAATAACAGAATTCTTCTCTTCATAACTTTTTCTATGATTTTATGTTATGCCTGTCACCTTTTTTAAAAAGAGGTAAGACTTCAGCTATTTTTTTTTTTGGTTTTTTTTGACAAGATGGGGAAACCTTCATATGCGAACCTAGAAACTAGGAACAGTGTCAGATTCTTACTGACTAAAACCCCATCTTGGTGTTATGCCTCTATAATGTTACCCCGAGGCAGCCGGGAAAATAAGCAAGATACCACTCCTTCACCTAACCAACACCAGATCTGACAATGGTGGACTTTGTGAATATATTGAAGCAAGCTATAGATCCAATTATAGCTCGTGTGCTGATGAGTGCGGCGTCTTTTCTAATGATTTGTAAGTCAAGAAGATCGTTTATAGACCTCTTGCTCCAAATACCTCGCCAATTCAGTGTTATTGCTAACACCCTCACCGAAGAATACTTGGTACGTGTGAGTATTGCATCCTTTAGATCATTGTAATCGTACTTGTCAATTTTAGTCTTGTTGAGGCAGTCCAAATTGCGTCCGTCAGTCACCACTTGAACATCAATAAGATAAGATGTATCTTCAATTGAAGTGATTAGGTCCGGTTTCTGGACTCCACGCGACATTTGAAACCTAGGTTCAATCAATGTGGTGTGACCCTTATTGACTAGACTTCGGTTAACAAATTTCACAATGTTGTCGTGTCGACTCACCCTACTGCTATGTGTCCTATGACATCCTTGAACTACATGGTTGACTGTCTCAGGCACTCTGCACCTTGCACGGCAAAGCCGATCCAGGTCAGGCCTTCCACGTATGGTTCGAGATCTGGAAGGTAGAGCGTTTATTCGAACCCTGTGACAGTTTATATATCCTTTGCCTGTTAGTAGGGCCGTTGGTTCTCGAACCCAACGGTGAGAGAGCGGAGCCCAACCCGCCTCTCGCAAGCCGAAACCGTCTACGGTCTTATGTAATTTATCACTCCAATATTTGTCGATATCATCTTTTGTCTTCAGAACACGTCCATCCACCCGCAGTCTCCTTTCAACTTTTCCTATTTCCTTCGCTACAAACGTGTTTGCGGCGTCGGAGTTTTTATGGAAAGGCATCTTTATGCTGTTGAGCATTGACTTTCTGAGCAATGGGGTGACCCACCTGATCGATGGAATGCCTAAACCACCGTGGGACACCGGCGCATGAAAGAATGCAATTGGTGTATCGTTAGGTAAATGTACCCAACTTCGAACAGCATTACGAATGATCTTATCTGTTTTTTTGAGACTGCCAATCATTACGTTTTCCAAGGTAACTTTGTGGTAAAGTTGCTGTATCAAGACGGATCTTAGTGCGTGCAGCCTCTCTTGTGGCTGAAGAGGAGCTTTTTTGAGTGCTGTCAGTTTAGGCTCTATTCCCAGCGAAGGCTTGAATTTACACCTGCCATCGGCAGTGAATTGGACTCCCAAGTATCGCCATTCGTCGCTTCTTTTCAAAGCGTGAATGGCTCTATTCGCAACAGTAAAGCTACGCTGACTGACTACGGTATGTTTCTCTTTCCCCCTACCTTCTATGCTTACCGTGTAGCATTTCGAACTATTCAGTTCCATACCGCAGCTTACTAGATAATTGTGTGTATGGTCTAGTAAGAGCTGCAAACCGTTGGGGGTGGTCGCTACCAGGACCAAGTCGTCAGCAAAAGCCATACAATTGACTTTACTGTCACCAATGCGAGTACCAATTTCTCCAGAAGGGGGCGCAATAATCTATCAATCACGATATTGAAGATTATTGGGGGCAAAGGATCACCTTGCTTTACCCCTCCCCTTGGATGTAAATCTCTACTTTCCCAACCATCACCATATAGTCTTGTTCTGGAACCTTCATAAGATTGTTGTATGTATCGAATGAAGGGTGTCGGAAAGCCATAGGAATTCAATGCCCCAAGGATTGCTCCATGAGACACTGAATCGAATGCCTTACTAACATCCAGAGAAGCTATATAACATGAAGCATTGCGATCGTGATGATCACGCAGCAACATGTCCATCAGGACAGCATTGTCAGCGCATCCATTAAGATTTAGGAAAGCGCGTTGTCTCGCATCGAATTTAAAAGCTCTAATGATTCGACGCAGTATAATGCTGTGTAGGTGTCGGGTCACCACAGATGGAATGTAAATAAAGATGGAAGTGATAGGTCGATAGTCTCCAGGGTCTGCAGAGCCATCTTTTTTGGGTATAAAGATGGTCCGCGCACGTTGTTGGAATAACGGCAGACGCTCACACCAAATGATAATATTGAATATTATCATGCGCACGGCTCCCGGTACTTTAGCAACTTGCCTTGCCATAATACCGTCTGGACCTGGAGAAGTAGAAAAGTCCAACTTTGTTGAAAGAATATCAACAACGGTAATAGGATCCCAAACTTCACTCAACTCTTGCCGAAGCCTCCCGTCAGCTGCTGGACATGCATTGGACTCTTGTTCGAATACCGCCTTCCAATAGGGTTCCATAGTGTTTCGCGGAGGAGCTCTATGTTCGGAACCTTCAAGCATACTCTTGATACATCCTCCCTGATGCTTCCGAAAGTCTCTTTGGACTTTCGTATACATCTGTCTCCTTCGTTCCCGCCTGTTCAGGACTGGAGAGCTGCTCCTTCTGAGAGTTGGATTTTGAGGTCTCTCATTGGGGAAGATGTCTATCAGATATGCAGATAAACGTTTGAGGGTCGCATGTTTTCCAGCTCGCAGCGCCTCATTGGCAATATTAAGCAGGATGTCACTTTTGTGTGTGTTAATAGGTGGAGCCTGGCTCAAAATGTATCTGATTAGGCCGTCATCGTCGCCCAGGACTCTGGCATTATGATGATCCGGACTTTGACTGGGTGCTGGATCATCACTTTCAGTATACTCTATCACTAAGGTTCTATAGCTGGGCTTTTGCCGAACCTTTTTAATAGCCCTATTTTAGATCATTGTAATCGTACTTGTCAATTTTAGTCTTGTTGAGGCAGTCCAAATTGCGTCCGTCAGTCACCACTTCAACATCAATAAGATAAGATGTATCTTCAATTGAAGTGATTAGGTCCGGTTTCTGGACTCCACGCGACGTTTGAAACCTAGGTTCAATCAATGTGGTGTGACCCTTATTGACTAGACTTCGGTTAACAAATTTCACAATGTTGTCGTGTCGACTCACCCTACTGCTATGTGTCCTATGACATCCTTGAACTACATGGTTGACTGTCTCAGGCACTCTGCACCTTGCACGGCAAAGCCGATCCAGGTCAGGCCTTCCACGTATGGTTCGAGATCTGGAAGGTAGAGCGTTTATTCGAACCCTGTGACAGTTTATATATCCTTTGCCTGTTAGTAGGGCCGTTGGTTCTCGAACCCAACGGTGAGAGAGCGGAGCCCAACCCGCTTCTCGCAAGCCGAAACCGTCTACGGTCTTATGTAATTTATCACTCCAATATTTGTCGATATCATCTTTTGTCTTCAGAACACGTCCATCCACCCGCAGTCTCCTTTCAACTTTTCCTATTTCCTTCGCTACAAACGTGTTTGCGGCGTCGGAGTTTTTATGGGAAGGCATCTTTATGCTGTTGAGCATTGACTTTCTGAGCAATGGGGTGACCCACCTGATCGATGGAATGCCTAAACCACCGTGGGACACCGGCGCATGAAAGAATGCAATTGGTGTATCGTTAGGTAAATGTACCCAACTTCGAACAGCATTACGAATGATCTTATCTGTTTTTTTGAGACTGCCAATCATTACGTTTTCCAAGGTAACTTTGTGGTAAAGTTGCGGTATCAAGACGGATCTTAGTGCGTGCAGCCTCTGTTGTGGCTTAAGAGGAGCTTTTTTGAGTGCTGTCAGTTTAGGCTCTATTCCCAGCGAAGGCTTGAATTTACACCTGCCATCGGCAGTGAATTGGACTCCCAAGTATCGCCATTCGTCGCTTCTTTTCAAAGCGTGAATGGCTCTATTCGCAACAGTAAAGCTACGCTGACTGACTACGGTATGTTTCTCTTTCCCCCTACCTTCTATGCTTACCGTGTAGCATTTCGAACTATTCAGTTCCATACCGCAGCTTACTAGATAATTGTGTGTATGGTCTAGTAAGAGCTGCAAACCGTTGAGGGTGGTCGCTACCAGGACCAAGTCGTCAGCAAAAGCCATACAATTGACTTTACTGTCAAGGGAGAGAGCGCAATAATCTATCAATCACGATATTGAAGATTATTGGGGGCAAAGGATCACCTTGCTTTACCCCTCCCCTTGGATGTAAATCTCTACTTACCCAACCATCACCATATAGTCTTGTTCTGGAACCTTCATAAGATTGTTGTATGTATCGAATGAAGGGTGTCGGAAAGCCATAGGAATTCAATGCCCCAAGGATTGCTCCATGAGACACTGAATCGAATGCCTTACTAACATCCAGAGAAGCTATATAACATGAAGCATTGCGATCGTGATGATCACGCAGCAACATGTCCATCAGGACAGCATTGTCAGCGCATCCATTAAGATTTAGGAAAGCGCGTTGTCTCGCATCGAGTTTAAAAGCTCTAATGATTCGACGCAGTATAATGCTGTGTAGGTGTCGGGTCACCACAGATGGAATGTAAATAAAGATGGAAGTGATAGGTCGATAGTCTCCAGGGTCTGCAGAGCCATCTTTTTTGGGTATAAAGATGGTCCGCGCACGTTGTTGGAATAACGGCAGACGCTCACACCACATGATAATATTGAATATTATCATGCGCACGGCTCCCGGTACTTTAGCAAGTTGCCTCGCCGTAATACCGTACCTGGAGAAGTAGAAAAGTCCAACTTTGTTGAAAGAATATCAACAACGGTAATAGGATCCCAAACTTCACTCAACTCTTGCCGAAGCCTCCCGTCAGCTGCTGGACATGCATTGGACTCTTGTTCGAATACCGCCTTCCAATAGGGTTCCATAGTGTTTCGCGGAGGAGCTCTATGTTCGGAACCTTCAAGCATACTCTTGATACATCCTCCCTGATGCTTCCGAAAGTCTCTTTGGACTTTCGTATACATCTGTCTCCTTCGTTCCCGCCTGTTCAGGACTGGAGAGCTGCTCCTTCTGAGAGTTGGATTTTGAGGTCTCTCATTGGGGAAGATGTCTATCAGATATGCAGATAAACGTTTGAGGGTCGCATGTTTTCCAGCTCGCAGCGCCTCATTGGCAATATTAAGCAGGATGTCACTTTTGTGTGTGTTAATAGGTGGAGCCTGGCTCAAAATGTATCTGATTAGGCCGTCATCGTCGCCCAGGACTCTGGCATTATGATGATCCGGACTTTGACTGGGTGCTGGATCATCACTTTCAGTATACTCTATCACTAAGGTTCTATAGCTGGGCTTTTGCCGAACCTTTTTAATAGCCTTAAGTGACCTGTTGACAAAGATTACAGCAAGCTCTTTGTTCAGGAAGCGAACTCCTTTCTTTGTCAACTCTACCTCTTTTCTTGCCATAAGGCGCTGCTCCTCTTCTGACCAACGCACCTTGACGTCTAAGTGGTTGTTAATTCTGTCCTGGTCAAGTTGATCAGGATGCATCCTCCTCCGATGCTCACCCCGACCCGTTATCGTACCAAATCTCCTTCCACACTCACTACACTCAAATCCTTCACTTGCTTCGTCCTCATTAGTAATCGGTTCATGCCGAGGACTGCCTTCACTCACCTCGTTTGCCAGATCAAGATGAGAGTCAGGCTCAAGAATGGTACCTCTTGTCAATTGGCCCACACGAGTTGTGGCTCGTGTGTTATATATCCGAGGCTCTTCATTATTATTCATACCAATTGTTTAAATTCAAAAAGGCTGGTAACCTTAGTGACCGCAAGCCCCATCATCTTAGCCGTTAAGTCTTCATGCGGGCTTAGCAGTCCGACATTTAATGTTAACCAGCGGGCACCACGAGGAGGTGTGATGTAGGCACATCTATGACTCCTTAAATCTTGGAAGTATGCCGTATTAAGAGAGTCATAGTTACTCCCGCCGTGCAGAAGGAAAAATACCGTAAAAGACACTATTATTAAAAATAAACACGAGAACATCAACAATATTTAAAGCAATTTTTTTAAGTAAAAGACTTGAGACACCATCTATTGAAGCAGCATTAGAATTTTTAAGTGATTTAATTATATTAAGAAGTTCAAGGGCAGAAAAAGGTTCAAACATAAAACTATTTGATTGAACAGTTTCTGAAATTATATTTTCAAATTGAACATTACTATTGAAATTGTAATTTTCAGTACTTAAATTGTCTCCTACAATTGAAAAATTATTATTAAAAGCATTGGCAATAGCAAGAGGATCATTGATAATTTTATTATTGACAGACAATTCCAAGATTTTGGATTTTTCATTGGAATTTTTATTATTTGTAACTTCCCATATTTTTTTAATAATCTCCCTTAAGTTTAGTAAATTGACTGCTATAATATTTATCGCGGGCATTAACAACCTTAGTTTTTAATACTTTACATAATATATTATAATAAGTCAAGTTATAATAAGCCTATTATTTCTTGGATGTTTTAAACACTTTTTACGAATTTTATTTTTATATTTCACTTTTTGAGCTAAGTTATTGTTAATCCAGTGTTTTAATTTCTTAATAATTTTGTTCCTGTTCGTGTATGTTGAAGAGCTATTCTGAATATGAAAATTAAGTGTCTTTAAAAATTCATCAAAAGCAGCAGAAGGATCTCCAGATTCAAATACGTTTCCCCAAAATTCATACCTAAGTGAATTATTCAATTTAATAAAATCAATTTTAGTATAGGGGGAAACCATCCTTATACAAGTATCATCATGAATTGCAATATCATGTAACAACATAGAAGTCATGCAGTGATCTGAAATTTTTAGATCAAAGATTCCATCCTCACAAATAAAAGATTTATTAGCCGGAAAACGTACTAAAATATGATCCAAACATTTGCCCGATGTAGGTCTAGTAGGATTATTAATAACACTAAGTAACCCATTTCATGCTAATAGATACATATAATTATCAACGTCACCATTATTCACTAGAATATCCAAGTTTATGTCCCCTATTAAAATTAAATTTCTTGAATTTAAATTCTGTAGTAATTTACTTAATTCATTAAAAAATACACCTTTACTTAAACGATTTTCATGTAGCCTATATATACCCAAAAACACATACTTTATATTGTTTATAGTACAACTAATTTCTATGATATCAGCACTTACCATATTCAAGTTAATTTCCTCACAATTAATATTTTGCTTTACAAATATACCTACTCCTCCACTACTGGTCGAGTACAGGTCCATTACAGGTCGCTAAAAAATAATCATTGGGGTAATTTGATTGTAATAATAATTCAAAAAAGAAAAAAAATATACAATAGAAAAATATAAAAATAGAAAATATGAAAATATTAAAATAAAGAATATTAATTAAAAAATAAAATTAAAAATTGATATTATGTTAACGAAAAATGTAAAATTTTAGAGATATTAAAAAACAAAAAATAAAAGAACTTGGAAAGACATTAAATTATTGGAAAGACATTAAACATTAAATTTATTACATCATATAGTCAGAAGCTTATTTAAAGATTTTTTTTTATTGCAATAAAATTTAGGCAAAAAAATACATGAAAATACATGTTACCGTAAAATATTTATTATTCTTACAACTTGAAGATGATTATATAAGAGTAACCATACTTTCACTTGTTTTGTGAAAAAGGATAGCACTCTAATCCTTCTTAAAAACTCAGGAAGCAAATTAAATAATTTTGGTGCTACAATATCATAGAAATTAAAATATAAAGTTGTGTTGAATGATGGAACAAATGCTAAACTTTGCAAGCCACTCCGAAGAATACGAACAGAAGAGGGTCGACTGAATAGATATCGACCCCTAATAAAAAATATCTTTAAAACTTTATAATAATAGAGGTGCCTGATAGGTAAAACATTTAAGTTCCTAAACAACTCAAAACTACTATAGTGACGATTTTTTTTACAAATAATTCTTATAACATGTTTTTGAGCAATAACTAATGGTTGAATTTTGTTCCTATAAGCCCCTCCCAATGACGTTATACCATATTGAAGTCTTGAATGAAAAATGCCATAATATACTATCAATAATATCTTCTGGGAACAATAATTTCTAAGATTGAAAATATGTCTTATAGAAGACAAAAAATATTTTTTTAAACATAAAGTATGATCTAACCATTTTAATTTATTATCTATCCAAACACCCAGATATTTAAAAACAGAAATTTCTTCAATCAAAAAACATTTATTTGAACATTTAGTATATTCTTGATAAGTTAATTCAATGTTCAAGGATGAATTATTTACGGAAACAGAGGATATTTATTACAATTACCTGAGTGATATTTTATAAAATTATTTTTTAAACAAGACCCTGCAATACTAAAAAACATTATTTTTGTTTTATTACTAATTATTAATTTGTGTAAAAGAAACCATTTTCTAAATATGTCAAGGTCATAGTTAATATCAGCTACTAAATTCAACGGATTCATGCTTTCATATGCACAAGCCAAGTCGTCAGCAAATGCAGTTAATTTACTTCTAAAATTTTGAACAAAAATTGAATTAATGTAAATTAAAAATAAAATTCGCCCCAGAACTGATCCTTGTGGAACTCCAATATTAATATTTATAGAAGAGCTTAAAATGCCACCAATTTTTACTTTTTGAGATCTACAACTAAGATAAGAAGTAAACCAATCATATATAAAACCACGAAAACCAATTCTATGAATTTTATCTAATAAAATAACATGATTAACCATATCAAAAGCTTTGGTTATATCGACAAATATGCCAGCAGTACTTTTTTTTATTATCAAGATACTGGTAAATATTTTGACAAAAACCAAGAAGTGCGTCTTCAGTTGATTTATTTTTCCTAAACCCAAATTGCTGTTTATTAAAAAAATTATTTTTGTCAAGAAATAACAGAATTCTTCTCTTCATAACTTTTTCTATGATTTTATGTTATGCCTGTCACCTTTTTTAAAAAGAGGTAAGACTTCAGCTATTTTTTTTTTTGGTTTTTTTTGACAAGATGGGGAAACCTTCATATGCGAACCTAGAAACTAGGAACAGTGTCAGATTCTTACTGACTAAAACCCCATCTTGGTGTTATGCCTCTATAATGTTACCCCGAGGCAGCCGGGAAAATAAGCAAGATACCACTCCTTCACCTAACCAACACCAGATCTGACAATGGTGGACTTTGTGAATATATTGAAGCAAGCTATAGGTCCAATTATAGCTCGTGTGCTGATGAGTGCGGCGTCTTTTCTAATGATTTGTAAGTCAAGAAGATCGTTTATAGACCTCTTGTTCCAAATACCTCGCCAATTCAGTGTTATTGCTAACACCCTCACCGAAGAATACTTGGTACGTGTGAGTATTGCGTCCTTTAGATCGTTGTAATCGTACTTGTCAATTTTAGTCTTGTTGAGGCAGTCCAAATTGCGTCCGTCAGTCACCACTTGAACATCAATAAGATAAGATGTATCTTCAATTGAAGTGATTAGGTCCGGTTTCTGGACTCCACGCGACGTTTGAAACCTAGGTTCAATCAATGTGGTGTGACCCTTATTGACTAGACTTCGGTTAACAAATTTCACAATGTTGTCGTGTCGACTCACCCTACTGCCATGTGTCCTATGACATCCTTGAACTACATGGTTGACTGTCTCAGGCACTCGGCACCTTGCACGGCAAAGCCGATCCAGGTCAGGCCTTCCACGTGTGGTTCGAGATCTGGAAGGTAGAGCGTTTATTCGAACCCTGTGACAGTTTATATATCCTTTGCCTGTTAGTAAGGTCGTTGGTTCTCGAATCCAACGGTGAGAGAACGGAGCCCAACCCGCCTCTCGCAAGCCGAAACCGTCTACGGTCTTATGTAATTTATCACTCCAATATTTGTCGATATCATCTTTTGTCTTCAGAACACGTCCATCCACCCGCAGTCTCCTTTCAACTTTTCCTATTTCCTTCGCTACAAACGTGTTTGCGGCGTCGGAGTTTTTATGGGAAGGCATCTTTATGCTGTTGAGCATTGACTTTCTGAGCAATGGGGCGACCCACCTGATCGATGGAATGCCTAAACCACCGTGGGACACCGGCGCATGAAAGAATTCAATTGGTGTATCGTTAGGTAAATGTACCCAACTTCGAACAGCATTACGAATGATCTTATCTGTTTTTTTGAGACTGCCGATCATTACGTTTCCCAACGTAACTTTGTGGTAAAGTTGCGGTATCAAGACGGATCTTAGTGCGTGCAGCCTCTGTTGTGGCTTAAGAGGAGCTTTTTTGAGTGCTGTCAGTTTAGGCTCTATTACCAGCGAAGGCTTGAATTTACACCTGCCATCGGCAGTGAATTGGACTCCCAAGTATCGCCATTCGTCGCTTCTTTTCAAAGCGGGAATGGCTCTATTCGCAACAGTAAAGCTACGCTGACTGACTACGGTATGTTTCTCTTTCCCCCTACCTTCTATGCTTACCGTGTAGCATTTCGAACTATTCAGTTCCATACCGCAGCTTACTAGATAATTGTGTGTATGGTCTAGTAAGAGCTGCAAACCGTTGGGGGTGGTCGCTACCAGGACCAAGTCGTCAGCAAAAGCCATACAACTCACTTTACTGTCACCAATGCGAGTACCAATTTCTCCAGGGAGGGAGCGCAATAATCTATCAATCACGATATTGAAGATTATTGGGGACAAAGGATCACCTTGCTTTACCCCTCGCCTTGGATGTAAATCTCTACTTTCCCAACCATCACCATATAGTCTTGTTCTGGAACCTTCATAAGATTGTTGTATGTATCGAATGAAGGGTGTCGGAAAGCCATAGGAATTCAATGCCCCAAGGATTGCTCCATGAAACACTGAATCGAATGCCTTACTAACATCCAGAGAAGCTATATAACATGAAGCATTGCGATCGTGATGATCACGCAGCAACATGTCCATCAGGACAGCATTGTCAGCGCATCCATTAAGATTTAGGAAAGCGCGTTGTCTCGCATCGAATTTAAAAGCTCTAATGATTCGACGCAGTATAATGCTGTGTAGGTGTCGGGTCACCACAGATGGAATGTAAATAAAGATGGAAGTGATAGGTCGATAGTCTCCAGGGTCTGCAGAGCCATCTTTTTTGGGTATAAAGATGGTCCGCGCACGTTGTTGGAATAACGGCAGACGCTCACACCACATGATAATATTGAATATTATCACGCGCACGGCTCCCGGTACTTCAGCAAGTTGCCTTGCCGTAATACCGTCTGGACCTGGAGAAGCAGAAAAGTCCAACTTTGTTGAAAGAATATCAACAACGGTAATAGGATCCCAAACTTCACTCAACTCTTGCCGAAGCCTTCCGTCAGCTGCTGGACATGCATTGGACTCTTGTTCGAATACCGCCTTCCAATAGGGTTCCATAGTGTTTCGTGGAGGAGCTCTATGTTCGGAAACTTCAAGCATACTCTTGATACATCTTCCCTGATGCTTCCGAAAGTCTCTTTGGACTTTCGTATACATCTGTCTCCTTCGTTCCCGCCTGTTCAGGACTGGAGAGCTGCTCCTTCTGAGAGTTGGATTTTGACGTCTCTCATTGGGGAAGATGTCTATCAGATATGCAGATAAACGTTTAAGGGTCGCATGTTTTCCACCTCGCAGCGCCTCATTGGCAATATTAAGCAGGATGTCACTTTTGTGTGTGTTAATAGGTGGAGGCTGGCTCAAAATGTATCTGATTAGTCCGTCATCGTCGCCCAGGACTCTGGCATTATGATGATCCGGACTTTGACTGGGTGCTGGATCATCACTTTCAGTATACTCTATCACTAAGGTTCTATAGCTGGGCTTTTGCCGAACCTTTTTAATAGCCTTAAGTGACCTGTTGACAAAGATTACAGCAAGCTCTTTGTTCAGGAAGCGAACTCCTTTCTTTGTCAACTCTACCTCTTTTCTTGCCATAAGGCGCTGCTCCTCTTCTGACCAACGCACCTTGACATCTAAGTGGTTGTTAATTCTGTCCTGGTCAAGTTGATCAGGATGCATCCTCCTCCGATGCACACCCCGACCCGTTATCGTACCAAATCTCCTTCCACACTCACTACACTCAAATCCTTCACTTGCTTCGTCCTCATTAGTAATCGGTTCATGCCGAGGACTGCCCTCACTCATCTCGTTTGCCAGATCAAGATGAGAGTCAGGCTCAAGAATGGTACCTCTTGTCAATTGGCCCACACGAGTTGTGGCTCGTGTGTTATATATCCGAGGCTCTTCATTATTATTCATACCAATTGTTTAAATTCAAAAAGGCTGGTAACCTTAGTGACCGCAAGCCCCATCATCTTAGCCGTTAAGTCTTCATGCGGGCTTATTCAATTTAACGTTAAATGTTAACCAGCGAGCACCACGAGGAGGTGCGATGTAGGCACATCTATGACTCCTTAAATCTTGGAAGTATGCCGTATTAAGAGAGTCATAGTTACTCCCGCCGTGCAGAAGGAAAAATATCGTAAAAGACACTATTATTAAAAATAAACACGAGAACATCAACAATATTTAAAGCAATTTTTTTAAGTAAAAGGTTTGAGACACCATCTATTGAAGCAGCATTAGAATTTTTAAGTGATTTAATTATATTAAGAAGTTCAAGGGCAGAAAAAGGTTCAAACATAAAACTATTTGATTGAACAGTTTCTGAAATTATATTTTCAAATTGAACATTACTATTGAAATTGTAATTTTCAGTACTTAAATTGTCTCCTACAATTGAAAAATTATTATTAAAAGCATTGGCAATAGCAAGAGGATCATTGATAATTTTATTATTGGCAGACAATTCCAAGATTTTGGATTTTCCATTGGAATTATTCATGACACTATTTGCAACTTCCCATATTTTTTTAATATCTCCCTTAAGTTTAGTAAATTGACTGCTATAATATTTATCACGGGCATTAACAACCTTAGTTTTTAATACTTTACATAATTTATTATAATAAGTCGAAAGCCTATTATTTCTTGGATGTTTTAAACACTTTTTACGAATTTTATTTTTATATTTCACTTTTTGAGCTAAGTTATTGTTAATCCAGTGTTTTAATTTCTTAATAATTTTGTTCCTGTTCGTGTATGTTGAAGAGCTATTCTGAATATGAAAATTAAGTGTCTTTAAAAATTCATCAAAAGCAGCAGAAGGATCTCCAGATTCAAATACGTTTCCCCAAAATTCATACCTAAGTGAATTATTCAATTTAATAAAATCAATTTTAGTATAGGGGGAAACCATCCTTATACAAGTATCATCATGAATTGCAATATCATGTAACAACATAGAAGTCATGCAGTGATCTGAAATTTTTAGATCAAAGATTCCATCCTCACAAATAAAAGATTTATTAGCCGGAAAACGTACTAAAATATGATCCAAACATTTGCCCGATGTAGGTCTAGTAGGATTATTAATAACACTAAGTAACCCATTTCATGCTAATAGATACATATAATTATCAACGTCACCATTATTCACTAGAATATCCAAGTTTATGTCCCCTATTAAAATTAAATTTCTTGAATTTAAATTCTTTAGTAATTTACTTAATTCATTAAAAAATACACCTTTACTTAAACGATTTTCATGTAGCCTATATATACCCAAAAACACATACTTTATATTGTTTATAGTACAACTAATTTCTATGATATCAGCACTTACCATATTCAAGTTAATTTCCTCACAATTAATATTTTCCTTTACAAATATACCTACTCCTCCACTACTGTAGGAATCATTACAGGTCGCTAAAAAATAATAACCTGGAATATTAAAATCATTTTTTTCATACGAATAAATCCAAATTTCAGATACAAAAATTAAGTCTGGTTTCACATATTCACTAGTTTTTATACGTCATATATATGAACGGAAACAAGAAATAAAGTGTCCGATTTCGAAAATTTGTTTCTATATAAGAAACAAAGAGAAATAATATGTTTTCGCCATTTTTATTATGTATAATATTAAAAAAAATTCGAATATATCAGAGATTTTTATATCTTTAAATCTCAAATTCTTCTAAGTTCAGTAAATTTTAATGGATATCATGGATGTATAAAATGTTCTACAATAGGAGAATATGACAAAAAGGGTCACCATATGAGCTTTCCTCGCACAGACGCTAGTTTAAGAACGGATTCTACTTTCCGTAACCGAAGTGATTCAGATCATCATAAATATTCTTCTTCTCTGGAACAATTACCAATTGACATGGTGTCAAGTTTTATAATGCAGATTCTCTTCATTTGCTTGACTTAGGGGTTACAAAAAAATTATTAACAAATTGGATGCGAGGAAGCTATAATTTCAGAACAAAATGGTCACCACATGAAATGGATATTATAAACGTAAAATTAAGAGGATACAATATAAGTATGTGCACAGAAATACATCGAAGTATAAGAATCTTGATTGCATTTCTTTTTGGAAAGGTGTATAATTTCGCACTTTTCTGTTATACTTAGGACCTGTGCTTTTAAAAGATCATTTAGAAGCTGATATATACCATAATTTCTTGACATTTTGCGCGACGACATTGTGTAAAGTGTAAAGTGTGTACTAATAGAGTTAATATTGCGCAGAATCTTTATGTTAACTTGAAAAATTGTTGTTAAATTGAAAATTATGGTAATATTTATGGACGGGATGCAATAGTAAGTAACATACATAATTTATGTCACGTTGTAAATGATGTAAAAATGCATGGTCCTTTACCCTCAATTTCATCGTATAACAACGTTTATATGAAATATCAAAAATAAATCATATGCAAAATTCCAAAAAAAATTTTTTTTTTGTAAAAAAAGAACAGAAAAACTGTAAAGGAGTCAAAAAGTATCATGAAATTCATTTGAAAGATGGCTTAATATTGTCTACTAACAATAAAAATACATGGTTTATGACCAAAAGTGATGATATAATTGAAATTGTTTATGGCGTTCATATTGACAATGAAATAAAAGTTTTTGGCAGAAATTATAAAAATAAACATGAGTTTTTTGAAAGTCCATTTAAATCATCACATATCCATATTTACGGAACCTTCTTAAGTACTAAATTCAACAATATAAAATGTTATAATTTAAAAGATATTCGATGTAAGCTTTTGGGTTTACCATACAAAGCTGAAACAAAATTTATTCCATTAATTCACACTTTAGATTTATGCTTATAAATTTATTAATTTTTATATTTATCTTTTATTATAATATAACAATGCTATTTAAAAAAAATAAATAAAAATAAAACCATTTACTTCATTTGCTTTCAAATTACAAATTATATAATAATTATTACAAACATTTTTTTTTAAAAAATATTTAAGATTACACCACTGTTTCTTTCTCATATTCAGATCATTATCATTATCATTATCATTACATTTATCAGCATTTCCAGGTCCAACTTTTGAATTTACATTTTGATTGTTTTCTACAAATAAATTATAAGAATAAGATATTACATCTACCGATTCCAATACCGAAAACTTCGGTATTGAGGAAATCTCGATACCGGTATTACCGGTATTTTCGGTATTATTTATGGAAAAAAAATATCTAAATAAAAAGCACCAAGAATAAAACAATTTTTCCCAATATATTACACAATATAATTCATTGTTTTTTTAATATAGTTAATAAAAAAAGAAACGACAATTCATCATTATTATGGTTATTAAAAAAGAAAAAAAAGAAACAGTTCGATAATAAAATTAAAACAAAACAATTAAAAATTAAACATATACAGTAATTAATACAGAGGGTAAAGTACCTTATTTTTTTTTAATTCCTTTTTGTGAATTAAAATATGCTCGCAGAAAACATAAATTGTCGATGCTTTCATCTGAAAGGCGTGATCTTATTTTCGTGCAGATTAATCCTGCTGCATAAGGAAATTATAAACATTTTGCAAATATTTTACTTTCATATTTTCTGATTCGAAATATGTTATTTCCCTTCGTATAACTTTGGTGAGATCCTTACCTGTTTTTTTCGAATTTATCTCATTATCGCGCTTATTTTGTTGGGTTTTTTCCATCATAATTTTCTGCAATTTTTGCTTAAATGTAAGAGATTTGTCCTGAACAGGAATTTCTCGTTCAATATTAACCAGTTCTACATCATCGTCGGATTTATCAGCCACTGCCACTGCTTCGTCTATGTTTTGATCTCCCAAACGTTCAACCAACTTAACAATTTTTTGTGTTATGGCTATTTTGCTTATTTGATTAAATATTCCGTAATTGTCATCGTCTTCATGGTTTGATGGATTGTACAAATGGTGTAATACATCTGAAAAGTTCGTACGCCTTTCAAAAATTCTGCATTTTAATGTAGTTTTTAATGCAATACTTAGTGATGTTTTTTGTTGTGCAAGCTCAACCAACATAAATTTTAAGGTAATATCTGCTTTATGTAGATTTGAATCTGCGCAGCACAAACTTTCAACTGCCACCTTAATAGGGGTTAAAGCTGATATTATTGTTGAGTAGCTGAAGTTCATCTTCCAAAATACAAGTATTATTATTTAAATCAATAAGTGCTTTTCTAACGCAATCTTTCAGCATATATAATCTTTCTAGCATAGCGAATAAACTGTTCCAGCGAGTTTTAGAATCTAATATCAACACCAACTCTTTACCAAATTCTTCCTTAACATATTTTTGTAATGTTGCATCATTTTTTGTAGGCGAATGGCGAAACAATTTAACTACACTTCGAATCTTTATAATCAATGCATATATTTCAGAACTTAAAGTTCTGTTGGGCATGTTCTTCTTACATACATTATCCTCGAATATTAGCATACCATCATAACCATCATCGTCTTCGCTATCAGTTTGTTCTTCGGTATCTGTTTCAGTTTCGCATGGAAATAATTCTCGTTCATCAGAAATATTCTGCTGATTTAGCACGCTAATAACTGCTAGTTGTATACCATGTACAAGACATTGTTGATGATCTGCATTCACAAGCTTACCCACTTTTTTCATTATAGAAGCGCCATCCGTTGTCAGCGCAACAATGTCCGCCTGTAGTAAAATATCGTGATCTTTCATTTTTTTATCAACTAGCTCAATTTCAATATCATTTATCTGCATTCATGGACCCTGAAATACGACTTAATCCAAGGTTCCAGAAGCTTTTGCTAGAATGGACATTTATGTTAATGTAACGTCGATTTCTGATTGACGTCCATTCATCGAATGTAATGCTGAACTTATCTCCACTGAATTTTCTAGACAACAGTTCATTTTTCAACTACATTCTAATTTTTTTGCAGTAATGCATTACCATTGATTGAATAGAAGTTGACGATGTATGAATTTCACCAAGTCCTTTTGCTGTTAATGCTCGTCAATGGAAGTACAATGGAATGTACAAAATCAATGGAATGTATTAAATCAATGGAAGTACAAAAAATACTAATAGCTAAACCATCTTTAGCTGTCATTCGAGTTCGAGCTAAAACAGCAGGCAATGTATTATCTTCTTCAGTTTGAAAATAGTTGGTAATTATGAAGCACTTCAAAAATAAAATTTCGTGCAAAGGGAAAAAAGGAAACTTATTGCAGCCTTGCACACCACGTCATGCATATTTTGCAAGTAAACTATCTTCAAAAAGAGGCTTAATTAAATGTAGACCCATTTTATTTCCTTGTAAGACTCCACTCGTACCGCAAATTTTGGAGAATTTTTGAATCTATTTAAGTAAAATAATGTATATTTATATTTATTACAGATCGTGTAAAGATTTAAATGTTAAAAAATCATTACATGTATAAATTACTAATTACTAGCTGTTATAAATATACCTAAATATACATACCAGAGATTTTCTTGAAATTGAATTTGCCAATTGGGCCTCAAATTCATTCATATGCTCTACAGTTTGCAATGGAAAATTATCTATACTATTGTTTTCACTTTGTGGACATGATTCTGAACGGTCGTCATTTTTTTGCATTGTTTCTAAGAGGTTGTTCTGATTACCGACAAGCTTTAAAATATGGTCCAATTTTGTGCTTATTTCAGCAAACACTTTATCATTATTATACCTATCTGTTGAAATGAAATAATGTATTTTATTATTGATGTAATGTGAAATTTGTGTAAGGAAGTACACAATTCAAAAACTCTTCACGAAGATAGTTGGTGTCATTTAAAAGTATTTGTGGCAGCTCTTCTACACTCACCACAGTTGGTTTTGTTTGTAGCAGATCATCAGACCCATCTAGTAACTCCACAATCGGGGATTTATTGCTGGATTCGATGCTGTATGCGTTACAATTTGTTTTATTGTTAGTAGACGTTTGTTGTAATTCATTTCCCATTGTAATTTCTTCCACAAATTCACTTTCAAAATTCGAAAGTTCTTTTATCATATCACTTCTTCCTGGATGTAACCGATTTTGATTATTGTTTTCTTGGAATCTGGAAAAAATATTTTTTAAATTTCAATAAACTCTTTCAATTAGCCATGATCCAGTTGATGATGCTTTTTTCCAATCGCGCTGACTCTGGTATATATACCAAAATCAAGATAAGCGAGGTATGAAAAAACATATTGAAATTCTCTGATTATAGAATAAAATTACTGCCGAGCTACTACCAAGAGAAAATACTTAAATCCACAATTATCTATTCGCAAAATGTGTGATTTATATAAAAAATCGTTATCAAGCCCGATACCATTTAATATGCCAACTAAAATTATTTATCGGCGGGACTTTAATAATAATTTCAACCTGTCATTTTCTGACTTAAAAACCTTGGCGAAAACAATTATTTAAAAGAAATCTATTAATGAAACCGGTGGGTGGTGATAAGGTTAACTGGCTAAAAATAAAATGTACATCCTATGCTATGAAAAAAAGGATTCGAACTTTTTTTTTATAAACACAACTATTCTGAGAATTTTCAAAAACACTGACGGTATTATATACGTATTAGAGTATTAATATATGTATACTTACATGTTTTCATCTTCTGTGTCATTAAAACTGGAATATAAATTTTCCAACTTTTCAGCCTGTGCAAACGTTGAAATATTTTCAACTTTAACTTGGCATTTTATTTTTAACCAATTGTGGTAAGGAATACTATTTGGATCAGTTCTAATCGCTTCAAGCTTAGCTTTTGACAAAGATCTTGGCCAAAATAAAATGCCAAGATTTTCCCAGCCGTGAGGAATAGCTGTGATCATTGTTCCCGTTTTTTCTTCCGTAAGAACTTTTTTAAACGACATTTTTTAATAATTATATAACCGGAAAAATACTAAAATTAAATTTGTTAGTAAATTTATTTTTTAATTTATCTTTTTTAGTCTTTTTAGATTAGCACTGTCAATAAATAATTTTAATTTCTGCTTTAACTTTATAATATTATATTTATATGTATATTATAATTATAAGTATGTAGGTTATTAATTAAGATAGACTTTTGATAATTCATATGAAGCACAAAACACATTTAATTTTTGATATATTAAGTAATGTTAAGTACAAAATGAAATTTTAATGAATGAATTTTTTTTTTAAATTTTTTATTTTTTACTCTTTATAATTTTTTTTTCTAGAAGTCATAAGTTAAAATTAATTATAATATTTTAATTTTTAATATTTATCTGTAGCTTCACTGATAAACAAAGATAATAACAAGTAAAATTTATTTGATAAAAATATAATTTAAGCACAATTTTTTTTACGATTTTTAAACACCATTAATTGCCAAGTTTAACATCCGTTTGACGTTTAACCAGTCTTTCTAAACACATTCAGTAATTTTCAGCAACAATGTTTCAACGTTATAAGCAAAGTTGCTCCTATAGAAACAATGTGCCCACAACAAACATTAGAATATGGTAACTTTCTGCCACATATGGAATATAATAGAAAACTTTGTTTTTTTTTACATTTTGTTAATATTTAGACACATAAAGCCGGAGCTAAAATATGTTAATTCTTCATAAATTTCTATAAAAACAAAAACTCAAATAACAAATTTATTATCTCAATAAAATATTTTAAATAACTACATTACATACGTACTACATTTCAAAGTACGTACTAAAAACAAAAATTTAATGTAAGGAAGTTTGTTGTTTTTGTTTTACTTAAATAAAAAATTTTTAAATTTGAAGTAGAAAAGATAATGAGTGGATAATTGATGATATCTATTAACTATTATTAATTTCGTATTTCCAATACCAACTATATTTTTATTTAGTTTAGATTTTTTAAGCTGCAAGTTTTGAACCATAGATTCGGTAATGAAATTCAACTGTGAACCGGAATCAAGTATGGCTTGGACTGGTTTGAACTCACCAAATTGATTCTTGATGTTAACAATTGCTGTGGCCAAGATGACATTATTTTGTTCAGATGAAGTTTGATAGGAAGTTTGATAAGAAGAAGCTAAATATGAGGATGACTGATTTTTTTCATCCAAGTTAACAGCAGACGAATTTTTAGTACTATTTCGTTGTGCTAGAATCGATGATTTAGAGTAACGATGAAGTAATGAGTGATGAGGGCAGGAACAAACTCTGCACTTCGAAGAGATGCAGCCTTTTACTGAATGCCCCTTTTGGAGACAATTAATACAAAGAGATGCATCCTTCACTTTATTAAAACGCTCTATCACTGATAGTTCGATAAATTTGCTGCATTTGTAAATGTTGTACTAAAAATTGCATTTACATTACCGATTAAATTTCTTAATTGTAAAGCCGAACATTTGCTTATCTTTGGTAAATTAAAAAAATCAGAAATTAATTCCTGAAACATAAGATAAGATTAAGATTTAAAATTCATTTATTTTCTTAAATATAAAATTTTTTACAAACTACATCAAATTAAAATTGAATATTATCAAAACATAAAGCTCTTAAATCTAATAAACTAATATAATAAATTCAATAAAATTAATAAAAGTAAAAAAAAACTATAGTTTATTAGAATAGTTAATAGGAACAAAAATAATAATATAAAATTCAATAAGAAATAATTTAGTAAAAATAACAAAACTTTATAAATGTAAGAAAATAAGTAGGATCATTCGAATATATTCCAAAGAATACGTGTTGAATGAAACAAACATAAATGAAAAAAGAAATATAAATATAAATGTTTTAGCGGGGTGCTAAAATCATAAGTAATTACAAATTAAGATTAGACAAAATAGTTAAAAAAAAAAAAATAGAATTAAAAATAAAATTATAGAATTAAAAATAAAATTAAAAATAGTGTAAACAATGTATCAAAAAATATAAAGAAAAAAGAAATAACAAATAAAAAATGTATGAAAAGCTTAATATTGAAGAAAAAAATTTACAAGTATACTATAAGTTCAAGCAAAATTAAAGAATATAATATAATTGAAGTATGAAGAGAAAACCACATTTAGTTATAATACATACACAAAACACTTATTTAATACAAGTTTCCACCATTAAATAGTGATTCAATTTGAGAGTGATCGAACTGAAATAACCAGATTTTCAACTGTCTAAGAAATGAGTAGAAATTACGTTCACATCTGATGTGAATTGGTAGTCTATTAAAAATTCGTGGTGCCATATTAACAAAGCGTAAATTGTGTTGTTCTGGCCATTTGAACAGCAACATAATTCAAATAATTAATACGTAGGTTGTAAGTTGGCGTTAATCTTTGATCGAGGTAACCAGATCTAATGAAAAAAATTTTCATAGTTTTGTAGATATAGAGATGTCTGAGTGGCAAAATACAGACTCTTTTGAAAAGTGGGAAACTAGATGATAGACGATTAACATTGAGCATGGTTCTTAAGTAATGTTTTTGGGCTAGGAGAAGTGGACGAATTCTGTTATTGTAAGAACCACCCCAGCAAGCTAAACCATAATTCAACTTGGAATTGAAAAAGGCGTAGTAAAATATATTTAAAATTTCCAACGTACTACATTTTCTCAAATGGTAGCCGTAACGAACAATTTTATTTAAATATTTTTTTAAATTATTAGTATGTTCAGACCAATTTAATTTATTATCCAATATAATTCCTAGGTATTTGAAAGAGCTAACATTTTCAATATAAAAACAGCCATTATGACATGTTTGAGGTTGGAGAAACAAATAAAGGAAAACGTTTACAAACCGGCGAGTGATAAGATAAATCGCTAATTTCATTACTATTACAAGAAGTTTTGAAAAACATTAACTTAGTCTTAGGGCTTATAGTTAAATGATGAACAAAAAACCAGTTCCCAATAAGCTGCAAATCGTAGTTAATTTTAATTACAACATCCATCAAATTAGAGCCACTATAAGAAAAAGCAGTGTCATCTGCAAAAGCAGTCGACAGCCCATTATAATTTTGATTTAAAAGAGAGTTAATATAAATAAGAAATAATATTGGCCCCAACACTGAACTTTGGGGAACACCTTTGTTAATGAAAATCATTTCACTAACTTTAGATTCAACTCTGACTTTTTGCTTTCTATCTCTTAGATACGACTCAAACCATTTGAGAATAAAGCCTCGGAAACCAGCATTATACATTTAGTAATAGTAAGTTGTGAGATACTGTATCAAATGCCTTTGTCATATCAATGAAAAGAGCAGCACAACTACTATTCTTATTCAGACTGTTATAAATTTCATTAGTAAATTTTAGCAAGGCATCTTCTGTGCTCCTATTCTTCAAAAAGCCAAATTGACTAGTACTAAAAAAATTTGTTTTAAATAAAAAATTAACTAATCTAAATTTAACAGCCTTTTCGAAAATTTTAGAAAAAGGTGATAGAAGTGAAATGGGACGGTAATTGTTGAGTTCAAACGGACTACCTTTCTTAAAAAGAGGAATTACTTCTGCTAGTTTGAGGTCCTCAGGAAAAACTCCTTTAAAGATACTGAAATTAAAAATATAAGACAAAACATCTACAATCTGAAAAACTATTTCTTTTAAAACATTATTTGAAAGTAAACCACAAAACTTAGAATTAGAATTTTTTAAACTTAAAATTATTTTGTAGATTTCAGAAGATGTAAATGGGTTGAAATAAAAACTATGAGATTGAAAAGGATCATTAGTGATATTAGGAGATAGAAGAGAGAAATCACAATCATAGAAACTACTTGATGAAGAATTATTAGAAATATTACAAAAAAAGCTATTAAATGAATCGGCAAGTTGTGATGGATCATGAACTAGTTCCCCATTAATGTCGAGTGAAATTTTCTTATAAGATTGGTTTTTATTTAATAAAGTGTTAATAACTCTCCATTCAGCTTTAGTATTCCCTCTATTTTGAATAAATTTGTTACGGAAGAAATTATTTTTCGTAAATTTAGATTTAGACTTTATAAGGGTTTTATTGTGAAATCAATTCTTTAACTGCAATATTTTTGGATAGTTTTCCTCGGAAATTTGGAATTCCCTGATAGCATTTTTGGCTACATCATCCAATGTGCTAATCAGAATATTTCTCGATACTGTCATAATGACAATTATTATGTATAGTTTTATTAAAAATTCCTATAAAGTTCGGATACTCCGAATATTTTCCCCCAAAACGAGGAAGTTGTATTTTGATTTATTACAAAATAAGTGAAAATACTAACAAAAAAGGATATGTGATTAAAATTTATAAAAAAAAAAAATTATTTTCTTTTTATCCAAAATATCCATAGTGAAAAACTAAAAAATAGTTAAAATAACTTTCAATAATTTTTATAAAAAATAATTTGTTACATAAAAAAAAATTTCTCTAAATACCCAAGCCACATTATCCTGGCACGGGCTTTAAATACAATTCAAAATACAAACAAAGTGCATATGTGTACTGCATGATCGGTAGATCATCGCATTTTTTACTTTTTATTTTTATATTTTATGTAGATATTAGAATTATATTAATTCAAATAATAAATAACCAAATAAACTAGATTTCTAAATTATATTAAATTTAGTAAATTATTTTTTTGATTGAACCATATTTAAACAAATTAAATCCAAAACCCTTACTAGAAAAAACTCCAACATTTTCATGGCTCCCTTAGGGAGCGATAATTTCTTTGCGGTCCTGGATCCAGATGGCTGGACCACGGACGCAAAAAGAAAAAAATCTAAAAACAACAACAATAAACTAAATATGTCTGATTTCCCTCAAATTGGAGATTTCAAAAATAAAAACAACTCCAAAAGAAACCCTATGAGGTGCAATAAGTGCCAAAGACTAGGGCATAGAGAAAAATTCTGTAGAGATAATACAAAAAAATGCGGCAATTGTGCCAGGAACTACAAATTAAACCAGGAACTACAATATATCAGGACGGTATGCTGAGAGAGTGAAAGCTATAGTAGTGTACCAAAAAGATCTTTTTTGCATGAAAAATAAAAGTCCAAATTTTAATTTACACGTCTTTTTATGGGACGAAAAAGTGTGCCGTTTAAAATCCGTTAATAGCTCTCAAACTAGCCATTTCTTCAAAATTTGTTCTAAGAAAACATTTACATTCATGATATTTTACATCAACAACTACAAAAATAAATACCAATTTATTTATTTTTTTAATAGAAAATTTATTTTGAAAAAAATTTAAAAACATTTTTTTCTCTCAGTAAAACCTCATAAAAGAGCGTAAGAATTTGTAAAAATACGCTACAGGGAGGTAGAAAAAAATGTTCTTAGTAAAATTTTGAAAAGAATTTGAATTTGAATTTATAATGTGAATTTTTATAAAACTCATATAACTATATAATAAATTTATAAATTGCTAAAAAATAAAATTATTATCTACCGAACAATTTGGGAAAATGCTTGGAATCGTAATAGGTAGTAAGCGCCGCCTTTTAGAACTTGTTTTACTGAAACTTGCATTTGTGAAATGTAAAGAACATATAGTACTATATCTGCCGTGCAAAGTGAAAATCGTGTAACTTAGTTTTAGTTGTTTTGAAAAAATGAAGCTTAAGCGTTTGTACTTGACCTGCTTAATATTGTAAGAAAAACTTAGCCATAAATATTGTATAAGCTTGACAAAATATCAAAATTTAATATGTATTATTTTTTTTTTAAATTTTTATGTAATTTCAAACAAAAAAATCAATTAATTTTTTTCATATTGAACTAAATTAATTTCTTTATATATTTTTTTTTGAACCGTCAATATAAAAACCATGTAAACTGATACATCATTTTTAGTTTGAACAATTTTATATTTTCGTATGTGGAATCAATGAAAAAATCAACTAAAATTTTGTATTTAGGATTGAAACATGCTAATGAATGCATTAAAATGAAATTTTTTCGAAACATTTTTTTGTGAAACAACTACAGAGTGGCAAAAGGTTATATTTTGTACTTGTTTGGTTGGTAACTGTTCAGCACATTCTTCATTTTCAGTTTCTTCTGGCCTTTCATCAGTAATGCTCGATGTTAAATTTTCTTTTTTTTGAAGCTGCTGCTGTTCTACCAAATATTTTCTTTTATAAACTTTTTTGCTTTGATTTCTTCTGCTGGAAATTCATAATCAGATTCATCATCTGGGCAGAAACTTTGAATGGTATTTTCTTGTTCGAAATATACAACTGAATCAAGTGGTCTTGCACAACTTTCAAAAATTTACTAGAAAAAGTATTTAACTCTATTTAGATGGTTTTTACTTTGTAGTTTGAGAAACTTTTTTTTTTTCTTCTTTGTTTTTGTTTTTTTTTAAACATTATTCTTTTAATTTTTTTTTAAAATAATTTAATTAAAGTCGTATTTTCTATTTTAAATAATAAAAATACAAAAAGATTACAAAAAATTACAATTATTGACATCACACTGCAATTATTGCCACCCATAAAAACTATAACTGTTGCCACCTATAAAAATTATAGCATTCTGAAAATATAAGAAAAAGTTTCGGAAAATAAAATTTAGAAAGTATTTTTTGATTCAGTGGTAATTTCAATTTTAATAAAGATTAATAAACGTTACAACAGCTTGACTTTCATACGGGTATTCTTTCGAATACGATATTTTTTGTGTGTGTTAGTGTATATATCAATTTTATTAAATTTTTCAAACGAAAACGTCGCACTTCGGAGAACAACCAAATGTTTAATATTATAATTTGTCAAAATAAAAAAAACAAATAAAAGGAAATCAACATTTTATTTATTTGGTAAGTAGTATATTGTATTTATTTTAAAATTTAAAATTTTTTAAACTAGTATGATTATATTATGATTTTGACAAATATTTTTATAGGAAAATTAAAACATATTTAAAAAGCTATATATGTTTGTATATATCCATAATATGGATGAAGAAAAAAAAAAATTGTCTATTGGCAGCATCTAGTGCGGCATTATTATTTTATGCTGCTACTATTGAAGAAAACAAAAAAAAAAACAAAAAGGAGTCGCTTATGGATAAAAGATGATGCGGGAACTTCAACCAAATATGAATGATTTTAGAAATTATATCCGAATGGATGAAATATGTTTTCAACAAATATTAAATGCAATCAAATTCGATATTCAAAAAGAGAATACAAATATGAGGGATCACCTGAGGAAAAATTATCTGCAACACTATGATTTTTAGCAACGGGTGAAAGTTTAACAGATTTGAACTACAATTCAAAATTATTAACTTCCTTTCTTTCGAAAGCAATTATAGATGTATGTGATGCCATAATCAAAAACCTGAAAAATGAGTTTTTAAAAGTAAGTAAGAAACATGTAATAAGTAATTGTTAGTAGAAATCAAAAATAACTACAAGTTTGAATTTTTTTTTTATATTTATTCTGAATCTGAATTATTAATGATTTTTGAAATAGCTTCCTCTAAAATATTTTGAAATTTTTGTGGTTCCTTTTCCTTGTTCGGGTTTGCAATTACTTGAACATCAATAACTCTTGAATTATAATTTGGTGCAAATAATGAAGTTGAAGTTGGAACTGAGATGGATGGTGTATGTGGAACTGAAATGGATGGTGTATGTGGAACTGAAATGGATGGTGTATGCAGATATGAAGATTGAACTGAATGTGATAACGAATCTGAAACGAAGCTTGTTGATGGTGATCGTACTCTATATGAAGCATATGCGGAGTATTCTGGTGATGGAAGTTTTTCATAAAATTCTGTACTATTAAAATCATTTTCTACAAATTTCGACATACTGTTTTCATTCTCTGAAACAGAACCAGTTGATGGTGATCGTATTCTATAAGAAGCATATTTTGATGAAGCTTGAGCGTATTCTGATGATATTAGCTCTCTAAAGTTTTCGGTATCTGTATTATAATTTTCTGCGAAAAGCCGTTTTTCTTCTAAAATTTTCCTTTGTTCTTTAAATTTATTTCTTAATACGTCTAAAATTTCTATTTTTGCATCTTCAAATAAATCATCAGGAGTAATTTTTTTCAATTCCGTACATAGATATTTGCAAAATTCTTCTTCCCTTCCAGGTGGTTCACATTTTGATGACAGTAAATTTTGCATTATATTTAACGCTTTTGTTGCTTCCTTATGCAAAGTATCTGTCAATTTGCTTCTTTTTTTCTGTAAAGAGATATTAAGCACGTATAAATATATAAGTATATAATATGTACATTAAATATTAAATTTTATTTTTCAGTTTCCAACTACAAAAGACCAATGGATTGCCATTGCTGAAAATTTTGAAAAGAGATGGCAATTTCCTTTATGCCTCGGTGCTTTGGATGGGAAGCATATAGAATTTCAACCAAACGCTAAAGTTAAAAATTTATATTTCAACTATTTAAAATATCATAGCGTGGTATTACTAGCACTTGCAGATGCGAACTACAAATTTATTTTTGTTGATGTGGGATGTAACGGAAGAATTAGTGATGGTGGTGTGTTGCAAAGATCTGATCTTTTATATATTCTAAATCAATCAGATAAGTACTTTCCCGCAAAAAAATCTATTGGAAACAATAGATTATTACCCTACACCATAATTGCAGATAATGCATTTTCATTATCAAAGAATATGCTGGTACCATATCCTTATTCTACAACAAATAATGAAGAAAAGTATTTTAATTACCGTTTAAGTAGAGCAAGGCAAGTAATAGAATGCGCTTTCGGCATTTTAAGTAATCGGTTCAGAATAATTCAAAAAAAAATAATGCTAAATCAAGAAAAGGTAAAAAAGGTAGTTTTGTGTTGCTGTATTTTACACAATTTTTTAATAGAAAATAGTAATTGGTACTGCGAAAACAGCAGTTTGATAGAAAATAATACACCAGAAATTACAGATAGTAGCACAGATGATAGCAACACACAAAATAAAATTGTTGGCCAAGCTCTTAGAGTAAGTTATAAAGAATATTTTAATAATGAAGGGAAACTTTAGATATAAAACTATTAATAAATGTATAAAAAAAAGTTCTATTTGTTTTATTTTTTTTTTGCTTACTGTTTGTGAAGATTGTTTAACGGTCTCATTTTCCAAATTTGTCACATCTGCAACTTCACTACTAGTTGTTTCCATCTTAAAACAAATATAAAATTAAATTTAAATATTCCATAGTATTTATTGATAAACTTACCAAACAAAAATCAATGTTTGACGTGCTAGGTGCTGAGTCGTTGCAATATAATAAAAAGGACAACTGATCGTAGCACCACAAACTAGATTTATAGCTTTCTTCTGTACTAGCACCACTTTTCAATGAATTAACCATTTTTGTTCTTTCTTTGCTTACCTGCGACTGCAAAGTTCTAATTTTTTTTTTTATATCAGCGATTTTCAGATTTGGCTTAAAATTTTTTAAACTATTTAATAACAATTCATATTTTTCTGCTCACTTACTTTTATTAGTAAATTGACTATCCCTTGGATTCCATAAACAGCTACAATCTTTGTAAATAGAAATTAAAATTTCTGTTTCCTTTCTGTCCCATTTGATATCCACATATTCAACATTTTTGTTAATTTTTTTAGCTTCCATATTTTTTATTTTTTTTATTTAAAATCACGACAAAAATAATGTCTTATTGTCTTTATTAACCTTTTTTAAACTAAGAATTAGTTAATTAACAATTTCTTAAATATTTTATTTATCTTCAAATTACTGGCTTGATTAATAAACAATTTCTTAAACCTTTACACTCTCCTGAACAAGTCCGAGCTTAATGGCTGCGCACGACAACAAGAAGGAGAAAGTGTTTTTTCTCTCTTTTAACTTATCCACGCAGTAATGACAGACAGCTTTCGTAAGTTCGAAATTGCATGTCTTAATCTTCGAAAAAGTTCTTATTCTCTTTGTAGAAAGAGAAGAAGAACTTTTAACGGTTAAATTCTCAAACTTTAAAATTTTAATACTAATATCAATCAATCATCAATACAATTAAATACAACTAAATCAGACTACCAAAAAGGAATGGAAGACATTCTATTAGTACTTTTGTCCACTCCTGGTAGTATGTAGGATTTCCACATATATATTTTTATTTATTATTAGGAATTAAATGCTTTTGTTTTAGATTAATTTTATTTATTTAACCTTTTACGTATGACATTAATCATAAATTGTATTTAGCGGATTATTACTAATAGTAATAATAGTTAATTATATTTCTTTTATTCGTCTTTCTTATTTGCACGTCTTGTTAATATGCAATCAAACACTTAATCAATAAATTCAAACTTAACAAAACAATTATTCAAATCTATTATTTTTCTCAGTTGTAGAGAGCAATTCTTTACATCTCTTATTCCTTTCTTCATTGAGCAAAAGATCTTTCCTTTCTTTAAATCTTTCATTTCTAAGCTTCTGCACTTCCAATTTAATTTTATGATATTCAGTCTTCTTATTGATTTTTTTCTTTGTTTTTGTAGCCTCTGAATTTATATTTATTGTCGCATTCAATGGCCTTTGCCTTAGGCTAGAAATTGCATGACGGCTTCTTATTATGGGGTTATCGCTAAATATTTCATGGCTATGGGCCAAATATTTCATCCATCTGATCTTTAAATGGGAAAATAGATGGCGATGCGCCAGTTTTCTCCTCATTATCTTTTGCAAATTTATTCGACCGCAGCAAATTTTTCATCTTTATTTCTAAGTGAACTACAGTCGTTGGAGTTTTCTAAAATTAAAATGTCTTATTAATTGTTATGTTTATATATAGTAATGTAATTATAGTGTTTATGGTATAGTAATATAAAATATGTAAATAATTTATTTATTTCCAATATCATTTTGTAAATTATAAAAAAATAAATAAAACAAAAAATTTAGAGAAAAAGTACAGGTCTCAAGAAATAACGTTTGAACTAAAAATAAAATTTTAGTTGTAAAATTTAGAGGGATAAGCAAGCCATACACACAAATGCTTGCTCGAAAGTAATCGTGTACATTTCTAATGCGTGCACGAAAGAACGTGCGCGTATTCTGTACTTAAACCTGTACAGTTTTACTACCATGCACACGCAAGATTAACCGTGCTCAATCACGTAGGCGTGGAGTTTACGTTCTTTGTTTTTACAGTTATTTTTTGCAATTTGTTTTTTTTATGTTAGTTCATATTTGTTTTACCTTCATATATTTTTTACGAAGCACTTCGAAAATAATTTTACATGTTTCAGGTATAATAGAACCAAAGGCTTGAGCTAATGGCCTTTGAAAATTTTAAGTCTTCACAGTTTCAGTCAGTTGTCAAAAATCTGAAAGTAGCTGTAAGCCGTTCTTCTATCGATATGCTTTTCTTATTTGTGTATTTTATTTGGTTTGATCAAATTTAAAAGAGTATCAAGTATTTCCGCATCCATTCTCAAATAATTATATAAATCTTCTGGATTATTTTGTCTTAACTCCTTAAGTAATTTCTCGTCATTATAATTTTTTTTATTTTTTAACCACTGTTTTTGCCAAATTTTATGTTTCTTTTTTGAATTTTTTAATTTGTTAAATAAATTAAAGCAAAAACTACAGATACTTTACTTACACTCATGATTAAAATAATCAGAAAACTGTTCGGTTTGAATTTGGAGTGTTCAAATTTTACCACACGCCACTCCAAAATTTTAATTACAATAACAATTTGTATGCATAAACTTAAAGCTTTAAAACGGACAGTATTCGCGCAAGCAAGAGTGTACAGTGTATGGGTAAATAACACGCCACGCAAGATTGCAGGAAAAACTCACACTTTCGCGTACAAGTTTGTGCGCGAATAAGAATTTGTGATGTATGGCCTGCTATACTGAACGAGACTTCTACAGAAGGAACTTAAAAAAAAATACAAGAAAATGAACTCTAGAAAGGTATTAACCAATCATTATACTTGAGATCTCTGGTAGTATAGTATGGGCTAATTTTTTAATAAAATCATTTCTTGTTCATTCAAATTCCTATCATTTGGAATATGATAATTCACGTTTGTGTATACTTTTCCCCAATTGTTTATAATTTTTCGTTTGAATTTTGTTTGTTGTATTATAGCCGAAGAAGAACAATTGTTCATTTTCAGTTTCCTATGTAATATTTTCTTGTTAACAATGTAATATTTTCTTTTTTTAAATCCGTTTTTGTTTTTTTTTATTATTTTGTATTTGTTTCTTATATTTTTACTAGGGGCCCCTGTTGAATAATTATAATTCAAGTTGAAGCCAAATTTAAAGTTTTAAAAGTAATTTTAACAGTAATTTTCGTACTGATATAGACTTCTCACGATAAAGTTTGATTGTTTTCATGAAAATTTGGAAGTTATCAAGTTTTATTTAGGAAATAAAAATACTACTTCCTCATATACTATTTCGTTTCGCCCTATAGTAAGTGGCATTTAGTGGATAAAATCCGGATATTATTAATAATAACCAATAATTATTAATAACATCGTCGTAGTTTGTCCGGCTATTATTAAAATTAACCAATTCTTTATTTTAACCGTAACATAGACACAACTTATTTATTAGGAGATCATTAAGGAGAAGCGAGATAAAATGAAAAGGTGTCTACTGGCAGGTCCTTCAATGCTTGTCTATTATAATTATAGATACTCTAACTCTACTATGTGAAGACGAAATTGCCGGTCATATGAAGAATTCGCCTGATTTCTTTTTTGTTTTTGTTTTTGTTCTTATATTTTTTATTTCAGATTAATTTGTTTTTTTCGTTTATATTTGACATATGTACGTAGGTTCAGTGCATGTAATAATAATAACTGATTTGCTTGTTTTTGTTTTTTATTTTAATAAGAACTCACATATGCATAATGTATTTGGTGAATAATAAAACCATAATATGATTAAACATTTTTTCAACACTGTGTGTGCATTATTGTTTTATATACAACTCATTTATATATTTAGAGTGCATTAAGGAGAAACGAGATAAAGTGTCTACTGCGCACCATATGCATATTTTTTCTTTAAATTGTCTTTCGTATTAAGAGCTTTCAACTAAAGAAGGACTACGAAGTTTTTCTATCAACTTTTTCGTACTTCTTTCCGAAGTATTTAGAAAAATATCATAATTTTGTTTTTCGGGAAGCTCCACCGTTGAAGAGAATAAGATTTACTTCCATTTTTATTTAGTTCAAGAGCAGAATTTTCTTTTTCAAATTCATATTCGAAATTGTTATCGCATCTTATTGAAGGTACAGCAACACTGCTTAATCTCTTGGTTAAAATATAATTATTTTCGAAGTGTTTTTCGCAAACGTAGTAGTTTTTCTTCATATCTAAATAAAGATACAAAGCTTCAAACTTTTTTCTCTTTTCTACCTTACCTGTAATATTAAATTACAAAAAATATAGATAATATAAAATATGTATAAGTTCTTGGAAATTGGAACTAGTGGAATTTGGAAAAATCTTAAGTCACGAGTTTGTTTTTTTGTAGATTTACAGAATTTGGCAACACACTTTTTACAATTTTTCATTTTTATTACTTAATTTATAAAAGAAAAAGTTTAAAATTATTTAATTTTTAAAATATTACCTGTAGGTTTGTTTTAGTAATCACAAAACACAACTTTTAAGATAAAGTCACTTTTTATTAAAATTATTATTCGAATATTTGTTCACAAGTTTTTAATCATCAATATAAATATATTGTAATTATGTTATATTGTATATATGTATTATATGTACTTAGTACCAACTCATTACTATAATGCAACTATTGAGTATTCGCTTTTTTGTTCAAAGTTTAATTAACTACGTTACTTGTAAATTTTTTTGGTGGATATATTAAAAATTATAAACAAATCTAGAAAAAATTTAAGTAAATTAAATAACAAAAACATAATGTAAATGAAAAAAATTACTTGGGAATAAAGTTATTAATATTGTTTTTTTACTAACAATATTCACTTCTCCAGATTAATAACAATTAAGGCTCCCCCAGACCAACGCGATTATTTCCGCGCGAAAATCGCGCGAAATCCGCTTAGATAAACACACCGAAGCTTAAAAATTCGTTATAAACGTCAAAAAAATTTGTAAAGAAATATAAAAAATATTTAAAAAAAAGTAATTATAAAGTTCGTTTTTTTGAATTCTTATATCCACCAGAGTTAGAACTGGGAGCTTTTACAAATATTACGAATGATCCACGACGAGCAACAAATATATGAAACTAGAGAAAAACTTGTTAATTACTTCAATAATGAAAATTAATAAAGTAAATATTTTTTTGAAAGTTAATTTGATTTAATTTGAATTTTAATATACTGCACGAGCTGCCAATATTAAGATCCGCTGCCTTGGGCATTTGGACCATTTTTTACAAAAAAGATTACAAACTTAACAAAAAAGATTTCCTATATTTTACAAAATTAAAAATTTTCAGTTAATTTACTTATTCTAGTTTTATATAAAGAGTAAATAAATATACAGGTACTCCTCGACTTACGACGTACGTACGTTCAGGCATCTTTTTCCAGTAAAGTCCAGTTTCATCCACATTAAATATTTGCTCCTTCAAATAATTCTCATCTATTAACCAGTCATCGAATTTTTCAACAAAATCTTCCGCAACTTTATAATCCGCACTGGCTGCCTCTCCACGTATTTTTATATTTTGTAAATTCGATCGTTTTCTAAAATTTTGAAACCATTCATGGCTTGCAGTAAAAGTCTGATCATAGTCGTCGTCTTCTTCCTTTAATTTCAACATTTCGAAAAGTCTGAGTGCTTTTGTTTGAATGATTGCGAGGCTCATAGGAATTTGTTTTTTAATCAAATCTTCAATCCAAATCAACAATAATTTTTCCATTTCTTGTATAAGTCCTTTTCTGTTTTTAGTAATAATAGTTAATTTCAAAGATGCCGCTTCTACAATTCTAACCTTATTTTTTAAAATGATGGATATTGTCAAATGAGACAATTTTAGATCACAAGCTATGTCTTGTTTTACCACTTTCATATTGGTTTATTAATTTATGTTTCATTTCCAAGTTTATAACACTCCTTTTATTTTTTGCTTTTTTAGTATTGCCGGACATTTTAGAGTATTGAAAAATTATTAGGTTTAAAAATAAAAAAGAACTCAAGAAAATAGGCAATTAAAACTACATAAACAGTATGCATCAGTACGTATTAATTACATTACTGAAACAATTTCTATTTTTAATTTATTATACATACATACATATGTACATATTTTTTAGTTTTTTGTATTTAGGAAATTCCCCTCTTTGTTTGTTAAAAAATTTATAAGAAAAAAAAAATCAGTCGTAAGTGTAAAAAAAATCGGTCGTAAGTGTGAATGGTCGTAAGTCAAACGGTCGTAAGTCGAGGAGTACCTGTAGTTTAAATATGTTTTAAAAAAGTATTTATAAACTTAATCTAGGTAGTGAAAGTTAAAATTTAAGTAATTTATAATCATCTGGATTAAATAATTCAAAAAAGTTGAAGCAGATGGACTTTTATCATTGGAGCTTATTGACTTATTTTCTGCGAAATTTAACAACTCTTGCTCCATAACTAATTCTGCTATCTTTGTTTTTGTAATAATTTGCTTCTTTTTCGAAAACTTTTGTATTGTTTTTGCATATGCAAACATAAGACATTCAATTTCACCTTCTTTTGTTAGTCTTTTCTCTTCTAAGTAATTTATTACTCTACCTAGATTTGAAGATGGCGATGGTCTACATTTTTTTCTGGCTTTTTTTCCTGAAACAGGTGTTGATGGTTGAACAGATTCGTTACAGGCTTGGTTTTCGATCAGAGTTGATGAAGATGTTGATGTGTCGTTAATAATAAATTCCATTTCATTATTGAAAGTTTCTATTTGATTATCGAATGAACATATAAATAATAACACAAACTGTTATTGGTTGAACATATTTACAAATAAGCAAATAATCTTCTTACCAGATTCAGCAATAGTTGGGAATATGGGATAGTTTTCATCTATATTCTGGATATTATTTTTATCACAATAGGTTTGATTACTAATCCCAATAGTTTCAATTGTAACATTGGAACTGGTTCTTGCAAAACTTAAAAATGGTTTAAGAAATTCTATTTGGTGTGGCAGCATGTAAAACGTTCACGTTCAAAAATCAACGTGAAGTGTTTTAACGTCAAGTATTTTTTTTGGTAGCATGTAAAACATCACGTTGAAAATTTGTTCCGAAAATTCGGAAAAAATATTCCGAATGTTCGGAAATTATTTTGACAATCGAATTGACTTATTTAAAACTTCAAAAGACATATGTTTTTCAAATTTTGGATTAAAACGTAAACAAAAAAATATAGTTATTGTGTAAAAAGACAAAGTGAATAGTATATTAATAAAGAATAAAGAAGAATTGTGTTATATATAAGATAATAATTGTGTATTAATAAAGAACAACTATTATCTATTTATAGAATTTAACAAATTTGAAGATCAATAAGGTATGGATTTTTTTTTCTATGTTCTTTTTATATTATATTTTTCTATTATATTACATTTGCCGAAAAAGTTATATTATTTAGAAAAAATTGTGGCATCATGTTCTTTTCCAAAAAATTTCAAGATACATAAATTTGGAGGGAACATTGTGTGCTTTTTATTTAGTTTATTTTGTTATATTTTAATTTCAGTAATGTAAATATGGATTGTTTATTTTATTTTTAGTTATCTCAGAATGCATTTTTTTGACTGGTCAGATGAAGGTAGTTCGGATGAAGAAGATGAAAGAAGAATTGCAGGAAGCAGAATTAATAGAAGACGATTGAGAGATTCAAATAACATATTTGAACTACCAAAAAGAGAGTAAGAGAATCTTCGAATAAAAAAAATTAAAAATATTAAGTAATAACGTTTATTTTAGGTTTTTACAAATTTTTCGTTTGAACAAGGAACAGTTTCAAATGATTTTGGAAACTGTTCCTTTTACAAACTGTACCAGAAAAACGGGAATACCAGCAGTGTTGCAGTTGGCAACAACTTTGAATTTACTGGCAAGCGGTGGTTACCAAGTGAACGTTGGAACCAACAAAATTTTAGCTGTGGCACAAACTACAGTTTCAAAAATTTTTAAAAATACTATTATTTTACTAGAGGAACATCTCTGCCCACATTGGATTGACGCAAAGGAAGAGGAATTTGCTTTAACGCGTGAACATTTTTTTAGGACTGCTAAAATTCCTGGAGTAATTGGTGTGGTAGATGGTACACATATACCAATTTCAAGGCCGCAAGTTGATGAACATGTATTTTTCAACAGGAAGGGATTTCACAGTTTGAATTCCATGATAGTAAGTTTAAATATAAATGTTTATTTTCTAAATTTAACTTTTTATATAATCTTAGGTTTGCAATCATAAATATATGATATTGGCGGTGGATTTGACTAGTGGTGGAGCTGCTCATGATTCATCGGTTTGGAATAAGAGCAATGTTCACTCTTATTTGGAAGAAAAATTTAAGCAAAATTGCTGTGAAAGATTTCTTGGTAATATTTCTTGTTCTTAAGGTTTTTGTTACATGTTTTTTCATATTTTTAAATTTTTTTTATATTGTAGGTGACAGCGGTTATCCCCTTCTGCCCTGGTTACTGACGCCTTATAGAGCAGCAATAGATGGAAGTGCGGAAAGCCATTTCAATTACGTCCATGCTAAAGCAAGGAGGGTAGTTGAAAGAACTATTGGATTGCTAAAAGCTCGCTGGAGGTGCTTGTCAATTGAGAGGAAGCTTCGATGTTCGCCAGAGGTAGTAGCGAAAATTATCAATGTTTGTGCAGCATTGCACAATATCTGTGTTCACTATAATACTGAAGTGAATAATGATATCGTTGCACGAACTATCAATGAAGAAAGAAGGATGCATGAACACACCTCTTCATTCGCAGTGGATATTAATGATATCAACTTGCAACGAAAGGCTAAGATTATCCGAGAAAATATTAAAAATAATATATAATTCTTTTTTAATTTGAAAATAATTTACATTTTAGTTATTTTTTTACTTATTTATTTTTTATTTATTTATGTAAATATGTATATAGTTATTTTTTATTTACTTATTTATGTAGTATGGCCGTGTGGGAATCCCACCCATATAGCATTCTATATAAATATAGTTTTTTTTTTTGAATAAAACACTCATTTATGAAATTTAAAATAATGTATTTTATTATCATTTAAAAAAAAATTCAATTATTACAGAAATAAAATAAATTCTTTATTGAAAACAAAAATATGTATTTGAATTATCACAGAAATAAAATAAATTCTTTATTGAAAACAAAAATATGTATTTGAATTATCACAGAAATAAAATAAATAGTTCATTATGAAATTAAAAAATTAATAAACAAAAAATAATAGTTCGTTATAATTGATAACTATAAAATTTTAACAAAATAATTATAAAACTAAAAATCAAATATACTTCATTATGATTTTTATCATGCATATATATTAATATAATATATATATATTAATAAACTAAAAATAGCACCTCGATGATATTGCAATAATTCTTCCATGATACTGACTGCATATTACAAAATATTTCAATGATCACAGAAAATTGATTACTATAAAATTTTATGAAATTAAAACTAAAAAGTAAAAATAAAATAGTTCATTGTAAAATTAAAAAAAAGTATATAATTAAAATAACTATTGCTACATTGAGGACTCAATGATGTTTCTTCCATCAGAACGCAACCTAAAAATAAATAATTCAGTCAATATAAAATATAGTAAGAAAAATATATTAATATTTTGAATTTTTGATTTGGCCTCCAGCGCCATTCTTTGTAAAGAATTTTTTTCTCTTTGAATCTCCAATTGCCACTGTTGTTGCTTTAGTTTTTCGGCATGGTATCTTTCTTTTTCTTGAGCTTTCTTGACTTTCAAGTCGTACTCTTTTTCTCTGAGCTCATAATTTTTTCTACCCTGCCGCCGCAGTGATTTCAATTCCTCAAGAATATCTTTATTTACTGAAGCCATACTCTCTAAAGTTTTATTTATTCTGCCCAATTCTTGGGCCGACTCAGTAGAGGAAACTGCGAAATTTTGCATGAGCTCTAATCTTTGCTTCTTATGTGGCACTTTTTTTGGAGTTCTTTTTGTAGTAGCGAAATCATTTTCTTCACTACTACTATCTGCCATATTTTCCATTTGAGGAAGAGGAATGTATTCTTCTAATACGTCATCATCATCAAAAAAATATTCTGATGATGTTGTGGCGACTGTTTTTGTCGCAAGTGGTGTGGCGGCTGTTGAGGTAAATACCGGAGTGGATGCTATAGGACAAGGATCCTGTGGTTTAAAACCAAACCTTATAGCCTTTATTCCACTAACTGCTGACTCCAATCCAGCGCACTCTGCAACCACTTCGTCCTCTTCATCCAATTTTTTCTCATTGAATGGTCCTCCCCCAGTCTTCTTCTTCCATTCCTTGTTGAAGGTCAATTTGCTGTTGACCCGATATTTACGATCAGCCCATACCTAAATATAAATGTATGATACGAAATAATGTATGAAATAAATGTAGTAACTAAATAAAATTCTTTTGTTACTGGGTGAACAAAATTTTAATATAATAAATTCTAAAAACATACCTTTTTCCAATCAAGTTTCAACTTTGTTGGTGGGCCTAGTTCGTTGAGTATCTTCGTTAATTCGTTCCATAACGAATCGCTTTTTCTTCGTCCAAGATTGTCGGTTAGCCTTCCTCCTCTAGCTAACTCGACATTCCTCTGCATAAAGGCCACCATAGCTTTCTGCTGGGAGCCATTCGTACACATTAGCTTTTGTGTCTGCCTATGAAAAAAAAAACAAATTATGATTTGTTGTAATTTGAATTTGAATATTTTTCATTAACATTAAAAATTATAAAATTATTTTAAAATTAAATAACAATATATAGTAACACTATTTTAATATTACTTACATATTCTATATTTAATAACTTTACTTATTATTGATAACTTTTTAGTTATCTAAATTCACTACCAACTAAACTTTCTAAACTTTCCCGGTACAAAATTAGCGCGCGATAACAAAATCATTGACGTTTAAAAATTAACGTATACGTTAAAATCAACGAACGTCAACTTGCTTACATGCTACGAAAAAATGTATACTTGACGTTTTCGGAATTAAATCAACGTCAACGTTGCTTACATGCTACCAAAAATGTTAATACGTCTTTTTGACGAACGTGAACAAGTTACGTGCTGCCACTCCTGCCCATATCCATTTTCTAATAAAATTGGCTTCTTGACCAATTTTAGTTTTTTGGCTCCTGATATATTTGGGATAAGTATCTCTTAAATTTTTAATTTTTTTTCGTAATTTATCACCTAAAAAAGAGCAATATTTTGTTTTGTTGGTTAGTTGGTAAAATTTCATATTTACTTACCATTTTCAAGTAGTTCAATGCCAATATCATCCCATATATTATCCTTTTTCCTAATATTTTTGAAATCTTTGTGCGACAAGTCATAGGATATTTTTTGACAATCTCAATAAATTTCTCCATTTATTTTATTTTTTTATTCAACTTTGACTTTTATAAATATATTTGTTGAGAAAATGGAGAGAAAAACGCTGCGCACTGCGATTTAGGTGCGGAAAAAATTTATATGAAAATCAGCGTCAAAAATTCGCTGACAAATTGCGCGAAAATCTCGGGTGGTGTACATACTCATACTCATAAGCCGTCATGTAATTAAATTGTAATAAAAAAAACGCACCGCTTCTGCACAAAATTCGCGCCGGTCTGGGGGGCCTTTAGATGAATTTTAAAATTAACAAGATTCATCCGTTGTCATAGATTCTAGGATCACTCAGTCGACCGAGAACATATTTGCCCTCCTCATCATCAGAAATTTGAGTTAATCTAACAATTGGTGGAATAAGTGGATTAACGAAATTGGGCGAGGAATTACTCGATTAAGGTGGTTGAGTATTGGCATGGACTACAAGTTTGCTGGTAAACAATTCACTGCCTGAGTTATTTACAGAACTTGGTGATACAGGTCAATCAATTATTGAAAGAGTTAACTGATGCCCAATGGTCGCATCTATAAGATTTCCCCTTTTTTGAAATTACGTTATAAAGGATCGTCCTTTTTACGCAAGCTCAGATTTGTGTTAGTCAATGATGACGTATGTGCCGACGAAATCAATGATGTAAATTTATTACCAGAACTAACGTTTGAATTAGTTAATGATGGAGTAGGTTTCGAGAAATTTAAAGAATGAAATTCATGAGTAGGTGCAGTATAAGTTTCGGTAGGATTTAAATGTTTCCTGTTTTAGCTGTACTATTTTACTCTTTATGAAATTTATGATATGAAATGAAAAGCGATTATTTGTTTTTCTTCATTTATTTTATGTCTACTTATCTTGATGTACGGCTTAAGACTATTCTTATATATATTTCTTAATTCTAAGTTAATCTTAAAATAATAAGTAAATAATAAGTGTTAGTGTATAGTAAAGAAGCCTAGTGCCTAAAATTACAATTACGATATTATTACGATAAAAAGAAAGAGAGACGCTACACTGTGAAAATAAACATTGGAATTAAGGTGTGATGGAATAGATCGCGAAGGGTTATTTGAAGTGGAAGTATGTGATCTCTGTGTAGGAGAATAGGTGTAAATTGAATTAGAATCTAAATTATGAAATGATCGATACGCTTGGGCTAATGGCACGAAACTGTTACTTATGGAAGATGAACTAGTCGGCTCGTAGTTAATAGATGATTTGATTGTTTTGGGTGTTGTTTTATTATTTTGTGTAGTGAAAGTTTTCTATTTGAGTGCCATTGAGAGCCATTCATATTTAATTGGCATAAGTAGCTGGAACGATTTGAATTTTTTTAGCTTGTGTGAAATCATTTTGCATATACATCTTGTTATTTTAAATGGTTTTTTGAACATGTTGCATATCCATCTTTCATCATCCCCTTTTATAAAATAGGCTGTCAAATGAGTAGAATTCACAGGTTGTTGGCTTGGGACACTTATTTTCTTGATCCTATTGTTCCATTCATTTGTGGACCAAGTTCTTCCAAATTTGTGTATTTTAGGAGACATGACTATTTTTATACTCGGCCGGCTTACTTTCGTCGGAGATTGTGAGGATGAGAATGTAACATTTAGCGTAGGTGAATTTTCCACCTCCGGGGTGTCAAAATTAGTTAAAGTAATATCAACATTTATTGGATTCTTTTGGAATGACATGCATTTATTAGAATTTATTTTTACTTCCTTCGTGAAGTCTGTCAAAGATTCCTTTAGTAATGCCATTGTTTGTTGATTAGAAGTTATAGCATTATCTGTTAAGGTGAAGAGTGAATCCACTTTGGCAGATGGTAATCTTTGACTAGATGTAACTTCATTTATATTTTTTTTAGCTCATCCATGTCACTTGAGTATCTTTTAATAGGTTCACGATTTAAAGTCAAAACTTTTCAAAAAACCATGCTGAGAGCCCATTTTTAATGTTGACTCTTTTATTCCTGGCAAAATTTCTTCTGATATTTTATTTGTAAGGGTGTCAAAACACCTCGCCATTTCCTCAAAGCTTTCACTATTTGAATTAAATTATGAAAGCTGCTTAGAAATTGATCCATCCTTATCCTGGTTGACCAGTGTAATTAAATTTTCCAAATTATCATACATTTTCCGCCGCAAGTAATCAGTATTTTGGCAATCATTACCGATGAAGTACTCCTCAATGAAGATTAAGGTACCAATCTCTGGGGACACCTATATAAGCACCATGCAATTTTCTGTTACAAAACGTCTTAGAGAGCACCATTTTTGAGGACTTCTTGAGGATCGTAGGCTGTACAGTTTTCCATATTGCATTTGAATTCCATTTTAATTTTTTATTTATTTAATAATTATTTTATTTGATTATTTATCGACCGACCGTACTACGTAATTATTACTATATTTTTTATATTTGTTACTAATGTAAGTCAGAAATTATGAATTTATGCTGACACAAATACCCAAATAAAAGATAACTGTCTTTTTGTTTATTTTGTTTTTTTGTTTTCTTTTTTTTTTTTTTAGGTGAAGTAATTATAAATATAGGTCAGAAATTATAAAGTTAAATAATTATGCTGACACTACTAATAACGTATTAATATAAAAAACAATATAATTTTAACCGTAACACGTCTTTGCATGGCGAATATTGAATTGGAATTGTACTTACAATGTTTTAATAGAACATTTTAATTTTGCAGAATTAACATAAATAATTTTATTTAATTCTGAATATTTATTTTATCTTTGAATTCATTTTATATACTTACTAGCAAAGTTACCCGACGTTGTTCGGGTTTAATATAAAATGTATCTAATTTACTTCAATAAGGATTGATTTATAAACCGAATTAAAAAAGACAAATAAATCAAAAATGTTCTGTTAAAATTTGCGAAAGTTCAATGTAAAACACAATATTTATAACAATACTGAAATGAAATATTATTTATTAGCTGAATTTACAATAAATATTTTTTTTCCACTACGATAACAATATCAACAATAATTCCTACAACTTAAACTACAATATCTCTTTGTAAACAATATTTCGTGTTTTTCCTGATGGAGTGTAAACAAACAGGTTGTTTGGTGTTCCTACCCTTGAACATCCCACATATAGTTGTCCATGAGAGAAACAATCTTCTTCCAGTTGCAGACCAACAGATTTTAGAGTTTGTCCCTGCGATTTGTTAATGGACATGGCAAAACTTAATCTGACTGGAAATTGTAACCGTTTAAACTCAAACGGCATGTCTGATGATATTAGCGGTATTCTAGGAATGAAAGTATTTTCGCCTTTTCCCCAACCAGTTTGAATTTCTGCTTCAATGACATGAGGGTGTAAAGATTTTATTATTAATCTAGTACCATTGCATAGTTTTGGCTGCTTTAAATTCCGTAAAAGCATTATTGGAGCTCCCACTTTTAATTCCAATTGGTGAGGAGGAAACCCTGTCAAATCCAACGAATTAAAAAACTCCGTTGGGTAGTTAACAGCTTCATTTTCATTGGTAACTGTATCAATTGATTTGTAAATATATGGATCCCCTGGAATACTCTGTAGTAGTTTCTGATTGATGAAACGAACTGTCACATTCTTTGGAGCTAATATAGCCCTCTCACATAGCCATGTACAGTTTTTATAGTGGTCACTAAAATTCGGAAATACTTTTTCAGTCAACTCTTCAATACTTTGTACTGTTGTACTGATCGATGTTATTTCAAATTTGCCATTTAAATCTTCTGAAAATTTTCCTTCACCAAGTTTTATTAAATTTCGAGAAAATATCTCCGAATTTCTTTCTCCACAAATTCTTGCTCTCATATTTGTTTTAAGCTTTAGAATTTTGAAATTGTGCCACAAAGTTGAAGACTTAAGGCATGCTCGAATTTCATCAGCTTTTGTGACTCTGGGTATAATTGGTAATGTTTGACGAAAATCGCCTGATAAAAGAATAGTTACACCACCCATCAAAGTTGAATTACTTCTCAGATCTTGAAGAGTTTTATTCAGAGCTTCTAAAGCTTTTTTGTGGGCCATGGTACATTCATCCCAAATAATAAGTTCACATTTTTTAAAAACTTCCCCCATTCCAGAATTCTTACTAATTCTACAAACTGCTACATCATTTGTCGCTATGTCCACAGGAAGTTTAAAGGCAGAATGAGCTGTTCGACCTCCAGGTAACAGTGTTGCTGCTATCCCAGAAGAAGCTACTGCTACAGCAATTTTATTTTGCTTTCGAACATTAGCAAGCAATAAATTGATTACAAACGTTTTTCCAGTACCACCAAGAGCATCCAAAAAAAATATTTGCCCATTTTGTTGACTAATACTGTTATTTATTGTTGTATAGGCGATTCGCTGATCATTTAATAATTTCGGTTCATTTTCAGTGACATATTGATTTAATAAATTGACATCATATGCTGTTTCTCTAATGATATCGGTGGCTAAATTATTACCATCTATTCTGTTTGTTTGTGGTAAACCAAAGGAAGCTAGTTGTGGTTCATCCATTGATACTATTTTGTTTTCTATATCAATTAGTGCTCTGTTATAAATTTCATCCGTATAAACAATTTCAATGGTAGGATTAGCAAGTTGTACTTGGTGCTTTATATCTTCTGCCAGATAATCTTTGTATTTGTTCCACAATTCCAGAGGGTTGCCTACATCGCAGGCTTTTAACAAAATTGCAAACAAATTTCTTAACTGTTTCGGTGATTGGCATAAAGCTGCTTCTCTTAACGTCGCATTCCATTGAATATCATTTTCTAGCATTCCCCGTTTATAACACGCCTCTCTAAATGTGGTACAAACATAACCGTCAAAAGTTTTCAGATCTTGAAAAGATCTAGGTCCTCGAACTTCATGTAATAACATTCTTAAAAAGAAGCACTCATGTTGACTTGGATGAACCGTATAAACTCTGCCTAAAGCATTGTCAAATTTCACACCGGGATGAACTTCCCTACCCTGTTTTCTTCTATTCCACTTTTTAGTGTTCCATGTATAATAGGATGGTAACTGGTGATAAAACAAAGTTTGAGCGAAGTCGTCTTCTTGACATAATTTGAAAAAAGCTGTAAGTGTAGTATCTTTCGGAGCAGAAGCTTGCTGATCAGCTGTTTGATCAGTAAAATATACCCGTTGACCATTTTCTAAGTGAACCGCTAACTGTATTACGGCCGGATACCTTTCATGAATAGGAAAACGAAAAATTCTCCAAAAAGTTTCGTTGCTGCTTATATAACGACCTTGTTGGTATACGGTAACTTCATCAGTTATATTTTGATTTTGTAACCCAAACATAGCTGCATCGGAACCCTTATTAACATATTTGCACACATATTTAATAGATTTGATGGAATTACAAAATTCGACGTTAATATGTGCATTAAATATTTTAGTTAAAAGAGGGCAGTAAGGAACTATCCATCTATTATCTATTTGATTTTGGCCTATTTTCGTTGTAAAACCTCCATCATCAGGTTTTCGTCTACGATATGCAGGATAACCATCTTCCCCGGTTTGTGTTTCTTTTAAAAAAGGTTTTGGATACCGTTTTGAATATTTATTGTCCTTCATGCAAGGTGAGTTATTATTTAAAAGTCCCATGGACCATGCACCATTTGAGTTTTTACTATGTCAAATAAAACTCTGTCCACGGCAGGATCTGGTAATTCAGCTGATATAAACGTATCAATTTGATGGGATTGAATTTTGTTGATGAGCCAAAGCAGAATATGGGCATGTGGTAAGCCACGCTTTTGCCATTCTATAGTGTACATATAGCATCTCACTGGTCCGAAAATGTTGAATTTTGTTAACAAACCCATGAGTTTTACTACTTTTAATCGAAACACTCGTGCTATGAGATCATGTCTATGAATGTATTTTTGACCTGATGTTAACTCATGCTGAATTTCCTCCCATTTCGCATTACATGTAAATGTAATAAATAGATCAGGTTTACCATATGTACGAACGTAGGTCATTGCATCTTGAGTTCTTTCATGCATGTACCGCGGACTTCCTGTAAAAGTTGATGGTAGAATGCAGAGTTGTCCAAGTTCTCCTCGATTTACATCATTATTTATGCCGTCTCTTAAATGTATGTACGAATCACATCTTAGCTCTTTTTGATGAGTTTTGATATACAACAGTCTCTCTGCTTCTATCTTTGCATACATGTCAACTGCAAATTGATGAAAAAGATTTCTGGCCCATAAAATATGGCTTGTAGAATTATTTCTAGCCATAAACCTAAAAGCATAAAAATCCATACAGGATACTGTCTTATTACAGTGAGTACCAGCTTGTCGAATTCCAATGTGATATCCATTTTCTCCATACGGGAAAAGTAAAGGATATTGCAAAGCATCATATGATCTGTGAGTTTCATTAATAAAATGCAGAGAATTGTCTCGATTTTTTAGTACGATATCCCGTTTTCCATATTCTTCTCCAGTAATAATTACTGCAATTTCATTACATTCTGGAAGATTAAATCGTCTGGTATCTTCAGTAGGGGGTCTTTTATCAGCATCGATTACAATTTTATATTCTTCAATACCTACATTTTCAATAGCATATTTGAAACTTTGAATATAGCTATTGGTAGAATGAAGCATATGTTGGAGTTCAACAATCAGTGAAATTCTTGTAGCTCGATTTCTATTGCACCTATTTTTTGCTTGAGCTTGCATATCTCCAACGAAATATAACTGTAGAAATCTTGGTTCTTCATCAGGTAAAGGTTGTAATGAACCTATTCGGTGGTATATTTGACCTTGAACTTTAAATGTTGGGTTGAACCCTCTTTGAGAAATTATATTTGCTCCGAAAGATGTCATTTGAAATGCAGAATTATATGACTGTATATTTTGTAGGAAATGTTTTGAGTCAGACGATATGCCTCTAAACAGTGTTCTCAATGGTTCTGGAAGTTCGTTCAATAGAGGTAATTGAACTCTCCCATTGTTGCAGCACATTCCCGGGGATTCCTTATTCCACTTCTTAGCACTACATTTTGAGCACACTTTCGACATTGAACCAATATTAACTGCTTTTTCAGATGAATAATTATGTTGTGCATTATAATTAAATGCACTATTATTCCATTCCAAAGTATTGAACGGTCGAGATCTTATTTCCGTTTGTCTTCTTCCTTGAGCTCTAATTCGTAAATAATGCTGGTTTTCTGTTTCTTGCTCTCTGTGAGATCTTTGTCGTTGTTGTTGTGTTTGAAGTCTAAGTTGTGTTTGGTCCTCCGTTTCTTGTTCTCTGTAAGTTATTTGTCGTTGCTGTTGGTTTTGTAATCTCAATTGTGTTTGGTTTTCCGTTTCTTGTTCTCTGTTAGCCCTCTGTCGTTGCTGTTGGTTTCGAAGTCTTAATTGTGTTTGCTCCTCCATTTCTTGTTCTCTATGAACTCTTTGTCGCTCTTGCTGAGTTTGAAGCCTGAGTTGAGTTTGCTGCTCAGTTTCTTCTTCTCTGTAAACTATTTGTCGTTGTAGCTGTGTTTGAAGCCTTCGTTGAGTTTGGTCCTGAGTTTCTTGTTTTCTATTAACTCTTTGTCGCTCTTGCTGTGTTTGAAGCCTGAGTTGAGTTTGGTCCTGAGTTTCTTCTACTCCATGAACTCTTTGTCGTTGTTGCTGTGTTTGAAGCCTGAGTTGAGTTTGGTGCTCAGTTTCTTCTCTGTAAACTATTTGTCGTTGTAGCTGTGTTTGAAGCCTTCGTTGAGTTTGGTCCTGAGTTTCTTGTTCTCTATGAACTCTTTGTCGTTGTTGCTGTGTTTGAAGCCTGAGTTGAGTTTGGTCCTGAGTTTCTTCTACTCTATGAACTCTTTGTCGTTGTTGCTGTGTTTGAAGCCTGAGTTGAGTTTGGTGCTCAGTTTCTTCTTCTCTGTAAACTATTTGTCGTTGTAGCTGTGTTTGAAGCCTTCGTTGAGTTTGGTCCTGAGTTTCCTGTTCTCTATGAACTCTTTGTCGTTGTTGCTGTGTTTGAAGCCTGAGTTGAGTTTGGTCCTGAGTTTCTTCTTCTCTGTAAACTATTTGTCGTTGTAGCTGTGTTTGAAGCCTTCGTTGAGTTTGGTCCTGAGTTTCTTGTTCTCTATGAACTCTTTGTCGTTGTTGCTGTGTTTGAAGCCTTCGTTGAATTTGGTCCTGAGTTTCTTGTTCTCTATGAACTCTTTGTCGTTGTTGCTGTGTTTGAAGCCTGAGTTGAGTTTGGTCCTGAGTTTCTTCTACTCTATGAACTCTTTGTCGTTGTTGCTGTGTTTGAAGCTTGAGTTGAGTTTGGTGCTCAGTTTCTTCTTCTCTGTAAACTATTTGTCGTTGTAGCTGTGTTTGAAGCCTTCGTTGAGTTTGGTCCTGAGTTTCCTGTTCTCTATGAACTCTTTGTCGTTGTTGCTGTGTTTGAAGCCTGAGTTGAGTTTGGTGCTCAGTTTCTTCTTCTCTGTAAACTATTTGTCGTTGTAGCTGTGTTTGAAGCCTTCGTTGAGTTTGGTCCTGAGTTTCTTGTTCTCTATGAACTCTTTGTCGTTGTTGCTGTGTTTAAAGCCTTCGTTGAATTTGGTCCTGAGTTTCTTGTTCTCTATGAACTCTTTGTCGTTGTTGCTGTGTTCGAAGCCTAAGTTGTATTTGGTCCTCCGTTTCTTGTTCTCTGTAAACCATTTGTCGTTGTTGTTGGTTTCGAAGTCTTATTTGTGTTTGAACCTCCCTTTCTTGTTGTCTGTGAGTTCTTTGTCGTTGCTGTTGTTCTCGTAGTCTCAATTGATTTTGTTCCTCCGTTTCTTGCTCTCTGTGTACTCTTTGTCTTTGTTGTTGTGCTTGAAGCCTTACACTCTTTTCTTCTTTTATTTCTGTTGCTCTTTGTCCTTTGACTCTTTTAGCAGCTGAAGACTTTCCATATGAAGGATGCTTTTTAGGTGGCATTGTAAATAAATTGATTTCTAAAAAAATTTCTTTGATAAAATTTCAAAATTTTTAAGTTAATATCTGTTGCATTAAAACTTCAGATCGTAACTGATTCTTACATTTAATTTACTTCTTTTTATATTGTTTTTATTTGCATTCTTAAATATATTATTTACCTTTAAAAATCTTTAAATTTGTTTATATTTTTCTTTGAATTCTGAAATTTATTATTTACTTTAAATATCTTCAAATTTATTAATTATTTTTAAATGTTACTATGTATAATAATAATAATGACTTAAAACATTTATATCTAAATTTTAATATTTTGCGGTTATATGTAATAAAAAAAATCTGGCGATCTGTTTGATCTTTGCGTGGAATGTTTATTTTTCTTTTATTACCTGTCGAACTTATGCGTAACGCACGTGCAAAACAACATTTCTTTATAAAGTACCTGTTTTTTTTGCATATATCATTACACCTCAATAGATCTTTGATTCATTATTTTTTTTAAATTTTATTATGTGATAATTACCTTAGTAATATATCCTTTGACAAAAAATACGTAATAAGTTATGTATTTAAGTTAACTAATTTATTATTTTATTTTGTGTAAACTAATAAATATATGTATTAAGATATTACTATTTTCTGCTTACACTTTAAATAAAATAATAAATTAGTTAACTTAAATACATAACTTATGTTATAGTTTTTTTTTGTTATTATACATATTATATTAAATAGATTTGCTTAAGAAGTACCTGGTTACATATTTGTCTTTTAAAATTTTCGACATATTGTATGGTACTTACTTGAACCAGCCAGAACCTTTGAAAACTGTAAGATGCGTTTATTTTTGATATACAACCTATGTACACATTTTTATGTTTGTAACACATGGTTTCTGAAATATTCTTGTAGGGCGCTAGGAGTTGTAGGGTAACAACCCGAACCAAACCAAATTTCGAAAAACTGTAAAACCGTTGTTTGTTTATTTTTGATAGAGTACCTTAATGTAAATTTTCATGTCTCTAACACAATTAGTTTTTGAAATATGCCTAAGAAGTGCTAGGAGTTGTACGTCAAAAGCCCGAACCAGTCCAAATTTTCGAATTGGTGGCAGTCGTAATTATTTATTTGTGAAAGAGTATCTAAGTGTGAGTTTTTATGCCTGTAACTCTATTGGTTTTTGAAATATTCCTGAGACGTACGTGCTAGGAGTTGTACGACAGCAATCCGAACCAGTCCAAATTTTCGAAATCGGTAACAGTCGAATTTCTTTATTTGTGAAAGAGTATCTAAGTGTAAATTTTCATGCCTACAACACAATTGGTTTTTGAAATATTCCTGAAAAGTACGTGCTAGGAGTTGTAGGGCAGCAACCCGAACATGTCCAAATTTTCGAAATCGGTAACAGTCGAATTTCTTTATTTGTGAAAGAGTATCTAAGTGTAAATTTTCATGCCTACAACACAATTGGTTTTTGAAATATTCCTGAAAAGTACGTGTCACTTAAAAAGTTTTTCTTTTGCAACTCTAGACACAGATTTTTCATACTCGAAATCTTCTTTTTTTTTCTTTTGAAGTTTCTCTTTAACGAGGCAACTTTCTTTATTTCGGCTTTGCCTAACTCATGAAGTTGGCTTTATCTTTTGTGTTTGATATATGTTTTTAATTATACTGGCATTTTGATTTGAGAGAGTAGTAAGTTTTGAAGCAGTTGAATCAGCATATGAACATAAATGAAGTTTTTTGGGAATATTTATTGGGGACATTTCATTTCTCTTTTGAAGTTGATATATTTTATATAGTTATAAAACAAGTTGAATTTATTTTTTATTAGAATAATGCAGATTTTCATTCGAAAACATATATTTACTTACCATCGGTTCCTCTGTCATTATCGTATCATAAACAAGATTTATTGAGTCTGTTTCAGTTCAGATTCATCAATAATTAGCTAAGATATATTTAATAATTTTTGTTAACTTCATTACATTTACAAATTTCAATAATTTACTTACGGTAGGTTTTTAATGAATAATTGTATCATTATTGTTTGGTATGGAATTCGGTGGAATATGAAACTTTTCATTTCCTATCCTTGTTGTTATTGCAAAGTGGTTAGAGCATATTTTACTATGCCTTTTAATTTGGCATCCAATTTGCAGTTTTAATTCCTTCAATCCATCGTTGTTTCATACCATCGTCTTTGAGGAAACTACAAACATATATAAATTATACATTTTTAAAATTATTAAGTCCAATATATTCAAAATAAATATTTAGGGCCTTTCCGAAATCTAGAAAAAATTTAAGTAAATTAAATAACAAAAACATAATGTAAATGAAAAAAATTACTTAGGAATAAAGTTATTAATATTGTTTTTTTACTAACAATATTCACTTCTCCAGATTAATAACAATTAAGGCTCCCCCAGACCAACGCGATTATTTCCGCGCGAAAATCGCGCGAAATCCGCTTAGATAAACACACCGAAGCTTAAAAATTCGTTATAAACGTCAAAAAAATTTGTAAAGAAATATAAAAAATATTTAAAAAAAAGTAATTATAAAGATCGTTTTTTTGAATTCTTATATCCACCAGAGTTAGAACTGGGAGCTTTTACAAATATTACGAATGATCCACGACGAGCAACAAATATATGAAACTAGAGAAAAACTTGTTAATTACTTCAATAATGAAAATTAATAAAGTAAATATTTTTTTGAAAGTTAATTTGATTTAATTTGAATTTTAATATACTGCACGAGCTGCCAATATTAAGATCCGCTGCCTTGGGCATTTGGACCATTTTTTACAAAAAAGATTACAAACTTAACAAAAAAGATTTCCTATATTTTACAAAATTAAAAATTTTCAGTTAATTTACTTATTCTAGTTTTATATAAAGAGTAAATAAATATACAGGTACTCCTCGACTTACGACGTACGTACGTTCAGGCATCTTTTTCCAGTAAAGTCCAGTTTCATCCACATTAAATATTTGCTCCTTCAAATAATTCTCATCTATTAACCAGTCATCGAATTTTTCAACAAAATCTTCCGCAACTTTATAATCCGCACTGGCTGCCTCTCCACGTATTTTTATATTTTGTAAATTCGATCGTTTTTTAAAATTTTGAAACCATTCATGGCTTGCAGTAAAAGTCTGATCATAGTCGTCGTCTTCTTCCTTTAATTTCAACATTTCGAAAAGACTGAGTGCTTTTGTTTGAATGATTGCGAGGCTCATAGGAATTTGTTTTTTAATCAAATCTTCAATCCAAATCAACAATAATTTTTCCATTTCTTGTATAAGTCCTTGTCTGTTTTTAGTAATAATAGTTAATTTCAAAGATGCCGCTTCTTTAACCGCTTCTACAATTCTAACCTTATTTTTTAAAATGATGGATATTGTCAAATGAGACAATTTTAGATCACAAGCTATGTCTTGTTTTACCACTTTCATATTGGTTTATTAATTTATGTTTCATTTCCAAGTTTATAACACTCCTTTTATTTTTTGCTTTTTTAGTATTGCCGGACATTTTAGAGTATTGAAAAATTATTAGGTTTAAAAATAAAAAAGAACTCAAGAAAATAGGCAATTAAAACTACATAAACAGTATGCATCAGTACGTATTAATTACATTACTGAAACAATTTCTATTTTTGATTTATTATACATACATACATATGTACATATTTTTTAGTTTTTTGTATTTAGGAAATTCCCCTCTTTGTTTGTTAAAAAATTTATAAGAAAAAAAAAATCAGTCGTAAGTGTAAAAAAAAATCGGTCGTAAGTGTGAATGGTCGTAAGTCAAACGGTCGTAAGTCGAGGAGTACCTGTAGTTTAAATATGTTTTAAAAAAGTATTTATAAACTTAACCTAGGTAGTGAAAGTTAAAATTTAAGTAATTTATAATCATCTGGATTAAATAATTCAAAAAAAGTTGAAGCAGATGGACTTTTATCATTGGAGCTTATTGACTTATTTTCTGCGAAATTTAACAACTCTTGCTCCATAACTAATTCTGCTATCTTTGTTTTTGTAATAATTTGCTTCTTTTTCGAAAACTTTTGTATTGTTTTTGCATGGGCAAACATAAGACATTCAATTTCACCTTCTTTTGTTAGTCTTTTCTCTTCTAAGTAATTTATTACTCTACCTAGATTTGAAGATGGCGATGGTCTACATTTTTTTCTGGCTTTTTTTCCTGAAACAGGTGTTGATGGTTGAACAGATTCGTTACAGGCTTGGTTTTCGATCAGAGTTGATGAAGATGTTGATGTGTCGTTAATAATAAATTCCATTTCATTATTGAGTTTCTATTTGATTATCGAATGAACATATAAATAATAACACAAACTGTTATTGGTTGAACATATTTACAAATAAGCAAATAATCTTCTTACCAGATTCAGCAATAGTTGGGAATATGGGATAGTTTTCATCTATATTCTGGATATTATTTTTATCACAATAGGTTTGATTACTAATCCCAATAGTTTCAATTGTAACATTGGAACTGGTTCTTGCAAAACTTAAAAATGGTTTAAGAAATTCTATTTGGTCTGCCCATATCCATTTTCTAATAAAATTGGCTTCTTGACCAATTTTAGTTTTTTGGCTCCTGATATATTTGGGATAAGTATCTCTTAAATTTTTAATTTTTTTTCGTAATTTATCACCTAAAAAAGAGCAATATTTTGTTTTGTTGGTTAGTTGGTAAAATTTCATATTTACTTACCATTTTCAAGTAGTTCAATGCCAATATCATCCCATGTATTATCCTTTTTCCTAATATTTTTGAAATCTTTGTGCGACAAGTCATAGGATATTTTTTGACAATCTCAATAAATTTCTCCATTTATTTTATTTTTTTATTCAACTTTGACTTTTATAAATATATTTGTTGAGAAAATGGAGAGAAAAACGCTGCTCACTGCGATTTAGGTGCGGAAAAAATTTATATGAAAATCAGCGTCAAGATTTCGCTGACAAATCGCGCGAAAATCGCGGTTGGTGTACATACTCATACTCATAAGCCGTCATGTAATTAAATTGTGCGAAAAAAAAAAGCACCGCTTCTGCACACAATTCGCGCCGGTCTGGGGGGCCTTTAGATGAATTTTAAAATTAACAAGATTCATCCGTTGTCATAGATTCTAGGATCACTCAGTCGACCGAGAACATATTTGCCCTCCTCTTCAACAGAAATTTGAGTTAATCTAACAATTGGTGGAATAAGTGGATTAACGAAATTGGGCGAGGAATTACTCGATTAAGGTGGTTGAGTATTGGCATGGACTACAAGTTTGCTGGTAAACAATTCACTGCCTGAGTTATTTACAGAACTTGGTGATACAGGTCAATCAATTATTGAAAGAGTTAACTGATGCCCAATGGTCGCATCTATAAGATTTCCCCTTTTTTGAAATTACGTTATAAAGGATCGTCCTTTTTACGCAAGCTCAGATTTGTGTTAGTCAATGATGACGTATGTGCCGACGAAATCAATGATGTAAATTTATTACCAGAACTAACGTTTGAATTAGTTAATGATGGAGTAGGTTTCGAGAAATTTAAAGAATGAAATTCATGAGTAGGTGCAGTATAAGTTTCGGTAGGATTTAAATGTTTCCTGTTTTAGCTGTACTATTTTACTCTTTATGAAATTTATGATATGAAATGAAAAGCGATTATTTGTTTTTCTTCATTTATTTTATGTCTACTTATCTTGATGTACGGCTTAAGACTATTCTTATATATATTTCTTAATTCTAAGTTAATCTTAAAATAATAAGTAAATAATAAGTGTTAGTGTATAGTAAAGAAGCCTAGTGCCTAAAATTACAATTACGATATTATTACGATAAAAAGAAAGAGAGACGCTACACTGTGAAAATAAACATTGGAATTAAGGTGTGATGGAATAGGTCGCGAAGGGTTATTTGAAGTGGAAGTATGTGATCTCTGTGTAGGAGAATAGGTGTAAATTGAATTAGAATCTAAATTATGAAATGATCGATACGCTTGGGCTAATGGCACGAAACTGTTACTTATGGAAGATGAACTAGTCGGCTCGTAGTTAATAGATGATTTGATTGTTTTGGGTGTTGTTTTATTATTTTGTGTAGTGAAAGTTTTCTATTTGAGTGCCATTGAGAGCCATTCATATTTAATTGGCATAAGTAGCTGGAACGATTTGAATTTTTTTAGCTTGTGTGAAATCATTTTGCATATACATCTTGTTATTTTAAATGGTTTTTTGAACATGTTGCATATCCATCTTTCATCATCCCCTTTTATAAAATAGGCTGTCAAATGAGTAGAATTCACAGGTTGTTGGCTTGGGACACTTATTTTCTTGATCCTATTGTTCCATTCATTTGTGGACCAAGTTCTTCCAAATTTGTGTATTTTAGGAGACATGACTATTTTTATACTCGGCCGGCTTACTTTCGTCGGAGATTGTGAGGATGAGAATGTAACATTTAGCGTAGGTGAATTTTCCACCTCCGGGGTGTCAAAATTAGTTAAAGTAATATCAACATTTATTGGATTCTTTTGGAATGACATGCATTTATTAGAATTTATTTTTACTTCCTTCGTGAAGTCTGTCAAAGATTCCTTTAGTAATGCCATTGTTTGTTGATTAGAAGTTATAGCATTATCTGTTAAGGTGAAGAGTGAATCCACTTTGGCAGATGGTAATCTTTGACTAGATGTAACTTCATTTATATTTTTTTTAGCTCATCCATGTCACTTGAGTATCTTTTAATAGGTTCACGATTTAAAGTCAAAACTTTTCAAAAAACCATGCTGAGAGCCCATTTTTAATGTTGACTCTTTTATTCCTGGCAAAATTTCTTCTGATATTTTATTTGTAAGGGTGTCAAAACACCTCGCCATTTCCTCAAAGCTTTCACTATTTGAATAAAATTATGAAAGCTGCTTAGAAATTGATCCATCCTTATCCTGGTTGAGTAGTGTAATTAAATTTTCCAAATTATCATACATTTTCCGCCGCAAGTAATCAGTATTTTGGCAACCATTACCGATGAAGTACTCCTCAATGAAGATTAAGGTACCAATCTCTGGGGACACCTATATAAACACCATGCAATTTTCTGTTACAAAACGTCTTAGCACCATTTTTGAGGACTTCTTGAGGATCGTAGGCTGTACAGTTTTCCATATTGCATTTGAATTCCATTTTAATTTTTTATTTATTTAATAATTATTTTATTTGATTATTTATCGACCGACCGTACTACGTAATTATTACTATATTTTTTATATTTGTTACTAATGTAAGTCAGAAATTATGAATTTATGCTGACACAAATACCCAAATAAAAGAAAACATTCTTTTTGTTTATTTTGTTTTTTTGTTTTCTTTTTTTTTTTTGTTAGGTGAAGTAATTATAAATATAGGTCAGAAATTATAAAGTTAAATAATTATGCTGGCACTACTAATAACGTATTAATATAAAAAACAATATAATTTTAACCGTAACACGTCTTTGCATGGCGAATATTGAATTGGAATTGTACTTACAATGTTTTAATAGAACATTTTAATTTTGCAGAATTAACTTAAATAATTTTATTTAATTCTGAATATTTATTTTATCTTTGAATTCATTTTATATACTTATTATAATGTGTGAATATAACATTTTGTTTAGTCCGACTGAACTTAAAGACTGCTCTCGACAAGAAGAAAGTGAAAATTTTTGATTTTTTCTTAAACAATTCCTCTTTAGAATTTCGGTTGATAAAGAAGAAAAATTCATAACTTACATACTTCGTCACTTAAAAAGTTTTTCTTTTGCAACTCTAGACACAGATTTTTCATACTCGAAATCTTCTTTTTTTTTCTTTTGAAGTTTCTCTTTAACAAGGCAACTTTCTTTATTTCGGCTTTGCCTAACTCATGAAGTTGGCTTTATCTTTTGTGTTTGATATATGTTTTTAATTATACTGGCATTTTGATTTGAGAGAGTAGTAAGTTTTGAAGCAGTTGAATCAGCATATGAACATAAATGAAGTTTTTTGGGAATATTTATTGGGGACATTTCATTTCTCTTTTGAAGTTGATATATTTTATATAGTTATAAAACAAGTTGAATTTATTTTTTATTAGAATAATGCAGATTTTCATTCGAAAACATATATTTACTTACCATCGGTTCCTCTGTCATTATCGTATCATAAACAAGATTTATTGAGTCTGTTTCAGTTCAGATTCATCAATAATTAGCTAAGATATATTTAATAATTTTTGTTAACTTCATTACATTTACAAATTTCAATAATTTACTTACGGTAGGTTTTTAATGAATAATTGTATCATTATTGTTTGGTATGGAATTCGGTGGAATATGAAACTTTTCATTTCCTATCCTTGTTGTTATTGCAAAGTGGTTAGAGCATATTTTACTATGCCTTTTAATTTGGCATCCAATTTGCAGTTTTAATTCCTTCAATCCATCGTTGTTTCATACCATCGTCTTTGGGGAAACTACAAACTTATATAAATTATACATTTTTAAAATTATTAAGTCCAATATATTCAAAATAAATATTTAGGGCCTTTCCGAACCTTTCGCACTTGCACTTGATATTCGCACTTGCCCTTTCCGAAAATACTAATTTTCGCACTATTTTTCATATTAAATTTTTATACGGATTTAAAAATTTATGACAGTACTTTATTTTTCGGAGTTAAATTAGTATTATCTTAATACATGTTTTTTTTAACTTTTTATGTCAAATTTATTTTGAAAACAGCAAAAAAGTGCTTTATTCCAGCAATATTTAGCAGCATTTAGTAATATTTATTATTATCATAGCAACGATATAAATTTTAAATTAAACAAATGTCATTATTAGAAATTTCTTTAGATGCATTTCCAGCACACAAATTTAATGAATGGCAAGTGCAACCGAGGTAAAAAAGATGTTTATTTAAAGATGTTAGTTCAACTCTGACGCTGTTAAATTCGCGTTCAAACGGTTTCTAATTGATGTTTTTATTAATTTATTTTGTGAAAAAACTCTTTCCACTCCCGCTGTGGAATGCTGCAGTCACAACAATCCACTAACAACTTTACTAAGATTTGGAAAGACTAGTTCACCTAAACTTTTTTTTAAATTTTCTATTTTGTCCCAAAAATCTACAATATCCTAATTTTGATACTGAGACAACTCTGCAAAATCTACTAGTGACCACCATTCAGTATTAATAACCTCTTCATTTACATTTTAAAAGATTCTAAGCAAAGACAATATTGACAATTTTTCTCCTGACAATGATTTTGCAGGATTTAAATATGAGAGATCTTTTAAAAATTCATCTTCCAAATTTATTCTTTTTTTAAGTTTTGTAAAAATTCAAACAATTTGTTTTGAAGTTTTTTATATCATTTTCATCTAATAATTTTGGGAACAAATATTGTTCAACCTGAATTCCACAAAAAATGTCATTTAAGAGTAACAAATTTTGCTCATTATATAAAATCAATCTTGAAAATTTGATCACAATTATATTATATAACCGTGCTTTTTACAAAATTGCGTAATATATTACGAAGCAAAATTTAAAGATCATATAACTCTTTCAAATATTATATGATTTTTAACTCCTTTACTCTGAAATTCCTTATTTACACCATTAATTATGTTAAGAATATACGACAACCACAAAAAAATTAACCTTAAAATAAGAATTTTGAAGTGTTTCTTTTATGAAAACGATTCTTTTCTTAGTAAAGTTGCTTTCAAATTCTTGAATAGTAAAATATGGTATTAAAGCATTCCACTGTTCAATTGTCCTGTTGATTGCTTGCTACGTGAAATAAAAAAGTTTACGAGCCTCAGATTAAATGTTTTTTTTTTTTGCTATTTACAATTTTTTATAAAGAATTAAAATTTTAAAGCAATTGTGAATATTTGAAATTAAAAATAATTGTAAATTTAAATTAGTTACAAAACATTTTATATTATCTCATTAAGTATTATGATAAATATTATTGTTGAATTAAATTTTTAAAACTGTATATTTTAAAGTAGTAATTTAAAACCAAATAAAATTTTAAAATTGATTAAGAAAATTAATGATATCTCCAATGTAAGCCAACGTGTAGAACACGATTTCAAAAACTTATGCCCTGAAACTGAAAAGTTTTAAAAAGTGAACATTTCGAAATCAGCACTCCGGATTGAATGGTTTGATCAGCACTCAGGATTGTTGGCAAAATGAAAACTCACCGCTAATACTAATTCCTCGACCTCACTTGGTACATATTTTTGGGCGCTTTTAGAACATAAATTTAATATATGACATTAACAACCTTGTACAAGTATGTTTGCGTTCATATTCTTTAATCTTGAAACCACTTCATTTTTAGATCCCATCCGATCATATTTTTGATATTTAAATCATTTCTTTCTAGAAAACAGATCAATGCCTTAAAAATTCCTTCTGAAGTGCTGTCATCAAGTGCGATGAGTCCTAAAAAACGCTCTTGGACTATTGTTTTGATTTTTATATCTGATTAAAATAGCAAGATCCTTCTGAGTTCTTACATCTGTGCTTTCATCTATTAAAGTCTATATAAATCTAATAATAAATCTATAAAATCTAAATACAATCTAAATCTAAATACAAATCGTCACTTATTGTTGAAATATTTTCCGATGAACTTCCATTTTTTTTACTATTTGTGAATCAGTTGCTACATTTTTTAACATTTGGGGCAAATAATCACTAACAGAAAAAGAAAGGTTATGTTCAGAAGAAGGAAGTTAAAATCAATTCTCCAGATTTTACATCATTTTTTACGTTTAAATTTTTATTGATGCTGTTATAAAAATCATTTAATATTAAATTTTTTTAGCCTTTTCAACGTTAAATGTGTGATTTGAAGTTGAAGCATGTCTCCTTATATATGCCACAATCCTCCGTTTATTGTGCAATTGCATATCTTGCATTTTTTACTTTCTGGCACTGTTTGATCCTTCAAGATTTAAATTCTGTCATTCGAAACCAGTCTTCAACCGTTCTTCTTTTATAGTTGTATTTTTTTTTTCGTAGGCAATTCCTCATTAAATTCTTCTCCACCATTACTATAATTTAAGTCAAATTAAATAATATATTATTTTTGAAAAATAATATAATTTTTCATTTTCACCTTTGCATTTCGTTTATTTAAACTTGAATTTCTTCATTTTTGCTTTTAAAATAATTAAAATAATCCTAGAACATAATTCAATAAATTTATATTTTAAATACAAATTAAAATTTAATAAATTTACTTACATTTTCACAATTAGATATTTCAATTCTAACCTAACTAAATATATACTATGGTAGGTAATTAGGTATAAGATTTTTACTCGTGACTTCTTATTCTTTCAATATGTTTTATTTAAATTAATTATTTTACTTTATATTTACTTTTTTTGCTTTATACTCATTTAATTCCAATTTTTAACCGTTAATTCTTAATTTTTGATTTTTAATTTTTAATTTTGATATTTTAAATTTTTTTTTTATACTTCCAACTGACTTTTAATTTCAATAAGGAAAAATAAAAATATAAAAAATTCAGCTGTCATTCAACTGACAAAGAGAAATGAGCCACGTTTAAAAGTTTAAATTTGTTTCCACGCAAATATAAGTTTTTTAAAAAAACAGAAAAAAAATTTAACTTAAAAATTATTATATTTTTAGGTTATTCTTGGATTTTGTATTTTGGGTCCTCAAATTCATTCGGTGGGGCTTCAATTTGAAAAAGGGCCAGATTGAACAGAATAGGGCTCGAAATCCCAACACTGTTGTGTATATATGTAATGCAGTCATCTCATGTGTACCTAATCATATTACTTTTACTCAATATGCTGCTAAAAGAGAATTGATCAACTCCTGAGCATTTTACCGTAGATCGGTAAATTTTTCTACATACTCCTTCACATCTGATGCCAGATTCTCCTCTAATAGCATTTTTACTCTACTACACTCTGACATATTTTTTTTTTTAAATTTAATATATTTATGTATTGTTTCCGTTATCATTTAATAATTAAGGATTATAATATTATATTGTTAAATACTTTACATCTACATATGTGATATTAAATAAGACATGAAAACTTCTAATAAACTTTTTTTTAGAAGCTTTTTTAAATAAATTTGTAAATATAACTGACAAAATAATTTATTCAAATTTGAGCTTTAAATTAATCAACCGTACCATTCGAAAACACTAAATTTAGGATTTTTTTTTATTTCAATCTCAACTCAATACATTTTGTATATTAGGTATGTATGTTTGTATTTTAGATCCAGTTCTAGTTTTTTTTTCTTAAGGTGTTTTTTCCATCTAAGCTTTGCGTCAAGCGTCATACCAATGTATTTTGCAGAATTTTGATATGGTATGATGACATTGTTTAAAGTTACTGGAATGCGCGTTGTATTTGTATGATTTTTTTTGTAATTGTCTTTTTAGTAATTTTTTAATAAAATCATTTCTTGTTCATTCAAATTCCTTTCATTTGGATTATGATAATTCATGTTTGTGTATACTTTTCTCCAGTTGTGTATAATTTTTCGTTTGAATTTTGTTTGTTGTATTATAGCCGAAGAAGAACAATTGTTAATTTTTAGTTTCCTATGTAATATTTTCTTGTTAACAATGTAATATTTTCTTTTTTTAAATCCGTTTTTGTTTTTTTTTTTATTATTTTGTATTTTTTCTTATATTTTTACTAGGGGCCCCTGTTGAATAATTATAATTCAAGTTGAAGCCAAATTTAAAGTTTTAAAAGTAATTTTTACAGTAATTTTCGTACTGATATAGACTTCTCACGATAAAGTTTGATTGTTTTCATGAAAATTTGGAGGTTATCAAGTTTTATTTAGGAAATAAAAATACTACTTCCTCATATACTATTTCGTTTCGCCCTATAGTAAGTGGCATTTAATGGATAAAATCCGGATATTATTAATAATAACCAATAATTATTAATAACATCGTCGTAGTTTGTCCGGCTATTATTAAAATTAACCAATTCTTTATTTTAACCGTAACATAGACACAACTTATTTATTAGTAGATCATTAAGGAGAAGCGAGATAAAATGAAAAGGTGTCTACTGGCAGGTCCTTCAATGCTTGTCTATTATAATTATAGATACTCTAACTCTACTATGTGAAGACGAAATTGCCGGTCATATGAAGAATTCGCCTGATTTCTTTTTTGTTTTTGTTTTTGTTCTTATATTTTTTATTTCAGATTAATTTGTTTTTTTCGTTTATATTTGACATATGTACATAGGTTCAGTGCATGTAATAATAATAACTGATTTGCTTGTTTTTGTTTTTTATTTTAATAAGAACTCACATATGCATAATGTATTTGGTGAATAATAAAACCATAATATGATTAAACATTTTTTCAACACTGTGTGTGCATTATTGTTTTATATACAACTCATTTATATATTAAGAGTTCATTAAGGAGAAACGAGATAAAGTGTCTACTGCGCAGGTCCTTAAATGCTTGTCTATTATAATTATAGATAGCCACTTTGACTCTATTATGTAAAGATGAAATTTCCCATCATATGAAGAATTAAACTGAATTTTTTTTTGTTTTTGTATTTTTTTTTGTTTTTGTTTTTTTTATATTTTTGTTTGTTTTTGTTTTTTATTTTAAAAAGAACTGACGAATAGTGTATTTGCTGAATAATAAAATCATATGAGTAAAAAATTTTCAACTGTGTGCGCATTTTTGTTTTACATACAACATTAGAAGTTCATTAAGGATAATTATAGATACTCTAACTCTACTATATAAAAATGAATTTGCTAGTCATATTCATATGAACAATTCAACCGATTTTTTTTGTTTTTGTTGTTTTTATATTTTTTTTTTAGATGAATTTGTTTCCTTGTTTTTATTTGGCATATCTACATAGATTCATTTGCAAGTGAATAATGTAAACTATAATAATTGATTTGTTCGCTTTTGTTTATTATTTTCATAAGTTCTCACATATGCATAATGTATTTGCTGCATAATAAAATCATATGAGTAAAAAATTTTCAACTGTGTGCGCATTTTTGTTTTATATACAACTTATATATTATATTAGATATTAGAAGTTAATTAAAGAGTAGGAGAATCGAAATAAAATGAAAAGGTGCCTACTGCGCAGGACCCTAAATGCTTGTCAATTATAATTATAGATAATATTTCCGTAATTTAAAATATTTAGTTTTAAATTCATTATTTATAGGTTTTTGTTTTTTTTGGATACCATATACATATTTTTTCTTTAAATTGTCTTTCGTATTAAGAGCTTTCAACTAAAGAAGGACTACGAAGTTTTTCTATCAGCTTTTTCGTACTTCTTTCCGAAGTATTTAGAAAAATATCATAATTTTGTTTTTCGGGAAGCTCCACGGTTGAAGAGAATAAGATTTATTTCCATTTTTATTTAGTTCAAGAGCAGAATTTTCTTTTTCAAATTCATATTCGAAATTGTTATCGCATCTTATTGAAGGTACAGCAACACTGCTTAATCTCTTGGTTAAAATATAATTATTTTCGAAGTGTTTTTCGCAAACGTAGTAGTTTTTCTTCATATCTAAATAAAGATACAAAGCTTCAAACCACTTTTTTCTCTTTTCTACCTTACCTGTAATATTAAATTACAAAAAATATAGATAATATAAAATATGTATAAGTACTTGGAAATTGGAACTAGTGGAATTTGGAAAAATCTTAAGTCACGAGTTTGTTTTTTTTTGTAGATTTACAGAATTTGGCAACACACTTTTTACAATTTTTCATTTTTATTACTTAATTTATAAAAGAAAAAGTTTAAAATTATTTAATTTTTAAAATATTACCTGTAGGTTTGTTTTAGTAATCACAAAACACAACTTTTAAGATAAAGTCACTTTTTATTAAAATTATTATTCGAATATTTGTTCACAAGTTTTTAATCATCAATAATCAATGTAAATATATTGTAATTATGTTATATTGTATATATGTATTATATGTACCTAGTACCTACTCATTACTATAATGCAACTATTGAGTATTCGCTTTTTTGTTCAAAGATTAATTAACTACGTAACTGGTAAATTTTTTTGGTGGATATATTAAAAATTATAAACAAATCTAGAAAAAATTTAAGTAAATTAAATAACAAAAACATAATGTAAATAAAAAAAATTACTTAGGAATAAAGTTATTAATATTGTTTTTTTACCACCAATATTCACTTCTCCAGATTAATAACAATTAAGGCTCTCCCAGACCAACGCGATTATTTCCGCGCGAAAATCGCGCGAAATCCGCTTAGATGAAGGGTGTGGTCGTAAATGTAAACTTTTTGACGTATACCCTTATCATGATTCTTTCTTTCGAAGCGAATATGCTAGTCGAACGTTCGCGTAAATGTGATCATGATTCGCGAATAAATTTATTCGCTGTGGAAAAGTCGTTGCTAACCTAACACTCGAAAATTTAATATTTTGTAAGGTAGATAGAAAAGTAAAGTTTTTTTGTGGTACAAGTGCATACTAAAAAATATTGAAAGCAATATATATAAAAAAACTAAAAACTAAAAAATAAAACTATATTTTAAATTGTGTTAATTTTATAAAAGTTATTTTATAAAAGTTAATTAAAATACTGGCTTTTAATTTTTGTGGTAAAAATTTTTAAAAACATTCTTAATTTAAAAAAATTAAAAGCATTACAAAAGTAAAAATATATTTAAAATACAAATATCAAAATGAGTACAAGCTGGGATTTGTATTACGATGACAGATTGGATAGTGATAGTGACACCGAAACCCAAGATCGGACACATTTACGAAGAATCCGAAGGAATATTAGAGACAGCTTAAATCCATTAGAACAACCGGATGTCGCGTAATATATAGATAGTCAATTATAAAAAAAAATTAATTTTACCAAAATATATTTTTAGATTTGTACAAAATTTTCGATTGAATAAAGATGCATTTCTTTATCTTTTGAATTTAATAGAAGATAAAATTAAGCCTCAAATTAGGACTAATGGAGTATTACCAATAATTAAATTAGCCTGTGCACTACGATTTTTCGGTGAAGGAAATTATCAGCGAGGCACTGGAAATGATTTTAATTCAGCTTTGGCGCAGTCGTCTGTTTCTTATGTGGTAACAGAAATAATTAATGTTATAGAAGAAAATATATGTCCTCAATGGATCAAAGCAGAAATGACTGAAGAAGAAAAACAACAGTCTCGATATAAATTTTTTGTAAAAACTGGTTTTCCAGGCATCATCGGATGTGTCGATGGAACACATATTAAAATAGTTGCACCTAAGAAAGACATCAGACATCTATATTTAAACAGAAAAGGATACTTTAGTTTAAATGCTCTAATAGTAAGTAAACTATGTAAAAATTTCAATAATTCAATTTTTTAATTTTTTTTCTTAGGCCTGTGATGAAAATATGAAAATAAAATGTATTGATGCTCGTTATGCCGGCTCAAACCATGACTCATATATTTGGAGAATGAGCACTTTAAAAGAAGTTTTAGAAGAAAATTTTGAAAATGGTGATAGAAATTCGTGGTATTTAGGTAAACAAATGTCATGAAATAGTATATAAATGTATATATTATAATTTACAACATATTAGGTGATTCAGGTTATCCTCTTTGTCCATTCCTAATGACTCCTTTTAGAAACGCAGAAGAAGGAAGTATGGAATATAAATATAACGCTGTTCATTGCAAGGCTAGAAATATCATTGAGAGAACCATTGGAAATTTAAAGTCCAGGTTCCGATGTTTGATAAGGACATTACACTACAGTCCGAAAAAATGTGTTCAAATTATTAACGTTTGCTGTGCTCTGCATAACATTTGCAAGCATTTTAGAGTTCAAGATCCACAGGATACTATAGAATATAGTGAAGATAATTTGGAAAATAATTACAACGATTATCAAAATAGTGGTCGCAATACAATTGCAGAAGCAATAAGAAATAATATAATGCGTGACTTATAGATTGTAATTCAAAATATTTATTAACATATTAATTAAAAAAACAAAACAAAAACATTCTTTACATAAATAAAAAAACAATAATATAACAAGGTTTTTTCATTAGTTGAATATTACTTAAAAATACATTTTATCAGTCTTATAATTTGTACTTGATCCTTTTTAAATCTAACTCTTTTTTTTTCATCTCCATTTTATCGATGTGTCGTTTAGTTTTTTCAATATTTTCTATGTTTTTTCGTTCTTCCTTCATTGTTAATAATTGGAGTTCCTTTTCTTTAATTTCTTTTATTTTTTTTAAATATCTTGTTGCGTCGTCAATACTCCTTTTTATACCTTTTAGATGGTCTAGTTTTATTTCTTGTATTTCAGTTTGCTTATTTAACAATTCTAGTCTCTCTTGTTTAATGTTAAGCCTATGATTGTTTTTATTTCCACGTATTTGATTTTGTGACGCAGTTTGTGGTGTTGTTATTGTTTCGATTGTTTGGGATTCATTTATTCTTACATTTTGTGTGGCAGTTTGTGGTGTTGTTATTGTTTCGATTATTTCGAATTCATTTACTGTTTCATTTTCATTTGAGGTTTCTTGAAGTGTACTTGAATCTGTAACACTTCGGACACGTGCAAATTCTCTGCCCTCTGGATTAACATTCTGTTATATGCTCAACAAAGCATCAACAGCTTGTTCCAATGGAGTCAGGGAAATTTCTTGAGAAGGTCCACCGCCGGTGGTCTTTATATTTTTTTATATTTTTGCTTTTCTTATATTTTAACTTTAATTTAAAGTCAAGCCAAACCTGTAATCATATTATTATCTACACACAGTACATAGATGAATAAATAAATAAACAATACTTTATTCCAATCTTTTGCTTCTCGTGTTGGAGGTCCTAATGCATTTAACTCGTTTGAAAATCTATCCCACAACACTTTTAATGTACTTTTATTGCAACCGAATTTACTATACCCACAAGCCAAATCAGGATTCTCCTCCATTAATTGCACCAATTTATCAAATTGTTTTTTATTTGTTTTCTTAATGCTACAAATAATATTAATATAAAAAAATATAAAAATAATATTATTCATAAATTTTGGAAATTATATTCTTACCTTTTTTTAAATGCACCCTCCATTTTCACTCGAAATACAACAATAATATTGTTTTTATAACGGCTGTCACTTAATTTTTTTATTCGACAACTTGTCGAACGTATTGCGTTCGCTTCGCTAATCATGATCGCATGACGGCGAATTCGCCTACTTTTACGTTCGATTCGAGAATCATGATAAGGGTGGTAAAATATGCCATTTGACATTTATTATGATTTTAAGAACAAACTATTTGCAATCAGTAGACATTTAATTTACAAACGTTTTTTTGTGGTCGTAAAAGTAATTTTTTTTTAGTTTTGCAATGGATATAAAATCAAGTATTTTACAAAGTATAATTGAATTAAATAATACTTTTGAACCAAATGTTTCTATATTAAACCATTATTTATTAACAAAAAAAAAAAGAAAAAAGAAAGAATAAAACTAATATTAAATAAAAAGAAAAATAAAAACATTTCTAAGGTAAAAAATTTTGTTAAGACTATTAATGGATTTCCCGAAGATGTATTTCGTAGTCATTTTAGGATGTCAAAGGGTACTTTAGAGGTAATTTAAAAAATATTAAAAAAAATGTATTAACTTTTAATTTGAACTGCAAATTATTTTATATTAAGGTGTTGATTCTAAAATTAAAGCCATTTTGGAAAATAAAAACAAAAGGGCGTCCTAAATTGAATTTAAGAACAGCTTTATTATTAACGATTTGGCGTCTAAGCTCAGGCTGTACTTTTCGAGAAATGTCGAATTTGTTTGATGTTGGAAAAGGAGCAACAGTTAAAGCATTTTTAGAAGTTACCAAATACTTATTTGAATTACGAAATGAATTTATTAAATGGCCAAGTACCAACGAAGAACAGCGAAACTGTGCTGAAGCTTTTCAAAATTTACGCCAGAATCCATTTTCTTTCGTTATGGGCTGTATTGACGGTTCCCACATTCCTATTAGTAAGCCGCAAAGTGATGCAATAAGCTATTTCAATAGAAAACAATTTTATTCAGTTATTCTACAGGTAAGATTGTAATAATATTGAAACCATAATAAACTCCTTTTAAATTTTATATTTTAGGGCGTTTGCGATAGTAAATTGCGATTTATAGATGCCTTTGTAGGAAATCCAGGTAGCTGTCATGATGCTGCTGTGTGGGAAAATTGTCCTTTGTTAAAAGATTTAAGAGAAGGCAAACGAAAACTTATAAACGACACATTTTTATTAGGAGATTCAGCATACACTTTGTCGAATTTTGTGATTGTGCCATTTCGTGATAATGGTTTTTTAACTGAGGAACAAATAAAATTTAATTTCATCCACAGTTCCACAAGAGTAAGCATCGAGCAAGCATTTGGTCGTTTAAAAGGCATGTTTAGAATTTTAAAACACATTGATATGAAGAATATGAAATATGTCAAACAAACAATTATGGCATGTATCGTGTTACACAACTTAATTCTTGAAAATGAAGGAAGTAATTGTGAAACAAATATTTTTACTGCAGATACTGATATTGATGCAAATGAAAATTTGGAAGAAATACAGAATAATACAGATAGTGGGAATACGATTCGGTATAGATTGGTGATATTATTTTCTAGCTAAAACAAACACTTTTTCGAAATAGTTACAGTGTTAAAACTAAATAAATCTCTTTAAATTTTAAATTTTTGTATTCATTTAATTCTCTTTTTATTACATTATATATATATATATATATATATATATATATATATATTTTTTTTTAAAATTAAAATGGCTTTTTATTTTCATAACCACAACAAAACAAAGACAAAAATAAATAGTAGGCACAAATTCACAGCCTTTGTTATATATATATGTACATATTATGTATATATAAATTCTATATAGATACATAAATTATAATTTTGTTTAGAAATTATCGGGCATTACGCGTATCAGGATTCGATATCATTTGTTTTAATATACCTTGCATTGACTGCAACATTTCGAGCCTTTTCTCTTTTAATTCTAATCTTCTGTGTTCGTTTTAACAAGTTCTTCAAATCTAAAAAGAGCAGTTATCTTTAGTGAAGGTAAAAAATAAAATGTATATATGTATGTACATACTTTTCATCATCTTTTTCAGATTCCTCTTTTAAAAATTGTAATGTTTCATTACATTTTGTTTTTTTTGCTGGTTGAGTTGGCTCTTCCGAAATATTTTCAACCTGGGACGATGTCGAAGCTAGCATTTCCGATGAAGGATTGATGCTATGACGAGTTCCATAAACCTCATCGAATTGCTCAAAATGTTCCCACGCAGAAACATCTCTTCCACTTTCCTTGTTTTTTCGTTTAATTCTCTTATATGTTGCCCACAAATTAAAAAATTTTCTCATTAATTGCTCCCGTGTGCAATTAATGTTTCTTGATTCATTCATTTTTACCAAAACTTTCCCCCACAAAACAATTTTTTTATGTTTTCCACTTTTGAACTGAGTTTCCATCGCCAATCTTGTAGAAATTAAGAGTTTTAAGGTGGATGTGTCCCACAACAAACTTTCCGATTCATTTTCAGTTTCACTTCTGTTAATTTAAATTTAAATTAATTTACAAAAAAAAAAAATAATATTAAAAAAAATTTAGTTTGCATAGTTGACGTTTACTTTACACATATTTCACATTTACGATCAGGTTCAGTTAGCAACGATTTTTTACATAATTTTTGGTCGTAAATTCAAAATATGCATATTGACAGCAAATTTACATTTACGACCACAAGGGAACACACCGAAGCTTAAAAATTCGTTATAAACGTCAAAAAAGTTTGTAAAGAAATATAAAAATATTTAAAAAAAAGTAATTATAAAGATCGTTTTTTTTTAATTCTTATATCCACCAGAGTTAGAACTGGGAGCTTTTACAAATATTACGAATGATCCACGACGAGCAACAAATATATGAAACTAGAGAAAAACTTGTTAATTACTTCAATAATGAAAATTAATAAAGTAAATATTTTTTTGAAAGTTAATTTGATTTAATTTGAATTTTAATATACTGCACGAGCTGCCAATATTAAGATCCGCTGCCTTGGGCATTTGGACCATTTCTTACAAAAAAGATTACAAACTTAACAAAAAAGATTTCCTATATTTTACAAAATTAAAAATTTTCAGTTAATTTACTTATTCTAGTTTTATATAAAGAGTAAATATACAGGTACTCCTCGACTTACGACGTACGTACGTTCAGGCATCTTTTTCCAGTAAAGTCCAGTTTCATCCACATTAAATATTTGCTCCTTCAAATAATTCTCATCTATTAACCAGTCATCGAATTTTTCAACAAAATCTTCCGCAACTTTATAATCTGACTTAAACTTTATATTTTGTAAATTCGATCGTTTTCTAAAATTTTGAAACCATTCATGGCTTGCAGTAAAAGTCTGATCATAGTCGTCGTCTTCTTCCTTTCCTGCGAGGCTCATAGGAATTTGTTTTTTAATCAAATCTTCAATCCAAATCAACAATAATTTTTCCATTTCTTGTATAAGTCCTTTTCTGTTTTTAGTAATAATAGTTAATTTCAAAGATGCCGCTTCTTTAACCGCTTCTACAATTCTAACCTTATTTTTTAAAATGATGGATATTGTCAAATGAGACAATTTTAGATCACAAGCTATGTCTTGTTTTACCACTTTCATATTGGTTTATTAATTTATGTTTTATTTCCAAGTTTATAACACTCCTTTTATTTTTTGCTTTTTTAGTATTGCCGGACATTTTAAAGTATTGAAAAATTATTAGGTTTAAAAATAAAAAAGAACTCAAGAAAATAGGCAATTAAAACTACATAAACAGTTTTGCTACAATTTGTTCTTTCAATAAAACACTATTTACTTTTTATTAACTTTTGTTTTATTAAATTCTAAGTTCTTTTAGAATTAAAAACCATTCCTTTTCACGTTTGACAATAAACTGAATTTTCTTTTTACAAAATAAAATATATTTTACAAAAAATATATTTTAACAAAATAAAAAAAATACTTTCTTTATCTTTTACATAAATTACAAAATTCTTTATATAGATTTTATACTTATCTAAACATAATATTTTTAGTTCATATTGATTGGGAAATCATTCTTAATACATTAATACAAAGAAAACACTTGACAAAAATAATGCAATTGCATTATTTTAATTTATTACGTTAGAAAGACTATTATTGGGAATTTATAATGAGTCTATTAAGTGTTTTATTTTCAGGGTATATAACTCCCCCATCCTTAAGATTGTTGTCCTCCTGGACAATATTTTTAGTTATCATATCTGTTTTCGTAACTATGTGATTTCCTCTTTTTCCAATCAATTTGAAAATTACAAATGTTATTATTATTATTACAAAAATTATAATAGTTATTGTATTAAAATACATAAAAATTTTATTTTTTTCTTTTTCGTATGTTATTTCTTCAATATTTTTGTTATTTTGAATTTGCTTGAGATGCAAATCCTTTATATTTAAAGTATGATTCAGATTTTCTAAAATTACTTTATAATTAGGTAATACAATATTTTGTACAAATTCTTTTTGTTTGTTATAAAATTTTATGTTATTTATTTCAATAGTACAATTATTAAAGAATATAATATGATTTTTATTCAGAAAATATTCTACATTATTACAAGTATTTATTAATTTCAAGTTATTAGCATTTTTTACTAAAACAATTCCAATTTCTAATTCAACAATTCTTAACTTTGATTCAATATGTTTTGAACATTCTGAATATGATTTATTTAACAAATTTGAAATACATTGTGAAGTTGCTTTTAATTTATGTTTGTATCTTTCTTGGTCTAAATAATAAGATTTGTTATCAAAACTTATAATGTCAGAATTACTTATACTAATTTCTTCGAATTTAGAATTTGGAACTGGAAAGATCTTATATTTAACAACTTTCTTGTTATTTATTTCTGGAATTTCCAAAATAAAAACTAATTTATTATCGTAAGTAGCCAAAGAACTTTTAAGTTCTTGAATTTTAAAAATATCAATATTATAAAAATCTATTTCTTCAGGTGTAAGTATTGACCTACTCATTATCTGATGTTTGGCAAATACTACATTCTCCTGAATCTTTTCGATTTCATCATTTATTAGATTTATATTAGTTAATATTTGTAAAAATTGAATTTGCATTATTATGTGTTTATTATTAGTTCTTACATCATTTAATAATCTGGTTAAGAGTTGATTATTTTTATTTACATTTTTTTGAATAGTTTTTATATTATCTTGAATATGTTGGTTTATTTTGATTTGATTATTACTATTAGTTATTTCATTATGGTTATTTTGGTCAATTGTTTTTAAATGGTTCTCTAACTCAATTCTGTCGTCTTCGTCCATTGTTCCAAATATCCATTTTAAGAAAGAGCCACCTAAATTTATTAAAGATCTTTTATGTCTAAAAGGAATTAAAGTTTTATATGTATGTTTAACTTTATCGATTTTATTATATAAAGTTTGGGTGTTAATTTCGTCATCTGGCGAGTTGAAAGTTGAATTTATATTTCTTTCAATCATAAGAATTGCATATTCAACTTCACTTAAATCTATTATATGAATAATTTTATTGTAACTATCTATTATTTCAATATCTCCTTGTTGAATTATAGTATATCCGGATTCGGTCTCCAATTTTTCCACATTAATCATTCCTAGACACGGATTGATTAGGATCAATAACATTGTTATTAGAATCGTCTGAAAATTTTTTAAAATTCCTTTTAATACGGAAGGGATGGATATTTTTATTCTTATTATCTAGTAATTTATTATTAATTTTAGTAAATTTTATTTTTTTATATTTAGGCTGTTCTTTATGTCTAACAGCCCCAGGGTTTTCTATAATAAGTTCTTTCATATTTGGAATTTCGAAATTTTTTCTATTTTCATTTAATTTACCTATTACCTTTTCTTTTTTTTCTTTAATTCTTCTTTTAATAGTTTTAAAATCTGTAATTTTCCCATTAATAAAATTTATTGGTTTTACTTCTGTTGTGGAATGAATTGTGTTGTTATAAGCTTCCACGGCTTTAAGAATTTGATTTTCTACTTCTAGTTTGGAATCTATTACATTTAATACTCTAATATGTTCAAGTATGGTGTTATGAACTCTTTCAATGTCTGAATTACCTGTATGGCTTCTTGGAGAGGTGAAGTGAACTTCTATATTTTCAGACCTACAAAAATCTTTAAGATTTAAACTATCAAATTCGTTATCGAAAATAAATTTCTTTGGTTTTCCAAATAAAGAATTTCTAAGTTTCAGAGCTTGAACTATAGTGATACTATTTCTATCATTTAAATTAAATATGGAGAGGTGTTTACTGAACTTGTCTATTGATGTAAGAAATATTTTCTTTTTTAAGTAAAATACATCAGCATGAATGATTTCATTAATTTCGGAAGGAGTTTCCGATTCTTTATATTTATATTGCGTTGGATGCCTGTCATATTTGGCTAGGTTGCAAACATCGCAATTATTAATATATTTATAAATAAAATCTTTTAGTTTCGGAAAATAATATTTGTTTTTGATTTCGTTATAGTTTTCTAAAATACCACGATGGTTTGTTTTTTGATGAATTTCTTTTATAATTTCAATTAAGTCATCTTCAGTTTCAACTTCTTGGGCTAATATGGAACATTTCACAAATTTAATTTTTTTATCATTGCTAAATAATTCGATTAATTTATTTTGTAATATATTAAATTTGTCATAATCTAATTCTGAGTATATTGCCGTAATACCCTTTTTGATTGATCTTCTTAAAAGATCATTTAAATAATTTTCATTTTTTAAATCTTCTTCAGAAATAAAAATTTTTTTATATTTATTGTATTTTGTAATTGTTTCACCAGGTTTCTTTGTTACAAGGTGAATTTGGTTTAAATATTTATTAACGATATTTTCTACAATTGGTATATGGTCGCCCAAATCTTCGACGCCACTATGAATTGTAGCCATATCGCTCTTATTCTCTGTTTTATCATCAGGTTGTAATATATTAATTTCATTTTTTCTATATTTATTCTGCTTAAAAAGTCTGCCACTTTATTGTCTTTTCCTTTAACATAGTCTACATCAAAGTTGAATTCGTTTAATTTAATTCTCCATCTTTGGAGCTTTGAATTAGGTTCATTTAGTGTGTTTAACCAAACTAAAGGTCTATGATCGGTTTTTATGAAGAATCTAACGCCATAAAGATATGGTCTAAAGTATTTAGTAGACCATACTATAGCCAAAAGTTCTTTTTCAATAGTGCTATACCGAATTTCGTGCTCATTAAGTGTTCTACTGGCAAAAGATATTGGGTGGCCATTTTGAGACAAAACAGCTCCAATAGCATACTGGCTAGCATCAGTAGTCAAGGTGAATTTCTTGTCGAAATCAGGATATTTTAATATAGGATCTTTAGTAATGAGCTCTTTGAGTTTTTCGAATGCTTCAATGTATTTCATATTATTTATGTCGATTTTTCGATCTTTTTTTAAAGAAGATGTAAGAGGTTGAGCAATTTTAGCATAATCTTGGATGAATTTTCGATAGTATCCCGTAATACCAAGAAAACTTTTTATAGCTTTACGAGTTGACGGCAATTTCAAATTTTTTATAATTTTTATTTTAGTAGGGTTTGGTTTAATACCTTCACTAGTTAATAAATGGCCTAGATATTCAGATTCTTTTGAAAAAAATTGGCATTTATCAATTTGGATTTTTAAATTAAATTCTCTTAGTTTTCGAAATATTTTTAAAATAGAATTTTCATGTTCTTGAAGGGAAGTAGAGAATATTAATATATCGTCAAGGTATACGACACAACAAACGTTGATGAATTCTTTTAAGACATGATTCATCATTCGTTGAAATGTAGCTGGAGCATTCTTTAAACCGAATGGCATCCTTACATATTCGTAGTGACCTTGGGGGGTTGAGAAGGCAGTTTTAGCACGATCTTTTTCGTCTACAAGAATTTGGTGGAAACCTTTTGCTAAGTCTAAAGTGCTGAAATATTGGGCTCGACCAAGCTTATCAAATAAGGAATCTATATTGGGAATAGGGAACTTGTCATCTACAGTAATTTCATTTAACTTTCTGTAATCGACCACAATTCTCCATTTCGTTTCACCTGATTGATCCATCTTCTTTGGTACAACCCAAATAGGTGAATTGTAGGGTGAACTACTATTTTTTATGATTCCTTGAGCAAGCATTTCTGTCATTTGTTTTTCGACTTCTTGCTCGTAGACTTTTGGAAATCTATAAATCTTGGAATAAATAGGTCGGCTGTGAGTGGTAATTATTTGATGTTTCACAGTTTCCACATTTGTCAGCGGTTGACCTTCTTGATAAAATAAATCCCTGTTATTGCAAATTATTCTCTTTAAAGAGTCGAATTCCTCCTTATTGAGATGTTCAGTTTTAATATAATCAAAAATATTTTTAGTTTTTAAATTTAGGGAATATAATTCACGAATATTATTTGGATAAGCTTTTTGGAATATTGTTACCTTACCTTTAATTTCAATACTATCATTTTCTAAATTGATTTTTGCTCCTACAACCTTCAAGATATTTTGACCTAGTATTGCGTAAAATTTTTTATTATTAAATTTTAAGACCTTCCATGTCATCGTAGCGTCGTGGTTAAATATATCAGGGACATCAGTTATTATTTCCTGGGTAATTTGATTTTTTCCAAATAGAGTAAAAATTTCTAAGGGTTTTTTTAATTTGATTCTTTTTATTTCGGGAAATAAAGTATTTTTTATAATGGATAATGTAGATCCAGTGTCAATTAAACAATTAAATTTTTTATTATTAATTACCACTTCAATTATTGGTAATGAGGTTTCTGAGGCTCTGACCGAAAATTTTGTTCGACATTATTTACATCGACATCCATTGGTTCAGTGGATCGATTATTATGGTTATTGCTAGATGAACTAGAATTATTATTATTATTACTAGATGAAGCAGAATTTTGATATCTATTTCTGCTTCCAAAATATTGATGATTGGAATTCCTACTAAAATTTCCACTATTAGAATTGTTATTTGTATTCGAAAAATTTCTATGGTTGTTATTAGAAACCCGATTATTGTTGTTATTAGTATTTCTTGAATTATTATAAGTATTATTATTGTTATTATTGAAATTATTAAAACCACGATTAAAAGTATTATTATTATGATAATTATTATTTTTAGAATTAAAATTTGAGTTTATTCTATAATTATTACTTTTATTCATATTACTATTAATTTTATTATTATCATTGGAAATACCAGTTTGAACTAATTCGAAATAAGCCTCTTCGAGAGAGTTAACATTTTTTATTCTTAGATACATTGAATCAGTCCTAGGTAATTTATTTAAAAAATTTTCTAAAATACTACTTTCGTTATTAACAGTATTAAACTCTTAAGGAGAACTATCGTCTAATTGAAACTTATAATTTAATTGATCTAATATTAGAGATAAATCATTATAATATTGACTTACATTGATAAAACGAACTGAATCAGCTTTTTCCTTTAATTTTAGATACGATTCTTGTACTCCGAATGATTTCTTAAGTTGTGTTTTGATGTCGTTCCACGTTGCATTTTGGAGTCGCCTTATTGACACAGCTGCTGGTCCTTGTATCTTTGTGATTAGTATGTTGTTTAAATATGCTTTAAGATCGTTATCCGTAGTTAAACCCGTGATGATCTCAACTTCCTTGATGAAATGAGTTAATTCAGAGGTATTATCGCCTCTGAAAGTGGGAACGGCTCTCGCTTCCATTATTAAATCTTTTGCTGTTATTGGTGAATTCATTTTATTAAATTTTAGTTGGATTTCTGCTAAGTTCTCTTAAGTTTCTTCCTTTATAGCAGGGAGTTTGGTTGTTCTTCGTGTAGGGTATGGTTTATATTTCGTTAATAGATTACCCTTTACTTCTTAGAAGAAGATTAGTAGTTTTATATAAATTAGTGTTATATATATAAATTTATTTCACCATATAAAATTATTTTATTAAATTTATTAACACTTTGATTTTATATAATGTTCTACTAATTGGGCAATCCTACCGACTGCGCCAAATTTGTTCTTTCAATAAAACACTATTTACTTTTTATTAACTTTTGTTTTATTAAATTCTAAGTTCTTTTAGAATTAAAAACCATTCCTTTTCACGTTTGACAATAAACTGAATTTTCTTTTTACAAAATAAAATATATTTTACAAAAAATATATTTTAACAAAATAAAAAAAATACTTTCTTTATCTTTTACATAAATTACAAAATTCTTTATATAGATTTTATACTTATCTAAACATAATATTTTTAGTTCATATTGATTGGGAAATCATTCTTAATACATTAATACAAAGAAAACACTTGACAAAAATAATGCAATTGCATTATTTTAATTTATTACGTTAGGTAAAAAAAAAATATGAAAATGAAATACGATATTAGTTAACATTGAAATTGGGACAAGAGTTTATTTTAGTTCAGATATAATTTTAATAATATTTTAATGTTTTGAAATATTATCTGTTAAAATGCTTACAAGCAAAAAAAAGATAAAAACGTTTAATTAGTCAAGTGATTATTTAGAACGTTTAAAATATGAAAACGTGAATGTTTGAAATATGAAAACGTTTTAAATTATTCAAGTGGTTTAATTAAAATTTATAGGTTAATAAAATATATAAATTATTGGGAAAGAAAGAAAAAGAAATTATTTAGAAAGACTATTATTGGGAATTTATAATGAGTCTATTAAGTGTTTTATTTTCAGGGTATATAACTTGCATCAGTACGTATTAATTACATTACTGAAACAATTTCTATTTTTGATTTATTATACATACATACATATGTGCATATTTTTTAGTTTTTTGTATTTAGGAAATTCCCCTCTTTGTTTGTTAAAAAATTTATAAGAAAAAAAAAATCAGTCGTAAGTGTAAAAAAAAATCGGTCGTAAGTGTGAATGGTCGTAAGTCAAACGGTCGTAAGTCGAGGAGTACCTGTAGTTTAAATATGTTTTAAAAAAGTATTTATAAACTTAACCTAGGTAGTGAAAGTTAAAATTTAAGTAATTTATAATCATCTGGATTAAATAATTCAAAAAAAGTTGAAGCAGATGGACTTTTATCATTGGAGCTTATTGACTTATTTTCTGCGAAATTTAACAACTCTTGCTCCATAACTAATTCTGCTTTCTTTGTTTTTGTAATAATTTGCCTCTTTTTCGAAAACTTTTGTATTGTTTTTGCATGGGCAAACATAAGACATTCAATTTCATTTTCTTTTGTTAGTCTTTTCTCTTCTAAGTAATTTATTACTCTACCTAGATTTGAAGATGGCGATGGTCTACATTTTTTTCTTTTTGCTTTTTTTCCTGAAACAGATATTGATGGTTGAACAGATTCGTTACAGGCTTGGTTTTCTATCAGAGTTGATGAAGATGTTGATGTGTCGTTAATAATAAATTCCATTTCTTTATTGAAAGTTTCTATTTGATTATCGAATGAGTATATAAATAATAACACAAACTGTTATTGGTTGAACATATTTACAAATAAGCAAATAATCTTCTTACCAGATTCAGCAATAGTTGGGAATATGGGATAGGTTTCATCTATATTCTGGATATTATTTTTATCACAATAGGTTTGATTACTAATCCCAATAGTTTCAATTGTAGCATTGGAACTGGTTCTAGCAAAACTTAAAAATGGTTTAAAAATTCCATTTCGTCTGCCCATATCCATTTTCTAATAAAATTGGCTTCTTGACCAATTTTAGTTTTTTGGTCCTGATATATTTGGCATAAGTATCTCTTAAATTTTTAATTTTTTTTCGCAATTTATCACCTAAAAAAGAACAATATTTTGTTTTGTTGATTAATTGGTAAAATTTCATATTTACTTACCATTTTCAAGTAATTCAATGCCAAGATCATCCCATATCCTAATATCCTTTTTCCTAATATTTTTGAAATCTTTGTGCGATAAGTCATAGGATATTTTTTGACAATCTCAATAAATTTCTCCATTTATTTTATTTTTTTATTCAACTTTGACTTTTATAAATATATTTGTTGAGAAAATGGAGAGAAAAACGCTGCGCACTGCGATTTAGGTGCGGAAAAAATATATATGAAAATCAGCTTCAAAAATTCGCTGACAAATTGCGCGAAAATCTCGGGTGGTGTACATACTCATACTCATAAGCCGTCATGTAATTAAATTGTGCGGAAAAAAAACGCACCGCTTCTGCACAAAATTCGCGCCGGTCTGGGGGGCCTTTAGATGAATTTTAAAATTAACAAGATTCATCCGTTGTCATAGATTCTAGGATCACTCAGTCGACCGAGAACATATTTGCCCTCCTCTTCAACAGAAATTTGAGTTAATCTAACAATTGGTGGAATAAGTGGATTAACGAAATTGGGCGAGGAATTACTCGATTAAGGTGGTTGAGTATTGGCATGGACTACAAGTTTGCTGGTAAACAATTCACTGCCTGAGTTATTTACAGAACTTGGTGATACAGGTCAATCAATTATTGAAAGAGTTAACTGATGCCCAATGGTCGCATCTATAAAATTTCCCCTTTTTTGAAATTACGTTATAAAGGATCGTCCTTTTTACGCAAGCTCAGATTTGTGTTAGTCAATGATGACGTATGTGCCGACGAAATCAATGATGTAAATTTATTACCAGAACTAACGTTTGAATTAGTTAATAATGGAGTAGGTTTCAAGGAATTTAAAGAATGAAATTCATGAGTAGGTGCAGTATAAGTTTCGGTAGGATTTAAATGTTTCCTGTTTTAGCTGTACTATTTTACTCTTTATGAAATTTATGATATGAAATGAAAAGCGATTATTTGTTTTTCTTCATTTATTTTATGTCTACTTATCTTGATGTACGGCTTAAGACTACTCTTATATATATTTCTTAATTCTAAGTTAATCTTAAAATAATAAGTAAATAATAAGTGTTAGAGTATAGTGAAGGAGCCTAGTGCCTAAAATTACAATTACGATATTATTACGATAAAAAGAAGGAGAAACGCTACACTGTGAAAATAAACATTGGAATTAAGGTGTGATGGAATAGGTCGCGAAGAGTCATTTGAAGTGGAAGTATGTGATCTCTGTGTAGGAAAATAGGAGTAAATTGAATTAGAATCTAAATTATGAAATGATCGATACGCTTGGGCAAATGGCACGAAAATGTTACTTATGGAAGATGAACTAGTCGGCTCGTAGTTAATAGATGATTTAATTGTTTTGGGTGTTGTTTTACTATTTTGTGTAGTGAAAGTTTTCTATTTGAGTGCCATTGAGAGCCATTCATATTTAATTGGCATATGTAGCTGGAACGATTTGAATTTTTTTAGCTTGTTGTGTGAAATCATTTTGCATATACAACTTGTTATTTTTAATGGTTTTTTGAACATGTTGCATATCCATCTTTCATCAGCATCCCCTTTTATAAAATAGGCTGTCAAATGAGTAGAATTCACAGGTTGTTGGCTTGGAACTCTTATTTTCTTGATTGATATATTGTTCCATTCATTTGTTGACCAAGTTGTTCCAAATTTGTGTATTTTAGGAGACAGGACTATTTTTATACTCGGCCGGCTTACTTTCGTCGGAGATTGTGAGGATGAGAATGTAACATTTAGCGTAGGTGAATTTTCAACCTCCGGGGTGTCAAAATTAGTTAAAGTAATATTTTTTTTATTTATTTATTTTATTTTCTATTATCTTTGCCTAAAGAGATTTCTCTCATTTCAAGGCTATATAAATTAATTTAATTCAAAAATTTAATAATTTAGTTCTTTTATGACATTATAGTAATAAAACTACAAAAATTTTATAACAAGTTAAAAGAAGACGAAAAAAGAAAGAAAAAAAAAAACAATACAAATTAGAAAATAAAAATAAGTAATACTTCTAATTATAATTGAAAATTTTTTTAAAAAAGAAAAAATATTAGAATAATGAAATTTAAACATAACTAAATAACAATAATTTGAATCGTAATTACATACTACTTATTATTAGTTTATACATACATTTTTTCATTTTATTTTTTATATTGAGGAATTGAGTTTAATTTTCATCGTTATATTTAAAAAGGTTTTGGTTAATTCTATATTTAATTTTTTGTCATCTAATAATTTTAAATCTTTATTAAGTTTATTATACAGATTAATACCCCTATAAATTGTTGTAGATGAACCAAATTGTGCAGTTCTTTTACGCTCCAAGTGAAGTAAATGTTGATTTCTTGTGTTGATGTGGTGATGATCTTGACGCTTCGTTAATACAGTGGATGTGTGGATTGTTCCGTTAATTAAATTATGAATATGAAGCATGAGTTTTATATTGATTAATAATATGTTATTTTTACTATGAATATATTTAGTTTTGTCTAGCCAGTTGTGTTGATATAAGTTTTTTATTGCCTTGTTTTGAATAATCTGTAATTCTTTAATTATTGTTTTTGACGACGTGCCCCACAGCTTTATGCCATAGCTCAAATGACTATGAAATAGTGCATAAAAAATTTGTCTTTTGATGGTATTTGGTAATATACTAGCTATTTTTTTGAAGATTCCAGCCATCGTAGCCAACTTTTTACTGAGATGGAATGTGTGAACATTCCATTTTAAATGTGGATCTATCCAAAAGCCTAGATATTTAAATTCAAAAACTTGCTCTAAATACTCATTTGCAACTGTAATATGTAAACTGGGTGATGAATGCCCAACTGTCATATATTTTGTTTTTTTAGTATTTATTGTTAATTTATGGTTAATCATCCACTCATGAATTTTCTCAAGTTCAAAATTCATTACGTCTTGTAATTTGTTATAATTATACGCTTGAAACACTACACAAATGTCATCAACGAATAAATAGAATTCTGCTTCTAAACCAATATCTATCAATGTATAATATAAACAATAACGGACCCAAAATGCTGCCTTGCGGTACCCCGTATTTTACTTTATTTATGCTGCTTTTATTATTTTCTATTTGTATATATTGAGACCAATTGTTTAAATAATCCGCAAACCATTTGCAGGCTAATCCTTTAATACCATACATGTACAATTTTTTTAATAAAATTTTTTGATCGACTGTGTCGAAGGCTTTAGTTAAATCCATGAACACCAGAGATACCAACTTTTTTTTATCCTTTAAATTTTGTACATATGTTATCATATCCACTAACGCCGTTTCGGTATTCGATTTCTTCCTAAACCCATATTGACGTTTGGATAGTAAATTATTTTTTTCTAAATATTCGTATAGTTGGCAATATGCTTCTTTCTCAATTATTTTTGTTATGATTGGTTCTATACAAATAGGTCTGTAGTTATTAAAATCATTTTTACAGCCAGTTTTAAAAATAGGAACCGTTCGTCCAATTTTCAGTATATCTGGGACAACTCCTTCCCTAAATGATTTATTTACTATGATTGCAATATGTTTATATATGTTGTCATTTAGACACTTAAGCATATTAGAGGATAAATTTAGAGAATCTAGAGAGTTTGAGCTATTAAGATTCTTTATGATATTAAATATTGTATATTGATTAACTTTTACAAATTCAAAAGATTTATTTGTTAATAGTTTTAATGAAAATATTTTATTTTCATATTTCTTAGCTAAATTTTCACCCGTTGAGGAAAAATGACAGTTCAGTTCATTAATTTTTTTACATACTTCAATCTCAGACAATCCTTGTATTAACTCTAACTTTTTATCTTTCTTTGTTTTGTTGTGCATCACTTCATATATACATTCCCAAGTTTTATGAGAACTATGAAAGTTTTCTTTAAATTTTTTTTCGAAATAATCTTTTTTAATTCTGCGCATACTAGTTAGGTACATTTTTTTTAGTTCTTTTTTCCTGTAGTCATTTATCCACTTTTTATACCAAAAGTGTTTTGCATTTAATACTAATATTGATTCTTTATCTATCCCGTATTTTGTATTTTTATTATTTTTATTATTAATTTTTATTATACTATAAGAGGCCAAGTCTATTTTATCATGCAATTGTAAAATTAATTCATCAAGAGCTTGTTTACAAGTTTTAGTTTGGTTAATAGCAATCGATTGTTCCTCTAATAGTCGACACAGGAATTTCAGATTTGTTACATTTTTTTTAGTAGTTGTACCAGCACTGTCTTTAAACGTCATAACATTTTTTGCAATTTCAAATATTATAATATTATGATCTAATAAATCTATATTGACATGTGATAAATTAATAATTTCTGTTAAGTTATTAGTGCATATATGATCGATACAAGTTTTTATTATATTTCTAGTTATCACATTTTCATTGCAGTTGTAAAAAGAATTCATGAACATAAAATTTCTATATTGAATCACTTTATTTGTATTTTGTAATGTATTAAAATTAAAATCACCTGTCATATAAGTTGTTTTATTGCAATTAGTTTTTAATATACATTTTTCCAGTTCCGCAATAAAATTTAAAAATAGTGTGTGTCTTGCATTTGGTGACCTGTATACATTTATAACATTAAAAGAAGTTCCATTTTTGACTATATTCATACTTATAAAACTATCATTATCGTTACTATAGGAGTATATTTTAGAAAACGAATATTTTTCATTGATGTAAATGGCACAACCACCACCTGTTTTATTTGGACGACAAGAATATGTTGCTGAGTATCCAGATAAATTAAAAAATTGAACTTCTTCAGATTTAATCCAAGTTTCAGTAACACACACAACATCAATTTGATTATTTAATGTTTTTAAAATGATTTCAATGTCATCAATTTTGTTTTTGATACTTCGCGAATTCATGTATAAAATTTTAAGTGTATTGTTATTGGTGTTTAAGTAAATTTCATTCAGTGTATTATAAAAATTATTGCACCAGTTAGTTACAAATAGGTTAGAGTTACTGTGTTGAGATATCATTTAACGTTTTTATGTATTTTAAATGGATTATTTTACTTTTAGAATCTTTTCTGATCAATACCTTTCCGTTACTAACCCAAGCAAAAGCAATTTTATTTTCCTTTCTTAAATCTCTAGCTCTTTTATATAGATAATTATAGAATTTTGTCAAACATTCATTGATATAAATTGGATGACTGCTATGTCATTAAGAATCATACCAGAGTGAATAAAATTTTTTGTTTTTTTTGCTCTTTATATTTTGTTAATAATGAATTCTTAGAATCTTTTTGTATGAATTTAATTATGATTCCAGGAGCTATCCCTCGTTTACTTTCATTTTCGTCTTTAATTCTACTAATATCTTTGATGTTATGATTGTGAGGTTCCAGTTTCAAACTATTTAGTATATTCGTTCCAATACTAGCTAAGTCTTCATTTTCGGTTATTGGTATTCCGCAAACTTGAATTGAACGACTTAGTTTATCTTGATTATTTCTCCGCATTTTTGTTTCAAGATTGTTTAGTTTGGAATTTACTATATCTAATTCATTATTTAATCTTACATTTTCCTCTAAAAGATTTTGACATATAGTTTTGTAATCATCTATTGTTTTTTTTAAGCACTTCATTTCATTTTCGAGAGATTCGTTTTTTGTGATTAATATGTCAAGTTTGTCCCCTAATTGATTCAGAGTATATTCTTTATTTGCAATGTTTCGTGAATTTACCTCAAATGTAGAGGTGTCAGAGTCATCAACATGTGATTTTGTTGAATCCCAATTACTATTTTGAGAAAATAGTAATGTTGTTCTACGCTTTTCTCGATTCTTTGAACAATTCGTACAAAACCAAAGTGATTTATTATTTTTAATTTCCATGAATTTTTGGTTTGATAGACCAGTGCAATTTTTATGATATATATTATTACACATTCCATCACAAAATAAGTTATTAGTACTATTTATTTTACAAATCTTATGACACTTGTTACAAATTAATGTTGACTTATTATCCGCCATTTTGACTTTTTTGGATCAACATTTATTGGATTCTTTTGGAATGAGATGCATTTATTAGAATTTATTTTTACTTCCTTCGTGAAGTCTGACAAAGATTCCTTTAGTAATGCCATTATTTGTTGATTAGAAGTTATAGCATTATCTGTTAAGGTGAAGAGTGAATCCACTTTGGCAGATGGTAATCTTTGACTAGATGTAACTTCATTTATATTTTTTTTAGCTCATCCATGTTACTTGAGTATCTGTTAATAGGTTCACGATTTAAAGTTTTGAAACCATGCTGAGAGCCCATTTTTAATGTTGACTCTTTTATTCCTGGAAAAATTTCTTCTGATATTTTATTTGTGAGGGTGTCAAAGCAACTCGCCATTTCTTCAAAGCTTTCACTATTTGAATTAAATTATGAAAGCTGCTTAGAAATTAATCCATCCTTATCCTGGTTGAGTAGTGTAATTAAATTTTCCAAATTATCATACATTTTCCGCCGCAAGTAATCAGTATTTTGGCAATCATTATCGATGAAGTACTCCTCAATGAAGATTAAGGTACCAATCTCTGGGGACACCTATATAAACACCATGCAATTTTCTGTTACAAAACGTCTTAGAGAGCACCATTTTTGAGGACTTCTTGAGGATCGTAGGCTGTACAGTTTTCCATATTGCATTTGAATTCCATTTTAATTTTTTATTTTTTATTTAATAATTATTTTATTTGATTATTTATCGACCGACCGTACTACGTAATTATTACTATATTTTTTATATTTGTTACTAATGTAAGTCAGAAATTATGAATTTATGCTGACACAAATACCCAAATAAAAGAAAACTTTCTTTTTGTTTATTTTGTTTTTTGGTTTTCTTTTTTTTTTTTTTTTGTTAGGTGAAGTAATTATAAATATAGGTCAGAAATTATAAAGTTAAATAATTATGCTGACACTACTAATAACCCAAGTAACACCAAATAACTATTAAGTTAAATATCTTCATTACAACGTTGTTATAACGTCGTAAATTTCGAAAAAATAACTTTATAGTGAAAAATATAAAAGTTATAATTTATCCGTCATTACGACTACAATACGACGTCTTATTTTATCAGTTGTCACAAAGTTATTTTATATCTACTTCACAACTTTTTTTACATTTTATAACTTTGACGCGACTATTAAAACTTAAAAGTGTCCGAAATAACGTTATACCGACGATTTGCTTATAACGTCGTAATATCTTATATCTTATAGCTATCTTTTAACTAATTCGTCATATAAAATTTGATATACTAGAGAAAAACGTCAGTTCTTCTACAAGCCAGCTTTTATGTGTACATATTTTGTTTTTATTAAATTAAAAAAATAATAAGTGTTAACTAAAATGGATAAATTATTTCAAATAAAAAAAAACCATTTAAACATTCAACATCATATTATCGAAAAGTCAAAGTTTACTTAAATCAACCTTTAAGTACTAATAACAACAAAAAAGGTAAATACGATAATAAGCTTTATAAAGCCAACAGGATTCGTAAAACTTAATTAATTTAATTTTATAATTACCATCCAGATAATGATTCCATATATCTATCTACCTACCTATCATCTGCACAAGATAACCAATTTCTTTCATCGTCAAATAACTTCAGTTATCGGTATTGTAATGCTGTCAATAAACAATATTTATCGTTTGAAAATAATCAAGAATCTCCTGACCAGTTTGAAGATAATTCATCATCTGATGAACAAGAAGATAAAAATGCTATTGGCACGTCATATTGTGAATCTTCATTAGAGGAAAAAGTGTATAACGATATTTTTATAGAACATTTAAAAATATGGAGCCTAAAACATAGTATTTCACATTGTGCAATTAATGAACTCTTACAACTGCTAAAAACAAATGGTGTGAAAAATCTTTCGAAAGACAGTAGAACATTCTTAAATACACCTAGAGAAGTAAGCATTGTGCCAATGGGCAAGGGAGAATACTGGCATAATGGATTGAAAAATTGTTTGCATAACGTACTTGAAAAAATTGATATTTTGCCTAATTACGTTTCCTTAACATTCAATATGGACGGCTTGCCAGTATATCGTAGCTCCAAATGTGAATTATGGCCTATTTTGGGGTTAGTTGATAATATACCAGATATTCCACCTATTATAATTGGCGTTTATTGTGGACAAAGCAAACCTGAAAGCGCTAAGATATTTTTAACTCCATTTGTAAATGAACGAAAAGAATTGCTTCAAAGTAAACTTAAAGTGGGAAAATACCTGCTCGAAATTAAAATCAAGTGCTTTATTTGCGACACACCAGCTCGGTCTTTCGTGAAAGGTATTAATGACAAACATAATTATTATATGTATTATCTTTTGATGTAATTATATATATATATATATATATATATTTTATAGGTACGGTTTCTTGCAACCACTATCATGGATGCACCAAATGCATTGCAATTGGAGAATATTATAATGATGGACGCCATATGAGCTTTCCTCGAATTCATTTGCCACTACGAACAGATGACTCGTTCCGTGAAAGGATTGATCCAGATCATCATAAGGACGACTCACCTCTACCTCTAGAGGAACTACCCATAGATCTAATAAAAGATTTTCCAGTTGCTGACTCATTACATTTGATCGATCTCGGAATTACTAAACGATGTCTTGTTGGTTGGGTACATGGCAGTTTTAATTTTCGTACAAAGTGGTCTGCCAGACAAATAGAAGATATGTCTACCTTGTTAGAAAACTTTAATCTAGTTAAACCCAGAGAATTACACAGAGCTGTTAGAAAACTTGACTCATTGCGATTTTGGAAAGGTCTGGAATTTCGTACGTTTTTGTTGTACGTTGGTCCGGTTGTGCTTAAAAATTTTCTACCAGCAGATGTATATTTCCATTTTTTAAGTCTTTCGTGTGCTATTACAATTTGTTCATGTAAAGCATATTTACCTTACCTGCAAGTTGCCGAAGAAATTCTGAAAGATTACATTGAGAATTTTATTAATATATATGGTATTGACTCTGTGAGCAGCAATGTACATAATCTTTGCCACTTAATAGAAGATGTTAAAAACTTAGGATATCTGCCATCCATAAGTGCATATCCGTTTGAAAGTCTTCTGTTTAAAATAAAAAAATTGCTTCGAACTGGTAACCGCCCACTAGCTCAAGTTGCAAAACGTTTGAATGAATTAGCTCACATTAATTTTTCAAAAAAAAAATATAATGATTGGCCATTTGTTAAAAAGGAATCTACAGTCAAAGTACATGATCTTTCAATATGTGATAGAATTTTCTATGAATTGCACTTGAAGGATGGATTTACTTTAACTAGTGAACCTAGAGACAAATGGTTTATGACAAAGAAAAACGAAATTGTAGAAATGGTAAATGCGACATATGTGAGACAAAACTTGCACATATATGGAAAAGAAGAAAAAAAAAAATCCTGCTTTTTCGATCGACCTTTTAAATCATCAAGAATAAATATTTTCGTGTCATCTACTGAAACAAATCCACCAAGACTCTATTATATAGGAGAAATAAAATGTAAATTATTTGCACTACCCTACAATAACGAAACTGTTTTTATACCAATAATTCACACAATTGATATTAATTTGTAAATTATTACAAAAAAGATAATTTTTAATTTATTTCAAAAGTTAGTTTTTATTTTCCTTTCTTTTTTTTCTACATGAATTCATTTTTATTTATTTTTACGAATAATAAACTTTGTTGTTTTAAATTTCAAAGTAATTAAATTTTTTTATATTATCTAAATTTAAATAAAATATAAAAATATATATCTGCAAAAAAACTAAATTACATATCTACATAAATATTACACGAATTATTATCAGTCAGTAAATTCAATATAATACAATATTAAATAAAAAAAAAAAATTAGTTTTATGTATTTTTATTTGTTAACCCACAGCCTATATAAAAATAAACTTAAAATTATTGTGTACGAACTTAAATTTCTATTTACGATTAAAGCACATTCATCGCTAAAAAACAAAAAAAAATAAATAATTACCATCTTATTTTTGAATAAGTAAAAAACTTACAGAACTTTAAAGTATTTTTATTTTGATTTGTATCATATTTTATAGGAAATCTTTTTTTTTGTCAATATTACGTGTCTGCTTGTGTTCTAGTTGATTACATCTACTTTCTCGGTATTTTAGTATGTTTATTTTTAAAAAATCTTCCATGATATGTATATTAACTTTCGTATCAGCACAGTTAACAACTTGGTATATCATGTCGAAAATTAGCTTGAGACGGATAAAGGCATGCTTAGCTTTCTTTTTAGATGATCCTGTCCAAGTGTATTCCATCAACAATTTCCTATCGAAGAGCCAATCTATTAGTCTATAGGAAACTTTTTTTCCGTCTAAATTTCCTGTAGTGCCGGTCATCCGTTGAAGTTCACTAATCTACAAGAAATTAAAAATATATATGTATTAAACAATAAGGTCACTTTACATAGATAATTACAATTTTTTTTTTGAAGCTCTCGTCCATTAATTTAAGCTCCAACTGTTCTACCTGCTCGATTTCAGTTAGAGGGAATGGAAATGCTTGGAGTATATCAGGCAAAGCTACATTATTTTCTACCTTGTTGCAATTTTTGAGTAAATCAATAATTTTGTCCAGCTTTACATTCATTTGGCAACTTAAAATTTCCAATTTTTCTAATCGTTGTTCAACTAGATAAAGAGAAATTTTTTAATTTTATTAAAATATTCACAATTAAGCTATGTATGTATCTATGCATGTAGGACTTACAATATGAGAAATCCAAATTAAATGTTTGATTATTCTCATTACAGCTTTGAGGTTCTTGAAATAAAAATTCAGATGGCTGTGGCTGTCCTGGAGGATCCAAATATATGTCTTGAGTGTATATCTCTTGTGGACTGTTGTGCAGCTGCAAATTATCATTATTATTATTTATAGTCATCATATCATTTTTTTCAAATAAATCATCGTAATTATTTATTTGTGATGCTTTTGATTGAACTACATATTTTTTGCTTCTAGAGCTGCTAAACATTTTTTGTTCTGCTTCTGAATTGCTGCAATCTAGTAGTTGTTTTTCTATTTCGACAGCTTCTGTATAGGAAGTTATATTTGTTCGTTTTACCACACATGGGAATTTATCCCATGTAATCTCCGGCATACTATTTCCATCCTTTCTTAATTTTGACAACATGGATTTACAAGGTGGCCAAGACAATGTTCCATTTGTTACCCACTTGTGAGGTACAGTTGTCAATAAAAATTGTCCATTTTCAATTTTTTGAATAATTTTAAAAACCATTTTATATTTTTTTTATAGTCACACACAAAAATATTAATTATAAATCTTACTTTAGAACAATTTGTTATGGTTGAGAGTGATTATAATTTTTTTTGTTAAATTATTATCTGTCATTTTTATTCAGAGATGCAAACTTAATGTGTTTTCGATTTCAGAGTCATAATACAAAATTTGGTTGAAGTCAACTTTCTTCCCATTTTTCATGAATATTTCTCAGCAAGAGTAGCCGGAGACAATTTGTAGACGCCAAAAACTTCGGCGGTGACTTTTATTATTAGGACAAATTACCTCAGCTAATATAATAAGTTTTTTTTAAATTAAAGCGTTAAAAACATTTGACATTAAAAATTTGGCATCCAGCAAAAGCTGTGCCATCCTGCCACTACAAAACTAATAAATTATGTCAGCTTGTTTATGAGAAAGTTCTTCCCATTTTTCATGAATATTTCTCAGCAAGAGTAGCCGGAGACAATTTGTAGACGCCAAAAACTTCGGCGGTGCACTTTTATTATTAGGACAAAATACCTCAGCTAATATAATAAGTTTTTTTTAAATTAAAGCGTTAAAAACATTTGACATTAAAAATTTGGCATCCAGCAAAAGCTGTGCCATCCTGCCACTACAAGACTAATAAATTATGTCAGCTTGTTTATGAGAAAGTTCTTCCCATTTTTCATGAATATTTCTCAGCAAGAGTAGCCGGAGACAATTTGTAGACGCCAAAAACTTCGGCGGTGCACTTTTATTATTAGGACAAAATACCTCAGCTAATATAATAAGTTTTTTTTAAATTAAAGCGTTAAAAACATTTGACATTAAAAATTTGGCATCCAGCAAAAGCTGTGCCATCCTGCCACTACAAAACTAATAAATTATGTCAGCTTGTTTATGAGAAAGTTCTTCCCATTTTTCATGAATATTTCTCAGCAAGAGTAGCCGGAGACAATTTGTAGACGCCAAAAACTTCGGCGGTGACTCTTATTATTAGGACAAATTACCTCAGCTAATATAATAAGTTTTTTTTAAATTAAAGCGTTAAAAACATTTGACATTAAAAATTTGGCATCCAGCAAAAGCTGTGCCATCCTGCCACTACAAAACTAATAAATTATGTCAGCTTGTTTATGAGAAAGTTCTTCCCATTTTTCATGAATATTTCTCAGTAAGAGTAGCCGGAGACAATTTGTAGACGCCAAAAACTTCGGCGGTGACTTTTATTATTAGGACAAAATACCTCAGCTAATATAATAAGTTTTTTTTAAATTAAAGCGTTAAAAACAATTGACATTAAAAATTTGGCATCCAGCAAAAGCTGTGCCATCCTGCCACTACAAAACTAATAAATTATGTCAGCTTGTTCATGAGAGAGTTCTTCCCATTTTTCATGAATATTTCTCATAATTTAGTTTTCATTTCACAAACTGTCAAGAAATTTTTCATTCGATTTAAAGGACCAGCTTACATCTCTGTATTTGAAATCCGTTTTTATATAATGACGTTCTTTTGATAACTTTTTGGTTATTTATTGGTCATTTTTAGGATATTTTAACTTCACCATTTTATATATGGCGAAAATTATTATTGCAAAATATATTTTGTATGAGAAAATAAATTTTTTTTTTTAGCTTCTAATCCCAAATTTAATACTAACGCGAGAAAATTGCATTCATTATTTTAATAAAGGGATTTGTTTAAAAACATTTTAATTGAATCTGAGCAAATAATAAAAAATAACAAGAAAAAATATATTTATTTTAATATTAAAAAATTTTAAATTTGAACAAATTTTAAGGCCCATAAATTTTTAGTTCAATAAAATGTTTATTTTCTCGAAAAATCTTTAATCGTTTGCAAAAAGATGTCATATATTGCACAATTTTCGTGAAAATATTTACAATAATTATAATTTATAATAATATATTCATATTTATAAAATTATAATATATTAGCATATTTATAATTTAATTATAGTGAGAGAAAAAAGGACAACATTATTGTTAAAATATTTTAGAAATAAAAGTTTTTTTTTCGTTAAAAAATAAATACATACACTGTATATAATAATCTATCTATCTCTTTTATTCTAATTTGGTCGTTTCATAGTCGGTTGAGTAGTCGGATAATAGTTATTTTCACTACGGTACGACTCAACAATCATTCCCCAATAACGTAATAATGACGTTGTCTCAAAGTTATTTCAACGTCATTTAGCCGAGCAGTAGTTATTTAGCCAACGATAGTACGACGTTGTTACAACCTATTTGTGTTACTTGGGAACGTATTAATATAAAAAACAATATAATTTTAACCGTAACACGTCTTTGCATGGGGAATATTGAATTGGAATTGTACTTACAATGTTTTAATAGAACATTTTAATTTTGCAGAATTAACTTAAATAATTTTATTTAATTCTGAATATTTATTTTATCTTTGAATTCATTTTATATACTTATTATAATGTGTGAATATAACATTTTGTTTAGTCCGACTGAACTTAAAGACTGCTCTCGACAAGAAGAAAGTGAAAATTTTTGATTTTTTCTTAAACAATTCCTCTTTAGAATTTCGGTTGATAAAGAAGAAAAATTCATAACTTACATACTTCGTCACTTAAAAAGTTTTTCTTTTGCAACTCTAGACACAGATTTTTCATACTCGAAATCTTCTTTTTTTTTCTTTTGAAGTTTCTCTTTAACGAGGCAACTTTCTTTATTTCGGCTTTGCCTAACTCATGAAGTTGGCTTTATCTTTTGTGTTTGATATATGTTTTTAATTATACTGGCATTTTGATTTGAGAGAGTAGTAAGTTTTGAAGCAGTTGAATCAGCATATGAACATAAAAGAAGTTTTTTGGGAATATGTATTGGGGACATTTCATTTCTCTTTTGAAGTTGATATATTTTATATAGTTATAAAACAAGTTGAATTTATTTTTTATTAGAATAATGCAGATTTTCATTCGAAAACATATATTTACTTACCATCGGTTCCTCTGTCATTATCGTATCATAAACAAGATTTATTGAGTCTGTTTCAGTTCAGATTCATCAATAATTAGCTAAGATATATTTAATAATTTTTGTTAACTTCATTACATTTACAAATTTCAATAATTTACTTACGGTAGGTTTTTAATGAATAATTGTATCATTATTTTTTGGTATGGAATTCGGTGGAATATGAAACTTTTCATTTCCTATCCTTGTTTTTATTGCAAAGTGGTTAGAGCATATTTTACTATGCCCCATAATTTAATTAATACATGTTTTCTCAATAAAATCTAGCTTTTTTTTAACGTAACATTATAAAGTATCTTCTTTCGTATCAAACATAAAATTATTAAAATTAATAAACCAAAACATTATAAAAAAAGAAGATAAATTAACAATTCATATTATATTTACTAAGCCTAAAAACAAAACATTTCACATTTAAATTTTCTTATTTTTCATCGAGAAAACAAATAAACAAAAAGAAAATAAAATATTTGATATAAAAAATACACGTTTTTACCTTTTTATATTTAAAATTAACTAATCTGATCTAAGTCTGTCATCAATGCATTAAGAGTGGTATACTTTTTGTCGTGTTTTGTTTTAATTTCATATATGTAAATTTGTATAAACAACCAAACTGGTGCACACGATGCAGGAAAACGAGCATCTAGGGCAGTAAAACATTTGAAACATATATCAATGGCCCTGATAGGGTTGTCCACATTGTAAATGTAATCATCTATTACAACATACGATTGTTTAATTGAAGCTGAAATAAAAAAAAGTTAGTTACTCGATATCCTGAAACTTTTAATAACTAATTACAAAAAGAATCTGCAACAACAGCGACAAAAGGCTGCAAAGTATCCTTATTTAGCTGACAAAGCTTCCGATGCTCTTCAATTTTTTCTTTTAAAGCCCTTGAATCCTTAAATTAAATTAAATTAACTTATTTACGATCATAACATTATCCACAATACAACTTACATTAATTAATACTATAAAGGAATCTTGAACCTCTTGAGTGGTAAGTTTTAGTCGCTTACTTCCGATTGTCTTTGTTGAAATGTATACACATGAAGATAGCAATTGTGAAAGAATTAAAAATCCACATATATTGCTATCCTGGCAGTTCTTTATTAAACATATATCCAACAATTTTGGTTTCTTGCTTTTAGCATAAGTTATAATTTTTTTATTAATATCTTCCCATTTAGCAAAAAGTTTATTACTTTTGTTTAATTGTAATATCTCAAAATCTTCTAATAGCAAATTATAGCCTCTATCTGTTTTTAGTATCGGATATTTTCTAAAATATTGCTGAATAGTTACTTTCATATCCGTACAAAAAATTATTTCCATTCGAAGCGTGTGCGTTTCTATCCAATATTTCCTAAGAGTATCCCATGGTTCATAATTTTGTTGCAAAAATGCATCTTTTTCATAAATATCTTTTTATATCAAAATATCTTTATCTTAATATATCAAAATTTCTAGGATATATTTTATTATTTTCTCTAGATGGTTGGATTTGTCTTAACTTTTTTTTTAACTGTGAATAAGCTTCGTATAACATACCAGTTGGACCAGTTGTCTGCTTTATCTCACGATCGTTTTTATATGGGATGAAGTATAACTCACTCTTTTCATTCTTGAAGTTGCTACTAATGCAACTAGCTAAAATAATAAATCTGGATAAATTTATTTTGAATTCAGTTTCGCTTCCGACTGACTCAAATTCTTGTTGTATAATAAGATTTGCCAATTTATGGCGATGATATCGGTCCAAAATTTGGTTTTTTTCATAAAATCTTTTTATGAGAAGTCCGTCGAGGCAATTTAAATAATGAGAAATTGAATATTTGATAATATTTTCAGTTCGATTTAAAGGAACTGAAATAATTGAATTATCTAAAATAAATTCGGACTGTGATTCCAGTGATGTAACAGCTGTATCTAAAAACTAATCAAAAATATATATATAATATTTCAATATTGGTGATATATTTGTGAATATGCAATACCTCATTTATATTTGAAGTGGAAAATTTTGTTTGGAAAGAACTCGATGATGGAATTGAAAAACTTGAACTTGAAGGGTTCGACAAAGTTGCTGCAGTTGAGTTCGTCTAGAAATAATTATTTTTTATTTAACTCATTGTTAAACTTAATTTAATCAAACAAACCTCATTTAAAAATATTTTTCTGTATGCAATCCAAAATTTTTGTCTTGGACCTGCTTTAGTTATTACTGTTACTAAAGTTTCGTAATGCAAATTCTCAAATGATTCCTTATCGAATTCCTGTTCTGTATAAATATAAATAAGTATACTTATAATATATATTTGACATACCAATTCTGTATGACAGTCGTTATTATTTCACAAGTATAACTGTTTAACTAATTTAAAAATTATTACCAATGACTTTTTGTAAATGTTCCAACATATTCATTTCACTCAACTTTTCTTCCAGGTAAACTTTATTCATTCTCGTAGTTTTGTTGTTTTTTTTTTGTGATATAAAAATAAGTAGGTATATTTCAGTGGAAATAAAAATATATAAATATGGTATCCACTTATTTTAAATAAATTTCTATGATGAAAAATTAGTCCTAACTTGAATATTTTTAAAAGAAAATGTGAGAAGTATCAAGTATAGGTAGGTATATTTGAAAATGATGTTCACACACTTATTTAACTTATTTCAAACTTAACTTTAATGTAACTGAAAATATTTAATGTATATCAGCTTAGTCTAAATAAATTAAAGCATAAAAATATAAGCTTTTATTTTTTAATTTTTAAATAACGTTCACTTTTATTAATTTCTTATTTTGTAATTAACTGCTGCCAGAATATTTATATAATAATATTGTATTTGAATATATGTGTATTTAAATATATGTATTTGAAAACAAGTCGAAAATGCTTTCAGAAAATTAAAATTCGTTTTCTCTCGTTTTTCCCATCTCCACAACCAACCTAAAGTTGGATTAAAATCCTTGTCCATTTGCACAGAAAATTTCTTTGCTTTTTGAATTATAACTGTTGTTGATACGATATAGAGTTGGGCAAAATGGTTCTTTTCAAGAGCTCGAGTTATACGAATCAGTGACTCGTTCAAAAAGAATCATTAGCTTAACAGTAGAAATAGTACGATATGGTACTAGTACCAGTGCGATAATTATAATATTTTGTATATTGTATTACAAAAGTTTGGTGAATTAAATACAATATGCATTTGTATTTTGCAGTTAAATATTGTAACTTTATGTAGTTAAATATTGTTAATTCATTACGAATCACTTAAATTGTAAAATAATGAAAATATTTAGCAGCAAATTAAAAATAAACAAGATGTTCTATAATTTAGGGTTTTTTTTATTATAGTTTGACGGAAAAGTCAATTCTTTTATCTCCTGATATTTGTGGTTCTGTTTCTCTTATCTTATTATAAATTTTCAATGCCGTTTGCTTAATACCTTGTCCATCAATTGGGATTCGTTTTTGAGAACAATCCTCCATCCAAATTATAAGCGCTTTCTCCTAATAATTATAGAAAATTTCTCTATAATTATCTCTTGTGTATGATGATGTGTGAACACTCACACTTGTACCAGCAGTGACGGTTTTTCATTATCTTTTGAGTTTCTTCATTTTTTTTTATAGTTCTTACTGTAGATTTTTTAAGTTAAAAAATTTGCCTACAGATGGGGCCCCTTCTCCTTTGGCAAGTGTACCTACCACTTTAATTTTTTCTTCTAAAGAAATAGTTTTTCTTTTTTTTTTTTGTGCTTTATCTGACATTTTGGATTCGCTAAAATATTGTTTATAAGAATAGTTTTGCTCATATAAATAGTAAATGCATTAAAAGTTTTAAATTACTGTTTTCAAATTAAGAAAATTTAAAAATTTTTAGGTTCCAATTTTTGCAGACAATTTTATACAAAGTTTGATTACAAATAAACACCATCTAAACACAAATTTTATTTTTTATTTAGATTACATTAAGCCTTTAAGAGCATCAAAAGCAAACTGAAATCTTATAGTTTTTCTAATATGTACTACTTACTAGATCCCCTCCGTGGGCTAATAGTTTGGACCACAGAAATGTGTTTCAATTACGATGAGGGGCATAAAATATAACTAAAAAAATAGCAAAATATTATATATCTGTGGTTTTTTTTTAAAACTGGATAACTCAATTTTTGTCATTTTTTTCTAGAGCGATTTGAATGTATTTTTATGTATATTTTTGTTCTATTAAAAATAATTATTATTAATAACTATGCAGAAAAGTTCAAAATAAAAAGGTATTCAAGTTCTAAAAGTCAAATTTCATATTTTTTATTAATAAACTATATTATTTTATATGAATTACATAAATTATATTTTTACGTTTGTTCAATTTTTATTCGAAAAAACTAGATAAGTGCAGTTATCAAGTTATGTTAAAACAAAATATACGTATTCGTCTTAGTTCATTTTTCAACTAAAGTGGTTATCTGCACTTAACTACTTATGTAAATATTAGAAAAAAATTAAAACAAAGAAAAATTGTAATATATGTAATCAAAAGCCTGTAAGTGGTAAAGAATAAATTCCGGAAATGAATAAAAAAGTCAACTGTTTTAAATTTATATAGCTACTGAATTCAGTTTTTTTATTTTGTTTAAATTAAAATTACAGTTCGGTATGAAGAAAAAAAAAAAGAAAAGAAAAATATAACATATAATTAAAAAAAATTAAATAAATTCAACAAAAACATAAATATTTAAATTAAAAATTTGTTAATTTTCTTCGTCAGAAGCATCATAGAAAAAGTCCGGTGTTGAAACATCTGTGCATAGCTTAGAATAAAATTCGTGAAATATTTGTGGTATCAAATGAAACATACTTAGAATATCCTTCTTCTTTTCTTGTGAAATAGTATTAGGTGTGTTTCTCAAGAGTTTTACCTGATCTGTGTTACAACGCGACCTTCCTTTCATCATGTTTGCAGAAATATATTCGGACTCGTAATGTGTTTTATATTCCATTTCACCAAAATTTTGTTTTGTATATTTTATGTTTCTTATGTTTTTCCATTCTACTTTTTGATTTAAAATATTTTTGTTATTTTTTTTGAAAATTGTTTTCGAAATAGTTTTGAAGTCGAAAATGTCATTATTTGTAATTTCAAACACAGTAAATGGATTTTTTCTACGACATGTTCGAACAAGTTGTTGCTAGTCATATGGGTGCCATATACATCCATTATAATATTTTTTTGCTCTTTCTATTACGGCATGGTCACTGTCACATTCAAGGTGAGTATGCCCAGGTTCTAAAAACTTATGTTCTAGAATTTCAAAATTATTATTTTTTTCCATCAATAAATTGAACATGGTCCATATGATGAAATTCCTGTTTTGACCTGGACAAGTGTCGGAATATAATATAATATGTTTTTTAAAATTGCTTTTGTTTATTTCTAAAAATTTCCAAAGGCACGAAGCTATCTCATTTGGTCCCCGACCACTCACGCTCTCATCCCACATAAAACAAGATGTTTCGCCTGTGGAGCAATTTCTAATTGTTAAGTTAAATGTCCACAATGACCTTTTATAGAACGCAATCGACGACTTTAACAATGGTGTGGGTAAACATTGCTGCAAATCAAAACACAAAACCGTTTTAGTTGAATCTATTTTGTCTAATCTTTTGTTAGCATAGGCAATCTCAGCTAAATCTTGATGTAATTTTTTTTCTTCTTCAAGTTTATCTTTTTTCAAAGAATCTGTTTCAGCTTTAATTTTTAGGAGAAACATATCGCATTTGGAACATGTATCAATAGCCGGGGATTTGAATTTTAAATTGTGGGTTTTAAAAATATTTCTATACGTTGTGTATGAAACATTATGTCCATGTTTTTCTATATAGAGATTGTACATTGTTTGCAACGTTAGTCCTGGATTTAAATATTTCTTATTAGTATGGGCACGACCATAATGAGAAACATAAGCTGGAAATGATTTGATGTGATTGTTTATATCGTACTTGATATTTTCATTTAGTTTGGATTTTCCTTTCGCACATTTTCCTCTGCGGTCTATCATCACAGTTTGATTTTGCATTTTTTTTATCAGTTCATTAATAAATCCTTTGCTTTCATCGAAAATAGATAAGAAACATGATTTACATATTTTTACTCGTTTATGGTCAATATCGACATAATATTCTGCGGTAATTTGTCTATTTTTGCAGGGATTTCTTACATTTGTTGCACATTTTTTATGTGTAATTATTATTAGTTTCTGTAAATATCCTTGGCGTAATGGATATGATCCCAAACTCCAATAATCCTGAAAAAGTTGTTTTTGATTTTCAACTGCAACTTTTTCGTTACACTTATTTCGGCAGTTCTTCAATATTTTAAATAATCTGGCTGGTATGATTTTTTTGCTGTGTGAAGATATATACGTTTGTCCAGAATTTTTTTTATGTTTTGCCTCATTTCTGAGTAATGTTTTAGATTTTTTTTTTAAAGCGGATTTATTCACTGCATCAATTTCAGTATTATTTGTTTCTGATGTACTACTAGATATATTTGATAAGTTGAAGCCGCTAAAATTTTCATTTTCTTTGTTGTTTGTGTTACTCAAAATGGAACAAGTGTCGTTATCAGAAAAAAGAGATGGAGATCCTCCACGTAAATTTTTTTCTTTAGAAATAACTAAGAATATTATATTCAGTATTGAATGATTATCAAATTTTAAGATATTTGATTTTTCTTGCTTACCTATATTTGAAAGTTTTTTTTCTTGTTTTAAACACATTGAATTTACACTCTTTGGAAAAAAATGTGAGGATGAAACGATTTCTTTTTAATTTTTATCGGTAAAATAAAGTAAGTTATTTTTATTTTGCGGTTTGTAAATGTGAAACACTTACCTGTGTTGGATATATCTATAATTTCAACTGGTGCATTTTCAATTATTTCACAAAATTGCGATTCTTCTTGACCAAACAATTCAATGTAAAGTTCTTCCATTATAATAATTAAAATTTAAAACAACAAAACTTAACAAGTTGCAGTCTTAACAAAATCACTTTTTATATTAAATTAACAAAGCCAACTACGAAATATCTTAAAATCTTTTTTAACATAACTGAATAACTGTATTTATTTCTTGTTTAACCCATTAACAACGGGTACGAGAACCCGTTGTCAGAATTTAATAATTTTTTAACAGTGGTATATTTTTAGTTCCAGATACTCAAATTTAAAATTTCGTGGGGCTGTAGTTCCTATATTCTGAGATCTAGCCTGTACTTTATATAGTACAACCGTTGTGAGAAGTAAAAAAAAAATTAAAATTTTAAAAATGAAAAATAATATTAATTTTTTTGTTTATATTTTTTTGTTTGGTTTACTAAATTTTCTTACATTATTTTTTTATATTATAATTAAATTAGTTATGGTAACTTTGAAAGCAGTTTCTTTTTATACACAATGTTTTTAGGCAAATTTTGCAACTATACATGCTTCTGTTATGACATACCACACAACGGAGTTGAGATTTTAATTTTATTGGAACATGGTGATTTATTTCCTTTTCTACTTGAGATGATGGATTCCTTTTTTTCTCATATTTTCTTGCTTTTGCTTCTTGCAAAATTTTTCGCACAATAAACCTGCGGAAGTTAAGTTGGGTGTTATATTGCTCATTTTTGTTCGAAAGCAAATAAAGTTTCCACGCATTAACCATTGCAAGATCAATGATGTAGGTAAAAATAACCCACCACCATTTCTTTCCCTTTATCGAAATTCTGTACGTATTTATGTTTTGGTCCACGTTATCTACGCCTCCCATATGCGCATTGTAAGTAGTATATACGTGTGGCTGCTCTACTGGCATTTTTTTATGAGCTAGTTTAGACCAGCGCTTGACATAATTAATTGGTGTTATATGATCAAAATTTGTTATGATTCTGCAAACACTATTGTCCATCCATTGCACAGCTAATAAATCATTTGTTAAATCATATCTGCAATTTAACTGATGAATAAAAACTGAAAAATTGAATAATTATCACTATTACCTATAATCAAATGTTCCACGAGGTTTGGTTTTAAAAGTTTTATTTTTTTCCAAAGGACAACCTTGAAGTCGGTTTTCTCGAATAGTACCTGTGGCATTAAATTTCATTTCCTTTAAAACTTTCATTAAGGCATGTGTCGTAAAGAAGTTATCAAAAAAAACATTATGCTGACTTGGCTGTGGTATTTTTACTAAGAAATCTGTTACAACTTTTGCACCTAGAGGAATTAATCGCTCATCATTTTCATTTTTCCCGCAATATATATCAAAGTCATAGCAAAATCCATTTGAGCTAGATAACATCCAGTTCTTATAGCCAAATCGGACAGGTTTACCTCTGATAAATTGTTTGGCTGAATGTTTCCCAAAATATTCTATCATAGATTCATCAATAGATAGATTTGTGTGGAAATATCCAAATTGTAGAAAACTATCTCTCACCATATTCATCAGTGGTCTTACTTTATACATTTTGTCAGATGATAAATGAATTTTTCCATTATCTGCCAAATGTAAATACCGTTTAATTGAGAGATATCGATCGCGGCTCATTGCTTGGCTTATTAAATCTATTCCTAAGTCTTCATCTAGAGACCAATAATGATATTCTGAAGGTAATCTATGGTAACCAGTAAATATCAATATGGCGATAAATACTCTCATTTCATCAATGTCAATTTTAAATTTTTGATCATTTTTTACTGCTGATGCATACATCATGCTCTGGTCACAAATATGTTGTAAAATTGAATCTGATAATATCATTTCAAATATAGTAATTGGCGTACAATCTGATATTTTTTCCAAGACACTGGGGAGTTTTTCTGAGAATGAAGTACTTTGAGTGAAAGTTTCGTAAACAGGATTTTTCTTCCACCATTTACATTTTTTATTAACTATTAAAAACATGAAACACAACGAAAAAAATAAGGCAGAAAGAAGAAATAAATAAACATGCAATATGCTACAGTAAAATATCAAAAATTAAAAATAACAGAATATAAATTAAATAGCTAACAGGAAAGAAAATTTAAGTAAGCTCAGATAAAAATCTGCTAAATACTAGTATAAAATGTAAGTTTGATAAACAGTTACAAAAATTACCAGCCAAATATTGGTCGTAAACAGAGGCTCTAGCTTCATTTGTACACGGAATTGAACTTGGTCCAGCTCTATTTAACAAACTTTCTTTATAGTTTTCATTTTCTTCATGAATATCTAATTCAACAGTACCAGGAATATCTCTTGGCATGTTGTTTTCAAAAATATTTTGTTCATCTATTTCTTCAGAATCTGTTAAAACATCTAAATCTGGTGGAATAATATTTACAAAAATTTCTTCAGAATCATTATTTTCATAACTATCATCTTGCAGAAGAGCTTCAATTGCTTCCTCAAGGCCTTTAAACTGATTTTTTCCATAAAAAAGTTTTTTGTTTTCATTTGATTGCTTTGACATATTCTTAAAAAAAAGAAAAAAAATTTTTTTTTTTGTATACATATTTAACGGTTGTACTTTTTATAGTACACCCAACTTCATTGACGAAAAAAACAAGTAAAATAATGGAATTTTTCCTTTTATAAACTTACATTGATTTTGATTATCTTTATTTATCAAATTTAATTTATTTTGCAAAATAATAATGCTATAATTAATTTTTTTTTATTATTTTTAAAAAACACGTCCACTTTTACACAAACTTTAAAAATCACACTTTTTCTACGTCAAAAAAATGACATTTATCTGAAGTTAAACCAGTATTGCCGCATATAATTTTATTTTGTATATTTTTAACTTTATTTTAACGCAAATTTTTCCCAAAAATTCACAATGGTTTAGTCACTATAACTTAAAACGTGACACCTATTTTGCTGTACTATATATAGTACAACCGTTGTTAATGGGTTAAACAAGATAACTCAAACACTAATACAAAAATATGTATAACAAAAAGGGATAAGTAAAGTTGTTTCATTTTTATATTGTTTCAAAATTTCGAAATCGGAACAAAACTTTTTGCTCAAAAGTAGCTAACTTGACATATCTACATTTGATGTTTTGTTTTGTTACATTTTGAAGAAATTATGATATTTAAAAGTGGATAAGTCTAGTTGTACAGTTTTATTGAAAATATTTCAAAAATTGTTACATAGTTATCATGTTTATACGCAAATTTTTTCGAAAATTAAGTATTATTATTAAATTTTTATTTTTTGATTAGGAAGAGTGTAAAATTTTAAGTAATATTGCATTCATAATTAAATTTTGGTAAAAATTGAGTTATCCAGTTTTAAAAAAAAACCACAGATATATAAAATTTATAAATTAATAATTAATACTGTATAACTAAAAATCTTATCTATATCAATATATATACCAATACTCACATATCTCATACAACACAATAAAAATAACACAATAATTAAATAAACACTAATAATAATTACACAATTGTCAACAACTGACAAAAGTATGTAACATGACGTACCCAGTAAACAGAGTAACGTTAAGTATCTTAACGTCGAAGATGGATAAAATCGCAGCGACAACTTGAAGAAAATATGACGTTGTCTTACCACGTAGGCGCAGATAGAGTTATCAAAGTGGTTACAGTAGGCCAATCCCCTACTTAGACAGTATAAACAGATTAAAGTTGAAATTAGACACTGCCTTGGAAGTTTAACAGCTAGAAATCGAGTACGATGGAAATGTCAAATGGAATCCTATGCTCCCAAGAGGAGTAGGGGGGGGGGAAAATACTTACTAGGTAGACGAGACCTAGTAAGTATTTTTTTCCATATTAAAAAAAAATAGAAATTATGATGTTGCATTTGCATGTTTGTATGTAAAACAAAATTATTAATGACGCAACAAAAATTATGTGTACATTTTTTGTACAAATTTGCATGCCCATTTTTGTACATCCATACATATGCGTAAATGTTATTAAAAAAAAATCATCTTGTTTCTTAAAAAATTTTTTTTGTGGAATTCAGATTGTTTTAAATCAAATTGAATCATTTTTTTCAAATCGCGTTATTTCGAATACGCGAAAAAAAAATTCGCGTAAAAAGGGAATTAAGTGTATGTATATTACATTTTCAATTTGAATAACAATGTACAACAATGTATAACATTTTTAATATGAAATTTTATTATAGCAAAAAAAATTAAAATATCAACTTCAGTACCAAATTCAAAATAAATATATAGATAATATATTTAATATTATTTAAAACAAAAATACAAAATTTTTTTTTGCTATAGCTTAAAAATAAAAATATTTAATAATAAACTGAACATAAAATTAAATAATCCATTTAAAACAAAAATATTTAGTAACAAAAAGACATTAACCCATTTGGTCCCGCGCCACTTTTTTTGCTCAAAATAACGAATAACTTTCATTTTCTTACAGAAAACTCAATCAAAAACAAAGTCTATACTTTTTTTTTTATTGCACTTTCAATAATTTTTTGGAAAAGAGGATGAGAGATTTCCATCAAATTGGTACAATGGGAACATAAGGACAAAAAAAAATTTGATTATTAAAAATAAGTAAATACTCTTTCCCATAATTTTTTTATTTCATTTTATTTTCTTATAATGAAAGGAACAAAACTTCAACTAAAATAACTTTAAATTAACAAATAACTTCAATTACAACAAAATAATAAATTAACTAAACGGAAATAAGAGAAAATGAACACGTTTTTAGTTTTTTTTCATGAAATTGTATGAAACATTGTCTTTCTATACAGAGTGTAATATTGCACTTTATCTAACTCCATCTTGCTCTCTGGTGACACACTGCACAACGCAATTGTTTCGTAATTTTTTTTTGGATAATGACCACCTTGGTCATTCCTAAGACTATTTGGGACATTTCTTGACTGTTTGGAGACCTGACTTTTTGGAAAAGTTCTTAAATAGTGCCTTGTAATATTTCTAATAAAGCTGAGTAAATCCATTTTTTCATTACCAACTAAATATACTTTCCACGCATTTACGACTACAACATTTAAAGAATGTGTCCAAAGAGGTCACCACCACTTCTTGCCTCTGATGGAAATTCGACAGTTATTTAACAAATAACTATTTTTTTACAAATCAACACCATCCGCTATAATTGCTAAAAAGGCGAGGTTGTTGAATATTAATTTTTTCTTTATAATTAAAACGTATGGGCTTTCCTCTTATAAATTGTTTTGATGAGTGATGCCCAAAATACTTCACCAACGCTTCATCTATGGAAAGATTTTTGTGAAATATCCCCAGTTGGAAAATTTTTTTTATTTAATTTATTCATCCAAGGTGTTAACTTGGCCATTTTATCTTTCTTATCAGTCGTTTCGTTATTTGATAGTTGTAAATATTTTTTAATTTCGAAATATCTATTTCGCGACATACCATTTACAACTATTGGTATGTTTACATCTTCATCTAATTTCCAATATAATTTTTCTCTTGGCAGTTGATGATACCCAGAAAGCAATAAGATGCCTATGAAAGTTTTTATTTCATTATTTGTTACTTTGAACGAATGACAGTTCTGTTGAGCTGCATATCTCATAGATTCTTCTGCTATGTAATTAATCATTTCGTCGTCAATTATTTGTTCAAAAACTTCAACTGCATTTAAATTTTCAACTTCTAGTTTTACATTATCTTGGCGAGCTAAATAGTTATTTCCTTCATTCATAATAATATCTTGTACTTCATCAACCCATTCTGGTTCAATATCTGTCTGGATCAACATCTTTTTAGCTGGTGGCTTTTTGCACCTTCCCAATTTTAGTAAAAGGGATAGAGGAATATTGTCGTTATGTTCACTTTCAGAGTCATCATACGAAAAAATTTCAACTTCGTCAGTTAAATCAAAAGGAATAGTATCCGCTTTAATATCATCTTCATCAATATCCTCTTCATCTGTTTGATAATCAGCTGGAGGAGGTAAGATAACTAAATCTATATTTTGTTCATGCTCTTTTTGTTTTTTTTTTTTCTTTATTATTTCAAACGAGTAAAATACAAATTATGTTATAATTATAATCTTATTCAAATATTTATAAGATAAAGTTCAATTTTATTATTAAATCTATTATTAAATCTAATAGTAACATGATCTTAAGTATAGAGAATATTTATATTTGATTTAATAAAAGATGAAAAAGATAAAAAAAGTAGTTTAGATTAAGATTAACATTATATACTAATTAATTTAAGATGTAAAAATATATGTTTAAGACCTAGCCTAAGCTGTCTGGTCGAATTGTGTATTATAAATCAATTTTTATTTTCCTAATACGTGTTAGAACGATCACATGAATATACAATAACAATATAGAATTAAAATAAATATATTTAATTAGTTTCATACTTTTTAATATAATTTTACTTGCTTAATTTTATTACTTTATTACCAATTATTTTTTTGCATTGCTATTTCTATTGTTATTTCTATTGTTTTAATTACATTTAATATTTTTTATGACGGATTGAAAGAACTATAAAGACAAGATATAAGAGCCAGAAGAAGAAAAAAAAACAAAAAAACAACAACAAATAAAAATTATACCATCCTGCCAATAGATCATAGAGTTGAAAATGTGAAAAGAAAAAAGAAAAAAAACTCAAAAATCAAAAATATACTTTTGAATGCTAAAATGCATGAATTTTAAAATGCAGTTAGGTCAATCAATATAAACTACCCAATTTTTCTAGTAATGTGTTACTTTGTTTTTTTTAGGTAATGTTATGTGTGCTTAACAAGAAACAAGTAATATTTTTTTTGAAGTGTGGTAAATTTTCTATTTCTTTTAAGTTTGTAGGTAAGTCATTATAGGATTTTAGGCAGTTGTAAAGGCAGTTTGTTTTTTGTTTTTCTGTTCGGAATAATGAAAGATAATAGTTTGATTTATTTCTTGTATTGTGAGTATATAGATCAATATTTCTGTTAAGAATGAAGTTGTGTTTGATATAGTTATTTATTATTTTGAAAGCTAATATGTATAATTCTCTTGTGCATATCAAATCGAGGCTTGGAAATTCAGGGGAGTATAGTAGGTTTGTTGGATGTAGTATTGGGTAATTATTAATAATTTGATAGCTTTTTTATGAAGAACATTTAATTTACCTATGTAGGTCTTTGATGCTCTACTCCAGATTGGATTTAGATATGTAATGGTGTAAATAATATAGGATGAGAAAATAACAAAGAGGCTTTTTTTATCTAAGAATTGTTTCAGTCTTTTTAATATGAATATATAAGGGGCAATTTTTTAACATACAAAGTCTATATGCTCTACCCATTTGAGATTAGAATCAATCACCATTCCTAAGTAATTGTAGTTCTTAACAACATCAATTTGATCATTTTTAAATAAGAAGGTGGGATGAGCAAAAGTTTTGTTTTGAAATAAGAGGATTTTAGTTTTTTTTTAGGTTTATAACTAATTTATTTTTTACTAACCACTCATCGATTAAAAATAAATCGTATAATATTGACGACTTAAAATCGGTTTCGCTATTAGTTGAATATTTTATGGCCAAGTCGTCGGCAAATAATTGCACTTTGCCTTTCAGATTTAGCCGTGCTATATCATCGATATAAATTTTAAAAAGATCAGGACCGAGAATTGAGCCTTGAGGCACTCTTTTTTTGCTTAATTTACAACTACTGTAAGTTTTTCCTATTTTTATTTTTTGCACCCGACCAACTAAATAGCTTTTAAAAAATTCAATTTGAAGGTGGGTAAAATGAAGTTTCTTGAATTTTAATAATAGGACATCATGGTCCACACAATCAAATCCCTTTTGAAGATCAATAAATACACAGGCAGTAAACTTTCCTTGGTCCATGCTCTTAGAAATAGAATCTGTAAGAGAGACGCAAGCTGCAGTTGTGTTTGAATTCCTTTCGAACTCAAATTGTTCGGGATGTAATATTCCATTTCCATCCAAAAAAACAGACAGTCGCTTTTTAATTATTTTTTCATAAATTTTTGAAATGGTACTCAAAACAGATATTGGTCTATAGTTTGTCGGATCAGTTGTATTATCTTTTTTATGAATTGGGGTTACAATAGCAGTTTTTAGTGGTTCCGGGAAGATGTGCGTTTCGAAGGAAGTATTAATAAATTTGGTCAATAAGGGTACAAGTCTATCAGCAAACCTTTTGACAAATTTTGCTAAGATATTATCATGTCCTGTTGCTGAGTTTGATTTTAAGGACATAATGGTTGTTTCTACTTCTTCAGTTGTAGTCGGTGTTATCTCAAAAGACTTGTATATAGTTCGCAATGTATTGTCGAAGTAATTTTGATTAATGGGTTCATCTGATATGTTTAAATTATCCGTTACATTAGTAAAGAACTCATTCAGTCTCGGATTTTGATAGTTTCGAGAATTTCATTGGTCATCCAAATATGTTTTTTGCTTTTATTATTCGATGAAATTAAGATGGTATATTTAGTAATTAAAATTGTTAAACTTTGAATAAGCAGATCAAGATTTTCAATGTTATCCATTGTATTCCAAAATGGATCATTACAGAGGCCGTCATAGTTCAGAACAGTTTTATTGTTATTTCGGATTTCTTTTACAGGTTGCATGTTTGCACTGATTAGTAACATTTGGTGGTCTGACAAAGAAGTATCAGTTATTGAAAAGTCATATTCGTATTTTAATATATCAGTAAGAAAGTGGTCTATAATGGTTTTAGATGTTTTTCCTATTCTTGTTGCAAACTCCTCAGTTAATTTATTTCCAATTATAAATCCATTACTCATAATTGTGTTGGAATACGTTATAACATCATTATTCCTTTTGTCTAATAGGTTTATATTAAAATCACCAATAATTAAAAAATTTTTGTAATTAGACATAACATTCTCTATTTTTTCTATAAAAATGTCAATTTTTGATTTATGAGATTTATATATTGAAAATATGTTAATACCATGACGCAAAAGTTTTACACCTAATAGATGGGACTGCTCAAATTCTTCTTCGAAGATTTGAGTAGAGATCAAGTAATTTGCAACGTAGATGGCTGCTCCTCCATAAGAATTTTCTCTGTTAGAGAAATAACCAGTATAGCCCGGAATATTAAAGAATTTGTTTTCGCTCTGGCTTATCCAAATTTGCGCAAGCACTATAATGTCAATTTCATTGTTTAGAGAATTAATAAAAGCTTCCAAATTATAAATTTTATTTCTAATACTTTGGATATTAAGGTAATAATATTTAACTTTTTATTATGTTGTGTCACAATACTTTTAGGTAATACTGTAGAGTAATTTATTTTCACACTACTACTGATATCGATTATTATTTTTTTTTATTATTGTAATACAATAATTAGAATACAAAATGATATGAATGGTAGGTAGAAATGTTGTTAATGTTGCTGATAATGAAAAAGATGTTGCTGAAAAAAGATTTCCTTGTTGCCTTCTTGCAAGTTGAATTCAGATCTATACAAGTGACGATGTTTTTTTTTTCTAAAATTTCATTTTTTGCTTCTTCTGTTTTAAGTTTCACGATAAAAAGCTTCCGTTGTTGTTTCTGATTATTCCTATTTGAATGAAGCTTTATCGAGAAAATATTTTCAATATTATCCTGTTTGACATTTGCATTTATTTTTGCCATAATTTTCATGAAAATGCTATTAATGTCTTCCATCGAGGATGGTATTCCAGATACAATTATGTTTTTTTTATTTTTGTCTCTTTCTGTTTCATCGACTTCGTATTCTAGAATATTTACCTTTTCTTCCAGCTTATTGTACTGGTTCTCCTTTTGGTTTAGTTTTTCTTTTAAAATTTTGTTATCCTCCAATATTTTTTTATTTGCCAACATTAACTCATCCATTTTATTTGATACGAAATTTTGGCACTTTAGTACTTCAAGCACAACTGACCCTAGTGTTTTTAGGTACTCAGCAACACTTTCTAAGGAACATCCAATGGTATTAAATCCAGATAATGTTGTGCTTATTCTCTCTATGTGCTGCTGAGCCTCAGGAGTACTGGTGTTTTTTCCTTGTTGCTCAAATGTTTCGTTTTGCTCTACAATTTCAATAAAGCTGGTAGCTCCTATTGATTCGTTGTGTGATAATGTTGTTCATTTCGGACATGTCCATATTTTTTTACCTGTAACAACGTCATTATATATATTGTCTGGGATTGCTGCACATTTAAGATCGTACAGAGCTTTACACTCCCCATCACAGTGTAGTCCTCGTTTTTGTTTTGATGTAATGTTTTCATTACATGATACACATTGTAAACGAGACATATTTTTAGTTTTTATTTATTTTTTGTTCTTTTTTTTATTTTATTGTTTTCAATTTGTTTTTATTTAAGGTTTTAATAAAAAAATGTATGCTTTATATGTGATATTTTAAATATTAAATTAAATTTATTTATTTTGTAAAAAATATAATTTTTTCTATTTATAATATTTGATTGACAGTTTATAAAAAAAAAAAATCTTTTTGATATAGAAAAAATTTATCACAAATATTGTTTAGTTCAAAGTGAATTTTATTTATTTATACTTTATTCAAAATTTAATTTAAACAATTATGTATGTATGTATTTATAAAGTTAATTTTAAACTATATCTATATCTATATCTATATAATTTCAAATAATATCTTTCAAATAATTTATTGTATTTTATTTTTATTTTTAATTCCGGATAAAAAAATATACGTGTGCTCGCTCGTAAGCCGTAAAAGGAATCTTTAATATCCTCTATTGCTGTTTGTAAATGTCGAAAAGTTCTTCCATAAAAATTTTTCATATTTGCAGATGTAAAATTCATAATTTTCCTAAAAATAAAATGACACGTATTGTTCCTATTGTATTCATATGAGTACACTTCAATAGAAATGCATAAAAATATGAACTACACTTATTTTTAAATATATCTGAATTCACAATTTAAAAATATGAATATCTTATTAACAATAAAATGCAATGTCAAAGATAAAAAATGTCACTTTAATTGTTATTACTTTTAATAAAATTAAACGACTTACACACTAAAACTATTTTCAAATGTGTCAGATATAATGTATTATATCTCCGTCTATTGAACGTCAAACTGGATGAAATTTTACCTGAGAATTTCTCCAACTATGTAAAATAAGAATTATTTGCAGGGATGGGTCTCTCGCTCGGTTAATGTATCAAATTTTTACATTTAGATTATGATGTTTTCTGTACTCATATTTTTTTTTTTTTTTTAATGGCCAAAATAATTGGATAACCACCCTAGCTGCTTTCGCAGAATTTGAACCAGTTAGTATAGTAATAGAATAAAAGAAAGTATAAAGGAAATAAATAGAGTGGCTGTTCCTACATTTCGACGGTGACTCACAGATGTTAGGTGTTGTGTAACATCTCCATCATTAATAATTTTGATGGCTAGCTTTTGTACTTTATCTAACTACTGGAGGGAACTGTTGGGTGCACCGCCCCAAATATGTGAGTTATACTCAAGTCGTGGTCGAATGTATGCCTTATATATTAGAAGAAGGTTGGATGTGGATGGTGTAAAATATTTTTTACTTCTGCTTAAGAATCCCAAACATTTCGCGGCATCTTTAGCAATTGCAAAAATATGGTCCTGCCACGAAAGTCTATTGTTTATCTCCATTCCAAGAATTCTTAAGGTTTCGGAGTTTTCAATATTTACATTATCGAAAAGGATGTTTGGTAATGAAGGCCTTTGTTTTGTTGATATCAGGCAGCTCTGGGTTTTTGAAGCGTTAAATTTTACCCTATTTACACTTCCCCAGGTTTGAATTTTTTGGAGATCGCTGTTTAGAGCTCGAGAGATTTTATTTCGTTCTCTATTTACCGAAGTCTGGGTCACTTCAGCAGTTTTCTCAAAAAAATACAAGGAATCAAGGAATCAAGGGTGCTATCATCAGCAAAGCTATGGATATGATTTGAAGACGTGGATAGGAGATCATTTATAAAGATTATAAATAATGTTGGAGAAAGAACTGAGCCTTGAGGGACACCAGCATTGATATTGAATTTTTGGGACATACACCCATCCAAAACAATTTGTATTGAACGGTTTGAAAAGAAACTTTCAATCCACGTATTGAGTAAGTTTCCTAGACCAATTGCTTCTAGTTTTTTTAGTAATGCTGCGTGCCAAACGCGATCAAAAGCTTTGGAGATATCTAGAGCTACAACTTTAGCTTCACCGTATTTTTCTATGCATTGGTGCCATTTTTCAGTCAAAAAGGTCAAAAGATCACCAGTTGACTAGAATTGCTTTCTAGATATGTTTTTAACTGGGAGTTAATTATAGTCTCCATGACCTACGATATTACTGATGTTAAAGCAATTGGTCGGTAGTTTGAGGGATTTCTAAGGTCACCCTTTTTTGGGATTGGCTGGACATGAGCTATTTTCCATGAGGATGGATTAATACCAGAAACATATGATTTGTGGAAAAGTTTTCTCAGCGGTCTGGCTAGGGTGTTTGCACAATTTTTTAGTAGTAATGGAGGGATGTCGTCAGGCCCGTTAGATTTGTTGGAATTGTTGGCAAAAGTTCTAAAGGATCTAATTTGTTGAAATTTAGATCCTTTAGAACTTTTGCAACAACTTGAGGACGGAAGTAAACTCTTTTAAGTGAGCATTCAGTTGGTTCAAAGGCAGGTGTTATCAGCGGAGGTGTTGCTGATGATGAAAAGTTTTGTTTGACTATTTTAGCAAACGATCAAAAATTTTTACTACCTTTTGGGTAGTGAATAATTTGTTGTCTTAGGCGACTATCATATTGGAATTTTTGCTGTTTTAATACTCGTTTACAGCTTTTACTAGCCTGTTTAAAAGCTATCCGGTTGCTTTCACTCGGTATGTTCTTATAGGAGTAGAAAGCTTTCTTTTTGCTTTTGACTGCTTGCTTGCATATGTTATTGAACCAATTATATTTTTGAGTTGGTTTAGCACTCTTAAGTTTACTCGGAATGAAAAGCTGCATTCCGAAAACTATAGTACTAGTTAATGCATTTGCAGTGAGATTAACATTTCTGTGACGAAAGATGATATTCCAATCAAAATTTTTGAAGAAACTGTTTAAACCATCCCAATTGGCTTTATCGAATTGCCATATTTTTCGTTTGGGAGGAATTTTCTGATTGGTGGAATTAGAAGCCATGAAGCGCGAGTTAATAAGGCAGTGGTCAGAGTTGCCTATAAGACTATTTACAGAAATGCTATATTTTTTCGGATATGTTGTTAGAAATAAGTCCAGAGTATAAGCACTATGGGTTGAACAATCTGGAATACGAGTAGGTTCTTTTACCAATTGAGTTAATTGGTGAAGGGAGCTGAAAAGCTATACATATCTACCTTCGGACGTAGTTTGTGCTGAGTATTGAAGCCAATTTTTGTTGTGGACATTAAAATCACCCGCAATTGTGATTTCTGTTTGAGGATAGTCCTAAAGAATGCTATTAATAGAATCTGATAATTTATCAAATTCTATAGTAGAGTCATTGTTCGAAATATTTGGACTTCTATACAAAAAACAAAAGTGTATGATATGGCTTCCTATAAGAAATTTTACCCAAATGTAGTTGAATTCCGGATTGGAGCTATTATTATATTTATTCAGAATTTGGTAAGCCACATCATTGCGGACATACAAGGCAATCCCTCTACGAGGGCTAAAAAAAGACTCAAGTTTGTAACCCGTTACGCTAAACCTGTTAGCGTCTGCGTTTGCCAACACTTGAGTTTCATTTAGAGCTAAAACAGCTGGATTTTCAGTGGAAAGACGTAAACTCCGAAATAATTTGATTCTAAACCTCTTATATTCGCAAAATCAAGATGGAATTGTTCTTGCATAATTGTACTTAGAAGCGATCAAGGATAAGTGAAACAAAAGAGGAGAACGACAAGAATAAATAAATAAAGTAAGTTAAATAAACAAAAAAAAAATATAAAAAGATAAATAGATACAAACGATACATAACACACATGCTGCCTTAATAATTGCATTGAACCCGACTTGAATCATTCCTATGTACAATAGTATATGCACCTTATGGTACGCAGCAACAACGAATATCGAATTCAATACAATATTACAGACACAAACATTTACTGTAAAATTTAAAATTTACGTTTATATTGTTGTTGTTAATTTTTGTTAATTTAATATTTAATATTTATACATTTTTGCTAGTATTATAAGAGAAATAGAAAGTAAATATATTTATTTTATTAGTATTAATAATAAAGAAGAGATGTTAATGTAATAAAGAGAGATGTTAATGCAAATGTTAGTACCTAATTAATCGGTGTTGGTGCTTATCTTCATTATAATGGCTGATGGCGTCTTTTTGTGTTATCTTGTAATTTATTTTAATTATTATATTTTCATTTAGTTTCGGCGCGTATTTGATCGTTAGTGTTTTAAATTATTGATTTATTGATTAATTTTTTATTTTTTTTTTGCTTAAAATTTTCTAGTTTTATTTTTATGTTCCAATTATTATTTAAACTTAATTTGTGTTTTGATTTTTATTTTTTTGTTTTTTTTTTGTAGTTTCATTTCACTTAACACTGAATTAATTAGACACTTTTGTTTTTGTTTTAATTATTGAATATTGGTTTATTGTGAAGTTTTAGTTAAGTTTACAAAATTAAAAAGAAGTTTTGAAGAACAAATTTCTTTTGCGTCTGTACCGGCAGAGTATTTATCTTTTTTTTCATGTGAGTGCAATGGGGCCAAATGGGTTAAAAACAAAAAAATATGTATTATATAAATTATTTAAATAATTATACATTTAGATTATGATGTTTTCTGTACTCATGTGAGTACAATGATGTTTTTAACTAAATTATGAAGTAGGTATATTAGATGATTGCACAGATTTTGAGACTCTTTTAAAAAAACTAAGAATTTTTCTAATTCAGATAATAAATTTGTATTAATGCCATCAATCCTTTATTCTTGGTTATTATCTTGTAAAATAGTTATTATTTCATTTAAGTTGTCTTAAATTGACTTGCACGTATCATATTTTGAGTACCATCGGGTCGAGCATTCGTTAATTAATTTTTTTGATAAATTTTTTAACGCACTATTGTTTTTTTTTAATATATCACGAGTTTTTTACAGATATTAAAAAATTCAATTAACTCCGTAATTTCTTGGGAAGACTTATTTAAAATGTTATTTATAATATGATCAAAACATTATATGTATTATAAATTAATTCTATTTTGTGAAGCTTTAATAATATTGGAACAAATACAACATTATTCATGTTTTTTGATACGTATTCAAACAGAGAGAGCTGTTTGTTTAGAAGTAAATTCTTTTACGCATAGTACTCTCTCTAATAATTTATCCTCAAAAATATAGTGTAAAGTAACCGATATTAATCGTTAGGATTTTTTAACAAAATTATCTGTCCATAAATCAGTTGTTGAAACACAATGTTTTATTTTTGAAATTTCTGATATTATTTTTGGTAATAATTCACTTGCTAATTGTTCTATTTTATTGCTGACAGAAGTATCAGTTGGAAGCATGGCGTTAATGTCAACATTCTGTACATATTTTGCCCTTACATTAACGCACAATTGCACAAAATCTTTAAACCCCTCACCTTCAGAAAGAGTGAACGAACGAACATCTTTAACGCAAAGAAATGCTGCCCCTTGTAAAATTTTACTTTTATCTTCCAAATTGATTGTTTTCACTTCCTTCATTTTATTACTTAAACTATTTTTACAGCAAATGTGTATTCTTAAAGTAGTGGTTGCCTAAGTATAAATAAAATTATTTAAAAAAATACCAAGTGCACTTAAAAATATTTAAAAATTCAAATACTTAAAAATTAATACAAAAAATTTACCTTTGAATTAAAATGTATTACTTGACTTGACTACAAAGCTTGCAAGCAACAATATTCGATATATTTTCATTTTTCTCATCAGTATTTATGACTGATGCCTCTGCATGGTAGTTTCGACATATTTTTATAATACTACAAACTATTCTGTTTATATTAGCGGCATCGTATACTTTTTTGTTTGAAATATATTTAATAGATCCGTCTGACTTCACTTCTTTAAACATTTTTAACATGTTCTTAGTATATTTCTTTCTAAAACTCTTATTTTTTCCATATATGAATGGTTTATGTTGAACCAGCTGTGACACCCATACATCAATAGAGTTCCTATTAAGTTTTCTAATACTAAATTTATCCCCAATATCGCAACAATATTGGGGCAATCCATTATAAATACCTTCGAAATATTTTTGAAAGATTGGCCAATTCGTATTTTGATAATTATATTTTATATTTTTATTTCTAGGTAAAAAATTTATAAAATCATTTGTTGGTTTTTGAATTTGTATTTTAATTCCAGCGTGATCACTTATATAGTTAATATTTTTTAAGCAATTTATTGAATTATTGTTGGAGTTTAAGCAATTTAGACGAGAATCTAGTAAAAATATATCCAAAAAGGCTTGGGATCTGGGAAAGGATGGATCAATGGAAGCTAATAATTTTAATCTTCACAGGGTCATATTATCATCATACCAATTTTTCAATTTAATACCACGTGCATTGTTAGTAGAATTTTTCCAATTTAAGTGCTTAGCATTTAAGTCTCCGGCTACCACAAAATAATTTTCTAAATTATTAATTATACCACAGTTTTCGAAAATTGTATTAATGTCCTCAATAAAGGAGTCTCCAGTTTTTTCCGGTGCAGCCTACATACTTAATAATAACAAACTTTTGTTATTTTTACATTTTATTTTAATTATTGTTGTTTCTATTGTTTTACAAGAATCTATTTTAAAATTCATGACCTTTTCGTAATTTACATGATCTCTAATTAGGATACCTGTATCTCTAGCTTTATTAAGTTTACTATTCTGATGAAAGTATAATTTTGAAAATAGACTTTATGTTTGTTATTGAGTTCAGTTTCGTTGAGTAGTACCACCTCAGCCTTTTCTTTATCTAAAAGGGTTTTTAAAGCTAATCTTCTAGAGATTTTAACTAAAGAGTTTACATTAATACTTAGTATTTTAATTATATTGTTGGGAGTAGATGATTGTCTACTCATCTACGTACCCTGGAATAACAAGACTGTACAATGTGTCCAATTTTTGATCTTGGATTGTTATAAGCCTTGTTAAGTCATCAATATTTTTCATCACTGATTTTTGAAAATCTCCGAATTTTTTATCAAAATATGATTCCTCGTTAGGAGTTTCATTAAATAATTGGTGCCCTTTACTCCAATTCTTATTAACTTCAATATTTTGATGGGGAACAAAGTTTTTGGTTTAATATTAGGAAAATCTTGTGCATTATATGTAAAACTTGGCTAGCGTTTTCTTTCTTTCATATTTTTAATTTTTTCCAAATATTCTATATGAACTGGACATTTTCTGTATGAGGAGGGATGTCCTTTCTTTTTACATAATTGACAGAATAAATCTTGTTTTTCTATTTTTTTTAATAGACATTCGTTTAGTTTGTGATTTGAGTTACACTTACAACAGCCGTATTGTAAGGTACAGCAGGACGAGGAAGTGATGAGAAAGGTGTGAATTGTACTAGAAAAATTGGGAAAGTTATACCTTCTCCTTTTGAATTTTTTTTAAATCTACTTACAAAGTTAGAAACTTTAACGACTTCGATATTTTGAATATTTTTTCTTTTTATTCTGTCGTAAAACTAAGATCGAAGCTTTTTAGGATCATTGTTTGGTTTCTATCAGCCTTAGGTTTCCAAGTATAATATGGGCAATTACCTTTGTTCAGAATTCCTATAACAGCCCTATAGTTGTCAAGACAATCTACTCTGTAAGAATGTAAATTTTTACTGATTCGTTTAATTTTATAATTATCACTTTTATTATGGCATGCAAAATTTATTAGTTTTATTAAATCTTTTGATTCTTGATTGCATACCAGAATCGGACTACATTTTTCATTATTATTTTTTTTATTTTCAACATGCTTAAATGAAGAAGAAGCTTTGTTGTTTTCATTCATTTTTTCTTTTTCATAACAATTTTTTTCTGTATTAGAAATTCGAGTATCATTTTTTTTTTAAATATTTGTAATAAACGATTCTAACTCATTATTGTTTTTATTCACATATTCATTGTCATTTACCTGATTAGTTTTTTCTCTCGTCTCGACAGTATTCCCATTTCCATCATCGTCTAATGGGAGTATTTCATAGCTCTTGTTAAATTCCTTTTCCTTTTCCATTTTGCTCAACTTGTCAATATTACTCAGGCTACTGCTGTTTTGTCTCTTTAGATTATTTTTATGCATGTTGTTATTTTTCTTTCTTCTCATTTTTATAAGTGAAAGAATCCCACAAAATGTGGGAATAAGGAACTTTTCTTTTTTCTTTTTAATTTATTTAATATTTTTAGAATAATAATTATAAATAAAAAGAATTGAAATACTATTATATTTTTTGTTTCTGAGGGAAACAAATTTTTCATTAGGTTCTTTTGAATTATTTTTAATGATTTTTGAAAATTCTACTTTCTGAATCAATGTTGCTCATTCAGAGATCGTAACTATAACCGTTATTTTTCTCTTAATATTATTTAATTCTTCTACATCCATTCTACATCGTGCTCACATTTTTGTATGTTTGTTTGAATTCGCTTGAGCATTATCTGTGTGGTTGAAGCTCTGATCTGATACGTACCGGTATGTATCTAATTAAAACAAGGGTGTAAGTGTAAGTTTTAAATAAGTACACACTTTATATAATTTTTGAAAATTAGTTTGGCATTTATTGAATTTTTTTGTTTACACAATTAAACGATAGTTTTTCAGCACGAGTCCTTAAAACTAAAATTACAATAGTATTTTTTAAAAATTATCAAATTATAAGAAAATTTATCAAATAATAATTATCTGCAGTCAATTCAATTCGTTTTCTGTGTTCATTTATTTTTACAAAATATTTTAAATCACAACACATATGACTCGTAGAACCGCTGTCTAAGATCCATGTGTGCGAATCTCAAGACGAAATTGATGTTGAGTTTAAGTTTAACACTGCAAATGAAGTTGTTCCTTTTGAATTATAAACTGTTTTGCTTTTACATTCAGCTGCATATTGAGATATTTTATTACATTTGAAGTATTTTCCTTTATTAAATTTTTTACGTGTATTTTGATTTTTGTTTTGCAATGGAATCCAAAAACACTGCAACAGGTGTTTTTGGATTTGGTGGAAAATTGAACGACTCCGTTGCAGTATTTAGAAACTCTTTGAAAGAGGTTTTAATCTCATTCCTCCTAGTTTTTTTTTGGATTTTCGAAGCTTGTAAAATAATTTGGTTGAGAATTTGCAGTAACAAGACTATCTTGCTTTACAATTTGACGTGATTCAATTGAATCTTCCAGTACTTCAATAGGATCATCTAGAAAGTCATATATCTTAATTTCATTTTGTGGGGATGGAACATTAGTAATTGTGCCAAAAAAAAACTTGGTATAACAATAATTAAAAAATAGAAATAAAATAAAACCTTTTGTTACACTCTGTGTTTTTTAAAAAATACAGATTCAAATAACAGCCGATATTTAATCTCTTCTGCTAAGCTGAATAATATTATTGTGATCATATAAAAAAACAACACTACTTTAACACTTATTAGTTTAATTATTATTTATTTTATATTACTTGATCGTGAGTATCAATGGTAAAATTTAGACTGATTTTCCAAAGGAAAGTCTTTAACATATTTTTAAAATTATTTTTATTTTAAGATTACCTAATAACAAAAATTATATTTATTACATTATCTTTTATTTTTCTTTACTTAGCCTAAAAAATAATAATTTTGCTTACAATAGAATATATATTATCAATTGATAATATAAGTACTTGACATCGGTTTCCGACAACATAAAAAAAAAAAAGAAATTTATTTAAATTTATTTTTTTATTGTAATTTGACACTTAAATTTGTCAAGTGTTTGTTTGCTTAATTAAAAAATGAAATTACAAAATATTTGGAATGAAAAAAAACAGCTTCATAATATAATATTCATATTTCAGTTTTGAAATGAAATATGAACTAATATCGAATCGTTCAACTTGGTTTGCTGTTTAAGTATTTGGTTAATAAAAACAAAATGATATTTGTTGAGTTAGGTCAGGAGACCTAATTGTTATTTATTGTGTGATATGAAAAATAGTTGTATTTGTTAGTAAAGATAAATTTCGTATGTTAACGAAAGTAATTATGATAAACCAAGTATCTTTAAAAAATAGAAATTATATTTAGATAATGTAATTTATGAACTCCAATTCTGAGAAATTGTTACAATAATCTAATTTAGGGTTTCGTTAGATGAATATATGACTAGCGGGACAAAATAAAAACAAATCACGTAATTTCTAAAAATATTGTTCTTTATTAATAATTAAAAAAATGTAAAAGATAATTCAATCTATTGTAAATTTATTTTAAACATTTTTAATGCGTATTTTTTACTTGAATGTATTTTCTTCAGCAGTTCGGAATTATTAACCAAAACATTATAAAATTAATCACAAGAATTTGTTATATTATATTTTACACAGTATATTTTACAGAATACGCTTTATAGTATTAGTTTGTCACATTTTTTTTTCATCAGCTCAGTCTTAACTTTTCCAGAAATCAACTTGACCAAATACAATTTGTTACCATCAATGGCCTGGTTTTCAATCAGAGAAATATTTAAAATATCTTCTTTTTTTATTTCAGCGTTAATTTTTCCTCCTATTCTAAGCATTGTGTCAACTGGATTTGAAAGATTAGCAGGTAAACCTGCTATTACAATATTATTTTTCTTATTATCTTGATTTGATTTATCAAAGCGTGCTTCAAGTATATTGATTTTCATTTAGAATTTTTGCACTTTTCATCCGTAACAAGAATTTGTTTTTTCATTTCTTTGTTTTCCTCGATCACTTTTTAGTGTTGTTGCACAAAAACATCCATCTGTGTATAAATATAGGCTTGTGATTTATGTATTTTCATCACTACAGCATCCGAAGTTTTTATATACACAACCAAGCTTTCAAGTGTACAGTTCTTACTATTGATGTCTGATAGATTTATCGAGTTCAACGAGTTTTCCTCCAAAATAATATCTTCTTCCTTCACAATAGTAATATTAGCTTGAGAAGAACATTGTTTACATTTTAAATGATGAGGTGCTTGGCATGGTCTATTACAAATTAAGCCATTGTTTTTGGCGGTGAAGTTATTTTTACACATAACACATTGAATTTTTCTCTAATGTCTTATTATTTTTTAACTTTAGTTTGTGATTTATTATTTTGATTTTTGTTTTTTTGTTTTGTTTTTTATTTTATTTTTAATATTTTATTTTATTATTTTCTGATGGCGCGAAAAACCAAAATTAATATTTGTATGACAAAAATAAAAGTGAAATATAATTGCGATCGGAATAAATATTGTAAAATAGAATAATTAAATTAAATTACAAATGAATTTATAAATCAAAATTGGTAAGTTTTAATAGTTTTTTTGAAAATAAAATTTTATTTAATATTTTTTCTAATTTTTAAAATCGCGAGTATCGCCGCCGCCATACCCGTTTTCTTTTTTCAGTACAATTTCTGGGTAGTAAAACCAGTTTTGGTAAAAATATGATAGAATGTAAAATATTTTGTATTTTTGTATATTTTATAATGAAAATCTTTGTAGTCTTACCAATATTTCAGCACGTTATTTAAAATTGCACAACACTAATTTCTTTTCAAAACTAAATATTTTAAATATGACACTCATATTAAAATATAAATCCGTACTGATTTTAACTTTTATATATAGTGTATTCTATTTGTTTAACATATGTATTCAACATTTAAAGCCTACTCAGATTAAAATTTCAAATTCATCGCTTATTGAGATTAAAATTTGGATAGGTTTTTTTGGTTTTTTTAATTTTAAATTTTCGCGATAGTTTTAAAGTTTTTTTTCAAAAATTTTTATGATCGTGTTAAACTGAAAATTAGAGTAATATAAATGCAATTTTTCCACATTTCTCCAGTCGTGTTAAACATAAACCGTGCAAATCGGTTACCATGTAAATCGAAGGTTAGGTGTATATAGGATAATTATTAATATTAACAGAGAAATATGTGAATCTGTAAAATCGTGACAAAATCGGTAAATTTTTGGAAAATCGTAACATTTTCAAGATTATTCAACACGCGGAACAAACCTTTCAAAATCGGGAGCATCCCGTGAGAATCGGAATGTATGGTCACTATATTTTTGCCACTTCCTGAAGGCAAGGACTTTTCCTCGTGTCTCCTTACATATTCCTTTCGAAATCTGTTTCGCAGACTCTTGCACTTGTTTTTGCAGTCTTTTGCTGAAATATTAAAATACTTTGATTATTCATTAAAACATTTATAAATTAGGTGCCAACATAAATTTAGGCATTTTTAAGTAATACGAGATATCTCGTAGTTTGGCCTACTTATACAAAATTTCATTTGGATATGCCAACTACGAGATAAATCGTACCTTATTTGTTCCATAATTTCTTATTTGATTTCAAGATAAACAAACAAAAATGTAAAAAAAAAGAGCATTCAACTTTATTCATAAATAAAACATGACAAAACAAAATATAATTAATTTTTGTTATTATTATTCTTCTTAATATATGTATATTAATTTTGATGATAAATTTTAAAACAGTTGTTCACGCAAAGAGCTGGCTTTTCAGGACACTCTGCACAAATATACCTCGTTTCACATCTTTTGTTTTCTTTATAACAAACACGACATGGCTTAGTTTTTTTTTTTTTTTTTTTTTTTTTTTATATTATAGCCAAAACTTAGGTTTTGAACCTTTTAGTACTTGCGTACCGTTGACCATTTGAAAAAGGAAAGGATAGCTAAAGGAAAGGAAAAAAAAAGGAAGAAGAATAGTTTTGTGGGAAAGAGCGAACAATGTTGTTAATATTCGTCTTAAATTTCTGTAAATCATAAATAAAAAATCCTTCTCTCATTGGGAATGCTTCGATTGGGACGCGATTCCACAATCGAGATGTTCTTACTATAAAAGAATTTCCATAGCCGAACTTAAACCATCTCGGAATTTCCACTGTGAAAAGGTGTGCACTTGATGCCTCTCGTGTTATGCGACAGAATTGCTTGAGAGGAGGAAGAAGTGACTTTAGTTCCTCGGAACAAGTGCGAACACCAAGTAGATATCTATAAAATAGAGGAAGTGCTCCAACAATACGACGATGACCAAGTGGTATAAGGGATGAGGTCACATTTATGTCGCCTATAAGACGAATGGCGCGGTTTTGAACTTTGTCCAAAAAATTTAAAGCAGCTTTTGGTGCACCTGCCCATAAATGTGAGTTATACTCGAGCTTGGGTCGTATATATGCTTTATAGATTTTTAAGAGGTCTGGAGATGAAAAATAAGCTTTGCAGCGACTTAAAAAGCCCAAACATTTGGCGGCGCTTTTCGCAATATCGAAAATATGTTCATTCCAGTGCATATTTTGATTCACTCGCATCCCGAGAATGTTCAAGTCTTTGAGTCGCTGAATAACTTCATTTTGAAGTCGGAGAATTGGTTCGAATGTTGTTAGCTTGTTACTAACAAGACAGCTTTGAGTTTTTGAAGTGTTAAACTCGACTCTGTTTGCTCTACCCCAGTCGACAATTTTGGCTAGGTCGTGATTGAGTGCACCAGCCATCATTGTTCTTTTGGAGTTGACTGCTGAAGTTGTAGCATTATTTGTTTTAAGAAAATCATATGATGCTACTAGAGTGCTGTCATCGGCAAAACTATGGATTGGATTGAAAGTTAATTTGAGAAGGTCATTAATGAAAATGAGAAATAGGGTGGGTGAAAGGACGGAGCCTTGTGGAACACCAGCATTGATTTGAAGTTGGTCGGAAAAACTACCGTCAACTGAAACTATGATAGATCGATTTAGGAGAAAGCTTTCAATCCATTTAGAAAAGGTTGGACCGAGGCCTACAGCATTGCATTTTGCTATAAGAGCAGAATGCCAGACTCGATCAAAAGCCTTAGATATATCCAGAGCTACAACAGCAGTTCACCAGATTGATGAAGACTGGTGTTAAGCTTTTCGCAGAGGCATGTCATGAGATCACCGGTGGAACGCTGAGCTCGAAAGCCGTATTGACTATCATGAACTATACCTCTACTATCAAGATATTTCTTCAACTTTTGATTGACTAAGATTTCCATCGTTTTGGAAATAATGGAAGTAATAGCTATGGGCCTATAGTTCGAAGGATTGCTTTTGTCACCTTTTTTAGGAATAGGATAAACTTGGGCAACTTTCCAATAGGACGGGTAAGTTCCTGAAGAAAAGGACAAATAGAATAAGTTGCGCAGAGGTTTAGAAATGGCGAGGGCAATGTGTCGCAGCACAATCGCAGGTATACCATCGGGACCGGTAGATTTTTTTATATCAAGATTCTTCAAGACTTTTACTACAGCTCTTGTTCTGAAGTATATCCTTCCAAGCGAAGAATTAACAACAGGGATTGTTGGCGGAACTTGGGCTGTATTAGGGAGTGTGGAATTGGCTGCAAATAATTTTGCAAAAAGGTTAGCTTTTCCAACAGAATCTGATATAATTGTACTATTATCAATCATAGGTGGAAATGAAGATTGGCAAAAATTTTGCCCAACGCTTTTAGCAAACGTCCAGAAGGACCTGCTGTTGTTAGGGAGATTAAAGATTTCTCGTCTCAACCTTTGGTTGTGCAGGAATTTTTGCTGATTGATAATTTTTTTACATTTATTCCTAACCACTTTATAACTCTCATATGTGTTGACAGTTTTATTATTCTTGTATTTTTTATAGGCTTCTTCTTTGGATTTCAGAGCTTTGCTGCAGATATCATTAAACCAAGCTGAGGGATTTCGTTTTATACTTTTAAGGCTATTTGGAATGAAGGTTTTCATTCCTAATAGAATCCTTTTGGTAATCACCTCTGCAGCAAAGTTGACATTTTTATATTGGAAACACAACGACCAGTTCGATGCATTTAAAAAGTTGTTGAAGCCTTCCCAGTCAGCTTGGTGATAATGCCAGACTAGTCTTTTGGGAGACTTAGAAGAACTGGTTGTTGTGCCTACTTCGAAGCTTGTGCTTACAAGACAGTGGTCGGAACCACCTAGCGGAGAGTTAACAGATATTGCATATTTATCTGGATGGGTAGTTAGGAATAAATCCAGGAGATGTCCGTTCTGGTCGCGTCGGTCTGGTATCCTCGTAGGGCTTTTGACAAGTTGAGAAAGGTTGAAAAAGTTGGAAAAAAGTTCAACTTGTTTGCCTTCGGGACTGTTGTGACTAGAAAAGTGAAGCCAGTCCCTGTTATGAATATTAAAGTCTCCCGCCAAAACAATCTCAGATTCGGGAGTGGTTTCCAGAACTGAGTTTATCTGATTAGATAGACTTTCTATAAGCATATCAGTTTCTAGCTGGTTCGCTTGAGGCGATCTGTAAATAAAACAGAAGTGAATGATGTGCTTATCGACGTGTATTTTCATCCAATTATATTGATAAATTGGGTTGGAGCACTCAAAATTTTGAAGTGTCTTATAAGCTACATCATTTCGTATATACAAAGCAATCCCTCTATGGGGTATAAAAAGTGGCACAAGCGAATAATTATTGATATTAAAATTAATATCATTATTCACAACTTGTGTTTCACTTAGTGCTAAAATTGCTGGATTTTGAAGCCGTAGATGGCTTTCGACGGAATGGAAATTCGTTGATAGACCGCGGATGTTACAAAAATCTATCTTAAACATTATAGAGAACAATTTACAAGAGAGAAGGTAAATAAATTAAAATTGACAGAAGTAATCCAAAAATGAAAAACAACACAAAAAAAAAAAAAAGATAAATAAATAATTAAAATTTTTAAAATCTTTTTTCCCTTTAAATTTTTAAATTTTTTTCCTTCTTTTTGGCCCACATTACCACTTACTTATACCACCCCTGTAATGAATGCAACTGAGACAAATATCTACACACAACAGTTTTTAATACCTTATTGCGTGTAGAAATATTCTCAGAGACATTCACTGCAGGTTAGAACACTGAGAAAATTACGGAATAAAAACAAAAATAAAAATAAAAATTATAATGAATTAATGAGAGATTTACAAAAAAAAAACGAAATTTATTAAAGAAAAACAAAAAAAAAAAATAAAAAATTTTTTGTGGCTTAAGATAATGTATTTGGGTACGGTTTGAATTTGAACAAGAAAGAGTGTGTTATGTACGTGTGCGTCATGATTTAACTATTGTCAGCTAAGACGAAGAGTTAACAACATTTATAATATAATAAAATAATAGGAGAGAATGGAAGAAAATTTAAGTTTTGGCTATTGTTAATTTTAGTTAAATATTTTGATTAATGAAATTATTATAATTTAATTTTCCGTTTTAATAATTATATTGTTATTGACACTGATTAGATATTTAATATTTTTTTTTGTTTTTTTCTCTTGTTGTTTATTTAAAGCGAGCATCAATGTTTTTAGATTCACCAGCTAAGTGTTCAATAGCCTTTTCTCTAAATTGTAATATTGACAGTTTTTTGTTTGAATTATTTTGGGTGTAAAGTAGCCAAGCATTATGCATAAACATTTCGAAAAATTTAAACCCAAGTTTTTTGTAACATCGCACAGATTTTCTTAATGATGAATAATATGAAATGTTTTGATCGCTACGATCTACTCCAGCCATTCCCAAGGTGTAGTCCCGAACAATATCTGGTTTTATGGAGATTTTTTTATTTCTATTCATTACCTCCACCATGTTTCCATAGTGTTTGTTGGATATAGTGAGTACGTCCCTTTTGTCTTTCCACTTACAAACTACGACCAAATCTAATCGAGCCCATGTTGATTCGCCTTTTTTAAGTTTTTTTTGAATTTCATTTTTCGGATTATCTTTTCTATTGGCCCTCAAAGTACCACACACATACGTAGATCTATTGGTTAAGGTTTTTGTTAAACCCACGGAATTATAAAAATTATCCATGTAAATATTATATCCTTTGTCAAGAAAACCTTCCATTAGGCTCATCACAACCTCACTGGCATGATTTTTACAACCGTCAACTTGTTTTCCTTCATAAATTTTTACCCTCAATATCATTCCTTTTGATTCGCAGAGTTCAAATAATTTTATCCCATATTTATCCCATAATCGGCCTCTCCAAAGAACCATGGACTCATCAATACACAAGTCCTGCTTTGGATGGTTTTCATTGAAATGTTGTAGGATTGGCTTTATTTTAAATAAACGGTCGGCGGTTTGATGCTCGTTGTTTGAAAAATGAAGAATGCGAAGAAGCATTTGAAACCGACTTCTTGATATTCTGTTACGGAAATATTTCAGACCATAGAGTTTACTTGTGTTCCAATAATGTGATATACTTGGTAAAGTGATAGGCCCCATTTGTAATAATAATCCAAAAAACACTCTAAGCTCTTCATTGCCTGTATCTTTCCAATTTTTTAAACGAGATGATCTCAGCAATGATGCTTTACTAATTTCTTGATTGGCATAAAGGTTGGTTTGTTCAACCAAGTAAGTTAAAAAGTTTTCTGTTAAAAATAAATCAAAATAATCTCCAGGTGTTATACAATTTTCAGAAACATTTATAAATGGTATCCCTTTAAATGGAAACTGAGGAGGATCTTGTTTTATTTCACTCCAATCATTATCTGAAGATGTTATAATATCACCAACGCGAATTCGTTTAGGTGCGATATTTTCAATATCACTGTCAGACTCAGAACTTTGACTGTCAGAACTGCTACTTTCATCATCATTATCATCTAACAAATATTCATCTTCATCAGCAGAAAAATCGTTGTCACTAGATACTTCTAAACTATCTAAATATTTTTCTATGTCTTCATCCTCCATTTCAACACGATAAAAATTTTATTTAAAAACAAATACTATTTAAGAAAATCAAAAACAACCTTTAATCTCAAAAATCTAAGCACGACTAAATTTTAGATGTATAAAAATTCAACTTCAATAAAGCATTACTTTTTGGGGAATTCCCAATTTGATAAAACCGTTACTGTTTGTTTTTTTGAAAAAAGCACTTTTTCCATGTGCCAAAATGAAATAATACAGTTAATTCAATAAGCCATATCGAAATTATGTTCAATATAATCGCAAAGTTCTTGCTACGAGTTATCTCGTAATTGGCCTGTTGAGTAAGGTTTGCTACTACGAGATAACTCGTAGTTGGCAGTGAATGCGTTAAGAAAGTTTTCTTTCAACAAAACGTGTTAAAAAATTGTGTGTGTTATTTTCAAAAATGTAAACAAGAAAAATGTTTTTGAAAACCGAAAGTAAATTTTGGAAACAAATATTTTGTATGAATTAAATATTTATTTATTAACCTTCTCTTTGCTTTAGGGATACAAACGATGATTATACTTTTGTAAAAGTATATTTATCTAGTATACTAGAGTACTGTGAAAGAACTTTTCGCCCAATAAGAGAAGGCGAAAATATATTTTTTTTTTTTTTTTTTTCATTAATTTTATTTTATTAAATATTAGAATTCATTACAATTATAGTAAATTAATTAAAATTCAAAAGTTAAAAATAGAAAATAAACAAATATAATAATAGTACAAAATTAAAAGCATCTACAGAATTCAAAATATAAATAAAATAAAATAGTTAGGAAACATTCTATTGCAAAAGCAAGTTTCGAATGGTCCAGCACAAGAAATAAACAATTTAAATTATTCAATATTTGTGGAGTAACAAATTTAAATGAAAATATTAATTTGGAAAACTAAAATCTTAAAGAAAAATAGAATATACTAAATTTAATCTGGTTAAATATTTATGTATAAAAAAAAAATATTTAAGAAATAATTAATATTAAAATTAAAAGTAGAATATAGAAATGTGAATTAAATTTATAGATAAAACTTACAAATAAGTGAATTGAAGGAAAATTTACAAAAAGAAAATAACAAAATTAAACAATTTTACAAACTACTATATGTTTTAGAACGAGATTTAATATTTAAATTAATTTAAAGGAAAAGAAATGAAAGAAAGCAAAAAATTAAGCAATAACGAAATTCTCGTAAAAAGAGAATAAACAAAGCTACATAATAATAATATAGATAGATATCAGCAACAGGATACTATAATATATATATCAGTAATAATATTATCTAATGATTCTTATTAGCTCTTCAACTTCATGCCCACTAATATTCCTAAGCCAATTCTTAGTTTTATTTAAAAATTCGGATAAAACTCTGATATTTCTGATATCAATAGGTAGCTTATTAAAAATTTTCGGTGCAATCAACAACTAAATTCCTGTTATTAATTCTTAGATTAGATAGATGCTGGTTGGATTTATAAATTGGGAATTGCACCACCTCCCAGTATAAATAAAATTTTGGGATTCGTTGTCCAAAGCTCGGACATGAAGAAAATCCACGAAATCCAAAATGACAATGCTTTATTTTCAAAAAATTTTGATTTTCTAGTTTCAATATGTTCAAACTCTTTGAAAGTTAAAGTGACAAGTCGACGGCAGCATTGGAGAATGATCTTTAATGTGCTTAAAACTGATAACTTGAATATTGTTATACAATAATATAACAATTAAAAGTTATCCAACAAAACAGGAGTCTTGTTCCACGAATCTAACTTATCTTTGCTAAAACTAGCTTCAGTCTGAATTTCCCATTTCCAAAAATGTTTCCTTCCTTCAGTTGCGTCAACGTCAAATTTCTTCTTCGAAATAAAAAAAGAAAATTTTCCTTCTTTTAAATCAGGGTTTCTTAACCTTTTTTACATCATACCTCACCTAATATTTAATTTGATGTTCTCACCTCCAGCATATTTTTTTTTAAGAAAAGATAAGAAACATAATTAGTGGCATACCAACATTAGATATATTATTTTATTTTTACCATTTTAATATATTTATGTAGAGATGGAAACTATCTGAAAAATTTAAAGAATAATTCCCAAATTTAAAGAATATTTTCTATATAAATACTACAAAATAATAAGGCAGCATTAATGAGATGATTGTTGCTGCTTGCCGTCAATAAGATACGAAATTCACGGAACAATTGTCTGGCATCCAATCGATTTCTGGTTTTCAGCTTTACATTGACCAATCTTGAAAATGCAAATTCGCAGAGGTATGTTGTTGCAAATGGTATTAAAAAGCTGAAAGAGCTTTATTTGCTAAAACTGGATGAGAATCTATTTGCGAGCACCAAAATTCATCAAAATTTTGGTTGGTAAATTTTTGCCTTACCATAGCCTTGTTCTGTAAATCAATGAGGTCGTCTTTTTGCATGTCAGCATCATCCATGGAGTCTAAATTAAATATGAAGGGATTTCGAATCCACTGATCAACTTTCATATTGTCTTCTACAAAGTAGTTATCAAAAGAATTCATGAGATTATCCAAATGTTTTAAAATATTAGTTCGAACCCAATCTGACACCGCCCCTAATAAATATTCAGCACAGAAAATTTTTTCTAGAGATGGAAAATTTGCAGAATTACCTTTTGATACCCTTGAAGGGAAATATTCTTAAAATTCTATTTACCGTTGATTTTTCCACTTGGTAATATTTTAATATACCCCTGTCTGTCATTTCTTATTGTCTAATAGCTCCCTGCCTGTCATTTCTTATAAAATTGTAATCTTTAAAATTAAACTTGTGCCTAAAATTTAGTTTGGTTTCTATCAATAACACTATATCTGGATTATGTTTTTCTAGAAAATGTATTAGGTACGCTCTTTTCTACATTGATATTATTGAGTTAACGTTTAGAGAAATTATTTTTCATTTATTATTATAATTTTTAAAATTATTCATAGTATGAATTAAATGGCATTATTTCCTACAGATAATCTATTTTTTTTTTGTATGCTCATTTAATTTGTTTTCTATTATTGTTATGTATTTCTATTATGTTTTTAAATCTAGTAATATGTTTGCATTTTCATTATTTTATATTAAATTCGTCAGTGTATTATTAATATTTTTATTATTACTGTCGTTATTATTATTGTTGTTATAATTGTTGTTATTGCTAATAGTGTCGCCAGTAAAATTTCTTGTTGCGTTAGCATATGACAACTCTGGTTGTACATAATTATTTATCATTTTTATTTTGGCTTCGTTTCTATTATTAGTTGCTGCCTTTCTAAGTTCCGTGTTTTTAATTTTTTTCATATATTCAGGATACCCTCTATACGATGCTCGATGCCCTTTGCTATTGCATAATGCGCAGAATAGCTCATCGTAGACCAATTCTTTTGGCAATGTGCACATTCCTATTTCATGTTGTTTATTGCATTTAACGCATCTATAGTCCATGTTGCAATTACTGTAATTAAAAATTCCATGTGAAATTTCGCTTTTTGTAATTTTTCCCCACCATACTGTTTGCGGGTTTATACTTTTAGGCTAGGCGCACACATGCAATTTTTATTTTTGCAACTGTTTGATTGCGATTGGACTGTTTGATTGCGTGAAATGGACACGTTTGTGTTACATTAGTTTTTATGAAAGCGCCCACACTTGCAACTATTTGATTGCATCTTATCAAGCAATCCAACAGTTTGTAATTTTTAAAAATGACTGTCGAGGACTTCAAGGTCTGCAATTTAAAATAAAATCTTAAAAGAATATTCATATAAAAATGTGGTGTCAACCTTGTTGACATAAGTCAGCGAAAGCGTTTTTGTTTCATGGGATAGTCTTTATTCTGTTGAAATGGCATTCTTCCATTTTGTAGTTTGATATGTAATTGAAAATTCAACTAAAGACAGAAGATTATCGAAAAAAGCTATACCCATTCTATAATATCCGAAAACATTTTCTGGGTTACACTTCAAATTGTCAAAAACTTTATAAAATCCCCTTTTATTAATCTCATGCTTCATAAAGCATGAACCCAATATCGTCTTTTACTTTATTTTTTTCCCTTTTTGATTTCAAGAACACATATGCATGCTACTCCACAAAATCCATTTTAAAACTAAACGGAATTCAACTCTTTAATTGCTATGTGTGCGCGGTACAAGAAAATCAAATAGTTTGGTTGCTTATGTGTGCGCACAAAGAGTTTTTGCAATCAAACAATTGCAAAACTAAAAATTGCATGTGTGCGCCTAGCCTTAATATTTTGTAATATTGACATATCACTTTCTGGTGATATTTGGCAATGAATATTGGAAGGTTTTTGTTTTTTTGCTATTGAACGTTTTGTTATTAATCTTGTTACTTTCACTATATTTACCTTCTCTAAGTAATGCTTGTATTTCTTCACTTATATCTTCTGGCTCATCTTCTGAGTTCAGCTCTTTTAATATTATTGTTTTATTTTTTTGTACTATGTTTGTATATGTAAAATAATTTGCGTCAATTTCTTTCAATATTTCTTTAATTTTATGGTAGTCTGTTAAATTGTTTAAAAATATTAACTGGTTTTCATTATTAATTTTTTTAATTGAAAAGTTTTTTATTTATTTATTTTTCAGAACATTTTTGAATTTTGGCATTTCTTAGTTGTAGATAATAATCGGTGGTTTTTTTTCTTTTCGGTGATATTTTTTTGTTGTTATTTTTTTGATTTTCTGTTTCTGCTGCAGCTTCAATTGATTTATTAGGTTGTTTGGCATATTCTGTTGATGCTATTATATTGGTTTTTGATTTTTTCTTATAATTTTTTGTTTTTGCTGTTTCTATTAATTTTTTAATTTTACATTATTATCAGGTATGTTCAGAGTTTATTCTGACCCGTCATCCATTTCTTTGATTGTATTAAGTATATCGTACCGATTTTGGTTACGAAAATCTTCATTATTATTTATTTTTGTTTTTTCTACTTTTATTTTGGGTTAAATTTTTTATTATAGCTTATAATTCAGAAATTTCTTTTTTTAATGGTTCGTTGGATTGCTCCAGTGTTTTTTTGTTTTATTAGTCATTGTTTTTAATCTTTTTTTATTATTATTTTTAACGCGCGTCAGATTATTAAACTTATCTACGAAGTATTAAATGAAAATCTCAAGTCGAGTTGCCTTTTCACTAATTTTTGTATAAGATTGCAAATACCGATATTACGAAAGCGACAAATTTATGAAAAGGAAACTCGACTTCTATAAAAATATAATCACTAAAATAAAATCCGATTAAAAAAAAAAAAATTAGAAAAAAGTCTAGAAATGTTTCCAAAAGTTGAATTTTTTTCATTTCGATTTCTATAAGATCTCGATGGCGCTTTTGTTCATTCGTTTCAATTTTTTTTTTTACGTTCTTTTCTTCTATTATAAAGTTTTTTTATCTCGTCTACTGAAAAAGGAAATTCAACATTTATTTTTATGATTTCTGTGTGTACTTTCCGCCACAGAGAAGTTTTAGATTTTTTTCCATCATTGAATCTTGATTTAAAATCAAACCGAATCGATATTAAGAGTATTGTAAAATTTGTAGTCCAGTAATCGTTTGTTTCATTTTCTTCATTATCATTGCCATGTAAAGAACTATATAAAAATATTTTAAAACAAATTTCGCACTTGAATACTTTTATCTACACATATGCTTAAAATTTTAAGCATATGATCTGCATATAACATTATTGATTACGTGACATTTGTTTTTTGCACTATGTGGTTAGTGCTAGACAGCATTAAAAGTTACAATGCTTTTGTCGACTGCAATATCGATTAACATGCAAAAGAATTTGACGCGCATATGAGATTATCACTTATATACACTTTTCTACTTTAGAGGGAAGATCAGCAACTACGATGTTATTTGTATTTTTTGTTGTAGTGGTGGATCTAATTGCGCTCCAACTTTTGTATTGTTATTCTCAGCTCGTCAACATTTTCATTTGTTTGATTAATCTGTTTTTTTAATATAATATTTTTTTGTATGATTATTGAAAATGTTTTGGTGATATCATCCATTTTGTTCGATAAAAATATCCGTGGTTTATGTATGTCTAATACTAAAGAACCCAACGTTTTTAAGTATTCACCAACTCTGTTGAGGGTCCATCCTGCTGTATCAACTGAAGAAATGGATTTATTTACATTCTCCTTTTCGTTGATAAAAATGGATTCATTGAGAGTAGGAGTACATCTACTACATCTCCGCAAAATATTGCCAGATTTTATACTTTCGTAGAGCTCATCAGAAGCTCCAGCACATTTTTTATGATATAGGCCGCCACAACGTACTCCTTTTGACTTAGGAGCTAGATTTTTTACAGGGCGACTCTGTACACTGTTTCGACATTTTGAGAAAAAAAAAACTTATATTTAAACAAGCTAAAACTGAAATTCTTTAAATTTTGTTCTAGACCTTTACGCATATTTTAAAAATTTTTGTTATAATTATGTGATTAGTAATATTGATATTTTCCTTTAATTCACAAATTTTTGTTTCATTCTAAATTAAGCGAATTTTTTTTCCTTTGTATTGTTTTTATAGTTTTATTTAATTTTTTATTTTTCCTTATATTTTTATATTCTAAATATTTAATCAAGAGCGCAAAAAATACGTGTTGACAGTTCAAATTCACAAATAAAAAAAAAACAATTTATTTAACAATTAAAAGGAAAAAAGCCAAGTGGAAGCCATTATTTAAAAATATACAAAAAAGTTTTGGAATTCTAATCGGCATAAAAAACCCTTTTACAATTTGTGTTATAAATTAAAATATAAAAAAAAACATATAATATAATTATAACAAAAAAAAAAATATATGTTTTAACAAAAATTAAAATTCATTAACAAAACAAAATAAAATTAATAATTTATATAAAACAAGATGAAATTCATTATTTAAAAAATAAAATTGCATCTTGATTTTAAATTGATGTTTTCAACCCTAAAAGAAAAGTATCATTATTAATATATACCTCTGCTAACGAACAAGACAACTGACTGGGCTAGCTTTAAACAAGAAATAGAAAACAAAATAAACATAAAAACAAAACTAAGATCCAAATGTGATATAGATTCTGAAGTAGAAAATTTTATTAAAATTATTCAAAATGCTGGATACAAAAAATTGTGAATATAAATCGGTAGGATTCAACTACCCTAGAGAAATATTAAATATGACAAAAATAAAAAGAAGAGCTAGACGCAGATGGCAACAATCGCGTTATCCGGCAGACAAAACTGTGCTAAATAGGTTAACTCAGAATCTTAAAAGAAAAATTAAAGATCTTAAAAATGAAAATTTTGAAAAATATATAAAAAATTTATCAGCTAAAAGAGAAAATAACTACTCGTTGTGGAAAGCAACAGAGTACAAAAACCTCGATCTCTCAAATCCCGCCAATCAGAATGAAAAGCGGTGAATGGGCGAGAGATAATAAAAATAAAGCTGAAACATTCGCAGATCATCTTGAAGAAATTTTTTGTCCAGACGAGACAGATTCGGATGATCTCACTGAAGAAAATAATAATTGGCAAGAAAATGTTATATCACCATTTTCAGAGAGTGAAATAGTTGAACAAATTAAAAAACTCAGAGATAAAAAAGCTCCAGGTTTTGATCTAATTACATCGGAAGTCCTGAAAGAACTTCCGAAAAAAGCTATAACAATGCTAACACGCATTATAAACGCTGCTATAAGAATAAGGTATGTGCCGAATATGTGGAAAATAGCAGAGATAATTATGATAAGCCAGGTAAAGCCCATAAATGAGGTCAAATCCTACAGACCTGGACAAAGAAATGGAAAATTAAACTCAATGAGTTAAAATCAGTACATGTAAATTTTACAAATAAAAAATTAGAAAATCAACCACCATTGGTAAATCTGAATGGGGTCAATATACCCCAAGAAAGCAATGCTAAATACCTAGGAATGACATTAGATGTCAAACTTAGATGGAAAGAGCACGTTAAAAAGAAAAAATTTGAGCTTGAAAATAAGTATAGAGAAATGTACTGGCTCTTAGGTCGTAATTCTAAATTACCTATACATAACAAGATTTTGTTATATAATCAGATACTCAAACCGATATGGTTGTACGGCATACAAATATGGGGATGTGCCAAACAAACACATGTACTTTGTATACAAAAATTCCAAAATAAAGTCTTGCGCAACATGGTAAATGCCCCCTGGTATGTTCGCATCAGTGATTTGCACAGAGATCTAAAAATTCCTTGCATAGAAAATGAAATAAAAAGATATGCAACAAAGCATATAGCTCGTCTGGAGGGACATGTTAACGTTGAGGCCACTCAATTGCTAGATAATCAAAATGATGTCAGAAGGCTTAAAAGAACTAAGCCACTAGATTTAATACGATAGAATTTCGTAAACTTTTTCTTTAAGAAAATCAAAATAGCATTAAATTAATGGTTAGTCCGTTGGACTAGTATTAATGGGAGGGGTGTGGTTTAGTCAGTAAAAATCTGGCACACAATGGAAGCTACGGGGTCCATTGTGTCTATGAAGATTCCCACCAATCCACGCAATGGAAGCAATTCCATGCCGGACTAGTATATACGAACAATTTATATCTTAACAGTAAAATAAAATAAAATGTATTTGTTTAATAAGCAAACCCCGCACACGGAAGCAATTCCATGCCGGACTAGTATATACGAACAATTTATATCTTAACAGTAAAAAAAAAAAAAAAAAAAATTATTAATATATCATTATTATTTTAGAATATTTTCTTAAAATAATATTTTAATAAATTATCTTGGAAAAATATTTTTAATGTTCTAGCATTTTTTTTGATTTTTTCCTAGAGCCAAACAAATATTTTAAAAATAAAACAAAAATTATTAATTTTGTAATAATATTTATTTCTGTAAAATTCTTAATCTATCTACAAAATTTATTATTTTTATCTATTAACCACTGACAATTTTTTCTAATTAAATATAAAAGTAAAAAATCTAAAATTTGAAGCCTATGCGATTTGCAACTATTGTTGTCTGAATACCAATCAGGGTATATTTTATTTGTTTTTTCTACTAATTTATTTTTATAATAATTTTTTACTCCTCTTGTGTGGAAGATCTCATTAAAAGTTTTTGTTTAAGCAAAATAATCTATTAGCATATTACAAATATTAAAAAAGATATTCGTTGGGTATTTTAGACCTTTCTGTACGTTGTTGTAAGTCTTTTGATAAATTAATTGTTCTCGAGGAACAAGAGGTAAATTTGTATTCTTTATCAAAAGTTCCTTCCAAATATCACATTTAATCTCTATAAAATAATTCCTTGAATTTGCAACAATTTCGTTATTTAAATTCTCCAATTGGTTGCTGTTGATGAGTTCTTCTGTGTCTTCTTGGTCATCCGAATCGTACTTTTTGTCCAAATTTATGAATTTTATAACATCCTGCACACGTTTACGTTCAATTATAACATCTTCATCGCACAAGGCATCTATTGTTTTCATGTTCATAAATTATCTTAGGTGGTAGTTGAAATCTTTAACAGATGGATATCTATTATATCCGTCTTTTCCTCGAATATGTAATAGCAAAAAAAGTTTCTATTATATCTTGATTTAATTTACTTTAAAATATAATCTACATCTTTGTAATTATGTAATATTTCTTCTGACATTTCAATAAAGGCGTTAATATTGTGTATTAATCCTTTAAACACATATATTGTTTTTCTTCCACCTTTAGAATTTTTTTTGTTATTAATTCAATACTTACTATCAGAGACCTGAACCGGTAAGAATATCGCTCCGGTTTACGGTTCGGTTCATAAATATTTTATGTTCCGGTTAACGTTCCAGTTCTTTATTATTTATTTTTGTTCCGGTTCAGTTCTGATTCGGTTCAGGTTCAAAACCGGTTCAAATCTTGCACGCAAAAAACATTTAAAAGTCATACTAACTACATAACAGAACATATACAAAGTACAAAAAAAAAAACAAAAAACTTTACAAAAATATGAATTTTATTTATACGTATTAAATTCAATTTAAAAAAAAAAACAGAAAATATAATATATTATATATATATTATAAACAAAAAAAAAATAAAAAAACGTAACAAAAAAAATTAAAATTAATTAATTCAGTTCAATATTTTTTGTTTAATTAAAACAAAAACAACAATTATTACCAGAATAATTTCAGAATTATTTTGTTTTTTTAGTTATTTAGAATTAGAATACTTTGTTTAACTTGCAAAGTAAAACATTTTCTAAATGTTGTTCACTTAGATTAGTTCTTTTTTCTGTTAAGATAAGTTTTACAGCCGAAAAATTTCGTTCTACGTTGACCTGGATTGTGGGTACAGCCAAAATTACTTTAGCAATTGTAGAAAGTTCTGGTAAAAATTGTTGTTGATCGTTCCAAAATTTCAAAATGTTTATGGATTTATTTGCTCTTGCTAGATTAAACATGTTAAGTTGAGCAGTTAAGTTAGTTATTTTATGTAAACAGTTATCTGAATTAGAAATTTGCATATTTACATTAAGCTCTTTTTCTTTTTGTAAAAGATATTCATCCAGAGCATAATTGTAAACTTTCTGTAGTACACTGTACTTTTATTCTCCATTTCTACAACCTCTTTTGCTCCAGATAATTCTAATGAAAATATTTGTCGCCCCACCTTATCTATATGCTCTCGTGCAGCTTTGATTATTTGTAAGTAAAAATTTGAATCGTGGATCCAAATATAGTGCAGCTACAATATGGTCTCTATTCAGTAGAAGTGTTTCTCTAGTTTTAATTGCTAGTAACAATGAACTTTTGATATTAGAAAAATTATCTACTTCTATTGCTTCGATTTCAAGTTTAAGTTCTAGCCATAAAGCATAAAAATCTCCAATTGTTAATTGTTCACCTTGCAGCTTAATTGTAGCTGCTTTTAGGGATTTATAAACTAAAACAAATTCTTCTGCAAACTTCCAAAGACTAAGTGAAATGTTGAGAAAGCTGTACATATTGTTCACATCCAAGCAAAAACCTTTTAATTCTAATAGTCGTTCTACCATATCATATGCCGAGTTCCATCTGGTCGGACAATCTATTTGAGGCATTTTATATTTAATTTTTTTTAATAAAACTAAAATATTTGTTGTTCTTATTTTTTTGCAAATAAATCTTAGTTTCGATAAATTTGTAGCAATATAATTTTCTTTAATAACATCATATATTGCCAACTACAATGTATGGGCAGCACATCGGACAGAAGTAAGAACATTATTTAACTGAAGACTAAAATTGCCATTATTATCATCAAATTCATGAACAGCTGAACACTCGATTTGATTTATTAATATATTTTCTTCTACATCAGTATCAATTTCTTCACTAGACTGCTCATCACAACTGCTGTTTTCATATCTGTTCAAAAAATTTAAATTTTGATCCATTTCGACGTCCAAATTTTGACTTATAAGCTTCATTGTCTTCACCATATTGGCACCATTATCTGTTGTTATTATGTATGTTTGATTGGTAAGGACTTCATATGATTTTAAATTTTTCAGAACAATTTCTTTGATATACTCGGCGTTGTGCCGTTGTTTCATTTCTACCATACCAAGTGTTCGCAGGACAATTTGGTCATTTACAAGATATTGACAGTTTATACCCAAAATTGATCGGTCGCAGCGTGCAGCGATATCAACTTTTATACTAACTAACAAACATTTTAGTAATGTTTTATATTGTTCCACATGAAATCTTTGAACGTGTCGTTCGAAATTTGCAGCATGATTGCCGTTAATTTTTCTATTACAATTATCTATTTCACACATGCCATAAGTCATATTTAAGTCTTCTGAGATTTTGAAAAACTTTCTGACTGGATTACTTGATCTCTTTCCCTTGGGCTTAAAAATAAAAATAATTAATGTTAGAAATCTAAATTCTTTCTAAAATTTTATAATTCAAAAATTTTTACCTTTGATGATTGCTCCTATAAATTTATATAAAATGTTGATTTCTAATTTTAATAGAATTAATTAAATTAAATGCAATCAAAACTTTCCGTTTTAGTTTTATAGAACTCTATAAATATTAACTTCTAAACTTATCACTTTCATACTTCAAATCCAAAATGTCAAATTGAAAAAAAAAATATTAAATTGAAATTGAAATGAAATAAAAATATTATGGTTTGTCGCTAAATTTGCTATATTTAAAATTTTGTTGTACAAACCTTTAATAACAACGAAAAACACGAACTTTTCACTTTTTTCAGTAGCTTTTCAATTTGCACAAAATTAAAATATATAATGTAGCTTCTTTAAAAATGGACGCCTGGAAAAAACTTGTAATTGAAATTGTAAAAAACTTCACTGACATTGACATCAGGAACAATGTTGCCAGCAAATTACACATTATGGTAGATTTAATTATATGGGCAAATCAGCTAGATTATACATTATGCTCGATTTAATTATATGGGCAATTCAGCCAGATTTCAAATTATACAAATTAAGATTTGTAGCTGTTTTTATTTAAATTTTTTAATTTTTTTTTGTTGAAAACCGGAACGAAAAAAAACCGGAAAAAAACCGATAAAATATACCAGTTCGGTTTAGGTTACAGTTAATAAGATTTTTTAAATATCGGTGCGATTCAGTTATGGTTCAGGCAAACAATATCGGTTAATTCCGGTTTACGGTTACGATTCTGTTTCGGTTCAGGTCTCTGCTTACTATGTACAATCTCATATTTTTCAAAAACGTTTTTTGTTCTTCGTAATTATTTTTATTAATTGCTATTTTAAAAATATTTCGACCAAAGTTATTCTGGGAATTGAAAGTGTCCAATAAGTTGTTAATTTTTTCACAGTATTCTGCAGTTGATGCACTATTATTATTCTGTATAATTCGAAAAATTTTTTTTATATTCGAATAAATTTTACAATCATCGAATTTATGCTGAAATATCCTTTCCTATTAAGGATAAAGCTACTGAAGGTTTCTACTTGGACACCGTATTTTAATGTTCGTTCCATCTATGCAACCGATTACACCCGGAAGTCTACTTTTCGGTAAAAATACCTCTTGGCATTTTCTTCTTACTTATTTTTCCATAATTGTGAGGACTGCTTATATCTTTCACAGTGTTTACAATCTTCTATTTTTATTTTATCCTCTTTATTTTCATCTTCCAAATTGATATTTTCATATAAGTATGAAGCACTACTTGGTATATACGTATATAAATTTTCCTCAAAAGTTTTTGGTCCACAATAAATTTTAATAACATCGTTCTTATTTTTTTTTCGTAAATTCCTTAGCATTACTTAGCATTCCTTAGCATTATCAGTTTCAGTTTTCTTTGAAATATCTATATTTATTGATGTTACGGTTTCTTTTATTTCTATTTTCCTTTTTGCCGCATGTTTTTTTAGGAAATTGTTTAACTTCACAATTTAATAAAAGGTTTGGCTTCGACTCAATTATAAGTCTTGTTGAATCACCATAGGAAATTTTTTTGTTAAAGCAATCTACTGTGAAATGATTTCTACATATCGCCGTGTTTTTTTTTTTCAAGTTTTGTTTATTTATTTTCTTTATTTATATGGATTTAATTCTAAACAAAAGAAAATGAATTTTTTTTTCTTAATATCTAGCTTAACATGTACGGGGCTGTCAAATGACAGCTCTCCCATTTAATTTAATAATAGTTTATTTCACATTGTGACTTCGATTATGTAAGAACTACATATAACTGGAAAACTATAGCTAACAATTTAAATGATTTCATACTGTATAAACAAATTATTATTTTTTTTTTAATTGTCTAGCGAATTAACTAAGTCACTTATAAAGATGTTGAATAAAATTGGCGAATTAACAGTGCCTTGTTGAAGGCCATTCTTTAAGTTATAATCTTTAGAACTAAATTCACTATTTAAAGAAACTCTAAAGATTTTGTTGTTTAGCATGTTACTAATTAAGTATATTATAAATGTGTATGAAACTGATAACTGAGAAGCTTGTATATGATACCGTCTATCCACACGGTGTCGAAAGCTTTTTCGAAATCTATAAAACATGTTGCGACACACTTATTACTATTTATATTCCAACAGATATCCGAAGATATTTTCGTCATAGCATGTATGGTGCTATGATTATAACGGAAACCAAATTAGTTAACTGGAATTATATTTCTTTTTTCTGTTTCTTGTGTTAAAAATTTATTTACTATAACTTCGTAAATTTTACTGATATTAGGTAATAGACTTATAGACCTGTAGCCATCAGGAGCGTCTGGGGGTTTTCCTGGTTTTTTTTATTGTTATAACAATTACTTTTTTCCAATATTTTGGAAAATAGCTGAGATTTAAGCAACTATTAAATATTGTGCAATTTATCGCAATGAATGAACCGGGAAGACGTTTAAGAACAATATTAGGTATTTAGTCAATACCCGGTGAAGTTTTAGTACTAAGGTAATTTATCGACTATATTCTGTTCAGTATCAATTAAAAAATTGGTTGTTTACAACTTTTAAAGAATTAAGATTTATATTTGCATCACTGAGAACATTAGAATCCCCCAGAGCAATATTAAGTTGTATAACTGTAAGGTTAATTTTGTTGTAAATTATTCTTATCTCGCTAAACATATTTTTGTTGTTTTTAATCTTTATTTTTTTGATTTTATTACACCAACACTGCGTTATAGAAATATTTAAGTTTTGTTTAATAAGAGAGTTAATATTGTTAATTAATGAATTTGTTCTTATTATTGATGGATGATTAATGTTTAATTTTAGTTTTATTAATTTGAATTTGGCTGAAAGAAGTAGACTTTTAAGTTTACGTAAATGAATTATTGTGGAGTTGGAATAAATTTCTGTGCCATTTTTGTTTTCGGTGTAAAGTGGAATGGAAACACACATTATATTGTAAATAACTGTTTGAATTTTTTTAAGATAAGTTTCTATTTCATTGATTGTTAGGTTTCTCGTATTAGGCGGAAGAAGAAATTCTTCCTGAATTGTAAATTGTTTGTTTAGGAGTGTTTGAAATTTTTTCCAGTTAGCCTTTTTGTATATGAATTTGTTTTTTTCTGGTATATTTATAGTTAAAGACTCATTATTACTGAGTTGAACTTCAGCATAGATAGCCAGATGGTCGCTATCGAAAGAGTTTCCTCTTGGAAATGGCGTTAGGTCAGAAGAATATAGTGCAATTTTGTGTTGTATTTGGTGTAAATTAATATATTTATTTATGAAATTGCCTCTTGAGTTATGGGCCGTATTTCCTTAATTTTCATGTTACGCGTTTAAATCTCCACAAAGCATATAATAATTGTTGTTAAAGTCTAAATTAAGAATTTCAAATAGTTTATTAAACTCTTGTTGGAAAGTTGAGTTTGGAAATGGTGGTGCATATATTGCAGCAGCAATTAAAAATTAATTATTAGACATTGACATTTTTATTGCACAGGTTTCTAGGCATTTAAATTTATCTAATTCTACGTCAATTATTCTTTGAAATTTTAAAGTTTTTCTTATTAATATTGCTGTCCCCGCCTCTTAAGCCAGTAGGTCTATATCGTCTAATTACTCTATAATTTTTTAACTGTATCAGATGTTTTTTTAGTTAAATTCGTTTCACTGAGAGATACCACATCAGGTTCGTGAACATTTAAAAAATCAATATTAACTGAAATTATTTTTAAATTTTGTGTCAAGCAGTTTTCAATCATGGAGAGTTTCGAATAGGAAATCGATTCTTGATGATTGCTCTTTTTTTCTAATGTTAAGCTCTGGCAAAGATTATTCACATTTTTGTTCAATTCTTGTAACATTGTAGTGATATTATCCTAATTTTTATTATTTATATTGTTATATACGTTAGCATATGATACAATTGGATTGATAAAACTATTTACATGATTTATTTTATTTTGTTACATTTTTTCTATTTTTTCTTTGTACACTGCACAGTTTTTGTATGATGCCGGGTGGCCAGCTGAATTGCATAATATGCAGAACAATTGCTCTGGTGGGCTATTTTTTACTATGTTGCATTCACTAGCTAGATGATTCTTTCAACATTTGACACAACGCGGATCCATGTTACAATTAAAGGCTGAATGGCCATATCGCTGGCATCTTGAACACTGCGACATGGATGGCGTTTTAATTTTTCTACTTTTATGAACTGGTTGTCTATAATTTTAGTATTTATAAAATTTTCGATATTGCTGTTTTATTTTAATTGGACAATATATATTGGTAGTGTTTTATTATATTTTATTGATCTTGATGTTGTTATGAATTTAAAATTTCGTGTACTTCTTTGCTGTTATAGGGATCATCTAACCCTTTTAATACAAAATTAATGGGTTTCTAGTCTTTGATTGCGTACGAATAACATTCTACATTGGCGTGTTTTAAAGCATTTAGTATGAGTTTGAATTCTTCTCTGGATTGGGTGTATAATGTGTGTCTTGTTTTTACATCATGTTCCATAGAATATCTTAGTAAAGTATTTGATAATATAGAGTTCTAATTTTGGTACACGTAATTGTCGCTCCAAATTATGATTTATCTTGGTGCATAATGCTTTTCCATTAAATAATCTATTAAGCATGATGCAAAAGTATTTGAAAAGAGATCAGCCTCTGTTTCGGCAAACCAATAGCACTAAACATTACGTGAATTCAATTTATAAATTGTAAAATTATGGTAGTAAAATTTAGTTTTGTAATAAATTGCTGATGCATTAAGCATTGGGCAAACTTTAACAGCTTGGAAATCTTGGCTTAAGACTACACATTCTCCGTTTTCGACTTTAGCTTTATCAGTTTCTTTTTGGAAACGAGCTTCAATAAGCATATCGTATAGCTCCTGACTTAATCTTGTTGTGCTGTAGCTGATGAATGTACCGCACATGTCTTTTTTAGGCGTTGGAGAAACCCAAATTAATTTATTTTGCTACTTTGCCAAAACTTTGCTTTTAGACAATGGTTTTAAATTATAATTTTCATTAATGTCACAACGGTTTTTATATTCTTCTTACAAGCTGTTGAAAGTATTTTTAAAAGTTGATTCTACATATAATTTTTTTAGAACTGCTTCTGCAGTAGTGTGATGGAAGTTTAGGAATTTCATCAAAAAGTTTTATTAAAAATTCTTTTTCTTCATTTTTATATTTAGAACTTCTTCTTTTGTCGTTACGTAAATCTTCAGATATATGCATTCCTGCTTCTGAACCATTATTGACCCAATTTCTAGCACACCATTCTCCAATAGAAAATATATTTATGACAAAAATATATTTTTAAATATTCTAAGAATATTACTGTCATTGATTCTAATTTTATATACAAAAGACGATTTTCTTCGTTTCGAATTACGAGATATTGGTTTCCTTTTAGTATCTTCTCTTGAAACCAACAACATACACTTTTCATTGCTTCCCATGACATTTTCATTTTTCCACTCTTCGATATTTTGTTTTCTTCTTTTAATTTTTTTTGAATATATTCATTATTTTTACTTTCAATTTCACTACTAGAGCTTGACATATTTTTTGTTTTCTCTATCCATTTGTTTAATTATTTTATTAAGATTTATATTTTACTTTAGGAAAGGTACATATAAAATATAATAATAGTGCTTATGATGCTTAAAAGTCAAATGATAAATGTCACAATAATTCATAATTTAATTCACAATCATATTTAAAAATTTAGGATTTTATTAATTCACAATTATATGAAATATCAAATAATCATTAGAGATGGAAAATTATGATATGATATTATTATCAAATAGTGATGACAGATGGAATAAGAAAATTATAAAAGGTTTATAAAAATTTTAAATTTATGTTGTGTGTGGTGAATGTTAAAACCTGAAAAAGATCTTATATTTGGCGTTCTTGGTCAAGACTGTACAATATACAAGGAAGGAAGACAAAATTACCGTACAAATACCACCAGGACTGTACGAATGGCAACTTAATAGTGTAAAGTAACTGTACTTAATAAATGATAATATGTGTTTTTGAAATTCGAAGTTGATGGTGTATTTATACTTGTGGTTTTGCTTACCCAAATGCTATCTAATTGTTGATTGGTTGTAGGTGTATTTTTTGAGAGCGTGTTTGGGAAGCTTATATTATAGTTGTGAGTTGTGATTACTGTCAAAACTATAGCCGTATCAGTACGTGGCTGAAACGTCGTCTCATAAGACTGATATATGATGTTCTACATAGACATGCTGTGTCTGTAGAAAATTGTTCACCTTTACAGTTCGCGCATCGTGGTTTTTCTTTTTCGGTACAGTCGATTGTTGCATGATCATCTGAACAGTAATCACATCCAGTTTAGATATGACAATTTTTGGATTCGAGTCCAAACATTTGACAATTATATGTCACTGAGTTGGTTTACTTGTGGATTTAACTTTGTACTCCCACCTAACCTTGGTGTGGTCAATGTAACAATAGTTTTGTTTTAACTGTTGTAGTGTGATTCTTTTATTTTTAAAATATATAACGCAAATTACAGTTTTAAGACCAAATTTAGTTGATCTTTCAATTGTTTTTACTTTTGTACATTTCAAATCTAAGTTATTTTTACAAAGTAATTTTTACTTCATCATTGGACATTTTTTCTAAGCCAGACAATAGTGCCTTGTATGGACTTGTATCTTTGGTGTCATATTATGAGAAAAATTCACATTTATTTTTTGTTAAAATGGCACGTGTTTTATTATAAAAATCAACAATTTTTAGAAATATTTTTATACCTATTGATATAGTTTTTATATAGTACTCTGTTATTTCATGAGTTTTTAATAATTCATGAATAAATTTTAGATTTTTTTTTCAACGCTGTGATTGGAGGAATTCTTATAATTTTTTCTGTTGTCTGGGAAAAATTACGTTTTGATCTTATTTTCACGGGTTTTTACAAACGGATTTATATCTCGAAAAGTGCACTCAATGGAATTTAAATATTAAATTGCAACTTCCTAAGGGGCTTATGATTAAAAACGAAAACGTTCAATCGTTTTCCGAAAATCGCTGACTTTTGTCATTTGGTATGACAGAAAACTAAAACGAAAAACGTTAATTTCGAAAATAATTTTTCATATGATTGAAAACGATTGGAAAACGTTTTGCACTACAAAATCAAACGTTTAGTTGTTCTTAACGTTTGTGTGAAAAAAGTCAACAAACATAAAACAAATTTAATTAATTTGGGTGTTTATATCTGTATTTTTGAATTAGAAAATTAGCATATATACTTAGAAACTATTCTATTTATGTTTATTTGTGTCAAATGAAACATTTAATGTCTAAATACAAATATAAAAACAAAAAAGAAATTAAAATTTTAGCATGTAATGCATCTAAACAAAATTTCTTTTACAATTAAACTATTTAAGATTGATTTTTTTTTTCAAATATATTTTATTAAATTAGTTATCAGTTCTGTGTACTGTTCTAAAATGAATGCAATATAAATTCAGTTTTAAAACAAACTTTTTTTATTTTTATCTAACATTAAATACATTTTTCATTTTTTTATTAAATGCACTAAATACTTAAGCTATCTCTTATTCTATTTCTTATATCTACCGCTTCTCTTCTAAACACTGAAAAGTTTTCTCTATTACTATTCTGAACAATATTTTCATGTTCTGGTTCTACATCAATATATTCTTCTTCTAGTGGTATATTGTACTCAATACAAAAGTTGTTCTTTTTAAGTCGTTTGAAATTTTAGCGACTTCCAACTCTAACACTAGCAATTTTCAACTCCTCACCACTTTGTTTATTTTCAGCCTCTTGCTTTACTTGTACTAATTGGCTTTGATACACTAAGGCGTTTTTTATTTCAGTTTCAAACTTTCACAGATTCAGCTATAATGTCATTTTGTGATTGCACATATTGCTCTTGCAATTTAAGTTGTTTTTTGAGCAATATATTTTGCTCATTTTTACGTGTCATCCTGTTATGCCTCCTTGACGATCGTGATATTTCAGGTTTGGCTGGCACACGGTTTTCTAAATCTTTGTCTGCTAAATTATATGATGGTACATTCTCTAGTCCTTCATGTCATCATTTAATGATGTTGAATATTCTATAGTTTGCTTACGACTGCCAATACTCTGGACTCCCTCAATTCCACTCACCGTTGCCTCCAGTCCGCAAGCCTCCACAATAACCTCATCAACATCATTCATTGAGTGGATGTTGAAAGTACCTTCACCAGTTTTATTTAAAGACTTTTTCTTGTCAACTAATTTTTTTTAGTCCTATACTTTCTTAATGTCCATACCTGAAAAAAAAAGCAATTATTTTTAATAAGTTTTTGCTAAATAAAATAAGTATTATTATTCTTACTCTTTTCCACTCTCGAATCGTTCTTACTGGTAAACCCACAGCATTCAGCTTAATTTTGAGCTCACTCCATTTCACAATGGAGTATTGCCTCCCTTGTGCAGTGTTGCAGAAAGATTTTGCTAAGTCGGAATTCTCCTTCATACACTCTGACAAAATTTTTATTTGCAAAGGGGTGAGCTGATTTCTAAAAAAATAAATATTTTTTAATTATTATTCGTACTCTTTCAGTAAACAATTTTTAACTAAAATCAACCATTACTTTTAATCCACAAATTTTATAATATTGAATGATATAACTATAGTGCATTTATTTTAAATTTATTAATTTTGATTACTTATAAACTATCTAACTTCATTTAAATAAAAAAAAATAAAAAAAATATTAACAAATATATGTGAAATTAAATTCAGTTTCTCCGCATTGCTCTTATTTACACAAACTGACCTGCCAGTTGTCAAAATTTTTTTATTTTATTATCATCAATCAAACACCATAATTAAATAGTTAGTGTGCCCGTGCTGAAAATTAATTAAGTAGTAGATAGAATTGTCCTGACGTGCATTTCGAAAAAAGTGAAGCATAATACTTAACTGTGATGCTTCAATTTCATATGTTGATATTAAAACAAAAATTATCGAAGCTAGCCACATCTTAAATGTGAATCTAAGTGATAATGATATTGTGAGTATAACTGCTCTCAAGGAATACAAAACAAAATCTAACAACGTGGTCAAAGAAAAAACGATTAGTAAAATACTGTTTGGGGATAGCTTTAAAAAGCAGGAATTTATGAGAAACAAAAAAGCACTTAAAGATTCCAATTTCAAAAACATGTATTTATATTATATATAAACATGACGCATTGACAAATACTACAGCTGAATTGTTCAAATATGCGAGAAAATTGAGATCCTCAGGTTTCAAAGCTATTTTTACTATAAGAGGTAGAGTTTTTACAAAATTAAATGATACGACAAGGCCAATATTAATAAAAAACAAAGATGAGGTTGATGAGCTGATTATGAAGAAGGTTAGAGGAAGATCGTCCAGCTGAAATAAAACTACGCATAATATAAGTAGTTTCAATATGGAAAAGTGGAGATAAGTCTGAAGTATCTAACTATAGGCCTATTACAATACCCTCTCCTCTGTGTTTTCTAAAATAATAGAAAAACTGTTACATAAAAGAATTGAGAATCATTTAATCAATCACCGATTTGTACCGCTACCAATATGGATTTCAGAAAGATATTGGTACTCATAATGCTTTAACAGATGTTATTGATGCCATATGTGAGAACTTAGATGATTTTGAAATGGTGTCAGGAGTGTTCTTGGATCTAAAGAAAGCCTTTGATTCAATTGATCACTCGCTTCTTCTTAAAAAATTTAATTCATTAGGGTTTTCAGAGCAATCTTTGAGAGTTATGGAGGTATACTTGGAAAACAGAGTGCAGTATGTATGTTATAAAAATTAAAGTAGTACAAGAAAAAATATTAATATGGGAGTTCCGCAAGGGTCATCACTAGGCCTATTGCTATTCTTGATTTATATTAATGATATACGTAAATTGCCTCTTCATGGTAAATTATTTATTTTCGCCGATGATTGTAGCATATTTTATCCGGGAAATATAGTAAGTGACATTAAAAACATGATAGAACATGATTTAACTATTATTGAAGAGTTTCTTCGACTCAATAAAATTGACTTGTTGGAAAGTAAAGTTGAAAAAATAAAAATTAAAATTGGAAACAATTATATAGAAGAAATTAATGAAGTTTTTAGGAATTATGTTAGGCAGTAATTTGAGTTGGCAAGCCCATGTCAACAGCTTAGAAAGAAGGTTAAGCTCGCTAAATGGAATTTAATTTAAATTAAAGCTGAATTTTTTAAATTGTTAATTATAAATTTGAAATTTTTATGAATAATGTTTCAACAATGCCAATCAGGCGATGAAACACCTTATGTATTATATCTATGAATAAAGTAAGAAAAAGAAAAAAAAAAAAAATATTCTCAATTTCCTATTACCAACATTTCCATGAATATTCTTAATAAAAAAATATACATACATATAAAAATTTCTTCTAAAATATTTACCATTTGTAAACTATTCTATATTTATTGTAAACTGTAACTATATACATATATATTTACATTAAAATAAATCTACATTAATTTTATATGAACAATATATCAGTCATGATAAGATAATCCAGGTAGTGATATTTGACCAAATTTTTCAACTTTATTCGTATGTTCAGTAGAGGTTAAAAATAAATCAAGTAGAGAATTACGACTTCTACCGAAACGAGTTGGAATTGCATTATTGATTACACTAAGACAATAATTCCTAATTTTCTGCAGAAGTACTTTTCTCAAAACATTGCTGTTATAAGAATATCAATATCAAAATCATCACCAATTACTATATTTTCAAAATTACTATACAGAATATTTATCAAAAGCCTTATTGAATGGATCAAGTTTATATACAGCCGGATGTGCAAAATAAATTGTTCCCAACATGATTGTACTACCACTAACTTTCACTTCAACTAGAATAATTTCAATATCATCACATTCACCAGAATTGCATAACACTCAAACAGGAACACCACATTTGATATACATCGTGACACCACCACTACGAATCAAATTGCCAAATCCATCCAGTTTAGCTCTATCACATCTCTAGAGCCTAAAACCAGGAATCTTAACCATATCAGAACTTATATCAGGGTCTAGCCAGGTTTCAGATATCATGATAACATGAGCTTTTGTATTAGAGACGCAGAGTCTAAGTGCATCAATTTTCGGAAAGAGGCTTCTGATGTTGATATGAATAATGTTAAGGAGTTTCTCGTTATTAAGAGCATTAAGTAGAACTATACTTGAAATCAATACCGAACTGTCATTGTTATCTAAGTTATTAACCGACATTACAAATTAAAATAGTGCTCAGAGAAAGTGAATTATGAATAAGAGAGAAATTCATAATTTTAAGAAACAGGTTCATGCAAACAATTCTCAATTCAACACAAATATATAATTTAAAATTAAATGTAAAATCTAAAATATTATTAATACTAAAATCCAACATGGTAATACAATGTAAGTAAATACAATGTGAAGAATTAATTTGAAGAATTAATTAAGTTTGAGTACAAAAAAAAAAAAATGTGATTGAAGTAAAATTAAAATTTGAAATTTGATTTTAGACTTAAATTTGAATTTAAATTGATATTGATAATGAATACTAAAATCAGAGAATTTGATTTGATATAATTGAAAGTCTATGATTGGATTTCGAACTTAAGAGTTGATGTCTGGATGAAATAAGAGTGAATGCATCATTAGCTCTTTTTTGTATGGAAATAATGAAATGGAAAGGAGAAGGAAATGGGAAGGAGAAGGAAATGGGTCTCTATTTCTAGTTGATATTTTATAACTCCAACCATCCATTTTCATTTGCGCTGCTGGTTTAAGAAGTTCCCTAGTACTTTGCGGCAAAGTCTGTGATATATAAATCCTTTTTGAGCTGTTCATCCCAATATCATTTAACGACAAATTTCTATGCGAAAGATATTTTCTGAAAAATGTGGATTTCTCATAAATATTTTGAAATTTAATTATAATTGTTCCAGATTTCAAACGAAATATACTACTTGGTTTGCTGTTGTTTGAATCATAACCAGTTGCTGAAGAGATATTATTAAAAATTTCGTCAAAAGATTCATTATCAGTTTTCGGAATATTATTGGCAATCAAATCTTTTTTACAAGCAGCAACTTCTAGACTATGTATACGATTCTCAAAGTCGGTTTTTCAAAGTGCTGAAACCTCATCAAATATGTTGTTAATGACATCATCAACCTCGGTTTTGAGGCAGTTACTATTACGAAGATCATCAACACTCGTTGTTGGTGATTGAATATCACTATCATGTTTGGATAGAGTTTCTTTAATGGTGATACATTTTCTTCAATCTTAGAAAATCTATTATTAATTGAAAAATTAATCCTGTTCTCTAGTTCTTTCAGCTTCATATCAATAATTTCCTCAGTGGCACTAATAATTTCATTATAATTACAATTTTTATTATTATTTATATTATTACTGGTTCCAGTGTGGCTTAAATTAAGGATGCTATTGTTCATTGGAAAAGTAGACTGATTATTACCATTAGTTTTAATTGTATTTTTAATTTTAATATTGTCTTTAGTTTTATTGGCGTTATATTTAGTTAGAGTAGCACGCTTATTTGAGGAATCTCACGCTTATATTCCTCTTACGAGGGGAAGATGAAGAGCTGGCGTTAGATCGAAGTTTTCTATCCTCACTCATCATGATCGGAAATTATTTGTTATAGATAGTACTAAAAATGAAAAATACTGCTTTAACAACAGTGTGGTTAGATTCTTGTACTAAAAAAAAAGAAAATTAACACCTTATACCACCATTATTAAAATAAGAATTATTATTTATATATTTTATTATTAATTAAATAAGTCAAGTAACCAAATAAAACGTATTATTAATTGTTTACAAAATAATTATTCCGGTTAATAAATATCCACAGTTATTATTCATTAATTTGTAGCTTAGGAACCACTGTTTCGTAATAAGTTTTATTGTTTGTTGGATAATTATTTGTCAATTTTTGACATTTATTATGAAAAAAAAAAAATAAATTTTAGTTTACTTAATTTTGTTTTTTTTTTAACTTTTACGTTTCAAGTAAACTAAACTTTATTTAAAAAAAAAATAAAGTTTAGTTTACTTGAAACTCAGGTACAACAGATCTTAAGAGATCGCGGCTACTTAGAACTCCCCAATTTCAAATTTTTTACTTGAAACGTTCGCAGCGCCGCCAATTAGCTCACCCAATAGTCGATTTACAATAATATACGCAATTATATAATATACATATATCAGTGGCGGCTCGTGGACTATCAACCTACTGATTCAAAAAAAATTTTTTTAAATAAAAGAAAAATAATATTTTAAGACTTATATTTGAGTTCTATTCTTCTTTCTTTACTTGCAAAAATATCTATAACTTCATCAAAAAAAGTTGGTTTTAACATTAACTCTTGTAATAATTTTTTTTCAATATAAATTAATGATAAACTAGGCATTCTGTTTTGGCTCATTGAGTTTCTTATACAAGTTCTTATATTCTTTAAGCATGAAAAAGATCTCTCTGCTGACGAAGAAGAAGCTGGTATAGTTTCTATCAACAATGCTAGTTTGAATGCTTCTTTTATACTACTCACCAAATATTTTTCTTTACAATAAATTAAAAAATCTCCGATGTTTTGAAATTCACGAAAATCTGGTATTCTACAAATTAAAATTAAATCATTTTTTAAACAATTAAAATCAAAAATTGTAGAAAAATTATCTTTTAAAGAATTAAGATAACTATTCGGGAAATTTTTTTCAAAATTATCAAATTTTTTAAAGTCAAATAAATTTAAAAAGTTTAAATTAGTCAAGGAGTCAAAAGGAAATATTAGTTCATCAGTAACATTATCAATAACTTTTTGTATTAGTGATTGAGCAAATATTTTCACATTAGCATGCGAATTGCTTTTTAATTTTAATTTATTTTCTAAATCTTCTTTTTCATTTAATTTAAGCCAAAATTCTTCGAAACTTGTTTTGATACTATTTAATTTTTCTTGGAAATTTGCAATCGTTTTCTTGCAGAAAATAACATCTGTAATATTTGAAAAATAATGTCAGATTCAGATAAAAATTCTGCGTGAAAATTAAGTAACAATAGAAAGATTCCATCTTCCAATAAATTCAAATATCCTCTGCTTGATTTATATCATCAGAATTCCACTTTACGTCTTCTGTTTCAACTATTGTAAGAAAAAATTCTCTTAATTCTTTTAGTTGTGACGAAACTGTTAATACTAATCTTCCGTTAAATTGCCATCTTGTGGGAACAACAGTAGGCAGACGTTTTTTACAAATTTTATCGAATGCTTCTGTTCGCTTAGAAGAGTTGTTAAAAAAACTAGCTAAACCACTTAAATCTTTAAAAAATCGATTCGTTTCTGGAATCTTTTTAGCAGATTGTGCTAGCACTAAGTTGAATTTATGTGCAAAACAATGAATAAAAATAGCATTTGGGAGATGTTGTCTTATTTTTGCCTGTAGTCCGTTTGAATTTCCTGACATGACCGCCGCACCGTCATATGTTTGACAAATTAGTTTCTGTTCAAGTTTGTAATCAGAAAGAATATTTAAAACAGTTTTGTAAAGGCCATTAGCTGATCTGTCTGCTGATACATCCAAAAACTTTACAAATCTTTCTATACCTCCAATATTAGAGTCAAAATATCTTAAAATCACAGTTAGTTGTGATCTACATGAATTGTCAGTACTTTCATCTAAAATAATGGAAACAAATTCTGTACGTTCCAATTCCTTTCTAATCTGATTATCCATAACGGTTTGAATGGCTGAAATCAGATCGTTTTGAATAGATTTTGATATACCGAAAAATACTGTAGACGTTTTGAGGTGTTCTTTAAATACAGGATTTTTATCAGCAACAAAATTTACAAGTTCACGAAAATTCCCTTGATTTAGCGAATTTTCATTTTCGTCGTGACCTCGAATTGCTAATCCTTGTCTAGTTAAAAAGCAAATTATTGAAATAAATTCACTTAATATTGCCCGATTTTTTTTTATTTTTTCGTTAAATTGTTGTACAGAAATTGAACGTGTTTTATCTATTAAATTTTCAATTCTATTTTTTCCAAAAAGTTTCAACATTATCGCACTTTCTTTATGTTGAATTCCTTCATGGTTTTTATAGCTTTCGACAGATTATTTAAATCAGAAAAGCCTTTCGTCCATACTTTTGTTCCATACAGAATTTTCTTTCGAAAAAAGTAAGCAGGGCCAACAATATAGAGTCTTATTCAACTCGCAACCGGTAATCCACGGATTTTTATTATAAATGTCTGTATTGAATTTTCTCTTACATTTAGTTGAAGGTGCTTCACAATTTTTCGTTAAACTTGCCATTGAAGGTTGTGGGCGGCCATTAGATATAATATCCAGTTTGTTGAATCCTGTAGCTGACCTAAAAACGCACAAAAGAACAACAAGTCAACAAAACAATCGATACTTACCTGGCTAACACCAAACATCATGTTTCCCAAGGATTAGTCATCTAATGTCATCATATATTGATCTTCTTTGTTATTTTCAATCATTTGTTGGTTTTAAACCAATCAATAACTTTAAGTTTGTTCATTTGAAAGCTATTTTATTTTTATTTTTAAATATTTCCCAAAAATATTCTGTTAATTATGATTTTTTCTAATCAATTTGTCATTTGTCAATGATTTTTTTTCTAATATCTAAACACTATAATATCAAAATAAATTCAAACTGTCAAAAATGATCAACAAAAATTCCTATGTCAAAACTATGATAAGGTAGTTGCACGGTAACGTTTTTATTCAATCGGTAATTTTCAATCGATAACGTAATGAAGGTCATATTTTATTTTGTCCTTATTTCAAGGATTTCTGGTCATTGACCATATCGGTTATTTTTTAAACTTACAGTTTAAAATTTAGTATTACATTTTTACTTTTAATATTTTTACACTTCACTTGAAAATCGGTTTGCGTGCGCGTAACATCATAGTCGTCCGATATACAAAATCGGAAATCCTTATAGAATAATAATAGTCGTCCGAGATACACACAAGATCGGAAATCATTATATGTATAAATAGAAAAGTGTTGATAGTCTTCCAAGTGAAAAATACCTTATATATAAAAAAGGGGAGCAATTAGTTAATAACCTTCAAATAATTTAAATAATTTAAATAAATAATAATTAAATAAAAAAACATTGTATTATATAAATTACGTTAAGTTACTTTTGTATTAAATTTGTGGAGGAAAATATTTATCTTTGAAAATAAACATTTAAGCTCATTAGAAAGCATATTAAGTTCAACACAAAACATTTTGAACATTTGTATTATATAGATTAAGTTAAGTTGTAAATTGTATTAAATTTATGAATAAAAATATTTATCTTTGAAATAAAACATTTTAAATTCAGTACAAAACACAGTTTTTCTTCAAAAGATCTTACAGAACTACTTTCTCTGAAATAATCTTTCAATCATGCAATCACACATTGTTAGGGATTTAAAACTGTTGATTGAAAAATTGAACTCTAAATTTTTGAATCTAAATTTTAAAATTCTCCACTTGATACTAACTTGCAGGCTGTATAAATTAAAAGAAAGTGTAAAGTTTTTTTTTTTTTTTTTTTTTTATTTAATTCATATTTATTTACCTTATAACTTAACAATAATTTTACAATGTGATTTATAAAAAATAAATATTGACCTCATTAACATAACGTCACCCCACAATTATAGTGTCGTACATCCAAAAACTTAAATGTTGAGAAATCGACTTTAAAGTTTGGAAATGTTTAACGAAAAAACGGTACGAAAAAGTAGAGTTTTTTTTTTTTTTAATTAGTAATTTTGTTCATTGGCTTGATTTCTACGTCGCAATCCATAACTGTTCAGAATAAATTTTCGGAGCTAGAGGGATTTTTCATTCGCAAGATTCGAAAACACTTTGTCGTATACGCCACTTTTGAGAGGTTTTTTTACATTCATACACGTACGACAAAAAAATTGGTTAATACGACAACATAATTTTATAAATTATACAATATTTTGCACAAAAAAATTAATTTTTCGCCGATATAAAATTTTAAAATTGTACTTCAATTACAAAAATTTATTTTTTTATTATTGAAAAACGAAAATTATCCTGAAAATTCTTAACCATTGAAAAAAAAATAGTTTCTTAATTTAAAAATACTATATTTCTTTTCAGACTTTTAATTCACAGCGCCTGACTTAATTTTACATTATCTTATTAAAATAGGAACATATTAAAGATTTTCAAAATTTTTACATAGTTTTTTTTCAGAAAACTTAATTTTAAATTAAGTCAATATTCAGATTAAACATAAACATTAAAGAAAAATATAAATATAACATAAAAATTATTCAAAAAAAAAAAAATATATAAAAACAGTAAATTTGTACTTATATTTTAATTGCACTTATGTATATATTATTAGTTTTTAAAAAAACTATTTTGTTATAAATAAAGTTTTGAAATACTTCACATCCTCTGCTGGTAAGAAACAGTACAAACTCGCAATATCTTTTTTCTTATCCTCAGATATTGGTTTTGCGGAAGAAACTTTTATTTGCGTTTGAAAAATATTATTTGGCGTAGAAAACACCCCTTTTTTACATTTTTTTTGAATAGACACCTCTTTAAAGTCTAGTTCTGCCCCAGAAGTTTTAATTTTTAAATTAAATAAATCATTTTGATCGTATTGAATAAATTTTATTTGTGAGAATCGAACTAATTGAAATGTAAGTTTATCAGCTATTTCAGAATACATTTTGAAATCTGTTTTATTCATTTGTGTAATATTTAATTTAACATTCTTATAATTTAAATACTGTAATTTTTTTGCTAAATCAACTGGGCTATGAATTCCTTTATGTTTTAAATTACGATCAATTGCGCTATGAACTGCGTCAACCTGTAATAAATTTAAAAATGCTTTTAATGTATAAATTTACACTTATATGTATAATATTTTTAAATAATATTATTTATCAATTATTAGTGAGAGCGTTTTTTTTTAATAACCTAAAACTTACCTCTTGTATCTGAGAGTGTCCGGGCTCTGAGAACTTCTGGGTAATAGTTTTTATTTGTTGATTATCTGCAAGAAATTTCAGTAAAGCAGTCGCCATGATTTTATTTCTGTTTTGTGGTACACACGCATCGCTCCACAAAATTAAATGTTCGATGTTACCATAATCATTTAAAATTCTTTTTAAAAGTTTCATTAATGAACTAGCGATGTCATTTCCTGAACGACCACTTTGGATTTCATTCCAAATAGCACAGTATGTTACATTTGGGTTTTCATTTGTTTTGCAGCATACAGTAGCAGTAAGGTTTAAGACCGTCAATTTTCTTTTGTAGTAAAACGTCGATGCGAATCCTTTAGGTAAGGTAAATATACTTTGCAAGTCAAAACATACGACTAAGGTGCTTTCATTGATGTTATTTCGATCCATATCGCGTTCAGCTTTAACCAATCTATGTTCTTGCCTATGACGTTCATAAAGTTCTTTATCTTTTATATTCAGTCTTTTTGCCTCTTCTTGTTTTTTAAATGATGTGCATCGATCGCATTGATCTTTTTTAGGTTTATAAAATGAAAAATTGAATTCATTTTGAAAAACTCTGGTGTAAGTAATAAGTGACGTGTTGTCTTCTGGATATTTTTGTTGGAAAAGATTATATATCTTATTAATTGACAGCCCTTCTTCTAAATATTTTTTTGCTGAATTAGCTCTACAATAATGAGAGTCGACTGTTGGCAAACTCTTAATGTGATTTCTCATTTTATCCATTACCTCTTCAGACGTTTTGTGTTTAACGTGTTTACCTCTCTTCAAGGGTTTAACTGTTCCGGTTTTCTCGTCACACAAATTTTTAAAATGATAGTAAACGCGTTGTTCTGAGATGTTCAATGTATTTAAAAAAAAGATCTTACACACTTGAAGAGTGTTGTTATCAGTTTTTAAATAATACAAAAATGTGTTTTGTTTTTTCACAGAACTTGCATTTCTTCGTCTAACAACTTCTTTTTTGGTTATATATTGGCTGTAAAATGCATTTTTTAACTCGTCATTAAGAGACCAAAAGCTTTTGAAAATATTTCTTCTAGCCTCTTCATTAAAATTTTTGCTACAAAGATAAAAGCATGATGGTTTGCATGGTGGTTTAATGTTTTTTTCACCCATTACAATTCCACTTGACGAAATATATGATTGACCTTGTTGACGTAAAGTTTTGCGGATATTCTGTTTCCAATTGTTGACATTAAGTTTTCTCTTTCTAGTTCGTTTTGGAGTGTTTAACTCGGATCCTAAAAAATTATACTCATATAAATTATCATATACCTAGATCTTTCGCTCTTGAACATAATAATTAGGAATAAATATTTTTCTATAAAAAAAATTATTCACCTGAAGAGACAAAACTAGAAGGTACACTGCGTAAACCATCATTTGGAGCTTGAATATTTGGCGTGATATTTTCATCATTGTTTTTGCTTGCCGAATTTATATTTGAATAGAGCCCTGTGTAACGAAAAGAAAAAGTTTTAAAATTGTTGAAAATTAATTCGTTACAAATATAATATTTTTACCAGAAAAGTCTAAGACATTCCTTTCTTCAAGAACAAAATCAGGGTCTCTTTGCAAGTCGTCTGAATCAAAATCATCCAAGCTTGAATCATCTGTCATTCCTTTACCGTTAAATATTTCATCAGACATTCTAATTGCATACAAACAAATTATCAAAATTTTAAAGAATATATCAACAAACGACAAAAAACTTACTTAATTAACTTTGCCGATAGTTCAGGAGGTGGTGAACTAGAACCATCTTCCATTTCTTCATTATTAAATTTTATATCACACATTCTAACACATTCAAAAACAAATTATTGCAATTTTGAAAAATGTATTCATAATCATAAACAATATTAATAAAAAAAAAACTTACTTGTAAAAAAAAAATTATGCGCTAACGATCTTCACTTTACCACTGCATAATTACTACTAAAATAAATTTCAACATTTTGCTTGAAATTGCCAAAAAACATCAACAAATTTCAAGCACGTACGACAAAATAACATTTATTCAAAATACAGTTGTTTTGCAGTATATCCATGAATAGTAGCAGATACGATATTATAATAGTCAACAAAATGAATCATACTTTGTTGTTTATGTATATACGATAGAATAATTGTATGCTAATTATTTTGCTAATTTACACCAAATTTGATCGTATATCCAAAAATTTGGCATTTACGACATTATAATAGTAGTTTAACTGAACTTTGTGGCGTTTACGATAAAATTGATAGTTCATATCTCGCCCAGTATAGCCCCTAGGACACCATTGATTACATAGATCGATAGAGCTTAAAAAATTGAGTAAAATGGCATTTATAACTAATTTTTTTCCAATTTTGTCATGTACGACATTATAATTGTGGGGTGACGATAAGTATATGAAATCAATTAGGTGAAAATATGAAGGATATAGGCATTAGCATAAGCTGTATGGCCTTATTAGTTAAATTTAACAAAGTTAATCAAAAAAAGTTTGTTTTCTATGAGGACGTATAGTAAAATAAAAAAAAAAAAAAAACATATAATATATTATATAAAACAAAATATACAATAAATCAAAATCAAAATTTAAATTAAAATATACAATAGAAATAAAGTGAACATAAAAATTATAATAAAAAAGTATATAGTTATTTAAATAAGAATTCCAAAATTTTTTTTTTAAACAGACAAATATTTTCTGTATCTTTAATATCATTTGGTAATTCATTAAAAATTTTTAGGCAATTATAAACACAATTATTCTTTTGGTTGTTTGTTCTGAATAAGTGCAAATAGAAGTTAGCTTTATTACGAGTATTATGACTATGAATATCCATGTTTCTATTTAAAATGAAATTATGTTTAATTTTATTATTAATAATTTTAAAAGCAACTATGTACAACTCTCGTTTACAGATATTTTGAAAGCTTATATATGTATTATTATACAGCAAATGGGTAGGATGTAATATATTATAATTATGAATGATTTTGATAGCTTTTTTTAACATGGTTTCAATTCTGATAAGATATTTCTGAGCAGCACCGTTCCAGATTGGATTAACGTAGGTAACTTGGGATAAAATATAAGAAGAGTAGATACTAAAAAGCGCCTTATTATTTAGAAACTTCCTTAACCTCTTCAATAAGAATATATAAGGTGATATTTTTTTTATAACCTGGTTTATATGCTCATTCCATTTCATCCTACTATCCAACAAAAGACCAAGGTAATTATATTTTTGAACTATTTCAAAACTAAGATTGTTATGAGTGAAAGAATTCACTTGAAAATTTTTGTTGTTGAAAAGCAGTATTTTCGTTTTATCAATATTCATAAGTAATTTATGGTGGAATAACCATTCATTTATCATCTCGAGATCATTTTTAATTGTAACAAAAAATTCATCTTCATTATGATTCGAGTACTTAATGACAGCATCGTCTGCATAGAGTTGAATGCTGCCAATTAATGGAAGACGTGCTAAGTCATCGATATATAATTTAAACAGATCAGGACCAAGAATTGAGCCTTGCGGAACTCCTTTTCTGATACTTAACCAATCACTCGTATGTGATGCAACACGTACGCACTGTGTTCTTTCGTATAGGTATGATTTAAAGAAAGCTATTTGCGATTCAGTAAAGTTTAAGCTTGAAAACTTTTCTAGTAGTATTTGAAAATCGACACAATCAAAAGCCTTCTTTAAATCAATGAAAACACAGCCCGTGTATTTTCCCTCATCCATGCTTTTAGTGATAGAATTCGTTAAAGCAAGACAGGCCGCTGTTGTATTAGAGTATCGCTCGAATCCATATTGATCCGGGTGTAAAATCGGATTAGAGTTAAAAAAACAGATTAGTCTTTTCTTAATAATGGTTTCAAAAACTTTTGAAAATGCTGGGAGCACTGAAATAGGTCTATAACTTGATGGGTTAGTTTTATCTTCAGTTTTAAAGATAGGAGTAATTATTGCTTTTTTTAAGCAACTCGGAAAATTATTTGTCATAAATGATAGATTAATGAATTTCGTCAGAATAGGACTCAATTCTTTGGTGAATTCTTTTACAAATTTTGTGGAAATTCCGTCATATCCTGTTGCAGCAGATGCTTTTAACGTATTAATTACCTCACTCACCTCTTGTATATTAGTTGGGAACAGATTAAAATTTGAGTATATATTTCTATGAAAAGAAAAGCGGTTAAGGTAATTAGTATCAATGTCAGTGGAAGGAATATTGAGGGTTTGTGTAACATTAGTAAAAAATTTGTTCATGACATTAGAAATTTCCTGTGGCTCGTTGTATGCGTTATTCTGAAATATAATGGAGTTGATTTGACTATTCATACTATTTGGATTTGTATTAAATATAACTTTTTTATATACATCCCATAATTTTTTGGGGTTTCCAGAAGCTTTAGCGACATCATGAGAAAAATATTTTGTTTTAGCTTGGAATATCAAAGTTTTGACCCGACGCTTATGTTTAGTGAATAGAATTGCAACATTTTTATCAGTAGGATATTTATTTTTGTATTTGAAGAAAGAGTCTCTAATTTTTGTTTCATTCAATATTTCTGACGTCATCCAATCATGTTTTTCTTTCTTATTTCTTTTTTGAATTTTTTTAGTATAATTTCCTATTACAGTACTTAAAGCATTGTTGAAGATATCAAAATCATTATATGAATTTATATCATTCCAAAACCGGTCCGATTTTAAATTCTCATAATCTAATACAGTTATAACGTTGTTCATTATTTCTTTAACAGGGTGTACCTTAACACTTATGAAAAATTGTTGATGATCCGATAGAGGGGTGTCTAGTATATGAAAGTAATATTCATAATTGATAGCATCTGTTACAAAGTGATCAATTATAGTTTTAGAAGGAACTCTTGTTACATACTCTTCAGAAATTTTGTTGTAAATCAGATATCCGTTACTCATAAGTGTAGTAATGTAATTTTGAACAGATTCATTTGCCTTTTCAAGAAGATTTAAATTGAAATCTCCTATTATTAACGATCGCTTATAACTTGTTGTAATAACGTCAATTTTATCTATGAAATCATCTATACTTGTATGGTTAGACCTATAAAATGTTACAACATTTAGTTTTAATTTTCTTATTGAAACTACTAAAACGTTTGAAAATGAAAATTCTTCATCATACTCAAAGTTACTACTCAAATAATCTATAACATAAATCGCAACCCCTCCATATGAGGTAGCACGATTGGAGAAATAAGGCGTATAATCAGGTATATTAAAATGTTTATTTTCTTCTTTACTTTTTTTTTTTTTTTTTTTTTTGCGAAAGATAGGAGGTAATCCCCGAAGGACATCAAGAGCTCCAGCCGCGTGTGCATCTTGATAGTGTAGGAATCGAACCCACTAAAGCCCACCTATCTTTTTCCGTTATAACCAATCTACGTAAGATCGACTAATGACTTTTTTTTTCGTAAATTTTCGGTCGCGTCTTTAGGAAATTATTATAGTGATAGTTTCCGTGGAGGATCGCTAACATCATAATAATTACCGTGTAGGAACTTTATCACTATGATATTTCCCGTGAAGGAGATAGTCACAGCAATAGCTCCGCGTGGGAAGATTTTTTAGATTTTTTCGCAAAGGAAAATTATTGAAATAAAAATTTCCGTAAAGGAAACTATTATCGTAGAATTTTCCATTTTAGGTCGTGACCAGCTCGTGGGGTTTCGTTCTCTTGAGTCGACGGATACTGCTGTCGATATGAAGAACTGCTGTCATTTCCGAGTTCACATGAGTTTGCAGTCTCTGCTCGTGTTTGACTGCATGTTTCTTGATCTCTTCCGTGACTGTTTCAATGCGCAAGTCACGGTTGAGATCTTTGTTACGTACGTACCATGGTGCATTTACTATACCACGGAGCACTTTATTTTGAAATTTTTGCAACATTTCAATGTTGGTTTTCTTTGCACAGCCCCATAATTGGATACCGTACGTCCACACAGGTTTTAATATCTGCTTATATATCAATATTTTGTTCTGTACTGATAACTCAGAACCACGTCCAAGTAACCAGTAAAATTTTTTGAGTCTAATGTTTAGCTCTTCTTTTTTCTTTCTTATATGTTCCTTCCATCTTAGCTTAGCATCGAGTGTCATTCCCAGATACTTTGCTGTATTGGCATATGGTACTATTTTGTTATTGATTGAGATAGGAATGGTTGCAATCTTTTTGTATGTAAAATTTATATGAGTTGATTTGCTTTCATTAAGTTTAATGCGCCAACGTTGGGTCCATAATCTTATTTTATTCATTGCATTTTGAAGTTTTGCTGTGGAGTTTTCGACAGATACGTCAACTGCAAGAATCGCAGTGTCGTCTGCAAAGGTAGCCATAAAAATGTTGTCAATTTGTGGGATATCTCTTGTATATAGCAGTTTACCTTATTATATTGGACCAAGAACACTTCCCTGTGGGACTCCAGCAGATATTTCTTTTACTTCTAAATATTCTTTGGCATAACGTACACGAAAGCATCTATTGTTCATATATGATTTTAATATTTCATAGAATTGTCTTGGTAAATCACGATGTAGTTTAAATTCAAGGCCTTGGTGCCACACTTTGTCGAAAGCCTGGGCAACATCTAAGAAGATTGCTGAGCAGACTTTTTTTTCTTCGAACGCTTTTTCCACTATATTTGTGATCCGATGCACTTGATCAATTGTAGAATGTTTGTTTCTGAATCCAAATTGATGGTTCGGGATCAGATCTCTTTCTTCAATAATCGGGGCAAGTCTTTTGAGGAGCAGTTTCTCAAATATTTTTGATATAATAGGTAACAACGATATTGGTCGATATGATATTACCTCTGAAGGCGGTTTTCCTTGCTTCGGTATTACAATTACTTCTGCAATTTTCCATTGTCTCGGAACATATGTGAACTTAAAACATGCATTAAATATATGTTGTAGCTTTAACAAAGCTAGATCTGGTAGTTCCCGCATGATTTGGCCATTGATGAGATCGTAACCTGGTGCTTTTTTGACACTCAGGTTGTGTCTGCATATTTGTTTAATTTCTCTTAGAGTGACATGCGAAATTTCCGCTTCATCTATTTTAACTTCGAGAGTTATATTTTCATTTGCAAGATTTTATGTTGGTGCTGTGAAGACCTCTGCCAAGTGGTCAGCAAAAATCTTAGCTTTTTCTTTTGGGTTACCGACCCAGCTACCAGCCTGTGTTTTCAAAGGTGGATCTTGCACCTGTGGTCTATTTATTCGTTTAGCTGCTTTCCAAAGCGAGTAGTCAGTATAAGCATCGGCTGATAAATTGTTTACGAATTTATTAAATGAGTTATTTTTTATATTTCTGATTTGCTGTTTTAGTTGATTATTTAAGCGATTGAATATAATTTTATCACCTGGGTACTTCGTTGATTGCCATTTTCGTCGTGCCCTTCTCTTCTCCATAACCAGTGCTCTTATTTCTGGAGGATAGCTCACTCTCGAGTGATGTTTCGAGTCAAAACATGGCGTGCTCTCCTTTGCTGCTTGCTGCACGTCTACAATGAATTGCTCGACTTCTGCATCAATTTGGTTCCTTGATTCCACGGATCCTAGAGTAATGAATTGCTCAAGTTTTTCTCTAAACATATCCCAATTAGTTTTCTTGTTTGTAAGTCTTGGAAGGCAATTTTTGTGTTTAACTTTTTCGCTTAGAACCATGATCACTGGAGTGTGGTCAGACAATAGGTCATCATTGCTCACGGCATATGTGTGATTTCTATTTATTCCCTTTGTTATAAAGAAATCAATCAAATCAGGTATTTTCGCTGGGTCAGTGGGCCAATAGGTTGGGGCACCGGAAGAAATAAATTCACACTTATGATTTCTTCCAGCTTGATATAGCTCTCTCCCTTTTGTTGTGGTTAATCTTGAACCCCAGTGGGTATGTTTCGCATTGAAATCTCCTCCGATGATAAAATTGTTTCCAAGTATTTTAAAGAGATTTATGAAGTCGACTCTAGTAGGTGAGTGTCTTGGTGGGCAATAGATAGCCGAGATTTTGAAGTCCTTATTTTTGACCTTAATGTTAATTGTTGTAACTTGCAACATTGCATTTTCTATTTTCTGCTCCTCATGGTGTTGAATGTTGCCTTTTATCAGTATTGCTGTTCCTCCTCTTGCTTTGTGATCTGGATGGGAAGTATGATAACAAACGTAATTAGGAATTTTAATACTAAATTTGTGAAGTGTGTTTCAGAAATTAGACATATATCTATGTTTTGATCCTTCAGAAAAATTTCGAGTTCTAAAATGTGTTGGAAGAGTCCATTTGCGTTCCATGTAGCAACTCTAAGGGTGTGGCTTATTTTTTATGTGACTGTGGTGGTTTTCTGCTATGGTTTTTTATCGTTGTAATTTCGTCAGATAATGTTTTAATAAATTCGTCTTGGTTTGTTAGTCTCTGTAGGATAAGACTTAATATATCCTTGACTGAGTAATCATCTTCCTTACGGGAGTTTTTCACAATTTGGGCATATGATTTAGCATTTACATTACGTACAGCATTTATTACTGTAGGTTTTCTATTCGTGTCAACAAATTTTTCATTTTTAAAGGTATTAATCTTTTGAATTTGGGGTAGTTTTGCTTGTTTGTTTCTTCTGGCTTGCTGTTCTTTTGCAATTGGGCATCCTCTGTAGTTTGCCGGATGATCACCACGACAATTAATACATTTGGCTTTTCTCCCAACTTTAAAATGCAGCTTTTTGTGAAATGCTTACCGCCACACTTAACGCAAGCACAGTCTCTATTACAATAACTTTGTGTATGCCCAAAAGCTTGGCATCTCTTGCACTGTGAGATTAACTTTTTGTTTTTTCTTAGTGGTTCAATTTTAACGACTATTTTCATTATTGTTTTAATAGAAAAAAATTTTTCTATATTTTCTCTATTATCGAATGTTAACATAAACAATGGTAATCCTCTTCTTTGAGTGATAAAGCTACCATCGTTCTTTTCGATTTTATCTTTAATAATTATGTTTTTGGCTTCTAGTATCTGGAAACCGTTATCTCTCAGGTCTTGAACTATTTCATTTTCATCGCATGAAGGATGTAATCCCCTGGCCATAACTTTTGTTGGTCTGGTAGATTTGTCCTCATAGGAGTGCCACTGAACTTTCTTCGATGTTAAATAGTTTGTTATACATCTGTATGTGTCACTATCAGTAACATTGATCTTCCAGACGTTATTATTATAAGATGTGTACTTGCATTCATTTTTAGTGGTTTGCTTTATTAAATTATTTAGCTCACCAAAGGTACCTAACCCATGAACCATAATAGGTGGTGGTTTATGTTCCTCTTTTTTAGCTTTTTTATCCGCAGTATTGTTTCCAAGTGCTGCTTGTTTTGTTTTTGGTGATTCTTTTTTCTGTTGGGCAGTTTCGGGGCTACCCTCTGCTTTCCTTTTTTTGGATGGTCTTTTTGTTTTTTTAAGAATCCAATCCGTTTCTCTCGTGAGTTCTTCTTCATCCGTGAAGTAATTGAAGATGTTGCAATTACTTGGCGCTGGTGAATTACCTCTATCTAATAAGGTAACCTTTTTTTCTAGTTCTTTAATGTGATCCTGTAGACTGATCACTATCTGTTCCAATTCTTTACGTGCCTTTACTTCTTTTTTCTTTCCATTCGTTGTAGAAGTTTACACCTACAGAGTCTAGATGGATCTTGTTATCGCCAACGCTTTCGACTCTTGTTTGCTTTTCTACTGGCACGTTTTTCAAAGGAGTTCTTGTTGTTTTACTCTCTTTGTTTATTGATTTAGGGGGAGTTCTTGATGTTAACGAACTCCTGTTGAAATTTCCTTTTGTATGTAATAGTTGGTCCCCCCCAGAATCCGTGGGACCGACCTCCGAAAAGGGTGGATTTTCCAGTGCAAATGGTCTGCCACCTGGGGTAATAGTAAATTTTGTTTTGTCCATTACATTTTTGATTACTGCATTAATTTTATTGTGGTAGGGCAGATAAAACTACACACAAACCCCCTACCAGGAGGGCCAGGTCATTTGACGACGGAGTTTCCGTCTCCGCCTAACTAACCGATTGTTCGCGCCCGTCGAAAACATACGTCCTCGTTTGCGCGGATTGATCCAGCCTAACCGGTTTACTTCGTTATTGCGCTAAGTTCACGCATTCACCCGCTCTCGTCCGCCTTACAAAGTAAGTTTCCAGGAGGCACCCGACAGATAACTATGTTACCTACCTTCGGGGAGGTGAGAGTCGGATTTGTTGACAGAGCTGTAGTTGTTAAACCAGAAGGCTTTTCCTAGGTTTTATCAGAGCTATACGTTAGGGGTACACTCTGCCTAGGGCCTATATCAACCTTAGCCTCCCTTCTTCTTTACTGAGCCAAATTTCATTAAGGACTACTACATGAACATCACAATTATAAGACCTAATTAAAGCTTCAACTTCGTACAACTTGTTTCGAAGACTTTGAATATTTAAGTAAATTATATTTAAATTGTCTTTATAACTCAAATTCATATTTTGTAAACACTGTAAAATAATTTATTCTAATATTAGACTCCAAATTTATGCCATTACTTTCCATCATTTAAATGTGAAATAAGAAAACCTGAGCAGTAGTCATAAACGTGCGCGCATTGAAACATTAAATTATAGGAATTAGATTTAAAATATAATATAATAAAAATATTTGATTGAAAAAATATGTGTTTAAATTTATAATTAAAAAAAATTTTAAATTTAGGATAAAAAAAAATTTTGGATTTAAGGTTAAAAAAAAACTTAGATTTAAGATTAAATAAATTGTTTAGATTTAAAACAGTTTGTATATAAAATATAATAGAAAATTTTATAAATATTAATAAAGTATTAAAGTTTTCACATTTTTTAGTTTTTATGAAGAAAAAAAAAAAAATGTGCTAATAAAAAAAAGAAAAAGAAAGAGTTGTGAAAATATCTAATGTCTAGTATAATTTTTTTTATAAAAATTAAACAAAAATTAATTTTTAATAGAAGTATCAAGTGATTTTTTAAGATATCCAATGTCATTGTGAGATGATATTTTAAAAACTTTACCGCCATTACTTTTCCGTATAAAAATTTGGTTGTTTTTGACCCATAAATAATCAAAGTTGTGTTCCACCTTAATTTTTTTCGCCTCGTAGTATAAATTTGCTTGGAGTTTTGATAAGTACTGCCGAAAAAAAATTTCTCGATTACCTTGTACTCCCAGATTTAACTCGGCCGTAAAAAGGTGCTTACGGGTACGTTTTTTTTCCATGATTTCTTCTTTAATGGATTCATTTAAACATTCAACAACAAAAAGGGAGCTATCCTTATTTATCACTTTTTGCTCAATTTTATTAATACTTATGATATCAGATTCCTTTACGGTTGAACCGATTAAATGGCAAATATCAACAATGGAATTTTTGGGGTTGTTTAAGCTGGAAGGTAATCCTGCCAGAATGATTTTATTTTTGTTCTTGTTTTGTATACTCAAATCTGCCTGTGCTTCCATTAAATTTACTTTATAGTTCAGATCTTTTAATTTTTTTTTCGATTCTGAAAGATTTTTCTTTAAAGTGTCGTTCTCGGCTATTATCTGTTTGTTCTCTGCTAATATATGAGTGATCCGATTGTCCAGAAAAATTTGTGACTTATGTATTTCTACTATTACTGACCCTAGGGTTTTTAGAAAAGCAGCCATTTTATCCAGTGAACACTCAGATCAAAAGACAGCAGTCGCTCAACATCCTTATACTCTTTTACATCTTCATTTTCGGTTGAATGATCCTCATCTACTACTATAGATGATTCACCATAAGTGCGATTTAATGAAGCACATTTCTTACACTTCCATGTAATTTCCCCAGATTTAATAGCTTCAAACAGCTCGTTTGAAACATCACCACATGAGGCATGGAAGAAATCATGACAAGGACCAGTACACTGTAATTCTTTAGATCTTCCATTTATGTTCTTTTTGCATTTGATACACTGTTTCATTTTTGATATTATTTAGAATTGTTCAAGATTAAATTTTAGTAAGTAAATATTTTCTTCTTGTTTTAATTTTTTTTTTTTTTATTTTCTTTTATTAATTGTTATTTTGGGGGAAAAAAAATTATAAATGTTCTTTTACTATTGTTTTTTTTATTTTTTTTCTTTTTATTATTTATTGGTCAGCAGAAATGTTAATACAAATGTTGGAAGTTAATTTAAAATTTATGAATTCTATTTATCTCTTTTACTTTTTTATTTTTTAGAAGAAAAACAGCAAAAATAAAGTTTAATGTAAATAAAAAGTTGAAATGCAAATGTTCAATTTAAATGTTATGTTAAATGTTAATTTAAAATGTATTTTAAATATATTTGTTTTATGTTAAATGTTAATTTCAAATTTATTTTAAATAGATTTGTAAATTTCAATTAAACGTTTAATGGTGTAATGTAAAGTGTTAGTTATATAACATATAGTTAGATATAACATAACATATATAATAATTCCAACAGTAATAAAATTGGACAGTTCAGTGAACTTAATTTAATGTAGGTTTATTTTATTTTATGTTTTTTTTTTCACTGAAACAATTTTAGTTTTGTTATTTTTTATGTATTATAAAATACAATTTTGAATTAATTTTATTTATTCTTTTAAATTCACTTATAATTTATTTTATTTATTAAAAAAATTTATTCATACAATTTAAGTTTCTATTTTTTATTTTAAAAAAAATTCAAATTGGTTTTAATTTTGAACGGAGTAAAAGAAAACACGTCTGCACACCTCAAGAAAAACTATTCTTTTATGAGTTATGATTAAACAAATAAAAATTCTGTTCTAAAACTATAACCCTTTTTTGTTTAGATTATAACTTACAGAATTTTGCTTCAATAATTATTTTTTATACACTTCTATTATTTTTTTCTTGATTTTTTGATATCTAATTTGTTTATAACTATTCTTATTAGTCTTTCTTTTTTAATGTACTTTAACTTTTGTCTGTAATTACTTTTGATTTGGATAGATAACATAAATTATTTCTTTCAATAACTTTGTAAAATTTAGTTTTAATATAATATATTTTGTAAAATTTTAAATCTTTATAAATTGCTTTTGATACACATATTATACAAAATTTATTGATTGAAATAAAAAAAAATGCCTAAATTGTTTGTACCTACATACAAATGCCTAAATTATTTGTGTATACATATGTACATGTTTTGTTTCAGTTTTGTTTAGTCTTTTTTTTTGTTTGATATTTTCATAAGCATTAAAAAAAATCCCTTAGATTCAACATTTAAAATTGAATCTTCTTGTTTTCTGTCATTTATTACCTTATAAGAAATAATGTTAATTTTTCATTCATAAACACAAAAAAAAATTTATATCCTATCTATATTCAATTTAACATATTGAATCTATGAACATTTTTTTATTCTCATTTTTTATTCTTTCTTTTTCTTCTTCTCTTCTTATTTTTATTTTTGTTTAGCTGTTCCTACGCAACCTGTTATGCTATGTTATTGCACAGCACACTGCGATTGCATTTGCATATTATTCTCAGATTCAAAATATAAAATTGAATCTTCGTTAAATAGTTAAAAATTATGTAGGTATGCATTTTAATATTAAATACCATACAAGTTAACACGAGTAATACTGTTAACACGTCACATATTCAAAAGCAATACAAAAAGAATACAAATCAATAATTATAGAAGAAAAGGGATATTCGTGTGTATTCAATTTCATCTATTGAATCTATTTATGTAACTAGGATATTACTGAAAACTTATTCTGTATTTGTTTTAGAAGTTTTATAAATACAATATTAAATTTGTTTTACAACTGATTTTTTTTACAACTGGATACTGATTCAATGAATCAGTTGAATCTTATGAAAAACCGCCACTAACATATATACAATATAATACACATATATATAAAAATATGTCTTGTTTCTATTAGAAATTTGGCGTGTCTTGTAGGTCTAACATCGTTATTAATTCTGATTCTTAATTTAATAAGGTCAACATCAACCTTATCAGATAGAACTAGAGATGGGAAAAACTGTTATTTCACAGTCACTGTTCCAACCTGTTTCTGTTATTTAGAAATAACAGTGAAAAAGAACTGTTCTAAAAATAACATTATTCTTTCATTTTTAATGTTAAATTAATTCCTACCTGAAATACAACAGGAAAGCTCTTACATTTTATGGGTATTGGTAAAAATTTTATAAAAAATAAAATTTATCTCTGATATGTTTCATGATACTATGATATGATAGGTATCGTATTCTTAGATTTAAAGATGATAAAGGAATTCTTCACTTTCGTCACCACAACCAAAGAAAACACGTTGTACTCTTCATGAACTTTATTAATGAACTATTAAATTAATCCTTTATAATTAATGACTTATAAATTATAATGACTGAATATATTTTTGACAACTGAAATTGGGGTGAGTTAAGAAAACTAATATATAAAGCTGGGTTTACATAGTTTCTAATTGAAAGCTAAGTTAAGTTATAATGAGAATAAAAAGTAAATAAATTTCAAATTAATTTAACTAAATGTTGTAAAAACTAACACGTATAAAATTAAATAATATTTAAAATATTATATTAAAATAAACTTATTTAGGTTAAAGTACCGTTGGATTTTATTCTAATTCACAAATCAAAATATAAAATAAATAAAATAATTTATTTTCAAATATTGGTTTTTATTTTTTATAAATTATAACTTTCAGTTTAGTTGATAACAAAATATTCATATTGAAAAAATAACAACAAAAAAAATTAAATAAATTCAAACAGTTCGGGTAAATAAAATTATATATGTATCTTAAGCAAATAAAGAATATTATTTATTGTAATTGTATTAATAACGAATTAATTATTTTTTATTCTGGTTTAGAAATAATAGTTCTTCAACTTTATTTGATTTTAGATGAGTTCGACGTTCAACAAAATGTATTCAGCTTTTGAGAATAAACGTTCACAAGGAACTGAAGTTCCCATTGCACATAGATTTTCTTTTGATAAAATACTTCGATTTGGAAAGTTTTGGCTATTTTCCGCCCACCACATAAGTGGGTGTTCATCTCTTTCTAAAAGAGGTTCTTCCAAGTACCGCTGAACTTCAATAATTGCTCTTGAATTCGCTGTTCCTTTGGGCTTTATTTGAGCAGCTGTTTTATCATAAAAACTCCATAAGGATTTTTTTTCAATTTTTTTTTGTAATAATTTTTTTTTTTTTTCATTTATTCATTTATACAATTCAAGAGCTAACAATTTCGTATAGAGTTTTACATATTTCATCAGTGCAACAATATTTACAATTCTATTAAAAAAAAAAAATAATTAAACAAAAAGTAATAAACAATAATGAAGAAAGCAAAATTTATTAACTACCTTACTGATGATAATAAGAAATTAGATTTTACAAAAATAGAACAAAAGTAAAACAACAAAAAAGAAACCAAACGAACAGCTGAAAAATTAGTTTCAATACTTATTCTATATTCATATTAATATTGTTGTAAGTAAAATTGATTAACTTTTTCTATAAAACATTAAATGCTTTCAATAATCTATAATTCATTCGACAAGTCATTATAAATTTTATATGCCGTGCTATAGATTGATTCACAATTGTTAAATCTAATTCTGGATGATTTAATTCTTATTTTATTTGAATTTCGTGTACTATGTGTGTGTTTCGTTATTTAATTCTGGCTTCATATTAGTATTAATATTATTTGTCATCATTAAGTGTACTTGAATTGCCTTAGTTGAACTGAAGTCTGATTGAACTTAGTTTTTATGTAATTATTTAATGGCATTATTTTGTTGTCTTGATGTATTTTTTGTGTGGACATTCTATTGTTGTACCCATATACATTTTTGATTGCCTTATTTTGAACTAGTTGTAATTATTTAATTAGTTTGTTATATGTGTTTCCCCATACTTGTATGCCATATGTAATTGTGGAATGAAACATGCTGAAGTATAGAGTTCTCTTTATTTTGTATGGTATACGCTTACTTATTAGCTTGTAAATTTCTGATATTTTACGACCTTTTTTTATTTGTTTCGGTATTTGTGTTTCCCACCTTATATTTTCATCAATGATAATACCTAAGTACTTATAATTAATAACTCTTTCTAGCTCACAGTTATTATATTTAATTACTACACTGTCAGTAGGTTTCCTCTTGAATATCATATATTTTGTTTTACTGGTATTTACGTTTAATTTGTGTACATCCATCCAGTTTTTAATTATATCCTCATGAATTTTACTTTGTAACTCTTGACTGGATGCTTCCTCATATACAATTGCTATATCATCAGCATATTGGTTGTTTTGATTGATTTTCAATTACATCATTTAATTTTATAGAAACAAAATTTATAGCTTTCTGTTTAACTCTTTCTGCAACAGAATTATTTGCATATGCGATGTTTTTGAATCGTGGATCAAGAAACGTGGCAAAACAAAGAGTGTTGCTGTTTTCTAAGTACTGGAATCGTCTATTTACACTTTCTTTGGCTGTGTATAATAAACTCTCATTCAACTTGGATGGTTGTTCACTCAATTCTAACCTCATTATATCTAAAACTTTGTTGAGCACATTAACCAAAATAATAACAACAGAAGCTGACACATATTTTTCTCCGCCGACAATTTTAGTGAAGGTTTCAAAAGGCTTCAGTATTTTTATTGCGTCAATGGAATTAAATCTTCTTTTATTAATTTTAAACTTTGTTTTAGTTCGCTTATTTCATTATAAATATCGCTAATCTTTATTCCAGATTTTAATTCATTAACACTTGAATATAAAGACTGCACTTTGGCAGAAAGAACGTTATTTTCATCCAGTAATCTGCTGAGAATAGATGTTGAAGAAGGATTGGTTTTATCTATAATGCTTTCCTGAATTACAGAAAATTTAGCAGATATTTCTTTTAATAACTCTGTTTTAAATGAATTTAACTTTCAGTAATTAGTAATTTAGAATCAGCAAGTAAAAGTGGTAATGAATTATTAATACCGTCAAATCCCTTTGCCATATGGTTGAAATTTGAGGTATTCACGTCAATAGTGTTACTCACTTTAGATTTTATGCCATTTTTATGTTCATCTAAATTGATAATAATTTTGTTAATATTATCATACATATTCCTTGTTATATATTCAAACTTTTGACATTCGTTGCAAATAAACTATTGTTCCAATGATGGATGATACCTGTCAGCTCCAATACAATAATCTAAATATTTTTTGCAATGAAAATAATTGCAAATATTTTCAAACCTTCACATGGAAAATCTTCCCAATATGAAACTACTTTTTGATCGATTGATAAATTTTTTGAGTTTGTATAGCTTTGAAACTCATTATTGAGTCTGATGTTGACGTTGATAACTGGTCAGTTTTTTTTTCTTTATTAATTCAACAAAAAAAAGTATATACTTAGTATAAGTTTATTATAGTGAAGTTTTCAATTCTAAATTCTAAATACCTTTACGAATTATTATGTGGCCTATTATTATTGTTGATATTGTTATGGTCAGGACTATTACTAACTAACTGAGCGTATGATAGTTGTGGTTGTACATAGTTGTTGATCATTTCAAATTTTTCTTGGAATTTCCTATTGTTTGCTTTTCTTCTGCTTTCGATTATATTCAGTTTCTTTAAATATTCGTGGCATTCTCTGTAATTTGCAGAATGTCCATTGCTGTTGTATAATGCACAGTATAATAAATTTTTGTCCTCTTGATATACTAGACTGCATTTTACAATTTCGTAGTTTTCGTTGCACCTCACACATCTATAGTTCATGTTGCAGTTGTTGGATGCATGGCAAATCTTTGACAACATTTACATTGTGCAATTTCCTTTTTTACCAAATTTTCCAATTGGATACATTGATGATTTAATCTTTGGATTTTATGTAGGTATATTTAAAATATCGCTATCGGAGGTTAGTTGTACCAGAAATAGTGGAAGTTTAAAATTGTCTTTTATAGATTTCTTAGACTTTTACTATTTTTACATCTTTTATATTTAGGGCTTCCAGATCCTCCTTTATTTTGTCCGGCTCGTCTTGTGTATTTAAACTCTTCAATATTAGAGTTTTGTTTTTTAATTCCCTAGGAGTGTATGAGAAGTAGTTTGAATTTATTTCCTGTAATACTTCTTTAACTTTGGTATAGTTGTTGATGGATTCTAGTAATATTAGATGTTTATTTTTATTTATTTTTTGTTCTAAACACGATTTCATTAATTTTTAGTTTTTCCTTGAATATTTTTTTTAAATCATGAATATCTTGGTCGTGTGGGGTAATAGGAGGTATTTTATATTTCCTTCCTTCTTTTCTTATATCATTATCGAAATTATTAATCATATTATTGTTGCTGTTGTTATTGTTATTTTGATTATTATTATTATTATGTAGTTTTGTTATTATTATTGTTTTTATTGATTTCACTGTCTAGAGAAAGCCCATTTTTGTTGAGAGAGTCCTACTGCTCTGGTTGAAATACTAACAGGAATTGCTCGTTTCTGAGGTGTAATTTGAACGTCACTAACAAGTTTGCTCAATACGCCGTCCGAGTCATTAGATAACATGCCGAACTTTTCCGCCAATTTATTGTGGAAATCGTTCATAATTTTGGTGCCAACGCGTTTTCTATAGGCATCCTGGTTCTTCTGTCGACTACCTTTTCCTTGTTTCTTGGTTTTTGGTTTTTCTGTAACGACTTCTTCTTCATTCTTAGAGTTTGATGATTTGATTTCTGAATTACTATTTTTAGAAGCCATATTCAAGTAAAGTTTTTGCAGGTTCCGTTTTTAGCTGAAACGAAAATCTGCCCATTTTTGTTTTGTAAATGTTTTTGTATATTTTTTTTGTTATTATTTTTTTTCTTACCACGATTCTTTCGATAAAGTCGTCAAGTACATTGTCATTTTCTATTGTAGTATTTTCGTCATCCATTTCCACATGGTGTGACGTATTTACTCTTTCGTCATAATTTAATATTTCAAACTGGTTTTGTTTTTCATTACTGACCCTGTGGTTTGTAATCTTTGATAATTGTTGTTTTAGTGTCTTATTTTCTTTTTTCAATTTTTCTAATTCTTTCAGAATATTATTATTTTTTCTAATTTTATCGTCATCTGAGTCTACATTTTCAATATTTTCTGTATTCATGTTTTTGGATGTTAGAATTTTATTTTTTATAATTTTGAAAGAAAATATGTATTTCATGTGTGTAGCGAATTCATACGCGGAAGGATACTTATCATAACACCTTATTAATGAAAATAGTTGTTCCAATTTATCTTATTGTAGTTTTTGCGTAAGTAAAAATTTGAAATCAGGAATCAAAGCAAGGACATGACATGATGGTTTGTTTTTTCAGCAGTCAAATTGCTAAAACTAATCATATTTTAATTAGATGATATTAAGTAAATAATATTACGCAATTAATAATTCTTACGAAATAAGCAAGTGAAACACGTCTTGAGGATAAGAAGTGTTTCACTAACTTATTTTTATGACTTTTGACAGAACAAAATAATACTTCCCTACAAACATTTTATGCGAAAACAGCTGTTTCAGTAAAATTATGCTACAGATCAACTTTTTATGAAACTGAATTTTTTTCCAAAAAGATAAAAAAGTAAAGAGTACAAAAGTATAGAGCTCAAAAAGAGTACTTGCGCTCTTAAAAGAGTACGGATGGTAAGCCTGTTTAATTTAAACATATAAAAATATCGAATTTGTATTGAATTAATATATATTTACTTGTAATTCTATGTTTTTTTTATTGATTTTGTACCAGAAGACTTTTGTACATAGGAAGAATTTTCGAACATAGCTTTTACATCATTTAAAAAATTAAGAGAAAAAGTGTTGTGAATATATGTAGACAATACTTTTATATGAATTATTCACAGGGGCGAACAATTTACGGTTCTTACATTAAAGATATCGAATAAGTCATTCATTTTAAAAAAGAAAATTGCTGTAGGACTAACAAAATTTGCACAATTTTCTAGTTCATTGATTCTATTTGCTGTTTTTATTGCTGATGAAACTGTTTTGCTGAAAATTTGAGTTGCATATTTTACTTTCATTCTTTTAAATTTATTTGGGTTTATATGTTCCCTATTAATTTTAAGACATAATATAACGTTCTTTCTCATATCTTTTCCAAATAGTGTTTCAACCACCTCCCATAAAACTATACCATCCGGAGTTTTGATATTTGATGAAATTAAATTATTTTTATAATGGTTTTTGTTAAATGGACAAAATTATATAACGCAATGATTTTTTGGTTTTGAAAAAAGAAATATGGTTTTGATTCAGTGACTTCGAAATTTTTATTAAATGCTCTATTATTTGAGCCTTAATTGATCACAAATTACGGCATATACCTTTATACCAGCAATATCACATTATTTTGCAATATTATTTGAACGAAGTCCTGTAGCTTATGAGCCGTAATTGATGTTGCAGAAATTATGTGCCCTACAGGAAACGACCAATGTGGTAATATACCACTGATCACAAAACAGCATATCTGCGATCCTAAAATATTATCTCGTTCCGATCCATTGTCCGAAACACCAACTATGACATCATTTTTTATATCGTATGTTAAGTTTTTTCTGATATGTACTTCATCAAAAAAAAAGTACGTCAATTTTCTAATTCATGTAAAGCTGTACAAGTAGAATTATTGTACATAAATGAAAAATAAAATGTTTGTATTTACACTAAATAGGTATAACAAATTTTCATAATATATATAATATTACTTATATCATATAATATTATACTTATATAAATTATAAATACCTGAGTTTTTAAATTTTTCCTCCATAATTTGAAATTGCTGGTGGTATATTCCTGATGTTACATTTTTAATCGGCAAGTATTTTATTAACGTATTTTTGGATGGAAGTTTACAGTCTAACGCCTTCAAATAATCAAACATCTTCGGAGATTTATAAAAAATTGAACAGTCTAATAACCTTTCCTTTTCCCCACAATTTTCTGTTTTTTTTTCGGAAAAGATCTTTTTTGCTAGAGTCTAATGTGCCTATTACAGGTATCACTTTTTTTGTCGGATCCGAATAATTTCAGGTGACAACACTAATTACTATTACAACTGTCACGCGCCGACTGAAAAATGCGACTCAATTGTCACTTGCAATTTATATGTGACAGGATTCCGTTTGTCTGTAATTTTGTAATTTTTTGTGTCTATATAAATTTAAATATTGGATTCTGAAAAGAAAGGGTATGTAAATATTTACAAATTTATTGAAATAATTTATATATATAATATATATTTGAATTTGAATTTATATTATATAATATTATTGTCTTGCTTTAAATAGAAAGTTAAAGATTTATGAAATAAAAACAAATTTTAATTTATTTTGAATTTTTAAATTTTCCCTTCAAATCCTCAAACAAACCAATAAAAGCGTCTTTATTCAATCGGAAATATTTAACGAAGCTAAAAACAAATCGTTTTGTTATATTTCACATATTTGTACATTAATTATTTTACAAATTGTTTTACTTACTTTTCATTATCAATTTCCAACGGATTTGAACAATTTCTAAGAACCTTTCTCTTTATACTTAGATTCTCTGTTTCTTCTTCTGAATCACTATCACTAAAGTATTGATCCACACTTGTAAATAAAAACATTTTTATTTTTTAAATATTAAAAACTTTCAAAAATTTAGAAAAAATAACATCAACCAACTTTGTATTCTTATAAAAATATTTTTTTTTCTCAAACGTCAAATGAATTTTTCTATCAAAGTACAATAAGAATACGTTCAGAAATTTGTTGCTGTCGGATGAGACTTGTAATACGAAAATAAATTTCATTCGGGTGACTGGAAAAAATGACTGGAAAAGTGGTGTGACACCTATAATAGGCACATTAGCTGTATCAGCATTGTTACTGTTATCTATAGCGTAAACTAAATTTCTATTTTTTAAATGTTTTTTAATTGAATATTTAATTTGACCAGCTTATTATATTGAAATTTTACTTTACCATTTTTTACCCAGGCAAATTTAATGATTTTTTTCTCTTGACGTCTCTTGTCTTTTTAAACAAAAAAACCGAAGTATGGCGTCAAACATTCATTAAAAAATATGAAGCTAGATCTACTATGTGTGATTTGTGGAAATATTTTATTGATTTTTAAAGGTTTATTTTTTTTTCTGACATTATATTATTTTTAATAATATTATTTTTAAATTTGATCAACAACCTTTTTTGCTCACCTGGATTTTTTATGTTGGTGCTGCGAAGTATACCTGTTCTACATCTTGTGGTTCAAGTTTGATGTCTAAATTTTTTGTAACTTCATTTAACACCTCCATTGGATCCATTTTTACGCAATACAACTACATGTATATGGGTACTGATATTTACTGCATTGATATGATACATTTCTAAACAAAATAACACTTAAACTTACAAAACAAAAATAAAAAAATTTAACTAAGTAGGTATGTGTATAAAATTTGCTAAGAAAAATTTTGTCATCATAATTCTGAATGGTGAATTTTTTCTTAATATTTTTATCTTTTGTTTTCTTATTCTTCTAAGTACAACTCGATCGCAAAAAATGCTTTACACGTTTGTTCTAGCTTTGACTCTCTATATACAATATATTTATTCAATGATATTGTACGGAACTAAAATTAAAGTAACAAATACCACCAGGATTGTACGAATGGCAACCTTGTGACTGTACTTAATAAATGATTATATGTATTTTTGAAAGTTGAAGTTGATGGTGTATTTATACTTGTAGTTTTGCTTACACAAATGCTATCTAATTGCTGATTACTTGTAGGTGTATTTTTTGATATTGATTTAGCACATTCAAATTCAACGAATTATTTGAAAACAAAAATGTATCCGTCAAATAAATTTTTTGAAACGTCACCAGCATAATATTTTGAATGTCAGGACTGCACAAAATTGAAAATATACGATAAAAGTTACGATATTAAAAGAACAGCAGGGGTGAGAACGCGTTTATCTTCGTGTTTAAACTTAAGCATGTTTAAGTCTTTTGTATTAGTAAACAAAAAGTTAAACAAGAAGTTAAGCACGCTTAAGCGTTAAACATGCTTAAATGGTGTAATGGGAACATAGACGTTGTCTTTATTTAAAAAAACTTCCTTAAACTTTTTCCAAAAAATGCCTCTTGTCCCTTGTTCTTTAATTATTGAAGAAACACCAGATAGTCTAAACTTTTAAATGCTTCTTCATCAAATTTCTCCTCTAAAAATAATATAAATTACTTAAAAATATCAGAAAAGTTAGAAAATTGTTAAAAAATTAACATGCAGGTTAACATATCAGGTTATCTAATCTTAAAGTTAAGTTAAGTTTTCTTAACAAGTCAAAATTAGCAAAAATTCATTCATTGTAACGACAAAATATTGAAAATTTATTGTTAATTATAAATGTAAAAAAAATTTTAAATTTTTTTTTTCAAAACACACGACTAAAATGTATGACGCTATAAACATAGCGTTACATTATAATGTAAGAATAACCTTACATTATATTCATTTTATTTATTTTTTTTAATGACATGTTATTGATTTCGTTGTTTGCAAAATAATGTTATGTTTATAATATTTCCTTTTATTTAACTTTAAAATAAAATAAAAACATTAGGTACATGTTCGTTCAGGATTAAAATTTAAGAAATACTTAAATATAATAAAAAAATAAAAGTACAATAAAAAGATATTTTATTGACTATACACCTAAAAATATTGGAAGAAGTTTCTCTAACTTCCAATCTTTTAAAATATTTTCTAAAAATGACATTACTTATATATATAAACACTGCTATTACAAATGAGATTGAGCTTTTATATAGGTACTTTTTAAAACGTCAACAATTTGACGATCACTGTTGATGATTTTCGCATTTGATTTTAGCGTCAATGATCTTTGCAATTATTTGCATTTGTCATTGACGTTTATGAAAAGTAAATTGACGATTCGTTTTTCGGATTTTTTTTTGTAAAATTGGGAAAAAAACATTAAAAAAAAATTAGTGGACAAATTAAATATTTTAAATAACTATTATTTTAAAATGGATAAAATTATTAAAAACATTTTAATAAAGCAAATTGCTGAAGAGGCTAGTGGTAGTACGTATAGTGAACATTTATACAAAGAAAAAAAAAGAATATATTCCTATATTAAATTGTGGCAGAATTTAAAAGATACAAGAAAGATTAAAAAAGTTAAAAAAGTATGCAATTATATAAAAGTTGTTGAATCGTACTCGGACAGTACATTTAAATCACACTTTCGAAAAATTTCAATTTTTCATTTTCTAAAAATTACAAATAAAACTATAAATTACAAGTATACTGTTTCTAGAATTTAATGCAAGTATTGAAGCCATATTGAAAAAAAAATGGACAGGGCGTGGAAAAATTAAATTGGAAGTGGCCTTATATTTAACATTGTGGCGATTGGCAAATCAAACTCAAACCTATCGCGAATTGGTTGACCGTTTCGGAGTTGGTATGGGTACTGCTCACAAGGCATTCAAACAAATTACACAACTTCTTTCACATTTAATAAAAAAGTTTGTGAAATGGCCTAGATCCGCAGAAGAATATCAAAAAGTAATGACTGATTTTCAAAATTTACGGTTTAATAAACCCTTTCCAAATGTGATTGGATGTGTGGATGGTTCGCACATTCAAATACCGGCTCCGAAAGAAGATGGAAATAGTTATTACAACAGAAAAGGAACACATAGTATAATTCTTCAGGTAATTGTTATAGCCTAGCTCGTGACATAAAACTATTTTGAGTTATTTTATGCAGGGAGTATGTGACGCAAAATTGCGATTTATTGATGTGTTTTTCGGTTGGCCAGGAAGATCTCATGATGCCTGGGTGTGGAGGAATAGTCCATTGGGGAAAAAATTAGAATCAACTGATTTAGTGATACCTCCAGAATCTCATTTGTTGGGAGACTCTGCATATCCGCTTCTGGAATATTTATTATTGCCGTTCAGAGATAATGGGAATCTATCTGAAGCTGAAATCAAATTTAATATTTTTCTCAGCTCCACACGGACTACTATCGAGCAAGCTTTTGGGCTTCTGAAAGGTAAATTCAGAATATTAAAGTATATTCCAATATACAAAATAAATGCGGCAAAAAATATTGTACTTTCTTGTGTCGTGTTACATAACTTTATTATAAATAATGAAGGTGTGGACCTCGATGATATAATAGAAGAAGATTTAGAAGAACAACAAATAAATGAAATTATGAACTTGCAACAAAATTTCACATCAGGGAAACAAAAAAGAACAGCCCTAAGTACCTTATTTATGGCATAAATCACAATAAATATATTAAAAAACTAAGAATTTGTTTTTCTATAAACATAAATAATTTATTTTAAAACATAATATTTCAGGAAAAAATAAAACATAAAAATGGCTGCTTGCCTTATATTTATAATAACATATTTTTGTAAAAACTTAATTTTAAAATACTTGTACTTAACATTTCAGTCTCCATTTCCTCTAACATTAGTTTGCAATATATCACGAAGACTTTTTAAAATTTCTATACGTTCTTTCTCTACCTCTAACGCTTCTTTGTGTCTTATCTCTCCCTCCTTAGCTTCATTTTGTAAGAACTCCAATATTTCATCTTTTTGTTTTTCTTTTGTGTATGTTCGTTTTCTTCAGCTAAACTTTCAGAAACGCTAGCAGGGCTATCTTCTAAACTGCTACCGATGTTTTGTTGTGGTGGCTGTACAAAATGGGAACTACCATATATTTCGTCAAAATATTCAAAAAATGGCCACAAAGACGCACTATTCCCAGTTGATGAATTCCTATTTTTAATTCGTTTGTATGTCGTCATTAGGTTTGTAAATTTTGTTTTGCACGCTTCAATTTCAAACCTAAATGTTTAATCAACATTTTTTATTTCCATTAATACAATTCTCCACATAACTATTTTTTTCCTTCTTCCGTTGGAAAATTCATTTTCAAATTTCAATCTGGATTGTATTAACAGTTTAAGCTGGGCATTACTCCACCCTTGAACATCAGTACTGAAAAAAAAAACAAGATTGTAAGTTTTTAACAAACAATTATATACAAATATTTACCTTAACTCAATTTCAGCCATTTTAAATAACACCAAACAATACACTAAAAATAAAAACAAAAAATTTTTCGTTCCTTGCAGTAGCAATAAAACGAATGCGTTGTTGCGTTGGTTTTTGCAAAAAATTGACGATCAAACAGTTTTAGAATTTGTGATTGATCGTCAAAAACGTTTATGAATTTTTGATTTTGATCATCGTCATGTTTTTGACGTTTTCGAAAAGTACTATACCTTTTAAACTCCAATCGGTCGAAAACCTTTTAAGTCCTATAATCTGAGTTTTTGTTTTTTTCTTTTAATTTATTTTGTTTGTTTTTTTATTTAACTTTTATTTTCTTTAGTTTAATTTTATTTTTTTAGTATTATTTAGTAGCTTGCATTAATTTCGCTTCCTTTACCTTGGTAAACGAGGAAACCATATGGGAAGCCCGATTTTCCGCATAAGCAATAAATGACCAAGCCCCATGGATTCGGTTTTTGTTTATAATAAACTTTGCACGGGTGTCTACCTTTAAATGGAATAATTTGTTCGTCTACACAAACAATTTCCTCTACCTCTTCTTGCAAACACCGTTGTCTTACACAATCAATCAATGGTCTGATTTTGATAAATTTATCGGTACAGTTTACTGGTATTTCCAAATTATTTATGAAATGAAGATGAAGACGCAACTGACTAAATCTTTGTAATGTCATTGAGTTTTGGAAAAGATCAATTTTAATTGTTGGATCCCAGTACAAAGATATTCTTGGGAGTTTCATGCAACCCATCATTATATATAAACCAATAAAAATTTTCATTTCCTCAACCGTTGCATCGTTAATCAGAAAACCAAAAAAATACTGATTGCGAAATAAAAATTAACAAACTATGACATTATACTAAACAAACGCCTGCTATAATAGAAAAAATAACATATCAACAATGACTCAATAAACATTTATGTCGTTGTTCCACTAATTAATAATGCACTAACTAATATATTTTTTGTTGCAAAATGACACAAAAAACAATAATGTCATTGTTTCACGTTGTTGAAGCGGAAACGATGTTTTTTATTCAAATTTTCAAACACAACTGTAGTTTAAATCAGTATTCTTTTGAACATTTTATTGAAAACTAACTTTGTCAAAAGTGACACAACTGCGATTTAGCGGCATTTATATTATACTACAATTACGTTAATGTTGCACTAGAAAATTTACTACTTTTGAGGACTTTTGACATAAATAACTAGAAATTGGAAAATTTTGCACTTACGTCACTGTTCCTCCAGATAAGCGATATGTTAATTTCTGATTCTTTATATTTGGTATAATTTGTTTAAATATTATGTACTCTTCAAATGGATGGAAACGTCAATAGTTTTAATAGGAAATACCTTCAGTACATTTAAAAAATCTTCAAAAGCAGGAACTTCTACCAATTTAAAAACATTTAATGACTTTGTTCCTTTTTTATTTTAAATATTTTTTTTTAGATTTAGTCCGTCACTCTCGGCTTCGTAAATTTTACCTAAATATCTTGATATTTCAAATGACACCTCATTATTTTTTAACAATTGCTGCACGATATTGTAATGAAACATTTATGTGCTGGTCAATTAGCAAGTTTCTTCTTTTCTTTTACTTCTAAGGTTTCTTGCTCTTTCAATTAGCACTTCAGTTTTGGTTTGTTGCATTTCCAATTTTTTTTTTCAATTTCCGATTTTTGAAGGATTTGGTTGCTGTAACGTAGTTTTGGAAATTGAAAAATCATAATTTTCAGGTTCACTTTGTGGTAGTGAGGTGCTTTGTGTTAAATATTTAAGTGTTTTAATTTTTGAAATTTTATTTTTTTTTTCAGAAATTCGTAGGTTAAATCTATTTGTTTTTTAATACCCTGAATGGGATTTTAAATCGTTTATTTAAAGTTCTTATTAAATTTATAAATCCTGGATTTTTTACTGTACGGAAAGATAATTTATACTTTACCAAGCAGCAAACTATTGCATTGGTAATTTTTTTGTGCTCCGTGTTCTAAAAATATGTAATATGTAATCAGTACTTTTTCCTTTCTTTGGGAAAAATATTTTCTAAAATAATGAAAATTAAAAATCTAATGTTAAAATAAAAAAACATAAATAAAATAATTTTGTGGTATTATTTTCTTTACATTCATAATTTTTTTATTTTTACTGTAGAAGTTTGTATAAAAAAAACTGTAATTATCTGTTGATCATTTGATTTTGATGTTAAATCTTTATTTTTATTAAATTGATTAAAATCAATTAGATGTTTCCTCTTTATATGAGTCCAGAGATTTGTGGTATTTCCTCTTGGCTTTGATTTTTTTAAAAAAAAAAAACCCAAATACCATTTTTACTCGACATTTTGTTTTAAAAAAAATTATTTTTAACTTTAATACAAATAGCTTTAAAAAAAAATTTTATTCCAACACAGCTTATAATAATTTACATTTAGAAAATACTTTTACACTTTTACTTTAGAAAAAAAAACTATAACTATTATACTTTATAGAAAAACTGCAATCAAATGAAATGAATTTCACAACCATGCCGCCAACGTAAATTTTGATATTTGACGTTCAAAATTAGAGCTGGCTTAAAAAATAAAAAAAAAATTTTATCTTTTGACATTTTTTTAAAAAAAAAATTTTTTTTTAGGAAATTAGGAAAATATCGGAAATATCGGAACAAAAAACATAGAAAACTCGATATATCGAGATTTTGATATCAAGAAAATATCGATAATTTCACTACTTTTTCATCGATATTCGATAATATCGCAATCCTAATCCTAATCCTAAGAGTTCATTAAGGAGAAGCGAGATACAATGAAAAGCTGTCTACTGCGCAGGTCGTTATATGCTTGTCAATTATAATTATAGATACTCTACTCTACTCTACTCTACTCTACTCTATGTAAAGATGAAATTGACGGTCATATGAAGAATTCAACTGTTTTTTGTTTTTTGTAATTTTGTGGTTTTTATATTTTTTATTTTAGAGGAATTTGTTTTTTCGTTATTATTTGACATATATATGTAGGTTCATTTGCAAGTAATAATAATAACTGATTTGTTTGCTTTTGTTTTTTAGTTTAATAAGAACTCACATATGCATAATGTATTTGGTGAATAAGAAAAGCATATTATATGTTTAAAAAAATGTTCAACTGTGTGCGCATTATTGTTTTATATACAACTTATTTATTTATTAAGAGTTCATGAAGGAGAAGCGAGATAAAATGAAAAAGTGTCTACTGCGCAGATCCTTAAATGCTTGTCAATTATAATTATAGATTATAAGCATAGGAACATGTTACTATAATTCGAAGATCTTTGCAACATTGTTAATTTTTTTTGTTCTGGTGCGACGCGACATCTTATAGTTTATATTATTTTGGTCATATTTATTTCATTGAAATTTAATAATTTTAGTTTAAAACTGGCAAAAAACCTGAGTTCAATTATTGGACATATAATAATTCAATAATTAAATAAATTTTTTTTTTTAAATTAAAAACAAGTTCTTAACTTATACTGATTTTGATGTTTATTCACTCCGTCAAATTGAATAATTAATTTACAAATTTTTTGAATAAAAATTTTTTGTCAGACTTTACTCATATCTACTGCAAAATATTGGTTTTAAATAAATTCTCTTGGTGAACTCAAATAAACTTTTCTGTAAAATGACAAAAGTTCACATAGTGGTGAGGACTAGTTCTAATTCCGCGAGAGCCGAAAATTGCTGAAAAGTAGTGATTTATTTTCAATATCGATATTTTCACCATAAAAATAAATAATTATTGAAAGGAAATTCGATTTTTTAATTCATATAATATTTTATGATGTTTAGTAAACAAAAATATTTTTCTTTGCTTGTTCTTTTTATTTAAATTCACCATATTAACTTCAATAACTTACACTCTGACTCAACGCAAGGTCCCATCAGCGTAAATATTTTAAACAGTTAACCCATAAATCGTCATAACTTACGGTTAGTAAATTTGTTTTGTATTTTGTTATGTTTTTATTTTGTTTACAATTTACAATGCCTTTACCTAAACATTATTTTCTTTATTTTCTATGCAACTAAAAACTAACGTAAAGACTGGTGTGATCCTTGTTTGTTAATTTTTAATCTGAAATCAATTTGAAAAAAATATTAATTTTAATTTACATTTCATATGCATACTAATACTGTGCATAATATTTTGGTAAAAAATTATTGAAAAAATCAAATTAATTTTTATGTTTAAATGTTTAGTAAATCAGTATCTGTATAATAGATTAACATCAATGAATGTTTAAAACTGAAATAATTCCTGGAATTTAATTTATTTATTTACCGTTTAATTCAAACTATTTATAATACGAGTATTATATTATATTACAAACAAAATTTACAATACTCGTATATATACATTTTTAATTTAATTTAATTTTAATTAAAAGAAAAAACAAAACGAGAAAATAACAAAAAATAACATATTTATTTTTATTTTTTGATCAAATTAATAAAAATTATTACAAAATTAATTATACACTGAATTAATATAAAACTAAAATTAATGAATTAATCAAAAAATTAAACTAAATGAAAAACATTATTTACTTATGATTTTAATGCAACAACAAAATAATAAATTAATTTAAGCAAGAAAAAAGTAATAAAAGCGTTTAGTAAATATTTAATTAAGTAAAATTAGTACAAAAATTATATCCTAAATATAATAAATTTAATTAAAGAATTTTTTATAAGAAATGCAATAATAATATTGTAAAACTGTATTTTGTCATATAAAAATTATAATAATTTTATAATAATATCTTTTAAATTTTTTATAAAGTTATTTGCTTAATTATTAAATAAATATTAAATTTAAATTGATAATATTTCAAAATAAAAAATTGTATTAAAATATGTAAATGTAAAAAATATTATATTAAGAAAATAACCAAAATTTTGATTATAATTAATATTATTATTATGTACAAACTAAAAATTAAGATTTGTTTTATTAATTTTATTTTATAATAAAGATCTTTGAAAAATACATTTTAATATTGTCTCTTAATTTTTTAGATAATTTTAAAAATTTTACAGAACCTACCATAAAGAAAGTTTTTTTTTTATGTTTACGTTTACGATACATGCCCCTGTGATGGAATTAAATGAACAACTGGCAAAGAAATAAAGTAAATTGACGTACTAGTTTCAAATGCATGACATCGTTTTACTATTTTCTGAACTTGAATATTGATATTCAAATAAAAAAAGCCGAAAAATTTAAATTTGTAAAAATACAAAAACTACACCAATATTAAGATATTTGAACACAATTAAAAACTTATATGGTTATAACTTTCAAAGTGGGTGACTAAATATTGGTTGAACGAAAGATTATTTACATACCGTCAAATGGTCTAACATTGACCACCATAACACAAATTCTAACATTGACCGAAAAAGAAAAAAGACTTGACAAGAATTTATTGAAAATTGAGAAATAAGTTAAACAATAAAAATTGATAGTTTAAAAAAATTTTAAAGGATTTCGAAATTTAAACAAAGTACATTGAATTTTTTTTATAAATTAATAAGCATATAATATATAATTAAACAAATAAAAAATAATATAATATACAATATTTATACATATTATATCAAATAATTAATATATAAAAGGCCCATATTTCGAAAGGGAAAAGTACCTATAGTTGGACTGTAGATTTATCTAATAAATAAATAAATAAATAAATTAAGTTAACGAGAAAGATCAATAGAAAAGTAAGATTTTCTGTCCAAATTTTGTTTTTATCTACAAGACTCTTTATTTTAGCTTATCAATATTTTAGGAAGGTAAGTAGGTACACTAAAAATTTATTTTCAGAGTATTAAGATATGAATTCAAGTAAAAAATATAAAAGTACTGCATCAGAAGTAATTAAGTAAAAAAAAAATACTATATTTCGAAAAGCACCTTAATAAATAGGTTAAAAAGTTGGCAGACGCAAAATGTAGAGAGACTCACTCGATAGAAGAAAAAAAAAATTATTACAAATTCTCTTGTTGTTGTAAGCGAATGAGTATTTCCCTTTGATTCTAACATGATTATAAACTGTGAAAACCTGTACAAACATATCTCAATATTTGAAAAAAAATAATTACAATATTCGGTAAAAATAACATGTCTGGAAAGATTGGAAGAATCGCTTATAACCTAAAATATTAAATTTATTCCTCCAGAACGATACTTTTATTATTTTGTCTCCTTATTTTATTATTGACAATTATGTACATTTATTTGAATCTATTCAGCATATTTAATAATTATGATAAAAGAAATTGGGTGTGGATTTTTATTATGAATATTTATCATGTCCAGTATCCAGTCAGATGAAAAACAGTCAAATGTAATATGTAATTTTTTTTAAATATGAAATTTTGTCCCTATGTAATTTTGTCCTATGTAATTTTTTCTTATGTAATTTTGTTATGTAACCGTACATAATGCACCTATGTATGTAATAAAACCTCTTTTATCAACTTTAATTTTTAATTATTATTTTTATAGTCGATTATGTATGTATATTTATTTATTTATTTCACTTCAATCTACAGGAATAACCTTACAGATTTTGCTTACAAACTACAGTTTAAAACTAATACTTATTATTATTAATATAGTAAAATACAATTCAAATTTTGACATTTTATGATGAGAAAAATATGGTGATTTTCCTTTTAAAATTTTGTGTGCTATAATGAAAATCCATTATAGAATGGCATTTATAATATAATCTTTGTGAATTAACGATGGGCTCCGAAATCCCATATTCGGATTCCTATGAGAATCTAAATAAAGAAAATTTCTATCACGAATAGTATAAAATGGTACATAGATATTATATAAATTTAAAATAAAGGACAGTTTATTTTAGCTGACAAAATGTCATACGAGAACATTACAGCGACCACATTTCGCCTAGCTTCAAGTGTTGAAATATCTAAGAGTTGGCATTTAGCTAAATAACTCGTTGTATAGGGTTGGCAGTTGAACTTACGAAGACAGAATTTGATCATATTCTTTTGAACCGATTCAATTCTTTTTATATGCCTAGAGTAAAACGGCATCCAAATAGGAGAGGCATATTCAAGGTGAGAAGTATATAAGGATTTAGATGTATGAGGATCAGTAAAATTTATGGAATTTCGTTTAATAAAACCTAGCATAGAGAAAGCTTTTGCTGTTATGAAATCTATATGAGGATTAAATGTTAATTTGCTGTCAAGAATTACTCCGAGATCTTTAACCTCACTAACATGTTCTATAACAGAATCATGAAATTTGAAATTAAATTGAATGAAATTTCTGTTTCTATAAAAGGACATACACTTACATTTTTTGATGTTTAAATCAAAACCATTTTCAATGCACCAGGAATGAAATGTATCTAAATCTTTTTGTAGGGCTAGGCAATCATTATTTGATCTAATGATAGAGAATAATTTGGTGTCATCAACATATGAAAGAGTTGAATTTTTAATTTTACAATCAACATCATTCATGTAAAGCAAAAATAACAGTGGACCCATATGGGTACCTTGAGGAAAACCAGAGGTGGCTTCAAATATGGAAGATTTTTTATTTGAAATCGTAACGGAAAGTTTACGGCCAATTAAGTAGGATTGTAACCATGTAAGCATTTTCCCATGAATTCCTAGTAATTCAATTTTAAATAGGAGTTTGTGGTGGTTTATTTTATCAAATGCCTTAGATATGTCTGTGAAAATGCTATCAACTTGATAACCCTTTTCAACTGAATTAATGGTTTTATGTAGAAAAATAGATAGATTAGTAGTTGTAGATCTACCTTGAATGAAACCATGTTGATTTGGAGATCTGTTTTCTTTGATTAGAAAATAAATTTTGTCTGTGACAATAGCTTCAAAAAAGTTTGGGGATTGCAGATAGTTTAGCTATAGGACGATAATTTTCAACTAAAATTCTTGATCCAAATTTAAAGATGGGAACAATACTAGAGTATTTCCAGTCATTTAGGAAAGCACCATCATTTAACGATCTATTAAAGATTTTACAAAGTGGTTCAGTAATGCTTAAAATACATTTTTTTTAAATTAAATTTGGAATACCATCTGGACCAGCGCTTAAATTTAGATCAAGAGATTCAATTTTATTGTAAATATCATCATAAGAAAGAGACATAGGATCTAGATCTAGTAGTGGACCATGTGTATTTAATAGTGGAGCTACTGGTGTTGTGGGGTTTTCAAAGACTGATTCAAAATATTGTGCAAATAAATTACATGTGGAGTCTAAGTCAGTAGCTGTATTGCCATTGAAAGAAATACCCTGTGGAAATCCAGAAGAACGCCTACGAATATTAATAAATTTCCAAAAATGCTTGCTATTGAATTTAATATTAGATTCTTGGCTAAGAATAAAATTCATATAAATAAATTTACTAAGAAAATCAAATTCTCTACACAATCTTTGAAAAACAGTTTTGTCAGCTAAAAGTTTGCTTTTTTTATATTTTTTGTGAGCATTATTTTTAGCATTTTTTAATGAAAGTAACCTTCTATTATACCAAGGCGGATGGTGAGACATTTTAGAAATTCTCATAGGAATAAACATTTTAAAGCCATCGAATAATATATTTTTAAAATCATTATAACAATGTTCAAAATCTTTGCTTTCAGACAAAATATTACACCAATTTATACTTTAGTTTAATATAATAATTATTTAGTATTAATTATATAAAAATTGTGGGACAATATTATTTTCTTCCAAAATATCTACAACAAATTTGAAATTAATTAACAATACTGGATGAAATAAATCTTTTTTAACAATTGGAAATCCACATTCAGTAATAGAAACTGGAATATCTTTGGATATAAACACTAAATCTAATAATCTACTAAGATTATTACATATATTATTAATTTGAATTAAATTATGTGAAAATAATGTATCAATCACAAGAGAATCAATATCATTAAGATTAAAAGGAATTAAAAAATTATTATGATTTTTATCAAGGTAATTCCATGATACAGTACCTAAATTGAAATCTCCTAATACACAAAATAAATTATCATCATTATTATTATTTTCTAGTATGCTAACGATATTATCAATATGTAATTTATATATATCAAAACTACTATGCGGAGGAATGTGACTTATAATTATGAATAGATTTTTATTGTGATTAAATTTACTAATTGAGCTACTTATCTGAATTTTTATACATAATTGATCAATGACGTTCTCATCGTGTAGGAGATTTACGTGATAACTAGTAAATGTTGATTTTACCGCTATGAGAACTCCACCATCGAGCTCGTGACCTGCAGCTAGTTTACTTCTATCTTTCCGATAGACACAGTATATAGATTCGTCAAAAAGTTCAGAAGAAAAAATTCCAGCATACAGTCAAGTCTCAGTTAATGCAACAACAGAAAATAAGTGATCATATGCAGCTTGAAAAAATTGATTGCATTTTGTACGAAGACCTCTAGTATTTTGATAATACAATGTAAAACCTTCATCATCACAAAAAGTAGAAACAGCTGTATTAAATGTTGATGATGATGAGGATGGTGTTGAAATGATATTGATGATGATGATGGTGATGAATTTACCAAATTTGAATTTTGTTTATTATGTATTAAGACTTGCGGTAAATCTGAAGAAGATAATGTAGAAGGAAAAAAAGACGAAAAAGAACAATATGATGAGTAAGATTTCGAAGAAACATTTAATAACGTATGCGTTGTTAATCGATTGAGTTCAGGTGTACTGCCGGCAGGTTTTTTTGAGTGATAAAGCCCTTCATTTCAACTCCAGTGGGCCAGAATTTTGAAAGTTTTATCTGATTATAATATTTTGATGGAACATTAATTTTGAAAGAGATGCTCTTAAAATTATTGATATCAGTATCTCTTTTTACTAATCTAAAGCATTTTGTAACTGATGTTTCAATTTTCAATTTACTCGATATGTAGTTCTTTAGTTTACAGCATCATGAGATGTGTCTCGTCCAAATCTAGAAACATGTGTCCATTTACTGCTCTGAATAACTACAAGATTTGATACATTGACCCATATTTTGATAGTCATTTCACTGTCATTTTTTATGAAAAACAAATTTTGCGATTTCAATAGTCGTAAAAAATGACAAAAATCATATAAAATGAAAACTAGCCAATTTCGGTAGCCGCGTTTTATGAATATATTCGGATAAAATGACAAATTTTGTCATTTTGAAATTGTTAAATGACGGCTTATGTTTGTTTGAAAACTTTTGTTGCTTAAAATTTAAAAAATAGATTTAGAAAAAAAATCGTAAGTATTTTATTTTAAATTTGTGGACATGAAAAAAGTAAAGAAATCTTCTAGGTGGTGACTTGTGGAAAGAGCCAAGTTCAAGAAATTGAGCAGCCTCAAGCAAAAATAAGTGCGGATTCCACCTCACAAAATGTTTAAGGTCTACGGTCCCGACTTCTGAACCACGGAACAATCTGAAAATTTTTCAAAAATTATTCATAATAATTATTAATAATCTTTTCTCAGAAAAATAAAATTTAAACTGCTGATATAGAGTTTCGGCCTCAATTCCTAGGACCTCGGATCTATTGTCTTCATCACATTTAAGGTTCATTGTACTGATGACAAAAAAAAATTAAAAAAAAAAAAATTTAAGGTCTTTGGTCCTGACACTTGGGTCCTCTTGTTTGCATCGTGCCTACGAGCCATTTTACTGAAGACAAGCTAAAAAAAAAAAAAAAAATTCTAGGGTTTTGTGAGGTGGGACCAGCACCTATTTTTGTTTGAGGCTGCTCAATTTTTTGAACTTGGCTCTTTCCATCAGTCACCACCTAGAAGATGTAGTTCATATGACACGGTCCCGTTGAATACACACACATTGGCTCTACTCTATTCAATATTAATTTGCATATTGAACAAACCTTCTGAACATATTTTTTTCTTTTTCTTCGAAATAAAATTTCTTTCTTTATTAATTATATCCAAAACACGTCAAAACGAAAAGTGTCGAAATCTCAAAAAATCATTTAAATGATATGACATTTGTCCTTTTCATTTTTATGAGATGACTATCAAAATATGGGCAATTATTTTTCAAGACAATTTTACTTCCTTTTCTTATTGACTGATTTTCGGAGTCCACTGTATTATTTTCATAATGCTGATCAACGCTACGCAAATCCAAGTTATCAGTTATTGTTTTTGCTGAAAGCGAATTCGATTTTATTTCCACATTTATATTAGAATTTGATGAATTAGTTGAAGATAGATAGATATTGCATAATTACATATATATATCTATACTTTTTAAAGATACAGTTCTTAAATTTTCCACAGCTATTCATGATCAAAAAAGGAACCGGACTAGGTACTTTACAAAGCTATCAAATGACAGGTTGGGGTAGCTGCCATACAATTCCTAGCACCTATCAGAAACGTTTCAACACCCAAAGGTGAAGTTACAGATCTGAAAATTTACCTTTGGGTACTCTTTCTAAAATAAACAAATACCATTGTTACCGAAAATTTGGCCTGGTTCCTAGAACCTATCAGGAATATTTCAAAAAGCAATTGCGTTAAAGATATGAAAATTTACACTTATATATAAGGGATCCGACTGTTACCGATTTCGAAAATTTGGACTGATTCGGGTCGGTGCTATACAACCCCTAGCATCCATCAGGAATATTTCAAAAATGAACTGTGTTACAGACATGGAAATTTACACTTAGATACTCTTTCAAAAATAAAGAAATACGAATGTTACTGATTTCGTATAAATAACAATTGCAATAAGCTAATGAATTTAAAACAGCTTGGTGAAGGCCAAATTTCAGAAGACTTAAATGTCAAAATTGTAATAGCAACGATCGGTGCAACTATACAAGTATTGAAGAATGGACTGAAAAAGTTCAAATCCTAAGTTATGCGAAATTATGGACAAGGCTAAGTGAAATGACTATGTGAATTAGCTACAAAAAATGTGACAATTCGTTTTATTAATCAGGAAATACTGCACAGTATTCCAGGAGGTCCATGTATACAAGTCAATAGATACAGTTACCAATAAAAATTAAACTATCGAACATAGTTCCTTTATTCATTGGTTTTGACAGTATTTCCTCCTCGCCAATTGGAATTAAAAGTAGCAGTTCCAATATTGCTTCTACGAAATTTGAAGCACCCAAAACTATTGTACTAGATTAATAAGAACAGATGCAAATCCGCATTTCATTGAAGCATAAATTCAAATTGATTGTGGAAGAGGCGAACATATATTTATTTCAAGAATGCCCCAATAGCAAGGAAAATGTTTTTTTATACTCCAAACTCCATCAGAAAAAAACCCGAAATATTGTTTACAAAGAAATTATTTTAATATAAGTATAGGTAGTTTAAGTTGCAGTATTGTTGATTTTGTTATCGTAGTAAAAAGAAATATTAGAATATTTTTGATAACCCAATTTTATTCAATTCGATACATAAATCAAACTTCATTGAAGTAAATTCTATACATTTTGTGTTCGACTCGGAAAACGTCGAGTAACTTTGCTAGTAATAATATAAATCCAAAGAGGATAATTTAAGTGTACTTTAAAGTTTTGGAGGGTATTGGAGGTTTGGGGATGGCAGCCTCCGACTATAAAAACAAAATCACTTGGACCCTGGATCTATTGTCTTCATGACATTAAAGGCTATTGCACGGATGACAAAAGAAAATTCAAGGTCTTCGATCCCGACACTTGGGACGCCGGATCTCTTCTTTACATCATGCTTATGAACCATTGTAGTAAAGATAAGTTAAAAAAAAAACAAAAAAATATTTTTTTTAAAGGCTTTGTGAGACGGGGGCCCGTAACTACTTTTGCTGGAGGCTGCTCGATTTCTTAAAATTGGCACTTTCCACCAGTCACCACCTAGAAGATGTAGTTCTGATACTGGTTGATTGATAAAAACTTGCTACATGAAATTTTTATTATGAATATCCAGTCAAATAAAAAGCAGACAAATGAAAATACAGGCAAATGATACTACAGGCAAATGAAATACAGGCATATGACACGGTCCCTTTTTTGTAATCTATGCCTATTTTTATTATTGAATATTCTTAACTTGAATTAAAAAATACATCTTAATGTACATAATTTACAACTAAAATATATTCTTCTGAGCCAAATCAAAACCTAAGCAATATAATATGAATACATTACATATTTACTATATTTGGGAATACATCATTGCACGAGAATATTTGGGAACAGTGTGACCGACCATATTTGTTTTTTAAATTCTGCTCAGGTTTTAGCTATTAGCAGTCGATTTTATGATATAATTCTGCTAAAGATTCGGCTAAAGAAAAATAGCATTGTAATTCGGCTATAAATTTCGAAAAATAATTTTTCTTATCAAATTTAAATAAGAAATAAACGTTAACTCAATGTTGAAAGTATACCTTTAGGAATATAAAACTATGTATTATTACCATATTACGTCTTTACTTCATATTATAACTAAAACAGCAAGAATCACATAAAATCCATTGGATTCATCTTAAATTCATAAATCTTATAGGAGCTTCTTAAATAAGACAATCTACATATTAAATAAATTTGACAATTTTTTATAAAAAACAAAATAACAAATATACGAATCTTAAAAAATCAATTGGGCCCATTTAAACCTATGACGAAGAAATTGGAATCGTTTTAAATCAAACCTTGCAAGATTTGGATTTCTGTAATTCAAGAAACTTTAGGTTTAGGTAGGTACGCATAACATTATTAAAAAATATTATCTAAATCTTGAAAAGCTTCGTTTCCGAAATAAAGCATGTAAAAGCATGTAAAAAATAACTAGTAATTAAATTCTTGCCTTAAAAAATTTCGTAGCTTAAAAAATAATAAGAAAAATAAAAAGAAAATAAAGTGGACCAAGAGTGAAGTAGAAATTTTGGTGGAATTGTGGGAAGAAAACATTGCCGATTTGCAAAAGGCAAAAAAGAATTCCCATATACTAAAAAATATGGAGCAAGAAATAAACAGAAGAGTAGTGATGTTTTCAGCTGAAGAAATTAAAGTAAAAATTCACAACTTAACAAATAGATACAGGTAATATTGATGAACTTATGTTTATTTTTATTTAGACATAGGGTATGAACCATTTTATTGTTGTTTTTTTTTTAGAAAAGAAAAAAATAAAATGGCGTATCAAGCGGTTCACCATCAGAACTGTGGTTATATTTAAAAATTAATATATTAGGATCTTTCAAATTTTTCAACACCCCCATGATTGTGGAAGAAAGTATTTTTGAAGGTATAAATTAAATATGTATATGTACATACATAGATATACAGAAACATATATATTTGTGAGTTAAACTATTATTTCTATTTTTAAAGATACAGATTCAGAGTTTTATAAATCATTGGACCCAGTATCACCGGTATCACCATCACCAACGTCAACATCATCTTCCTCAATAGTATTACCACCAACTACTGATTTACTAAAAAATACTAATATTGTTCCTTTAATATCATCAACTCCAGCAACATCAACACCGTCAATTTCAAACTACACATTATCTAAAAATTCAATACAGAAGGAACTATTGGCAGAGTTCAAAACAACTAATATTCTTATAGAAGAAAAAAATTTATTAAAGCAAGAATTAGAAATTTTGAAAGAAGAAAATATAAAATTTCTTAATATTGAAGAAGAAAGAAACAAAATAATAAAAGATTTATCAATGGTAATAATTAATTCCTTAAAAGAAAAATAAATGTAATAAAAATAAATAAAATAAAAATAATGATTAATTAAATTTTGTGAATTTATTTTAAGTACTTAAATATGTACTAATGGCTTTTCGAATAACTTCAGCAGAATGATTGTCATCAGAAATTGTAACATTAAATTCAGGTTGCACCCTTGTACTATTTTCTTCTTGTAACTGTTGTAACCAATGAATGTTAATATTATCATTATAAGTATTTAAAAAATTGTGCAAGACGCAACAGGATTTTATAATTAATGATACATTATTATAACGATTGTCAAGTCCTTTTCCTATTCTGCGAAATCTTTTTAACTGGCCGAAAGCATTTTCAACAACTCTTCGGCATTTAGAAAGGGAGTAGTTGAAATTTTTTTCTTCAATTGTCGCTGTTGCATTAAATAGATAGGATTTCATTAACATATTAGAAAATCGAAAAGCTGAATCACCAAGTATTAATACGGGCACTTTTACTCCACATATTTCTTTTGACATTGTCGTAAAGAGCTTTTGATGTTGTTTTTTCAATAATGAATTTTCAAATATCTGTGAATCATTACATCGACCAGGACTACCTACATTTATATATAAAAATCTGTATCTATGGTAAAAAAAAAAAACAACTAATTATATTAGATAAAAATATATTAACAAACTACCTGTAATCAACTAGAGCTAATAATATTGTAGAATATTCATGCCTTATAATTATAATAATCTACAGCATCTTCCTCTCTCGGTTTCATTTCAATGTGGCATCCATCCATCTAAAAATTATAAAATGTGTAATAGTTTAATTTATGTATTTATTTTACTTGATCTGCATACCAATTGCTCCAAAATATTGAGGAAACCCTAAATTTTCAAAACCAGTAACACACTCTTTTATAAAGTTTTCTCTGGGTGGATAAGCATTTAGATACTGCTTACTCATTACTTTCCAGACTTCTTCACAAAAATCTAACATTATCTGACAAACTGTCGACTTTCCAACACCGAACATATTTGCAATTGTTCTATATTCTGCTGATGAGCCTAATGAATATAGAGCGATTGCTACTCTCTTTTCTAATGTAATACATTTTCTGAGTCTTGTATCTATTTTTTTACATAGAAGAAAAGTAGTTTTATTCATCCAAAAATTATTTTAAGTTAACTGCATCCTTTTCCCAAAAACTACTATTACGATCCTAGTGAATATTTTGATTTAAAACAAAGTTTTATTTTATTCCATTTTTTTCCTCAACAATACTTACTTTTGCCCAAATCGTTCTAGGTTTTAAACTTTTCAAGATTTGGGTTAATAAAATAACATTTTTAATTTGAAGCTTTATAATATTTTTCAAATCTTGACGAATGCAACGTTTTCCTTTAAATAAAATTAACTTATTTTTCTCTTGTTATTTTAGAAAAGACATTAACTAAATAAGTTAAATATAATAAATTTTGTTTTTTTGTTCATTTCAAATTTATTAGCATAGAATATGTTATATTTTTATTTCAAACAAAACACTTTTTAATATTATCATTTGTAAAAAAACAAAATTCTTCTATCGTTAATTAAACGTCAAACAAAATTTTTTAGTTGTAGTGTGAACATTTAAATCTACATTTTCAAAATCTGATATATTTTGCTCAAGTGAGAACATGCTAACAGTATAATGGAACTCTACTAATAATTACTTATTTTTAAATCTGAAAATCAGTTACTAATCAGTAACTAATTACACTATTGTTAATGAAAATAATTGAATATTAAAAACTAATTTTCAAAAATATGTTCTTCAGTTAAATTGCCAATATATTATTATAATTGAAAATAAAGTAAACATAAATAAAAAACAAAACATTTTGTTCGTTACATGACGTTACAAATGAAGAAAGAGACAACAATAACATCTTTTATACGGAATAATTTCTTTGCATATTTTGTAACTGACTTCGCCTTGGTTTGGTACAATATCGGTTTTTTTTTTCATCGGTTCTATTTTAGTTCTGTTCCATTTCAACAGCTACGCTACATATAAAAAGGAATTCAAATTTGAAAAAACAGTGTATATTTACTCAATACTATATTCATATATATTAACTCAATACAATTGTAAATATATACATATAATATAATTTGATTTGATGATTATTGATTGAGTCTATTAATTACTATTACTTTTGATTTTAGTAAAGTTTTTGAAATATGCTTTTATTATTTTAATAAAACACATGTTTCAGTTGACGTAACTGTGTGTAAGGATGTGTAAGTTATTTAAGTTGAGTTGGGTTGAACCAACGAATTAGAATTAAATGGAAGTGGCTATCCCATACAAAAATACAAACATTTTGTCCATATTTTTTTAGTACTTCTCTTTCTGTTTGGTTTCCAATTGTCAAAAAAAAAATTTTTTCAGTATTAGGCCAATATAGTTTTTTTAAGTAGAAAATTAGTAAAATCTTTGAGTATGAATAAAATAAAAGGTATCAAAATATAATCTTAATAAAAATAACAATGTTTTTTCAATTTAAACTTTCTTTTACTTTATTACCGTATTCTATTATTACACAGAAAAGTATTGCTGTTAAATTATTTGAAAAAAAAAAAATCATTCATGTTTCTGAAATATTGAAAATGTAGCAGTAGTGTGTAATATATGGATATATGAAATTTTCAAAAAGTACGAACACTAGCAATGAAGTAGGCAAAAATAAAATTTGTTATTGTCAAATAAATATTAAAAAAAGTCAATAAAATTTTTGATTTTTATTATAAATTGTTAAAAAATTACAAATTTTAAGGAAAAATGGAACGTAAAAGGAAGATTTGTATCATTCCTGGCTGTAAGTCTCATTTGGAAAAAGAAAATTACGTGTCTTTACATATTTAAGTATTATATTTTACATCTTTTGAATTTTTAAAAACTTCTAAACAAAACAGTGTAGTATTAGGATAATTTAAATATCCGGACAAAGAAATTTTTTTTTTGAATATCATTTTAAATATTTATTTTGAATATATTGGACTATATATATATTTGAATATATTTGATATAATTTTAAAAAATGTATATATATGTTTTAGTTTCCCAAAAGACGATGGTTTGAAACAACGATGGATTGAAGGAATTCAAACTGCTTGTTTATTAATAAAAAGTATTGCAGAAATTTATTTTAATACACGAATACATTATTCCTTAAAACTACATAATGAAAGAAACAGTGTAAGAAATAAACTAACAAAATTAATCCATTTCAAAGGGCACTAATCTATATTTTCTAAAAGAAACTTTAAAAGTGTAAAAAATGATTGCACATAGTCCATATTGTAAAATGAAGTGGAATAAGCCTCTTGGGGAAACCATTTTAAAAAAAAACGCTCCTATTTCTTTACCTCAATGGTGGTGTGGAAAAAAGAAAATGTTTTGATACAAATATATTAATAACATATTATTTACATATTTATAAGTATAGGATAGACAATCGGCAATAATAAGTTTATATAATTTTATATAATAAATATCAAATATGTAAAAAATTTTATAATCAATCTATTGAAAAAACTTATAGAAAAGAATTTAAAATCTAAAAAAAAGAATAAATATTTTAAAATTCAAAACTAGAAAGCGCTGTATTTCTCATATTTTTTTCATATATGTATTAATAATAAATTTTGATTAATTTATCCATTATTGTTAGATATTTTTACTCATCATATTTTTAAAAAAAATTTAAGTCAAAATACATACAAATTGAGGCATATTAAATTCTGAGCACTATCCTGTTTATTTATCAAAATAATTTCCATTAAAAAGAGAGAAAATATATTGAACGAATATATTCGTCTATTTCTGTTTTTTGACAATCGGAAATACCAAAGAAAGAGAGGAATATACCCAAAACATTGGACACTTTTTTGTATGGATAGCCACTTCCATTTAATTCTAATTCGTTGGGTTGAACCAACGAATTAGAATTAAATGGAAGTGGCTATCCATACAAAAAAGTGTCCAATGTTTTGGGTATATTCCTCTCTTTCTTTGGTATTTCCGATTGTCAAAAAACAGAAATAGACGAATATATTCGTTCAATATATTTTCTCTCTTTTTAATGGAAATTATTTTGATAAATAAACAGGATAGTGCTCAGAATTTAATATGCCTCAATTTGTATGTATTTTGACTTAAATTTTTTTTAAAAATATGATGAGTAAAAATATCTAACAATAATGGATAAATTAATCAAAATTTATTATTAATACATATATGAAAAAAATATGAGAAATACAGCGCTTTCTAGTTTTGAATTTTAAAATATTTATTCTTTTTTTTAGATTTTAAATTCTTTTCTATAAGTTTTTTCAATAGATTGATTATAAAATTTTTTACATATTTGATATTTATTATATAAAATTATATAAACTTATTATTGCCGATTGTCTATCCTATACTTATAAATATGTAAATAATATGTTATTAATATATTTGTATCAAAACATTTTCTTTTTTCCACACCACCATTGAGGTAAAGAAATAGGAGCGTTTTTTTTAAAGTGATTTCCCCAAGAGGCCTATTCCACTTCATTTTTCAGATTCATCAACAATTAGCTGAAATATATTTAATAATTTTTGTTAACTTCATTATATTTACAAATTTCAATAATATACTTACCATCGGCTCCTCTGTCATTATCGTATCATACGCTAGATTTATAGGGTCTGTTTCAGATTCATTAACAATTAGCTGAAATATATTTATATTCCTTCAATCCATCGTTGTTTCAAACCATCGTCTTTTGGGAAACTACAAACATATATATACTTTTTTTAAAATTATATCCAATATATTCAAATATATATATAATCCAATATATTCAAAATAAATATTTAAAATGATATTCAAAAAAAAAATTTCTTTGTCCGGATATTTAAATTATCCTAATACTACACTGTTTTGTTTAGAAGTTTTTAAAAATTCAAAAGATGTAAAATATAATACTTACATATGTAAAGACACGTAATTTTCTTTTTCCAAATGAGACTTACAGCCTGGAATGATACAAATCTTCCTTTTACGTTCCATTTTTCCTTAAAATTTGTAATTTTTTAACAATTTATAATAAAAATCAAAAATTTTATTGACTTTTTTTAATATTTATTTGACAATAACAAATTTTATTTTTGCCTACTTCATTGCTAGTGTTCGTACTTTTTAAAAATTTCATATATCCATATATTACACACTACTGCTACATTTTCAATATTTCAGAAACATGAATGATTTTTTTTTTTTTCAAATAATTTAACAGCAATACTTTTCTGTGTAATAATAGAATACGGTAATAAAGTAAAAGAAAGTTTAAATTGAAAAAACATTGTTATTTTTATTAAGATTATATTTTGATACCTTTTATTTTATTCATACTCAAAGATTTTACTAATTTTCTACTTAAAAAAACTATATTGGCCTAACATTGAAAAAATTTTTTTTTTGACAATTGGAAACCAAACAGAAAGAGAAGTACTAAAAAAATATGGACAAAATGTTTGTATTTTTGTATGGGATAGCCACTTCCATTTAATTCTAATTCGTTGATTTCATGCATGTTTTGTTTCACAGTTCAGTTCAGTTCACTTTCATTTTTATTCACCACAAGCAGAACATTGAAAACACGAAACACTAGATCTTGCGGTCCTTATGGAAAGGGAGTAGTTTAATTTCAATAGTCAAAGAAGTCAGCTGTGAATTGTTAAATATGGAAGAATTGTTTGTTTTTAAAATTTAAATTTTAAAATTTTTATCAATATAATAATGATAATGTAAATTAAAATTAAATATAGAAAAAATATTTTGTTAATATATAATTAACTTCACAAAATTAGAGAATTTATATAAAAAGATTGTGTTGAATGTTAATAATACTCGTTTATTTAAAAAACTACTTAGGGAAACTTTGATATGTGAAATTACAAAATGGAATTATTTAAAATAAAATAACTATGAGTTTTAAATTACAAAATTAAAAATTTGGTGTTAGTAAAACTAATTTACATACATTTATGAATTATAACAACAGGTAGTTCTGGTGGAATAATTAATTAGTAACAACAATTATTAATACATATTAATTATTATACGTAGAAAATATATATCCATTCTATTAAATTCTTTAATGCGGCCTAAGAAAGTGCGCTTTTTTAATAATAAACGTTTTGATACCTAAACTTTTACAATTTTAAGGTTATAAAAGAAAAAAATAAATATACTCAACTGTATTTTGAAAGTCGCTAATTTATATATAATAGGATAATATAATATTGCACTTGTTAATTTTATAACAGTCAATTAAATTAGTGAAACGAAAATTAATTAATAATCATTTTTAATAAATTATAATCCACATACTTAAAGAGTGAATGAATATTGTATGTATTCCATATTTATAAAGTGAATTATTTTAAAAAGAACTCATCTAACTAAATAAATTTGTAACCCACCAAAATTTTGAAATTTCCTGATTTATAATATGTATCCCAAAAATGCACGTAACAGAAAGGGTTTTGATATCATAACCGTGGTACTAACAACAAAAAAAAAAAAAAAAAATTGTGTTTTTAATAAAAAAATTGTGTTGTGTTATTTTATAATTTTATTAATTTAACTATTTATTATTCAAAAACAACACCAATATACATGTTGGTTTAAGTACAAAATAATTATATCTAATAACACCAATTTACAAAAAAAAGAAGTAAAGAACATCGATGAATTACCAAAGTAACAATATGTAAGTACATAATATTATGTATATTCAGTAGAACCAATGAAAATACAAGATCTTGTATTGTCATTGGTAGAACTTAATTTATTTTTCGTAACTAACTATTCATTATTATATTCCTTACTAAATTAGTTAAGAAATACCATTTGCTGACCACCAAAAAAAAATGAAACTATGATGCAATGACATGACACATAATATATATTATAAATACATCAATGATGCAGGGTACCTTTCCGTCTAGGTCTAAGAATTTTTTTTCCTTCCATCTAAAAATGGTTGAACGAAAAGAAGAAAAATAACTAAATGGACTTGCTAACTAATACTAAAAGTAAGGATCAGTTCTGATTACTATGTAAATATTAACATAAGTAATGAATAATATTGCATTATCTATATCTTATCATATATATTATAGTTACTAATTTTGTTTTTTCTGAAGACTTTTATAACAACAATATTATTCTTGTATGAAAAAACAGTTTATTATGAATGAAAGATTGATATGAATGATTGAGAAAATAACTTATAAAAGTACTAAGTAGGTGTAAGTAGAGGTAAAATGTAGTGTGAAAATATATGAATGCATAATGATGAGAGATAAATATTTACTTTATTCGTTTTTGGTATTTTAAGTTGAAATGTGCATACTTTTCTAAACTTCATCAAAACTGTACTAGATTAGCAATGGCTATAGCATTCATTATACCAGCTTCAACTAATTTCAAATTTCAATTACTTTAATACTACTTTGAAACTGATTTATTAATTTAATTTTTATTTATTAATATTATGTTTTTTTTTCTAGTGCGGAGACCACTAGTCAATATATCTGTAATTTGGATAAGTTCGATATAGAAATAATTTAAATTTCTTCTTAAATTTGTATTGTCACTCGAATTTACTTTTGTTGTGCATCAAGGTAGGAATTATTTAGTTTGTAAAAATGTGTAAAAATCAATGTTATTTTATTATTAAACTTAAAATTTAACTAATTTTAAAATTAAAAAAAGTTAATTTGAAAAAAATTAATTTAAGAATGAATATCTATATTATACAGTTAAACAATGTATTTTAACATACAAAAAGAAAACAAAAAACAATGTAATAAAAATTAATAACTATTGTTGCAATATGAATGTTAGATTGAAATGAATTTCAAAAATTTAATAATTAATTCATTCTTTTAAATTATACTGCCGATGAAAAAATAATATTAAAAAATATATAATAAGGAGAATATAAGATAACCTCAGATTCATACTACATTACATAACTATAATATGCCTAAATGCATATTACAAAAAATAATGAGGTTATTAAAATTGGCCTAAGAATCTAGTTCTACCAATAATAACTCCATATTAAAAAAACAACTATTCATTCTCAATACGTAAAAAATTAAATGACGGTTTTTTTTGACGTATACATTATTCACGTTTCTTATGAATTAGCATCTTATGAAAACTATTAAATTTTTATGCTTATGCTTAAGTTTGAATTAAAAAAAAATCTAAATTTTAATTCCAGAAATTAATTAGGTACTAATAAAGTTTATGCAATATTTTTTATATTAAATTTCTTACTTAAGTATTTGAAATTTTTTTCCATAATTTATTTGTATCTACTTTAAAATTTTATTTATTTGGCAATTGAAATGAAACAAGGATATGATGCGACTGAATAAAAATGGATTTTGTTCAGTGATGATAGAGGATTTTCAATAGTAATTTTTTCCGTGTATTAGATAGTATTTGTTTAAACTCCAGTCCAAAGTACTTTTTTAAAAATATCTCACCTTTCTTATATAAATTAAACAAATTCGTGCTTTTTAGTAAATTTTATTTTAGTCATTTTTTTTTAAAGCATAATAAAATACTATCTAACATAAATACTATAATAAAAATAATATAAGAAAAAATCAAGATTTGCTTCATATCCTGACAAAATATCATTGTACAGATCACTCTTATTTATTGCATTCTTAACCAAACAGAAATATTTTTATAAACTAGATTTTTGGTAATCTTAAAATTGTGGCAAGAATTATTATTTGATCTGATTAAATCTCGTGTTTGCAAAAGAGCAGAACATGTTGAAACCGCTAAACGGTTGCGGCACTTTGTTTTAATCAAATTGTTTATAGAAAGAATACTTTCAACATTGGCAGACGAATGCGGTATTAATAATACTCCCTTTGCGATTCTAAAAATATTATGGAACATTAAACAGTTAAATTCATTTTTGATTAAAGAAAAGAAGGAAAGAAAAACGCATAATTTCTTTTATATTACTAAAATCTTTATTTGTCTATTTTTACAAATATTTCGGCATAATATGTTGCCTTCTTCAGTGTATTGGCATAATTAAATTTAATGAAGAGCTATATTAATTATATATACTTTTTTTTTTGATGGGCAATAAAAATTACAAAAATGAAATTAAATTTTAAGTTTACTTATTTCTACCTGATAAAGAAAGGATTTAAATTTTTATTTTCTTATAAATTTAAACAGCCACGTACTTGATGGTTCTTTGTATGATTTCCAGACTTTCGCAAACATCTGTTTTCGTTGATTTATTTGGTTACATCTAGGTCATCTATGTTGATGTCAAGTTCCTCGATTGCGATGTGTTCTGCTACAGTAGATTTGAAATTTTACCTGTCTTATTAGCAATTTTTGTTTCGTTTAGATGTTCTTGAAATCTTACTGTTGCCAATCTCTTTGTGTGTTCATGCAAGATAAAACTTAACCATCAATTCTATTTACCATCACTGGGGTTTTCTTGTAATCAATTGAATCTAACATTAATTTTTAAAATGCGGTTTCAAAACAATTTTTTTATTACCCGTTTGCTTCATATCGATTTTCTTTTTCAATTTTCCCTTGAGATTTTCCACTTTCTTGCGTACTCGGCTTTCAGTTATTTCAAGTCCCCATTGTGTTTTTAATTGCCCAATAATCAAACTAGCTACTTTTACTTATTTTAATCAAAAAGGTGTTTGGTTTTATCCAAAAGAACCCGATAATTTTTTAAGACACCAATAAAATCTACATTTGAAACAACACCAAATTTATTTCTCTCATTTGTGTCATTCAGCCTTCTTCATCACTTTTATAATCTTCGTCTAAATTGGTAAACATATTTTCGGTAATTTTTAAAATTTTAATAAAAATAATCCTTATCTTTTTTTAGCAATTTTGAGTGAAAACTACTTATACTTCGGAAAAAATTAAGCGTAGGGTTTGCGATGAGTCAAACATTCGAATCTACTTGCAAAGCTCCTAACTTTTCTTTTAGCTGAGACACAGTTGCCTTTTCTAGAAATCGTTCGATTTTAGATTCCACGAGTTTATTTAAAAAAAAGTTTTTTTCTTAAATATTTCTGAATAATATTTATTTTGGATTTTAATTAATTTAATTGAACGAATTTTTTAAAAAGTAATAGCGATGATGAGGATAAAATCTGATCTTAAATTTTTCGTAATACCAATTACGAACCGATGCACGTGTTCTGTTTTCCTAAATTCTTTGATGGGCAGTAAGTCAAAAATATCAATTGGTCAGAAGTCAGTTGGTGTCATCTCAGTTGTTCAGTTCTGGAGATGTCATCCCGTTAACAATAAGAGCTTTTCAGAAATGCATACTTTAATTTAAAACTGCAAAAAAATTTTACGCATACTTTGCAATATGCGCAGACTGCTGAATTGACTTTTGAAGTATAAAAAAAGTTCCGCGTCATGCAAGAACTAAATCATCAGTTCAAAAATGACATTCAATATTATCTCTTAAAAATAGTGAAATGGTGAGAAAATTAGTGAAGAAAACTGGATAATTTTTTAATGAAATTTTTACGAACGAAGTCATTAGTGTATTTAAATGAAGAAGTTGACACTCGAAGTTTAAAACATTATTTAAAAAATAAAAGAAATCGGAAGATGTTATTGTCATCTTACTAAAGTACCTAATTATATAAAAACTATAAATTTAATGCCAAATCATATATTTTTTTCCCATTTTAGAATGGAAAAAAGTTATTTCTTGGTGAGTATAAAGTGAATTTTATCCATAAGTTTAAAGATAAATCCATTTGCGGTGGTGGAGATAGTGGGGTTAATATCCGACATAAAATTATTTAATCTATTTATAATGTAATATATATCAATCGGTTGCTTCTCAATTTCCAGTTTGTCTTTTTCAAGTTTTATAAATTCATCATGACGCTTCTTTTCTTCTTCAAATTTTTCTAAAAATGTATAAATACTTTTTTTCTTTTTAGTTGGTGATTTCGGAAGTTCAATTTCATAATTTTTATCATCGAATTCATTTGAAATTATGGTGTTGGTTTCCGAGAAATGATCAACTATATTCTGTCAGACTGTGAAACATTTAATGGTGATAATATATAGTTTGTTTTTATCATCTTACTTCTTTATCATACAATCACCTGGATTGTGACTATTTCTACATTTCACGCATCTATACTCCATGTTACAGTTTGCCGCAGTGTGTGTGCAAAACGTTGACATTTAGTGCATTGGAGACTCCTATTGGAGTATTGGTTGTTTGTTTAATTTCTCCCAATAAATTATTTGATTGCCTAGGTTTTTTATTTTGTAAAATTCCGCTAATGAGCTGTTAGGTGATGTTTGTACTATGTATAACGGTAGTATCTTATTTTCTCTTATGGATTTTTTTGTTTTAAGTCTTGAGACTTTTTCAAATTTGACATTATTTGGATTTGTTTAATTTAGTAAATTTAGAACTGTGTTATCTTCATATATGAATAATGTAATTCCCTTAGGAGCGTTTGTTTTTTTCTGATATATCAGGTGTTAGTAGATTTTATTAGTATTTCTGTTATTTTGTGATAGTCTTCAATTGATTCTGTGTATATATAGTGTTTTTCAGTATTAATTTCTTTGATTAAAAATCCTGATAAAAAAGATGCGCATTTTCGCTGTCGATTCTGCACTGAAAATTGCACATGAGTTCATTTGAATTTATACAGAGCGTCGGGAAAATTTTCAGCACAATTCTTTTCCATTATAATACAAATACTAATACATTCTCACATAAATTTTCAGCAGTAGGCGCAAATTTAAGCGCATTTTTCAGCACAAAAATCAGCATGTATTCACATCTCAATACGCTCTCAATAAATTTGCAAATGAAAATTTAACGCCATCAAAATACATTATAATATCTGCTATTGAAGTAATGGATTCTCCGATACATATAATGAAAGGTTGGAAATTTTCATTTCTCCCTTTAAGAAATAATAAATGGTTTTCTACTTCTTGTATATTGTGCCCGACATAAATGAAAGAGTCTTGCGAATCTTTAATTGTAAATTTGATTGCCAGTACAATCCTTTCTTATGACTTTCTGAGTTGGAACTAAAAACCCGTGCATACTCCATAGGATAGCAACAATTTTATTATCTAAAAAATTAAAAATCAAAATTAAAAAAATATTTAATTTCTTGTAATTGAAAAAATTATTACTTTCTGAATAAGTGTTATTTATTTTAATTTTGCGACAATTTTTTTTATTTGTTTTTCTTTTCGATACATAAAAATGAAACTAATTTTTCTTAATAATCGTGTCATTTCTCTAGAAAATTACAATTTTCCTCGTATATGGTATTAAAATCTATATCAATCTGACAAAAAAGTAATTTTACAAAAATATTTTTACGAATTAAGAAAAATGTACTTTCCAACCAATATCCTGATGGAAGTTTATAAAAAGGCCATCTGAAGGGTCTTTTGAATTATTAATAAAGTTTCGACGGGATTTACTGCACGCTTTCCAGCAGCTATCAAATTGTTCCAAATTATCAAATTTTAGAGATCGCAGACAGTTCTCTGCATCATCTTCTGCAACTAAAATATTTGTAATAAATGCTGCCTCTCTTACCTGTCCTGTAATATTCCTGAAAATCATATAAATAATTAAAAATCTATATTTTTTGTAAAGTTTTTTTGTTATCTTACCAGTTTTGCACTGGGGAACCTTTCAACTATTTACTTCTCTATTTTGTGACTCATTGATAATGTTATTTTTTTTGTTGTTTTCTTGAAAATATTGGGCAATGGTGCTAACTAAAAGAGTACGGTGTTCTTTTTGAAAAGAATTGCATTTTTCATAATAATCGACTAAGGAAAAATCTTTATTAGTTTCATTCAAAATTTCAGATAACGGAAACATCATAACAGAAATTTCGACATTAATAGTTTCCCCAATTAATAAGTGTCGATATGGAGAAGCTCGGAAAGAAATAGATGAACATTGCGAAGAAGATGCAGAACTGCAAGTTGACATTGAAGAAATTCTAGATTTTTCACCATAAGGTGTTCCAATTTCCGCTATTCTCCCAAATTGAATTGAATTTCAAATAGAAACTTAAAAGCTAGATTAGAACATTGGTAAAATTTAATAGAACTAGAAAAAACAATTATAAAAAGTAAAAAAATACAAATTATTCAGAGTAAAGAAATAAATAAGGAATTCATTAATTTACATATAATAATAAAAAAAAAAATTAGCTTATATACTAAATAATAATTTCAAAGCCAATTCAAATTCGTGATTATAGTATAGATGTGTATATATATATAAAAAACAAATGAAATTATCTTAACCTAAATATTTGAATTCACCAAAGAAAAAACTAAAATTATATAAAAAAAATAAAATATACTCCGAATTTTACCAAAAGGTAAGAGTATGTCCTATATATATAATAGATAATAAAATAGATAATAATGTGGAATAACGAATTGAATGATTTAACTATATTTGAACTAATTTTAAATTATAAATTACTTGAATATTTAGTAAATAAATTAAATAATATGTTTATTGAAACTGATTTATTAATTTAATAATCTATTAATTTAATTTTTATTTATTAATATTTTGCCTTTTTTTCTAGTTTGAAGAACCCCAATCAATGTGTCTGGAATTTCAAGAAGCTTGATATAGAAATACATAATTTGAATTTTCCCGTATATCCCACTCGAATTTACTTTTGTTGTGCATCAAGGTAGGAATTATTTAGTTTTAAGTGCAAAAATTATTGTTATTAAACGAAGTAACTAGGTTTAAAATTTAATTAATTTTAAAATTAAATTTTTTTTAACTAAAACCGAAAAAAAAAAATTAATTTAAGAATAAATATTTACATTATACAGTAAAAAAATGTATTTTAAGGAAATGAAAAAAGAATGTAATAAAAATTAATATTGTTGTTATATGAATGAATTTTAGATTCAAAAATGATTTTCAAATTAACTACGATATTAAAAACAACTATTCATTCTCAATATGTATAATATTAAATTAAATTAAATTAAACTACCGTGTTTTATACGTTCACATTTTGTATTCACGTCTCTTATGACTTAACATCTTATTTGAATAAAAATCTACTTCGTTTGAATAAAAATCTAAAATATAATTCCAGGAATTAATTAGGTTAAAAAAAAAATTTAGGAATTTATTAGGTTATATAAAATTTATTATACTTAAGTAATATTTTTTATATTAAATTTTAATTATTTAAAAAATGTTTCTAAAATTTATCTGTACTTTAAAATGTATTTTATTTTAGAATTAACATTTAACAATAAATGAATAATGCAATTGAAATGAAATAATGATATGACAATATGACGCGACTGAATAAAAATGGATTTTGTTATCATAACCATCAGTTGGCTATCGAATGTTTGTTATTGTAACAGAAATTATTTATATAGTAATAGATTCGAGGAAAGTTCCGAGTTTATTAAAACAAGATTTTATTTTAATATTTGATTTTTTTATTAAATTTAAGAGTTCTTCATTCTTTTGGTTACAAAAATGAACTAAATTAATTTTTACAAAAACTTATTTCAAAAAATATTATTAAAAAAAAATTTATTTATTACAAAATCAAAAAAAAAAAAAAATTATTAAACAAAAATTTATTGAACGTCACAAAATTTCTTCACTTATAATACATATATAAATAATAATATAATCAATGTCAAAAAAAATGCATCGATAACGAATTTCAAATGGGTCGGTCATTGCTTTTTGTGATTAGTAAATATTAAAATGTTTAAGTGGGTCAGTTATTATTTTGTTTAGTTTGTATTTATTTTAATTGGTTCGGTTATTGTACTTTGTTAAATTTAAACTCATAAATTGCAATTTTAGAATTAGATGTCAATTTTGGGTTTTTGTAATACAAAATAATGTTTATGATTATTATTTGTTGATTATTAGAATTTTATATCTAGATAGTGTTTCCTTGTTAATTTTTAAATGATTTTCACTAGATTCAACAATGTAAATTCTTTTATGTGGCATGGATGTAGTTTTATAATTCTATTGAGTTTTAAGTAGTTAGAGAGCTGCTCTTGTTTTCTTTTGGCATTTAATTTATTTATTACCTTTTCCTTAGTTTTAGTTATTCTTTCGAATATTGATGAAAATTTTCTGGTGTTATTTTACCGTTAATAAAATCTATGGGTCTTTCTCCCGTAGCTGAATGAATCGTTTCATTGTACGATTTAACGATTTGAGTTATTGGGTCGATATCGTGTGAAATACCTTGTTCTTTTTCTATGGCTTCAAGAACTCTTAAGTGTTCGTTTAGGGTGTTATGGAAACTATAACCAAAAAATAACCAAAAATAACAAAATATTACATATACAATTTATAATTAATAATTATTACTTTATAACTAAAAATATTACCTATATCAATATCTATCTCAATACTCATATATTTCATACAATGCAATAAATAAGTATTGGACAAGTACTAGTAATAATGACATAATTGTCAACAACTGACAAAAGTATGTGCAATGACGTACCCAGTTAAAATAGTAACGTCAGGCACCTTAACGTCAAAGATGGAAAACTTGCAGAAAATATGACGTCGTCTTACCACGTAGGCGCAGATAGAGTTATCAAAGTGGTCTTCTACAGTAAGCCAATCCGCTACTTAGACAGTATAAAACAGATTAAAAATGAAATTAGACATTGCCTCCGAAATAGAAATGATGATACCATAGTAAATCGAGAACGATGTAAATGTCAAGTAGAAGCCCTATGCTCCAAAGAGGAGTAAGAAAAACAATTATTATTTCTACTACTATTGTTAATATAATTTCTATTAAAATTTTTGTTATAATTATTGCTATTATTAGTAGTATTCATTCTACGTGTGAAATTGTTATTCCTACTATTATCAACATTTTTATTAATATTATTACTATAAATTCCTGTTTGTAATAATTCATGATACGCCTCTTCCAAGGTTTTTACATCTTTTATTCTCAGATACATATTATCTGACCAGGGAGCTTATTCAAAAATTTACTTAATAAACTTTTTTCATTGTTTTGAGAACTAAACTCTATAGGAGAGCTTGGATCAAGTATTCATTTTAAGTTTAACTTATCTAATATTTCAGAAATAGTATTATAAAATTGACTTACATTATTATATTTTACTGCATCTGCTTGTTCTTTCAATGTGAGATATGATTCTTGAATTCCGAATGAAAGCTTAAACTGAGTTTTGATATTTCCCATGTTGCTTCGTCCAATCTCCTTATTGCTACTGCTGCTGCTCCTTGTATTTTTGATAGAAGAATGCTCAATAAATACGCCTTCATAGCAGGATCCGGTGTCAAACCAATTATAGTGTCAACCTCCTTAATGAAAGCAGATACTTCGAAAGTTCCATCTCCGCTAAATACGGGGACTGACCTCGCCTGATTAGATCGGATTAGATCACGAACTGTTATTTGTTCTAAATTTAGAGCCATTGATGTATTAAATAATATGCTTTATATAAAATGCTTTATATAAAATGCTTTTTAACGCTTTTAACTTTTCTTCACTATTTGATTTTTTGAGTTTTAGTAAATTTTTTAAAGTGAAATCCACTTTGTATGGTTCTTTTTTCATTAATAAAATTTTTTTTTTTTTTTTATTATTATCGCCACTAAGTTTTAACGTCACTTTGGAAAATTAGATTAATTGAAAATTATTTTTTGTTTTTTCGCTCTAATATCAATTTATTAATTTGTATTATTTTACTGATAAAAAGAATATACTTTTTTTCTTTTTCTTCGATAATTTATTTTAATAATCACCCATATTCTGTTAGACCCATCGTTGACGAGAAGAAAAAATTCATCTCGTCTCGTCTCGCTGAATATGTCTTTCTGTTAGACACTGTAAGCGGCGCGATAGAAAATTTTATTTGTTGGTAGTACTGATCATTTTTTACTATCAAAAATAATTATTGGTATATAAACAAAATATGGTTTATAAAATTTTTGGAAAGGATTAGTGGAGCTTAGTTTTAAAATATTTTTTAAATAAAAAATAAATATAAATATATTTGTTTTAAATATTTTTTAGTTTAGTACATAAACAGTAGTAAAACAGTAATAGTAAAGATGGTTTTTTTTTTTGAAAATTTTACAATTTTAATAATAACGCAGAAACAATAATGAAAAATTGTTTATTAATCTTTACTTAATTATTTTATCCATTCAATTTATTTATTTAATTCAATTTTTTGATAAAAAAACACAAAATACTTTGACGAGATACTCTATCGCTTACAATTTTTGACGAGATAAAAAATGGCTATCTCGTCTCGTCAAAGGTCTAACAGAATACAAAACTATCTCGTCAGAGATATTCTCACGCGATCTCGCGAGATGGGTCTAACAGAATATGGGTGAATGTTACGTTAATTGGCGATGCTACCGACTGCGCCAGTTTTAGTTTTAAATTATTTATATTTTTTTAAATAAAACAAAACTATTTAAATTTCTTTTAAATTTCTTTATTAAAAGATTAGTACCGATTTCTTCTAACGTTTACTAAAAACTATTTTTTCTTTTTTAATTTTTCAAAAAACAACAAAAAAACTCATCATAGGTATCATACATTACTTACCTATGCCATCTAAGTCGACGTTCAGCAGTTTAAGTAATTTTTTTTTTTTAAATATTACAAAATGCAAAATTTGCAAATTGCAAATTTATTATTGGTTCTGATAAGCTCAAACCCAAGCTCACCAAAGGCTTTATTTTTGCTTCTGCCTGGCATTTTTCCTTCGCAATGTACAAATAAAATATTTAATTGTAAATTCAAAATTAGTAAATGGTATCAACTTTAGATAATTGGGTAATATTAAATTATTATTTTATTTTAATGTTTGTTTTGTACCTACATGATGTTTTCTATTTTTTGGTAAATAGAAAAAATTGACACAATAAAGATTTTAAAATACTCTATTGGAGAATTCTGAAATTATGTAAGATTATATTAATTTTATGTGAAAAATATAGTAAAATACCAATACCACAAAAAACTAATAGATGGTGGTAGTGTTTTCAAATATATATTTTTTTTATTGGATATGAAGTCTATAGGTACCTATTTGTAAAATGTTTAAAAAATAGTTATTGTTTAGATCATAGTTTACATTGTTTTTATTGTATACAGCGTAGTTTAAATTGTCTACCGTAAATTGCTTGTTTATACTAAAGTCTACTTCAAAGTGTAGACAATTAAAAACTACACGTAAAGGAACAACACACAAGTTTTTTAGCTGTCTGTACATTTCTTTCCACGAAACCATTAATTTTTAAGTGGTCTATCTCCGACATTATTGCCTCCATATTCGGCAACGTATTAATACCAGAGGTCATACTACTTTCATGGCCTGTTATTAAAATAGTATATATTATCTTTTTTTCTTTAGAGTCTATTTTTATTTCTAAATTATTAAGTTTGTGATCTAAGACCCTATGTGATTTGTTTTCTGGACACAAGAACACTTGATCACTGATGTTCTTCTCGTTTCTTTTTTAATCTCCTCAAGTAGATTTTCCATATCAATTTTGATCTCTATTTTCCAGTTTCCTAATGCTTCACAGATAATCGAATGTTGTTTTTTGATATGGTTAGAAAATTTATTGTTGAGGATATCGAAGCTATTTCCCATGTGTGCGAAGGATTCAGAATACGACTCAAAGTCAGCATTTCTATTTAATCAATTTGTATTCTTGTCGTTTAATTTCTTAATACGATCGGCAAGGCTTATATGCATATTTGACAAAAGATTATGAAAATCTTGGCAGTCAGAACACACGAAATAGTTAGACATAAAATGTAGGTTATTTTCAGTTGGAGCATTTAAACATACTACATGAAATTTTCATTTACAAAAAATTATTTGACAAAAGATTATGAAAATCTTGGCAGTCAGAACACACGAAATAGTTAGACATAAAATGTAGGTTATTTTCAGTTGGAGCATTTAAACATACTACATGAAATTTTCATTTACAAAATCCCTTCATCAGGGTTTCTTAACCTTTTTTACATCATACCTCACCTAATATTTAATTTGATGTTCTCACCTCCAGCATAATTCATTTTTTTAAAGAAAAGATAAGAAACATAATTAGTGGTTTACCAACATTACATATATTATTTTATTTTTACCATTTTCATATATTTATAAAAAAAATTATATTTTATATTTAATTCATATTGACAAAATTTATTTAAAGATAGAAAATATGTGAAAAATTTAAAGAATATTTTTTATACAAATACTACAAAATAATAAGGCAACATTAATGAGATGATTGTTGCTGGTTGCCTTCAATAAGATGTGAAATTCGCGGAACAATCTTAGACAATGCTAAGCGCATGTCATGCCTGGTTATTGAAAATGCAGATTCGCAGAGGTATGTTGTTGCAAATGGTATCAAAGCTGAAAAAGCTTTATTTGCCAAAACTGGATAAGAATCTATTTGCGAGCACCAAAATTCATCAAAATTTTGGTTGGTAAATTTTTGCCTTATCATAGCCTTGTTCTGTAAATAAATGAGGTCGTCTTTTTGCATGTCAGCATCATCCATGGAGTCTAAATTAAATATAAAGGCATTTCGAAAGTTGACTGCACTGAGCTACATCAGTACTTTCATCCAGTTGCAGACCAAAAGGAAGAGTTTTAAAAATTTGAATTGAATCTTTCTCTAAAATCTTTCTTGTTCATCTGCAAGACACCGACGCATATTTTACTGCAACTACGAACACGTGTTTAGTCTAAAGTTAAAAATATTTCTCAAAGAATAATGCTTCACATCCTCTACATAAATAAGTTTGTTACTCAAATATTCCGGAATCATCCTATTTTTCATTTTAAATACGAATACGTGCACAGACATCTTAAGCTTCTGCTTAACATTAAAACATTTTAATGTAGACAACATGCCGCTAACTTCATGCATATCTACTACACTTCAAAATTACTCTCATTCCCCAATTCTGTAATCGTTGTAATCTATTGATTCATTCATTTGTTGTAAAAGCAAACACTGTGGAGCAATACTCAAAATGAGGTCTTACTGTAGTATTATAAATCCTAATCGCACTTGATATAGACAATTTATCACGTATTCTATACAAAAAAATTATTTTTTTTTGCTATTTTTTTACATATACCGTCAATATGACTTTTAAAATTTAATTTATTGCCTATCTTAAGGTCTAAATATTTAATTTACACTTTCCATGTTGTCAATCATAACAGAGCTATCCAATACTCCATTTATTGTCATTACTTTTGATTTTTCCACATTAGCCTATTTTATTTAACACTAGCCTATTTTGCTGGTACCAGTCACTTAGGGTTTTTAAATCGCAATTCATTCTACTAACACATTCATCCATTGACTCTCCCACCATATATGTATATCGGCAAAAAGAATTAGTTTTACATATTTCAAGATACTGCTCATATCAGTTATATATAACGTAAATAACAAAACTCCAAAAATAGTTCCTTGTGGTACTCCTAATGGTACTTGCTTACTATTCGCCATTATGTTATTTACTTTTATGCATTGTCTTCTGTCTTCCAAGTACGACTGAAACCAATTGGCCTCAAAATTCCGAATTCCATATTAATAATAAAATTAATATCATTATTCACAACTTGTGTTTCACTTAGTGCTAAAATTGCTGGATTTTGAAGTCGTAGATGGCTTTCGACGGAATGGAAATTCGTTGATAGATCGCGGATGTTACAAAAATCTATCTTAAACATTATAGCGAACAATTTACAATGAGTAAAGGTAAATAAATTAAAATTAGTTAGTTAATTAAGAAGTAATCAAAAAATAAAAAAAAAATAAATAAATAAATAGTTTAAATTTTTAAAAAAATTTTCCCTTTAAATTTTTAGGCCCACATTACCAATTACTTATACCATTCTGCAATGAATGCAATGCAACTGAGACTACACACAACAGTTTTTAATACCTTATTAAGTGTAGAAATATTCTCAGAGCCATTTACTGCAGGTTAGAACAATGAGAAAATTACGGTAATAACAAGAAAAAAAAAAAATTATAAAGAATCAATAAAAGATTTACAAAAGAAAACAAAAGTTGGAAAAGAAAAACAAAAAAAATTTTTGTGGTTTCAGATTATGTATTGATACGGTTTGAACAAGAACGAGTATGGATGTGCGCGTAATGATTTAACTATTGTCAACTGAGACGAACAGTTAACAACCAGTGTGTCGGAAAGACTTTTTCCAAAGGTATTAAATTAGTTGAAAATTTAGTACTAGATTAGAAACAAAGCGTACTAAAAAAAAAATTGTAAAACAATAAAAGATAGATGATTTTATCGAAAAATAACACATATTTATTAATCACATACATAAATTAATATAATATTACACAAATATCAACATTTATTAATATTTATTAGTATTAGGATTGAACAATTTATTTTATAAATATTTTTATAATATTTCATAAATTATAGATTATAATTATTACACAAAGCCTCTAAATGATATTACTTTATTTAAAACCAAAACCTACAATAAAAAAAGCTGAGACATTCATGGAGAAAATCAAAATAGTAAACACGTACTCTAATGGAAAAAAATTGTAGGCTGAATACAAATCTTAGAATAAAACGAAAACTACTGACTTATTCAAATTTTGTTCTGAGGGTGCCCTAAAAAATTCAATTTTTTAATACAGAAATATGCGTTTAAAAAAAGGCCTTTCATCTACTTTTTCATTATAAAAAGATACTTCATAGCAGATTTTTGTTATACTTACTTGCATTTTCAAAATTTTTACATCTTTCGTTGTCTTTCGATGATAGATTATTTAATAGGCATAACTGAGGGCTATCACCCAAGCAGTTGCCCGCGTTCAGATGTTAGGTGATCACCGCAAGTTTCGCTTCTTTCATTGAGATCACCCAGAACAATATATGGTGCTGTGAGTTGGTTTTTTATATCTTCTAGGTCACAGGGTTATATTTATCTTTGAGGAGTGGTATATAGTGTTTATTGCAATGGAACCTTTGGAAATATTTTTGCTTCTAAATTTTTCTTGTTTTTTAATTTTTTCAGTATCATCTTTAAATTAATTTTTGAATCTGTTTTTGATGATTCTTCTGTTTACTGTGACCAAATTACAATATTTTGAGCTCTTTCGACGTCAATTACATGCGGAGTTGGTATTTGTGTCTTCTAGTGGAGTTGGTATTTGTGCTTTCTGTTTGTAGTTATATTTGTGTTTTGGATTGAATTGTTTGTTGTTGATTCTGTTTTTTTGTTATTGTTGTTGGTTGTTGTTGAGTTGTTGCCATTGGTTGTTGTGGTTGTGTTTTTTTGTGCTTAGCTTGATTGTTCCTGCTGTTGTTGCATATGTTATTGCTGTGTTTGTTGAGTTGATAGGACTTTCTAATCAGAAATAGGAGAATTATCTACCGTCGACTTAAGCTTTTTTTCTACTTCTATTGTGTTCATTAATATCCCATAGTTAATATTTTTTAATAAATTGCTTTTAATTTAAAAAATCACTTCTTTGGTTATTTTAAACTTTTTTGCAGTTTTTCAGCATCTTCTAAATTATTTAAATTTTCTAAAATATTTAGTACACATTTACTGTAGTCAACGGCATTCGCATCGAATGGAAATAGTCCACATTTTTTGAATGCATTTTTAATTATTTCTCTTGTCCAAAACCAATTTAAGGACTTCAAAAAAATTAATTTTTGTTATAGACTTACCAATATTTTTAGGTAAGTTATTCCATTTTCGAACTGTATTTTTATAATCGTTTTTTAGGCCTCTGAATGCGCCCACATCAGGTGGTTGTATAATATGAGTCGTGTTTGGTCATAGAGGATAATTCCATTTTTATCACAAAATGTACTTGCTTCTAAGGAAAGATGCGACTTATGACCATCTACCAAAAGCAAAACTGGTTTCTTGGTTGAATTTTCGACTAACCATTCATTAAAACTCAAGGCAAAGGCAAACATATTCGTCGAAAATTTCTGTTCGTATCCATCCAGAGTCAAAGCGGCCTAATATCCATTTATGTGGCATATTTTTAACAATATTTGCTGGTGGACGTAAATAGGGAAAAACTACTACAGGTGGTAAAGTTTCACCATATGCATTAAAAACCAGAAGTACAGTTACGCTATCTTTTTCATTAGAAAATTTAACTTGTTATAAGTGCGATATGCTTTGGGAAAGATTACTATTCCAGTTTTTGGAGCTAAACTGAAACTTGTTTCATCTCCATTGAAAATACGTGTAGAATCCTCAAGGATGTCGTTCGTATTTTCATCCATCAAATATGTTTCTAAATCATGAAACCAAAATTCAAAAACATTTTAGTGTTCGAATAACGGAGACTCGATTCGAACAGTTAATAAATTAGTGTTTGATTTAAGGATTTTAAGTGTTCCTAAGGTTTTCTATTTTCTAATATTCCGAATGTTCCAAAATTATTTTGACGATCAAATTGATGTCGAAAATCATTTTTTTTATTTGAAGACTCTTCGTTTTCGGATTCCGAAGATGGATACATTTCCTTATAAGACATCCAAAATGTAAATCGTAACTCATTTTCCATCATCTTTCCAATTTAAATTTGGACTATAACATTTGGCTATAATATTATGACTTGCACAAAAACAACTTACATCTCGATACGCTAAATTATGGTCCGCCATTAGGATAATTTTATGAAGTTACATAGTCCCTTGTAATATTGGAATATTTTTTGGAATCAACTTTTTAATTGTCTCAACTTCTGTTTTTTCGACTAGAAAAAGTTTAATGTGTGTTGAAGCTTGTAATTGTTCATAAAATTGTTGACCATTTTGAATATCTTTGCCATATGCAACTGAACAGCAGCAGAACGCTTTAAAGCATCATCTACACCATCTGCAGCTACTTTTCCATGAAAACTTTCAAAAAAGTTCCAGGTACCATATTTAAAACCTTCTTTAAACATTAGTTTATTGAATAGGCAGAAATTTCGTTTTTGTCTATATTGAAAGCATGGTTCATATAACATGAGATTTTGTTGGGATTATGCCTCCTTGGCTCTTATTAAATAAACACAAAACTTATTAAATAAAAAAAAAATTTAATATATCTACTTTTTAACTTATTCAATAAAAACAAAAATTTTAATGTTTAACAAAATAAAATCAATTATCACAAGTTCATATAACAAATGTTAGAGGTACATTGAAGTTTCTTTGTAGTTATAAAATTTGTTGTTTTAATTTAAGTTTCATTTTGCGAGTTGTTTTTATTAAATGAAATTATAAATTTTTCCCTTTTAAGTTTTAATTTTTCTTTGTCTATATCCAATTGTTCTTTAATTACAGCGATGCTTTCTTCCTTTATTTTTAGCTTTTTACTAATATAATTTTTTTTAAAAAAATATATTTTTTCCGTCTTTTTGGAGCAAATATGACGTAGTTCTTCTATGATATTTTTTAGTTGTTCCCCCATATTTCTATGGAATTGAACTTGCTCGTATGTTTGATTTTTTAGTAAAGCTGCCCTGACGTTTTTCTTCGTGCTTATATTTTGAGGTGAACTGACAGGTAACATTTCAGTTACAGGCGACGTATCATCAATTTGTCTACTTGCCTATTGCTAATTTTCCTCCTAAGAACAAAAACATTTTTTATGAAATAATAAAAATTTATTTAATTGATGGTACTTTCAAAAAGAATTTTTATAATAACGCAAAAAGCCGATCAACTTTGTGAAACATTTCTCTAATTTTTCGGCAAACTCGGTGCAATCCGCGAATTAAACATGAGACGTGCAACATTTTTGGATAAAAAACTTTAATCACACTGCCTGCTTTCACCATATATGGAGCAGCATCTGAAATGAACAACAAAATTGACTCACGATTAAAGTCATCTCCTGATAGTTTTACTGAATCGTCAAAATGGCGAGTTATTGCTGAATGATTAGGTTTTTCTAGTTGCACTTATTTTTTTTTACTATAATAGTGAAAATAGTCGAATATTTTCCTTTTAATTTTACTGATATGCTTAAAATATTCACAATAAACACCAAGCTTGATATATCATTAATATACAGAGCACCAAATAACACCAGAAACAATATTAATTCCTTTTACGATCTATTGGATGCACACTTAAATAGCCTCGATGAAAAAAATTCAATTGTTCTTGGAGATTTCAACATGAATATAAATAATACGCTGGATAAAGATGTTAATGATTACAAATCTCTTGTTGAATCTAATGGGTTCTATTTTTGTGATACAACAATCACCAGAGCAGCAACAAACACTTGTATCGATCATATCCTAAAAAATAAAATTAATAACAAAATTAATATAACACACTTATGTGCTGACTATGCGGACCATAATATTTTATTGTTGGAAATAACTGAAGAAAATAGTTTTATAAATAAAAACTTCTGTCAATATAACATTTCAAAAACAAATGACAATGAAGTAATAAATAAATTGTCAAACTGCAATATCGACACATCTTCAAGTGTAGCCGAGATAATTTGCAATAATCTAGTAAACACGGTACAAAAATGTATAACTATGTCAACTACAAACAAAAAATACAAAAAATATGTAAAATACAGCAAACCGTGGATAGACGATGAATGTATACAACTAATTAAGATAAAAAATTATTGGCATAGCAAACATTTATTAGATGTAAACAACATGCATTTAAAAGAAAAATACCATTACTGGCTAAATAAACTAACTACTACAAAAAAGAGAAAACAAAGAATATACGACACCAACAAATTTGACAAATGTCTAAATAACCAACAAAAAATATGGAACTACGTCAAAGGAATAGCAACAGATGTACTAAGCAATTATAGAAATAATGAGTTCTTTAATGAACGTTAATCACTAAATGAAAAACGCACTAAAATCAATGAATTCAACGAGTTTTACAGTAATGTTGGAAGAAATATGGCGAAAAATTTCGACTCATTTTATATGCCAGTACCTAGAACAACTAGTACATTTAAGTTTAGCTTTACCAATGTAGTGGAAATACAGCGTATCATAGACAGTCTTGCCAGCACTAATAGTTCAGGAGTAGATTATATTAAAACATCAATAATAAAAAAATGTAAAAATGTATTAGCACAACCAATAACATCATTAATAAATGCATCTCTACTACAAAGTCATGTACCAAATTTACTAAAAATTAACAAAGTAATACCAATTTATAAAAAATCTGGCGTTAAGAATGATTTTAACAACTTTAGACCGATCTCAATATCTACTGTGTTCAGTAAAATAATGGAAACTTTTGTTAATAATCAAATAACACAATATCTACTAGAAAATAATTTGGTCAGCAATGTGCAATATGGATTTACAAAAAACTCTAACACCAACGCTGCTTTATTTGATGTTATATCGTATATACAGAATTCAGTAAGTAAATCTAAAAAAGTATGTCTCGTATTCTTTGATCTGGCCAAAGCTTTTGACTCATTGGATCGCAAGATTATGCTTAGAATCTTATTTGAATGCGGGATAAAAGGCAAAGAATATCAATGGTTTGAAAGCTATTTCCATGAAAGACAACAGTATACAGAATGTGAAGGAGTGACAAGTCAGTATAAATATGTTGACTATGGTGTTATACAAGGGAGCTCCTTAGGTTCAGCATTATTTTCATGCTATATAAGCGGATTTTCAAATCTGAATCTGTTGGGAAAACCGTTCTTGTTTACTGACGATTTAGTTGTTGTGTACACTGAAAATAATGTTAACGAAATGGAAGAAAGAATAAATCAAGACATGCAAATCATACACAAATGGATGTCCTTACACAAGCTCACGGTAAATGTTAATTAAACAAAATATCTGATAGTTAAATCTAAGAATGAAGACATGTCCATATATTATAATAATATTATCATAAATAGAGAATATAAATATCTAGGTATTTGGGTTGATGCAGATTTAAACTGGAATAAACAGGTTAATGAATTAATTCTGAAGACCAGACGAGTAGCTGGACTATTTAGGAAAATTGGGAAACGGCTTCCAGAAAGAATAAAAATTTCTACCTACTATAGTCTATTCCATAGCACTATTACGTATGGAATAGCAATTTGGGGTAACACATTTATGAAAAATATCTACAGCCTTCAAAAAATTCAAAATAAGGCAATAAAAACCTATTTCAACTGCGCCACAGAACCTCAACTGATTATATTCATAAGAAATATGAAATACTAAAATTAATACACTATAAAGAAGTAATACAAATGAATCAAATACATAATATGAGGAATAACTTAATAAAAACAAACACCATTATTTGGTGTCAAATAATGACGTACATGAACACTACACCAGAAGCAATAATAATTTACGATACAATGCAGGTTCTAATTTGAATGGTATAGATGAATCTATAATGAATACAGCAATAATGTTATATAATAATTTTCCATTGAGTGTAAAAAATATGTCCAGTAAGAAATTCAAAAAAACTTGTAAAATAATGTATTTGTCCAATTATTAAAATTAGAATTTTTATTGAATTATATTTGAATTGTTAAAAAAAAAAGAAAAAAAATCTTTTATATTTTCTTATTATATTAAATTGTTAAATTATAATTATGTTGCACTGAATACTTTTGAATACTTTTATTTTTGATATGTTAAATCACATACATGTATATATACTCTATACGAGCTACACAGCTCTTTTTGAGAAATGAAATAAATAAAAAAAAAAAATAAAAATAAATATCGTGCAGATACAATCCGGCACTTCCTAGAATTAAAGGACTTCCTAAAATTCGCAAACCAGGAAATGATATGAGAGAAATTGTGACATCAGCTATGTCTCCAACATATAAAATATTCAAATGATGAATCAGTTAAAACCTGTAAGAAACTTGCTCAAGAATTACACTCAATGGGAGGACTTGACAAAGACGAGGTCATTGTCTCTTTTGACGTAAAATCCTTTTTCCCGGATCCCAGTCAAAGAGACTATTATTCTGGTAGAAGAATGGTTACTACAACAGGAAACTGCACCACAGTGGAGGTTAAAAGTAAAACAGTACGTAAGGCTGATCCGGCTTTGCATGGAAGAAAATTATTTCACCTTTAGAGGGGATTTCTACAAGCAATTAAAGGGGGATCCAATGCGAGACTTCCCTACCACTCAGAGCGAAATTAAGAAAACACGGGTTAGATATCGTATATAGCAGTAGAACTAACCAACTTAAGTCTGTTCTAGGTTCAACTAAAGACCCAATCGAACAAATGGGAAAATAAGGTGTATATAACATAACTTGCAGTCATTGCAATAAAGTTTATATTGGACAAACTAGGAGAAACATGCAAACACGACTCAATGAACACCTAAAAGAAGCAGAACTGGCTAAAAAGAATAACTCAACAGAGCTCCGATCCAACGTAGCAGAACACATCATCCAGGAGAATTATAGTATTTTGAAAGAAGACATTGTAATGGTAAATTACATTAGGGATTCTAGGAAACTAGATTCAGCTGAAAGCATCGAAATCTACAAAACTAAAAATGACTCACTACTAAATAAAGACCAAGGCAACGGATATTCTTCTTTATTTAAATTTTTAGTTAAATATAATAGAACCACCCCTACCTGTCACTCTAACGTCGGCAATATTATTTCAAATACCAACAATAAAATAAATAACATTATTACTCAACCCCCAACCTGTGCTATTGGATAATAAACAACCATGCAGCTGCCAAAAACATCAAATTGTTACCTGTGCGAATAGAATAAATAAGACGATTTTAGATTTATTTCCTCAGTCGAATACAAAACACTGAAGAAGTCTGCAAGAAGTAGACGAAATACGCGTATCTGTATGATAAGTATATCAGTAAAATGAAAACATAAAAGGAATATAATAAAAGGAAAACATTCGACTATTTTCACTATTATACAAATATTTTACTCCAACGCTAGAAAACAAGAAAAATTTTGAGAAATGTGGATTTGTTAATGCGTTGGTATATCTGAAGTATCAACATTTTGCACAAATCCATACAAAATTTTTGTTGAGTATTATTTTCATGTAAGACTTCAGAGAGAAAACTTTGACTTTCAGAGCAGTTAAATTTTTCAACGTTTAATTTAAATAGTTTAGCGCTGGTAATATATTGCTCAACCTGTGAGATATTGTCAGCTACAATAGAATAATTGCATTTTTTGCAAAATAGTATAGAACCATCAGTTTTAAAATCGCTGTATTTTTTGTAAATTGTTGCAATCGAGTTTTTTTTGAAGATTTCGTCTTTGGCATTTTAAAAAATTGCAGTTGTATAAGACTAATACTATTAGAAATTTGATTTTTGTTTTCATCTAAATCAACTTACATTTATATCAATTATGTCAATCAATTAATCTCAATCGAAAACAAAACTAACAAAAAGCTGAAGCTGACACTGACACTAATTTTATTTGATTGTATACCTACACAACAATTCAAGCTGTCTGAAAAAATTAAAGACGAAGTCAACAAAAAAAGATTAATTCAGGTGAAAAATTTTTAAGAACGTTTTTTATCAAAAGTGTGCATGTTAACATATATAAATTTGTCTCAAATTTTTGTTTGTTATATCCGAGTCTTAAAATAGGATAAGTGCAATTATGCAGTTCGGTTAGAAAAATCTTAGAAAAATTTGTTACTTATGAATATGATGTTTCTTAATGAAATTTTCTCGGAAATTACTTAACATATTTAATTTTTTTTTTTATTTTGAAAAAGCGAACATTTTTAAGTAACTTAGCATTTAAAAGTAAAAATTACTAAAATTGTAGTTATTCACTTATGTCAAAAAACTGAACTAATGAGTGCTTAGGCAATGTTCGTATTAAATGTAAAACCACATTCATAAAGTAACTGATAGTGTTTCAGTCTCAGCAATGCAGTCACTGCGTAACCCTAGTCACAGTAAATTAATTAAGCCACACAAACTCATAAAATTTAATTCATACTTATATTTGCTTTCCTTCACTCTAAAAGAGGGGTTCTAATTTTCGTTCTAGATTTAATTCTAGTAATCTGCAAAAAGATTTGTTGAATTGAAGAATTGTTTGCTGAAATGACAGAATTTTTTAACGGAATTTGCAAAATCAAGGAATATATTCTCATATTTGCGAATTTGTACAGCGGTAAATCGTGAATAGTTGAAATTTAGTAGAAGAAACTCCCATATATATTGTCACTTATAATTTACACAAACGATATAGAATACACAAATCAACAACTGTATGCTTTTAACGACAACAATTAACATTAATAAATCTTTAGAAAATAATTTACAACAATAATTTTCAAAATTTTAGTTAACTTTTAATTTCCTTTTTTGTTGACATCCTTGTTATAATTTTTTTTTAGGTTAAAGTTTTATATAAAAAAAAATTTAACTAAAGTATCTAACTTAAGTAGATCAATATCTATAATATAATATTTATAATATATTAATATCTTTTTGTTTATTTTTTTTTTAATTTCTGTAAATTATATTTTTTTAAATTAATCACATTAAAAACACTTTAATTAATATTTTAGAAACACAATTCAAATAAAATTCACTTGTTCGATACCGGAGTTAAAAAACAACTGAACTAAAATGAATGATTCGACGCGGTATACTTACACAATACCGGACACAATTAAGAATGTAACTGCAATAAGATTTGTTGAATTGAGGAATAGTTTGCTAAAATGGGAGAATTATTTAACTGATTTTGTAAATTCAAGTAATATATTCTCTTATTTGTCGATTCGACACCACGTTTAATTAAATAAAAACAAATTAATGTGCCTATCGCAAACTTTGTTTTTTCATTTCACTTTTTTTCACTTCATTTTTCACCCGTCTATGGAATATATCGGTATTGCAAGTTTCATTTACTATACAAGAAACAATGTTGAACAACATTTAAAAAATGTTGCTTAGTTTTGAGTAGTTGCCTCTTATGTTAATAATATATAAATTTTATAATTCTTTTATTCCAGTATGTTAAATACAAATATTGCTAGTTTTTAACATAATTCAGTATAGTTCTCATATTTACCATAAGAAAGAGTGTAAAAAGATTTTCTAACTCTTTTGCTCTAGTAAAAGTAAAAAAGTGAAAAAAAAAATCCCCCGGCTGAATACTATCCGGCTAATTTTTTGAAGCGAATAACATACAGAAGTTGAAATTTGCAAGAAAAATTGTTGTTTGGTGTTTTAAACAAATAGGAAAAAGATAGTTAAAGAATGTATTAAAATTATTATATAATATAACTTATTTATATAATAATTTAACTTATAATAAGAGCTTAGTAGTTAAATAATAGTGTTTATAGAAAAATTACATTAAAATTACATTAATAAAAACAGTTAAAATTTATTTTTACCTACATATACATATATGTAAACATTAATTTTTCACTTTATTCATTTTATACACATTTTTTGAGTTGGAAATTGAATGCTGCGATACCGAAATTATCATCCGGACGAAATTATCATCCGGCGATGGCGTACGATAAATACTCTCCGTAACATTTATTACATTTATTGTAAAATAAAAAGTATAATAAAAATACATAGGTATATTGAATTTAAAAAATCTTATTTTTTCCTGAAAGTTTTTTAAATACTTTATGGATACATAAATGAGCACAGTGTTAGCTGAAATCTTTATTTTGAAAAATCAAAGAATTTTTTATGGAATTCAGATCAAATATGATCAAAAGAAAGTTAAATTAAATTGGATGAAAAGGCTAAACTTTTATTTAATTTTAAACTCAAATAAATCTAATTCCAATAATCACGAAGTTAGATTTAATTAGTTAAATAATACATTTTTTGATTAAACTTAAACTTTCTTGGGTTGTATGAAATTTTAGTCTGACAACATAAATTCTTTGATTATTTTGTACATTGTACATTGTACAATTTTTGAATTTATATTGAAAAAATAACAATAATTCAACAAAATTAATTTTAAACATAGTAATAAAAGTTATAAAACAAAAACAAAAGAGGAAACTATTTCTATTAAGTAATAAAATATAATTTTTTTATATTATTATTAAGTATTAAATAAGCAAATATCTGATTTCACGAAATGCATAAAAATAAGTATAAAAAAGGCTTAATGGTTATCTTCTTCTTCCATTCAATAAGATGAATTTTGGGTACGTTATTTTGCTCATTCAGATTTCCGTAGAAAGTATGAAATTCAGGATTAATAAATTCTTTCACATCAAGAAGGTCTTTCTTCTTTTCTACCGATATTGTATTGTGGACATATTTTGTATTACATTTGTATCAGTTGGACGAATAAAGTTAACAGCTCTTTTTCCACACTTTAAATTCATCATCTGGATTTAAATAAGTTTTATATAATAGTTAGTCAAGGCTTTTGCATAACGAAGTCAACGAATTTCTTTCCATACAAATAATTCTCCAGTATCGTTATTGTGTCGTCTCCATACAAATTTAGATTTAGATAAATCAGAAAAATTATAAAAGCCGTTCGCCTTCATTTTCACAACATGCATTTTAGAGGAAGCGGAATTGACAAATTGATACCAGTCTCTCGGGATTTGTAGTTTTACATTGCTAGTTTTCTTTTTCTTTTATTTTTTATTTTTTCAAACATATCTCAAAAAGAGCTAGGTAGCACAGATTATGATACAGAGTTTATAATTTTACGTTCGATCAAAGCGTGATCACAGTTACATTCCATATGAGTGTGCTCAGGATTCAGAAATTTGTGATCCATATATTCAATATGCGTGTCGTTGCTTACGAAAGTTACAAACATAATTACCACGTGGGAGTTCTTATTTTGCCCAGTGCAAGAATCGTTGTAAAACCAAATTTTCCTTACGTTTTGATTAATCATATTTAATTGCTTGTAAACGCAAGAGGCTATGTCATTCCCATCTCTACGTGCAGCAGCTTCGTGCCACATGAAACACTGAGACACGTGGTCTTCTAAGTCATGTACATGTCTTACCTGTATGATGTCTTACCTGTAGAAAGGATAAATACATACATATGTATATGAAATTGAATGATTTTTTATAATACTAGACCCTATAATGTACATTCAATTTATGTACATCACAATTTGTAAGCAATATGCAACAATATATTATAATAGGTAGGTGTTTAATATTACCATTATGACATTATCTTATAATGTTAAGTTCAACAAGTTTGAGGAATTATTAAAATATGTACATACTTTTGTGTGTAATCACCACTATATAATATTATATTATTGTTCAATATGAAATCTAATTAAATTTTGTTTGTTATTTTCACAGATATTCACAAAAGTATTTAATCAATCTTTTACGTTTTTTTTTCATTATAAAATTATGAAATTTTTTTTATTAAGTATAAAATTATATTTTTTTATGTTCGCATTCGCTTTGCTGTTCCCTATAAGAACTTTTCTAACAAAGCCTAATTTTAAGTTTTTATTATTAAAGAATTATATTTTTTTTTATTATACAATTATATTTTTTTTATATAAAATTATATTTTATTTTTCCACGTTTTGTGGAATTAGGTCTTTACTGTTCCCTGTTAGAATTTTTCAAGCAAAGCCTAATTTTAAGTTATTATCAGGGTTGCCAACTTTATACCGGCGAAAAACTGGAGATAAAAAAATTTATGTATAAAATAAAAATACAAACAAAATTAAATAATAAAATTCATCTTTATACTATATATTATATAAAAAACAAACAAAACATAAACAAAAATATTTAATTGAAATTAGAAAAAAAACCTAAAACTACATACTATTTAGTTAATTAAAAATTAAAGTATCCGTATCACAAATATTGCATATTGAATAGTTTGTTATGTTAAGAAAGTTAAAATAAAATATATTCAAATATCAAATAACAGAAAAGTTTTTTTTAAGCCAATTTTACGGTATCAATTATTTCTCACTTTTTAAAGTTATATTTATTTTGTTTAGGTACACATGATACCAAAGCTTTTTGATCATCTTTTTTAATCCAATTCAAAAAATCCTCACAATCCATATTAAAATTTATTTTTGCAATAATTTCAGATTTTACTATATTTAATTTCATTTTATTTCTATTATTAGTCCAAATGTTTCCCATTATGGAAAATACTCGCTCAACAAAGCTATTACTAACTGGAATACTTAATACTTTTGAAACAATTTTATATATTTCAGATAAGTTCTCTGTGGAACGGAAGAGATGCGACCATAATTCGGAAATAGTAAATTTTTCTATATTATCTGTCTGTTTGTTAAGTTCTTTATTAATTAAAACAATTTCATTGTATAGTTTGTCTTCATCGATAGTACAAGTTAAAATTTAAATATTCAACAGCGCAAACTTATTAAATATTCATTTAAACAAATTTAAATATTCAACAGCGCGGGTGTATACAATTTTACAATCTTTCAAAATCTTTATTTTTTCATATTCATTTAAACTGTTTATACCGTTGTTAATCTTAGCTCCAAAAAAATTGTCACTTAATCTCTGTTGCAATTGGGATTTAAGATTCATCATTATATCATGCACTTCTATGCTAGTAAGTTCGTTTTTTTGTAAAATCAATACAGTTTCCTTCATAATGGTTAAAAAATGTTGCACTAAGTATAGGTACAGTTCGGGAAGTGTAGGATGAGATATATCATCTGTTATTTCATTTTCTTGATTTTTAACAAACTTCCATATAAGTTTATGGCAATCATTTTCACCTTTTTGCACGAAGTATAATTTTATTGCTGGATAACAAAGCAAAATTTTATCTACTGCCATTGATAAACTTATCCAACGAGTTGGAATATTTTTTACCATTTGCGAAAATGTCAGTTGAAAAAATTCAAAGCATGATTTCAAATCTCGTATTTTCGTAGTACTACATGAAAATTCCGAATATACCTTATTAACAAACCCTTCAACATCGTAAGACAATTTTTTGCATGCATGTTTTGCACAATTATGACAAACATGACAATTACAATTACTTTTTAAAATTGCAGGATTTAATAAAGTTAACTTTTGAAAAACAATTTCAATTTTTTTGGGACCTAAAATATTTTCAGCAATAGCTTCTGCTTTAGTTTTTCCACAATGTATGAGTTTTGAAAGTGATGAATCCTTATATACCTGGCTATTTAATTTGATACCACAGTCTGTACTAATATAACTTAAATGATGATTTAGACCATGATACACCAAAGCTAATTCTGCTATTGAGGTTTTCAGCTGTTCTGAAGAGTTTTCCTTTGTGAAAAATGATGTTAAAATTTCGCTAGAAGTTTGTGCATTAGAATGTCTTTGATGTTTAAGAGTTTTTAAATGCGCTTTAACAGATTTTTCTCCTTCATGTTTTATAGTAAATGTTGTTTGGCATAATCGGCACTTCGCTGTGTATTCATTTGCCTTCACAATCCATTTGCTATATTCACTATTTGTCAGCCATCCAGATTGAAAAGATGTGAAATAAAAGGACCGATTTTTTTCTAATTGTTTTTGATGCTTATCATTCGGCATAATCTTTGGGACGGATAGGAAAAATTTTTATTTCACAATAGTAAATTTTAAATTTAAAATAATGAAATGTGTACTTACATATTCAAATTAAATTCTTCTTATTGGAAACAGTTTAACAGCAAACAGCAAGAACCAAAAACACATTGAAAAGATTAAAGATGTGAAATAAAAGTACCGACTTTTTCTATTTATTTTTTTTACTTCTCATTCTTTGGGAGATTATTTGTAAATTAAATTTTTAATTTCGCACTAGTAAATTCTTAATTTAAAATAATGAATTGTGTACTTACAAATCCAAATTAAATTCTTCTTTTTGTAAACAGTTTAAAAACAAACAGCATCAGCAAGAACATTTAACAACAATGAATATTCAAAAACAACACACAGTTGGCTGTCAAAAAATCCCAGTTACACAACGAATCAACAAAGAAATATAAAAACCCAGTAAAAATTAATAACAAAATCTAAATAAAGTGACATCTATTGGTCATGTGAAGATTTTAACTTTAAATTTTTTTAATTTTGCAAAAAATGGTAAAATTTTCACAAAACCTGGAGACTGGAATATTGGTTGAAAAACTGGAGTCTCCAGGGTAAAAATACCCTGTTGGTAACCCTGGTTATTATAATTATAGAATTATATTTTGCTTATTATGAAATTATATATAAATCTTTTTATTACAAAATTATTATTTTTTTATTAAATAATATTTTATTATATTTTTTTTTCTCGTTGGGTGCCAGTAAAGTTTTAAACACTTTATTTTCTGACCCAACTTTAACCATACGGTTAAAAGGTATGAACAAGAATGCTTTTATTTTTCAAATTTAGTTAATTTTCTATTTTAAATATTACAGTTAAACTTATTTCTAGTATTTTTAATCGTATGCTCTTGTCAATCTTTTATCTCAATTTTTGCATACATATTAATTAGGAATTATTAAATTACAATTTTATATTCTTCTTTAATTTGTATTTTAACAAACAGTTAAAGTTATTATTAAACTAATAATTTATAAAATTTAAAAGTATCAATAGCGGCGCGTGTACCAGGGGCGTATGCCACAATTAAGAATTCTTAATCGGTGTTAACTTATAGGTAGACTATGGTAATCTCTTCGTTGAGACCGGGTAACTGTGTTCTGATAGCTGAGGCATGGATATTGGTGTTTAGTTGTATTTCGGTATGTCTTATGCCTCTACCTATCAGTATTTCAGATCCGCCTATCCTATCATGTATAGGATACATGACGCAGTTGTAGTTCTGGTATTTTTATTTTTCTGGAATATTCTGCATATGTATGTTCGTTTCTTGGAAGGTTATTATCTCTTAAAAATATGTTTAATTTTATTGATATTAATAAAATTAGTAATACTCAAAATTTTACTGGTTTTATTTTGCCGTAAGAAAATTGCGTTGTTTTTAACCCATAAATATTCCATTTTATTTGATATTTTGATTGATTTCGCCTCTTAATAAAGTTAACTTTGAAATGAAGATAAGTGTTGGCGAAAAAAAATTTCATTATTCTTACCTTCATTTGTCAGATTAAATTCTGTTGTAAATAATGGTCCGAATCCCTTTTTTTTTTAGACATGATATCATTTTTGGTTTCCTCGGAGCTTAATTTCATTATATATTAGGCAGCTTTCTGATGTTCCTTCATTTTTTCTTATTATTGGAGGTGTATTTATTAAATTTTTGTTGTGTATATTGACACCCAATTTGTTGGAAAGATTTTCAAATTGGATGCTTTTTAAACCTGGTGGTAATCCAGTCAAAACGATATCATTTTTGCTTTTTAGCTAAATTGGTTCATCCATAATTGCCTCCAATCTGTTCAATTTTCCTCCAATGCATTTGGTGATCCTGCATATATACCCCTATTATAATAGACCTGGCGATGCAATTCACATGAGAATAATCGTGTCACTTGAATATGAAATTGTTATCATAATAGACATAAGATACAACGAAAAAATTGAACCGGCAGCACTTATATATATTATTTAGTACAATTTAATACAAATTTTTAAATGTCAGTTTCTTCATTCGGTATTTGTTTACATTCTGGATTGGAATTTTTGAATTTTATAAAGCAAGTTAATAAAATAAAAAAATGAAAAAGTGAAATAATATTAAAAATTTATTTTTTAAACATATATATTATAAAAATCACAATTTATAATTCTTTTCAATTTATAGTTTTTTTTTTTTTATTATTTAATACTCTTCTGTGTCACATCAACTCGTGATCACTAACCTCTTCCAATATCCGTTAGTGACTCCTGAATATTAATTCATTCTCACATAACATTAATATTCATTTGTACAGAACATTTTTTTTTATAATTCAAAAGTCATGGCATACTAAGTAATAGAATTTATTCTATTCTCTAACACGGCCATTCTGAAAAATTCATCGTTCTCGATTAATGACTTTAGAAGATATAGTTTAAACTCAATTGGATACAGCCCAGAGCGAATCTTAAGCTTGTCTGTAATATTCAAAACAACATTTCTCTTGTTTACAGCTCAGAGGCAATCTTAAGCTTGTCTGCAACATTCAAAACAACATTTCTTTTGGAATCAGTTCAGAGGCAATCTTAAGCTTGTCTGTAACAACCAAAACAATATTCCTTTTGTTTACAGCTCAGAGGCAATCTTAAGCTTGTCTGTAATAACCAAAACAATATTCCTTTTGATTACAGCTCAGAGGCAAACTTAAGCTTGTCTGTAACATTTCTTCCTACATTAGAGTTTTCATTTCAAGTTTAAGAAAAATATGTATTTGCTTACTAATTTATCAATATCATACCTTTATTAGAACTATTAGAATACTTTTAATTACCATATAAACAGAATATTTGTAGTAAGGTGCAAAATTTTCAATTCCCTAAGGGTTATTTACTCGATCATTTTAACGACATCTTATTTGCCATCATTGGAAATTTAAGCATATATTATCCTAAGACCTCAATAATTCTAAATAATCAATATTCTTAGACATTCTATTGTATTCAATTAATTGTAATATAAGTTAGTCAAAAAGATAATTTCAATTTAAATTAATATAGAAATACTAAATTCAAATAATATTTTTAATGAAAACAAAATCTACTTACAACAATTTTATATTTCTACAATCATAGCAGCGTTCTACTGTAAAATTAAAATTGTAAAATGAAAAGTAAAAAGTTCTATGAGTTATATGCGCCATCTAAATTTGAAACTTGAATGACATGACAATCATTATGAAATGATGGGCAAATGACACATATCACAGATAAGCGATGACAAATGACAAATTACAGATGACAGATGGCATATATAAGCAATAAAAAACATACTATGTTTATGACAATTACATGACGTTACAATTTGTATATATATTGTAATTTGTATATGTGTTGAAGTATTCCGTCGAACTTAAAAACATTCAGATAAATGCAGAAAATTATATATATAATAAACCCAATTTTTTTTTATAGAGATATAAATTTTATAAACTTTCAGACTTAAAATTATTTTCCATTTGAAATAAAAAAAAAAAGAAACAGAAAATATAAAATAAAAAGTGAAAGCTTTTGTACTAAGAATATAATATGATTTTAATTGTATAAGTGAATTATATATGTAGGATTTTTGTATAAATCCGTTTATAAATTTTATTTGTTCCTTCAATTCTTTAACAGATTTAGCCTGATACAAATTCATTTTGTTAAACCTAGAATCTGGTATGCCCTCTATAAAATATTCTATAATACTTTGATCAAATATATAAAAATATTGAATATGCAAATACTAAAATTTATAATTTAATTGTATAATTTAATATGTACTTATATTTTAATCAATTAATTTTTTTTTGCTTTAATTAATTTATAAAATCAATTTTCACTTGTCTTTATTATATTATTATACTTATAAAAGTTGGCATGATTCGACTCGCACTGTACTCCTTGATTTACTGCACGTTTTTTTGACTTTTTCCTTACGTGTTTTTTTCTTTTTACTTTGATGACTTTTTGGGTGTTTTTTTTGGATCCTGTAGATGATTTTGATGGATTTTAATTGATCTTAATGGATGCTTTGGTGATCTTAATGGATCTTGAACGATCATAATGGTCGTTCTTAATGATTTTAATGGATCTTGGTCGATCCTAATGACCTTAATGGATCTTGGTCGATCCTAACGACCTTAGTGGATTTTGGTCGATCCCGGTTGAGCCCGCAATTTGTAGGATTTTTGTATAAATTCGTTTATAAATTTTATTTTTATTTTGATTACAAGTTTTATTTAATTTACTTATAATTACATTAATAAAATTATAATGAATTTTATTTAATTTGAAACTTGTATCTGAGCTTAACGGCTGCTGCAACAAAAAAGCACTCGTCGTTCTTTTTATTTTTTACAATTTACCTCCTGCAAAGCTTTTATATAGAAGTGAAAACTTTTGATTAGAAATTAACGAGTACAGTTTAAAGCTTAATCCATTCACAATAGTTAAAGTAAATCATGCATGTTAGTTCAAGTAAAAGTGATTCAAGCTAAGGTTTAAAAATAAAGTAGATAATTCATATTATTTTAAGTTAGAGTAATTCAAGTTAAGGTTTAATAATTATGGCCACTTCTAGTGGTACGATTTCCCACATATATTACTATTTTTTTATTTTAACAAAAAAAATTTAAACAATATTAAAAGTGGTATCGCGCAAATCATTTCAATTTTTTTGATTTGATATTTTTCAAATCAACTAAAAAAATTCACGGTGTCGGGAGAATCAATTTTCAACTATTTGAATTAAGTTCAACTAGTTGATTCAATTTGTTTCAATTTTGAATTTTTGACATTTCAAATCAAATACTTTAAGATACCTAAAATATGTTGGAGTTTTGTTTTATTAGTTATTTATATTTAAAAAAGTTATAAGTTTATAAGTAAGTGGTCAAAAAATTTTAGGTTTTTTTTATATTTTTCATTATTTGTTATGCTTTTTCATTTGTGGGCTATTTTTATTATTGAAATCATGGTTATATCAATATAATATTTACTTTTTAACTCATTCTAATTTGTATTTGTCTGACCAAAATTTTCTTTTTTTAAGTTTTTTTAAATTATATTAACTTGCCTTATGCAAGTCCATTATGTGTTTTGTGTCTTTTAAAAGTTAATATTATGTTAATAATTAATGTTTCGTTTAGTAATAATAGGCCTATAGCTATATGTATTATGTAAAATAAATACATTAGAGATCCCAAATTATTCGATTTTCTATTAACCGAATAGTCGATTATTATTTTAGACAATAACCGATTAAGCGATTAATCGGAATTAAAAATAAAAGGAAAGATAGACACAATTTAGTTCTAACTTTTTTATTTTTTAATTAGAAAATAACTTAAAAAATTTACATAAAAATATAAAGTATCTACACTAAAATAACTTAAGATATTCACAATAAAATAAAAATAACAGAAAAATAAGTTAAAAAATTCATTTTAAAATTTATACAGAAAAATAAGTTCAAAAATTCACATTAAAATAAAAAAATATAGAAAAGAAACAAATTAAAAAAAATTCAGTGTATTAAACTTTATTTAAAAAATAATATTTTAAAAATACCAGCCCATTTAAAGTTTGCATGTTTAATTGACTCCTAATTTTCGTCATAAAATTTCCTGAAATTGAAAATACACGTTCACTGGCTGTTGAAGTAGGTTGAATCGTTAATAAAGCATTATATAATTTTTCTAAACTGTTAGTGCGTATACCATTTGCCTCAACATATTTAAAATCTTTCTCAATTTTATTTGAAGAAGCTGGTTTTGGAACTGTCAAAAAGGAATTTATTGTTTTCTGCATTTTTAAATATTCATCATCCTCTGAATCTGACAATTCGTCATCTATAATTGAAGTCTCTTCTTCGACAAGGATAGCTGGAAACAATTGACTATACAATTGATTTGCTAGTGTTTTTATGATAACCTTTGATGAGTAAGTAAAAAATTCATTTGTTTTTGGATATGTGCAATTTTGTAAAAAATATAAAAGAGACACCAGATCTTTATTTCGGCGCTCATTGACACTAATTTAAACCACTTTTTCTGTCATTATCCTTGCTTAAACAACAGTACAACAATATTTTATAATTTTAATAAAAACAAAAAAACAATAATTATAATAAAAAAAATTAAACTTTTAAATCATCGTAGGGTAAATTAAACTTTAAAACTAATAACTATTTATTATAAACAACTTCAAATGTCAATATCAAAATCAAAACAATTAAAATGATAACTAAGCAGTGTTGCTCAATAATTAAAACATTGTTGCTCATTTAATAAAACAGTGAACATTTAATAAAACATTTTTTAATAAATCTTATATTTGGTACATACAGTACATCATTTAAAGTAATTTTTGAAATATTACCATTTTCCCAATTGTTCAGTCGCCTTCTATTGGTAAAGGCCACTAAATGTCTCTTGTGACATACAGATGTATATGTCGATATGCCGCATACATGATGGCTATTGGCTATATGAGTAACATTAGTGTTATGATATTATATAGGCAAATGATCATAATATATGGATAGTAAAGTGTTTATAACAGTTGAGAATTATAACGATTTTATTTTAAATATAACCGTTTTTTTATAACACTTTTTAATTTCGTGGTAATATGACAGGTCTCAAGGAAACAAAATATTTTTGCTTTCATTACAAAAAATTTTACTCTGGATTGGATGTCTTATCTTATATTGTCATTGATATTAGTCTTTTGCTTATCACATTGTTTCATTTGTTTAATAAAAAAAAAAATTTTCAAAAATTTCTATCACATTATTTTTTCACTAATATTACCTTTTTGTAAAAATCTCTATCAATTTTATTTAAAAAAAGTTACATAGATTTCAAATCATCCTCCTGTGGTTTTGAAATTGATGTAAAACTTTTACAGTTTTCAATTTTAAATAAATCATTTTGATTGAAATTTCTAGTTAATTCCAATTTTAACCAACTGAAAATTAGAATCATTATGTTTTAATTTTTACCTTATTTCGAATAAGTTATTTCCTTCGTACAATACTTGTTTAGTTTTTTGGTAAGGTATTAATTTAAGTCCTAAACTTTCCTTGGTATAATTAAAAAAATGTTCTCGTCTCAGTGACATAATCTTTAATTTTACGTTAACGTAATCCATTGCAAGTAATAACCTATTAAGTGAAACTGGTCGATGAACTTCTAAATTTTTCAAGTGCTCATAAATAACGCTATGAACTGCATCTAATTCTTGTATACGAGAATGCCCCGATTCGGAATATTTTTGAGTAATCGTTCCAATTTGGGGATAATCCTTTAAAAATTTGAGTAAAGCTATTGTTGTTATTCTATTTCTGTTTTGAGGTATACACGCATTTGACCAAAGTATTATGTGTTTGGCCTAATTAACTAAATTGTAATTTTTATATATATATTTTACACCTGTCATATTATTTATTAATTAATAACACTAAGAAATTATAATTTTTTTTTTGTTTGTTGTTTTTTTTTTCTTAAAATTCTGCTTGACTATTTGAATCTAAAATCCACGTTAATTAAATTTAAAAAAATTATATTCTTTTGGTTGAAAATACTAAAATATTATGGGATTTCAATGGATTTTTTTTTTCTTTTTGATCGTAAAGGCTTCAAATTCGAATCACTTGTTTATATTTAAATGAATTTGTATCATTCAATTAAAAATTTGTATATGGCTGTGGTCAAAATCAATAACCGCTTAGGTCTAAAATCACCGGTTTTGTGTAATTGCAATTTGAAAAATTCAAACATTTTTCTAAAAAAAAATTTGGATAGTTATCAAATAAAGACTACGATTGTAAAGTGCATTCTTCAGTAATAAAGTGAGCTGTTACGGCTGTAAAGGCTTGGCTTTTGATTGAAGCCCATCCATCAGTAGTTAGAGCTACTACTTTAGTTGTGGGCACTGCTTTTTTAACTATTTCTTTTACTCTTTCAAAAGTTTGTGGTAGTAAATTGGTGGATATTGTTTTGGATAAATTATAATTTGGATTCAATAATTCAATGAATTTTTTTAAATTATCGATCTTCTACTATAGAAAATGGTTAATACTCTTTAATAATTAATTTTAGTAACTGTTCATCTAATAATTTACTTTTACATATAGGCAATGGTTTTTTTAAAAAACTGTTCAATTCCAGTATATTGTTTTGTGGTTCTTGGTTGTGAAGAAGTACTTGGTCATATTTCTTCAACATCAATACTTCAGGTTTCTTGATGGTTTATTTCTTGATTTTGTTCTACGTTAGTTGAAGTTGATGTATGGATGACTTTCTGAATATTTTTGACTTTTGCGTCTTGATTCCTGTACCCCTGGATGTTTTGACTCTAAATGTGTTATTAAATTTCTGATAGGTCCGCCTTTAAATGAAATAATTATTTAACAAAAATTGCACTTGGCTTTTTGTAAAATATTGTCAGTAGTTATAGAAAAGGAATTCCAAATTGGACTTTGTTTTCTGTTAAATTCCATTATCACAATAGTTATTTAAATTTTGTTTTCCCTAATGCTAAAATATGAGATATATAAGATTTTTACGAAAAAATTACATAATAAATAATAATACCTTTTTAATATTTTTCTCATCAATTTTGGAAACAAAAAAACTATACTTACAAACTAACAAAAGTTTCAGAAAACAAAAAGTCAATCTTTATTAATCAGAAAATAATGAATTCTAAACTCATTTTTCAAAAAAAAATTAAATAATATCTAAATTAGTTATTATATCTTAATTACTATAAAGTCTTAATATTTGACTTATTAAAAATTATTAATACTTCACAGCTATCAACAAAAATTCATAATGTAATGTTTGAAATTTTTTTCTTAAAGTTACTAGGAACAAGCATTCACACATACATATAAGAGATAAGGTCCTAATGACAATTTATTATTAATTAATAATAAATTTAAAAATTTTAAAACCCAAATTCATCTTCACTGCAAGACAAATTATTCATTGCTTCTTCAATTTCCTCATGTGTTGGCATTTTACTCATTTTTCTAAAGTTATAAATGAATTTATACATATAGTTAAAATCAAAACTATATAAAGTTCAGGAATCAGGATAAAATATAATTATTATTTTACCTATTTTTTTCTTTTGTTCACTTTAAGTTTATTTCGAGTGATAAAAATAATTATCTGAAAACTTTATTTTACTTAAGTTAAAACTTGTTACATTGCACTTCGAAATTCAACAGATGCATAAGAATTATGTAAAAAATTCAATTATGCAATTTATTTAGTTACTTACAAAATATAAATAGCTACCGTATTCATACATACATAGCTACCGTATTCATAAATACCCTAAGAATTTACTTCCTTATACACTTGTGAAAACAAAAAAGGTAAAAAATAGAGTTTTACGCAAAAAGATTTAAAAACACCTAACAAAAAAATTCAAATTCTTCAAATTATTATTTTTAATGTGTTAACTAACGCACAATGTAGCCGATATGCATCATACTTAAAATATCACTTATCTGAAAAGTTTAAAATGGGAATCCTAAATAAAATATACCAAATACAAAATTAAAAGACACAAATACGAAAAATTTTTTTTTCTTAAATAACATTTCGTCGGTTTATCGTAAATACCACGTATCTCATTTTTTCTAAATTTTCAGGATAGAAAAAAAACGAATTATTTCACGAGTCATCAATTGTAAAAACCCGACTTTTTTCTAACTTATTTATGTATTACGTAATGCATTATTTGGAAAATATTTTTTAAGATAATATAAAGTATTACAAGTTTTATCTAACTTACGTGTTATTAAAAAATTTGAGAGAGTAAAGATACGTGTTATTATATCAAAAATATTTTTTTAATGTTCAAATAAAAGAAAAATTATTTTATAAAAGTAATTTAATTATTTATTAATAAATTCAAAACAATTCAAGTAATTAACAAAAACAAAAAAAAAACAAAAAATAAATTACAAAAATCAAAAATAAATTAACACAAATTATAAATAATTCAATTCGGCATCAATATAGGAACATTAATATTGTTTAAATATGTGTCTATCAAAATCAAAAGGTACTCTTTGTCATCTGAAACTGTTTTGAGATATATGCAAAAAACTTGTTATTTCTGTATTTTAAGTTCAAATTAATTTTGAAATATTACGTTTTATAAAAAATGGCTTTTAGATCAAGAAACACTTTACGTTTTAAAACTAGTACCAGAAATAAGGAAGTAAACTTCAATTCAAATTTGGAAAAGAGCCATTTTGAAACTAAATTCTGGAAAAGAGCTATTTTGAAAATAAATTTATGGAAAAGATCACCTTTTGCAAAAAAAATTTACGATACATATTTTGATTATAGAAAAATTGAATTATCACAAACAACATTTTTATTCATAAAACAAAAACTAAATATAAAAAAATATAAAAAATAAGTGGCCTCGGTAGCCGAGTGGTAAAAACACTCGAGTGTAGTAATGTAACGACCGAATGAGCACGGGTTCAAACCCCGTGAGAACCGAAAAATTTTTCAAATGGTGAAAATTACTGAAAAAAGTAATTTTCAATACAACCACATCGGTTCAAATATAATTTAATAATTAATAAAGATATAATATAACTAATAAAAAAAATAATATAAATATGTAATATACAAAAATATATATCAAATAATTAATACAATTTAATAAAAAGGCCCACATTTCGAAAGGGAAAAGGACCTATAAAGTTGGCCTACAGATATTTATCTGTAGGATCAACTGTTAAAATAAATAAATAAATAAAAAATAACCAAAAAACATAATATTTTTAAAAGCTAAAAAGTTAAACATAAATAAAAAAAAATTCAAAATTCAAAAATGAAAAGAATTCAGTAAACTTTTTTCTTCAAAACAAAAAAATAACAAAAAATTTAAATATGAAAATCTAAGTCATCAAAGTCACAACATGTATCACAAATTAATTCTTCTTCTACAGGTGTGTCGGTTTCTAATTCAGTGGAAGGTTTGTCAATTACATGTTTGTAGAATTCAAAGCCTTCCAAAGTGCGCCAATCTTCTCCATAATGCTTTTGTAAAAGTTTATCCATATTTTTTTGGCAATCAAATGAAAACATGGTCATACTTTCACTTTCTTCCTTCGCTAAATCAAAAAATGCTTTTGAACGGAGCTTGTGAACTCTCGATTGTATCATAAGTTCATTTTTTTTAGCAACATCTTTTTCAATCTGTAATCTTTGATTAAATAAAATACAAGTTGAGCACTTATCTGTTGATGGCATTTTAAATCCAATATTGAAGTGCCGATTAAATATATTTCGAAAAAAGCTGTTTTTGACTTGGAGATCAGAAGGATGGTTCTCAGTATAAAATTTGTACATTTTGTTGACAGACAAATCTCCAGACAAGTATTGTCTAACAGCTATTTTTGCTCGACAATAATGTATTTCAATTGGTTTATAACGTTTAATGTAATTAATAACTGCTTCCCGCTTTGAAGCATAGACTGAAGTCTTTCTGTCGCCTCCACGGTTCTCTCGAGGCAAAAGTCCAGTTTTAAAATGATTTAAACAAACTCTGCTAATACGTTTTCCTGATATCATTAAAGTTTTTGTAAAAGTGTCTTTACACACACGAATCTTCATACCTTTTAAATTTTGTATGAAATGTTGGCAACGATAAGATTTTGAAGTACCTCCTTTTCGCCTATCTGTTCGTTTTGGAGATTCAATACTGCTATATGCTATTATGAAACAATCTTGTTCCTGTTTTGATTTGGATTTATAAAATAGTTTGGAAAAATATATAATGTCTCTTCCTCTCAAAGATTTACATTTAAAAGTTTTTCCATTGTGTTTGCAAGTCGGAAATTTAGGTAGGTTTATAGCTTTTAATCTATGTTAATGAAATATAACATTGCAATAGTTATTAATTCATTATTCTATAGTAATTTAATACAAACCTTTCTAGTTTTTGCTTCTCTCTTTTCCACTGAATTTTATTGACCGATCTTTTTCTTGCTTTTTTGCCACTACCTGATAAATCCTCAATAACACCGATTGATTCCATTATTAAAACCGTCTTATATCTCCAAATATTTAAAGAACAATGAGTAGCACGTTCAAATTAATGTCAAAATTCCCGCCAAAAAGACACAATGGAAAAGATACCATTTGAAAATTACATTTTCTCCTCATATGTTTTTTAAGAGGAAAAGATCCGTTTTTGAAACTTATATTTTATTACGGAAAAAGTACATTTTGAAACTGACAAAAATTGAAAAAGAGCCCTTTGACTATGTGACCTTTGACTATTGACTACATATTTTACACGAGCAAAACTACTGCTAAAGGTACCATTTTGAGCTTGAATTAATATTTAGATGACGTAAAAGTACATGAAGAATAATGTGACATTTATAAGTTTTTTTTTTCATTTTATGGAAAAGAGTACCTTTTGATTTTGATAGACACATATGCTTAAAATATTGTTAAAATATGCTTAAAGGTGATTAGTTGTCTTCTTTTGGTAAATTGTCATAAAAACAATGATTATCTTCAGGAATTACTGATTTTAATTCCTGTAGATGTTTGTACTTTGACTTAGTAATTTTTAGCTGCTGAGTATGCAGCTTTTTTAATGGTACATTAAAGTCAAAATCTTTAGTCATTCAAATTGGGAGTTCTTGGTATTCATCTTCATAATTTATTTAAAAAAAAATAGTACCATCTGGATTGTATTTAAGTGCCCTGAGATCTGTTACTGCTGGATCGTGGGGTTTTCGCTCAGGTCTTATTGATTTATACTTAATATTGTCGTTATAATCGAAAAAGAACTCATGTGTTAAATAAAATGCTTTTAATGGAAAAGGTTTCCCTCGTGCTTGATGTGTTAAGGTGACATATTGGCTTGGTAAATAAATTGGGGGATTTTTTTATCTTCCGTTCAATCATGCTGTGGACAGCATCACACTCCATTTCTGTGTGGCCCTTTTCTAAATACTTTTGCTCTACCACAATGTTTTTCTGAACAGCAAATTGAAGTAGAACATTTGACATCATCATGAAACTTGATGCCCGCAAATCACTTTCACATTCATTCCACCAGTAATTGACGCAATTGTGATCCTTTAAGTTACAGATTGTATAATTATGAACCTGTAATTATTTATTTTCAGTTTATTTACATTAAATTAAAAATAAATGTTTTACTTGTAATTTTTGTTTGAAGTAGAGGGCACTAGCATCAAGTCTTGGACACATTTTGACTGCTTGAGCATCCATTGTATATACATCAACTTCATTATTTAGAGCTCGTACTTTATGCTTCGACTTTTCCATTTTAGCTAAATCCGATTTCCTTTTATGTTCAATGTATTCATTTTCAAAAATATTACCAGCTTTATATTTGCAACACGTTGGTCTTTACGTGGGCGAAATATTGCCAAATTCATCCTTGCAAATGCTTGATAAAAAATGGAAATACTTAAAGGATGTTCTTTTAAATCGCCACAATAAGTTTTATAAGCTTGATAAACATCAGCCTTAGATTTAAAAATATCTTTAAGGTACAATTGTTTCAAGCTTTGTCTACAATAATGAGATTCTATTTTTTGAATGTTTGCAAGAAATTCATTTAAGAAATCTAATTTAGCATCATTGCGTAATTTTCTTCCTGACAATCTTGGTTGTAATTGATTTGTTTCGTCAATTTCCTTATCCAATAGTTTTGTCGTATTTTTTAACCAATTGCGAACCATCCATTCTTTTAATCCAAGAGTATTGAGGAACATTGTTTTACAAACAGACTTTTTTGCACTATTTATAGTTAAGTTATATTTATACGAAAAACTGCGCCTTGATTTGGAGTCTGTGGTAGATTGAGACTTCATTGTTCTCGCCACATTACTATAATGACTGATCGTTTCTCAATCCAGTTCAATTTCCAGAAATTTGAAAGTACCTTGCATCTTTCCTCAGTAGTAATATCATTGCAATACTTTTCTTTCGCATTTTTACAATAGGTTGAAGTGCGAGCAGGATCCATTATACGCTTGGATCTCACCATCATACGCTGGATCTCAGATCAAAATTAAAATTTGTATAAGTTTGACTTATCTTTTTATACGTCTAATCCACCTGTACCATCGGTAAAATTGATCTCCTGTACTTCCTTTTTAGATTTGTTCTCTGCGCCAAAAATGAAACTTATATAGTACGCTTGGATCTCAGATCAAAATTAAAATTTGTATAAGTTTGACTTATCTTTTTATACGTCTAATCCACCTGTACCATCGGTAAAATTGATCTCCTGTACTTCCTTTTTAGATTTGTTCTCTGCGCCAAAAATGAAACTTATATAGTATTTTTACTATTTTTATTGTTAATAGCACACTTAATAATATAATTATTATTTGGTCACTATTATTGGGCTCATCAATGTTAATGGTATTATTCACTTCCCCGTTTGAATCTACGTTTTTTGATTGGGTTTTACCCATTTTTATTTGCTTATTAATTTAAAATTTTAGTCTACACATTTGTTTTTGTTTTCTTCTTACTTTATATTAGCGTCGTGTTAATTATATTATATTATAATCAGTGGTGATATTCGAATTTTTTAACAACCGGTACGCATGGAAAAAAATCTATTGTAGGTTATATTTACTTCATAATAGTTATTTATTTACATATTTACATAAGAAATACATATATTATATATAATAGTATAAAAAATAGTATATAAAATTAATTAAATAATTTCCAAATTAAATTTTGGTTTTGGGACGGCAAATTAGGTGCGGCTGCTTTGACACGTTTGTCACTTGCCATATGATGCCCTTCTCGCAACCATAATTTAACATATGTTGTTGCATCAAAATCCTCAATCGATTTTCCAATTAAATTTATTGTCATTAAATGACTTGTTGTTTCAATTAACAACGAATTTCTCTTATCATAAATGATATTGTTCATTGTGCTGAATCCTTTTTCAGCTTCTGCGGAATTAACAGCAATTACATTTAAAATTCTTTTTGCTCTCAAAATAGTATTAATATTTTTAGATTCTCTATCTCGCACATCAACAAAATCTCGAAAATCATTTACTGGAATGATGTATTTGATTATTTTATTTAACTGCTCTAACCTATTTTCACCTTCAATCCATGGTGCTTCAAAAATATCACCCGGCCATGTTTCTGGATTTAATAAATTAAAGCAATTTAAGAGATTATTATAGTTTTCATTTTTATCGTCTAATAGCAAACGCGTTTTCATATGTTTTTCTAAACAATCAAAAAATTTATCTCTCGAAACAACAATTGATGTTTTTTTTCTATTAATTTCAAATGGAATATTGTATTTTTTCGTTTTAATAATATCATCTGCTTCTTTTTCATATGTTCCTTTATTTAATTTTAAATGTTGGAATAGATTTATCGTCCGCCTTATCAATCTATCAGCTCTAATTAATGAAATATCTCTTTCTTGTAAAGCTGTAGACAGTACAGAAATTTCTTCTAATATGTCGTTTATTAAACCTAAATCTTTTAAAAAGTTTTCATTTTTGAAATATGACATTATTCCAATTTCTTTATTTTGACTAAAGTGAATATATAAGGCCTGATATGATTTCCAAACTGCTTTGGCGGTCCTAGCGCTACAGGCTGCCAATCGAGGACCAAATATTCTACCTATTTTGTGTACTTCAGTGCCAAGTTCTTTAGAAACATTATTTAATTCTCGTTGATGTTTATTTGAAGTATGATAATACGAATAAAGTTTATCGAGAAAATATCTAAAGTTATTTACTTCATTTACTTCTTTGATAACATCATCTAGAGTTAACTGAATACGATGAGCTAAACAGTGACAGATGCTAATACCTGGAAAATGTTCTAAAATTCTTGCAGAAACTCCAGCCTTTTTTCCTAACATTACACTAGCACCGTCTGAGCAAAATCCAATAAGATTTTCATGTAAATATTTTTCATTAAAACCATGTTCTTCAAGAACTGATATTAAGGTTTTAAAAATTATTTCTGATGTTGTTCCTTCTAATTCGACAAGATCAATAAAAACTGTTACACTATCATCGGAATCTTGAATTTCAGATTTCAAATAAACTACTAAAACGCTTTTGTGTGAAACAGTTGAGGCTTCATCAATAATAATTGAAATTTTACAACCTGTATTTATCAGTTTTCCAAAAATAATTCTTCTTATTTCTGTAGATATAAGCTTTGCGACAAGTGGAACTATAAATCTGGAATGTAATGAAAATCCAAAATCTACATTATTTTTTTTCTGTAAATCAATTAATTTTTTAAAATCACTGAACGGGTAATTGTTTTTAATTATGAAATAGATAGTATTAAAAATGTTTACTGTGCTGTTTAAATACTTTTCATTAGCCACATCGAAAGATTTGGAAATTATATTTGTTTCACCAATTTTTATTATTTCCCCAGCTTTTTTATGTGAAGCTGATTCATTGTGTTCCTTCAATTTTTTTCTCATTGATGATTGTAAATTTTCTTTGTTCGAGCCATGAGCTTTGACAGAACATGATTTCCACTCCACAGAAATGTGTAAATGTTTAGCAGTTTCTAAATTTAACGATTCTACTTTTGAACACCACTGACATCCCACATTTTCATCGCTAACAACAATAAGCCACTCGTATTTAGTTTTAAAATAATTTAGTTGTTTATCATTCCAAAAATGTAATAACGCAGCATCACGAGACGTTCCAGCTTTTTCCGATTGGTGTTGAACTTCAGAAGTATCATTTTTTTCTTTTACCTGTTTTGTTTGATTAGAATTAGTAATATTCTCAGCTTGCTGTTCAGGGTTTTTGGTTATTTTTATAGATTTGCTAAAAAAGTCATCCAAATTACCTTGCCTTTTCATTCTTAGGTTGAAACAAAGAAAATATTTAATAATTAATTAATAATTAATTAGAAATTTAAATTAATTTAAGAACTTCATACTTGCACGTTAAAACTGAATTTAATAGAGATTAAAAGTAAGGGATAACCATTCACCATAAAAATATTTATACTACTAAACTTTTTATTTAGAGTAAATATATCAAAATAAAAATGTATTCGAAAAGGGAAATTCCCTTTTTATTAAAAGAAACATATTTTTTTTTACAGAATTTTCCGTTAACCCTTTCAAGCGTAGTGGTTACGCGGTGAAACCACCTATTAAAATGCAACTTTAAACATGCTCAGTAGGAATTTTTCAATTCCATAAATTTTGTTCTATAATTCATTGCCATCTCTTGGATTGTAGTGGAAATTAAAAGTACTAAAATTCAAATTAGACAGTTTTAAGTAGATTTTTTTTTACTAAAACCGAAAAAAATTTTAAATCCCAAATTTTTATTTTATTGTAAGATTTTTTGTATTTGATCGATAATGGCAGGTAAATATTTATATTTTTTTAGTAATTTAGAATGTTTTTATCAATACTTTTACTTTTACATACTTTTACTTAAAAACATACTTTTTTTTTAATATACAACAACCGGTACGGAAAATTTTAAAAATGTTAACAACCGGTACGAGCGTACCGCCCCGTACCGGCTGAATATCACCACTGATTATAATACATATTATTACGTATTTTGTTTCAAAAACAAAAAATTTATAGTTTTTATAATTATTTTTAATAATATCACTTATATGTAATATACTTATTAAATTGTTTTGTTTTTTTTTTTTTTTTTTTTTTTTTGTAATTATGTTATTAATATTTTGATAATTATTTCATAATACAATATAAAAAAGAACTGTTGTTTTTTTTCCAAAATTCGTTTTACTTAACTCGCGGTTTGTATCTTAAGATACCGCTATCACGGTCGTCATGTAATGTAATCATGAATCAAACACAACATTCTTCTTTTCTTACTTTGAATGCCTTTATTATATATTTTTTTATAAATTTATTAAAAACTTATTACTAATCATTTTATAATAGAAAAAATATACTTTATTAAATACTAACTAACTTAAATCTAAATCTAGATCTATACTAAATTATTGAATAAAATTGCTTATGCAGCTATTACCTAGAATTTGATATTATGTTAGGTAATAATGCATAGCAGTATTTTTTATTAAGTTAATAATTTATAAAAAATAAGAGAGTTTAATTACGAAATTAGGAATTTAAGAAATATAAAAAAATAACAAATAAAATAATGTTTTAGGAATTTATTCAAAGTATGTATCATAAATTGATTAATTTACAATTTCTGATACTTTGTACCTTTATATTACACATGTGTAAATGAGTGCTATGTTTTTTATCACAAGTCCTGCTGGTTCGGTTGTTGGTGCATTCCAAGACCTTATGTTTACTTGAAAAGCAGTTGAAACACAACTGCCGTTGTTGCACCAACGTTCTTCTCTCCTTTACACTCATGCCCATAAACTTAGGACACTTGAGTATGTAATGTGATTGACTGCAGGCTGGACATGATTTTGAATTTTTTCCTAATTCTTCTTCCCATAATTTTATTGTGGGTAGTGGAAGTTTCTGTCGAATTAAGTAAATTAGTATTGGATCCCAAGTCGTGATGTCAATGTCTAACCCTGTTAATTGTTGCATGCAATCTTCAACTCGATCCAATAGATGTTTTAAGCTGCAGCTATTTTCCACATTGATTGATGGATAACCTATGAGACTGCTTAATTGTGCATTGGTAAGAATTCGTTTATTCTCAAAACGGTTTTTTAACTAATAATAACTTTTTCTTCATTTGTTAATTCAGTTTTTTTTTCGTATTCACAACACAAGTCGCACTGATCTTTTTTGGGAATTAAAAATGACAAATTAAACTCCTCATTGAATATTTTCCTGTATACATTTTCTTTCACAGGCGACTTAATGCATATTTCCTTGTACAACTTACGTATATTTAATGTAGGGTCTAAATAATGTTTCCTAGTACTTTGACGGCAATAATGAGATTCTACTTTTGGAAAACTTTCAATATGCCTTCTGATTTCATTTAAACTAACATCTGAAGTAACTTTTTTCACATGCTTACCTTTCATTGGAGATTTTGCTGTACCGGTTTTATCCACTTTATGCTTGAAAAAATAATAGACTCTGCTCTCACTAATATCTAAAGTTTTCAAAAAAAAATCCTTGCAAACTCGGATCAAGTTATCATTTTCACTTAATTGGAAAAAATACTGAAATGAAAATCTTCGACATTGTTTTTGCTCTTGCTTCACTCTTTTGGCACATAATTTTTTAATGAATTTAGCATAATAATGATTTTTGGATTTATCATCTAATTTCCAAAAACTGTTATGAATTTCTTGACGGGCATTTACATCAAAGTTTTCACAACATTTAAAAGTACAACCTGGCCTGCAAGACACTCCCTGCTTAACAAATTTAGGATTGATAACCTTTCCATTATAGGAGACATATTCTTTTCCAGTCTCTCGTAATGTTTTTGCTACATTTCGTTTCCAAGTGTGCTTCTTCACTAGTCTCTTTCTTGAAAGCGGTGTAGAATTATTAGAAAGTTGTTGAGTAGGTGTACTTGGAGTTAAACAGAAATTAGACAGATACGAAGATAAAGTAATCTGACTGGCATTTAACTTATTTGTTTTTTTTTGTACCGGAGTCATTTCATCATCTGATGAAGAAACATGATCAATTGGTACAAAATTAGGATCATTGATGGAATTGTCTGGAGAGAAGTCATCTAGATCTTCAGTATTGCTATTGAAAGAAAATATAATAATTCTTTATATACAAACGCTTAAACCAACTATAAAATTTAACATTACAATCCATGAAAATAAAAATATTACCCTTTCTCTAAATTTTCTTTTGCGTCAGTATTATCAATTAAGTAGCTCAGAGCAGCTAACTCTTGACTTATATGCGGAGCGGGTGATGATTTTCTAAACATGAAATGGTACTTTAGAAAACTTCATATTATAATGTTTATACATATTTACCGTTCTTCATTTATATCCATATTTAATTATTTTTTATGATCACGCACGCTTCTATAATTTGTAATTATGCGTAACACTATACGTGTACAATCACAACAACTGACTAATTTATTGTAATAGCTATTTACTAGTAAATGATTCTCTTCTTACTATGTGAAATATTCTCTTTATATATATGGTATACGATAAACAAGAACTCAAAAGAGATTTTGTGTATACGACTACAAATTATCTTCATGTATGGTATACGATAAACAAGAACTCAAAAGAGATTTTGTGTATACAACTACATATTATCTTCATGTATGGTATACGATAAACAAGAACTCAAAAAAGATTTTGCGTATACGACTACAAATTATCTTTATGTATGGTATACGATAAACAAGAAATAAAATATAATTGGATATTGACTAACATGCGAATTTGTCGTTCATGGAGCAAAAACAAAAGTTGTGGCATATACGACAAATAAGGTTTCAACAAGTAGTTTCAATTTTGAATATACGACAAACGAGCAACTGATATCTTTGGAATGAAGATAGGTAGCGAAATTCTGACTAGACCATTCGAAAGATCGTATTTTGTTTAGTATGAATCAAGTCTTAAGTCAGAAAGTGCCAAAAAGCGTATACGACACTCAAGTACTAGGGCGACGATATGTAGTGGAACAATGGGTTGGAGCTCTTGAAATTGTGAAGAGTATTGTAAGCAACATCAGATCGTATATATAGGGCGACCCCTCGATGGGGAACAAAAAGTGGAACTAGTGAATATTTATTAATGTGGAAATTATTATTTTCACTGTTTACTTGGGTTTCACTTAATGCTAAAATTGCTGGTTTTTCAGTATGTAGATGAGCTTCGACATCATGGAAATTCGTTGATAAGCCACGAATGTTACAAAAATTGATTTTGAACATGAAAGAACACGATAAAAATGACACTAACAAGAATTTTGTATTATCATACACTATAGTATAACATACAGTGAACAAAAACAGTCATTACCTACATTCAACAGTTTTTAGTACCTTATTGGATGCAGGGAATAACTAAATCTTCTTCACTGTAGATTGTCAAACAAACAAAAAAACAAAAACAAAATAAAATCAAATAATCAGAATTTATGGTGCAATAAAATTGGTTAAATATTAAATTGAAATGAAAACAAAAAAAAAAATTAAATTTTTAAGCATGACAATTAATTACGAAAAAAGAAAGCACAAAAGGAAATCCAAAAATAAAGAGAAAAAAAAAATATAAAATAAAAATTAAATTTTACAACAAAAACAACATCAAGATAAACTGAGGCGTTCAGAAGCAAAGTGGTCTAAGCCCAAAAATGACTTTGCGAGAAAAATTGATTTGAAAATTTTGAAGAAATTTAACGCGACCTGCTGAACCCCGTTTCTTATATAAAATGTTCATATTTTGCAGAAATGTGTAGGGCGATATTCTTTATCACTTAGCTATCAAAAATTTAGATTCCGATGGATTTTTACAAAAAAATTGTGGGGTAGACCACTGTTCTAATAAGGAGAATACAAGATTTTGAAAATAAAATGTTGGATAGACTCACAAGTTCAGCTCGCATAATTCTTTATTCATTTTTTTAAAGAAATAAACAAAAACAAAATAACATAACGAAATAAAATATTAATAAAAATAAACTATTTAACAAAAAATTTAATTCATAAAATTGAAAAAACTATTTTTTTTTTGTTTTTTAATATTATTAAAGGTTTGAGATCCATCAGTTAATGTTTTATAATCTGAAAAAAAAAGAAAAATAAATTATAATAATATAAAATAATTAATAATTTAATTCTTTACCTTTTAAAAATCATCTTCTTCAGATAGTCCGAAAATACCCACATCTTGAATTTCCTCTGATGATTTCAAGTTTCTATAAAATTGGTGGTGAACTGGCGGTATGAATGATAACAAGTCGTTGAGATCTTTGAATTTTAGTTTGTCAATAGCCCGACCAGAAGGAAAAAGTTTATTTAATGGTTCCACCAAAGGTTTGCTGTTTCTTTTGGCCAAGTTTACTTCGTAAAAGTAAGTGTCTTGGTTGTTTGAATATTTGTAACGCATTATGTGTGGTTTTTGTTTTAGAACTTGAATCCATTGAATTTTTAGCCATTAAACTTTATTTTTATCAGTATTGATTTTGCGGTTGGTTATTCTTTGTTCAAATTGTTTAGATGAAACAAAATCTTCACTTTTCATTTCAACAATAATGAACAGATTTTTTTTTTTTGCTTGTTGAATTACCAATAACCAGTCGTCAGGTACAAAAATATTGGGATGAAACTTTTTCCGCTTTTCTATTAACCCAAAATCTTCATCACACGGTAAATAAGAATGACCAGAGACTAAAAATTTATGGTCAATCTTATTCACAGTAAAATTTGAGGACGTAACAATGTAATTGCAAAAGCTGTACATTTTTATATTGCGGTTTTGCCCTCCACACTGATCACTGTACATTATAAGTGAACTAGTTTTAACAAAGTTCTTAATATAATGCATAAGGCACGATCCAATTTCCTGTGCTCCCCTTGATGCTATACTTTCATTCCAGACATACATGAAAGCTTCATTGGATGATAGGTTATGAACGCCAAGGCAGTAAGTCCACAATTGCCGTTTGTAATAGCAAAGACCTGTGGAAAGTACTGGCGTGGGAAGAGTCTTCATCAAATCGAATGCAATGACAGTTACATCGTTGTTAACATTTCTGCCTTCTTCAGCGTCTCTTTTCATCTCATTCCTCGCTACTTCAGCTTTTTTATGATGCAACAATCTTTCGAGTTCAATTTTCTGTCGAACTTCAGAATCTATTGCATGCTTAATTGTTACTTCAAATGTATCACATTTTCGGCAGCTGTCAGTCACTGGTGGATGGAAATGTAGATTGAATTTCTCGTTAAAAATTTGTCTGAAAATAAATCTCGATAAAGGAACGAAATCTGGAATACTCGTTTTCAGCTCAGTCTTATATAAATCGTATATGATTGAGATATTTAAATCGGGAGAAAGATATTTTCTGTCTCCTGCCTTCTCTCTTCCATAATGCGATGAATATGTTGGAAATTTTTGAATAAAATGTTCAGCTTCTTCAAGTTTTTCATTGGAAGTCTTATTAGCAGGCGTAGATTTTCCTCTTTGGTCTTTATGAGGAGGACTACCTTTTTCTATTCCTTTAACAGCTCTTGAAAGCCTCCCATTTGAAATATCTAAAGTCGTTAAAAAGAACTCTTTGCACACTTGTACTTCCACTCCAAATTGATTTTTAAAATGGTAACAACGACTATTTTTTCTCCTGCTGTTTGGAGTTTTGGTGTAAACTCGGGAACATGGTTTTACTTGTACCTGTTGACAAATGTATGATGTCTGAAGGTCAAAATTTCCCAGTTCATAATATTTTTTGAAAATTTTTTTCCGCTGCTGCAATGATAAAAGTGTATGACACTTCTTTGTGCACTTACAATTAAAGTTATTAAACTTTTTAGCAGAAATCATTTTTCCTTTTTTTGTAATATAAGATTTTCCCGTGTTCCTTGCTAGTTTACGAACATTTCGTATCCATTTTTCTGGTTTTCTTATCCTTTTACGGGAAGTCGATGCATTAGTTTCTGCATCTTCAGAAATTGATATTGTGTCAGATTCCGATGGAGCATAAGACGAACATAGAGGTGAAAATGGCTCTGTCGTTGAACAAATCTCAGATACTGAAATTGATAATTAGTCAAAAAATAATAATAGTAAAAAAAACCGTAATAATATTAACACTTACCTTCTGAATCAGACATAATTATTATTGTGTATTAAAATAGTGTTAAATTAAAATAATTATAGTTCTTTCACTACGATATTCACTCTTCAATTGTTTTATTCACACTGATGAAATCGGAATTAATATTATAATATTTTTAAAAACAGAATACCGTTAGATTTCCGAATGAAACAAAAAGAATCATGAAAATAGCGAACAAGTCAAATCATAGCATAAAAACAAGTCAACATATGTATGACGTAATTATTATGAAATTAATTGAAATAAAAAATAAGGGCAAAATGGTCTAATCAACAATTTGTTTGTTAGACCATTTTTGCTTTTAAGAATTTGATTTTATGGCCAATGTAAAAATAAAACTTTTCTTTGTATTCTTGTTATTATCAAGAATAATGCTAGGATCGAAATTGTATGCTTTAGACCACTTTTCTGCTCAACGTTTTAAAGTATAATCTCAAAATCGAAAATTTGTGGATTAGACCACTTTGCCTCTGAACGCCTCAACTGTGTTATTAGAAATTTGAATCGAGAAATTAGTAATTTTATTGTTTTATGATATTTTGAGTTAGTTTATATGTTAGTTGCATTGGATGATGAAGGAAGATTTGTCTATTTGTTTATTATTATTAGTGGTGTGATCAATTATATTATGGATAAAGTATTATTATATTTTTAGTCAACTGCACGTGATTTTTATTTTATTAATTTTTTTTTCTATTATTTCATTTTCACTTTAGTTGATTATTATATTTTGAATAGAATTAACCAGGAATTTATATTTTTTTTTATTAATATCGGAATTCATATTATTGGTTTGTGTTTTAAAAATTAAGTTCAAATTAGATAAAAAATTGAGAACTTAAATTAAACATTAAACAGTAATTAATATCGGAAAGTTAAAATACATTTATTTTAATTGCTCGTATACACGACCGTAGCAATGACAATACTCTCGATAGAATCGGTAAGAAATAATAGCTGATCGAAATAGATGTAGTTACGCCTTTTCTTAGCTTCAGATCCTGAAGGAGTATTTTTTTGGGCATTGTACTCTCTTCTGAAACATATTCTTAAGTTCCTCCATTTTTCTTGCAATTCCTTACCTGTGAATTAGAAACACGTTATTATACGAGTATGTTTTAAAATCTGGAACCATATTGAATTTTTGTTCTTAAACTAAATATCTAATGGCCACAGGAAACAGTTTTGTTTCTTTGCATTTTGAATATCTCCTTGGTGAAACCACTATACGGTAAATTGTCAAAGTAAATTGTCACATACCACTCGCTTTGGGAATGTTTGTTACCACTTTATATGCGGGCTACGGTTGATGATACCACTTGGAAAAAGAAAGCTGAAGATTTTTATAAGCGGACCCAATTTCCAAACTGTGCAACAGCGATCGACGGCAAACATATAAGGATTAAAAAACCCAATAGAACTGGCTCTGAATTTTTTAACTATAAATCTTTCTTTTCAATTGTGTTGTTGGGTATTGTAGGTTCTGACTACAATTTTTTATATATGGATATTGGATCTTATGGTTCTTCGAGTGATTCAAATATTTTAAAGCAATCTACGTTTGGAAAATTTTACTTGAAAAAGGTGAATTAAATATACCAAAATATGAATGTTTGCCAAATAATGATGAAAATGGTACTCCTATGAATTTGATTATGGTTGGTGATGAAGCATTTGCGTGTTCAGATATGCATATATTGCGGCTGTATCCAAACAAAAATTTAACCGTTTCACAACGTATCTTTAATTATAGGCTATCTAAGGTTCGAAGGGTGGTAGAATGTACTTTCGGAATATTGGCCAACAAATGGAGAATATTTCGCAGACCACTCGATACAAGTTTGGAATTTTCTGATATAATCATTAAAGCTGCTTGCAATCTTCACAATTATGTAAGAGCACATGATGGAGTACGTTTCAAAGATACATTGCACGAAAGTAATAGTTTAACAAGAATTCAATCTATTGGAACAAGAAGTAGCAATGAGGGCGTTAAAATTAGAGATTATTTTTCGAAATACTTATTTCTCCTGAAGGATGTGTTCCATGGCAATATGATAAAATTTAAATTTTAATATGGAATTTCACAATTACTCTTTTTATAAAAGTTTTTACTAAATAAATAAAATAAGATTGTTCTTACCCTTAATTTGTTTTTCTTTTTCTGGAATTTCATCTCAATTTGCCACCAATTTTTGAAATATTTCAAGCAATAATTTTTTCTATAAACACAACAAATGATAGAGCACGACTAAACTTGGTTTTTATGCTAATTTTTTTAGTTGTGAAATTAAAAAGTTTCTTGTGCGCGTTGTCAAATTCAAGTATGTATAATCTATTTTTGTGAGCAACAATTTCGTTTAATTGAAAATGGGTCTGGATGTAATTTTTAAATTACGCAATTAAAAATTTCTTTTGCGCGGGCTTATATCAAATCATATATGTCTTATTTTGGGAAATTTAAAAGTTTCTTGTATGAGAAACTGAAAAGTTGATCGTGCGCGGTTATACTTATTAGCAATTTGATTTGAAGTTAATTCAGATGCTATAGAACAAAAATAATCATTAAAGCAGTTAGCTACATCTAGTGAATTCGAAATAGTAACACAATTTACTTCTAAAGATATACTAGAAGACGGAACAGACTTATTTGAAATATTATTAACAATTTTCCATTCAGCTTTGGATTGTAATGAAATTGGAATGGGGTTTCCGAGGGGTAGGAAATCCTCGTGCAGGGCATGCCTGGAACGGGTATACCTCAGTCTAAAAATATTGATTTATCAACACATGTTTATATTTTTCTTTGTTACGTTAATATTCATTTTTAATTAATTTATTCTCACACAAAAAAACAAAACGTAATATATGTTTTCAAAAAATAATAATATAAGTGAAAGTATATGAATTTATGTTTTATATTGCGCCCAGAGATGGGACTAATTCATTATATTTTTAATGCATTACGTCTTCATTATTATTATTTTTACATGAATTAAAATAATGCGTTATTATACGATATTATATACTGCATTATTGTATAATATCTTTAAGAATGCATTAAAATAATTATTTTGAATTATATTTTCAAAATAATTCATTAAAATAATGCATTATATTCAAAACTAATGCATTATATATAATGCACTACCAAAAATAATTCAAATTAATTGAATTACATTTGAATTACTTTTGAATTAAAAAAAATAATTCAAAAATAATTCAAGTAATTCAATGAATTACTTATTTAATTCAAAAATACTTGGCGAAAATACAAGTATTATATTGATATAAAATAATTTTAAAAATTTGGTTATTAAAGAAAAAAGATTATGATTTCTAATAAAGAATTTTAAAATAATTTTTCTTCAAATTTTAAATTAAAATAAATAATTTCCTTTATAAATAATTTGTTATAATAATTTTATGATCTTTTAATTTAAAAATTTAGTTTATACATACTTAATAGTTTAAATAATTTGATATAAAAAAAACATATTCATAAATCATTAGTATCCAAAAAAAAATAATTTCATATAAAAAAAACGTATAATGTCATTTTCCAACAGCAATATTATTTATCAACAATTAACATTTAACACTAAAATATAAAGAACTTTTTAAGGATTTCTTAAGTTTGTATTCAATGTTACAATTAATATAGTTAATTACCAAAGGCTACTTGTTTGCTTTTAGCAAGACTAAATTTTCAAAATTTGTATCTGATAGTAGACCACGTCTGAGGGTATTTATTAAACCTGTATAAAAAATAATCTTTCTACGGGACCAGAGGAAGATAGCGGAGTGTTTGATCAAAACTTATATTGCCGTGTATTGTATAAGTCGAAGTATTTTTTTTAATAATTTTAATAAAATCAGTCGATGCTAATAAATTTAATGTGTGACTGGCAACATCTTATGCTGGCACATCTCATGCGTAGACAAGAAACTTTGTGACTCTTCAATTACCGATGCTGGAAGCTCGCATTCTTCATCGTTCTTGTCGCATTCTATAAATTTAATATTCTCTATGCCATATTCTCTGAAAGCCTTTACGAAATTACTCGCATTATCAGTTGTTGCTGCGATAATTTTATTGGCATTCAGATTAAATATTTCATTAATATTAAAAATCATATCAGTTATTTTTGAATGCGTATGAGTTCCCTCAAAGCGTCTGCAAGTTAATGCAATGGATTTTCTTTTAAAATCTTTGGTGATATAATGGCAAGTGTAGCCTAGAAAACTCCTATGCTTCGTAGGCCATATATCAGCCGTAGTACACACATATTTTTGTTCATCCAGTTCTTTAACAATATTTTTCATCTTTTCACCCTGCATTTCGTTAATTTTTTTGGTTATACTTTTTCTACAAATCAATTTAACTGTTGGGTTTAAAAATTTCACAAGATTCACAAAACTTTCACTTTCTATAATCGACATTGGCAACATATTTTCAACAATAAAATTAACAAGAACATTATCAAAAGAATTTTCGCTAGATATTTTTGTTTTATCTAATTTGGCTTTTTTCAGTTGAATATATTGCGAATATTGATCAGTATGCCGTTTCAAATGTGTAATCAAATTCGAATTCACTTGAGAGGATCCCTTAATATCTCTTCTACATGTTAAACATTCAGCTTTAACACCTTGCCTTCTTTTGTTAAAGTTGGTATTTGTTAACTAAAAAAAATATTTGTTATTAAAATAAAACATCAATCAAAATTCAAAATTAAATGTGACTTTAATGTTTCTCTAATGTTCTTAAAAAACCAAATAGTTATAATTAACAGTGGCTTGTGGTTCTTATGTGCACTTCACACCTTGTAAATAATATTATTGCATATTTTTACTTTTTTTAAGAAAGAAATTTTTGAATAATAATAAGAATTCGTTAATTTATAATTTTGTACGTAATTTTTTCTTGAATACACTCTAAGAAATTTTTGTTGAATATTACTACAATAAATGTAGGCAATTGTTTACCTACAATTATTGTAGTAAAATTAAACTTTGGCGTTTAAAATTAAACTGTCAGTTTAAATTTAAGCATTTGTCCAGCTTAATTTTCAACACCTTATTGTTTAAATTTCAACATCAAGAAAAAAATATTAATACAAATATGTTGAATATTTTATCTCGAATTGTTGAAATATCAACATGTAAAAATATTGAATTGTTGAATATTAAACGTAAATTTGAAAATTTACGAAAATCTTGTTGAATATTCAACAATAATCTGTAAATAAAAATATTGAATAAATAACACTTTTTTTTGATTATATTCATCATTGCATTTGTTTTATTAAAGAACTTATTTTACTTAAATTAACTATAATTATATAAAGCATTATTAAAACAAAAACAAAAATTAACAATTCAACAAATCAAAAATAGACTAAATTAAAATCATAAAAACTTAAATTAAACAAAAGTAACAGTTCAAAGATTAAATAAAAAAAAATAAAAATTAAAGTAAGGACAAGATTATATTAGGACAAAAGAAAACTACATATTTTCTTTATTTAGTTTTGAAATAAAATTATTAATTCTGCACATGTTTTGGATATTTTTTTTGGGTCCTCTAGGTTTTTCCGGATAGTGATTTAGCAGAAACCGTGCAAAGAAATCCAATGACTGGGACATTTGCTTCGGATATTGTAAATTAAAACAATAGCAAAAAGCTATGTTTTGTATAATTACATCGATTAACTTTATATTTTCTCGGGTGCAGACTAGCACCCTTTCAATAAATGTATAACAAATTTCCGTATTTGTAGACTCTAAAAAAATAAAACTAGGTATTAATATTTTAAAGCAAAAAAATATTTTTGTGTGCTATACCTACAACTGCAGTCCAAACCCCTGGGATTGCAATTTCCTTTTGCACCATTTCTAATGTTGTACAAATCTAAAAATTTAAAAAAAAAAATAAAAATGATTATGTGTACACAATATAAAACTTTTATGACTTACAGGAAATTTTTTTAAAATAGCTTTAACGTCTTCCTTAAAATACATTGTTACTGCGTTCAAAATATTTTCTTCTGTGTTTTTATTTTGTAGAGGTTGCCCAATACGTTTTTGTTTTTTGTATATTGCTATAAAATAGTCAGCAATAGCTTTTTTTTCTTTGTCAAATGTTTTTTCCAATTTTTCTTTATTTATGCCAGTCAACTCAACAAAATGTTGATAAAGGCAATCTTTATTAAAAATGTAAGGCCAGTTCTGTTGAATAGTGATTATTGATGGAAAGTTCTCGGTATTGTTGAAAAAACTTCGTTGGATTGCGTAACACTCTTTCATATATAATAAAATGGTTTCTTTTTCTCGTACCATATCTTGATTTGTTAAATATAAATTAATCAAAAATTCCTTCTTATTCTCCAATGACATACCATCAACAGATTTTAAGGACTCAAAATCTACTTCTGGTTGCCAGTTTTGAGTAGAATCTCTTAAAGCGTTCGCAGCTTTCCTCTTTTTAATTGGAATCTTTGGCTCAAATTTTTTGTATGAATGATTTAAATAATTATTTCTATTCCGCATCATTGTCAGCAAAGCTTCTGAAAATGAAGATATTACTTTGTTTTCTGCATCACGCTGTTCAAATGAGTTAGGGTATCTCCGAACTATATCTTCAGCTACTGATCGAAATATCTTTATGGGAATGAAAAATGAAAAGCGCCTCAGTTCATCAACTACATAATTTATAAATGCACTTAGGCGCCCTTCCAATTTTTGGTTTAAATTTAAATTTTCAATTATGTCCTTCGGTAATTTGTCCCATGGAACTTTAAAATTTGAAAATAATACGATTGCCGAAGCATTTGTTGAGGACGATGAGGACAATGCGGTGCTGCTCATGCTAAGTGTGCTACTTAGATTTGGACTTGAACAAGCTGACCTTGATTCAGTTAATTCAGCCACATTCACTTTCTCATGCAGAACATAATATGCTTCAGAAGTAGATGGAAGTGAACTAGTTGAAAACTCCTACAAATAATCAATTTTAGTCTTAGTTTTATTTTATGTGTTAATTTGTAAACACACCTGAATGTTCGAAATTGATGAAACTGATGATTCTGGTATTGATGTAGGATTTTCTGAAAAAATCTGGACTGACTCTTCCGGTGACCATATTTCAACTTCATTTAATAAAATAAATTTAAAATTTTTTTCAGCATAATATTCAAGCACATCGTCTTCCACTATTTCTGATCCGGAATTTTCCAGAACTAATTTGGTACCAATAATACCAAATCTATTTGCTAAAAATGTAAACAAAATATTTAATAATTATTTCGGATTGAGTTGAATGTTGTTAAAATAATATTTGAGCAAATATTTACCATTTTCAATAACAGTACTTAAATTAGGTAAAACATAAAAAAGTTTTTTTAATACATCGGTCCAGATTCCAAACTTGAAATGGTAACTTTAACATTTCAACATAAACGTAGAAATAAAAATGGTAGAAATCTGTAGATATAAATAAAAGAAAATATTGATGCAAAAAATTAATAATGTTAATATTCGTGTAGTTCTTAAATTAAAATTTCATTACCATTTATAATTGGTTGAATTTTAATGCAGTTTAATGCAAGGATATTATATAAATGAGCTAAGTGGCGAATAAAAGTGTTTATTTTCATTTTGTAATACATATATTGGTTTTTTTAAAAGTAAATCATCTAAATTAATGGAAGTATAATATATATCAGTGTTAATATTTTCGTATAATAGTGTATATTGGTTGTACCAGCACTTTATAACTGAACCATATAAAATAGCTTTCTCATAACAAAAATTTACAAAAATTACTTCAATTTTGAGAATTTCAATGTTAGCTTGTTCATCCAATTTACTTAAAACACTTTGGCCTTCTTTATAAATGGTGTTTAAGTATTCAATTTTTTTTGTTATAAATATGTACTCTGATGGCACTCTTACATTATAAATATTGGTAGAAAAGCGAATAGCTTCGTCGCATATAATACTCAACTTGTATCGATCTGTAAAAATAAATACTTGATACTCTTGATGCCTTTTCGCAAGAGAATATGTAATATTTTTAAAATTTTTGTTTGTTTTTGCAATCTGCTTGAAATATTGGTGTTTTTGTTCAAATCCCATAGTCCAAAGTCCTCTTAATGGTCCCATTTTCCGTATTAATTCAGGGTAATGATATATGTAATGGTGTTTTGGTCGGAGTTTTAAATTCGGAAAGCACAACTTTCTATGCTCAAAATAAATGTCAATATATTTTTGAAGCAAATTTGTTTGTTGTACCGAAATTTCATTAGCACATATTAGACGACACATTTCAACCATTGAACAAAAAAAAAGCCATACTGAATCTTCAAAATTAATGTCCAGATTTCGGAAATATAATGGTAGAAGGATTAATATATTCCAAACTTCGAAAGCTTTTCCAGGAACTTTATTCATATTTTTCCCAATTTGAGGAAATGAAAATGAAGTTTTAAATTTTTGCTGAAGAGATTTTAAAAATATATTCATAGAGTCAAAATTTAGTGTTCCAGAGCGATTTAAATGCAATAAAACTTGCATTAAATCATACGGAATAAAGCCTTCGAACAAATCGTGAGCGAGACATGGCGGAAGGCCTGAATTACAAACATGGAAGTAATTTAAAGTGTTTAGAATTGAATTTGATTTTACACCCTTTTCGTTTGCATTTTCAATATCAGCAGGTAAATTTTGTAAACAAATATGATAATTTTCGGGGCTTCTTAATTCCGCAATTTTCATATTTTTTTCGTTAAGAGAATTTCTTGTAAAAAAGCAATATCTGCAGAAATAATCGCTGGTACTAAAATTTTCTGTATACCCTCCTACTTGATGGCTACCCAGATTATCTCCAATCATTGCGAAAATGGATCCTCTATAGTTTATTAGTGGCGACTCATTATTAAATTTAACCTGTATTCCATCTGTTTCTAAAATTTTTAGATCTCTAATTAAAGGAGCTAAAATTCTTGCAAATGTAAACTTTCTTATATGTGACTCTTTGCATAAAAGAACCAACTGAATATTTTTTATTGAAGACCTATATTGTTTTTCAATGTTTCCAATAGCCATATAAACTCCGAGCAATTTATGTTTAGCTTTGGACGATCCTAAAGGATTACAAATTTCAAAGGCATCTTGAAACAGAATCAATTCAATTTTTTTCTCATTAGAATTAAAAAATAAATTGTTTTTATAAACCGAGCCATCATTGTAATCTAAAAACACTCCATTTTTTTTGCTTTTACTCTGCATAAAAATTTTTTGAAATGAAGGATCTTCCATTAAATGGATTAGTGTATTAAGTACAGAAATATAATAAAAAGAGCATTTATTATGAAAATTATCTCTTCCCAACTCGATTTTATCCAAATGTACATAATCACTTGATTTTTCGATGTTCTTCATGCGATAAAAATTGCTTTTGAACATGTCTAAATTTGGAAGATTGAAAGTATTTTGTAATAAAGCACGAAGTTTATCGTTTCCATTATTAGTTTGTGCATTGTAACATTTTTTATTGTCTTCTAAAATTATTTCCATTTTGTTTTTAAAAATTTCCGTCATTTCGCTATGCAAAAAATTAAGCCCTACATCTGATAATTTATATTCAAATTTAAGTTTTTGAAACAAGTTTGAAAATTCATTTTCTTCATTTGATTTAGTTTCTGAAGGTTTTGCTGAAATATCTAATGATGCAGTACCATGACATTCATTATTAGTTTGGGAAGAACATTCTGGTTGTCGGAAATTTGAATTACGGTTATCTTTATGATTTCGAAAACAATGTGAGTTAAATGTTGACAAATTTTTAAATTGAAATTTACATTTTTGAATGGGACATTTGATATTTTCACCAGCTTTTAAATGATTTCGCATATGCGTAACTATTTCAGAAAAAAAATTTGTAGAGATTTGACACATATTACAATTAAAATTTAAAACATCAGAACTCACTAAATTCGTAGAAATATTTTCACGTTTTTTTTGTAGAGAAGAATGTTTTCGGTGCCAGTGGGTAGTATAATTACAATACTTTGAAAACCGCTTAAAGCAATTAGACCACAAACACTTAAATTCGCCATTTAACTTTCCCCTATGTACATACAAATGTTTATTATATAAATTAATTTTTTCCGATTTAAAATTACACATATTGCATTTTAGAATCATTATGTGCTTTAAACTATTTCACAATTTTTTTTTAAACTAATACTATGAATCTGTATAACGTCTAGATGCTTTTAGATGCTAACTAACACTACAAATAAAATAAATCGATTTCTTCAATTCTCATTATAATCTAAATATTATAATAAAAATATTCAGCAAAAATAATTTATAATTAAACATAATTGTTCAATATCCAACAATAAGAGTTGAAGTTTCAAAAAATTGCTATAATTTTAAATATTTTTGTTGAATGTTTTTATTATAACTGTGTAATTATTGTTCACGTGGTTATGCATGATTATTCATGTTTTTCATAATTTGAAGACATATGCATACATGTGGGATTGGTAAAAATTAAATTTGATTGTTTAAATAAAAATACAAAATATTTTTATTAATTATTAAAGAAATTGATTTTAATTATTTAAGATAAATTAAAATTAAAAATTCATTAAATTAATATTCACAAATTAATATAAATTCCAAAACATAGAAAAACTAATTACTTTATTCTACGTCCACGTTTACTCTAAGAGTGATTTTTACAATTCTGTTTTAAAATATTTTAGCCAAATGGCTTTGAGTGAATCTAAATAATTATGAAAGAATGATTGAAATTGAAATAACAAATTACAAAATTAACTGTTTCTTTCTCATTTTCGAAAATCAATTATACCGAGTGTTTCAATTAATTTTTTTATTTTTTCAAACTCTACATACATACATAATTTTATTATTATAAAATATTATCTATATACTTTTATTTCACTTATTTATTGTAAAGAATAATACACTAAAATTGTAATGTATAAAATAATAATGTATAAAAAAAATTTACATACCTGTCCTGCTGTTGATATTTAAATATAATGATTTAATTTCAATAATTAAAAAGTTTTGATAAGCCACTATATAAACACTTCAAACAACAAAGAAAGACTGACTCATTCGTTCTTTTAACGAAATGGAAAAAAAATTTCTGCCGAGTTATAATATTCAACATTTTCAGTAGAATATTCAACATTTTCGGTAGAATATTCAACATTTTTGGTAGAATATTCAACAATGAAAAAACAAATGTTTAAAATTAAATGGATGTTTTATTATAAAACAAAAAATGTTTAATATACAACAAATGTTGATTTTTAATAGAATTTTTTATATTTTCCTACAATTATTGCAGTGAATTTAATTAATTTATTTAATTTTCAACAAAACTTGTTAAACATTTTTGTTGAAAATTACGATTATTTCTTAGAGTGTAGGCTAATTTATTAAAAGAAGAACTACATCTATTGTTTGTTTAATTGTTTTGGAAAATATTTAAATATGGCATAAATATTATTAGTTTTATTGAATTATGTAATTATAATGTATGAATATTTTTAAAAAAAATTTATTATCATAATATATCTTAAATAATTATATTTTTAGCTTAATTTTTAATGAATTACTAACCATTTCCTTTTTTGTGAAATATTTTTCAAATAATATATTTTTCTCGTTTTCATCAGAACTAGCTGAAGTTCCTGGAATTCGTAGTCGGCCGATAAACGATAATATTTCGTAAAAATATTTGCTTTGTATTACAAACATCGTAAATTTTTAAAATTTATCGTAATAGAAAAAAGCTTTTTTTTAATATTAGTAGTCGTTGAATCTGTATTATGAAAATTATAAATTGTCAGTCTTTTATAATTTTTTAATAGAATTCAATTTTGTTGACGATAAAAAAATAATTTAAAAAATGTAAGTAAATTTTAGATTTGCAAGATTATACTAAGAAAATGTGCAAAATAAAAGATGAAGAACTACAACTTAAAAAGGAAAAATTCAAATTTCTAAAGAATTATAAAAATAATGTACATAGAAAAAACACTTACATATTTTTAATTTTTCGTGAATTCGTATTTATTTATTCGATTTGATAAAATTTATTAATTTTAATTTATTAAAAAATGGATTGTTATTTAGCTTACGTTTTGTTTTATCTTAGTAAAAAATGGATTCTGATTTTAATTTTTGTATCTTTTATTTTAAATAAAAATTTTGTTAAATGACTGAAAAGTTGTTACACATATTTACATAAACCTTAACAGGTTATCTCTTATTCTTCTTGCTTCATTTAATCTATTACCTTCATTTTCAACATTGTCATTGATTTCTTCATTTTCAGAAAAGGTATCATCTTTTTCTTCATTCTGAATATGAATATTGTATTTGATACATATATTATGTAGCGCCACACAGATATTTACTATTTGTGTAGCTTTTTGAGGACTGTAATGTAATTCTCTGGCACTGAGCAAGCAACAAAATCTGTTTTTTAAAAACCCAATTGTTCTTTCGATTATATTTCGTCCTTGAGCATGCTTCTTATTAAAATGCGCTTGCAAAGACCCCTCTTCGGTATTTCTATACGGAGTCAATATTGCAAAAATTGACAAAACAATTTCATATTGTAATTTATATAACTAAAATAAAAATGAACACATATAGTATAGGAATTTCACGAATTTGTTATTATTTCTTTTGTAAAAAATAATATTTTAAAAAAAGAATGGCATCAAATGTTTTAAAATTAAGTCTAGTTCTTAATTTCGTTTTAAAGTTTCCGGCAGTTGAAAATACTCTTTCTGTTGCTGTTGATGTTGGTTTAATCACAAGCAGTGCGTTAAAAAGAATTTTCAATATCTTTAATCTTTCTTTGGTATTGTTTAGGAGTAAAAAATCTCGTCTAAGTCCTGATTGCATATTACTTTCCATTATATTACCATCAACATAACTAATTGATGAAATTGCTTCTTGTAGTTGCTGGTGTAACGATGATTGTCCATTTAATTGTATATTATTTTCTTCAAATTCAACACATTCAGTATCAGCAGTTGGATGAATTTTTTCCATAATTTCGACTGCTAAATTAATTGCAGCACTTTTTGTTGAGTATTCAAAATATTTATTCGTCCGAGGAATATTTCCTGTTTCTAAAAATATCATCAAGGTAAGAAGGGTTTTATCTCGGCGCTCATTCATACGTCTTTTTAAATGCAATAATAACACGTTACTTAATTCTGATTTCTTCCATTTTTGCGAATAAAAATTTGTATACACCTTCGACTGTTAAAAGTGTGGCTGAATTTTTACTCAGTTCTTTTACAGCTGCTTCCATAGGAGATAAAACAGACAACACATCCTGCAAAACCAATATATGATGGTCCGAAATTGTTGCTAGGCCTAATTCTTCCAAAGTCTTATTAACGCAATCTTTTATTTTAAGAAAACGGTTTACCATAGTAATTATTGAATTCCATCTAGCTTTGATATCTAGTAATAATTTTAAAGGCTTACCTACTTGTTTTGTAACATGATTCTGTAAAATTGATTTTTTAACTGATGATGTCTTGAATAATCTAATAATTAAGTTATAAAAATATCGTCAAAATTTTCCTTAACATGATTTTGATTTTCGTCCTCACATTCATATATAACATTTAAGTTTGCATCATCATTATAAATATTTAACACGTAATCATTAATTTCATCATCTTCACCACCTGCTTCTACTTCGTCTTCAACATAGTCTAAGTCAGATATTTCTTCATCTTCATCGACAAAAGTTGATTCTCGTCGTTTATAAAATGTATCAATTACAGATAAATGTAAGGCGTGATTATGGCATAGTTGAGAAATGATATCTAAGATTTTGCCATATTTAATCATAACTGCAGCTCCATCATGTGTGGATGAAATCACATCACTTTTAGTAACAAGATTAAAATCTTTCAACTTGTTCTAACATACACTTTAGTTTGCTCAGCATTACAGTGTCCTTTTATTTCGACTAATCCTAATACATACACATCAAATTTTTTAATCAAATCATCTGAAAGAACATGCAGTGAAACATTCAGATACCTTTTCATACAGTTTTCGGTCCACTCATCAACTGTTAAAGAAAATTTGACATTATTTTTTTTAAAATTGTCAATTTTTATTTTTAAATCGTTTTTTTTTCTTGGCACAAAAATTAATGATATGTTTTGTCACGGTATTTGGATTTTTTGGCATTTCAAATCCTTTGTTTTGAACATATCCCATGATAGCTCGTGATTAAGTAACGGAGTACATAGAAAAACCATCTTCCACGACGCATCGTGACAAAATCTCTTCTAGCGTTTCTCTTTGAACGTACTGCAATAAATTTGATGAATACTTCATTTTTTTAGAGATATAAAATGAAATTATGTTATGCTAAATTATATATTAGGCTTAATTTCACTTACCAACAAATGTTCATCTAATAGAATTTAATATTAAATATTTTCAGAGGTTCTAAAAGAATTATATATTCGGCAATATAAAAAAATATTAGCCACTTGTAAAAAAATCTGCTTATTCGTATTAAATAAATATATTAATATCAATCAAAATATCAGAACAGCTGTTTGTTTATATGACATTTGTCACTTTGAAACTAACAGAAAAAGCTTTTTTGAAATGTTGTCAGCTTTGCGGAAAAATTTCACAAAAATTTCCCAAATAAATGTAGGTTTTTATATATTTTGAGGTTTTTTTTATTTTAATTTATATTCGGATAGTCTTAAGAAATTATCCTGATAGTCGAATAGGCAAAATCTGTTGAATTATCCGGATATCCGGATTGCAAACTCTAATATCATCCAACCCTTATTGTGAGCTACCATGTTTGCAACTAATAATACTCCTACAACAAGTGATGATATAATTATGTAATGTATTAAAGAAACAGTACCTTGCACCTTTTGGCTGTCTCCGGTGAATACATTGCTTGCCAAAAAAGTCCTAGATTTGAAATCATACTGTTTCATCATTTTCTTGTAAAATCTAGGACTAAAACAATCTTCACAATCTACATCTTTTCCTCTTATTTCACATAAAATTTCTTCAGGATCACCAGACATTTTTAATATATTATGACAGTATTTAGATGAGGTATCAGATGTTATACTAAATGTCTCCCCATTTATTTCTATTATTAATTTATCAACACCTATTATACAGTTTATCAACACCTATTATTTGTTAGACATTGCTTCATCACTCTTGTAAACTTTCAGAGTAATCGTTCCGAAGCCAAAACCAATAACCCCATTCGATTTAGCTATGGGTGCCAGACAGTCCTTATTTAACACCAGCATAATGTGTCTGAACTCATCCTTGGCCTCGTCAAAACTTACCAATCTTCCAGTTTGCAGTTGGAAGTTTGAGATTACTAAGTTTTAGCATTCGAAGGACGCTCTTTGGATCAGACGATATAGCAGGTATCCAAGCTCTAGCTCTTGGTCGCTCAGAGATTTGGTCCGTGCTAACGACTTCGAGCTTAGCACCTGGCCAAACTTCACCTAATTTGACGATAGCAATCTTGTAAAGGAACAAAGATGTTTCGTCCCCACACACTATCAACTTAACTCTTTTGTGATACTAGCCCGCCCCCGAACAAACTGGCGCATCACCTGGATTCTCTTCCAACACCTGAAGGAAAACTTCACTCAGAGCAAGTACGACCTTCTTCCAGTTGTCACAAGAGATTTCACCATCATCCGCATTCCTATTGATGACGGCTACTACTAGGTGCTCTTTTAGTACCTCGTTAAAAGATTTCGTGACAGGTATAACCGAGAGTTTGTTCAGGTTTTTCACAACAGACTTAGCCTGCAGCTTCGAATCCGAACTCTCCCTCGACTTTACGCTTTTGGGTGTGCAATTACCCGAAGTTTCCTCCTGAGATCTTTGCCGTTTAGGCAGCGTTCCAATTCTCTTAGTGAGGTTCTTAGCCCACTCGATAGAATCCTTTTCGGTGTCAGTAAGCTTCTCAGCAGGTATAATACTGAGTCGCTTAAGGATTCTGTAGGCTTTTCTTCTTTCAAAGAAAGTGTTCCTCTTAGATTGAGACTTGCTGTGAGATCTCAGAGCTGCAGAGAATCGGGCTGGCGTACCTTTGATAAATTATTGATATGTTTTTTTTTTCCTCTAAGATTATTAGAATAATGTTGCAAAAAGTAACGTGAACATAACTCAAAGGTTTGTGAAATTTCTTTCGGATATAAAATATTAAAATTATAAAAATATGCTATAGACAATGATAATAAATTTAAAAAATCTTCATTTTCAAATTTTCCTACTATAACTTTTTCAAAAAATATACAACTTATAGTAAGCTCATTCTCCATTGATGTTCCTGAAAAAGGTATCTTAGATAGTAAAATTTTGATTTTGTTTTTTTATAAGTTTTCTTACTTAAAATTGCAATCCAAGGAGAAGTTGGGCATACATTTGCAACATCATCCAGAGTTGCGCCAAACTGGTAAGGAAAATATAAATCAATACTAATTTTCTTCATAAATTTATGATTAAAATATACTTACATGAAATATTTCGAAAATAAAAGATTTAATTTAATTTAATTTATTCATCTTCCCTACACATTAATGTGTAGGCAAGAATTAGGACCCTTTTCCTTTCGGATGTGGGCCAACATTTTACAATTACATGCTTTTTAATACTTAACTAGTGTTAAATTAATTATATATTTTTACAGAAATATTAGTTGTTAAATTTTTTATTATCTAGTTATAGGTAGAAAGAATTTTAAAATAACGAAATAACCCAATCTTAAAATTAAGTGTTATTAGTTCAAATTTAGTCCATTTATTAAGAGTTATGTTTTTGTTATTATTTGTTTAGTGTTTAAATACACCTCAAAGAACGTCTGATAACAGGAGAGAATAAAAAGAATAAAATCAAAACAAATCTAAATCTAAAAAGTTGTTAATGTTAAAATTAGGTTAAACAAATTAATTTTGGGTTATGTTATTGTTAAAACTTATTTGGTGTTTAAATACACCTCAATACGCTTCTGCTGCCAAAATAAACTAAAAAGAATAAAATCCATTATAATCCAAATCTTAAAATTAATTGTTAATATTTACTTTAAATTGATTAAGTTATTTATGGGTTAAGTTTTATTTAGAACTTGTATGGTGTATAAATACATCCCAATACAAGTCAAATAGCAAAAGAAAATAAAAAGAGTAAAATCCATTATTATCCAAATCTTTAAATTATTTGTTAGTATTTAAGTTTAATTTAAAAACATTATTAGTGGGTTATGTTATAGTAGAATTTTTTGGGTGTTTAATTACACCACAATGCAAGTCTGATAGAAAAAGAAAATAAAAAGAATGAAACCCATAATAATCCAAATCTTAAAATTAATTGTTAATATTTAAATGTAATCTAATTAGTTTAAATCTAATTAGCTTAATTTAATATTTATGTTTTTAATAATTGTTTGGTGTTTAGATACAGCTCAATTCACGTCTTATGTAATTATATGTCGTTCCATATTCCCTGGTTTGTTAGTCTGTCTCGTATAGTACGTATGTCTTTGTCATTGTTTAGTTGTAATGTTTCTATAGTTATTTGATTGTTTTGTATGAGTAGTATAGCTATGCGGGTCCTAGACCAGGAAATGACGTCAGAGATAAGAATTAGTATGACATCATAGATAAGAGTTATAGATAAGAATTAATGTAATATTTGGATGGGTATTATGAAATTCGATTTAGGTTTTATGATATGGATGTAGAGGTGGTGATGAGATATATGGAAACTTTGGAAGTTGCAGTTGAAGTTCGTTCACAATATACATATCTCGTTCTATCACCATTATAGTCAGATGAAATTCCGTATACAAATCCATATCTTCCATCACCTTCACTCTCACACAAAAAATTTCTCATTTCTTTATGGCGAAATCGCCCATCAGAGCGAGGGAGATAGCGATGTGAAGCTCAAGTGTAGAAGTATACCTACCGAAGTTGTTATTAGAAACATGTATCAGCGACCTTGGATAGTTTTATGAAATTGTTAAAGTATCCTATAGTAGAAATAAATGTTTGCGGTTTTGTGATAAGAGAATAAAATTTAAAATTTAAAATTTTTGTTTTGCTGTTTTTCTTGTTTTATATTTTTAAATGGGTGAGAATACGTGTTTGTGTGAATATTAAGAAAAAAAATGTTGTAAGTATCTATGAAATTGTGCAATTTTAAAAATTGAAAAAATGAAAACTTGCGGTTTTTAATTTTAAATGTTCTTATCAATTAGAAATGTTCTTATATGAAATAATTATGAATCAATTCTAGGAAAAAATTAACGCGTAAGCGGAATTGTAGTGTAAAGTTAAAATTTGTCCGTCCGTCCCACCATCTGTCGACTAACATATAATTATATTGCATTACGTTACATAATTCAAATAAAACATGAATTTAGTAAATAATAAATAAATTCTTCTCTAGACGAATAATTGGTTAATCAGCTTCTATCTGTAGAATGTTCCAAAATAAGTAGGTTAAGTATCGAATCTAGTCTGAGTCGTCTGCAGAAGAATTTTTTTAAAAAGAATATAAATATGAGTGCAAGGTTAAAAAATGTTATTATACAATCATACCTTCAAAGATAACATTATAATGTTTTGGATTGAATCAATTTTACATGGGCAAAAGTTTTGTGTTTGTGGACGTAAATGGTCAAATATTAGAATTGTTCATTTTAAAACATTTTGGGATAACATAGAAATTTTTCTTATTCCTGAAAATGGTAGTAAAACAACATTTTTAAGATTGAGAAATGGCGAATCTATACAAAATACTTTAACAACAAATCAAATACAAGGTTTAGAATGCCAACATATGAAAATTGAAGTTTGGGGTGGGGATATTGTAATAGTAGGCGAAGTACAAATATCTAACACTGGGAGACGGTCTATTCAACCAGGCAGATTTCCTATTGATTGTCCTTTCGCTGAAGAAGAAGATTGGGAATATATTGGGAAAAATATTCAAAGAGTATTACCTGATGAAAATAACAAAGAGAAATTGGAATTATTATCGTTAATAAGAGTAGAAGAAGAAGAAGATCTAAAATTAAGAGAAAGATTTCTTGAAGGTATATCATATATATCAAGCATCGAAAAATTATATAATGGAAATAATAAAGAGAAAATCGGCGATAATTTACGGAAGTTCAAACGTTTTTTGGATGAGGAGAAGGAGAATATTTTGAAACCTACGAATGATAATCAAAAACATTACATTCTTCGCATTATCTCATTAATAGAAAGTATCAAAACAATTCATGAAACAGGTTCTCTATAATCAAATCATTATTCAATTAGCTGTGAGACTGTCAAGATCATGAAGCTCTTAATATTTTTGATTTTAAGTTTTTTAACTAAAAGCTATCTTTTCGCTCCTATTAATTTAAATAGTGATAATAAAGGAGATGTTAACTTCAATGTTTTATTACCAAACAATCAAACAATCGAGATAACTTTATCAGTAAAATTGTTAAAACATGTGATTTCTCCAGAAAGCCCCTCAACAACAACAACTACAACAACAACAACAATTATAACATTCGGTGAAGATGATGAAGAACCTTTGAAAGCACAAACATTAGGGGATCATTGGGCAAAGGTTGATTCTGTTCCTCAATTTGTTAGTGTACAAGAGGCAATTGAAGCATTTAAACAAGAACTGATAGAAAAAGAGAAAAACATTGGAGGAATAATACATAGCGATCAAATTTTCTATAGACATTTCAAATTAGAATATGGGAAGGATGATGATGAAATCAAAATTCGTTGTTCTTATGATGCTGATTTCAATAGACGTTCTTTGAGAATTACTTGTTTGGAATATCGTGATATTTCAACTGATAGAATCTTAAGCAACGGAGAGGTGGAAAGATAAACAATACCAGATGTTGATTATAAATCTAATGAATATACTATACTTGATTTGCGTACAGTAAAACAAACGTATTTTATGGAAATATCTTAAGTGTAAAAATATTGATATGAAGCAAAACAGAATAAAATAAATAAAAGACATTTGTTTTAATTATAACAAATTTGTTTTATTTATCCAAGAATTATGACTTGATGGAAAACCAAGCCATTTAACAAAAACTTTATTATCTTTAGTTTTTACAATTTTTTCAACTAGATAGACATCTTTATTTTTAGCTTTTATTAATTCTAACTCATAGAATCCACCTTGAATGGGCTGCCCTTGATAATCTTCTAATAAATATGTGACGGGGTTAGTAATTTGAATTTTTTTGATTTTAAATATTTCCGTTGTCCAATTTGGTGTGTATCCCTTCTCAAAAACATGTTTATACTTGCTTATGCGAACTGAGTCACCAACTTTAAATTTTGCAGGCGCAGCAATTTTAATATGGCTATATACAGTTGACAGCAACTTATTAGCATTTTTACTATTTACATCAGATGGTCGCATCTTAATAGTATGATGTTTGGTGTTATTGTATTGGTGAACTAATTTTCCAACTATATCTAACCATTTATAATTTCCATTAAAACTAAAATCTCGCCACATTTTTTCCTTCAGAGTTCGATTGAATCGTTCAACAATTGAAGCTTTTAATGAGCTAAATGTTGAGTAGTGATTAATATGGTATTTCACAATCAAATTTTTGAAAGTATTGTTAAAAAATTCTTTGCTATCATCGGTTTGTAAATTTTTAGGATGTCTTTTAGATTCCATGAAAATATTATTCATTGCTTCAGTTACATTTTCACCAGTTTTATTTTTTATGGGAATAGCCCATGCATATTTTGAAAAGGTATCAATAACTGTCAATAAAAATTTATAATCTTTATTTTGTTTAGCATAAGCACCCATTTCTACTAAATCAGCTTGCCAAAGATCATCAAAACCCTTGATAATAACTCTTCGTCTTTTAAAATTTCTGCGAGCCGGCTTATGCAACTCTTCAACAACCTCTCTCTTAGACATTTCAAGTAGTAAAAATTAAAACACATAGACATGTTATAGTTTTATTATTAATAATTTATTTATTTTCTTATTTTTTCATATAATTTCATAACTTTTATAGCTTTTAACATATAGAGGTCAGCTAGGATGCAATCACAGGTTTCAGGAACATCTTCAACAGTTTCTGCTGTATATGGACATATACTCCAATGATATCCATATTCCTTTGTTAATTTTAATGTTGAATCTTTAAACTTTTTTAGAAATTTAAAATGCTGGTTTAATTCTTCATAATGCTCCTCCAAAAGAATATCTCCATACTTATTTAGAAAATTTTTTAAAGAATACCCAATTTGATGTATATCCATGTTAACAGACTAAATTGAACTGTTTTCAAAATTATAGTTATATATGAGGACTTTGGGTTAGTTTTCTGTTTTTGAATTTATGTGTTTGTACGTCTTTCCTTTGATCACTTGGTTGAATATCAACTAGAGAACTTTCAACGTTAGATAATTCATCTCGTATTGCATTTACATGACTAATAAGAAATGCTATTTCCTTATTTATATCTTTCTTTGTTTCCTCTTTAACTTTCGATATATCAACCTTCAAATCTTCTATCAATTTTTCAGTAACTCCATAAACTCTTGATATATGATTTGCTAATTTCATTTCTATATTCCCTTTTAATTCATCAGTTAATTTCACAACATCATTTTTTAAATTTTGAACTGAATCATCAACATATTTTTTATTTACAGTATCCATTGTATTAAATGGATGATTAACATTTACTAATTTTTTAAATTGAAGATCATAATCTCCATCCTCAGTTAATTTGAATCCAACAGCAGGAAGACCTTTATATTGCAATTTATTTGAGGATTGGGCAAGATTGCTACGTCCAAACTTATCAATAGACATTTTGCAAGTGTATGTATATTAATGTAATATTTCAATTATACCAGCTTCTCTAAGCTCTTCAAGAATAGAATTGATTTCATTTTGATGATTATTATTCCCCGCAAGTTGTGATGCATGTATAATTCTCAATCTATCAATTAACTCATTCGGATCATTCCAATAGACATATTGTTTTGGGACCTCAGAATATGACATTAATGATGCCCCCTTTTTAGTTTTATTTCTAGTATTATATTCATGTTCATAAAGCTTTCGAATAATATTTTTATATTTATAACCTTTATTTCCTTTAATTTGCTCTAGAGAGTCATATTGTTTTCTATGAGCATTTGTTGCTTCTAGAATTTTCTTATATGTTTTCAAATCACCCTCTGTATAAATAGAATCATCAGGTTTCTTCTTAAATATAAGCTCACGTAATCCATCGGTTGTTTTAAACACATCATTACCAATAATTATGTTATGATTTTGTTCATCAATTCGAAAAGTGGATGTTCCTAGTTTACTTGTGTTTGTTTTTAAATCAAAATAAGGTCCATAACTTTTATCAAGTTCTGACTTGTTGTAACCATATGATTTTGATGGTGTTAGTGTATAATCTTCCCCTAATGACAGCGGTTTAAAATCTAACGATGACTCATCATTGAGGAATGTTCTATTCTTATCAGTTTGCGGTTTCAACTTAGGTGTAGATGTTTTTTTTAAATTGAAAGATGACTCATCATTTAAAAATGTCTTATCATTATTGACATCTGGAGAAATATTAGACTTTTGGTATTTCACAACATTAGTTAATTCTTTGATTGGATTAATAATAGGTTCATAAGATTTCTTTAAAGTTTCTTCTTCCAAAATTCGACCTGTTTTCAATGCATGATATTTTCTTTTAAGGTTTTTTTTAACTTTAATCAGTTCTTCCATTAATTTCATATCCATGTTGTTGTTGTTGATGTTGCTAACTGAACTGGTGTCAGGTGCTAACTGAACTGGTATCGGATCGGTTGCTGTTGTTAACTGAACTGGCATCGGATCGGCTGCTAACTGAAGTGGTATTAATTAAATTAATCATTTATGTTTTAGCAAATTCTTCAAAATTCTTTCTATAACGACCATTGTTTAAAACGCTATCCTTATCGATTACCATAAATCCATAATCATTCTTCCAACAATGTGAACACAAATTTTTAAATTGATTAAAATTCATATCAGAATTCACATGATCATTGTAAATATGTTTTAAATTCAAATCGTCTTGTTTGAATGCGATTATGAAATTTGCATTATCTCGCACCAAATGCTTAGGAATACGAGTGTAACTTTGACATAAATAGAAGCTGTCAACATGGTTATGGCGACCCATACAAAAATATGCTCTTATGTTATCTTGTTTATCACAAGCAACATCATCAAATATAAATATTGAATTTTTTTGAGCTTCTGATGGAGCAATTATTTCGGAATTATTTGGAAATTCATTGTATCCCATGCCTTTAACAAAATTAATAGCTTTTTTCAAATATTGATATTTTGGTTGATGTAATGATTTGGAGTAAATGTAAATGTTTTCAAATTTAAGACCTTTAGAGTCTAAAAGCATGCTTAGCATAACATTAGTTTTTCCGCAATTTGATGGTCCAACAATCAAACCTCGAATACTGTCAGGTAATAATGAGCCATGTTTTCTTTTCTTTTTTAAGCTGCCTTGATCAAAATTTTTTACTTTAATCGGTTCATGTACCTTAACGAACTTCATTTAACCAACTGATTAAAACCTATATTAATTTAAGTTTATATAAAGAAACAGACAGTCAGTTTATATCGATAGTTCATCGAAGACATAAATATGATTGATCATAATAAAAAATTAATCAGTCGGAAAAAGGTGTTTAAAGGGAGAGGAGGAGTAATCAATACACTGATAAATAAACTACCATTTGAAGCACATTTACCAGGATATAACTATTGTGGGCCTGGAACTAAACTTCAAAAAAGATTATATCGAGGTGATAAAGGTATCAATCAATTGGATGAAGCTTGTCGTGAACACGATATTGCATATTTACAAAATCGTGATACAAACCAGCGTCATAAAGCAGATAAAATATTAGCTGAAAAGGCCTGGGAAAGAGTAAAAGCAAAAGATTCGAGTATAGGAGAAAGAGCTAACGCAGTTCTAGTTTCTGGTGCAATGAAAGCTAAAGTTAAACTTGGAATGGGCTGCTCAGCTAAAACAAAAACGAAACGAAAATTACTAAAAAATATTATACAAGAGGCTAAAGTAGCAGTTAAGGGAAGCAAACCAACAAGTCAAAAAGATACAATTAAAATTGCTTTAAAAGCAGAAATAAATGTTACTAAAAAGCGAAAAGAAATAAAGCTACCAAGAGTTCTGCCAGTACCTAAAGTAGGAGGAATTTTACCTTTAATACCAATATTAGCAGGCCTCTCAGCTGTTGGAGCTCTCTCAGGAGGGGCTGCTGGTATACCTAAAGCTGTTAATGATGCTAAAAGTGCTAAGAAGCAATTAAATGAAAGTGAACGTCATAATGAAACAATGGAGGCTATTGCTTTAAGAGGAAAAGGGCTATATTTAAAACCTTATAAGAAAGGACTTGGATTATATTTGAAACCAAAAAACCGTTAAATATGCTACCCAAAAGAGCTCTTACCAACATTGATTTAAATAATTTTGGAACTAAATATCTAAAACATTTTCGCGGCGTTTTCATGAAAGATGATTTACCTAAAAGCAAACCTTGGAAACGTGAATGTGGAATTATAAATTTAGATAATTCTATTGGACTCGGTACTCATTGGGTAGCATATTATAAGAATGATAATAAAATACTTTATTTTGATAGTTTTGGAAATTTACAACCACCAACTGAAGTTGTGAAATATTTAGGAGATAAGTTGTCATATTACATATTACAAGTTGTCATAATACATATCAGAAATTTAATACATACAATTGCGGTCATTTATGTTTAGAATTCTTATCTTGTAAACAAAAAAATGAATAAAGCATAAAAAATAAAAAAGTTTTTTTCATTCTAAAATTATAGTAAAACTGACCTTGGAAATTTACAAACATCAACTGAAGTTGTCATATTTGTGAGTCATTCTTATCAAATTCTAATTTTGAATAAAGATAAAAAGTTTTCTGAAATTATATAGTAAAACTGACCTACATTAATAACAATTTTAGAATCTAGAATAATGAATGTTTTGCCGTCGGTAAAATGGATTTAATATTATAAGAGATGTAGATTTCAAATGTCATCATTAATAAAGTGCACGTCATGTCATTAACACTAACCCTAAGTGGTAACTCATCTAATTTAATAACTGAGTATTTCCCTCCTATAGAATTGCAGCATAAAGAGTATGTATGTGGTCTAGTAGATTTTCAAACATACAATTCAATACCGAATATAGATGAAGAAAATAATAAATTTATTATTGGCGGTAATATCATCACTATTCCAACTGGTTCCTATGAAATTGAAGATATTGAGGAGTTTCTTAGAAAGAAGTTGGATATTTCAAATACTAAGACTGAAAAGAACAAACTTCACATAAAAGCTAATAATAATACATTAAAATGTGAAGTTTTTTCTGATAAAGAGATCAATTTTACTCGAAGTGGTACAATTGGAGGAATATTAGGTTTTAGTGAAAGAAATTTAAAACCTAACATTTGGCATGAATCAGATTTGTTTGTAGATATTAACAAAATTAATATTATACGTGTAGAGTGCAATATTGTTTACGGATCATATATTAATGGAATAGAAGCTCATACTTTACATGAATTCTCCATTGGAGTGAGCCCTGGCTATAAAATAATTGAAGTTCCTCAAAATGTCATCTATTTACCAGTGAACGTCAAAAGAATAAGTTCACTAACACTTAGATTGCTCGATCAGAACAGCAATTTAATTAATTTTAGAGGTGAGGTGAAACTATAACAGCTAGATTACATTTAAAACCTGTAGGAGAATGATAGTATATAACGATAAATATTCAATAAATGCAACTCCTCAGTTCATTCTTAATAAACCGTTGGAACAACAAGGCTGTCAAAGATTATATTCTATAACGTTAGAAAATCAACAATATTTGAAATCAGTTGAACATATATTAAACATAAAAATAAATAATTAAGATGATTAATTTATTTCAAAGTCCTACTTTTGATGAAAGCATCACAAATGCACAATGGCACACATATTCACCGTTTTTAAATTCATTTAATAAAAGTGATATAATTCGTATTCAAATCCAGAATCAGAATTTAAATATATTACCATCAACAAGTTTACTCTACATAGAAGGAACGGTTTCCAAAAGTGATGGAATAAAAACAGACAACACAAAATTAGTGAACAATGCTATGGCGTTTCTTTTCGATGAAATACGCTATGAATTGAATGGAAAGGAAATCGACCATAATAGAAATGTTAGTATAACATCATGTTTAAAAAATTACATTTCATTAAATGAAAATGAGAGTAGAGCATTAATTAACGCAAGTTGGTCTCCTCGAGCAGCTATTGAACAGAATGGTTTGTTTTTTAATTATTGTATTCCGTTGAGAAGACTTTTGGGATTCGCTGAAGACTATAAGAATATAATTCCGAACGCAAAACATGAATTAATTTTAACTCGCTCTCGATCCGATGATAATTCTCTAATTAGTAGTGTTACAAACGAAAAACCAAAAATTCAGCTGCAAAAAGTGCAATGGAGAATACAACATATAACTTTAAACGACATTCCAAAGTTTAATTTATATAAAGAAATTGAGAATGATGCGACAATGAAATTAACCTTTAGAAATTGGGATCTTTATGAGTATCCCACATTACCTTCGAATACTGATCATCATATTTGGAATGTAAAAACAACATCACAAATTGAAAAACCCCGTTTCATTATATTTGCTTTACAAACAGATCGACAAAACCAGTTATTAAAAGATCCTACAAAATTCGATCACTGTAATGTTACCGATTTAAGAGTATATTTAAATTCTGAAGCCTATCCATATGAAAATATGAATTTAATGTTTGATAGAAATCGTTATGCTATCGCATATGATGCATACACAAGTTTTCGCAGTAATTATTATAATCATTCAGTTTTGGAACCATTAATTTCATGGGGGGACTTTAAAGCAAATACTACAATTTTAGTAATTGATACTCGTTATCAAAGTGAGAATCTAAAAGCTGGGTCAGTTGATGTTAGAATTGAATTGAATACTTCAACAAAAATTCCAGAAAATACAACAGCTTATTGTCTAATGCTGCATGATCGATTAGTTGAATTTAGACCGTTGACTGGAGAAGTTAATAAAATAATATAAAAAAAAAATAAGTTCCATGTTCATTACTAATAAAACAACAACAATACCAATTTTGGAATCGTGTTGTGTATTTGATATACCACCTTTTATTGCGGGGATATTTTTTATAATTACCTTACATTGTTTATGTTATTTTTTTTATATGCTATACAAACGATTAAATAATAATAATGGAATACATAATAATTGATATGCAAGGATTCAGAGATAATAACAACAAATTCATTTTGAAAGAAATTGCTTTGCTTACATCAAATGATGAAATTCAACATTTTATAATAAAACAGCCATATAGTTATCATATTCTGAATTTGAAAACAAAATATACAAATAATTGGCTAACTAAAAATCATCATGGATTTCGATGGTCTGACGGTACAACTCATTTTTGTGATGTAATCAACTTTTTAAAAATATTCATAAATAGTAATGTCCGTATATATGTTAAGGGAGAAGAAAAAAGATTTTGGATTAAAAATATTTTAAAATGGCATAATGTGATTGATTTAGACGAACATGATTCTACAAGCTTAAAAATATTGAAAGATCAACATTTGGAGAATTTTAAACGATGTTCGTTTCAACATGTGAAATTTCGTTCGCATCAAAATGTTTATATATTGAAATTATTGCTTAACAAAGAGAGAAAAAAATATGCTGATTGAATCAAAATTTTATTATTTAAAGGAATAGAACCTTTAACTTAAAAATCAATTCTTTTCTAAAACTTAATAAGTATGTACATTATTAATTGAAGCTTTTTTATTATGGATAAGAAAGAAGATGAAAAACCTGGATTTGTAGGACAAATAAAAAGGGAAATTAATTACACAATTTTCAAATTGAGGCTACCATCATCATCAGATGAAAAAAACAAAAACCAACAAAAAAAATAATTTTGAATATTCAACTAAAAATGCTGAAAACTGAAATAATATTTTTTAATATTTTAAAAAAAGTGAAATAAAACATAATAATAATTATAAAAAAGTATTTATTTTAGTTATCTTTTTTTTAATTTTTTATTATTCCATTTTAAATTTTAATACATATGCATTATTTTTGTTAGAAACTATTTGAAATTTATGGAAAATTTCTTTTCTTTCAATTTTTTTATTAATCTGTTTATTTTAAATTTTGTGCCATATGAGGAACGTTGTGAAATTCTACCATCATCATCATCATTAGAAGTTTAACAAAAAAATTAATTACACAATATTTAAAATGAGAGTTAACTCTCAATTCGATTCATCAACATGAAATAAAATTTGTAATAAATATTAATATAATATATGAATAAAACTAAAACTCTTCTTTAATTTTCTTTTGTTTAAGCAACCCATTCCAAGTTTAACTTAATTGTTTGAAAAAGTTGGAATAAAGTTTGTGTTGAAATGCTATAATCTGAGTACCTGAAAAAACAAAGTAAACTCTTAACTCTATACATATCTAGGAAAAGGGATCTGAAATAAGTTTTAATAAAAACACAATAATTTTCAATATATAAATTTTTTTAATGCTTAGATAATATAAAAATTTATTAAAGTAACAATTTTTTTTATTCATCATTTGATTCACTGTCCATTTTAATTTCATCTGGATCTTCATCTTCATCTTCACTACTATCATCTTCCTTCTTTGGCATAAATTTTATTTTAAATGATTTGTCTGATTCCCCTTCGTTGACAACTCCAAATAATCCGTTGGAAAGTTTTCTCATTTCCCTTTCAGTTAATTTAGTGAAACGAAGAGGCAAAAAAATTTTAAATTTCTTCGTTTGAAGAATAATTCTGTCACCAAATTTCGTTTTTATTTTTGAAGCGAGACAATTTTATATATTTTGTTTACCTTCATATCACCCACTTTTATTGTTTGCAATGTTGAAATTTTGAAACATTTATTTAATTGTCTTGTGAAATTATCCATTATTAAAAAATTGTTTTTTTAGACTTTTTATTTATTAATTTTAATAGAACTTATTTGTTCAAAATCTAGTTTTAAACTAATGATTTTCTTATTAAAATATTAGATATTGAGGGTTTCTTATTCAAAACTTTTGATTGTTAAGTGAAATTTACAGTTTTGTAGTACCCATATTTGGTATACTTCTAAATTTTAGGATGTATGCGGTTTTGTAGTACTCAAAAATTATTTATATTACTTATTAATTAAAAAATGCTAATGAGCGATGATTAATATGAATTTTATCACTTGGATACAAACAAATCTTAAATTATTAAGGGATGTATGTGGTTTTATAGTGCCTAAATTTTGTTTTGGATACAATCCAATAAAAAATCTAAAATTTAAAATTAATATATGTCGAATTTTGTGTTAATATTCATACTTTGTATTTTTGCGATATAGGTTCTTAAAATTTTTTTCTATAATAAATTAAAATAAAAAAAAAAATGTGCATAATAATAGTATTGGAAGCTGATTCAACAACAGGTGCACCCTTAGTTGAAGAATCTATAAATGAAAATTTGGATATTCAATGTTCAATAATAACTTCAACAGTGGAAGATTCAGTCATGGCATCAACACACATGTCTTCAATTTCATTGTCACCACCATAAAGGCAATCAGAAGAAGAAGAGGGAGAACATGAAGAAATATTTTTTATTGATAATCAGGAGGGGGATCCATACTATCTAGAATGGCTCAATGCACATTTTAATTAGGTTTTTTATTTTAATATAATTGATGTATTTTATAAAATTCATTTTTATAATGACCATAAAATGTTTTGAAATTAAATGAAAACATAATTTTTTTTCATAATAATATATTACTTTTTAATTATAAATTTTACACAATTCAATTCAATTAATTAAAGTTAGATAATTTTTATTTTATGTATACTTTATAATTTTTATAAAATTTTTAATTAAAACTAAATACAATATGATTAAATGTAAGATCTTTTGAAATATTTTATTTTACTCTCTTATAGAATAATGACCCCACGGTAATGTTTTATATTCACCACATAATATATATCGCTTATCATCATGTGGACTTAAGGCAAGTTTGCTTTGAGTTATACTGTGCACATTATGTTGTTTTGATTTTATTAAATTTTGTTCAACTACTTTATTAATATTTTCATTTAAACAATTTAAAAAATCATCAAAACAAATTTCATGTTTTACAATTCCTCTTTTAACGCCTTTAATTTTTTTTATTTTTTCATCATTTTCAATTTTTATTGCGTACATCTTTGCCCTTAATCCCACAAAATGTGACATTATGCTACCATTCAATTCATCTTTCATTAAACCTACTATTTTTTTATTTACTAGAGGTATTTCCCATCTATTATCAATTGCATAATCACTAGTATCAAAACGTGATTCACAATCCTTTTTTATAAGTTCATAAACATTAGTATTTGAAATTTCGTATAATAAGCTATCAGTATCCATGTAAAGAACAGAACAATTATCACCAAATTTGGGTTTCATATAATCGTAATGATATTCATATAGTAATGTTTTTGATAGTTCTAATACTGTAAATCCTATGTAAATAGGTTTACAAAAAAAGACCTCAGATTTGAATAGCTCTATAGCTACAAGATTTTCATTAAATATGGTTCTATTTTTAAAAAATGGTGATGCTATATATGATTTAGCACCATATCTCCCTTCCCACTTGGAAACTAATTTAACGTTACAATATTTTCTAACATTTTCCATAGTTTTACCATAACAAGCATTGTTAAGTGTTTTATATTGATTTTTTTGCAAATCATTAATCGACTGACTTCTGAGTTTAGTATTTAAATCTATATATGATTTAAGCCATGGAGATTGATCAAACATCAAAATTTTATGAATTTTTATCAATTTCAAGCCATTTTTAAGAGCTTGTTGTAAGTTTCTGTAGTGAATAACATATCTTTTTTTATCACATAATATTGCAAGCAATTTTTTTTGTTTGGAATTTGGTGGATATGTATTTTCAGCACAAAACGGAATGTCTGAATGTAAATCATGTAAATCTTGAATATATTCTAAGTCTACTTCAAAAATATACCCCTTTTGTGACTCATTAGAAATTGAATGAATCATTTCAATGTTAAAATTATTAACATCTTCAATCCATTGAAAATTTCCTCTGGGCAGATGTTGACACATCGCCCACCCGTATTGGTTATTAATGTCCCAATACATCAAATATTTCTCAGGACGTTTAGAATCATAATTCTCTAAATATTTGTTGTTAGCTTCTGAATTTCGTTTACAACATTGTGACAAACCACCTCGTGTTCCTCTTTCTATGAACATTATTATATCTATATCCATCAATAGCTCTAACTCTACTCCAGTGTATAGCAACATCGCATCCCACGTATAGCCAGGAAGGGTATAATAATGAGCAGGGTCTAACTTGTGTGTTTTCATCGAGTTCTGACGAAATTGTTCGAATACATCTGCTAATAATAAGATGTCTGTTTTCATATATATAGCTGAGTATTCACACAAATTTTTTATATGTAACTCTTTCCAAACTTTTTGAGCGTGACAATAATTTTCATCACTGATAGACTCTTTATTCAATTTGTTGTAGAAATATTCTTTTTCAGGCAATTTTTCTTCATTAAACTTTTCGAAATCTTTCATATAGTCATATGGGTTTCCTAACCTTTCTTTTAAGTAAATTAATTTGATGTTCATTGAAAGTTTTGAATTCGGATTCCAAATGTGGATATTCAGTTAACAAAGATGCCAATGAATCTAGACTAGTTGGTAAGAATCTAAAAGAGTCTATGAACCTAAATTTAACTCTACTATTTTGAATATTTTTTGTAAATGATATATATTTTTCTTTATTAATCGGAAGTACTCTTATTGATCCCTCACCAATTTTATGAATTTCTTTAATTAAAAAATGTGCATCATATGCACTAAGATTGTGAAAAATAATTGGAATTGTTAAATCATCTTTTAAATTCAAATTGCAGCTGTTGTGGGCTGCTCCACGAAATTTGCCACTAAAATGACAATGATCTCTAACTTTATAATCGGTTTCCGAAAATGGTTTTTTACAAATGTAACAATCACTAACAAATTTAAAATTTTGCTCTTCTTCTCTACTCATTGCAATGGGCGCGATTTCAGATAATTCATCGTCAATGGTACTTTGTAAAACTGAAAGTTGATTCATAAACCAATCTATACAATCTCTACCATGATGTGAAATATATTTATTAGAATTTGGTTTGACTGAACAAGTTAAATAATATCCGATAGAACATGGGATATGTTTTTGAAATATATTTCCCTCATCAATTTCTTTTAAAATGCATTCTATGTCAGCATATATTACATATGGGGTCACTAAAGTATTTTTATAATTCTTAAATTTAAGTATATTATTATCTAATTTGGGTAATCTAATCTTACAATTATTTTGGTTGATACAATCTTCCATGTGTGCTTCCAATTTTCCTTCACTGTAAAAATAATGGCAACATCTATCACAAAAATATAACTGACCCTTATGTGAAGTTAAGTTTGATTGAAAAAGTCGTGATTTACTTTTTATCCATACAAAATGTTGATTTATTACATAATTATTATCATCCTCTGCACGCTCTTCAAGCAACAATAAATTAATATGTTTTTTATCTACAAGAAAAATTTTAAAAATTAATTAAATGAATACAAAAAATATTTACAATAAATTATATACCTTTCTCTACGTTTTTTGATAATTTAAGTGGAACGACTTCTTTTTTATTTACTGCTTCATTATAATGTTCTATGAATATGTTTATAGATACATTATTATTTTGTTCAAATTTAGTTATATTTTTAAGCTTCATAGGAAAATCTATTCCATCCAAATCCAGAACATCTTGATAGTCAGGATAACTTGATACTCTATCTGAATGAGTGTCAGGTGGATGTAGTGCTGATACAACAGCCCAAGCAAAACATGCTACATCATTGTTTTTCACGTTGATTACAGCCCTTTTCCTAACAATATGTGATGGTGTGCGAATATAGGAACTGCCTAAAATTGGCTCATATTTATTAATATTAACTGTTAAATTTATAATACAAGAAAGAGCCCAACCACTGTCTCTCTCTTGAAACTCTTCAATTTTTCGTAACAATGGTTCAACTATCGCATCATTTAAAATTTCATCTAAATTATTATCTTTGTAAATCTCAACATTCTTTGTATTGAAATTTTTCAAATCAAATATTTCATCATTACCACCAACAAATTTCTTAAATTGCCCACAAAACACTGTGTTAAGTTTAATACTCATATGTTCTTTTAAAATCTGGCCCAATTGTGCCATTATTAGAATTTTACATTCCTCTAGGAAACTTTTCGGTTCTATATAATCAATGTTGGTAATAACTCCAGAACGTATTCTTTTCAAAAAAGCTGAATTCGGTAAATCTTCCCAAATAATTTGTTTTCTATTTAATGAAATGTTATTATTTTCTAGTCCACTTCCTGTGAATGATGGTTGAAAAGATCGATGAATCTGTCTGAATGATTTCAATTTGCTTATTGCCGATAAGTAGGATTGTTTTTCACCAACATTTATTATATCAAATAATGATGAAAAAAGATATTCTAAATTATCAATATCTTTTTCCAATTCTTCAATATTCTCATTTATTTGATTATTGTTATTTTGTCCATTAAGCTTGTTATGATGTTTTTGAATTAAATTTGGAATGGAAAGAATTTCTTCACCGATAACATTTAAATTTTCCATTTTTACACTTTAATTAAAAAATTTCACTATAAAAATTTTTTTATTTTTGTTTTTTTTTTTGTAGAGAGATCTCTGCTTTATGAATCTTATGCTTTTTATTATTGAAATTCACTATTTTAATTTTTTCATTTGAATTAAATTTTGAATATTTAAATAAAAAAGTTGTGGTTATTTAATCTTCATTACATAAAAATTTTAAAAAAGATAACAGCCGACAGATGGTGGGACGGACGGACAAATTTTAACTTTACACTACAATTCCGCTTACGCGTTAATTTTTTCCTAGAATTGATTCATAATTATTTCATATAAGAACATTTCTAATTGATAAGAACATTTAAAATTAAAAACCGCAAGTTTTAATTTTTTCAATTTTTAAAATTGCACAATTTCATAGATACTTACAACATTTTTTTTCTTAATATTCACACAAACATGTATTCTCACCCATTTAAAAATATAAAACAAGAAAAACAGCAAAACAAAAATTTTAAATTTTAAATTTTATTCTCTTATCACAAAACCGCAAACATTTATTTCTACTATAGGATACTTTAACAATTTCATAAAACTATCCAAGGTCGCTGATACATGTTTCTAATAACAACTTCGGTAGGTATACTTCTACACTTGAGCTTCACATCGCTATCTCCCTCGCTCTGATGGGCGATTTCGCCATAAAGAAATGAGAAATTTTTTGTGTGAGAGTGAAGGTGATGGAAGATATGGATTTGTATACGGAATTTCATCTGACTATAATGGTGATAGAACGAGATATGTATATTGTGAACGAACTTCAACTGCAACTTCCAAAGTTTCCATATATCTCATCACCACCTCTACATCCATATCATAAAACCTAAATCGAATTTCATAATACCCATCCAACTATTACATTAATTCTTATCTATAACTCTTATCTATGATGTCATACTAATTCTTATCTCTGACGTCATTTCCTGGTCTAGGACCCGCATAGCTATACTACTTGTATGTATTGGCAGTCTAGTAGTACATGTTGTATAGTTAGGGGTTCGTTACATTGTCTACATGTCGGTCTAGGGGTATTGTCCAAGAGATACCGATGGGTTGCTTTTGTGCAACCCAATCGGATCCTTGTGAGTTTTACCCCAAGTTGTCTTATTTTTGTTTTAGTTATGTTGTTGTTGGTTACGTTTGATGTATGTACTCGTCTAAAAGATGATGATAGTTCCCATGCTTCTTGTCTCCTTTCTCTGTTAAAATTTTGTATGTCTAGTTTTGCCTGTCCGTAAGTTAGTGGTGTAATTGTTAATAAAGGTCTTCTAGTTGCTAATTTGGCTTCTTTATCTGCTAGTTCATTTCCCGCTATCCCTGCGTGTCCTGGTACCCATATTAATTTAATTTTCCCTCTATTTCTTATTATAGTGTCCCTTATCGTATTTATTATATGTTCAGTGTTGTCAATGTTTTGTATGGCTCGTATTGTGCTTAAACTGTCCGTGTAAATTAGTGTTTGTTTGTTTTGTTTGTCTGCTAATTGTATTGACATGTAAAGTGCCGACAGCTCGGCCGTGTATATGGTGCAGGCATTGTCCATATGTGTCGTTATCAGTGTTTTCTGTTTTGTTATTATGGCAATGCCTACTCCATTTTCGTCCTTTGAGGCGTCGGTGTATATGTGTATTGCGTTTGGATGTTGTTGTTTAATTTGTTTGTGTAGTTGTCCGTATTGTTCGTTTGTTGTATTGTCTTTAGGGTGGTTTGCTAGGTCGTCTATTATGTTTTGTTTCCATTTTTTCCATGTGGGTTCTGTATTTGATTTTTTTATATTGTTTGTAAATTTAATTCCTATTTCTAGTGTTATTTCTATTGCTTTATTTATGGCTGGGTTATTGTAGATTTGTGTTTGTTCGTGTATTGTGTGTTTTGTTATATTGTGAAGTGGATGTTTGGGGTTGTAATATGCTTTGCAAACCACCTTAGATGTCAGTATGTTGCGCCGTTCTTTTACAGTTGGAAAGTCAGCTTCTGTTAATAGTCCGTCAATTCGAGTTTGTCTTAGAGCTCCAAGTGCAATTCTTGCTGACTGGTTTAACGCTTTTTGGAGCTTGTCTAAGTTTGTTTTTGTCGAATGTCCGTAAATGGTTAGTGCATAGTCGAGTTTTCCGTATTGTATTGTCTTGGCAATTTTTGCTGCAACATCAATGGGGGTCCTGTGTTGTTTCTGCAAATGTATTTTAATAAATTGTTAGATTGGTTTATTTTGGCTATTGTTTTTTGTGTGTGTAAGTTAAATTTGTTGTTTTTGGTGAAGTGTAAACCTAGTATTTTAATTTCTGTTTTGTATTGTAAGATTGTTTGGTCTATTGTTATGCTTCTTTCCCCACATTTCCGTTTGCAGTATTGCCTCTGTCTTGTCTGTGGAGATTTTACCTCCGTTTTGTGTTGTCCAGTTCTGTATTCTGTTGTTGGCGTCTCTTAGTATGTTTTGTCTGTTCTGTTGTTGTCCTTCTGTTATTAATAGTATATTGTCTGCGTATATTAGGTGCTTAAGTTGATGTATTTTGTTTAGTTCTTTGCTCAGTCCGTATATGTAAGTGTTAAATAGTTGTGTTGAAAGTGGAGATCCTTGTGGTATTCCGGTGTTAGTCGTTCTGGTGTTTGAATGTTGTCCGTTTACTTTTATTGTTATTGTTCTGTTTTCTAAATAGTTGTGTATGTATTTTGTTATGTTAGTTCCAGTGTTCCAGTCTATAAGTTGTTTTGTTATAGTGGTCCTCGGTATTTTGTCAAATGCTTTCTCTAGGTCTAGTGATAGTACGTCTATATGTTCTTTGTTTTCTAAAGCCCTCCCTACTTGGTAGTCCAGTTCATGTAGTAGTGTGTTCGTTCCCCTCAGTTTTCTGAAACCATGTATTTCGTCCGTTAATTTTCCCTCTAGGTGCCAGCTAATTCTCTTAGCTACAATCTTTTCCATTACTGAAAGTAGCGAAATAAATCTATACCCCTCTATGTGGATTCTTATCAGGTTTTTTTAAAGGTATAAGCTCTGCCATCTTCCATGCCTGTGGGAGTTGACCCGAGCTGTATACCAAATTATACAGATCCCTCAATCTATCCCTGAATTTGCATGAGGCATGTTTGAGCATGCCATATGAAATACCGTCCTTTCCAGTTGTGGTTCCCTTGGAATTCTTTAGTGCCCATTTTATCTCCTCTTCTGTGATTTTGCAGTCTAGTTCGTCATTTGGAATTATATTGTCCATTCGTAAGTCTCCCTCTGTCATTGAAATATTATTGCTAGGATTAATTCCGTCTGCTTGGTTTGCTGTGTATTTTTCTATGAAATGTTCTGCTATCTGAAGATTGTTGTCCAGTATCGAATCCCCTATTTTAATTGCTATTATTCTCTGTCTTTGTCCTTTTTTTAGAATTCGTCTCGCTCTTTCCCAGGTTTCAGATAAGTCTTGTCCGTCTATGCTATTTACAAAGTTCGTCCAGGTTTGTCTCCGTGAAGTTAGTATTTGTCTGTTTAGTATTGCGTTATTGCGTTTCAAGTTTAAAAGTTTGTCTTGAGTAGGTGTTCTTTTGTACGATCTCCAAATTCTGTCTCGTTCTTTCGTAAGTTTTTGTATTGTTTTATTATACCATGTCGGTTTGTTGTATTTTATGTTGTTGTTGGTCTGTGGTATTGTTAAGTTGGCGGCAGTCCTTAGAGCTTTCGTTAGAGTTCCTGTCTCTTTGTTTATGTTTGATGTTTGTGGTTTGCTGTCCAAGTATTTGTCAAGTACATGTTTAAATTTGTCCCAGTCCGCGTATTCTTCCTTGTATTTAGGTCTTTGCTTATGTTGTTCATTAGTCTGTCCCCTTCTTGTAATTGTCAGTAGTATCGGGTTGTGGTCCCGGGCCTTCGGGTTGTACCCTACCTCCCAGTCAAGCTTATATGCTACGTCAGCATGTGCTATGGTCAAGTCGATTGCAGTCTGTGTACCTTTCGGGCAGTTGTATGTCTGTGCGTTGTCGTTGAGTAGTACTAGTTCGTTGTTGTCTTCTGTCAATTTGTCTATAATTTTCCCTCTTCCTGTTGTTATTCTGTCTCCCCATGTTTGGCTTCTAGCATTAAAGTCCCCGAGTATTATGTATGGTTTTGTTAGTTGACCTAGTATATTGTCCAGTTGCCGTCTATCTAGTTTGGTGTTTGGGTCAATGTATATGTTTATTATAGTTATTTCGTCCGTTAGTCCTGGTAATTGGGTTTTTATGCCAAGTAGTTGCAGTTCTGTCTGTATATTTAGTAAAGTATAGTTAAGTCCTGACCGTACTAGAAATCCAACACCTCCATAACGTTGGTGATGGATAGGTAGTATGCAGTCATAGTTTTTGCATTTATCTTGTGTTTGATGTGGTTTAATGTTGGTTTCCTGTATTGCAAGTATTTGTATATATATTTGTCTGTATTTGTATAGTAGTATGTCAATGTAAGATTTGTTAGTCTGGAATCCTTGTACGTTCCATTGTAATATGAGCGTGGTTTTGTTTAAGTTGTTATTGGTTGAGTTGTTTGAATTGTTATACATGTTGATGATATTGTGTTGTTTATTGTTATGTTTCCGTTGAAGTCTTAAATTTATTTCTTATTATGTTTGGTATTCAAAATTTCGGAGTCCGATTCAGACGAATTTAACTCCGCTGTTGGTATTTTGTTTGTTTTGTTTTTTATTCTTTTTGACGTTCTTATTTCGGAGTCTGATTCTGATGAATCTAGCTCCGTTGTTGGTGTTCTCTGTAAGTTGTTGTTTTGTTGTTTGTTTGCTGTAAGTGTTGTTTTGTTTATCTGTTCCCTTGGTAGGGCTGGAGTTGTTGTTTGTGAATTTGTGTTAATGTTGTGATATTTTATTTTAATTTTTTGAGCTAGTTGTTGCTCGTAATTTTGTTGAGTTGTTTTTTGGTTTGTCTGCTGTGATGTGTTGTTTTGTTGAGCTTGTGTGATTTGCTCTTTTTGTATTTGTATTTGTTGATGTTTTTGTTTTTGTAGTTGGTGCTGTTGTTCCTGTTGTTGTGTTTGTTGTTGATTTTGTTGTTGTTGTTGATTTTTTTGTAGTTCGTAGATTATTGTTTGTAGTTGTTATATTTGTTTTTGTTGCTGGTCTATTGTCTTTTTGAGCAGAGCAGTTTCCGTGGCATTGATGTTTTGGATGTTTCCAGCTTTTTGCGCAAAATTTGTTCTTTCAATAAAACACTATTTACTTTTTTATTAACTTTTGTTTTATTAAATTCTAAGTTCTTTTAGAATTAAAAACCATTCCTTTTCACGTTTGACAATAAACTGAATTTTCTTTTTACAAAATAAAATATATTTTACAAAAAATATATTTTAACAAAATAAAAAAAAAAAAAAAATACTTTCTTTATCTTTTACATAAATTACAAAATTCTTTATATAGATTTTATACTTATCTAAACATAATATTTTTAGTTCATATTGATTGGGAAATCATTCTTAATACATTAATACAAAGAAAACACTTGACAAAAATAATGCAATTGCATTATTTTAATTTATTACGTTAGGTTAAAAAAAAATATGAAAATGAAATACGATATTAGTTAACATTGAAATTGGGACAAGAGTTTATTTTAGTTCAGATATAATTTTAATAATATTTTAATGTTTTGAAATATTATCTGTTAAAATGCTTACAAGCAAAAAAAGATAGAAACGTTTAATTAGTCAAGTGATTATTTAGAACGTTTAAAATATGAAAACGTGAATGTTTGAAATATGAAAACGTTTTAAATTATTCAAGTGGTTTAATTAAAATTTATAGGTTAATAAAATATATAAATTATTGGGAAAGAAAGAAAAAGAAATTATTTAGAAAGACTATTATTGGGAATTTATAATGAGTCTATTAAGTGTTTTATTTTCAGGGTATATAACTCCCCCATCCTTAAGATTGTTGTCCTCCTGGACAATATTTTTAGTTATCATATCTGTTTTCGTAACTATGTGATTTCCTCTTTTTCCAATCAATTTGAAAATTACAAATGTTATTATTATTATTACAAAAATTATAATAGTTATTGTATTAAAATACATAAAAATTTTATTTTTTTCTTTTTCGTATGTTATTTCTTCAATATTTTTGTTATTTTGAATTTGCTTGAGATGCAAATCCTTTATATTTAAAGTATGATTTTCTAAAATTACTTTATAATTAGGTAATACAATATTTTGTACAAATTCTTTTTGTTTGTTATAAAATTTTATGTTATTTATTTCAATAGTACAATTATTAAAGAATATAATATGATTTTTATTCAGAAAATATTCTACATTATTACAAGTATTTATTAATTTCAAGTTATTAGCATTTTTTACTAAAACAATTCCAATTTCTAATTCAACAATTCTTAACTTTGATTCAATATGTTTTGAACATTCTGAATATGATTTATTTAACAAATTTGAAATACATTGTGAAGTTGCTTTTAATTTATGTTTGTATCTTTCTTGGTCTAAATAATAAGATTTGTTATCAAAACTTATAATGTCAGAATTACTTATACTAATTTCTTCGAATTTAGAATTTGGAACTGGAAAGATCTTATATTTAACAGCTTTCTTGTTATTTATTTCTGGAATTTCCAAAATAAAAACTAATTTATTATCGTAAGTAGCTAAAGAACTTTTAAGTTCTTGAATTTTAAAAATATCAATATTATAAAAATCTATTTCTTCAGGTGTAAGTATTGACCTACTCATTATCTGATGTTTGGCAAATACTACATTCTCCTGAATCTTTTTGATTTCATCATTTATTAGATTTATATTAGTTAATATTTGTAAAAATTGAATTTGCATTATTATGTGTTTATTATTAGTTCTTACATCATTTAATAATCTGGTTAAGAGTTGATTATTTTTATTTACATTTTTTTGAATAGTTTTTATATTATCTTGAATATGTTGGTTTATTTTGATTTGATTATTACTATTAGTTATTTCATTATGGTTATTTTGGTCAATTGTTTTTAAATGGTTCTCTAACTCAATTCTGTCGTCTTCGTCCATTGTTCCAAATATCCATTTTAAGAAAGAGCCACCTAAATTTATTAAAGATCTTTTATGTCTAAAAGGAATTAAAGTTTTATATGTATGTTTAACTTTATCGATTTTATTATATAAAGTTTGGGTGTTAATTTCGTCATCTGGCGAGTTGAAAGTTGAATTTATATTTCTTTCAATCATAAGAATTGCATATTCAACTTCACTTAAATCTATTATATGAATAATTTTATTGTAACTATCTATTATTTCAATATCTCCTTGTTGAATTATAGTATATCCGGATTCGGTCTCCAATTTTTCCACATTAATCATTCCTAGACACGGATTGATTAGGATCAATAACATTGTTATTAGAATCGTCTGAAAATTTTTTAAAATTCCTTTTAATACGGAAGGGATGGATATTTTTATTCTTATTATCTAGTAATTTATTATTAATTTTAGTAAATTTTATTTTTTTATATTTAGGCTGTTCTTTATGTCTAACAGCCCCAGGGTTTTCTATAATAAGTTCTTTCATATTTGGAATTTCGAAATTTTTTCTATTTTCATTTAATTTACCTATTACCTTTTCTTTTTTTTTTTTAATTCTTTTAATAGTTTCAAAATCTGTAATTTTCCCATTAATAAAATTTATTGGTTTTACTTCTGTTGTGGAATGAATTGTGTTGTTATAAGCTTCCACGGCTTTAAGAATTTGATTTTCTACTTCTAGTTTGGAATCTATTACATTTAATACTCTAATATGTTCAAGTATGGTGTTATGAACTCTTTCAATGTCTGAATTACCTGTATGGCTTCTTGGAGAGGTGAAGTGAACTTCTATATTTTCAGACCTACAAAAATCTTTAAGATTTAAACTATCAAATTCGTTATCGAAAATAAATTTCTTTGGTTTTCCAAATAAAGAATTTCTAAGTTTCAGAGCTTGAACTATAGTGATACTATTTCTATCATTTAAATTAAATATGGAGAGGTGTTTACTGAACTTGTCTATTGATGTAAGAAATATTTTCTTTTTTAAGTAAAATACATCAGCATGAATGATTTCATTAATTTCGGAAGGAGTTTCCGATTCTTTATATTTATATTGCGTTGGATGCCTGTCATATTTGGCTAGGTTGCAAACATCGCAATTATTAATATATTTATAAATAAAATCTTTTAGTTTCGGAAAATAATATTTGTTTTTGATTTCGTTATAGTTTTCTAAAATACCACGATGGTTTGTTTTTTGATGAATTTCTTTTATAATTTCAATTAAGTCATCTTCAGTTTCAACTTCTTGGGCTAATATGGAACATTTCACAAATTTAATTTTTTTATCATTGCTAAATAATTCGATTAATTTATTTTGTAATATATTAAATTTGTCATAATCTAATTCTGAGTATATTGCCGTTATACCCTTTTTGATTGATCTTCTTAAAAGATCATTTAAATAATTTTCATTTTTTAAATCTTCTTCAGAAATAAAAATTTTTTTATATTTATTGTATTTTGTAATTGTTTCACCAGGTTTCTTTGTTACAAGGTGAATTTGGTTGAAATATTTATTAACGATATTTTCTACAATTGGTATATGGTCGCCCAAATCTTCGACGCCACTATGAATTGTAGCCATATCGCTCTTATTCTCTGTTTTATCATCAGGTTGTAATATATTAATTTCATTTTTTTCTATATTTATTCTGCTTAAAAAGTCTGCCACTTTATTGTCTTTTCCTTTAACATAGTCTACATCAAAGTTGAATTCGTTTAATTTAATTCTCCATCTTTGGAGCTTTGAATTAGGTTCATTTAGTATGTTTAACCAAACTAAAGGTCTATGATCGGTTTTTATGAAGAATCTAACGCCATAAAGATATGGTCTAAAGTATTTAGTAGACCATACTATAGCCAAAAGTTCTTTTTCAATAGTGCTATACCGAATTTCGTGCTCATTAAGTGTTCTACTGGCAAAAGATATTGGGTGGCCATTTTGAGACAAAACAGCTCCAATAGCATACTGGCTAGCATCAGTAGTCAAGGTGAATTTCTTGTCGAAATCAGGATATTTTAATATAGGATCTTTAGTAATGAGCTCTTTGAGTTTTTCGAATGCTTCAATGTATTTCATATTATTTATGTCGATTTTTCGATCTTTTTTTAAAGAAGATGTAAGAGGTTGAGCAATTTTAGCATAATCTTGGATGAGTTTTCGATAGTATCCCGTAATACCAAGAAAACTTTTTATAGCTTTACGAGTTGACGGCAATTTCAAATTTTTTATAATTTTTATTTTAGTAGGGTTTGGTTTAATACCTTCACTAGTTAATAAATGGCCTAGATATTCAGATTCTTTTGAAAAAAATTGGCATTTATCAATTTGGATTTTTAAATTAAATTCTCTTAGTTTTCGAAATATTTTTAAAATAGAATTTTCATGTTCTTGAAGGGAAGTAGAGAATATTAATATATCGTCAAGGTATACGACACAACAAACGTTGATGAATTCTTTTAAGACATGATTCATCATTCGTTGAAATGTTGCTGGAGCATTCTTTAAACCGAATGGCATCCTTACATATTCGTAGTGACCTTGGGGGGTTGAGAAGGCAGTTTTAGCACGATCTTTTTCGTCTACAAGAATTTGGTGGAAACCTTTTGCTAAGTCTAAAGTGCTGAAATATTGGGCTCGACCAAGCTTATCAAATAAGGAATCTATATTGGGAATAGGGAACTTGTCATCTACAGTAATTTCATTTAACTTTCTGTAATCGACCACAATTCTCCATTTCGTTTCACCTGATTGATCCATCTTCTTTGGTACAACCCAAATAGGTGAATTGTAGGGTGAACTACTATTTTTTATGATTCCTTGAGCAAGCATTTCTGTCATTTGTTTTTCGACTTCTTGCTCGTGGACTTTTGGAAATCTATAAATCTTGGAATAAATAGGTCGGCTGTGAGTGGTAATTATTTGATGTTTCACAGTTTCCACATTTGTCAGCGGTTGACCTTCTTGATAAAATAAATCCCTGTTATTGCAAATTATTCTCTTTAAAGAGTCGAATTCCTCCTTATTGAGATGTTCAGTTTTAATATAATCAAAAATATTTTTAGTTTTTAAATTTAGGGAATATAATTCACGAATATTATTTGGATAAGCTTTTTGGAATATTGTTACCTTACCTTTAATTTCAATACTATCATTTTCTAAATTGATTTTTGCTCCTACAACCTTCAAGATATTTTGACCTAGTATTGCGTCAAATTTTTTATTATTAAATTTTAAGACCTTCCATGTCATCGTAGCGTCGTGGTTAAATATATCAGGGACATCAGTTATTATTTCCTGGGTAATTTGATTTTTTCCAAATAGAGTAAAAATTTCTAAGGGTTTTTTTAATTTGATTCTTTTTATTTCGGGAAATAAAGTATTTTTTATAATGGATAATGTAGATCCAGTGTCAATTAAACAATTAAATTTTTTATTATTAATTACCACTTCAATTATTGGTAATGAGGTTTCTGAGGCTCTGACCGAAAATTTTGTTCGACATTATTTACATCGACATCCATTGGTTCAGTGGATCGATTATTATGGTTATTACTAGATGAAGCAGAATTTTGATATCTATTTCTGCTTCCAAAATATTGATGATTGGAATTCCTACTAAAATTTCCACTATTAGAATTGTTATTTGTATTCGAAAAATTTCTATGGTTGTTATTAGAAACCCGATTATTGTTGTTATTAGTATTTCTTGAATTATTATAAGTATTATTATTGTTATTATTGAAATTATTAAAACCACGATTAAAAGTATTATTATTATGATAATTATTATTTTTAGAATTAAAATTTGAGTTTATTCTATAATTATTACTTTTATTCATATTACTATTAATTTTATTATTATCATTGGAAATACCAGTTTGAACTAATTCGAAATAAGCCTCTTCGAGAGAGTTAACATTTTTTATTCTTAGATACATTGAATCAGTCCTAGGTAATTTATTTAAAATTTTTTCTAAAATACTACTTTCGTTATTAACAGTATTAAACTCTAAAGGAGAACTATCGTCTAATTGAAACTTATAATTTAATTGATCTAATATTAGAGATAAATCATTATAATATTGACTTACATTGATAAAACGAACTGAATCAGCTTTTTCCTTTAATTTTAGATACGATTCTTGTACTCCGAATGATTTCTTAAGTTGTGTTTTGATGTCGTTCCACGTTGCATTTTGGAGTCGCCTTATTGACACAGCTGCTGGTCCTTGTATCTTTGTGATTAGTATGTTGTTTAAATATGCTTTAAGATCGTTATCCGTAGTTAAACCCGTGATAATCTCAACTTCCTTGATGAAATGAGTTAATTCAGAGGTATTATCGCCTCTGAAAGTGGGAACGGCTCTCGCTTCCATTATTAAATCTTTTGCTGTTATTGGTGAATTCATTTTATTAAATTTTAGTTGGATTTCTGCTAAGTTCTCTTAAGTTTCTTCCTTTATAGCAGGGAGTTTGGTTGTTCTTCGTGTAGGGTATGGTTTATATTTCGTTAATAGATTACCCTTTACTTCTTAGAAGAAGATTAGTAGTTTTATATAAATTAGTGTTATATATATAAATTTATTTCACCATATAAAATTATTTTATTAAATTTATTAACACTTTGATTTTATATAATGTTCTACTAATTGGGCAATCCTACCGACTGCGCCAAATTTGTTCTTTCAATAAAACACTATTTACTTTTTTATTAACTTTTGTTTTATTAAATTCTAAGTTCTTTTAGAATTAAAAACCATTCCTTTTCACGTTTGACAATAAACTGAATTTTCTTTTTACAAAATAAAATATATTTTACAAAAAATATATTTTAACAAAATAAAAAAAAAAAAAAAATACTTTCTTTATCTTTTACATAAATTACAAAATTCTTTATATAGATTTTATACTTATCTAAACATAATATTTTTAGTTCATATTGATTGGGAAATCATTCTTAATACATTAATACAAAGAAAACACTTGACAAAAATAATGCAATTGCATTATTTTAATTTATTACGTTAGGTTAAAAAAAAATATGAAAATGAAATACGATATTAGTTAACATTGAAATTGGGACAAGAGTTTATTTTAGTTCAGATATAATTTTAATAATATTTTAATGTTTTGAAATATTATCTGTTAAAATGCTTACAAGCAAAAAAAGATAAAAACGTTTAATTAGTCAAGTGATTATTTAGAACGTTTAAAATATGAAAACGTGAATGTTTGAAATATGAAAACGTTTTAAATTATTCAAGTGGTTTAATTAAAATTTATAGGTTAATAAAATATATAAATTATTGGGAAAGAAAGAAAAAGAAATTATTTAGAAAGACTATTATTGGGAATTTATAATGAGTCTATTAAGTGTTTTATTTTCAGGGTATATAACTCGCGTATGTTTCCTTAGTTTCATTTTTCCTGTTGTTATTGAGATTGTACATTTTTCTGTACAATGTCCAGGCCTCTTTTCTCGTTGTTCTTTTTTCAGTTTGAATAGATAGCACCTGTTTGTGCATTAAATAGCTCCCACAGTCTCTGTCTGTTGTTGGGTGATTGTGAGGGAAGCCCTCTTTCTTGCAGTTTCTGCAGCATGATGTTGTGCAGTTTCTTTCGTGTTCTGCTATATCATCTTCAACTACACCGCTGCACTTGCGGCAATTTTGCGTAATAGATCTGCAATATTTCTGCTTGTGACCAATTTCTTGGCATCTAATGCAGCGGGTTGGAAGCGGGTAAAGTTTTTTCACTTCCACCACTAAGAAGCCAATCTTTACCTCTTTCGGTGGTTCCCCTTGCTCGAATGTAATAGAAATTTGGCCGTTGTATTGGCTGCTGGAAAGATTGCTTTCCGTTCTTCTTTTATGTCTGTATATGTGTTTAATATTCTTGTTGTCTTTCATTAGATTATCTAGGAGCTCTTCATCAGGTACTGATGACAGTTCCCTACAAAAAACCATTCCTTTGGATTCATTTAAAGTGTTTAATTCTTTTATCTCAACTTCGATGTCTCCAAGTTTTTTTGTATTCTGAAATTTTTTAGCTATGTCATTTGAAGGTACTTCCAGTATGATGTCACCTTTCCTGTTAAAGTCAGCTTTGAAAAAAGCTGATATAGTTTTCAAAAGTTTATTTATTAACCCATTAACAACGGGTACGAGAACCCGTTGTCAGAATTTAATAATTTTTTAACAGTGGTATATTTTTAGTTCCAGATACTCAAATTTAAAATTTCGTGGGGCTGTAGTTCCTATATTCTGAGATCTAGCCTGTACTTTATATAGTACAACCGTTGTGAGAAGTAAAAAAAAAATTAAAATTTTAAAAATGAAAAATAATATTAATTTTTTTGTTTATATTTTTTTGTTTGGTTTACTAAATTTTCTTACATTATTTTTTTATATTATAATTAAATTAGTTATGGTAACTTTGAAAGCAGTTTCTTTTTATACACAATGTTTTTAGGCAAATTTTGCAACTATACATGCTTCTGTTATGACATACCACACAACGGAGTTGAGATTTTAATTTTATTGGAACATGGTGATTTATTTCCTTTTCTACTTGAGATGATGGATTCCTTTTTTTCTCATATTTTCTTGCTTTTGCTTCTTGCAAAATTTTTCGCACAATAAACCTGCGGAAGTTAAGTTGGGTGTTATATTGCTCATTTTTGTTCGAAAGCAAATAAAGTTTCCACGCATTAACCATTGCAAGATCAATGATGTAGGTAAAAATAACCCACCACCATTTCTTTCCCTTTATCGAAATTCTGTACGTATTTATGTTTTGGTCCACGTTATCTACGCCTCCCATATGCGCATTGTAAGTAGTATATACGTGTGGCTGCTCTACTGGCATTTTTTTATGAGCTAGTTTAGACCAGCGCTTGACATAATTAATTGGTGTTATATGATCAAAATTTGTTATGATTCTGCAAACACTATTGTCCATCCATTGCACAGCTAATAAATCATTTGTTAAATCATATCTGCAATTTAACTGATGAATAAAAACTGAAAAATTGAATAATTATCACTATTACCTATAATCAAATGTTCCACGAGGTTTGGTTTTAAAAGTTTTATTTTTTTCCAAAGGACAACCTTGAAGTCGGTTTTCTCGAATAGTACCTGTGGCATTAAATTTCATTTCCTTTAAAACTTTCATTAAGGCATGTGTCGTAAAGAAGTTATCAAAAAAAACATTATGCTGACTTGGCTGTGGTATTTTTACTAAGAAATCTGTTACAACTTTTGCACCTAGAGGAATTAATCGCTCATCATTTTCATTTTTCCCGCAATATATATCAAAGTCATAGCAAAATCCATTTGAGCTAGATAACATCCAGTTCTTATAGCCAAATCGGACAGGTTTACCTCTGATAAATTGTTTGGCTGAATGTTTCCCAAAATATTCTATCATAGATTCATCAATAGATAGATTTGTGTGGAAATATCCAAATTGTAGAAAACTATCTCTCACCATATTCATCAGTGGTCTTACTTTATACATTTTGTCAGATGATAAATGAATTTTTCCATTATCTGCCAAATGTAAATACCGTTTAATTGAGAGATATCGATCGCGGCTCATTGCTTGGCTTATTAAATCTATTCCTAAGTCTTCATCTAGAGACCAATAATGATATTCTGAAGGTAATCTATGGTAACCAGTAAATATCAATATGGCGATAAATACTCTCATTTCATCAATGTCAATTTTAAATTTTTGATCATTTTTTACTGCTGATGCATACATCATGCTCTGGTCACACATATGTTGTAAAATTGAATCTGATAATATCATTTCAAATATAGTAATTGGCGTACAATCTGATATTTTTTCCAAGACACTGGGGAGTTTTTCTGAGAATGAAGTACTTTGAGTGAAAGTTTCGTAAACAGGATTTTTCTTCCACCATTTACATTTTTTATTAACTATTAAAAACATGAAACACAACGAAAAAAATAAGGCAGAAAGAAGAAATAAATAAACATGCAATATGCTACAGTAAAATATCAAAAATTAAAAATAACAGAATATAAATTAAATAGCTAACAGGAAAGAAAATTTAAGTAAGCTCAGATAAAAATCTGCTAAATACTAGTATAAAATGTAAGTTTGATAAACAGTTACAAAAATTACCAGCCAAATATTGGTCGTAAACAGAGGCTCTAGCTTCATTTGTACACGGAATTGAACTTGGTCCAGCTCTATTTAACAAACTTTCTTTATAGTTTTCATTTTCTTCATGAATATCTAATTCAACAGTACCAGGAATATCTCTTGGCATGTTGTTTTCAAAAATATTTTGTTCATCTATTTCTTCAGAATCTGTTAAAACATCTAAATCTGGTGGAATAATATTTACAAAAATTTCTTCAGAATCATTATTTTCATAACTATCATCTTGCAGAAGAGCTTCAATTGCTTCCTCAAGGCCTTTAAACTGATTTTTTCCATAAAAAAGTTTTTTGTTTTCATTTGATTGCTTTGACATATTCTTAAAAAAAAGAAAAAAAATTTTTTTTTTTGTATACATATTTAACGGTTGTACTTTTTATAGTACACCCAACTTCATTGACGAAAAAAACAAGTAAAATAATGGAATTTTTCCTTTTATAAACTTACATTGATTTTGATTATCTTTATTTATCAAATTTAATTTATTTTGCAAAATAATAATGCTATAATTAATTTTTTTTTATTATTTTTAAAAAACACGTCCACTTTTACACAAACTTTAAAAATCACACTTTTTCTACGTCAAAAAAATGACATTTATCTGAAGTTAAACCAGTATTGCCGCATATAATTTTATTTTGTATATTTTTAACTTTATTTTAACGCAAATTTTTCCCAAAAATTCACAATGGTTTAGTCACTATAACTTAAAACGTGACACCTATTTTGCTGTACTATATATAGTACAACCGTTGTTAATGGGTTAAGAAGACGTGCGTCTTCATTGATGTTCCTACTTTTGTCGCTGATACTATTACAAATTTTTTCTCTAACCCTTGTTGATTTTGTTTGTTGCTAGTGTTTAATTCAGGGAATGGTTCCCTTATGATTCTTTTGTTTTTCATTCTTTTTAATGGGGTACTTGACCCTGGTTCCTCCTCCGAAAGGATATCAAATTTATTTTTGCTCCCCATCGGAGCAGCTGTTTTTTTATCACCAGTGTTTTTGTGTTTTTATTGTATTTTATTATAATTATTTAATAGGTCCCTTGTTTATTAATTTAATTTTTTTTTTTTTTTTTTTTTTTTTTTTAGACTATGTTTTGAATATTATTTGATTATATTTTGTATACAGCTTAATTTGATTTAGTTCCACTTTTTGTTAGATTTAATTACTTATTATATAACTTATTTTTGCAATATCACTTAATATATATTTTATTCTACTTTTTCCTAATCTATTCTTATAGATGATATAGGTTTTATACTTATCAAATTTTTTGTGACAATTCTGTTCTAAGCAGCGGAATTGAAAATTTTTCGCTCCTCTATGCTCGTACAAATGTTTGTTATATTTTTTTATTATAATAGTTATAAAACTACAATTAACACATTTAAACATTATAATATTAATTATTAATAATTTTTTAACTTATTATTAATTTAATTTTAATTTGGACCTTAACACAATCAAACACAACTTAATAAGATGACTTTCTATTGATAAATGATGATTTCACATCAGCACGCTTTAACAAGCTGGCTAAAAAAAAAGAAAAACAAATTTTTGTTTACATTTATAATCAATGCAATATTACTCTGGTAAGGGAAAGTTACATTTTTTTTTGCGAATTTAAACACATATGTGTAATATTTTATGTAAATTTACTCTTCTCGATGTAAATAATAAATAAAATGCGTAAAATTACTCTTTTGAATGCATTTTTTTAGTTTTGCACAGATATTAGTTTATTTTTAAATCTTGCCTGTAAATTTGCATTGAAAATTACTCTTATTATCGTTGTAAATTTACACAATTCAACCTTCATTTTTTAGAGTGTATATGTGATGTTTTGACCAATATGATGTTGAGAGGTCTTTTTATATGTCGACAACATATATTTTGTCTTATCCTCATTTACTTTGAGACCCATTCGTTTCGCTTTTTCTTCAATTTGGCTAAAGGCCTCGACGACCGCTCGTTGTGATCTGGCGATGATGTCAATGTCGTCGACATACCCTAGTAGTTGAACAGATCTGAAAAATATAGTACCGGCCGTATTTACTTCCGCTCGTCGCACTATACGTTCCAGTACTAGATTGAAGAAGTCGCATGATATTGCATCTCCTTGTTGAAATCCGGTACACGTCTGGAAGTAGTCAGAAGAGTTATTTCCAATCACCACAGCACATCTTGTGTTTTCCAGTGTCATTTTTGACAATCGGATGAGCTTGGCTGGTACACCGAATTTCGACATAGCAGCATACAGCTCGCTGCGGTATATGTTATCGTACGCCGACTTGAAATCGATAAATAGGTGGTGTATATCGATTTGAAACTCATGGGTCTTCTCCAGGATTTGTCTAAGTAGGAACATCTGATCGTTGATTTTCTAGGGCGAAAGCCGCATTGATAACTGCCAATAACAGCGTCACAATAGACTTCAGACATTCGCACAAAATGTTGGACAAGATCTTATATGCGATATTTAAGAGGGATATTCCTCTATAGTTTTTACAGGACATGGCGTCGCCCTTTTTGAAAATGGGGCATATAGAGCTGGTACTCCAGTCATTAAGCATGCTTTCTTCCTTCCAGATGTTGCCAATGATTTGGTGCATGCAGTTAAACAAAACATCGCCTCCAGCTTTAAATGGTTCAGCTGGGAGTCCATCAGGTCCAGCAGCTTTGTTGTTTTTCAGCTTTGTGATGGCTTAACCAACCACCTCTACAGTGGGTGGCGGTGGTTTCTGGTAATGACTGGTGCTGGTGTTGCTAGCTCTTGGTGTTGTTGTTGATCTCCATTTAGCAGCTGCTGAAAGTGCTGCTTCCATGTCTCCAATATCCCTTGCGTTTCGGTAACCAAATTTCCCATATTATCTCTTAGCGCGTGTGTAGCGGGTTTATAGCCAGCTGCCAGTTGCTTGGCTTTTTTGTAGAAGTTCCGCACTTCGCCCCTATTTCTATGAGATTCGATATTTATGAGCAGAGATTTTTCGAAGTCTCGTTTTTTCCGCCTGATGAGTTTCTTCTCATCTCTTCTTTTAGCCTTATATTCTTCTTTCGCTGCTCCGTTGCAGCGCTTTTTTATACGCCTCGTTCTTCTATAACAATTTTGATGCACATTCATACGTCATACCATGAATTTCTTGTGTGCCGTGGTTTGAAGCCAATTGTGTTTGCGGCTACCTCTTTGATGATACTGGCACAGTTTTTCCATTGATCATCAATCGAAGGTTTGAAGAAGGTGTGGCTGTTATATTTAGGCTAATTTGCTCTTTAAAGCTTCTGGCTATCTCGGCCGACTGCAGGCTACTAATGATAAATTTGGGATTATGATGTGACTGCACTTTTTTAACATTAGATATTCTGGCTCTGAAAAGTGCTATAATCAAAAAATGATCAGAGTCGGTGTTAGCCCCTCTGTATGACCGTACGTCCAGCACGCACGATGAGTGGCGTGCGTCAATCATAAGGTGATCAATTTGATTGGTTGTACGGCCATCTGGAGATAGCCAGGTGGCTTTATGAATATCTTTATGGGGAAATTTAGTGCTGCTTATAACCGTATTATGCGCCGCTGCAAAACTGATCAATCGGTAACCATTATCGGTGGTGTGTTCATGGAGACTATGTTTACCGATTGTTCTGCCGAAAATTTGCTCTCTACCAAGTTTAGCGTTGAAATCCCCTAACATAACTTTTGCATCATTTTGCGGGCAAGCTTCGTATTCTTTTTCTAACGCGTCATAGAAGTCTTCTTTCTCTGTTTCTTCTTTTTCATCAGTAGGAGCATGCACACATATTACGCTGATGTTGTAGAAAGTGCCTTTAATGCGGATTATGGCTAGACGCTCGTTAATTAGTTTGAAATCAATAACATTTCGTCTTAGCCTGTCTCCGATTGTAAAACCGCATTCAAATATGTGGTGTTTTTCGTGGCAGCTATAGTATATATCGCATTTTTGTTTCCTTATCATTCTGCTTCCTGTCCAACGCAATTCCTGTAACGCAGTGATGTCAGCTTTATACTGCGTGAGGACATTTTCCAATATGTTAGATGCACCTGGGCTGTATAGTTTTACGTTTAGTATTGATAAATTCATGAAACTTTCTCGGGTCAGAGAAAATACATGACTTCATTCTAATAAGATAAGACTTACAATTTCTGTCAAGTAAGCCTTTAAACTTTTCAAACAATTGCGAATAAATGAGATAGTGAGAATGGAGTTTGGATTTGAGAAATTTATTGCATGCAGCATTCCTTCGATTTCGTAAAGAACGAATATTGTTGTCATACCAAGGAGGTGACAAAATTGTGTTTTCTATAGGTTCATAGAGAACTGATATAGTGATACATTCAAATAGACGGATATGAAATTCGTTGAGACAATAGTTGATATCATTTATAATGAAAACGTCTGAAAAATTGATTAACCGTAACTGGTTATTAAGAAGATTAAAATTAGCTTTTCGGAAGTTGAATCTATAAGAAGTTTAAAAGGGAGTTTCCTCCCTCAGCGTATCATAACAATAAGTTACGACTAGAGGTGGATGGTGAACATCAATGTTGCAGAAATAGAGATTACTCCTTTCGACATAAGAGTTTTCAACGTCAGATACAAAAACTAAGTCGAGTTGCTTACCGAGAGAATTTTTGATGTTAGAAAGTTGCAGAAGATTACAGCTATATAGATCGTCAAAAAATTCAGCTTCAAAAGAGTTCGACGATGCATTATTATTATTTGATGCAACCAGATCACAATTGTGACCAAATTAAGTTTGATAGGTTAAAGTTACCTAGCAAACAAAAATTGTCGGTTGGTTCTAAATTTTCGATGAAACATAATAAGGCTTCAGAGAGCGCCTTAAATTTAATTGGCCTTTCATTGATTGGAATACTAGAAGATACATAACAATTTATTAAATATAAATTATTATGACTGGACGTTAACTTAACACAAATCAGTTCGAAACCACTAGTATTGGGAATAGTAACGTAGTTACTTTGAAAAGTTGGGCGAACCGTAAATAATAAAAGAATGATAAATTTCTTCGACTGCTTTGTCTTGCTCTGTCGTCACTATTTTCAACTCGAAAACGCTGGCGCTTCTTTGTTGTTATTATTACATATCTTTTAATAAAATCGCGCTGCCTATTGATGTCTCCTGTATTCCCAAACTGTTCAAAAACTTTTCTTCGTTGTGTATCATTCATCTTCTCAGTACATTTTAATCTACAACTATTTGAACAAGGGGGTTTCATTGCTTTTGCTGCTACAGTTTTATTGTTCCAATTCGAATATTCCTTTCCTTAAATTTAATTATAACATAATGTTCATTTAATTTTTTTTTGAATTGGTAAGGTATATTTCGTGTAAATTATTTTAGTTACCACTATTTCTCAGCTTCTTAATTTTATTTCGTTTCCAATTAGATGGATTTCTGGCACGTTTTCGAGTATGGCTAAAAACATTTACATTTTCAGATAAATTTTCTTCATTACTGTCTGAACTTGATTTGGAGGAGTTAGGAGGTTCATAATCCGAGTCTTCATTAGCACTAAAATCTTCCAATGTTTTCTCAGAATTTGTACAGGTTGAAGAACTATTAGAAAAGGTATCGATGGCATCTTGTAAAACTTCATTGGAACTTGTGCCACCTGAGAGTAATATTCAAATCATTCCTAAATTTTAATAGTTGATTTTTGTCCTTACCATCATTTTCATTTTCACCGTTAGAAATCACCTTGTGTTCATCATTCGGTAAACAATTTTTCACTTCGAATTTACCTGTATTAAATTATTTAAAGATTTCTTAAGTTTATATAGTAGGTTCTCACCTGATCTGTCATTCTTTTTCAAAACTAAATTAATCATCTGCTGGCCACGCGAAATATTCGACATCTTACATTTATGAAACAGTAACAATAATAATAATATTTAAGACAATTACTATCCTAAGTCACAAAATTTTAGAATAACTTTTTTTCAATATAAACACTTTATTTTTTTATGCAGAACTAATAATAAGTCCATATTAAGGGACATAAGTTATTTCTGCTCTAATTAAAAAAGTATGTTGGACATAGGATTATTTTGTACTTAGCAATTTTAAAAGTAAAAAACGACACCGAAGAAACCTATGTTATCGTAATAACAGCCAAAATAGTACTAAAATTTAATGAGCGGGAAAAATGTAATTTGACAGTAGTTGGACTTAGGATACTTCTAATCTCAGGCGACGATATTAATTTTTTGTTTTTCCGTCTATGAACTTATTGAATCTTTCTTTGTATTTGAAAATTACAATAAGTTTAAAAAGATAAAAAAAAATAGAATCCTTAAGGAATGTATCAAAATAAAGCTTGGTTTACGGATTGTCTTACTCTAAAGGTAAGACAAATTATTTTTCTGCTAGACAGCTAACGTCTTCTTTTTTAATCTGCTGATAGTTGGGATGTTCAGTAGGTTTCTTGCCAATGAATTTGGATGACACAACAGTCTGGTCGCATAGTTGTTTGTGACCTTTTCAAGTTCTTCTTTTACTGTTGGTATGTTTAAGTCTTTGTGCAAGTTTCTATTTTTCACATACTAACGGGCATTTGTTATAACTCTTAGAACTTTTGATTGTATTCTTTGTATTATCTCCATATTTGAGTTCGAAGTACTTTTCCATAGTTGGCACCCATATGACTAGATGGATTTTAGCAACGAATTATATATCAGTAATTTATAGTCCAATTTTAGTTTTGAGTGATTACCAATTAACCAGTATAAAGTCTTTAGCTTTATTTTGAGTTGATCTATTTTACTTGAAATATGTTTTTTCCAAGTCAGCCTTCTATCAAGATGTACTCCGAGATATTTAACATCATTTGCTTGCTGTATAGGTAATCCATTTATGTTTATCTGTGGACAGGACCTTTTTTTGAGTGTAAATGTTACTAGAGGTTACTAGATGACCTCTCTGGTCAGATGTATATATTAAGTACAAAAGTGGACCAAGAACGCTACCTTGTGGAATTCCGGCATTTATTTCAAATTTCTTAGTCAAGTGATCTTTGAATTTAACTTTGAAGCGTCTGTTGGAGAGATATGATATTAATAGCCGGTGAATTTCAGGAGGTATTTGTTTTTGTATTTTATATATTAGCCCTTCGTGTCAGACTTTGTCAAACGCCTGTGACACGTCGAGAAATAAGGCAGAACAAAATTTTTTATTTTCAAAATCTTTTCTGATATGTGATGCAATCCGATAAACCTGTTCAATGGTACTATGGGCTGCTTGGAATCCAAATTGGTGGAGAGGGATTATACCCTTACTTTTTATTTGCGGCAAAATTGTGTGTATTATTATTTGTTCAAACCCCTTGGCGATAATTGGAAGAAGACTAATTGGTCGGTAAGAGTTTACTTTTGTTAAATCTTTTCCAAGTTTTGGAATCATTGTAATTAGAGAAAGTTTCCACTTGGAGGGAAGCACCCATATCTGCAAATCGCATTGAAAACTCTTGTAATGAATATCACAGCAATACCGGGAAGTTCTTTCAACATTTTGCCAGAAATATTGTCATATCCTGGTGCCTTTTGTATGGTAATTTGATTTATGTAGAGTTGAACTATTTTATTTTTTAGTTTTAGCGGCCTCACTGTTTGTAATCGATTTCTGATAGGTAACATGTCGTTACTTCCAGTATTGTGTGGTTTAAATACATTCTCTAAATACTCGCCAAATGCCTCAGCCTTTTCTCGATTATTTCTTCCTCAGTTTCCATTTTGTGTTCTAATCGGTGGTTCATGATTTTGTGGTCTTTTTTAAGTTCTTAGTACCTTTTCATATTATGGAGGTAATGGATATCAATGAGGTAATCACTTATTTTTTTTCTGCTGAACTTCTTAATAAGTGGTTTAATTTTTGCTGAGCTTGGTTTAGTAATCTTTTCTAATTCTAAAATTTGTTGTATTTCATTTGCTGTTGTCAATTTTTGGGGTTGTCTTGTAATAGGGTTGTGTGGAGTTTCTACCTGCGCTGCTTGAACTAGAAGTTTATCAAAATTTGTTAATGCTCGGTTAATGTACTTTTCGACTTTTAATGGTACTGATAAACATATATGTGAACTGATATATTTTTTAATTTTAGCTAGTTTGTAGTTTTTTTCGTGATGTTTAGTGCTTCCTTTTTTTAGCAATTTCGGATTTAAATTCAAGTAAAACCGGCGAATGATCAGAAGATGGTCGTTTGCGGTTGATGTAGAGATTTTGTTCGTACTTACATTTTTGGTGATGGCAAAGTCAATTAAGTCAGGAATTTTGCTCTTGTCGGATGGCCAGTATGTTGGTTTACCACTTGATGCAACATCATATCCTTGTTCTGATATTAAATTATAAAGTTGTCTGCCTCTAGGTGTTGTCAACCTTGATCCCCAAAAAGGATGCTTCGCATTGAAATCTCCTGTTGCAATAAAACTATGTCCTTACCCAGAAAACATTTTTTTGTAAATTACCTACCGTAGCTGGTTGATTTGGAAGGCAATATAAAGAAGTTATTATAGTTTCTCCATCTTTGAGTTTAACGGAGGTAGCTTGAAGGAAAAAAGTACAATATCCTTGTAGTAAATAGTGATTTATTATTGTTTTCACTAGAATACCGGAACCACCGTTCCCTTTCCCATGTGGGTGTTTAGTATCATAAAATAGGTAGGATTACGTTCCTAGATCTTTGCCACTGTCAAAGTTTTGTACAGCTAGCTCATCATGAAGTATCTTGCCCCAGTGGTTGTTGTTGATACAATTCCAATGTGTGTGTCTACTATTAAGATCTCCTATTACCAGGTATTTGGAGGGAATTCTGGATATCAGACGCAAATCATTTTTGAATTTTTGATTTATTGATGAGTTTGAGTTGCCACCTTTAAAGTACACTGCATTTATTAAAAAATTTGATGGGTTAGAGTATATTTGGACAGCGATTGTTTTAATTGTATCGGTTTTGATGCTCGGCAATAGTGTATGTTTAATATTTTTCCTAACAAATATAGCCACTTCACCGTAAACGTTTCTTCCCCCGATCTGATCTGTATGATATAAAGCAATTGTCCGAGATAGTTTTTTCGGAGTGAAGCCATGTTTCCGTTACTATAGCCATATCAATGTTCTCGGTTTTAAGCACATCAAAAAATTCTATAGATTTATTTTGAATGTTTTGTGCATTCCAATTCATTATTCTCTGCATTTTATGGGGCATTGTTGAAGATGTATTTCATACAAATTTCAGCGACTACTGTGATTTGGTCGGCTTTATTTCGACATATTTTCAGTTTTACTATGATTTGGAGGTAGGATTTCGTGGAGGTAAAAAGATCACCTTGTTTACTGTTGTTTTCCAAACTTAGATTAATCGATGAATTAACCTGTAGAGTAAATGGCGTCGGGTGCGCGTAACTTCCTTTACCAAAATTAATGCCAGGATTAATTGGAGCAGCTAGCGTGTTACTCTTGTTGAGTTGCGGGAAATGTGTTGCATCGTAAGTCCATTTTTTAAATTTTAAACATCAAAATTTTACAAACAAATATAAGCCGTCATTTAACTATTTGAAATTTGTCATTTTATCCGAGTATATTTATAAAACGCGACTATCGAAATTGGCTTGTTCTCATTTTTTATGATTTTTGTCATTTTTTACGACTATTGAAATCGTAAAATTTGTTTTTCATAAAAAATTACTATCGAAATATGGGCCAAAATCTTATTTATTACAATTATTATCATTTATTATTTATTAATGTATATTTCATGAAATATTGCAATATTAACAATAATTTTTAAAATTTGATTCCGGTGAAATATTTTTATTAAATATTCAGTATCAAAACAAAATTCATTTAAAAATATTCCGTATGCCGTATGTTTACACGTATCCTATTGTCCCCTATTCTCTATAACCTAAACCTAAGTATGCATATGTACTAAAATAGTGTAATATAAAAGTCATTTAAAAAAGTCATATTAGAAATACATATCAAAATTTGTTTAATGTCAAAGAGGATAGTAAGTTAAGTAGTAAAGTAAGGTACCGTAAAGTAACCGTAATGTGGTAAATACAAATTTAAAATAGAAAAAAAGGAACATACTGAATAGATTCCCGTTTCCACACCACCTTTGAGGTAGGCAGTATGGCGCGTTTTTTTTAAACGTGGTTTCCCCAGGAGGCTTAATCCACAAATATGTAATTAATAAACATAAAACGTAAAAACAACATAAAAAAAAAATATATAAATATAAAAAAAAAAAAACATAAATATAAAACATAAAAAAGAAACATAAAACGAATGAAACAAAATAAATTAACATTAATCTTCTTCCTCCTCCAAAATTGTACTTAATTTGATGGTGAATTTCGGTTCCCTTTTCTAGAGAAGAATTAAATGGTACTAGACAATATGTAATATATATAAAGAAATAAAAAAATAACAAATTATAAATTCAAAAAAATTATATAATTAACTTACTTGTTTAAACAGATTTTGGTTGTACTTCCACCGTTTAACACTTCGTACAAAGCTCGCCATCTCATCTTTATCGTTTGTTGGTTTTCTCTGGACAATAAAAATGATTTAATTTTTTTATATATTATATAATATCAAAACTGCATTTGGTTTAAAAAAATTAATAAAATAAAAAACAAAGCAAATTTTATTTCTTACCCAACAGCAGCATATTAAATTCGTTAGTCACATAACAGTGAAAATACGTTAATCACATTTATTTTTTAATAAACTGACTTTTTTTTTTAAACACTTCAATTAATTTATTTATTTATATTTTTATTTCACTTTAATCAATTTATTTATTTATTTTATATTTATTTTTTACTTCACACTTCACTTCACTTCAAAACACAATACTATAATGATTTATTTAATTATTTTTATATCTATTTGACAAATTGATGACCTACTATAATTTTTTTTTTCATAAATTTATTTTTTTAAATCTACTAGATTCATAAATTTATTTTCCTTGAAAATTATTTGAACTCTAAAAGTTTTAAACGCTTGTCAGTATTATTGTGAAAAAATTTTAATATGTAGTCGCAAGCACTGATCAAGGAAATAATATTTGCACAATAAATATAATGATTATAGTGAAAGGAATCTCGACTTTTATTCAATAAATTATTGTATGTAATTATTTATGTATTCCAAATTTCTGTGTTAAAATGGTGTTCATTCCATGGAATTGGAATTATATTTAAAAAAAATTGAAGATTTCGGTTAATTTAGTTATCTGATCGTAATCTGTCCAAAGTATTAAAATTTCATTCAGAACTAAGGCTAAGGCGCAATGCCTTGAACTATTCTGTAATCTGTAGTACACTTCAGTAGTTCAAAAGAAAAAGAATGAATGGTACGTTGGTTGTGCCCGTTTCCACACCACCTTTGAGGTAGGCAGTATGGCGTGTTTTTTTTAACGTGGTTTCCCCAGGAGCCTTAAGCCACAAATATGTAATTAATAAACATAAAACGTAAAAACAACATAAAAAAAAAAATATATAAATATAAAAAAAAACATATAAAAATAAAACATAAAAAAGAAGCATAAAACGAATGAAACAAAATAAATTAACATTAATCTTCTTCCTCCTCCAAAATTGTACTTAATTTGATGGTGAATTTCGGTTCCCTTTTCTAGAGAAGAATTAAATGATATTAGACAATATGTAATATATATAAAGAAATAAAAAAATAACAAATTATAAATTCAAAAAAATTATATAATTAACTTACTTGTTTAAACAGATTTTGGTTGTACTTCCACCGTTTAACACTTCGTACAAAGCTCGCCATCTGATCTTTATCGTTTGTTGGTTTTCTCTTGACAATAAAAATGATTTAATTTTTTTATATATTATATAATATCAAAACTGCATTTGGTTTAAAAAAATTAATAAAATAAAAAACAAAGCAAATTTTATTTCTTACCCAACAGCAGCATATTAAATTCGTTAGTCACATAACAGTGAAAATACGTTAATCACATTTATTTTTTAATAAACTGACTTTTTTTTTAAACACTTCAATTAATTTATTTATTTTTATTTCACTTTAATCAATTTATTTATTTATTTTTTACTTCACACTTCACTTCACTTCAAAACACAATACTATAATGATTTATTTAATTATTTTTATATCTATTTGACAAATTGATGACCTACTATAATTTTTTTTTTCATAAATTTATTTTTTTAAATCTACTAGATTCATAAATTTATTTTCCTTGAAAATTATTTGAACTCTAAAAGTTTTAAACGCTTGTCAGTATTATTGTGAAAAAATTTTAATATGTAGTCGCAAGCACTGATCAAGGAAATAATATTTGCACAATAAATATAATGGTTATAGTGAAAGGAATCTCGACTTTTATTCAATAAATTATTGTATGTAATTATTTATGTATTCCAAATTTCTGTGTTAAAATGGTGTTCATTCCATGGAATTGGAATTATATTTAAAAAAAATTGAAGATTTCGGTTAATTTAGTTATCTGATCGTAATCTGTCCAAAGTATTAAAATTTCATTCAGAACTAAGGCTAAGGCGCACTGCCTTGAACTATTCTGTAATCTGTAGTACACTTCAGTAGTTCAAAAGAAAAGGAATGAATGGTACGTTGGTTGTGGAGTGTGGAGTGTTAAATTATACTTGTTTCCATAAATGATATATATTTTTTTCTTATAACACTTTACAAAGATTTCACCGTTAAAGGTGTCACCTTAAATATTAATTTTTAAAAATCATGTTTTTAGTATAGGAAAATAAATTAATTCAAATTGAAAGATACTTTTAAATTTTCATTTCTTTTCTATTAGCAGTGAACTCTCAAGTAAAAAAATTTAATGCAAAGAATTTTTTTTTTTTTTTTATTACTTCCTTTATTATTTACAAACTGTATTTTCATTTCGATACAATAAGCAAATATTTATGATGAAAATATGACTAGAAGTAGCCTATCCAGTGATAAGCTACACTAATTTACAAAATCTAATCTCTAGTTTATTTTACAGTTAATTTAGTTAATTATTTATTTTATATTAACTCGCTTGGCATTCTTATTTTTAGTCTCCTTGTGTTTCGTGTAACAAATAGCAGTAGACCTAGATTGTTTGGATGGTCTTCCACTTTCTTTTTGTAGTTATTTATGACTTTTTTTATTTCGTCTTGCACTGAAGAAATTCCCAAGTCTTTTGTAATTAAGTTATTAAAACGTACCAGGGTGCGTTTACGATTTTCCGCAAAAATATGTTCTGGAATCTCTGAAGTACTTGAATATTTCGTCGACCCGAAATTATTTTGCCGCATATCCAGAAAATCCGGTTTTGGGAAATCGACTTTAAAGTTTGGAGCAAGATAAAAAAAAAATGGACCGAAAAACTTGTTTTGATATTTTTTTCACCGATGAGTGTATTTATTGGCTTGAGGTTAATAAAAAAAATAAACCTTTTTAAAACTAAAATTCGGAGTTAACTGACTTTTTGTTCGAAAACATCTTGCCGTATACGCCATTTTGAATCAATTTTTTTTCATACATGCACGTGCGGCAAAAAGATATGCACATACGTTAAAATAATAGTAGTAAAAATCAATTTCTAAAAAATTTATGAATACAAAAAATCCAAAATATTTTCAAAATATAAATCAATTGATCAGAAAATGCAGTTCATAATAAAAAATACACGTTTAGAAGAATAAGTTCATAAAAAAAATTTATTAATATTGAAGTTTTCTTAAAAAATATACAATATTATATTCATTTATTTTTGTAATTACTAATTATTATATCAAAATTTAATAAGTAACATAATATTATTAAAAATTAAATAAAAAATGTTCAAACTTCACTGTGTAATAACGATCACATTAAAAAAAAAAAAATAAATAAAAATAAAATAAAATAACAAACATAAATATTTATACTTCAAAATCTTTAACGCTCATATATACATATTATTTATATAATATTTATATAAAAAATGTCAACTTTATCACAAAATATAATTTTATAAATTTTTGTACTTAAATTAATTATTTTAATAAGCTTTGGTAATACTGAACGTCAACTTTTGGTAAAAATTTGTAAATACTTTTAATATCATTTTTTTGTCAGCACATATTTTTTTTACATCTAAGATTTTCAAATTTAATTCAAAAATATTTTTCGGTGTTGGTAAAGTTCCCTTTTTAGGTTTCTTAAGCAAATTAGAAGTTTTGTAAATTATTTCATCAGCAGAAGTTTTAAAATTAATTGTAAAAAGGTCATCTTGGCTATACTTAATGGTTTTTATTCTACTAAATGGAATTTTTTGAAAAATCATTTTATGGGATTTTTCAGAATAATTTTTGAAATCAGATGGAATCATTTGAATTATTTGAAGCTTGACTTTTGGAGAATTATAGTTATGTAACTTTTTTACTAAGTTAAGAGGGCTATAAATCTCTTTATATTTTAAATATTTGTCGATTGCACTATGAACAGCATCTATCTCTTGAACTTGTGAATGTCCCGGCTCAGAAAACTTCTGGATAATAGTTTTTACATTTTTATGATTAAACATAAATTGAAGCATAGCAGTAGTCATTATTTGATTTTTATTCTGAGGCACACATGAGTCACTCCACAGTACAATGTGCTCGGTCTCTTTAAAATCTATCATAATTCTTCTTAAAATTTTTATCAACGAACTAGCAATGTCGTTACCTGAACGTCCACTGTGCACTTCGCTCCAAATTGCGCAGTATGTTAAATTTTGATGCTGTTTTGATTTTGAACATACAGTGGCAGTCATATTAAAAACAGTAAGTTTTCTTTTATAATAAAATATGGAAGAGAAACCTTTAGGTAGTGTAAAGACACTTTGTAAATCAAAACATATTATCAAAGTATTTTGATTAACATTGTTTCTATCTATATCACGTTCAATTTTGAGTAAACTATTTTGCTTTTTGTGGGATTCATATAATTGTTTATCGTTGTCTTTAAGATCATTTTCTTTTTCCAGTTTCTTATACATCACGCAACGATCGCATTGATCTTTTTTTGGTTTGAAAAAACCCAAATTGAAATATTTATTAAAAATTCTTGTGTAAGTCGTGGACGAAATGATATCGTCAGGATATTTTTCTTGAAAAAGACTGAACATTTTTGATAGCGATAAGCTCTCCTCCAAATATTTTCTTGAAGAGCTGGCTCTACAATAATGAGAGTCAACCGTAGGAAAACTTTTAATGTGATTTAAAATTTTTTCTTTTAATTCCTCAGAAACGCAACGCTTGATATGCTTTCCCCTTTTCAAGCTTTTAGCAACTCCAGTCATATTGTCACGAAGATGTTGGAAATGATAGTAAATTCGCTTATCTGAAATACTTAACGTATTTAAGAAAAATGTTCTACATACTTGATAAACCATAGTTTCTTTTTGGAGGTAAAATAAAAATGTGTTGCTTTTTTTTGTAGACTTTGCAACTCTTCGTCTTTGTACATCTTTTCTTGTGACAAATTTGTTGTAAAATGTATTTTTTAAGTCATCATTAAGCCCCCAAAACTTTCGAAAATAGCTTTTCTGTCATTTTCGTTAAAATTCTTGGTACAAAGATAACAACAAGAAGCTACACATGGAGATTTGATCTTCCTTTCTGTAACTGGAACACCTTTAGATGAAATATATGCTTTCCCTTGTTGTCGAAGCTTTTTACGGACATTTTGTTTCCAATTAGTGGCATTAATTTGCCTTTTACGACTAATTTGTGGTGAATTATTTAATTCCGATCCTGATGTATAACTGGACGGTAAACTTTTTAAGTCATTTTCATTCAGAATTGGAATATTTGGATTTATATTTTCATCAAGTTTCGCTACTTCGCTAAGATCTTCATCTGACTCTAGAAAACGAAGAATAAATTAATCAAGATTAATTAATAAATGGAGATAAATTATTCCCAGTTCAATTACTAAAAATAATTACCAGATGAAAAAAAGCTTCCAAAACCTTGTTTCGATCCATGTGCTTCATTTCTAAAATCAAAGGTAGGATCTTGTAAAGTGTCGTCGGACTCAAAGTCATCAGCGGTAGCTGTAATTATAGTAGCTTTTTAAAATTTTTTTTTAAAACTATCAGTATTTTACTTATTCGGTGAATTCGAATGATCTGACAGTGTCTCTTCACCAAATATCTCATCAGCCATTCTAAAATATATTATATTAATAATAATTGATTACTTAATAAAAAACTTTAAAAATAAAAACTAATTGAAATAAGAAACATCCAAGAAATCATAATTAATACTTTATTGTTGAAACTATAATAGGTATTAGTTTTTTAATAATAGTTAATTTAATAATTTTGAATTTAAAAAAGAAATACGATTTATTTTTCGACATAGATTTCACAACAATAACTGATAGTTAAATAGATATTTTTGTATGTATCCATTGATGATACCATAAAAATTTGAATGAACATGCATTCACATACTCAAAAATTTTTTTAGGAATTGTTGTTAGTTTTTTTTCTCAGAATTTAACATCATGTCATATTAACATGAAATGTATATACATACAAAGGAAAAACACAATTTAAAACGAAGTAATAACTTCAGTAAATTATGGAAAAAATATAATGTACATAAATGTAGTATTGAGATTGAGTAGTAAATGAATTAGAAGAAATCATGTATGTATGTATTTTTGTTTGTTTATTATTTGTTTTGGTTTAGTAAAAAAAAAGATAAAAAATGTTTGTACATCAATAATTATTATTTGATTCTAGAAAACTTGTAAATTATTAATCTGATTATAATATAGAATAAATTTGAAAACAATTTAAAAAAAAACTTACGCTAAAAAATCCGGATCAATTTCTGGATCTGGCGATTCCATAATGACACGATGTTCACTCTACTGATATCAAAATACAACTGATCAAAAATTACACTTTTTGTATGAAAGTACTTAAAAAAACAACAAATTTCAAACACGTACGGCAAAATAACATTTTACTTGAATGTTTATTATTTTGCTCTACATCACTAAAAATGATCACATACGGCACAATAATTGTTAGCTTTTTATTCAATGTTTTAGTATTGATTTTTTGCCGCATATCCAAAAAATTGGCGTTTACGGCAAGATAAGAGTAATGAAAGAGCTTTTTGTGGCGTATACGGCAAAAATAATACTGATTATCTCGGAACCTATAAGAGCTAGAAACCCGTCGATTACGCTAATCGATAGAGCTTGAAAAATTACTTAAGACCTCATTCCTAACTAATTTTTCGTTATTTTGTGATGTATGGCACTATAATTGCGGGTCGACGATTTGTTTTTGCAGCAAATTGGAAAGAACTGTTATATATTGTTTTTTTTTTCTTTTTAAAAAGTTGTTTGTTATTTTTGTAAATAATAATGAAATTATTATTTTAGACATGTTTTCATTTTTTATGATTTTTGTCATTTTTCACGACTATTGAAATCGTAAAATTTGTTTTTCATAAAAAATTACTATCGAAATATGGGCCAAAATCTTATTTATTACAATTATTATCATTTATTATTTATTAATGTATATTTCATGAAATATTGCAATATTAACAATAATTTTTAAAATTTGATTCCGGTGAAAATATTTTTATTAAATATTCAGTATCAAAACAAAATTAATTTAAAAGTATTCCGTATGCCGTATGTTTACACGTATCCTATTGTCCCCTATTCTCTATACCTAAGTATGCATATGTACTAAAATAGTGTAATATAAAAGTCATTTAAAAAAGTCATATTAGAAATACATATCAAAATTTGTCTAATGTCAAAGAGATAGTAAGTTAAGTAGTAAAGTAAGGTACCGTAAAGTAACCGTAATGTGGTAAATACAAATTTAAAATAGAAAAAAAGGAACATACTGAATAGATTCCCGTTTCCACATCACCTTTGAGGTAGGAAGTATGGCGCGTTTTTGTTAACGTGGTTTCCGCAGGAGGCTTAATCCACAAATATGTAATTAATTAACATAAAAAGTAAAAACAACTTAAAAAAAAATATATAAATATAAAAAAAAACATAAATATAAAACATAAAAAAGAAACATAAAACGAATGAAACAAAATAAATTAACATTAATCTTCTTCCTCCTCCAAAATTGTACTTAATTTGATGGTGAATTTCGGTTCCCTTTTCTAGAGAAGAATTAAATGATATTAGACAATATGTAATACACCCAACTCTTTTTTTACACGGTAGATACGTTCCTAGAAAACCGTGCAAAAAAAAAATCGTGTAAAAAAATACATGTAATACATAGTAAATTTAAGGATATGTTCGACAACCTAAAAAATCGTGTAAGTTGAAAAAACCCTAAATATTTTCCTGAAAAATCGTGCAAAAAAAATAATAATAAACTCAATGTTACTTATAAAACATAAAAAAAAATCACTTTTATTACAAAAAACAAAAATTAAAGTCAATCCAGTTTGAAAGCAAAACAATATATCACATACATATAAAATTTTAAATCAAAATTAGAAATTAAATTTAATTTTGCAGCTATTCCTCACTGCTTGATAAGAATCGTGAACGTTTATTGCCGACTGGTCCAAAATTACATTCATCAGAAGATATTATGTCCGACGAGTCTAGCACATCTGAATTTTGCTCGTTATTAAAAGCTTCTGTTGTTGGTTGTTGTATTAAAAAATCTGTTATTAACTGCTGTTTTTTTGGTTTCTCAAGTTGCTTGTATAATTCTTGATATCCAGCTATACACAGCTGAAGATTACGCTGAAATTTTAATGTGCGCTCCATGTCAGGATCATGAGTCAGAAAATGTTGCTCCATTCCTGTAGCAAATTTCAAACCCTCACGAATTAAATCAGCAGTTAATAGATGATCTTCATCTTTAACTTCGTCATTATCAACTTCTTTATTATCATCACCTGCAACAGCATCCATCAAATCGTCATCGTCCAAGGGACTTTCTCGCATCAATTCATCAATATCAACTGTTTCAATATCGTTAAAGCCCTCGTCACCAATTACGTTTGATAGAGTTATAATTTCTGAGCATACTGCTGATTTTTCTACTACAAAACTTCCACTTTTGACGCATGATGGCCAAATTTTTCTCCAACAAGCATTCAAAGTCGATTGGCGCAACTGTTTGATGGCAAAAGATGCATGTGTAATACAATCCAATATCGTAAACTTTTTCCATGCTTCCACAACAGTAAAAATTTTTTCTTCCACTGAAGACTGATCCAGCGGCTGAATCAGTGAAGTGGTATTTGGCGGCAGAAACAGCAATCGAATATTTGGATGATCCAGAACTGAGTGGCTGGGCGCATTATCAACGAGCAAAAGTATTTTGAATTCCAAACCTTTTTGTTCCATATATTTCTGAACTTCAGGAATAAAGCCGTTGTTAAACAATCCTCGAATAGGCTAGCCGTCATCCATGCTTTTTTGTTGGCCATTAAATGAACTGGAAGTTTCTTAATGTTCTTGCCACTTAAAGCTCGTGGCGCAAGGGATTTGTTGATTAACAGAGGCTTTAAAATTTTATCACCTGATGCGTTATTGCAAAACACGAACGTAACCCGATCTTACAGCTAGCTGATTTTTCAGACTTTGCTATGTACGTTCTTCCAGGCATTTTTTTCCAGAACAAACCCGTCTCGTCTGCATTAAATACTTGATCTGGAGTATAACCGTCCTGTTCGATTATTTTTGCCAATTTATCTGGAAAGGTTTTTGCAGCATTTTCGTCTGCAGATGCTACTTCTCCTTTTATTTTTACATTGTGAAATGCATGTCTTTTTAAAAAACCTGTCAACCATCCTTCACTTGCATTAAATACTATTTTCTTAGTTGCCTGAACACTTGTTGATGGCTCCAATTCTTGAATTCTGTTATATATTCTAAGTGCTTTCTCTTTTATAATTTTCCCATCAATAGGTATTCTTTTTTTCAATAAATCTTCTATCCAAATCACCATATGTTTTTCCGTTTTCTCTAAGATAGAATTTCGACTATAAGAAGTTGTTTTGGAGCTGAGTTTCGATCCAGATATTATTGATTGTCGAATGGAATTTTAATTTTTTTTTATTGTTCTTATAGTTGCTTCATTTAAACCGAAAGCTTTGCCAAACGATGTGGGACCTGCACCTTTCTGAAGGCTGTCTAATATTTTAATTTTTGTTTCTAAAGAGATTGCATGTCTCTTCAAAATATTTTTCGTTAATTTAGACATCTTATTAGGTAATTATAATAAAAATTAAATAAATTTTTTATAGTTTTTAATGAGATATCTTATTACAAATATCTTACCTTTATACACTTTATTTACTATAAAAACGTAAAAATATTTTAATTTGATGTAATGCTTTTTAACTACCATTCACTACTATGTTTACTTTAAAATGATTAATTAATTCAAAAATGCGTAGATACATAAACAAATTTGAATATCGGGTATTTCCCTAATTTCATCTTATTAAAGTTATAATCAGCAACAATTTGCAAATGATGCTATGTTGCTGACATTATCTGTCAAAAATGTTTAGAAAAAACTTAAAATGATGTGTAAAACAAAACGTGTTAGAATGAATATTTCGTGCCTAAAAAATTTTTTATGAACCGTGTTATTTCAAAATAGTGTAAAAAAAAAAGCGTGTAAAAAAAGAGTTGGGTGTATATATAAAGAAATAAAAAAAAAAAAAAATTATAAATTCAAAAAAATTATAATTAACTTACTTGTTTAAACAGATTTTGGTTGTACTTCCACCGTTTAACACTTCGTACAAAGCTCGCCATCTCATCTTTATCGTTTGTTGGTTTTCTCTGGACAATAAAAATGATTTAATTTTTTTATATATTATATAATATCAAAACTGCATTTGGTTTAAAAAAATTAATAAAATAAAAACAAAGCAAATTTTATTTCTTACCCAACAGCAGCATATTAAATTCGTTAGTCACATAACAGTGAAAATACGTTAATCACATTTATTTTTTAATAAACTGACTTTTTTTTTTAAACACTTCAATTAATTTATTTATTTATATTTTTATTTCACTTTAATCAATTTATTTATTTATTTTATATTTATTTTTTACTTCACACTTCACTTCACTTCAAAACACAATACTATAATGATTTATTTAATTATTTTTATATCTATTTGACAAATTGATGACCTACTATAATTTTTTTTTTCATAAATTTATTTTTTTAAATCTACTAGATTCATAAATTTATTTTCCTTGAAAATTATTTGAACTCTAAAAGTTTTAAACGCTTGTCAGTATTATTGTGAAAAAATTTTAATATGTAGTCGCAAGCACTGATCAAGGAAATAATATTTGCACAATAAATATAATGGTTATAGTGAAAGGAATCTCGACTTTTATTCAATAAATTATTGTATGTAATTATTTATGTATTCCAAATTTCTGTGTTAAAATGGTGTTCATTCCATGGAATTGGAATTATATTTAAAAAAAAATTGAAGATTTCGGTTAATTTAGTTATCTGATCGTAATCTGTCCAAAGTACTAAAATTTCATTCAGAACTAAGGCTAAGGCGCACTGCCTTGAACTATTCTGTAATCTGTAGTACACTTCAGTAGGTCAAAAGAAAAGGAATGAATGGTACGTTCGTTGTGGAGTGTGGAGTGTTAAATTATACTTGTTTCCATAAATGATATATATTTTTTTCTTATAACACTTTACAAATATTTCACCGTTAAAGGTGTCACCTTAAATATTAATTTTTAAAAATTATGTTTTTAGTATAGGAAAATAAATTAATTCAAATTGAAAGGTAAATAACTGAGATAAATAACTCTTGCGAGACAATATTACTGATTAGCCATGTCTCAGTGAAAGCAATAACATCATGGGGAAACGATTAGGACTGGTGAAAGATTTGGCAAGTTCTTGTACGTAATCCTCTCCCGTTTTGATAGAAGATGGTGAGACAACTGAGTTTTTTGAATTTGAATTCGAAGTTCCAGTAGTCTCCCTTCGTTTACGCGGAATAAATTCTTTAACAATAATTCTAGCAGGCCAGTGAGGAGACTTTGACAGAGTGTCAAAAAGAATCTTAGACATTGTTAGTTTAAAGAAAGCGTGTTGATTTTCAGCAATTTTCACGCAGTGAATGACGTTATTTGAGGTTGTAATCTTGCAATTAATCTCAATATGTTGAAGTACATATGAAGGGCATGGGAGAAAAACATGATATGTCACACTTTCAATTTCGAGAAAATTGAGTTTATAAGTTTAAAAAAAACCCATAAAACACATTTTTAATCAGAAATTAAAATTTTTTTCAGTATTTGTAGGTTATTGGCTCTAACATATTTTACCGGTAAAGAAAAATTGATTCGTTAAAGAAACATTTTGTAATTTAGAAAAAATGTGGCTTATATTGTTTTTCCCCCTATTAAAAATTCAAAATTTGTGGTATATCTTGTTTTTCTCCCAAAAAAAATTTTATTTTTTTAAATTATTAATAAAAAAATAATTCTTCTTGAATCAAAAATACAGGTAACATTTGTTTTTTAATTTTATTTGATACAAATAACATAATATAGTTTCATTCATTTTTCTTTTAAGAAAACAAAACAAAAGGCAAAATAATCGAAATAAGTTAAATTCATTTTAAACAAAATAAAAAATTGCACATGTAAAAAATAACAAAATTTGTCAATTTTCTTTGACATAATAGAATAATAAAAGTAATATCAAATTAATTGAGTCAAAATTTTAATTCAAGTCTTCTGTTTCCAAATTTTCTGTAAAGTCTTCCTCTCCATTTGCTTCTGTGAATCCATTTATACTTGTAAAAAATGAGTGGTGAGCGGATGGTATATAGGGCATCAGTTTCTTTATATCTGCCAACTTTTTTGTATCAATCAACCGTGGACTGTTGTACTTTTTTGGTAAATTGTTCAAATTAAAAACTTTATTATTTACTGGTCTTCCCTTTTTGGTAATAGTGATCGATTTGAAATCTTCATTTATATAATGCTTTATAAAAATTTTATTTGGCTCGTTCGCATCGAACATAAAACATCTAGCATTCGAAAAATCAACTTTCGATTTATCATCTGCTATGAGTTTTTTTGAAACATTTTCCAATAAATGTTCAAAGCTGTTAAAATCTTGTTCTTGCAAAATTCGAACTTCAAAAGGATTTTTTTTTTTAGCTTTTCTTATTAAACCTGCCCATTCTTCTGTTGTATATACGTGCGAAATTTTTCGTTTATGCTTTTCTATAATTGCAAAATCACGGTCTGATGGCAAGAAGATATGTCCTGGAACTAAAAACCAATGCTCTATTTTTTCATACTTCTTTTCTCTTACCATATTCAACCATAAGGTCATAATGGTCCAATTTTTGTTTTGACCGCCACAGTTGTCGGAAAATATTAACAATTCTTTTGCTTCCGGCATATGTGTATTTAAATAAGTCAAAAGAACACTAGCTACTTCTTCCGATCCCCTTTTTGCTGTTTTTTCGGACCAAAGATTCATGTAACCCTTTTCGGTCCCACAATTGTGAATTCCTAAGTTATAAGTCCATATTTTTCTCAAATAAAAAGCTACCCTTGTTGTTAATGTTGGCGTGGCAAGTGCCTGTTGCAAGTCAAACGTGATCACTTTTCTTAAATCATTTTGTTTTGCTTCTTCAATTTTATGTTTCATGAAATCTTGTAGCGCTTGACTACGTCTTTGATGGAGTTCTAATTCCGTTTTTAATTTCCCAATTTCATTTTCTGCATTGCAACTTGAGATAGAATTTTGTAAGCTATCACAAGTTTTGCAAGTATCAGATCGTGGCAGTTTAAATCCTATATTATATTCGGTTCCAAAAATTCTTCTATATTTATCAGCTGATATTGGCTCAATCTGTCGTTCTTCGCACCAGGGACGATACAAATCTGTATAAAGTGTTTGTATTGACAAATCAGAATTTAAATATATCCTACCAGGATTAGTTGTTCTACTGTAATGACTTGTATATTTTGGTATCAAATCGATGTGTTTCTTTACAGATTTCAAGCTTTCTTCTGAATGCTTGTTAGGTCTATTGGAATGTTTTCCTCTTCGATCAGTCCTTGAAATAGATAGGCCTGAAATGATCTGTTGCGCAATTAATTCAATTCTACATTTGCTGTCTTGTAAGCCATGAACAGCTAAAAATTCTTCTTTGCATACTTTTACATTCTGTCCATTTGGTTTGACATAGTAAGTAATTGTATGTTGTCTTCGCGAATGCCCTGCTCTTTTACATTTTTTTGGATATCTTCTTTTTGGTGATATCACTTCTATTTGAGAAAAAAGGTAAGCATTCTGCATATTATAATCACCCATATCCCAAAATTCTGTGAATATATTTATTTCCTTTCCATCAAGTTTTTTTCTACATTCTTGTTGGCAACTGCATGCGCTTCCTAATTGTCGAGCTTCAACCTTTTTGATTTTATTTAAATATCCTTCTCCCAAATTTCTTTTAATTTTTCGTTTTTCTGTTTTAGAGACTTTTTTCTGCCTCCAACGTGTGGGATTTTTTTCCACTGATGGGAAAATTTCATTTTCTCGCTATTTTATTAAAAAATAACAATAAAAAAAAGATATTTCAATTAAAGCAACATTTAAAAACAAAATTGACCTAACTATGACTACGGCAAATCCTTATCAATATAGATTTAAGATAAGCCTTAATTTTTAAACATTCAGTTTTCCTCTGAACAAAAATTTTAAAAATTTTGTGTAAAAATCAGATATGCCACACACGAAATATTATTAATAATCTTTTATAATTACCATTACAATATTTTCTTCATCGCTATGTGGAATGAAAGTTGGATCGTTCCAGGATCCAACACTGAAATCCGTTTTCGATTCAGAACTCTCTGAATCGTATAACATTTTTTCAAAAAAATCACTTCGCGACTGTCAGTACAAAATATAACTTTTTATGTTGTAGCTTACCTTGTTATTCTGGGGAAAAACCACATTTTTCGTAAAATTGAAAAACAAGACTTTAGCATTTTTACCACCATCTGTTGGAATATTTGAGAAATATCAAACTTGAAAGTTGTATTATTGCTCACCAAACTTAATTATAACTAAATCACCGTTTTTTTTAAAATGTGGCATATCGTGTTTTTCTCCCATGCCCTTCATATGTTGAAGTAGTGCTCGGAAGAAGTCGAGAGATGAATAAGACAACAACCCCGGAAATTAGAACCTCATTGTTAGGTGTAATATTAATTCCAGCAGTCTGAGTAAGGTTGTTGAAGCTGTTAACAACGTGGTAGCTTTATTCCGATTAATAACATTGGCAAGGGTTCACCATCATTATTAGGTTTTTTTGCAGAAATACTTGGTGAATTTGGTTTCGGTTTTTTGGTGTCGTTTGTTTTGCTAACAGTCACATTGTGCCTATTGAGTGGTGCTATCGAATTAGGTTGACTCCTGGTTTTGACACCAACTTGTATTTCTCTAGATTCGTTTAAACTTACAGACGAATTACAAAACTGATCAGTATGCTTGAAGTTTATCAACGAAGAAAAAACTTCAGAAAGGCAAGAAAAATTGGTTGGGAAGTTCAGAACATCTCTGCTGATTTTATAAAATTCAGCTTCAATCACTGAAAGCCTAGAAATTAAAGCACTGAAAGAGATCTTGCGGCAATTTTTGCAATACCAATAGACTCCAGGTTACTTTATTAACAAGGGAACCTAATAGTCCTTCGCATTTAGCATGAAAGGATTGTTTACACAATCCAGAGCAGCAAATGAAAATTTCTGATCGCGACAATCTTCACTAGAGCAAGTTTGGTTAACCATTTTAGAAATCAGGAAATCAATAAGGAAAGAGCAAATTCCAATTGAAAAACAAAAATAAATTTTAATAAAAGTACAATAGATATTTTCAAAAAAAATTTTTTTATTTTTTTTAATTTTTATCTTTTATTTTTAATTTTCTACTTTGATTATTTTTAAAATTGGAAAAAAAATAAATTAAAAAATCTTTTATATGGTCCACCCTACTTAAGTAAATGTTTATTTGGAATACAGGCAATTAAACACATATCGTCGGTTAATTTCTATTTTCGGACAAATGTTTTGAACTAGTTTCGAGTAAATCGAGTTTAAAGTTTGATGTTCAAAAAAAAAAACTGCCCGATAAAAGTTTCTTTTAAAATTAAGTATTAGCTATGTATATTTTCCAGCTATAAAAATAAAATTATCACGACTGTTTGCGCCCAAGATTCGATGAGATAGAGCCAAAAAACTGAACCCACCTTTCTTTGCTGTTGGCTATATCCCATGGATTGTTAAAAAATTTGTTAACATTGTATGAAGTGTCCGAATTTTGTTCGGATATGTCCGATTCTAGAACATTTTTTGTTTTGACTAAAGTGGTGTAAAGTAGATAAGTCTGAAAAAAAGGTTAAACCTGAATAAAATAAGAGAAAAACAGTATTTTTTATTATTGTTTTTTAAAATTTTATTAATTTTTATATTAACTTTTAAATTATCAGCTTTTTTTCACAGCTTTTGTTTCATAAAAAATAAATATTGTACTTCATATCACATTTATTAATTTAATTAATAAGCTTAACTTGTGACTATTAAATGATATATTAATAATTAATGTAATTTTATATTAATTTTTATATAATTTTTATCTTAACTTTTAAATTAACAGCTTTTGTTTCGTAAAAAATAAAAATTGTACTTCGTATCACATTTACTAATTTATTAAATATTCTTAGCGCCTAACTAATTACTTATTACTTAGTACTTTTTTGAAATTGTTTAATGAATTGAAATTAACTAATATTATAATTAAATTGTTTTTAGAAGTTACAAAAATTTTCCAAATGAAATCAGTAGATCTTTAATTTGATCATAATTATGTTAAATTTTAAATAAAAATATCACGAAATTCATAATAATAATTTTAAAAAATAGTTTTCTTATTTTAAAAATTTAATGATGGAATAAATTGAAAATATTTTAAATTTTCAATTATTTTATTTTAAATATAATACTACAGTCTTATTTTCGTCTTCTTGTCTCTTTTTTACCAATTCTTTCAATTTGTTTCGTAATTTTGGTCTGCTTCGAAGTTCTTAATAAAGCTGCTAAATATTTTTTATCTTCTTCTGATAAAAAAGGAAAAAGATCTTGAATATCTTTTGCTTTCGCAGCTGAAATTTTATTTTCTGACAAAATGTGTAAAGTTTCACTAAAAATATTTTTAGGAGTGGATAATTTATTCTTCATAGCTTTTGCATATAAGGAAGTTGCTTCGTAAGTAGTTTCTTCAAAAGATTTTTTATATTTTATAAGTATTTCCTTCTCCTTATCGAACAATATTGATTTTTTTTGAAAAAATGGTACTTTTTGAAAGCATAGCTTATTAGCTACTGTTGAAAAATTGTAAAAATCTTCTGGTTTCATTATTGCAAAATTTTTAGTGATACTTTTTCAGTCTTAAATCTTGTTAATAATTTAATTAAATGTAATGGACTGTATATTTCTATATTTTTTAAATATCGGTCTAAAGCTGAGTGGACACAGTCCACTTCTTGAATATTCGAGTGACCGGGTTCTGAAAATTTTTGCTCTATTGTTGTAATTTTGTCATGATTATGAAGAAACATTTTTAAAGCAGTTGTGTTAATTTTGTTCCTGTTTTGAGGAACGCATGCATCACTCCATAATGTAATTTTTTCTATAACTGGAAAATCTTTAATAATTTCTGTTAATATCCTTATAAGGGCACTTGAAATGTCATTTCCCGAGCGTCCGGAAAGTACTTCATTCCAAATAGAGCAATATGTTATTTTATTTATGTTTGGCAATATTAAAGTACCAGTTAAATTAAATGTGTTTAGTTTCCTTTTATAAAAAAATGTAGATGCATTTCCTTTTGGTAGACCAAATACTTTTTGCAAGTCGTAAGCTATGATAGCATGCTTAATATCATCATCGCAACGATCTGAATCCCGTTCAACTTTGCAAGTTACTTTTTGTTTTAAATGAATTGAATAGAGATGCTTTTCTTCCTCAGTTGCATTTTCTTTTTTTAAATTATAAAGTACACATTTATCACACTGGTCTTTTTTAGGTTTATGAAACCCAATGTTAAATTCTGTTTTGAATATTTTCCTATAAATATGAATTTTGACAGGATCATCTGATATCTCTAAATAAAGTTGGAACACTTTCGTTAGAGTTAAATTTGATTCCAAATACATTTTTTGCGTGTCTGATCTACAATAGTGTGAATCAACTATTTCAAAACTGGAAATATGCTTTTTAACTGATTCTATTTGTTCCTGAGGAATACAATATTTTACATGTTTTCCTTTAATTCTTGGTAAAGGTGTGCCAGTTGACTTGTCACATAATTTTTCAAAACAATAGTAAATACGTGCTTTATTAATGGAAAGAGTATTCATAAAGAATAGTCGACATACTCTGTGAATATGCGATGAAGCTAAGTAATATTTAAATGAAAACGATTTCACGATTTTGCTATTAGATGTACGGCGACGTTTAACATTGCATTGCTTTACAAATTTCAAGTAAAATTTGGTCTTTTCATTATCCGACAATTTCCAAAAAGCTTCAAAAATATTCTGCCTATCTTTTTCTGAAAATATTTTTGTACAGCAGAAGTTACAAGTATTTTTACAAGGTGGTTTCATATATTTCGGTTGAACATCTTCATTTTTATAATTTGTATAAGATAAACCAGCCTCTCGTAATTTCTTCTGAATATTTTTTTTCCATAATTCAGGTTTTCTTATTTTTTTCTTCATCAATAAAGGCGATGTATTGTTTTCAGAATATAAATATTTTTATTGAATTAATCATTTTAAATATAAAAAGTTTCTAAATTAATATTCATTTACCATAATAACTTGAACTAGATGGTAGGCTTGCACCTTTTTTGGAATTATCAAAACTATTTTCTAAATCTAAAAAATAAACAATAATTTATCAAAAAGTTATTATGGAAACTAATCTTAAAATAATTTAAAAATATTGTTACCGCTTAAATTTAAATTTGAATCTTCTCTGCTATTGGTTGCAGGTTGAAAATTTGGATCCCTGTACTCATCATCCGCTGTAAAGTAATAGTAAAGTAATAGTAATTCCATATTGTAATAAAAATAAAACATTAATTTAAATAAAAAATATTATTCAATTATACATACAAGAAAAATCTGAATCAGAAGAGTAATAACTTACCGTGCTTCTGACTTTTTTTGAGCGACGATTATCTTCCTCCATACTGCCAAAAATTTCGTCTTGCATCCTTAAGATACACAAAAATTTTTACAAGAATTTAATTTCAAGAATAAAAGTACTTACCCTAAAAGAGTTGGTGACAACGACGGTGTTGATGATTCTCTTTCCATTATTATTTTTTTTTAAACAACACAAACATGACCATAACACTTTCAGAACTTTAACAAGACTGAAAAAAATATTAAAATGCAATGCTCTTATATAGTTTTTTACAATATACATTCGGCTGCTTATGTTGTTGGCTGAAAACTAGCTCAATTTATTAGTTGTATGTTTAAGCCATATCCATATAAAATGGCTAATGAGTAAGTAAAATGCATGGATATGGACGAAACAAGTATGTATAAAAATTTTGTTATTTCGTTGTTAGACATATCCATATGAAATTCGTGATGAGTATGTAAAATATATGGATATGTACGAAACAAGTATAAAAATTTTGTTATTTCGTTTTCAGACATATCCATATAAATTTTCTATTATCCAAACAAAATATATGGAATTGGACGAAATTTCTAAAACAATTTTTATTTTTATTTTTGGACATAACCATAGCATTATTAATGCTATATAAAATTTCATAATGTAAATGGACCAATTAAAAACTTACGGAAAACCTAAAAATTTTTAGTCCATATCATCGGATCATTAAAATGTCTTATTTAAGGAATTAGAATAAAATTGTCGAAAACTTCATTGAAATTTTCGGACATCAACCAAAAATTTGGATTTGTCCGATTTTATTATTCAAAAATGTTGAAAAAGTGGAGATGTCAGAATCTCGACTCTTTATATCTACAAAACTAAAATAGATAATTCAAAACGGGGCACACTAAATGAAAGAGCATCCCTAAAAAGCTAAGGACCAAGTCCTAAGTCAAAAAACTCAAAAGTGGCGTTTGTCCGAAAATAGAAATTTACCGACGATATGCTATGCAATTAAACACTTAACGAAGAATTAAAACATAAAATTGAGGAAATTGAGAAGAGTACCGTTACCGTAAGTAAAGTGTAAGGGTGTAAGTGAGTAAAAAGAAAAGAAAAAAATAAAAGTAGCTGAGTGAAGTAAACACTTGTATTAATTTAAAGTAGTAATCCCTATAGGTATGTAATAAATAGAAATGAAATAATCCCTTGATCTTTCTTGTATTGAAATAAAAGAGAAGGGAATTTAATTTAAATTTAAGTTTAAAATGGATGCTAGATTTATACCAATTCTTAAACTTTTTTTTATATATAATAAAAAAGCTAAGATCTGTAATCAAACCAACAAACAAATAAACAAATTTAAAAAAAATTAAAGAAAAAGAAATTTAGTGTGTACTTACAAAAAATGATCTTACCAAAAAAAAAAAACAAAAAACACAAAGAAAATAACAATAATAATTATTTTGAATTATCACAACACAAAAGTCACAATATAAAAAAAATAAAAATAATATGTACCAAAAATTTAATTATTTTTATTAGAGGAAAAACCAACCAAAAATTATTAGCAATTAAGTACCTACTTTTATTAAGTTTTGTTTAAAAAAAAAAAAAGTTAAATTACGATAAAATAATTTATTACAGAAACATGCAACATGCAACAAGTTTTTGAAATAGAATATATACACATTTACGCATAAAGAAATTCAATTTTAATTACTTTCTATTTATTTCACTTATATATTATAATTCTGTCTTGAACCATTATTAAATCTTTGGTTCCTTGTATTGTAATGATTTATGCTTGCGTTCTGAGGTTGTTCAGCTTCTGCGACTAATTGAGTAGCTTCATTTAATGTCTTTGGCCTAGATGCAAAGATAACTGTTTTTGTGGGCTCGTTTAATCCATTCTCGAATACATTTAGAGCTATTTGATCATTCAGCTTTGATATGACTTCTCTATTATTCTCTCCTTCTTCTAAAATCTGCAGGCTGTTTAGGTCTGCTATCAAATTTTCTATTTTATTTGCAAAACTTGACGTTGTTGCTCCTAATTGTCTTAGCTTTTTTCGGCATGTATTTTCAATGGAGTGCTTAATGTTTTATAGACATTTCTTAGCGTTGTTTTTAGATTACTTAGTGTTGTAGGTCTGGGTTTTGAATTTATTTTTACCCTAACCTTATCAGATATTTTTGTTCTTATTATAAATTCTATCAGTTTTGGCTTTTCGGCTTCCTCTAAGGTATCATTTATGTATTCTATAATATTGAGGAAATTTTCTCATTTCTTGATGTCTCACTTTATAAGAAGACAATAGGTTTTGTATACTTAAATGTGATGAAGACAATAGGTCCGGGGTCCAAGGAATTGGGATCGAAACTCTATATCACGTGCTTAAATTGTATTTTTCTGGAAAAATGTTATTAATAGTTATTATAAATAATTCTTAAAAATTTTCGGATAGGCCCGCGGTTCATAAGTCGAGACCAAAGACCTTGAACAAAAAAATTGTCCAAAAACCAAAATGTCAATAATGTTCATTACGTTCATAAGTATAAAAAACATTTTTTTTTTTTGATTTTTTGTTTTGAAAAAAACAAATTAATAAAAATTTATTTATATAATATTTATTTTATTTGATTATTTAATAGTTTATGTATTTATTGCAATTAAATTTTTATTGCACATTACTAGTGATATATATACACATTTGCGCATAAAGAAATTCAATTTTAATTACTTGCTATTTATTTAACTTATTTATTATAGTTTTATCACTGGATATCTTACATTTGAATTTTTACTTAAACAAATTTCGAATTATTGACAAATATAATATCTATCTATTATATACAAAAACCTTTTTTAACGCACTCTATATTTTTAAATGCAGATACATCAAAAGTTTCATTAACAATTAGCTTATATTTTTTTTTTTACTTATACATATTCATTTTTTGTTTTTCCGTCTAAGAATTTATTGTATCTTTCTTTGTATTTAAAAATTACAATAAGTTTTAAAAGATAAAAAAAATAGAATCCTTAAGGAATGTATCAAAATAAAGCTTGGTTTACGGATTGTCTTACTCTAAAGGTAAGACAAATTATTTTTCTGCTAGACAGCTAACGTCTTCTTTTTTAATCTGCTGATAGTTGGGATGTTCAGTAGGTTTCTTGCCAATGAATTTGGATGACACAACAGTCTGGTCGCATAGTTGTTTGTGACCTTTTCAAGTTCTTCTTTTACTGTTGGTATGTTTAAGTCTTTGTGCAAGTTTCTATTTTTCACATACTAACGGGCATTTGTTATAACTCTTAGAACTTTTGATTGTATTCTTTGTATTATCTCCATATTTGAGTTCGAAGTACTTTTCCATAGTTGGCACCCATATGACTAGATGGATTTTAGCAACGAATTATATATCAGTAATTTATAGTCCAATTTTAGTTTTGAGTGATTACCAATTAACCAGTATAAAGTCTTTAGCTTTATTTTGAGTTGATCTATTTTACTTGAAATATGTTTTTTCCAAGTCAGCCTTCTATCAAGATGTACTCCGAGATATTTAACATCATTTGCTTGCTGTATAGGTAATCCATTTATGTTTATCTGTGGACAGGACCTTTTTTTGAGTGTAAATGTTACTAGAGGTTACTAGATGACCTCTCTGGTCAGATGTATATATTAAGTACAAAAGTGGACCAAGAACGCTACCTTGTGGAACTCCGGCATTTATTTCAAATTTCTTAGTCAAGTGATCTTTGAATTTAACTTTGAAGCGTCTGTTGGAGAGATATGATATTAATAGCCGGTAAATTTCAGGAGGTATCTGTTTTTGTATTTTATATATTAGCCCTTCATGTCAGACTTTGTCAAACGTCTGTGACACTTCGAGAAATAAGGCAGAACAAAATTTTTTATTTTCAAAATCTTTTCTGATATGTGATGCAATCCGATGAACCTGTTCAATGGTACTATGGGCTGCTTGGAATCCAAATTGGTGGAGAGGGATTATACTCTTATTTTTTATTTTCGGCAAAATTGTGTGTATTATTATTTGTTCAAACCCCTTGGCGATAATTGGAAGAAGACTAATTGGTCGGTAAGAGTTTACTTTTGTTAAATCTTTTTCAGGTTTTGGAACCATTGTAATTAGAGAAAGTTTCCACTTGGAGGGAAAGCACCCATATCCGCAAATCGCATTGAAAACTCTTGTAATGAATATCACAGCAATACCGGGAAGTTCTTTCAACATTTTGCCAGAAATATTGTCATATCCTGGTGCCTTTTGTATGGTAATTTGATTTATGTAGAGTTGAACTATTTTATTTTTTAGTTTTAGCGGCCTCACTGTTTGTAATCGATTTCTGATAGGTAACATGTCGTTACTTCCAGTATTGTGTGGTTTAAATACATTCTCTAAATACTCGCCAAATGCCTCTGCCTTTTCTCGATTATTTCTTGCTCAGTTTCCATTTTGTTGGCGATAAGTCAATGAGGTAATCACTTATTTTTTTTCTGTTGAACTTCTTAATAAGTGGTTTAATTTTTTCTGAGCTTGGTTTAGTAATCTTTTCTAATTCTAAAGTTTGTTGAATTTCATTTGCTGTTGTCCATTTTTGGGGTTGTCTTGTAATAGGGTTGTGTGGAGTTTCTACCTGCGCTGCTTGAACTAGAAGTTTATCAAAATTTGTTAATGCTCGGTTAATGTACTTTTCGCCTTTTAATGGTACTGATAAACATATATGGGAACTGATATATTTTTTATATTTTAGCCAGTTTGTAGTCTTTTTCGTGATGTTTAGTGCTTCCTTTTTTTTTAGCAATTTCGGATTTAAATTCAAGTAAAACCGGCGAATGATCAGAAGATAGGTCGTTTGCGGTTGATGTTGAGATTTTGTTCCTACTTACATTTTTGGTGATGGCAAAGTCAATTAAGTCAGGAATTTTGCTCTTGTCGGATGGCCAGTATGTTGGTTTACCACTTGATGCAACATCATATCCTTGTTCTGATATTAAATTATAAAGTTGTCTGCCTCTAGGTGTTGTCAACCTTGATCCCCAAAAAGGATGCTTCGCATTGAAATCTCCTGCTGCAATAAAATTATGTCCTAACCCAGAAAACATTTTTTTGTAAATTACCTACCGTAGCTGGTTGATTTGGAAGGCAATATAAAGAAGTTATTATAGTTTCTCCATCTTTGAGTTTAACGGAGGTAGCTTGAAGGAAAACAGTACAATATCCTTGTAGTAAATAGTGATTTATTATTATTTTCACTAGAATACCGGAACCACCGATCCCTTTCCCATGTGGGTGTTTAGTATCATAAAATAGGTAGGATTACGTTCCTAGATCTTTGCCACTGTCAAAGTTTTGTACAGCTAGCTCATCATGAAGTATCTTGCCCCAGTGGTTGTTGTTGATACAATTCCAATGTGTGTGTCTACTATTAAGATCTCCTATTACCAGGTATTTGGAGGGAATTCTGGATATCAGACGCAAATCATTTTTGAATTTTTGATTTATTGATGAGTTTGAGTTGCCACCTTTAAAGTACACTGCATTTATTAAAAAATTTGATGGGTTAGAGTATATTTGGACAGCGATTGTTTTAATTGTCTCGGTTTTGATGCTCGGCAATAGTGTATGTTTAATATTTTTCCTAACAAATATAGCCACTTCACCGTAACAGTTCCTCTCCCGATCTGATCTGTATGATATAAAGCAATTGTCCGAGATAGTTTTTTCGGAGTGAAGCCATGTTTCCGTTACTATAGCCATATCAATGTTCTCGGTTTTAAGCACATCAAAAAATTCTATAGATTTATTTTGAATGTTTTGTGTATTCCAATTCATTATTCTCTGCATTTTATGGGGCATTGTTGAAGATGTATTTCATACAAATTTCAGCGACTACTGTGATTTGGTCGGCTTTATTTCGACATATTTTCAGTTTTACTATGATTTGGAGGTAGGATTTCGTGGAGGTAAAAATATCACCTTGTTTACTGTTGTTTTCCAAACTTAGATTAATCGATGAATTAACCTGTAGAGTAAATGGCGTCGGGTGCGCGTAACTTCCTTTACCAAAATTAATGCCAGGATTAATTGGAGCAGCTAGCGTGTTACTCTTGTTGAGTTGCGGGAAATGTGTTGCATCGTAAGTCCATTTTTTAAATTTTAAACATCAAAATTTTACAAACAAATATAAGCCGTCATTTAACTATTTGAAATTTGTCATTTTATCCGAGTATTTATAAAACGCGACTATCGAAATTGGCTTGTTCTCATTTTTTATGATTTTTGTCATTTTTTACGACTATTGAAATCGTAAAATTTGTTTTTCATAAAAAATTACTATCGAAATATGGGCCAACATCTTATTTATTACAATTATTATCATTTATTATTTATTAATGTATATTTCATGAAATATTGCAATATTAACAATAATTTTTAAAATTTGATTCCGGTGAAATATTTTTATTAAATATTCAGTATCAAAACAAAATTCATTTAAAAATATTCCGTATGCCGTATGTTTACACGTATCCTATTGTCCCCTATTCTCTATAACCTAAACCTAAGTATGCATATGTACTAAAATAGTGTAATATAAAAGTCATTTAAAAAAGTCATATTAGAAATACATATCAAAATTTGTTTAATGTCAAAGAGGATAGTAAGTTAAGTAGTAAAGTAAGGTACCGTAAAGTAACCGTAATGTGGTAAATACAAATTTAAAATAGAAAAAAAGGAACATACTGAATAGATTCCCGTTTCCACACCACCTTTGAGGTAGGAAGTATGGCGCGTTTTTGTTAACGTGGTTTCCGCAGGAGGCTTAATCCACAAATATGTAATTAATAAACATAAAAAGTAAAAACAACTTAAAAAAAAAATATATAAATATAAAAAAAAAAACATATAAATATAAAACATAAAAAAGAAACATAAAACGAATGAAACAAAATAAATTAACATTAATCTTCTTCCTCCTCCAAAATTGTACTTAATTTGATGGTGAATTTCGGTTCCCTTTTCTAGAGAAGAATTAAATGATATTAGACAATATGTAATATATATAAAAAAATAAAAAAATAACAAATTATAAATTCAAAAAAATTATATAATTAACTTACTTGTTTAAACAGATTTTGATTGTACTTCCACCGTTTAACACTTTGTACAAAGCTCGCCATCTCATCTTTATCGTTTGTTGGTTTTCTCTGGACAATAAAAATGATTTAATTTTTTTATATATTATATAATATCAAAACTGCATTTGGTTTAAAAAAATTAATAAAATAAAAACAAAGCAAATTTTATTTCTTACCCAACAGCAGCATATTAAATTCGTTAGTCACATAACAGTGAAAATACGTTAATCACATTTATTTTTTAATAAACTGACTTTTTTTTTAAACACTTCAATTAATTTATTTATTTTTATTTCACTTTAATCAATTTATTTATTTATTTTTTACTTCACACTTCACTTCACTTCAAAACACAATACTATAATGATTTATTTAATTATTTTTATATCTATTTGACAAATTGATGACCTACTATAATTTTTTTTCATAAATTTATTTTTTTAAATCTACTAGATTCATAAATTTATTTTCCTTGAAAATTATTTGAACTCTAAAAGTTTTAAACGCTTGTCAGTATTATTGTGAAAAAATTTTAATATGTAGTCGAAAGCACTGATCAAGGAAATAATATTTGCACAATAAATATAATGATTATAGTGAAAGGAATCTCGACTTTTATTCATTAAATTATTGTATGTAATTATTTATGTATTCCAAATTTCTGTGTTAAAATGGTGTTCATTCCATGGAATTGGAATTATATTTAAAAAAATTTGAAGATTTCGGTTAATTTAGTTATCTGATCGTAATCTGTCCAAAGTATTAAAATTTTATTCAGAACTAAGGCTAAGGCGCACTGCCTTGAACTATTCTGTAATCTGTAGTACACTTCAGTAGTTCAAAAGAAAAAGAATGAATGGTACGTTGGTTGTGCCCGTTTCCACACCACCTTTGAGGTAGGCAGTATGGCGCGTTTTTTTAAACGTGGTTTCCCCAGGAGGCTTAATCCACAAATATGTAATTAATAAACATAAAACGTAAAAACAACATAAAAAAAAAATATATAAATATAAAAAAAAACATATAAAAATAAAACATAAAAAAGAAACATAAAACGAATGAAACAAAATAAATTAACATTAATCTTCTTCCTCCTCCAAAATTGTACTTAATTTGATGGTGAATTTCGGTTCCCTTTTCTAGAGAAGAATTAAATGATATTAGACAATATGTAATATATATAAAGAAATAAAAAAATAACAAATTATAAATTCAAAAAAATTATATAATTAACTTACTTGTTTAAACAGATTTTGATTGTACTTCCACCGTTTAACACTTCGTACAAAGCTCGCCATCTCATCTTTATCGTTTGTTGGTTTTCTCTGGACAATAAAAATGATTTAATTTTTTTATATATTATATAATATCAAAACTGCATTTGGTTTAAAAAAATTAATAAAATAAAAAACAAAGCAAATTTTATTTCTTACCCAACAGCAGCATATTAAATTCGTTAGTCACATAACAGTGAAAATACGTTAATCACATTTATTTTTTAATAAACTGACTTTTTTTTTAAACACTTCAATTAATTTATTTATTTTTATTACACTTTAATCAATTTATTTATTTATTTTTTACTTCACACTTCACTTCACTTCAAAACACAATACTATAATGATTTATTTAATTATTTTTATATCTATTTGACAAATTGATGACCTACTATAATTTTTTTTTTCATAAATTTATTTTTTTAAATCTACTAGATTCATAAATTTATTTTCCTTGAAAATTATTTGAACTCTAAAAGTTTTAAACGCTTGTCAGTATTATTGTGAAAAAATTTTAATATGTAGTCGCAAGCACTGATCAAGGAAATAATATTTGCACAATAAATATAATGATTATAGTGAAAGGAATCTCGACTTTTATTCAATAAATTATTGTATGTAATTATTTATGTATTCCAAATTTCTGTGTTAAAATGGTGTTCATTCCATGGAATTGGAATTATATTTAAAAAAAATTGAAGATTTCGGTTAATTTAGTTATCTGATCGTAATCTTTAAGAAAGATACTTTTAAATTTTCATTTCTTTTCTATTAGCAGTGAACTCTCAAGTAAAAAAATTTAATGCAAAGAAGTTTTTTTTTTTTTTTATTACTTCCTTTATTATTTACAAACTGTATTTTCATTTCGATACAATAAGCAAATATTTATGATGAAAATATGACTAGAAGTAGCCTATCCAGTGATAAGCTACACTAATTTACAAAATCTAATCTCTAGTTTATTTTACAGTTAATTTAGTTAATTATTTATTTTATATTAACTCGCTTGGCATTCTTCTTTTTAGTCTCCTTGTGTTTCGTGTAACAAATAGCAGTAGACCTAGATTGTTTGGATGGTCTTCCACTTTCTTTTTGTAGTTATTTATGACTTTTTTTATTTCGTCTTGCACTGAAGAAATTCCCAAGTCTTTTATAATTAAGTTATTTGGAACGTACCAGGGTGCGTTTACGATTTTCCGCAAAAATATGTTCTGGAATCTCTGAAGTACTTGAATATTTGTTTTTGCAGCTGAACCCCACATCTGTATTCCGTATGTCCATACAGGTTTTAATTTTGTCAAGGCAATTATTGTTTTTTTTTCTTTTTAAAATTATTGTTTGTTATTTTTGTAAATAATAATGAAATTATTATTTTAGACATGTTTTCATTTTTTATGATTTTTGTCATTTTTTACGACTATTGAAATCGTAAAATTTGTTTTTCATAAAAAATTACTATCGAAATATGGGCCAAAATCTTATTTATTACAATTATTATCATTTATTATTTATTAATGTATATTTCATGAAATATTGCAATATTAACAATAATTTTTAAAATTTGATTCCGGTGAAATATTTTTTTAAATATTCAGTATCAAAACAAAATTCATTTAAAAATAGTCCGTATGCCGTATGTTTACACGTATCCTATTGTCCCCTTTTCTCTATAACCTAAACCTAAGTATGTATATGTACTAAAATAGTGTAATATAAAAGTCAGTTAAAAAAGTCATATTAGAAATACATATCAAAATATGTCTAATGTCAAAGAGATAGTAAGTTAAGTAGTAAAGTAAGGTACCGTACTAAAAAAAAACAAAATTTGTCTAATGTCAAAGAGATAGTAAGTTAAGTAGTAAAGTACCTATGTAAGTTAAGTAGTAAAGTAGTATGGTACCTTAACTAAAAAAAAAGAAAAACAAAAAACCTAAAATCCCTTCAAAAAAATTCATAATCATATTTTTTCATTCATTTTTATCATCATTACTTTTTTTCCATACATTTCTTTCAGAATTACGTATCCAACCAAAATTCAAAATAATAATAAATTCTTCTTAGCAGGCTTTTCAAAATAGTTATTTCGTTGTTATCAATATTAAGGTTTCGTCTGTAATTATTATTAATTTTAGATATAAGCTCACTCTTTTTTGCTTTTAGAAATCTGATTACCGGATTGTAATATTTTTCTATACTATTATGTTGTTTATGATTTGGAATAATTTGATTCATTGTGTTCCTAATTATATCATCAGTAACTTTTAAGTTGTGGTCTATTTCATCTACTGTTAAGTTACGTTCGTTCTAATTCCTCTTTGATATATTAATATAAAATTCTTATCCAGTTGCCTTTTGAATTTATTCCAATCAGTTTTCTTAAAAATTGTAGCTTTGCGGTTCATTTATGGTTTCCAAAAAAAATTCTTCGTTAATTTCAATGTTTACTTCAATTGAAACAGCATTATGGTCACTATTTCTGATGAAATTTATTTTATCTAATTTTGTTTTTTGTTTTTTATAAAAACTATATTGTATTAAATTTCAAAGTAAATTAAACTTTAAATCATAAATCTTATTTGATACATTGTGTTAATTCAAAATTTTAATAATTAAATTGTATTATATTTTGTAAACTGTTTGAACTAAATAGTAAATAAATAAACAATAAACATCAAACTATTAAACGGTAATGTCTTAAGTTTATTATTTTGCAGGATATCTAATTTTAATCTACAATCGGCTATGCATATATCTAAAAAGGAGTTCCCTCTCGGAAAGGTTGGAAAATCGGTACCATATAGGAATGTTCTGTACATAATATTATTTTTTTCCAGCCAGTCCTTCAAAAAAACACCTCTTGTGTTATTAGCTTGGTTAAACCAGTCCGTGTGTTTTGCGTTCAGATCACCACAAAGTACATAATAATTTGATGGACGATCTAGTTTTAACAATCTAAATAAAGTATCAAATTCTGCAATAAATTTGTTTAAATTTCGATATGAGGCATATACCGAAATAATAAATATTTTTTTATTATTTTGCAGGTTTAAATTAATTATTGTTCTTTCAAGACATTCAAAATTTGTTAAATTCTTCAATATTTTCTACAATTTGGAAATTAATTTTTTTCGATATTAAAATAGCTGTCCCTCCTCCTTGTACTTCATCTGGTCTATCTGTTCGTAGTACATTGTAATCTTTCAAATATAATGAATGTTTAATTTTTAATTTTATTTCTCCTAAGCATACGACATCTGGTTTATTATCCATGAGAAAATCTAGAAGTGAGATTTTTTTTTCATAAGAGATAACAGAATTGATATTTATTGATATTATTTTTGTTTCAAGATTATTAATTTTTTTATTTAATTCCAGAAGTGAATTTTTAATTTCAAGTAACAAAGAATTGTTTTCATTTGTATTATATGGTGTACCGATTTGTTCTTGAGTAATACCTGTATTATTATTATTATCATTATTAATATTATTTGCTTTTTGACGATTATTTTGGTAGTTATTAAAATGATTAGAGAATAATATATTTGGATTAATATAACTTGAAGTGAAACCTTTTTTAATTGAGACTTTTTGCTTATGGATATTTTTCTGCTCTTCAATTTGGGTAAGTTTCTTTAAATACATTGGGCATTTAGTATAAGATGAAGGATGTCCAAAATTTTTGCACAGAATGCAATACAATTTTTATCTGTTATCTTCTTTTGTTATTGAACATTCGTTTGCTTGGTTATTTTGTCCACATTTGACACTTGGGTTATGTCGATAGGTTCATATTCCTTTATCGCGGGTTTCATCTCCAATACTGCTATTTTTTCTGTCAGTTCCTTTAGCCTTTTCTCGAATCTCTCATTGTTTTCCGAAATCGTAGCCTGCAATTCTGCTGAAGTGGCCATTATTTTTTGTCTTATTTAAATTATTGAATATTTTTTCTTTTTTTTCGTTTTTACGTTAATTTCAATTTAAATTTTAAATGCTAATTTCCTTAATTATCTTTTTTCTTAAAATTAAATATTCTAAATTAATTGTTTCAATATTTTTTGATTTGTATTGTAATAATATATAATTTTATATTAAATTTAACAATGATTTTATCAATTTTATTCAATTTATGAATAAAATTCTAATATTTAAGTTTTCGTGTCATTTAATTAATTCGTTTTCTATTTACTTTTATTTTGCAGTTATTAACAATAAATGAATAAGTTTTTGTTTTTGTTTTTTTTATTCGAAAACGTAAAAAAAAATGTTTTTCACTTTTAAATTTGATTTTTGGTTTCAATCATAGTAGTACGATTGTAATACACCCCATTGTTAGTGCATTCGCCACTGATATAATAACACTAGAAGCTATTACTATTATTATTATGATTATTTTTATTAAGTGTATTATTTTTATATTAAAGGTTTTTTCAAAAATAAATTCGAAATTATTATTGTTATCATTATTATGATTATTTGTATTAAATCTAGTTTTATTTATATTAAAAGTTTTTTCAAATATAAAATTAAATTTATTGCTATTATCTGTATTATGATTGTTTTTATTAGGTACAGTTAGTTATTTTCATATACTGGTTTACGTAAGTATATGGTGTATATATATATGTATATCTTTTGTTTTAAATTATTTTCGACCAAAACGTTGTCGTTTGTTTAAATTAAAGTATTAAACACTTTTTTTTATTATTTTATGCAAAAGTATGGATGTATGTATGTACTCCAGAAACAAAATCTTGTATGATTTACTTTTTATTTTATTTTACTTTTTTCTTTTAAATTATTTTCAATCAAAACGTTGTCATTTGCTTAAATTAAAGTATTAAACACTTTTTTTTATTATTTTATGCAAAAGTATGGATGTATGTATGTACTCCAGAAACAAAATCTTGTATGATTTACTTTTTATTTTATTTTACTTTTTTGTTTTAAATTATTTTCGACCAAAACGTTGTGGTTTGTTTAAATTAAAGTATTAAACACTTTTTTTATTATTTTATGCAAAAATATGGACGGATGTATGTACTCCAGAAACAAAATCTTGTATGATTTACTTTTTATTTTATTTTACTTTTTTGTTTTAAATTATTTTCGACCAAAACGTTGTGGTTTGTTTAAATTAAAGTATTAAACACTTTTTTTTATTATTTTATGCAAAAGTATGGATGTATGTATGTACTCCAGAAACAAAATCTTGTATGATTTACTTTTTATTTTATTTTACTTTTTTGTTTTAAATTATTTTCGACCAAAACGTTGTGGTTTGTTTAAATTAAAGTATTAAACACTTTTTTTATTATTTTATGCAAAAATATGGATGGATGTATGTACTCCAGAAACAAAATCTTGTATGATTTACTTTTTATTTTATTTTACTTTTTTGTTTTAAATTATTTTCGACCAAAACGTTGTGGTTTGTTTAAATTAAAGTATTAAAAACTTTTTTTATTATTTTATGCAAAAATATGGGTGTATGTATGTACTCCAGAAACAAAATCTTGTATGATTTACTTTTTATTTTATTTTACTTTTTTGTTTTAAATTATTTTCGACCAAAACGTTGTGGTTTGTTTAAATTAAAGTATTAAACACTTTTTTTTATTATTTTATGCAAAAGTATGGATGTATGTATGTACTCCAGAAACAAAATCTTGTATGATTTACTTTTTACTTTATTTTACTCATAATTTATTTTATTTAATAATTAAATTGGAATTCAGTTATCAATAATTTCCATTTAATTTATTTCTTTTTTTTTTAAATTTACTATGGAGATTAAATAACTTACTATTTTTTAATTCTAATAAGGAAAACCAATTTGTATTTTAATTAACAAAAAAATATCTTCCTCTATGAGAAATTTTTTCTTTTTTGCGTTGGGTGCCAGTTAAGATTTAGTAGAAAGCAAAATATTATTTTTATTTTTAAAATTAATTATTTTTCTTACATTCTATATTCAATAATTATCATATGATCTTTACAATTTCATTACAGTTATTTTCCTTATATTCTAATAGTAATATCCTATGATCTTAAACAACAGTTGTCACTGGCTTAGAAATAAAGGATGCCAGTTTTAATTCGTCCAGTTCCTCTTTTGTTTTTACAGGGAAATAAGGCGCTGAATCTCCGATGCCAGCTTGTTTATTAATTGCTTGATTTAATAACGAAACAATTTTTCTCTGATTTTCTATTATTTGTGAATTTTAGTTTGGTTTTTCGTCTATGGTGTCGTAATTTGATCTGTTAATACAATTCCTACTCCTGATTTAGATTCCAATGGCGAAGAAAAAAAACTACATAAGTTTTAATACCATTTCCCAACTACAAATCGCTCATTTTCATTATTTTCTCTAAATTTTTCAATTTTAATCGGTATACAGGGGAATATACAACAATTATTACCTGGCTCAACTATCTGTATTCATAGAATTTTAATCTAATTTTTAATCAAAAGATATGTTTAACACTGTGAAGTGTTATATAAACATGAAGTTGGCGATTAGATAAATTTCCATTTAGTTCCCACCAGACATTTAATAATGTAATAAAATTATGTAAAAAAATTTTTGTCACTTACGAGGTATCACGTACATAAACAGTATTTAATCTATTTATAATTGAAATTTTCTTTGGCATAGCTCTTGATGTTTCAATTTGTGTACTATGTGGTTCACATATATTCGAGATTGAACTTTCACTCTCGAATAAATCTGTAGAATTTCGTTTGTTGGTTTTCTTGGCCTAGTGAAACAATTTAATTATTTTTTTGTATAAATTTATACAAAAAATTAAAACTTACATTAATTTTTTTAAGAATACTTTGAGTTGGATATAAATCCAAATCTGTTTTTTCAATCGGCTCTTCAATAAGTTCGCACATTTTACTTTCGACATATTCTCCAAACATTTCTTCAAATAAATAATCCAAACTAATTTTTTTCTATTCTTTTAAAAGCTAAAATTTCAAATGGATTTTTTTATATAAAAAATATAATCTGATAATAGTAAATATATGTAATATAAGTTATATAAAAAATAAAATCGTAAATTATTGTTAGGTGGATACTTAATTAATTGGAAATAAATCTTAAAAAATAAATTAGTGAAATCTCGTTACCAATTTTACGAGTTATCACAGAGAATTGTGTAAGAACATACTACATGTACATAATATTAGAAGGCTTAGGTTCTTCTTTAGTTTTCAAAGTTACACATAACGAACATTTTTAATTTTACGTTGAATTTACATTTAATATATTGATTATTTATCAATAAAATAAAAAAAAACCTTACCTCAAATTCTGATTATTTAAAAATTTATTAAAGCTATTAATTTGTAAACTAATTTGTTTTGTATTTATTTAAAAAACAACCACAATATTTATCACTTATTAATTGATTTTATTATCACAACAACTGGGAGCTCAAAATGTTTTCAATTTCAAATAGAAAAAATTGTTGTTTTTACCAAAAAACAAAAACCGCTATATTATCTAGACATGTTTCCAATTTTACATAAAATAAACTTTAATAAAATAAAAAACAAAAATCTTTTTTGGTTAACCAGACTACAGTGTTATAATTTTACAAATTACCTGCACATTACTTTGTAATGTAGTTTTGAAAGTAGTTCGTATGAAGTTAGATTGAAAAGTAACACATGAAAGTTTTAGCACTTTTCATTGATGGAATTTGAACTGGTGCAAAAATTTGCGACTGGATTTGGTGTGAAATCTAATCCAATTAAGTTTATTAAATAAATTGTCAATTTTTCTTAAAAATTTGGCTGTATTCATAGCAATTTGCTTTGTATTTTCACTAAATACATCTCTTTGTATTAGCACTTCTATTCCAGCAGCAACACTTCTAGAAAAAATTTGAGTTGCTTTTTCAATTTTTTGAAAAGAATTCGGTTTAATATGAGCTTCAGATAGTTTCGTACATAATTATAGAATCATAAGTATATAATTTCACAATAAAAGACCAACTAACTGTACCATCCGCAGTATTTAAATCGTATGAAATTAGTATATTTCTAAATGATTCTATTAAATGTGGTACATCAAAACTTAAATGAATAAGTCTTTCCTTGTAAGTAAAATTTGTTGATTTTGACTCAATTGTGAATATAAATTTGTATTTGAAGTGGTCTGACCGCAAGTATTTATTTTTATATTTACACCCAAATTTTGGTAAACATCAATGCATTTCAAAATATTTTCTTTAAAAATTACTCCTGGACAAGAGTCACCAGATAAAATATAAAATAAGGGTATTTCAAAATCACCTGATAAAATTAAAAGACTATTAAAAAAAGCTAATTTAAATTATTTGAAAATCACGGTATTTCAAAGGTTTAAATGCGTTTGTTAATAACTTAAAAGAAATTAAATTCAATGGTAACAAACCGCTTTAATTAAATTATTAAATTTTTATAATATTACATTTTATTTTTACTTTAGAATATTTTTTATTTATCTAGCACTAAACACAACACATCATTAACGAACCACCATTTTCGCGGGACTAACTTTGGTATTTATGTGGTGGTAAAAGTTGTTCACGGCTTGTTTCACACACACTATCGAAAGTTCCGATTGGCTCACATTAAAAAGTTATTTTATTAGTTTCGTAACTGAAATCAGCTCATATCAAAGACAAAATATTCTTTTTTTAATTTTAACTGAGAATCAAACCAAAGTTTTGTGTTTTTGGCACTTCTCAGTTTTTTTCTTTTAAAACTGAAAAGTAGCAAATAAAAAAGTGTATCATATTTTGTTCGCATTTATAGATCTCTGTATTAGTCTATCTATGGTAATACTTCGATTTCTTTTTATGATTCTATATTACTTTTTCTATAGGGGTAAGTACGTGACTCATAACTATTGTTTTTGAAGCTTTTGTGCAAATATTTTAAAAAAATCGGTTTTTATGTACTTTAAAGCAAGCTTTAATTTGTTTTACATACTCCGTTTCGGTAAAGCCATCTTTTTTTTTATAGATTCTATAATTAGAGTTAAAAACAAATATTTAAATACGAGTATTTAGTAGAATTATTTGAAATAATCTGTATCAAAACTTACTGAAAATAGTATTATTCAAAGCCTTATATTCTTTAAGAGAATTTTTCCCGCAGACTCCATCACGATTATATGTTTTTATTATTTCTGGCCCAAAAAGTTTGTGGAAATTTTTCTGAATCCCATCAGGTGCTATTATTGATTTTATAATTAAAACCTATAAGGAAAGTTTTATAAAAGAAAAAAATAATAATAACTTTATCCTACAGTCATATATAGTGAAAAACCAAAATTAGAGCATTCTAGGTATAGCTATAGGCATTCTAGACATTCTAGGTTTAAATTATATTTCTTACAGTTCTATTCTCTTCGGTTACAATTTTCAAATGATTTCTATTCCCAGTGCGCGACATCCCGACATATAGTTGTTCATGTGAAAAAACTGGTGTAGCAAGTAAAAGACCCCCTTATTGAGAGTTTGACCTTTAGCTTTGTTGATGGTCATTGCAAAGGCAGCTCGGTCGGGAAACTGGCGTCTCTTAAAAACGCATGGTGTAGTTCCAATACTTTTTTTATCTTAAAATATAAAACCGCTACAACATTAAACAGTATAGACATAGAATACAGATATAGATATACACATATATAAGTGTATTTTATTTAAAAATATATTTTTTAACTACTCTTTATTTTTTTTAGAAATTAGGAAAACCAAAAAATTAGAAACTACTGTTTTTTTATTTTAAAATACAAAAGACTACAATATCAAATATCAATAGATAGATATAGATATATTCATATCTTACATAGGTACATTTATTATTTATCTGTAATATTGCACTAATATTATTATTAACTACTGTTTATTTATTTTTTTAAATTAAAAAACACTAAAATATTAAAATTAAAGGAAACTAATATAGTTATTGTTTTTTATTTACAAATAAAAAACCACTACAATTATGTTAGATAATTTACGGTACATATTATAATACCTTATGTAGGTACATGGCCGTATTAATAAGTTTAAGCGCCCTGGGCTAAATAAAATTTTGCACCACTACATACTTTTATTATAAAAATTCAATTTTATTTTAAAAAATTCAAAACTTAAATATGTATTTACGTAAAACAAAATTCAAAAAATTTATATAAATATGTGAATTAAATATTAATTTTTAATTTAAATATGTCTTTTGCGGCATTTATTTTTAGCAAATATATCTATAATTTTCTTGTGATCCAGTTTCTCAAAGACATCCGATTCTATTGACAAAATACTTTAATTATTTAATTTGTATTGTCCTAAAGATGATCTTAGATGATTTTTTATTCTCTTGAGAGTTGAAAACGACCTTTCTCCGCTACAATTTGTACAGGCGATACTTAAATTATTCGTAGAGCTGTTGTTATATCCGGAAAAGTGCATTCAATTTGCGATTCAATTATTGTTCTTAAAATTTGCTCAGATTTAGATAATGCTGTCAAGTTATCCGAAATTAAATTTACATGTTTAAAATGTAAACATTCCTCGATTAGACCATTTTCAAGATCATCTGGGTATTCCGTATATAAAATAGTTGCTTTTTCTCGTATCATATTTTTGTCGAAATGTTTTAAATTCATTAAAATTCCAAATTTAGTGGCAATGCGATCATATGCAGATTTCGGTTTTTTTATTTCTGTGAAAAGTTTATCAATAATTACATAAAAAATATTTATACGGAAATTACAATTTTTATCAAATTGTGTGTCGGCTGATGTCCCTTCATCGGACTGCTTTTTTCTTTTAACAGTTCTTGCAGTTTTAAATTCAAAACAACCCGATAGGTTTTTTCCGTTCTTTTTGTAATAATTAAATGAATCTATATTTCGACGTTCTTCAATATATGTTTCCAATGAAGTGTATAATTTAACCACTGTTTCAATTTCAATTTCAACCTTCTGGAGGCTAACATTAATTTTATTCATGGTTTCCAGAATATCATTCCAAAATGAAAGCATAAAACCAGTTTCGAGAGAATTGAACTGCTTTTCCAAACCTTCTGCTTCAATTTCTGTGTTAAATCTGTAAATATATCATTAAGAGCATGCTTAAAATATTCATATCCGAGAACTGAAGCATGAACATCGAGTGCTGCTCAGTGATTTTGGCATCTTACATTTCACAAATAAGCGACGTTTCAATATTTCCCATTAGTTGAGATATTGAATAGTAAGGGACCTAAACGGATGCCTTGTGGTACACCACAGGTGGCACAAAATTATTCAGAAAAAGTTAATCTAAACATTACACTAAACGTTCTGTTGGGTAAAAATGATTTAATCCACATTATAAAGAATTCAGGTAATCCCAGTTTTTTTAGTTTTAATAAAATAACACTATGAGACAGTAAGTCGAATGCCTTACTTAAATCTGTGTAAATGATATCAGTCTGAAAGCCAGCCTCCATAGTATTCAGGAAGTGTGAGCAAGACTCAACTAAATTTGTAACCGTAGATTTTTTCTTTACAAAACCATGGTGATTAATTGATAAATATTCAGAACAAATATCATAAATTGAATCAAAAACTATTAATTCGAAAAGTTTCAGTGTAAGACTCAAAGTCTCTGGCATTTCTATTTAACATATTAGCATTGTTATCATTTAATTCTCTAATCCCAGCTGCAAGACTCTCCTGCATATTAGAAAGAAGGATGTGATAATCTTGAATTCTTTACATACGAAGTAGTTATTTATAAACATAAAGCTGCTATCTCTCGGAGCATCAATGTATACCCCATGAAATTTTCTTTTACAGAAACCTTTACATGTAATAAATTTCAATGTTTTATCTTAGGCGATGCAACTGGCAATTTCACATTTAAAACTTATGATTTTGTAAATTATAAATTATTTTTTTAAAAAATTAATAAATTTATTTTTATTTAACTTTTATTTTAAAAAAATATAGTTTTATATTTCTTAATCAATTACAATCAATTTCAAGAACAGAGCGACAGCACTAAATTTAGCTATTTGAAAGTTTGAGTAACACTGTTTAAAGTTTTGATGTTGATATTTAGTTAATTATTAGTAATAATTATTTTGATAGTTTTAATAAACAAAAATAGCCCGCGCTAGCAAAAGCTTACTATTAATGCACTGGTGTTCTAGATTTTGCTAGCTAAGTTAATAATTGTCTTTGTTAGTATTGAGATTTAGTGAATATAAATCAAAATTTTCTTTTTTTATGCATTTTGGTATTATTATAGACCAAATTTTATGCCATGTAAAGTTAATAATTTTTATAATGAAATATTGTAATGATAAATACGAATTAAGTTCATAGACACTTCAGGGGCAATAAATTAAAACTGCTTAAGTCTAAAAATGAAGTTTTGCACAATTGTTGTTTAAAAGTTCAATTTATATGATTAAAAAAATCTTATCTCAATGTTGAGGCTACAATTAGTTAAATATCCAATTTTATTTAAGTTTTATTTCAAATTCAAACAAATTTATTGCAAAATTATTAATATAAAAAATAAGTTCTAGTAGTAAAATAATAATTAAAATTTCAATCTTGTTCGGTGTTTAAAAAACCTTTATGGAGTTTTACATAGGTATTTCGGTATCAATTTCTGTTTCTTTATTATCATTCAAATCTGGATGGTAGTCCGCTATATTTTCTGCTTCAAGATTTTTGTAAAATTCGTGAAACGATGGATCTATGAACACAAACATATCTTGTAAATCTTTTTTCTTATCGAAACTAATTTTCGATTTTTGTTCAATAATTGCAGCATCGCTAAGATTGACTGTTTTTACACCTCTTTTATTTAAATTCAAATTTTCAAACGACTCACTTTCATTAAGATTTGTCTTGTAGTAAATTTTACCAAAATTATTTTTTTCATATCTCATCCATCTTACTTCCCTCCATACAAACTTTCCTAGATTTTCATTACGGTTTCTCCAAATAAACTTGGTTTTCAAAAATAATGATAAATTTTTAAAATCCTCTTCAATCATCTCATTCACTAAAAATAGTTTTTTACCACTAGAGACCTGAAATAAAATTGTACCAGTCTCTTGGATGGTGAATTTTGGCGTTGGTTCGTTTAAGTTTTGGTTTAATCAAAACATGATATATATGACACTCCATGTGCAGATGCCCGGGATCTAAGAATTTGTGATCTATGGTATGGATATTTTCACTGGACTTCAAAAATAAGTTTAAGATGGTACTAACGTGCGAATTTTTATTTTGACCGACACACGAGTCACTATAAAAAATTATATGCTTTACTTGATTCAAGGAATCGATATGCTGTAGATGTTTCAATAAACACAAATATTTCATTTCCCCCGCGTTTTGTCATTGCTTCGTGCCACATATAGCAAGAAGAATTGCCATTAAGACAGTCGTGGACATTTAAATTATATGCCCAGAGTTTTCTTTTATAAAAAGAGATAGAAGTTCGTAGATACGGTGTTGGTAGGCACTTTTGCAAATCAAATGTATATGTTCGGACTGATTTGTCTAATGCGGCTGTCATTTTATCTCTTCTTTTACACTCGTATCCAAAATCAGCTTTTTCATTATGTGCATACAAATCCTTCTTTAACTGTTCTACATAAAGCTGGTGAGTTTTCAGTTTTTACTATATCAATTTTAGACTTAAGCGTATCACATTTACAACAAGTATCACTTTGTGGTTTTTTAAATTTTATGTTCATAGCTGTAAAAATAAGATCGTATTATTTTTTTATTTTATTTCAAATACCTAAACAAGGTATGTACATATAATACAAATTATAATAATAATGAAAAATAAAAAAAACATGAAAAATCTTAGTGACTAATTTATATTGTTCTTATAAATACAAGACTAAAGGTATAAAAAAAAAAAAGTTGTACAATATAAAATTTGATTACTTAAGTAAGTAAACCTACATAAAACTTAAATTATTACTTATAAGTGATTTTTTTTTTTCTGAACTTGAATTTATTAATTGTCAGAGGTCAGTAAATTGGAAAAGTGTTGATGTAAAGTGTTTTTAAAGGTATTTCTGGAAATGGATGACGAAGATAATGTAATAAAACATCTGTTTATCGGTTAATTTTTTTCGTACTCAGTACTGTGTATCCTTATTTAAAAATTTCATATTTCTTGTTTGTCTAACTCTATCATTAAGTCTAAACTTGTTGTTAAGAGATTGGATAGCAATATTATTTTCAGAATATCGAAAGTAACACATGAGATAATATTTGTCTACGTGAGAATAAAGGCAGCATGTTTAAGATATTAAGTCTTGTTGAGTAGCTAGGAAGACTGGAAAAGTCTGAAGGGTTATATTAATTTCTTAATGCAAAAAGAAGAAACTGTTTTTGAACTGATTCAATCTTATTAGAATGAACTTGAAAAGCTGGATCCCATATAATGCTATCGTATTCTAAAATAGATCGAACTAGGGCTCAATAAAGCGTTTTTGTCACAGCTATGTCACTAAATTCTTTAGCTCTTCTCTTAATAAAACCCAATATTTTATTTGCCCTTGAAATTAATTTATCATAGGGGAGATTAAAGTTGAGTTTGTTATCAAGCAGAATTCCGAGATCAGTAATATTAATAACCCTTTCTAGTATAAGATTATCTAGTTTATAGTTGTCAACTAAAGAAAATCGCCTTCGGGTAAAGCTAATGACCTTACATTTCTGTATATTAAGCTCTAATTTGTTACTTGTGCACCAATCTTGCAATGTTGATAAGGTTGATTGAAGTAAAGCTGCATAGGAACTGTCCTTAATAACTTGGTATATGTTCAGGTCATCGGCAAACGCAATGTGAGGTGTAACACCTAAATATTCGGAAAGATCAAAAATAAAAATATTAAACCAAAGTAGTCCTAAATGGCTACCTTGTGCTACACCAGAGGTAACCTCAATTGTATTGGACAATATACCCTGGAATTTAACCTTTTGTGTCTTTCCTGTAAGATAAAAATAAAACCATGCAAGAAAAGAACCCGTGATACCAAGAGTTTGAAGTTTGTTAAGCAAAATGTAGTGATCTACACGATCGAAGGCCTTGCTAAAATCAGTGTAAAATGCATCAACTTGATATCCTTTCTCCATTTCGTTGAAAATTTCAGATGTGTATACCAAAAGGTTCGTTGTAGTGGAACGACCTTTTCTAAAACCGTGTTGTTGTTCATTAAGTTTATCATTTATTGCAGGAGTAATTCTATTGACAACAATTTTTTCGAAAAGTTTTGGAATAGCTTATAAGATGGCAATACCTGGGGATTTCCACCCGTGGGGGAAAATACAGTTCGAAAGCGACTTGTTGAAAATGAAATGAAGAGGAGTAAGTAGATAATGTGCACAATTATATAAGAAAAGTGGAGGTGTGGAGATTAAATCAGGTGCAGCACCCTTGTTTGTATCAAGACTCAATATAGCTTCAAAAATGTCACTTTCCGAAAGATATATATCTGGGATTAACAAACTTGAACTGTTAGAATTAGCAGAGATGTTGAATTGTGCATTTGAAAGATAAACTTTTTGAAAACTGTCGGAAAAAAAGTTACAGATTGCTTTTGGGCAAGAGGAAAAAGTATTGTCTTTGGACATTGAATTAGGGTAGCCGAATATTTTTCGTTTTATGTTGACAAACTCGCAAACTTTTTTGGGTGCTTTATTATTATTATTATTATTTATATTATTATTATTATTACTATTATTATTACTATTATTATTATACTTAATGTTAGTTAATAGTTAGGTGATGGAATAATTGGCTGACTTAGGCTGACTGGCTTTACATCATTTATAACTAATGAGGTATTAAGAAGTTCGGACAATAGTGGTTGGGCAAGTTGGTGAGAGGATTGTTCTTGATTCGATGATACTGTGTTTAAATAATAGTTAAAATTCTCCATTTGTACATTAAGTTCATCTCTAAGGTTGTCCAATTTTCCATTAATTTTATTAAGGTTCAACGACGAACTTGGTTGAATCAAATCTCATCAAGACTCATTGAGATTGTTAAATAATACGTTTATTCTTTCAGATAGCGTTTTTTGTTGCATTACCATATCTGAACGTAGCTTATCAATCTTTTCCGTACTTAAAGCAAATTTCAACCAAACGTAATCGTCCTTAAATATTTCAAAAGACAATTTCAGTGTATTATAATTTATAACATACCGTAAAACAGGGATACTTTAGTACGTTTTGAATTTGGTTTTCGAATAGCTTTTTTGTCTTTCGCTGTTGTGAGTACGTTAAGTTTGGTAAATTGGGACTGTATTAGTACCTATTCAATGCTTGCATTTGGTTTCTGTAACATTTTAATTACAGATGTGACGTTGAAATTTGTCGTGTGGTCAAAGTTATGTGATGTTTGGGATACTTTGACCGATATCATTTTTTTTCTATAAAACATTCAAATTAGAGCGCATTGAACTAATTAACATAGTTGTGGGGCTTAATAAACTAAAAACTAATATATGTACCTATATGCGAGAAAACATTGTCTTTTACCCAATTTTTTCAAGAAAAAACAAAAGAAACAAAAATGTGTTTATTTTAAATTCAACCCTATTATTTTTTTTTTGTATTATTTCATAATTATATATTTTTAATAGAGTTCTTTTTTAGTAGTAGATAATTTCATAACTTAAAAAAAAAAAAAACAATTAAATTCAGGAAATATTAATGTGCCTATTACAGGTATCACTTTTTTTGTCGGATCCGAGTAATTTCGGGTGACAACACTAATTAAATTGACTGTTATTTTGTAATTTTTTGTGTCTATATAAATTTAAATAATGGATTCTGAAAAGAAAGGGTATATAAATATTTACAAATTTATTGAAATAATTTATATATATAATATATATTTGAATTTGAATTTATATTATATAATATATATTTGAATATATTAATTCAAAAATTGAATGATAAACATTTTTGTTTATTTTAGTTTAAAAAAAAACAACAAAAACACAATTTCAAAAAAAACATAAATAAACACATCAACCAACTTTGTATTCTTATAAAAATATTTTTTTTAAATTCAAACGTCAAATGAGTTTTTCTGTCAAAGTACATAAAAAATACGTTCAGAAATTTGTTGCTGTCGGATGAGACTTGTAATACGAAAGTAAATTTCATTCGGGTGACTGGGAAAAATGACAAAGTGGTATGACACCTGTAATAGGCACATAAATCAACAAAATGTAATTCTAAGTTAACTTTATTAGTTTCGTTCGAAAAATTAATATCTTAAAATAAGTAATAGGAACATTGATGGCTATATCAGTCAGTTTATTTCTCATTTGTAAATGAGCAACAGTTATGACATTATTTTGATTCATTAGCTAGTCAGTCTCCAGCTTCTGAGACAATATTGGCTGATACTTCAGGATGAACCTGATTCAATGCTTGTGGTAATCGATCAATTATGTCTTGCGGGTTAAAAGGAAATATACCACACTTTTTAAATCCACTAATAACATTTAACGATTTATTATTTTCATCAACAATTTTCTCGTGAAGTTTTTTTAACAAAGTAGGAAAAATTTCTTTAGACAAAACTTGCGAATGTTTCTTTTGCATTGTTTCCAGTCGTCTAATATTTTTCGCCAATACTTTTTAATTGGACTTTTTAAAAGCTACATCTAATGGCTGTGCAATATGAGTCGCATTTGGTGGGTGGCAAACAAATGTAATATTATTATTTTCGGCTAATTTAATATCTCTTGGTGTAAAATGACTCTATAAATTGTCCCCAATTAATGAAATTTTTCCATTTAGATTTCTGGTTTCAGGTAAAAATAAATTTTCGAACCAATCCGTAAAAACTATTGCATCAAACCATCCACTCAAACTTCGATTATAGCGAGTCTTGCGTGGACTGCCTTCCATCCATGTTTTCCAAAGGTGACTTGACTTGTAAACTATATAAGGTGGTAAAATGATTTACCAAAATATTAGAACAAAAATTGTCAACTAGTTCTTTTGCTTCCTTTTTAGATTTTTTGTTTAAGTAAGGAATCTCATTGTTTTTCATGAAATTTTTTAAAATTATAAGTAAAAACTTACCACAAAAATTTTACGTATTTATTTTAAGATTTAAAATTTAATTTTTCTTTATTAGTTTATCGTAATCACTATCACTTTTCACTATAAACTATACTCATTTGAATTTCTTAGTAAGAACAATAAACCGAATAAGACGTAAACAACAAAATGAAAGTGAAATTCCATCAATTTCACATTTTTTCAAAATATTTCGCATAATGTTCCTCTACAATTCTTCTAGACGAACATTCGTCTAATATTCGCCGATAGGGTTTTCATTTCATTCTTCTGGACGAACGTTCGTCTAATGTTCGCCGATAGGATTCCAAATGCTTGTTGGGTAATTATTATGCATATACAAATACTTACATAATATTTATTTAATATTATTTTAATTAAATATATTATTATAATATTATGTTATTTTTCATCAAATAATTATTAAAATTTATACTTTCAACACTAATCATTTATAATTTGATACTAAAGAATAGGAAAATTACACTCTTAAGTCATGGAGCTAACTGAATCATGCACTCGATATAAACACCTTATTACACTTTGTGTTCAGTTAGGATGCCGTTACATTTTTTATAACAGCTTAACTTATTTAGATTTACTAAAGTTTTATAAACTTAAACTGATATAACCGTTTAAATCGACTTTAGAAAAATTAAAAGGGAAATGTTATTTTGATATAATCGCTTAGTTCAACTTTAGATTTTTTTTAAATAACATTTTTATTTGCTATAAACGCTAAACTCAAATAAGCTGTTTTACTTCTCTAATCTTAAATGACTTAGGCTGTTATAAAATGTGTAATGACGTGTGTTGGTGACTTAAGCGGAAATATTTTCCTAAATATTTCAAAATATTTGCTGATACAAATATCTCACTTTTCGCTTATCTCGACTTAAGCGGTTTTAATTTATTGCTCCAGACTTGTTAAAATTTACAATAAACGCTTTTAATTTTTTTATTGAAATAAAGTTCTTGATTTATTAATTATAGTAATTTAATTTTATTTTATCATTATTTTAATGAAAGCTTAAAATTTTGCTGTTGCATATCATACAATACTTCACCTGTTAGACCCTTTATTTGGTCTTTAAGAGTATGTGGCCCTTGTAAAAAGGCTATGTCTAGGCTGTTGCGTATGAAAGTGTTTGTGAACACTGCTGAAACTGCTTTGGCTCGATGTAAATGTATCTGTATACTATATAGTTAATATTTTTTCTTCGGAATATCTTTTTTTCTTTTATAGTTATTATAATGGTTAAAACTCTTATTATTTAATTTCCCACAAACTTTATTTTTGAATTAATTTTAAATGTTTTATTTATTTTATTTACACAAATTTTATTATTAATTTTATTATTCTTTGTATTTTATAACTATTTTAAGATTTTACTTATACAACTACAGATTTTATTCTATTCTCTTCAATGGTCCATCTGAGACTGAGTTTTATTCTAACAACGGGGCCTTTCATTTCCGTGCGTGCACAGTAACCGGAAATAGTAACCGACTGTAATATATCTTTGACAGACACCACCTATTGGATCTGTTACATAACTATATATTGCTGTATTATATAATACTATATTATTTGTTGCTTCACTAAAATTTTCTACTTCAACTTGTTTTTTAGCTTCACTAAAATTATCTGTTAGATTTAACCCAAGTGCTTTACTGAACTTCTCAATTAGTACAGCTTTATTTCATGAATATGTCCAACTTGAGTTTTTTTAATTTCGCTTGTAATTCGGTTAATTAATAATAATAACGTTTGTAATTTTTTCATTGGTTGAGCCCCCAAATATGATGAATAACATTATGAATCGTTTATTTAGAAATTAAACTTTACTAAAGTGTATAATTAATATATAAAAATATTAAATTTATCCTTTTATATACGTTTGGGTTGAAATCCAACTTGCCAAAGAATGCCAGAAAAGCTGACATTTACCTGTCATTTAACAAACGTCATGTCTTTATTGTTGTTATTTCAGTGTTAGCGACCACGTTTTTCTATAATATGAGTTAGAGCTTCACATATGTATGTTTTGATGCTTCAGAAAAATTTGGAGTTCCAGAATGTGTTACAACAGTTCATTTGCGTTCCATGTAGCAACTCTAAGGGTGTAGCTTATTTTTATATGACTTATTTTTAGTTTTGCTTGCTTATTTTTTCTTCCTTGCTGTTTTTTTTTTGCAATTGCAAAACCGCCGACGTCTAGCTCATGTAATTTCAACCCCTCGTAATCGTTTTTTTTACAAACGATTACGATATTTTATATTAAGGTATTTTAGTTTATTTATCATTACAAATTATTGAATTCAAGTTTTTATTTTCTTTTTCTTTATAGTGTTTCACTAATCTTTCAAAAATTAGGAGCTTATTATCTATATTTTTTTAAAATCTTTTATATTAAATAACATCATCAAGTGAAATAAAAACACCAATTTCATCAATTTGAGTGTGATTTTCTTTTATTATATTTTTTCTTAAGTTATTAAATTCCCACTTATCTTTAATTATATTCTGAAAACTACATTCTAAGACAGCATAACTACTGTCTTTTATTTTATATAAAACCCCATCAGTGAAACTATTTTCACCTTTAAAATAATTAATATTGCCACCTTTGAAATAATTAATATATTTATAAGCGTCAGTTAAAAATTTCATTGCTATAACAGCAGCCCTAGCATTTTGTTTTTCAATCATGTCTTCATAAATGCTTTTATAAATACATTTTCTGAAAACAGAAGTTACGGAGACAAACACACTTGACAAATAGTCCATTTCAAAAATATCAAAACTACAGTACAAAAATATTAAATTTTCAATTTTTATTAAATCGCAAATGAATGGGAAATATTTTCTCTACAACATTACTATAACAAAATCAAATTTACAAAAACAAAATTTCTCCCAACACTTTTAAAATTAATTCATTAACTTCTTCAGGAGTTAAAAGATTATTTCCATTTTTCTTTTTCAAAAATACACTTATAAGTTCTTCTCTAAAAATTGTAGTGTCTGAAAACCAGGCCATATAATGGACGGAATTAGAAAAAGCAATTTGAGCTCTTCATTAAAATTTCTTACCACCTCCTTTTACTAAAACTCGGTGCCGGTACTCACCAAACCATTTGAGTATGGTTAATGGACCAAGAAGGATCTTTCGAAAACAAGCAATATGAATCATTTTGCAAATCACGGAGCATCAAGGCTACTTGTAAAATATCTGAGAAAACCTAACAAATTTCGGACATGTACAAGTACGATCACATATTACTAACCTTTCTTTATTATTTTTAAACGATAGAATATATCTTGAAATGAATGAATTTTGGGTGATTACTTTTTTTGTTGGGCAGTTTTGGGGCTTCCCTCTGCTTTCCTGGATAGTCTTTTCGTTTTTTTAAGAATTCAATCCGTGTCTCTCGTGAGTTCTTCTTCATCCGTGAAGTAATTAAAGATATTGCAACTACTTGGCGCTGGTGAATTACCTCTGTGTAATAAGGTAACCTTTTTTCTAATTCTTTTATGTAATCCTATAGACTGATCACAATCTGTTCCATTTATTTCCTTGCTTTTATTTCCTTTTCCCATTCTTTGTAGAAATTTACACCTACAGAGTCTAGATGAGTCTTATTATCGCGAAGCTTAATTCAGTTGACTTAAATTTATTCAGATTAGTATTGTTGATACTTATGTCTATTGCTTTGTGATCTGAAATCGTGCAATCAAATCTATTTTCGACCGATATATTCGCCCTTATTATGAACATCGTAGTCGGCCGATAAACGATAATATTTCGTAAAAATATTTACTTTGTATTATAAACATCGTAAATTTTTAAATTTTATCGTAATTGAAAAAAGCTTTTTTTTAATATTAGTAGTCGTTGAATCTGTATTATGAAAATGATAAATTGTCAGTTTTTTATAATTTTTTAATCGAATTCAATTTTGTTGACGATAAAAAAATGATTTAAAAAATGTAAGTAAATTTTAGATGAATTTTTTTAGGAATTTAAATGTTTATTACAAATATATGTATATATGTAAATACAGGAATAAAGTAGTAAGCAATAAAAGGCAAATTGCTCGAATGGTAGAGCTTCTCGAAGAAGATATGAATCTGGCCAAAAATATATATTCTAAGGTTGTTAGTACCAAAAAATGGAAAACTTTAGCGATAGAATTAAATATTTTAGGACCACCTCAACGAGATTTTGACAAATGGCAAAGAGTAATTAATGTAAAAATTTATTTGTTCAGCCAAATCAAAGGAAAATATATTGTACGATTGCAGGTTTGGAATGATCTAAAATATAAAATTAAAAAAAAAGTTCTTGAAAATAAAACTGAAGTTTTTGCAACTGGCGGTGGTCCCAATAAGTTCCACAACTTTACGGATGTAGAAGAAGCAGTTATTAAAATAATGAAATTGGATCCTCCAACTAATTCTTCTAGTTCTGCTTTTGGTCTTGAGGGATCTTATGTAGAAACAAATTTCGCAAAACTAGAAGAAGTTCCTATCGAAAGACATACTGATGTTGAAATGAATGAAAATATTAGTGACGAAAGCCTACAAAATAAGAGAACGCCACGAAAACCTATAGTAGTAGAAACAGAACGAACACAATTACTAAAAAGAGAAGTAGAAGCTAAAATCGAATTTTTTGGTAAAGTAAAAGAATTTTTTGGTTATGATTTGAAATATATATAAGAAAAGGTGTAGAGAAACTTCAAGATTATACTAAGAAAATGTACATAATAAAAGATGAAGAGCTACAACTTAAAAAGGAAAAATTCAAATTTCTAAAGAATTATAAAAATAATAAGAGGAAGTACATAGAAAAAACAATTTTTAATTTTTCGTAAATTCATATTTATTTATTCAATTAGTATAAAACTTATTAATTTTAATTTATTAAAAAATGGATTGTGATTTAGTTTACGTTTTGTTTTATCTTAGTAAAAAATGGATTCTGATTTTAATTTTTGTATCTTTTTTATTTTAAATAAAAATTTTGTTAAATGACTGAAAAGTTGTTACACATATTTACATAAGCCTTAACAGGTTATCTCTTATTCTTCTTGCTTCATTTAATCTATTACCTTCATTTTCAACATTGTCATTGATTTCTTCATTTTCAGAAAAGTTATCATCTATTTCTTCATTCTGAATAGGAATATTGTATTTGATACATACATATATTATGTAGCGCCACACAGACATTTACTATTTGTGTAGCTTTTTGAGGACTGTAATGTAATTCTCTGGTACTGAGCAAGCAACGAAATCTGTTTTTTAAAAGCCCAATTGTTCTTTCGATTATATTTCGTCCTTGAGCATGCTTCTTATTAAAATGCGCTTGCAAAGACCCCTCTTCGGTATTTTTATACAGAGTCAATAAGTAAATTGTTAAGGGATATCCTTAGTCTCCTAAAATTAAAGTATTTTCTTTAAAACTGAAATCGAGTACAAAACATTAAACCTACCAAGAAGTCGCAAATAAGTTTCTCTATTGTAATACTCATTTTCAATATTTGCTTTTAGAGCTGATAAATTCCAAACATGTGAGTCATGATAGCTACCGAGATATTTGGCATTTACGTACCGTATATACATTCTATGACCACATACCTAAAAAAACGACTTTACTTTAATATGCTTAACTAAAATGTTTTAAGACACTTTCCTGTTGTAATACAAGTGTCTAATATCTTCTTTCGGCTTTATAATTTTAATATGGGTACCATCTAAACACCCTACAATGTTAGGGATCTCGGATTTTTCATAAAAATATATTTTAGCACTTCGTTCATCCTGTTCACTGTACTCAAATTTTATCCATTTTGAACACACAAACCGCTCTATTACATTAAAAAATTCAGTAAATATAACTGAAACTGTTGGTTGCGATAAACCTAAATGGAAATCGTTTCCAACACTTAGTTGATAACTTCCCTGTGCACAAAATTTGAGAACAGCAACTTTAATTATATTAGGAACAGCACGTTGAGTTTTCATCACTTTTAATTTATCATCGATTTCTTCTAATAAATCACGAAATGCTTCTTTAGATAACCTAAAGTTTTGTGTGAATCTAAGAAAAATATGTCAAAATTGGAATGATTTCTTTTTCTTTTTAATTTACATTTTTTTTCTAATTCTAAAGGATTAGAAGAATCTCTGATGCTCCTCCGTATATTAATTCCTTCATTTTGTTCATAATTTTCATCTTCATCATCCAAATAAAAAAAATACCTCGACATTTTGTTTATAATTTTATATAGAAATATTTTTAAATTAAAAACAAACATTTATTTTTGACATTTATTACAAATATTTTTTTAAAAAAAAGCTATATAGCTTTTATTTCTATCGTACGTATTCATTTTATCGAATACCTTTTCGTAATATGAAAATAAACGATATCCGATAAATATTTTTAGTCGTTTATCGGCCAACTACGATGTTCATAATAAGGGCGATTATTGCTTTCTGTCAGGCGAGTTAAAATATAATCAATTAATGTTGTTGAATTTTGAGTTTTTCTTGTTTGAAACTTTACTGTTTGTCGCAGACTATATGTTTCTATTATTCTTTTTACCGTTACCATATCACTACTTTCATTTAACCAATTTATATTAAAATCTCTTCAAATAATATTTTCATCTACCCAAGTTTCAAAAATTTCAGCAAACTCGTTTACATTGAATTGAGTTGGAGACTTATACAGTACTGAAAAAACCCAAGTTTCTTTGTTTACAATTATTTTTAGTTGCATGATCCATAATTTGTTATTATATTTATAAGCTTTTTCAGATGATACTTTAATTGAATTTTTAACATATATTAAAACTCCACCGGTGTGTCTTGAATACGAATTACACTTATAAATACTATATCCATTTAATGAAATTTCATTTTCATCTATTTCTTCCGTTAAATGAGTTTCACTAAGAATTATTAAATCATAATTATTCAAATTATTCATATGTTCAAGAGCAGGAAAATTTCCAGTTATACCTTGAATATTTAAATATATCGCAGTTATATAGCCTTTTGAGCCTTTGCTCTTATAAGAAATTTTTTTTGTTGCTCTCGTCTTAATTTTCCTTATAAAACACGGACACGATTTGTCGAAAATTGAATGATTTATATCTAAGTCTAGTTTTAAATCATTTTTGGCTCTAATGCAATTAATGCACTGAAGTTTTTCTAACGTACATTCTTTTGCAATATGGTTACCACTGCATTTTAGACAACTAATAGATTTTTCACGACATTTATCAATTTTATGATTAAAACTTAAGCATTTATGACACCTTCTTATATCGTAGCTTTCGTAAATTTTGCAAATATCCCAGCCAATTTTTAATCTTTCTAATTTCATTATATTAATAAAATCTTCAAAATTAACTTCTATAATCGCATTAAATTTTTCGTACTTAATTTGATTTCATTTATATTAATTATATTATTTTGCAATTTTATTTTATTTACAATTTCTGCTTCATTATATTCTTCTGATATGCCTACAACAAGTATTTTCGGATTTCTATTTTTCGGAATTATTACTTCATACTCATTCTGTAATTTATTTTCTATTTCATTTTTGATACATTTAATCGACTCATTACCTTTACAAAATACTGCAACTGACCCATTCCTTTTTTCTGACACACCATTTATATTTAGGTTTGTTGAATGACATAACGTTTCAGTTCAATCTTAGTTTGACAAGCATTTTGTTGTTTCTTTGTTTAACAATAATAATTGGATCCTTTTTAACAATATCAGCATATATAGTTTTATTTTCATCTTCATTTTTCTTTATTAAACCCTTATTCAATTCATCAAACATTCTATTTATTTATTTATTTATTTAACAGTGGACCTGCAGATAAATCTACAGGCCAACTATAGACCCTTTTCCCTTTCGGGATGTGGGCCTTTAGAATATAAAGGTAAAGTAAAAACTTATTATCTAAGGAATAATGTAAATGATTCAAATGAAAGAATTAACAATTCAGCAAATTAACAATTATTTAAAATTAAAATTTAGAAATTAACATTTAAGTAAATTAACGATTTAGAAAATAAGTTCAAAAATTTAAAATTTTAGTAAATTGACAAATTAACAATTGACAATTTAACATATTAAAAACAAAGGTAAATGTAAATTTATAAAAGATAAAGTAAATTCAAGTGTAAAGTCTTAAATAATGTAACAAGTAAAATCATGTAAAAGTATATATATACCTACCATTCGCTAGAATAATAAAAAATAATTTTAGCAAATAGTAGGTAAACAAAGTGTAAATTTGTAAAAGAAGTAAAAATAATTGTATATATATATTACCTACTATTCGCTAAATAGAGATAATTTTAGCAAACAGTAGATAAACAAAATTATAAAAAAGAGTAAAAGGTTGATAGGAACTATTCCTACCAAGTAATATTAGTAATTTCATTATGATATTAGTTTATTATCTAAAATGGTATAGATACGCTATATTTCATCCCAGATATTGTGATGTAGTAGGAGGTTTTTTATAAGTGTTGAGTGTGTATTGGTATGGAATTGTAGAGCTTGTAGTGGGGTGAAAGCGAATTGAGATATAATTGTGTTATTTGAAGGGCACTCTGTTAGGATGTGTTTTATGGTTAGGAGTTCTGCACAGTGAATACATGTCGGAGGATTGGATCTGTTAAATAAGTGTTTATGTGTAGGAAGTGTATACCCTAGGCGTACTCTGGTAAGTTTAACGCCTAGGGCTCGTGTTTTAGTTTTTATTGGTCCTGGAATGTTATCGTTGGGATTGTGTGATCTGGCAAAACGATAGGAAGAGTTCCAGGCTGTTTGGCGGATGTGCGCCGCTTGTATTGCAATTATCCTTTTAGCATGGGCATACGAATAAATTGAACCTCTGGTGAGAGGGCTTTTAGCCGCTATATTTGCTTCAAGGTCTGCTCTGGTGTTTCCATCTATGCCAACGTGGCCTGGAATCCATGCCAACCGCAATTTGCCGTTGTTGTGTGCTATGAAGTTTCTAATGTATGATGACATGTACTCGCTGTTGAATGGGTTTTTGATTGATCTAATTGAACTGAGGCTATCTGTAAATATAATGGTATTTTCATACAGGGTTTCAGCGGCTTGAACTGCTCTGTATATGGCAGTAAGCTCAGCTGTCATAATAGAGCATTCCCCCGGCATGTTTTCCACCTTCCAGAGAGAGCCTTTCCTGACTATCGCCCAGGCTACGCCGTGAGGTCCCTTTGATCCATCTGTATATATTTCTGAGTGTGATGGGAGTGAATGTTTAAGTTGGATGTACAGTTGTATGTACTTTTCAGAAGGTGTTATGTTTTTGGGGTGTAGAGATAAATGGTCATGTATGTATGATTTCCAATTGTTCCAAAGGTGCTCTTGCCTATATGGCTCTGGAGAGTCATACAAGTCAAGCTCCAAAGGTTCAACCAGAGGGATGATTTGATCTATTGAGGATGTTTTATTTGGGATGGAATTGTTTTGTAAAAAGTTGGAGTAAATTTTGTGAAGAGGATGTTTTGGATCAAAGTTTGCCCTGGCTATTAGCCTTGCTGATAGAACATTTCTTCTCTCCTCTATGGAGGGGAAGTTTGCCTCTACTTTTAAAACTTCCAAAGCTGTATTAGGCAATGCGCCCAAAGCAATCCTAGCCGCCTGGTTAATGGCAGCCTGTAGACTCCGGATATTTCCCTGTGTAGTGTATCCGAATAATATGAGTCCATAATCAACTTTACCATAGCTACATCAACCGGTGGACCCACCTTTTTCCTGCAGATAAACTTGAGTAAGTGATTTGAACGTTTAATTTGGGAAGTTAAATTTTTAACATGCAAATTGAATTTTAAATTACGGCTGAAGTGAATACCAAGGATTTTAATATTATCTAATGGGGCTATTGTTAAATTATTGTGGAAAAGTAAAAATTTGGGACACGCGTGTTTTCTGCAAAAATATATAGCTTCGGTCTTATCCGGAGCCAGGCTGCCACCATTAGCCTCAGTCCAACGGTCAATACACCGTAAGGAGTTTTCCAAGGTGTTTGACTCGATGATCGAACTTCTTGTAATGTAGAGTATTATGTTGTCTGCGTATATGAGGTGTTTTAGGTTAGTGATTGTGGATAATTTAGTACTGAGGCTGTTTATGTATATGTTGAAAATGTGTACTGATAGAGGTGATCCTTGAGGAATACCTAGTGTAAGAGGTTTACAACTCGAGTGTTGGCCACTGACTTGCACTAGGTATTTTCTGTTTTTAAGAAAATCATTGATATAACGAGTGACAGATTGGCCTGATTGCCAATTTATCAGCTGTTTAATAACCGTCTATCTTGGTACTCTGTCGAAAGCTTTCTCCAGGTCACAAGAGAGAAGATCACAATGCTGTTTGTTGTCCAATGCTTTTCCAACATCGAAATTTAGCTTATGCAGTAGTGAGGTCGTGCTATGTAGTTTTCTAAAACCTTGAACTTCTGGCGTAAGTTTGTTTTCGATGTGCCAGTAGAGCCTTTTGGCTACAATCTTTTCAAGGATTTTGGATAGTACAGGGAGCAATGAGATGAACCTGTAACTCTCCCAGTTTTGTGGATCTTTTTGGGGTTTTCTCAATGGAATCAGCTCTGCCATCTTCCAGACTTGTGGAAGTTGGCCTAAGCTGAAAACATTGTTATAAAGCCCTCTCAGTCTCGAAAAGAAGTCTACTGAGGCATGTTTAATCATGCCGTAGGTGACTCCATCCAAGCCCGGTGAAGATCCAGGAAAGAGAGCCAGGGTTTCAAGGATTTCATTCATGGTAATTTTGGCATCTAGTCTTGAGTTATCATTTAATGAATCAGGGAGGTCAAAATCTTGAGGGCGTGCTGTTCTGTTTGTATTATATTTAGAGGCAAGGTATTCAGCATTCAGCGCAGGGTCTGCGACTAGAACATCCCCCTGCTGAATGATGATGTTGCTTGAATTCCTTCTTCCTTTAAGTATAAAGTTGGCTTTACGCCAAGTTTCAGAAATATTTACGCCGTTCAGGCTGTTGGCAAATTCCACCCAGTTTTGCCTTTTTTGTTTTCTTATGGTTTGGCGGAGAATTGCATTCGTCTTTTTCAAATGTAAAAGTTTGTCCGTCGTAGGGAATCTTTTGTAAGATCTCCAAAGACTGTCTCTATCCTTAGACAGCTTTTGGATCTCTGAATTATACCAAGCCGGTTTTCTACTATTGTCATATTGAAATTTAATAGGAATAGCTCTGGAAGCTGCTATCCTTACCGACTTGGTGAGTATTGCTACTTCCTTGTTGATATTTTGGGATATTGGGTATGCATTCAGGAAATTGGTCATGGTTAATTGGAAAATGGTCCAATCTGCCTTTGTCTCGTTCTAGGTATATCTAGGTTTAATTTTTGTGTAAGATTGTGTGACTGCAGTAGGTAATGTTATTAAAATTGGGTGGTGGTCGTAACCTTTTGGGTTATAACCTACCTCCCAATCGAATTTATAGGCTATTGTGGTCTCGCTCCTTGCATTGAAGTCACCCAAAATGACATATGGTGCTGTAAGTTGGTTTTTAAGGGCATTCAGGTGACTTCTACACAGTATCAGGTCGTGTTCAAGGTACAAGTTCACCAGCGTGACTTGTTCCCTGATCCCAGGGAGCCCAACCGTGATGGCGACCGCCTGGAGTGGCGTATTCAAACTGATCTCTGTATATTTCAAGGCTCTGTCAATAAGAAAACCTACACCCCCCATTCTATTTAGGATGGGTGGTAGCAGGCAGTCGTATTGGCGGAGTCTAGTCTGTTGATATGGATCGTGTATATTGGTTTCTTGTATGGCTATTATGAGTGGATTGTATTTAGCTATTAACATGTGAATGTAGTGTTTGTTTGTGTGGAACCCTTGGACATTCCACTGGAGGATGGAGTGTGAGGGGGTATTTGTATTTAAGTTGGAGTAAGTGTAATTGGTGGATTGGGGGTTTTGTGTTCTGGGATGCATATACTTATCTTTAGATAGAGTGATCTTCTATCTCCATTTCAGCAACAGCTACTTTCGTATTGTTGATTTTTTTGTATAGTGTAGCTGAATGAGGATTAATTATTCCTGTTTTAAGTGAGTTTATAGTTGTAGAGTTATTGAATTGATTATTAACAGGAACAATTTGTCCTGTGGGTAATTGTTGTGGTACTGGTTGTTGATTTTTATTTTGTGTTTGTTGTCGTGTTTGTGGTTGTTGTGTTTTAGTTAGAATTTGTTGTTGTGGTTGTGGTTGATGCGTTTTAGTTAGAGTTTGTTGGTGTGGTTGTTGGGTATTTTGTTGTAGTTGTTGTTGTGTTTGTTGTGTTTTGATTTGTAATTGTAATTGGGTTTGATGAGTTATTACTTTACTTATTTGTGTGTCTTTAGTGCTAATTGTAGGTTCTTGCTTGTTACTTGCTGTGTTTTCCGAACTTTTTCCTTTTTGATTTGTGTTATTTTCTTTTGGTTTTGTAGATTCTGTTATATTTGTTATTTGTTGTGTGTTGATTAATGGGGCCGGTGTGTTTTGTTTTAATATATTGTTGAAAGATATTGTTACTGGTTTTGACGGAGTTGAATATTGAAAATGTTTTGCTTCTGCAGCCGCCTCTCTCCTTGAAATTCTCTTATCCGTGGCAATTTTTATGATTAATTTTTGATTGGCGTACGCCTGGCAGTTCGGGTCATTTGCTGGATGCCCGTCATCCATTAGAGCCTCTTTACAGTTAATGCAGCTTACTGGGTTCCATATATTCTCATGCTCTTCCTTTATCTCCTTGCTACATCTGGTGCATCTTGGTGTTGTTGTTTTACAATGCTTCGCTCTATGTCCAAGCCTTTGGCACTGATTGCACCGCATTGGAAGCTGGTAGTGCTTTCTTACTTCCAGGATCAGGAAACCAACCTTGACCTCCTTTGGTGGCTCAAGGGAATCGAAAGTGACTTGAATCAGGCCGCTTAGCTGCTCAGTAGGTTTATTCTCAATAAACACTTTCTTTTTATATCTCCAGATGCTGAGTACATCTGGATTATGATCTTGAAGTCCGCTGAGGACCTCCTCGTCAGAGAGCATAATAAGGTCCCTGCAGAAGAAAGTGCCTCTTGATTGATTCAAATTATTATTTAGCTCAACCTCCACCTCGATGGAACCTAGAATTTTGGTCTTCATAAATTTTGTGGCTATTATTCTATTTGGAACCTCCAGTGTGAGGTTACCATCTCTGTTATAGTTGGCTTTAGTTCCCGAGTGAATTCCCTGTAAGAGCTTATTGATTAAAAATACATTAAACTTCCTCATGTTCGAGTTTGAATCTTTAGTTTTAAGGGTAAGGAATCTTTTCTCCCCATCCTTTTTGCTTGCTGTTGCTCCAAGTACTGGAAAGTTTAATAATGTATTATTTATAATGTCATTTTTGGATTTAATTGTTTATTTTCTTTTCGGAATGAAATCATCCATTCCATCTAGGGTAGCAAATTTGTTTGTTGTACCCATATTGGGTACCCCCTCTCAATCTACGCTCTCTGTTTTTTTTTTTTTTAACCTTTTTTCTAATTTAGTTTACTGGGTAAACTAATTTTTACTACTATTTTTAAAAAGTCCGAGCACTATTTTTTAAAAAATCGTCACTGTAATATTTTGGACAAGGTCACTGTAATGGCTGCCTTTTTTATTATTATTATTGTTTTTAAACACTTATTTCACTAATTTATGATTATTTATTAAAATTAATTGTTTTTATTTCAGCTTTTTAGCTGTATTTTTACTTACTAGACTTAAATACTAACTATTATAATAATATAAATAATAGTTTTGTCCTTGAAAAGGACGCCGTAATGGCTACCTTTTTTATTAAAATTATCTCTATTCTAATATTAGTTTTTTAACACTGGTTTAAATTAAATGTAATCCTAGAATTTATTGTTTTATATTAATTTGCTAATAAATTTAAACACTAAATACTAATTTAAAGAATTATAATATCTTAATTTAGTTTTTGGCAAACATTCTTTTGATATTTTTATTACATTCATCAGTTTTATCATTATTTTTTTTTAAATCAATGTAGGCATTTTCAATTACATCTATTCTACTATTAATTTGATTTTTACTGTTGCAGCATTCATCACATAAAAAAGCAATATTTGGCCTTTCACCAACCAATTTAATATCATATTCACTTAAATTAAAACAAGTTGCATCAAATATTTTACCACAAGTGCCATCACAATTTATTTTCAATCCAGTTCTTGTGCTCCTATTACACTTTCCGCAATTCATTATATTACAATAAGCAAGTTGTAAAAAATTATCAAATGGGATGTTATATTATGGGTTGTTAATTTTATATATTACACATTTTTCTTTCAAAATAAAGTTCTATAGTTAATTTTTTAATTATTTTATTTATCTTTTTATTTTATAATTTCAAAATGACTCTTCATAAATGGAACGAAAACACAACCGTTCACTTCAACGAAATTCACCAATCTGTTATTAGCTTTTATTTAAAATATTTTATTACATTCATTTCGTTTTTAATACTTGTTTTTATGATTTAAATTTAATTTATGATTTATTTTTCAATATTTGATTTTTTTAATTATTGAACTTTGTATTTTGTTTGTGAATAATTGGATTTTTGTTTCACATGCTTTTACACATACCATTTTATCTTAGTTTACTTAACTTGTTTTTTTTATTCTTATTTTCTTTAATTTTTTGTTTTCTTTTGTTACCTAATTATTGTATTATTTTGAATTTTTTTATTTGCTTTTGTATATTGAGTTTTTAATACTTTATTGTTACCACACAATAAAATTTTGTTAATTTCAAATTGTAAACTTTTATTGAAGTGGCGCTTCACACTATTTTCTAAATAAAAAGTGTCACTAACTAACTATTCTCTTATTTGTAAAGTAAATTTATATAAAAATTGCTCTATATTTATAATACGTTACACTTTAATTGTAAATTTGAGAATAAAGATTTTTACAATTTAAACTTAACTTTTAAACTTAACTTATTTGTTTTTCTACTAGCACGTTTTTTAAAAGAGTTTTAGCTGTTTTACTCTGTTTGTTCGTTTAGTAGGAGTTCGTGGTGTTAACACGTTAAAATTCCCTATTATATGTAATAATTGGTCCCACCAGAATCCATGGAAGCAAGTTTGCGGACATCTGTACATGATAATCCGAAAAGTCTCGACTCTAATAATTTTATATGCGAGACAAGTTGGCATTCCAAATCAGAAGTAAAGGTTGGTTTTACTGCACCCAAACCTTTACTGCTACCTTTCACGTTTTTATTTTTGTTTAAAGCTCTTCTTCTCAGAGTAGCTTGAGGAACATTAAATTTTTTTGAGGCTCTTAGCCAATCCATCTGAGAATTATTAACACTTTCTATGGCTAATTCCATATCCTTTTCCGACCAATTTTGTCTGGTTGTTTTTCGCTTGTAAATTCCAACCACTAAAATGTTATATACATATAAAGAAAAATTATTCCTCAACTGTTTAAAAAATTATTATATAAATTTTAAATATTGAAATAGGTACTCGTATTTCGATTTAGATAATAATTTTTGTTAAAAAATAATTGGGAGGAAAAATGACATAGTATGTTATTATACCCCACCCCTCACTATGTCATTTTACCTTTTTTGGATTATATGATAAAATTATTAAATTTTAATATTAAATGTTACAACAAACGTTTTTGAATATCACTTTTATAAAATTAATATTAATTTATTTGCAAAAAACACGTAAACAAAAAACATCACTATATGCATCTATTTTGAACATTAAAAATAACTGTAAAATATTTTTGTTCTTACTTTTTTTTCTTTTTTTCTTTGTACGCACTTTCTTTAAAAAAATTTGAGAACTTATCGCTACCAAAGAATAAGGTCAACTGAACATGTTTAGAAATGCAAATTTTTTAATCATATATTGTGCAGAAGTTTCCAGATTAACAAAAAGTCACTTTACCCAACTGTGTCATTTTAGGCCACTTTCCCCTATTTAACGATTTTATTTTTAAAGAGAGGACAATTTCCTCCTTTCTTGCCTTTTTATCATTTACCTAATTACTACCACTTAAAATTATATTCCCATAATATTTTTATTTCGACCAATAAAAAATTTCGTTATATTTTATTTTTTAAATAAAATTAATTTTTATTTATATGTCCTGAAATTTTCAGTTAAAAAAAGGGGAATTTTCGTATATGAATTTGAATTTAAAAATCGTTCTCGAACCTTGAAAAGTATACGGACGAATAAAACATAATTGTTCGCGCAAAAAACAAATTCAATTCGCGCCGAAAAAAAAGTACAAAAAAATTATAAAATAAATAAGTAATAAAAAAAAAAATTATAATAAAAACCGCGACCGTTTTAAATAATAATAATTTTTTACTGTCATTTTTGACACCGTGACAGAATATTAAGAAAAACGTCTTCAACAATAAAAATCAGTGCTGACAACTAAGACTAGCGGATTAAGTTAATATTGTTCATCTGGCGTCAAATTCTGGAACTTATAGAAAATATTTTTGTCTTATATAAATTATAAATTGTAAGTACTATTTGATTTTTGAATATTTTTATTAGTCTTATATAGTGAATATTTATTAAATTATAATTAATTATTTATAATTAATAATTAATATAAAATATAATTGTATATAATTGTATGTATATATCTTATGATATATATATATATTAATTATTCTATATTCTATATCGACCTATCCAAGTACAAGTATTACAAGTCTGAAAAGTTCCTTTTGCGCTAAAACCATTAAAAGTTTTGTCATAATTTTGAAGTAATTTTACAAGTCTTAAACGTTAGAAGTTTAAGCAGGATTTGCATCATTATGTATTATTTTTTTGTTAATTTTGTCAATGTTTGATTCGTTTTGGCCAGTGTTAGCTAGTTTTCGAGAGACTTGACTTGTCATATTCTTTTTTTCTACGTCTTTTTAAATTACACTATGCCATCTCGAGATGTAATACTTTTGCACTATGTTGTGATAAGAAAAAAATAATACTAATTGAGATGTCATATTTTGTTTTATAAAAAAAAAAAATTTTTTTTATGTTATATCTATTTGAAATATACTTACATGGATAATTAGTAAAATAACGTTATATTCTGAAAAGGCGTAATAAATTTGTTAATTTCTAACTAGTTAGAATTTAAAATACATTTTTTTAATAGTTTTATTTTAATTCTTTTTTATTAATATAAAGTAATATAAAAAATAGGAACGTAAAAAATTCACATAAATCGTAATTCATTGACAAAAATAAATAAAATAACAATTTAAAAAAAAACAAAACTTAACTCTGGTAGAAATAACATAATTAATTAAAAATTTTACCATTCGTCTCCGCTTTCAGATTCTGAATTTTGAATTTCAGGAACTGTTTCAACAAATGTAAGTTTATTATAGAAGTCGTGATAATTTCTTGGTATGAAATTTTTTTCGCATAAATACTGTAAATCTCTGTATTTGGATTTGGTAATTGATAAAGGACATTTATATAATTTTTCAAGAGTAAAATTATTTATTTTTTTAGCCCTTTTTTTAGTTGTTAAGTTTATTGTTTTATACTCTTCATCAAAGTTATATTTAACAAATATTTTATTTGGTTCATTTGGCAAAGCTAAAACTTCTTTGATTTTACTCCAAGCAATCTTCTCAAAATTTGTATCTTTCTCCAAATAGTAACATTGGGTTAAATTTTTAAAATTAAAAATATCCTCTTGAACTACTTCTGAAATTTGATACGGTTTTCCAGTTTTTCTGGCACATTGAATCAACATGTACCATTGATTGGGTACATAAATATTTTTACCTTTTCTTTCTCTTTCGATTGCGGCATGAACACCATCAGCCTCATTTTGGGTGTGACCTTGTTCTAAGAAACGATGAATTATTTTTATATTGTATGTTTTACTACACCATACATAGAAACTGAACACAACTTTATTTTTATTTTGGCTCGGACAATTATCAGAGTAAAATATTATTTCGTCAGTATCTTTTAACTTTTTTAAATATAAATTTAGGCAACTTGCGACTTCACAAGACCCTTTGCCTGCTATCGTTTCGTCCCATACAAAGCAAGTTACATCTGAAGAACCCAACTCAAATAAAGTAAAATTATACGATAAAAAATTTCGTTTATAGTAAAATATGCTTGTATCTGCTTGTGGACATACCAATTGCTTTTGGAAATCGTAGCACACTACTTTTATTTTACCTCCACTTTTTGTGCTTCTTAATTTATCCACATTTTTTAATTCCCTCGCAGTATCCTTGTTTCTTAAGTGATTTTGATAATCTTCAGATTTATTTGTTCTTTCAGTTTCAACAAGATTCTTATAGGCTTCACAAATATTGCATTGGTCTTTGCGTGGTTTATGAAATGCTATATTAAATTCCTTTACAAAAATGTCATGATACTGCCTTTGCGATATGTTAATATTTTCTAAATTTTCATCTTTTAACTTTTCCTGAAACAAGCGGTACATCTTTGCTATGTTCAAATCCGGGGATAAAAACTTCTTTGTTGACGATTTCCTTACATAATGCGACTCGACAGCCGGAAACGACATTATATGTGATCTAACATGGTCTTTTAAATTATCCACAATTTCATTTACGGACCTAACATGCCGACCTCTAGTATCGGGCTTAAGAACCCCAATATGAGCGTCACGTTTTTTAAAAGCAGTTGTTATCCACTGTTTATTAATGTCGACAGTATTCATGAACATTTGTTGACAGACTTGAAAATACTGTCTGACAACTTCTCTTTTTATCTTTGGATTTATTTTAGACGTTTTTTTATCAAAACTTTGTGAGTGTTCTAAAATAAATTGCCATTGCATCATTTTGTCACCTAATTTCCAAAAATTTTTAAATATTGCAAGACGTTCGTCCGACGAAAATTTTTCAAAACATTTTAGTTTACAAGAACAAACAGACTTCATCTGACGAGCAGGTTTAATTTTTCCACTTCGCATTTTGTGTTTCAACCCTAAATTTAAAGCCTGTTTTAATTTATTTTTTTCCCATTCTCCTGGAACAGCTTTCCTTTTTCTCCCAGAATTTTTTTTAAATGTGGACTTCCTTTTTCGTAAAGGTGTGAGAATGCTAAAGTCAGGAGATTCCTGTGCACTATCACTTGTATTTCCTTCTTCATTACTTGGGTTATATTCGCTATGTTCTGGCGAAAAATCAAGTTCGCTGGATGAGCCTAATTCTAAATAATAATATTTTGAAAAAGTGGAAATTAACAATGATCAAAATTTTAAATTTTACCTTCACTTGATTTTAATAGAGTACTATTTTTAAGTTCTCTATTGTTAATTTCAGATTCTTTTCTTTCTAAAATTATTTCAACATTTTATTCGAATATTCAAAAGAAACTTAGTATGTACTTACTTTTTACTAATTCAATCATTAATTTTCCTCGATAATTATTATTTCGATCCATTTTTGTTTTTTTTTTTTATATTGGGTATTTTATTTTTCATTTGTTGATTGCACTACTAACTTTTAAAATAATAAAAACTTCAGGAATCTAATATGACAGTTGTAATTTCCCGCCTAAATTTATCCATGTGAAAATAGTCCACCAACAGATGTTATTAGAAATTTTAGTATTGCCATCAGCGAAAAAATAGTACAAGTAGGAAATGCCATACAAAAAGTAGGAAATTTTTTATGTTAAAATATGACTTCTAGTAGTTAAAAATAAGACAATTATTATTTTTTTTTAAAATATCCATGTTAAAATATACTAAAAAGAGCTGTCATTTAAAATTTGTAAAATATTTTCAACAATAAAAAATACTAAATGAGGAATTCATAGAAAAATAAAAGAAGCATTTAGAGATAAAATATGACAAATGAGGATGTAGGTAAATAGAGATATATTTTGTTTTACCATAAATATTACTTGTCAATTTAGATTACTTTATTTAAAAATGGATTTTAATGATCTGTAATACAATTCTATTAAGCATATTTTTACTTGGAAATGATTTTATTTTTCCAATTATGCTAGAGTAAACTTTTCTACGCTGTTTCCGCATTTTTCATCAGAATGACATGAAATTTTGACAGGTCATAGATTTAAATACAAAGAACCGAATGCTCTACATAACTCGATTTCATGACAACTCGAGTTGTCATACTTGTACTTGGATAGGTCGATATATACCTGTATATTCATAACAATTATATTCTAACACTTTAGAATGCTTTTTAAATTTGTAAATACAACTATTATTATAGCATAAATAATATAAAATATAATTATATAATAATTAACCGGATATGACGTTGCGCACTCCACCGCTCTCGTCTGAAAAAAAAGATTCGTCCTCGACATCGACATCAACAAAATCAACACTAACTCGAGCTTCATCATCCTCAAACATCAATAACATTCCAAACTCATCTAATAACTCTTTCAAATAAAATTGAAATGAAAACTTCTCTAAATATAGGACTCAAAAACCCCCAAGACATCAATGAAGCTATAAAAAACCTAAATATAACCATGATTGAAGCAGCAATGTCATCAACTCCGACACAAGGAAGCATCCGAAAATATGTTATTTCTCCACATGAAATAAAATCCAAAATCATGGAAAAAGGAAACCTTAGAAAATATTGGCAACCAACTAGATCCCCAGAAATCAAAGCCAGGTTAAACCGTGCAATCAAAGAAATTAAATTTTTGTTAAATAAAACCAGAGAAAGTTCGTTGAAGAATTACCTTGAAAGACTAACATATACCGATCTTAATGACTACTCACTATGGAAACAAGAAAACTGAAACGGCCACAACAAATTATACCTCCACTAAGAAATCAAATGGTAATTGGGCCAGAAGCGATGGTGAGAAAGCAGAGCTTTTTGCATCACATTTACAAAAAGTGTTTGTACCGTATCCACCAGTAATTTCAACCGACGAAAACAACAAGATTGAAAACCACCTTGAAGTGCCTTATCAAATGGATTTACCAATAAAGAAAGTCCGGATAAAGGTAGTACAGGAAATTATAAAAAACTCTGTGTTAGATAAGAAGGCTCCTGGGTATGATGGTATCACAGGCAAAATGGTAAAGAAACTTCCGTATTGCAGTATAAAATTCTTAACCCACATTTTTAATGCTATATTAAGAACTAGCTACTTCCCAGATATCTGGAAAACTGCTCATATCATAATGTTAGCTAAACCGGGGAAAAAACCAAATGAGACTGGTTCATATAGACCAATGAGTCTTCTTCCAGTAATATCAAAATTAACCGAAAAACTAATAGCCAAAAGATTGATTAACCCTCCCAGGGCAAGTATCATTTCTATTTTGCTGAGAATTTTTTAATGTTGATTTTCGTCATCAGCGACCTCAAATTAAGAAAAAAAATGTTCACTTTACATTTTTACCTGTACAGGTAATCCGTAATAACTTGTCCTCATATGAGGACAAAATGTATAAAAGGATGCTTTTTTACGCAAGGTGTGTGTTGTAAAATTTTGTATAAATAATAGATTCGTTTATTAATTTTTAATTTTATTTTAAATTTTTTCATTATTCAGACTTGATTCAATTATATAATAAATAACAAAATAATTAAATATATAAGAAAAAAAAAAAAAAAAAATAAATAAAAGAAAACAATTCAAAAAAATTAAAAATTTAAATATTAATGAGTGAAAAAGTATCTATTATAAAAGTATTACACAAAAATGACTAGTAGATTTCATTTTTTTTGTTTAAGTGGTGTGGAAGGTTTCGAAACATTCTGGACACAGTGGTACCATATTGCAACCTGAGCAAACAAATCTGGTTTTCCTAATACAATTCTTTAAGCGGCATCGTCCAGCGTTATTTTTCATAGATCGACGAGGCCAATGATTTCTGCTAGTTAGACGCATTGAGTCACTCACGCAAGTTTTTTTTGGGACAGGTTCCTGCGAAACTGGAGATTGTTCAGATGGTCTTCCAGGTTTACGCTTATATTTTATAAAATGCATGTTTTGCAAACCGTTTTGAATAAGAGTATTTGCAACTTCGCTTTTGAATGTAAGTAAATCTTTTTGATCATACATTTGCTTCCACATTATCCATGCATTTACGCAAGAAACGTTCAGAAAATGATAAAATATGCGCATATACCATCTTCGATTTTGAGGATAGTTGCGATATCTGGCTATAAGAGAATCCATCAAATCTACACCACCCATACATTTATTGTAAGAAGAGATAATTTCAGGTCTTGTAACTGGAATGTTTTTTTTTGATTTTCTACAAAACCTCGAAACTTCCTCTTGTTGTCCAATACCAACAAATGATGATATAGCATGAACACATTTGTTATCAAACCATCTGACGATAGAAATATTTTCGTTTGATGTTACAATTGATGAAGCCCCACGGCCCTCTTTTTTTAACATTTTTTCGCTCGTCAGTTTTTTTATTGCATCTGGAAACATATTGATTCTGATAGTTCCCACATAATAGGTGTTATTCTGTTTTAAAAACTGCACTAAAGGTAAACTACTAAATAGATTATCAGCATAAATTTTATGATTCTTGTTCAAAATATCAGAGCAAAGGCGTATGACGACATTTCCACATTTATTAATACCGACAATTAGAGGATCAGATACTTCAGCACCCTGATATAGCTCAAATTTATGTATAAAACCATCTGTGCCGGCCAAACACCAAACTTTGAAACCCCATTTTTTTGGCTTTTTTGGAAGATAATTTTTTAAAGAAGATCTACCTTTAAAAGGTATCATCATTTCATCTACTGACAAATATTCGGAAGGATCATAAGCCAATTGGAAATTTCTATTTAGTCGATCAATAATAGGTCTTATTTTGATTGCTGAAAAATTATTTATTTTATATATTTTCAAATATTAAACTATAAAACTATATAATTATTTATGAGTTAGTTGATTTTGTGTTTTAAAAGTATCTACCTTTATCTTTATTATCAGCAGGAATATCATTCATGTCAATAAAATGTAAATATGATCTTATCTTTTCAAAACGTCGAAGTCCCATAGCGTTTGTTATTGAATCGATTGCCAACCCACTACCTCGATCCCAATACATTCGAATATGAGGATAATGCACATACGACATCATTAAGTTTATGCCTAAAAATACTTGAAGCTCTCCAAGCTCTAGTTTAAGTTCATATCCTTTTTCCAAGGCATAGCGATTAGACTCTGTAACAATGTCGACAAGCATTTCCATGTCAAACAATTGCAGAAAATACTCTAGCGGTGTAATTCCAGTAGCTTTAATTACTTTTTTCCCTAAAAATTCAGTAGTACATCCCTCATTGTCTTTCTTTGCGAACCAAATTGATCTAGAATTTTCTACAATCGTTACGTTATTTAAATCAATTTGGCCTATTTCATTTGGATTTTCTATATCTAAAGTAGCTATAATTTCTTCTTGATCCTCGTATTCATCGTCTATATCTTCTTCACTATCATTATATTTGAAACATTCCCCTTCGTCAACTTCAAATTCATCTTCTGAGTCTTCTAAAGCTTCAACAATTTGAATGTTTGAAAGCTTTTTGACCATTTCTGTTTAAAAATATCGCAACAAAACGAAAAGTTATTCCAATATTGTCATATATGTATGTTTTTTTCCAATTAGACATTTTGTCCTCATATGAGGCACATATTTGAAAATTCTGTAATAATGAAACTTACCAATATATTTTCTTTTTCTTTTTTTTAAATTAAACTTGTATTTATCTATTATATAAAAAAAATTGTTATAAATACTGTTAACGCTGATTTTAGAAAACAATTGAAATAAACGAATGCTGTCTTTCAAATAAGCAAATTTCAAAATTGCGCGCCAAAATTTTATCATATAGTTTTGACATAAATCGCTTAAATTTTAAAATTTTTGCTTTTGACTTTAGCTATGAGAAGGTAGATGACGCTCAAATCAACAAATATGTTAATATCATTTGAAAATACAGCATAAAATTAGTTTAAACGACCTTAAAAATTTGTCCTCATATGAGGACAAATACCTTGGGAGGGTTAAAATAAATAATGAACGAGATATCGTACCAGATAATCAATGGATTCTTGATTAATCATTGACTGGCAACATGAAACAACATTTACAAATGTATATTAAAATATAAAATCCTACCAAATCATATAATTATAAAAAAAAAACACAAATAATTTTATGACACATATATGAAATACTAGCAAAGCTACCCGACGTGGTCCGGGTCGACCACAAAATGTATCGAATTTACTTCAATGAAGTTTGATTTTTGAATAGAATTGAAAAAAAAACAGGTTTTATTAAAAATATATGCAACTATACTACAACTTAAACTTATATTAAAATTATTTCTTTGAAAACAATATTTTGTTTTTGTTCTGATGGAGTACAAGTTTATTGCTATTGCGGTATTCTTGAAATAAATCAACATTCGCCTTTCCCACAATCAATTTGAATTTGTGCTTAAATGAAATGAGGATGCAAAGTTCTTATTCTTAATCTAGTACCATAGTTCTGGCTACTTCAAGTTTAGTGAAGTAATATTGAAGTTACTACTTTTAATTCCAATTGATGAGGAAAAACAACTTCATTTTCATCGATGACTGATTTGTTACACATGGACCCCCTGGAACTATCTGCAGTATTTTCTGATTAATAAAACGAATCGTCACATTTGTGGCTAATAGCCATGTAAACATTTTATACTGATTCCTAAAGCTTGAAAATACTTTTTCAGGACAATACATGCTTGCTTATTTTTCATAAAGTACCTATGAATAAATTTTCAAGTCTGTTACACAATCTTTTTTAAAACATTCCTGATAGAGTATGTAAGTGTAAATTTTCATGCCTGTAATGCAATTGGTTTTCAAAATACTTCTGAGACGTACTAGGATTTGTACGGCAGCAACCCGAACCAATCCAAATTTTCGAAATCGGTCCCAGTCGGAATTCTTTATTTGTGAAAGAGTATCGAAGTGTAAATTTTCATGCCTGTAACACAATTGGTGCTTGAAATATTTCTTAGGCGTGCTAAGAATTGTACGGCAAGAACCCGAACCAATCCAAGTTTTTGAAATCGGTAACAGTCGTATTTCTTGATTTTTGAAAGAGTATCTAAATGTAAATTTTCATGCCTGTAACACTATTGGTTTTTGAAATATTCATTAGACTTACTATGAGTTGTACGGCATCAACCCAAACCTGTCATTTAATGACTTTGGACTGTACCGCGTTCGGTTCTTTTTTTGACCGTGAACAACTGTACAAAATTTCAGAACTCTATTTTTAAAACTGTGGGCGTGTATAGCGAACAAACAAACAAACTTTCCCTTTTATAAGCATAGATAGTTGTGTAAGAATAGAAAAAAGAGAAAAATTAATATTTTGAATGGCGGTGCCCACAAATTTTTTGTCACTCTCAAATGTACAAAAATTGTCACTATCGCATCAATGACAAAAAGTTTAGAAAATGCCAAAAACCAGCTTGTGATTATTTTTTTGACACTATCATTGAAAATACCATTCCAGATTTTTTGTTAAAATCTTAATTAACTACGATACTGCAATAGGGGTGAGATCGTAACCAATATTATAATTTCTTACACTTAATTATATTGCTGGCTGCTAAAATCTATATTAACCAGATCCGAAGGATCAAATTATTTTAGTCGGCAGCATCATCGCTCTTGAATAATGCTTTCAGCTAGATGGTTCAGATGTTCTGCTAATTTATTTTGGTATGTACTTTGAATTGAAGCTCACAATGATCTTTCTTACGGCTATAATATTCAGATTGCTTTACAGCACCCAGATGTGAATGTTCTTGCGAGTTCCTGCTATAAATAATATAATATTTGCTAGTGACAACTTCCATTTATGACCAATCAACTAATAAATATTTGATAGTTTAGGCAGCTACAGGTACACCCTTAGTTAGCATTGTGTTTATTGCAGTTTAGTCCCTGCTCTAGATACATTCCCAAGTTGATTCTTCCTAGGGAAACTAATATTGTTTATTTTCCTTTTTGGACACGTCTTCTTATTTAAGGCAAATGTGGTATGTACCGATTTTATTATATACACCTATCCCTCGTTTTACACGGAAGATAGGTTCCTGGCAAAACCGTGTTAAGCGAAAAAATTAAATTTATATGAAAAAACCGTGTTAAACGAAAATAATCACAAATTTACCTATTTTTAATCATTTATTGAGAAAAAAATAATATCAGTAAAAGAGTTCAACATACCAGTCTGATAATATAAAACAAAAACATAATAATTCAATTAATTTTCAAACAAAATAAATGTAAAACAAAATAAATTTTTAAAAAATTCACCAAAAATATACATATCAATAAAAACTAACTTAATTTAAATTGCTGTCACTATCACTTTCAACAATTACATAGTCTTCTTTTAGTAGGTTCTATAATATCACTGTCATCACTGGATAATATTTCGTGACACTCCGTGGTTGATATAGGATTGATTTCAATTCGGGGAGACTTAGAAATAAAATCTGTAATTAACAATTGTGATTTGTTTCTAGTCAAATCTTTATAAACTTCTTCATATTGATTCAAAGATTCGTTAATAGCTCGCTGAAATCGGAGAGCTCGTTCAATATTCGGATCACGTTGTTGAAAGTAGTTTCCTAATTTTCTTCCTATTGCTAGTCCCTCGCGAACAAATTTCGCTGTGAATTGATCTGGCTCATCCTCAACATCAACATCAGTTTCAACATCATTCTCACTTACTTTATTGGCAAATTCAATTAAGTCATCCTCATTTAACTCTTGGTCTTCCATTACCTCAATGATGTCTCTCTGTGCTAAATCGTCAAAACCTTCTCCACCTATCGTATGAGCCAACTCAATTATGTCTGAATATTCTTGACCCAAAGATACTGTTAAATTTATATTTTCATAAACAAGATCAGGCCACACTGTTTTCCAACACGCATGGAGTGTTGATTTTTTAATTTTACGGTAAGAAATTCCTATATGCTTAACAGAATCCAAAATCGTAAACTTTTTCCAGGCATCGATAATTGAAAGAGAGCCATCATTTTCCAATTTATCTAAAATATACATAAAAGTGCTTTTAATGTACAATGCCTTGAATGTGGCAATTATCCCTTGGTCCAAAGGTTGTAACAAAGAAGTTGTGTTTTTTGGTAAAAAAACAACTTCTACATTTTCATGCTGCAAGTCTTGAGGGTGACCTGGAGCATTGTCCAATAAAAGAAGAGCCTTGAAAGGCAGCTCTTTTTTGACTAAATATTTTTTTACATCTGGCACAAAAGAGTTGTGGAACCAATCATTAAATAAAGTGGCGGTAACCCAAGCTTTTTTGTTTGCATTTCAATAAACAGGAAGATTGTTTATGTTTATTCCTTTGAACGAACGTGGATGCTTTGCTTTATTAATCACCATTGGCTTCATAATACAATCACCTGATGCATTGCTGCAAAATAGAATTGTTATACGATCTTTTGCTGCTTTGTGGCCACTGGCTGATTTATTTTGTTTTGCTAAAAATGTTCTCTCAGGCATTTTTTTCCAAAATAATCCACACTCATCCGCATTAAAAATCTGATCAGGAGAGTACGATTTACTGGCAATTTTTTCAGAAAACATTTGAGGAAATTGTTGTGCTGCATCTATATCAGCTGATGCTTGCTCCCCTTTTAGTTTCAAACTATGCAATGAATGTCTCTTTTTAAATTTTTCGAACCAACCGTGACTTGCAGTAAAAGGCTTCTTATTTGAACTGGAACTGGATGATAACTGATTCTCAAGTTTTTCGTAAATTTTTAATGCTTTGGCTGTTATGGCATTAGTATCAATAGGTATTCGTTTTTGATTTTGGTCCTCAAGCCATATTACTAATGCCTTTTCCATCATTTCCATAGCACTATTTCTTACATGAGATATTGTATTCATGCTCGTACACATTCCAGCTGCAACGCTTTTTCTGATCGAGTCTTCATTTTTCCGGATCGTTCTTATTGTAGCTTCATTCATTGAAAAAAATCTTGCAATATCTATTACTCTTTCGTTATTACGCAATCGGTCCAAAATTTTAATTTTTGTTTCTAAGGAAATAAATTTTCTTTTCATATTCTTTTTTTGAATTTTTTCCTTTGCCATGGGTAAAACTAAAATTCGAAAAATCAATCATAAGAAGTTATGAGATGCATATAAGTTTTATATCTACCTTCTAATTGTTCTGTTCTTAATTTTAACGCCAAATTACTTCACTTAGATACAAACTAATCCATCCAACAATAAAAAACAACTGATTCACTCAGAGAATTTACGTGCCACACAACACGAAAAGGTGATTTCCCTTTTTTGTATTTGAAACAATATTTTTTTTTGTTAATTATGGCGGCTTGCAAGTTGACCGAATATTGACGTTTCTCTAATTTTTTATTAAGGTTAGCATCTGATAAGAATGATCAATTAATCAATCGATTTACAATTAAATAATTTACATAATTGATTATGGATAATTAATAGAATTTTGACACTTTGTATACCCTCTTTTATTACAAGTTCAAAAAACTTAAGTTTTTTTGTATTATCTCGCTTTTTTTCTTGACAGAAAATTGTAAACTTGTAAACACATCAAACACTTGTAAACACATCATAAGTGGTATCAGAAAATTGTTAACAATAAATAGAATAGAACAAAATAATTAAATATAATATAATAAAATAATATGTACATAAGTATACATAATATCGAAATTTGTTTTTCTTGCAGTTTTTTTTTTGGAATTTTGATTTTAAAAACCGTGTAAGATCGAAAACGTGTTAAACGATTGCCGTGTAAAACGAGGGATAGGTGTATATTTTGATTTGTTATTTTTCGAACTTAATATATTTTTAACGATTTAATGAATATCTATATCTTTAACTTCTTTAATATAATATGTTAAATAATTTATTAACATGATTTTAGTTTTTCAGTAATAATTGAACAAAAAATAATTTAGTAAAAAAAACCATTGCTCCATTTTATTGAGATGAAAATGCAATTTTGTCAAAGCTATTTTCAGATTTATGTAGAAAATCAGTACGGTTGTGTCATCTGCAAAAGTTGCAACCAATACATAACATAGAGCTTGATGTTGGGAGATCAGCTGCATAAATATATTGTACAATACAGGTCCTAGAACACTACAATGACATAAGTCCGGCTTTATTGTATGTAAGTTTTTTCTTTTTAATGCTCTTAACAGTAACTTCAGTATAATTACATTTTCGTGCTCAATTAATTAAGTACGGTACTGCAAGTTTTTCATTTTACTACAATATTGTCTAATACTTTTTTTTTACACATTTCTAGCTTAAGAACTCATTAAGTGCGAAAAGCTACTATTATTGTCAGGAATTAATCCTTCTTAAAAAGAATAGCTTTATTTCATTTAAGTTGTTACCAGATTATACTCTTAATTATTTTTTGTTATTTATTTAAATCCCAATGATAAAGGGTAAAGCATTTTTTTTTACTTAATCCTACCAAAATATTTACCAGCCTAACCCTTAATCGTTGTTGTACGTTACACAGAAGTACTCAATTTTCTATTCTCCAGTCTGTTTTGCTATGTTCATTAAGTACGGATCTGAATTTTTCAGTACCTTCAAGTTAGTGCAAAATTTATTATTGAAAAGTATTCATGTACAATGAAATTGTTTTCTCTGGCTGTTATTAGCTAAAGAAATATTGATTTACGTCTCGGAGACATACAACAATGCATACTAAAGTTTTTTGATCGAATGAAATCGAATATCTATGGCAACTGTAAACACCCAACCCCATGTGCTTACAATGTTGCAATTTTATATGCAATGTCAAAATTTAAAAAAGTTAATTTCTAAATTGTTTTTGATTTGTTTTAAATTGATTAGGCTTTTAAGAAAATGACTATGAAGAGAAAGATTGATTTTTGTTACTCTTTATCTTATTTGTGGAGATATTGTTGATCTTCTGTTATTTTTTTGTCAAATTTTCTGTTTTATTTAATTTAGGAGTTTTAAGAAAAAATTAAATACAATGACAAAAAAAAAATAAAATAAAAAATGAATTAACTTTGCACAAACACCTTAAGAACTTTTAAATTTTGAAGTCTAAAGTATGTATAATAATATTAATAAAATTTTTTTTTTGCAACAACGATTAAGGGTTAAGAGAGATTAAATATTGCAAAGGCATGCAATAGAAACTTGAATAATTCTTACTAAAATTATAATTTTAATGAATTATACTAATTTAACTGTACTTTGCCAGATGTTCAATTAGAATTGAAAATATTTAAAAAAAAAAAACTTATTACTATATATACCGGGTGGTCCAAAGCAAGCGTATACACTTTTTAAGAGTAGAAAATATCACCAATCGATAGAGCACCCTCGATTTAATTAATAAATTTGTTTTTAATTTTAAAATAGCCGTTCCTTCTCATTTTAAAAAGCTGATACGCATGTCCTGGAACACCCGGCATGAAATTAGATTTACTTAAAATTATAATAGTGATTTAGAAGTAACGAATGAGCTAACAGTTGTGTATGTTATTCTAAGTAATACACCAATGCAATAGATTAAATAAAAGCATTAATGATTTAATCAATGACTTAGATTACATGTCAATTACATCACGTCAATTTTAATTCCAACATTATACTCAATATTTTTTATATTTTATGTAGATGGTTGTATAGAATAAAGAAAAAAAAAAATCTTAAATCATCCGACACATACTGTTTCGCCAAGATGTTTACTTTTTATGTTTATTTCTACTAATAAATAAAAAAAAACAAAAACAAAAAAACTTTCTTGTACTTAAATAAAATATTTTATTTAAACTTAAAAAAAAAAACTAACTTATTTAATTTACTTTTTATTTACTTTACTACTAATTAATTATAAGACTAATTATTATTAATTATTATATCACAACCTTTCACTTTTATATTCCGTGATCAAAAGAGGAAGATGCAACTCATTTTCCTCATTATTACAACTTTACAACGTTACCATTAATTGACAAAGTTCATTAACCTTTATCTTTTTATGACTTACATTTAAAACTACTATAGCCATATATAATGACTATATATACATAATATTTTTAATGAACTAAACACTGAACTAAAAATGAACACCTTAACGAATCAACCACAGCGTCATCATCAATCTAAAAACCTAAAATCACAAAAAAAACATCAGTCATATATACTAAAGGAAACGTATTGATAAATTTAGTGCACTCGAAAAAGAAAAAGATTCTACATATTACATACATAACACACATACATGCATACACTAATGAAAAAAAAACTTAAATTATACAAAACCAAGTGAAATTAAAAATACTATAAAATACCGTACATATTCAGCACAACGTATTAACATGTCACCACTAATCTAAAATAAACAAATAAAAATAATAAGCTTATAGGTGAGATACGAGCATAATCATCATATTTGATAATATTCATACTTGATTATAGGGAAAGCCCTCTTTCTTGCAGTTTCTGCAGCTTATAGTTGTGCAGTTTCTTTCGTGTTAGGTTCGTTCACCCTCAAATTCACCACTGCACTTACTGCAACTTTGTGTTGTTGCTCTGGTGTGTTGTAGTTTGGGTCCTAGCTCCTGACATTTATTGCAAAGTGCTGGTAGCGGGTATAGTTGTTTTACTTCCACCACCAAGAATCCTAATTTCTTTCGGTGGTTCTCCTTGTTCAAAAGTGATTGATATCAGACCATTATATTGACCACTAGATTGGTTTTCGTCAGCTCTTCTTTTGTGTCTGTATATGTTACCGATGTTTTTGTTATCGTTTTTGATGTTTTCCAATAGTTCCTCATCCGGAACTGAGGTTAATTCTCTGCAAAATATCATACCTTTGGATTCGTTCAGGCTGTTGAGCTCTTTAATTTCAATATCGATTTCTCCTAGTTTTTTGACTTTGTTGAATTTCGAGACTATTTCTTGGATTGAACTTCCAAGATAATGTTTCCTTTTCTGTTGTATTCCGATTTGAATAGGGATGAAGTTGTTTTCAAAACGATCTCAAACATGTAAGAAATAGGAATTGACATTTGATTTTCCATATGACAACCTAATTGTAAATTTTTGGCATTAAAATATTTTCTTGTGTTGGCAGTATTGAAAAAGACAATTCTATTAGAAAAAATTGACTCTCACAATGCTTGACTTTTTTTAATTGACTTTTTAAATTAGAAAAAAGTCAAAAACCAATTGACTCCTATAATCGACCCGATACTTTATTGAGGTTATAGAAAAATTTTTCATGTAGACTATTTTATTTTTTAAAAGAGGACAATTTCCTCCAATTTCTTTTTATCATTTTCCTAATTACCACCACCTAAAATTATATTCCCGTAATATTTTTATTTCGACCAATAGAAAATTTCGTTCAATTATATTTTAATATTTTATTTTCTTTTATTTTTTAAATAAAATTAATTTTTATTTAGATATCCTGAAATTTTCAGTTAAAAAAAAGGGAATTTTCGTATATGAATTTGATTTTAAAAATACTTCATTAATATAAGAAGTAACAACCTAACAACAAAACATTTTATTGCACTTTTGCTGTAATAATAAGTTTTGTATCTTTTGTGATACTAATTTAATCCAAACAATTTAAGAACAAGTTGAAAAGAAAAACACAAAATAAAATAATTAATAAAACTGATTAAAACAGGTGCCTGATTTAAAATAACAAAAAGAAATCGAAAAGAAAAAGAAAAGGCTTAATTTTTAATATTAAGTTAATATCAATTTTATTAAATATATATAATTAACACTATAATAAATACAAAACAATAAATAAATAAATACAGAGAAAGATAATAATTACAAAAGTAAAATAACAAAATAATAAATACAATTAATTTTGAATAGTTTTAAATAAATTATAAGTAAATAAATAATATTGGAACAAAAATTGAATTTTGACAGTGGTTGTTTGCACTCACATCAAATGTTTTACCGAAACGAAACCGTACAAAAGAACAGCTAAATAGAAACTAAATAAAATTGGAAAGAGAAATTAATAAACTAAAATAAATGTCAACTCAGTACAGTGATGCCAGTTAAATTAAAGAAACTTCACCAACATCCATCACCATCAGCGAAGATAATTCTAGCAATTAGTTTTTTGTTTAATATGTATACTATTTTATTTTGTATTTTAACTTTTTAAATTTCTTGTTTTTTAATTGTAAATTGTAAAACTATTGTTTTTACTTTTGTATATTGTTTTTTTTCTTCATTTTTTTCTTTTTTTTATCTGATGTATTGTTTTGTTTTAATTGTAGTAATTATTAATGAAATACGTATAAACAGCCATTCTCATCCACAATAGCCCAAAGAATGATTCAACACAGATTAACTAACAAATTTTAATTGTATACCTACTAATAGTAGGTGCATCAGTAGCGACTACTGATAATATATGGTAAGGTGTTAAAAACTGCCATATACAGTAGTGTCTGCTTATGAAACTGCTACGAGTTATCATCATTTAAATTTTAATTAACATTTAATGAATTTGAATTGAACTTCTATAACATCCGAGGACTATCAACGAATTTCCAGGCCAAGAAGCCCATCTTTGGTCCGAAAATCCAGTTATTTTGGCACTTAGTGAAACGCAATTTACTTGTGATGCTTCTCTCTTTGCCATTCCTAACTACACAATAGTGCCACTCTTCGTCCCCCATCGTGGTATTATATATTAGATCTGATGTCGCTTTCAACACTCTTCAGAACCATTCAGCCTCCAATCCTTTATTGCAATATTTATGGATAAAGATCCATGTTGACAAGCGTACTATACATTTCTGTTTTTTGTACAGATCACTCAAACAAATGAGCAGGGAACTGTTGTAGCGTTGGGCAACTTATCCAGACAAATCAATAAGATTTTGGAAACTCATCCTCAATCTGAGATCGTACTGGCGGGTGACTTCAATATACATAACACGGACTGGTCCTTGACCATGGTCCTTCGCTAAAAATGTTATGATCAACTTTCCGGAATCCTCATTTCCATCACTGATTGATGATGAGTAGTATAAATACATATGTTCTGCGTCCATGTAGGAGTCTAGGAGTGTAGGAGAACATTTGATTTACATGAAAAAATGACGTAATAATAAAAAAACAGACTCCTATAAGGAATGACGAAGAAGAAGAACACAAATAAGGTGCTGATAAGGAATTGCGTATCTCAAGGTAGAGAAGCACTTTTGTTATTGTTATCGGCGATAAGGAATGACGAAGAAGAAGAACAAAAATAAGGTGGTGATAAGGAATGACGAAGAAGAAGAGCAAAAATAAGGTTCTGATAAGGAATAATGAAGAAGAACCAAAACAAAATATACCATATGTATTTTCTATCTCCATGTAGGAGTGTAGATAGAGATATGCATTTCCCGGCATTTTTTCGTTTCGTTCTTTAATCCCTTTTACAATTTAATGTTTTATATAATTATTATAAGTTGTAATACATTATGTACGTAATTAATACAACTAGAAGTATAAACGTTTTTTAAATAAATATATTTAATAGATTAATATAAGAAGTAACAACCTAACAACAAAACATTTTAGTAATGTAATATTTTATTATATTAATTATTTGGATTCATTTAAACATAAACAACAGAACAGAACAGAAAACAAATATATTGTTAATATTTTGGTAATAGTTTGTTAGTATAACTAAAGTAAATAATTAAAAAAATGTTTACTCGTATTATACGAGTAGATATTTTATATAGCATATTTACTTTAAAAATCTATTTTGTCATAAAATAATGTTTTAAAAAGCATAAGCAATCAATCGATGAATCTTTCAATCTAGTGTGTTTTTTTGATACTATATTACCTGATATAGAAAAATTGCGTTAATTTTCTGTTGACGTAGGTTTTATCGTCATTATTGCTTCTTTTAAATATTTTAGGTTGGTAATCAGCTCTCCAGTTAATTCATATAAATTAAATTCTCTTGTTATAATTGCTTGTGGTTGTGAATACCAAGCCACTGGTTTTTTGAAAACCGCTTTCATCGATTTTTCTAATTTTTGTTTTAAATTTTTATTGCTGCATACATTTTTTTCTTGAACATTTTGTTCAAAATTAAATTCATTTTCTTCTGAGTCTGAAGCTAAAGTATTAAATAATCTTTGCATATAAACTTTAGCAACTTTTATAATATGAGACTTTGATGTTCAATTGAAAAATTCATCATCGTTTTCTAATAAATTCTTTGGATCTTGTAAAAATTTCAATAATGAAACTGTAGATTTGTTTCTTCTCTTAATTAATTGCATTTTTAGTTCAATTATAAGTTTTAGACTGAGCGCTGAATCATCCATTTGAAGTGTACTAAACAAAAATTTTAATGCTCCTTCATCTGTAAGAAGGTTAGCATCTTTACGACTCAAAGCTTCGACTGCAATTTTTATAGGACTCAATGAGTTCAATATACATTTGGCTCTATTTGTTTCCTCTAATTCCCACAGGTTGCTCATATTTAAATCAGATAAAGCTTTTTGTATTGGATCAATAACGCGCAAAAAACGCTCTACCATCACTTCAATACTATTCCACCGTGTGCGACAATCTAAAAGTAAAGAAAGCTCTTTGTTTTCTAAATCCACTATGTATTGTTGTAGAATTGAATTCTTTACTGGAGAATTTTTAAAAAGCAATACAATTTTTCTAATTTTCTTGATTGTATTCTGTATATTAAATTCAAAATCAGAACTCAGCAAAAATTTATCGGCATCAATGACAATATTCTCGTCAAAGTCATCATCTTCCTCAGAATCACTGTTTTCGTCAATTTCGCCCTCAAGCTCTTCTTTTTCAGAAAAATCATTTTCTGATTCCTTTTTAGTATAGAATACGGATGTGACCGCCAAATGAATGGCATGGTTGTAGCAAAGTTGAGATTCAGCAGGTGACAATCCTCCATATTTTATCATAACATTTGCCCCATCACTTGTCGTCGCCACGATATCTTTTTCGTAATCTAAATCAAAAAAATTTAGTTTTTCTTTAAGCAATTGAATTAGTTTTTCTGATGGACAGGACCACACTAATGTTATCAAACCTAAATTTTCAGAATCGCCATCACTATAGCAAATATGTATGTTTAGATATCTACGATTTTTGACACTTGTCCACTCGTCAATTGAAATACTTGATTTCTTATTTTCAAATTTCATTTTTCTAATTTTTTGAATAGTTTTCTCTTTGATGTTGAGGTAGTAATCATAAATGAACTTCATTATATCTCTTGGTTGGGATGATATAGTAAATCCTTGTGCCTTCAAACTATTACGAATAAACTCACTTTTACTTATTTGAGAAAATGTCAAACCATCTTTCGCTGCTAGCTTAGCCAATATTTCTCCTAAACTCGGACGATTATCTTGGATAAACTTATCGAGAGTAATTAGTGTTCCGGTTTTTCTTAACTTCTCTTTTTCTTTTCGTTTTTTTAAATGAATATGTTGTAAGTGTCGATGTAATCCACTTGTAGAAGAACCTTTGCAAAGAATTTCCCTTGAACAAATATTGCATATGGCAGTTATATGTCAATTTGCTCATTTTAGAGGGTTATATAAATATTTTTAAATTATATTTTAAATATAAATAAAAATAAGTTATTATAGAAAATGTTTATACCTATTTAACCCAAACAACACACAAAACGAATCCTTATTGCAAATTATTATAACGCCGTGAAAATAATTCTAATAAAATTTTAATCAGTAAACTGTCTTTTTTATTTGTCAAAACAAAATAAATGTCATATAACGTCCAAATCATTATGTTATTGACTTATTTAAATCAGCAAAGTGGAATCGCGTAGCGAGAGAAAAATGTAACTAATTCAGCGTATTAAATGTTAACAATGGGACATCTGGTAGTAAAAAAATATTTAGTAAGTATGTTTTCAGCCTTAACATTGTTGTTGTCAAAATCGCCAATTGGCTGAAATTGTATTGTTAACCCAAGAAACAAAAATGAAAGATAATTAGTGTTTATTCGTTTATTCTATTTATTTCAGGGCAAGTTTATTTAAGAGACATCTTTTAACGACTAAATAAATTAAAATATATTAATTAATATATATTTTTTTAGCTTTACTAGCTGTTAAATTTTGTATCTTAATTGAAAAAAAAATTTTTTTAAGAAAACATATTTCTGCAAAAGCCCATCCACTATCTTTCTCTTGAAACTCTTCAGCTTGCTTAATCATTTTATCCACCATATCTTCATATATTTGATCAATTTCATTTTCTTGATGAATTACGATCATTTTAGTGTTGAACGACTTAATACTCATTATATTTTCGAATATTCACTAAAGAGTTCCATGTTAAACTTTAATGCTGTATGCTGTTGTAAAGTTTCTTTAATTTTCACCATTAGTTTTTCCTTTATATTATTGAGAAAGACTCTTGGAAGCAAAACGTTTTTATCCTCATTTTCACATACATATGTTGCTATTCTTCCCTTGAAAGCACTTTTTATACACTTTAAGCCATCACCAAGAGAAGTTGCAACTTTAGACTTATGTTCATTAGTTCTTTGATGTGAATTTCAAAATTTCAGAGGAACACTAACTTTACACACCTCACAATACTTATTATTGGAATCACTGAAACTATTTATTGTTCTTGATTCATCTTCTTTACAAACATTGAAATTATTTATATTAAATGTTTGCCTATGAGTTTTCTTATGCAATTTTAAATTGTCCAAACGATTAAAACGTTTTTCACAAATATCACAATGAAACATTATTTTGGTTGTTCTATGTACATTTCTAGACTACACTCAACTAGAATACCACATAACGAACACAAACTTTTCATTTACAATAAGAAAAAAAGCAACTAAAATTATATGAATAAAAGGTTTGACTGAAATTTAAAAGCGGGATCCTAAAAATCATAAAATTTTAATAAATAAAAAAATTATTTGTATTGTTTAGTTTCATTTTTATTATCTATATAAACCATAAAAACAATTATTTATTAAAAATGTATAATATATAATTAAATTATATTAAAATTTTCAATTTTTTATTATTATTAATTTCATTATTATTTTCATTATTTTCATTATGCCTTTTGATTTCATTATAATTCCCTTTGTATAATGTTTTCGTTACTACTAGAATCCTTAATTTATAATATTTATCAATATTCTCTGACCTAAGTCCCGATTTAGATTTTCGCTTACACATATTGGTACCGTTATTTCCCCTTTTTTATTTCTATTTATTTTCGGCATTTTATTTTCTTTTATTATTTCAAATTTATTTTTTTTATGTTTCTTATCTCAAAGATAGATGTACATTGCCATGCATGAAGTTGATCAGACTTCTGGCGTATAATATTATTATTATTACTTAACTTATTTTTATTATTTATGTTATTAATAGGTTTATGTTCGTTTAATTTCGTTTTACTTCTAGTCACTATATTTATGCTATTTGTTGGTAGCATTTTTTTTAATGTTTCTGAGTTTATTTCAATTCTGGAAAGGGCATCTGCATTAGTGTTGATGCTGCCTTGTTTAAATATTATGTCAAAGTTGTAATCCATTAAATCCATTCTTATTCTTGTCATTTTTGACGAAGGATTTTTATGTGTAAAAAGACTAACTAAAGGTCTGTGGTTTCCCTGATCGGTAGTGACTTAATTTATTCTTCTGTTGTTTCTATTATTATTATTATAATTATTAAACCTATTATTTGAAATATTGTTATTGTTATTATTATTTCTAAGGTTATTATTGTTTCTAAAATTATTATTATTACGGTTGTTGTTATTATTATTGTAACTGTTATTTCTGAAGTTGTTATTATAATTGTTGTTTCTAAATTGATTGTTGTTAAAGTTATTCCTAAAATTGGTTCTATTGTTGTTGAAGTTGTTCCTTTTATTAGAGTTTTTGTTAAATGGCTTGGTTTCCCATCAAGTCACAATTCTTGGATAAATAAAACAAATTTACTATAACCTTAAAAATGTTTTTTTTTTCTTTTATTAATATTATATTTTTATTAGATATAAGTACATAATATGAATCATTCAAATTATTATGATATTGATGTTAATATAAAAATTCACTTTTTAATGTTTGTTTTATTTTAGGTAAATTTAATACAGTAATTCACTTTTAAATGTAGTATCTTCTAAAGTCATTTCTTCAACTTCTCCATTACTTAAAATTCTTTCTTTTAAGATATCACGATATTCGATACATTGTATTCTAATTGTTCTTTTCTGGAAATTGCTATCGTATCCTCTTCAAGTATAAAATGCCTATAAAAAATTTCTTTGTTGTTAATTACACCACCAATATCACTTTCTTTTCTAATTAAATCCATCTTAAAAGCTTCAATTGCTTCTTCTACTGTAAGATATTGAGGAACTGAATCAGTTTTATCTGAAATACTTCGCTCTGTAATATTCTTTTCTATTGGTAAACTTGTTGTTGTTGTTGTTGCTGCTTCAGGACTTTTACTATATTTTATAAAATCTAATGAGAGTTCGACCTTGATTGTATCATTGTTTGGTCCGATGATATCAAAATTAATATATCCATGTTTCTCTTCATTTAAATAAAAACGAGTAGGAGCTGATTTGTGTATATTAAATTGTATTAGATACAAAATACTAATTAATATTATCTTCATTTTTTTTTTTTTTTTTTTGTTTTTGAGAGATACTTATTATGAATATCTTTGCAAACGTTCACTTCAAAGGTTTGGTTTATTATGAGGTATTTTATTATGCTACCTGTTATTATATATTCGAAAATTGATTAGTTTAGTTCTCTTTAGGAATCATACTGAATTTTTATTTAATTATAATTATAGTGATATTTTAGTTTCTCAATCACTTGATATACGTATAGAAGCGTTTCAAAATGATGTTCATGCATTTCCTTAGAAACATCTGTCATATTCAATTTATCAGTTTGAATCATTACATGCTCATTTTTTAATTTTCTTAGTAATTGTGCACGATCATTTTCATTCATTCTTATCATATTTATCAGCTAATTGAGAGAGGAATTTAATACCCTCATCAAGTCTATCTTTCAACAAAGATCTTTTCTCTATAATTTTATTATTCTCTGCAACTTTCTTGTTTATATTTAATTTTAAAGATTCTAAGGCTGCATCAGCATTCACACTTCCCTCTTTTTCTGTTGTTAATATATCCATTATAAGTTTATTTATATTTTCCCAGTCATCCTCTTCAATAAAAGAACAATCTGTGGGAAAATGGTTTGGAATGTATCTGTTGTGACTCATATTTTCTGGAAATAAAATATCACCCTTTATAACTATCAGTGTACTGCATAATACCACTTGAAAACTAAAAAAAATTCATTCATTAAATCATAATACAATGCAATACAATATAAAATATTTTGTATGAGTTACTTGGATTTGGACAAATCAACAATTTACACTTGCTTGGATTTATAAAATATCAATTCATACTTAATATGAGTTGAATATGATTTACTTATTGAGTAAGTATAGCAAGTATAGTGAATATATTGACGATTACAATATATCAAATGGTGTATTATAAATTATAATGTACAGTATATAATCGTATAATTATAAATTGGTGTACATATTTGTTTTTGAATGTATATTATTGTTTTTCATTTTTTGTTATTTGCTTTTGTATAATTTTAAAATTTTTTTGGATTTCTAACTACCAAAATTTCAAATATGGATATAATTTTTATCGAGTAGGCTTTTAATAAAAAAATATTTTATTTTTCTCAATCAATACTGTAATAAAATAATTTTATAATTGTTGGTATATTGTACGTGAACCGTTGTACACACATATGAATATTTATTATTTATAGTTGTATATATTGTAATAAAAATAATTTTCTTTGCTTATTCTTTTTTTTTTAATTGAATAATTTTCAAAAATAAACAATTTAAAAAAATCAAAAGTGCACATTCATTCATTTGATGATTTCTAATATATGAATGTACATTCCTCTTTATATAATTATATATGTACGTAGATGTATATATTTACATAAAGGATCACATTTTTTTGTTTTAAATATGTACTATTTGAAAAACTCAATATTAATAATAAAGAAAGAGCCTTGTCTTACGATTTGAATAGATGATCCGAACAGTTGACTGTCTTGTAATCTTTGAATGCGTTTATGATGTTAGCTCCTCTATCAGTTACAAATACATTTTTATCAAAATTTTGTATTTCAAAATCTTCCAAAATTTCTTTAATTTTTGGTAATATTTTATTGCCGGTACATCTTTCAAAATCCATATATTTCATTCCGAGAACAATTTCTTGCATTTTCGCTTCTTTTATATAATGAAATGTTGCACACAAGTAAGTTCTTCTAATAAAATTATCCGTCCAAAGATCTGATGTTATAGCACCAATACCTTCATTTCATTTACATGCGGGGAAACTGTTGTAGAATGGGGTAATAAATCTTTGAGGTCAACAGAATCACGATTTTTTGCTTCAGTTTTAATAAGTTCTTGAACTAAATTTATAAAACCCTCTCCATCAACAGCAGAAAATGATCGACAATCTCTAATCGCCCACTTACAGCATAAATCTAAAATATTTTTTTTTTCTTCAGCTCAAACTTTTTGAAGAATTTTTGTTTCTACATTTTCTTTATTATGGCAAAATTCAATAAAACATTTGTGACGCAAATGATTTGTAGTTTACTTACCGTTAAATTTCAATAATCCATAACATTTCCGGTAACAAACTATATTTTCAACAAAGGTTTCATCTTCCTTTTGAATTTCTGAAAAAACTTGCCAATACAATAAATATGCATATCTAATTTGTAGTTTTTCATAGAAAATGATTTCCATTTTCTCGTACAGGTACAATATTTATATCCATGTTGAATATTCTCCACCCAAAACATTATGATAAATGCACTCTATGAGCTATAAATTTATAATGTCTTTTTCTTAACCACACCCTGTCTTTTATACTGTTTTTTTAAAAAAAACAATTCTTATGTAAACGACTCAGACTAGGGTTGATACTTCACCTATTTATTTTGAGTCTTATTTTGTGTATTATTCCATAGAAGGAAGTGTCTTTGTTTTGTCGTCTACAGAAGAATTTATTTATTATCCCCCACTCATCGAAAACATTCTTCACACAAAAACTCTTCTTCATCAGTCCTTATCAGCGTCACCATTTTGTTCTTCTTGTTCTTCATCATTCTTATCAGCACCTTATTTTTGTTCTTCTTCTTCGTCATTCCTTATCACCACCTTATTTTTGCTCTTCTTCTTCTTCATCATTCTTATCAGCACCTTATTTTTGTTCTTCTTCTTCGTCATTCCTTATCACCGATAACAATAACCAAAGTGCTTCTCTACCTTGAGATACGCAATTCCTTATCAGCATCTTATTTTTGTTCTTCGTCATTCCTTATAGGAGTCTGTTTTTTTATTATTACGTAATTTTTTCGTATAAATCAAATGTTCTCCTACACTCCTAGACTCCTACATGGACGCAGAACATATGTATTTATACTACTATGATGGTGAAATCGTGATGGATCCAAACGGTAAAGCAAACTTGTTTGCAAAATTTTTTGCCTCACTTCCTCCGAAAAATTTACTTTAGAAGAAGAGCTATAGTGAAAATTTTGAGGAATCTAGATATAAACAAGTCTGCCGGTTTGGATGGAATTCATGTAATGGTACTTAAAAAAACTGCCTACGCCATTTCGAAACCTCTACGCAACCTCTATCCACCTATCCTCTATTCTACCTGTCCTTTTCAACTGGACAATATCCCAGTCAATGGAAATTTGTGCACGTTCATCCAATTCCGAAAAAAGGTGACAAAAGCGATCCCACAAACTATAGGTGTATTATTTCGATTCTTTCCAAAGTGATGGAAAGCCTAATCAATGAGAAACTTTCGAAATATCTTGAGAGCAAAGGCATAATATATCTGACAGATAATATGATAGCATCCTTTGATTTTCTCCGCAGAATCAATGCTTCAAACGTCGAAGTTAGCAATAAAAAGCAAATCGTGGTTAATATGATTAACCATGATTTGACCAAGATTGCTGGCTGGGGAAAAAAAACAGAGTTCAGTTCAACTCAACAAAAAGTCAAAGCTGTCTAATCTCACACAAACTTCTAAGATTTGAACCCAATGTTTCCTTCCAAGGTGTTACTTTGCAAACTCGGATAGTCTAAACATCTTACGTATGAACGTAAATCAAAAAATTACTTGGAATGGCTGCCAAGTATTTAGGCTGTTGTAATTCTTACTGCAAAAAATAAAACTCTTGATATGTTTTTATTTGCGACTTCTGTGCTTGAGGTTCAAAATGAAAAAACCGGGGAGAGATTTGCCGTCTTTTTTATTTTCTCTGTTATTTCTTCTATTATTCTATTACATAATATTTTACTAATTACTTAATTGATTACTAGATTTGATTACATTATTTGATTACTTAGTAGGTTCATTACAAGGCTATTTAAGTCGTTGTAAAGCTCTCTTCTCATCTTTGTAACTCTTTAATATCTATAAAGCATTTATACGACCCAAGATGGAATACAATTCTCACATTTTGAAAGTTTTGCAATCTTTACAAAATATATATTACATAATATTATAATATGTATACTTAAGATTGTAATAGTTATAAGTACATGTTTTTTTTTTAATTTTTTATTATTTTTAATTTATAAATTTTTTTACGAGGTATCTATAAAACAGACCTACTGTACCACTATGCCCAAGAGAAGTTAAGGATGAAAATACATTTGGGTCGCCTATGAGATGAGAATATTTTTTCTACTTCAAAAAAAGCTATTTCTTTTTTAATTGTTTCTTTGAGTCCTAAAGAACTTTTGAATACCGATTAAACTGGTTTTTTAAATTTTTTATCGATCGCTATCTGTAATTTTTCTTTTCATTGTTGTCATTTGCATCTACGTCGTTGAAATTTTCTACAATTATTTCTGAGTAGTTAAGTACAGTTTAACACACTTTTCGAAATATTTATGTGTAAATTTTGAATTTGATTTGGCATGTCTCATATTATGTAAGTGTAAGCATTGATTAATAATACTATAAAGATAGACATTTTCATACAACAGAAAATGTTCAGCTCACTTTTTCCATTATATATATTATCTGGGATATAATCAATGTGTTGGTGCATTTTCTATATTCAATTTGAATTTTTAAATTTTTGAGCGTTTTATACGACTTTATTCTCTAAATAATTTGTATGTGTTTAGTTTCTCTATACTGTTATTGAATATTATTGTTTTTAACTTTTTGTTATTTGAATTTGTATAGGTAATTTGAATTTTTTTTTAATTGATAGGTACAAAAATTTCAAATTGGATAGCATTTTTATCGAGTAGTCTTTTAAGAATATTTTTTTTTTATTTTTCTCTCAATATACATTGTAATACAAGGATTTTTATAATTGTTGATATTGTGCATGTATATTATTTGTAATAATAAATTATAAAATTATAATATAATTTTATAATGTTTAGGAAACGAAAATATTTTTCTTGTTTTAATTGAATAATTTTCAAAAATAAAACAATTTCAAAAAATTCAAATAATAGTGAACATTCATTCACGTTATGATTTCTAATATATATTCATACATACATATACGTATGTATAAATTTACAAATAGAATCAAATTTTTATTTTTAAAAGGCTTTCTTTTTGATTTTTTCAATATGTGGATATGTATGTACGCATGGATTTTAAAATTATAACAGAATTTAAAAATATTTGAAAAACTCATCATTAATTTTTGTAAAATTTATAAAAAATCTTAACGGTAGAGTAAATTGAAAATTATATTTAATATGCTTTTTTGTTGCAGTAAGTACACAATTTATTTTTAAGATAATTAAAGCTTGCAACGCACAATTTTACAATGGTATTTTTCAAATTCAGAGTTTTCTACTTTATCATTATTTCATAACAAGAGCATTAAATATCAATATCCAAAGGCTTGTCATGATTTACTCCAGCTTTGAAAATATATTGTTGTTGTAAATGAAATTCTTCAAATTCGTAATATATTTGTAAAAATCTTATTGTGCAGGTGGATTTGTTTAGAACTTTTAATTTTTTAAGATAATCTAACATTTTCTCTACGAACAAATATGGACAATTTTTAATAGTTGTTTGTACGTATTTTTAGTATAAATATTTGAAGAATTTAAAGAAAGACCAGCAGTGTACATATTACTCACAACAGCAGGTTTACTTTATTACTCATTATTATATGAAAAAATTAAAATTATAATTATTTTGTTTTCGTAGCTGCATATTTGCATATGTAATTAATCGAAAAGCTAAAACAGCTAAGATTTTTTGCAAAGTACTGGGACTGATATGAGTATTTCCAGTTTTGGGCAATATTTTTGATGAGCACTTTTCTCTTTGGAAACAATTTTCTTAATTATATCTCAGTTAATAATTTCATAAAATGTACCAGTTACCAAAATCATTTTTTATATAAATGAATTTATAAAGGAAATAATTTATAAAGAAAAAGAAACATCTTACAGTATAAAAAGGGATTGTATAGATGGTGTGGAAGATTTAGATGGGGATAGAAAACAAAAGCTAGCAACAGAAGCACATTTCTTTATGACTCAAAGTTTACATGAAAGTTATAAGTACGCATAGGGTTACAATTTATCCAAAAATAATTTGAAAAGAGTAACTTTAAAACCTTTCATTTTTTTATCAATTTACTACTAAAATATCTTAAGGAGCTAACAAAGATTGGTTCTAAAACTGCACCTGCTTGTGACTAATGCAGTACAAATCGAAATACTTATGAATTACTTGGTGTCAATAAGGTAGACTCTTTTTTTATGATTGGAATGGAAATAAAATTTATGCTTAGTTTGATATGGCATCTTATAAAATCTGTCAGAAATTCTTTTATAAAACCCGATTTTGAAAACTGGAATAATGATATTATTAGCTTTCAACAATTTTACATAAAGTTCGTAGCACCCATATTAATTCTAACACATTTGAAAAAATGTCAGTAAAATCAGCTTTTCAATTATTTAGTCATAGTACATATGCAGCCATAAAAGCAACAAATAACACTGATCGAATTTTTTTTAATTTATTGAGTAATAAAGCCAATTTGACTGTTGATTTTGTTTTAAGAGTTAACTAGTTAATTGATTATTCAAATTCTTCAAATCTTAACACAAAAAATTAAAAATTTTGAATTCACAACCGTTAAAAATTCTCCGTTGTTATTGTAAAATTGTGCGTTGCAAGCTTTAATTATCTTAAAAATAAATTGTGTGCTTACTGCAACAAAAAAGCATATTAAATATACTTTTCACTTTACTCTACCGTTAAGAATTTTTATAAATTTTACAAAAATTAATGATGAGTTTTTCAAATATTTTTAAATTCTGTTATAATTTTAAAATCCATGCGTACATACATATCCACATATTGAAAAAATCAAAAAGAAAGCCTTTTAAAAATAAAAATTTGATTCTATTTGTAAATTTATACATACGTATATGTATGTATGAATATATATTAGAAATCATAACGTGAATAAATGTTCACTATTATTTGAATTTTTTGAAATAGTTTTATTTTTGAAAGTTATTCAATTAAAACAAGAAAAATATTTTCGTTTCCTAAACATTATAAAATTATATTATAATTTTATAATTTATTATTACAAATAATATACATGCACAATATCAACAATTATAAAAATCCTTGTATTACAATGTATATTGAGAGAAAAATAAAAAAAAAATATTCTTAAAAGACTACTCGATAAAAATGCTATCCAATTTGAAATTTTTGTACCTATCAATTAAAAAAAAATTCAAATTACCTATACAAATTCAAATAACAAAAAGTTAAAAACAATAATATTCAAGAACAGTATAGAGAAACTAAACACATACAAATTATTTAGAGAATAAAGTCGTATAAAACGCTCAAAAATTTAAAAATTCAAATTGAATATAGAAAATGCACCAACACATTGATTATATCCCAGATAATATATATAATGGAAAAAGTGAGCTGAACATTTTCTGTTGTATGAAAATGTCTATCTTTATAGTATTATTAATCAATGGTGTAAGTTAAATAAATAGTGATGGGATGGTAGAAAAGCAAAATCGAATTTTAAAAATCGATCAAGAGTTTATAAAATCAACATTAATATGTTAAAATTGATTTAATATAAAAAAATAATTAATATTTTGTAAAATACCGAAATTCCGGTATTTTTTTCACAAATACCGGTATCCAATACCGCAGAAAAATGTGTGGAATACAGGTTTTTCGGTATTCGGGATCCCGGTATTGCAATCCCTAAACTGAATCAATCAATTGCTTCAATGCAAAATCAACCAACCAACCAAAGAGACTTAACTTTAAAATAATCATTACAAAAAAAAATTTGATTTTAAAGTTAAAAAAAAAAAAACAAAAAATACAAAGTACAAAGACTAATAATTCCACAAGTGTTCCTTTTACCTTTAAAAAATTTAAAGTTTTAACCTTAAAATTATTTTATTATTAGCAATTTAAAAAGTTAAAATTTTGTTGTTATTTTTGAAATATATAATAAGTCTGACTTATGTTCAGACATATTATCTTTAAATTAAAAGGTTGCACTTACCAGGCACATAGTGCAACTCGCGAGCTCCTAAAAGGCAACGGAATCTATTTTTTAAGATTCCAATAATTTGTTTTATTATTATCCGGGCTTTTGAATGCTTCTTATTAAAAAAAGCTTCCCTTGAACCTTCCTCTGTATTTCGAAATGGTGTTATTAAATAAAAAGTCAGACGATATCCTGCATCTCCTGAAATAAAAAAAAAATATAAGAAGAAATCAATGCTTTTAGTTGGTATTTTAGTTCTTTACCCAAAATCCAAGTATTGACCATCCCATTTCTTTTTTTTTCTTCCATTATTTATTTTACGACATGTTAATTACATGTGAATCATGTGAGGCCCCTCCAAATTTTGCATTCACATACCTAATGCAATATCTGTGATCGCAAACCTAAATTAAATAGAATTAAAAATTAATATGAATATTGTAAATTGAATGTTTTTACTTACCAACATAACATTTATACAAGCATTTATACAAGCAACCCAACTTTAATATAGTTGGTATCAGTAGCGTGCGGTGGGTTTTGTCATAAGGTGTGCAACAAAATTAAAAGACATGTATTCGGAAAACAAATATAAATTAAATTTAATTCACATATGTAATCGAGAAAAACATTAACTTGAAAACTAAAACATAAATAAAAACATAAAAAGCTTATATACTATAATTAAATAACATAATTAAATATACTTAGTTACTTATAAATAAAATCCATTCGTCTATCTGTCTTAATAACAAAATCATCAATTACATTTTCATAAAAATCTACCTTTGACTGCAAATAAATTAGCAGTTCTTTTTCAATCGGAATCAAAGATAAATTACTTAATCTATTTTGCCCCATTGTATTACGAGAATACGATTTTATTCTTTACAAACCTGAAAAAGATCTTTCAACCGATGCTGTTGAAAAAGGAATTGTAACAATTAAATGAGCCAATTCATTGACTTCACTCAATGCTTCAGTCAGCTCATGATCTTTAATGTACTGAATTATTTGAGTTACAGTCATGTTATTTATAGATTGTGACTGGTATATCAAAGTTCATTATTAAGACGTACAAAATCAAAATATTTTTCATAATTTTCCTTCAATGAGCTTAAACCTTCAACCGGAAATTTTTTTTTATATTTATAAAAAAATTATGAATTTAATAGTTCAAAAAATTTTAAGGCATTAAGTTTTTTAAACCGCATGTCCATTTGGTTGTAAATTTTTTCATTGTACAATTGCTTATATATTAATTTTGGATCATTTGTTACCATGTCACGTCTTTTTTTAATTGGTGGTCCTACAGAAGACACAATATCTTGATATGTATTTTCAAAATTATTAGTATTTCTCATATCATGAATGACAGCTTTCGTTTCATTAACTTTTTCTAAAGAATAAGTAATATCTAAACTTGATTTTTGCAATATATCAAACAAAACGTCTGTATAGCTAAATATTTTACTAAATATAGCCAGAAGAAATTGATTTTCAAATTTTTCAAAAAAAATACAGAAACCTTTGGCCATATTGATAGTTTCATTGTTCCAATAGTTAGGATCATCAAGAATATTTTCAAATAATTGAACTAAGAGTTCTTTTTCGGAACTGATTGTATTTATCAATCGAGAAGAATAATTCCACCTAGTTGTAACCAACTTTGGAATTTTTTTTTTAATAGTTTCATCTAATATGTAGTTCCTTTTTGTTGATATGGAGAAAAATGATGAAATTGTAGAAACTCTTGCGAAAAAAACCTTACATTTTTGTATATATGATACAGACTGAAAACACTAAATTAAGCACATGCGCGCAACAATGAACGAAAAGAGCTGTTGGATAAGCATCTTTCACTTTTTTCTGTGTTCCATTCATTTCACCTGCCATAACTGCTGCTTCGTCATAAGTTTGTGCAATTAATTTATTTTCGCATTTCAAGATGATCACTGTATCCTTTACAATACTAAATAGACCATTCGCTGATCGATCGGCACTTACATCCCTAAAATATAAAAAGCGCTCTACAGGTACTCCAGCAAAATTAAGGTATCTTAAAACAACTGATAATTGTGATTTATGTGAAATATCTGAAGTTTCATCTAACACGATGGCAACAAATAGAGTGTTAACGATTTCTTTTTTAATTTCTAATAACATAATATTTGATATAGATTCAATAATATCGTGTTGTATTCTATTGCTAATTCTTGCAAAAACAGTTGAATCATTAAGGTGGGTTGACAAAATATCATCATATTTGCTGATTAAATTTAATAATTCTATAAAGTTTCCACGGTTCAAAGAAGTAGAATTCTCATTATGTCCACGAAATGCATTTTCTTGTTTTCCCAAATAACAAACAACATCAATTAATCTTTTCAGAATATTTCGATTTCTAGTTACTTTTTCGTTATCTTTCCCAATATTTAAAGATTTTTGTTGATCTAACATTAAGTCTATTCTCACCGTGCCGAAGGTTTTTGAGGACACAACTGAAAATATATGAGATTGTGATTTCTCATGTTTTTTTCCAGCTCCATGCAAATGATTTAAATCAAAATATCCTAGTACAGTCCATATATTTTTGTCTTTCCCAAACAGCAGACACGGCCAACAATATAATCCATTTTCTTCACAACAACCACATATTTACTTGAATTTTTCATATATTGATTTCTGAAAATGTCGTTCAGATTGTTTGTCTTTTATTTCTATAGCTTGCGTTATATTTAAATCTGGTATAGGTCTTGATTGCATTATTTTCTTTTTAAATTCAATATCCCGGTTTGAAAAAGGATTTTTCAATAAATCTTGAATAATAGATTTTGCTTCCATTTCTTTTTTTAATAAAATAAAACAGTTTGTTAAATATGAAATGAAACTACTTATGTATGCAAATGCATTTAATTTGCTTTGTAGATATTATGTATCAACAAAATGTCAAAAGCCAGAATATAAAAAATAATAAACTTACCATAAGCTGTTAATATTAATCAAAATGTCTAACTTGAAAATTAATAGGCACTTGTTTTTAAGCGAAAACAAATTAATGTGTAACAAGAATTTTAGAATATTAATTTATTATTGTAACTTTATTTTCTCGTCTTACTTATTTATTCACTTGTCATTGTCACATTTATTTTTTGTTTTTGTTTTGTATATCATTAGCTAATTCTAATTCACCACGTGCAATTTAAAGCCTGCACACCCGAGTAGTATAAATTTTTTAACTTAATCTGAAATTTAAGTATAAAATAATAGAGACAGACTGATATCTAAATATATGAATTAACGTGGACAAAATATACTGCACGTTGTCATATTAGAATTCACCTTTTCTTCCGCCTGAATATATGCACAAAAGTGGTTCTAAAACAAAATGAATGAACGTGCAAAAGAATATACTGCACGTAGTCATTAATTCCACCATATTTTTTAGTTTTAATTTTTTTTTTTCACGTTTGCCTGAATATATGCAAAAAAAAGTGGTGTAGAAAACCTTTCAAATTTCAATCTAATAATTTTCAGTGAGGAAGATGATTTTAAGTTATGGTTTGATTTTTTTTAATTATTATTAATAAAATATGATTATTTACAGTATGAATTGATTATTTATAGGGTGTGCAGTGCACACCTTGTACACTATGACCGCACGCGACTGGTTGGTATAGCATATGACCTTTGATTATTTTTTATATGCGGTTCGATATCTCTTAATAAATTACAAAATGCTTCTTTTGATAAGTCTAAATTGTTTTTTAAATCTAAAAAGATGTAAATAAAGAAAAGTTCTTATATTTGACGATTTTATTTTAAAAAAGAGGACAATTTCCTCCAATTTCTTGCCTTTTTATCATTTTCCTAATTACCACCACCTAAAATTATATTCCCGTAATATTTTTATTTCAACCAGTAGAAAATTTCGTTCAATTATATTTTAATATTTTATTTTCTTTTATTTTTTAAATAAAATTAATTTTTATTTATATATCCTGAAATTTTCAGTTAAAAAAAAGGGAAATTTTCGTATATGAATTTGAATTTAAAAATTCAATTATATTAAATCATTCGACACATACTCTTTGGCCAAGATGTTTACTTTTTATGTTTATTTCTACTGGCAAACAAATTGCTTAAAAAATCAAAAAATAAAAAAAAAACAAGAACAAAAAACTTTCTTGTACTTAAAAAAAATATTTTATTTTAACTTAAAAAAAAAAACTAACTTATTTAATTTACTTTTTATTTACTTTACTACTAATTAATTATAAGACTAATTATTATTAATTATTATATCACAACCTTTCACTTTTATATTCCGCGATCAAAAGAGGAAGATGCAACTCATTTTCCTCATTATTACAACTTTACAACGTTACCATTAATTGACAAACTTCATTACCCTTTGTCTTTGATATGACTTACAACTAAAACTACTATAGCCATATATAATGACTATATATACATAATATTTTTAATGAACTAAACCACCTTAACGAATCAACCACAGCGTCATCATAAATCTAAAAACCTAAAATCACAAAAAAAAAACATCAGTCATATATACTAAAGGAAACGTATTGCTAAATTTAGTGCACTCGAACAAACAAAGAGATTCTACATTACATACATAATACTTATAAATGCATTCACTAATGAAAAAAAAAACTTAAATTATACAAAACCAAGTGAAATTAAAAATACTCCATCGATGCTTTTCAAACCCGTACATATTCAGCACAACGCATAAACATGTCACCACTAATCTAAAATAAACAAATAAAAATAATAAGCTTATAGGTGAGACACAAGCATAATCATCATATTTTATATTCATACTTCCTATATATATGTTGATTATAGGGAAAGCCCTCTTTCTTGCAGTTTCTGCAGCTTATGGTTGTGCAGTTTCTTTCGTGTTAGGTTCGTTCACCCTCAAATTCACCACTGCACTTACTGCAACTTTGTGTTGTTGCTCTGGTGTGTTTTAGTTTGGGCCCTAGCTCCTGACATTTATTGCAAAGTGCTGGTAGCGAGTGTAGTTTTTTTACTTCCACCACTAAGAATCTTAATTTCTTTCCGTGGTTCTCCTTGTTCAAAAGTGATTGATATCAGACCATTATATTGACCACTAGATTGGTTTTCGTCATCTCTTTCTTTGTGTCTGTATATGCTACCGATGTTTTTGTTATCGTTTTTTGATGTTTTCCAATAGTTCCTCATCCGGAACTGAGGTTAATTCTCTGCAAAATATCATACCTTTGGATTCGTTCAAAACCTTTGAATTTAAATGCGTTAGCAAACAACAAACTTTTAATATTATCAAACAATTGAGGAACACAAAGTCAGCTGCTTCGTTCAGCATATCATCTCACATGCTAAAAATTTGCAATGAAGCATTATGTGAAGCAATCTCAAGTTTAATAAGTAAATCGCTGAAGGTATGTGGTTCCAAATGAAAAGAAGATATGTGGTTCCAACTGAATTAAAATTACGTAAAAAAATACATATTTTTAAAAATGGGAATAAAACAGAATTAAACAACTACAGACCAATATGCTTGACTCCTGTAGTAGCTAAAATAATGGAAAAAGCTGTCCATAAACAAATCGTCGCCCGAGTATAATTTTATTCCATACGCCATTCGCGTCATTTCGAGAAGATCGAATTTAAAAGTTTGTTCAAATTTATTTTGAAAACTAGCCGAAAAACTCCTTAAAAATATATTTTTGTAATATAACCAAATTAATTTTAAGTAATTTTTTTTTTGGTTTCGAGCAAATAAAACGATATTTAAAAAAGTTATGACATTTTTGGCAGAAGCTTTCCCAATGTTGATTTATTCCACGTCATATATTTAGAAACAAAAGAATTCGCAATGTATGACATGGTCTAAATTTTTTTGGATATGTCATAAAATAAAAATGTTTAAATTAAATGTGATAATGCATGATAAATAAATGACATAGAATAAAATGTAAAATATATTATATAGCAAGATAAACTAAATTCAATTTTTAACTTATTTTTTTTTTTTTTACGTTTTGCACAGCTTCATTTCAATAAAAAGTTTCTAACTTTTATAACATAAAATAAAGTTATTTTAAAAATTTAAATTCACAAACTTTTAAATTATAAGTATAATATCAGTAAGTTTAAAAAAAATAAAACCTTAATCATTTCGATATGCTGAAATCATATCATTTTCTTCTTTAACATAAAGAATTCAGTATAAAAAATCTTAAACATTGTAAATCATTAAACTTATTTATTATAAAAATTACTATTATTATTAGTCATAGTTTTTATTAGTTTTCTATTTATTTCGCAATAAAGCTTGAAAATATACCTGGTCAATTACAGGGATAAAGGGTAAAAGATCCTTTATATCTTGTATTTTTGAAGAGGAAATTTTATTGCTTCTATTTAAAGTTGTCACCTTATTGAAAATGTCTTTCGGAGTTGCCAAAGTTTTTTTAGTCGCTTTTTTATTCAAAGTAACGCTGTTCAAATTTACCTTCTGAAATGATGTTTTATATTTAATTGAGACATAATTATTCTGTTCATACATTAAAACTTTTATTTTTGAGAATGGGACGGCTTGATAGTGCAGTTTATCTGTAACAGCGGAAATTTTTTTTAAAATCATCTGGTATTATTTGAAGTATTTTTAGTTTAATTTTGTTGGGCGACATTCCAATTAAGAGTTTCACTAAATGTAAGGGACTGTGTATTTCCATATTTTTAAGGTGTCTGTCAATCACGGAGTGTACACAGTCCACTTCTTCGATGAGTGAATGTCCAGGAATCGAATACTTATGTATAATTATGGAAATATAAGGATTTGCTTTTAGGAATATTTTAATGGCAGTGGTGTTTACTCTATTTTTGTTCTGCGGAACACATGAGTCGCTCTAAAATGTTACTTGTTTTATATTCGGAAAATCTTTTACCAAATTTTTACCAGAGCGCTACTTATGTCATTACCGGACCTTCCACTGTGCATTTCTGTCCATATGAATCTTTTTTGTTTTATCTGGAAAAATGGCAGTGGCAGTTAAGTTAAATGTTATAAGTTTCCGCTTGTAATAAAATGAAGAAGCGTTTCCCCTGGGTAAAGGAAATACGCTTTGCATATCATAGCACAGAATGCAATGGTTCTTATTAATGTTATTCCGATCAACATTTCTTTCAGCTTTGGCCATGTTTTTTTCTCTTTTATGACATTCAAATTGTAAAACTTCTTTTTTGGGGTTTTTTAAATTTTTGTATGATACACACTTATCACACTGATTTTTTTTGGGTTAAAAAAAGAATAATTGAACTCAGTGTTAAAAATATTTCTGTATATGTTTTTAATGGATTTGCAGATTTTTGCTTGTATAAAGTGTACAATTTGGTAGCACTCAAACCATTCTCTAGATATTTCCGCTGGGTGTTTGACCGACAATAATGAGAGTCTACTACCGGAAAGCTGGAAATATGTTCTCGAATTTCATTTAGCTTTTCTGGTGGGGTGACATGTTTTATATGTTTACCTCTTTTAATAGGAAGTGGTATTCCAGAAGATTTTTCAATGAAATTTTCGAAGCAATAGTAAACTCTCATTTTTGATACGTATATCGTATTCAGAAAAAAAAGTGCGACATACTTGATTAATTCTCTCTCCCACTTGAAGGTAAAATCTATACGAAAAAATTTTTATATGTGAAGATTTTTGACGACGCCTTTTAATTTTTTCTCTCTTAAAAAATTTCAAATAGAATTTAACTTTATCATTATCTGATAAGTTCCAAAAATTCTTAAAAATCTCTTGTCGATCATATTCCAAAAAATGTTTAGTGCATGAAAAAAAACAAGTTTGTTTGCACCGAGGCTTAATTTTTTTTGGAGAAACCTCATTTTTTGGTTTTACTTAATAGTTTATTTTGGTTAAGTTTCCACAAATCTGGGTTTCTTTGTCTAGTAGGAGTAGGTGTTCCAGCTAAAATATTAATACAATTAAACAAAATGTAAGGGTAGCGCTTTCGAATAGTTTTACCTGAAGAGCTATTATCTGAAGGTAGAGTTTTTAACAGAGGTACAGAATCCTCTTCTCTCATACTTTTTGGGGTTTCAATTGTATATCCTTCTTCTGGCTCATCAAACCTTCCATTTTCCTTACCTTGTTGTTGCAAACACATATTTAAACAATGAAAATTTCTGGATTAAATTTATAATTTTTAAATTTACCTATTTCACTATTTTTCATTTCATGTTTCTTTTTTGACTGCATATTTTTTTTTATTTTTGTGCTATTTCATAGTTTGGGTTTTTAAAAATATCATCAGCTTTAAAACAATAGGACAAAATGTATTTTACAACTAAACATTCATAATTCTTTTAAGTATAGGTACATACCTGGCATGCTTTTTTTCGTGTTTTTTCCTCTGAAATAATTTAAATCGTTATCACTTTCTTCACTTTCAGTACTTATATGTCTAAAAATTTCATCCTTCATACTAGAACAAAAAAAAAGAAGAAAAATAAAAAAACTAAGCCGTATTCAAATAAGGTTGGTTTTTAACAACTTACTTATTTAATTCCTCCGTTAAAATTGGTGATGGAAATGACATCCACCTTCTTTGGGTTCCCAAACAACACTAACTAAACTTTAGTTTTTTTACAACACGATACTTATATACTGCTTGCAAATTTTGTATGAACATGGAATAAACTAATACGCAATTTTAATATTTTTATTTTATGCCACGCCTATATAAACTATATGATAATGTGTGCATACATGGAATAAAATAAAACTACACCATTTAAAATTTTATTTTGAGACATCATTACGGGGACTAAAAAAATACTAAAATTATTTTTTTGTTAATTTCGACGGATATGACCTAAATATGATTCGAAATTGGCGTATGGAATAAAACTTAGAAACAAACCAGTAAAAATGGTGGATATGGAATAAAGTCGACACTCTATATCTCGAGACTGAAATAAGATAGGACCAAACGGGTTGAAGATTTGGAAAGCTCATGTCTTAAAACCCCAGAATCTACTCTCAGGTAAAAAAGTAGCAAAGTGGCGTATGGCATAAAATAACTCTCAGGCGACGAAATAAGTAATTTCTTGGGAAAAAATAAGCTGTTATCTGATAGGAAATACGGATTTAAAAAAAGATCAAGTACAGAAACGGCCCTATTGGAAATGGTAGATTGGGCACAAAAACTGAAAGACAAACGAAAAATGGTGACTCTTATATTTATGGATTTAAAAAAGCTTTTGATACAGTGAATCATGTCATACTCTTGAAAAAACTTCAAAGCTATAGTGTTAAAGGTATCGCATATAAGTGGTTCTCCTCATATTTAAGTGGCCGAAAACAATATATACAAATAGAAAACAAGTGAACTGATGTTGAACAAATACACTGTGGGGTACACCAAGGCAGTGTTTTAGGACCTTTACTGTTTTCGATATATGTAGATGAGTTACAAAAAATAAATATATGTAGATGCAGAAATATTTCTATTTGCCGATGACGTATGTTTGGTGTTCCAAGCCCAAAACTACGAAGAGTTAGAAAGGAAAATTAATATAGAAATAATTAAAATTAACAACTGCATGATGATAAATCATAAATTAACCATTAACACGAAAAAGACAAATACATGATCATCGATACATCAACAGCTATATTTAAAGTAAAAACTTCAAATCAGATACTGGAACATGTTAATGAATTCAAATATCTAGGATGTTCGATAGACTCGCAATTTAAATGAAAAAAACATACAATGCAAGTAACTAAAAAATTAAGTTTTATTGCGGGAATATTCAGCAAATTAGCCTACATTATTCCGCATAAAGTTAAGAAGACCCTATTTTATGCAATTTTTCATAGCCATTTGAGCTACGGTATTACATTATGGGGGACTGCAGCAAAACATACATTAGAAAAACTACAAATAGTCCAAAATAAAAGTCTGAAAAACCTATATAAATACAACCAGCATGAGAGGACTGAATATATTCACAGTATAAACAATATATTAATGATAAAGGACTTGCTCAACATAAAATTAACATTACTTATTCATAGAACATAGAAACATGTACAATACACACAAAGACGCATATAATCAAACGTAAAGACAAACACCAGATTAATACCAGGAACAAAAATTTAATCCACCTAGATAAGAAAAGAACATCACATTTTGGCACATCAACAACACTTTATGTAGCAGCTAAATTATACAATAAACTAGATAATGAACTAAAAACATTAAATAATTATAAACTAAAAAAAGAATTAACCAATAAAATCTTAAATAACTACGATAATAACTCTAAATTCATATAAAAACAAAATATAAGGTTAATTGCAACCTTATGTAATTTCAATTTCAAATACATACACAAAGGCTTCTTTTGATAGTCTGAAACTTTTTATGAATCTAAAAAAAATCATGAAAGCAAAATAACCTTCAAAAATAGAAATAATTCAATAACAGCGACTAATGAAAAGCAAATAATTCTATAAAATAAAAAAAAAAACCTAATATTCGTCAGTTACATTTCGATTTCAAAACTTTAAAGAATAATAAACTTGAATAAGTTTTTTTGATTTTTCAAAACTTAGCCTATTTCTTGAATTTGAGTGTACATATGACCAATTTGAAGATACTCTTTCAAGCTGCGCTGAAGAAGCTGGAATTTTCAATTATCATAAAGCTAAAGTTGCTAGCATAGGGTGTTTTATTCGTGCTGCTTTCCAATAAACAAATAGGTTTTCGATATTTTTTTCATTTAATGTTTTAAAAAATGCAGATCCTTCCGCAAATTCTGCCCAATCACTTATGCCAGAACTATCGAGCTCATTTACAAAAAAATTGCATGTTGCAAAATGTTTTTTGCTTTGTTTTTTCAAAATAAATCCAAGATTTTCAAAATTTCGATTTTTTTTCTACAACCCATTATTACCTATTACTTAGTATAATAATAACAAATAATAGTAATAATTAATATTATTCTCTAATTAAATCTAATTAATTTTAATTTTTTTATAATTTAACTTTGTAGCAAATTCAAATTCAACACTGAACTGAATTTAGAATGACACTTTATTGTTTACATTCTTGACAAACTATTGACATTGTCGTCATTGATTACGTTGATGACTTAAAGTTGACGGTGTCATGTCCACAATAAAAGATGACGCGTCGACGCCCATCGCTGATTTAAATCGAATCGTTAGTTTTTCATAATTTTATATCTTTTACTATAGCAGAATCTGAAGCTATTGCTTTAATTAATGCTATCAGTGGAATAATTAAAGTAAAAGGAAGATTGTTTTCAATCAAAAACATTATTATTCTTGATTCTGCTGTTTTAACTAAGTTAATTTTTTTAACTAAGTAAATTCTACATTTGTATTAGTTTCGGAAATTTTTGGTTGCTTCTTCATTTTAATAGAATTTGTTTTATGAATAGTAGATGCATCATGCCGTTTTATTGTTGATATATTATTTATCAACGAATTAAAACATGGATTACAAAAAGGTTTAACTCCTTTTTCTTCTAACCATAGAAATTATTTTTTCCAATTTAGTCTGAATTTCTATTCATATTTCCTTTTTTTGTTTGGATTTATTTCATCTTCTGATGATAAATCATTGCTGAAATAAAAAAAAATAACTGGAATAAAATAATACTATTTTCAGAACAATGTTCAGCAATTAATTTAGGTTCTCCCTTAATTAATAAATAAGGAAGGTTACTTTATGAGGGTAAAGCAGCAACTGTTTAAGTTCCATATCTATTACATAAAAAGGTTCAGTTACCGTAAACAAATTGTGTATTTACCTACTAGTTTCAGTGGGATATTGATCTTCACGTTTTTAATTATTTTAAGGTTTTAATTATTTTTATTCTGTATTAATAATATAATTTCATATGATTATATTAATATATTACTAATTAATTGTTCTTCCTTTTCTTTTGTTTTTATGATTTACCGCTGCGAATAAATAGATGATTGATTCTCTATACAATACAATAATATCATATCATAATATTAATTATTATTAATTATGATATCACAACCTTTCACTTTTAAATTCCGCGATCAAAAGAGGAAGATGCAACTCATTTTCCTCATTATTACAACTTTACAACATATGTTTTTTAGTTGACTTACTTTTGTGTACAATTATAATTGAAACTCGATTCTCGATACTCGATTATTAATAGTTATAAGTTTTCGGTTCTTAAACTAAATCAAAGTAATATAAAAAATAAATTCAAAAAACCATGGGCATTTTTTTTCTATTGTCAATGTGGTGAATTGTCTTTGGCTATTGGAAGTTCTCTTTACAAAGAACTGAAACAAAAAAAAAATTGCTTTTGCGTACTGAGTTGGTATGGTACTGGTTGGTCGTACAACAAAAACTAAAACTAGTTTAATTTGTTTTGGTTTAAGCGCTTTTTCAATTTCATTATGCTGAAGTTGAAAAGAGAACCAAATACAAAAGAATTTTCTTTCATTTTAAAAAGAAAATTATTCTTTTGTATTTGTTTGATTCATATTCATTGAGATTTGAGAATATACCGGTTAGTATTGTTTTATCACAAATAAAAACATAAGTCAAACCGTTCGAGTTAGTTTATCAATACTTTTATTTCTTTATTATATTTTACACTTTATTTATATACTTTTAAAAGTACTTTTTAAAGAAAGGAGAACTTTTGTTTTATTTGTTCGTTTATTGTTATTGTTTTTAATAATATTTAGTTGAGCTTTTTCACTCCAACAACTTATTCTGTAACTGTAAATCATGAATTAAACTTATTTGAATTGGAAAGTGATCGCGTACTAATATAAAAAATGCTGATCTTGCTTTATCAGCGTTTTTTTATTATTTTAAACGAAATTGTAAAATTAATAAGTGTGAATATACTTTATTGAGGTTATAGAAAAACTATTCTTGTAGACTATTTTATATTTTAAAAGAGCTGTTCTCTTAGAAAAAGTTCTTATTAATCACTATTTAATTTTAAAAAAAAAGAGATAGTTCTTATAGAAAAGTTGTTATATTTAACGAGGACAATTTCCTCCTTCTTGTCTTTTTATCATTTTCCTAATTACTACCACCTAAAATTTCATTCCCGCAATATTTTGATTTCGCCCAATAGAAAATTTCGTTCAATCATATTTTAATATTTTATTTTCTTTTATTTTTTAAATAAAAATAATTCTTATTTATATATCCTGAAATTTTCAGTTAAAAAAAAGGGAATTTTCGTATATGAGTTTGAATTTAAAAATTTAATTATATTAAATCATCCGACACATACTCTTTTGCCAAGATGTTATTTTTTTTTTAAATCTATTTCTACTGGCAAAAAAAAAAAAATAATGACAAAATGACAAAATGAAAAAAGAAATTTCTTGTACTTAAATAAAATATTTTATTTAAACTTAAAAAAAAAAAACAAACTTATTTAATTTACTTTTTATTTACTTTACTACTAATTAATTATAAGACTAATTATTATTAATTATTATATCACAACCTTTCACTTTTAAATTTTGTGATCAAAAGAGGAAGATGAAACCCATTTTCTTCATTATTACAACTTTACAACTTTATAACGTTACAAGTAATTGACAAAGTTCATTAACCTTTGTCTTTGATATGACTTACAACTAAAACTACTATAGCCATATATAATGACTATATACATAATATTTTTAATGAACTAAACACTGAACTAAAAATGAACACCTTAGCGAAACAACCACAGCGTCATCATCAATCTAAAAACCTAAAATCACAAAAAAAAAATAAGTCATATATATTAACCCTTTCGCAGCGGCTTTCCTTTTTAGGTTTAAAAAGATTTTTTTTAAATATATTATGCTTACAACTCTTAATTCATCACTTGTTGAGTAAAGATCAGGAGCATTTTTGAAAATTAAATTTCGCAATTCGCAATTGTTTGATTTGATTATTTACTAACTAAATATATTAAAACAAAATAAAAAGGCGGTATAACTCAATACAAAACAAAATTAAAATTAAAATTGACTATATGTGCTACAAACACTCATTTAACGTGTATTATATTATATAATTGAATCCATATTAAATACCTATTGTTATGCAAAAATATTAATTATTTTATAACTCAAATTAAAACAATTGCTTTTGTTTATATAACCCTTTCCTACGAAAATCGGTTTTACATAGAGAAAAAATTTTTTGAAGTTTTTTTACGGTTTTATCTGTTATTCTAAGGCTTTTTGCATTTTGAGAGAAAAAAAAAATAATGTGGTAGGGATTTGGGAGCCAATGAAGTTTGTACGATATATCGTACACTTTCTGCGAAAGGTACCAAAATAAAATAAAATTTGATAAATTTAAAAATTATTTTAATTCAATTCACAAAATTACAAATTTCTAATATAAAAAACAAAAAAAATTAACGAAACTTAACCTAAATTCTATTAAAAATAACAACAAAAAAAAAAATAACAATATACTTAATTCCAATACTTTTAAAACAAAATAAAAAAAAATAAAAAGATTAAACGATAGAATATTTGAGCAATATAAAAATTTTTCTATGTATATAAAATTATCTTTTTGTGTGAAAATCTTTAAAGCAGTTATTTTTGCTGGTTATATATAAATGCACATTGCATTTAATGCATTTAAAATATGTTCTTCCTTTACGTCCTACATTTTTACATCTTGTCTGCGTTTTTCCTTCGTCATGCACAGGTAGATGATTTACCTCATCAGTTCTTTTTTCTTCCATTGGTCTACTTTCAAACCGCTTCTTGGAAGAATTTGGAGAGCATTCTGGAGTTGGAAAGGTTGATGTAGGACGACCTCGTTTTTTGGTTGTTAAACTGCATACATTAGAATATACTAAGCTATTTGCAACTTTAATTCTGAAGTGCATTAAATCCAATATATCCTTTTTATCAATTTTGCCCTTTTCGCAATCTTCGATACAACAGCCATGATGAGGCCAAAGAAAAATCAATAAAATGCGATGTGACACGTAATGTCCACTTTTTTGATTTTAAAAAAATTCTGTAAAAACATATCAACTGGTCTAAAAGATCAACACCTCTTATTGAGTTATTACATTCTTTTACAACTTGAGGTTGATTAAAGCTTACATATTCTTTTAATTTTTATCGTATTGCCTTACAGTCTCTTCATTCCTAACCCCCATATAGTTTGACACCATATATATAGGTCGACTGTCATACCATTTACAGACTACAATTTTATTATCAATACTTACGGTCGTATCCATAGCTCCTCTTCCTTTTTTTTGCAGGTCTTTATCACTCAAAAGTGGAGGTTGACCGAATCGATTTATGCGAGCTGTCCCGGCTGCATTAATTTGTTTTTGAATTAAAATTTCTAAGACATTGTATCCATTGAAGTAATTATCAAAAAACATTTTGTGCCCAGGAGTATGTAGACGTTCAGAAAGTTGAAGTACTATAGCCGTAGAAAACCCATATTTCTGTTGTAAGCTTGCATTAATTTCGCTCCCTTTACCTTGGTAAACGAGGAAATCATATGGGAAGCCCGATTTTCCGCATAAGCAATAAATGACCAAGCCCCATGGATTCGGTTTTTGTTTATAATAAACTTTGCACGGGTGTCTACCTTTAAATGGAATAATTTGTTCGTCTACACAAACATTTTCCTCTACCTCTTTTTGCAAACACCGTTAGTAGTATATTTAGGGGGTTTCAACGACTGTCAGATGACGTCACAGAATTTTGACAGGTGTTAAGGGATATCGTGCATATATTTAGGCTGAAATCTCAAGGTAGAGAAGCACTTTTGTGATCCTAAACGTATGCAATTTCGGTTGAATATGTCTGTCAGTTTTTGATAGGATATCGTGCATATATTTAGGCTGAAATCTCAAGGTAGAGAAACACTTTTGTGATCCTAAAGGTATGCAATTTCGGTTGAATATGTCTGTCAGTTTTTGATGGGATATCGTGCATATATTTAGGCTGAAATCTCAAGGTAGAGAAGCACTTTTGAGATGACCGTGATGACCGCCAAAGTCCCAAAGTTGAGCGCCGAAGCTCACCGAAGTTAAAGTTGTATTCTCATCCATTTTGTAATCAGTTTTAGTTGTTCCTAACTGAACTGGTATCGGATCGGTTGGTGTTTTTAACTGAGCTGGTATCGGATCGGTTGGTGGTGTTGATGTTACCATGCAGTACAGCAAACTAAAATAGTTATGATGTAACCATTATCTATTTATAACTTAAGAATTTCTTCAAAATTTTTCCTATAACGTCCATTGTTTAAAGAACTATCCTTATCAACCACTACAAATCCATAGTCATTCTTCCAACAATGCGAACATAAATTTTTGAATTGGTCAAAATTCATATCAGAATTAACATGATCATTGTAAATATGTTTTAAATTCAAATCATCTTGTTTGAATGCAATTATGAAATTTGCATTGTCTCGCACCAAATGCTTAGGAATACGAGTATAACTTTGACATAAATAGAAGCTGTCAACATGATTATGGCGACCCATACAAAAATATGCTCTTATGCTATCTTGTTTCTCGCAAGCAACATCATCAAATATAAATATTGAATTTTTTTGAGCTTCTGATGGAACAATTATTTCAGAATTATTTGGAAATTCATTGTATCCCATCCCTTTAACGGAATTTATTACCTTTCTCAAATATTCATATTTCGGCTGATGTAATGACTTTGAGTAAATGTATATGTTTTCGAAATTAAGACCTTTAGAGTCTAAGAGCATGCTTAGCATAACATTAGTTTTTCTACAATTTGACGGTCCAACAATCAATCCCCGAATACTATTGGGTAATAATACACCATGTTTTCTTTTCTTTTTAAAGCTTCCTCGATCAAAATTTTTTACTTTAATCGGTTCATCTACTTTAACAAACTTCATTTTGACAACTGATTAAAATCTATATAAATTCGAGTTTATATAAGTAATAGACAGTCAGTTTATGTCGATAGTTAATCGAAGACATAAATATGATTGATCACAATAAAAAATTAATCAGACGTAAAAGGGTGTTTAAAGGGAGAGGAGGAGTAATCAATACGCTTATAAATAAATTACCATTTGAAGCACATTTACCAGGATATAATTACTGTGGACCTGAAACTAAACTTCAAAAAAGATTATATCGAGGTGATAAAGGTATTAATCAATTGGATGAGGCTTGTCGTGAACACGATATTGCATATTCACAAAATCGTGATACAAACGAACGTCATAAGGCAGACCAAATATTAGCTGAAAAGGCTTGGCAAAGAGTCAAAGCAACAGATTCAAACATAGGTGAAAGAGCTAATGCACTTCTACTTTCTGGTACAATGAAGGCTAAAGTTAAACTTGGAATGGGCTGTTCAGCTAAAACAAAAATGAAGCAAAAATTATTAAAAAATATTATTCAAGAAGCTAAGGTAGCTGTTGAGGGTAGTAAACCAACAAGTCAAAAAGATACAATCAAAATTGCTTTGAAAGCAGCAAGAAATGTGACTAAAAAGAGAAAACAAATAAAATTACCAAGAGTTCTTCCAGTGCCTAAAGTTGGTGGAATTTTACCTTTAATTCCAATTTTGGCAGGTCTGTCAGCTGTGGGAGCTCTCTCAGGAGGAGCTGCTGGTATGAAAGTGAACGACATAATAAAACAATGGAGGCTATTGCTTTAAGAGGAAAAGACTTCTATTTAAAACCATATAAGAAAGGACTAGGATTATACTTGAAACCAAAAAATTTTTAAATATGCTACCCAAAAGAGCTCTAACCAACATTGATTTAAACAATTTTGGAAAGAAATATCTAAAACATTTTCGTGGGGTTTTCATGAAAGATGATTTACCTTGGAAAAATGAATGTGGAATTATAAATTTAGATAATTCTATTGGATCTGGCACTCATTGGGTAGCATATTATAAAAATGAAGATAGTATACAATATTTTGATAGTTTTGGAAATTTACAACCGCCAGCTGATGTTGTAAAATACTTGGGAGATAAGCTCAGATATAATTATGTCACATACCAAAAATTTAATACATACAATTGCGGGCATTTATGTTTAGCTTTCTTATCAAATTGTAATTTAATAAAAGAAAAAAAAAAATTAAGCGAATAAAGAATAAAGCATAATAATAAAAAAAGATTAAAAACGTGATTTTTAATTTAAATGAAATTTTAGAGAAAAAACTGACCTACACTAATATTACGCAACCAAAAATAAAGTTCAAGGTTATTTGTATTGTTCAGATAAAATTAAAAAATATTTATCTATTTTAATGTTTTGCAGTCGGCAATTTGTTAATAATTCTATGAATGGTTCATATTAAGAAGACCTCCTATAAAAACTGTTGCAACTAACACTTTTTCTTATTAATAAAGTGCAAGTCATGTCGCTAACACTTACATTAAGTGGCAACTCATCTATTTTAACAGGTGAGTATTTTCCACCTATAGAATTACATCATAAAGACTATGTATGTGGTCTAGTAGATTTTCAAACATACAATTCAATACCAAATATCGATGAAGAAAATAATAGATTTATTATTGATGATAATATCATCCCTATTCCGCTTGGATCCTATGAAATTGAGAACATTGAGAAGTTTCTTTACATAAAAGCCAATAATAACACATTAAAATACGAAGTTTTTTCTGATAAAGAAATTGATTTTAAATCGGAGAATACAATTGGTGGAATATTAGGTTTTACCAAAAGAAAATTAGAACCAAATGTTTGGCATGAATCAGATCTTTTTGTGGATATAAATAAAATTAATGTTATACGGGTAGAGTGTAATATTGTATATGGAACATATATTAATGGAATAGAGGCTCATACGTTACACGAATTCTCTATTGGTGTTAGTCCCGGTTATAAAATAATTGAAGTTCCCCAGAATGTAATCTATTTACCTGTGAACGTCAAACGAATAAGTTCGCTAACACTTAGATTAGTTGATCAGAACGGCGATTTGATTAATTTTCGAGGTGAAACTATAACAATCAGATTACATCTAAAACATATCGCATAATGATAGTTTATAATAATTCCAATAAATATTCAATAAATGATGCTCCTCAGTTCATTATTGATAGATCGTTGCAGCAACAAGGTCATCAAATATTGCGTAATAAGCGTGCTATAACGTTGGAAAATCTACAATTTTTAAAATTAAATTACAAATTAAAAAATCATTAAGATGAATTTATTTGAAAGTCCTGCTTTCGATGAAAGCATCACAAATGCGCATTGGCATACATATTCGCCATTTTTGAATTCATTTAACAAAAGCGATATAATTCGTATTCAAATCCAGAATCAAAATTTAAATATATTACCATCAACGAGCTTAATTTACATTGAAGGAACTGTTTCAACTAATGAAGGTATATCAACAACCAAAACAGAATTAGTTAACAATGCAATGGGGTTTCTTTTCGATGAAATACGCTATGAGCTGAATGGAAAGGAGATCGATCATAATCGAAATGTTGGTATAACATCATGTTTAAAAAATTATATTTCGCTGAACGAACCCACAACAACTATTGACCTAAAGGGTTTGTTTTTTAATTTTTGTGTTCCATTGAAAAGACTTCTGGGATTCGCTGAAGATCATAAGAAAATAATTCCGAATGCAAAACATGAGCTAATTTTAACACGCTCTCGATCAGATTATAATTCTTTACTTTGTGATATTGTAAATGAAAAACCAAAAATTCAACTGCTTAAAGTACAATGGAGAGTACAGCATATAACTTTAAATGAACCTTTAAAATTTAGTTTATATAAAAATATTGATAACGGAGCAATGATAAAATTAGCTTTTAGAAATTGGGATCTATATGAGTATCCAACACTACCATCTAACACTAAACATCATATTTGGAATGTAAAAACAACATTACAGCTTGAAAAACCTCGTTTTATTATATTTGCTTTACAAACAAATCGTCAAAACAGTATGGCTAAAGATCCATCAAAATTTGATCACTGTGATGTTACCGATTTAAAAGTACATTTGAATTCTGAAGCTTACCCATATGAAGATATGAACTTGTTATTTGAGAGAAATTATTATGCTATTGCATATGAGACATATTCAAATTTTCGAAGTAATTATTATAATCATTCAATTTGTGATCCATTAATTTCATGGGAGGACTTTAAAGCAAATTTCACCATTTTTATAATTGACACTCGTTATCAAAACGAGAATCTAAAAGTTGGGGCAATTGATATCAAAATTGAATTGAAAACTTCAAAAGATATTCCTGCTAATACAACTGCTTACTGTCTTATGTTGCATGATCGATTAATTGAATTTAGTCCGTTGACTGGTGAAGTCAACAAAATTTTATAAATCAAATATCAGTTCAGTTAACACCAACACCTACAGTTATTTCATATGATTGAAATTCTTATATTTATAACAGCAATATTTCTTACAATAACTGGATATTTCTTATGTTGTTTAGTCTACCTAGGATATAAATACATAAAATCTATTCGATCATCACCATCCCCATCAGACAATTTGAAGATCTAAAAAACATAAATAAAATGGACTTTGTTATAATTGATATACAAGGATTTAAGGATAATAACAACAAATTCATTCTTAAAGAAATTGCTGTTCTTACATCAAATGATGAAATTCACCATTTTATAATAAAACCACCATATAGTTGGCACATTCTGGACTCCAAAACAAAATATACCAATAATTGGTTAACTAAAAATCATCATGGATTCAGATGGTCTGACGGTGCAACTCATTTTTGTGATGTCATAATTTTTTTGAAAATATTTATAAACAATAATGTTCTGATATATGTTAAGGGTAAAGAAAAATGTATATGGATTGGAACTATTTTAAAACATAGTAATATGATTAATTTGGCTGATGAATATTCCACAACTCTTAAATCATTGAAGAATTATCAAAATAAAACTAAACAAAAATGTGCATTCAATCATGATGGATGCTGTGCTTTAAAAAATGCTTTTTTAATAAAAAAATTAAAAAAACTAATCTGAAATCTGAAAAAATTTATATTTGAAAATCTGAAAATATTGAATAAAAACAAATAAAAATAATAAAAATGTGTTTTCTTTATTTAATTTATTAATAGTACCTTTTACACTTTTTAATTTTTCATTTAAAAAACTAATCTGAAATCCGAAAAATCTGATATAAAAACTAATTTTTTTTTAAAATGAAATCAAATTTTATTAATGTACACATTTAAATTCAATATCTATAAATCTATCTTTTTTATCAATTATTTTAAAAAAATATTTAATTTCGTTATTATTTAATTTTTTATTTATTATAGCTACAATTGCAGCTAGCTGTATGTTTGTTAGATTAAAATTTAGGTAAATAAGTAAAAAAATTTGTAGTATGTAAAACGACACATCGCACTTGCTCCTTTTTATTTTTAACAAACTTCGATTGCGTTTCCCGCAAGTTCATCACCTCGTAGCTTTCATTTAATTTTAATTCCGACATTGGAATAAATGTTTTTTTCTTGTTAATATCCTCAATAAAATTCTGTAGCAAAAGGTCTTCATCAGTACCACCACCACCATGATTCCCGATAATTTGCTCAACAAAATTTTCTAGCATGGTTTCATCATCATCTATATCTTCATACATTATATTATTATGATGATGAACCACGCGTTGCTCTAGAATCTGCTCCTCTTGCTTTTCTTGCTGCCTCGAAATTTTTGGTGATGTTGATGTTCCACTCATTTTACTAGCTCTCTTCATTTTTTTTTTTTGTTAATTATTTAATTTTTTAATTAATAATTTAAATTTATAATTTTGTTTTAGCCACTTCAATGGTTTGATCAATAATAAAACTTAAATAAAATTAGTTTATAAGATTTACATAAAAATTCACTTAAGGAAAAATAATAAAGCGATAATGGGAAAGCTTTTAATAAAAAGGGATGTTTGAGGTTTTATAGTACTGCAATTAAACGAATGATTCAAATAATTTTAGAATTATTTTTAATTGCGAATTGATTTAGAATATTTTTTTAAAATTGCTTAAATTATTAGAGGATGTATGCGGTTTTGCCGTGCTTGAATTTATTTATCAAATCTATTATTATGTTAAATTAATTATTTACAAACCGTATAAAAATATATATTTCTTAGAAACAGTTTTGAGGAATATGAAATTTTAATTTTGAAGATATTATGTGGTTTTTATGAGCTCGAAAAATTATTTTGCTAGTTTTATGTTCCCTAAACATTTTTTCTGAAAATTAATTTTAAGAAATCAGAATTATTCCTTTAAATATTTGTGGTTTCTCATAATTAGTCTTATCAAATTTTGCTTATTCATTCTTAAAACTGTTGTTATTTTATATTTATTATTTTAAATATATTTACAAAATAACAAAAGTCTTACTCAAAATTTTCTTGGATTAACAACAATATAAATTTCTTGAAAAATAACAAGATGAATGGTATCGAACTAATTTTCGAATATTGGGAGTGTTATTTGGGTTTAAGAACAGCACATTGTGAACTCCATAAGGATGAGGGAATGGAACACCTTATTGAAATTAAAAGATTCAACAACCTGGAAGACTTTGCAATTTATATATTACGAAATAGAAGATTAGTGAAGTGCTTTACAGGAAATTGCGATACAATTTTATTTAGAAGAAACAGTGAACCAATTCAAATTCCTGAAATTAGCTCTAGTCTGTTAAATAGCTGAAATAAATTGATAAAATAAAACAAGTAAAATTCTTTTCATTTTTTTAAATTTTTCAGATTTAACTTTATTAATAAATTTACATTACATAAGAATGAGGAGGCTGCAATTAATTTTTAAAAATATTTCAATTTTGCAATATAAGTAATACAAAAATAGCTGTGCTAATTATCATTCAATAATATATGCCCCCATGAATAAGTTCTTACATTATCTGGTAATAAATATCTCTTATCATCTAAATAACTTAAAGCTATTTTATTTATTTCTTGTGTAATAAATTGTATGCAATTTAGATTTGAAAACCTGCATATTGCGGTGTAATATTTTTTTATTTTGCAAGCAATTTCTATAATCATCTATATCTAAATTATCAACTACGAACTTTTTAACTCCTTTTGATTTCTTAATAGTTTCATTTGACATAGTCTGTATTGAATACATTTTAGAGCGTAAACCTACAAATTCTGAAATAATTTTCCCACTCAATTCATCTTTAAACATTCCTAAAACTTTTTTGTTTACTGAAGGAAAATTGTATGGATTATTTATATCATAATCTGAAGTATCAAAATATTTATGTAGATCTGATCTAATAGCTTCATAAAAATCTTCAACCTGTATTGTATACACAAAACTATCAGTATCCATATAATTTAACTGAACATTGTTTTGAAATATTGGTTTTATATAATGATAATGAAAATTATACATGAGAACTTTTGATAATTCTAATACACAAAATCCTGCATAAATCGGTTTATTATAAAATATTTTAGTTTTGTTCAATTCTATCGCAATCAAGTCATTTGTAAACGATATTGCATTATGAAAATTAGGTTTTGCTATATAAGCTTTCAAACCTAAATGTCTACCGGTACTCTCCCAACTATTTGCAATTTTAATTTCGCGGTATTTTTCAACATTTCCATAGTCTTTCCGTAAACTGCATTAATTTGCGTTTTATAAAATTTTTTTTCAAAATCATTTTGAGAATTTTTCCTATGGAAAGTATTTAGATCAATATACTTTTTAAGCCAATCAGATTGTTTAAATTCTAAAATCCTATGAATTTTACTCAATACTAAACCATTTTGCAGACATTGCTTGAGACTTTTATAATGAATAATATATTTTTTTTTATTTTTTAATGTTGTTAGCAATTTACTCATTTTTCTATTAGGTGGAGGTTCTTTTACAGGACAAAATGGTAAATCATTATGCAATTCATGTAAATTGTATGGATATTCTGGATCAACCTCTAAAATATAACCAATTGATGAGTTTTCTGAAATGTTATTCACATCGAAATATGATAACAATGACTCGTCAACCCATTTAAAATCTTTATAAGGCAAATACTGCGACATAGCATAACCGTATAAGTTTACAGCATCTAAATATACAATATATTGAGAAGGGTTCTCACTGTTGAATTTTTCCTTCATATATTTATTATTTGCAATAGAATGTCGTAAAGAACATTGACTTATTCCACCACGCATTCCCTTTTTGATAAAATTATACATATTTATATCTGTGAATAATTCTAATTCTATATTTGTATATTTCAACATTGCTTGCCAAGAAAGTCCTGATGCGGTATAAAAATTAGCAGGGTCCAAATCGTAAATACTTTTACATATTTCACCAAAACTTTCAAAAACGTCAGCTAAAATTAATACATCAGTTTTTAAATAAATTTTTAAATAATCAAACATATTTCTACATTTAAATGCTTGCCACACTAAAAAAGCATGATTATAATCAGCATCTGTACATGATGTTTTTGTTAACTGATTATAAAACGAATTTTGAGGAGGTAAAGATTCATATAATTTCTCCCAATCATCTAAATATTCATAAGGAAATCTTCCTTTTTTTGTAATTAAATTAGAATTTTCACCAAAATTTGTTTTAACATGTATTCTTTTCTCATTATTTAAATTACTGAATAAAATATCAAGTGCCTCATTCATAAATCGAAAACTATCAAGAAATCTTATAGTAAAACTTTCATTTTCTTCTAATAACAAAATTCTCTTAGAAAGAGAAATGTATTTTTCTTTATTTAATGGTATAATATTTGTATCACCGTAAGTGCAATTGAGAGCTTTAAATAATAAATGGCAGTCATATCCCGAAAAATTATGAAAAAATACTGGGAAATATGTTGGTTTTCTAAAATTTAAATTGCATTCAGAATGAGCAGAACCCCTATAACTACCACTAAAGTGACAATGATCTCTTACTCTATTTTCAAAATCTAATTCCTTACCACAAATATGACAAATAGTATCCGTGAGTTGTCTCAGCTCTTCATCCAATGTTAACGGTGTCATGGGTATTGTTTTCAAATAATAAGATTTGTACAAATTTCTGCAAGTCTGAATTAATGACTGAAGAAACTTCCTTGCGCAGTTTAATCCTGTACATTCTACATATTTATTTAATTTATCATCAAACGAACATTTAATAAAGTATCCAAATGCAACTGGAATATGCTCCTTAATGTTTGTGGTTGATGAACGATCAGGATCTGGAATGCATGTTGATATTGATTTTAAAATACTCTCACAATCTGCATATATTATAAATGGAGCTTTCATTTGTAATTGATAGTTTGTATATTTTAAAATATTATTATCTTCGAGAAATACTGTAAACAACTATTGCAGATAAATATCCGACTACTATGCAACGTTAGCGAGCTTCTAATTAATCTGGATAAATCATTTATATAAACAAAATGATAAACATTGTTTTCTTCTATTAACAATAGATTTATATGATTCTGCTTTTCTTTTTTTGTTAAATAAAACGGACCAATCAATTCATAATCACTCGTTTCTCTTTTTAAATTGACTCCAAAAACGTTGACGCTTATATCCGCATTTATTTCTTCAAATATATGGATGTCATCGACTTTTATTGGAAACAATATATCACCAAATTTCACAATTTTTCCATTATTTAAATTGATTTCTGATGCTGATATATCATTTATATTATAAGATTCAGGTTTCCAGGGTAAATATGCTACCGGTTTCAAAGCAGAAATTAACGCCCATTTGAAGCAAAATTGATCGAAATTATGTACATTAATATAAGCTTTTTTTTCGTCACATAAATAGGCAGCTTAAGATAGCTAGATCCTCTTATTGGTTGATATTTATTTATATTAATTTCTAAACCTACAATTCGAAATAACGCCCATCCACTATCCTTCTCTTGAAACTGTTCACTTTTCTTTGTTAAAACTTCAACCATTTCATCATAAACGGAATTAATATCTCCATCATTTAAAATTATTTTCATTTTTGATTGAAATGATTTGATGCTTAATTCTAATTCCTCATCATCACCAGGAACCATTTTACCATATTCACCGAAAAATTCAACATTCACTTTGAACCCATGATGTTTTAATAAGGATTCTCGAAGAACGATAACAAAATCTTCTTTGATTTTCTTTAAGAATACATGTGGGTCAATCAACGCCTCATCAAGATTATCAATTAGAAAAGTTTGAATCCTACTTTCAAATGATTCCCTTATTATTCTCACGTGAGGTTGCAACTTTTCAGCCGCATTCGTTTTATGCAAATTCGTCCTCAAATGATTGCTCCAATTTACAGTTAAAATATCACATTTTATGCAATATTTATGAATTTTCATGTGACGTTTCAAATTACATGTATTTACGAACTGTTTTTTCAAACGTAGCAATTGAATTGTTGTTTTATTTTTTTAGACTCCATTTAATTTTTCTATTTTTTATTTTATTTTTCAAAATATTTTGTAATATGTATTGCACGGTTTAAGTTTCAAAAACTTAATGATTATAACTATTTTTTAAAAAAAATATCATTAAATAATCATACCTAATATTTATATAATATAAATATTCACGATTTATCATAATTAGACTTAGTTCTGAAATTTTTAAAAAAAATTCGGATGTATGTGGTTTTATAGTACCCTATGTTTTAACAAAGAATTTTTTTCTCCAAAGTAATTTTTAGAAATACATAAGGGGATTCCCTGACGTCATTTTAAAATTTATGTAGGTGTAGTAGATACACTCGCCTTATACAACTTTCAACATAATTACTTTTTGTTTTCCTTTTTGTTTCATTCCAAAGTTAAATTTTTAAATTATTTCCAATACTTTTAGAATGAAAAATTTCATTATTTAAAGCTTAACCTCGTTTCATGAAATCACCACCGCCGCCGCCACCACTGTTTCATTCCAAAGTTAATTTTTTTATTTATTTCCAATTCATTCCCAAGACACAACCCTCATTCAAATTAGCCTACAATTTTTTCAATACTTTCAGAATTTTTTTTTTTTTTTTTTTTTAACTTTTATTTATTATTATTATTTCTATTTACAGTATCCAGAAAAAAGTTTACAAAACTAGATTAAATTCAAATACTTATTAACATATAAAAAAATATATAATGTTTTTTTTTTTGTTAATTTTGATATCATTTTTGGTTTTATGATGCTTGATTATTTTAACATTTAGGTTTCAATTTCTATTTTCAACTATTGTAAAAAAAAAATTTATAAAAAAAACAATACATTTTCTTTTAGTTTGTGATATAAAAACTTAAATTAAGCCTTAACAACTAACTTAACCTACAATAACCCTAAAGTGTAAAAGTTACTAGGTTCTATTTAATTTTTTAACCACCAATAATCTCTGTAATCAAACATATCTTTAATAGGAATATGAGTATCGAATTTTAAGCTACCGATGTCAATATCACTTGGTTCATAATCTATTTTATTGCACGTAGCCCGTCTACTATAGTGAAATAGTATTGGGACATGGCTATGGTTTTGGATGAAACCTTCTTTATCTAGATATATAAAATGTTCGGGTGCTATAAACCCTGATTTTAATGTTCTTTTAATATACTCCTCATTATGGTAGAATATATGAGATATTAAACCATTTTCAGGAGTTTTAATTGCTCTATCAAAATGTTTGCGAATCAACTTAATTATAAAATTATCGATTCTTTTTAATTTTGATTTTTTGTATATGTATTTGTTTGAGTAAAAATGTACGTAATTTGTTTCCGGTTTCCTACTTTCATTAATACACACTCTTATACATTTTCTCTCAAATTTCCTAATTTTTTCCATTAGGCTAGCACTTATGTTGTACCAGATAGGTGCTGCATAAGTGAGTATGGGTCTAATAAAAGCTTGGTAGCAAATGGTTTTCACTCTGGTGTTTAGTATTCTATTATAAAATAATTTTTTACAAGCCATAAAGGCCTTAGTGCCTTTAGATAATGTTTTCTTAATTTGTTGGGAATAATTTAAGTTATAATTTAGATGAACTCCTAGGTATTTAACTGATTTTTTGTTTGGTAAAATCTCATTTGTAGGACTTTTAATGTTAAACTTCCTCCAATGTTTTTTCAAATTATAATTAAGGTTCTTGTAGGTATTTCGAAAGAGGATAGTTTCACATTTGTTGTAATTTATTTTTAGCAGCCAGACTTTACAATAATCAATTATAACGTTAAACATTTTTTGAGCAGTTATGTTTATGTTTTCTATTCTACTATCACTAGCGTACGTTATTATATCATCAGCAAAGGCTAATGAGATACTTTCAGAATTAAATATTTAAAAACACCTTTCTAAACAAAAATTTGCATACATTCAGGATGAAAAAGCCATTATTTTCCATACATCATCTGTTTTTTTTTTTTTTTTTTTTTTTATTAACTTTTTTTATTTTGTTTACGATTTATAATGCCTTAACCTACAAAAAATTTTATAAAACAGGTTTTGATTACTTTTTATGTAATTAACATAAAGTTCGGTTTGCTCTTTGTTTGTTAATTTGTCTTCTTAAGTTTAGTTTAAAAAGGTAACAATTGTTATTTATACATTTCATGTATTGTGTTATTGCAAGTTTTTGGTAAAAATTATTGAAAAAACCAAATTAATTATTATGTTTGAATATAAAACTTAACCTACCTTATTCTAACTTAATCTACAAAAACTATTTACTAGGCTTTGTCTTTTGACAATAAGAGATTCTAGCTGTTGTTTAGCCACCAAAACTCTCGTTTTGTAAATGTATCTTTAAAAGGAATGCACATGTCGTATTTCATTGAATCTCTGTTAATATTGCCTGGAGTAAATTCTATTTTTTTATTCGTAGCCCGTCTATTATAATGAAATAATATAGGGACGAAATTTTGGCTTTGGATATAGCCTTTGCTATCTAGATAAATAAAATGTTCGGGTGCTATAAAACCCGTTTTTAATGTGCTTTCTATGTATTCCTCGTTATGGTAAAATACATGAGATATTAGACCATTTTCTGAGGTTTGTTGAGCTCTATTGAAATGATTCCTAATCAATTTTATAATAAAATTGTCAATCCTGTTTATTTTTGATTCATTATAAATATATCTATTTGAATAATAATGGATATATCCAGTTTCAGGCTTACGGGATTTGTTTATGCAAACCCTAATGCATTTTCTTTCAAATTTGCGTAATTGTTCCATTAGGCTACCACTGATATTGTACCAGATAGGAGCTGCGTACGTTAGAGTAGATCTTATTAGTGTTTGATAGGCTATCACTTTAATTCTTGTTTGTATAGTTTTATTGTAAAATAGGTTTTTGGAGGCCATGAATGCTTTGTTACCTTTTAAGACGGCGTTTTTAACTTGTTCTGCAAATTTTAGGTTTTGATCAAGAAGCACTCCCAAATACTTTACAGTTTTTTTATTTTTTATTTGTGTGTTACTTACTGTTTTTATTGTAAAGCTTTTCCAGTTTTTTTTTATGTTATAGTTTAGATTACTGTATGTGTCTCGAAATAGGATTGTTTCGCATTTATTAAGATTTATTTTTAAAAGCCATATTTTGCAGTAATCAACGGTTATGTTAAACATTTTCTGTACTTTATTTTGTACCATTTCTACAGCATTAGAGGCTGAGTAAAAAATTATATCGTCTGCAAAGGCTAATGTATAATTTATTCCTTTTATTCTGTCTAATAATTCTAATAGTTCTATCAAGTAGATTGAGAAAAGGATGGGTGAATTAACCGTTCCCTGTTGGAGTCCGTTTTTAATTGAAAAAATTTTTATTTTTGTATCTGGAAAATTGGCTATATAGAATTTGTTATTGTTGATTAAATTATCTATTAAGTTAATTAGAGGTTTTGGGAATCCTAGTTTTAATAATTTATATATCAATCCATCTATCCAAACACTGTTGAAGGCCTTTTCCAGATCGATCAGGCAGGCTCCTACGGCAAATTTTTTATTAATGTTCCAACAGATATCTGACGTGAGTTTATTTATAGCATTTACGGTGCTATGTTTGTGTCTAAAACCGAACTGATTTTCTGGTATTATGTTGTTAGTATTTACAAATTTATTTATCATGTCGTTGATTAGCATTTCATAAACTTTACTTATATTGGGTAGCAAACTAATTGGTCTATAATTGCTTGGGTCTGTTGGTTCTTTTCCTGGTTTTTTGAACATAATAACTTTCGCTATCTTCCAGTTATTGGGGAAATAATTATTATTCAGTGCGTTATTAAATATTATTACATATTGTAGTATCATTTTTGGACTTAGGTTTTTTAGTACGATGTTCGGTATGTTATCTACCCCTGATGATGTTTTATTGTTTAGATTTGAAAATTTTGCATTAAGTTTTATTGAGTTAGTAAAATATTCATTAGTTGGATTTGAGGATTTATTTGAATTATTGAAGTTGCATATGGTTACGTTGTTTATTTGGTTTTGTTTGCAGTGTTGTCTAAGTGTGCTTACCTTCTCGGCAATTTCTTGATGAAAACGTCTATTTTGCGGAATGTCTATGTCATGAGTTCTTTCCAAGAATAAACTTAGAGTGTGGGTAATATCGTTTGGGCTATTTATTATTTGCTGGTTTGTTGAGTTAGTACTGTGGACATCAATATTTGCATTTGTATCTAACATTGTGGGATTAATTATTAAATATTTTATGTTGTCCTTTTTATGTTCGCGAAAAATTTTTTTAATTTCAGGAAACATATTTTTATTAGGAGAAATTTTTAAAATTCTGTTTTTTCAATAATTGTTAATTTCTATATTAATTTGTCCTTTAATTAATATGTTTATATTTTTTAATAGACTTTTGAGAAGTATTATTTCTTGGCATGTAAAATTTAAATGTCTTTTATAGATTAAGTTGATGTCGTTTATCAGTTTACTTTTTTTGGCCATTAGAATTCTTATTTTATATGAATTATACTTATTTAGGTGACCCGTAGCTTTAGCTGTTGGAATAGTTTGTAGCATTGTGTTTTTTATAACAGTTTGAAGTTTTTCTATGTGGTAGTCTATGTTGTTTATTGACATATTAGTGCTGTCTACTATTTTCAATGGGCTGTTTGTGTATTCTTTTATTAAATTTATGTCTAATGTTTTTTTGAACTTTTTCCAATTGGTTTTGTGAAAGATAAAAGCGTTGGTTTGTTCTGGAGGTTTAGGTGATAAATTTTCGTTTAATATTACAAAGTTAAATTTAATGGCGTTATGGTCACTCTCATACGGGATTGTTTCTATTCTATTGAATAGTTCTGGGGCTATGTTCGTAGATTCGATCCTTGCATCACATAATATTAAATCTAAATATGAATTACCTCGTGGATACGTTGGGGCGTTGGGTATTTGAATTTTACATTTGTAGGGTATCTTGTTAGTTTGAATCCAGTGTAGTAAGTTCCTACCTCTGTTATTGTTTGTTGCATTGCTCCAATGTTGGTGTTTAGCATTGAAATCTCCTGCTAGTATATAGTAGTTGTTGTTGTTACTTAAATCTAGAGTTTCGAAAATTTTATTCAAATCTTCTATAAATTTATTATTGTGAACATCAGGGGTATAAATTGAAATTATAATAAGCTTTTTGTTGTTTTTTAATTCTACGGAAATGGTACAACATTCAATACATTCAAGTTCATTTCCTATTTCTTTATTAATTATTTTATATTTTATATGACTTGAGATACAGATTGCTGTACCTCCTCCACCTCTTTGATTCTTTCTATCCTGCCTAATTAAGTCATAGTTATCTATTTTCAAATAGTGATTATCTTTCAATTTTGTTTCACACAAACACATAATATCTGGTTTATTATTTTCTAGAAAATGCATTAGGGAAAGCCTTTTATTATAAGAGACTAACGAATTAACATTCGCTGAAATCAGTTTAAATTTACATAATGTTGAGTTCATCAGGGCTAACCAAATCATAGATAAATTCTATTTTTCTAGAATTCTCATTTAACCTACTTTCTATTTGTTTAAACTTGTCATTAATTGATATAATATTTTTTTTAATATCTTCTAACAATAAATTTATATTACCATTATTTATATTTTGATTCGAGTCATTTGACCTTATATTAGTTTGGCTATTCCTGCTGGCAACACTGGAATATGATACATTAGGTTGGATAAAGTTTCGCATCATGTTATGTTTTAAATAGATTTTTTCTTTTATTTTATTCCTTACATCGTGGAGTTTTTCCAATTTTTCTTTATATTTAGGACAATTCTTGTAAGATGCAGGGTGTCCGGTTTCCTTGCATAGAGCGCACTTAAGGAGCTCTTTAAGATCGCCTTTTTTTATTTTGCATTCATTAGGTGCATGGCTCTCTCCACATTTTACGCACCTATATTCCATGTTACAATTGACTGCCGAGTGGGAGAAACGTTGGCATCTTTTACATTGTAGTATAGGTTCTTTATTAATTTTTTCCCATGTGACTATTTGGTTATCTATCGCATTTATTTTTCTGATGTCAGCGATTAAACTATTTGGTTCTGCTTGAATAATGTAATGTGGTAAAATTCTATTTTCTGCTATTGATTTTTTGGTTTGCAATCTGCTAACTTTTGAGAATTTCATATTTTCATTTTCAAAAGCTTTTAAGCATTCAAGAATTTCTTCGCATGAATAATTATTGTTTAAACCTTTTAACACCATAGTGATCTTTTTCTCTTCTATTGGGGTGTATGTATAAAAATTTGTGTTTGATTGTTTTAAAACATCACAAACCTTTTTAAAATCTTGTATGCTGCTTATATAAATAATGGAGCACGTGTCATTTATTTCTTTAATAAGAAAGTTATTTATTTTTAAATTGATTTTTATTATTTTTTTTAGGTAATTAATGTCAGTGTTATAGACATTAATTGGGGGAACTTTTTTATTTTTTATGTCTGCTGATTTTTGATTATTTATGTTATTGTTGTTATTATTATTATTATTATTATTAATACTAGCAACATTATTATTGTTGTTGTTATTAATTTTATTATTATATATGTTATTTTCATTTATATTTTCTAAGTTATTACGATTAGTATTAGTGTTTTTATTGCTTTGCTCAACAGCATTTGAGTCGATATTCTTTTTTTTTTGTTTTTCTTTATTTTTTTTTGATAGCACTTCAATGAATTCTTCGAATTCTGACTTGTCTGTATTTTCTTTATCGGTATCAATGCTTGTATTTGTGTTGATTTCCGTTATTTCGTCGAGCTCTTCGAGCTCCATGAGAGCTTTAAAGCTATTCTCATTCTCACTAATATTTGTATTTGTATTTGAACTATTAACTGTTATTTGATTAATCAATTTTTTTAATTTTGAGATTTCACATTTAAGTTCATTATTTTCATGTTTCAACACTTCATTCTCACTGCATTTTTTTGTTTTATTTTTATTTTTTGTCATTATGTTTTTTTTTTTTGTTCTGCATAGAATTTTTTTTAATTTATAATTTATATGGTTTTTTAATTCATTATCCGATTTTGATTGCATAAGACAATCTCTTTATACGAGGCACTCCTAATTTAATATTTAAATATATTTTTCACAAAAGATATAGTTTTTTTTAATTTAATTTAATGTGTTTTTTTTTTTTTTTTTTTTGATAAGCCGGATTGATTTACCACGTCCGTTCTCTACGAAAGGTTAAACTCGACTCCTCATACATCATCTGTCCATACATTAGATCCACCATTGAAAATTTTTGCATACATTCAGGATGAAAAAGTTATATTTTCCATACATCATCTTTTCATACATTGATCCCCCATTGATCATCTTTCCATACATTGAACCCCCATTGATCATTTCTCCATACATTGAACCCCCACATCTATACTCTTCAGGATGTTTACTTTTTATGTTTATTTCTACTGGCAAACAAATTAAAAAATAAATAAATAAAAAAAAACAAGAACAAAAAACTTTCTTGTACTTAAATAAATTTTATTTAAACTTAAAAAAAAACAAACTTATTTAATTTACTTTTTATTTACTTTACTACTAATTAATTATAAGACTAGTTATTATTAATTATTATACCACAACCTTTTACTTTTAAATTCCCCAATCAAAAGAGGAAGATGCAACTCATTTTCGTCATTATTACAACTTTACAACGTTACAAGTATTTGACAAAGTTCATTACCCTTTGTTTTTGATATGACTTACAACTAAAACTACTATAGCCATATACAGGTACTCCTCGACTTACGACCGAGATAGGTCCCTAGACATTGGTCGTAAGTTGAATTCCTTAAGAAAAATAAAAAAAAAACCATATTATAAATTTTTTAAATCAAATTCATAATTCAATTTTTATTTCACTTAGTATTGGAAAAAAATTGAAATTAAATAAAAAAATAAATAAAAAATATATAGGTATGTATAAAAATATCATAAATAAAAAAAATCCAAAAAATAAAATGTTTTTAATCTTCTTCAGCAGATAAATGCAATCTATTGGACTGCCTTCAGCAAGAGAACACGTAGCGCTGGTTTTTTGAACAAATTGATCTAATGTTGTTTGAACCGTTTTGGCTTTCATTTCGCGGTAAATTTCATAGTAACATGATGCTACATTTTGTTGAACTAGTCGACTTACTTTTGAAAATCTTTCTTCGTTTGTATCCATTTGTTCTATTTTTTTGCAGTCCCTGATTAATTTGGTGAAAAGCTTCAGCCATTTCTTTTGTGGTAAATTTTTTTTGTGGATTATCTTCATCATTTGGGTTACTATGACCGATATTTTCTGAAACACTTAGTTTTTCAATATTCTGCAAATCTTCATTTGTAAGATTATCTGCTTCGAATCTTATGAGCTGGTCATCTCTGTCAACATCGAGATTAAGCTGTACGATCTGATCTGTAATTTGATCAATGTCACTTTCTTTTTCAATTATCGAACTAATATTTTCTTCAAATCGTTTTGTAAGTTTTTTCCAAATTTCGCTCATACAAGAAGACGTAACTTCTTGCCATCCACTTGCTATATTTTTGATCCCTTGTAAAATATTGTAACTCGACCAAAACTCTTTTATCGTTGTTGAATTTTCAAGAGCCTTAATTGCTTGGCTGAACGTAATTTTTAGGTAATGAGCTTTAAATGTGGCTAAAGCACCTTGATCCATGGGCTGTAAAATACTTGTGGTATTTGGTGGTAAGTTCATAATTTTTATGTTTGGGTGTAAATCATCTAGATGAGGTAGATGTCCAGGTGCATTATCCAGTAGTAAAAGAATCTTAAATGGAATATCCTACTGATTGCAATATTCTTTTACTCCAGGGGCAAACACTTTCATAAACCAGTCCTCAAAAAGTAATTGTGTCATCCAAGCCTTTTGGTTTGAGCGATAATGCACTGGTAACATATTGGTATTTACTCCTTTAAAAGTTCTTGGATTTTTCGATCGATGAATGACAAACGGTTTTAATTTATAACCAGCAATATTTCCACCTAATAAAATTATTATTCTATCCTTAAATGCTTTAAACCCTGGCATGGACTTTGATTTTTTATGAATGTACGTACGTTCAGGCATCTTTTTCCAGTAAAGTCCGGTTACATCCGCATTAAATATTTGCTCCTTCAAATAATTCTCATCTATTAACCAGTCATCGAATTTTACAACAAAATCTTCCGCAGCTTTATAATCCGCACTGGCTGCCTCTCCACTTATTTTTATATTTTGTAAATTCGATGGTTTTCTAAAATTTTGAAACCATCCATGGCTTGCAGTAAAAGTCTGATCATAGTCGTCGTCTTCCTTTAATTTCAACATTTCGAAAAGACTGAGTGCTTTTGTTTGAATGATTGCGAGGCTTATAGGAATTTGTTTTTTAATCAAATCTTCAATCCAAATCAACAAAAATTTTTCCATTTCTTGTATAGGTCCTTGTCTGTTTTTAGTAATAATAGTTGATTTCAAAAATGTCGCTTCTTTAGCCGCTTCTACAATTCTAACCTTATTTTTTAAAATGGTGGATATTGTCGAATGAGACAATTTTATATCACAAGCTGTCTTACTTTTTTACCACTTTCATATTGGTTTATTAATTTATGTTTCATTTCCAAATTTATAATACTCCTTTTATTTTTTGCTTTTTTAGTATTGCCGGACATTTTAGGGTATTGAAAAATTATTAGGTTTAAAAATAAAAAAGAACTCAAGAAAATAGGCAATTAAAACTACATAAACAGTATGCATCAGTACGTATTAATTACATTACTGAAACAATTTCTATTTTTAATTTATTATACATACATACATATGTACATATTTTTTAGTTTTTTATATTTAGGGAATTCCCCTCTTTGTTTGTTAAAAATTTATAAGAAAAAAAAATCAGTCGTAAGTGTATAAAAAATCGGTCGTAAGTGTGAATGGTCTCAAGTCATAAGAAAGAAAAAATCGGTCGTAAGTGTGAATGGTCGTAAGTCAAACGGTCGTAAGTCGAGGAGTACCTGTATAATGAGTAATAATGACTATACATAATATTTTTAATGTATGATAAAATAATATATATGGTATAATATATATGTTGGCATAACTAGATGGCAAACTTCTTAATGTCTCATCCTCATAATTTGGCTTTGTTTCTACCGTAACATCATTCGGTAATAAATCTTCTATTAAAAATTGAATTATGTATTCAATAGGATACATTATAATTACCAAACTTTATATTTATTTTGACCTGGATTTTTTACAAAATCAACATCAAGAGCAGCAGAATTTTTGTCCGGCAGTACAAAATCCGGATCTTTAGATAAGTCGTCATCTTAGAAAATATTTTGTTAAAATAATTTGAATATTCAAAAGTAATAATAATATACAAATTAAACTGCACAAATATTAATACGAACGATTGTTTTTGTTCAACTAAACGATTGTTTTGGTTATTCTGATGTGGCATTAATATCTTTTTTGTTAACACTTTTTGTTTAATGTGTTTAAGGTAAAAATATCCATATATACCAGAAAAGTCCAAATCAGAATTAGTATTAGAGCCTGCTTCTGTTTCGCCTATATTTTGTTTAACTTTTGAAGCGGGAAAATTAAGATATTTTTCCATATCTGAATCACTCTCTGCAGAGTCAAAAATTTCATCTGCCATGCTAATAAAATAAGTGATTGAAGTTTCTGCATAATCCAAAACTTATAAAATGCGCATTATCTCAAAAATTACATGCATTTAATTTTGTTTACTTAATGCACATTTTATGAATTTTGGATTCACAGTTAATAAATTACTGTTAATAAAAATAAAAACATTTTACGTTTTTAGTAAATCCGAAATTTCAGGTGGTGATGACGACATAATCTCACGATGCGCAAAATATGATGTTTTCACTTTAAAAGTTCACGTGCTATCGTTTTTCAAAAATAGCGTGACAACATGTTTGTAACAAGTTACGTGCTGCCACATCATATTTTTTGTTGTTATTTTATTTATTTTCTTAATACAACTTCAATAAACCTAACCCAAAATCTTAAAATTAAACTTATATTCTAAATATTCTAAAAACTTATTATAATGCTTATATTCTAAATTATTTTAATATTTATTTTATACTAAATTCTTGTGCAAACTTCTTAATCTAATTAATTCAATTAAAGCATCATTGCTACATACATTATCACCAATTAATCCGGAAGTATGAATTTGATCTATTTCTATTGGTTCTATTACATGTCGACCAATATCATTTTCAAAATCAATTTCTACATTTGGAATATCAGTGGCATATAGTTGCCCGCGTCGAAGATTTTGCCATTTATTTTTTACAATTTCCCCAATGATGCCATTACATAAACCCTTATTAACATTGACATTATATCTGAGCATAACTTTTAAACCAGCATATAGTATTAATTGTTTGGGGATTCCGGCAGTTTTATTTATGTTGTCAGGTAATAATGTTGTTGGTCGAGCAGTGGTGCATTTAAATGTTTATTTGAGTCTTCTACAAGACGATCTTGTGCTTGAATGGTATGTTTTATAATTGAATGATTAATTTGGGCAATCACCTGCTCATTATGGTTACGAATCATCAAATTTGTAGGAACTATTCGAATAGCTTTTCCAGGGGCAAAATTATCTTTAAACTTACTTTCTTCACTGCGACGAATCAATATGTTCAACTGCTCAGCAGTTAGCTTACCTTCTCTCAAGTTATTTAAAAGATTAACAAAAGTTATATCTCCTCTTTGTCGCATGTTCTCTGTAAGCTCACAAAATTCAAATTATCTAAATAGATGTAAAGCTCCTTTCATTGATGTCGGTTGACGATAAACTAGATGTTCCGAAATTGGTGGCAACTGCATTAAATCACCAAAGAGTAATATATTAATTTCTCCAAATAATTCTTTATAATTTTTTAATTCCCGAAGCCGCATATCTATATACACAAACAATTCATAAGGTATTATTGGAATTTCATCTATGATTAAGAATCGAATATTTATCCCTTGACGTCTCATAGTTTCTAAATATATTCCTGTTAAAGGTTTCCACGGTGGTAAACGTCTATCTTTTTGTACAGGTAATTTTAATTGACTATGTAAGGTCTGACCATGAATTAAAAGAGCTGCCACACCTGTTGGATTTTTAAAAAGACTTCATCTATTGTAATTGGTCTATAGCAACGCCGAATTTGTTCACTTAGGAGATTAAGAATGAAGGTCTTTCCTGTTCCTGCACCACCAGTAATTAATATTCTTAATGGTTGTGGAGTCAAACTTAAAATTTCTTGTTGATTATGTCTCGTTATATAATTGAAAATTTGTTGTTGCGGAATATTCATTCGTTCTCGATTATTCTGATACTCTTGATCATTCATTTCAAATACATGTTCTTCTATTTCCACATTATTCACATTTTCTATTTCTACTGCAGCTGTATCCAATTCTTGTGGTCTTATTACATTTTCTTCTTGTTCTATTAATGGCAGCATTTTTTCTATTGCAGCTTGTAATTCCTGCTGAAATCGACTATATTCATGTAAGAGTAATAAATTATAGAAATATGCTTCTCGGTCACCTGTAATTGAAAATTTTGAAGTTCGTAGCACTGCAGACCTAGATCTAGATCCTTCATTCTACCTTTTCGATTCATTAATGTTACATATTGTTGCTCATCAGTTTCTACAGGTTCATAAGCATTTTTATCGATTGTCATAATGAGGTTCCAATGGTTGCGAAGAATTATTTACCTCTTCCACAATTTTATCGACACGTGGATGTGTACGTTCTATAGGAATCAAGACACTACTTTGAATTGGAACATAAATATCTTGTGGCCCATTTTGACAATGGCACTGTCCCAATATGTTCTGCCATGTTTTCTTCCAAAATTCTTGTTTGATTCTCTTGATCCACTAAATTATCTTCAAAAGTTGTACATATTATCGAATCAATAGTGTAATCATGACTTCCGCTTCCAATTTTTCTCTTGAGTGTACTTGCCAGTTTTTCTATCGACAGTGCTTCAATTGCACAAGCATTACCTCTATTAGAAAGCTGACGGCATGGTGCTCCGCATGGACCACATGCATGTGAGTCAAATACGATATATCGCAGTGGTCTATTTGGAACTTGAATATTTTTCACCATTTTTTACCCCTTATTCCAATCCGATAAGCGTTAATATTTTGATCCATTGGATCAGTTCCACATATGTTTTTATTATAGGTGTCGATTACTTTTGGAATTGGAATAGTTATTTTTTTGCCCTCAGACCTACTCCACCTGGAAATATTTGCCGTAGGATTCTGATTATATGCCGTAGAAGCGACAATAACTACGGCGTTATCCTTCCAACGTTCCAGAATTTCCAGAATTTGTAGTTGCTGTTACTGATTGCATATAGCCTCGTTTATTTTTGTTGTTAAATGTTTTTGTATCAGTCAAAGGATTAAGGCGATTTTCTCTTACAGTACCAGTACAGTTATATTCTTGGCGTTTCATTTCTTCTAACAAAGGCAAAGTTGTGAAAAGGTTGTCGCAATAAATATGGTACGGTAAGTATTTTTTATCCTCGGTGTATTGTTTCAATAAATGTAGTATTGTTGAAGTACATTTTCCAAAATTTATTTCAGCGTCGGGATGGCCCTTTGTAAGTTTTTTCTTGGTGTGGGTCACCATATTTTTTTTAACCGAATCTGATTCATCAGAAACATTATTTTCAACTGGCACAAAGTATTTCATAAATTTTTTTTTGTAAATGATCAATCAGAAGACGTAATTTTGAGACTTGTCATTCTTATCTAGTGCATCATTTGGATGAAAGTGCAAGCATTTCATAATTATTTCAAACCGCAAATCATTTTTTTTTTAAATTTTGTATCTATATTATTCTAGAGTGACCATATGGTAACACATAATTACGCTTAAATATTAAAACTTAAAAAAAAATTTCCTAGAAAAACCATTATTTTTATTTTTTTTAAACCTTTTAAGTTACCGAAAAATATTATTTAAAAAGTTATATACGAAGGAATAAAAATTATTACTTACTTTTGATTTGACATCTTCTCAATATAACTACTAAAATAAAACTAAAAATTGAAACGTGTAAAAAATGTATCTATGCACATACCTATGTTCAAAAAATTAAAAAAAAAAACACTTGTATATTCAAAAAGATGATGCAATAACTTGTTTTTATGGCGTAATTGAAAAAAACTATTTTAATCTGAATTAGATTGTATTAAATTAGCTGTGACCATATGGTCACACTAGGATAAAATGGGTTAAGACCGTTCCTCGAAATTCCTTCAATTTCATTCCGAATAGTAAATAATTTAAGATAACTAAAGTAACCATCTAATGTAAGTTTCTTGAAAAATTTATATTCAGATTTTATATGATCGAAAGGTTTTTCGAGAGTTTTTATTAAATTCAAATAATCTTCTTTCTTAGCCGAATCAATGAAATTACTAAATTCACTTAATGCTTTGAAAATCGACGGAGAAATTTGTTCAGTGAATATACTTTGTATTTCGGTTATATTTTTTCTAGTAAAATTCCTATTTGCATGCAGGCTCAGGTCAAATTTTGTGAAAGATTTTTCAATATCAAAAATCCTATCCTTAATATTTGAAAAAGGCACGTCAATTTGACTGTTTTCGCCAATAACACAATTTGTATCTTCAATATTTGGGGTGTTACTAACTAAAACGGGTACTTCAGAAGAAATGTTGCTATCGATGAGCTCATTTTTGTTAAATTGATTGTTTATTTTAAAAGCTTTTTCGTGGATTTTCAAATGTTTTTTAAAAGTGCTAAACCTTTGGAACTTCTGATTACAAGTTTTACATTCAATTTCAAAATATTCGGGAATTTTATGTTTTAAGTGTCTAATTAAATTTTCAAAATCCGGTATATTGTCTTGACACAAAAAGCAAATTGTTTATTTAATTTTCCAAATTTTTTAATTTGTTTATTAAATTAAGTACCTTGCTACTAACGCTAGGTAATTCAATGTTAAAAAAGTAAAGTTGGAAAATTCCCATACGAATTTGCTTTTAGCTGAAAATTCTATATTATATACAAAACATATATTTAAAATCATACCAATACACCGGATTATTGTAGGTAACTTATAAAGAACTCCAAAGAACTCCATCAAAATAAGTATAAAAATGTATTATATTTTCTAATTTTTCGCCAACTACTATAATAATTGGTTGGATTTTACCTTGACTTTTTCTTAAATCTTCTAATGCGACATGAAAATTATTTTCTGAATGTAAATGCACTAATACGTCTTGCTGGGCATCGGAAATTGTTGGTCTAGTATGTTTTGTTAATCTATTAGGCAATAGAACGCCATGCATTAGTAAAAGCAAAATACAGGAACGAAAATCTATAAAGAAAAATAATTATCTTAATCAAAAAAAAATAATAACTTTGTTAGTATTTTGATACCATTTGTAATATCGGATCTTTTAAATTCTTCAAGAAGTTCCATATTAAGTTTATCTTTGAATTCTTCATCAAAAATTTTCGAAATATTGGTATTAAGTTTTTCAAAATTTTGCAACAAAGCCATATCTTTATGTGGGAAAAGTGATATGAAATCAATGTCAATCTGAAATGTTAATAAATTATTTCAACAATTTCAAATATTCATTTTGTAATTTGTATTATGTACCAATAAATAGCCCGTAACGTCTTTATATCTGGGCCATTCGCTTATAATAGTAGAAATATTTTGTTCAAGATTTTTTCGTATTTCTACTGAACGTTTCTGGGCTCTTTGCTGCCATTTTTCTAAAACTAGGCTTTCTGGCTCCATATTATGCTTCAACCAATTTTTAGTTTCTTCAAATTTTTCTAAAATATAAATAAACCAAAAAATAACTAAGTATATTTCATATATTACAATAATGAATTATTTTATATAAAATAATAAATATAAGAACTAAACTAAAGTACCTTCAGTCAATTGATTTTTGACTTCATTCACATCAACCAGATTTATATCTTGCGACGCTCGTACTAGAAGATGTCGAAGTTTTTATTTTGCGTACCATATTAAAATATCTATCGTACAATTTTCCGCAAGCATTTTTTTAATTGTTTTATTTCTGGGCTGAGAATATGTATCCTGAAAATTTAATAAAGGAGAGTAAAATGTAATAACAAATCATATAATAAGCTCCAATCAAAAAAATACTAATAAAAACATTCCAAAAATAATAATATTTGTACACTTATATACTTTAATATTTATTAAATAATACCTTTATTTCATTTGGAAAAGTTTCAACTATTTCCTGAGAATAACGATTCATTTTTTGTGGTGATATCTTTTCTTTTGAAGTTATTAAATGATGAATAGGCTAATAAAACTTGTTTCCCCTTGATTGTTTTGTTTAATATTTCTTTAATATTGTCACTTGCTGTAGCTTGTCGAGGTGTTGAAATTGAAACTTCTACAAAATCTAACCAAGAAGAAACAGACAATGGATCTGTTACAGTTTTGTCTGATGGACAACATGTCAACATATCATACTGAATATATTAATACATTAATGTTTACAATTATTTATATTGAAATATAGTAAATATATGATATTGATTCAACTTACTTTGTTTTCTGCTCGCCAATTTTGTAGTTTATAACGAAAAGTTGTTCCAATTAAATTCTGACTTGAAAAAATTTCATCAATATCATGCGAGTGCATGTTCTTTAAAATAATTTGATCGTTGATGCCGTAATTAACTAGCAATTGAATTGTTTCCAGCGACAAATTCCATGCAGTAAAAAGCCCTATTACACTCACTAATTCAGAATCGTTCGTACTTTCAGTGGTAATAATATCATATTCTTCATTCATATTTAATTATGATACTCTAAACTCGTTTATGAATATTTTTTGTTTTACTGATCAACAGTTATAAACATTATCCACAAACAACTCTTTTTCAATTTAAATAACTTAATTTTAATTTATATTTTAATATATTTTTTTTTTTTTAATTTCGTTTAATATTATTCATTTATTCACACAAACACTTAATATTTATTTACACTTTAATACTCTTTTAATAAAAATAATAATTATTGTCACAGCTTTATCACATGAAAGTAAAAATCAAATGAAGCACGTTGAATCGTGATCTATTTATGAAGCTCAAATTACACAACATAGATAATTTTAACAACATTCATAGTCTTTTTGAACATAAATGCAGTCGATTTTGCATTTTTAAGCGAAAGAAACTATTTTTGTTGTTATTTTTACAGTCGAACATGTTGGTCTAACAAATTGTTTGTTAGATTGTTGTTGTTCGATGTGAATGTTGTTTAAGACTGTTTAACAACATTATGAATGTTGTTTTCACAGTATTGAGGTTTTAAAGTAACAATTTACATTATACTGAAAAAACTGTAACAAACAAATTTTTAACTCCTTTTACGGTAATTTTGACAAAATACATGAATTGTAGGAGTAACTAAAGGTTACTGTCAAAATTACAGTGCACTTTTCGCTCTGTGTATAATCATCAGTAGGTAAAAATTTAACTTTTTTGGAAGACGGTTTATGTGGATCAGTGTTTGTAATTTTATTAGTCAATTTTAACTTATTAATTCTATTTTCCCAATCAACACAATTCAAAATAGTTCCAAGTTCGGTTACTGTTTCAATTATTGGAGATGAAGGTGACTTTGGTTATTCCTCATTTGAAATATGTTTAGCTTTGGGTGTGAAAAATAATGGTAGGAGCTCAGACATCATGGATGGAACTGCTGGACTAAATGTAATTAAAGCAGGAGATATTGGACTAATTGTTTGACTATTATCGATGCAAGGTGACATAAACTTCAAGTTACTTAATTTACAATGGATATCCTCCTTTATATCTGTCAAAAGATTGGTAAGATCTGTCAAAAGATTGGTAAGATGGATTGGTAGTCTGGTGAATTGCTTCGTTGGATAAATGTAGATAATTCTTTAAGTATAATGTATAATCCATCAAAACTGTCTTGAGTACTCTTCTGACCTATGGCAATTTCTTTTATGGACTGAATCAGATGAGTATTTACTTCAACCTTTAATTCTTTTATAATACTCTCAGTAAAAGTTTTCAATTCTGTCTTAATAATATTTATCATTTCCTTTTTATTTAATTGCTCTTGTTTCAAATAATCTGCAAACTTATTATTAAGACCATCGAAAGAACAGCTCATGTGCTCAAATGTATCCGTGAACACAGCTATATTCTTGCATGCAAGTCCTGTGTTTCCTTCATTTAACTCAATTATTCCAGATGATAAATTGTCGTGCATATTTTTAATTAGTTTATTATAATTTTGATATATATCACATATAAGGAGTATGTAAAAAATTCGGTAAAAGCTCCAATATTGGTATCCCTTGGGACCCTAGGCAAATAAAGTGGAATTTTCTGTTACAAAAACTGTTGCAAAAAATGGCTTTGTATACAATGATCATAAGCCACACAATTTTCTAATTGACACTTGAAACTCATTTTATTTTAACCACTATAATAATAATTTTAATATTTATGCTTAGCAAGGGTTTTTTGTTATTATTCTGAGTTTTTTTATTTTTCTTATTATTTTATTTAATTTTTTATTTTGTTTTTTTTTTTACCAAAATATTATATAATCTAATAAAAATAAAAAAATAATTAATTAAATAGTAATTACAACCAAGTACAAGTAAATTAGAAAATAAACTATTGAAATGAAATGTCTAATACTTAATGTAAATAATAAGTGTAACGGATAACCAAACAAGAAAAAAAAGTTGTTTTACATTTAACTAAATTAGAAATTAGATCAAAACAAATAAAACAAATTATATAAAATTTTTGGGTTGGGGTCGAAATCTTACTTTTGAAAATTTAATTTTTAAAATCTTATTTGATCAAAATCTTATTTTGTATTTTTTTGTTTTATTTTGTCAAATATATCCCCCATTTTTGCATCCAACAGCGGCTACGCTACTTATTTATTGAAACCCTGTTTTTGCAGACTGCAAGATTTTAGCTAAAATCAGTGTTGTGCGACGTAAACTACATTATGTAGATTACGTTATTTTCAACACGTCGACAATACTTTGTATGATTAAAGTTAAACTAATACCATTATGTCTACTTCATTACGTAGACAATATTTATAACTAAATATTAATGAATTGCAATTAAGTTAAATAAAAATTCTGATTTATTTACAAACAAGAAACTGTTGATGTGTATATTTTACTTTATATTTTGCTATTGTTTGTTTCGAATGTATGATACGAATGTAGAATACATATTTTTGTAATAGGACACTTTAAACTACCATTCTTTGTTTGTATTGTTACAACTCTAATTACTTCATCAGATCCTGGATAGACTTTGATGATTCGTCCTAATAACCACCTACTGGGTGGTAGGTTTTCGTTTTTGAAAATGACCATGTCGTTGTCGACAATCTTGACGTTATCGTTTCTCTTCGTCCACTTCGGTTTTTTTTGCAAACGTGACAAATATTCATTGGACCAACGTGCCCAGAATGTTTGATGTAATCTTTGTAAGTACTGCCATCGATTTGAACGGTTAATATTTATATCTAATAACAGTGGTTTTGGTTGTGTTAAAAGCACATCTTCAATTAGGTTCTTCAAATCATTAGGATCAATACTTAACTCTGTTAGAGGTCTTGAGTTTAAACATGCTGCGATTTGTGTGATTATTGTGGTTAATTCTTCATTTGTCAATAAGGATTCCCAGAACTCGCTTCAGGTGTGTTTTTGTTTAACGCACACCGGCTTCCCATAATCCGCCGAAATGTGCTGCTCCAGGAGGTAAAAATGTAAATTGTACTCCTTCGTTTTCCAAATTAGCTGCTATATCTGTATTTAGTTGATTTGCTGATTGTTTAGCTTGTTGGTTCAGCTGTTTGTCTGCTGCTATGAGGTTTGTACCATTATCGCAATATATTACTTGGCATTTCGTCTAGAGAAACCTTCTATACGCTGCTGTAAATCCTTCAGTTGTAAGATCCGTGACAAGTTCCAAATGTATTGCCTTTACTGCCATACAAACGAAAAGGGCTATGTAAGCCATATATTTTATAGAAGACTTACTTTTGTAAGTTTTTAATTCGAAGGGGCCACAGTAGTCAATTCCAGTATGAGAAAATGGTCGAATCATTTGCACTCATACGTTCGGTAAATCGCCCATTAATTCGGTTTTTGGAGTTGCGCTTTGCCTATAACATACATTTCGTATTAGATTTCATGCATTGAGGATTCAATAATTCTTCCTGATTATGTTCAGCATTAGGTGTGTTCCTTCATGCAGTGTTTTTTGGTGTGTTTCAGCGATTAATAAGCTGACAAAGGTGTCCTTCGCTGGCAGTACTCTTGGAAATTTTTCGTTATAGTTGAGATTAGAGAAACGTAAACGGCCACCTATCCTTATAATTTCATTTTCATCTAAAAATATGTTCAAAGGTAGTAAATGACTCTTTTTCGGCAATGGTTTACTCTGTTTGAGCAGACTAATTTCCTCTACAAATTGAGTTTGTTGTACTGTGTAGTTTTTGTTATTTCTGTGGCTAATAAATACTTAGTTGATATCCGTGGAGTTGAATGTTTTATGTTATGATAAAAATGTTAAACATAACTCATAACTCTAACCAATTTTTGCGGGGATGAAAACTGCAGCTGCAACTCCTGCATCAGATTGGATTCTGTCCTATAATAATGAGCTCTTAATGTAGACTTTCTCATCTCGCTGTCGGTACTCTTGATAGTTTTCCTTGGCCAATGGCATTCAAATTGTTTTAGTCATTCCATGCCACCACATTTTTTCGTTTTGGAGAGTTAATGGGTAACTTCCTCGTGAGGTACAGTCTGCTGGATTATTCTTCGATGGTACATATCGCCAAACGTTCTGCCCGAGAGATTTATGAATCTCTGATACTCTATTTGCAACAAACGATGTTCACTTAGATGGGTGTGTCTTCAGTCATGCCAGAAGCTCTTCTTTTTTTTGGGTTCCCATTTTCGTAGTTTAAAACCTCCAGAAGTTATTAACTCAATTAATGAACTCTGAGTTTCTTAATTAAATAGTAATTATCCGATGATAATTGGTGTAAAACTCGAGTAGCTAAAAATGGTGCTGATTTTGTTCCGAATGCATCTGTTGTGAGTTTATAATCTTCTATTTGTTTATCATCTGAATCTCTCCACACGATTCGTTGTAATTCTGCATGAGCTGGAGTGACACTGATTTGGCGGTACATTTTTTCCACGTCTGCGGTAAAGGCGAGTTTGTGCTTACTCCATCTCAACAATAATGTGGTTAGGTTGTCTTGTATTACAGGTCCTTTCAACATCTTGTCGTTTAATGAAACTCCACTTGCCGTGACGCATCAAATACCACTCTGAGTTTTGTAGTGGTGCTACTTTCTTTTATGACTCCATGATGAGGGCAAATAACTGCAGGATAATACTTCGTGCTGGTTGATTGTGTTGACAAAGTCGATTTCATTATTGTTTACTCTTTGCATGTGCCCGAGTTCTAAATATTCAGATGCAGTTGTTGAGGACAGCTCTGACTCACCTCGTTTGCCAGATCAAGATGAAAGTCAGGCTTGGGATTGCTATCCCTTGTCAATAGGTGAACACGAGCAGTGGGTCGTGTGTTATATATCCGAGGCTCTTCGTTTCTTGTGGTACCAATTATAATAAAGTCAATAAGGTAATCTTAGGAACCAATAAGCCCCATCAGTCTGGCCGTTAAGTTTTCATGAGGATTAAGCCTACTGACATTTAAAGTTACCAGCGGGCACCACGAGGAGGTGTGATGTAAACACATCTGTGACTTTGCTATGCAAAATATAATAATTATTTAGAAAACAAAGACTTAGTTGCTTTTGTTTTGATTAGTTTATTAATTAACTTTATTTTAACAACTATTTTATTATTTATTTCATTCGGTTCTATAGGAATGAACCACAACCGCACAACTTTGAGTTTGCTTCCACAATGAATATTATTATTTACTTCTACGCAGATCGAACCAATTCAATGACTACAATTGGTGACGCTATTGGTCAAATACTCGTAATTCGATCGTCACCACATGTTTTTATTTTTTTTCTTTCAAATATTAGGCAATATGAATGCAAACATATGCATTCTTATTCTTATTGTTTTGCTTTTTGATATGAATAAAAGAAATTGTGTATCGTGTGTGGTATTGTGTAATTTGAATGCATACATAATAATGCATTCGTGTTTTATTTTTGTATTATGTGTTATTGTTTAAATAAAGGAAATTGTGTAATATGTGAGGTATTGTCAAAATAGAATATTTGTTTTTTGAAAGAAAAGTAATAAATAACAATTTCGTAAGAACTAGAATTGTTTGTTATTTATTAATAAAGATATTGTATTGATTATGGACAGGGTACTCCATAACAACTCATAAAATCTTCGAAGTTTGCAAATTTTTTTAGAGTCATAGTTACTCCCGCCTTTGACCTGCGCTTAAATGAATTTCTTCACTTCGGCATTATGGTCATGTGTCTGACGAAGGAGTTTGGAGGAGAAGATTCAATACCGAACTATACCAGCTGTTCAACGACATGGACCCAGTCAAAAACGTCAGAATAAGACGTCTTCATTGACTAAGACATGTAGAGCGTATGGATGAAAATGCTCCGTAAAGGGAGTTCTTCGAATCCAAGCCCCTGAGAACGCGTCGTCGAGGCTGGCCGCATCTTCGTTGGAGTGATGAAATATCGACAGATATGAAAAAAACTTCAAATCACCAACTAGAGAGATTCCGCTCGTGACCGAAGTCAGTGGAGGACAATTTTGCGTCAGGCTCAGGACCTTGAAGGTCAGTAGCGCTCAACAAGAAATTAAGTCACTTTGGCATTCAGAACTCAGAACATACTACTTTAAAAAAAAATTTTTATTCCTGGGACCTTTTCCGCTTGCGTTTCTTATGCAGACAAATTCAGATTTCTTTTATTCAGATTTGATTTCTACTGATTTTTCATTTTGTGTTTAAATTAAATATGCTTGTGGCTTTCGCTACTTTTGGATTTTCTGCATGAGAATAAACAGTGGTATCATCTGTATTAAATACTCCATCACTAAGAGTGGAAGGTATATCGCGAAGATATGCTTAAAATTTAGGACCAATTATTGAATTTTGACAAACTCCTGCGTTTACTTTACTGAATCCTGATTTATTTCCGTCTACAAAGACGTACGTAATTATACGTAATTTAACAAAATTATTATCTAAAGAATTATTTAAAATTTTCAATTACTTAAAATGATTAATTTTGACTTTCCATGCACGTTCACGGTTGATCCAGAATAAAGTCCCAATGGCCAAAATCATTCCATTTAGTCTGAGTACTTTTTTGGAATAGATGTTTTTTGTGGTACTTGATTTTGTTTTGTAGTAGATTTTTTATTATAGCCGGTACACATTTTCCACATACATAGTATTTGGAAGTTGTTTGATATATATCACATATATATATCACATACCAGTTTGATATATATCACATATAAGGAGTATGTAAAAAATTCGGTAAAAGCTCCAATATTGGTATCCCTTGGGACCCTAGGCAAATAAAGTGGAATTTTCTGTTACAAAAACTGTTGCAAAAAATGGCTTTGTATACAATGATCATAAGCCACACAATTTTCTAATTGACACTTGAAACTCATTTTATTTTAACCACTATAATAATAATTTTAATATTTATGCTTAGCAAGGGTTTTTTGTTATTATTCTGAGTTTTTTTATTTTTCTTATTATTTTATTTAATTTTTTATTTTGTTTTTTTTTTTACCAAAATATTATATAATCTAATAAAAATAAAAAAATAATTAATTAAATAGTAATTACAACCAAGTACAAGTAAATTAGAAAATAAACTATTGAAATGAAATGTCTAATACTTAATGTAAATAATAAGTGTAACGGATAACCAAACAAGAAAAAAAAGTTGTTTTACATTTAACTAAATTAGAAATTAGATCAAAACAAATAAAACAAATTATATAAAATTTTTGGGTTGGGGTCGAAATCTTACTTTTGAAAATTTAATTTTTAAAATCTTATTTGATCAAAATCTTATTTTGTATTTTTTTGTTTTATTTTGTCAAATATATCCCCCATTTTTGCATCCAACAGCGGCTACGCTACTTATTTATTGAAACCCTGTTTTTGCAGACTGCAAGATTTTAGCTAAAATCAGTGTTGTGCGACGTAAACTACATTATGTAGATTACGTTATTTTCAACACGTCGACAATACTTTGTATGATTAAAGTTAAACTAATACCATTATGTCTACTTCATTACGTAGACAATATTTATAACTAAATATTAATGAATTGCAATTAAGTTAAATAAAAATTCTGATTTATTTACAAACAAGAAACTGTTGATGTGTATATTTTACTTTATATTTTGCTATTGTTTGTTTCGAATGTATGATACGAATGTAGAATACATATTTTTGTAATAGGACACTTTAAACTACCATTCTTTGTTTGTATTGTTACAACTCTAATTACTTCATCAGATCCTGGATAGACTTTGATGATTCGTCCTAATAACCACCTACTGGGTGGTAGGTTTTCGTTTTTGAAAATGACCATGTCGTTGTCGACAATCTTGACGTTATCGTTTCTCTTCGTCCACTTCGGTTTTTTTTGCAAACGTGACAAATATTCATTGGACCAACGTGCCCAGAATGTTTGATGTAATCTTTGTAAGTACTGCCATCGATTTGAACGGTTAATATTTATATCTAATAACAGTGGTTTTGGTTGTGTTAAAAGCACATCTTCAATTAGGTTCTTCAAATCATTAGGATCAATACTTAACTCTGTTAGAGGTCTTGAGTTTAAACATGCTGCGATTTGTGTGATTATTGTGGTTAATTCTTCATTTGTCAATAAGGATTCCCAGAACTCGCTTCAGGTGTGTTTTTGTTTAACGCACACCGGCTTCCCATAATCCGCCGAAATGTGCTGCTCCAGGAGGTAAAAATGTAAATTGTACTCCTTCGTTTTCCAAATTAGCTGCTATATCTGTATTTAGTTGATTTGCTGATTGTTTAGCTTGTTGGTTCAGCTGTTTGTCTGCTGCTATGAGGTTTGTACCATTATCGCAATATATTACTTGGCATTTCGTCTAGAGAAACCTTCTATACGCTGCTGTAAATCCTTCAGTTGTAAGATCCGTGACAAGTTCCAAATGTATTGCCTTTACTGCCATACAAACGAAAAGGGCTATGTAAGCCATATATTTTATAGAAGACTTACTTTTGTAAGTTTTTAATTCGAAGGGGCCACAGTAGTCAATTCCAGTATGAGAAAATGGTCGAATCATTTGCACTCATACGTTCGGTAAATCGCCCATTAATTCGGTTTTTGGAGTTGCGCTTTGCCTATAACATACATTTCGTATTAGATTTCATGCATTGAGGATTCAATAATTCTTCCTGATTATGTTCAGCATTAGGTGTGTTCCTTCATGCAGTGTTTTTTGGTGTGTTTCAGCGATTAATAAGCTGACAAAGGTGTCCTTCGCTGGCAGTACTCTTGGAAATTTTTCGTTATAGTTGAGATTAGAGAAACGTAAACGGCCACCTATCCTTATAATTTCATTTTCATCTAAAAATATGTTCAAAGGTAGTAAATGACTCTTTTTCGGCAATGGTTTACTCTGTTTGAGCAGACTAATTTCCTCTACAAATTGAGTTTGTTGTACTGTGTAGTTTTTGTTATTTCTGTGGCTAATAAATACTTAGTTGATATCCGTGGAGTTGAATGTTTTATGTTATGATAAAAATGTTAAACATAACTCATAACTCTAACCAATTTTTGCGGGGATGAAAACTGCAGCTGCAACTCCTGCATCAGATTGGATTCTGTCCTATAATAATGAGCTCTTAATGTAGACTTTCTCATCTCGCTGTCGGTACTCTTGATAGTTTTCCTTGGCCAATGGCATTCAAATTGTTTTAGTCATTCCATGCCACCACATTTTTTCGTTTTGGAGAGTTAATGGGTAACTTCCTCGTGAGGTACAGTCTGCTGGATTATTCTTCGATGGTACATATCGCCAAACGTTCTGCCCGAGAGATTTATGAATCTCTGATACTCTATTTGCAACAAACGATGTTCACTTAGATGGGTGTGTCTTCAGTCATGCCAGAAGCTCTTCTTTTTTTTGGGTTCCCATTTTCGTAGTTTAAAACCTCCAGAAGTTATTAACTCAATTAATGAACTCTGAGTTTCTTAATTAAATAGTAATTATCCGATGATAATTGGTGTAAAACTCGAGTAGCTAAAAATGGTGCTGATTTTGTTCCGAATGCATCTGTTGTGAGTTTATAATCTTCTATTTGTTTATCATCTGAATCTCTCCACACGATTCGTTGTAATTCTGCATGAGCTGGAGTGACACTGATTTGGCGGTACATTTTTTCCACGTCTGCGGTAAAGGCGAGTTTGTGCTTACTCCATCTCAACAATAATGTGGTTAGGTTGTCTTGTATTACAGGTCCTTTCAACATCTTGTCGTTTAATGAAACTCCACTTGCCGTGACGCATCAAATACCACTCTGAGTTTTGTAGTGGTGCTACTTTCTTTTATGACTCCATGATGAGGGCAAATAACTGCAGGATAATACTTCGTGCTGGTTGATTGTGTTGACAAAGTCGATTTCATTATTGTTTACTCTTTGCATGTGCCCGAGTTCTAAATATTCAGATGCAGTTGTTGAGGACAGCTCTGACTCACCTCGTTTGCCAGATCAAGATGAAAGTCAGGCTTGGGATTGCTATCCCTTGTCAATAGGTGAACACGAGCAGTGGGTCGTGTGTTATATATCCGAGGCTCTTCGTTTCTTGTGGTACCAATTATAATAAAGTCAATAAGGTAATCTTAGGAACCAATAAGCCCCATCAGTCTGGCCGTTAAGTTTTCATGAGGATTAAGCCTACTGACATTTAAAGTTACCAGCGGGCACCACGAGGAGGTGTGATGTAAACACATCTGTGACTTTGCTATGCAAAATATAATAATTATTTAGAAAACAAAGACTTAGTTGCTTTTGTTTTGATTAGTTTATTAATTAACTTTATTTTAACAACTATTTTATTATTTATTTCATTCGGTTCTATAGGAATGAACCACAACCGCACAACTTTGAGTTTGCTTCCACAATGAATATTATTATTTACTTCTACGCAGATCGAACCAATTCAATGACTACAATTGGTGACGCTATTGGTCAAATACTCGTAATTCGATCGTCACCACATGTTTTTATTTTTTTTCTTTCAAATATTAGGCAATATGAATGCAAACATATGCATTCTTATTCTTATTGTTTTGCTTTTTGATATGAATAAAAGAAATTGTGTATCGTGTGTGGTATTGTGTAATTTGAATGCATACATAATAATGCATTCGTGTTTTATTTTTGTATTATGTGTTATTGTTTAAATAAAGGAAATTGTGTAATATGTGAGGTATTGTCAAAATAGAATATTTGTTTTTTGAAAGAAAAGTAATAAATAACAATTTCGTAAGAACTAGAATTGTTTGTTATTTATTAATAAAGATATTGTATTGATTATGGACAGGGTACTCCATAACAACTCATAAAATCTTCGAAGTTTGCAAATTTTTTTAGAGTCATAGTTACTCCCGCCTTTGACCTGCGCTTAAATGAATTTCTTCACTTCGGCATTATGGTCATGTGTCTGACGAAGGAGTTTGGAGGAGAAGATTCAATACCGAACTATACCAGCTGTTCAACGACATGGACCCAGTCAAAAACGTCAGAATAAGACGTCTTCATTGACTAAGACATGTAGAGCGTATGGATGAAAATGCTCCGTAAAGGGAGTTCTTCGAATCCAAGCCCCTGAGAACGCGTCGTCGAGGCTGGCCGCATCTTCGTTGGAGTGATGAAATATCGACAGATATGAAAAAAACTTCAAATCACCAACTAGAGAGATTCCGCTCGTGACCGAAGTCAGTGGAGGACAATTTTGCGTCAGGCTCAGGACCTTGAAGGTCAGTAGCGCTCAACAAGAAATTAAGTCACTTTGGCATTCAGAACTCAGAACATACTACTTTAAAAAAAAATTTTTATTCCTGGGACCTTTTCCGCTTGCGTTTCTTATGCAGACAAATTCAGATTTCTTTTATTCAGATTTGATTTCTACTGATTTTTCATTTTGTGTTTAAATTAAATATGCTTGTGGCTTTCGCTACTTTTGGATTTTCTGCATGAGAATAAACAGTGGTATCATCTGTATTAAATACTCCATCACTAAGAGTGGAAGGTATATCGCGAAGATATGCTTAAAATTTAGGACCAATTATTGAATTTTGACAAACTCCTGCGTTTACTTTACTGAATCCTGATTTATTTCCGTCTACAAAGACGTACGTAATTATACGTAATTTAACAAAATTATTATCTAAAGAATTATTTAAAATTTTCAATTACTTAAAATGATTAATTTTGACTTTCCATGCACGTTCACGGTTGATCCAGAATAAAGTCCCAATGGCCAAAATCATTCCATTTAGTCTGAGTACTTTTTTGGAATAGATGTTTTTTGTGGTACTTGATTTTGTTTTGTAGTAGATTTTTTATTATAGCCGGTACACATTTTCCACATACATAGTTCTATTTTTAGAGAATAATAATGTAATAAGCATTCTAGTAATTTCTATTAAAAATCCTAAACTAATCATTTTATATTGCAGTCCCATTCTCCAAACTGAGTCGAAAGCTTTCTCCTCATCCAATTTTAAAGCTACTGTACATTGTTTTTTCTCAAATCCTCTACAATATCTATATGTATTTTCAAGCGAGTGTGCTTGAAATTCATTGTTTGGTACAATGTTTTTTTCATCACAAAATTCATCAATTTTACAGCAGATAAACGTTTCCCATTTTGTTATGAAACAAATGCAGAAACACTTATGGACTCTAATCTTACAGGGTGGTGCGGTTTAGGGTAAAAATATTTTAAGGGGTTGGTTCCTTGGATTATTTTAGGAAAAAAATTGTTCTAGACAAAATTGTTCTATCTTTAAATTTAACCTGGGCTTGTTTGCATAATACCTATTAATTTTAAAACCTCTTACGGATTACAAAACAACTATAGAAGAGCAAAAACAAAGTACAAGTTATTTAATTTTTGATATAGTTTTATAATATTCGCGATCTTGTTTATCTAAAAACTCAATTAAAGATTTAATATCTCTTTTTTTATTTTATGATATTTTTGGTTTGTCCAGTGGTAAATAGCTAAATATATTTTTAGGTGTTTCCAAACTTTTTCTAGTAGCTTTGAGTAAAATGTACCCATTTTTAAGCTCCATATGAGTAGTAGATACTTTATACTGTAAAGAAAGTTCCTGGTCGTTCTTTTACAATAACATTTTTAGTTTTGAAAATGGTATTAGCTGAAAGTTTAATAAACATGATTTTTTACTAAATGAAAGAAAATATCTATCACTCATTTGACCACTTTCAGATTTTCGCCTTTTATTTAACTAATTTTAAAAGTTTGATAAGGGAACAAAACTATATATCACATTTTGTATAGATATATCTGCCAATTACGCTGTGCATATTCAATTAACATTTTGATCAAGCGAGTGACCTGGCTCAAATTGTTCTTGAATAATTCGATTAATTTGGGGATATTGATGTAAAAATATTTGAAAGTAGTTGCCATTATCTAATTGTTGTTTTGGGCTACACACGAATCACTTCAAATTGTTATACTAGTAATTTCATGATGATAATCCATTATTTTTTTAAGCAAAATTAAAAAACATTTCGATAACAATCTAATTGCTGTATACTGCATTAGCTGTTTATAGCTTAAACATTTGCTGCAAAACAATATCAAAACAAACTTTACTTGCTTCACGTTTTAGACAATATTAACTATGCGGCAAAACAACATCGAAATAAAAAGTGAAATTGTTTGCTGCACGTCACTGCACTTTTAACTTTCAGCAAAACAACATAAACTGAAAACTTGAGAAATTTTGTACAAAAATTTAGCTGCATAGGCATTTGACAACGATTTGTTATTTAATATTGTATATATATATATATATATATATATGTATATATTGTTTGTATTCTTTTTTAATTGTATATAAAAAATATTTTAAATGTAGATACCAATTCTTGTTTCTAAATTAAATTTTTAATTACATCTTAAATTAGAAATTATTGTAAAAGACCTTGTTTTGGTTTGTAAATAAATAAAAAATAAATAAAAAAAAACATATTTCCGGTCCTTTCTGTAAGTTGAAAATATCACGAATAAAAGATATGTATTTTTACGGGTATTATTTATGACCTTAAAATTATATTTATCGATTTTAATGCTCGATTTAACAGTATCTATAACTTTTTTTAATTTACCCTCATTTTATATCATTAAGTGGATGAAATTTCATTTCATGTCAAATTTTGTTACATCTCAACAAGCTGATGTAAGAAATAGTTTTGCTAAGGTTACTCCAGTTGTTGATTTAGGTAATAAAGTGCTTGAGAAAGACAACATTTTAGTAGCTCTTACTAAACTCGATGGGAACAAAAGTGGTGGCCCCGATGGCAATTTTAGGGAACAATGTTCCTGCATTAGCTGTTTCGCTAACAATAATAATTAACTACTCTCGTGGTTAAGTGGGGAATTTCTTGAAGGATGGAAATTATTCAGCATTACATCAATACACAAATCCGGCCCAATAAATAACATAAAAATCTATAGACCGTTACTAAACTATCTTGTTTTCCAAAAATATTAAAAGCATTGATTAATAAGAGATTAAAAGTTATAATTGAAAAGAAAATTCCAAATATTCAACACGGTTTTACTACAAAAAGATTTATCACTACAAATCTTGCCCCATTTGTAAACTATTCGTTAAATCACGTGGAATTACGTAATCAGGTGGATGTTGTGTATACTGATTTTTTAAAAGCATTTGATAGATTAGACCATTCACTTATGATTTCAAAACTAGAGAGCATAGGTTTGCATTCAAATATTCTTTCTTGGTTTGAATCATATCTAAGAAACAGAGTAAAATTTGTAAAAATCACCAATTTTTCCTCATACAATTTTTCTGGTTGAATCGGGAGTACCCCAGGGATCGCATTTGGGATCCATTCATTCTTTTTATAAGTGTTATATTACAAAATTTGCTCATATCTCATTTTTTGCCGATGATGCTAAAATTTTCTCAAAAATATCATATATTTTTTATGAACCCAATCGGAAAGAAGAAAAAAGAAAAAGTGGAGAGTAAATATATTGACATAAACAGAGAAGAATCTGACACTAGAAACAGAGGGTTGTTGTCTTTGTGAGAAACTAGTAATAATATGAATGCATTTTAATAGTGTAGTGACTTTGAAGAGAAGCAGAAAGATATGACCCTTAATACAACACAACCAGAACACATTAAACCAGTGTAGTAGGAGTTTGATTTTAAAGATATCTTGACCTTCTAGGTAAGCACAGAGTTGCAAGATCTAACAATCTAAAACCTAATGCTAACCCAAATGGAACAAGAATAAAAATGCAGACAACACTACCCAACCAATAGATCCAATTGAGGTATAGCCATGGGATTGACTCTACTCTATCTATCAGCACTAGAAATAATCTACTCTATCTATCAGCACTAATCCATTTATTAAGTGACTGACAACATTAGCCTTCTTTGATGTTTCCCCACATATAAGACTACATTGCTCATTGATATTAGCTTGTTTAAATCCAATCTTAAAGGAATACACTGTAGTAGACTTGGTCACTACTTGGTTACTATTGCCTTCTGAGTCTAGACACACCAAAGAAGCTATTTCCTTTGTTCCTGCTGTTAGGGTTAACTTCAAATACCCTACACTCCTAGATCTGCAGTTGTAGCAGCCAGTTATGTTTCTGAAATTAGTTTCACATTGAATGGGATCAGACAGTAGAGATACTTTAACCCTTCTCATCTCTAGCTGGAATAAGAAGAGTGAGTGGTCTGTGTACTGAGCAAAGATTCTATTGCTCTTATCATTATCTACTGTTGTTGTTCCAAGGGTCAAGGGTAGGAAATTGGATTCTCTTATTGCTGTAACATTTATAACATCACTTCTAACCTTAATATTATCATCCATTACAGACACAGAAATTAAATCTCTGTTCATCTTGCACCCATTCAAAAATTTAGATGCTGAATACTCATTTGGACACTGTTTCTCCAACTCTACCCTTAATAAGGTTGTTTCTTTCTGAGCAAGCAACCATTGATGTTTTAATTAGTTCTCACATTAGTTAAGAAACACTTATTTGAAGTTAAGGATGGAGGTGTACTCACAGATTTAAGGGTATTACCCTTATACAGATCTCTCACTCTATCAGTTGGGAGCATTGCCATGCCACCCATACTTCTGGGTAACTTAAACCTCTATCACGAACACAAGTTCCATCTGTCAATTTACTCAAATCAACGTTTCTTCTAATTCTATTATGAGTTCTCTCTTGACAAACTTCAACCCATCTATTCAAACTGTCTTGATAAAAGAAGTTGTCTGTGACAGCAACCATGTATCTACCTATTGTAGCAACTACTGGCTTTCTGTTTCCTTTCCATTTTCTTAGATACAATCTCATGAGATCTGATATTCTCGTAGCAGCAGTATCAGGTTTCCCCATAAGATGAAGAGATGTTACCCTCATTAATTCCATGTTGTCAATGTTCATTCTTATAAGAGCTCTTATGCTAGTTGGCAATGAACAAGCATCATCTCCCTCAGTCCGCTCTAACAATGGTAGATAAAATTAAAGCTAACTGGTTGATCAATGAAGCCATTTTTTTTCAAAGGAACTACATCCATAGTCTCTCAGTTATCTAGATTAGAAGGCTTCACTACTGCTGTGGACATAGTTACATCCTTCTTAAGATAGACTTCTGGGATCTTATCTGTTGAGTTTCCATATACTCTAATTGTTATTGATTGATCTAAACTTTGTTGAAGAGATTGGAGCCCTGATCTAATATCATTCATTTCTGGTCCCACTCCTATTTGAGTAACATTGGATAGTTTCGAATTCATAAAATATCATTGACTTTATGGAAGCTAATTGGAAAACAACCTCTTGATCCTTCTTACAGGAGCAGGAGGATACTCCATTCAGTATATCCTTGATGGTATGAGCTACATTCAGAGTGTTTATCTTTGTTCCTAACCCATCAGGGTCATTTAACGCAATTATAATTCTCTTGGCTGCTATTGTCTCGGCTTAGGTACAATGCTCACCGATGATGTTTAACAGCTTACATAGCAGAATGGGTAGCAGTAGCTTATAAAAACTAATGAAACCATGCTATCTTTTAAAAACCAACTGCAACTGGATTACTATTCACCTTTTAGAGGAATTGGTAGCACTAGATTTGGAGTTCAAATAATACGACTTAATATGAGGTTTAAATTTGTAAGTAGTGTATGCAATAATTATGAATTCAAAAATTGGAAGATTTATAGAATATATGATAAATATTTGATAAATACTTGTCACAAGTGTTTTAATAAAAACAACAATTCAAATTTTTAATATATGCCTGTAGACTTTCCACTTTTTGGGTTGACTTTGTGTGTTAAAACGAAAAGTTACATCATATTTACAGCAATGCAAGACAACTTGAATATTTTTTATGACTGGTGTCTAATCAATGGTTTAGAATTAAACTATAGTACGTGTACCGTGAAGTCGTATTTTAGAAAACTATCACCTATCCTATAACATTTGACTATTCTATAAATTGCAACATTTTAAATACATCGAATAATATAAAAGATCTATGCGTTTATTTTGATCAAAAACTTTTCCTTCAAAGATCATGTAGATTACATAATTACAAAGGCTAATAAAATGCTGAGTTTTATAAAGCGGAATTCTATCGATTTTAGAGATCCATATACGCTTAAAGCGTTATATAATATCTCCGGTAAAACTAATTTTAGAATACGGTGTAATTATTTGGAACCCTTATTACAATATCCACGTAGTATGAATTGAAAAAATTAAAAAAAAATTACTCGTTTCGCCCGGAAAATATTTCAACTCACAACAGGAAGATCCTCATATGATGCAAGATGTAAGTTGTTGGGTTTAACAAAGTTGTCTAACAGAAGATGTGCTTTCTGTGTTATGCTTACTCGCGATATTTTGACATTGCATATTGATTCATCAAATTTATTACAGAGTTTGGGTTTAGCTATACCTCGGAGACTACTTAGATCGCAAAACTTGTTGCATACTCAATTTCATAGAACTAATTATAGTAGAAATGAACCGGTTTCAAGGTGTTCCGCTATGCTAAATGAGGTTTTTGCTGTAAATAATAATATTGATGTCTTTTTATGTAATAGAACTCAATTTAAAGATCTTGCGCTATGTAGTGTTAATTATATTGTTGAATAATTTTAAGTACTTTTTTTTTTATTTTTTTTCTTATTTTTATATATAGTTTTTTTTTTTCGTGTTTGTTAGTCTGAAGATAGACGAAATATATAAATATAATTGTTCTTAATACGTCGACTTGCTCTTGCAGTTCCGAAATAACTTAATTTAATTTAATCTTAATTTATATAGTAGTTTAAAAAAAAATCTATAATTATTACTATCGTAGTGGAAACGGCCAACTTGAACCAAAAATTAAATAATATAATAGAAACCTACATAAAATTAAAAAAAAACTAAAATTTAAAACAAAATTCAATCACAAATTATTCAACTAAGTAAAATTAAAAATTAAATAAATGTACTGATTATTGAATTTATGGGTGTTTTCCTTTATTCATTTCGAACATTTGGAATATTCAAAATATGTCAAAAAGCGTTTTTTTATTCATTCGGAATATTCCAAATATTCTGTTCTGTATTTTTTATTTATTCCGTATATTCCGTATATTCCGAACGTATTCTTTTTATTCCATCTCAGAGTTTGAATAAACAGAATAAAATTACGGAATGACAGTTCCCTTCTATCATCATATACAGTAATAACAGCCTGACTGACTACCTATATTTTATTTTAATTTAAAAAATGGAAAATATTGTATTTGTTCGGAATATTCTATGGTGACGTCATTAAGAATTCTATTCTTTCCATTCGTTCTTTAGAATGAATAAACGAAAACACCCTATATTTCTGGTGGTTATGTAAACGAAGATGTAACATTGTCAAACATACGTGGAAGTAGAAGCAAAACATAATATACAAATTATTTTAATTCTGAAGTTAGCATTTACGTAAATTGTTAACTCTCTGTTTCAATATTTTATAAATAAATGTCAAAATTTATAAATATTGATAAAAAAGAAATTAATTCCTGGAATTTATATTTAAAAATTTTTTTATATTAAATAAATTTAATTAAATCTTTTTGATATAACTTTAAAATATTAAATATTGAAAATCCATTTTTGAATTAAAGATTGAATTAAAGAACGAAATTGAAAATGTACATAATTTTTTAATAAATAAAATATTATATAAATATAAATATATCAATGCCTTTGTTAAAATTATATGTAGATACATTGTTGGTAAATATGTTACCAAATTAATATTCAGAGTTTCTGTAAAATTTATAAAAAAAACGTCATAAATTATGTTATATTATATAATTCATAGTAAATAAATGTGTAATTAAAAAATAATATAAAGTAAAAAGCATTGTAAAAATACTTAAATAAAATATGAAATAATACGAATAAATTGAAAACTATAATAAAATTTATAAATTTATATATTAAAAAAAAATTATATATAGAAAAAACAAAAATTATACCTATATAGTAGTAGTAGTTATTTATGTACTTGTTAAATTATTGGAGATTTTATTAAATATTTAATTTAATATACACTGAGCGAAATAAACAATGAAAATATTAAATAGAAATCAGTTTAATCGTGTTTAAACATGGCCTTATTATAATTTTTTTAAATAGAAACATGTTTCTTTTGAAGGAAAATATGTTTGTTTTAAACAAATTCATGTTAAATTCATGTTAAATTTTAACAGATTTTTATTTAATATAAACACGATTCTGTTTTAAATAATTAAAATAAAATATTGTAATAGATTTTCATTGATTTCAAATACGGTTCTGTTTAAAATAAATCATACGTAAAGTATTTAACATGTTTCTATTTAATTTAAACACGCCTCTGTTTGAAAAAATTAAGTTAAAATTTAAATAGATTTGTATTTGATTTAAAATCTTACCAAATTAACATTCAGAGTTTCTGTAAAACTTATAAAAAAATAACGTCATAAATTATGTTATATTATATAATTCATAGTAAATAAATGTGTAATTAAAAAATAATATAAAGTAAAAAGCATTGTAAAAATACTTAAATAAAATATGAAATAATACGAATAAATTGAAAACTATAATAAAATTTATAAATTTATATATATTAAAAAAAAATTATATATAGAAAAAACAAAAATTATACCTATATAGTAGTAGTAGTTATTTATGTACTTGTTAAATTATTGGAGATTTTATTAAATATTTAATTTAGTATATAAAATAAAAGAAGTTACAAAATACATTTTAATTCTTGTTTTTTAATTATTTTACATAAGTTCAATTTTTTTTTTACAATATATAGTTGGGATGTTTTATCTTGATCAAAGAACTACATACAGACAGTTAAGAGTCAATGTTTAATTGTTAGTGCTAATCTAATACTAAAGATCTTCGTTTAATCTGTTTCAAATAATATTAGTTTTGTTTTTTAAATAATTTTGTATATACAATTTATGCATCGATTTAATATAATATATTAACATAATTCTATTATTAAATAGAAATTCGAAGGGTAAATCAGAAAGGCTCAAAGGTTCCTCAAACGGGGTGAATTTTTTTTCAAAATTATATTCAACATAGTGAATAAATCTGTGATGTGCTAATATGAATAATTTATAATACCATGCATAAAGTAAACAGTATAGAGTATTCACGTAGAATAAAATTAACAATTTTTCCAAATTTCAAAATTTTGGGTTTATTTATTTGTGTACATACTACCAATGGACATATATATTTGCAATAACTGTCAACCATATAAAAGTTGTGTAATAGTACATGTATTCTAAATGTATATATATATGTATTCTTAAGATTTGAAGAATTATTATTTTTATATGGACTTGGTCACTGGGATTTATGAAATTTTTTATTTAAAACTTTATAGAGAAAGGACAAAAAACTTAATGTTGGTTATGTAAAATTAAAAATAATTCAGTATGTTTTAAATCGATTTAGAAAAAGGCAATTGTAATACATAATACCAAAGAACATAAATCATATCTTAATGCGAATAGATGCTTGTGTAGTTCGTTCGTGAAACAAGAAATTACTAGGAGCTCAGAAAAAAACAAAACAAACAAATTTTTTTTAATACAATAATACAATATATCAAAAATGAATCTGCCAAAAATAACAAAACACCACGTAAATATAGTTTGAGATTGCGTCGTTGGTTCATGAAACAATAGTAATAGGAGAGTAGCAAAAAAAAAGCAAACTAATTCACAAAATCAGCAAAATATGAAAATAGAAATATTTATATATGTATCTATATATATATAAATATGAATATCATTTTAATTTTTTATATCTTTCTCTTTTTTGCTTACGTTTTCTTTGCAACTGTATAACAGACCAAGAAAGGTGATGCGTTGAATGGGATGAAATTTTCAGTTTTTTTGTTTATTGTACTTTTTTTTATTTACACAATAAATTGAAGGAATAAAAGGAAAGAAATAAAAGGAGTAGTAGGAAAGTATAGTAGGTATTGTAGTTGTTTTAACTAATGGAAATATTTTGAAGGTAGAGTGAAGGTATTGTAGTTGTTTTAACTAATGGAAATATTTTGTTGAGACAATAGAGAATTGGGGATCAAAATTAAGATTAAAGATAATTTTTAAATATTTTGAATTTTTTTTTGTAAATTTTAATAGCTATGGATCAAAAATTGAGATCGCTGGTTGAGCTATACAATTTGGGATTAATTGTCTTAGAAGCGGTATCACGCATCCACAAGAAGCATAAATCAATGAAGAGAAACTGGGAGATCAATAAAACTAGGAATAAGGACGGCTACTTTAAGGTAACATTCCTAAGAATAAAAGAATTGGACCAAAAACAATTTTTTATTCACATATGGATGTCAAAAAAGGTATTTTTTTTTTATAAATATGAAAAAATTATTTAAGTCAATTGATTTTGAATTTTTTTTAAGGTTTTCGTGTTCTTGCTGACATTTTGAGAGACTTTTCTTGCAAGACTGAGAATTTGAGAAGCTATCACACATATTCTCTTAGACCCATCGTTGACCAGAAGGAAAAATTCATTTCGTCTCGTCTCGCTGAATATGCATTTCTGTTAGACACTGTAAGCGGCGCGATAGAACATTTTATTTGTTGGTAGTACTGATTATTTTTTACTGTCAACCAAAATTATTGGTATATAAACAAAATATGATTTATAAAATTTTTGGAAAGTATTAGTGGGGTTTAGTTTTAAAATATTTTTTAAATGAAAAATAAATATAAATATATTTATGTTTTAAATATTTTTTAGTTTAGTACATAAACAGTAGTAAAACAGTAATAGTAAAGATGGTTTTTTTTTCAAAACAAAAACACAATTTTAATAATAATCCAAAAAAAATAATGAAAAATTGTTTATTAATCTTTACTTAACTAATTTATCTATTCAATTTATTTATTTAATTAATTTTTTTGATAAAAAAACACAAAATACTTTGACGAGATACTCTATCGCTTACAATTTTTGACGAGATCAAAAATGGCTATCTCGTCTCGTCAAAGGCCTAACAGAATACAAAACTATCTCGTCAGAGATATTCTCACGCGATCTCGCGAGATGGGTCTAACAGAATATGGCTGTAAATCACCAGAACAACGATTGGTCTTAACATTTTTGTAATTAAAAATGTATAATATAATTTGGAAATTTAATAAAAAAAAGGAGTTGTTTTAGATATTTGATTCAAGCTTGCAGTTTCCAGAGTTTAGCATGAAGTAAATTATGAAAAGAAACCGTGAGACAAATTATATACGACACATGTGATGTACTTTGGAATGCACTATCCTTATTATATATGTCGAAACCAGCACTCAAGATATATCCAATAAATTTTTTAATCAATGGGATATGCAAAATTGCATAGGTGCAATCGATGGACAGCATATCGCTATTAGGAGACCCCACAATTCAGTTTTTGAATTTTTCAACTACAGAAAATTCTATAGTATAATTTTGTTAGCAGCTTGTGATGCAAATTATACTTTCACTTACGTTGATGTTGGGGCGTATGGATCTCAAAGTGATGGAAGTAAATTAAAGCTTAAATGAAAAAAATTTTAATATATTTAACATACTTTTTCTAGTTTTTTTAGGAGTCTCTCTGGCAAGTAAATTAGGGAAAAGTACCAAAACCACGACACCACGCAAAAATCTTCCTAATTCTTCGAACATTTTTCAAAATTTTCTTACGGCCGATGGAGCTTTTCGCTTTCACAATAATATTATGAATTCATATCCGGGAAACAATTTAACAAGAGAAAATGAAATTTACAACAAAAGAATTTCAAGAGCACGGCGTACAATAGAAAACTTTGGAATTCTTGTTGCTCACTGGAAAGTTTTGTCAACTACACTACAAATATTTCCTGGCAATGCATAAAAAATTGTATTAGCATCTGTAGCATTGTAAAATATTTTGAAGCTGAACAAGGATAGCGAAAAGTTTTATTTACCGTGGCAATTTGCAGATTGGTAAGATAGAGGAAATAATTTCCACAACGGGTTGTGGAGAAGTGAAATATACACTATCCTAATGTCTGTAGCATCTTCACGGAGTAAACATCGCTTTGGGGGAAATACTTCAACAAACATCAGAAATGTGAAATGTAAATAATGTAAGCAAAATTTTTTAATATAATTTAATATTTGATATTTTTTAAAATATTTTTTTATTTTTTTAATTTTTATATAATTAAATATTTTAAAATGTTTTATCTCGAGCCTATATAATAATAATTTTTATATATGTAATTTAAAAAAAATTTTTAAGTTAGTTATAGTAAGTAGTATAGTAATTTCTTTTTTTTAAATCTTATAAAATATATATAATTTTGTTAAATATACAGTTCATTACTTTTTTTTTATTTTTAGCTTTATTAAATTCAGTTTGTTAAATCTAATACAAAAATAAAATAATTTTGTAATTTCAGTTTGTTAAATTTTATAAATTAAATGTTTTATCACAAGTAACATCACCTTTTTTTTACATTGCATTGCACAGCAATATTCTTCTCAATCAATACTCTACAATGCAAAAAAATAACATTTTAGTGAAGGGAACAGTTCGATTATCAAAAATATGTTCCTTCAAATACCAGTATAAATATTTAATTCTAGCTTCCATTACTAATTGGAAAAAAATCGACTCCATCCTTTCCTTTTTCTAATGGAATAAGTTTCATCATCGACGCCAGGTTTTTAATAAATAACTCATCTTCATTACTTGTTGTTGAAAGGTTCTTGTTGAATCCTTCTATTGAATTCTATTCATATCCCTCCATTACAATTTCACTATTTGTTTCATTCTTTTCCGAATCGGAGGGATAGATTCACAATTTTCTACACATACTAAATATTTTCTTACATATTTTTTTTATGTAACTTTTCAAAAAGAGCGTATTAGCGAAAAAAGGCCAACTTTCGTTATGAGACCCATTTCCTGAAGGCCACTCCCTTTTTTTAAATTCTCTCGAAAATCTCTCTCTCAAAAGCAACCACCTCTTGTCGCATTCACATCCTAAAAAAGCATATAATTTTTATAAGAGATAAAATATATTTTTGTACACACAAACACAACAAACTTACGAGATCTTCCTAATTTTCCACTTATTCCAATCCATGCCTTGACCTTTTCCAACTTATTCATAAAGTTGATGTGACCGCTTCAATAAACCCTCCAAAAAATTAACATACAGAATTCATTGCTCAAAGAATAAAACAAATAAGTTTAGGTATGTAGTTGATTGTATAATAATTTATATATAGAATTCGAACATTTATTACTTTTTATATTATTACTGACATTTCTTTTAATTGACTTTTTTTTTAAATTTTAGCACAACTAGAATTTACTATTTAAATTATTTTTTCAAATTTTTTATTTTTATGAGCTACATATTAACGACACTGTTGATTTGTTGATTTGATATTTGTAAATTCGATTGGTAATTATCTATCCATTCTTGGTGCATAATCTAGTATTTTTGCATTATTAACTGTTCCAGCTGGTTCATAATTCGATATAATTTTCGATTTTCAAAAAATCTAATTTATTTAAAGTCAAAAATTTAAGTTATTTTTAAACAAGAAAATGTTGCTAACAATATAAAAATTAGCAGGTTATGGTTTATGTTTTTCGTACGATCCTATGGAAGGCTTCCATAAATGCTTGTGTTTCGAGCACCTTTCTGAATTTTCTTACTTCTATTTTGATTATCCTCATATGATGTATGTATTCGAAGAAGTTCTACTCGTTACGTTATGTTATGTTATGTCTATTTTGGTTAATGCTTTATTGTAATAGATATTATTTGCTCGAAATCAACGCCTCTATATTTAAAAAACCCCGAATTTTTTAAATATAGAGCCAAAAATGATTTACAAATAGATGTGGCAACTTATGGAAAGTTTTGTGCTAAAGCTTTTATTTTAAAATTTCAACACTAACACACTAAATAAAAATCAATGTTTGAAATTTTAAGAAAAAGAGAATAAACACAATTAAAATTTGCAATTCTCTTTTTATGGTATATACCTTTCTTATATAGTTATATACATATGTTATTTATATTATAGATAGAGATATACACCCATATTCTGTTAGACCCGTCGTTGACGAGAAGAAAAAATTCATCTCGTCTCGTCTCGCTGAATATGCCTTTCTGTTAGACACTGTAGGCGACGCGATAGAACATTTTATTTGTTGGTAGTACTGATCATTTTTTACTGTCAACCAAAATTATTGGTATATAAACAAAATATGATTTATAAAATTTTTGGAAAGTTTAGTGGGGTTTTAGTATTAGTTTTAAAATATTTTTTAAATGAAAAATAAATATAAATATATTTATGTTTTAAATATTGTTTAGTTTAGTACATACATAAACAGTAATAGTAAAGATGGTTTTTTTTTTTAAAAAAAAAAAACACAATTTTAATAATAATGCAGAAACAATAAAATTGTTTATTAATCTTTACTTAACTATTTTATCTATTCAATTTATTTATTTAATTCAATTTTTTGATAAAAAAAACACAAAATACTTTGACGAGATACTCTATCGCTTACAATTTTTGACGAGATAAAAAATGGCTATCTCGTCTCGTCAAAGGTCTAACAGAATCCAAAACTATCTCGTCAGAGATATTCTCACGCGATCTCGCGAGATGGGTCTAACAGAATATGGGTGATAAAAAAAGAAAAGAAAATATGGAATTTTAATGCTTATCATACAGATACGCGTATTTCGTCTACTACATGCAGACTTCTTCAGTGTTTTGTATTCGACTGGGGAAAGAAATCTAAAATCAAAGAATATCCATTAAAGGAAGGTTCACTGGAATAAAATTTTATAATTTGTCAATGTGTTGATCACCATTTTTCCAGTCGATTTCCAATATTGTAAGAAATAGATAGTCATAAGGATTTAATTTGTGAGAGAGAGATAAAAATTCAAAATACAAAGTGGAAAAAAAATGAACGAACAATTTTTTTATATGAAACAAATATTGTCTTTATTTTTAGTTAGTTAGTTTAATTCCAAATTAAAATTTGTTTCAGCACCGCACACCAAACACTTAACAAGATGATGTTTTCTCAATTTCGAAACATTTTTAAAAAATTGTGTATAGAATAGTTTTTATAAAAACTTTTTTTAAGCGTTAGAGTTGATTTATTTTTAAATATAACATACACTGCTTAATTTTCATATATACTCTGCATTTATTTTTTTCGAAGTACTCTCTTATATACTATTTTTTTAAAAAAATACATAGCAATAAAAAATATTATTTATTCAAATTTAAAATGTTCATATTATTAATATTCAACATTGTTACCTATTTGTAAAATTAACAGGTACTTAAATGCATTATATTACTTATAATATAATATGTATTATTATTTCATTGATGATTAAAATACACAATTTAATTTTTCAGAAACTAAAAACGCATCGAGTCATTCATAAAAAAAAAACCGCTTCATTTTCCTTTTAGCTACATGTAACTACTATACCTGAAAAAATGTGTATATTGAAAATACATGAATAACAAAAAAATTTACTTCCCTTACAAGCCAATAAAAGAAAATAATATGATGTTTAAGAAATAACATGCTTTTGAAACCAATATTATTTTACGTAGGTACCTGGAAAAATTCAATCATTCAAAATTTATTTATTCTCATACCCTTATAAATTTAATACATTTATTTTAAAAAAAATTCGTACACAAAATTTCAGACGACTGTACACATGAAAAATCTCTAGTGAGCTAAATAAATGAACATAAATCTCCGGTGGGCTATTTAAAATTACATTGCAAAAATGAAGTGGTTTTTTAAATGGTTTATATCGCACTCTTTCTTTCTCACAACTTCTTACATAAGAAAATATAAACAATAGTTCTTTGCTTCTTTAACTGATGGTTTTTTTTTGTAAATTTGTTAGTAAAAATGTCTTGACTTCCAGTGAACCTTCTTATTATAGATATTCTTTGGCTAAAATCATTTTATTTATTCTGGTAATACCAATACCAAAGAATATCCATTAATTCACTGGGTTCACTGGAATAACTTCTTTTTATCAATATGTTAGTTAACATTTTTCCAGTCGATTTCCAATATTGTAATAAATAGATAGTAATAAGAATTTAATTTGTGAGAGAGAGATAAAAATTCAAAATACAAAGTGGAAAAAAAATTAACGAACGATTTTTTTTGTATGAAAGAAATTTTGTATTAATTTTTAGTTATCAAAACTTATAGATGCGTTACACTTAAAAATGTATAGCAATAAAAAACATTATTTATTCAAATTTGAAATATTCACATTATTAATATTCAAATTTCCTTCCTATTTACAAATTCTAATATAAATTATCATTGATTATTAAATGGCAAAATTTAATTTTTAAGGAAATAAAAATGTATCGAGTCATTCATAGAAAAAAACGATTGGTTCTTGGTATTCTTTTTTTTTTTTTAGCGATATACAATCACATACAATTCATTTATTATGTAATTTTGTAATTTAAATTTATAATAATACTTAAAAAAAAATGTTTACATTCTAAATCTAAATATAAATTTTATAGTGACCGTAGCATAAGCTGTCTGGTCTTATAATTTTTTGACTATTAGACATGTTTCTATGTATATTTTATATTTTAATTTTTAATTTTCCATTTTCCTATATTTCTAAATATTATTATTGATTCGTTACCAAATATTTTTTGTACATACATTACATATTTTGTTTTTTTTTTTTGCTTATTAAATTATAAAGTTAGTAAATACATATACTTAATATAAAATTAATATAAAATTACTTAATTCATTCCAAATAATCTTAATCCAAAAATTTTGTGTAGTCTGACTCCAAATAGGGTTAAGATATCGTAAATTAGATAATATAAATGAAGAGTATATGGCAAATAATGCATTTTTGTTTAGATAGTTTCGTAGTCTTTTTATTAAAAAAATATACGGCGTAATTTTTTTTAATATGAATTCAATATGGTTATTCCATTTAAGTTTGCTATCAATGATTTTTTTTTTTTTTTTTTTTTTTTATTTATTATTTTTTTTTTATTTCATTGTTTAATTAAAATATAATAACTGTTCTATAGACAAGCGGTTTTTAATATAAAAATTTTTTTTTAAATTTAAATGATTTAAGAGAATAAATAAAAAAAATACAAATTAACATAATTTATAAATTAAACAATTAACAAAATTAACAAAATTTAAGTAAGTAATTATTTTAATATAATCATAAGAACAAAAGAAAAAAAGAAACTTATAAAATTGTATTCAAAAATAAAGTTAGAGACTAAAATATCAATTAAACTTATAATTATATATTAAGAATTATAAAATAACGAAAAGAAAAGTGTTCTACAAAAGCAAAATATTATAAACTAAATTAAGCAAACAATAAAAATAAAAGCTAAAAACACTCTATGCAAAAAGCATGCAGTAGCGAGTGTAGTTACAAAAAAAAATATTTGACCAAAATAAAAATAGAAATATAATAACGAATAAAAACCGATAATAAGAGCTTATAGCCCTACTAAAAATAACTAAAAATAAAAACCAATATCTTATAAAAAAAAAACAATTAAGTTTAATTAAATACAAAAAATTTACGTAACTATGCGTACTAAGTCATTTACTTGATCATGATTGAAATTAAAAAGCCAGAGTTTAACCAAACTGAGTAATTTAGAACCATAACAATTGTCAGTTAAAGGTGGAGGTAATAAATTATAAAGCCGAGGTGCAATTGCTAAAAATGAGCGTAAAAAATGATGTACATTATGAGGGGGTATGATAGCTAATCTTCTGTTGTTGATTCTCAGATTATATATTTCAGAATACCTACTTCGTAAGTAACCACTTCTATTAAACAATACTTTGAGGACTCGGAAGTAAAAAAGATGCTTCAGAGGTAAAATATTCAAACATTGAAATAAAGGGAAGCTGCTTTCCCTACGATGTTTTTTTAAAATTAGTCTGATAACACACTTTTGTTGTATTAACAAAGGTTTAAGATAATTATTAAAAGTACCACCCCAATTAACAATTCCATATTGTAATTTAGAATTAAATAAACCATAGTATACAGACGTAAGCAGTTTAGAAGAACAGAACTGCTTAAGGTGATAAAACTGTCTAACAACTAAATGAAAATACTTACTCAAAAATCGTGTATGAATTGACCAATCTAACTTAGAATCTATTGTAACACCTAAATATTTGAAGGAATCCACACAATCAACTTTAAAACAACCTGCGGAACAGTTATACATTTCGTTAAAATTACATAATTTCTGAGTAAGAAGAGAATTATTATGAGGAAGAGGAAATCTTCTACATTTAGCACAGTGATACAAAATATTATCACACGTGGGAATAGAGTTACCTAAACTGAAAAACATAATTTTAGTTTTATCACTTAATAATAATTTGTGATGGCAAAACCAGCGCCGTAATAAGTCCAAGTCATAATTAATATTACACACATTTTCAAAAAATGACTTATTATTGTAGGATAGACCAACATCATCAGCAAAGGCAGTTGAACAACCCTTAAATTTTTGAAGAAGAACAGAATTAAAGAAGATTAAAAACAATGTAGGACCCAGAACAGATCCTTGAGGTACACCCAAAGAAATATTTTTAAGATCACTGATGGTGTCATCAATTTTAACTTTCTGAGTTCGACCCGTTAAATACGAAGAAAGTAAATCAAAGAAATTACCCCGGAAGCCAGCTTTATACAATTTGCCTAATAGGATTTTATGATCCACAGTATCAAATGCTTTTTTAATATCAATAAATAACGCAGCACTTTTTAGTTTATTATTAAGAGCTTCATAAATATGCGAACAAAAAGTCAGAAGTAAATCTTCAGTAGATCTGCCACTACGAAAACCAAATTGCTTATAACTTAAAAAGTTAGTAAGATCTAAAAATTGCATCATTCTTTTTTTTATCACTCTTTCAAATATTTTGGAGAAAGAACTTAACATGGAAATGGGACGATAGTTATCTGAGCAATTTTTATCTCCTTTCTTGAATAAAGGAATTACCTCAGCAGTTTTTAGAGCATTAGGAAAAATTCCAATTTCAACACAGCAATTAAAAATATGAGCTAGAACATCCACTATATTAAGACTAATTTTTTTTAAAACAAAATTAGAAATACCTAGCGTATCGAAATTAGAATTATTTAATTTCATTATCAATCTATGGAGTTCAAGTGAATTTATTTTTTCAAAATAACAACTTTGCTGCTGCCAAACATCTTCAACTATATACAGCTGGTTACTGTCACAAATCTCAGAACTAAATTCTGCAGTAAGACTACTCATATCTGTGAATTTTTCATTAAAATGGTTTGCAATAACTTTTTTATCACATACAAGAAAATCACCAATAGATAGAGAAGTAATAGAATTACTAGAACTTATATTTCGATTAAGTAAATTGTTTACAACTTTCCATTCATTTTTTGCGTTACCTTTGGCATTTGACAATTGTTTTATGTAAAATTCTTCTTTAATTTCCTGAATTTTTTTCCTGAGAAGTTTTGAAAATTTTAAATATTTTCTTTTTAGGCTAGACTTATTGGGAAACTTGTTACATGATTTAAGTAATTTCTTTTTTTTTTTCAATGAGTTTAAGTAGACTCGAATTCATCCATGGCTTTAAAGGCAGCAAGTTTTTTTTTCTTTTTCGCATCGTAACTACAGTGGAAGAGTTGAGATAATATTTCAACTTACTTATAAATAAATCGAAGCCTATGGAGGGGTTTAGTTCATCAAAAATATCATCCCAGGTCTTAAATCTGAGCTGAGAATTAAATTCCACAAAATTTATTTTTGAGTAAGAAAATATATCAGAGTTCAGATTTCTTGTATACCTAGGTGAAGAATTTAAATTCCGAAGAAATAGGTAGCACATTGAATGATCTGAAATGCCTTGATCTATACAAGAGCTAAGTAAATCTATGTCACTGGATAACATAAGTCTAACAAAAATATGGTCAATACAAGTGGAAGATATATTGGAAACCCGTGTAGGACAGTTAATACACGACTCAAGACCAAAGCTAGACATTAAGTTTAAATAGGCTATAGCATTATTCGATTCAGATAAGATATCCAAGTTAATATCGCCTAAAATTATCAAATTATGAGCTCGCTCAGAGATTAAAAAAGTTGATAACTCATCCAAGAAAACATCAAATTTAATACTATTAAATCTATAAATACAAACAAAACTAAATTTACAATTTTCAACTACACAATTGATTTTAAGAACATCTGCACTCCTAAATGAGAGAATATCTGTACTACACTTAATATTATTTTATTTGCAAAAATAAAAATACCACCAGCAGCATATGAATTGTTGCAGCAAAAATATTGATCGTACCCAGAAGTACAATAAAGTGGAGCTTCACAATCACAGATCCATGTCTCAGTTAAAAAAATAAAATTTGGCTTATTCGACAATGAATTCAGATAAATAATAAACTCATCAAAATTAGCACGCATACTACGAATGTTTTGATTAATTAAAGAAAAACAATTAGTCAAAACCGGGTTTTGGAAACCACTTTCACAAAAATTATTACTAAATTTACAACAAGGTACACTATTATCTACAAACATAACATTACCATCCATCATGATTATTATTATAGCCAATTCTCCTTCTTTTAGAATCCAACCTATTATTGAAAACAGGGCAAAGACTATCAAAAGTGGTATGATTTTCATCTAGCCCTAGTTTTAATTTGGCATTAGCTCGCACACAGTTAATACATTTAATAACTCGTTCTTTAACACACTGCTTCGTGTGATGATCACCTAGACACTTGGTGCAAACTTCCACCTCTTTACAATCAGAAGACTTATGGTTGAAACCTTTGCATTTGTAGCAACGAGTAACTTCAACACCATCATACACCCTGCATCTTTCCCATCCAATATTCAATTTTTCAGCTGCTAAAATTTTGGGGAAACATTCGCTATCAACCTCTAGTAAAGCATTAAAAAAACTGCTTTCAGTTTTTTTCACCTCATAATATTTTATTAATTTAAGGGAACAATCCCCTAACAGTGTATTTTGCTTTTTTAGCTTGTCGATAATTTCATTTTCCTCGTGCTTGAATTTCATATTCACAAGTCGAAATCTGGGTTTAAGAGCACTAGGCACCTTAATTTCACATTTATCACCTATATTTTTATTAATGGCTGCCATAATTTTATCTCTTTCCTTAATATTGTCACTTTCAATAAGTAAAACCCCATTGTTCCTGCTTTCAATGTTTGAAATTTTTAGACCAGCAGGGTTGACTTTACAATTTAGATCATTTTTTGTAGTGTCAATTTTTTGTTTAATCTTCGGTTTCAAAATGAGTGGTACACTTTTCCTTAATTCTGGAACAAGTACAGTGTCACGTTGAGTGAATTTACCCTTTTCTTTTTAGAACATCAGAAAACGATAACTGAGCTGCATTAATAGTAGTAACATTGCTTCTTTTAACCAATTCATTATGAACTTCCTCATTTTTTATACACGTATTTTTTAACTCCATAGATAATTTGTTACATTGTAAATCAAACTTTTCCGTTAAATTACAAATCTTCCTAATTTCAATCTCTTGGGCACGCTTCATTGCATCAAGACGTTCCGTGTATCTTGTCTCCATTGCCTCTAAAAGTGATTTAAGCTCAAGTTCATTTTTTTTCATAGACACTTCAAATTCATCTTTATACTCCCTGAGATACTCATTATTTTTTGTTACATTACCCTGCATTTCTTTTAATATCCAGTCAACATTTTGAATATAAGTAACACAATCATGGCACATAAAAACAATCCATTCATTAGAATCCAATACATTGCATGTGTTCTGATCTAAACCAGAACATTTTGCAGCAGAATGAAAAATTTTACCACACACTCCAGTACACCTTATACCTGTTTCCCCTCGAATGCTATTTTTGCATTTATTGCATTTTTTATTCTCGACCATGTTGCTCACTTCAATACATACTTTCAAAAATTAGTTATAAATAATCTGGTCAACAGATGTCGCCAAGGCAAATAGGTGTATAATCAAATAATCAAAAAACCTAGGTAATTAAAATTTTTCACTACCTCAATTGGAGCCCCATTTATAAAAAAGCTAGTATTAGATAGAAATTCATTATCAAAGAATAACAGTTTTGTAATGTAGTAATAACATTTAATGAGAGTTTATTCTTTTTTAGCCATTCTTGAAGAATTTGAGAGTCAAATTCAATTGCGCTTCTTAACTTAAGTCCAATTCCGAGTTTTCAGTATATTTTAATACTGCATCATCTGCGTACAATTGGATAGAGCCTTTTGTATTAAGTTTGAATATATCATCTATATATATTTGGAAGTTACAAATTTTAATACCTTTCTTACAAATTTCGGCAGTACTATACGCAGTATTATTACGCATTACAACGTACCTTTTGCATACGGTTTTTTAAGTACGATGTAATGAAGGATAACTGACAGGTATTGAAGTTCAGTTTGAAAGTTTGTAGAGAAGGATGTCGTGATCTACACAGTCAAATGCTTTTTGAAGATCTAGGAATAGGCACGCAACGAATTTTTTACTATCCATATTTTTGGTAATGAAGTCCGGCCGGCTCAAGCACGCAGCAGAGGTATTGGAATTTTTTTCAAAACTGTATTGTTCCTTGTTTAATATTTGATTTGAGATCAAGAAAGTATTTAGTCGATGCTTCATTATGATTTCAAAAATTTTTTAAAAAGCTGGTAAACCTACTGTTGCATTCGTTTTTAATGAATCTATAGCTGCGTTAACTTCTACTTCATTAGTAGGAGTAAGTTCAAAAGTAGATATTACGCGAGAATTGGCTCAGATATTGAAAATCTACTGGTTCATTACTTAAATTTAAGTTCTCTGGAATAAATAAAATGATAATTAACCATTTCAGTAACTTCCTGCTCAGATTTATTTGGATAACAATCTTTGTGGAAGCGTAAAATATCAGATTTGACTGTAGTAGAATCAATGTTAAACATAATATTTTTATATACCCTCCAGAGTTTTCTACCGTCGCCAGCACTACGTGTGAGTTGGTTTGAGTATAGACTTTTTTTAGCTTCGAGGATCAAACCTTTTACTTTTTCTTTATATAAACGGTACAAATTTCCAGTGTGCGTGTCTTCAGAATATTTCCTCTTGTATTTTAAGAGAGAGTCACGAATTTTCATGTTTCTCAGAATTTCATCCGTCATCCATTGTTTCTTCTTTTTAGTTATTCAGTGTAATTATTTCGGTATTACTTTCTTTCAGGGCGCTTAAATCCTGTACAGAGGAATCAAGAGTGTCATAAGAACACGGGATATTCCATATCGAATTATTACCTACGTTTTCATAGTTTAAGATTGTTTTGTTTTTCTGTATTGAATAACTTTTTAATTTAGTTACATTAGTTGCAACACTAATTAATAACATTTGATGATCTGACAGTGGGGTGTCAGTTACGTGGAAAAAGTATTCGGATTTTAGAATATCAGTAAAAAAGTGATCAATTATGGTTGCAGAGGTATGACCGATCCTTGTGGCAAATTTTGCTGTTATATTATTGTATAAAGATTAGAATTTAGTGTATTAACCCATTAAAGCCGGCTCATAGATCCCGTCGTACAAACATTATGAAATTTTCTGAGGATGGTCATAGAGGTCATAAAAGTTGCCTGGAAAAAATTTAGACCTCTAGTTTTTGCTACGCCTGAGATTTGGAATGGGTATATTTAAATACCCAATCGACGTTAGCGCTACTACATTTTTTATAAATTTTTTAATTTTATTTTTGAAAAAAAAAATAAAAATTTCATAGTTATATTATTTCAAGTAGGAATAATCTACATGAAATAAAAGATACATCTGATATCTATTGATGGATAGTGGATTACATGACAAAATATATAATTGTTCTGTATTGTAAGATTTAAAATGTTTTTTAACTCTTTCACATTATCTCATGGTTTGAAGTTTGATCGTTGTGTTTTCAGGTCTTAGAAATTCAAAAGTGAATTGATAAAGTTATACAGTTTCAAATGTAGTGTTATATAAAACTAATTAGTAGGCTAAGATTTATATAATTCTGATTAAATTACTATAACGTCCAACTTTTTGAGACATGGCCCAATTCATCATGGTCATTCATGAGTATAAACGGATGGATGCTGTTGATCTGTTTGATATTGCTATGAACAATTATCGAATTAAAGTTCGTGGTAAAAAATGGTAGTCCGCAATGGTGAATGCATGGAAGTTACATGTTTTCTGCGCCAGGTATGAAGGTGTGACTTCTATGGGTATATTTGATTAAATTAAATGTGGTGGAAGCACTAGTAACACTACCACAAGTAGTCAGCCGTCCATGTGGGAGTGTACTTGTTAATGCCCAACAAATGGCAAAAGGCACAGATTGTGTCGACCACATAGTGCAAAAAATGCCTAAACGCAGTCGTTGTAGACAATGCTGTATTAAAACAAAATTTGATTGCAAAAAGTGTTCGACTACTTTGCATCCCAAATGTTTTTTTGACTATCACAATGATGTACCACGAAACAAAATTAAAATTAAAAAGCGAGAAAGCGAAATAATTTTTAAAATTTAATTTAACAATATTATTATTTAAATACTTTACTTTTTTAGATTTCTTCAAAAAAACACTGTGAATTGTGCCTTACTTTCATAAAAATATAAATTTTTTTTTCACTAACTTTTATAACAATTTTTGCATGCTTTAGACGGTTGGGTATTTCAATACCCATAAAGGTAAATCATCTCTAGAGACTACGTAAGTACTCCAATCCAAAAAATATTTGTTTAATTAGATTGAGAAAGTTTGAGGCTAAGTGATCTTTAGAAATTTTCCCGACTTTTCCATTTTTCAATTTCCCAAAAACCATTTTTTATGGAAATTTTCGGGGCTTAAAAAATCCTTAGTGAGTCCCACTAACAACGGCAGTTCTTGAGAATTGTGATTAGCTCACTGAGAACGAATTATGGTCCGGCCTTTTTTCTCTCTAATAAAATCAAAACTAGCTCAATATCTATTACCCAACGGCAGATATAGCTATTTTAATGCACTAAGGTTTTTGGGTATTTAAATACCCAATAGGCAGTAATAGGTTAATATAGTGTTTAACTTCAGTAAGTTAACTTCTGTAATTTTCTATTTTTGCTATGAAGTCATCAAATTTAATTTCATGTGACTTATAAATAGCAATTAGATTTAGGTTTAACTCGTATAGCTTAATAAGTAAAAAGTTCGATTTAATATATTCTTCTTTCGAAACAAAAGTACTACCAATATTTTCTCTTACGTATATTGCTACACCTCCGTAAGATTTATCTCTATTTGAGAAGAAACAGTTAAACCCTGGGTGATTATAAAATTTGTTTTCTTGTTCAAATAGCCAAATCTCTGTTAATACTATTATATGGAAGTCAAAGTCATATGAATCTAAAAGTGTTTCGAGATTGTATAGTTTGTTGCGTAAGCTTTGTATATTCAAATATATTTTGTTTAAATTCTTTTTAATTCTTAAAAATAAAAATCATCTTTAGAAAATTTAAAATTATAACTAAATTTAATAGTACCTTTCGATTTCGTGCGTTTAATGTAATATACAATAGTTTAAATTTATTGATAATTTTTGTGTTATAACGAGATTTTGGAAATGGCATGTTAAACTATGTGGTTTTTGAATTCCTTGTAAAAAAAGATTTGTGTAGTATATGTGATTGTAAATTTTTTTTATTTTGAAGCATAGAGTATGAAAATTTAAGAGCTATAAAGTTTGATATGAAAAAGATGAAATTAATGAAATTAAAATTATATATTATGTTCTTGATAAAAGAAAAAGAAAAATTCAATACGATATTTGATATAAAAAAATAAAAGAAAAAAATAAAAAAATTTACAAGTAAAAGTAAAAGTTGTTCTATATATACGGAAATAAGAGAAATGTTTAATTTCAAGTATGATAGTATTGTTCTAAATTTAAGAAAAATTATGTTTATATTAACTTATGCTAAGATTAAGTTAGTTTATGCTAAGATTAAGTTTGACAGTTTGATAGTTTAAGTTAAAATGTTGTTTTTATTATTCTTATTGTTTTTCTTTTTTATAATATTTTTCCACTTTACCACTAATTAATGCTTTATTATTAATGCATTAATTTATTCAAGTATGGTATCAAATTCAGCAAATAGTTTATATATTTTATAATATTATTATGTTTGTTTGAAATGAAAATATAAAATTAAGAATTAAAAAAAAATAATATACGTCTATTCACTCCAAAGGTTTAAATATTTCTTTTCAACTAACTGGTTCAATACCTGACAAAATTTATATGTTGAAAATACATCAATTATAATCTATTTGAAATAAAAAAAAATTTTACTTCCCTTATAAGACAATAAAAGAAAATAATATGATGTTTAAGAAATAACATGTTTTTGAAACCAATATTATTTGTTTTTGATAATCAGATTTGTTTTTAGTGATATGTTTAGATTTATGGAATAAAAGTCGAGTTTCCTTTCACTAATCATTTGTATTTATTTTGCAAATATCGATATTTCGGAAGCAACTTACTTCCTTCACCAGTGCTTTGCGACTTAATGTAAAATAAATACAAATGATTAGTGAAAGGAAACTCGACTTTTATTCCACCAATATTATGTTATGTAGGTACCTGTAAAAATTCAATCATTTAAAATTTATTTATTCTCATACCCTAATAAGTTTAATTTTATTTTTAAAAAAATTCGTACACAAAATTTCAGACAACCGTATGCATGAAAAATCTCTAGTGGGCTAAATAAATAAACAAAAAATACCTACAAATTGAAAAAAAAAAAAAGTAGAAAATCATATCATAATAGTAAAAGAGTAAAAAAGATAATTAAGGATAGTCATTTCTAAATCAAAAAAAACCCTATCAACCAACCAACCAACCAATTTCTAAATCATGCCTACCTCCATCATTTTGGATACCAAAGGCTCCAACATCAACGTACATAAAACGATATTTAGCATCAGATACTGCTAGCGAAACTAAAGTGAACAATTTTTTATAACAAAATAACTGACTTCCACTGTTGGGTGGACATCTAATGGCAATATGCTTGCCATCAATTGCGCCAATGTAATTAGGCATATTCCATAAATTCAAATGATCCCCAGTTATTTGTTTAAAATCTTCTGAATTGCGTTCTGGTACATAACACGGAAATAAAAAAGAGATCTTAGATATCTCCAATATTATAGTCCGGACGGTTTCTTTTCCTAGTTTAAACGACCATGCCAGGGTTTGCAGTGCGGTGTAATTGTATCAAGTGCCTTATGTGTAAAAACGAAAATTATTTATAATGTGAAAATTAGATTAAATAAATGTTATTACAACAATGTTACAGCCAGTCGACATTCTGCTTCGATTGGTTCTCTTATTGACATCTTCACCAAGTCGGGTTTAATTAAATTCAAAAGAAGCTCATAAATTTCTGACTTTATTCTTGTATAAATGAAAAATTGTTTATTGTCAAGCTCCTTAAGTTTTTGAAATGTAACTTTAAAAAACCCATTTTTTCTTCTATCTCGGTTTATTGCCCGAACACTACAAGAAAGTTTTTTTTTTCAATTGAGCGTTAGTTTTTTTTAGTTGATTAATTCCCTGCATTGTTAGATGCAAACACTTTAATTGTTGTAAGGTGATATTATCCATCATAAATTTTAAATATCTAATCTAAACTAATAACAAAAGATTGTTTCCAAAAATTTTACATTTTCAAATATATTCAAAAGCTATAACTTTATTTTAAAGAATTATTTTTTTGTTATATTTACAATTCATCAATGTCAAAATCACTTAAGTTAGATAAAGTCTATTATGGGTAATTTAAGCAAATTACAAAAATTTAGCTGGCTTTTCGTTTAGTTTTGACATTAGCTTAAGCCAACTAAAGTTAATTATAGTTGGGCCTTAAGTAGGTAGCTAGGTACCTAGAAAAATATTTTGATTCGAACATCAATTTTCTTCAGTATTGAAAATAGGAACATTTTGGTTGATGTCATCAAGAAAATTAGGAGGGATATTTTCAGTATTTTCTGAAAATTCTTCATCTTTAAGAATTTCTGTAAATATAAACTAAACTATTGTCAATGCTGTTTAGTTTTTAATATATATGTTGATATATATTTTATAGTTTTATTTGAATTAATTGACAAAGGTATTGAATATATAAAATTTAAAAATAATTTATTTTTGATGTAATAATGGTAATTCAAAAAACAAAAAACAAAAAACATTTAAAATAATAATTAATACCTACCTGGAATATATAACGTGGGAACGGCATCAAAATTTAAATTTCTTTTAGTTCCAATCGACCTACAATTAATTGTCTTCAAGATGTATATCTATCACACACTCAAGTTTTTGAAAAAAATTTCATCACAAAATTCTTTTATTTTCGCCTTGGAAATTAAAAATTTCCATTTATGAAAAAATATAGCAGCAGTATATTGTCCCCCCAGACATAGCAAGTTTTGGCAAAAATTTTAAGAAGTGATAAAATGTTGCTTGTTGACTGAAATGATAAAATTTTGTTGCCGTCACTAATAAAAGGGTTCCAATAATATAGGACAGAGGTTTGAACAAAATAGCTTTCTTTTTTTAAATTTTGTACTAAACTCTTACCATCTACGTATACCTGCCATCAGCAAAGAAAAGGTTTCAATAAATGAGTAGCGGGGGTTTTGAAGGAAAATTAAATTAAAATACATACCTGTTTTCTATATTCTTTACTAACACCTTTTCGCTAGCAACACCAACACTTTTTATTTTATAAAGATTTTGGAATGCCTTTATTTTTGCATATTCAGTGACAGTGTTTTATGGGCGCTGCGAAATAACTTCGAGACATAAAATCCCCAAAAATAAAAGTTTTTATCTTAATTATTTTTTTGCGTAGCTGCTTTTGGATGCAAACAGGAGTAATATATCATTTTTACAGAATATTTACATTAATTATTTTTATGCGTAGCCGCTTTTGGATGCAAAAAGTGGGATATATCCCTTTTACACAATATTTACATTAATTATACTTATGCGTAGCCGCTGTGATATCATAAATATATTATAAATATATTTTGAAATTACATATCTGTTTTTTTGTTACAAATTTTTTTCATGGTTTTTTCAGTTTTTTGTATCATTCGTGATTGGTTTTTACAAAATTCAAATTCGAGATTCTTGGTATTCAGTCTTTCTTAAATAATTAAAAATCAAGATTTTGAAAGACAAGATTTTAAAAAAACAAGATTTTAAAAACCAAGATTTAAAAAAACAAGATTTTAAAAACAACATGATTTTAAAAAACAAAATTACGTAGTAGACTCGATTTAATCGATTTTGTTTAACAAACAAGTATACTAATTGGAATTTATTTCGAAATAATCTGGAAATGCGATAAACTTAAAAATTTGTTTAAAAACTTCGAATGAACTTGAACTTCATGTCCAAAGCTTTATCAACACTATAAACCTGTCAGCGAAGCCACACCTCCTCCTAAAGAAACACTAGAACGTGAGAAATTATGAGAGCTGATAAGGGAAAAACGGAAATTAAGATGTATATGGCATAGAACCAGAAGACAAAACCAAGTTCAAGAGAACAAATAGCAATTTTAATAAAGTTATCAAAGAACATAAACAAAGAAGCATAGATATAACTACTTAATGAATTTGGGACGAAATACTGATAGTGATTATTCGCTTTGGAAGGCAACTCGCCAATATAAACGTCAAATTACACAAATACCGTCACTAGGTAAGATGTGAAGAAGCGAAAGCAGAATTGTTTGCGCACTTAACACCTAGCTACTATCTTCAAACCATACGATATTCAAAGCTTCGGGGCTGCACTAAGAAATCTAACTTATTGATTATACAGCGCTGTCAAAAAAACTCAATCAATATATTATATTAACACACAAATTTGAAATTTAAACCAAAATAAAAATAACCAAATATAAGGAATTTAACAATCATCAACTATGGCAGCTATAAATAGAAGGAAGAGAAAAGAAATGTGTCATAAAAAAGTTTGTAGATTTACTACAACGCTTGAAGCACTTGAAGTGGGTGTAAAACTTAATAAGTTTGAGAGAAAATAATGTTTGTTTGAAGTTGGCATACCGTGGCATACAATCGTCAACAACACAAAGAGCAGTAGAGATAATAATAGGGACAGTCACTCTAGTTAGTTTTTGCATAATGAATTCCTGAAAAATTGTGGTTTTAAATTTTTTTAAATTAAACACATATTTTTTTTCGTTTTGATGTTGTTAAGTTTTTTTTTTTATATTTATATATTTTGTATTTTATATATAGCATATATATTACCTTATATATAGATATTATTTAATATATAATGTAATAATATATATTTATTTGATTGTATTATATTATTACATGTACAACTCCATAACTTTGTTTTGTATTTATTTTTCTATTAAATATTTAAATTTTATAATTTCACTTGGTTCTAAAATAAGATGTTTATTTTTATTATATAATATATTTTATTTTATATATAATTATTTCTGGTTGTTGAAGTATTATTAAATATTTATTCTGGACTTGAAGAAGTAAATTTTAAATATATATTTTTATTTTGATGTTTTAGTTTGTTGTTTAATTTATTCTCGTTTCGATGATGTTATTTTCTTTTTTATATATTTTTTTTTTTGGGTATTGTTTTTATTATAATTTTTGATTTTGATGTTATTTTGTTTTTATATATTTTCAGTAAATAAATTGTATCTTACCTTTTACTTCATTTGTTGTTCTTTTTTTTTTAAATTATTAAATGGGTATTGTTAATAGATGTTAAAATTACTTAAAAGTTAATAAATAAAATTATTTGTTTTTTACTATTTATTTTTTAATTATATATCTTAATACTAGTAAATTTAATAAATAAATATTTTTTTTTTTTATTTTTTTTATTTTTTTATGTAATTTTCAATCAATTCATATGATTTGATTTTGCTGGTAAATTTAATTTTAATTTTTTTTATTTTTATTATATTAGTTAAGTATATTATGTATGTATAAAGCTTATTGAAGCTATAATTTTTGTTCTCATTTTCAAATTCTTATAAACTAAATTTTCTTTTTTTTTGGTTTTCAATATATTATATAAATAAACGTATAGATTATATTTATACATATTTAATATATAAATATATTAAGTTAATAAATCTAAACTAAATTATATTCATTTTGTTAATAAAATATTTTCTTTTATAATATATATAGTTTTCTTCAATATATATTTATATATGTATATACATATATATACGTATAGATGAATTATTCATTTTATTTTGTACATATTTGTATATAAATATATGTATGTATTTTATATATATTAAGTTATATAATTCATGTTCTGTTTCTTTTTTATCAAAAACTTATTAACTATTGAAAAGTATATAATGTATAATGAAAATATTTTATATCATTGTTGTTGTTATTTTGAATATTTATCAAGGAATATTTTTATATTTATAATATTATTTATATTGAATATGAATTGTAATATATTTGTTTAATTAATATATATTATGCACATAAATTGTTATATATATTATACTATTGTTATTGTTCTTTTTAAATAATTTCGTGTATCAGTTGGTTTGTTGTAAATATTTTTATTAATATTCTTTGAAAATTTTCAATTTAATTTTGAAAATATAATTATTAAAAAAAAAATAATATTAAATTTTATGGTTTTAAATATATTGAAATAAATTAAGTTTAAGAGTTAGAAAAATCCGTTGTTCATATAAATATATGAGAAAAATTTAAATAATATAGTATATAAATTAATTTTAAATATAATTAATTATATTTTTATAAATAAATTTAAATAAATGTTGTAAAATATTAATTGAATATTTTTGTTTTAAATATATTTTTTTTTAAATGTATTTTTTTAATTATATTTTTAATTAAATTTAAGTTTATGGTTTTCCTTTTTTGTTGTATGAACATAAGTAATGCAATAAATAAAATTTAATATACATTTTTTTTGTTATATAAATTTGTGTTAGTTGTGTTAGTTGTGTTATATATATAAAATATATATATAAATAAAATAATTAATAATAATTATGAATTTTGTTAATTAAAATGAATTTATAAAGAATATTAGTAATTCTAATTATAAATTAATTTGAAAGAATTATATTTTAGTATACATAATATATTCATTTAATATTGTTATTATATTATTTTTAAATTAAGATATTTACTTAGTTTTATTGTAATTTATTTTGTTTTTTATATATTTTAATATTTTTTTTTTTGTTAAATATTTTCAAATTTAAAATTTTAATTGTAATAAATTTTATCCGATATTTTTTGCTTTAATAAACTACTTGCTGCTCATTTTTATTTTTTTAAGTTTTTAGAAATTTTTAAAATTTAATTTTTATTTTGTGATAATAATGAATTTGCAATTATTTTAAATATTTTTTTTTTATATATTTTTAAAAATAAAATAAATAACGAAATCTAATTTTTTTAGCAAGTTATTTTCGTTTAAATTTATTTTTTAGATCTAATTTTATTCATAACTTGTTTTGTTTTCTGGCTATGTTTAGAATACAAATCTTATTGAAATTATAATTTTTTAAAAAATTATTATACAAATATTGAAATCATGTTAATATAAAACTATATGTATATATAGTTTAGTTATATGTATATGTATGGAAAATATTGAATATATTTATAATTTTATAGTTTTTTTTTATTGAATTATAAAATATTGAAATTAATTACAATAAGTTTTGTAAACACAACGACGATGTTATGATATAAATAAAATTAGATTTTATCTATTTTTATTATAATATTAAAAATGTTAATTAAAATTTTTATTTAATTAAAATATATAATAATTAATTAAATTTTTTTTTAATTTTTTTTTTTTTATTTTGTTAAAAAGTTTTATAATTTTTTATTTTAATTGTAATATTTATATTACATAACATGTTTTTGATGATTATAATGAATTTGCATTTAAATTTTTATTTGTTGTTATTATTTTTTTTTTTTTTTTGATATTTAGATGTATATTTTTCTTAAGATCTAAATTGAATATTGTTTTTTTTTTTATTTTTTTCTTGTGTTTTTAATTAAATATTTTTACTACAAAGTTTTAAAAATTCGAAATGAAAATATTAATACAGTGGTTATTTATCATTAATTATTATTTTAATTATTAATTAATATTTTTTAGACATGTTGTTGCAATACGATATAACATATTATTTTATATAAATACCGATATGCTCATTCAATTCTCTCAGACACACTCGTATATGTTTTTTTTTTTAATAACCATCTATTTTATGTTGCAATAAAATAAATAATTTCAATCAATATTATATTTTTTTTATTTTATTTAATTAGCATATTGAATAGTTATATGTTTTTGGTTTGTTTTCTTTTTGATAATCTTTTAAAATATTAATATTTCTCTATTTTTCTTTCGTTTTTTTTTTGTTTTTTTTTTTTGATTATAGCAAATTTTATTAATAATTTAAAAATAAAAAAATTAAATGAAGTTATATAAAATAAAAATAAAAGACATGTTATTCTTAAATTCTATTATTATAAATATAAAAGTTTTGTATTTGATGTTATTACACGTAGAATGTATATGTAGAATATTCTTTAAATTATTTTTAGTTGTTATTACTAATAAATAACTCTTGAATATTATTAAAATGAGATTTCACAAATTTTGTTATCCATATTGTTATCCATTGAAGTTTTTGTTATGTTTTTGTTTTCTTTTTTTAGGTTGGGTATTGTTTCTTACAGTCTAAGTACATCAATTATTAAGTTTAAATATTAAATTTTATTAATAATTATTATTTTTTGTTTTTTTTTTGTTTTTTTTTTACATCAAGATATTTTTTTTATCTTAAAACTAATTTAAAATATTTTAATTTATAGTAAAGTTGTATTTGATATATTTTTTTGTTGAATTTTTACAATTTTTTTTTTAGCTATTTGATTTATTTAGTTATTATTTTTTTTAAATTTTATTTACAAATGTTTTGTAAATTATATTGCGAACTATTTAAAGGAAAAAAATTGAAATTATATTTGGTTTTCCTTTTCCTTTGGAATATTATTCATAAGGGAAGAGAGAAGAGCTTAAAGAATCAAAATTAAGAAAGACAATATTTAATTTTAATATTACTATTTAGATTAATATATATTTATTTAATTTTTTTAAAGTTTTTATAAAAATAAATATGAAAACATTGTGTTCTATTTGAAAATATTTTGTTAAAATAAATTTTTTAATTACAATGTATTTTAAAAATAGTTTTGTTTAATATTTGTTTAATTTATCAAATATTAAATTATTTTTTGCATTTAAAATTTTATTAAGATGGGAATTTCACAATATAATTTGCAATAAAATTTGCCCTTTATAATTTATTGGATTTAAAATTTTTGTTTGTTGTTTTTTTTTGTTACTATTTTTGTTGTTATATTTAAAAATCTTAATTTAAAATATTTCATATTATTATTTATTAAATACAATTTTATATATATTATATAATATTAATTTATTTATTAAAAAAAAATTTTTTTTGTTCCTTTCTTGATTTTATTTATCTTGAACTTTTTAATTTCAGCTATGTAAAATTATTTATTCATTAATATTTTTTATATAATTATCTTCTTTCAAAAACAATGACAATGAAAGAAAAAATTATTTCCCAAATTACAAAAATAACAAAACAAATATAAATAAGTAAATTAAAAAATTAAAAAAATAATAAAAAAATTTTGAAAACTTCAAAGATATACGTTTAACCGTTTTATATTTAATAATTTAATTTAATTTAAGTTATTATTGATGTATTGATGTATTTTTGCTATTCCAGCATTTCCAATTTGATCATGTTTTGAAAAACTATGTTCTGATTCGACTTTATATAAATAATTTAATTAACTTTCAAATTTTATATGATACTTTCTATGTCTTTTCACTCTTATCAAGTTTACAATACACAAAACCAAATTTGTTTTATGTTTTAGAAAAATATGCGTGTATTCATATAAATTTTAAAAAATTAAAAATTTCTGTACAACTTTTATTGCAATTACATTCAATAACAGGTAACATAATATTTGTTGTTGTATTTAATGCTGTTTTCCTGTTGCCGTTTGGAATTTCAATCGATTTTTATTTTTTTTTTATTAATTAATTATCATAACTAGGTTTCGTTGGTAATTTCATCTTTCAATACGGTTAATTTTATTTTGATTTACATGTATCTAGTTGTAACGCATACATTTCATAGATGTCATTCTTTTTTCATCATTATTTAATCTTTTTATGTATTTAATATATTTATGTCTTTAAGTTACATTATTATACATTTTGATGATGCTCAAAATATATTTTTTGTTTAATTAAGAAAACTAATGAATATTTTTTTTTTTTAAATTGCTACTTTTTTTGTATTGTATTTTTTTTTGTCACTTAATTATGTTAAATATTTGTTTTAGTTTTTTGACTGTATTTCTCGTTTTGAATTTTTTTTTTGTTTAAATTATTACGTTTGTTTTTTTACTTTGTCACTTCCATAATTTAATATTTTTGTTGTTAATTTTTATTGATGTTATTAATAATGTATGTTTTTAGTGCATTTATATTCTTACATTAATTATTATATTTATCATAATTTGATATTAAGTATTAATGTTTGTGATCAATATATTCATTTTGTTTTATAATATTTTATTACACAACCTTTTTAAAGGTAAATTTAAATTTATTCTTTTTAAATAAATGCTATTTAATAATATTTAAAAAGTTAAAAATAAATTTAACTAAATTGTTGTGTTTACGTTTTTTGTTATATTTTGTGATTTAAAAATATATATATAAATATATTTTTATACTTGTACGTTTTTCACTAAAAAGATGTTCTGTTTTAAAAATTAAATTCAAAATGGGATGATTATAATTGTAATTGTTTTTGCATCATTTTAAAAATTTGCTTCTACATTTGACTCTCTAATATATTATAGTATTTAAATATTAATAATTTATATGTATGTATGTTACTTATATTAAAAAAAAAAATGTATTTCCTTATTTTTATATAAAACTTAATATTTTTTTAATGATTTCTTTTAAATTCTTAAAAACTATATCCTTAAATTAAATATATATGTATATATGAATGTAATTTTTAATCAAAATAAGTCTACGAATTTTTTTTTCGATATAATTATAATATTTTTTTTTAAATTTATTTTTGTATAATAATTTAAATATAATTAAAAAGTTATATTATTGTTTCTTAAATATTATATTTGATTCCTTTTTTTATATTTATTTTTTTGAATGTTTACTGAAATTGTTCGTACATTTTTATTTGCGATTTTAAATTAACTGTATTCTGACAAAGATGTTGAGTTATCGAATTCAGTTAACGATTGGTATTTTAATTAATTAATTTAAATAATAATAAAAAAAAAAAATAAGTTTAATCAATTATCTTTTTTTTATTTTATATTTAAAAACTAAAACGCGTTTGTTTTTTATTTGGATTTTTAATATTTTTTAATTGAAAATTGCGTTAAATATAATTTGATATAATTTTATTAAATTTTTTTTTTATATATTTTGTTTAAAAATACTAACATAGTTTTTTTTTTTAATTCATTAATTAATTAATACTTATGTTTCTTAATCATGCTTTTCTAATTTAAATATTTGTCAAGTGATATTTTCTTTTAAATTTTCTACGAGCTTTGTATATTTTTATTTAATATTAAAAATAAAATATAGAATGTAATTATATTTGTATATTATATTTTATTTTAAAATTATAATATAATTTAATAAATATTAAATATATTTAAAAATTTTGATCTTAAATCAAAATCTTATTATGGGTATGAATTATTGTTTCGTTTTGATTTTAATCCAATTTAATAATTGTACTTAAATGTACTTAAAATTTATTTGAAATTTATAAAATGAATCATTATAATTTGTGGTTAAATGAGGGAGTTTTCCTTTTTTTTATGTAGGTATGTAAATATTTTTTAAGATCATTCAAATTGTTTAAATTTGGTAATCTTAATTTACTAAGTTTAGAAATTTTTAATATTATTCATTGGTTTTTCATTAAAAGAAATATAATGGTTTACTTATTATTTTTTTAGTGTTGTTTTATCACAGTGTAAAGGAAAAAATATTTAAAATAAATAATTGGAAGGAAAACTCTTTGCAATATGACAATATTTTAATAATTGAATTTTTAAATGTAAAATTATAAATAAATAAGACTGCAGTATTTTAATTTATTTTCTTAAATTAAATGACATTCCGATCTAAAACTTCTTTAAAAAAAACATAAATACATCATACTTATATTTTTCATCTTTAATTGCTTTTTTTTCAGATATTAGTGATTATTTGGCCTACAGATTAAAGATTTGGCTGTCAACAATGATATTATTAATAATTTAAAATAAAAAAAATAAATTTCTAAATACACAATCTTATTTCTGAAATATTAATAATCTTTTTATATACTATAGTATATGTACATATATGTATGTAAATGATGTAAAAAAATATAGCCATATTGTTTATATTGTGAATCGCAGTTTTATTTGAGAAGACGGAAGTTGTCATATTTTGTTCGATGCTATCCATCATCATCAAAATCATTTGATTGTATTATTAATCATATAGTGATTTTAAATATTAATTAATATATTTTGTTGTTCTAGAAAAGCATTTTTCAAAATATTATATAATAAATTAAAAATTTGTCTACCGAATTAAAAATTAAAATTTTTAACTATCCATTTAAAGATATTTAAGGGAGAAATTATTAAAAATTTTAATGTAAAATATACATGTACAATATATAAGGAATATTTAAAGTAAATGATCAAAAGTATATAGTATTTTTAAATTGAAAAATTTTCGGAGGGAATTTTGTTTTAAAATTTTCAAATTCGAGGAGTATTGTTCTTTTTGTTTTTTGTCTTTGTCTTCTATTTTTAAATTTTGGTTAAAGTATATAGTTTTTAAAATATTAATTTTAATTTATATAAAAAAGATCGAATATTTAATATTATTTTGTTTAATTTTTAAAGTGTAAAATTTCTAAAAGTCTACATACATAAGTTTTTTTTTTGTAGTTTTTATTGTGAAATTTTTAATATGCTATTTTTAAATTAAAATAAAATTACTTGCACAAAATTGTACAATATTTGTTACATACAAAATTTAGGTAAACATAAGATATATATGTATATATATATATATATTATTTTTAGCTTTTCTATAAATAGATTATGTTGATTTTAATTTAATTTAATTTCAAATAAATAATTAAATATAAATTAATATATCTAAATTATAAATCACACATAACCTCAATAAGGAACAAAAAAGTTTGCTGTTAATTTTTATTTAATAATATATATAAATATGTATGTAAGCAAAAATTTAACTTAGTACAAGGAGAATAGTTTAATATCAAGAGGCTAAAAAATTGCTGCTGGACGTGTCAATTAAAATTAAGAGAAGTAGTAAAAGTAATATTAGAGAGTGATTTATAGGAGCATCTAAAATTTCTACTTGTACTGTAGGCACTTAAAGAGTTCTTTTTTTATTTTGTTTTATTTTAATTAAAATTATGTATTTATATATATATATGTTTATATAATACATATATATATAATACAAATATGTACACATATATATATATATATATATATATATATATATATATATATATATATATATTTCTTTAAAGTTATTTTGGTATGTTTTTTTTTTGATTTTGTTTTATAAAAAGATTACTCTTTTATAAAAGCACCACTTTGATTGAATATAATATAGATATTGGTTATTCATTTCTGAAAATAATTTTTTTATTATTTAAGATTTCAATTCTCGACATTTAAATTGTAGTTTGTTGATGGTTTTGCTTTTATTATTTTGATTTAAATTTGAGTATGCCAAAAATGAATAATGGATATACATGCATGGCTGGTCCAATTTTGCATCATTTGCGTATATAAAGAAAATTACATACGCATACATATTTAGATAGTTATAATACGAAAATATCACTTATGCATAAATATATATACATTTAAAAAATGTTACTGAATAGTATTAAATTTATATTTCATTTTGCTTGTTGAAAATTCGTTAGGTTCATAAGAATTTTAGTTATATGATGTAGATATTATATAATTCATGTGTAGTCTTGTGTGTGTATAACGTGTTGTTGTATGGGTGTATATTTGCAAGGAACTGATTGAAAATAATATTTTCGTTTCATTTTTGTTTTTGTAAATTATTTTTAAGTAACTAATAGTACAACTAGAAATTTTAGTTTTCTTTTATTTTTTTGTTAATTTGGTTAATTTTCTTCTAAGTGACATTTTCTACATGAATAAATTTTTTTTATTTTACTTTTTTGTTCTTTTTTATTTTAATTTTTTTTTCTAATTTTTTGTTGTTGGGAGTGATTTTCTTGTTTAATATAAGTGTTTTCTAAGTAGCATTTATTTTTATTTCCATTGTTAGTTATCCTTGTTGTTAATAGAATTTGTTAGTAATTTGGAAGCTGCTGAGAAATTAGTTTTTAAAATTAACGAAACGGGGTGAAATTTGGTGCGAAATTTAAGTGAACGTATTTTTATAAAAACAAAAAATTGTTTTTGGGTATATATTTTAAATTAAGGACATATTTTATGGGATTCTAATAGCTTAAGATTTTCTTTTTTTTTAAATCTTTAAAATTTTTGTTATCATTAGATTTTTTTTTTGTAATTTCATAAAATAAAATTTCCTATTGAAAATTTAACGAAATTGATTGAATTTAATTTTTTTTTTGTTTATAATAATTGTATTATTTAGTACAATTTGCTTTTAAAATTTCTTATTTTTATTTTCTACACTTTTTTTGTATATTATTATTAATGCAAATGTAAATACAAGATTTTATGTGAATATTTTATTATATAATATAATTGTTATATTTTTATAGTTGCGAACTACTATTATTTATTTTTTTTTTATTTACCTATTTGTATTTATATATTTTAATGTATGTTTTATAGAAAATAAATATATATGTAATTACATATATAAATTTATTTTAAAATGTATTTATTTTTAATTATCATTTTTTTATTACATCTTTTTCATTTATTATTTTTTTTTTTTAATTTTTTAATTTTAATATATTTGGTTGTTATACGTTCATTCAATTTTCTAATATTAATTATTACGTTGTTTTTATAGTATTGTTTATTTATGTAGATTTTTAAGTTAATTATTTAATTGGTTGTTATGCGTTTATATTTTATTATTAGAAATAAAAAAAAAAAAAAATAAAAATAGAAAATATTTTTTCAATACAGAAACCTAGTTGACATTACATTTTTAAGTAATTTTCTAATTTTATTATACTTATAGTATCTTTGCTATTTAAATTCATTTACGTTTTTTATTACAAGAAAATATTTTGCATAATATGAATTAAAAAATATATTTGTGTGAATCAATCCCATTAATAAATATACTAATTAATATAATAATTGCAAAAAGAAAACACATATTATAAGATAGAATCTATTTATTTAATAATTATTTTTTAATTAATAATATTTAAATCGCATCATCATACTACATATTAATTTATTAGCGTTAAACTAGTTTTATAGAACAAAATTAAGATTTAAAGAGTTTATTGTTGAAGGTTAAACAAATTTTATTAAAATAATAATCGTAACATTTATTTTAATTTAAAAATGACCAATTAAAATTTTATAAATTTTATTATTTAATCAAAACCAAAATTTAAATACATTTTATTTATTGTATTAAAAAAAGCAATTTGTATTAAAAAAAAGAAAAATAAAAAAATCAAACTAAAAGGAAATTAAATTAAATATTATAGTTTTGTTATTTTTGTATGAAAGCTGAAGTCTTAGCAACATCGTTATTTTAAGTTGTTATAATATAAAGCTTCGAAAAGCATATCTTTTTTGTTTTTTTTTTAATTTAAACATTAAATACTTTTTTTTTCATAATTTTATTTTTATTCTCCATTTACATGGAAATTATTTTAAATTATCATTTACATTTCAATATTAAATTATGGGAAATTAATTCAAAATTAATACATTTTTAAAATTAAATAATTTAACAATATCATATTGTTATTGTAAATATTGCTGCAATAAAACTTCTTAATTTGTTTTCACATATTCTTCCTTCATGTTGATAAAATTCCAAGCGATGCATAATTAATTTTGTTCACGCTTTGATAATGAATACCTTGAAAATTCTTAATAAATTTAATTAGATTTGATTTAATTTCTTTTTTTCTTTTAACTTTAAATAATTATTTAATTCTTCTCTATTGTGAAAATCGAATTTTACATAGCTTAGTTAAAATCCATAGAAAAAATGTGGCAAAATAAATAAAAATTGGTCGATAAATTGATGAAATAGTTTCAAAAGTTGTTGTTGCTGCATTTTGATTTAATAAATTTTTTAAAATTTTAAATGCTTTTGATCTTTTTATTAATTGTAATTGATAATTTTGTTGTTGTTGGATTTGTGGTTGCAAATTATGCAACTGTTGTTGTTCTATTACATTATTATTATTGTTATTTATACTATTTTCATCGTTTTTATATATATTATTGCTGTTATTTTGTTTGTTTATACTATTATATTTGTAATAGTAATAATTGTTGTTGTTCTTATAATAATATTACATGATGACACATTTTCCTTTTTCAGCCCATGGGTTATTCTTTTTATCCGGAGCATTTATTAAAGGATCATTTTTTTCGTTTTCTTCAACGAATGACCGCATTCTGTAATTAAAGAAAATAACAAAAAAATAAATTAATTATGTTTTTAAAATTAAATATATATATATATATATAAATTTATTATAAAAATGCTTGGGTATACAAAGTATTACCGAATTCAAGAAAAAATAGAATTAATAAAAAAGTTAAATTTAAATTTGAAAAAATACACCAACAAAAAATATTAGATGGTTTAATGATAATATACATTACAAAGACAACTATTTACATAATATTATTTAATGAAGCTTTGTGCGAATTTTCTGTATTGCTACAAGAGAGAGTCATAGTGGTATATATAAGTACAAAAAGTAAAAAACTCAATTAAGTGTGAAGAGTTCAGGCGAATAAATTTGTAGAGAATTACTTTTCGAAAAACAACCTATAGAGCAGTGACGAAGCGTGAACATTCAGATTAGGGAATCAATTCATTAAAAAGTCGAAAAGTATGAACTAAGGAGAACTAGGCAGGTTTAACTACTTTACATTGTATTAAATTAAAAATTTTCTGGAAATAATAGTTTACTATTAAGCACAAATTTTTTTTTTTTCTCTTTGAAGGTGAAAATCTTTGAAAAAAGCCTAAAAGGCCGTATCACAGCTTAATAGGACTGTGAGATTTTTAAATTACTAAATTCACCTACAACGTGATATCTTAAGATTAATTATTATAGCTAGTCACTATATGGACTAAACAATTTTTCTTTAAACTTTGAATTAATAAATAAACTTATTATGATAGGAAAAAAAAAATTCATGAAATGCAAATGATATATTGCAAATTTGTTAGGTTACCATTGTTTCGTAGAAGTAATACCCAAAACAATTTATTTTATAAAGGTCTTCAAATATTTAATCACTTAACAGTGGAAGTCAGAAACGCAGAAGATTTTTTCTAAAAAATCTTGATAACTTTTGTAAAGTATAGAAACGAATAATTAAATTTGTATTTTGCCTATTGAATATTCATAAATTTTTATCTTATTTTATTTTAAATTTTGTAGTGTAAATATTTTAGGCATTATTTTGGTAAATTATTGTTTATAAATTTTAACAAAATTGAACTAATTTGTAACAAAATTGAACTAATTTGTAACAAAATTGAACTAATTTGTAACAAAATTGAACTAATTTTGTTTTATGTAATTTGAAGGTACCTAAATAGATTTAAAACTTTAAAAAAGTATTAATTACTAAAAAATTAAATGAAAAAAAAAAAAAAAAAATTACGTTTGAAATACACTAAAAATTAATTCTATCACAGATTATCAGACAATAATTAATATTTATATTGAAGATTAATGCTCCTTTCCTTTTACATTATCATAAAAATTCTCTGATGATTTAATTGATTTCAGTAAATCTTTTTCAGTTGAAACAGAACGAGAACTTAATCTTTCCGATCCCATTCTATTTCGCATGAAACTTTTGACTCGTTTTAAGCATGAAAAGACACGTTCTGATGTTGCTGTTATTGGAGGAATAGTAAGAATCAATTGACAAAGTTTTGTAAATTCGTTAAACACCGGTCTAATCCACACTTCTTCAAAAAGTGTACAATCTCTCCAGAATTTTTCTTACTTTGAAAACCTGAATCACTGAATATCACTTTTAATTCTGTTTCCAATTTGAATATCTCAAAATATTCCTAAGAATTTTCTTGCAAATTGCTTACAAGATCACTAGGGTATTTTTCTTCGAAATCGTTATATCGACTTATGTCAGTTAATCAATAAATTTAATTTTTTTGAGTTATTCAAAACGGTACTTAATTTCTGAAATGAGCAAAATACAATCCAATTACGCATACACAATCAAAATAAAATTTGAGAGTTAACATTGCCTATTCCTCTAAAAATGTTAAATTTCTTCTTATGTGGAATTTACTATTCACTATTATATTATACAAGCTGTTAGCTGTGGAAGCGATTTTAAAATTGGTTCCCTTTGAGTTTATTTTTGTATGGTATGTTAAAAAAAAATCTTATAAAGAAAAAGGATATATAAAATTTTTTCATAGCATTTGTAAGGTTACTGGAAGCGATGTTAAAATTGGTTCCCTTCATATATGTATACCTACAGTGTTAGACTGTTACGATTTTATTTTGTAATGTAAGTTTTTTTCTTTTAATGAGTTTTATTTTATATAATGTTATGTTAAATATTTTTTGAAAAATTAAATAGTAGTAGGCTAGTAGCAAACAACATTTTTTCTTTCTAGAATTTCAATGTATGTATGTGAAGTAATTTTAAAATTGATTCCTTTGCAATATTATTTTATAAGATATGTATGGCGAGTTTTATGTGGTTTTATTCAGTGGCCTACTATGACAATTTAAATTTATTTTATTTAAAATAAATTTTATTTCCCATAATAAGAGAATGAGTTGAAATGAAAAAATTCTGAAATTTATTTTTATAAAATGTGAAGTGAAATTTTGTAATGAACTGTAGAAGAATTATTTTGTAACAAAAAAAAAAAATCGTTTATGAATTCAGTAATGAAAATGTAAAAAGAAATAATGTTAATCATAAAATCAAAGGGAACCAATGGTTCCGTTGGTTCCATGGACCCTTCGTCGTTGCTATAGAGTAGAGAACAGAAGGGATTTGTGAAAGGACATTTCTGTGAGTGAGCGCTAAATAATTATACTATAGTAATGTTGTATGATATATTAATCAATGTATGATATATTAAACAATGTATGATATATTAAACAATTATGTATGATATCTTATTTTAGGGCAGTATTTTCCATTGATACAATAATAATATTGTCTTTTTGAATTAAACTGATTGAAACAATAGTCCTATATGCCCTATAAAAATAATTATTCTAGTATAATTTTAAAATAAAATGATAACATAATTATTTCTATAAAGCACATCATCAATATAATTATGGAATGGTAATTTTATGTTAAACAGATCTTAATATAAAGTCAATAGTATAAAACATAAATATAATATAACGCGTATACGTTACTAAACAAATAGGATGTCGTATTACAAAATAATAGGATATCTCATTAAAATTATATCAAGATAGGATAAGATTATACGACATTTCTCCTATTAACTTAATACATTTAATATGTTTATTTTAAAAGGAAAAATCGCATTGACTAAAAATAATACCAAAAAAACATTAATATCACATGATTCAAATTAATATCACATGATTTTTCTTTCAGTGCAGTTAAGTATGGTGCCCATTTTACGGTTTTCATATAGATTGAATTGAATCGGTTCAAAACAAATTTCTTAGATTCGCTTTACGTATTCTTTCTTGGGATGACCCATTAATGTTACTTCCTTATGAACATAGAATAAAATTATTAAATCTCAATACTCTTGAAAAACGTAAATTTGCTAATTGAATTAAGTAAAGGTAACATTTCTTTTCTTCAACTATTTGCTAAACTTAATTCTTTTTCGCATTCTAGACTAGGATCTGCTTATATGTTTAGTTTGCAGTTTCATCTAACTAGTTATGGTAAATATGAATCAATTAATAGGATAATGTCTCGCTGTAATACACATAAACACACACACCCATTAACATTTCCCTAACTGAACTGTGTTTGTGCAACTGAAATTTATGATAAATCTATGATATGTCTTCTTAATTGAAATTATTTTCATTTTTATTGTTAATTATTAAATATAAGATATATATATATAAATTTTAATTTTTTTTTAAACTTTATTATTATTTTTTTTCTTTATTATTTTTGGAATGTTTAATTTTAACTTTTAATTAAGAATAAATCATTGTAACTTGTTTGAATTAAGCTCGTAAATAAGTATATTAATAAATAAATTGAGTTTTCAAGAAGCAATTTGATAAATTTTTAATATTTTAGAAAGTTTCGATAAATCCAAAAAATTTTGTAAACTTGTTTTTATTAAATAAAATTAAAAATAATAACCTTAAGTATACTTAGGTACACATACGGTTCTTCGGCGGTATAAATCTTTCCATCATATTAATTAATAATAAAAAAAGAAAAATTATTTGGTACTGAATGATTCTATTTAGTATTTTTTTCTATTATCACAATCGGTTATTTTCTCAATGTGCCGTTATAAATATCTGTCCTTGAATAAATTGATATTTTGAATATGCTAGAAAACCATTGTCCTTATTACATAATTTTTTGTATAAATATGCCATTGTATGCTTCACTAATGAGGTTTTAGAACAATCATGATACGATATCAAAGTATTACAATATTAAATTAACCATAAATTAATCTGTTGGAAAATAAAATTATGCGCAATATTAAGTAAATTTGAATTCAATTAAAGTTATTTTGATTATATTAAAAAATAGTATTAAAAGTTGAATTATTAGAGATACTTGTTTAAAAAAAATAATTACAGAACAGAAATTTTCAAGGTGGGTGAGTTCAAATTATTATTATTTTTTTTTTCAATAAACAAAAGTTTCATAAGAACTGTTTAGCAGGAACTCAATTTAAAATATTTTTATTATCTATTTTTTTATTTGTTACATAGTTCAAAAGAAATTTTATCTCCTCATAATTATTATAATTATTTTTATCAGATTTTGTGTTCTCTTTCAATTTTTTTTTCTGTTTGTTTAAATTTTTTTTTTAAAAATTATCTTAAAATAAACACCTTTTTCTGATTAACTGTATAATTTACCTATTAATACTGTTTAATTTTAATTTTTTATTTTCTTTCCTGAATTACAATATAATTGTGTTAATTGAAATAAAATGTGAAATAAGTAACTAAGCCACACAAAATTTAGTGAATATCGTAACATTATGTTCAAATATATATATATATATATATATATATATATTATATATATATAAAAAACAAACATAATATATTTGTAGAATAATGTGCAATATGTAGGCATACATTAAAGTATTGTAATATTAAAACACAAGGGTAATGTAGTGAAGGTTATTTCGGTATGAAATCGACACTTTTAATATTACAGATGGTTACAAGATAAAAATATAAATAAGGATATTTTTTGTTTTGGTTTTATTTTACCATAATATAAGAAAATATTTTACATTGGGTGTTAAGGTAAACCAGATATATATTGCTGTAATAGTTGGGTTGAGTATGTATTGTAAATGAGATATTTAATTAAATTAATTAAATTCATATTATAAAACAAAAATAATGAAAAAAAAAACGTTAAAAACAGTTTTTTTTAAATTGTGTGAAAATAAAAACAAAAAAAAAATAAAAACATTTTTCATAAAAGTTCGAAATTAAAAAGGATATAAAAAGGATTATTGTGAAGTTAATGAATTTTTATTTTTATGCAAAAAAGAAGTAGAAACAATAAAACAAAAACCGTGTGTGATGATGAATTCTTTTGTTGTTCACTTTCTGAGATAAATACGTTCTAAATTGCTTTTATTTCCTGTGTACTTTAGAATTATGTACTTAAAAAAAGAATTAAAAAAAAAAAATGGAAAATAATAAATATGAAAGTAATAACTTTTTATAAAAGGATTTTTGAAAATAAAATCAACTTTAAGAGAAATTTTTAATTTAAAAAAAAAACTCAAAAAAATTTGTTTGATTGCAATTTTTGAATACTTCATTGTATATATATATACACATATATTAATTAAAATAAATTTGTTTATATAGATAAACCTAATTACTCTATATTGTTTAATTAGCATGATCCAATTTGCTCAAAGACCTTATTGAAAATAATTTTAATTTTAATAAATATGCTTATCATACAAATACGCTTATTACCTCGGGTTTCCCACTTGTGTATTGTATTTAGTAAAATATTAGTCTAGTCCGGTTGTCACATTACTTGAATAACAAATCGAGTGTATCTTATATTACGTAAGCTTTTCAAGTTTTCTACTCTATTCTATTGAGAACTAAGTGCAAATTAGTTAAATCGCATCTTGTCACACTTTTTGTATTGCGATGCAGTTTACTCTTCGATGAATGATAACAATCCGTGACATCGGAAATGTAACGACAATGACAATGTATGATTTTAAATGTCAAAAAAAAATATTTCAATTGTCTCATGATCGGTAATTAATTTTACAGTGTATTCGTGACTCATTTTCACTTAAATTATAATCCGAAAATTTTATACACCACAGTACACTTTGGTAAAGTATTTTTTTATTAATCAAGCAATAAGTTGAAGAATTAAAGAAAAATAAGTATAAATTTTACTTCGCGTTTCAAAAATAAATTTAAAAATGTTTTTTTTTTATTTTAATTTATTTTTTTTTAATAGGAATAGGACTCACGAAAGAAAGATTCTTTTATTAACTATAAGGCTAAAGCACAAACAAGATTTTCCTTAAAAAAAACAAGAAAAATTTTTTTTACGGAATTGTCCATATTAAATCTTCATACATATAATCTTTCTCAAATATATTCAATTCAAATATTTTCAAAATTTATCCACAAAATAGGTATCCACAAGAGTATAATATTTTGACGTTTATTTCAGAGACAATGTGTTTAGAGTGACCGGAATTGTAAGCAAAGTCAATTGTGTCGCCAACACAATACAATGTTTTTAGTTCAGGTAAAATTTGACATATTGTATTGTATTTGTATTTGTGTCGGTTGAAATTTTTTGAATAAATTTCCGATGTCACCGAATGTACCTAAACTATTTTTTTTAATACTTATACCAGGCCACAAACCGTCACAGATACGATAGGACACTTCTCTAAGTGTATTCTAAACTTCACATTTAATAATTATTTAAATTTTAAGTGTTTTTTCTTTATCGTAATATTTACCGCGTTTTCTTCTTATATTTATAATAAACTTGATTTCTATAGATTCTCGAAATCTCTGTCGATAAATATTCTTGTGGAATTCGCTTTTGACTTGTAGAATCTTATCCTCATATTTAGTTATATAAGTTTTACAAATACCTAATATAATATCCAAATACTTATATTTCAAGCAAATTAATATTTTTTGAGAGATAAAGAAATAATATGGGAACATCTATAGACTAAATTTATTTTTTTATTATTTATTTTATTCACTTTTTTATCATTACAATCCATAAATTAATTTTTTAAAAAAGAGACTAGGAACACGATTTAAAATTCATTAATTTAATTAAAGCAAAAAAAACTAAAAGCCTTTTTATAAAAAAAAAAAAAATAAGTTTGAAAGTTTAATCATTTCTATATTTAGCAAATTTTAAAAAGAACCGGGTCCTTTGGAAAAAAAAATTACGAAAAAAAAATGTTGAAAAATTTGAGGAGTTATTTAATAACGAACACTTAATAAAAGATATTTAGCCAAATGGACACACTTAAGAAATCTACATATGCCAACTTTAATTTGGTATATTCTGAAAAAGGCGTATGACACTGATTTTGAATCCAACTCTAAAATCCCGTCTAATTCAGAATCTCACATACTCATGTATATAAATATTCCGGAAAAACTTATAACCCTAATTTTAAATCCAACTCTAAAATTCCAACTAGTGCAGAATCTCGAATATAAATAAGTATATACTACTCTATTGCAGAAAAGTTGCCCCACCTTTAAACTTATCATTTCAATAAAAGAAGTTTCGTAGGTAATAACTATATACAAAATATTTGAGAAAAAAATGAGGGATCATTATGCTAGTAATGAAACGGATTTAAATTACAAACAAGGTATGGGTCAATTTTTTTACAATATAGTATAAATATTCTGTAAAAGGCGAAAACCTGATTTTATAACCAAATATAAAATCCGTCCTAATTGAGGATCTTGCATATACATATATATCAGGAAATAGGAAAAACTCTTATTTTCTCATATTATTATTTTTTAATCCAACTCAAAGGTCTCTTCTATTGCAAAATCTTGCAGATACACGTTTATAAAAATTCTGAAAAAAGGAATACTCTGTTATATTTTAATTGTCTTATTTTAAATCAAGCTTTTAAGCTCCTTCTAATTATTCTATTATATATATACCAGGTGTTCCAGAGAATGCGTATCAACTTTTTAAGAGAGAAAGGAGCCGCTATTTTAGAATTAAAAAAAAATTATGAATTAAATCGAAGCTTTTCTATCGATTGGTGATATTTTCAACTTCCGGAAAAGGGTTTTTTAAGCCCAAAAATCGCCGAAACTGTACGAAATCGAGATTTTCAAAGGGTACTTTTGTATGCAAATTCGGATTCTACGTCAAAAAATAAAAAACTTTTGTCAAGTAACTTTTTTTTTTTTGTTTTAATTTAAACTTTGTAGGAACCCAAAACTGAGATAAAAAATATGATAACATGAAAAACAAATTTATTTACAAAAATAATTATTATTAATTTTAGTTTACCAAAGGAAAATATGGTGGATTTTTGTTTTATTTTTATTAGTTTTCAGGAGAAATACTGAGAAAACCAAAAAAAAATCTTTCAAAAATTTCTTTATTTTTGTTGTAGAATCCGAATTTGCAAAAATAATACCCTTTTCTATTAAAAATCTCAATTTCGGCCAATTTCGGCGATTTTTGGGCTTGAAAAACCCGTTTCCGGTCCTTCCCAGAAGTTGAAAATATCGCCAATCGATAGAGCACCCTCGATATAGATGTACATTTTATTTTAAATTTTAAAATAATGGCTCTTTCTCCTGTAAAAAGCTGTTACGCATGCTCTGGAACATACGCTTTATTTCAACAACAAATCACTTATAATAGTCGAGGTTGTCGCCTCCATAACCTATTATTGAAACTCTTAGGTTTTTAAGGTATATATTTCGTGATTCATAAAAGCTGATTTGGTAAGTAGCTCTGAAATATATGTACTACGAAAAAAATGTTGAACGAAATGTTCAAAAAAAATGTTGAATAGGAAAAAATGCTGCAAAATAAAATGTTGAAAACGAGTTTTTGAAAAAAAAATTTTCGACATTTTTTTTAACATTTTTTTTTTGACAAAAGACCCGCTCCTTTGAAATTTTCTAAATATGCAAATGGAAACGATTTAAATTTTAAACTTTTTTTTTTGTGTGAGAAAGATAAAGTTTATGGACAATGTTTTATATAAAAAAAAATTCGACGCCATATTGTTTTTTCTTTTTTTTTTAATATAATCATAGTTGCTTCGACTTAGTGTTTTTTTCTCAAATATACAAATACTTTGAAATATATTATTTATATATTTATATATATATATATATATATATATATATATATATTTATATGTTTACTGTAATGATTCATAGTTTATATTAAAATATCTTCGACATTTTTTTATTTATTTACATTTTCTCAGTTATTTTACAATAATGGTAATTTTATGATGATGTTATAAAAGGACAAAAAAAAATTGAATGAAAATTCATGCAAATAAACGAATATTGTCTATGTAAATTGTATAAAAGTTAAAATAATATTGCAATTAAGTAACTGACTTCTACTACTTTGTTTCTTATTTTCTTTATTATGTTTCATTTTAATTCGTTATTTAAATATACTTTTTGTACCCATATCGATGTAGTACTTAATTATGTAATATTGAAGAATTAAAGTATAATATGTACATACGCATTATATAGATAAATATAGTAAAGTAAAATAATTTTAGAATATTTGAACACGATGTAGATTTTTGTTTTAAATACAAAAATGGAAAAATAATAATAATTTAAGGACGGAAGAAAAGTAGACAGACATTGTGAATTTTATTTAAATTAAATTCGTTTAAAGTTTAAATTCATTGACTTGTATAAATATTTTGAACTAAATTTTGTAATACTCGTAGTTACCTTTAATTGTTTTTAAATTTTTTTTATATAACTTTTTTATTTTGTTTAAAAAAACTTGATAGTTTAGTACATTTTTTTGATTAAAGAGAAAAATGTGCTATACAATTAAATAAGCTCATAAAACTGAAATAAAATACTAAAAATTTGGCAATGGCAGGGATCATTAATTAAGGTTAATTTATAATATTTGAAAACAAATTGTTAGTTTTTATATAAAAGAAAAATACAATAAATAAAAAAAAGTCAAAAACTAAACTTAAGATTCAAATTTTTAATATTAGAAATATCTACAAAATTACTGAAAACACAATAGGAAGTGAGAACAAATATATCGATCAGTACAAAAAAATAAATCCTAACACAAATCTACCAATCTATATCATAATTACTCCAACTACGATGTTGAGTTAATATTCGACTTGCACATATAAATATCATTTATTAGCCTAGTGAAAGGAGACTAACCAATGAGGGTTTTCACATCTGTATTCCTTTCGTTTTCTGCACTTGTAGTTTGTAGGCAAAAGGGTAGAGAGGAAAACAAAAAAAAAAGCTTCGGCCTTTTTTATGAATACCAAATCGATCCTATTTTTGGTATTTTTTTACAAACACATAGAAACATTAAAGTTGAGAATTTTTTTCACTCTGAGAATTTTTTTATCAGCAGAAGAATTTATTATTATTTTGAATATTGGTTGGATACGTAGTTCTGAAAGAAATGTATGGAAAAAAAGTAATGATGATAAAAATGAATGAAAAAATATGATTATGAATTTTTTTGAAGGGATTTTAGGTTTTTTGTTTTTCTTTTTTTTTTATTACAAGACAATTTTAGCTATTTGGATAATATTTTAGTATTTATGCTTGTATGCATGTATAATAGTTATTTGTACATATATGTAAGTATAAATATTAAATAATAATAAAATAAATAAAAATTTGAATATGAATTTGTACAGGAACAGGATATATACGATAATTAAATATGTAGGTGTAATTTCAGCTTAGATGTTTTTGTTTTAGGTGCATACGCATGTACAAATAATAAAGGGTTTAACTTATTTGCATTTATATTATGTAGTAACTAACAGGTAAATTAATTTAACATCTCAGTTACACGTAATCTAAAAAAACCGGTAATATTTACTATTTAAAAAATTAAAACATGCATATTAATGCATTTAAAATATTTTTTTTAAATTTAAAAAGAAATGGATGTGAGATACATATTATATATTGGGTCTTATTCTGAGAAGCGAATTTTTCGGTACGTACTGAAAAATATGATAAATTTTATTTTTGGTATTCTGCGAAGCGAAATAGCGATACTGATCGGTTTTTATCGCAACGTTTCGATTTTCATGGTATTACGAGAATCGATTTTTTTTGTTCGCTGTCAGAAAAAACGATAAATATATCATTATAGAAACAGTTAGTGAAAGATGGCGAATGAGAAAAAGTAAGTATATAATTAAAGTAAAATTCAAGTAAACTAATTTTATTTAATTATATATTTGTATTTAAAAATAATTATTAAATTTTATAATACATTTTTAATTAAAGAAAAGTTACAAATAGTAGGCAGTTTGAATGTTTGTTGGTGCAATGATTTTTACATGTGTTCTATCAACCCATCCAATTATTCCTGGAAATCCAAATTTATTATAAAATCCGAATTTAATGGATGATTTTGCTTATTTTTGGTTTCAGTAAATTTTATATACTCTCGACACAATTCCATCTCAAATATTGACAATGTTTAGTAGCCAAACCTACCAAAAAATCGTTTCCCACGCCTTTTTGATAACTTCCTTCAGCAAGGAAGCGCAATGTTCCAGCCAATATAGGGTTTTACCGAATGTGGACTAATTGTAGGATTTAAATTATTGTCTAATTTATCTAGAACCATTACAAAGGTTTCTTTCGAGAGCCTGAAATACTTAATGAATCTAACAAACCAAATAAAATTGATCATATTTTTTTTATTTCATATCATATTCATACATATATAGTTGTTATAACTTATACCTACGTTAAAATAGGTAAATCTAATGGATTCGCTTTATACCTCAATTCTCTTCTTTTTATTCTAAGTAAATTCATCTCTTCCTTCTCATCAGACGATGTTTCGTAATATAAATGCAAAAACATTTTTTAATATCTATAAAATTTGAATTTAAAAAAAAGTATTAATACAAAATTTTCTTACAATTTTTTGACGTACAATCCGAATTTGTTTGAAAAGTACCTCTTCTCATTTGAAAATCTCGATTTCTGTGAATATCCGGTTTAAAAAACCTATTTCCGGTTAAGTTTTATGGCAAATGGTAGCCATAATAAAATGTATTTTTCCGCCGAAAATATATGCTGACCAATGGAGGTCTTATTAATTGGAGGTCAATATTAATTTTGATGTAAGAATAATTTACAATGGATAATAATTTAAAATTTACTGGCTTGAAGAGAAGTATTCTATGATAACACTTCACTATTTATTTATATATATTATTTAATATATTATTTTATAGGTGGCATTGAATTTTACGTTTTAATCTTCTGGGGCCTGGGTCCTCCATAAGATTGTTTGCCAGGATGTTGAGATGTACTTCCAAGTAAGGAAAGGTAAAATATTTTAGATTCAAGTTTAGCAATTGGTATTACACTTGTCAAAATTAAAATAGTTATTACACTTGTCAAAATTAAAATAGTTATTACACTAGTTATTTAAATTAATTAAATTATTGGCTAATATATTATATTATATATATTATATTATAAATAAGCTCATAAAACTGAAATAAAATACTAAAAATTTGGCAATGGCAGGGATCATTAATTAAGGTTAATTTATAATATTTGAAAACAAATTGTTAGTTTTTATATAAAAGAAAAATACAATAAATAAAAAAAAGTCAAAAACTAAACTTAAGATTCAAATTTTTAATATTAGAAATATCTACAAAATTACTGAAAACACAATAGGAAGTGAGAACAAATATATCGATCAGTACAAAAAAATAAATCCTAACACAAATCTACCAATCTATATCATAATTACTCCAACTACGATGTTGAGTTAATATTCGACTTGCACATATAAATATCATTTATTAGCCTAGTGAAAGGAGACTAACCAATGAGGGTTTTCACATCTGTATTTCTTTCGTTTTCTGCACTTGTAGTTTGTAGGCAAAAGGGTAGAGAGGAAAACAAAAAAAAAAGCTTCGGCCTTTTTTATGAATACCAAATCGATCCTATTTTTGGTATTTTTTTACAAACACATAGAAACATTAAAGTTGAGAATTTTTTTCACTCTGAGAATTTTTTTATCAGCAGAAGAATTTATTATTATTTTGAATATTGGTTGGATACGTAGTTCTGAAAGAAATGTATGGAAAAAAAGTAATGATGATAAAAATGAATGAAAAAATATGATTATGAATTTTTTTGAAGGGATTTTAGGTTTTTTGTTTTTCTTTTTTTTTTATTACAAGACAATTTTAGCTATTTGGATAATATTTTAGTATTTATGCTTGTATGCATGTATAATAGTTATTTGTACATATATGTAAGTATAAATATTAAATAATAATAAAATAAATAAAAATTTGAATATGAATTTGTACAGGAACAGGATATATACGATAATTAAATATGTAGGTGTAATTTCAGCTTAGATGTTTTTGTTTTAGGTGCATACGCATGTACAAATAATAAAGGGTTTAACTTATTTGCATTTATATTATGTAGTAACTAACAGGTAAATTAATTTAACATCTCAGTTACACGTAATCTAAAAAAACCGGTAATATTTACTATTTAAAAAATTAAAACATGCATATTAATGCATTTAAAATATTTTTTTTAAATTTAAAAAGAAATGGATGTGAGATACATATTATATATTGGGTCTTATTCTGAGAAGCGAATTTTTCGGTACGTACTGAAAAATATGATAAATTTTATTTTTGGTATTCTGCGAAGCGAAATAGCGATACTGATCGGTTTTTATCGCAACGTTTCGATTTTCATGGTATTACGAGAATCGATTTTTTTTGTTCGCTGTCAGAAAAAACGATAAATATATCATTATAGAAACAGTTAGTGAAAGATGGCGAATGAGAAAAAGTAAGTATATAATTAAAGTAAAATTCAAGTAAACTAATTTTATTTAATTATATATTTGTATTTAAAAATAATTATTAAATTTTATAATACATTTTTAATTAAAGAAAAGTTACAAATAGTAGGCAGTTTGAATGTTTGTTGGTGCAATGATTTTTACATGTGTTCTATCAACCCATCCAATTATTCCTGGAAATCCAAATTTATTATAAAATCCGAATTTAATGGATGATTTTGCTTATTTTTGGTTTCAGTAAATTTTATATACTCTCGACACAATTCCGTCTCAAATATTGACAATGTTTCGTAGCCAAACCTACCAAAAAATCGTTTCCCACGCCTTTTTGATAACTTCCTTCAGCAAGGAAGCGCAATGTTCCAGCCAATATAGGGTTTTACCGAATGTGGACTAATTGTAGGATTTAAATTATTGTCTAATTTATCTAGAACCATTACAAAGGTTTCTTTCGAGAGCCTGAAATACTTAATGAATCTAACAAACCAAATAAAATTGATCATATTTTTTTTATTTCATATCATATTCATACATATATAGTTGTTATAACTTATACCTACGTTAAAATAGGTAAATCTAATGGATTCGCTTTATACCTCAATTCTCTTCTTTTTATTCTAAGTAAATTCATCTCTTCCTTCTCATCAGACGATGTTTCGTAATATAAATGCAAAAACATTTTTTAATATCTATAAAATTTGAATTTAAAAAAAAGTATTAATACAAAATTTTCTTACAATTTTTTGACGTACAATCCGAATTTGTTTGAAAAGTACCTCTTCTCATTTGAAAATCTCGATTTCTGTGAATATCCGGTTTAAAAAACCTATTTCCGGTTAAGTTTTATGGCAAATGGTAGCCATAATAAAATGTATTTTTCCGCCGAAAATATATGCTGACCAATGGAGGTCTTATTAATTGGAGGTCAATATTAATTTTGATGTAAGAATAATTTACAATGGATAATAATTTAAAATTTACTGGCTTGAAGAGAAGTATTCTATGATAACACTTCACTATTTATTTATATATATTATTTAATATATTATTTTATAGGTGGCATTGAATTTTACGTTTTAATCTTCTGGGGCCTGGGTCCTCCATAAGATTGTTTGCCAGGATGTTGAGATGTACTTCCAAGTAAGGAAAGGTAAAATATTTTAGATTCAAGTTTAGCAATTGGTATTACACTTGTCAAAATTAAAATAGTTATTACACTTGTCAAAATTAAAATAGTTATTACACTAGTTATTTAAATTAATTAAATTATTGGCTAATATATTAATAAAAACATTAGTTTTCAAAATTATTATTATTATTGCAGTTTGATATTACAAAAACACAGAACTATAATTTAAACGTCAAAGTGAATGTATATTTATGTATGTATATTATTTTCAAAATAGTATTCCAAAATGTAGCAAAGTTTTAGTCTTTATTTTAAATTGAAGTGGTTATAAAAGCTTTAAACGGTAGTTGAACTATATTTAAACTGTATTAAAACTTTTTTACTGCATTTTGGAAGTCACCCAATGTTCTCATTTCTTATTGAAATTTTCATTTTACGATATTGAAAAAAGAGAACATTCTAAAAATTATAAACGACATTTTTTTTGTCAGCTGTTTAGTCTTCCACCAACATGAGTATTATTTTATTCCAGAAAATTTTTAAAAATGGTGTGAAAATCTTTTAATGGTCTTGAAATATTAGACATTTTAAACGGAAATTCTGAAGATAATTTTGTTAGGGATACTGATGAATTTGATATATTGTTAGATAATAGCAATAAATATATAAATTTTGTCCAAATGAAGAAAAAATTTTAGATGAGGAAATATTAAAGGAAGCATCCATTCCATATTTCCGCCATCTCTACATATATAACTAAACCTCCAAAAACAAGCCTTTACCCTTGGATAGTAGTATCAAATTCATATTTAATATACCAAGTTGAGGCTAATATTTATGAAAATAACGCCAACAAATTTTTTACCCTCTAGTTTTATAATTTGCGCATAAGAGGGTTAATTAAATTTTTATGTTCTTTCGGATGTTATTAAAAGTTATTCAAATAATTTCCCTTCTTTACATAAGTATTTATAAACATTTGAAATATTTTCGTCTAAATATATTTTTAAATAATTTTGCAATTTGAAATTTGAAATAACAAAATTCCAAATTATAGATTATAGAATATTATAGAAAATTATAGATCCTATTTCAGTTTATTTGAAAACAGTTTATTGACAAAAAAGTTGTTTAAATGTTTATGGAGTATCGAATTGGGAAAATATATCCTTTTATCATCATCATTGTCATCTAACTCCATCAGTGGGACATAGGGCTAAATTTTTTTATAGAATAACAAATTTACGTAAAAGATCAAATTTAAATAATTTTGGCTTCTATTTAAGTGATTATATCTTAAATGCATAAAATTTGGACAAATTTTTAAAACTAAAAATGGAAGAATATATAATTTATTTTAAAAGAATTTTCTAAGTAATCTCTCTATATTGTGGTAATTTTCATTAATTTTAAATTTTACATTAAATTTTTTATTCATTTTCTATCGTAAAATTGGTTAGGTTTTGTTATAAAATCTTTTACAGTTTCTCATAAAAATGTCCTCCTTGTATAATATTTATTACACAGTATATTAAGTCTAGAATTTATTTACAAAAATCTATAAATTTAAGCCATCAACAGTGTGGTCATTATTACCACATGAAATTGTAAGAAAAAAAAGAAAATATTAAAAGTAAGTAATGGAAGATATTTTTTAAATAAATTGTTTATTGCAAATAAACAATGAAATAAAATAAAAAAAAAAACATGAAAATTGACCTACATAAATTTTTTAAGGATATATGCAATAATATTTGTTTTTTGTAATTTAATAATTTTCTTTAAATTGTAAGTGTAATTTCATAGATATTTTGATTTTCAAAAGTAATTTTCATATAAGATAATATCTCTTAATTCTCAATAATATTTAATTAGCTACACTATGTTCAACTTTTATTACAGATTATATTTTGGTACATTTTCTTAATTTTATTTTATTTTTTTTTAAATTTTATTACACCAAATTTTTATATTTTATTGTTTTTTTTTTAATAGAGAAGAAAATCTGTAAAAAGTATCAAGGTTCTATTTTCCGAGGGAGAACGAAGTGATAGACTGTGTCGACTTTAAATTCGACTGTCTGACTCGGAAGAATTTGTAGTTAAATTCTGAAGTTCCGTAATCGTGTAAGATTTCATTTTGGGGTCGCTGTTGTGTTTCTTATTTTTTAATAACTTGCATAAAGTTTTGTCCTCTTCCAAATTGTACATCGATGACGGACAAGTTTTTCTTGATTCATAACTATCCAACCTGCATTTTATTCTGATTCCTTTTTGAGAAAAACAAAAATTCTCTAAAATTTAATACTATCATATTTTTTTAAACTATTGATACGTCTTCTTCCCTCAATTAAGCTTGATAACTCAAGCTTAAGCCCTATCACAAAATAATAGATGTTTGTGTTTGGTTTGGTCAAAACGATTGACCTAAGATACCTGTTCTTTATTCAATAATTATTGCTCTATTTATACAAATATTTTTCACTGAGTCTTATGGACTCCATTTAAAATCTATATAAAAAAAAATGTTTAAAAATAAATTTACATTACTTATGGAATGCATTTAAACTCTATATAAAAAAAATAGAAATTCAAGTTACAAAAATGCATTCCTATTATTTCAAAATACTTCCTTTCATCTACTATTTAAATTTGATTATTATCCAAACATATCTCTCTATTTATATCTCCCATTACTAACCATAGCTTTTGTTTTGTTAATATTAATTTTTAATACGTTTATTTTTAAACACTTGCACAATGATTTTATACATTGCTCTAATAACGATTTCATTTCTAATATAGCATTTCCATTTATAAAATTTAAAAGCCAATAGCCATGGTAGTTAATGCTTATAAATTACTATTGTATATAATTTAAATTGTATTCAGTAAAAAATAATAATAGTAAAATTTAAAGCATCCTCCGTGAATAGCATTATTTTAACATATTTCAGGATTTTTTAATGTCTTTCATATAAATTAAAAATACACTTTTTTGTACTCCTAATCCTGTTTTTTTCACTCTATGAAATAGCTAGCATTAGTTCCTTGTTCACCTTTGTACACCTTAGTTCGTTGATATCTATTAGTGGAAAGTATGATTCAAACCACTTAAGTTCAGTATTTTTTTAAGTACATCATACTTAATTTATTTAATAAAATATTGCTATCTTAAGATCTAAAAAAATTTATATTATTTAATTGTTAAAATCTAAATCTTTGAATTCAATAGCTGTCCTATTCAAAAGAGTTTCACAGGAGTGGTTTTTGCGAAAATGAAATTATTTGTTCAAAATATTTTTCAAGTTGGATTTGTATAACTTTTTCTAATATGTTTTCGATGGTAGGCATCATACTTATAATTCATTGTATTAACAATTTTTTTTATTAGAAATTATAAACCATTTACTTAACTATCCCACTATTCAGTAGACTACAATTGAAATCATTCTTATAGGAATCATTACTATACCATATCTTCAGTTAATATTAAAATAACCTAGTAATTCTAACTATTCTTTAAACATGCTACAGAACCAAGATTTATAGAATACTATAAATGTATTCTATTATTCTTGCTACAGAACGGTTTCTTAAATGAGTATTTATTCGGTGATCTATGGACTGTAAACCACTATCGACCACTATTGTACCAATCTTGTCTAAAACATTTTAACGTTAACCACCATATATTAAACCAATTCGGAAGCTTTGAATTACTTCATATAATATGACCAATTGTTTTTTTATTTACATAGCAACAGCTCCCGTATGCTTTGGATTAGAATAATCCAGAATTGGAGTAGGTACGATGTCAGAAATTTCAAAAAACTTTCGGATTAAAGAAATAAAATTAACATGAAAATATGTCAAACCAAATAAAACTACAGGCTGATATACATGATAGGCCGCGACCACTTGTACTGGTACAATGGCGCTCGTGCCCTTGAAGAAAATAATATGTTAGTACTAAAATATTGGTATTTATAAAAAATCATCAGTAAACGGTAGTATATAGTAAAAAAAAAATTAAGTTAATAAAGTATAGTAGTTATGACACGTGGATGGATGAAAATGCACCAACCAAGAGAATTTTCGAATTCAGACTCAGAGATTCAAGACGTCATGATAGACCAAACCCTTCGTTGAAGATTCTAAATATCAGCAGACATGGAACAAATTCGTATCTACAACTGGAGAGAAACCATAACCAAAATATAGGACGTTGATGAGTCAGGCCCAGAACCTACATAATCTGTTGGCCACACAAGTTGAGTAAGTAAGTAAACGGTATAGTAAAAGCGAAAAAACTTATTTATATTTACATTTTATAGGTAAAAAAAAGATTACTGTAGTTTTTGAGCCCTTTGAAAATTACAAATAATAATTATATTTTATTTTTATTAAGTTTTTAATCTATATTTTATTATTTTTCATTTTGTATTCAACACAATATTTTACTGATATGAATTCATAACCTTGCAATATTCACTTTTGATTAAAAGATTTTTTTTTTTAATTTTGATTATAATGAATCCTCTATTTTATTTTAAGTTAATACCGGCTTTTCTGTATTATTAAGATTGATGTCAGGAATCCACTTACTTATTTCAAATTCCGGCATTAGAACATCTAATTAATATAAAGTATGACTTATCAAAAATAAAACTTTTTACTCAAAAAGGATGATATGTAATTAAAAATTAAACACATTATCGTAAAAGAGGTGTTTTTCTGTGATTATTAAATACTTTGATAAATATTACCTTTAACTTTTTATTAAATTGTAAAGTCAATCTTATACCATACAAAATAATTAAAAAAAAAATTTTTTTTCTACAAAATAAATAAATACAATTTACTCTCTATATACATTTTTTTTTTAAATAAATAAAACAATTTCGAGAAGTTGAAACCATGATTATTCAAAAATTATTTTTTGAATGTGATTTATATAAATCAAATTTATATAAATTTTTTTAAAATAAAAATATAAACCACAAAACAACAAGGCGCTTACATAATATTAAAAACTAGTATGAAACAAGGTGTAATTTTAGCGACATTTTTAATTTATCATTTATCGTTGTGGGAAATGTACCGCTGAATACAAATGAAAAAAATTTAGATTTTTATTTTAAAATTAAATTTTCTTATACGCACACATAGTTAAATGACGTTAGGTAGTGAAGGCCAGTGGAAACACAAAATATATTGATGAGTCAGTTGAATAACGACTTGTACAATATGAATCAATATCTACAAATATTATTTATCTAAATCCTACAAGACTGTTGTTATACATAAGTTCTTCTGATAAAAAATTTAAAAACAACAGTCAAATTAGTAAAATTTATATATTCACAATGATTTTTATCATCCTTATATAAATATACAACCAGTTTAAGATCGAGGGATTTCATATTTTAAAAGCTTTCTTACTTAAAAGTTAACGGTGGATTTCACATTGTAAAAAATAGTTTTCGAAAAAAGCTAAAATATTTTAATTATATAGGGAATAACGTAGAATTAAAAACTTCCTTAGCTTATTTAAAATAGATTTAATTACACTAAAAAAACTATAAGATACTTAAACTTAAACTTAAGATATAATCAATAAACTAAATTGAGTTATTATTATAGATTATAGATTTTCGTATTTGATATACATGAATTATAAATGAAAATATATTATTTATAACTAGTTTTGTAACCCGCCATAAATGACGAAAGCTAAATAAATTCTAGCATTTCTTTCCTTCATTAGAGTTTTCATTTCAACTTTAAGAAAAATACGTATTTGCTTACTAATTTATCATGCTTTTATTTTTTTATTAGAACGCTTTTAATGACCATATAAACAGAATATATGTAGTAAGCTGCAAAATTTTCTATTCCCTAAGTCATTTACTCGATCATTTTCGTGACATCTTATTTACCATCATTGAAAATTTAAACATATATTATCCTTAGATCTCAATAATTCTAGATAATCAATATTCTTAGATATTCTATTGTATTAATTATAGTTTAGTATTAATTAATTATAGTATTAATTAATTATAGTATAAGTTAGTTACAAAAATAATTTCAATTTAAATTAATATAGAAAAACTAAATTCAAATAATATTTTTTGATGAAAACAAAATCTAACTATAAACTTACAATAATTTTGTATTTTTACAATCATAGCCGCGTCCTACTGTAAAATTCAAATCGTAAAATGAAATTAATTAAGACATTTAATTCAGACAAAATTCTATGGCGCCATCTAAATTTAATAATTCAATGACATGACAATCATAATGAATGATCGACAAATGACAATGACAACAGATGAGAGATGACATATTTCAGATTACAGATGACAAGTTACAGATGTCAGATGAGAGATGACAAATAACAGAGAACAAAGGACAGAGGACAGATGGCAGATGACAGATGACAAATGACAGATGGCATATATAGGCAATAATAAAACAACAGAATGTATGTTTATGACAATTACATGATGTCGCAATTTGTATATGTCAATGTATTGGAGCATTCCGTCGAACATCCAAACATCCAGATAAATGCAGAACATTTTATATATTATAATAAATTTAATAAAAAAAAAGTAAAAGTAAATAAAGATTATTTTTGTTTTTTCCAACCATACAAGTTTCAAAGCTTTTTTATTTTATTTTTTTTCTTGTAAATTCCAGAAAATTTTCATTCGATCACATACATCGATCTGTGTATTCGGCATTATCCTATGTAGCATAGATGTAGAGATATTTCATTGCTAATTTGCCGTAAGCGACACCGAGATTGTAGTTTTTATTCTTATTTTGACTTAAATACCAAATTTCTGAATATACGACAAAACGCGGTGTAAATTAACGTTTTCGAATTCGTGCAATTATTTTGACGTAGGTTGACAAACAACAGATTGTTACTTGGTTTTAATTTTATTATTATGTCGTATGTGCTTGTGATGTGTGTGCATGTGTTGCGAGTTTGTTTCGGATTGTTGTTGTTATGTGGGAAATGTAATTACCACATATTTTGTTATTCAAGTTCAAGTGGTTGACAGTAGAATAGTTACATTTTTTTTTCAATCAAGAATTAGTATGTAATACTTTATGACTGACTTATAAGTCACTATGCCCGTACTTTTAAAATATAAGTTTTGGTAATAAATATTATAGCAAAATTTTGAAAATTAGATTTAAGTAAACATTAAGATTAATTTTTTACGTTTTTAACACTTTATTGTATTTTATGTTTGAATTGAAGCTGGGCTCTTAGTTTTAAAGAATTTTTTTGTATGTTCTTAAAGTTTATTATTAACATTTTTCAAGTAAAAAGTTAATTAAATATTTAAGAATTAAATATTAAGTTAATTTAATGTTATAATATGAAGTACAAAATTAATTTTGTTGTATAGTTCTTAAAATAACTTTATATTTTGCTTAATAAAACAAAGATTGAATTTTAAAACTATTTTGTTTTCTTATAAATTTAGATATTTCAGATTAAAAAATAAAACACTTATTTTGGGGTATATCAATTTTTTTTGTCGTACTTGCATACAGGATGAATTAAAACTTCATAAAAATAGCGTATACGGTAAGAAGGTTTTAAGTAAAATGTCCATACCTGTGGATCATACTTCTCCTAAACATTATAAAAAAATAAAACTTTTTCGGCTCAATTTTGTTTTATTTCGTCCCAAAACTCGATTTTCTGGATAAAAATAATTGGGGGGCGACGAAATAGATACAATATATTTCTACAGAGTATAAAATTCTAAAATGTATTCGCCACAAATTTAAATCAGTCAATGTTATTTCTGTAATTTATTAATTATTTATTTTTCTACCTGACATTTAATTAAAGTAAAACCAATTATATACAAAAATTTTAATTAAAGTAATTAAAAAGAATTCTTTTAAAATAATCATTCAATATGTAATGGGGATATTGTATCTGTCTAATATACTATAGTTTACAATATTTTGCAAAAATACTCTGTTATACATAAATTAGTATATGTATACATTCCATTAATTATTAGAATTTTATATGAATGTTTATTATCTACACGTGTATTATACATATTAAATTTTTTAAATATTTTCGCAAAGAAACGTTTTTTACTGGAATTTAAAATAATTTATAAAGGTACTGTTTTAGTTTTGTTTTGGTTTAATTCGAATCGGTAAATAATATAGGATTTTAACTATCAAAAACAAATTAAATATAAATAATAGTGTTAGCAAAAAGTACAGATACAGTATATAAATTACATGACAATGAGTGCGTGCTATTTTGTATGTATATTAATTTGTGCTATTTTGTATTTTATTAATACATGATTTTATTAAAATTAAAAGAAATTATCATGTCGTAAAAACAATAGTACATAGTTAATATGTATATCTGTTTTATAACAAAATATTTAATTAAATAGTAAATAATAAAAATTGTTGGACTATATTAATGTTGAAGTTTCTAGAAATTGTATTTAATTGATCTTTTAATAATATAAATTTATTTATTTATTTAATTCGTACTTTTGTCTACAAAATACGTTTCTGTAGTAGAAAGGTTTACATACTTTCATAGTAAAAAGAGTGAAAATATTAAAACTTAATTAATAATTAACAAATTACATTACTGAAATTATTAAAAACTAAATAATATTTTAATCAAAATCTTAGCGCAATTATATTCAATGTACCGCTTTTATTAAGCATTGTACTATTTCATATATTTAGTTAGAAGCTCATTTTGACCATATGTATATAGTCTGTTTCATCATTAATCAATTTCAGTAATTGTGAATAAATCCTCCAATCAAGGTAACATTCCAAATTCAGTTAAAGGCTAAAAAATAATCCTTATTTAATTATAAAGGTGGTGATTTTTTATAAACCAGATTACAATAATTACAGAACAATATGTTTTTAGGCCAAAATTATTGAAAAATTTATTCATCAACATCAAATCAAGTAAATACCTTTCTGATAAATGAATTAAGTGATTTGACAATATAGGCTCAGAACAAAATCCAATACTGAAAATGCAATTATCGACATGGTCACAAATGAACAAAAACTTAAAAGAGAACAAAAGAATGGTATTTCTATTTCTTTTTGACTTGTCAAAAGAATTTGAAACTGCGGACCATGATATAATTATTTAAAAAATTATACAATTTTGGAATCATTCTTGGATTAACGCTTATTAACGCTATATATGGAAAATCTTCAAGAAATTAATTTAGATAGTGAAATATTTTTATTTATTTATTTATTTTTATTTATTTATTTATCTACTGGGAAATTAACCCTTACAGATATTACTTAGAAATTATAATTCATTACAAATACATACTTAATATAAAAAGAAACATTTCATAATGATTAAAAATAATTAGTAAAGCAAAAATGAAAATAAAAATATTTTTTAATATTAAAAATAACTAATACCTATAATGAATATCGGTAAACGAAATAATAAGTTACAAGTTATTTAAAAATATAGTGAATTTTCTTCTAACAATTTCTCTTACATCATTAAAATTGATAACAGAGAAACAAGAATTAAATAATTTTTGAGATTTGACTATCGATTCTGAAAAACCATAGTTTGTTCTGTGTGTATCTTAGGTACAGAAATCTTCGATAACGGATCTCTCGTGCTGGTGCATATATGTTAAAATGATTTGGAATTTGAGGGCAATTAATTTTACCTGATAAGGTATCATAGTAAAACATTACTGCCGCTACATTTCTGCTTACTTCCAATGTAAAAATATCAGTTAGTTGACATTTGGATTTGTAACTTGTAGCATTTTGTTGCCAATTATAATTACGAAGGCAGAATTTTATCATATTCTTTTGAATAGACTCAATTCTTTTAAAGTGCTTGTCATAAGATGGCATCCAAATGGGAGAAGCATATTCGATATGTGGTCGAACCAGAGATATGTACAAAGATTTAAAAGTGTTTGGATCAGAAAATGTTTGAGAATTACGTTTTATGAAGCCAAGAATGGAGAAAGCTTTAGATACTATATAATCTATATGTGGAGTAAAAGTTAAATTGTTATCTAGAATAATTCCTAAATCTTTGACTACGTTAACCCGACTTATAACGGAGTGGTTAATTTTATAGTTAAATTAAATTATATTAGAAGATTTGTGAAAAGTCATAAGTTTACATTTTTAAATATTTAATTGAAATTCATTTAACTCCCACCAGGAATAGATATTTTCGATATCCTCCTGTAATCAGAGGCAATCTTCATAACTTTGAATAGTTGAATATAATTTAGAGTCATCAACAAATAATAAAATTGAATCTTTTAATCCGATATTGACATCATTCATGTAAAATAAAAATAATAATTTTCCCATGTGAGTACCTTGGGGAAAGATAATGAAATAATAATAGTTCCATGTGAGTACCATGTGAGCGCCTTGGTTCCTTTGGGAATCTGATGGCGTTGAAAATATATAAAAATTTTAACCGAAAGTGTCCGACCAGTGAGATATGACTGAATTCATTTATGGAGCGTACCATATATTCCTAAAGCTTCAATTTTTTGCAGCAGTTTAAAATATCAAAAGGTTTAGATATGTCAGTAAAAATTGTATCTACTTGATAATCTTGCTCTACAGAATTTATGACTTTATTAAGAAAAATTGACACGTTTGTTGTTATGGATTTCCCTGATAAAAAACCATTCAGATCCCAGCTAACAATAAATAAGACTAATTGGTTTTTAAATCACTTAAAGCCTTATAAAGCTCTTATACAAGCTGTATTAGCTAAATTTTAATCTTAAAACTAACAAGTATTAAGAGCTATTTTTAAAAGAGCAAAGATCTTTTTATTCACTTTTCGGTAAAGTCCTATAAGTTAAATCGAGTAAGCGCTTAAGATACCATATTAATAAGACTTGTAGGCCTATAAAGCTATAAGACTGTAACTGTCTGTAACTTGTCTTGTAATTATAGTCTTATAAGACTTTTATAAGATACGTTATCGGATGTTATTGTCATTGTGGTGATGATATTTGTAAAATAAAGAAGCCCAACTTTTATTTTGAAATTTAAATATTAAAAAATCTAACTTAAAATGGATATTTCTTTATGGCGAAAATTTAAACGGAGTGGTAAAATGTTTTGGTACCAGGGACTAAAATTTGTATCCAACATTTTTTCACAATATAAGCAAGTCAATACATATCTTAATCAATATTAATATTGATGGTTTGCATCTATTTCGAAGCTCAAAACAAGAGTTTTGGCCTATGTTGGCGAATATACATGAATATCCTGATTGTAAGGTTATGGTAATTGGCATTTATAGTGGTGCTGGTAAACCAACTAATGTATAAGAATACTTAAAGCCTTTTGTCGATAAAATGAAAGATTTTATGACAAACGGTATTTTAATAAATGGACATAAGATTCACGTTTGTATTCGATGTTTTATTTGGGATTCACCTGTCAGATCTTTTATATAAGGTAAGACTTACAAATTTTTAACATTACATCCAATTCACATTTCGAACTTTTATTTAATATTAGGACTTGTGTATTTTATAGTCTTATCTATTTAATAGTCAATCTGGATGTCAAAAATGCACCACTAACGGAGAATATCATTATACGACAGTCGATGTACTATATTTCCAAGATGTACTATAACTGAAGAACGGATCTCGTTTGAGAAAATATGCTTCACATCATAAATGTTATTCACCTTTGGAAGAATTACCTATTGATTTGATAGAGCAATTTCTAGTAGCAGATTCACTGCATTTGATTGACCTAGGTGTAATGAACAGATTACTACATGGATGGACTGGCGGCATAGCGCGACTTGCAGTTAGATGGCAATATAAACATATTCAGAAAATTACAGAATCTTTAACATCGTATAAATTACCAAGAGAAATACATCGAGCAGTGTGTGGTCTGAATGAACTGGCCAACTGAAAAGGTTTAGAATATCGTACTTTCATTTCTAAATATTTATTCGTCAAATTGTGAAGAAAATGCACCTGATTTGTATGAACTCAATGTTATTAAGAGCAAAATGGTAGCTATTAAATATAAAAATGGAGAAGTCGTTTTTGTACCTTTGCTGCATAAATATAAAAATGAATAAAAAAAAATATCATTTATTTATAACAAAATGTATTCTTATTCGTTACAAAAATTCTATTTACACTTTTGATTATTATGGGACTTTATGTATTAAATTAATGCTTAAAAAAATAAAATAAATATGGTTGTTTGAAATTAAATTAAAGTTTTAGCTTTATTTGACTGAGCAAAAAAAAATATGTTTATTACATTAAGTAGTATTTTCCTGGACAATATTATTTTATTAGGCTACGATCGTTACACTTATTTCTGTTTGATAAGGGGATTATATTTTAAAATTTTACCCTTTTTTTAGATCGTAACAGCCGGCAATTATTTCTTTTATTTCGGCTCTGCGTTTACTGTTTCGTAATTGCATTTTTATGAACTGCACTAAAATTTCATAACTAAAATTATGATCATTACAATGCTATTATAATAACATTATAAGAGAATTATATTATAATGCTGTTATAAAAGCATTAAAAGAGACTTATAATAATGTTATAAGTACACGAAAAAAAAAGTATTTATTAAAAAAAAATTGATGAAATTTAAGAGACGTTCAGGTAAGTTAATTTCAAATCATGTTAATACATTACTATATAACAAAAAAAAAATCTAATGATAAAAAATTTAATTGGTAAAGTAAAAAAAATAATAAAATAAGCTCTATTATGTACTTATAAAAGCACTATATAAGTCTTATTGATATTCTTATAAGATTCTTATAATTGCTTTATAAACATTTTGTACTAGGCTTATTACAGCTGCATAATGCACTTATAAAATACTTAAAAAAGCATTAAAAGTGTTTATAAAACCTTTATACAACATGTAAATGCTCTATAATTTTCTCCAAAATAAGCTTGTAACACACTTAAAGCGGTTCTGTAGAAGAGCAAAATATAAGAGCAAAATTATAAGCCTTGAGGACTTATAAGAAGTTTTTTAAGCGCTTATTAGATCTTTATTAGATCTAAATTGCTGGCTGGGATGACATATAATATGCATTGTATTTGAAGATATATAAACTATGATTTATTACAAAGTTTTGCAATATGAAGATTATAAAGATACAAAAATAGATGCAAACCCATAACCTAAAAATTAATACAATGAAATATAATTGATAATAATAGATACTAATTCAACATTCGTATTTCTAATGAAACGTTAGGAAAGATAGGAAAATACAAGTAAGTACGTTGGTATATGAATTGATGAAATCTTAAAATGAATACGCACATTTTCATAACAGTAGAAAATTATTACAAACTACAGAAATATTTTACAAAATTTCTAAACTGTTATACCTATACACAATACTCTTAAAAAGTCAGTTTGTTATGCTTTATTTCTTAATACTAGTAATCTTACAGTGTGAAATTGTGGGATACCAAATACTAATAGAAAAAATTATAGAGAACATAGCTATTTACAAATAATACAAAATAAAAAGATAAAAATTTATATAAGTATTAGATAGCGACTAATAATTAAGGACTGTTAAGGATTAATAATTATTGATATGAAACTAATTATGTATATACATGATATTGCTAATAATAGTATTCATACAATGTCTACCCTGAAGCAGAGAAAGGACATACATAGTGGCAACACAAGAAGTAGTAATAATTTCCACTTAAATTAAATAAGAACATTATAATTTGGATCTTACACAACCGTATTAATTGGTATTAAGTTCTGCAATAAACATGGATATATCATTAAAGCTTCCATGTACCAAGAAACTTCAGCTAAGTTAAGAAAAATTAATAGAATAATTTATAAATAGCTATAGTAATCATCAAAATATAATTTCTTAATAAAAACAAAATGTTACAATTTTGCTTTTTCACTTTTAGTTTTTTTTTTCCAATTTTTACATTTTTTATTTTTTACTGTACAAATGAAATTTCGTAAATGTTGTACAACTTTTTTATTATGTCTTTTATAATAATTTTTAGATTTTTTTGTTTTTATTTTTATTATATTATGTTGATAGTTTGAGTTTTAAACACCATAGAAAATCCTTTTTAATTTGCTGACAGACATAGTTTATATCACTCGATAACTAATCAAAAAAGTACTGGGGTCAAATCCTGCCCTGGACATGTCTATTTAATTGAAGTTTTCATTTAACAAATACCTTTTTACGTAGATAATGTGACCTATTCAGCTTCATTTTCTTTATATACTGATTTATTTGTTTAATGCCAGTTATGAATGATTAAGAATTATGATTTATGAATTGATTTGATAGTTCCTCAATTGATATAGCAACCAAAATATATTTTATATTTATTTACAATTACTCGTATACAATTTATTATATTTATGCTTCCTTTTCATCTTTTCACAATGCTACTGATTATTGAATTTGAATATTCTTAGGACATTAACATTATACTATTCCCAAATTGTTTTCTTTTTAAGATTTCACATTTCACAATTTGAAACCATTACAATACAAATACAAAGTTTTTTTTTATATTTTTTGGCAAAGTGAAGTGAAATATTATTTTGAAGGCACATGTTTTTTACATAAAATAAATAAGTATAGAGATTTAACAAAATTTTCTTAAATATTTACGTGTTTTCGAATATATGTATGTAATTTTAGACAATTTATTCAACACGTTTTGTAAATCAAAAAATAGATTAAATTGTGTAAAATTAATAAAATAAAATTAAAATTGGGGAAAAAATAACTCCTTGCTGGTAAAGCAACCAAATTTTTACAACAAAAAAGGAAATTCTAAAAATTTTGACTATACGATTTATTTTTTCCTGTGTACCAATTTTATATTATGCAGATTTGTGACATTGTAAAATGCTTTTAACATACAATATGGAGTGTAAAACGAAATATTATCTACAGATTTATACATTATCTTAGGTGAAGGTAAAGATAAAACAACGTTTTTGGTTATTTTACAATACGGAACTCAGGATGTATTGAATAGAGCAAAAATAGTTTTTGTAAGTTTTGCAGTTAAATAAATTTTGTGAAACCTTTTTTTTTATTAATTTTAACTGTACCAAATTTCATTTTTAGAGATACATACCTAGAGAGATACATACATACATTTAGATTTATGGACATATTATTGTGTTAAAAGATTTATCAATTTTACATTTTATTATATAAATATTATATGTATAAATATATATATATATATATATATATATATATATATATATCTATATCTATATATACCTATTTTTATAATTTAATAATAATGTTATATTTGTTAGAAGAAGAAGGAAAATGAAATTAAATAGACAAGTAAAAAGGTATGAAATTCCCATTTGTGTTGAGTAGAATCTGTCAAATTGAATAAAATCATAATAGAACATTTTTTTTTATCATAAAACATGATTTTTATTTATTTATATTATGTTTCTTTTTATCTTGTTTAATATTCGAATAAAAATCATTTGAGGTTAACATTTTACACATTATTATAGTAAATACAGTCGATTAAAAAATTATTTGCACATAGAAAATTATTGGTTCCTTGTAAGAATTAAATGTAAATATTTTTGACAAAATATTATGAAATCGAATTAAAATTTTTACAATTATTTATTTGTTGTTTCCCATAATATGATTTGTAAATATTTTTTTTTTGTAAGTTTTCAGAAATTTAAATTAATATGAAATCTCATCTGGGCATGACAAAATTCTGAAAGTTAAAAAAAAGCTGTTCTATATTTCTATACGAATTTGTTTATAACAACTGAGAAATAGATCCTCACAGAATAAAAGCCTTTTTTTTTTGCTTTCTCTTCCTGCCTTATTTCGTACATGTACAGAACACTAAAAAAGTATATACTTCTGAAAGTTGACCACAGTAAAATGTTCCAATAATGTGCCTCTGTATACATTGGTATTTACAATTTCGTTTGTTTCACTGCCATTCGGGTGTACATTAGTATTTTTAATAACAGTCAAAGCTTGAATGTGTGGGTAAGAATTTGATCTTAAATTTATTTATTTATTTTTTTTTTTTGTAAATTGGGGAGTTCTATATAACCGGGACCTCTTAGGATCTATTGTACTTCCCCGTTTATCTCAGAATTACAGTTATATGTCCATGATAAACGCTATTCTTGTTTTGATATCAATTTCAGAATCAGGGGATTTGTATCCCTGGAAGTATTTGTATATTTTGCTAGTTATAGCGTCGCAATCAAATAGAATATGGCAGGAGGATTCCTTCTGTTCTAAGAAAAATCTGTATCTGTCTGTGCTCGATCTACCAATGTTAAACAGATTCTTGTTGAATGGGCCATACCTGGCACATACCATAAATAAGCATAATACATGATAAACAATATGTCAATGTTCTGACATTGGATCTAGTCTCCCTGACTATCTGATTCAATCTGTGAATACTTAGTTTGAAAAAGAATTTAGACTGCGTAAGTTTTTGGCGACTATCCCATATGTATTGGGTTTCAGTGGTTTCCCCTTTGGAAACAATTCTTTGTAGGTAGGCGTTTGGACGAGCAATACGGAGCTCTGGACCTAAGAATTGACTCTTCGCATCTGTTTTTTCAAGGACATATACCTCTTATTAAATTTGTTTGCAAGGGATAAATATCATAAACAATAATGGAAAATAAAAAGATTTGTATAACTCTTATGATGTAATATATACAGTTGTAGAATTAAACCAAATACCAAATATTTTGTTATTTTTCTAAAGTAACACGTAAAGCTCTTATTTGAAAAAAAGCTTTAATGTTAGCAAATCGAAGGGTGTATGAGGGAAAGAGTACTAAAAGGTAGCAGACAATGTCTTATGTACACTTGTTGTTTCACTGCGTGTTGCTCTAATGTCGCTCGAATGTACATTGTGTTATTTTTATGACAGCGAAAGCTTGGAAGTTTGCATGTGTGCGTAAGAGGTTAATTTTCAAATTTATTTTCAAGAGTTTATAGTGTTAAAAAAAATTTTTTTTTTTATTTTTCTATGCTTTGCTCAACAAATCAATTTGTGTTCTGCAAATCAGAATCATTTTGTGTTTTGAATAAAAATTTTGTACACTTATCAAAATTTTTTATTGCTCCTTTGCATGTATTAGTAAAAAACAACGGAGATGGAAAATGGAAAACCACTAAAGCTCATATTTAAAAAAAACAATGTTTGTTGATGGAAGGGTGTTGATGATCAATGTTTGTTGATGGAAATTCTTATGTTTGTTGATGGAAGGGTGTGTGAGGGAGATAATAAAACGCAGTGAAACAACAAGTGTATATAAGGCCAATGAAAATTACATAATAATGTTGTCAAAATTATTTACAGTTGAATCTCATAAAGAGTCAATTATTTTTGGTGTGCGAATAAATTAGTGATGGACTGTATTTTGTATATATATTTTTTATGCATTTATATATATAGCTACCTACTTTTTAAATATTTTTGTTATTTTTGTTGTTTGTATTTTATTAAAGACTAAAAAATTGATGTTTAATGATTAATGACTTATTTTGTCGCTTCCTTTTCTGAATGATTTGACATTTCTTCGCCATTTTTAAGCAATTTTGCAAAAATAAAGTTTATTTTAAAAATACCTTAACTTGTTTTCTAAAATTTGTGCAATTTTTATATTCGAATATAACACATATAGAATGTATTATATACTTATAGAAGGTAATATGTTTATATATATAGTTAAACCACAAAATAGTGAATAAATTAGGAAGAGTTCTCTTGATGACATTTTTCTTTTTATATGTGGCATTATTTACACATTTTATAACAGTATAACTGTCTACAATGTGTTTATAAATCATTAATTTAAGTATATTAAATTTAAAAAAAATTTCCAATATTTGAGAAATTTAAGTGAATGATTTTGAATATAATTATATAATTACTTATGTTCGATTGATTATATAAAATGTCATATAAATTATTATTGCTTAATAATACAATTTAATTTAAAGATTGATTATCATTATCCTCCTCATCGTTTTATATCTGTGAAGCTCCCAGTGAGCTTTGGTCTTCCTCCTGATACTTTTTCAAAACGGTCGATCTTCAATAAATAAATTTAAACATAAAAAATACAAATCATTTATATTTATTTAGCAAAATAAATATAAATGATTAGTGAAAGGAAACTAGGCTTTTATCCTATAATTTAAATATAACATTAAAAATAAATCTGATTATCAAAAACAATAAAGAAAATGTGTAAAATACTCATAAAAATTTGCCTTTAATTTAAGCGTAATAAAACTATAAAAATAGACTTTAGAATCGTAGTTTTATAAGAATTTTTTAAAGAAACTGACCTTATTCAACTGACACAAATCAGTCAGAGACATAAGCCAGGCATTCGACAAAGTCTGGCACAAAGGAATTCTCTACAAATTAAAACAAAATTTACCATATCACTACTATGAATTGTTAAAAACCTATCTAGAAAATCGCCATTATTTTGTCAAACAAAATGAAAATTTTACCAGTCTCAAAGAAATTCATTCTGGAGTTCAACAATGTACCGTTCTAGGTCCAGTACTCCTTTACTTGCTATATACTGCCGATTTACCGCAAACATCAAACGTAATGATAACAATATTTGCCGATGATACAGCCATACTTGCATCTCACAAGGATAAGCGAATTATGGTTGAACAAATGGAAGAGTAAAGCCAATGAAGCTAAGTTTAATCACGTTACGTTCACATTAAGGAGGGATACATGTCCATACACATTTTTTCGTCTGAATTGGAAAAAGCGCATCTACACAAAAAGAATCCAACTAAGCATAAATTTCAGAAAATTGTATTGGCTCGTCGGTAGAAGGTCTCAAATGACACTGGAAAACAAATTGCTGATATATAGGGTGATACTCCAATCAATATGGACTTACGGTATACAATTATGGCGAAATAAAGTACTGCAAGCTTTAGTTGAAGCACCTTGGTTTGGGCCAAATTACATAATACACAATGGTTTGCAGGCCCAGATGATCCAAGACGAAATTCAACAACACAGCCAGATATATCGTGATAGATTAAATAGTCATCCCAATGTAATAGCAAGTACACTTATGAATACTACACGACATACAAGATTACAACGAAATACACCAAGAGATCTGTAGAAATTTCTTCACATTTTTATTAATATATTAATAATTTTTATTATAAATTAGGAAATTACTTTTATAGGATTGTAATTTCACATGTATATTATTGATTAAGTCAGTCAAAAACATATTCACTTATGCTAAAGGCAGATTACAAATATAAATGATCATTTAAAAGAAATTAATGATCATTGTGTTTTGACCTGACACACTACATTTTTTAATTATAATTGATTGTTCTAATTGTTTTTGTTGTTTTCAAACAATTTTACGATATTATCAATTTTTTTCAAATATTTTTTCTATTTAAATTTGTTATTTTGAGTTATCAATAGAAAACCGGAAGAATTTATAAAACAGTGTTATTATTGTTAAAAGTTTAAGAAAAAAAGAAAAACTTTATTCAAAGTGAATTTGAAAAGAAACAATATACTCAAAAATCTCCATAAAATACTCAGTTTGCATATAAACAGAATTAATGCGCTTACATTATTAATAATAGCTCAAATAGTAGAAATAGAAATACATATATGAAGCATAATAATTAAATAATACACATATACATAAAATATATAAATATCTGCAGTTCCATGTTTTTTCATTTCTTCTGAAATTTTAGAATATAATATAATAGGCCAATTTCGTTTATTACCACATAAATCTCCAATAAATTCCTTCCACAAACTGATTACAGTACCGATAGTCCACCTTTTTCTTCTGATTTGATTATTATTATAATTATTAATATTATTATTATTATTATTATTATTGTTATTGTTATTATTATTATTATTATTATTATTATTATTATTATTATTATTATTATTATTATTATTATTATTATTATTATTATTATTATTAATACCCTACTTACAACGACAAAAAATTCAAGGAGCAATTTCGACTAAACCGAGCTTCCTTTGATAGTCTCGTTTTGAAATTAAAATACTTAGAAAGAAACAAAACACATTTGAGGTTAGCAATAGCATTCGCTTTAGCGTTGTATGCATCTTCTGAATATCTACCGTACGAGAACTTGTATTAAAGTTCTACAAGAAAATTTTTTTCTCTGTGAAAAGAATTTTTAAAAATATATTCTCCTACGGATGAAAAAATCAGGCAGATTGTTGATGGATTTGATAAAATTGGATTTGCCTGATGTTTTGAAGCCATTGATAAAGTTGTCTTACCGTTGTCTATATATTTAGATTTATCATAAATTTCTCACATAACGTATAGATGGATGTCACATAGAAATAAAAACCTACGATAAAAAATGAAGTAGATTACTATAACTTCAAGAGTTTGCATTCAGTTGTTCTTCTAGCTGTTGCAGATTACAGATAAATTGAAAATGAAAACTACACATCTTTAGATAATAAATTCTTTTATTTAAGATGTTGTTTCACGTACATATTGGTTCCCAAGGTCGTAATAACGATTCGTTTTATTTATGAAAATTTGTTATTAAAGAGAATGCGTACAAATTCGATATTTAATAGAAATGCTAGAGCTATAGAAGGTGTATAAAATATGAGCACATTATTTAACCATATATTTTTATATTAAGAATTAAATACATCACATAAATTAAGAATTATTAAAACAATTAAAAATCAAAAAAATATTTCATATTACTTTTTCAGTCTCATAATAGTAAAAATACAATACAGTTTTGAAATTAAATATTCAGTTAATTTTTGCTATAAACTTTTTATTTTCTAGTTCTATTATGGCTTTAAGTAACTCATGGCCTTTTTTGCGAACACAAAACTCTGCTTAATAATTTCATTGAAGTTTTTATTTTTTCTAGTTTGTACTAATATTAATTTAATTTAGTATTATTTTTTTTGTTAGATCGAAGTTTTTATTATTGAAGTTGATGGTGCAGTTAAGGAGGTAATTCGTTCTGGCGCACTTGCAGTAGTTGATTTCTAAAAAAAATATTTCACTCAAATTACAATTAAATTTTTGGTCTTGTCTTGTATTATAATATTATATTCTTTTTATATCAATTAACTTACAATAATTATAAGTTCTCTTTCACCATCATTTATAATATTTCCAATCTCAAATGATTCTACAATGATATCAAAATATTTATTACCAAAACTTAAAATAATCGTATGTTTACAATTTAACAACAAAATTTTTTAAAACCGAAAATATTGCTGATGTGAAAACGTCAAATTATGATTTTTTTTTTAGAATTACGATATTTCGAACTTTTTTTTTCTAGTAGATGTCTCTTTTCATAAGTTAATGATCATTCATGAGTTAACTACGATATAATTCAAAATTTATCTTAGTGATAAAATTTATCTTAGGATTAAACGGGGTAATTTAGGTAAAATTTTTACGATCTGAGGTCTTATTGATGATCATTAACATTCGTAGTCTGTCTACCACATTATTGTATTATTTTTAATTAACATACAGATTGTGAATAAAAAAGAAACAAAGAAAAAAACAAAAAAAGAAACTGATGAATATATGAATTAATTACCGAAATTGGCCGAAATTGTACGAAGTCTTGACATGGCTTCATTAGGAGATTTGGTAAAAATTTCGGTTAATTTATTTTTTCAATAATTACATTCATGATTTTCTTACAAACTTTTATATCTCACTACGATTCTAAGTTCATTTTTGTAATTTTTGTACGCTTAAATTAAAAATAAATTGTATTTCTAAATAAAAAATATTTGTTTCTTTATTTTATTTTATCTATGGCTAATTTAAACTATAGCACATTTCGTTGTTATTGTGTATAAAATATTTAATTTTCCTTTCAAATCAACTTAATTTTTTTATTCTTAAAGGTGAAACAAAATATACAAAAGTAGATTGATAATAACTTCTGAAATGAAAGATAAATAGTCAACCGATTCATGTAATATAATATTTTTTTATTTTCTCTTTTCCAATATAAGTGGTACTTATTCAAAAAACAAGAAATTATATACAATAATATATAGTTATACTTTGATATTTTCTCCATTTCCATTTTAAATATGAATAATGCGAAAATAAGTTTTTTTTTAGAAATATTCACAACAATTGAATGATTTTCACATCACAATATTACAAAGAATGTGAATATAATTTAAAAATATACAAAAATATATATATATAAAAAACAAAGCAAGAGATAGAAAATGCATTCAACACTTTCACGTTTTTCATTTATTTTATTTATTTATATTAAAATAAATACAAAACATATTAAAAAAAATGTGGAAATCTGAACAAAAGAATTGTACAAAAAGAATTTTTATTTTCTCAAGTTCATATGAACAATAATAAATGCTAAATTTTCTCAGTTTCTTTCAATTTTCTATTTGTATATCCTTTTTTTTTAACAAAATGTTCAGTGTGCACATTAATATAAGACTTTAGCAAAATAAATCCTTCACTAGATAAAAATCTTTAGAATAAATTTTAAACCTTGAAATTCGATAGCCATGCTCAAATTTTCGATAATGATCAAATTTGATAAAAAGTAAAAAGCTTAAAATAAAATAATATTGTTATTGTAGAATTTAGATTAGAGTAATAAAAATGTATATATAATATATATATATATATATATATATATATATATATATATATTATATATAATAACAAATGGAAAATAATACAAATGACAGAACAAGAAAATGCTGAATATATGTGAAATATTGCCATATAGCTAATTTGGCTCATACTTTTTTAGGAAACCTGTTAAAAAAATTCAATATCGTTATTTTCATAAATTCAAATCCCGCTTAGAATAATATACGTGTTTTGTTAATATACATTAGACTTCATAGGCCAATTTTCTACCGACATTAGGTATATTAAAGGATCTGATGGAATAGTGCCAGACTTATTATCCAGTATGCAAGAGACGTCATCCCAAATAATAGATTATGTTAGCAAATGATCAAAAACACGATGAAGACTTACAGATAATTTTAATTTTAAAAAACAAGGACACTTCATTAGATATTAAGCTGCTAAAATTGGGAAATTCTTCTAAAGAAATTTACTCTGACATTTCAATGAAAGCTATTAGACCATTCGTAATCAAAAAATTTCGCACAAGCTTGTTAGAGAAAATACACGGATTGAAGCATCCTGGAATCAGAGCAACATTAAAAATTATCCAAGAGAGATTTGTTTGGCCCAATATGAAGAAAGATTGTACAAAATTTGTGAACACTTGACACAACAAAACACCAATTCAGTCATATAGACCTTGACGTCGTAAATGTCTCAACACAAAGTTGAATACAACGTCCACATGGATCTCATCAATGATCTTAAAAGTATACAAAAGCTCACAAAAGCTTGAGACATTGTCTACATGATCACAATTGTTGTTGACGATGTCTCCGCAACCGGTTTGACAGGTATTTGGGTTTACAAAAATTTTTAAAACCCCAATGTTGTACAGTGTTAATAAAAACTGTATGTTCATTTTAATTGATCACTAATGAATTAAAACACAATGTCTCAGAAAGCTCTTATTACACAATGTTGCCAACAAATTTTTCGGATCAAATTGACAACTTAGTTTTTTTTATATTGTATCAGGTTGAAATTTTTTTTTAAGACATTTACGATGTCACCGAGAGTTACATCTAGGTCCGTTACCGCCGGCAAATGGTTTGCAATACATACTAACAGCTATAGATAGGTTTTCACGGTGGCCGGAAGCAATCCCGATTCCAGACATCACTGCCGAAATAATTGCCAAATATTTTATTCACGATTGGGTATCGAGATTCGGAGTGCCAATAAAAATAACAACCGATAGAAGTCGTCAGTTTGAGTCGCAGCTATTCTCAGAATTGAGAGTGAGATTCCCGAATCGTCTGGTATCCGCCATACTGAAGGGGAGTGATGTGGTGAATATAGAAATATTGTAAGTATGTATCACACGTCGATACATATATAGATCGAGAGCGAGCAATGATTTTACATATACAAGTCCAATCAGTACTGTTAAATTGTATATAATATATAAATGTATCAAAATGCATTCTAATATTAGATTTAATTAGAAAGGATTATATTTAGTTTAAGTCAGTTTGTAAGTAGAGTTAATGGACTAAAGATATAAACAAGAATCAATTAGTCTTTAAAAAATCAAATAAGAACTCATGCTTAAAGTATTTGATATATTTCAGAATTTAAATATGTTAGAAATTTGTGTACTTTTAAAAAAATATATACTTTTAAAATTAGTTAAATTTTATGAATCTAAAAAATATTTAAAAGAAAAATAGTAAGCAACAAAAGGCTACTTGACAAACGGCTGAAAAATTGAAATCATGAAACAGAATGTGAATATAATTTGAGGAATTAAAGCTAAGGGTGGAGTGGACAGAAACAGAACGTATATGGAAACGGTTTACTATAGAATTGAATAGTCTGAGTCCATCTGAAAGGAATCGGTAAAAATGGTAGCGGGTATATTAATTGGGCAATCAATTTCTTTTGAAATTGTTTATCTTTCTTTATTTTTAGGTTTGCAGTGATTTGAAAGTAAAGATCAAGAAAAAAAAACAAAAAGAAAATAAGAATGAAATGAAAGGGACTGGTCCAAAAAGACAACACACCGTTTCAGGTAGAGAAAAAGAAGTAATCAGAGTACTGTAATAATAACAAAGTTGGGCAAATCCTTCTATGTGAAATTTTATAGTGTAAGAATGGGAAATAATCATAGAGAACAAATAAATATCCCAAAGATAACTGAAGTTAACAACACAATCATTTAATTTTGGCATACAATTCATATAATAGAAAATACTGAAGATTTAATTTAATTTTCCGAACAGCAATTCACTGAAACTGCTACAATATACAATACAAGAAACGAAAAAACGAAACGAAAAATACAAGAAACAAAAGAAGACGAACAAGTAGATCAAAAGCACAGAGCGGATGGGAAAAGTATTTAGCTCAATAAACTTCATCGCAAACAAATTTCTATGAAAAAATGTTGAAATTAATAAGCAAGGTAAAAACATCTTAAAACCGCATAGTCAATATTTCAGAGAGACGAAAATCGAAATTACAAAAAAAAACTACAATTAAAAAAATTAAATTGTAGTAAATAAGATAAGAAAACCAAATTAGATTTAGAGACCAAAATATTGAATTTGGAACGCGAAAGCCGATTAGAAATATAATTAATAGAATTATTAATTAAAGAATAACTAGTACGAGCCCGCTCCTCCAAAATCGTACTCAATATTTCGTTATGAATTATTTTCATCATTTCAATTTATCGTGGACCCTATCCATGTGTTTTTTACCGATTTATCTTAGACAACAACCTCATACGTAATAACTTGTAATAATATATTTAAAAAAATAAAAATTATAATTTAAATAGGGAATGTTGTTGAAGCAATTTGATAAGTTAAAATTTTTGTGTGTTAAATACATTGGGTGAAATTTTTAATTGAAATTTCTAATTGAAAATTAAAAAAATTTAATTAAAAAATGTATGAATTTTCCACGTCTCCTTTTAATATATCTATAATTTAAAAAGGAATAATAATGAAAATCGGTTTTGAAATGGTTCAGATATTATCTTGTACAGTACTTTTGTTTTACTTTATGGATATAAGATAAGGATTTACTTTTTGTTTTTAATATAAATTTTGTACTTAATTTTCTATTTATTGAATTTGCTTAAACGCTTTCGTGTTATTGTATCTACTCGTTCTGTATTCTCAAATGAGTCTTCGACTGATTCTGAAGTGTAAAATAAATCAGATGATGTCATTTCTCTTCTTAATTTTATCAAAATATTTTAAAAACACAATTTAAAAACTCGAAACAAAAAATTTTATTCAAAAAAGTGCACTTCAAAAACTAAAAAACATTTTTAACATTACAGCAGTGCCAAACTATCAGAATTGAGAATAGCAAATTTTTGTCAGAAAATTTATCACGATTAAATTTCTGATAAATTTTTTTATCAGATTTCTGACTACTAACAACTCCGATAAACTTAAATATGTTTTTATGTAACTCTTTTTCAAATTTTAATTTTTGATAAGACGTTTATTAAGTCTAGAATGGAGTTTAATCAACACAAACTGCAAAAATTTTAGTCGTAATATCAAAAGGTATACCTACAATATAGTTATAATTGTATTTTCAGGAGGTTTTTCAAATAACCATCTTCACCCTAAATTTTAACATTTATTTAGTGTTTGTATATTTTATTCTTAGACTTTACAATTGGCTTAACTTAATGAATCTAGGCCATTTTCAAATTTCTAACTTTTTGAATTGAATATTTTAAGTACTTAAGTTAATGGATGGGCCTATAGCATAAATTATACCAGATTAGATTTATTTACGGTATCTGGAAAATATGTGGGAAAAATAATACAAACAAGAAATATATAAAAGAATTATTGAATTACGTATAAGTAATATATTAAAAATAAGCTAAAATTTAGAACATTAAAAAAAGGCTAGTATTTTCTTTTTTAAATATGCACCCCTAATTTTCATCCATTATTGATTTTTAAGTTAAACAGAACAATGTATGTATTGTATATCAGTAATAATCATTCATATTTATTGAAATTCATTTGAGGACTTGTCACTATTTGTTTATGTAACTTTAATTTTAATTTTTTTAAAATTTGATTTATTTTGTACGTTAATTTTGTTGATTAAATTTATATAAAAAAATCTAAATCACTCTGTATATTGTAAAAAATTACAATAATATGTAGTTAGCTTTGCTAAAGAACTCTCTGAATAAATAATGGATTTATAGCTCAGACATAAAAGTATTCATATAAAAAAAAAATAAAAAACACAAAAACAAAGAAAACAAAAAAATAATAAAGAAAACATCCACTTTAATATTATTTCCTTACCCTTGTATTCTTGAAAGGTTCTATGCTTACTTTTAATACAGCATCACTTATATCCTGAATTTATAATCCTTTTTGTTTTATTTTTATTTTGCAACAGGATATAAAACAAAGAGTATTTCGAAACGTGCACAACGAAATGGAATTATTTTATACCATTTTTATTTTTTTCTTTCATTTTATTCGAAAAGGATTGAGTTAAGTTGCAATCTGAATTTTAAAAATGGTCAAAAACAAAACAAAAAAACCAAAAACATAGTAAAATATACAAAATTTGTTGAGATTTTTATTCAAGAATTCATTAGATGTTCATTTCTTTCTGCACTCAGTTTCAAACAAATTAAATAAAGTTTTGTAAAGGTACCTTAAGAAAAAGCCATGACAGTACCAAATTAAAAACAAAAAAAAAATAATAATACAAACAAGAGAAAAAAAATAACTTGTTAATTGATGACCTCTGTCTGATGTAAAAATTGTAGAACAAAAGATAAAGATGAAGTTTGGAAATTTTCTTTTAGTCAAATTGTCGGATGAGTCGATTTTGTTTCATATGCCAAATTTTGACGTTTCAATGAATTTTGTGAAAAAATTTAGGCTCTAAATTATATTCATTTGGAACTCTACTAAATACATCTGAATATAAAAGTAAAACAAAGAGTTTGTTCATGTACAAAAATATTAAGTTCAAAACAATAACACCCAGCCGCTCTGTAAAAATATTATAAAAGTATTAAACATTAAATATTACAGTTATTTTTGGAGATTTAACTTAACTGTCAATTGATAAAACTTTTAGAGATGCATTTACGTTTTAAAATGAAATGAGATGTATTTACGTCATTCGTAATTTAGTACTGATTTAAAATTTAAAAAATTAACAATAATTAATTAAATTAAAAAATTTGTGATTTAATTATAAAATATTGTTTTGGATTAATATTGAATTATGAATGGAGAATGATTCAAAATGGAGAATGAATTAAAAATAGAGAATAATTTATGATTTTGAAGCAGGATCTCGTCATAACCTAAGTAAAAAATATAATATTAATAGGTTAGTAATGTCAAGATTAATTAAAAATATAAAAAAACCATATATGTTTTAAAACATTTTAAAAAATCATTGTGTTAAAAAATTTCGGAAATCAACGACAGCACAATTAGTTATTTATGTCCAGCAAAAGAACGTTATATTTCCGAAAAAAACCGGAAAACTGAAAAACAGCTGAATTGGAAAATTTCGAAATCAAAAATTGTACTCTTTTCAAATGAATCTAAATTTAAGATGATATCAGGTGGTATAATATCGAAAGACGATCAAAAAAGTAAAGTTTAAACTCTAAATCATGCGTTTCCACAATAAAATTTGGTGAATGAAATATTATGGTCTGGGATTGTTTTGTTGAATTTGATATTGGACCAATTCAACAATAATGGGTCGTTTTGTGTATGTCGATATTTTAAATTGTAATTCTATTGTATTATTGAATTATTCTATTAAATAATCGATATTTGAACGTAATTCTCCTACTAGCTGACTCTATCTGATATAATGACTCTAAACATATAAGTTATGTGTTAAAAAATTTGTTTAAAAAAAATAAAATTAAGTTTTAGAGTAGTCTGCACAATATCCGGATCTAAATCTAATAAAAAGTTTATGGGAAATAGTAGATCATATAGCTTAAATCGAAGAGAGTGTTCAAATAAATTTATGTTATTTAACGAAGTAAAAGAGAAATGGCAAAACATACTACCAGCTGTCATTAACAATTTGATTGCTTCAATGCCGAAAAATAATGGCTGCCTAATCAAAAACAAGGTATACTGAACCACTCACGCAGTGTAGTACTCACATTTTCAAGGTTAAATCCATCATAGAGCGGTATTTTTAATATTTTTTAGTATTTATACAGAAAAGTGCTTTAGTTTTAAACTAAATATTTTTGTGCATGAAAATGATTTTATTTTCTTTTTATCTTTTATATTCTTTAAAAATTATTAAGAATTTTTTAAGTTCATTTTAAATTAATAATAAAAAAGTTAAATATAGTTTCTTACTATTTGAGCAATATTACACAGAAAATTTTAAAATTATATTTAATAATTGTTTTTGTTTTGAATAGGAGATTCTATAGTTTTGAGCGGTACTTTATTATACTTGTAATGCCATTTTTAACATAGTTTAATATTATTGTTGTTGTTTATAACATTTTTTTTTGTAGATGTAGGTACACTAAATTAGTTATCACGAGCCATGCTGATAAAAATAAAAGAATTAACCTTTTAAATATTCTAAAATTACTCTCTTATTAAAATAAAATGTAAATATCCGTACTTATAATTATGGTAGGTACGAAGAAAACAAGAAAAAAGTCGCGAACAACACTCCTATATTGTTGCTATTATACGATCTGTAGAATAGACACAATAGACTAATAACAATACTATTCTTAACAACTTTGGGAAAAATTATATGAAGTTGAAGTAAAATTTCAGATCAAAATGGATCTAAGCTGTAGTCAATAACATAAGACAATAATGGTAAATCACAGTCAATATTCGAGAAAACTAAACTCAGCTTCAAGTATCGCAATATATAAAGCCAAGAATTGCTCACTTTTGAATAAAAAACAAGTTAATAGATATTCTTCAATATTTAAATTTATAGAAAAGCGTAATGCAGTCAATAAAACCACCCCCATTTTGTAAGAATTAAAATATACTTTATTAAATTGACATGCGGTTTTCTTAATAATTAAGTTTTGTTTTACTCAAAACATAGTCAATAGCGCATAGACAAAATGCAAATCGTGATTGATAAAATCGTCAACTACATTTTAAAAATGAAATTTATTTTTGTTGTTTTTAAAAACATTTTAAAATTCTAGTGGAAGTAAAGTTTTTAATTTAATGAAAAAGACGTTTGACGTATAGCGTTAATAAATAAATAAATAAAAATTAAAAAAAAAAAAAATTACCCTTTTTCAAATTAAATTTTTTGTAAGGAAATTATTAATATAACTTTAATACTGACAAGAACTGAATAAATGAACAAAATGTGATATTGTATAGTTTTTTTTTGTTCTATAAATTGAAATATTTTAGTAAAAAATAATATAAATTACCCAATTTGGTAAGTACCTACCACACTTCAAAAGAAAGTTGTTACAAAATTTATTTTAACTAGAATCTTTCGTAAGTTAAGTTAAGTAACAAAATTAAATAACATTTCAATAGTTTTTATGTACATATTATGATATAAATAGGGGTCTAATGGTGGTGATACGTTTTATGATCGTTGCATCCAACTTATTCACCTAACCTCTCCTACTTCCATCTTAACGTAGTAACCCCTGTTAACCCTAGAAATCCTTACGAACGATCGGTTTACAATCCCGGTATAGTAGGAAGGGTAGGGAACAGAAGAGAAAAGAAGCATGATTTAATGCAAAGGCGGAAGATCCATACCCGAAACTGAGCTACTTTTACATTTTGAATTGAAGGATTTTTTCCGTAACCATGTATGCAATATTAGTATACTGCATAGATATATTCTCTATAATTCCATTTAAGAATACTGAGAATTCATTCTCATTATTCTCATATACATAGATGTACTTCATTTTTTAATTTCTTATAACGAAGATATAAGATATTCTTATTTTTTTAAAAACAAAATAAAATTTTTATTAACAAACAAATAAAAATTTTAAATTAATTTCTAATTTCAACATATCTAACGTATTTGTTGTTATTTCATTTTCTAATTCCTATTTAAATTTGTTTTAATTTACTTAAATTTTTATTTCCTATTTTCCTATTTTAATTTGTTTTAATTTTTTGTAAAATATCTACAAACTATGCAAAATTCATATTAAATACAATGCAATAATATATGGTATACATACAATAGCCAACATACAATACAAATACAATACATCATTTTAATTATGTAGCTTCTTTTATCAAATATCCATTAATTGATATTCTTTACTTCTTTACTTTGATTCTCAAAATACTCTCCACCATTTGCGAATAACATACAAATATTCTCAACATCGCAACTTTATTTGCATTATTTGCAGCTAGCAATATTCTCAAGTACGGAATGTTGAGAGTGAGGTAAGATTCTTTTCAAACCCAAATAATTTTTGTAGTTGTAGTTGCGAAGTTGTAGTTTCTAGTATATTTTAAATGATAAACAAATGTATTCACGCAGTACTTTAGTATGCATATCCTCGTCGGATTGGCTTCAAAAGGCGTCTGTGCTAATAATGAGCAGCTCATAAGAAGATAAATCTGCCTGTATGCCTGTCATATCGCTCTTTATAATATTCCTTTTTTTTTTTTTAACTTAAAATACCTTAGGTTTGTATTTATCAAGGATTTAATATTAATTTTATGTAGCAACGCAGTTTATATATTTTATTTTAATATTATTTAAAAATCTGTATTACTAATTAATTAAAAATAATTCTTGTTTTGTCGCTAACATCATCAATCAAAATTTCAAAAATATTTAATGTTTTTTATTTTGCATTATTGCCTCATTTGCATAATTATCCCAAATATATGTATGTACATGATAACATAATATAAATAAATTGAATTCATTATGGAATTAAATATAATGTCATTGAAAAATGATAATATATACAATACAAGTATACATATAAATATTGTATACAATTATAAAATTTTGCAATATTTCAGTTAAAATATTCTATTTTTATTTAATCAATTCGAAAATCACATAAATCTCCATTTGACATAGTGATATTTTATAATATTATCAAATAATAATTTAAAGTGACCAGATTTTAGAGGTTTTATTAAAAAATTAAATTAAAAATTTAAAAAGTCCCATAGAATAAAATAGGTAAAACTCTTATATTTTTTATTATTATTAGAAAAAATATAACTTATTATTTATTGAACACAAATTTAAATAATGGTTAGTCTTAGTTTTTAGTTTTAATCGAATTGATAGAATTCTTAAGTGCATTGAAGTACAACGGTATTTAAAATGTTAAAGATGTTAAAGACCTTTACAATAATTTTTTTCTATTTAGAATCAAAAACCAAAATTATATTATTTCTTAGTTAATAACTGACTACCCATACTCTTATTCTAGAATATATTATCTTATATTACAATCACAACTAATCTTACCCAAATTTGTCTATTTCAATTTGTTTTCTTGATTTTATCTGTTTAAATAAATAATCGGACTGTAAATTTATGAAAAGTAAATTAGGAGATAAAGAGATAAGAAATAAAGATTAAATAAAGCGGCTTATGTAGGTCTGGTCTCTTTTAAATATAAAATCTATGTGCAAGTCAGTCAAAAATTATTATGGTGTGATGGTGGTATGATATTGTGCTCCTGTTATACATGTTCTGTCATACAGAGCTAATACCAAAAAAAAATATATATTTTTTTTAATTTGTATCCTAATTTTGATTCATTTAATTTTGGTTTTCATGCTTATTGTCATATAATATACATATATGCATATGCAAAATAAATTTGTTTTAGAATTTTACCACCATTTTAAATTATAAAATACGAGTACATCAAGAATATTAATAATCAATGATTATTATTGTAATTTATATTTAGAAATTGTCCAATATTGGATAATATTATAATGAAATAAATTGCATAATAAAAACCAAAACTATGTACATAATATACATTCAAATTATTTTATTTTAAAATTAAATTATCTCTTAAATTAAAACAAAAACAAAAAACATAAGTACATATAATAAATAAAGTACAAATTCTTGGAAAGATTATATAATAGGAATATATTACATATAAAAACAAATAATCAGAAAATCATGTCCAGAGTAACCAGAGATAGAATTTTCTAGCGATATGTTTTCTTTTTTTTATTCTGTTTGGACAAATATAATTTTATAAAATTTTATAATATTTAAGAAATTTTTATTTTTTGTTTTATTATTATTCAATGGTAATAAAATAGTGGTTTAAATCCTTGTACCATATTGTTTGGACTTTTATTAACTTTTTTATTTATTTATTATTAATTATTTTTCAACGAAAAAGTTCATTTTAAAATATTAGGATGATGTTTATTAAAATTTAACTATAATGTACCTATTAAACTATAGAAAATACGGGGTGATGTGATTTAATCTCAAAATCCTTTAAGAAGGGATTGTAGTTGTTTAGAAACAAAATTGTTCATATTCAAGAGTTCTATTTTTGATCTGGGATACTAGGGGTTAAATAAAATTGGATTGGAAATTAATATGTAACAGATATTTACTACAGTTTCAAAGGTATGTAAACTAGAATAATGCATTCTTACCGTTTTTGAGTAATAACTTTTAAATCTAATAGTAGTGTAAAAATCACTTTTCCTATTTTATATTGGATCGGTACGTAATCCTGTTTTTCAAAATCTTGTTTTTTTAATCTTGTTTTTTTAAAATATTGTTTTTAAAAATCTTATTTTTCAAAATCTTGTTTTTTAAAATCTTGCTTTTTTTAAAAAATCTTGTTTTTTTTAAAAATTCTTTTGCAAAAGATGATTTATGTTCCTTACTAAAATCTTTTCGCTAGCAATACCATCAATTTTTATATTATAAAGATTTTGGAATACCTTTATTTTTGCATATTCAGTGACGGTGTTTTATTGGCGCTGCAAAATAGCTTCGATATTAAAAACTTCGAGACAAAAAATCGCCAAAAAAGAATGTTTTTATCTTAATTATTTTTATGCGTACTTTTGGATGCAAAAAGGGGTATATATTTCATTTTCCAGAATATTTACCTTAATTTACTGTTGTTTACTTATATTTTAGTTTAATAAAAAAATTATTTTGATTTTTGTTTTGGTTAATATTTCTTGTTCATATATTTTCTTATTGTTTTTTACTATTTTAGTTTATACTGTTTTGTTATTCTAATTTTTCTTGATTTTGTTTTTGTAATAGTTTTTATATATATGTTTTCACTTTTACTATTTATAAACTAATTTTTTCGCTTTACATTTAATTGAACCCCAGCCCACAACTCTAATTAATTATTGATCTTTTTAAAACTACTAGAACTAATATACTATAGATATAATTACTTGGAGCTTAACACAATTCATTATATTTATATGATATTTCTTTAAATTTGTAATTTGAACTTATTATTAATGTTTTACCGTAAAAGACAAAACAAAAACGCTAAATTTGAAATAAATAAATAAAAATGCAATTTTGAGAAAATCTGTCAGGAATCCTAAAAATTATGTTATATTTTCAACTAATTGTTTTTTTTATTTCAGATTAAGTTCAGAGAACCAAAATACGTACTTAATGGTATTGGGACTTACAGCACAAGGTTCGATACATTTTTTGACGAGGATAGCGATCGAGTGTATTTTGGGACGATGAACAAGATAATAACTTCATTCCGGATGAAAGCTTGTTAAAAGTAAAAAAGACAATATTATATTATATGCTACCATTTTAAGAGTATACGGAAAAGAGCTACAAGATTATTCGGCGAATATGGAAAGCCAGTTTGTTAAGAGCACAGCTTTATTCAAACAAAATGTGAAAGCTGTTTTTGAATTATTTTAACATATAAAAAAAAAAAAAAAATTATTTTAAAATTTAAAAATGTATGAGGCGGTCTCAGCCAGAGAGAGGACCAAGCCAAGTGCCAATTTTTAAAAATGAGATATTGTTATTTTCTATTAGAAAATTGAAGTGGTTCAACTTTTTTCTATTGCAATTTTCGATCTAAAGTATTTTTTTTACATAGTCCATTCGGACCGCCTCATATATTTTGCAAAAAAAAAACATTCTTATAAACATTCAATTTTTAAATATATTTTATTAAAGTTTAATTAAGTATTTTTTTCTCCTCAACAATATTTTTCGCTCTTTTTCTAGGTTTTTGAATTTTTTTTAACAAATTTTTAACAAGATCAGGCAACCGTGAAGAGAAAAAACGGTTAATTCCTGTGAAACCGAGGATAAATCCCGTTTTGCAAATTTTCAGAAAGAAAATAAAAAAATGTAATCACTGACTCTGAATGGTATTGAGAAAAAAAATGACAAATATAAAGACTAGGAAACGGAATGTTATGTAAACTACAATATAATTATAATATTTCTAGTTAAAAATTTTACAATTTGCTTAATAAAAGAAGAGAACAAAAGATTTTTTTAATCTTTTCATGACTTTTCATAAACTTTAAAATAAAATTGTTTCGAAAAATGTTTCAATTATTTTTGTTTTATGGATTATTCTAAAAAAACTATTTCCATATAGTACGTGTATATACTTATCAAGTTATCATATATTTCAAACTATAACCCTATGATCTAATGTGGTTTGTTTACCATTCATTTTGAAAAAATTCTCAACATTTTTTTTACAAATTTTGATTGTTTTCGAAGGATATATGAAGGATATTTTCTATTCAAAGGATATTCATCAAAATATTGATATTTAAAAATTAAGGTTTTATTACTTTGCTGAAATTTGTGGTATTTACAATTTTTTAAAAAGCAGATAAAATGAAAATAAATTTCAACAATATTAATATTTTATTTTGTTGGTTTGAGTTAAAATGTTTTTAAATAGTTTAAGCGATGTTAAAGATTTTTTTTTCCAATTTCTTACTGACATTTGACCATGAAATTGATAAATACAGTATAGTTTTGTTTTATACTGTTAAAATTTTTAATTTTGTAATTGTAACTGTTATTTTTTGTTTTGGGAATTTTGAATTAACAATATAGTTTGATTGTTGAATTTATTATGTTCTTTTTTTTCTATGTTCTTGACTTAGGTGGAATCACTTTTTCGTGCTTGATTAAGTACGGTACCTACTGCAAGTATCTACAATATTTTTTAAAATTACTTGTTTTATCAACTCATCAAATGTACAAAACTACTGTTATTGTGAAGTACTAAGCCTTCTTCAATAGAATAGCTCCATTTTCTTTAAGTTGTGACCAGATTATACTCTCAATTAGTTCTTGTCAATTATCCGAATAACAAAGGGTTTTTTTTGCTTAATCGGGAATCGAATTTGGGACCTTTCGGTTGGCAGGCCAATCTACTGCACCCACCCAGCGTGCAAAAATCTAATTTTTTTTACATTGTATGATAACTTGTAAAAGAAAAAAATATTGCTAAGTTCTATAGAATTAACAATATTTATAACTGCAATTTCATCGGATTAATACAATGATGTTGTTCACGCTTATAATAGATGAAATCATTTAAGAAGCAGGCTCTGCTGGAAGAGGTGTAACGAAAGATCTTTCATTGAAGCTTGAGAACCTTGGCTATGTGGATGATATATGTCTGTTGTTGCATAAATTTTGCAACACCCAACACAAAGCAGATCTACTTCAAGTAGCATGTAAAGTCGGTCTAGGAATTGATACAGACAAAACTAAGGCCATGGATATGAATAAAACCAATAATATGAATAAAACCAATACAGATACCTAGGCAACATATTAACAACAAACGGAGGAACAGAAACAGATATCAACAACAGGCTATGTAAGGCCAAATATTTTCTTATATCATTATGGGTCGACATATGCTTTGACAATTACTTATTTCAGCTTCGTTAGGCAATATAAATAAAAAAAAATAATTTGTTGTTTTTGTACACCACATTTACTCTAAAAATTAAATTTAGTAAAGAACATTCCTCCAGAAATTGTATTTACAATATTCATATATGTTTCGAAATTATCCATATATTCAGAACATTTCCACAATATGTCATTGTAAAATTTAAAAATATGGATAAAAAAATTGTCAATATATGAACAAGAATATTGATGCATTGATGTGTAATATGCACCTAACAGCTGAATTACTCTGCTTTCGGTAATGCTGAATTGACGATCAATCAAATAACATTTGATGCGACCGATCAACTGCCAAATCAACAAATGCATACTTTTGACGTCGCGTTGCGCCTTTCATTATTACCGAACATCAATCTTTGATTTGTGAATTGTTATTTATTGGGTGTATTTTTGGTTTTTATTTATTTTTTTTTAAAATCCATTTTTTGTAAAGACATGTAATAAAAATTACAAACAATAGATTGAAGTTACATATTTTCATATTTAAAAACCTGTAGAACCATCAAAAAAAATTTTACTACACAATCAAAGAACAAAACAAATGACGATCAACAACTAATCATAAAATTTTTTGTGCTTTGTATGCTCAAATTTGACTGCCATTTTACATAATCGACAGCTGGACGATCGTCAATTGTCGTCAATTGCATTACCGAAAGCGTGATTACAGTTGATTTTTTTACAGTTGTATCGCAGACGACATTACCGAAAGCAGAGTTGGCTAGTTATGGAGGAAATTGGTTGGAAATCAAGAGGAGACAAATTGATACTCTATGCACCAACGAGTAATAACAGCAAAAAAAAAATGACTGAAATTTTAAATGTGTTATATATATTTTTATTAATTTAGTTTTAGTCAGCTATCAATTCAATAGACCATTATTCAAAATTTGGAAAATGTATAAAATATCAAATTATTACCCATTTTTTTGACAGAGTTTCCTGAAAATTTTTTAACCAGTCTTGTATGCCAATTGAAATTAACACTATGTATAAAGCAAATTCTATAAATAGATATTATGTAGGCTATAAAATTGAAATGAAAGTTGACATATTGTATATTTCGCGATGTGTTACTTTACGATTATATTAAAGTTGAATTTTCTTTCAGTAATTAATTAATTTTATTTTTCAAAAATCGATAGTTAAGAAGCAAATTGCTACTATAATTTGAATTAATTTATTAGTGAAAGGAAATCCACATTCGAATTTAATTGCTAAATTTAATAAATCACTAAAAATAAATCTGATTATCAAAAATAATTTTTAGTTTGGTTTTTATGCTGCCTAGTTATGGCAAATAACATGTTTTTCAACTAAATTATATTTTGCAAAGTTAAAATATTCTATTTTTATAAAAAAATTGTAAAATTTTCCATTGATAGAATTTAATTAATTTAATTAATTAAACAACTCCAAAATAACATTAATAAATTTCTAATATAGATTGATTGGATTTTTGAGATCTTGATAATAAATTTTTGTGTGTAAGTTGAAAAATTAAAAGACCTACATACATACATATGTATATCGCTTAATAAGTAAATACGAGAAAAAAAGAAGAAACAAATTTTTCATCTTAAAATTATATTAAAAAATCGCTCGCAAATAATATAATTTACAAATTTTGATAAAAGAACCCTAAAAAGTCATAATTTTAAGTGCTTTAGAATTCTTATAGTATGTATATATATATATAGAGATATATATATAATAAGTAATACAAAATAAAAAAGAATAAAACTAAAAAAAAGTTGAAAGTTCCTCATCATAAAATTTAAGAAAATTTCTTTAACTGAAAGCCTTAAAATCCTAAATTTGAAAAACCAAAAATAAAAAAAAATAAAAAAAAGAATGGAAACATTAAATTTATTACATTTTCCTTTTTCACCCTTCCCGTTTTTATTTCTTCTTATTCATTTTAACTTATAATTTACTTAAAATATTTCTTTAACATTCTTAAACAAAAAAAAAAAGAAAGTTTTACTCTTTAAAATTTAGTAGGTATGCTGTCTCTCTATTTCCCTTGTCAACCACCAAAGTTTTAATATTTTCTTTATATAAAAATATGTGAAAGATAATTTGTCTTTAAAATAAACTTTTATATGTTCAAAACATAACTTTAATGTGACATCAAAATCCGTTTGTTCAAAATTATAGCAAATAATTTTTTTAATGACATGCCTCCCAATCCCAAAAAAAAAACTTAATTTCTCCTCATTTTTAAAATCGAACTATACAAAATTCAAATCTTAGCCTTTAGCGTTTTTGTTAATTAAAACTACAAAAAATAACAAAAAAAAAAAAATTCAACAAATTTTAATTAAGATTTGTCATCTTCAGTTTTTCAGTTTTTTTGATACCTACTTCAGTAGAAGCACCTTTCTCTAATTTTGATTGAAATTTACATGAATCCGACATTATAATATGGAGTAGACGAGAGATATATAAAATTAATTGAAAAATTGTTGTAATCTGTTTATTATATGAATATTTTCAAATATTTTTCTGTATTCAAATTAATTTTTTCTTCCAACGAACGAAAATTCTTTCAAAAGTATAAAAAATTATAACAGTTTGCACATTTTTAAGACATCTGTTTCAAAAATTATATTAAATACAAAAAAAAATATGTATATAGTTTCATGAAAGAGTACAGAGGTAAATTAATGAGCATAGGTAAATTAATGTCAAAAGTAAGACTTAACATTGATAACGGTAATAAAGCCATTGAAAGAATGACGTAAAGTTTTTGTATTTTTTTCAAATCATCGGCATCAGTTTTTTTTTTGTTTTTGTTGTTTTGTATTATACGTCATTAAGTATATTTTGAATATAAATTCAAAAAGAATATTATTTTTTTGCTGGAATTAACCTTTCGATTTGATGAATATAATTTTTGAATTAAAATATTGAATGAATAACATAAATTAGACTTTATGTCAAATTGGTAAACATTTTATTAACGTTATTTTTAATTTTACAAATAAATTATACCATTAATTTAAATAATTATACAAACACTAGAATCGATAAAATTAATATGTATGTATGTAATATAAATATTTACAAAAAAGCTGGATGTAGGAATTACTTGCAATTTTAATTATTGCAGATAAAAAGATAAGTTTGTTGAATTTTTAATTATTATTTAATACAAATTACAAAAACATGATAAGTAGCCAAATTTTAATTATTATTACATGATAAGTAACCAACAATTTTTATACCAAATGAAATCGTCACTTCCACGCTTCCACCTAAAAATTAATAAATTTAAAAAATATAAAATTTAAATTGGCTAAATTGAATGATATTTCAAAATTAATTTTATTTCTTATACATATATTTATTTATTTTAACAGTGTCTCTGCAGATAAATCTGCAACTTATAGGTATTTTTCCCTTTCGAAATGTTGGCCTTTTTACATAGTTATTATTTGGTATATATTTTGTATATTGTATATTATATAACTTTTATTAGTTTTTAATGATTATATGTTTATTAATAATTATATTATATTAAAACTGAATGAAAATTGTTTCCATTAAAAATTATATCTTCAGTAATTTTCAGCATTTGAAAATTTTTTCGGTTTTCCCGGGGTTTGAACCCATTAATTGTGTATATATTTATTTATTTATTGACCAGTGGACTTGAAGATAAATCTGCAGGCCAACTTCTGTCCCCTTTCAGGATGTAGATATCGTTTATATCTTATAGTTTATAACGTTTTGAAATTTATACATACCGGGTGTTTCAGAGCATACGTATATCAGTCTTTAAGTGGAAAACGAACAGTTATTTTGAAATTTAAAAAAAAAAATTATCAACAAAATTGAAAGATGTTTTCAACTTCCGGAAAGAACCGGAAGTAGGTTTTTAAACCAGAAATTCACCGAAATCGAGATTTTCAAATGGAAGGAACTAGTTTTTTAAGCAAATTCGGATTTAGTTAATAAATTTGTTTTTAAATGTTAAAATAACGACTCTTTCACCTTTTAAAAAACTGATTCTTCGGAGATCCGGTATATTGGTGAATTCTCTATTATAAGTACTATTATTTTCTAAATCGTCAAAAACATGATCAAAATTAAAGCTTTATGGTGCATTACCCTTTGTCATTGGGATAAAATAAATGACAAAAAATAAATGAGAGTATAATATGGTGATAACTTAAATAAAATGGAAATACGCTATTTAAGAAGACTTAGGTCATTGTGTAGTTTTCTACATTTAATGAGTTTATAAGGCAGAAATTTGATAATTAAATTCTAGAAAAACATTGTAGTAAAATATGTAATAAAACCTTGCAGTATGACGGTACTTAATTAGTTAAGCACGAAAAGGTGGCACGAAATTCTACATACTGTCAAGAACATAAAAAAAAAAAATTGGTAAGTTCATTAACGCTAATTTTTTTTTTGGATTTTAGTACATATGGATTTTGGTTTTGAGAAGATTAAAGTCTTGGAGTATCGAACCATACCCTATGGAAATAGGTAGTTTAAAATAAACAATTTAATTTTTCTAAAAGCTGTTTCAGTATAAAATCCACCACTACCTAATTAGGTCTTCTTTTTAAATTAATTTTTAGCATTCATCTATTTAACATTTCAGTGAAGGAGGAATTGAGAAAACTGTTGAAATGATGAAATCCTAAAATAAATCTTAAACTTATTGTCTATTATATAAAAGTTATCATAAATCGTACAATATGATACTAGCAGTTATGTATTTATGTACGAGTATATAAATAAAATCTATTTACGAAATGTAAAAGAGATGAATTTATAAAATTTAAGTTATTTGTTAATAAAGTTTATACAACTATTCTGAGGATAACTTTCTCTTGAAATTTTTTTTTTAGAGAAGATTAAATTTTTTCATCAATTTAAATTCATAATTGATATCGCTGAAGATGAAAATTGCTTTTTGGGTTGGAATTGTTATAAGAAGTAATTTTGGCAACTCTCTAATTATTTATTTCTATGAAATGCAGTGTGAAACTTGTTTTAGGTATTAGTAATAAACATTTTTATTTTTATAACATTCAAATATTAAATTCTTTATTTTATATTAGTATAAAACAGATGTAAGTAGTAACATTTTAATTTTTGGTACTTTTAATTATTTAATTAATCAATTGCTATTCATACGTTTTTAATTGTTCAAAAAAGTGCATTACAAAAATTTATATATAAATTTATAGATAAGTTAACATTTTTGTTATTTTCTCATTTTTATTATTTTTGTTTATAATTTTGTATTTTTTTTTAATGTAGGCATATATAGGGATCGGTTAAACCATATTGATTGTTGTTCTTCTTTTTAATGTATGTTAAAAATATGTGTATTATATATTTTAACTTGCACAACGACAGTGAATTTTTTAAAATGAAATAAAATTTTTAATAAATATTTTTAATTTCTTTCTTAACTTATAACTTAATAGCAAAAGTCTTAAAATAATTGTTTTTTCGCATTAAGACTATACGCCGATCAATGGTTCAAAAGCGATAAACAGTTTTGTAAATACATTTCCTTTTTTTTTTGCAGTAACTTTTTTTATTTTTATTGTTTTTTCCAACACGATTCTTTATTTTATGCATCAAAAGAAATATTATGTGTATTGTTTTTTTATATTTACGATAATTATTGTTTTTTTTCAATTGCACGTGCAAAATCGAAACTTATTAAATTTATAAAATTATTTTCGTTTAAAGTTGGGTTATTGTCAGATATTATTTGTTCAATATTCTAGTTATGCGTATCAGCTAAGAACATATATATATTATTATATATATACTATATGTTTTTTTGCATTAGTTAATAAATATTCTAAGATTTCAAAATTTATATTTAAAAGAGCAAATATTTTTTTTTCTTCATAAGGAATTGAACCTGGAACCTTTCGGTTGAATTTTATTTCGGCTCTATTATATTTTATTGTACGTTGCTATATTTTATTTTTTTGAATGGTTTTGAATTATAAGCCAAATAAAATTTAAATAAAATATTTTTTTTTCATGTATTAAACTGACTTACAATAAAAATATTTTGGTATAATTTTGTCGTATGTTCAAGGGTTGAGAATAATTTCGTTAAAAATCATAACATACCACAAAATTTTACTGAGTAATATATAAAGAATAAATATTTATCACTTTTTTTTAGGTAATTTAAAAAATTGATTTTTATACTGAATAACATATATTCTGTCAAAGTTTCAAGGAAATCTACTGTAGGGCAAAAGAGTTTTTGCAATTTGAACTTTAAATTCCATTTGCCCAAAAGTGAAACCGCTTAACATACAACAAGTATTTAAGCTGTTAACGAATTATAGATACAATGTTTATATCTATGTATAAATAAATATACCGGACTTGAAATTGTCAAATCCGTAAGAAATTGTATAATAATTTATAACTAAAATTCATTTTTATATATTTATTAGTCTGAGTATAAAATTACTACAGATATCGCACTGAATTTTTTGAGCACTTAATTTTAATTGTAAAATACTATATACAAGATGTAGCTCTCATGAGTTCTAAAAATCAAATTAAATAAAATTATAATTTTTATATTAAGATTTCATTTGATCGTTTTTATCGGTAATAATCACCAAATAATAATTCTTGGATCTTGTCTGATACCACCAATATGAAATTTAAATTGTGCCATGCCAAATCTTAACTTATTCGTTATTTGAAATTTTCAATTTGCTTATTTTAACATTTCTTCTTTACAGAACCACTTTCATACTTATGAACAGCAGCAAATGGTTTATAGAATAAATTTGTACCAAGCCAACAAAATAAAGAAAACAAAAAAATATTTTGCATCATATCTGTTTAGAGAAATGTACCATTTTAACATTTATATACAATTCGTAGAATAACAGAGAACATAATTTTTTTTTTACTCTCTCTCTATTGGCCAGTAATGATAGGAAAAAAATTAAAAAGGGTTTTTCTGTTAAAAAAAATTAATTTTTGAAATTTTTCAAATACCTTGCATACTTTCAGGAAATTATGACGGTTAGAAATTGTTGTTTGTTTGTTTCTTGTTTTCCTTAACAATTTTTTTTAAAAATTTATGTTGATAAAAGAAACTCCTAATTTTAGCGTGTGTATAAACAAGCGTATTTGCATTTGTTAAGTTACAATTTTTTTTTAATTTTTATATTTTCAAATAAATTTTTAGCTTTAAATTGGCTTCAATAGATTATTTCTGTAGTTGATGGAGTTAAAATTTAAATTAAATAAATAGAAATTCTTTGGTAAATATAATCTCTATTGTAGTTAAAACTGAACTCTATAAACTAGATCCTATATTCGGAATTATATGTATTTAGTTAAAGAGAATTTAGTTGGTCATTATAACTATAATGAATATTTCTATAACCTAATTTTAGATATGTAGTCAATTTATATTGTTTATGATATATAACAAAATTGCAATGGCGTCTTTAAAATAGAAATTCATTTTCTTTTATACAGTTTTTTGTCTTGTGGTAAAACATAATACGTGTTTGTAAAATTATAAAATAGCATTAATGAAGTCTAACACAAGTTAATCAAACAAATTTTTTTTTAGTTTAATTCTTATAAATCCAGTTAGTGATGAATTTTTGAATTTTTATTGAATTTAAATTAAAACCTGCACCCATATTTAAGTAATCGCATTCAAGTTATATACACTTATTTTTACATATTATTATTCTTCTAATAGAATAGGTATATAATCCTAGGTATACTCTACTACACAATATTATTATTTGTTTTTTTTTTACATATTGTGGTTTTTATTTTAAATGAATTTTAGAACAGTCAACATTATTATGTTTTAAATTTATTGTAAATATATACATACTAAGAAAAGCAAAAAAATAAACAAAATAAAAATGGAAATAGAATTGGAAAAAAAACCAGAGAGAAAAGAAATTTGAAATGGTTTCAGCTTAATGAAAAATTAAAGAAGATTAAAAAGTATAAACAGTACATATATGTATTTAAATACAGGTGGCATCAATATTATCTAATGTTAAAAAAAATTTCGAGTACAAAACACTGAAGAAGTCTCCAAGTAGTAGACGAAATACGCGTATCTGTATGATAAGCATATCAGTAAAATTAAAAGCAAAATATTCGGCTATTTTCGACTATTATACAAACATTTTACTCTAACTCTAACGCTAGAAAACAAGTTTTTATAATATGTTTTCGTTACCTCTCCTTATATTTTGACAATTCCTGGTGTATCGAACCGTTCCATTGGAAATAATATTTGAATTTTATTTTTGGAAGTAATACTGGAATTGATTCAAAATAGTAGAAACTTAAATTTCATTTGTTGGATCTAGTTCTAATCTAATTGATTGATATGGAACTGTCAAACCGAATAGCAACATATATTTTTGATTAACTCCTCGTATCTATATAAGAGATTACTTAAGGTTAAGCCGATGGCCCTGGTAGCTGGTGTTTACTTTTATCATAATTAATCATAGTAAATAAAGAAATAATAATAATAATAATACATAAGATTGATCAAATTAGTTCTAATGATGTAATACATTTTTGAATTTACCAAAAGTTTCAGCTATGAAAGATAAGAACGCTTCTAATACTGAGAATATTTTCTTTTTTATGAAGTAACTATCAAATTAGCTTTTGATTTTTCATCATAATTAATCCCCCATGAAATGAGTGCTTGTTTATTGTTAAAATTGTTAAAAAAATCGACTATAGTCTATAGAGAGCTTTGGACTTTTAATGGTTTTTAATATGTTTTTTATATAAATAGTTTTTACACTATAATTGTTTTGAACGTTCAATCTGTAACACTCTGATTTAAACACCCTGTCTATATATACATATACACATACACATATATTTATTTCATTAAGTTTTTAATTTTTTTATTTTGTCCTTAGATTTTGAATTAGTAACAAAAAAAAATATTTAATGTTTTCATTTTGTTTCTCTTTTTTTCTTAAGCCCCAAAGGGCAATTTAAATGTATATGAGTTGAAAAGAAGTATAGAAGGAATATGTAAGTCAATAGGAAAAAAAAAACGAAAATTTATGAAAATGGAACAAATTACATAATAAAATATTTGTATTTAAATTATTTTTATATTTAAATTTAATTTGGCAGAAATGAAGAAATTAAAAAATATTTAAGTCTGTTTTAAAAGCAAGTTTTTTTTATGTAAAATAAATTTTCAAACAAAAGAAAAAAATTATAATTTTTGTTGTTTATAAAATTTTATTCATTATGATTTGAAAATTGTTATTAGGAAATTAAGAGTTGTGACTTGATATTTTATTCATTAATTTTTGACAATTTTTTGTTGTACACTCATATTCAATAAAAGAGTATAAAAAGGTTGTGACAACAGACACGATATCCAACTAAGGAGTAAAAACAGAAATCAAGCAAATGAAATATGAATCCTTAAATAGGTACCTAGTCAAGCAAAGAAACCAACTACTCACTGTGAAGTGGTACCAAAAAATGCAAACAATCAACTCTACAAAGTGTTACGATAAAAACAAGCGATGGTTTATGTATGGGAAAGAAATGATCAGAAAAAGCCAATACTTTTTGCTGAAATATAGTAATATTGACTATTCCCAGTGTAAAATTCGCCGACCAAGCATTAAAGAAATATTTATGTCCTCTTTATTTAAATATTTATCTTTCTATTTCCACAAAGTTTTCTATTTCCGCAAATTAACTACATTTTCTTAGTACATCGTTCAGTTTAAACATTACTTTTTTGTTACATAGGATATTGCTTTCTTTAATCTTCTAATAATGAAAGTTATACATATATTGAAAATATATTAAAAAAAATTTCCTAGGAAAGACAATTTTCTACTTACTGTAAACAAGCGATATTGTACAAATAGAACTTCAAAGACTTAATAATGAAATATTCGTTTGGTGTTAAAAACAGAAAATAAAAATAAATGAGCCAAAATCTACATTATGTTAATTTCACTAACAAAAACTAGAGATAATATATCTCTCGCAGTCAGAAAACTTTTATGCCATACGAAAATACGGAAGAATACGTAGGTTTGACAATAAATCCCAAATTTTGTTGAAAAGAAAACGTGAATAAAAAAAAATGGTATTTGACCACAAATAGAAAAAGGTGTTTTGGTTGATCGGTCGAAATTCGACACTAAATACATACAACAAACCGTGACTTCCAAAATGCTGTGAAACCGTATAATCCAGAATGTGGCATCTCCCAAAAAGTATTTCAAAAGCTCTTCACTTTATAGACTTATTCCAAAATGTTTAAAATACGTAGTGGAAACGTAAAATAAAAGCAGAGTGTGTAGCGAAAAAATTTAGACTATATTTTGTATATATTGTATAACTATAGGTTAGTATTATTTTTTGACGAAAAAATAAGTTTTACGCCAAGTTGTAGCAAAATATTTTAATAAAATGTATTTTTCCGCCGAAAATATATGCTCACCAATGGAGATCTGGCTATATTAATATTGATGTAAGAAAAGATAAAATATTTTAGATTCGGCTTAGCAATAGTTATTACACTCGTTAAAATTACAATAGTTATTACACTGGTTATTTAAATTAATTAAATTATTAGCTAATATGTTAATAAAAACATTCATTTTCAAAATTATTATTATTATTATATTATTACCGTTTGATATTACAAAAACATAGAACTATAATTAAAACGTCAAAGTGAATGTTTATGTATGTATTTTATTTTTAAAATAGTATTCCAAAATGTAGCAAAAACTTTTGTTTTTTTTTTATATTATAGCCACAACTTAGGTTTTGTAAGTACTTGCGTACCGTTGACTATTTGAAAAAGGAGAGGATAGTTAGAGGAAAGGAAAGAAAAAGCTTTTATAACCATTTATTTTACATTCCAGTGGTTATAAAAGCTTTAAGCGGTAGTTGAACTGTATTTAAACTGTATTAAAACTTTTTTTACTGCATTTTGGAAGTCACCCACAGCTTTGATATATTTATAATAAAAGATGAAAACCAATCTGGGCTTATGGTATTCAAGTATTTTTGTTATATTTTGTTATATTTTTTATTCATATTTTGTGTATACAATTGCAGAGACTTGCCGTCTTATGTATATGTAATGAAATATTGTTACAAAAAAATATTGATGGGGTTTTGCTAAACAACTCCATACTAAAAATATTGAAACGTTTAAAAATAAGATCTTGTATAGTTAACGCATATAGTTATGTTCGCAGTACTGGTATTCAGACAAAATCCAAAGATGCGCTATGCGACATATGATTAATCTATCTCAACATATCAATTTTGATTGAAGTTTTACATTTACTTGACAATCAAAACGTTGTTAGACGTTTGAAATGGACAAAACCGTTTCAAATGTGTTTGACTAAAACCTTTAATCCTTTAAAAACGCTATTATAAGTCTTTTAAAGATTATCTTAAAAATGACTGATTCAGAAAAATTGTATTATTTATTTTAATTGTGAATTGAGTGGCAGTTTGGAGTTGAGATTGGTTTAGAGTCACATAGTTTTCTAGAGGCTCCCAACCTCCGTCAGACTCCAAACTTGAAAAAAAAAATAATAATATTACTAGTAAAATATTTCTGGGTCCAAAGTTATATTAAGCATTTTTTGTATTCATTTTCTGCTTTAATACCTTTTAGAAAATGTTAATTTTTATAAATAAATATCTAAAAGTCCTTAGGCAATTCTCATTATATTTTATTTTTCCATATCAAAAACAAAAATTTAAAATTATTATTTTATTATATAAGATTTGAACAAAAAAACTTACATATGAGAAAAAAGACAAAGGACTTTTAATAAAATCATAATATAAACTATCTTTATTTAAATAATCCTTTGTGAGAGAGTTTTAAAGCAATTTTCTACTTTGGAATATAAATTTTAAATACATTCCTAGATTTTGAATTTGTAAATATTTTAAATTATCAAATAAAATAAAAAAAAATATTATTTTATGAATGATATGTAAAAATTGTTAAATATATCAAAGACTTATAAATTTTGAAATGTGACAATGACAAGAATGTTTTTCAAATTAAAAAAAAAATTTCAAGTTAGAAACTATTAAAATAATATATCAAATATAATTGTTTTAAATAATTACGAGATGAAATTGCTAACATTTAATTCTAAATTATTGGAATCAACTCTTATAACATAAATCGCTATATACCACTGCTGATAACCAAATTAAAAATTTATAATTCAATTTAAAACGAGCTACTGAAAAATTACATAACACAGAAAGTCAAACACAAAAATTACTCTTCAGAAGCACATATAATAGAAAGTGAAGTATCCCCCAGGGCAGTATCGTAAGTCCATACTTCTATAAATGGGACAACTTAAATAATAAAGTTTAACGAAATTCTACTTTGTTTGCGTTATCAAATTCAAGAAGAATTAGTTCTTGACAATGGTAGTAGTTTTGCAAATTTAATGAGCTGATATCCCAGAAATTTGATAAATAAATACTCGAAAAACATTGTATTAAAATATTGTAGTATAAGCTTGTAGTACCGTATTTAATTAAACAAGGTTAAGGTTACCGTCAAGAACACAAAAAAATGGTAGGCTAATTAAAATTTAAGTTATTTTTAAGCTATATTTATAAGTCAATTTATTTTTCTTCAAATTTCAATTTATAGCTTTAACCAGCCTATTAAATCTATAGTTGGGATTTATTTATTTTCTAAGTATATGACAATTATATTTTTATTTTTTTTATTTTTTGGTAGGCTAATTATTTTGCATTTGGGCTCGTAATACTATTTTGATGGAATTCCACGTAGCACCACATCAGCCTACCGGTGACTACTTCCACCATTCACTTGATTGCATCTTTTATTACTACAATTATATAGTTATATAGAATTAATTTATTTTTATCCCATATTGGGGAGGAATTATATAAATTGAGAAATTACTTACAATATACATTTCTTATGTTTGGTTTTCAACAGATTGTAATCAACAAAAAAATAAAATTCAAAATATTAAGATATTATTTTTATTTCATTTAATCAAAACATACTTATAATAATTAACAAATAATCAAAAAAAAAAAAAAAAAAAACAAAATACTAAATTTCAAAATCTCAGAAAACAATCATTTAATATCCATGTCATTAAAGTTTATAAAGAAAGTAAGAAAAAAAATATAATAAGCAACAAAAAATCAACTTTGAAAAAAAAAATTAGAAAATAAAATAAACAACAACAAATAAAAATAATAAAATGTAATTTTCTATGAAACAAAATCATCACTCACTCAAAATCAACGCAAAATTGATGACTTATAATATTTACTCCCATTTGGATCTACTTATATATATATATATATATATATATATATATATAAAACTCAAATATATATATGTTAGCACATACACAAGGGTAATCAAGTATGGATAAAGTATACCTAAGGTACCTTAATATCCTTTTTTTTACGTTATTGTTGTTCCATCTTAGAAAAAAAAAATCTTCTCCGCCTTATATTTTTGATCATTCCGGTGATAAATTATAAAGGACATCATCTGGAGAAAAGTAAAGAATTTTGCAAAAAAATATTTTGACATATGTCTCGTTTGATATTGGTACAAAATAAATAGAATATATTCTAGTATTTATTGTTATTTTATTCTGATGGTGTATGATTGCCATGAAAAGAATATAAAAAAATAAAAAAAATAAAAAAAATAAAAATATAATTGTCATATACTTAGAAAATAAATAAATCCCAACTATAGATTTAATAGGCTGGTTAAAGCTATAAATTGAAATTTGAAGAAAAATAAATTGACTTATAAATATAGCTTAAAAATAACTTAAATTTTTCATTTTAGATGTAGGTAATAATATCCTGAAAAATACACAGGGTTGTATAGAATGTTAAAAATGTTAGTAAAATGTTAATACTTAATGATTTAAAAATAATATTTGATGAGATAAAGAAAAAATAAAAAAAATTTAATTAGGGAAAATTGTATTCATTACTTATTCATAAGCAATTTAACAAAGTTATTGTATTCTAAAATGATATGTTGTCTTTTTATCATATAAGAATATAATGTTTGAGTTCTTGAGTAATACAGTTTAATGAAATTCTAATGTGTTTGCGTTCTCTAATTTAATTTCTATTCATCTTTAATAATAAGAAGCTATCATACATATAACTAGTATTCGCCCACTCCACACATATGTATGAAGTTTGAAATTGTATTCAATTTCACTTTGAATTGTTTTTCATCATTGAAATTTTTCCAATAAAAAAAATAATATAAATATATAATATACAAAAATATACCAAATATTTAATATAATTTAATAAAAAGGCCCACATTTCGAAAGGGAAAAGGACCTATAAAGTTGGACTACAGATTTATCTGTAGGATCAACTGTTAAAATAAATAAATAAATAATTAATTTTTCTTTGGTACCATATTTAATTTTTTTTATTGATTTAACTTAGACAACAACCACATAAGTAATAATTTATTTAAAAAAAAAATTTAATTTAAATTTAATTCTGATGGAGAGGTAAAAAGAAACTCTGTTGGTGAATTGCTGCAATTTAATAAATTAAAATTGTGATATGTTATAGAGCGGGGTGAACTTTTTGTGAAGTTGAAGTCATGAAATTGTCATTTCTAATTGAAAATTAAAAATTTTTAAAAAAATATTTATTTTCGCTACGTCTCCTTTTAAATATCTATCATTTAAAAAGAATAGTAATGAAAGCCGGTTGTGAAATGATTAAGATATTTGTACCATACTTTGTTTAATTTACAGATTAAATATATAGATTCTTTGAACATCATCAGAATAATAAAGTTTAATGTCTAATTTTTTGCGTCATTTAATTTAAAATATTATATCCTAATAAGGCGCTCCTCTGCAATTGCACAGTATTGAGTTTATCTAGAATTTTTTCACAGTATTGAGTTTATCTAGTATTGAGTTTATCTAGCAGCTTTAAATAAAGAGTTCTCAAGACGAAATTCCTTTGCATATTTCTTTACATGTGTAAGTTTTTTTTTTCATGATTATTTTCCTGATTGTATACAGTAATAATAATAAATAATTTTTAGTATCAATTTTCAATATATCGTCTTAGAGTACACAATAGAATCAAAATTAAAAATTTAAATAAAAATAATGTTAAAAATCTAAAAATACAAAACTTCATCATATACAGATGAAACAATGAAAACTGTTGCAAACACGTGAAGAGGAGAAAGCAGTACAAATGTGAGATAAATAAATAATAGCAGTACAAATATGAGTGTAAAAATTAAAATTGAGAGTAGACATGTAACATTGATTAAACAAAAAGCTAATCTTGTTAATGATCTCATGAAATAATCTATTATTTCTAACTATGATGCAAAATCCAATTGAAATTTTTTTGTGAAATTAATGAAATCCTGCTGTAATTTTGTCGATATGTGTTTTTGTTTTATTTATTTATTGTATCTTTTCAAAGAGCTTATAAATGTCGTACGGAGCTTAGTAATTCAATGTATTGTATTTAATAATTCAGTAGGTAATTCAATAACATGTCGGCGGCTGCATTCTTATGTATCCAATCTACCAAAAGTAAAATCTTGAGAAAATCGATTTTTTAAGTTTGACAGAAATTTGAACTAGAAAAATTTAAAAATAATAAAACAAAATTTGAATTTTATAAAAATTTGAGTAATTTTTTAACATCTAACAGATATAGTTTTATAATTTTAATATTTTGAAATATCAAAATAATATATTTAAAAAATGTTAGTATGTATAGTGTAAAGCTTCATATGTGTTTGAACATTTATAGATAAAAATGGTCTGTTAGATATTTAGGAATATCCAATTATACGGAATGCTTCTAAAAATGTTATGACTTATTAGTACAAAAACTGTAGCTTGGATAAATAGGCACAACTTGAAGGCTTAAAAAGCTGTAAAATATAGGTTGTTGGGATAAATCTGAAAAAAAATTAGAAAACTATAATAGATACGTTTATTTTGACTGAAAATTCGGATAGAGCATAGCTGAAAATGGTATAGTACATGAAAAAGTTAATTTCGGCAAAAATGGTCTGTTGAACACATAGGAATACAGCCGACGATGTGCAATAAAAAGACAATTAATCTTATTAACTAAATATTCTAAAGAACAGGTAAATTTTAAAATTAAATCGATCACCTAATATATTATTCCAAAATACAACTACAGAGTTAATTAACACTAAATCAACTGTATCAATAATTTTTCTATTATTATTTTATTTTAACTAATGGCCAGTTCAGTAAAAGCTATTTCGATTTAATTTTGTCTTATGTAATTTTCTCCATATGTAATTTTGTTTTATCTAATTGGAAGTTTTCTAAACTCTAAAAATCAAAGTTGGTGGTTGTTCCAAGACAAATTAGAAATATAATATTTCGTCCGTATGATTTTTCTTTCGATGGGAAGAGCGATAAAAATTAAAATAAAATAAAACGCTTAAGAAACAAAATGGATCTGGTTTAATATAAATTTACATAGCTTTCCATCCCGTTAATAGTTGAATTTATTGAAATTTGTAACGAAATATTCAAATTTTCAATTCATTATCAATAATTCATTATTCACTATTGATAATTACCGAATAGAAAGGTGAAAGTGATTAATTTGGACAGAATTTATTTAATTTATCACATATATCGTTAATTATTAATAATTCTTACCCATTTTAGGTAAATTTAATAAATATTATAAATAATTTTTAAATTTATTTTTGGATAGGTCAAGCGGTCCGGAAATCGGGACCAAAGTCCGAAAAATTGTAATTTTTTTTATCATTAATACAAGGGCTCTTAAATGCGATGAAGGCAATAGATCCGAGGTCCCAGGAATTGGGCCGAAACTCTATATCACGTGTTTAAATTGTATTTTTCTGAAAAAAGGTTATAATAATTAATTTTTAAAATTTTTTTGGATAGGTCCGACGATATGGAAGTCTAAACCAAAGATTTAAATATTTCAAAAAGATTTTATGTTTCACTAAAAGCTTGGCGTCTGCGTTTATCTGCCGTCTACGAAAACAGGGTTTCAATAAATAAGTTGCGGGGGTTTGGGAGCGGCAGCCCCCGACTTTAAAATTCAATAAATTCAAATCTAGGTGGGCAGGATTTTAATACTGTAATTGTAAATTCGATTGTAATTAAAATCACTGCAAATGTAAAAAGTCAAATATCAAGTGTAATTCCAAATGTCATAAAAGTTCTTCCTGTATAAAAATAAATAAACTAACTTCGTAGAAATAAATGATTAATTAAAAAAATAAATTATTAAAAGGTTTATAATTTTTAATTTGGATTGTAATATTTATCTGCTAAAATTTTTATAACATAGTGTAGTGTTATATATTATTCAATTTTATATTCACCGTCTCTTACTCTTGTATAATGTACAAGTAATGTCCAACATTAATATTATACACCCTGTATAAATGTATAATATAATATTCTCCCTGTATATTCTCGAGATTATATTTCTTTTAGGTGTAACAATTTATTTTTCAGTATATATTATAAGGTGTTAAAAATTCCATAAATCATTCAGTATGATTTTAAAATACAATATTGTACATAATGTTCTTCTTTTATTTATATATATATTAGTTAAAATGTCGTACTCGATTACTTATCATATTGGCATTAAAGATTAGAAAGCTATCCATATGGATTGATTTATATATTATGTATATATATGGATATAAAAGTTAAATAAAACTGGATCAATTTTTATTTATGAAGGACGTGACAAATGTCAAAGTAAAAATATTTATTTCGTTTTTTTTTTAAGTTTACTATTTTCTACATAATTCTTAAGTGAATAAATGTATTTGAATACCTGGAAATCTATAATCGAATAAAGTTAATAAATTTTAAATATGTACTATGAATTTATTAGGATATAAAACATTATATTTAAGAATTAGATTAGGATATAGGATAAATGATATTATCTATATGTTGATCACTGAAAGTTATTTGAAATTTGAGGATTACAAAAATTGGATTAAAATCTCAAATTAAATTAATGAGTCGATATAATGTACTTGAATAAGAAATAGAGGTGTGTTCGTACGTATTTGTTTTATTATTCTTTCCATGAAAATTAATTTTATTTGAAATATTAAGAAAGCTTGACAAGTAGAAATTTAAATTAATGGGAAATTAACGTTGAAATTAATGAAAAAAGCCTTATTTGATTTAGTTGTAAAATTTTAATACACATATTTATGTAAAAGTAGATCCTGTAAGGTTGTATGAACATTTTCGCTGACACAAAAAAGAGGGACAATAGAATTAATTTTAATGTGAACACTGTGATTGTATTAGTAAGTATTTAACTGTATTTAATGAGTTGATAAGCCAATATTTTGATAAATAAATGCTCAAAATATTGTAGATATTGTAGTATAAACTTGTAATACCGTACTTAAGCATGAAAAGGTTATTTTACCTAAGTTACTGTCAAGAACGTAAAAAAAGTACACTAATACCTCGATATACGGCATTTACTCGTTCCAAAGAAATTGGCCGCAAAGCGAAATGCCGTATAACGAATCATTTATTACCATATAAATTCATGTAATTGAAAATAACTCTTTCTAGTAAAAGTTTTTAGACAGTTTTGATAGTTTTTTTGACATTAATTCCTATACAATACCTCGATATGCGGCTCAAAAAATAACATTGCAGGGCGTAGAGAAAGTCGCATAAATGTACATAGATATTTAACTAATATATGTATGTAGTACATATGTATGTACATATATATTCCCATTTTTCATTTCTTTTTTTGAGATAACATGGGAAATTTCCGAAAAACGCCTTAAAATTCAAATTTATTACCCTTTACTTTTCAATTTGTCACATATTTTCAAATTTACCTCGCTTTACGGCTAATATTTAAAGCCACGAGGTGTCGTATATCGAGTTATTAGTGTATTGAATATTGTGAGTATACATACAGATATCAGTTTAGATTCAGTTTATATTTAAGTAGAGTAGGTCAATTAATAGACCATAGATATAGTTCAAAATAATTTTAAATGAACCAAAGATCAAATCAATACAGAAAGCTTAGAAAAACACAAAAATAAATATAGACAATTGTTTTGTGCATTAAAAGATAAACTTTGAGAGACTACATCTTCAACAAAAATGTTCATGCAAACTTATTTTATCCTGTACGTAATAAATAGGTGATGTATAGGTATTGTTTGCGATTTCTATTCTATATATACCAAATTCTATATACGATTTCTATTCTATATATACGCTTTCAAAAATTTAAAAATATTCTGGAAAAGAAGAAAAGTTTGATTTTTCTTTTCTGCGTGGTATTATTATCTGTTTATATCATATTCATTATAGGAATATATACTGACTAGACCAAAATTTGAAAAGTCATCGGATCGCATAATAAACTTTCGAGCTAACGATGCACTATTATATTAGAGAATATATCTATCAAAATTATAATTTGATAAACAAAATTTGTATCCGTCCTGTAATTTTTAAAGTTATAGGGAAAGTTAATCATTCAGATGGCCAGATTCATGGACAGAAAATTCAAACCATGTCCTATACACCATTATGAAGACAACGAAAAGAAATGAATAGACCAAAAAAAATAAAAACATATTCATATTGAAAATTTTTTAAAATAACTTAAATTAGGGTCAATGTTCCCTTTTGTAAATCAGGTTTATAAGACCGATGACGAAATTCTTTTCACATTTCGATGTTTTTGAACAACAGAATCAACAGGTAAAAATTTCAATTATCTACCTACATTTTTTAAACTTTCGTCATTATTAGGCTAATGATAAATCTTGTAATATTTATTTATAAATTAATTATAATCAAAATAATTATATTAAAAAAGTTAAAATAAAATAAAAAATTCAGTTCTATATTTTAATATTTAACTGTTATAATGATTTCCATTCAATATATTTAAGTTAAAAAACTAACATTAGTCTCTCTATTGAATTTAAATAATTAAAATATGGATTTATAATTTTGTATTTTGCAATTTTTATAAATATAAAATTTTGAATTTTTTATAGACAATTTAAACAAAAAATCCAAATCTGAAATATTTTAAAATACGACAAAAAAGATATAAAATACTTTAACTTTCAATTTGAATTTTATTTTGAGTTATTAAGAATGTCCTTTCATATATCCTTTTTTTCTGCTTTTTCTTTTAATATTTGTTTAATTTTAATTGAGCTTTTTGAATAATATTTCTTGTAAATTACATTAAGAAAAACTATTTTGTTTATGCTCTTGACAGTAGCTTAGGTAGAATTACCTTTTTTTGCTTAATTAAGTACGGTACTGCAAGTTTATACTAAAATATCTACAAAGTTTTTCGAGCATTTATTTATCAAATTATTGGCTTATCAACTCAATAAATGTGGGAAACTACTATACTATTGTCAGGAACTACGCCTTCTTAAATAGAATAGTTTTATTTTATTTAAGTGGTTACCATATTATACATACTCTCAATCATTTTTTGTCATTTATTTTATAAAAATGACAAAAGGTACTGGGGAATCGAACCTGGGACCTACTGCGCCACCCAGCGTGTAATTTGCTATCTCCTAAACTAATAAAATTAGAATTAAGGGAGTTTTTAAATATAAGTTTTATAATACCCATATTTTTATAGCATAGTAAACTCATTTTTGCAGAAAAAAGGACTTAATGAATCTTCACAGAACGACTAGAAATAAATGACCTATAGCAATATAGTGTTCTCGATGTTTATGCTGATAATGAAAGAATTTGATAAATTTGTTGATAGATTGTGAATATTAAAACAGAAACTAAAATATTTATCTTTTCACAATTATTCTTGAAATTAAGGATGTATGTTAATTAAACAGACCTCTTAAACGAAATTTGTTTTATATGACCGAATTTTTTTGAATATAAATGTCATTTAATAAATAATGAAACTAAATTAATGAAAGAGATCACATTTGGAAGTTTTTCTATGAACTGTCAAACAGTAACAAATAATAACAATCTATTTGATTAACAAATATGTAATTAAAATATATTATTATAAAAGGTATTTAAAGTAAATAAAGAAAAATTAAAAATTAAACACATAGATAATATAACTATATGAAAACGACGCTGTTATCAAGCATTCTTGTCAGAACGAAGAAATTCTAGTAAATAAAGTAAGAAATTCTAAATTCTATTCGATTTGGAAATAATTCAATATTGACTTCTTAAAAACAAAATAAATCGTTAAATATAGAAAAAAAAAACAATTAATTTTCAACAATACAGTTTTAAATTACAGTAATGTTCATATAAGAATAATTCTATTGAAATTGTAAATAAATTTAATTATTTAGGACTTATCATAAATACTAAAATTAAATGGAATGATCATATAGAGTTTATAATTTTAAAACAAATAAGTCCATACATATTTTTTCTACGGTGACTAAGAAATTATTTTGATAAAAAAATATTATGTATAATATACTCATCATAATATATTTTATCTCATATATAGTGCATTATTTAAATTCTATTTGCTACATATTGGAGAACTGGATATCATCCATAGGAAAGCCATCAAAATAATACATTATTTTCCCATAAGGCATCCTGCAGAATTATTATACTTTGATCGTTATATAAATTTAGAAAACATCAGAACACATGAAATATAATAATTAATAATATGATCAAACACAATTTCTTATTGAAGAATTATATAGATATACACAGTCATAATACGAGGCCTAAAACTAATTTTTACCTATCATTATTTACAACTGATATGCAAGGAACCAATGCGTTTATAATTGTTTAAATATCTTTAATAAATTGCCCGATCAGCTTAAAAATGTGAGCTAATAATATTATAGTCTATTTAGAAAAACAAGGAAATTCTTTTTATCGAAATGTAAAGTACATAGCACATAAATGTTAGTGAGACAAAAAACAAAAAAACAAAATTAGATTAAAATTTTAAATTTTAAACTGCATAAATATAAATTTAAATATTTTTCTTCAATAACTCATTGTTAATATAAAACTACTATGATAATTTCTCGATTAATAATTTAATATTATAAAATTTAAAATGTAAAAACTATTGAATAAAGGAAATATATATATATATATATATATATATATATTTATATATACTTACACACTACTTTATATTAAGTTTTCCAGCACTTTACTACGAAACCTTGTTGCCAAATCTGCTGGTTGCAATTTTTACATTTTGCAAATTATTCCATATTTAATAAATATGATACAATAAAAATTTAACAATAATCGACATTTTAAATTTATTTTTTTTATGAATTATTTTTTTTTACTATACTTATGCAGGAGCAAATTGTGAATGAACAAAATAAAAGAAAAAAAAAACAATAATAATAAAATACTTATGAAACAATTTTTTTGTTATGTTATCCTATAATATATTACATTAGGAAATGAAAGAAAATTATTTGATCGAACAACCGTAATAAGGATGAAATAAAAAAATAAAAATAAAAAAAATATAAAAACAAGAAGAGCATGAAAACAATAATAAAAAAAAAAATTACCTTAATATAAAAAAAAAAATAAAAATATGGATAGTAATTTCTGATTAGCATCAAATTTTCTGTTGCTTGAACCTTATCCTTAGCATCATCAACTGCAACAACAACAACAACAATAATGTATACATACATTCATTTATTTCTTTCAAACAAACAAAAAGACATAAACATACTACAAGCAAACTTTGAACAAATTTTCTCAAAAAAGAAAATTTATGTGACACATAATAAATGTACAAGTATATCTTGTTTTCTTTGTTTACTATTGTTGTTTTTCTTCTTACAACTATTTATAGTGTGTCAGATAATTTTTTCAAAATTGACGCTAAGTGTCGTATCGTCTTGAATATGATAATTTAAACTTATTTTTCTAATTCTGTATTTATAGGTTTATGCTTAAATATAACATACATATATATATATACATATATATAAAAATACTAATAAATAAATTATTATGGAATATATTTTCTAATTATGTTAAAGTGTAGATTTGTATTTATTAAAACCAGGTAATAATTCCATTATTTGAATTCATTCAAATTTGAGAATTTTTATGTTATATTTTTCACAGTCTAGATTCTGGAAATTAGAAATTATTTTAAAATTGATTTTATGGTGTTTTATAACTGTTTTATAATATAAGAATAAAAAGATAACAGTAAAATTTTGGACAATGTTTTTTTAGATGATTTTTATTTTTAATTTATTTTTAATAATGTTTGCTTCTAAACGAGTACACTTTTATACCGCATTAAGTTTAGTCAATATGACCGGTTCGCTCGTAATTGTCGTCGAGGTTCGCTCGTAATTATTAATGTATGTTACGATATTTATTCTTATATATATATTGTAAAAATAACTGTTGAATCTAATATGTATTTGATAACTAATTCTGGTTGAATGTTTTTCTAACCATCTAATATTCTCTTTTAATTTTTTTTGTCTCTATCTGGTATAAACACGTTGTGTTTAAAGTTATCTCCATTTAAGTGACCCGGTTTCTAATCAATGATTTTACATGTGGGCCCGTCTACTACAGTGATATAGTAGTGGTCTTGAATATAACCATTTTGATCAAGGAATATGAAATTCTCGGATGCTGTGGTAAAATATTTGTGACCATTTTCTGGAGTATTTAGTGCTTTAGTCTATCATAATGTTTTCGAATCCATTTTATTAGAAAGTTGTCAATTCTGATCATGTTTGCTTCCTTATTCAAATATTTATTAGAGTACAACACTTGCACTTCTATATATATCTTGAATATATATAGAACAATGATGAATTTGGTAGTAGTTCACTTGTCAGATTTACACCCAGTATACATATGTATTTAAATATTTTGAAAAAAACAAACTATACATATGTATGTATATGTACAACATATTATTAAAGCATATTATCAAAGCTTAACATATACATATTAAAGCTTAATTATTAAAACAAAAATATGAAAGATGTCACAATGGGTTTCACAATGGGTTAATTTGGTATAACACTATACCCCTCATACTTATTAAAATTATACACATGCTTCTGATTCTTATTGTAATTATTGTAAAACACAAAACTTAGTGTAGAAAATCTTTACTAAATTTTAAAATTAAATTATTTTATGTTACTTTTTTTCTCTCCTAATTTTTCTTTCAAATTTATAACGCCTACTTAATTTCATTTAGTTTAGTTTAGTTGTCTAGTATAAATCCCTTAATAATTGAAAATAAAAACAGCGTGAAAAATGTGTGTTTTCATTTGGAATTATCTACAATAGAACTAAATATAAAACAAAATACAAATAAAACTTCCTTTAAATTAAAAATAATGAAAACAAAAAATAAAAAATGGCAAAAAAAAAAAAAATTATAAAGCGTTAGCAAATTTTTTTCCTTCATCAATTTTCTTTTTTCTTGTGAATAATTCATCTTTTTTTTTATAGGTACACATTTGCTATACAACTGATAGAGCTTTAGAAATTATTGTTTATTTTTTTAGAAATAAACTTTCAAGAAAACCTGCTGAGATCCTTTTTAAGCAAAGTAGAAGGGCATACAAAAAATTTTTACAGTAAACAAATAATGAAACAAACAAAAATTGTAAATATCCTTTTTTTTCTTGTTCTTTATTTGATTATTTTATTTTCTACTTCTCAAGTTATGACAAAACTAAAATTATTTTTCTTCATTTTGACTTGAAATTGAAAAGCATAGTCGAATGTCGGCCATTATATTTAAATCAGGGAATTTTAATCTGGAAATGACACGTTTCTATATTTTGGTAATACTTTTTTTTTTCAAATTGACATTTAAAGAAGTTTTTATTACAAGATTCTATAATAAGCAGGAAAAATCACACCAGAATTGGAAAATATCTAAAGCAAATAGAACAATTGTGAAAAGTTACACGCTATCAGAACTCTACACGACATTCGGTTTAAGTTTGATTTATAATTTCTTTCTTTTATATAACAACATCGAAAAAAGCCAAAGTTGCAAGAAGTAGTTAAAAAGATTCAAGATTGGACCTAGCGTATTAAATTGATTGAGGCAAAATTGCTACAAATTGATTTCACCAATAAACATATAAAACAAGAACCTGTGTATATTAATGATAAATTGTTAAATATGAAAACACAGTAAAATATATAGGCATGACACTTGATACAAAATTCAAGTGGAAACCTCAACTAAAAACAAGCTTCTGTTATACCATCAAATCCTGAAATCTATTTAGTACTTATGAAATTTAACTCTGCGTTGGCCATTCAAAGCAATAGTAACATAGTAAAAGTACTACGTGGAATAGTCAATGCACCGCGGTATATTCGTAATTGCAATATACATAAGGATTTGGTTGTAAAAAGTGATATAAAAAAAGAGTTCAAAAATCCATCAATGCCGCAGTTATTCAACTTGGATAATTATGGTACAATACTAAAATTGAAACAAGTAAACCCGTTTAAAAGATACTGGCATAAGACTTTGTACTCTGAAAACGTAGCCTATTAAGATTTAAAGCAAACTAGTTCATTAATATGTAATAATTAGATTACTATAAATAAATTCACCAAAAAAATATCTTCTTTTGTTAAGTATTATACTTATTATTACTATGAATTTAAGTTATTAACAGTCAATTTATTATAATGTATGCATACTAAATTATATAATTTATGTCCTAATTGAATTTAGAATTTTTTTATTACTTCCACCAATATGAATTATATTTATCTTATACACAGTTTTTATTTATGTTTGGGGGAAAACTGATAATCTACTTTCTAATATAGCTTTGTTTCAAACTAATATGCTAACTTAATACCAATTTCAAACTGCTTATTTTCAGTTACTTATTTATCATGTTTAACCCAGTAGAATAGAACATTAACCACTTAATTAATGCTCAACTAACAATTCAACGTATCTCAGAATGTTCACGCTTGTTGATCATCGTGACCTGATTGTGTAAGCAGTGATTGTTATTGTTAACTGTTTGCTTAAATCTAATTAATTCCAGAAACATTTCGTTAACATTCATTAAAACTTAGAATAATAATAATGTAACTTTTGCATTTGATAATATTTGTTTAAATTTTATGATTTTCCAGATATAAATTAACAGGAATGATTATAATTATTTGATTTTAATATAATTTTTTAATTTTTGTAAATGCTTTTTTTCTCTTTTTCACCAATGAAAGAATTTATTTATTTTATTTATTTTATTTATTTTATTTATTTTATTTATTTTATTTATTTTATTTATTTTATTTATTTTATTTATTTTATTTATTTTATTTTATTTATTTATTCAAATTATCTCAAAAGTAAATAATAGCTCGTACGTTATGAAATTTAAAAGAAAGATTTCAAACAATTAACAAATATAGTAATACTTATGTATATAATACAATGTTCAATTCAAGTGATTTGAAAGAAAAGCGAATAACAATATAGTATTTAATTAAATAATATAAAAATAAGAAAAAATCAAAACAATAATTAGAATTTAGAAAATTTAGTACAATTATTTAACAAAATAAATTTAAATTACTAATATTAGTCATAACATAATTCTCTACATACAGATTCTGAAAATCTATTGGGATTCGTTATTATATGTTGCGCAGATTAATGTAAGCATCGATTCCTGAATTCATTATAGGTTCTAAGCCACTGAGGTGTAAGGCAGCATGAAATCGGATATTATTAGCATTTCTCAAATTGATGTTGGATTTGATGTTACATATATTGTGAATATGTGCAATCTGAATCATTGTCGAGTACAAAATACTGAAGACGTCTGCAAGTAGTAGACGAAATACATCTGTATGATAAGCATACCAGTAAAATTAAAAGGAAAATATTCGACTATTTTCACTATTATACCAGAATTTTACTCTAACGCTGGAAAACAAGTTTTTATAAAAAATCTGAATGATGTTTTTCACATAAATTAGTTTCATAATTTTAATATTTTTATGTATTTCATTTGTATAGGGGTCCTGTAATTCAAACCAAATAGGTTTTTGATAGCTTTGTTTTGTATTACTTGTAAGACTTTCATATTTTTGGTATATGTGTTACCCCAAATGCGAATTCCATAAGACATAACACTATGGAACAGACTATAGAAAATTTGGAGTTTTATTGTATCAGAAGCACATTTATTGTACTAGGTGGCGAACCTATGTTTTTTGAAAATTCTTCTAATTTGAATTGCAAGTCCAGCTGTATGCAAATCCCAATTTAGACCATCATCAATAGTAATTCCAAGATATTTGTAACTTTTTCTAATATTAATTGGTTATTATATTTAATACAAATATTAGTTAATGATGTGATAATGTTATTCGCCTTAATTAACATGAACTTTGTTTTATATGCACTCAAATAAAATTCTGAATAGAATTTTTCTGTCTACAGTATCGAATGGTTTAGTTAAATGGTTAAATCAAAGAAAACAAGACTAGATTTTTTATTTCTAGATATCTCTGTTTGTTTGTAAAACACCAGATAAAATAATGGAATTGTTAATTGTGTTCGTGTAATTAATATACAAAGTATTTTTATTAAAGAATATAGCTGTATGTATAAATCTTTAATAAAAACTTTATATATTCATTCAGACTCTTACTCAATAAATTATTGTTAGTTCATTATATTAAATATTATTTTCATTTTAAAAATTATCCTGACTAACATAAATATTATAGAAATTACTCTAGTATTCTGAGCTCAAATCCACTTGAAATAATGTAAACAATATGTTGTTAAAATTTCATGCGTAAGGCAATGCACTTTATTTATTTTAAAATGTTATTCAAAAATTAAAATACGTATTGTTTTCTTATTTTAGGATTGGTTTAAATTGAAAGATTTTTGAATGAAACTATACGGGTTTTTTTTTATGATCTCTTTTAAAGGTCATTTCAATACAAGTTTATAATTTTTAGTATTACGCTCAAAAATTATATGCAGAACCGAACTCTAAGAAATCTTTGACAAAGCTATACGCTTTAAACATTCTTACGAGGTAAAATATAGCTTTACCAAGCAATATTGACATAACATAATACATTACAGTAAACTAACCCATAATAAATTACGTGAATCGCAACGTAAATTACATTGGATTGCTTGGTAAACCCATATTGAATTTCTGAGATGAGCTTATTTTTTACCAAATAATTTGTTAACTTATTGCTAATGTATGTTTCAATCGATTTACTGAATGTTGAGGTTATAGATATAGGCCGGAAGTTATTTCCGTCATCTTTGTCCCCATAAGTGTTCTTGTAACGGGGAATAACTTTATTTATCTTAAGATCGTTCGGTATACAAGCTTGGTCAATTACTGCATTAATTAATACCATAATGGGTTTAGCTTACTCATTTTTGCAATACTTGACTAGAGATATGTATGGTATCTCATCAAATCCTGCACTATTTGTTGAAGCTCGATTATCAATTAATTTAAGAGTTGATACTAAATCAATCGGTTTTAGCTCGAAAGATGTATTTTTTTTAGAAACTAGGATATAAATTTTGTGAAAATTTTTAACAATATTTTCATTCACTTTGGCATTATGATTATTGAACTCATTTATTTTGTTCATCATTACGAAGACTAGGATTACTGAAAATCATTGACTTTTATGTTGCTCACTCCATCTGTTATTATTTCATTAAAAAAATTCCACATTTTTTCTAATTTATTTATATATTTTTTGAAGTTATAATCATCATATTTCTTTCTTTTCTTACGTTTAGTTTTATTATAGATTATTATTATGTTTTTTATGGCAATAATTTTTGATTTTTATTAAATTTATACATTCTTCGTCAATCCACGGTTTACTATATATAATTTTTCTACTATATAAACTACTGTTTTAATGCTAGATTGAAAGTTAGTTTGGATAGTGTTTTTTAATTCACGATAAATGTGCTCGGTATTATAGAAAAACTTGAGTCATGATGTAGTTTATATAATTATAAATTTGGTTTAAATTTAAAAAATATTGAAATGACTAATAAAGATATCCAAGCTCCAGTTAAAATGAATACAGGATTGAAAATTAAAAAGAAAATACTAAAAAGAAAAAATACATAAAAAAACAAAATATTCCAAAAACATACTTAGTAAAAAAAAATTATTTTATTTTATTATGAACGTATATATTACAGAGAAAAAATGTTATAAACCACTGGCTGTAAAACAAAGACCAATTGTGTGGTATATAAAATTTTTTAAAATACATATTCTATTAATATTAATATTATAACACTATAAAGGACCCCAAATTGTTCGTGTGAAAAATTCACATCACTTACTATACCAAAAATCTGTTAAACTCCTAGGTTGTTCTTCATTTTTTTTATTTTAATTTTTGTTTTTTTGTTTTGGTTTTTGTTTGTTGTTGTTTTGTTGATTAATGCGTGAAAATCAAGAAAATTTCAGCAATTTTTATGATATGAATTATGATAATGATTCTAACCCTAAATATCTGATACATAATATCTACATATATATATAATGTATGTATGTATATATATACATACAGTATAAAATGATATTAATCAAAACTATCACACATATTATATAGAATAAATTATTTTCATTTTTTCATGTGTATCATAAATTGACTATAATAGTTTACCATACGTTAGGTCGTTGCATAGACACATTATTTATGATAATTTTTTTTATTAATTATTATACCGACGGGTACGTTAATAAAGGGGTTATAGTCATATGACTGCTAATTAAAGGTAGTCAAATATCGGCTCCGGGCATTAGTTTTATAAGCGTTAAGAGTTAATTTACTTTCTGACATTACATTCTTTCGTAAAAGTTGCTTGGAGAGTATGTGTTTCTAAAAGATAATTGCTACAGGTGGAAATTAGTTACAATTGAAAAAGCCCTCATTACAGAAAATAATCAATTTTTATATTAAAAAAATTAATTAAAATATAGCAAAAAAAAAAATGTATTTGTCAGTTTTTCCACCAATATAAATTTAACTGTTAATGAATATTAAAAAAAATATTATAGAAATGTAGTAAAAAGTTATGTCCACATATTTTCAAAAAATATTTAGATTAAATAAAATAAATTATAGTTAAGAGTTGAATTGTTATTTTTAAATCTTAGAAGAGCTTTTTATTTTAAATCTTCTACTACTATTGTCTCTGCTAATACTCTCAAAGTTATTTAAATAATAGATGGAAGCCAATTTGTATGTTTAAATGATATTAAATCTAAAAAATATGTCGGTTCAATATGGTATAGGTACCTCAAAGATACATACATACTAGAGGGTCCGTTGCTTTTTAGTTTATTGTATTTATTTATAACAATGGGATCTGCAGATAGATCCTTTTCCCTTCCGAAATGTGGGCCTTTTATATATCAATTATTTGGTATATATGTAAATATTGTATATTATATTATTTTTTATTAGTTTTATTATATATATGATTGTTAATTATAATTATATTATATTAGTTAGAACCGATGTGGTTGCATTGAAAACTACTTTCAGTAATTTTCATCATTTGAAAAAAATTTCGGTTCTCACGGGGTTTGAACTCGTGTTCCCCGGTTGTTATATTCCTTTACTCGAGTGCTTTACCACTCGACTACCGAGGCCACTATTGTTTTTTTTAGTGGTGTAGATTAAGTGTCAATTTATAAGAATGAAGCCATTACAAATTATATTTTATATACTATTATAGAGACTCACCATCTTATTGTATACGAAATGAAATTAAAAATAAATTAAAGTTAAATTGTGAAATATTTTCTGTTTAATAGCTTAATTTTTTTTAATTTTTATTATTTAATTAACCATTACTTTCGTTAAAAAATATGCATTATGCATAGGAACGAAGTATAGAAACTTTTTTAACATAAAATTGAACGAATAATTTCGTTTTACAAAAGTAATCAAATCACTAATTAAAAAGTACATAGGATATGATATCAAATATGCAAATTAAATACGTTTTAGGCTGGTAAACGTCTGAATAGTTAATTCTGAATGTTGGTATGAATTCACTTATATATACATTATTTAATGATAAAGCTGAAAAACGATATCAAAAATACTTTCATACTTCAATACTATGATAATTTGATGGACAATTTAAGATGGTTTTCCAATTTAAAATATTCTATTAAATTTTTAAAATTTCAAAATAACTATACATTTTTCAATTCCTTAATTTTTCTTTTTTCAATTTTTATTTGGTTACATAAACTTAATTGCTTAAATTGTACCTCCTAAATGGCATCACAAACACTAGAAAGATATTAGAAGTAAATCAGCATAAAAGAAAAAACGCATCAGAAACGTCGGTCAGCTCGGAAACCTTTATGAGATCATCAGGCAAGTAAATAATAAAATATCGTACGGCATTGATGAAAAATTAAATAAATTTTATATCTTATGGATGAAAACCATAATACCATTTCAAAAATAGAAAATCATAATATAATCAAACAAAAAAAAAATACACTGTTTTGTACACTAAACAATTTTTGTCAATCCAAACATTATTTTTTATTGCTTTAAAATTTTTAAATGAAATCTACAAATGATTTCATAATTGAAAAATTTCATCATTGCATCCTGTTTTTGATTTAATAAAAAATTATTAAAACATACTTGATTCAACGCTCAAACGTTGCATCTACAAAAATAGAATTAATTTACAAAGTACAAAACAATAGCGTCACTTTAGAATTATTATTTTTATGCATACTCACGAAGGAGGTTCAACCAAGTTTTATAGTGTTACTTACCTGAAAGAAAAAGTAAAAATAATTTAATTAAAATTATAAAATTTAAAATTATACAAATTATATGAGTGGTTGTACAATGGGCCATAGTACGTAGGATATAAGCCAACTGAGATCGCGGTTCTTATATCCATCCTATCAACCAACCCACCAAACAAAAAAGAATTAAAATTACTAAAACTTAACTAAAACTTAAAAGGAATTAAATTTAATGAAATTAAATATTGTGGGGATTTTATAGTAAAATCTTGAAGTATTTGGTTTTCCAAGGAAGAAAATAAAGATTGCTTTTTTTCTATTTTGAATTACAATGTCTGCACAACGGCAGAACCAATCATCATCAAATAAATGTTAAAATATGCTTATTTCTGTTTCCGGACCGACCGTTATCTTACTGAATATTTATATATCTAATAGATCAGAAGATATAACATCAAAACGATATTTTCAAATGTCCTTTTCGTCCTTAAAGGATAAGATGCGCCACTAAAACCAGATATTTTTGGAAAGCTGGAAATACCAGATATCCTTCGAATATGGTCCTACGCCTATACAACATTTCCCTCAGAAGAGCAGCCCATTTTTTAATATAATATAAAAAACAAAAAATAATATTTCTATAGGTTACAAAATGGAAAATTCAAATTACAATTGAATAGTAGGAGCTACACTATTTGAGTTTATAGAAATGCACAAGGAACAAAAATTCCTTTGAGATATACATTTCAAAATTTATAAAATTATTTCTTTAAAGAACAAGGCATATAATCAAATAGCACTAAAATTTCCCACAGGAAGTGGAAACGAAGATCAATAATTTTTGCTCATAGTACTTCAAGTCTGTTATAATGTTTTATATTACTGTAATAAATTTTATCAAAATATATTTTAAAAAATTAATTGCAGATTTTTTATTACATAGACCTTTAAATTTTTCAATTAATGTATTAAAATGCTTTCTCGAATAAAAAATCACACACTTTATAAAAAGCACTGTCAAATACAAAAAATATTTATGTAATATCGTAAATAAAATCTGAGAGCATAAATTAATGTTCTCTCCCAAAAACCATAACTTCTTTTTGTGCTAAAATAAAAAATAAAATAAAAATTTTGAAATTAAATAAATAAAACAAATAAATTAGATACAAAATCAAAATTAATATACAATTGAATAACTCCGATTTTTGCTTGAAATGTCCCAAACAAAGTTCAATTAATTTACATTGTGAGGTTGCGGACGTAATAACATTCGGCAACGTATTTCAAAGTACTGAGGTCTTAACAGAAATTAGTAGTAAAAAGTAGAATCAATGGCAAAAAACACGGGATCTTACCTGTGATAATATGTCAAAACATATGATTAAATCAAATTGTCACTACATGAAAAGGGTAGTTGGGAGGAGAAGAAGGAATAAACAATAAATATAAATCGGAACTCAAATAATAACAGAATGAAATTACAAATACACAATTCAGAAAAAAAATTGGAAGGAAGGAGTGCATAAATTAAAAAAAAAATTGAAACAAACACTAGGACTCACTGAGGGAAATTATTCGTTGTATATTTTTTGTATATAATTGATAACTTACTGTTAATAATGTATGCTTGTTGCTTTCAAAGGAAATTTCTTATAAAAAAAAGCCACAAATATTTGTGCAACAATAACAATAAGTTTAGTATATAAATAAAAAAACAAAATACAATAAAATACACCATTATAGAAAACATGATCTGATTCAATTGTATTACTCTTAACATTTTTTAAATGTCAAAATTTGTTAATGTAAAATCCAAAAAAAAAAATTGAGTCACAACCAAATGATTTTCTCTAATGAGGTATAATACCGGAAATTAATAATATTAATATTGAATTTGACACATGCAAATACGAACTTCAATGTATAACACACATGAGTATATGTTCTTATTTTGAAATTTATTTAAATTAAATTATTTCAAATTTTTGTTATTTTATTTTTTTTTATTTTTTTTTATTTGAATGTATTGATTGAAGACAAACATTATAACATTATCCAAATTTTTGAGTGAAGTGAAATAACGTAAATTAGAATTGATCAAATTACATGTTTCAAAATTTCACGTTTAGAACCAAAAATTCAATTTTCAAAAGTATCTTTCATCGCGTTAAAAAAAAAAAACAACAACAAAATATCAATCATTGTCAGCTAATATTGAATATGGGAACTAAAAAGCATCACGTTTTAAAAGTATAATTTTTTTTTTGTTACTAGAACAGTACATATCAATAGTATTCATTCTGTGGGTTTGATTTGAATATTGAAAAAATGGAAATTGAAACCGTATTATTTTCTTCGTATAGAAACACTTGATAGTTGATTGACATTTTCATATACATATATATTTAGATTATATAATAGAGAAATTGAAAAATTTCCATTTTAAATTTAAAAACAAAACACTGGCTGATTTCAGTGACTGAATATCAAAATTCAATTCAATTAAATGGATTATAAGAAGACCTCACAGAATAAAAACTGATTTTTGACTAAAAATTTTCAGTCGCTGAACATATTTCTATTTCTAAATTTGCAGCCGGCCTACTTTTTTCACAACTGGTGTTGAAGTTTTGTCAATTTTTGTTGTAAGTTCAGTTAAATTTAAATTAAACAAAAAATTAAATAAAATATTCGAAGAAAAATTAATATAATTGAAACGATTTTTATTATTTTTATAAGTTTAAGGGTGCTATTATAATTGACATACACCAACAACACAACCTACAATAAAGCTGTAAATTATGATTTAATTTATGATGAAAAAATAATCTATAAATTGTAAAATCTCTGTTATTCTCTATGCTATCTGTGTGTATTACTTCAAATGTCTAAAACTCGTGTCAATATAAAAATTATACATTTTTATCATAAAGTCTAAAGATTTAAGCTTTTTGGGAAGAGGTAGCCTTTGAAACTAATCTATATTTCAATGAAAAAAGAGACTTCAAATCAGTTAACACTAGTACAGCAGAAATAATGCATTTAATATTGAGTTGTCTTAAATATCCATATAGATAAGAATGTATTAGGGCACAAGGTTTTAGAGATTCAATTATTTCAAATTGTCGAAATCGTTTTTACGAACTTTGAAATTTTCTACACTTTGTGAACAACGGATTAATTTTGGAAAATTCTGCCCATTATAAACAGAGCTCAAAAGAGATGTCAAAGCTTACCGCTTTCAGTTCATTTATTCGTTGATGAGCAAATGATCCCATTCAGTGGAAGGTGTAATTTCTAGCAATATATTTCATTAAAACCAGACCCTATTGATCTGAAAAATTTAGCTGCTCCACGATTTTATTATTTATACTGGAAAAGGTATCATATAAAAGATGATGATATGCGACAATATGGGTTAAAGGCAAGCGTCGTAAAAACTTTAACACAACGTATTGAAAAACAATATAAATATTATATTTACACAAACTTTTTTTTTATCAGTTTGACAATTATAAACTATTTAAATGGTCGTGATATTTTCCAAATAGGAACAGTTATACATAATCGTCTTGACGAAGCGACAGTTATATTTAAATTAATTAAAATTAAAATTAAAAATCATTTACAAAATACAAATCACTATGATTGATAAGACAACCTTAATTATGTGCCGAAGCTGCACAACACGCTGAGTGGCGCAATAAGTAGAGCGCTTGCCTTTAAACCGAAAGGTCCCGTATTCGATTGTCTATGAAGCAAAAAAAAAAGCTTGATTAGTTTTTCGATCTGGTCTAGTACCCTTTTTTGTCATTGGGATAAAATAAATGACAAAAAATAATTGAGAGTATATATAATCTAGTAACAAATTAAAAAAAATGAAGCTAGTTTATTTAAGAAAACTTAGCTTCTGACGATAGCAGTAATTTTCCACATTTAATGAGTTCATAAGCCAGTAATTTGATGAATAATCGAAATATTGTAGATATTGTAGTATTGCAGACTTGCAGTATTTCAAACTTACAGTACCGTACTTAATTAAGTTCGAAAAGGTAATTCTACGTCTACCTAAGCTACTGTCAAGAGCATAAAAAAAAGTTATGTTGCTTGGATATGTTGATGTTATTATTAGCAACATTTTGTGTTTGAGGTTGTGTTAGAGAACTTCACGTAGAATACTAGAATACAATTAGAATAGTTAGTTAGTTAGTTTAGTTTTAAAATTCTTTATTCTCAAATTTACAATTAAAGTGCTTACAAATAAAGATCGATTTTTATATAAATTTTCTTTACAAATAAGAGAATAGTTAGTGAAACTTTTTATTAAGAAAATAGTGTTAAGCGCCACTTCAATAAAAATTTACAATTTGAAATTTACAAAATTTTTTATTGTGGGGTAACAATAAAGTATTAAAAATTCAATATACCCAAATAAATAAAAAAAACAAAAAATTAAAAATAATACATTAATTAGGTAATAAAAGAAAACAAAAAAGAATAAGAATAAAAATAAAAAAAAAACAAAATAAGTAAACTAAGATAAAATAGTATGAGTATAAGCATGTGAAACAAAAATCAAATTATTCACAAACAAAATATAAGTTCAATAATTAAAAACTCAAATATTCAACTATTGAAAAATAAATCATAAATCCAATTTAAATAATAAAAACAAGTATTAAAACGAAATGAATGTAATAAAATATTTTAAGTAAAAGCTAATAAAAGACAATTAAATTACAAATCAAAAGAAGGAAAAGAAAAAGTTAATAATTCAAGAACAAATTATAATTCACAATATTATTATACTAAAAACTCTAGAAGAATTTCGATTTCATCATGATTAAAACTCAGAAGCCAAGATTTAGTCAAGTTTAAAAAAACATTTCTATTATGTAAAATTCGGATTGCATGTGGAAGTTTGTTAAATAATCTACCTGAAATTATGGAGTATGAATTTCGGAAATTTGTTGTGCGGAAATTAGGAATGTTAACTAACAGGCTATTATTAATTCTTAAATTGTGATTACTAGAGATTCTAGAGTTTAAATATCCGCTCCGAACAAAAAAAATTTTTGAAGTTTTAAAATAATACAAATGTCTAACAGGTAAGATTTTAAGACTCGAAAATAATTGAAATGTTGGATAGAAGCGATTCTTGTTACAAATATTTCTGATAATACATTTCTGAAGTATAAATAGAGGGGATATTTTATTATAGTATGATCCTCCCCAGCAAGCAATACCATACTGTAATTTAGAATGAAATATTCCATAATAAATCATTTTTAAAGTGTTAGAAGAACATAGTTGCCTAAGTCGATAAAAGCTACGTAAAGTAGATCGTAAATACTTTTTTAAAAACAATGAATGTTCAGCCCAACTCATATTATTGTCAAAAGTAACACCCAAGTATTTAAAGCTTTTCACTACTTCAATTTTGAAACAATTAACACTACAAAAAGAATCATCACAAAAGGAACGCTGAATAGCAATGGAAGAACAATTTTCATTAATTAATTTAAATTTACTACATTCAGACGCATGGAAAATTAAATCTAAGTCCGGATAATCTTGTTGAGATAAACTAAAAAACATCAATTTGGTTTTATTACTCACAACAAGCCTATGTTCTGAAAACCAACTTCTTAACACATTTAGATCGTGATTAATTTCTGCAACCATATTAAGGGGACTTAGCGAGGTATAACAACAGCCGATATCATCAGCAAAAGCAGTTAGTTTACCTTTAAAATTTTGATTGAAAAGAGAGTTAATATAAATTAAAAAAAGAATCGGTCCTAAAACTGACCCTTGTGGTACACCATGTTTAATAAACTGAGGCCTAGTTTTTTTATCACCAATATTAACCCTTTGCATTCTAAAGTTGAGATAGGATTTAAACCAGTCAAAAATTGCACCTCTAAATCCAATATTATATAACTTTTTTAAGAGAATTTCGTGACTGACCATATCAAAAGCTTTCTTTATGTCGACAAATAGTCCAGCGCAAAATTTTTTACTATCTAATCCTTTATTAATATTTATGCAAAAATTAAGTAGAGCATCCTCAGTAGATAGCCCTTTTCTGAAACCAAACTGTTCTGAGTTAAAAAACTTGATTTTTTCTAAATAATCCAAAACTCTATTCTTAACTAGTTTTTCAAATATTTTGGAAATTGAGGAAAGTAGAGAAATAGGTCTATAATTACTAACATCCTTAGGGTTACCTTTCTTGAAGAGTGGTATAACAGTTGCAAGTTTTAATGACTCAGGAAAAACTCCAGAATATAAACTAAAATTAAAAATATGTGATAAAATATCTATGATATTAAAGGCAACATTTTTTAAAAATACATTCGAAATACCGTCTTCACCACAAGAGTTAGAACTATTCAGGGCATTAATAGCAATCATTAATTCATAGGGCGAAATCGAACTAAAATATAAACTGTTCGTACGATAAACATCATTAACAAGATTAAGACTGTGACAACAAGAACATAATATAGATGGTTGACCTGGAATAGTGTTCTCAGCTATTGAAGTAAAGTAGTTATTGAATAAGTTACCAATTACTGCTTCGTCATTTATTAAGGAACCATTGTTTGACAATGTTAAAGATTTATTATTATCAGGAGACCTATTTATGATACTGTTTACAAGCTTCCATTCATTTTTTAAATTTCCATTGCATTTTCTAAATTCATTTTGAAAATAATTATCACGACATTTAGGAATTTCTTTTTTTAAATTAATACACATTTTAATATAGGATTTTTTAATTCTTGCATTCAGTGGATGTTTATAGCATATCATTCGGAGCTTATTTTTCCTTCTTATTTTGCGGAGTAGACTCAGACTCATCCAAGGTTTCAATCTTTTTTCATTAAATTTTGCTCTAACCTTCCTAGTACATGGTCTCATATGTTGTTCTAATATTTTTATAAATTTGTCATACGCAATGGAAGCATTATTTTCTTGATGTACCTCTTCCCAAAATTCAAATCTTAGACTTTCATTTAACTTAACGTAATCTATTTTAACAATAGTTGGTAAGGCAAAGGATTTATTTGCAAGATTTTTTACCAAATCCTTTACAAGAATGCCAGTCATGCAATGGTCTGAAATTTGTAAGTCAAAATTGGCACTTTCACAAGAATTAACTGAAATATGAGTAAAACGAGCGAAAACGTGATCTAAACATGTTCCGGAAGTTGGCCTGGTTGGTGCGTTAATAAAAGAAAATAAGCCATATTCATACAACATAGTAAGATAAGAATCAACATCTACATTCACACTTAAAATATCTAAGTTAAAATCACCTAGTATAATAAGATTACCAGATTTTTCTTTAGCTAAAAAATTTGAAAAATCGTCGAGAAACATTTTAACATTAAAACTATGTAACCTATAAATACATAAAAACGTAAATTTGTAGCTGTTAATATCGCAAGTAATTTTTATAATATCAGCAGTTTTAAGATTAAAGCTAAAAGTTTCACAGTAATAATTACTTTTAACAAATACTCCAACTCCACCAGCCGAAAAAGAATCATTTGTAGTAGCATAAAAATTACAACCGGGTATTTTAAAATCATTTTTCTCATAATCATAAATCCAGATTTCAGAAACAAAAATAAAATCTGGAAAGTTGACAAAGGCTTCAAGGTTTGAAACAAGTAAATCGAAATTCTGTCTTAAGCTTCTAATATTCTGATGTGCAACAAAAAAAGAATTGGAATCATATTTGAAAATATTATCACAATTCTTACTATTAATATTCATATCTAAATTGAAAAAAGAATTATCGTTTGAAAGGTTGTAGTTAAGGTTCATTTAAAAATATTTCTTGTGAAATAAAAAGAATTAAATTAAATTTTATTTAGATCATCAAACGACCTTAAAACGATAACTTGACTATTTTCAATTTTTTTTATAAATATTTTACAGTCTCTATACCATAAATATTTATAGTTTTTTTCAATTTTGAGTTTTTTGGCCTCCCCAAATAGCGCTCTCGTGTACTTAGTGAAGGCCTCATTGATATATGTAAATATTAGCTGGTGCGATAGAAGAGTCACAACCACTAAATAATTTGGTATTAAGATATTTTTTCCTATGAGACTTTTCCTTTAAAATTTTTTTTTTGACATCATTATTGTGAAAGTGTACGCAAATTATATTCCTTGAGTTGGAAGTTGATGGTCCTTTATTTGATACATTGTTTTTCACATAACATTTTTACCTTTATTAATACTCTTCTATTTAGTACTTCTCTTTCTCTTTAACGCTTTTGTTTATATCAAACATTAGTATTCGACAGTGCTGGGTCAATATAGTTTTTTTAAGGTGAATTTGAGTAACAGTTTGGAGTATCAATTAATTTTTTTTTTTTAAAACAATGTTTTTTTTAATTTTATTTTTTCTTGTCGAGGACTTTTAGTTTAAATTATACATTAGAAAAAGTTGTTAAAATTTATTAAAAAAGAAATATTAATGTTTTAAAGTATTGAAAATGTTGCAGTTTATTTATATCATATGGATTTATGAAATTTTCAAACGTAGTACAAGAACATAAAAAAGTACTAACACTAGGAATAGCAATCAATTAAAACCAAAAAAAAATGTAATTGTCAAATAAAACAATTAATAAGAACAAAAGAGGGAAAATATATTACAAGAGTATATTATATTCGTTTATTTTCACATAAATAAAAGCACAAAAAGAGAGGAATATATAAATATACCCAAAACCAAAGAATATCTACAATCAGAAGCGGCACTGATTCCAATTGCTTCCAAAATTTTGGCCTTGAAATGGAAAAAAAATATTTTTTAAAATGTAATAAGAAAGTTTCATGTGAAAAAAAGACAAAAAACGGGTGTTCCAAAAATATTTAATTTTGTTTTTTATAATTTTTATTTAACATTTTTCATAAATGTGTTACACTTAGAATTTTATGTTTCGTATTGAATTCTTTAACATTTTTGTTGACATTTTGAATTATGTAATAAATTCTCACTCTACAGCAATTATAAGTAAAATCATATTTTAAAGATTGGAATAACTTATATTCAAAAAATTTCTTTACATAGTATACATAACTATAGCATCAAATAAATTTAAAAATTATCTAATATAATCATAAAATCATTCGGTGGTATTTGTTTTTATTGATATTTTTTGATCAATTCAATCAAATCTGTCAATAGCTTTTAACCATTTTTGTCTCCTATAAATACAAATATTTATATTTTTTTACAAATACATAATATCTAAATTTTATCTAGATAACTATTTTAAATAGAACACCATGAAATATAATTTAATAAAATTAAATATAAATGTACAATAGACAATCCTTCGGTAACTGATGAAATTTAAATAAATTATTACTATCTGCTTTTTCAAACTACGCACTAGACATTTGTAATAATGTTTACCCATTTCACAAAATTTTATAATTTCTACAATATAATAAATATCACTTTCAATTTAATAAACTAAATTTCGTTTTTTATTGGCACTAGTTTCGAATCAACTTATCAACTTAAAGTAAGCCCACTAATAAAAGCCTATATTAGAAAAATGTCTTTGTTTGCAAACACCTTGCACTAATTTTGAATCAGCTTAAAGAAAACCCTATTAAAATTAATACCTATATAAAATTAAATTAGGTACAACAACAAAAATGTAAACAAATTAAAGTACACCCGCCTTTGAATTTAAATCGTGAAAAGTTCATTTCTGAAAATTATGTACCTGCTCTTACTTGTAGTAATTCCCGTTTAAAAAAAGTAAGAGTTTTTTGTATATAGTGTTTATCTCTTTTAATCAACGAATTTTTTTTATTTAAGTAGTGGTAAAAAATTATACAAACCCTAAGTTAATATTGGAAAATAGAAATTTTTTGGAAGAATGCCACTTCTTATTGTAGTAGATATTCTTTGCCCAAAATATTGGTCACTTTTTTGTATAGATCTCTTCCATTTTATTCTAGTTTGCTTTTGTTGTGCATGGTTTTTGTTTTAGTACACAACTCAAAAACTGTCTTAAATCATAATAGCTCTATAAAAATTACATTAACATAAGTATAAACTAAAACTATACAAATAATAAAAATCGACAATAATTTTTAACATTTTTCTTTATGTCAATCTAAAACAAAACTGTAAATTAAACGATAAAAAAAAATTTTTAATCGTTTTATTAGGAAACTAATCAGTTTTGTTCTTGATCAACATCAGATATTCTGTTTTGATTTGAAAATGAATGGGTGGCCTCAAATATTTTTTGAAACAGAATTTTATTACGAAAATAAATTTGAAACGTCTTTGAAATATATGAAACAATTTTGCTTCAAAAGATACGTGTTACCACCGTCTGAAAATGGCAACACAAGATTGAGTTCTTTAGGCACTAAAATTCATACAATTGATATTTCTTTAATTTATTTATACATATTTAGAATTCTCTTAAATTTCGATATGTTTATAATATGGCAACATTTACATTATGTATGTATGTCAGTTTTTATTTCTTTGCTGTTATTTTCAGTTGGAATTCTTTAAAAATGTTACTCAATTATCTTTTTTACATTTATTTAAATTTTTCTAATAGCTATTTCAAAAAAATAAATTTTTTTTTGATACGATACATAATCTAGACTGACGTTTCTAATTTTTGAAACAATGAATCACACTGAAATTATGACACGAAAATATAAATTTAATTTAGGTTGTTCGTTGGTTGTTGATGGGTATTTCTGTTATATACATAATAATATAATATTTGTATAAATTAAGAAAAATCTTAAAAATGTCCTTAGGATGCAATTAAAATTAAATGAATAATAATTAAAAAAAAAAAAAATAGAAGAAGAGGCTTGTTATAATTTATTTTTTTTATTCAACCAATCATTTAAAAAATATATTTTTTAATTTTTCATGTTATACCCATCGTTGTTTAAAACATGGGGTCTTCAATTCATGTTATTTATTATATCCTGTGAATTTTGCTAAAATTTCCATTTCGTTAAATATGTTTTTTTTTATAACCTTCAAATTGCTCACACAGTACAGAGATATTTATATTATTTTTGGGGTGTATTTAGAAAATCGTTTATAATACTTTAATTGATTAATATTAAAAATAATTTTTGTTTTTTTGTTTTTAATCGAAATAAGTATATAAATACTAAGTCGAGGTTTGTTTGTTGTTTGTTTGAATAATCACAAATAATAATACAAACGTTTAATTTAACCCACCCACCATTTAGTTTGTCGGACACTGGACATCCAAAGTGAATAATTTTGTTAATAATATTTTATCCAGGGTTTAAAAAACTACAGCAGAAATAGTAAAAGCACTTAAATTATTGCTGTTGCTGACTATCACAGCATTTCAAAGTAAAAAAAAAACTATTACTGCGCTTTGCTGTTACAACTTAACCGAAGTAAAGTAATAGTTTTATGCTTTTTACACATACAAATACTACGTATGTGCTTTTGCTTTTCAAAACATATTAGTAACAGTAGAATTTTGCTGAATGCTTTTTAATATTTTAAGTCAAAGTAAAAAAAAAAGCTATTTGCTGTGCTGATTTTGTTGTGCAGACTTTGCTGTGCATTTAGAAAGAAATTTTATTTTTGGAGAAAAAAGTGAAGTAAAAGAAAAAAAATAGGTCCAAAAGGCTTGTTCAATATGCAAATTAATATTGAATAGAGTACAGCCAATGTGTGTATATTCAACGAGACCTTGTCATATAAACTACATCTTCTAGGTGGTGACTGGTGGAAAGAGCCAAGTTCAAGAAATTGAGCAGCCTCTAGAAAAAATAGGTCCGGGTCCCACCTCACAAAGCCCTCGGAAATTTTCAGATTGTTCCGCAGTTCAGAAGTCGGGACCGTAGACCTTGAACAAAAAAATTGTCCAAAAACCAAAATGTCAATAATGTTCATTACGTATCAAGATAAGTATAAAAAAAAAATGTTTGTTTTTTTTTTTTGTTCAAGGTCCTTTGGTTCCGACTTCGGACTCTCGGACCAATATGAAATTTTTTTTTAAATTATTTATAATAATTATTAATAACCTTTTCTCAGAAAAATAAAATTTAAACTGGTGCAATAGAGTTTCGGCCCCAATTCCTAGGACTTCGGACCTATTGTCTTCATCACATTTAAGAGTCATTGTACTGATGACAAAAAAAAATTAAAAAAAAAAATTTTTAGGTCTTCGGTCCCGACTTTTGGAACCGCTTGTTTGCATCGTGCCTATGAGTGATTTTACTGAAGACAAGTTTAAAAAAGAACAAATTTCGAGGGCTTTGTGAGGTGGGACCCGAACCTATTTTTGCTTGAGGCTGCTCAATTTCTTGAACTTGGCTCTTTCCACCAGTCACCACCTCGAAGATTTCTTTACTTTTTTCATGTCCACTTATAAAATTAAAATAAAATACTTACGATTTTTTTGTAAATCCATTTTTTAAATTTTAAACAACAAAAGTTTTCAAACAAACATAAGCCGTCACAAGGAACAAAAAAGCACAGTAACTCAAGTAAAACAAAAGTGTATTGTAAAGTGCTATAAATGCTGAATAGTAATTCAAAGCAACAGCAAATGCTGTTTAGCTGTATTCAACTCATTTTGCTGTAGCTATTAAAAAAAAGAATGAAAAAGCTTTTTCTGCATATTACTTTTTGAAATATAAGTGCGCAGCAAAGCGGAAGCAAAACAACTACGAAAAAAATGCTTTTGCTATGCCTTTGCTGAATTGATGTTAGAAAGCAATAGTAAAAAAATAGTAAAAGCTTGAAATAACTACGAAGGTTTTTAAACCCTGATTTTATCATAATTCAAAGAAAACCTTGCCGCTTATGTAGATTTTATTAATATACTTAAATAGTCATAATAAGATTATCTATGCAAGCACCATTTAACATTAAACTTTCCAAGCTTAGTGTAGGACGTTTAAATTCAAATAATGTTTTTGGCTTTATTTTTCATGAAAATGTAGTGTGTGTAATGAACTTAGAGAAATCAATTCAAGAAAGTGTTTTTCTTTTCATCATGGAAAAATTCATATTTATAAAAATGGTAATATATGGCTATCTGTTGAGTTAATTTTATTTCCTATGTGCTAAACTTTATTGTTTTAAAAATTTAAAATTAAAATATCTATACGTTAATAGTTTATCACTATTTAATTTTATAGAAATAGATAGACTCTATTATCGATTACGTATTCAACACATAAAAATGATATATTTCTTGAATTTAAAAATTAACATATTTTATACTTTATATTTTTTTTTCAAAGTTGTTGGTTGCTATACAAATTTTGTAAATTCACATTATTATTCTTAAAATATTTGTTTTAAAAAACCGTTTATAATATAAAAATTAATCGGGTTAGAAATTTGTAAAAATATAATTATGCTAAAGGAAAGAAAAGGATGGAAAAATAACAAATATTTTGGAATTTTAGTATAACAAGCGGTAGGACGTATATTTAAAATTTAGTCTACTGAAAATAGTTTATACATTAAAATAGGTTATTGATGAAGTGTGGCGAAGTTACTTGTTTATGTATTCTTGTTTCTTTAAATTTTATTACTAGTTATTCCCGGTGTAACATTTGCAAGGTCCAGAATAATTACAGGATATTTTTTTCTTTCTCTAATTTAAGAAAGAAATGATAGTTTTGTAATTTCAGTACCAATTGAAGAAATAGTCAATATTGTTTTTCATATGTTCTCTATAATATCTTGCTTCTTGGTGTTTTTTTCTATAAGAAGAATTTTTACCAAATCTAGTTAATTTTTATAGGGGCTGAAGCAAGATTTACCACCATGGCAACAATAGGAATATTTTATTATTTGCTTTACAAAATAAACATTCATTTGAGGTTGAAGATGTGCTTGCATTGGTCAATTGTCATTTTGAGGCAGCTAATTCAAAGACACAAACCAGGGAAATTTAAAATTTTTAATATAGGTACTTTATTTTGTGGGTAATTTCAATTATTTGGATGACTTTAAAAATACTTTTAATTTGATAAGGTTTCATATTTTATTGACTTTATGATGCTTTACTATTATTCAGATGATCTTATTTAATTCTTGTATTAACTATATAGTTTTATTATACGGATTTAGAACTTGAATATGTTTTTCTACAAATAATTTATTTAAAAGATGGGCACAAAAATTAGTACTTTTTATTTTTTTTTTTATTCTTAATCAGTAATTTTTCGCGGTAATATTTTGAAAAAAGCTTCACAAATTTTTGAGTTCGTGTCACTGCTTTTTGTTTGAAATCGTCGAGATGAAAAGTTTTACAGACGTTATTAAAAACCAGAAATTAATAAAAAGTAAAATAATTTTAATATTTTAATACAACTACAACCCACAGCAAATTTTTCCATAGTTGTTTGGACTAAATAATTCTGAGTCTTATATGCTGAGGCGTAATGAATTCAAGAAATGCTATTCAATTTATAATGAACAGAAAAGTTATTTCAAAAGTAAAATATTTCAGAAGTGTAATTTCATACATTTTATATTTCCAAAAAATTCATTTCTATATTTAATGTTTCCAATTAATAGTGTCTTAAATTGAAGTATAGAAATCTTATAACCGTCAAATATTTTTAAATTGGTTTTCTTTTTAAATAATACTTAATTTGCAAATTCAAATAAAATTCAATTAAAAGTTAAATTAAATGAGTGAAAATTAAATGAAATTTATATAAGAAAAATAATTTTGTTTCAAGGATAAATATTAATGTTATAAATAATATTCTTTTTTTATCAATAATACTCTTGTGTGTGTGTATCAATTATAATTTGTTTTCTTTAATTAAATTTCACCTTTCCATTTTAATTATAAGGATTCATCTCAATTTTGTAACAACAACTATGTATATAGTGAATTTTGTCTCTATGTCCGATTAAATATTTAGTCAGTTTATTAAGATGACAAGGATATGCAAGGATATACATATACGTAAAAAGCTATGTAAATTTATAACATTTAAATATTGTCACAGGATCGCAGGACCATCGATTGAAGCGGTTTTTTAAACTTACTTTGGATCTATAACATTTACCGCATACACATTTCATGTATGAGTATGTACAGTTTGTGCAAAAAATCTTAATGTCTTCCTTTAATGTGTTACTTTATAAAACATTTTAGGTATGATTAGGTGTTATTCAAAATATTATTTGGATCGAGCATATTTTTAATATTGTGCCAAATATTTGAAAAATATTATTATCTTTATCCTTCTACTTCCTACAAAACTATTTTATACTGTAACAATACTACTTTACTTCCAAATCATATCATATACATTTATCTAAGTGATACGTAAGTACGACAGATAATATCTAGTGCTTAAACTTGTGTTAAGTTTTATGAAAGCGAAAAGGAGCCTTTGAATGCCAGTTGCATTCTTTCCAATGATGGCGGATTATTTTTATTTTACTATATTACCGATTACTTAACTGCCTCGACTTCATTTCAACGTTTCTAAACCTATTGTTTAATTTGAATTTTGCCACATTTTGATTATCTTAGTCGTTTATGACATTCATAACATGAGAGTCAACTCACCTTTTCTTTATAATATTTATTATATTTATTATTTTCCCTTATGCTATATTTGTTACATCGATAAAACATATCAATGTCATGCTGGTTTAAAATGTATACATCTTCAACTGTGAATAGGGTTTGATAGACCACAAAACTATGTTGAAAAGTTAGCAAATGTTCACGGTATTTAATTGGCAAATAAGAACTATCAGATTTTGTAAATATGAACCATTTAAACGGAATGTTATATTCCGAATAGTTAGAAATAAACACAATTTAAATCAAATAAATTTAATATTTTGCTAGTTTAATTTTAATTTAAAGAAAAGGGATAATATTAATTAAAAATAGAAAGTAGAAAAAAATAGAACACATAGATAATAGAAATTATTTAAATTTGTTTTCTTTTTTTCTACTTAATTCAATTGTGTATATTATATTTTATTATGATTAAATTTTATTGATACATACTGTGCTTTGTAAGATATTGTTTTGAATGGGGAGGAATGTACAGTATATTCCTTTGTTTTTTTAATTGCCGTAATAAACTTAAAATAAAGTGAAATTATAATGAATATAAAGTAATAAAAATTTTGTTACTGATATAACCAATTAAGGGAGCGTCGTGAAATTCCAAATCCCAAAATTTAAAAGTTACAAAATCCCGAAATTTCAATATGCTAAAATCTTAAAATTCCAAATCATACAATTCCAAATTTTAAAATTTCAAAACTACAAAATCCAAAACGAAAAATTCCGAAATATGAATTTTCAATCTAAAAACTGAAATTGCTAGTTCCAATTCCTAAAATAAAGTAGAATTATTATTTTATAATAAATAAAATATTTTTTTGCATTTAATTAAATTTCACCAGATTTTCTTTGTAATTATAATATCCAAAATGAATTTTGTGGGAGCTAAAAGCTGGTTTCAAATTTTTTTCAGAGTTGGTTTGGGGGCCACATCCTCCCTTTATTTAAAATCCTTTGATGTTTGAAAGTGTAAAAATAAGACTTAAGAAGGCTTTTATAGTCGATTACAAAATGTGGGTGTTAACCTTTTTCCAGAATATGTATATAAATGTATGTGCAAAATTTCCAAAATAGGGAGGGCTTTTAGAGTTAGATTCAGAAGCAGGTTTATATGTTTTTCATAGAATATGACTATGTGAAATTCAAAATAAATTATATGGCTTTTACAAATAAATAAATATAAGAGTATTCTTCGTAGATTTTAATAGGAAAATTGGATAAAAAAAAATCTTCAGTTGAGATTTTAACTAAAAACTTAAGACTACAAATGATTATAACTAATTTTGAATTTTTTTTTTTTTTCTTTTTTAGAATGTTTGGAGTTGTAAAGTTGAAATTTGAATTTTGCACTTACTTCCTTCAATGCGCGAAAGTAAAATTTCGCAATTTCGGATTTTGTAATTTGCAATTTTGTGATTTGAAAATTTTTGATTAGAGATGAAAAATTTTTGGAATTTTGTAATTTGAAATTTTATGTTTGGCATTTTCAGAAATGGGATTTCGTACCAATTAATTAAAGAGAAAATAAAATATAAAAAAAATATTTATTGAAAATCGATTTTCTTCCAACCAAATATTCTTATATATGTACATATGTATGTATGTTAAAAAAAATGTCAGGGGAATAGAAGATGGAAGACGGGAAAATTGAAGTATCATTTTACATTATTTTCATAGTCACGTATTAAATGGTAAATAGTTTTATTTGTTTTTAATTTTCCATACCTGGAAGAATTAAAATTATTTTTATATGAATCGGCCCAAGTTGTGGTAAATCATTTTGTTAGTTTTTTTTATTTATAAAAATTGAATTTGATTTTTTTTTGTTGTGAAATATAAATATGTATATATATTTTATATTACATTTTTTATTACTATTATTTATTACTAATATTATATATTATTTTATTACTAATATTTATATGTACATTAATTATATTATAATATAGTTATTTGTAATTTAATTTTAGAAAATATATTTTAATTTTAAATTTGTATTCATTCAATATTGTTATATTTGTTTTGTTTTTTTTTGTATTGATATTTATAACAAAAATTTCTATTAATTGAATATATTTTTAATTGAATAGTAATATTTATTTAATTATAAAAATTGAAGTTTTATATTTAATAGTTGATAGTTAAAAATCAGTTGATATTTAAAGTTTTAAATTTATTTCTATATTAACTGATATCTACATTAACTGATAATTATTAAGTTTTTTTAAATATATATTTAAATCGTTTATTCGAAATTATTTAATATGCTTATATAGTGCAGTATTCAAACGTTTTACTGAAACTTGGATTCCGCCATTACCAACTCACATGAAGCGGTAAACACAATTGCGACTACCGACGAAAAATTGTCGACAAAATAATTAAAATTCATACGGTCTTATGAATATGCTCACAATTCCAACTACAATCGCTCAACCACATTTTCGTTGTCGTCGAAATAAGGCTATTTTTTTCGCTGGTAGTTGGATTTGACATTTCTGACAACTTTTTTAAACATCAAAAAATAAAAGAAAACAATTATTCTGAAATCTGATATTATAACATGATTGTTCTGTTTTTTTAAAAGTTTTATATGTTCTACAATTTATAACTATTTATTTTTTTATTTAGATACATATATAAATTTAGATTTATTAGCGATGTATTTGGATCTGATGATGCTACAAATAAATTAATAACTTATTCAAAATTTTTTTAAAAATATTTTGATAAAATATTTTTTTATTTTGAAATTCTGCCATTTGCTTTTCTGTTTTGTTTGTTTATTTTTATTTTTCGTTTTCATTTCGCTGCAATTGTGTTTCATTTGACGAAAAATAGTTGAGCGAAGCGAATTTCGTTGGTAGTCGGTGGTCGGTGGTCGCAATTGTGTTTACCGCTTTACTCCCAGCATATTCTTGAAAAGCTTAGAGAAGCAGATATATGCTAAAATAATTGTATTAAAATATAAACACTCATAAAATGTCAATAGATACGTTTGGGAGTAGCATTCTCGTTCAATCCTCAAATAAATTATACAAGGGATTCCTGCTGTTAGATTCAAATTTACTGAGTATGGAGATTTTGATTTTAAATTAAAAAAATTAGTTAACAAAATGAATACCCCAAATAAATAATATGTTGATGAAAGAAAGGAAAGAAATATATTAATGGAGAATAGCATTTCTTATGAAAGACGTATAAATGCACTGCGTGGTAAAGAAATTAAAGTGCAAAGTTCTGGTATGGATATTGTTCGGTTACCAAATGAACCAAAGAAATAAATACAAAAAAAAATCTTAAAAACAGAAAAATAAGACATAATCTTCATATATCTCAAGATGATATTGATGACATTCTAAACATTCATAATTCTTAAAAAGATACTAAAATAGTTCAAATTCTTGTTCATTTTTGTACAATAAAATTTATAGCTGAAACTTTAATAAACATATGCCTTTTTACTAAATGAAATAAAATGTATATCAGTCATTTGTACCACTACCACTTTCAGATTTTCGCCTTTTATTTAACTAATTTTAAAAGTTTGATACCTAAGTGAAACCAAACTATATTATATTTCCACCTTTTTTATATATCTGTCAATTACGTTGGCTCAGAAACATTTTGATTAATTTGGGGATATTGATGTAAAAACTGTTTGAAGGCACTTGCTATTATCTGACTTTTGTTTTGGGGTACACATGAATCACTGCAAAGTGTTATACCAGTCATTTTATGATGATTATCCATTATTTTTTAAGCATAACTAAAACTGCACTAGCCAAATCGTTTCCTGATCGCCTGACCGCTTTTTGTTTCATCCCATAATACGCATTAAATCGCATGGGTTCCATGTGCTGTAAATTGCCATAAATGCCAAAGCATGCATTTGGAAAATCTTTTTGGCAAGTAAAACACTGACTGTAAATTGAAGGAAATAACAACGTGTGTAGGATTTGCATTATAACGATCAATATCTCTTTCTACTTTAAGACTCTTCCGTTCTTTGATGTGAACTTCAAACTGAGAAGGATGTTTTGTATTTTTGAATCTGACTCATCGACCGCTTTGATCCTTTTTTGGCTTGTAAAACCATAAATTGTATTGAAAACTAAAAACATTTCGATAATGATCTAATCGCTGCAATATAGTTGCTGTTGACTTATTTGGATCAAACATTTGCGACAAAACAATACCAAACAAAAACAAACTTTATTTACTTGAATTTCTAGATAATATTAACTATACGGTTTAATAACATCGAAATAAAAATTGAAATTCTTTGCCGCCACGTCGCTACGGATTTAAATTGCAGCAAACAATACAAACTTAAAACTTGAGAAATTTTGTTATGCATGAAAATTTTACAAATGTATGAAGTGCGGCAAACCCATTCTACTAAATTTAAAATTTAGCAATGATAAGATTTTGGATATGCGGCAAAAGTGACACTATTTATCTCTGAAATGAATTGAGATAGTCAAACTCTGACAGCAGCATTGAAATCTCAGGAACTAAAAACCTAATAGCAACTTCTAACTTAAAATTATCAATTAGGCAGTGTTCGGTATTCTTAGGCAATATTCCATAGTATTCGGCAATTTTTTTTTTTTTTTGTTTTCCAATTGAATATTTTTATTTTCAGTATTTTCTTAATCTATGATATAATATAATTTGATATAGTAGGTATATACAAATAACAAATTTAATCTTATAGCTAAAAGTTATATTAATTCAAAATTATATCTGTACAATACAAATTCATTTAGTATTAATTAATTGAGAAAATAAAAATAGTTAGTCACTATTCTGTTGTATAAAGCAAGAATCGAATGATGCTTATTAAAAAAAAAATCAACAAATAACAGTAGTGGGAAAAATGCAACAGAGAAATTAAAATTTGAATACAAAGAGAAAATAAACAATACAAAATTTAAAATAATTTTATGCAGTGCAAAATTAAGTAAAAATATTAATAGTAGAGAAGAATTTTACTTAAGCTAATCATGAAAATAGACACCATATAAATCTCAAGAACGGCAAAAATTTTACTCAGCTCAACAACTACTCTTATTAACTCCTCACTTCTATCAAAACTAATTCCAATAATTTTAAAAACTTTAATAAAATTCTAATTTGTCCGATAATGTGGTCGTTTATTAAAAATTCTGGGTGCTACAATATCATAGAAACGACAAAAATTGGTTTTCCGTGGAACATGGAACGTGGAACGTGGAACATGAACCTAATTACGGTAATTAACTCTCACGTTATACCTATTAGTATATCTAACATCTAAAAATCCAGACTTCATAAAAAATATTTTTAAAGTTTTACAGTAAAATAAATTTCTAATTGGAAGTATTTTTAATTTAAAAAATAAAGGAAAAGGCGGACAAGTACGTCTGTTCCCGCAAATTATTTGAATAGCCTGTTGTTGTGACACAAGTAATTAACTAATCTTTTTTAAATATGCTCGGCCCCAACAGGTAATACCATAATGAATTTTTTAATGAAATACTGAGCAGATAATTTTTCCGAATAGTATAGACTTAGATGATAAAGCTGTCTAATAATATTGCGGAGATAATTCTGCAAATAGCAAGCGTGATCATTCCAATCCAATCAACCCATAAGCCAAAAAATTTTAACGATTTTACAAATTCAACTAAAAAGTATTTATTATCACATTGGGTATTACCACTAAAACAATTATTAGTGTCTATTGGAAATTTGGCGCAATTGGGAGCCTGTTAATAAGTATCAAAGTTATCACAAAAATGATTATAGATACCAAAATTCATATGCTTAGTTTTGCAAGTTATTACTAATTTAGGTTTACTAGACAAGTGCCTAATTAAATCCAGATCATATGCATTCAGTTATCTCAAAATTGTTCTTACAATTATATGTATACGCAGTGTCATCTGCAAAGGCGGTTACCGTCGCTCATCATTTATGAGGGGAAAAAAAAGCAAAAAAAGCGAAGGCGAGAAAGGTCTAAGTACAGAACCCTGAGGAACACCACAGGATAGATTAAGTAAAGCACTATATAAATATTCCCAATTCTGACTTTTTGTCTTCTACCAGCCAAATAAGACCTAAGCCATTTATAAATAAAACCTCTAAAACCAGCCTTATATAGTTTATTTAATAAAATATGATGATCCACAAGATCAAAAACCCTAGTTATATCAACAAACAATACTGATGATACTTTACCCTCATTTAATGCACCAATATTCGGCAAACCAATTTTATGGCGACGATATTACAAGTTTATGATCTAAATAACGAAGAAAATGAATTAAATTGTAAAAGAATGAATATGAAAAATTTGATGATGAAAAAATAGAAAACAAAACTGCCAGATTGAATTACAAAAGAGGAAAAAATAAAATGTTTAGAAAAAATTTAAGAAAACAAATAAATACAAAAAAAAGAATCAAGTATCCTAGATTTAATTAAAATATTCTTTAAATAAACTTTTGAATTTATTTAGAGAGAAATGATTTTTTATTATTATTTATTATTTACCTCTACCTAAAAAAACAACGCCATAACTGTTATATAAAATTAATTTACGAAAATACGAAAAATATTCAACAGTCATAGTATAATTTTGTATTTGTGTGCTCATATAAAAGTATCTAAATCAATTTTAAATATTTTTAAGTGAACTCTTAAAAAATTCTTAAATTTTGTTTTTAAAGTTCTTCCATTTGTTTTTAATTTTTTTTTTTTGTTTTTAAATATTTCTTTCATTTATTTGTTTTATTTTATATATTATTATACATATATTTTTTCATAATATATTTAATGTATATATTTTTTTAATAATATTTTATTTCCCACCTAAAACCATTTAGAAAAATAATATAAATAAAAAAAATGAAAGAGAACCCTATTCCAAAAGGGAAAAACATTTTTGGTTATGTTACCATAAAATTTGCTCATGTAATAAAGCTGTGGTTTTATCTAGCAATGGATGAAACAATTTAAAAAACTTCAAAAGGAAAAAAGGAATTTATTTGTATTTTTGTCATTGCATACTCTGGGCTATTTCCACCTAAAACTTCTTATTAAAACAAAAAAGAAAGACAATGAAAATAAAAAATTTATTTTTGAATTAAATTGTGAATTTTGTAAATCGATAACTTTATCAATTTTATTTTTTGACTCTACTTTATTTAATGTACTATTTAATTGTGGAATGCTTTAAGCATATTATATGAAAATTCGATGACAGTAATATGAAAAATATTATGAAAAAAATTTAGTCTGCTTACACGGTTTGCACTTTTTATCGTTTTTTAGTTTGTTACACCACCGTTTGTTAAAACCGGTTTTTCAAAATCTTTACTCATTGCCTTAAAAAAAAACCTCGGTTCACCCTTTTATATTTTTGGAATTAGACATAGTTTTGGAGGTTGCTCAATTTAATAAGAGTTTCCATTTATTCCTATTTTTCTCAGTTTAAGAGATATTTAGATGTCACTTTGATTTATATTCTTTTTTGGAGCAATTTGGAGTGCATATAGATCAATATTCAAAACCTTCATGGATAAAAATTCCATATGTAATACTAAATTCATAATATAAAAAAATAATTTGAAATGCTATCAATTGATAGAGATTAGAGATTTCTAATGACATATCACATGCATAGAGATTTCTAATGACATATCACATTTTTGTAATGAAGGTAGATAAATAAAAATTTAGTTTTATATAGCTGCTTCCATATCATTTTATCGCATATGCACTGTAGTGTTAGTATACAATATACATGGATCATTTTAAATAAGATTTTTTTAACAATATTGATTCATATCCATAGTTAATTACTGATAAAGTTTTTGGTCTACCAATAGGTAACGCAATCTGTCATTAAAGAAGCAAATTAAATGTTTACAATTTGACTGCCACATTAATACTTGCTGATGGAGGAAAGATAGGTTAAATCATTGCAATAACTGGCAGGTATCACATTCAGTTTTCTGTAAACTATTGGCTAGAATAATATACATGAAAGGATTAAAGGTAGAATACAATCTATGCATAAAAGGGTTACATGAAAAATTACATAAGACAAAATTACATAGAACAAAATTACACAAGATAAAATTATATATGGACAAAATTGCATAAGACACATGTACAAAATTACATATTTAAAAAAATACTGGGCCGTATGCGTTTACCTGCCGTCGGCAAAAACCAATAAATGAGTAGCGAGAGTTTGGGGGCAGCAGCTCCCGACCATAAAAAAAAGAGATCCGGCTTTTTAAGTGTTGGACCCGAGGAATTGAATATTTTTTTTGTCATAAGCAGAATAGCCCTTAAATGTGATGAAGAAAATAGATTCGAGGTTCATAGAATTAGGCGAAATTCTATATCAAGTGTTTAAATTGTTTGTTTCTGCAAAAAGGTTATTATTAATTATTATACATATTTTTTTAAAAAAATTTCGGATTGGTCCGATGATCCGAAAGTCTAGGTCTTTGGCCCCGACTTTCGAACCATCGGATCAATCCGAAATTGTTTCCGGACTGTCGGACCAACCCGATACCGCATAAAAGACACCAAGCACTAAGTTTTCGCAGTGGTCATTTGTGTGTGGACCAACGCATAACAACATCAATGATATAAAAAAAATGGCTTAAACTTAATTTTCTTAAAAATAATAAAATGGAGTTACATAATTATATACATATATAATTTTGTAATTCTTCTTTGTTCCTGGAAAATATTTTAATTTAAATAATTTTCAATATTGTTGTAGTTCAATTAGCGTCAAAAATATTTATTGAAATATATAAATATTATGTATATGTCTGTTTATAATAGATGTCGAAGATTAGAAACCAACCAAAACAGGAAGTAGAAATTTGTGAAAGAAAAATGAAATAGTACTGTTATTTTTATTAATTTTAATTATTTATAATCTGTCATTAGGAACACATAGAATATTACTTTTTTATATATGCGAAAATTTTTACAGTTAATTCAATCAACATTTTATTAATGGTCGAATTCAATTGTGAAGTTAGTATTTTAAAGTTTTCCAATCAATTTACAAAATACTTATGAAAGAAAGTTTATTAAGGAAACAGAATTTTAGGAGGTTATATTTTGGGAATAATTTATAAAATAAATATTTGGTTATTTCTTCTATTATAATTATCATTACCATCCCGTAGCACTAAAACTCTTTATGGGGTTTTACCTTTTTCATTATATTTTCAATTGGTTTCTATCTCTTGTATTAGTCTACCAATTTATTGTTCTAAATTTCTCGGGTTCGATTAAACACGCTGTAAGTAGAGCGATTAAAACAAAATATAGTTTTATGGATTTTGCGACTTTGTTCAGTACCCTTTGTCATTGTAAAAAAAATAATTGAGAGTATAATTTGGTTAAAAGTTAATATAAAATACAAATACGCTATTTAAGAAGGCTTCATTGCTGACAATAGGAGTAGTTTTCTAGATTTAATAAGTTGATATCCTAGAAAAATTATAGAAAAATACTTGAATAACATTCTAGTTCCCACATGTAATTAAAAACAAAATATTGCAGTACCGTACTTAATGTGCGAAAAGGCATTTCCACCCAAGTTACTGTCAAAAATATAAAAATATGCATGCGTATCAGCTTTTTAAGAGAAGAAGGAGCCGTTATTTAAAAATTAAATAAAAATTTTATTAATTAAATCGAGGGTGTTCTATCGATTGGTGTTATTTTCAACTTTCGGGAATTTTATTTTCAAGCTCAAGATTCGCCAAAATTGGCCGAATTTGAAAAAAAAACAAAATTATTTATAAAAACTTTGTAGGTACCCAAAACTGAGATAAAAAATATGCTAATATGAAAAACAAATTTATTTATAAAAATGATTATTATTAATTTTGGTTTACCAAAGGAAAATATGGTGGATTTTTGTTTTATTTTTATTAGTTTTAAAGAAAAATAATGAGAAAAGAAAAAAAAAATCTTTTAACATAAGTTTTTTATTTTTTGTCGTAGAATCCAAATTTGCATAAAAAAAGTAACTCTTACAATTTAAAAGTCTCGATTTCGGACAACTTTGGCGATTTTTGATCTTAAAAAGCTTTTTTCCGGTCCATCCTGGAAGCTTAAAATATCACCCTCGATTTAATTTTAAAATGACGTCTCCTTACACTCTTAAAATGCTTATACGCATGCTCTGAGACACCCGGTATATATAGTATTAAAAAGGTATAAATTCGCACACAATGACGTGACAGAAAATTTTAATCTTGCACTAAATCGAAAATAACGAAATACGTCTTATGATTTTCTAAAATTCCAACTGGTTCCAGTAGGTACCTGCCATAAAATTTTTGGCACTCATCAACCATATTTAAAAAATTAAGGGTGTTACCGATCTGAAAATTCGTAATGTGTCTTACCGTTTTCTTAAACTGGGATTGGTTTGGGTAGCTGCCATATAATTCCTAGCATCTGGTAAAAATATTTACAAAACCACAGGCGTTACAAACCAGAAAACTCAAGCTCAGGTACTGTATATCAAAAATAAACAAACTCGTCAAAGAATAAAAAATAAATATTTAGAACACACCGTATCCAGATACTGGTCAATCGTCACTGATTACGTATTTTAATACAGCTTGGAGCTCTGGTACTCTTCTGTGGAGACTTTCGTCAAACTTTGCCATTCATCCCAAGGTCAAAACCGGTCGATGAGATTTATACACATTTGAAGTATTCATTTTTGTGAAGATATGTACGAAAGATAACTTTAAAGCACAACATGAGTACATCTAGGAGATGAATGGCTTAAACTTTCCCCGCTAGAATGCTCAGTCGAGTCATCTGGCGAGCTAAAATTTCCATCTAATTTTTGTAATTCGGTGTTGTCGCAGAGCTAATGGGTGTAACTTCTCCGGTCGTTTTCCGAAATTATCATAACTTGAAAATATTGCGAGAGAGACAGCCATCCTTGCTGCTAAAAATGAAGATATTCACGAAATAAATAATAAAATACTTGCCATGTTATGAGACTTAATAAATGAATACAAGCTTATCGATACTGTAACAGAATATGTCGATAAAGTCACCACTTTTCTGAGTTCATTTGATGTACCTAGATTAACAAATAAAAGTAATCTTCTTATGTGGGTGGAAGGTACAGTTCGAAAAAGTAATCTAAAAAATATGCAAAAAAAAATAGATAAAACAAGCATAGGTAGGTACGGTAATATTTTTGTTGTAATAAATCAATTCATCATGAGAATTACAACATATTATACTTGTGAAATCTTTATATACAAAATGTACATTGGTATATAGATACTTTATAATAAATACATAATATATGTACACATAATATGTAAGTATAATAAATGTATAGTGTTTTGTTGTTATTATTATAGAAAAAAATAGAAGTCTTCAATCAGGTGTGTTCCGAGTAATTTCGCACAAATCATAAAGAAAAGTAATATGTGTATATACAATATAATGTTGTTTACATGTATATATACCAAAATTACTGAAAAGAACTGGAAGTGAAGTCAGTTATAATTTAAAATATAAAAAAAAAACCGAAAACATTAAAGAGAAGTACGAGGAAATAAATGGGAAATGAGATATTAGGTTGAAAGGAAAGAGCTTAAGAGGAAAAATTAATAGCAAAGCGATTTAAAGAATTGTAGTACCGTGAAAATTTATATATATATATATATATATATATATTTTTAAATTTGCTAAGGTTGTGGTTAAATGAAAGGTATAGGTAGGTAAGCAAATTAATGGAGGTAAAAATTTTCTTTTTTTCGTTTAATGATGTCGTCATAAAAGTTCATGTTTCGGATTTTATTGCGCGACACTTACAACTGGTAGTTCATATGTATTGTAAAAAAAAAATGTTACAGTAAATTTTTTCAAATAGTTTTAATGCATTCTTTTGTTTCCGGATTCCGCACTACGTGATTAAATTTTTTTTTTTTGTTTAAACAAAATTTAAAATTGAAATGTCAAAATAAAAATATAAAATTGTAAAGAAGTCAGTTGTGTTGTTTAATATTTTTATTTCAAAATTATTGAATTGAAGTTTACCTTTTACACCCAATGTCACTATAGCTGTTATACCTTTATGTAGAGAAGGGTATGTCCAGATTTATAATGCAGTGAAGTGGGACATGAAAAAAATTGTTGAAGCATTAAATATTACAGCTAAAAGGCTTGCAAGAGCACACTCTTAACGAAGGGTGATGTTTAATAATCTTATAATTTTGCAATGGCAGTTTTTTCATGTTCTATAGAATTTCCATTCATAAAATACGACAGAAATTTAGATAAAGAAGCGGAACCATAAATTATATGTGCAATTTATTCAATGTATTTTAACTAGTTCTAAGTATGATATAATTTTAATTTGTAAATTGAATGTGTTATTTGTATTGTAAAAAAAAAAAAAAAAATATTGTAATAAAGTTGAGCTGAACTAAATAAATAAATATGAATAAGCATGAATAAGTATGTAGCGATGGCTGGAAGGAGGAAATACCGATTTTAAAACTTAATTCACCCTACTTAAGCAAGTTAATCTACAAACGTTTATTTATTCGTTGAATTGTCTTAATCGAATTGAGTTCAGTCTAGATGGAATAGTCTTATGATTTTTAGTTGAATTATTTTAGTTGAATGGCGCAAGAATCATCACTCCTATCTAGGTGAAATTCAATATCTCCAATAAACATTTTGTTTTATTACTTTAAAATTTTTAAATGAAATCTACAAATGATTTCATAATAGAAAAAACTCATCATTTTATCCTATTTTTGTTTTTTTTTTCCAGACGCCGTCGCATCAGTAAAATTAGAATTCATTTGCAAAGTACAAAACAGCGTCCACTTAAAAATTATTATTATACATACTCACGAAGTAGGTTCAATCAGGTTTTATAGTGTAACTTACCTGTAACAAAAAAATTAAAAAGAATTTAAAATTAATAAAATTTAATTTAAATATAAAAAAGAATTAAAATTATTGAAGTTTAACTAAAGCTTAAAAATAAATAAACATTAATAAATATTCAAACAAAAATTTAAATATATAAAAATTTAACAAAGTGTTTTCTAAATTTTCTAGGACTGCAGAACAAAAAAAACATTTAATTATAAATCTTTTTTTATTTTCATTAAGTACATATACAATAAATTAATTTTTTTTGTATTAAATTCTAATGTCAATTAAAACCCTTATATTATAATGATAAAAAATTAAATAAATTGCTATTTTAAAATTTTCATCTCATTATAACAAAAAATAATTAGGTCTCCATCAGTTAATTAGACATTATTACGTATGTATAACAGTACTACATACACTTTACCATAATATACTAACATATTTTTTTGCCATATGATATGTATTTCAGCAATTTATGAACTATTTAATTAAAATTGACTTTCACAGTATATTTTATAATTAGCATAAATATTATACAGGGTGAACCTGTTGTTGTAACTCTGTTTCATAAATATCTGTTGAGTAATTGCTCTGACGAAATAAAAAGTGTTATGCCCAAAATACAACCAATCCGGAAGAGCTTTTTCCCGCAATTTTGTATTGGGACCTCTTTAAACCAAAACTGTGAAATATCGATCTTTCATCAACCGAACTTCTAAACAATATCAATGAAACACATTACCGTCTTATGTGAGACCGGTACATAAATATATTTTAAACTGTCGGTAAATATTATATAATAACTCTTTTATTCTATCTTATTCTCTTCTATTCTATTCTCTTATTCTATTGTGCTCAATTTTATTCTACTTAAATTTTATTCTATTATACCATATTTTATTCTATTTTATTATATTCCATTCCATTCCATTATATTATATTCTATTCTATTCTATTCTATTTTATTCTATTCAATTCAAGTCAATTCAATTCAATTTAATTCAATTTTATTCTATTCTATTCTACTATATTCTTTTTTATTTTATTCTATTCTATTCTATTCTACTATATTCTATTCTATTCTATTCTTTTCTATTCTATTCTATTAAATTCTATTTTATTTTATTCTATTCTACTATATTCTATTTTATTCTACTATATTCTATTCTATTCTATTCTATTCTATTCGGTTATGTTCTTCCTTTAATCACTACAATTCTGCGAAAGCATTTCGGGTGTTTATCCGATAATTTGTTAAGTTGGAGGACCCTATTTTTAAATTTGATCTGGGTTACAGGGGGTTAAAGAAAATCGAATCGGAAAAATAATGCTTAAGCGTCCATAACAACTTCGAAGATATGTAAGGTATGATGTTTTCTAAGATACGGCAAGTCTACTATGAAAATATGGCATGACAAAGTAAATAAGTTATATAAAATAAATTATAAAAAAAAGTAGGTGACCTTTTTCCAGATAATTAAAATTGTTAACAAAAATTTCAGTTTTTTATACATAAGTTTTGGCAGCTATTATTCGATTCGAAATCATTAAGTCTTTTCAGGCAAATAAATACCATTGGTTAGGTACATCAAGCCAAAAATAGAAGTTGTGAAGAACCAAGCACCTTGAAATATTCACCTGGGATATCTTCGTAGCTGTCATGAATATTTGTTAGACATTATTTTTCCAACCCGATGTTCTTAAATTCATTGTTTTCTTTTTGCACAGGCAAAATTTAAAAATGATTTTTCCTAAAATAATCCAAAGAAGCACTCCTTAAAAAATATTCAAGTTTAACCAGATCACCCAGTATTTGAAATAAATTTATTTACACACATACACTAACACTAACCATAAGGTGCATTTGATTTTCATATAAAAAAAAAAGTAATGATGGGCAACATTTTTGAAATTACGAGTACATAATATACATATAATTATATAATATTATATGACATTCTGCAGAACGAAATATTTACATTACATTAATATTTATGCAACAATTTATTATTCTGAAATAAAAAAAATTATTTCGTTTTTTTTTTTTTATTTTATTAAAAATTAACACAAATCGTTAAGGATACTAATTACTGACCATTTCCTTATATCATTACCAAAAATGTACATGTACTTGACAACAGTTTGAACTCTCCAAAATGGTAAAAGTATTTAAAAATTAAAAATTATAATGAAAATAAACACAAATTGCTAAACTCTCTTCTTTAAGAGAAAGCACTAAATTTCACTAAAATAACAAAAACGTTTGTATGAGTTTGCTTTGCATAATATACATTGTACACATTAACATCCATACATAAATTGGTTTACTTGTGCGACTTAAAATAACCCAATTATTTTCGTTAATTCATTTATGAAGGTAGAAGCATATTATAAAAACTTTTGAAATAATAAATTATATCACATGCACGTATCATTGCAAAAACGTGCACATATATAAACATTCAAAGCCATATGGATATTCAAAAGTATTTTTACGTATTTATATCCAAAAGAAAGGATATTTTTAAATGAGGATATTTAATATAAGAATAAAATATGAAGTGTTTTAAAACGTTAATAGTTTTGTTGTTGTTATTCTTAGGCTGATTTTTTTTTTCTTAAATATTTTGATTAAATTTTATATTACAAATTTCTAAAGGAAAATAAAGCGCACTAAGGATCATATATGCACGTAAATATATTATTAAATTTTTTGTATATTTATTTAAGTAAATCAACAAAATTTATTTTTAATTGAATGAACGATGTTTTTTTGTTTATTTTTAAAAAACTTTCTTATTTTGTATTTTATTTCTATTTTTGTACAATGCTCTTTATCTAAGTTAATTGAGAAACTCACTCATACTTAAACGTCTCCAACCATATGTGAATATACCTGATATCCAATTGGGATTCAGGGAAAAACACACAACCATCGACCAGGTGTTGAACAACAACAAAATAAAAATAACTGTTTTTTTTATTAAATTTGAGCGCTCGGAGCTTATCTGTACGTGCTCTACTCTAAGCGTGCTCATTTGAGTCAGAGCGCGCTCAGATCTATGCTCTGAATTAAAAAACGAAACGCCTATAGTATATTTTTCATGTACTATTTATGAGTTTATGTAAAAGTGTAAAATTAAATTGGTACAATTTTTCGATTAAAAGAAAATTAATTTTCGCCCGCTCGAAGCAATTCGAGGAAGGTTGATAAAAATATCTTACTCAATATGTCGTTATGAATTGTTTTCCATTATTTCAATTTGTTCTTAGCACTATATAATTTTTTTTTATTAATTTATCTTAAAAAATAATAGCATATGGAATAATTTATTTAAAAAAAGAAAATTAAATTTAAATTTAATTCTGGCAAGGAAAAAAGTGAGCTCTATACATTGGTGAGTTACGGTAATTTGATAAATTAAAATGTTTGTATGTTAAGATGTATGTGTATATGGGGTGAAATTTTAAATTGAAGTTCCTAATATAGAATTAAAATTTTTTAAAAAGTATTTCATTTTTCTCCTTTTGAATATCTAAAATAATAATAATGAAAATCAACAGTGAAATGGTTCAGATATTTGTAATGTTCCACACTTTTTTCAATTTCGTCGCCCCGAAATTATACTGTCGTTCAGCACAAATTCGAAAAAATGAACTGAAAATGCCATCTCTATTAATTTTTGATGCTCTATCGATCTGTGTATTCAGCCTTGTTCTATGTAGCATAGATGCAGAGATATATCATCGCTACTTTGCCGTAAGCGACACCGAGATTGATGTTTTTATTCTTATTTTGACTTAAATGCCAAATTTCTGGATATATGACAAAACGCGGTGTAAATTAACGTTTTCGAATTCATGCAATTATTTTGACGTAGGTTGACAAACAACAGATTGTTACTTATTTTTAATTTTATTATTATGTCGTATGTGCTTGTGATGTGTGTGTATGTGTTGCGAGTTTGTTTCGGATTGTTGTTGTTATGTGGGAAATGTAATTTTAGTACTGGTTGTTTTAAAATTGATTGCGTAGATTCATTCAAATACTTAGGTGTTACGCTAGATTCTAAATTTGACTGGTCTGTTTATACACGAAATTTAAGGAAGTACTTTCATACTGTTATCAGACAATTTTATTACCTTATGTAATTTGGTTCTCCTAAACTCCTGACTACTGTGTACTATGGTCTTTTCAATTCCAAATTGCAATACGAAATTATAAATTGGGGTAGTACTTACTGTAATTATCTTCGACCTCTTGGTACGCAACAAAAATGTGTAATAAGACTGATTTTAAAAAAAAAAATCGTTTGGAACGTAGTTTTCCTCTATTTTACTCCTTGAGAATTTTACCTTTGAAACATCTGTATTACTTCAGGGTACTAAAGGAATTTTTACGCAGAAGTGGTTACTTTCATAATAGGAATTCAGACATGTATAATCTGAGAATCAATCGTAGAAGATTGGCTATTGTACCTCCGCATCATGTTCAACATTTCTTGCGCTCTTTCCGGAAATTGCGCCGAGAATTTAGAACTTGTTACCACCTTCTATTACTGGATTGAATTATGGCTCTAAACTTCTCAATCTAATTAAATTTTGGCTTTTTGATTTAAATCATGATCAGGTTAATGACTTAGTACGTATTATTACATAATTTAAATTATTTATTGAAAATTTTTAATTGTTTTTTTTTTATACTGCTTTTGGCTAATACTTCTAATATTTTTATTTCATTATTTTTTTTTTTTTTTTTTAATGAATTTTTTTAATTTTGCCCTTTTTTTACATAGTTTCCGATAAGTCGTATATTTTTTTTTTATTTTTCACCCCCTTCTTATTTCGGATAAATTTAATTTTGTAATGACACTCGCCACTGCGTCTTCTTGCATAGAGTGTCTTCTTCCTTTTTATTTATAAATTATTTTATTCATTATAAATCACATTTAAGTTATGGTTTTGTATTTTGATTTAGTTTTTTGTAGTACTTAAGCTTAATATTGTTATTTAGTTTTCACTTTATTTACTTGAAATTTGTTTTAATTATTGTATAAAACTCTAAGTATTGTGTAATATGATAAAAAAAGTAATGTAAAGATTGAGATTATCAATCAAAGAATATTTAATGAATAACTAATGAAATAAATCAAATGAATTAAAAAAAAAAAATAAAATAAAAAAAAAATTATCACATATTTTGTTATGTGGAAAAACATAATTTTTTAGTATTAACAGTAGAATGGTTGTATTTTTTATTCAATCATGGAATGGTATGTGATACTTTATCACTGACTTATAAACCACTAGGCCGTACTTTTAAAGTATAAGTTTTGATAATAAATATTATAACAATTTTGAAAATTAGATTTAAGTAAAAATTGTAAGATTAATTTTTTAAGTTGTTAACACTTTATATTATCTTATGCTTAAATTGAAGCTGGGCTCTTAGTTTATAGAATTTTTATTTTTATGTTCTTAAAGTATGTTATTAACATTTTTCAAGTAAAAAGCAAACTAAATATTTAAAAATTAAATAAAAAAAATAGTTATCTAATGTTATAATATGAAGTACAAAATTAATTTTGTTGGATAGTCCTTAAAATAACTTTATATTTTGCTTAATAAAACAAAGATTGAATTTTAAAACTATTTTGTTTTCTTATAAATTTAGATATTTCAGATTAAAAAATAAAACACTTACTTTGGCGTGTGTACAAGTTTTCTTGTCGTACGTGCATACAGGATGAATTCAAACTGCATAAAAATGCCGTATACGAAGTAAAAGGTCCTTAAAGCCCTAATTCTTGTTACAAAAGACTTTGATTATATACCTCTAAAAGATAGCTTATGAATCATACTACTACGAAACATTAAAAAAATAAAACTTTTTCGGCTCAATTTTGTTTCATTTCGTCGCAAACTTCAAACTCAATTTCCGAAATCTCGATTTTCTGGATATAAGACAAAATAATTGGGAGGCGACGATTTATAGATTAAATATAATGATGATAACAAATAATTTAAAAATAAGATAATTTATAAGATTATAGAAAATTTTTCTAATACATGACAATTTAATAAAATATGCAAATCCAAAGATTTGAATAATAACAGTTTTTTACGCTACATTCTTTTTTTTGTTTAACTTGATTAAAATATAAAGATATAGAGTGAAAATTGTGTTAATGGTGTTGGTCTTAAAGCCTAGTGTAAACTGGAAGAAAATTGAAAATTTTGAAAATTTTAGTGGGTTACAATCGACCTCCACTCTATTGCCTCTCACAAATAGAACATGGGTTCAAGTTTTTTCCATACTCTTCTTTTACCTTAAAATAATAAAAGAAAAAATAGAACACATTTGCGAAAATCATTTAGTTAAGAGATTCCATCAATTCAAACTAAGTTAACATATTTAAAGTAAAATTAATAAAAATTGAATGTTGAACGTAGCATTATAAATTTTAATTTGAATATACTTAAATTTTGATAAAAGGATAGTTTTGTTATCCTTTAAAATAACATAATATGACTGTACATGCAATTTTTCCAATCACGTAGATATCATTTACGTGTTCTTAATTTAAGTTTTTTGTTTCTATAGTAATAAAATAAATTTAAAAAGTGTTTTCTTTTCTTTTGTATTAAGTATCTAAAATTATTTTTAAATCAAAATTTAATAGTTTTAACCTAAGAACATGTACGGATACCTTTGAACTATCTTGAATTTTTTTTACAATTACATTTCGTGTAATGGGCATAAATCCATTAAAATAAAGAAAAATAAATTATTTATTCAGGATAATATTTTTTAGTGTATTGTTATTTGGGCCATCAATAACTGTAACAAAAACAAAAAAAAAAAAAAGATAAAACATAAAGATATAATACGCATATTTATAAAATATTCATTTTTGTTGGTGTCGTTTACTGGAAGTTTGGAAATTTCCTTGGTTTGTAGTTTTATTCTCTTACTCTTGTTTTGTAGTGTTATAAAAAGGACTACGAATATCATTAGGATATACAAACATATGTAAGATATCAATGTACATACATATGGTGTAATGGTTCTGATTAGACAATTCAATTCTGAATAACACATACATACTTATATGAATGATTGTATTTTTGTAAGGATATATTATAAAACTAAAGGATAGAAATTATATTTTTATATTTATTTGTTTGGTGTTTTTTTTGTTTTAACAGGAGGAAACAGATTATAACAGGATGAACCCCTTTTTTCCAGTATGATTAAAAATCAATTTTATGGTGAAATGGCTATAAAAAAAATGAATTTTAAGAAAAAAAAAATTAAAACGAGAATAAATATTTAAATTGAAATACGTACATATATTCATATATATGAAAGGACTTTATACGATGTAATAACATGTTTATACAATATTCGTTAAAAATAAAATAACGTTCCATATATTCGAGTTTTTTAATTTTTTGTCGATTTAAATAAAAATCGAATTTTCTTTAGTATAAGAATTCTATTGTAAATTTCGATATTTTGAAAGAACATTTATATTTCACTAATCATTGGTTACATCACAACGATTGACTAATAACTCGTTTTAACTTTTTTAATAAAAAAAAATTTGCCAAAAGAGCCGATAACGGAAGTATGTTGTTTTCAAAATATAGATCGATATTTTCAATTAAAACAAAGGATTTTAAATTATAGCGAAAACAAACTCAACCATAATTAAAATAAATATTTTAATTAATTAAAAAAATTTTGCAACAAATTTATGTTGAGAAGAATACTGAAGTCCCAAAATAAATAGCGATGGTGAATACCGAATAAGATCAAACAAGAAAGTAAAAGAACTACTTTATGGATATAATATTATAATTATATTGCAGGGCATTTAATGAGGATAAATGATATAAGAATTTTAGACCTAGTATATATAATAATAATAATACAGCGTTCAAGACGGCTTAACAAAATCGAGGACAACTGTCGAAAGTTTGGAGCTTATTTATATATATTATATTTATTATAATAGTATTTGGATAACAGTTTCACACAAGATATATAGAGCAGAATATATAGAGGAAAATTGTAAATGAGGTTAAAGCTAATCTTTAAGTACCAGTGAGTATTAGCATCAACAGATTATTGGGTTGACTAAAGCCAAAAACTTAGGCTTTGAAAGTCAAACGTATTTTTCTTGTTGACTGCCATAGGTTATTGGTTTTAATTTTTACGGAATATGAAAGCCCACGCATTAAATAAGATTTACTTATTTATACTATTTTGCTCAAACAGTTTACAATTTAGTATTACATTTCATATATTAATTAAAATACAATCCAATTTATTTAGTATACATTCAAAAATAACCTATTCAAAATACAAAAATAGTAATATTATTTTTTTCTAATATAAATTAAAAAATTCAAGTTAACAAAATATTCAATTAATTTCATATAATTTTCGTCTTAAAGTATCTCTTAGACATTTATATCGGTTTAAAACGTTGAAATTTTTTTTCAATAGTTCGGGCTATCTCGCTCACCGATTTATAACTAGATATCATCTTAGAATTAATAATTTATATCTTGTAAATGTTCCAAGAGCCCGTACCTCTCATTTATGACACTTTTATGATTATGTAGCCTCAAATTTTTTTAATATGTTACCTTATTCATTAAGATCGGACAGATCACTGGTTTCATTTTGCAAAAATCTTCGATTTTGGCTTTTTGAACTGGATCACCTTCAAATCGAATCTGTTTTTAATACGATTTAGTTTTAACTTCAATTTGGTTTTTTTCTAACTATATTTTTTTTAAATTTTCTTTCAGAATTCTAGTTATTTCTTTACTTCTTATTCTTGTTATAATTTTGTATATAATTCTGCTTACTTTCGTTTATTATTTAAATTTTATTAAATTTTATTTTAAATTTTAATTTTTCATTAGATAATTTTAATTTTAAGCTACTTTAGTTTTTCCATATTTAGCTTTAATTTTCTGCTTTACTATGTATGTACCCAACAATATTTTATATTTTAATGCCTGTATTTTTGCTTGCAGTTTCATTCATCACATATTCTAATGAATATCCGAATGATCCTATATTTATTTTTATTATATTTTTATTTTTATTTAAGTTTTGCATAATATGAATAAATGAATTAAAAATCTATCTATTAAAAAATTTATACTATTCTTATATTTTTTACTAACTATTATCATTCTATTAATAGGTTCGTATTTACCATAATTTGTTATATGTAATGTTAATGTAAAAAGATTTGAATGCATTTGTGTTAATTATAATTTTATTTAAAGTTGAAGGGGAAATAATACCACCTTTAATGATTTGGAAAATAAATAAAACATCAGCTACTTCCCGTCATTTCAACAGATACTTAAAATGGAGAAGATTTAGCCTATGCTCATACGGAGGCAGTTTGCTTTGATCATCCCAAGGTAAGCTGTGTATAGTGCAAACCTTAAAAGTTTTTTTTTAACAGCTTATATTCTTTGTATATGTTAATTATAAAATGGAGACCAGACCTGACATGCATATTGAATATGGTGTCTAACGAGGGATGTATATAATGATTTAAAAATGTGAAGATCGTTAAGATCCCTTGATCAAAGTCTTGTAAAGCACAACATTGAACTAGCTTTATTAACGATGTTATCGTAGTGCAGTTTGAACGATAGCTTAACATCAAAATAAACTCCTAATCTTAATTGAATCAGTTGGTAAAAGTTGTTTAGTAAAATATTGTTATTAATGCACCAAAGGTTTTTATTTTTGACGTAGAATTCGAATTGGCATAAAAAAGTACCCCTTCCTATTTGAAAATCTCGATTTCGGCCTATTTCGGCAATTTTTGACTTTAACAAAACCGATTTGCAATCCTTTCCGGAAGTTGAAAATATCACCAATTGATAGAGCACCCTTGATTTAATTAATATTTTTTTTCTTAATTTTAAAATAACGGCTCCTTTCCTTCTTAAAAAGCTGATACGCATGCTCTCGAACACCCGCTATATGTATATCTTGTATATTTAATACAAGAAGCAAATAGAAAAACATCATAAAATCAATCAAATATGAAGCCTTTTCAAATTAAAAGTATTTTTTAAAATCATCAAAACGATTGACAAAATTGAGTACCAATTAAAAAGTTTTAAATTTTCTTGGTTTGTGTCTTTGAATTAGCTACCTCTTGTTTTGTAATTGACCAATTCAGGCACATTTTCAAGTTCAAATGAATGTTTATTTTATAAAACAAAAAAACAGAAAAAAAATATTCTTATTGTTGGTATCGTGGTAAATCTTGCTTTACTACCGTTAAAAATTTCCTAAATTTGCTAAAAATCTTTCTTATAAAAAAAACACCAGAAACAAGATATTGCACAAAGCATATCAAGCGCAATCTTGACTATTTCTTCAATTGAGGCTGAAATTACAAAACCACAATTTTTTTCATCTCCACATAGTGTCCCCGTTGTATGAAAAAGAAAATTTTAAACCAGAATGGACAGTTGTACATCGATCACTCCACGAAAGTAATAACAAGGATATTAAAAAGAAAAATACTCAGTGTAACAAAAATGTTAAATGCTCAAAAAGGACGATTTGCTAAGAAAAATTAATTGTTGTTATTTTTTGGGAATTTGAAAACTTTGTTTTGAGTTAAATAGTTAAATGAATAGGAAATGAAAACTTCTTTTATTGCTGGACTGGCGATTGCAACGCCGTGAATAGCTCGTTGTTTTAGATTCTCAATTTAAAAACAGATTTTTGAACAAAGTTTTTAATTTACAAAAAAAAAATACATAAATAAGAAATTTATTAAAAAACAAAATTGAAGGCACGATTGGATGAATATGTTAACATCAAAAATGAACGTTTTGAGTAAATGAAGGTTAAAGTTTTTAAATTTATTTTGGCCATATCTGCTATTCTGTAGGCTTCAATAAATTTTAATGAAAACAAATTTATTGTGCAAGATTGTACACTTTTATGTATGAATAATTAATTTATTAAAAAAATATATTTAAGGAGTCTTTAAATAAAATATGCACAAAACACTTTCATTCACAACATCATAAAATTTAAAACAAAACCGATATTTTTGTGAAGGTGCTAAGAGTTTTGGATGTTATATAACACCTTCTTCTACTAAGAAATAGTAAAAAAATTAACATAACTACTTTTTTTTTGTACTTCAATTTCAAAAACTGTTCCGTTCTTAAGAAATCGGGGTTTTGTATATGAATTAAGCGTGAATAATACTTTGTTCTATGTACAAAAAACTCCATTGTAAATAAAGTGGCGGTTAACACCTTCCTCCACTCGTGTCTTCAATTATTAAAACTTTTAACAATAAGCATACTTTATAATATGATTTCAATAAATCTCGAATGTAAACAATAGAAATTAACATTTGATGTTCCATATTATGAAAATATAATTTTATGTTTTTGACATTAAAATATTTTTTTCTGTTGGCAGTATTGGTAGAGATTATTCTATTAGAAATAGTGGACTCTCATAATTTGCTAGACCGTTTTCAATTAACCTTTTGTATTAAAAAAAGTCAAAACCCAATTGACTACCATAATATATAAATTGTATTTTGATTGGCTTTACAATTTTTAGTACTTACTTATCTGGTGTGTTAGAAGCTGTTGCGGGTGCGGAAAGTTTGCCAAATTTTGATCAGGCGCAACATCTCCTTCCAAAAACAGCTATCTTGAATTTTAGGTAGATTTTCTGATTATTCATGAACGGAATGAACTCTTAGACGAGTCGACCTCGTTTGAGCTTCTCATTTCACTCAGTAACGTCGTCAAGTAGTGAAATATTTGCATTCATTATTGATGCTTTCACCGCAGGTTTCTTCTCTAAATTATAATTTTTAGTTTTTTTTATTTTTATTGTTTTGATTGTCCAATGAAATGAATTCAATCAAAACATCTAAAATTGATTTGATTCAAAAAAACAAAAATATTTTCTATTCTATGAATTTTAAATTCTAGTTAAAAAATGTTTTTTGTACATTGTTATTTATTTACTAGTAAGTCAGCCCGTTTAAAATAGGGTCCCGAGTAAAAAGATACCGAAGTTTTTTTCGAAAATAGCCACTCAGTGGTCACAAGAAATTTTTTTTCCAGGAACACTTTCTTGTTATAAATTAAAACAAATTAATAATTTATTTTCCATCCATTTTATTTTTTATCCATTTTTCTTTTTTTTTCACAATTTAATTGAAAGGAAAAAATTTAAAAATTTAAAAATCAAAAGATCATATAAAAATAAATGAAAGGAAAAATATTTTTTTTTTAGTAAAAACAAAAAATGTCAAAAAGCGTCGTTTACAAACATACAACTCTGGTCTTTTATATAAATAATTAGTATAAATGAAACAAAACCAATTATATGTCGCTTTATTTTATTTTAGCACTGTTAACAAACAAATCATGTGCATGTCTAATCTTTACAGAATAGTTCTTCAAAATTCAAAAGAATGGAAAAAACTGTGTTCAATGTTTGAAAAGGATATAATATGTATTTTTACAAAATTAACTGAAAAATTCAAAATGAATGAATAGATTAGAATAAATAAATATTATTTATTTAATGTTGCAAAAATTATTTTCGAACAAATTCAATACAGCTCAAATAACCTTTAAAAAAATAGTTTTGTTATATTTGGTTGTTTGTAGATTTTTTTTGTTTTTTTTTTTGTAGAGAGTTTCTTCAAGATAAATATCAACAAATATATTATTGAAAAAATTGAATAAATATCTTGTCTATTGTTAGTAGCAATCATTATGAGTTTATTCATATGTCAGAAAATATATATAATGTAATTGATTTGGGATAGAAGTTTAGGAAATAAAAATTTATGGGTATAACATGTAAAGAATGACAGAGAGAGAGAGAGAGAGAAGAAAATTTTAAATTTATTTTAGATTTATATTTACTAATCTATTAATGGCGGGAAAATGATACGCAAATCATATCTTACAACAAGCTTAATAAACTACAGCATTTAACTTACTTTATGGTGACTGGGGTTATTCCAACAAAATCTACGCATCATCTAGAATCCTTTCATATTCTTATTTAGAAAAAAGCAATGTATCACACCTACAAATGTATTACTGGTGATTATCAACTAAATAAAAAATATTATACCCAAAACTAATTGGTCTACTCAAGAAGAATGACACACTTATCAATTCGACTATTGCTTTCTAAGAAATAATTTTAAGAAACCATTCAAAATAATCTTGCCAAGCAGAGAGACGTGGGAAACCAGCCTATGTTTTTCCGAAAAAGAGCATTAGTGAGGTATACTGACAGGTCTGAGTACACAAACAAACCTCAGAGCACATATTTACTCAAGTCTAAATTCTACAAACACAGTTTTTCAGGCTGAAGTAAATGCTATTTAGGTTTGAGTGCGAGCAAATTCAAGATGAAGATATTACAAAAAACGTAAAATTTACATTCTCTTGGATAGTAAATACAACCATATTAGCTATCAATTCATATACCATCACATCAAAACTATAATGAGAATGTTGTTTAGAAATACTTAAAATCCCGGTTAAAACAAATATAGTCACAATAATATGGGTACCAGGACATGAAGCTGTAGATTATCTAGCAAAATAGGTGTCAGATACGCCTTTCATAGAGGCAAGTCTGTGTTCTTGGATTCTTCTCTGAGTATAGCTAATATGCAGGTAAAAACTTAGGTGAACTTCTGAAAATGATCTATCCAAAATGCTCATTCTAAAATGCTCGATCAAGAATATTAAAAGTTTTCTAATTTTCAATAGCAAATAGATGCGTATCATGGCAGGGATAATAACAGTTCACTGCCTACTAAAGAGGTATCTTTATAAAATGGATCTAACCGAAAAAAACTTCTGCAGAATATGTGAAATAAAGGAAGAATCTATTGAACATTTGCTCTGTTAATGGAGGGCTTACTTGTAGCAGACTTCGCGACTTGAGAACAGCATTTTCCAAACAATGGGAGCTATCCAGTACACCACTGCAGAATATCCCACATCAACCTCGTCTAGGGTATGATTGTTTAATTGCATTTTTCTTTCATTCTTTATATTTTATAAAATTGTTGAAAAGAATTTTCCAGTATTAATTTATACAGATACAAACTGAAACTCCAACTTATATACTTATTAATTTGAAAAATAGGGTAATTATGTTTATATTTTTTCCAAAGAGATTTGCTCCTTGATAATGGTATTAAATATGTTAGATAAGAGTTGCTAAAGTTATTACCTCTTCACTAATACAGATAAAAATAAAAGCGCAACTAAATATGTATCGATTTGTCGTGCAGGTGAAGAAAAATGTTAATCTAAAGGTTTAAAAAAAATTGCTTCTCTAAAAATCTAAATTAATCAAATTAGGGAAGATCTGATTCTCAATGAATATTCTTATCCGGATAAAACTTTGGATGCTTCTTTAAGGTAATTTTCACAGTTTGATCAAATTGAATACATCACTGAAACTCAAACTTACATATATCTTTATTCTTAGAGTAAATGTATAAGTATTTAGTCTGAAGGTACAAAGTTTATGCAAAGCACAAATAATTATTTCACATTTTTCTAGGTAAAAGCAAACACAGAAAATATGCAAAGATGTTACACAAAAGTAGTTTGGTCGTAAAATAATCAGAGTTGAGATGGAATATCTTTACGATCTTATTTCTTTATATAAAAAACATAAAAAAACCAAACCAACCATATGTAGAAACAACAAGAAAAAAAAAATTACACAGAGTATACCAAAATCTAAGTATGTATACATACTTACCAGACCTAGTACCTATACATACAGTTATACAAAGATCATTTTTTTTGTCTGTTTTCAATTCTCCTTCTAAAAAATTGTCAATGTAGGTACTTATAAAATAAATGTGCTAATTTGTCAAAATAAATAAATTGACAAAATTTTCATTAGAATATGAACTTTTCATAATGGTTATTATTTTATTGTTTTACATGAATCTAGCATTTTGATATTTCTCGATTCTACGGTATATATCAATTTACTATGAAAAATTTTTCGATATCATTCTTTCATTCATAATGAACTGTTTTTTCATTATTATTGTTATTGTTATAAAAGGCTTCAGACAAAAACAAAATTTGTATATACCGGGTTGTCCAGAGCATACATATCAACTTTTAAAGAAGGAAAGGAGCCGTTACTTAAATTTAAAAGAAAACTTTATTAACTAAATCGAGGGTGCTCTATCGATTGGTGATATTTTATACTTCCGGAAAGGACCCGAGTTTTAAGACCAAAAATCGCCGAAATTGGCCGAAATCGAGATTTTTAATTGGAAAGAGGTACTTTTTTATGAAAATTCGGATTCTATGACAAATAATAAAACACTTATGTTAATAGATTTTTTAAAAATTGATTTGCCGTCCTTCCCGGAAGTTGAAAATATCACCAATCGATAGATAACACTTTAAAATAACGGCTCCTTCTCCTCTTAAAAAGCTGATACGCAGGCTCTGCAACACCCGGTATAAGATGTATATAATGTACCCATTTCATTGCAATGAATATATATGCGGGATTCTGTTGGAGAGATTTTAGAGTTGGATTCAAAATATCTACGAAAAAAAAAGTTCTACGCCTTTTACAGAAACATTTATATAAATTATTTTTGTGCGTAGCCGCTGTCGGGTTAGTGACAAAAAATTATAGAATTCGAAAACACTGAAAATGAATTAAAGTCGGATTTTGGCTTTTTGCGATTTTGTGATTTTGGTATTTTGGGGTTTTGTATTTGGTATTTTGTAATCAGGATTTCGTGGCCAATCCATATAAATTGTACATATAAATACTGGAAAATCAAATACGGGCAAATGAAAATACAGGCATAGTAACTCGTATTTATTCCGTTATTTTGGTCATATAAAATAATATATGTAGATTATAAAGTGAAGCCCTAACAAACAACAAACTGCTCCTCTTGTACAGGAATTTGTTGAACCAGAAAATAAGAAGGTAGGATAGGAATTCATCCAATAAATTAAAAAATTTAAAGATATTAATAAATAATAAATTTAAAGTTAATATCTTGTTCACACTACACCACTCTAATTGTCAAGTATATCATGTTTTCCGGGAAAACACGAAAAATTAAAGATTGTCTTTGAAAATTAGTTCAATTTTTTCCAATATGTTGTTATTTTTTTAACAATTCTGTAGCCGAAAAAATATTGTCAATTGCATATTGATGTGGAAAAAAATTGTTTATTTATTTTTTATATACAAAAAAAAAAAAAATTTCATTTTTATATTATAGAGCAACAACAAAAAAATATTTTTTAAAAAATAAATTTAAAAGTCAAATTGAAACTAGTTATCCGTAGTGTAAACAACTATTTCTATAACTAGTTATCCGAGCTCGATATAGGTTTAGTACAAAATTCAAAAATATGTGTAATGATGTTAAATTGTATCGATTCGAGAGAAAAACAATTATTGTAACTAATAAATATCAATAAATTGAAAATTATTAGGGGCTTTTACACGAGTATTATTTTTTTGCTGTATTCTTTTTTCAATTCTCTCCGTTACAACAGCTTGGTTTTTATATGGGTATTCTTTTGGATATAGTATTATGAATGTGCGTTAGTGTATATTAAATTTTGTCAAACAAAAAAAACCAATTTAAATTTTTATATTTCTAAAATTTACAAATTTTTAATCTAGGGATGTTTGCAAACTGAAAAATTGTTTGCAAAATGGAAAAAATCTAAGTCAATTTCAAATATAAATTAAACTGCTACATATATGCAATTTTTTGGTTTTTTGATTTTCTATTTGTGTTTAATTTTTTAACATATTACATATAAATTGTTGAATTTTAATAGCAAAAACAAAAAAAAATCATTACAAAAATAAAAAAGCTCAATAAATGCGCTGTTAAATAATTCAAAGTATTGATAGTATATATTTGTTTATATGATTTTGACAAATATTTTTAAAAAATTAAATTATATGGAAAAAAACTATATATATGTACATAATATATGTCCATGTCAATGTATTGGTTTAACAACAGCGACAACCACTTTATTTTTTTATGAAAAATCACTCTACAAAAAGAATACGAGTGTAGAGTTTTTTCTTTAGGTACGCCTATCACCTCTTTCCTAAAAGAAAAGAGAATACAACAGAAAAATAATACTCGTGTAAAAACCCACCATTTTATTTATTTATTGCCCTAATACATATTCATAATTTTTTAACAATTTTAAAATTTTTAGAGTTTATACTATTGTATTTACACCTATGAGTATTCTTAAATATTATTCAGGATTCTGTGACAGAACCTATTCTTTTTTAAATTAATTTTTAATAAAATTTATATTTAAATTTTTCTTAAATAGATTAAAATAAAAAAATCTTTCTTCTTTAAAAAAAAAAAAGGAATAAACATTTAAAATCAAAGTAAATAAAATAAAGAAACTTTCTATTTTAATTTTTTGTTTTTTTTTTTTATTATTATTTTTATCACCTTCTAATCCTGCTTAAGTACCAGACAAAACAAAAATAAATTTCATAATTTATTCAAGACAAATTTCAATTCTTTTAGAAAACATTTAAAAGAAAAAATGAAAAAAAAAAAATAAAAGCATTTCCAAAATCGTATTTTGTATAAAATTAAAAAAAAAAAAACATAATGGTAAAGTCAACATTTTAACTTTCAATTTCTTTTCTCTCCAAGGATCTTATATAAAAACAATCAAAACAATAACACTATAAGAAATGTAGTCCTTGATGGGCGGTAGACTTTTATTGAAAAATAAATTTTATTAAAAATAAAAATCATTTTCCAAAATACTTACATATATATAATTAAAAAAAAAAAAAACAAAAAAAAAATCTTATTTTAATATTCAAAATAAGAAATTTTTCAAAATTTATTTACAAAAATAAAAAAAGCAAAAAAATAAAAAAAAACAATAGAAAATTAAAATGAAAACGGGAAAATTTAAAATAATTTCATTGAATTTGGATTAATTGAAAAATATTGTTGAGTTTCGTGCTCAGGCAGACTAACAAAACTTCATCATTTATTCTTGTTAATATTATATCTGTACATATAAGTACTGTTATTATTGTTTTATTTACAATTTTTTTTTTTTCACTCCTATAGAATAATTCAATTTCTTTTTTTTTGTTTTTGTTATAATTATTTTATATTTTTTTTTTGAATAATTAAAATAATTAAAATGAAAAACTTTCTAATGAAAAACGAAATTTCTTCAATTTGAATTAATTGACTTGACTGTCTTTAAAAATTCTGTGACATGTAAAAGTAAGTATACCTAATTTAAACACAATTTTTTTAAAATAATTTTTAAATTTAAGTCTTCAGGATTTTTACAAAGATATCCAGTATATATGTATGTGTATAAAGGGTAAAAATTTCGTTCCGACATATTTTATTGATATCGAAAAGACATTTGACATTGTACCACTGTTTTTTATTTATTGGATTGAATTAATTAATTTTAAATTTGAATTTACGAATTAAATTCTTAAATTTTTAGGGTAAACAACAAAAAATAAAAAATTATTTGTTCTTGTTTTATTTTTTTTCACTTTTTTGTGATACTTTTGAGATATTTATTGTAATCGATTATTTCCACCGACAGTCAGTTAGTCAATCCAACAACCCTAAGAAAAGCAAGAAATAATGTTGCATATATTTAGCCAAAATTAAATCAAATTCTGCTGTTATAAAAATATTAGTTGTAAAGCCCGTGTTGCGGCAAGACGGTGTTGTATTTACAAAAAAAGAACTTCTTCTAAAACTGCTTAAAAAAAGTGAATTCTAAGAAATGTAATCAATTATTACGCTATGTCAGGTGCTAAAATCTTTTGTTTACTAACAAGATCGAAATAATTCGATAAATCGAAAAATTGGTTCTTGCAAACGAAATTGGATTAAACAATAACAATTTTTTTATTGAAAATTTATTATCTTTTTTCAGCGCTACGCAGGAGGTAAAGAAAAAGGTGCGTTTTTTGTTTCTTTGTTTTGTGGTTTCCCAATAGGCATACTCTGCACTCCGACGCAAAGCACCGTTGACAAAAGCAGCATTTTACTATTTTAAAATTTTTTGAGTGATTCATTGGTAATGTAATCCTACATAATTTCAATATCAATCCTAGAATATACATACATATCTACACATGTCTCAATTAGAACTCTTTACATTATGTATACACACTAAATAGCTACATATATACACGTTATTAACGCAGGTAAGAAAAAAAGATACGTAAGCGGACAAGATTAACATATGTTAATATTTTTGGTTTTTCCGTGTATTTTGTATCGAAAATTTTTTGACAAAAATAAGTGATTTTTATGTTTTTACAACAACAATGCATCTATTTCAGTGAAATAAGAAAAAAAATAAATAAAATATATATATTTTGGTAAGATTATTTATTGAATTTTCAATATTTGCAATAATATGGAAGAGTTTAAAATTTTATGTGTCGTTCACATAGGAAGGTAAGTAAATATTTAAATTTTTAGTAGAAGTATAAAAAATACGAAAAATGAGTGTTTTTCTTCAAAAACTCCATTTTTTAAATTTCATATGTTTTGGTGTAAATATTTATAAATTTCTTCGAAATCAAGCAAAACTGTTCAAAATATATGAAATTTAAAAACAAATACCGTTATAGGTATATGACACATTTTTTCATTGAGTTTTACTATGAGAAACACAAAAAATCAAAAAAAAAAAATGCACACAAAAGATACAAAAACTTATTTTTACAGGTTATCGTTTGAGGAAGAACAAGCATAGTTCTCTAGATTGGTGAAACATGTGCTAGATGATGAATATGCTAATGTAGGACCACCGGAAGAAATAGTATTTGAACCAGTTTGCGGTCCCTCAAGAGTCGAAAGTGATGATAATGAAGATTATTGTATTTCGCAAAATGAAAATGAAGAATCAGATGCTCAAAGAATGCATCTTAGACCTAAGTGATGGTCCTGATTCTGAAGATGAGTCACTAGATGATGAATTAGAAGTACCTACAAGAAGAAAATAATCATTTTGTCGATTCAAATCAATATTTTATTCGAAAGGATGGTCCAAAGTGGATTAATATTCCATCAACATATCAAAGGGCCAGACAACAAAAATTTTTCCGAGAAACATCGATAGAACCGCTGATTAACTGATTGTGAAACATTCGTCGCAATTTTCAATACATCAATGGTTGACATAAATTTTTAATTTTACTTCGTAACAGAATTTTTCTTTTTTCTAACATACCAAAAATAAAATTCAGACCAAATTTTTTTTTCAAAAAACCTTTGGTGCTTTATTTACTTTATGTTTTAAGATATATTAGTTTTAATATATTTCTATTTCAATTTAAAATATTTCAAAACCTTTTATCTTATTTTTCAACTCTTATCGAAGTAATTACAAAAATTTTACAGAATACCATACATTTTGTATTGAATAAAAAAAATATTAACATATTATGTTAATCTTTCCCAACAACGAAAAAAAAATTAAATTGCCGAAAAATTGGGCATAGACACGTGTTTCCGAACTCTTCTTTATATATTCAATATCTACTCAAAAAATTAGGCACTGATCTCTGGTTTCATTAAGATCGGTCAAATAATGAAGTTTTTATGCAAAAGTAAAAAAGTAAATATTAACATACGTTAATCCTGCCCAAGTGAAGGTTAAGTTTATAATTGGCTATGATTTTTTTTATATCATTTGCAATCATATCAAAATCGAACACTTAACGAAGTATCATATGATATCATATGACTATTATAGTTTAGGGCTTATCTCATAGTCTTGCAATTATGAAAAAAAAAAAACAGATCTACAGTATGTATTAATTTTGCGGTTGTTGCTTGGTTCTTCTTTCTAATACAGCAGAAATATTAAAAATAAAAAAAATAAACATAATAAATAATATTTAATAAATAATTTAATATATTTTACTAAAAAATTTCAGAAATGACGTATAGAACAAAATAAACCTCAACAAACAGTGCAAATTTCTACCATAAAGTTAATTTCATTTTCGCATTCATAAAAATTCTTAGTTTTTTTTTTAAATTAAATTTAATGGACGGATACAATAGATTTTAACTTGACTCTATAAAATGTAAATCTTTTGTAACCTTATAACATAATCGGCTTAACAGATGCTCAACCAATTCAAGGTTTTTACTGTAGATTATCCAATTTTTGTTTTTTGTTTTTTTTTTTTTTGTATACGAATAAATAAAACCTACAAACATGTTAGTTATATTAAATATGTATTTTGAAAAAAATTTATACAATTCCTTTTTAAAGGAAACGAAAAAAAAACGATATAAATCACAAAAAGAAAAATATTCAATGTAACCCAATCTAAATCCTTGAAGGAAAATAAATCAATCAGAAAAGAAAACTCTTTTAATGTTATTTTACAAACATGTTCTCACAATGAAAATGAAAATCCCCTTAAAGGAAAATAAAAATACATTTTATTTTTTATTTATTTTAACTTTTTTTTTATTTGTTTGTTTTTATTTTTATTTCATTTTATTTTCATTTTTTTTTTGTATTTTCCCGTAAGTAAACGAATAATATTTAATAATCTAGGCATATACACAGGAACCAAATAAAAACAACAAAATCAACCGGATCACGAAATGTAACCATATTAGGAATACAAATACCTATACAAACGTGAAAATGTAACCACCGAACTAACAGTAAATCATTTAAAATAAATAACGAATTTCAGTAAACCATAATTCATTTCAGAACCAACACATTGACAAATAAAATCAGTTGATTTAATGTATTTTATTATTTTATCATTATACATAATAATGTACAAGAGTATCATTAATAATCCATAAAATATAAATTTTATAAAAATATTTTGAATTATGTAGAAAGTTAATGCTTTATAAAATAATTTTTGTAAACATTTCAATCAAATCAGTTTACTTTAAATTATTTCTTTTTTTTGTATATTTTAATACAACTTAAAATAATTCACATAAAATGTTGTAATATCTTTTCTTCTACATCCGATTACCATGTCCAGATTTCTTAAAATTATTTAATACATTTTCTACGACTACGAATCGAAGGTTGGGTAGTTTAATGTATTCTTCTTTGGTCCAATCATAATCATCCCGCTTTCTTACCAAAAGTGCCACAAATTACTTCAAATAAATAATGTGCAATCAAAAAGAGTTGTTGCAGATATTGTATTTCTAATTAAAGTATTATCTGGAAAAGTTTATTCGGAAATTATAACACACTCTAAAAAATGGTGTGAATTTAACTACAATCAATGTAGTTTTTTACAACGTTTTGTGTAGAGAATTCCGATCCAGCGTGTGAAAACACGCTTTCGAAGTGTATTTTTTAAAATAACTAAAAAAAACGCGTGAAATCACTTTACTATAGTTAATTTAGACGACAATGCTTAATTTTCAACATAAAATGTGTTATTTCCCTACAAAAATTTGTAATTTCACATTATTCTTTTGATCACACATTTTATGTGTGAATTAGCACTACACGATTGAAATATACCACATTTTACTGTTGGTATTTACGCATTTAATGTTGTATTCCACGCCATCTATTGAAAATGTACACGTTTCGTTTTGTTTGTTGGAATTATGTCAAATTATGCGTGGAAATACACAAAAGTAATATAGTTCATAATTTATTAGTATTACTATATCGTTTTTACAAAAACTTGAAACATCGAAATCAAAAATATATAAATGGATATGATTAAAATATATTATAATATGTTTGTAAAATCTGTAAAAATATTAAAGAACGTGGCATTTTTGGGAACAAAACTGAAACTTTGATTATTGTCCAAATATATGGTAATCAAATAAATCTGAAAATATGGCAAGATTGTCCACTATACCATACTTGATACTTTACGTTGAGTAACCGTCAGCATTCATATTTCATAAGTCAGTCAAATTTCAAACGTGGTGTTAATTATATGTAATACAATTGTTTGTGTGATTTTTTTTTTTTTTTTTATGAACTTGACAGTAACTTAGGTAGAATCACCTTTTCGTGCTTAATTAAGTACGGTACTGCAATTTTACACTACAATATCTACAATAATTCGAGTATTTATTTTAACAAATTACTGGCTTATCTACTCATTAAATGTGGAAACCTACTACTATTGTCAGGAACTAAGCCTTCTTAAATAGAATAGTTTCATTTTATTTAATTTGTTACCAGATTAACTCTCAATTATCTTTTGTCATTTATTATATATCCCAATGACAAAGGGCACTAGACCAGCTCAAAAAACCAATGAACCATTTTTTTTTTTTTCGGTTTCGGCAGGTTTTCGGTTTTTTGAAAGGCAGGCGCTCTACCTACTGCGCCACCCAGCGTGATACAAAAAAATATAATTATATTTAATAAAGTATAATTTTTTAATAAAATATTAAATTTTAAATCATTCTTTATAATTTAGAATTTAATAAAATTTGTAATATCTAAATATAATTATAAGCTTAATTGAGGTTGTATGTAATTATTATTATAATTATTATTAAATAAGATACTAAGTTTAAGAAATATGTAATTGAAATCACCAACAATTCTACAAAGTTTATGAAATAGTTAATTGAAATCATTTTTGAAATTATATTGAATTAAGTAATTAATTAGTGTTCATTTATAAAAAATTTATTATTTAATATTTGTGAATTAGTTTTAAGTAATTGTGTAAATTATTATGGTTAAGCTGAAAAATATATATTTTAATTAAAATATTAATTTGTTTTCGAATTACACTTTTTTTGCAGGGAAATACAGCATCATTGAAATAGTTGAAAATGGGATTGTAAATCATACTTCTTTTGTAATCACACTTTTTTTGTTGAAAATCACACATTTTTGTTGAAAATCACTTAAAATGTGATAGTAAATTACACTTTTTTGCAGGGAAATTTACACGTTTAAGATAGTAAAATTTTTACACATTTTTGGTGTGAAAGTTAACAAAATTATGGTTGGTGGTTAGGTTGCCTACATTAATTGTAGTGAAATTCAACAAAATTTTTTAAAGTGTAGATATAGCTAATTATGAAAAAAATTAATAATAGTACGCAAAGAAACGTTGCCCAGAAAAAGTATTCAATCTTCCTTTTCGTGGAACAAATTATGGCAGATTTGAACTCATAAATATAATGTTAATGACAATTAACCAACATAAAAACAATACTTTTATCTTCTATATTAAAACTGGCCTTGTGGATCAACCATTAATATAACACAAGGTTTTTAACATAAAAAAATAACTTAAGATCACGCAGCGGTTTCCTTAAGATTTACCGATTATATAATACCAAAGTTTAATAATTAACTATTTTAATTAAATATTAAGGCCCATTGGTATGAAACTATCAGTTTACTTTACAATCACAGTAAACTGAAAATTTTTATCTTTGGGTTTTTTATCGTGTCAGTTTTCACGCTGACAGTAATAGAACAATTTTTGATTAATGGTAGATTTTTTAGTGCTATTTATATTTTTTGATTTTGAATATAAATAAAGAAAAAAAAATTAAAAATGAAGTAAATAATTGAAGATTAGCTAATTCTACAGCAGATGAAGAAGAATATCAGTTCTGTGAAATCAGAAATATTGTGATGTAATACTTAAATAAAATGTTATTTTATATTTAATTTTATTTAAATGAATTATGAAAATGAAAGTAATTTAATTTGTTTTATATATATGAAGTACAAGAATTTAATTAATTTTTTGAATTACAAATTAATGAATAAATTTTGAAGAATTGGTGATATCAAAGTCTAAAAAGATGTTATAAAAAGTTATCAAAAGGTGTTTTTGTTAATTACTTTGTTTCAGTTACCTTGAAAAATATTTATTTTGAAATTACAAAATCAATTGGAATCAAAGGATCTACTGGAGGATCACTTTCTTTTAGTTTTGGTGCAATATTATGTAATACTGAGCATACCACTACAACAACCATGGTAGAATTAACATTTATTCGCATACCACAAAACTGGAAAACGTCTTTTCAGTACTCCAAAACCTAGTTCTACAACATTTGTGGTTCGAATTTGCATTATGAAGAGTTTCATTTTTCGTTTGAAGGTCGGATAGGTCGTTAACATATACGAACTAACATCGTATTCACTATCCCCTAAAATAATAATGTCCCAACGACCAATTACCCCTCCCGTACCGTGCACGCGGGGAGTCTCCATTGTCATTATTATTATTATTTAGCATATGACTAGGAGTGTCGTATACAAAAGGTCATCACAGTGCTTGAAAGAATAAATCTCTTCTTATTAAAAGTATAGAAAGATTTTAATAAATTAAAGTATTCAGTATGTAATACTGTGACGAGTATATGTCAATGAGCTTTCATTAATTAAACTTTAATATTTATTATTATATTTTAATTTTATTCAAAAAAGAATACAAGCACGTGATAACCCTTAATGAAGAATGTGTTAGTAAGGAGAGAATTGGGTCAGGAAATGCTTAAAACAAGCATGTAAAACAAAACAAAAAACAAGGGTTAATTAGTAAACACGATTAAGGAAATTAGTAATTAGTAATAAATTGATAAAATACTAAAAACAGAAACAAAAATAAAATCCATAAACGGAAAAAACGGTTAAAAATCTAGTAACTTTGAACAAAAATCAATAAGCAATATGCTCACAAGTCAAAAGTTGAAGCAATTTAAAATCTTCAATCAATTAAAAAATTATATCATAGATTTAGACTATCTTCCAACACGTCAAGATAGGCTAAATCAAAATTTTGCAATTTTAAATTATGCTGAAGAAGCATTAGTCAATTTATTTAGGTATAAACTAAAGAAATTAAAAACAAAAGCAAGAAAAAGAAAGAAAAAAAAATAATAAAAATATATATCCATACATATATAAAAATACAACACATGCAAAACGAATTTCGTCAAAGACGCAAGAATAAAAATAATAATAATAAAAATTAACTTAATTTATATACACTTATGTATACATGTTAAAAGTATGAAATACTACTGACTCATCGTGAACAACTACGTATACTACATGTATTACATGTCCTTCAAAAACTTATGATCTGTTTGAATAAAGCAGATTCTTTAGTTTGGACTTACTAATGTGAAAATCGAAGACATTAGAGTTATTTTTTACGTTACACAACATTCTTGTAATTGGCTCATTCTTTCCATAATCCGTGCGTTGAAACCTTAGACGAAAGAGGGCAGAATGCCTAAGAGAACGAAAGTTGATATTGAAGTGTATGTGTTCTAAAATACCAACCGAGTCATCTGTACCTGAGAGAATTTGGTGTACAAATATAATATCAGCCACTTCACGACGATTAAAGAGACTTTGCAGACCTAGAAGTTTAAGACAGTCTATGTAAGGGGGTAAGTTATATGGGTCTGTCCATGAAAGACCACGAAGAGCGAAACGAACGAATCTATATTGAACAGATTCAATTCTGTCTATGTGAACTTGATGAAAAGGTGACCATACCTGAGACGCGTATTCAAGTAATGGTCTTACCATAGTCAAATATAAGGCTCTGGTGACATATGGGTCGGAAAATTATTTTGACTTTCTTTTGATAAACCCAAGAGCTGAAATAGCTCTGCTGACAATATTATCTACATGAGATCTGAAATTTAGTTCGGTGTCTAATAAAATACCTGAGTCTTTTGTGGATGTAACATTAGAGATAATAACGCGCTGATATTGCCGTTTATAATTATTTCTAAATTGGAATTAATGATGGCTTGCACATTTAATGAATAACATCCTTTTTTCTGTATATTACAGCATTGAACCTACCGAGAGTCTGTATCCTGACATGAATACAGTCTATTGAGCCAATAGCTTTTGGAAATCTAGTTATTCTGAAAAATGCGGACTTTGTAGATGAAATTTCTTCTGCAGTTAGTGGTAACGTTAAATAAGCTGGTGCTAATTTAACTATAGCTATGCCAATTCTTTTTACGATAAGTGAAGCAGATGATATTGATACACCAATAAAATCAGCCACGCTTATTAGCATACTACCTGCTGGATACAATCTAATGTCAGTAGTAGCATTTGTATTGGAGTAATTACATAATAAAATAAAAAGAGTAGCAGTTGAATAATTACCATAAAACCATAATATTTTTCGAGCGTTTTCAAAGCACAATTATGAATATAAATATAATACACGAAATATCTTGAAACTTTTGGTTCAATGTCATTTATTATTAGTCCCAAAATATGATGAACAGAATTTTTTGGAAGACGAAACCTTTTAATAAATTCTTCCTCATCCAAAGTAACGAAAAAATTTGGTTTTATTTTATATTGTCTTTCTTTTCTGACTCGACCTTCATCTTCAGAATCAGAATCACTTACCAAATCAACAACACGTTTGAACATTTTCTATTGTTATCTATTATTGCTTTTTCAATGGAAATTCTTCAAAAAACTAAATTAATTAACTGAAGAAATTCCTACAGTAAACTTAACTAACAGTAAAACTGTCTATAAAAATATTACTGTAAGTTGAAAAAACGAATTTTATAAAAACCGACAGTTTAACTGTCAGTTTGTGTTAACTGATAGTTTTAATGAGAGATGAAAAAATGGCCCTAAGTAACATTGTTTCTATATTTATTTTACAACATTAATCCGTTTTCTTTTTAAAGCACCAATTCGAAGACTTTTACTTTCTTTACCCTTTGTGTGAAGTTGGTAATCTCCCAGAGCTGTAGCACCACTGTACTATAGTGTTGCAGTAATCTTTTTTCATGTGTTATTGTGTTTTTTTTTAAATTATTACAGACACCTGGTCGATGTATAGATCTCGGTGTATGTTGCTATTTCTGTTGTACCTATGAGTGTTCCTTAGCACTTTGTTTTGGAATCTTTGAATTAATTTAATATGGGTTTTAGCCGCTTATGATCCCCATATATTTGAATATCATATACAAATTGATAGAGTATAGTTAAGTGGACAAAGGACTGGCTGGTATAAAGCTAAATGAAGAAAAATTAGTTGACATTCATTTTATTTTTAAAAAGCTGAAAGATGAACCAAATAGTATCATTAATGGTCTACGAAAATAGAAAACAGCCAAGTATCTTGACACTTAACGCTAAAGTTAAGTGGAAACCTCATTTAAAAATGAAGAATTGTGAATATTTTTTATTTTATTTTCAATTTTGCCAATACAAGGCTTATATAAAAAAAACAAAATACAAATTGTTAAATCATATTCAATGTTTTATAATGTATTATGCAAAAAAATGCATCTTTGTCATAAATTTCTGACTTAAAAAGTAATTTAGATGTAAATATGAGATATCATATACATATATCTTTCCATACGCTTATATCTTCTCATACAGTCAGAATTGCAGTGTCGTCTATAAATGTAGCTATTGATGCGTTCTGTAATTTAGCAAAATCACGCGTAAATATAATGAATAATATACATGCCCCAAAACTACTCCCTTGTAGGAGTCTTGCCCTTATTTCGTTCAATTTCGAATACCCATCTAGTAATTTTCTTGCTTTATGTGAAATAATTTGTTTGACACTTGAGCCGATGCTAAAATTATAGAATTTACCTTTAAAAAGTAAAACTTCATTTTAATAAATTGTAATTAAATTTCTATAGATAATTAAATATCATAAAAAAAAAATTGAAATTAAATTTAGAAGTATAAAGATAGGTTGGTATTGAAATCCATAAATCAAAATCCATAATTTCACAATCCGTAAAAACAAAATCCGTAAAAATCAAAATCCGTAAAGATTAAAATCCATACGTACAAAATCAGTAAAAAACCCGTAAAAAATTCGCAAAAAATCTATAAAAAATCCGCGCGAAAAACTGCTAATGTACTTAAAACTTTCAAGAACAGTAAGAATACCATAAATTTGTAAGAACTTCAGAAAAAATCTTTATTAGCACTTCATATGTGAAATTCCCAAAAACAGGTTGTAGGTGGAATAGCTACGAAATTCCTAGGGTTAACCACAAAATCCGGACTTTCAAAATTCATAAACAACAAAATCAATAAAGTTGAAAAAAATCCGTAAACAACGAAATCCATAAAGTATAACATTTTGTAACATAATCCATAAATTTTATAATCCATTATTACAAAATCCATAAATTTCAATATGCGTAAATCCACAATCCATAAGTCAAATTCCATAGAATGAACAATAGATGTCACTTGCAATTTTTTCTATTTGTTACTTGGGTTTTTTTTTTCAATGATTTAAAGGATTTTTGAATTAACTGATTTTATATACCTAAAAGCTGTTTTTGGGAATTTCCCATATTAAGTGCTAATAATCTGACAACCTTATGTTATTCTTACTGTTCTTGAAATAGATTAGCAGTTTTTTTGAATACAATTTAAAAATAAATTTTAGTTTTTTGAAATTTAATTATTTTATCAATTTACTATTTATTTATAAATATGGATAATGTAAACGTTTCCATATTTAATAAGAGTAGGAAAAAAATTTACCTTAATGGTTATGGTTATATATTATGCAAAATAAATAAAAATACTATAAACTGGGAATGTGAGAGGAGAAAAGTTGATAAATGCTCTGCACGTGATACCACTTTTATTTTGGATGGAACTATTAAATGTAGTTCAAATACTCATAACCATGACCCTGGCCTATAGCATCTTCTTCAAAAATTTGCGAAATAAATCAATATGTCAAGGATCAAGCCCAAGCAACGGAGAAACCACCTTCAACAATTATTTCAGAATCTACTATTTTGTGTCATAAACTTTGCTGTAAATATTTACTTTCAAAACCTGCACCAAATGTAAGTATAAGTAGAAAAAGGAAGCATTTCCAACTGAAAGGTACGCAAAAACTTGAAGATATCGAAATAATAGAGGCATTACAGTTTGTAGAAGGAGAGCAATTCCTTATTAATTTCAAACGTTTTGGAAATGATGGTATAATATTATTCAGGGCAATTCACGGTATGATCGGATCTGGTGAGAATACGGAAATTTTACCTCTAGTATACAAAAAAAAGTAAGCAAGCTTATGAGGAAATGCTGTGTGGTCTATTTAGATTTGCATGGGAATATGAAATGCATTTAAATCCAGCTTTTGTTTTATCTGATTTTGAAAAATTCCGATTTCTTACCCAGTACGAAGCTTAAAGGCTGCTTATTTCACTTTGGTAGAATTATATGGAGAAAAATTCAAAAGGAAAAATTTGCGAAGAGATATGGAACAGACGAGAAATTTTCTCTAACAATTCGAAAATTAAAGGCTTTGGCCTTTTTACTTCCTGAAGAAATACCAGACTATTTTGAAAATATAGATAGTTCTGATGAAGATGTCAGTAAAATAACGAAATTTTTAAAAGAAAACTGTATATATGGTAAAAGAACATCGAAAAAAGTGCTTAAAAAACCCAAATTTTTGCCATCATTTTGGTCGCCATCATTTTGGTCAGTTCATGAAAACACAATAGAAAATTTACTTCGTACACAAAATAAGGTAGAATCATGGCATAGAAGATTATCATACATAATAGGAAAATATCATACAAATTTATATAATTTAATTACAAACTTAAAACAAAAATAATGGTTAACAGTACAATAAATGAAATATTTGCTGGAGAGCCGGTCAAAAAAAGTACAAAATATATCCTTAAGGAAAAAAGACTCATAAATATTTTGAAATAAAAAAGTTCTTATAATCAAAATGATTATCTAGAAAGTTTGGCAAGAAATTTAACACTTTCTTAAATTAATAATGATTAGCTATAAAAGTATGGCTATATATAAATTTTCTTAAAAGATAATTACATATATTATATTACATTATAAATAATAATATTTGAAGCACTTTTTTGTGATAAGTAATTTTTTCATTTTTTGTAATAATGAATGAAGTTAATTTTTTTTAAGTTTATAAGTTAAAATAAACAATAAACAGAACACAGAAAGAACCAAATTTTTTCAATCTTTTATTATATAGTTGTGCAAATACTAAGAGCATCGGCAAAATCCGTAAAAAAAATCCATAAAAGAATTCATAAAAAATCCAACTTTAAAAATAAGTTTTGTTTATTTTTTTATATTTTTTACTAAAAGCTTGCCGTCTGCGTTTACTTGCCGTCTGCTAAAACAGGATTTCAATAAATAGGTAGCGGGGGTTTGGGGATGATAGCCCCCGACTTTAAAAATAAATTTGGTTTATTTTTTAAAGTTAAGTTTACTAACCTTGCTATTTTACTAAAATTTGGATTTTTTATGGATTTTTTTTACGTTTACGTGCCGTCGGCAAAAACAGGGTTCCAATAAATGAGTAGCGGGTGTTAATAAAAACAAGAGGTCCGGCGTTCAAATGTCGGGACCGAAGGTCTTGAATTTTTTTTTTTGTCACCAGTACAAAATTTCTTAAATATGATGAAGACAATAGGTCCGGGGTTCAAGGAATTGGGGCTGAAACTTATATTTTTCTGAAAAAAGGTTATTAATAATTATTATAAATAGTTTTAGAAAGAATTTCGGATAGATCCGGCGGTCCGAAACAAGATTACAAAAATCGATACAGCAATTTGTAAAGAAGTAAAAATCAATTATTAAAAAACACAAATTTTTTGTTTAATTTGAAAATTAATATTTTTAATTCTGGAAAATTTATTTGAATTAATTTAAATTTTTTTATTAATTCAAAAACCAGAAGAAATGAGTCATCATTTCTGTATGTAGTTAATTCTTCGCTTAGTCCCATTAAAACACAGCCCAGTGTATCGATTAAGGGAACCGATTATTTACTATACGATGTAATATTTCTATTTATTTAATTAAAATCTTAGCTATATCTTAACTTACTTATGTCTAAATTTTTACATAAGTAATTTATTTATAATTATAAATTGTTAATAAGTAAGTAAATTTATAAAATATTTTAAATAAAAAATATATGTATATATATACGATACATATATATATATTAAGAATTAACTGGTATATTGTTATAATAATATTTTTTCTTTAATTTGTTTAGCCTAAACGACCGATCACCAGTTCAAATCATTAAAATGAGAAATAAATAATTTTATATGAGCATTAATCAAAATTAGAGTTAAGTCCAATTAAAAATAATTTCAAAATTTCAGTCATTACAAACGAAAATTGTATATTCAAAATCGTATATTCTGCGCTAAATTAAATGAAAGAGAAAGCAAGATTGGCATGATTTGAGATCTGTTATCACGTATTTAGAAAAGCAAAAAAAAAACACAGAGAAAAGTTTTCATGAAAAATAAAAAACAAAAATAAATAGATGATTTACAAAAAGATTTACGTATTACTCACTAGATGGCATCACATTTTTTTTTTTATATTTTCTTTTTTTGCTTGTAAAGAAAATAAAATTCTCTTTAGTTAACAAAAAAAAATAAATAAATAAAATAATTCATCTTGAAAAATAAATTTTCAGTCTTTTATGTTTATTTTTTGTTTGATTTTTTTTTTTTGAATCTTTGTGATCCTTTTGATCCTTTTTTTTTTATAGAAAAACAAAATAAAAATAGAACATTATTTTCAGCTTAAAAAATTAACTGTTTTTTTTTTGTTTTTTAAATCTCTTTTATTCACAAAATGGTCTTAATATAATAGAAAATATTTTAAAATTAGTATGTATAGTGTTAATGACTATGACATTTTTTTAGTCAAGCTTTTAAGCCAAAGGATATTATCTACCGAACAGTAGTTATATTTATAATTTTTTTTTTTTGCTTAACTGCTGCAGGGAACTTAAAACCATCATTTTTATTCTAAACAGTTTTAATTGCTAATTCCTTAGCATTTTTTTTTATTTGGTTTATATCATGATCATGATATCGTGTAGTTTTTGAAATATTGTTTCTTCATCAGGTTTAATTATAGAATTTTTTTCAAAGTAAGAGATATATATATTTATACAGAGAGAGAGAGGGAGAAAATTGGGTGATGGAAAAATATTTGCGTCTGTCGATTCACAGTATGATATTAAATATATATAAACAAAGCCAATGTGAACTTGAGACAAGAGATGCAATATTGAATCAATACAACAATAAAAGTAAAATGTTAAGAATATTGCAAATACATCTTGATATATCAGAACCGATTATTTATATAGGCACTTAGTAATTGTTTTTTTTTTTTATTGACACCTTTAGGTTAGGATAGTACAGTCTTATTACATGTTTGGGTAAATTATATGCTTGAAAAGTTAGTTGTTATGGGCTTCCACAAATCAATATTTCTGCTTCCCTACACTTTTATTTTATCTCACTTGATCGTGGAATTTTAGCCTTTTCAGCTTTCATCTGATCTGTTTAGTAAATGTGATGCCATCTAGTGAGTAATACGTAAATCTTTTTGTAAATCATCTATTTATTTTTGTTTTTTATTTTTTATGAAAACTTTTTTCGACGTTTTTTTTTTACTTTTCTAAATACGTGATAACAGATCTCAAATAATGCCAATCTTACTTTCTCTTTCATTTAATTTAGCGCAGAATATACGATTTTGAATATACAATTTCGTTTGTAATGACTGAAATTTTGAAATTATTTTTAATTGGATTTAACTCTAATTTTGATTAATGCTCATATAAAATTATTTATTTCTCATTTTAATGATTTGAACTGGTGATCGGTCGTTTAGGCTAAACAAATTAAAGAAAAAATATTATTATAACAATATACCAGTTAATTCTTAATATATATATTAAGAGTTCAATCGCCTTTACATTACTATGTTGAATTATGTTTAATAGCATAATTCCGAATACTGTTGTTTTCACTTTTCAGTGCATACCTTCGATTGTGTTCGTGATTATTCTAAGAAGCTTTCTTTGACAGCGCTGTATAGTTAGCTAAAATCTGTCTATCGCTGTATCGATCAAAAGAGATATCATGGCCAGTTCCCTCAGCAATGATTTGTCGCAATAGCTAATTGCGACTTAAAAAACAGAGTCGAGGTTAACACTTCGAAAACTTAGAGTTGTAATATCTTCAGAAAAAAGCAAAATTTTTGATCCTGGTCTTTTGTTTCAGGAAGATAAACTGCAACGATTTGAAAGCTTAAGCATGTTAGGTATACACTTAAAACGAAAAATTATTGGAATGATCATATACGCAATGTTGCAAAACACGCACCTAAATATTTAGGTTTTATTAGCCGCTGTATGGCGTATTATTCTCCTCCTGTGAGTTCTTGAAAATCAATGAAGCTTTCATAAGGCTTCCCAAAATCGAATACAATTGTTACATATGATAGTTTGTTGCATATGATTCGTTAAAACATTTGGATAAAGTCCAAAGACGTTTTATCAATAACCAAAATATCACTGGTCACCTTGCTCATCTTGAACATCGTCATATAGTCGTTGGTCTCCCTTTTTGTATATATCTCAGTGAAAATTAAATTTGTGTATTATCTACACTTAAGCACTTCCCTCGTGAAACACAAAGAGCAGCATATACTCATTCCTACACTATAGAAGTCTATAGATGGTAGTTTATAACCTCAACGTCCCGAATGTGGAACCAAATTTCATCTGATGTCTTCCCCTAACATGATAAATTCTATATTTATGATCAACGTAAATTCAAGGCGAACATTAACACCTTTGTTCCTAATTGTCTTCCTTTCGTTTTACAATCCTCCTTCCATAACATTCCTTTCCCACTCTAGTCAAACGTACCAATCGGTATAAAAAGCCCACGTAGTGTTTTGACTATCACCCATATTCTCTTATACCTATCGTTGACGAGAAGAAAAAATTGTTTGAACATTTATTATTTGAACATTTGACACATCAGGTTTAGTTGGAATTGAACATCCACTAACTGATAAATTATAACAATGTATTTAATTTAAATTAAATGTCTCTATAGCCTGAAAACATCACAGCTCCGCTGCCACTATCCGTATCAGATGTACCGATGCTCTATGTGAGAGAAAGGACGTAAAATCACAACATTTTTATTCAAATTGAATTGCTTTTTATTATTTATTATTTTTGAACCAGAAGACAAATATGAAATCAAGTCAATTGAGTACGACGGGCTGGAGACAATGGTAGGATATATTTTAGGATTTGCCATAAACTGAAGGACTCAATTTACCTTGAGTAGCTTGAAGATTATGTGTATAACCTTCAATATGAAAAATATTAATATTCAATGTCAGGTTATTTATCAAAATTTGTCATTTTGACGTCAGAAATAAATAAAAGTAGTCAAGTATAACAAATAATTTTGTAAAAATTCATTTAGATTTAAGTAAAAATGTAGATTGTACTAATAAATAAAATAATAATGTAAAAATAAAAATTTTTAAAATATACTTTTATCGAAACCAAACTAGCCCCCTAAAAAGTAGAAAATAAAACTAGAACTATAAGATAAAACACAAAAGTATATAATGAATCTTGCTGGAATATTGCTAATGGAAATTTGGAAACGCTTGTTGATGTTAAAAGAGCCAAGCTTTGTGATGTTCTTTTAATATTCGTGATTTTTTTCAAGCCGCAAATATTTAGATGCGGTAAGAGTCGCATTTCTTTATTACTGAAAGAGTATCTAAGTGTAAATTTTCATGCCTGTAATAGAATTGGTTTTCGAAATATTCCTGAAACCTGCCTAGGAGTTGTACCGCAGCAATCCGAACCAGTGCACATTTTCGAAATCGGTAACAGTCGCATTTCTTTATTTGTGAAAGAGTATCTAAATGTAGATTTTCATTCCTGTAACACAATTGGTTTTCGAAATATGCCTGAGACCTGCCTAGGAGTTGTACAGCAGCAACCCGAACCAGGCCAAATTTTCGAAATCGGTAACAGTTGTCTTTCTTTATTTGTGAAAGAGTATCTAAGTGTAAATTTTCATTCCTGTAATACAGTTGGTTTTCGACGTATGCCTGACTAGAAGTTGTCGAAAGAAGACTGCCGTGCTAGAAGTTGTATGGCAGCAACCCGAATCTGATAGCTTTGTAAAGACCCTGTGCGATTCCTTTTTTAATCATGAGTAACTGTGCAAAATTTCAGAACTCAATCTTTAAATTTTTTAAACAAAATTATGTTTTTTATTTTTGCGTTTGGTTTTTGTATTAACAAAAAAATTTCAACCTACCACGTAAACATATAAACATATAAACATATAATAAATAGACACTGGCAAGTTAACATAAAAGTATATATAAAAAAAAAATTAATAAACTTTTTTTCCGGTCAAGAATCTACTTCCGTCTTAGAAAGTTAAATAAACTTATTTTAGAATATTTTAACTCAAGAAAAAGATAAAATAAAAAAATTATCACACAAAATAAATATGTACATGTTTTTAAATATTTAAATTTTGCATTTTTTTTTGTCTTTTATTTATTTTTATAGATAAATATTTCCTTATTTTTTAGGTTCAGTTGATAGCTTGTTAACATTAATATAATTATATTAGTATCCTTTGTAGCATCATCAATTAAATATTTTCATAATTAACAAAGTTCAAAGTAATATTTTTTTCTATCGAATCTAGAATGTAATTCTATTATCAAAATCTTCCATTGGTTTTTCGAGTTATCTACATTTTACCTTGTTAATCAAATTTTATCAATTCTATTGTTTACGATTAAATTTATATATCATTTTTATTTATTTATATATTTTGTATTATTTATTTATTTTATTATTTTTTTTATTCCAATACAACACTCAATAGTTTTTATTACAACATTCTGATACTATTAACAACAAGTATATTTCATGCCATATTTATCAATATCAAAAGTGAAATTACTTGTGGCGTAGATGCACAGTAGAAATAAAAATTGTACACCGGAATGGGCAAACTTGCTATTCTATTACTAGCAAAAAAAAAACCTTCATATGAACGTGGTAAATAAAAAAAAATATTTTTTGTGACATTGCAACAAAAAAATTGGTATTAATAAACGTGCAAAACTTTACAAAAAATTAAAAAAAAGAACCATACATTATTACCCCAAAACCGCGCACTGAAAATTGTAATCAAAAATTGATTTTTGATAATTTGACGTGTAAATTTTATATTATATAAATTTTATAAGTTAAGATAAATAATAAATTCTTTGAATATTTTTATTATTTATTTATTTAGACAGTGCAGTGCGCAACTTAATTCAAAAAAGAACAATATTTGTTAAACTGTTTTATCCCCATATTATTCTAAATAGATTGGTAATTGAATATTGCCAACCATTTATATCCAATGCTTCTAAGCCTTATAGGTATAAATTTGGTTAGTGCACAAATAATTTGGTTGGTGTACAAATAATTTGGTTGGTATAAAATCTTGAGGTACAGAAAACCCCGGTTAACTGCTTTTCCAAAAATGCATGATTTTTAGGTTACTTAACCGAAAAAGGCAATTAAGCGAGCTCGGTTAGTTGCTTTAATGGGCACTTTGGGAAAATTCGGGTAAGTTCTCTATTAAGCAGCTAAACAAAAACGTTTGATATAGGCAAAATAATATAGAATTTCACACAAATTATTTTCTATATTGATTAGGAACATATAATTCTCATTAAGATTTAATTTGATTAAACATGCAACTACCAATTTTCATCGTATCGCAATTTTTATTATCAAAACGCAAAAATTAAAGGAACCATTCATCACAAAAAAATTAAAATTAATCCATATAAAACAATAAATAAATTTAAACTACATAAATAAAAATACTGTAGCCAGAGAACTATCTTCTGATGATGAAAATGAATTTCATCTTGCAGAAGTGTTTTTTTCCATACATATTTGAAATTTATTCGAATAAAATCGTTCTTGTAAAATAAATTTTCCGGTCAAGGCACTTAGCCGAAAAAAATTATAAAAAAATACTAAAAGTGTTTAATAATAGAGGGCAGTAAACCGAAATGGGTAGTTATTGGAGGAGTAATAATCCGAATAATTTAATATAAAAATTAAAGAAAATTGTCAAATTTGTATTTTAAGGTACTTAAGCGGGTTGTGCACATAACCGAGAAGCACCTAACCGGGGTTGACTGTAGGTTTTTCAAGTAAGAAAATAAAGATTATTTTTTTTCCAAAACTACAATATCTCCATAACGGTAGCACGAATCAGCATCAAATAAATGTTAAAATATGTTCCAGACCGTTATATTTCTAGAATATATAACTGAATATATGTATGTATATATCTAATAGATCAACAGATATAACGGTTTTTATACAAAAACATCAAAACAACAAGGATACTTTCAAATGTCCTTTTTGTCCTTAAAGGATAAGGTACGCCACTAAAGATATATATTTTTGGAAAGCTAGCAATTTCAGGTACCCTTGGGATATGGTCATTAGGTCCCACGCCGATACAACATCTCCCTCAGAAGAACCAAAACTAAACTTGAGATTGTATATGCTGCTTTATCATTGACATAAGATATTTTGAAATTCAGAACAATTCGAGACAAAATTTTATTTTAAGATATTATTTTGAAATTCACTCATGTTTCAATTTCGTTTATACGAGCACAAATCAACTTGCATTATAATAATTTTTTGTTAGTTTTGTATTGAACTCCGACTGTTTTATAATTAAAACAGGATCAAGAAATATTTGTTATATACTGTTGCTCCAATTGCAAAAAATAGTCAAAATATAGATTCGAATATGAAAAAAATAATGTATATAAAAAATTAATTTGAGTATAATTCGATCATTAAGTAGTTTTTGGCGCATATTAATATTTTAAATCGCCATTTCAAATTTGAATAATTCACCATTTAAAAAGTCATCATACAAGTTGAAAATTGTACTCACCTGAAATTAGAAAAAGAAAATTAAATTAATTCAATTATTAAAAATATTACAAAAATAATTTTTATATAATCAACGACGTCTTAACTAAATTTATTAACTAAAACCATTATCATTAGTATATTAATTTATAAATTACAATTAAATAATAGAAAAACGAAGGTGATAAATGGAGATTTGAATGGTGATGTTAAAGTTGAAGATTTTCGATTAGAAATAATAAAAGAAGTAAAATATTTGGGGCTTATCAATGATGATAAATTAAATTTTAAAAGTCATATAGATTTTACGTGTAAAAAAATATCAAAAAAATTCTATACCTAGAATAAGAAAGCAATTAATATTTTGTAATGCAATTCATATATTTAAAACAATGATAAAATCGTACTTCGAATATTGTTCGACAGTATTTGCTTTCTCTAAAATAATTTAAAAAAATAGTTTTCGTGTAGTATTTCATCGTACCAATTATGGTAAATATGAACATGGTAATAGAATGTTTATGTTAATAAATAACCAGAAAACCAGATAGATCTTACCGTAAACACCAGCCCAATTAAAAAAAAGCTGAACTTCAGTAAAAAATATATTTAATTTTCTAACTAACATTCTTTGGTATAATAAGCCATTTAATTGTATAATTGTCTACTTTTATATCAGGATCCGGAATTTATATCTCAAGTATTTTCCCACAAATGTCATCCTTTATATGTATTATACAGTGTATATTACATCAGTTTGAAAACCAGCTTCCATTGTGTTGAAAAAAGAAGAGTAAGATCCTACTAAGTTAGTAACTGTTGATCTATTTTTCATGAAACCATGTTGACAAGAAGATAAAAAGTTTGAACATGTATCATATTATAGAATCATAAACTATATATTTTCAAAAACTTTTGGGATACAAGATAATTTAGCAATAGGCCTCTAGTTAGTAATCATGTTTCTGGACTCTTTTTTATGCACTGGTCTGATAAACAACTTTTTCCAGTAGTTTGGGAATATGACAGATGTTATAAAACGAGTGAAAATAATTGACAATGGCAGAGAAAGTGATTCAGAACAATTTTTTAACACGATTTCAGGCACATTATCAGGTCCGGGAAAAGAATCATTATTTAATCAATCTAAGTAGGATTTAGTTTTTAGGCTTGAAAAGTCAACTTCAGGTAATTCAATAATATGAGAAATTACAGCCGTTAAAGAAACATAGCTGTCCGGCTCACAAGTGTTATCTTCAAAACAACTTGAAAAAAGGTTTTGAAGAAATCTACAATGACTGTCTCATCATTGAAGAAATTATTATGATAAGACATTGACGCCGGAAACTGATCTGATTTGCGTTTGGAATTTACAAATCTTAAAAATTTTTTAGGATCACGTTTTATCTGGGTAGATATATCAGATAAATATTTTCTATACTTAAAATTCAAAAGGCTTTTATATGAATTAAAAAGACTAACATTATAATTTGAATCACTCCCATTTTTCATATATAAAATCCGTGACCTGTTCCTGTTATTTTTCAATTTATTAATTACTTGTTACTCCAAATGGGACTTGATTTTGTATTCCTCTCACGAATTAAAGGAACAAATAAGTTAAATCCATTTAATAAGATCTCATAGAAAATTTAAATTGTAAGTTTGAGATCTACTTGGGATTATTGTTTCAAAATTAAAAGACAAAAAATAGTTATTCAGTGAAAGGTAATTAGCTTTTATAAAATTATATTTATAAGAAATTTCAAAACTTGATTTAAGAGGAATATAAAAACAATAGGAGTGATAGGAGGAAATAAAATACAAATTAGACAAATCGGATGTAAAAACTAAATCCAATTGCCTGTTACGAGAATTTTTAATTTGAGAGACTTGTTGGAGATTAAAAGAATTAAAACCATCAATAATTTCCATTTCAGAAGCATTAAATATCCTATAATTTGAATTGGTATTAAATATTCTTCTTCCTCATTAATATAATATAATATTATATAATATAATATAAAATTTAGTTTTAAAAAAAAGGTCCTAATATTTGAATATAAATATAATTTTTTTTAAATTTATTTAATTCATTCTGCAAAATCATCCTTACATTAAAGTACATAATTATATATTAAGTAAAAGTTATAAAAAAAATTAATTAATTTTGTGATATATGTAAGTGTAATTGGAATTAAATATATTATATGGAATGTGCTTTCAAACATCTTAACATTTACATTTAAAAATGGAAGCCAAGATGATAATAGAAAAAATAGTAATGGACGAGACTATGCTTGAAAATTACTTAGTATATTAAGAACCTTAAAAATTCCTAAACATTTTTGAAAAAAATTAAATTAATCTATTTTTAATATGTATCATCATTACATTACAACTCATACCAATATTTGAGTTTAATTTATTGCTTTCAGCCTCATCTCATCTACCAACAAAATATGTATATAAAAATATTGTTTATTTAGTACTCCATTGAAAAGTTTTTTATTTATTTATTTTTTATTTCCTTTGATTTTTATTTTATATTCTTGTTTTTCCTTTTGACATAAAGTTAATAAACCAGAAAACTTTTAATTATATATATATATATATATATATATATATATATATACTTATATATAAATAAAATTAAAAGTAATTATATACACATATAAATTTATAGCTATAATATGTACATATTAAATCTATATGTATAGAGAATTAATTTTTAGATCATTTATGTTTAAAAAAAAGTTTCAATTTATTAGAAGATGATAATATTATCTAGTACGAGTATGAGGAAAACGATGAATTTTGATCGAATAACAATACATGATACCAACATATAGGTATATATGTAAAAGAGATCTTATGATTAAAGTAGATTTACTAATTTTAATTAAGTTTACGGGTTATATTTAGTTTAGTTTAATCAATCTAGTATACTGGAACGTGTAGTGTGAGCGAGAGTAAAGATGGGGAGTAAAGATGGCCAGCGCTATATTTTTCAGATATGTCCAACTACTAGGATATGCTATAAATTGTAACATCATGTAATTGTCATAAACATAGTCTCTGTTTTTCTATTACTGCTTATATCTGTTATCTGTCATCTGTCAGCTGTCAGCTGTCATCTGTCATCTGTCATCTTTGTTATTTACCCATCATTTCATAATGATTGTCATGTCATTCAAGTGTTAAATTTACATGGCGCCATAGAATTTTTAGCTTTTATTATGTTGTAATTAATTTCATTTTACAATTTGAATTTTGCAGTAGAACGCGGCTATGATTGTAAATAATATAAAATGATTGTAAGCTTATAGTTAGATTTTGTTTTCATTACAAAATATTATTTGAATTTAGTATTTCTATATTAATTTAAATTGAAATTATTTTTTTGACCACCTTATACTATAATTAATTGAATACCATAGAAAGTCTAAGAACATTGATTATCTAGAATTATTGAGGTCTTAGGATAAATGTGTTTAAATTTTCAATGATGACAAATAAAATGTCACTAAAATGATCGAGTAAATGACCCTTAGGAATAGAAAATTTTGCACCTTACTACAAATATTATGTTTATATGATCATTAAAAGTGTTCTAATAAAAAAATAAAGGTAATGATAAATTAGTAAGCAAATACGTATTTTTCTTAAATTTGAAATAAAAACTCTGATGAAGGAAGAAAATGCTAGAATTTATTTTGCTTCCGTCATTTATGGCGGGTTTCAAAACTAGTTTTCAGTAAATACACACACTTATAGAAAAAAGTACAAAAACGAAAACACAAACAAAAATTGAAAACAAAACAGAAAAATAAAAATCAGAACATACTCTTCAAAAATGATTTAATAAATGTGAGTTACTTGCTATTAAAAAATACATATGCAGTAAAACACGGTTATAGTCATTTCTTACATTTCAGAAATACTTGTGACTATAACCGTTTTGTGAATATAGGCGTAGTATAGTTTTTTTTATAAACAAAATTCAATAAAATATCTTTCGTATAACAATTTTAAGCTTTATTTTATTCATAAATAGTAATTCTGTTATGTAATCACAAAATATATATATTTGTAATTAAGAACAGAAAAAGATAATACATAAATCAGTTTTTTGATAACAGAATTCACTTTCGACTTATTTTTTTGTTTTATTGAAAAATTTAAGTTATATTTTAATGTGACTATAAACGACATCGATTGTATGAACTTGTGAAGCTTATTACTGTCTTTCAAAAAAATTGTTGACTATAATATAATTGTGACTACAAACGTTTTTGACTATAAACGAATTAAAATACTTAAAAAAATATTAAAACGATAATGACAATAAAATTATTGACTAAAAGCGAATCGTGCCTATAACCAGTAGTGACTATAACCCATTTTTACTGTAATTGATGTTAAATTGAGAGAGATAAGATTTCTTTTGCATGGTACATATTAAGATTAAAGAGATGTAAGGATGGGATAATTACAAAAATAAAGTTAAGTAATTCCAATACTATGACAAAATACTAAAAATAGATAAATACATAAATTATTTACACTTTTATATTTTATTTCATTGTTAAATCACCTTTTTTAAAGCTTTTAATTAGTGTTAATTTAAATTTACTTTAATATTTTACAAACATTTTTTTTTATTAATGATAGAGAAACATAATCACAATTTAAATTATGTAAAAAAACATATATATATTTTTTTTCTGATAGTATGAATTCATTAGTCGATTTATCATGGATTTGATATGTATGAAAGACAAAGGTTTCAGGCTCTCACTACCATTTGTGGTTTGTGCGCGCCTGACAAAAACCACTTGGTGTCCTCCAAGGACTCCTACCTACCTACAGAAAAAAAAAAAAAAAGATTTATGTAAATTAATATGAATCAATGGTGATATTGATGTGTTTTATTTTGAGATTTCAATACGCTCTACAATGCCTCTAACCCTACAATGTTGTTGCAAAGAAGTTTCTCTATGTTGTAGCGGAGAAAATATATAAAATATGTAATCAAACACGATAAAATTTTAAAAAAACTTTCGAAAGGTCAGTTTGACCTTTAAATGATGAGTCGCCAAAAATGGTTTTCTATGAAATATTTGTGACATATTCAGGTACTGTTACGTAAAATTTCGTCTGATTCAGACGCACGACGCATCCTTTTTCAAAGTTTATCCTTTAATTTTTTTACCGATATATTGTTAGCGTTTCCAAAAAAAATTCTTATTGGCCACTCGAAAATTATTTCAAAATCAAAATTTATTATTGAGCAAACTTTTGAAATTGAAAATAAACCAAAAAAAAAAACACCAATCCACGTCCATTCACCTTCATAAGTAATATCATGAATTGCTTAAAAAAATGATTAAGATTATCCTAATATATATGTATGTATATATGAAAATAAATATATATTTGTGGTTTCTTAACTATAATAAATAAACTCATTATCATTGTGCTTTAATATTTTTATTATTATATCATATTATTATAAGTAGAAAGTTGTAATAATCAAGCAAGCATGGAAGGTCTTCCAACGAAGAAAAATAATCAAGAAAATTTAAATGAAAATAATGTAATTTTAGACCATAGGAAAATTTTCTTAAATATTTATTATGTATTTCAAAACAACAAACACATCGTTATATATTTATTGTCATGCTGTTTCAAGATATGAGCATCATAATGATATAAATCTTTCTTTTTTATATGATAAATATGATATTAAATATTATTTTACATATATATTGTATAATAATATTGTAATATTTTAATTATTCTCATACATCAGTACATTTTGACGGACAATTCCTATTATTTTTGTATTTTTAATTTTTTATATTTTTTTTTTATAATAATTTGATATTACCTGAAGAAACAACTGGAACATAATTTTTTGTTGTTCTATTTTTATTTTTAAGTTTTAATTAAATTGAATACAAAAGTCTATAGTTTAGTGAGTTGATATATTAAAAGCTTCAAAATTATCGTAATTATGAAAAATGATTTGTCTTTTTAATAGTTTGGAAAGCAATATCATTTGTTTAATGGCAATACTTCGTTCTTGTATAATGTGGTATACTGGTATAAATGTATTTCGTTCAATTCAGATTTCGGATAGTGTGAATAAAAAATCAGCAAAACCTTTTAGTTTTTAGTTTAAGCACTAGCTTTAGCTATATAGTTTAAGTGAAAGCTATGAGTTTCGCCTTAAAAAGTGAATACTCTTTTGATTAAACCTATTACTTTTTTTTTCTTGCTTTATTTGTGTTTATACTATTACAAATTTATTAATCTTAAAAGCTAGATTTCTTATTGTTTTTGTTTTTTTTAGTCTACTGCCTCTTACATTGGAGTTCTTAGATCTATTTAAATTTTAATTTATTGACTTATGTATTATGTTAATTTTGTTCTTTTTATGTGTTTAATGTATAATAATTCTTTTATTTTTGTTTAAAAAACCCTAAATCCAATTCTTAGGAATAAATTAATACCTAACCTAATACTAAACATAAAAAATAAAATACAACTGTTGTGCTATAAATAACCTTAATCTCTCCACCAAAAAGTCCTATTATTTTTAATAAAACACTTTCTGTCCCATTCAGTTAAATTCATATTTTATCTTAAATTTTCAGAATTCATATGTAACGAATTATATTCTATTTTTTGGTCCTTACTTCTTCTATAAATATGATAAATAATTGGCAGACTGTCGTCGTTTTATAAATATCCTTTGAAATCTAAATATATGAATGCTTCTGGTGAGACCAATCCGCTTTTCATTGACCTTTTAAAATATAATGTATTAGTATGATAAATAGATAATACATATGATAGATAAAAGTAATGTCCTCTATCTCTGTAATTTTATTAAAATGTATTCTTAACAGTTTAAATACAAATGAATTAATTCTTTCAATGTTTGCTGGTTTTATAGTGAAATATTTAGTGTAAGGAAGAGTTGATTGAATTGAAGAATGAAGAATTTTATAATGAAATATTTTTTATAATTGGTTTCTGGATCGTTATTTTTACAGGTACATAGTCTAAGTATATCTTCCTTTCTAATTTTCTTATTTTCTCGAAATTTAATGTACTGATACCATATTTGACAATTGACATCCATATATATGTTAAAATTGGTCTAATGACTAATGAGTGATTTATAAGTAATTGTTATAGCATTTTTGTTTATATTTCTATTATAAAATAAACTTTTACTCATCATAATGCCTTTCTTCGCTTTTATTATTTGTTTGTCTATGTGTTTTTTAAAAAGGTAAGTCTATTATTAAGAGTTACGCCTAAGTATTTCACACTATTTTTATGCTGTATTAGTCCATTGTTTCTTGTTTGAATTTTAAAATCTCTTCAATACTTTTTTATGTGTATTTGCACTTTTCTAATCCTCTACGAAAAAGTATAGTTTCTGTTTTACTCTCGTTAAATTAGATTCCAATTATAAAGAAAGTTTTTTACCCGTTTATAGAATTTTTGTAGTCTCTCCTCCGTTGCAGTGACTTTAAAATCACTAGAATAGATCACTATACCACCTGCGAATGTTATTCGTTTACTACCGTCCTCGGTACTGATCTCATTTTTACATATATCGGCTAAGAATATAGTCGGTGTCGCGACTTGCGAGAATCAATTTTGAATTGACTTTCAATCAAAATCGACTTAATTCAATCATCGGTGTCGCGAGAATCAATCATTTAATTATTTTTCTTTTTTTTTTACTTTCAAAAATCAACTTACATTTTGTTAATTGACTTTTGGCTTGAAACAGTGAATTTTTGATGTGAAAATATTAAAAAATTAGATAATTAAAAATGACGTAAAAAAAATTTTGAATTTAAATTTTATTTGAATATTTTAATATTATTTTAGAAGCTGACGAGAAATATAAATTGTTGACCTCCGATGAAAACGTATGGACAAATGGGCAAAATAAGTTTTGGATATAAAAACTAAACAAAAACAAAAAAACTTTATGCTAATTTTTAGGTATGGAGTATGGAGTGAAATCTATTTTTTTTGTATATTTTATTATGTGTGGAAGATCCACAATAATTATTAAGTTTTTCAATCATAATTGGCCAACCTTTATGGCGTAGTAATATAATCTGACTATTAATTGCAGTATACAAAAAAGTTCCACCTAAGGTACTGACAAGAATATAAAACAAATTTAGAAATTAGGTTTTAGGAAAATACCAATGCTGGAAATAAAAATGTAGTAATTTGAATTAATAATTTATCTATTTAATAAAATGAACTTTCTTATTTTTTTAGGTTTTTAATTATTCTGTTTCAGAAATGAGCCCAATCGCTCGTATTGAGTTTATAATGACTTTTTTAAAATGGATATTTTAGGTGGATCAAAATTTTGGATTTGAAATTTCGAAAATTTAAAATTGAAACAAATTTAATCAACTATTTGAAAATAAGTCAACTCGTTGAAAATCGATACTCGTGACATCGTGACTTTTTTTTTGTTGATTTGAGAATGGAGCTCAACTTTGTTTAAGTTGTTACCAGATTATACTCTTAATTATTTTTTGACATTTATTTTATCCCAATGACAAAAGGGTACTGGACCAGGTCGAAAAACCCGTAAAGCATTTTTCTCTTGTACTTCATCGGGAATCGAACCTGGGACCTTTTAAGTTTTGAAAGACAGGCCCTCTAGCTACTGCGCTACCCAGCGTGTAAGGTGTTTTGTTTAAAGGTAGGTATTTGTAAAATTTAATACGGATTTCATACCAAAATAGAATTTTGTACCATGCATCACCCAGTAAAATATCGTCATTTTGTTGTGAATTCAAATACTGGTAAATAATAGATCTCTTCAGGATTCGACTGTCATGCATTGAAACTGACGGTCATTGAAATTGAAACCGTTAACCGATGTACTCCTTCTTCCTTGACTACACCAATTTCAAACCCAAGATCAGTTATTATAAAACGAAGAAATATATAGGCATTGCCACACCAACGAAAATAATATGCTAGCCACATCACATGATTTTCATTAAGTCTGTATAATTTAAAATAACCTTCTTTTACACAACCTAATCTCTTTCGATACCGTTTTCGAGCACGAATATTCATAAATGCAGTCATATTTTACGACAGTTATCAAACAAAAGTTTATTTTAAGTTCACTCAGAAGTATTTTGAAATATTAGCTATTGTTTAATATTTTCAGTCTATACTACTTCTTACTCACGTTTTTTAAATGCTAGCTGGAAAATTTTGCTCTTACTAAAATTAAAAAAATAATTTCTATTGTGGTACTAATTTCCGAAATCGCCTTTTGCAATAATGGCGTCCCTTTGAAAATTTAAAAACTAAATTTATATATTTATCTAACTTGGTATATTTTCATTGTTGCCATATCTTAAAAGAAAATACGAATCATTCGTTTTCAAGTATGTAAAATTCATTAAAATATATTAGAAAATGTTAAACTTTGAACTTCATCAAAAATAAAAAACATGTCCGCCTTGAATTTTCAAAAATCATTTTAATCTTAACATTTAACTAAACGAACAAACTTAATTTAACTTTTTTTATAAATTAAATTTTCTCCAAAAAAAAATTTCCATCATTTTGTTTTTCCTTAAGGATATCTACATAAAATATTTTTTAATCTAAAAAAAAAAAAAACAACAACATCACCTAACAAAAAGTTATCTCGAGTCGCAAAAATATACTCTAATAATAATAATTATTATTAAAATTTATAAAAAAAAAATATATCCTAAGATTATCCTTATATGATCATCACATAATTTTCATATTTCCGTTCTACAGGTTCTTTGTGTCGTAAAAAGAAAATATCCCCTAAATTTATACAAATGTATGTATACTTATATTAATAGATATATATATATACAGATGCCACAATAATCGGGGTCAACTGAATAATAGCCAGAATAAATGTATATATATTTATGTATATATGACTTTTAGGACCTTTTCAAAATTCAAGTACAACGTTTTTGAATTTTTTTTTTATAAAAAATATAATGAGATATACCCAACCATACACAAAAATTTCAAAATAAACAATGCAAAATATACAAGTTAAAATAGATATGGTGCAAAAGTAAGTAAGTAAAACAGAAAATACAAAAAAGAAAAAAAGGAAAAAATAAAAAGGACATAAAACTGTTATTCCGAAAAATTAAAAACTTTCATGTCAATATTTATGGACGAGAATCAAATTTTTTTGTCAATAGATTTTTACAGTTTTTTGTTGTTGTTTTTAACTTATATCCATAAGGCGAAAATAAAAATTATATTTTCTGCTTTTATACGATGTTTATAATATTGTATAAAGCGCAGTGTCAATATCTACAAAAAGAATTGTATAGTTATATTATTTATACACTCAGCGAAAATATATTTATTAATAACTTTCAAAATATCTTCGTATTCGTGCAGAAAAAGAATAATAAATAGAAATTAGTGATGATATATTCTGATATCAATTTTAACATAATTTTAATATTCAATTATAAATTCACAATTTATTATTATAACTATCAAATTTATTAAATTAGTAGTATATTTAGATTAAAGTTTCTTTGCACACAAAAACAGTAGCATATAAAATATAATTTTTGTTAAAAATTTGAATTTTTATTCTCTTCTTGGTATTGTTGTGTGCGATCAGCTGAATAGTGTTTTTATTTAATTGAAATCAAAATCAGATGAAAAAAGTCTGTATATTAAAAATTTATGTAAGCCAAGTACTGGAACACCTCAACCTCGTCAAAAGGGAAAACATATTCAACGATTTGCTCCTTCAGAAAAATTAGAGGAAATTCGGAATCATATAAAAAGCTTCCCTAACATGAAAAACATAAATATGAGAAGAATTAAACAAAGATAAGAAGGGACGTAGATCCCAGTAATATAGATTCGAATCACTGCGTCATATAAAGCAATTTACTGAAGTAAGCGCTTCGGCAGTACTTAAGATATGATCTCTTAAGTTTATTAAATTTAAAAAACCATATTAAGTTTATAACTTTTTTGAATTATTTTTTTAACTTTTTATCTAACCTACATTAATATTTTGCTCTACTTTAAGTATTGTCCTTATTTAATTCTATAGTAATGCATATTTTTCCCTTCAAGCCTATGGAGCAAAAATATTTTTAAAATTTTTTTAAAGATCTTGTAATATGGAGCAATGAGCAAAACGACGGATTTCACATAAGTCCGAATATTACGAAAAGTATTAGAGTCCCGATCAAATTTTGAATTATAACAGAAAAAATGTGTACCATTTTGTATATAAAAACATATAAAAACATCCTATCGGTCAGATTTTTTTTATTGTTAATCAAACTTTCTTTTTCAATTTTCTTGACTTGTAGTGCTTAACGTATGGAGCAAACGAGATTCAGCCGACGATATGAACTAAAATTTTTTGGAAAAAAACCAATAATTGAAACACTCTGGGCACAATGCGAAAATGCCCTTTTGAGTATTATTAACTAAAACGAAAGTAGAGACACCTATTAAGATTTTGGTGAAAGTTTAGTTTCAATTGTATAACACTGTGAAACCTTACAGTCGTTTACATTTATATGATATTAACACCCTTCTTGCATAAAACGAGCTTAAAATCAGTGGAAAAATAATGTAAACATGTCCATTATAGAAAAGCAAATCCATTATAGCAGACAAGTTTCTTTTCTTAGCAAACCAATCCATTATGGCAAACACTATTTAATAACTCTGTTTTAACTGTGAAAAAAAAATATTACTGGGGATTATATAATTCAAGTTTTTCTAAACCCTTTTAGAAAGTGCGAAGTTAATAAAATGAAAATGTCTGTTTTTCTTAGCCATTGGCAACATACATGGTTCATAATTACCATAATTGGATCTGTAGAAATTTAAAATAAATAAATCTGTATTATATGTTAGGCTGTTATTTAAATTAATGTTATTATAATAAAAAAATTATAATATATATAAAAAAAAATAACATTAACTTCTCGTCTTAATTTCAAAGTTTTCAATTGTTTCAAATTGCGATAAAATCAATTGATTTGGCCATTGGAAGCTTCGCAAAGAAAACCTTTAAAAAATGCTTTGCACTGCTTCTTCAATTCTATTGATATGATAGAAAGGTGATCATATTACACTGACATACTCCAAATTAGCTCGAACGAGACTTGAATACAAGGACTTGAAAATTGACAATTTTTATTGACTACATTGATAATATTATGAAAATACGATTTAAAGTTAAGCTTGTCATCAAAGTGAACCCCTAAATTTTTAATTAAGGCTTGCTTGTATATGACCATTTAGATGATAATTAAAACAACCCGAATTAAGTCGGCGTGTGTAACACATAAGAGAACATTTATGCACATTTAAAAGAAGATTATTATCATTACACCACGTAAAAAATTATCTAAATCATCTTGTATGAGTAAAGCATCTTCTAAAGAAACAATTTTTTATTTATTTGGCAATTCTCAAATAAGCCTAAAATGCTTTTACAGAGTGTATAATATAATTTAATATAATCAGTATAAACTAAAAATTCAAAATATACAAAATAATATAATTCAACGTAAACAGTGTAGTATGATAAAAATACAAAACAGTAGGAGCAAGATTTGCGTATGTGTAAAATCATTCAATTTTTAACATTAATAAAACAAAGATAAGATGTATATCAATAAACTATAAGCCTACTTTACATACTTACTAAATACTTAAACATAGTCAAATTAATAATTCATTATGTACTAAATTTTGAAAAGATTTTTATTTTATTTTTTTTTTTAACTACTAATTTTTTTTATCTTGCTAGGGCTCGTATTGTACAACTTGTACGTTCTATTATACATAGAGTATTGTTCATTGAACCGGATATCAAAAGATATTATTTACTATACTGATGTTATTGCGTACCCATGATATGCATTTTTTTCTGTAGAATGTTTGTATCTACATTTTCTGTTACCATCAGATGTACCTGAGTACTCAGTTTGAATTCTATCACGAACTTAAGTCGCAAGATGCTGTAAGTATTCTATATACACTTGGGAGAGCATACATCTTCTCTTGTGACCAAATGATTTAGATGATTTATATATTTGTTAAAATTACTTCACCAAACTTGTGTAGCATGATGCTGTTGAGTATAATGTAATAACATCGATTTTTTTACTTGGTTTCTAAAAAATTTCCAGCAATTTTTCTGCTTATTTGTTTTTTTAATTTGATGAATCAAACTCCACTATAACTCTTAGATATTTATATTGACAAACCATTTCAATATTACACAGTTATTTAGCTTAATATAAAGCATATCATTTATGTATTATGTCAGAAAATCGTAACATATTTGGTTTTGCTGATGTTAAGGGTAAGCTTGTGCTTATTCATACATGTCTCTGATATACAATCATGTCGAGGTCTATAAAATTTTGTAGATTTATAAAATTGTTTTCTGTATAAAGTATAACCCGAAAACATAAATGGCTTCCGGCACAAATCAACATTAAAGGCTACTTATGTAGAACTAGAGCAAAGTTGGGCCTAATGACCTTTTCTGAATAATTCCATAGTTGATATCCATTAAATTACGCTTCACAGTTGAATATTTTTGCATATTGAGTTCTATTAAAATAGCTGCGAAATATTTTAAGTTCTCTACCTGGGCTTCCGCACTTGTAAAGAAGTTTTATCAATATTATTCTGTCGAAAGAATCAAAAAAAACCCCCACGACTTTTTTATTTTTATCAATTACAGACTGACCATCTGATATTAAATCAAATAATTATGTGTGTAAATCAATAACTTGTGTATATGAGTTTGTGTTTTAAATCCATTTTGCTCATACTGTTGGTTAGGTTTGTAGTATTTAAATAATCATCAGTTAACTGACTAATTGCAAAAATTTCAATTAATTTGTTAAACGTAGAAGAGATTGATAACGGTCTGAAGTTGTTAAGGTTCTCATCATCACCATTCTTATATATTGGAATCATTTTATTGAATTTTAATACTTTAGACATTTCATCTGGTGTTAATGACTTATTGATTAGTTTTGTTATATGATCTACAAGTTCGTTTTTACATTCATAAACCACAATATAGATGTTACTAGATCTGTTCCCACAATGTTTGCATTCGACAAATTATCGATCAATTTGAAAATCTGACTTCTATCAACTAGATCAAATTTGAATTCCTTTGTAGCCCTAGCTCTGGGGAAAAACATCATATTAAATTTTTTTGCCATTTATTCACCCACATTACATCAGTAAAACTTATTAAATTGTTCTATTCTATAACAGTTTTTTCCTTTTTATTTAAATCAGATTTAGCCAAAAAAATTATTATTCATTTATATATCAGATCCTTTATTTACATATTGCCAATTTTTTTTTTGCTCACTTCCCGCTTTTTCAAATTATGCATTGTCATACTCTTCCATATTTCCCAGTTATTAATTTTGTGAAATAAAATGTAAAATAAAAGTGTAAGTCTGGTATAAACAAAGTAAAAATTAAGTTATATATTTTAAAGTAAAATAATTATAAGTATATAAGAGACAAAAATATAAGTGAAATAAAAAAAAATATTTTAAAGTTATACTTGAAGTTTTTTTCTAATAAAATTAATGTATTTCATTTTTAAAATTATTTTCTTTATCACCTAAAAATTTTCAACTGATACAGAATATAAAAAATATCAGAAAATATGACTAATTTTAAGCTTCATAATACCAATTTATCAGTGGTGCTTAATACAATATTCACAATCGATCACAAAAACTGATAGTTTTGACAACTACGATAGGACGTATCATAATTTCTGAAACTTGTCAAGTATAGTTATAAATAATACCGATAACTAACAACCATGATTGACCTGAATCCATCGTGCAGTATTTTTAATGAATTTATTCTGTAATGTAAAATTATTAGATTTATGGAATAAAAGTCGAGTTTCCTTTCACTAATCATTTGTATTTGTATTTATTTTGCAAATATTTGCAAAATAAATACAAATGATTAGTGAAAGGAAACTCGACTTTTATTCCATAAATCTAAACATATCACTAAAAACAAATCTGATTATCAAAAACAAGTACTACAGTGTTTTTTTTTTGTTTTTGTATAATTATTATTTATTGAACTTAAACTAGTCTTACGTAATAACCCTTATTCTAGTGTTTATGATCTTAATTCTACCTGAACCTGATTTTTAATTTTAAAGTAATCTAAATAATAGTGATAATCCACTACCTACATCATTATTAAGTCTGTTGTTAACACGTTCTCTAGATATTGCCAGACTTTCATACATATCTAGTTTATTTTTTTTTTTTACCTCTTTTATTAATTTTAGACTATTCTTATTTATATGATGTTCTTCTTCAACTATATGCTGAGCTACAGCTGACCTAAAATTCGTATAGTTTCTTTTTCTCGCCAATAGTGCTTCCCTCATATGTTCCTGGAATCTAACTGTAATTAACCTCTTGGATTTAACTTAAAAGCAGACAAAGAAAACAAAATAGTCATTAAGGATAAAGAGGAGCATGAAAATCTGATAGAAGAAAAACTTAAATCCGGGAATTTTTTCGAACTTAGAAAGAATCCCTTACCAGATTCAGTAAAAAGAGTAGAAAAAAATCTAAAAGAATGTAAGGGTAGCATAGAAAAGATAACAAACTTAAGGATGCCGAACCCTTCATTGCCTAGAATTAGATGCCAACCAAAAATTCACAAAGATGGGAATGAAATGAGGGAAATAATTGCAGATTCTAACTCACCAACATAGCAAAATGGTTAGTGGCAGAGTTCAAAAACCTAGGAAGAGAAATGAGCATAAGAGCTATAAAAAATACAGCTGAACTGATCGGGACAATAAAGGATACCGAAATAGGAGAAAGTGAAGAGCTAGTATCATTTGATGTTAAATCACTTTTTCCTAGCATACCAGTTAGAGAAGCCATTATAAAACTAGAGGAATGGCTCAACAAAATAGATGATTTGAGGGAATGGAAACAAAAAACCAAATGCTACATAAAATTGGCAGCCCTTTGTATGAATGAAAACTATTTCATGTTTAGAGGGAAGTATTACAAAACCACAAAAGGCACAGCTATGGGAAATCCACTATCCCCTATATTGAGCGAAATCTTCATGAATTTTATAGAAGAAGGAATTATGCCCAGGACCAGTAGGGGAAAAAACCAAAATGAAAAGTTTACTTGTTAAACTCAATAACAACATAACATTCACAAATGAAAAAAATAGTGAAATCCCGTTTCTATATGTATGAAAAATGAATTTTGATATTTATAGGAAAATTACGACAACTAAAAGAACTATCACTTCCGATTGAAACCACCCTCATGGACAAAAGATGACAGCATATCATTCAATGATTAACAGACTACTGACCACACCTTTATCAGAAGAAAACTTCAAAAAGGAAAAATTATATATTGAGGACACAGCAGAAGTAAATGGATTTATGAAAGAAAATATTGAGAAAATAATTAACAAGAAGATCCATAGAACTGGAATGGAAAATCTCTGAACTTTATTCGAACAAAACAAAAATATGGAGAAGCAAAAACCAGTTTTTGTAACATACACAAAAAAATTTAGCAATACATTTAAGAAATACAACTTAAATGTAGTCACTACTAGCAGAAATCTCAAATTATGTAATCTGTTAGGATCTGCTAAGGATAAGAAGGGCATAGAAGAAGTAAGTGATATATACAAAATATCATGCCAAGATTGCACAAAAACTTACATAGGACAATCCAAAAGGTTAATTACAGTTACATATGAGGGAAGCACAATTGGCGAGGAAAAGAAACTACACGAATTTTAGGTCAGCTGTAGCTCAGCATATAGTTGAAGAAGAACATCATATAAATAAGAATAGTTTAAAATTAATAAAAGAGGTAAACAAAAATAATAAACTAGATATGTATGAAAGTCTGGCAATATCTAGAGAACCTGTTAACAACAGACTTAATAATGATGTAGGTAGTGGAGTCTCACCATTATTTAGAATACTTTAAAATTAAAATTAAGGTTCAGGTAGAATTAGCATCATAAACACTAGAATAAGGGTTATTACGTAGGACTAGTTTAAGTTTAATAAATAATAATTATACAAAAACAAAAAAAAACACTGTAGTACTATTAAGGAATTACTATTGTTAACAAAATGAGCATATTATTAAGGGTTCAAATTACATAATTATATGTAAGGATTAGTGTAAATATTAATTAGTCGCAAAGCACTGATGAAGGAAGTAAGTTGCTTCCGAAATATCGATATTTGCAAAATAAATACAAATGATTAGTGAAAGGAAACTCGACATTTATTCCATAAATCTAAATATATCACTAAAAACAAATCTGATTATCAAAAACAAGTAAAATTATTGTACTTACTAAGAATAATGAAAGAGACATCACTAACCGAAATCATAAAAAAGAAAGCGGCCCTAAAACACTGCCTTATGGAACTACCAAATAATAATAATGAATTAACAAATCTACAACACCATCAAAATTACAATCCCTAAAGTGAAGTATAAAGGGTATTATGAATAGGTATGAAAGTGTAATAAATCTACAATAATACCTTCCTGAACGCACACTTGTGCTTTTGATGTTATACTCGATGTAGGATTGTGACATATGAATTTAATTCATAATTATGAGAATAAGTGAGAAACCCCTGTCTTTTTTTCACTTGTAACTATATTCATAAAATAATTCAATTAAAATTTCTGTCTTTATCTCAGCCATTTTCCAAATATATGTATTGACTTTACAAACTTAAAAAGTACCATGGCAACTAAAGTACAGTACTAAGAGAACAATAGGTTTGAATCTTGTAAAAATCTACAAGTCTTGTAGAATATTTTTTCATATAAAAATTTTACAATGATAATGCCCTTAGTATTAGTAATACACCTAGTACAAAACTACAAATTCAATCTACACCTAATCGTGAATACCCTTATAATTTCTGAAACTGAAGTAACAAAATCATTCGAAATTGTTATACACTACACACATATAGAGTTTTGCCACTCAACATAACTTTATATTTATACCTATGTCTTACATAATTTGATATAAAGATCAACATAATTTCTTACCGCATGATACCAAAAAAAAAAAAAAGAGAATAGAAATTAAACATGAAATTTTTTAGTGCAAATTTTCAAGAATCCAAAGATGATATATAAAAAAAACACACACACACAACAGAAAATAAAACGCAAAAAATAAATAAAAAAGGACTATAAGGACATGGTGAAAGACATTTTTTTCTTTTCGTTTATTATTATTATTTTTTCTTTTTTTTTCATTTTATTTCTTTGTTCAACATGTTAGGCATTTGAGATTAGCTTTTCAATTTTCATGTACGTGGTATTACGTGTTAAATAAGGATAACGAGAGCATATAAAGTAAATTTTCTAAAATCACAAAGTTTTTTCATGTTTATGTGTATATATATGTATACATATTTTTGTGTACATAATTACATACATATATAGTAAATATGGTGGAGTATCATAAGGCCTTAAGATATAAAACAATTTCGAGGTAAGAAAGCCATTAATTTTAAATTATACTAATATAGTTATGCTGAATTTTGCTTATGCAGTTATAATGTTGTGTACTCTCATAATTTTGTTTCTCTATCTCAATGCAAGAGCAAGGTAAACCAATTATTTTTTTTTCTAATTTTGGTCCCCCGGGCTAGAAGTTGAAAAATCATATCACTCCTACTTGGATTTTTATCTAATTTGATTAAGCTATATAACCAAATAAATCATGATTGTGGCTTTATTTCGCTGCCTAGCGTAAACAAAGCGATTATGGTTTTATGTCTTAAGGCTCTATAACATCCCACCTGTGAATGGAATTTTGGATATAGAAAAACAAAAAACAAAAACAAGAAATTAAGAAAAAGGAAAAAGTAAAGACATTAAGTTTACCGTTAAATTTCATTTTGGAATATTTTTATTTTATTTTTGTATTTCGTTGTTTATTTTTTTTTTATTTTCTTGTTCCTTGCTCTATTTTTGTTCCGGTTATTTTACGTGTGCTGGTGTAATGTAATGGTGAAAGAAAAAAAAAAGAAAACAATAATTCTAAATAGATTTTTGGTTTAGAAGTTGACTTAATTTCTTTTCCCATATTTTCTTTTTACGTAGTTTTTTGGAATGAGCTTACCACTTTTATTTGGAATTTTAAAAAGAATATATATATATATATATATATATATATACCCATGCGAATAAGTAATAACAACTCAAGTGAATTTTGTCAATTGTTCAGCAAACGCAAAACAAACTTTTTAATCATTTCTGAAAAAATTGTGACAGATTGAACGGAATTTGTGTCAAACAAATACAAAATGAGCTATAGAATACTGTTAATCTAAAAAAAAACAGAAAAAAATATTTAAAAAGTAAAATTTTAAAATAAAAAAATTAATTTGAAATAAATAAGTCCGTCTTTATTATAAAATTATTTTTTCATCATTTCGCAGTTAAATTCAATACAAGTTTTTGTGTGAAAATCATATTAATACAAAATACAAAAATAATTTGTTGAACATGATACGATGATAATAATGGAGTATTACAGATTAAACAAAATCGTTATGATAGCGGAAAAATTAAAATCATCCATTTTAGACAGCGTCAAAGGATTGTATAGAAATTAAAATTGGCAATGTAGTTTTGAAAAAAGTTGATGAAATTAAATTTCTTGGAGTCATACTTAGCAAATATTTAAGTTGGCAGCCACATATTGATATGTTAGATAGAAACCTCAATATTTTTAATGGTATTTTATTTAAATATAAATTCAAAATTCCTAATAATATTATGCTAATTGTATATACATAATTCTCTACATTGATCTGGATGTTTGGATGTTCGACGGAATACTCCAACACATATACAAATTGCAATATATATACAAATTGTAACATCATATAATTGTCATAAGCATAGTCTCTGTTTTTTTATTATTGCTTATATGTGTCATCTGTCATCTGTTATCTGTCATTTGTCATCTGTCAACTGTCATCTGTTATCTGTTATCTGTTATCTGTTATCTGTTATCTATTATCTGTTATCTGTTATCTGTTATCTGTTATCTGTTATCTGTTATCTGTTATCTGTTATTTGTTATCTGTTATCTGTTATCTGTTATCTGATATCTGTCATCTGTCATCTGTCATCTGTCATCTGTCATCTGTCATCTGACATCTGTCATCTGTCATCTGTCATCTGTCATCTGTCATCTGTCATCTGTCATCTGACATGTGATCTGTTTTTTTTTTTTTTTACTTTGTAGGTACTCAAAACTGAGATAAAAAATATGCTAATATGAAAACAAATTTATTTATAAAAATGATGCTCTGAAACATCCGGTATAATAATATAAAGTTAAATTTAATTAATTCTTCATGAGTTTAACCACATCAATGTGTAATAAATTCAATCAAAACTATTTAAAACATATCCGTGCTTTAAAAGCAAGCGATTTAGAAAAAGCCATTGAGTCTATGTATTAAGCAATATTTTTCATATACTTATGCCTCTTTAGCCGATGCTATCAATAAATTTCAATAAAAATTTTAAATATAAGTTTAAGAAAATCTAAAAAAATATTCATCCTTAAATTTTGTATTTAATGAACAAAAATCTCTACATAATACATTTATTCTTAATAAATTTATCCCAATCTAATTTTCTGTGGAAATAAAATATATAGAATTAAAATTTTGAAAAATATTAAACATTTATATTAAATCCTTTTAAATATTTTTGTTATTGATATAAAACATATTATACAATATAACAACATATGAACATATTTACTATATATTACGTTTTTGTAATAAAATGTAATAAAAAATATAAAAAATACAATAAATATTTCATTGATGATATTTTTAAGTTTATTTTAAAAAATATAACAAAAAAAGAGAAATTCATGAATGAAATATCTATATACAATATATGTAAATGCAACAATAAAAGTAAATATTGCGATTATATGTACAAGTATATATATATACCCTATCCAAACAAATATAAAATAACAAAAAACTCTATATGTACCCAAAATATACCCCTAGAGAAATTTGTATTTTTTGATACATATATAATGTATGTATTATATATGTGTTCATTCATATAAAATAATATATAAAAACTTTAATATTATATACATATTAGAGAATTGCAAAATCGATATTTCATATTTTTAGGAACTTATTATTTTTTTTAAATTAATTAATTTCTCAATAATTTGGTTCTATTCCTTACTAGATTTTTAATTCACTATTTCACCACCACAACTAATTTAGTTTTGACAATAGATTTGAATAATGAAATTGATTTTACTGCTACTTGGATTTTGAGGTGAGATGATATTTCTTTCTATAGTTTTCTATAGCTTTCTATATTTTTATCTATAGTTTATATAGTTTCGTTTAAGTTTATATAATTTCTGAAATTTTTCTAATCTACATTTTTAAACCATTTGAAGTGACTTTGTATGATTGGATGTGCAATTGAGAGATTTATGATAACAGAGCCTAAGCTAAAATTTGTTGAGTTTCCGTTGTTTAGAATATTCAGGTCGTGTTTATTTATCAATAATTAAATAATTATTCGCACTCTATTTGATTATGATAGTTGAAATCTCCTACAACCAAATATGGAACATAAAAAAAAAACAGTAATTTAAACGTTAAATTTTATCGAACTTGATTGTGATTTTGAATCTAATAAATTTTTGAGCTTATGTAATTTAAACATTAAACTATGAATTTAATTTAAATAAAACCTTTGAAAATTTTAGGCAAGCTATAAACATGATTTGACAACAATCAACATAGCTTAACTCGGCAAAAACTCAAAGCTGTCTTATTTCGCGTAAACTTCTAAAGCTTCTAGGAACTTCGACTCTAACTTTTCTTTTCAAAGTTACTTTACGAAACACGTATAGTTTAAGCACGCGTATAATTCAAAAAATTATTTTTAATGATCATATTTTTGATATCACCAAAGAAGTTGCCAAGTGTTTGGGCTATCTACGTCGATGTAAAACTGTCTATAAATCATTTGACTGATTAAATTTTCTATATCTTTCACGGTCTGATCCTGGAAAATATAAGTTACATATTATGAGCTTAATTTGGTAGTAGAGTTTTATTGCAATCACTTGAAGGTGAGATTTAAGGGGATTCTTCCTGTATTACAATAATTATAAGATATTGCAAATTTTTTCAAATTTTGAAAAACGGTATTTTTAAACTATAGTAGTTTAAAACAATAAAAATGGTTCTAAAAACCATTACAATTCCATTAGCTGGAACCATTACAGTTGCTGTCTGTGGTTGTAAGAGCTGGAGGTGATTCTGGTTTTGATGTTGTTGTTTGATTGCAATTGCAGACACATTTATAGATTTTCCTTTTGTTGCTTGCATCGCTGCTCCTTTATATTAGATGCCAGAAAGGGTAGAAAAAATGTTTCCCTCTATTAGCTTACGTTGACCTTTTTAAGTGTTTTAATTTTCACTGTATCTAGTTTTTTGCATATATTGGAGAAGACTTGATGGGCATCTTTGCAGTTGACACATTTTTTTGGCTTTTGCATTTGTTATTCTTTTAATTGTACGAAAGTATTGTCCACAGCTTGAAAATATTTTATCTTTTTTATAATTTGCCATTAAATATCTGAAATTGAATCAGTTTAGATATATTAAGGGTGGTGCAATATATTCCCTCACTTTCACTAGCTCATACAAGATAGTTATGTTGTTTGGCACTAATGTTTACAGCAAGAACACATAAATTGCTGCCTGCTAGTAAACCTGTGTATTTATTTTTCAATTTAATTCTTCGCACACCAACAACGTGGTTTCCGTATATTATTATTTTTTATTTTATGCTCTTTACAGTATTTTAGGTAGAATCACTTTTTCGTGTTTAATTAAGTACGGTACTGTAAGTTTATACTACAATATCTACAATATTTCGAGCATTTATTTATCAAATTACTGGCTTAACTTATTAAATATGGAAAACTACTGCTATTGTCAGGAACTTAGCCTTCTTAAATAGAATAGCTCCATTTTATTTAATTTGTTACCAGATTATACTCTAAATTATTTTTTGTCATTTATTTTATCCCAATGACAAAGGGTATTGGACCAGATTGAAAAACCCATAAAGCATATTATTATAAGATTTCCCTCCAAATTTTTCAAATCTGAGTAGTACACACATTTTTTCATTGGTTGAGGGTTGGATGTTCCGGTACTCTTAGATTTATAACCTGAGTGAAACATTGTACTTGAATTAGCTTTATTTTTTTTTTTATTTTTTGTGCTAAATATTTCCATCTCTTAATTGGGTGCATGATTTTATATCATTGCCAGCAATATTGGTTATTATTTTTGATAATAGAAATGAAAATTTATTTCAATTCTTTTCTTGAGTAGAAATTTAGATTCAGTGTTTTCATTGATTACCTTTCGAGTTTGGTTAATGTAGATAGAATTATGTGTTGGAGGATTGGGTTCTATTAACTAGTATTTTAATATATCTATTTCTATTTCTAGAGAAGAAAAACATTTTTTGTTGTTGTTTTTATATTAAATTTTTTTTTTATTTTAACTTACAAATTTTAGAAATTTTTTTTTCTTATATTTATGTTAACAAGGTAAAAAAGGTAACGATACGGTATTACGAAAAGGTTTCTATTAATAACTTTTAACTACAAGTTTCTTCAAGATTTTACTTAATCTGCTTGCTATATCAATGTTTCAAAGATACTGTATTTTATTTCTATTGAATTTGATTTTCCTTACAAATATTTACGATCATAATGTATTTTGTTTATTTATATTACATATTTATTTATTTTTGGATACAATATACGCATCCAGGCTTACATTTAGTATTTTTATATATATATATTAGTATATACTATACACAGGGTTATTGTTAAGGACGATGTTATTTTTCAAAGATGAAATTAAAAAATCCATTTTGAAAATACAAATATTCTAAAGAAGTTTGACCAATTTGAAGCTTTATTTACTAATATTAAAAATTAAAATTTTGTTTAAATTTATATATACAGCTTCCTAATGCTGATTGACGAATCAAATAAACACAATTTTTGGATCTAATACTAGCTATGCAATCATCAATGCTAAGCCAAATTGATATTTGTAACAACGGCATGAGTACGATATTTTTTTTGCATCGGCTAAAATAGAAACCCATATTTAGCTCAGTTACGTAGCTGTATAAACTAATATAGTACATTAATAAACTAATATAGTATACATATATAAAGATGTAAAAATTAAACATTAAATCATATAGTTTTGTTTATTTTATTAATAGCAAAGAAGAACCAAACCAGAATTGAAACTATTTCGAAAAAAAAATGTTTCTTCACCAATTTTCAATAAATTCAAAACGGCTTTTAGTTCGCTTCTTGCTGTTTAACGAAAATGGTTTCGTTTCAGTATTGGTTTCTGGTTGTATCAGAAAAACAAATTCAAGTTTTGGTTGGGTTTTGAAGGTTTACTTAAAAATATTTCTAAAAAGTGGAAATGAAGGATATCTTATTTTTGATTATTAACATTTATTTCTTCATATCGCCAAAACAAAACAAGTAATCAAAATTAGATAAACATAACACTTTATTTTCCTTTATAAGCAAAAAAAAGGTGGGTCTAATGGAGTGGTGATACGTTTTGTGGTAGTTGTATCCAGCTGACGCCACTTGGCATCTCCCATCTCATTTTCATACTCTCATCTTGACATGGTGACCCCTGTTAACCCTTACGAACGAGTTCCAATAAATGAATATATATAAATAAATAAAATAAAAATCTTGGTGTAGTAGGAGTAGGGAACAAAAGATAGGAGAAGCATGAAGTGTATTGAACAATGGTGGACTTAACCACTAAAAGCGGTAGATCAATTCCCGGAACTGAGTCACTTTTACACTTTGATTTTCAAGATCTTTTTCGTAACCCTGTATGCATCTCCTCGTTGAATTGGCTACAAATAGTATCTATACTCACAATGAGCATACTTTAAGACAATGAATCTGGCCATCCAAAGGCTGGGCGTGTCTGTCAGGCTGATTTTATAGTAATCGCGATCGAATCACGGTGAATCCTCCTACAACTTCGGTTGTAATAAACCTAGTAGTAAAGCTTGTAGTAAATTTGATTAGTTATAATAAATGGAATTGAAATTCAAACCGTACATCAGATTTGGTGGTGCGGCATATTTCGTATGGTGGTGTCGAGTGGAATACCAAGATAAAAGAATCGGAAATTAATTGCCTATGCCCCACGAATGAGGTTACAGGATAACGGTGGTTAAAAAGAAAAAACATTAAATTACACAATCACTATGTCAACATTCAAAATATCTTCAGCATCAATTTTTATAATTTTTATTATTTTCTCTTTATTTAAAACAATCTCCGGTCCGTAAGATAATAACTGAGCAGCGGGTTTGATCGTTTTATATACATTTTGAACGATCCTTACGGGAAAATGTAGTGACATAAATTGATAATGGCAAAAATTAATAAATATTCATGGTATATGGTTTATAAAATTAATAATGGATTATAGTTTTACTTCAAAGTTTTGGTGGTTTTTTGGTTCGTTTCGAAATCAGTTTCCATCTTTTTTATTCATATTTTAATTTTTTTTTGTGTTCGAAATAATTTTATTGAGCAAACTTTACAAGTACATTGCCGCATCTTCGTCAAACTTTGATAGTTAGCTTGGATCTCATAATGCAACTCTAGAAAGATTCCATTTAGCGATGATTAGATTAAGGAGCTAATTAAATTTGTAAATGAAGACAACCTACCTTTAAGAGATATAGCACATTTTTTTTTGTTGTCCTTTATAAATCTAATATGGTCTAAATAAAAGTCTTAAAAATTTTCTTTAAAAACAACCTTTGAGATAAAGCGAAATGGATATTTAATAAGGTAGTAGTAGTTAGGGTACAGGGTTGTTCAGAAGAAAAAAAAATTGTAATTTTTATAAAATTAAAAAAAGAACGCATCGTGGGTGATCGTTTGAAAATTTGAAGCCAAACTTTTCTATCCTACCCCACGCAGTAATTGATACTTTCAAATTGACACGTTGACAAATATCAAAACTATCGTGTGTGTAATTTCTGTTAAACCTTTCATACGATGTGATAATCTTTTTCATAACTTCAAAATTTGTAATCGATGGAGCATCGCGTCAAATTGTTTTCAGGTGTTTGTTACATAAGTTAAATATAAATGAATAAACAGGTACGTAAGGATTAACAAAAAACTTTTCATTAAATTTTTAGCATTTTTATTAAAATTTTTTGTTTTGTGTATAGTGCAAAAAGAATTAAAAATACGAAGTAGTTCAAGCTCCTGGTAAAGTTGACAAAGGATAATCCAGAAGTAGCCAAGGCTTTTAATCAAAGTAGTACTTGGGCTTATTTGGACATATTATTCCATTTCACTAAATACTATACATCCACCAAAAAGAGATGAAGAATGGTGATTGAAGGTTGGGTTGTTATATACATGTATATATTATAATGTATGATATAAATATAAAATTGTACTAATGTATTTTTAAGTGTGAAATGACTTCAAAACATAAGTTTTAAAAAAATTTTGTTTACCAAAAATGAAGTCAAAGCAAGTCGTGGTAGACGTCTAAGAGAATATGACTGATAATATGAACATTTACATATTAACTTAAAAAGCATAAATTTTTATTAAAGTCTTAATGTCATCATTCCTGAATGGGACCCTTATAGAGTTTCATCACATTATCTAAGTTATTTACTATATCATTAACATTTAAATACAATCAATGTACAAAAGAAGAAGGTCTAATAAAATTTATTTTTTGATTTTTTTCTTTTTATGAAAGGTTAAATACATTTCAAAATTGTATTTTTCCATGTCGAAATTGTGATACCCAGAGTATCAACTGCACCATAAAAACACCTGACTATATTTGAAGTCCTAGCTCAAAAAAATTCTGTGGCTATAAAAAACACTACTTTATTTAAGAATTTTTTTTAAAAATGCCTATACAATTTTTTTTGTTTTAATTATTAAAAACAGAAAATATGATATAAAAACGATGTTGGAAGTGCATACGATAGTGAAAATATTATTGAGCATATGCCCTAAACTACAAAAATGGTTCTGCCAGTTCAACCTATAACCTCTGTAAAAAATAATACCATGATGAAGAAGCACTCTCTATATGTGACTCATAATTTTATTTCTTTAAAAAAAATATTATTAAATACAAAATACAACAAGAAACAAAATAGAAAAAGAAGCAAACAAAAAAAGGATACCTTAAGGGATTTTTATTCCGGTTTATTTGTTTATTTTTTTTTTTTTCTCTTCGTTTATACTCTTATGTTATTTATTTTTTATATATTTAAACGGTTAACAATTTATTGAATATGTTATTTTATATTTTTTTTTATATAATACATAATATATATATATATATATATGTACGTATGTTAATTCAAAGAAATAAATAAATATGAAAATCAATAGTGTGTTGGGAAATGAAATTTACAAAATAATGTAAACATAGATTTTATATATATATCTAATATTTGTAATATAAATATATACGTAATACTGTACATACTTATTTATAAAAGTACAATTATTATTGTTTTCTAAAAAACAAAAATAATATAAACAAAAGCAAGAATTTAAATCCATGAATATGTTGTAATATTATTTGAATACTATAAACAGTTTGATTGAAATCCTTTTTTGTACCAAAATTATTATTATTTTGCATCAAATGTAAGACAGTTAATCCTTGCGAAAAACTTCGGCAATTCAATATATGACAAAAATGTGTTGGTAATTTAAAATGGGATTTAGTTTTATTATTATATTTATTGTATAACATGGATACAATAAAAATTCATGTTATTTACTTTTACTGAATTGTACATTTAAATCCTTCAGGGTGATGTAATAATTTTGAGAAAACCAGAACAAAAAAAAACACAACTTTTCAATCAATTTTATTTCAATTTTCGTTTAAATCGATTTAAGAAATAATAAATGTATAGGTTGGTCAAAGTATATCATTCTGGTTGAATCTAATTTTTTAAGCAACTACTTATGTACATATATACATAGAGTATTAATTTTTTTTTCAAAATGTTAAATAAATTTTTTTTTGAATTACAATTTATTTCAAATACATTTCGATTTTGTGCACCACAAGTATCTGATGATATGATATTCTGTAATAACCTGCCAGCTTCAAGTATGTGTAAGAAAAATGTGGCTTATTCTTAAAAATTTTATACAATTTTATCAAATTCGAATTTTAATTTTGAAATAATTTTTCTATATAAAGCCTAACATAAGATAAAGTCATATAATATATAGTAGTGTCGGATTTCACCAACACATTTAGACCAATGAGGGCTATTGTTATACTCAGAGACACACACACAATAACGTTAGAAACAAATGGTTTAACTTTGAGTTGACCAAGCAATGAAAACTAAAATCATTTTCATTAATATTACCATTGCGATTACACCAATTTTCAAAAGAAATTATATATTTTGTTTCAGGAATAAACTGCCATAGTTTCGGGTGATCGTAATAAAAAATTTTAAATATTCTTATTCTCAACCATTTAGAAGTTATATGATCTTGAAAACTGACTAAATATGAAATCTTTTGGTTTAAATGGCTTTGGTTTGCCAGCTAATACAAAATGATTCAATATCAATCATATAGATCTCTTCTATCGGATGTTATTAAATTGTTAATTTTTTATTACTAAAATATCATGGCGCAATATATACAGCACCTGCATTTCAATCGAATGTTCGACTCCTACGAGTTTACTTCTTTCGACTTGGTCTAGTACCCTTGTATAATTCTGGTAAAATAAATGACAAATGTTAATTGAGAGTACAATTTAGTAACAACTTAAATAAAATGAAACTCCACTACACTATTTAACAAGGACTAGCAGTAGACAATATTAGTAGTTTTCCACATTTAATGAGTTAAAAACAGTGTTTGAAATTTAATATTTCGCCATATGATTTCGCTCTCGATGGGAAGGGCGATAAAAATAAAAATAAAATAAAACTTTTAATAAAAAAAATCGAGATCGTTTTTTTTATTTATTTTGTTAAGAGTTTTATTATTTCAGTTTGAATTAGATTCAGAGAAAAACGAGCGATAAAAAATATACAAAAAAAAAGTATACAGGTTTTATGGTCGTGTAAAACTAAAGTTTAGAGCGCACGTGTTCAATGTTTAAAAAAAAAAATTTTTTCGCCCTTTCATGTAGCAAGTTTTTATCAACCAACCAGTTTCAGAACTATAACTTCTAGGTGGTGACTGGTGGAAAGAGCCTCCAGCAAAAACAGTTCTGGTTCCGGTTCCACAAACCCCTCGTAAACAATTTTTTTTTTGTTTTTTTTTAATTTGTATTATTAATACAACGACTCCTAAGTACGATGCAAGCAAGAGGTCCGGCGTCCCAAGTGACGCGACTGAAGAACTTGCATTTTTTTTGTCATCAGTACAATAGCCCTTAAATGTGATGAAGACAATAGGTCGGGAGTCCAAGGAGTTGGGGCCGAAGCTCTATAGGTATCACGTGTTTAAATTGTATTTTTCTGGAAAAAGGTTATTAATTATTAATATATAAATGATTTTTAAAAAATTTTCGGATGAAATTTAAAAAGGATTTTACACCTTCAGAATCACGCTTTACCTGCCAAACGCTGTATCGAATTTAACATCCGATACAGCGCAGAAGAAAATTATATTCCACCAAAACATAAATCTTGTCTTTAAAAAAAAATTATGTCTCTACCAGAAACAGTGAAACATATATTAAAAAATAAAATATTGAGCCAGACAGCTACGGCTAAGGCTTTATATAGAAAAATTATTTCAAAACTAAAATTCGAATTTGATAAAATTGTATAAAATTTTTAAGAATAAGCCACATTTTTCTTACACATACTTGAAGCTGGCAGGTTATTACAAAATATCATATCATCAAATACTTGTGGTGCACAAAATCGAAATATGATAATAAGAGAGCAATGCTAAGCTCGGCAATAAATAAATCAACTCATATTGAATTGAATATATATAGATAAAAAAAATTTAGTTCCTGGCGATATTCATTTAGAATGTGATTCAGATCCCACTTCAATTGAACGGTTCAAGAAAAACACAGAAATGGATATAATGATTTCATAGGTAGTAGATTAACTTAGTAAAAATTGTTCGGGGAAAAGTTCCGGTGGCTGTTCATCAGATGATGACTGAATATTTCAAAAAATTTAAAAATGTTCTAAAACGAAAGAAAGACACAGAAGGACACTCTGTCAATTGGATAAAACAAACAATGAATAAGAATTACAAAATCTTTGGGAAATATACAAATTAAGTAATTTAAATGACGAACTAGAGTTTCATATATTAGATTTTATGAGCAAAAATAGAGGCATTGATTTAGAAATTTTTTGAAGTACAGAATTCAAGCAGTGATGTCAGTTTAATAAATCCGGAAAAGAAAAAAGATATATTGTCTATTTTAGATCTAATAAATAGGGACTGACACTGCTTTTATAAAAATTTTAAAAACCATAGGCAATTCTGTATACAACTATTTATCAGGTGAAGAAGATGAAAATTATGGTTGAAAAATATTAAAATTAAAAAAATTATACCTTTTAATTTTTATTTAAAATTAAAATAAATAAATAAAATTAATTCAATTTTTTTTATAGTTAAATAATGGAAATTCCTCCGACGAAAACGTATGGACAAATGGGCAAAATTCAGTTTTTGATATAAAAATTAAACAAAAATAAAAAATGTTTGTTAATTTTTAGATATGGACAGAGTAAAAAGAAAAATACTGATAAACAAAAAGGAAATTCGGTGTACGGGACGTAGTCTAGTAATTTTGTTATATTAAGTAAGTTGGATGAAAAAATTTCGGAATCGAAATCGCAGAAGTACCAAAATATTCAATAATAACCAATGAAGAGACTAATTTTAATTTTTAAGATATTTTTTGAAACGGCTGGAGCTAAATTTTTTTTTTCTTAGAGAGTGAAATCAAATTTTTTTTTTTTTTTATTATGTGTAGAAGATCAACAATAATTATTAAGTTTTGCAATCAATTGGCTAACCTAACTTATTTATGGCTATAGATATTATCTGACTATTAATTGTAGTACCGTGCTTCGTGTACAAAAAAATTCCACCTAAGGTACTGACAGGAATATAAAACAAATTTAGAAATTAACATTGAGTACTCGTGAAAACTCGTATTGAGTTTATATGTTTATGACTTTTTTAAAATAAAATAAAACTGATGCAAAATTTTAGGTATCTCAAAATTTTTGATTACATTTTATATTTTGAAATAAGTCAAATCAATTAAATTGAGTTGATTCTCGCGACACCGACTTTAACTAATTTGATAAAACTAATTATAATAGCTATATAAAATATAATATAGATATATATAATCTTCCCTATACCTCGTAATTTATCATAACATTATTTACCAATACTGTTATAACTACTATTTATAATTATACTTTTATTGAAATATAACAAAACATATTAAATTAGTATACCACTTTCGAATTAACTAGCATTTAGTAAAGACAAGTCATTTTAAAAATCTTTAAACCGCTTTCGCGAAAAATTGCAAATTCATGGATATTAACTTTTAACGATTTACCACAGAAATTGAAATACCATTTGCTACTAAAAATTTGTCAAATTAAATAATTTCGAACTATTTCTAGAATTTATATTTTTAGAACATTTAAATTATAGTTTTCAGCTTTATTATTTGATGAAATTTTTACAGTATACAGTTACCACGTAAATCGATATTATATTTGTATCGGAACAATACAAAGAATTTTTTTATTACATTTGAATAATAACAGTATGTACTCACTACATTATATTATGTACATATAATATACATATTATATCATTCTTGAATTAACAAAGATGTTTTCATCATTCAAGTAACGACCACAAAAATAAAATTAAATAATAAAATTACAAGGGTTTTAAGTAAATCTCATATCATTTCAGAAGATAATAAGATAAGAAAATAATATTTGTATTCATTTACATAATATAAACAAAGGATAATAAAAGGACTTAATAGAAAATTGTTTGGCACATACTAAATTAAATTTTTATATGTCTTGTTAAAATTACTGTTTTATGGATGAATTTTCCATAATAATTGATATTTGTATACTTTTATAACATGTAAATATTTATATATATATACATATATATTCGCTTGAACCGATATAGATTTATCACTACGAACCAGTAAACACTTATGTTTTAATGTAAAACTTTGCAAGAACATGTATATGTATTCCCTAAGTTTTATTCAAAATCTATATTTAAATTAAATATCAGGTACTCAACTTATGGTACATTTTAGTAAATGAGGAGGCAAGAAAGCTTTTAAAATTATAAAAGCCTAAATCTTAATATCGTTGTATATTAACTCATAAAAACTCATTGTCATATATATTTCACTATTTTCACTGTTACAATCAAATGGGGTACATATGAACGAAATATTTTTGAAAAATTCATAGGAGGTGCATTAAAAAATTAGTAAATAACTTTTAAAGGACTGTTCGAAGGAGAGCTTTTTCTTGGAATTTTTATAGAAATTTAAATTTCCTTTATTTTATACTCATAAAAGAAGAATTTTGTTTGTTTGTTTGTTTAGTGTTCTGAAATTTTGAACATTTATGATCAAAAAACAAAATTAGCCTTACAAAGCTACCAAATGACAGGTTCGAGTAACTGATGGTATACAACTACTAGCATCCATCAGAAATGTTTCCAAAATCAATTGTATTACAGATATGCAAATTTATACAAAAGTGCTCTATCAAAATTAAGTAAACACGTATTTTATAATTTTCCAAAATTCGGGTTGGTTTGGGTAGCTGCCATACAACCCCTATCTCCTACTAAAATATTACTTGGTAAGCATTCTGAAATGGGGGAAGTTCTTAAACAATGTGAACTTATTATTTGGCATGAATGTACAATTGCCCATAAAAAATTTTAAAAAACCCCTGAAGATCTAAGAAGTACCGAGTTTAACTTTGATGCGTGATGTAAGTATTTTTTATCAGGTTATTTTCGTTATACCCAAAACAAAACAAAAACTGATGAAATTCGAGCATGTCTTAAATCTTCTCCTTTATGACACTAGATTAATAATAAAAACTTGAATCATCATGTTATTGAAGTATAGAAATTCAAACTGGTTGTGGAAAAGGTGTAAATATATTACATCTAATATTACCAGAGACTCCGCTTGAGTTTCAACGCTTACAGTTTCTGGTTAGATTAAGTTTTGTCCAATAACATTTCGCCGGTTTACCACACTTGGTGGCGCAATGGGTTGAGCTATTGTTTTTTTGTTTTTGACCGAATGATCACAGGTTCGATTCCTGACGAACGCAGAAAATGAATTTTTTTTCGACCTGGTCCAGTACCCTTTGTCATTGGAGTAAAATGAATGATAAAAAATAGTTCCAAGTTTTGATTATCACTCAAAATAAAATGGAACATCATGAAGGGGAAGTTTCTCATAATATAGTTTTCCATATTCAAATTTCGTCGATATATTATAAAAAGTCTAAAGAAAAAACTATTGTATGTAATTGTGTACTCCAAATCTCTGTGTAGAAGCAGTCAGTGTATTCATCGCATGGACTTAGAATTATACAGGGTGGTCCGATTTATTGCAAAAATATTTTAAGGGGTAATTCCTTGGAGTATTTTGGGAAAAAAATTGTTCTAGAAGAGAGGTATATCTTTAAATTTAACCTCGTCTAATGAGGGTTAAAGAAAATCGGATTAGAAAAATTATGTCTAAACAATAGCCAGCACAGCTCCGAAGGGATTGAAACTAGACCAACATCATCTGCATAACTTTTTTTTTTAATTAATACAACTAATCAACGGGTTATCAGACTTACCGTTTTTGAATAATAGCTGTACAAACTTAATATTTTTCTTTTAAGCACAGCACAGATTAAATTTATATAGACCTCTCAAGCCAATTTTTATCCTTAAATACTCCAAGGAATCACCCCTTGAAATATTTTTGCAATAAGCCGGACCACCCTGTATAAAAATATAAAAAAGAAAAAAGATTTCATCTGTTGATCTGCAACTAGAAAACGATTGTTTGTCTCATGCGCAGCTATATGTAGGGTGAGCACGGGCAGGAACAACAAGAAACTTCTTTTATTTATACTCCAACAAAAAAAAACCTGAAATATCAGTAAAATTGTCTCTTAAATATCCTCTCTCTCTCCCTCTCTGACAATTTTATCATCAAAGGAAAATCTCTTGTGAAACTCTAGGCTGTATACTAATATTGCACCATCTTCAGTAACGACCCGACCGGTTCTATAAATCGGAGAATGAAGCAGCAGTAAATCTGTTCCTCAACTGTCCTTTTCAGCGGTGGCTCAAAAATATTTTTTTTTTCTCGCGCCCTAGGCAGTCTTTTTCGTGGTGCTCTCTCTAGTAATGAAAACAGGTGTGAAGAAAATAATCTTGCTCCATGAAATTGTTCTTAGTGAATTTAGGGTAAAAAAAAATAGAGTTTAAAAATAAAATTAATACGTATAATTATTTATTATTAAAAAAGTAATATGATATAATATTTAAAATGATATAAACTTTTTTCAATTTTTTTTATTTAATTGTCCACCACGTTTTCTCGATAAGATTTCTTTTAACTTTGTTATTTTTATCTATGTAAATAATAACAATAATTAAAATTCATTTGTAAATAATATATAATGTATTAGAATACTTAGCATACTGTAAGTTTAATTTTTACATAACTCACAACAGTTTACCTTTTCGCGCCTTTTGTTTGGCGAAATCAGCAACACAATCTTCGACATCAATGTCTAGGGCTACAATCTAAAAATTAGAGTACAATCTAAAATTATTGAAAAATATTTTGTAAAATGAGCACAAACAATAATTTTTTTTCTTAATTGCATTTGCTAGAAGTTGAATCATTTCGTTTTCCATTTCTCTAAATATTGATTATGTATTTCATTATCAGTAACCTTACGCAAGTGCTCTCTCATGAGCGGATCAAACATGGCAAGATATTCAGCAAATTTTAAAAAGTTTTCGTTGCCACGAGTAAACAATTTTTCTCCGCCGCTACCAGTACAACGTAGTGCTAAATTTTGTTGACCTAGAACCCGAACTAAGGAGATCAAACGTACTAATTCTTCTTTGCCAATAATTTTCTTGTGGTTTAATAAGTTCCAAATTATCATCGTCAATAGTTGTGCCTGTTTTTAGACGCAATTCCAGTTCTTTCCATACCTGAAAACATTCTAAATATTTTCGATTTTTTCTCATGTAATAAAAGTATGGCAGATATATTTTTCCAGTCCTTGCACCATATTCAGTAATGGACGAAGATTTTTTATTTTCATTTTCGAACAGTTTGCAGCAAAAACAAAACAATAAATCCTTAAGAAGTGAATATTGTAACCGTTTCCTATGAATTACTTCGCCATTAACAGGCCTTCTTTTGTAGTGATAATTTGAAAATTTTCGATTATTAGAATCACTTGGGTATGAAATGTTATGTATGTTTTGTGACCAATTTTGAACTGTGATATCACGAACTTTAGTGGTGCATTTAATAGGCCATGTACTAGGATCCTTGTAATCGTACTCTAATGTTAAATTATCTTCACATACATCATTTTGATTCACAAGCTCTGAATCTATCGCATCTACTTCCATAACAGTTAATTGATTCTCTATTTTACAAACATTTTCTTCTGAGTTGACAATAATTGTACTGTTTTCGGTCAAATTAGAGCTGGAGGAATTCGCATCGCCTTCCTTATTTTTTGAAATATATTTTAATAGGGCCCGCTTTGTTTCACATTTTCTCTTTCCTTCTCAACTTTTCTTTTTCGATTTTCATAGCCTGATATCCTTTTCTTTTTGTTTCCTTTCATGACCCTACGTAATAAGAAATTAAATATTTTTGTTAGTTTCACCAGAGGCAATTACATACATAGGTATATAACCTAATGTGTTTCTTACATCAGTACGCAAAATAAAAGTATAAAATAGAATAGTATTTAAATTATGAAATTACTTATATTACACTGTTAAACTTTTTTTACTTATGTTACACTTTTAATTTTTTTAAAATTGTGAAAAATCTTTTCAAATAAATTTGTTTTTAACAAAAACACTAACAAACGCCACTATAAATTTTTGCGAATAAAATAATACTGTATAAATTTTCAAAAAATTTAAAATTTTCTGAAAAGTTATGGCCGCTTAAGAATTACTTACTCAATTTTGATTCAAAATTTCAAAATTTGAATATTTTGTTTTTATGAATAACTTTAAAAAAAATAGTTTTATTTTTCTCTCGAAATTTTTTGGTGCGGTCAACAGTTTTTAAAAAACGTATAACTAAAAAAAAAATCGTTTTATTTTTTTTCTCAAATTCTGGCGCCCTCAATAGTTTAGCGCCCTAGGCGACCGCCTATGCTACATATATGGTAGAACCACACTTGGTCCTTCTATAATTTCGCTGCTCTATCTTCCTGTTCCTACCGGAGGAATATGCTTTTTCTTTTTCTTTAACAGATTACATAATCAACCGAAAGTTGATATAGATCTAGTTTTTTTTTTTATGTCTTGAAAGTAATTTAGGTTGAAATACCTTTTTGCACATTAGTACGGTACCACATTTTTTTTGTTTTAATGACATCTAGAAATTTGACAAAAAAATTTATTAATTAATTTTTTAGGATGTCAACTTACCAAATGTTAAAAACTACAACTATTGCTACAAACTAAGCCTTCTTAAATAGCACAGCTCCATTTCATTGTTGTTACCAGATTATACTCTCAATCATTTTTTTTTTGTCATTTATTTTATTTCAAAGAGTACTCGACAACGTCTAAAAAACCTATTTAAAGCCTATTTTGCTTCCATCGGGAATTGAACCTTTCGATTGAAAGACCTTAAATAATAAACTAAATTTATGTGTACAGGCATAAATTGTATTTTATGACGCACTAGCCCTCCGGTTGATAAAAAAAATATATATATATATCGAATTACACAAGTTATAACTGGAAGTTAAGAAAAACAAATATAAATTAATAACTGGGCTGTATCTATTGAGAATCATATTATCTATTGTTGAAAGTAAATTTTCAGTATTCTTTAAATTTATTACCTTGAAATGTTTCTCAGTTTGATACTTTTTTTTTATCGAAATCACTCCAAGCCTTTTTTTTAAGTTTTTTAACTAGAAAATTATTATAACCTTACGTAATATAGAATTGATTTTTTTTTTAAGATAAAGAAACATTTTCAGAGTCCTTGTAAAAAAAAAATTACAGCATAAAATATTCTTTTGTTTTTACTACCGTACACAATTTCTTGTTTGTTAAAACTGCCTCAAGAATATTGAAATAAAATTTTGAAGCCAAAAATATTATTTGTCAATGTAAAGTTAATTTTTTTTTCTATTTTTCGGTTTGTTTTGTTTACTTTTCTGAAAATATTAAGAGTTCTATAGTAAAAAATAAAGTTAACAATATGTACATAATATATAAACACTTCCGTTCCGGATGAGCAGGAGTAAAATATTTCACAAAAGATAATTAAAATCATTTTTTTTTTTAATTTTAAAAAACCAATTTTATGGTTTTTTATATTTTTTTTTTCTTTTTATATTTTGTGACTTGCTCTGTACGGATCAAATTATGAGATGAGATTATTCAATTGAAATGTTTTCAAATATTCAAATGAAGAAATTTTTAAAAATTAATTTACAAATCCCCGTAATGTAATTACATACGTATGTGTGTTTGTACATATTAAATTCGTAAATAGAGAACAGATTTTATATTATTCTATACTCTAAAATGGAAAATTTGTTTCTTTATTTGTTTCTTTGTTACATATCCATTGCTTTAAAGATAGAATTTCGAAATTTTGAACAGCTATTGATAACGAAAAATAGAACCATAGAACTAATGTAATACTTACCAAATCTATCAAACTAGCTACCAATTAAACTTCTTCAAAAATCAGTTATGTTACAGAAAATTAATACCTACGTACTGAATATACTAATAAAAGTATATATATGAAAATATTGACATCATTATATTATTGAAGTACAAATTCAAAACAAATTTAAAGCTAGGTACTACTGATTTTGAAATAGACCCAGCATGTGTTTTTTTTGTCTTTATTTAATTGTATTATATACAATTCACTTACAATTTTATTATTTTAAAATTAATTTAAGAATTAATTCAATACTAGTATTTTCCCGAAGTTCGATGTTTTTTATTGATTTATTTTAAACAACAACCTCATTCATATATAGTAATAATTTATCAAACAAAAAAAAATTGAAATCGGTGGTGTTGTTGCCGTAATTTCATCAATTCAAATTTTTACATATAAAAATTAATTATACATTAAGTGAAATTAACTTAAAATTCCTAATGAAATTAAAAAAAATTGAGAAAATATTTGATGTCGCCAGATCTCCCCTTTTCAATATATGTATCTATCATATTGTAAAAGAATAATAATTAAAATCGGTTGTGAAACGGTTTAGATATTTGTACTGCACTTTTCTAAATTTACAAATTAAATATAATAATGATATCCGGTAATTATCAATAATAACCTCGTATTTTGGTAAATGTGATAAAAAAGTAGAGTTTATTACATTTACCGGTAATTATTAAAATAATCTGTATGGATTGGTAAATGTGATTAAAATTAAAACTATTTCTTTTAATATTCCTATATTTGTTATTAAAATTATGACAAAAAAAAACAAAAACTGAAAAACAAAAGTTATATTTTTATGGTTAAATTAATCATTTATTTCTACGAAGTTAATTTATTTATTTTTACAGCAAGAACTTTTATGACATTTGGAATTACACTTGATATTTGACTTTTTACATTTTCAGCGATTTGATTTACAATCGAATTTATAATTACAGTATTGAAATCCTTCACCACCTAGATTTGAATTTATTGATTTTTAAAGTCGACAAATTCCCACTACTTACTTATCGAAACCTTGTTTCGCAGACGGCAAGCTTTTAGTGGAACATAACATTTTTTTGAAATATTTAAGTCTTTGGTCTCGACTTCCGGACCGTCGGATCTATCCAAAATATTTTAAAAATTAATTATTAATAACCTTCTTTCAGAAAAAGCAACCATTTAAACACGTGATATATAGAGTTCAGCCTAATTCCTGGCACCATTGTACTGAGAACAAAACAAAACAAAAATTTAAATTCTTTGGACCCGATTTCCGAACCGTCGTACCTATCTAAAAAAAAATTAGAGCGTAGAGCGCCTGCCTTTCAATCGAAAGGTCCCGGGTTCGATTCCTGATGAAGCAAAAAAAAAACAAAAACATGCTTCATTGGTTTTTCGAGCTGATCTAGTACCTTTTGTTATTGGGATAAAATAAATGACAAAAAAATAATTGAGAGTATAATCTGGTAACAAATTAAATAAAAAGGAGCTACTCTATTTAAGAAGGCTTAGTTCCTGACAATAGTAGTAGTTTTCCACATTTAATAAGTAGGTAAGCCAGTAATTTGTTAAAATAAATACACAAATTATTGTAGATATTGTAGTGTAAAATTGCAGTACCGTACTTATTAAGCACGAAAAGGTGATTCTACCTAAGTTACTGTCAAGATCATAAAAAAAAAAAAAATTCCTGGGAACCCGTACCTATTGCCTTCCTCGCATTTAAGAGCGAGGAACTGATGATAAAAAAAAAAATTTTAAAGCCTTTGGTCTCGATTTTTGTATCGTTGGACCTATCCAAAAAAAACATTTTATAATATTTATTACATTTACTAAGATGGGTGAGAATTATTAATAATTACCGGTTTATGTGATAAATTAAATAAATTCTGTTCAAATTAATCACTTTCACTTTTCTATTTGGTTATTATTAATAATGTCCGGTTGGTTATTATTAATAATTACCAATTTATTACTTTAACCGCATATATATATATGTACTATGTAGACTCAATAATAATTTTATTATAATATTTTGTCAAGCATTGTCATAAACATTTTTACGATCGTATCCCTAGTTGTCGGTTTTTATAATTTTTTGGTTTTTTTCTAGAACTTCAATTTTATCGAATTTCACTTATGTATGTCAGTCTATATAAAATGTTAAGTTCTTTCAAATAATAAAATTTTAATAATATTAAGTAATTTATAAATTACACATTGAATAACTAACAAATTTCGATGTACATTTTTCTAAACTTATAACCTCACTTACGGATCTAAGTTATTTGAAATTTTAAAAAAAAGTAAGCAATTTTATGAAATTTATTCAAGTGATTTCAAGGACCTCTTTAAAGATTTTCAAGAGATTTTTCACTACAATTACTTTTTAAAAACAAAAATAACTAGAAAAATATGAAAAAGTTTATTCAATTGCAGTTCCCAAGAAATGTCAAAAATACAATTAACGTCGTTTGATTATTACTTTGTGTCATACGGCAATTTTTATGTTTTCAAACTAATAATGACATTTTGGGTTTTCAGAGCCCCCTTTGATTATTATTCTGTTCCATATACACATTTTTTTTAAATATAAGCCATATCCAAATTTGTAGAATTTTTGATATATATCCAAGTAAAATTTGTTGAAATTATTGTTGTTCACATCTATACATAGCCTAAAATTATTGCCAGTATCCACGATCAATATAAAAATTGAGATTTGGTACCAAATAATAATCAAGCGATGACATAATCAAATATTTGAAAATTTAGTGTACAGAAATTTTTTACTTGTAACAACATGTTGTTGTTGTTACGTTACTTAATTTAGTCCTGCTGGATCTTTGGTAGTGGAACTGGAAAGTTTTGAAAATGACATCGGATGAAGTTTTGTTAAGGTTTTTTTCCATTTTTTTTTTTATTAATCATAGGCTAGAAATTTATTTGTATGAACCCTTATAACGGCTCCTTCCCTTCTTGAAAAACTGATGCGCATGCTCTGGGCACTCGGTATATAGTAAAAACTGTTCTATTATCAAGAAATATTTTTAATCTTAATTGTAAAAAATTTGTTTACAGACAAAATCAAATATTATCTTCCCTTTTAATTTTGGTATTTCCTATGAGGCTTAGACAATTATGATTTCTCACTACAAAATTGTTACCTTTTTGTTGTTTACTAAAAGTCCATTTTCAGAAAGAAATGTTTCAATTAGAACATTTAACTAAAAAGATTTCACTGCTTAAAGGCTACTTATTATTATTTGCGAGGCACAGCCTTTGAGATTAAGGCTCAAAAGATCGTCAATGCTTATTTTTAAACGGTCTGAGTATAGTATAGACTGTGTTCTTTCTGTTAAATATGTTTTAAAAATGTTAATTTGTCGATTAATAAAAATACAACCAGTCTATTTACCACTATCTGTGTTTTTAGTTATAAATTCATTTAAAGATAGACATGCGGGCGTAGTACTTAAATTCTTTTCCATACCATATTTCTCTAAATGTTGCATTTTATAAAAGAAGTCCATCTTCTTCATATTATTTTCTCGAAAATTTTGGTAAATGCACATAGGACGGAAATTGATCTATAATTTCAAACATTTGTAGCATTTTCAGATTTACAAATAGGTGTAACAATTGTGTTTTTAAGACAACTAGAAAAAAATAATTTAAATAACTTTTACTGATAAATTTGACTGAGATCAGAGCCAACCTGTCTATGAATGTTTTAATTAATTTCGTCAGGTGGTGTCCGATGATTTTAGTGAGTTTATTACCGCCATAATCTCATCTAGTCTCATCGGTGTTAGATGAAATATAGTATGTACATTGTGACGAAACGAATTGAGATATCGATAATCAATGTTAACTGATGGTATACCAAGATTATCTGATATCGTTATAAACGCTTTATGCATGATTTCTGACATATTTTGTGGAGGAAAAACATCACGATTGCCATAGTTTATAACTTTGATACCACTATTAGGGTTTTGATAGAACTTATTTAGCGTTATTGATTTGAAATCCAAATTTTTTTTGGATTTACAGGATCTTTCATAAGTTTTCTGAACAGTACTTAGATTTTGCTACTATAATTTCTTTAGGGAGCGTCTCGACGAGACATAAAGTCAGACATCAAAATGTGTTTGCAAATGTCAAATTCAGACATTTTTTTTTGCTGGGCAAATTATAACACTTCATGCGAAAGAAAACAGTGCAAAAGAAAATACGTTAACATTTTATACATAATCCGAAAATGAATATAAAACAAAAAACCGCAATTCTAGCATCAAATGCATTTTGTTCATATAAAAATTTAATTTAATAACAAAGTTAAAAGTTATTAAATTAACAAAATAAAAATAAATTTTAACACTAACTATTCACTTTTTTTATTTATATTTTACATTTACGCGAATCACCGCAGAACAATTTACAGTTACAATTACACTCACAAATAGTTAATAAAAAATACATAAACTGATATGCATTCTTAAACTGACACTTAAAACGTCAAAAAAGTGTCTTAACATTTGTGTTCCTTTTGACCTTTTGTTAGACTTTTGTGTCTTGACGCCAAAGTTTGTGATTTTCACCCGTCTCGACTAGACATAACACAAGTTAACACGCCAAAAATGTTTCGTCGAGACCCAGAATTATATTATATTTATACAACTTCTAGAATATATTTGAAAACCCGTTGCTTTCAATTCGTATCATAAATAAAACTTTATTGAAGTGAATTTCATACAATTTGGGTTAGACCTGGAAAACGTCGGGTGACTTTGCTTAGCTAGTTAGTATAATCTATAAAAGAATAAGATTGTATTTTTGAATTCAATCGTAAATTTAATCGAAAAGAGAAATTTTCAGGAAATATATATATGTATAGCTAAATGTGAATGAACAAAGTAAATATATTCAATATATTATATGTATATAATATGTAAATATATTTTTTTTTTTAAGAAGAAGAATTTAGGTTATACTAATTGCATATTCTTGAAGCTTAAACAGAAAGAAAAATAATTTAATTTTATTGAATTTAATTTGTGGAAAAAAGAATATGTAAAATGTTAAAAATACAATTCGCTTATATAATACTTACTCTAGGAAGCCAATTAATATTATAATATATAATTAATATCCCGGTAGTTTAAATCAAAATAATTACCTTCTCTCTGATGTATTCAATCAAAAAATGTACAAGTACAAAAAAATTAATATTATGTATATACATATAATATATTTGTTTGTATTGGTTTATATTATGTAAATATCTCTTTATTAATTCATGTCCTGTTCAGATATCAAATTAATTTAATATTAATTTTATATAATAATATACTGGGTGCTCCAGAGCATGCTTTTTAAGAGGGGAAGAAGACGTTATTTTAAAATGTAAAAACAAATTTATTACCTAAATTGAGAGTACCCACCCTATCGATTGGTGATATTTTCAACTTCAGGAAATGGATTCTTTTAAACCCCAAATTCACCGAAATTTACCGAAATCGAGATTTTTAAATGGGAAGAGGTACTTTTTTATGCAAATTCGGATTTTACGTTAAAAAATAAAAAAACTGAGATAAAAAAAATATGAAAATAAAGTTTGATTGTTTATAATTTATTAATTTTAGCTTCAAAGCCCAGGACCAAAGAAACATATGAAAAATATGAAGACCAAAAGAAAAATATGAAGAATTTTATTTTATTTTTATTAATTTTAAGAAAAAATACTGAAATAAAAAAAAAATTCTTTAACAAAAGTTTTTAGTTTTTGACGTAAAAGCCGACTTTTCATAAAAATAAGTACCTCTTTTACCAATTGTGTAGTTGAAATTATTACCAATTGATAGCGCACCCTCGATTTAGTTAATAACATTTTATTTTAATTTTAAAATTACTTTCCCTCTTAAAAAGCTGAAACGCATGTTTATATAAAAGCTGAAACACCCGGTATATGTATATATATTACAGTAATAAGTAAAAAAACATGGGAACAGTAGGAATTTCTCAAGAATAATTTTTAATAATATTATCTCAATATTCAAATTAATTAAAAAACAATATTTACTAGTTCACAAACCAAGTTTAGTAAAATCCTAAATTAAGCGTACATGAAATTAAGCCAAATCTCAACATCTAAATGTTTTAAATATTAATAAAGAAATAGTTTATTTTATATTGTCAATTTCGTTTAATTTTTTATATCATTTCAGCTTTTCAACAATTCATTAATGCCGAAATTGTGTAATTTTTTGTTAAAATTTTTAAAACTTATATCTTTCGAACTTATAACTATCAGCCAAAATAAATTCATCAACAACGGTTATGATTGGGAATAAAGATTAAATGAAATTGATGAAAAAATCATTTTCATATGATTTAATTACAATTAATATGATTTTATTTAAATATTAATGATATAATTATAAAATTTATTAATTTGTATAAATATACAATACATAAAGTAACCGTATATCAACGTAATATGCATTGGATTGAGGCTGTAAAGAAAATAGTTTATATTTTCTGAACTATACAAAAAAAGGATATAATGTGGCTTTCAAAACGCAAAAGGTTTGATTTTCGTATTTGCTTTTGAGTTGAAAAATGTTCAGTCCCATGTGTATTGGGCACAGTATTGAATTTATTTTATTGTATTATTTGAATGATATTAAATTTGAATTGAAGAATTATTCAATAAATTGTTTTATTGCAAGGTTGAGTTTTATTTTACCGTTTATCCTGAATCTCATATACATACTTACTCACATATTATATCCTTAATGTATATTAACATATAAGTTATAGAGGATCATTTTAATATTTAATTGTTGAGTAAAAAAAATTGGTTATTGTTTTTTTGGTTTTTTATCATATGAAACCGGTATTATATTCAACAAAAAGTATAATATTATTTTATTATTTATATTATTATTTAATAAATAAGAATTAATTTATTTTATTAATTATATAATATAACAAAAAAAAAATTATTTCAATTTAATTGAAATAACCTGGATTTAATTCCTTGATTTAATTATTATTAAATTATTTAATTATTACAAATAATTTGCCATTTATATCCCGGTCAACTGTGTAATAAAATAAAACTGTATAATAAACTGTGATAAGTGGTTATTTCTGCTTCTATGATAAATTCAATATCTTCAATATTGTACTTTAGTTTTTTTATCATTTTATAATTTTTCCTTTTAGAAACTTTTAGCTTTAAATTTTGTTGTTGAGTTAGGATTAAAAATATTAATTTTTTTTTTATTATTAATTAAATTTTTATTATGTGCCTTTAATATACAAACTTAAAACTATCTTATCCTATAAAAAGTTGAAGAAAAACGCCTATAATGGAACCAGCTACTATTAACATTTAAATTAATTTTAAATTTTTATGTTAATTCTAATTGCTTAGTAATTTGTTTTTAATGAATGTTATTATTATTACTACTTTCTTATATGTATAATAAAAAAAGGCTGAAAAAATCAATATTATGTCTTGTTATTTTAAATAAAACCTAACCTATACCTAGCTAACCTAACTTAACCTAATAATTAAACTTATCTAAACTAATTTAAGCTAATTCTTAAACCTAGACTGTACATGTTTAATACCTATTACTAATTGAATGTGCTTTCTAACCAACAATATGCTCTTTTAATGTTTTTGTCTCTGTCTGGTATGGATATATCAAATTTAAAATTATATCCGTTACTGTTGCCCAGTTCATATTCTATCGCTTTATATGTGGTCCGTCTACTATAGTGATATAGTGATATATTAGTGATTGAAGAATATTAAGGAGGCATATTTGGCACCAAACAACTCTAGCAACTCAGGTGAGCCAAGAAAATTAGTAGTAAAACTAGAAAATTCTTCTTTAAAGGAGCAAGTTATTAAAAAAAAAAAATAAACAAATAAATTATGAAAAACTCTTTCCACATTCAACAATTACAAAATCAGATACAGTATTTATTAATGAACGATTAACTCCTTATTTCAATTTTTTGTTTGAGAAACAAGATATCTAAAAAAAGATAATAAAATTAAATTTGCTTGGGTAAAAGATGGTAAAAGTGCTCGTAGGGCAAAAACAAAATTCCAATATCATAAGATTACCGTCAGATCAGAAAGCAATCTAGAAAATTTTAATGATATTGAATAATAACATTGACTATAACACATTACTAATAAATACCCAAATAAAAAATATTAACTGTATTCAAAATATGTATTTCAAAAACCAAAATTCACTAAAAATATTCTATATAAATGTTAAAGTATAAATTAGATCAAATAACACAAATTTTGGATCCTCTGACTTCCATGTGTGATAATGTGTGTTAATTTTTACTGAAACATGGGTTAAGGAAGATGAAGTTGGTATATTGAATATAAATGATTATACAAAATTATTTAGTGGAAATAATAGGCGAGGAGATGGAGTAGGTTTATTCCAAAAATGTAAATTTATCTGTACGACCGCTATAAATATGAAGACATCAGTATAGATGACGAATTAAATTTGCATGTCCAAATTCAAAAGTTAATACCGAAAATTCGATGTATTGCTGGTCTATTTAAAAAATAAGAGAAAAGATTTCCTGAAAGTACAAAAATATCAGTATACTACAGTCTATTTCACAGCACTGTAACATATGGATTAGGTATATCAGGAAATACTTTTAATAAAAATACAAGCAAACTTCAAAAAATACAAAATAAAACGATAAAAAATATTTTTGGGTCAGGACATAGAACTGCTACGTACAAGTGAAATACAAAAACAAAATATGGGATATTAAAGTTATAAGATTTTAAAAATCTAATTCAAGTGGTACAACACAACAACTAGAAAAATTAGATCATCTCATCATATAAGATATTCAGCTAGCTTTTATTTCCTAGGATTAGAATATATACTCATCACTGTAGTACGACTGTTTAATAAACTGGCTGATGATGTGAAAAACTTGCCCACAAAAAATTTAAAAAACATATAAAACAATACTTTTGTCTAAACTCTAAATATTATAATAATTTAACCCTACAACGAATTGCATATTTCTTGGAGTATAAATACAAATTTTTATTTCTATTTTTATTGTCTTTTGTCTAAATATTAAAATAATAGAACATTAATGATATATATTTCTATTTTTGATATAATTGTAACTTTTTTTTTTCTCTTCACATTTATTTGAATTAATGAAATTTTACACACCTTATACATATCATGCGCTTCATTTTGAAATAAATATAAGTAAATATACATATACGTTGTACGAAGCTTCTTAGCTCATTTTGAGAAACTTGAATAAATAAATAAATAAAAATAAATCCAGACAGTTATCTTACTGTATAAAAAAAAACTGAATATAGATATATATATATATCTAATAGATCAACAGATATAACAGTTTATGTACAAAAATATCAAAACAACAAGGATACTTTTAAATGTCCTTTTCGTCCTTAAGAGATAAAATGTGCCTTTAAAGATATATATTTTTGGAAAGCTAGGAACACCACGTATCCTTGGGATATAGTCATTAAGTCCTAACATTCCCCGCAAAAAAGCCCAAGAAAACTCTATCAAACTAGAGGAGTATATTAATTCATATTTCAAGTTTTAATTACACAGCTTCTAGAACAAAACTTATTGTCAATATCTTCTGTGTACAAAATATAATGTCTTACATTTATAACAAAAAAATTGTCTTCGTACTTTGTATTGTATTTTTGAAAGAATAGCAAAATATTTCTAATAGCACTTTTTGAAAGACTTGCACTAAGATAAGATAAAAGAAATTTGAAGACAACATTTTCAATTTTGTAATCTTGAATCGTTAAGTTTTGTATTGGGGTTAAGTTTCTTCAGGTTTGAAACCATTCAAACCTGAACCATGAAACCATTTCACCGAACTAACCCATTATAGTTAGTTCGGTGAAATTTTCCGATCGGAAACAAATAGTTGTATTTAAATGAATGATGATCAGCGGTTTAATAGCCTGTGGATCAATTTCTACATTTAGAATTTGCATTAAAAATACAATATCAGAAACTGTTATTCGGGATTGCAACGTATTTAATTGAAGTAGTTTTAATCGAACTGTATATAAGGAGGGAGAATAAGAGAATCACACCATGATAAACTACAGAGGGCAAAACGAAGATATTTTTTCTGTATTGCTTCAATTCTATCGATATGATTACGAAAAAATTACAACCAAACTGCACGACTTGTATATTTCATACATGGACGGACAAGGCAGGTATATAAAGCTTTAATGATATATATGGTTCATCAAACTTTTTAGACCTTATTTTTATGAAACTTAGTAAATAATATTTAGCTTCGTTGCTGATAATTTTATAATGGTGTTTATATGAAAGTCTTTCTGTAAAAAAATACCACTAAAAGAGGGTGATTTTTTTAGTATACTTAGCTTCAGAAGCCTAGTAACTAAATATAATAGAAGAGCGCTGGTTTAAGCTAATCTGTGCACACTTTTCAATATTAGGTAAAAGATTTGATTTTGTTTGCACCAATCAAAAAATGAGTTCGGGTCTCCTTGAAATGGAATTATATTCTTAAGTTGATTTTGTCGTTTCAAAAATTTTCATGTCATCAGCATAAATTGAAATGCAACTATTATTAATAATATTAGTTACATCGTATTATAATAAATAACAAGGGGCAGATTATTTCCTTGATATACACCGGGGTTAACAAAAAATGGATCTACGATTATATAGCCCAAAAAACGTTTAACGTGTTATCGTTTTCTTTGAGTTTGGACAGATCATGTGTACCGTTCTACAAAAACCTTAGACTTTAGCCATTTATATTCTATACTGGATCACATTCAATTTGAATTTTATCTTAATATATACGATTTAGTTTTTTTTAACTATAATTTGTATTAAATTCTGTATACTCTTTTAATAATAGTTAATTTTTGTTTTAATTATTCATTATATATATAATTGGATGAAGGAAACTATGTATGCTCTGTATTTGTTGATTTAAAAAAGGCTTTTGGTACGGTGGATCACAGCGTATTCCTTGACAGATTATATGAAATTGGTATACGGGGACTAGCTCAGGATTTACTCAACTCTTATCTTAAAAATAGGAAAACTATTAAAAGAATAAATAGTATTAAGCAATCAAGTTTCAATAAATATTGGAGTCTTGTAGGTTTGTGTTACGTCCAACATTATATTTGCTATATATTCATGATATACAATTTGCGAATTTAGTAGCTGAATATAAGATATTTGCTACTCCATTTATATACAGCGCCAAAAATTGCGATGAATTAGAAAGAGTAATAATTGCAGAGTTCAGAAAATACAACAATTAGCTCAAAGGTAATAAATTAACTATAAATGCTGAAAAAACCAAATACATAGTGTATAAAATAAGAAATAAAATCGATATAAATCCAAAACTGTTAGTAAATAATACCAAAATTGAAAGAGTTGCTACATATAAATATCTTGGTGTTGTAATTGATGAAAAGTTGAAATGGGATGATCATATCAATAAACTGGAAAAATTGGAAAATTGTGCCTTTATTAGTTGATATCATTGATTAATAATACTATAAAGATAGACATTTTCATACAACAGAAAATTTTCAACTCATTTTTTCAAAATTCTCTTCATTATATATATTTTCTCCCGTATATTCAATGTGTTAGTGCATTCTTTATTTTCAATTTGAATTTTTAAATTTTTGAACGTTTTATACGACTTTGTACAATTTGAAATTTTTTTGAATTGATAGGTACCAAAGTTTCAAATATGGATAGCATTTTTATCGAGTAGTCTTTTAAAAAAAAATTTTTTTAATTTTCTCTCAATACATTGTAATAAAAGGATTTTTATATAATGGTTGATATTGTGCATGTATATTATTTGTAATAATATATTATAAAATTATAATATTTATTCTATATTTATTTTAATTATTTTTTAAATAGTAAATATATATTTTATGAATTGTATTTTATTGTAATATGAATAAATGAATTACCAATCTATAATATAATTACACTATAGATAGATTAATTATTAGCAAGAACTAAATATAATATAAAATGGAATATGCAGAGTCAAAATGTGATTGACCAAAAGTATCGTAATCCAAAGAGTATTGACTAAAACAAGCGTATCTGTAAATTTTAGGGAAGGACTCAAAACGTTGACGCAAAATGGGCTCGGTGTAGAAAGTTTGTTGTAGCCTTCTACACCCACGAGAAGCCGATAAGACCGATGATCATAGTCCTAGATTATTTTAATTTGATTGAAGTATCAGGTTGCATTCCTATAGATTTTTTGTCGTTCCTATCGATTTTTCTTGTAAAAATTGTATTGTAAAAATATAAAAAAAAATATCAAATAAAAAAAAATAACTTCGGAATAATATGTTTTTTTTTTTTATTTATTTCGTAAAAAATTTCTTACTATTTTACAAAACAATATTATAAATGTTCCATTTTTATAATTCAAGTTAAAAAGAAAAAAAAATATTAAAGATAATAAAATGAAAAGAAAGAATTTAAATTTAATTTCGTATTAAAATAAAATATAGTGACAAAAAGAAAACCTTATAAAAATTAAAAATTACGTTTAACATCATAGTTAATTTTTTTAAAAATAATTTCAAATCAGTTACATTTTTTAATTCTTCTGGAAGATTATTAAGCAGATTTAGGCATTTGTCATTTGTACTCTGACGACAAGCTTAATTTTAAATCACATTTTTGAAATATTATGAATAAAACTAATTCTATGGTGGGTTTTGTTAAACGTTGGTTAAAGGAATTTAACGATCCCTATGTTCTTAAATCTTTGTTTTCTAGTCTCGTTAGACCAAATTTGGAGTATGCTAGTCAAGTTTGGTCACCTTTCTATGATATTCATATTAATAGGATTGAAGCAGTGCAAACAATTTTTTAAAGATTTGCTTTGCGTAACTTACAATGGTCAAATCCATTAAATTTACTTCCATATGAACATAGGTTGAACTTAATTCATTTGAACACTTTGAAATTAAGACCAGAAGTGGCGGATGTTATTTTTCTTACTGAAATTATTAAAGGAAACATTGCTTCTCCACAGATTTTGAATAGCATCAACATTAATTCAAATAATTGCATACGAAATACAAACTTCTTTACATTAAGTTTCCATAGGGCCAATTATGGAAATTATGAGCCAATTCATAGAATGTTACTAATTAGTAATAAACACATAAACTATATTGACTGCACACTTTCGAAATAGGCTCAAAAACTTAAATTATATAATATAAATAATCTGTAGTATAATACGTGTGCAATTTATTTCAATGTATTTTAAATAGTTCTAAGTTAGATATAATTTTATTTTGTAAATTGGATGTGTTATGTTGTATTGTAAACAAAAAAAAAAATAATAATAATTGTAATGAAGTTTGAGCTAAACTAAATAAATAAATAAATTTGTATAATAACATATATTTAGCCTGAAATTAAAAATGTTTATTAAGCAGTAGCTATCAATGTCTTCACAGTATACACCAGTCTACTAATTTTAAATTGTACTTTCTCAAGTTTTTAATGTATTCTAATAAAACTATTTAATTATTTATTATTAACTTTCTTTTCTTTTTTGTAAAACAATTTCAGTACTACCAACTAAAGACAATGTCATCATTACAATTTAAGAATATGTACATCAGAACATACAACGTTGTAAATATGTACTTTTAAAATATCATATAAACATTTTGAATCCATACAAATGTTGATTTTCAAACAAAGTCGGTCATTCAAAGCAAAATAAAATAAAATAAAAATAATTTGTAGATTTTTTCCTTTATTGATTTTAGCTATATTTGGCAGATTATTTTTCTATTAACAAAAATATTGTGTAGCTTAAAAGAAAAACCAATTATTGTTTATGTTCGATTTAAATGAATATTCCTATAAAAAACAAAAAAAAATTTAATACATTTAAAAAAACAATTTAACATCGTACAGTTAGATTTTTTAAAGTTATATTAAAAACTATGACTATATGCTTCTGACCACAACAAACAAATGGGTGTTGGTACCTTCCTTGTAGATCTAGAGAAATCATTCAACAGTGTTTGGATAAATAGTTTAATATATAAGTTAATTCAATATAAATTTCCGCAATATTTAATTAATTTTATATAATATGATTCGATATGTATTCTAAAAAAAAATTTTGTTATTTCACAAAAAATGAGAAAATCAAATTTTCGATATCAACTAGTGAGTCGATTGAATTTGAAAATGTTGATAAAATATGTCAAATATACCATATAAAGAAATATAAAAGTTCACACTCGATTGATTCTTTAAATAGCTAGGTTTGCAAAAATAATGAAAATATGTAAAAAGATTTTATATCATAAATAATTTATAAATCATTTATAGAAGGAACAGTTCCTGGCTAACTTAATATGGGTATATAATTGTACCCATTTAAAAGTGGAAATAAAGATAAAATGAACAATTATAGGCCAATTTAAAAAGTTGATTTTGAAAAAAAATAAATTGAAAAGGATTTAGAAAAAAGGCAAATACAGTAACAGCAATCGAATTGCAAGAAAACAGAAAAATAGTCTTTCTTTTATTTATGGATTTAACTAACACATTTGACACTGACCATGAAATATGTTTTTAAAAAATTTAAAGTTTAAGGAATTTCATTCAAGTGGTTCAATTCTTATTTATAGAATCGTTCTCAATAAACACAAATATATACGCTCCCAATTTCTGAAACAGAAAATAAAAAAGAAGAGTGTAGAAAAAGGTAGTTTTCTTGGACATCTGTTATTTTTAGTTTACATTGATAGGTAATGAATTGATATACATTAAAGCAAGTAACAGAGTTAAAGTAACTACCTTCGCTGTAGGTCGATTCACAATTGAAATGGAATATATCAATTCTTAGTAGTAAATTATCTTCATTGTACGGATATTAAAAAAAAAATTGTGATTGAAAGCACAAAAAAAAAACTATTTATCACACGCTAAAATTAATCAGGAAGAGGACTTTGATGAGTCAGGCCCAGGATCTACATGGTCTGTTGGCCACCTAAGTAAGTAAGTAAATAAAATTAATCAGAAATCACTACAATTGAGCCTTGAATACTTCATGAGCCTGGAATACCTCACAAAATTGTTTAATATCAAATAAATTCTACCACGATAAGGAACGCATTAAAACGTGGCTTATGTCCCAAGAACATTTCATATACCTAAGTAGATTCAAAAAGGTTCACACAAAACTCAGAGCATGTCCCTCTAATACTTCCTTATGATAGATGGGTCACATGCAAAATCATTGATTATAATCCAAATAATATTCAGGATACTGATTTGAAATATGATATGTTTGTGCCATAATACCGGATAAATAAATTAAAATAAATTATTGGTGGTGGTTGGAAAGCATATAATTATATTAATAATGGGGGCATTATGTATATTAGATTTAATTAGTTTAAGCTATAGGATTAAGGATTAAGATTAGTAAGGATAAGACTTATAAAATATAGTATAATTAATTTTGATTTTTAGTACCATTTTAAAATAATTAAAATACAATTATACTGTCAAACAATGAGTCTGATATACGAAATGAAAAAACAAAAAATTATCTAAACAAAATTTAAAAATTTTGAAGTTAATGTCAATTTTGTTTAAATTTTTATGGTTAATTAAAATATGTAGAAATTAATTGGACTCAGTCAAATTTTAACTACAAAAAAATGCTTCTGACCACAAAACTATGTTGTCTACTACTTTTTTGTTTTATTATAATTCCAAGATTGTGAGATGAATACCCTACCTGCTTCAACGCATAGACTTGGCGTCATACACAATCACGTATAATAATCATGAGAAACATGTTTATCAGCTTTGACTGTTGAGACATTAAAATTTATTAATATTCTTTTGCTGAATACCTCAACAAAAAATAAAATATATGTGTACATATATGTAGTTTTCATTATTACAATATTATTTTTTCTGAGTATATTTCAATTTTGTTTATTATTACAACACTCCCTTAAAGGCAAAAATTTGGTAAAATTAAGTTTTCTTTGACATGTTATTATTCTTTTTTATTTTACACATATTTCAACAATTTTCTAGCAAATTCATTTAATCCATCATATGCCTCTAGAACGATATAATATGCCTATACTTTTATTTATTGAATAGATGCTACGCAACTTACCACTAAGCACATTTATTGAAGAGAATAATAATAAAGAAAAGAAGAATATAAAATGAAATCCTTAGCAGAGCTTAAAATTGTACGTGACTAATGAATTAAAATTGTGCTTCACCTAAAACTGTATATTTTATATAATATTGTTTACTATATAAATATAAACGTAAATTGTATATAATATACATATATTATGTATATGATATATAATAGAATATAACAGATTTTCGAAAGTCTATGAAAATAAACTGTAAGGTTTCTATTTCCGATTGTCCCGATTTGTATTGATTTGTATTGAATTGCGTTGTTGCATAGGCTATTAAAAAAAAAATAAAAATAAAAGAATAATAAAAAAACAGAAATTTTTTTTTTTTTATTTAAATAATCAAAAACAGAAAAAAAAAAATTTCAAAATGTTACGAAATTATTTTTGAGAAATTTTTTTAAAAAAATATTTACGTAGGTAGGTTAGGTATCTATGCAAAAAACTATATTGTTGGGGGAAAAAAATACAACGGGGTTCACTTTAGATGCAATTTCTAATTTTGATTAGACTAAGAACTTCAAGGAGGATTTTAAAATACTGCAGATTTTAATTTTGAAATAAATGTATATATTGATGGCCTAGGTATTTATTGTACTCATAATTTTGTATTCAATAAAAATTTTGTTTTATACTGTTATTTAATAAAATTATTTTAAATATTATCTCTTCATTCTCATTACGTTTATTTATTCAATTATATTTTTTACTACATTATTATATTATAAGTTTTTATAATTGGAATAGAAAATATTATTGATTTTTTTAATAATTTAATACTTTATATGTATACTAGTGAATCCCCTGTGCAATTGCACAGAAGTAGTTCTTTCAAATACAATTTTATATAAAAAAAAATATTTGTTTTGGTATATTTGTTGTTGTTTTCTGAATCGCTTGATTTTTCAATATTTATACTTTATAATGAAATCAAAGTATAATACCTAATACTTTATGACGAAATTAATATATTAATTTTGATATAAATTAACACAATAAAATCCCATTACTCTCAACGTAGTAGATCGTATGTATGTATCTATTCGTTTATAGTGAAAAACGTTTGTAGTCACAATTCTTTTATAGTCAACAATTTTTTTGAAAGAAAGTAATAAACTGCATAAGTTCATGCAATCGATGTCGACATTAAAATATAACGCCAATTTTTTCAATTAAGCAAAACAATAAGTCAAAAGTGAATTATTTTATTAACAAACTGATTTATAGGTACATATATGGTCTTTTTATGTTCTTTATTACAAATATGTATATTTTGTGATTACATAACAGGATTGCTATTTATGAATAAAATAAAGTTTAAAATTGTAATCCGAAAGATATTTTATTGAATTTGGTTTTGTTTATAAAGATGCAATTTTGACTACGCCTATAGCCACAAAACAGTCATAGTCAGCAGTGTTACTGAAATTTAGCGAATGACCATAACCGTGTTTTAGTGTATATATTTTTTTTAAATAGCAGAAGCAAATGAACTAACATTTATTATCATTTTTGAAGAGTGTGATCTGATTTTTGTTTTCTTGTTTTGTTTTCAATTTTTGTTTGTGTTTTCGTTTTTGTACTTTTTCTTATAAGTTTGTGTGTCTATTTAAAATGACAGAATTTTTATGTAGCCTTTTTAAAAATTGTCCGTATTGAAATTTATTTTAGAGTATAGATGCCGCTTAACTTGGAAATAACCGTCATTATTTGGTGTAACTATTTTAAATGTTTTAAGTATTCAGCAAAAAGAACTTGCTAAAATTTTAATATTTTAGTTCTGTAATTTACTATTCAATTATTCTTGCTTTTTTACTCACCACGTCGTTCATCTTGTGTATTATATATAAGATGATAAAAAGAAAAGTAAAAAAAAGCAATAATAATCCATCTACATATTAAATTTCAAAATTTTAATTAATTTTTTTGTATTTAGTTTTTTTTTAAATGTTATAAACGGAACACATCATCCGCTACATGTTCTAGAGATGACAAACAGTTGGTTTAAAAATAATAATAATCCAGATTCACAGATAGCACTCTAAAATACTACATTCACATGAATTACAAATAATGGGTAAATTAATATTGGTCAAGCAGTCTCAAAAAAGTATTAATAAAAAAAATACGAAAATAAGACTATATACATTTGTCAACATTACATAAAAATGGAAAAACTATTATTAGACGGTAGATTCAACAGAAAAAGAACAATTAATAGATTCCACAATGTCTCCAATTACGTTTTCTAACTCGCACATATATATATGGAACCAAAGGGATTTGATCTACAAATCATATGTAAAAAACCTTACCATATAAATTTTTTCAATACAAAAATGCAACGCTATAAGCATTGGTTTAACCCTTTCACAATAGATTGAAAACTTTCTTTTAAATCGATATATCATAGTTTCAGTTCTTTTTCCGACCATCAAATCAATGCTGGTGTTCCATAAAAGTTCGTCCTATCCTATTCATCCTATTTCTCATTTTCATTAATGACCTCAAATTAACTTTCAATATGCAATCCATAGTTTTTCTGATGGCAGCACTCTAGTAGCATATTATGATTTCTTAAAAAAAGTTAATGATACAGCTTCCGCAGTCAACTACAAAAGAACAGTAATGGTCGATGTGGTATGCGCAATTACGAACTAGCCAAAATTGTCGACTGGGGTAAAACAAACACAGTATAGGTTGAAAAATTACAAAATTATACCAATATAGGATGAAAGTGAATTAGATAAAATTATACACATCAAAGATAGAGTTTCCCACCCTCTTCTTTTGAACTGTGTAAAAATATTTAAAATAATAATAAATTTAATAAAACTAAAAATATTATGTAGTAGCATTTTTAATCAATGTATGTCAATATTAATTTAAAAAAAAAACAAATCTTTAGATTTCACTTTTTTCTAAAATAATTTTTAAATATTTATTATTAATGAGCTAAGTTATAATTTTAATTTATATCTATATTTTTATCATACATTTATACAAAGCAATACACTTATTCTTACATACTTCTATATAGATGTATGTATGTGTATGTACTACATATATATGTATGTAGGTTAAAAGTAAAAAGAGAATTAAGAAAGTTGAAAAGGTGAATTTAATTAAATTATTTCAAGAATACAATAAAGAAGAAAGGTAAAAAACGATTTATTATTCATAGTTTCCTAGAAAATTTCACCTACTGGATATTAGGAACAAAAAATTCATTTTTTAAGTAGCTTTTTTTTGCTTTTTTTCATTTTTCTTTTATTGCAATTTATACAATATTCGTCTAAATATGTCTACATTTTGATAAATATTTAATAAGATGGAAGAAATTAGAATAATTTACCATCTAAACTATTGTACTTTTCTGCCTTATAAAACTATTTTTAAGCTGAAGTGCATTTTAACAAAACAAAAATCTTACTTTCTCTTTTTTTCGAATTCTATTCCATACATATATATATATTATATATACATAAAACTATTATAAAACGCCGTGTTCAGAATATATATTTTTCTGTTTTTAAAATGTATATTTATTTTTAGCATTGTAGTCCCAGTAAAATTAATAAAAATAAATATTTCATTCATTTTTTGTCCTTTTTTTCGTTTTGCCGAGTAATCATAACAGCCTTACATATTATATTGTTAACAACAATTACTAAAACTTAAATTTAAAAACTACGCCAAAATTTATAAAACGATTTTTTTGTTCTAGTATGACGAAGCAAATCATTTATCTTCTTTTTTCCCAACTTCCAAAATTATCAAACAGTATAAGAAATCTCCATCTATTAAAAATAAACAAACAAAAATTTGAAAAATTAAGACGGGAGGCTTCTCCCGGCTCACTATGTCATGTGAAAAAGTGCCAAAAAGGTTTTAAAGGTATCAAGAGCAACATTTAAATATAAAGTGTATGACTATAGTATAAATATTTTGTAGTTATAGTACGTTTATTTTGATATTTCTATTGCGACATTTTGTGAGTAAAATTATCCCCAAGTTGTCTTTTTAACACTATAGTTATAATTTTACAATTTTCTTCCATTCTTCATTTTCTTTTGACAATTTATTAATGCTACTCCCTTCGAATATATTTTTTTTTTCTATTTTCCTTTTCAAATTTATTTTTTCCTTTTTTTTTCCTTCTTCTTTTTTTTTGTAATAATATTTACTTTTGAGATGAATAAAATTCAAATGTATTTCAGGACTATTCTTTTAGAACTAAACTAATTTTTCAACATTTATTTCAGAAAATACAGTAAAATAATAAATGTACAGTTAAATATACGGATATATGTAAGTAAGTATTGAAGAAAGACATAGCAAATTACGGTAAATTTTAAATGACTATAGTATGTATAATATAATAATATGACATTGTAACTTTAGCATAACAGTAAAATAAAACATTAACTTATCATAGATGCTAACATTATAACAATAAAAAAAAAATTACAACAAAAATTAAAGTGACATATTTAATGCCTTTAGAAAAATTATGATTATTTTAAAAACCTCCTAGCGGGTATTAACAGAGAATTATTATTTAACTTTAATAATAATATAATAAAAGAATAAAAAAAATATGAATTAAATGAAAAAAGACGAAATTTGATAATAAAGAATAGAATATTCAATTAGAATTACAACACAATGCAGTTGTGTCAAAAATTATTTGCGCATAGAACAATTTCGTATGTAACACAAACAAAATTGGTTGTAACTCACTAAATAATAAAAAATTATTATTAATTTATTATAGTTTGTTAAGTTTGAACAAAACTCTAAATTTTTTTATAGGATTTCGACTTCAAATTAATTGAATTAAAACTATTATTTAGAATTACTGAAGCCTTTTTATTAGCTGTTTCAAATTTTTCAATTCGGACCATGAAGTTCCCAATTTATAAATAAATGAGATTGACTCAATCAAAATAGCCTTATTAATATCCAAATTATCTTTCGATCGATAATTATCCAAAAACAACTTTCGTAAATTGCCGTATTAGTGAAAGCCTTGTACAAAAATATTTAACAAATCTTAATAAGAATACTTGCCCAGGTCCGGATGAGGTTCCTGAATCTATCTTAAAAAATTGTTCCAGTTCACTCGCTTCTCTACTATCCATTTTATTCAATATTTCCTTTCAACCTTGTACCTTTCCTTTAATTTGGAAAAAATCTTTTATAAAACTTACACACAAGAAAGATGATAAGGATGACGTAATTAATTACCATCCTATTGCCAAATTATCCTCAATTCCTAAAGCCTTTGAATTAATTGTGTTTGACTCTCTTTATTCTCACTGCACTCTTTTCCTAATATATAATCAGAACGGGTAAATCCGTGGTAACTAACCTTGTAGAAGCAACGTCAGCCTTTATTAATAATATGGAGGAAGGCCTGAAAACAGATGTCATTTACACAGATTTTAGCAAAGCTTTTGACATTTTGCCTCATAGTATTATATTACTGAAATTAAGAAAGCTAGGTTTCCCGGTACTTTTTCTAAATTGGATCAATTCATATTTAGTTGACATCATTAGTAGCCAACTCGGGAGTTCCCCAAGGGAGTCACTTGGGGCCTCTTCTATTCGTTATTTCTGTTAATGATGTTGCATCTGTGATTAATACGAGTAAACTACAAATTTATGCAGATGATATGAAAATTTTCAAAAAATAAAGTCCATTGATGACTCAATCCTACTCCAAACTCATCTAAACAATTTCTATCTTTGGTCTAACAATAATAATTTATTAATAAATATTAAAAAGTGTGCTTTAATGTGCTATACACGTCGTTCTAAACCAATCTTTTACAATTATTCACTTAATACTGAATTATTGTTAATTTTTAAGAGTTAATTCCATTAAAGATTTTGAAGTGTACTTCGACGATAAGTTAACGTTTAAATTACACTTTAACTGCATCATAAATAAATCAAATTTCTTGCTAGGGTTTTTAAAGCGTTGGTCTAAAGAATTCTCTGATCCCTATATCTTAAAACCTCTGTACACAACATTGATTCAACCTAACTTGGAGTATGCTAACCAGGTATGGTCTCCATAGGTATGGTCTCCATTCTATGATGTTCATATACCAAGAATCGAAATCATTCAAAAGAAGTTTTTAAGATTTGCACTACCTAATCTTCCTTGGGAAGATCCGATTCGATTCCCACCTTACGAACACCGTCTAAATTTAATCTTCATCTGGCCACCCTGCAGAAAAGAAGGGAAATTGATGTAACCTTTGTTGTTGAGATTGTTAAAAGAAACATTATTTCTCCACCTATTTTCATTAATAATAATTCTCGACTTAGATCCGTTAATCTCTTCACCCTGGTTCACATCATTAGTGAACCAGGGTGATGAGAACTAATTATGGTAGATTTGAACCCATTAAAAGAATGTTAATAATGGGAAATAAATACTTTTTATACATAATAATTTTTTTATTTATTTTTTGTTTTGTTGTTTTTTATTTTTGGTTTACTTCTGTTAATTTCAATTTATTTACCTTTTCTCTTGTAAATTATTCGCTATAATGTTTAAGATAGATTTTTGTAACATCCGCGGTCTATCAACGAATTTCCATTCCGTCGAAAGCCATCTACGGCTTCAAAATCCAGCAATTTTAGCACTAAGTGAAGCACAAGTTGTGAATAATGATATTAATTTTAATATCAATAATTAGAAGTAGGCACAACAACCAGTTTTTCTAATTCTCCCAAAAGACTAGTTTGGCATTATCACCAAGCTGACTGGGAAGGCTTCAAACAACTTTTTAAATACATCGAACTGGTCGTTGTGTTTCCAATATAAAAATGTCGACTTTGCTGCAGAGGTGATTACCAAAAGGATTCTATTAGGAATGAAAACCTTCATTCCAAATAGCCTTAAAAGTATAAAACGAAATCCAAAGAAGAAGCTTATAAAAAATACAAGAATAATAAAACTATCAACACATATGAGAGTTATAAAATGGTTAGGAATAAATGTAAAAAAATTATCAATCAGCAAAAATTCTGCACAACCAAAGGTTGAGACGAGAAATCTTTAATCTTCCTAACAACAGCAGGTCCTTCTGGACGTTTGCTAAAAGCGTTGGGCAAAATTTTTGCAAATCTTCATTTCCACCTATGATTGATAATAGTACAATTATATCAGATTATGTTGGAAAAGCTAACCTTTTTGCAAAATTGTTTGCAGCCAATTCCACACTCCCTAATACAGCCCAAAATCCGCCAACAATCCCTGTTGTTAATTCTTCGCTTGGAAGGATATACTTCAGAACAAGAGCTGTAGTAAAAGTCTTGAAGAATCTTGATATAAAAAAATCTACCGGTCCCGATGGTATACCTGCGATTGTGCTGCGACACATTGCCTTCGCCATTTCTAAACCTCTGCGCAACTTATTTTATTTGTCCTTTTCTTCAGGAACTTACCCGTCCTATTGGAAAGTTGCCCAAGTTTATCCTATTCCTAAAAAAGGTGACAAAAGCAATCCTTCGAACTATAGGCCCATAGCTATTACTTCCATTATATCCAAAACGATGGAAATCTTAATCAATCAAAAGTTGAAGAAATATCTTGATAGTAGAGGTATAATTCATGATAGTCAATACTGCTTTCGAGCTCAGCGTTCCACCGGTGATCTCATGACATGCCTCTGCGAAAAGCTTAACACCAGTCTCCATCAATCTGGTGAAGCTGCTGTTGTAGCTCTGGATATATCTAAGGCTTTGGATCGAGTCTAGCATTCTGCTCTTATAGCAAAATGCAATGCTGTAGGCCTCGGTCCAACCTTTTCTAAATGAATTGAAAGCTTTCTCTTAAATCGATCATAGTTTCAGTTGACGGTAGTTTTTCCGACCAACTTCAAATCAATGCTGGTGTTCCACAAGGCTCCGTCCTTTCACCCACCCTATTTCTCATTTTCATTAATGACCTTCTCAAATTAACTTTCAATCCAATCCATAGTTTTGCTGATGACAGCACTCTAGTAGCATCATATGATTTTCTAAAACAAACTAATGCTACAGCTTCCGCAGTCACCTCCAAAAGAACAATGATGGCCGGCGCGCTCAATCACGACCTTGACAAAATTGTCGACTGGAGTAAAGCTAACAGAGTCGTGTTTAACACTTCAAAAACTCAAAGCTACAAAGTAACAAACTAACAACATTCGAACCAATTCTCCGGCTTCAAAATGAAGTTATTCAGCGACTCAAAGACCTGAACATTCTCGGGATGCGAGTGAATCAAAATATGCACTGGAATGAGCATATTTTCGTTATTCCGAAAAGCGGGGCTTTTTAAGTCGCTGCAAAGCTTATTTTTCATCTCATCTTTCAAAAATCTATAAAGCATATATACGACCCAAGCTCGAGTATAACTCACATTTATGGGCAGGTGCACCAAAAACTGCTTTAAATTTTTTGGACAAAGTTCAAAACCGCGCCATTCGTCTCATAGGCGACATAAATGTGACCTCATCCCTTATACCACTTGGTCATCGTCGTATTGTTGGAGCACTTTCTCTATTTTATAGATATCTACTTGGTGTTGGCACCTGTTCCGAGGAACTAAAGTCACTTCTTCCTCCTCTCAAGCAATTCTGTCGCATAACACGAGAGGCATCAAGTGCACACCCGTTCACAGTTCACAGAAATTCCGAGATGGTTTAAGTCCGGCTATGGAAATTCTTTTATAGTAAAAACATCTCGATTGTGGAATCGCGTCCCAATCGAAGCATTCCCAATGAGAGAAGGATTTTTTATTTATGATTTACAGAGATTTAAGACGAATATTAACAACATTGTTCGCTCTTTCCCACAAAACTTTTCTTCTTCCTTTTTCTTTCCTTTCCTTTAATATCCTTTCCTTTTTCAAATGGTCAACGGTACGCAAGTACTAAAAGGTTCAAAATCTAAGTTTTGGCTATAATATACAAAAAAAAAATTGACTTCTCTAATTCAAAGGCTGTATTAAAAAAACAACTGCACTAATACACAAACTAAATAACTCTCACTCCTACACCTTGCTTAAACCATCATTTAGTATTTAAGAACTTATGTTAAGAATTTAAAAATAAAACTTATTTAGAATTATGTAACTTTTTTATTTTTTAACTGTTTAAAATTTGTAAAGTTGTAAAATTTGTAATGTACATTTAAGTAAATATTATTTGTCACTGCTTGATTTAAGCTTTAAATAAATAAACAATAAATTTCTTGTTCATGTTGCCATATGGAAAAAAAAATTATATTAAATACACATTAGATTTTGAAATAAAAAATGTTAGTAAAATTATAAATAAGCTGAGTAATAGATGAAATATTGATAAAAAAAAAATAATTGAAAAGGTTTTTTTTCTCCAATTTTCCTTTTGTCCAACTAAAATTATTTTGTAATCCATAATCAAGCAGGCAATGTAGTAATATGTCAAAAAAAAATTAAAATTGTAATTGATCAGATCATTTAATCTAAGCTCTAAATTAATATAAGTCGATAATGTCAGTATATGTTAACGATATTTTGGAATGAATAATAGATTGAATTAATATTAAAATTAAATTAAAGATAAAAAAAATATTTAAATAACGGAACACAATTTTATTGCTTGTGATAGGATTCAAAAACACCGTAGGCACAGTCTTTTATACCATTTGATACATATACTTCTGCCAACTGTTTTACAGTAATCGCAACCAGCATATCTTCGTTTCTTCTATACAGAATTTACAAAGTATCCAGTAATATCATAACATAAAGCTTTTGAGAGGGATCTTACATGTTTTATATTTCTAGCAGATAGTGATTGGGTGCCATAATGATCACAATAATATATAGCTGTATGTCAACGAAATTGCAATTGACGCATTTCCGGTTTGTGTACTCTATTAATTTGTCAAGAATTGTATATTGATATATCAAGAGGTCATGTCTACCATCATTTCTTTCCTTGAATCCCAACCATATATGAACTGCTGTTCTCATTCGTTCTATTGACGCCACTTTTGTACTTATTATATTCGTCAATAGCATATGCGCTATTCGCGTGATGGTCAAACAAAAAAAAAATAAAAAGAAAACAATTTACTTTACAAAAATTTCTCATTTTTTTTTTGTCGTAGAATCCAAATCTGCATAAAAAAGTACCCCTTCCCATTTGAAAATTTCGATTTTTTGCCAATTTCGGTGATTTTTGGTCTTAAAAAACCCTTTTACGGTCCTTCCGGAAGTTGAAAATATCACCAATCGATAGAGCTAAAATCGATTTAGTTAAAAAAAAAATTTTAATTTTAAAATTACAGCTCCTTCCCTTCTTAAAAAGCTGATACGCATGCTCTGGAACACCCGGTATAATTGTGCAAGACGTCCGAATGATGGTGTGAATTTGATGGTTTGGCAAGGTATTTCTTATTATAGAAAATAAGCGTTATTTAAACTGGCGAAAAAGTTATATCAAGTGCTCACTTTAATCTATTGCATTATAAAGTGTTCATACTTGTTGACTATTTGACAAACTCAAATTTTGTGCTACAACAAGATAATGCACATTTTATTGGGTAAAATATTTTAAATTGGACACCTCAGAGTCCTGATTTTAATATAATTGAGAACCTTTGGTCTTGTATGAAAAATAAAGAACAACAAGAAATTGAAAGGTCTAAATAGAGATTTGAAACGTCATCAAAAATACTTGGGAATCAATTAAAATTACAATTTTAAAGAATTTAATCTATTCAATGCCTAGAAGGCTTTAGGAGGTTATAGAAACGAAAGGAGAAAATACTTAATATTATAGGTATCATAAATCGAATTTTGGATCTGTATCAAGTCCTTAGATATATTTAAAATAAATAAAACGAAATCAATCTATTTTACTATTTAATAAATTACAGTTGATTTTGTTCTTCTATTCACAAATAATTTTTGAGACCACTTTATAAATAAATTTTAGGCAAGGATATTTTCAATATTTTCATTTAAAATTGTTGCCTTAAAGCAAGTTTATGTTGCAACTTCAATAAATTATAAGAACAGCGATAATGTAGCCTTTTTATCTGTTTTTGATTGATTTTTTATTTTTATTTATTTATTCAATTATTACCACATAGGTTGTCGTCCTATTTTAATGTGTAACTTAAGAATACAAATTTATTAATTAAACAAAGCTATAGTATTCGTAATCAATATTTGGTTATGAATTGTTTTAAATCATTTTAATTTATCGTGGACATTATGTTTTTTATTGATTTAACTTCAACAGCAACCTCATTCCTAAGTTGTAAAATTTAAATCGGGGATGTTATTGCGGCAATTTTATAAATTAAATTTGAAATTCAATAATTATCACCTTCGTTCGTAATTGTCCTCTGTGCCTTTTACCATTCTCCTTTCCTAATTTTCTTTTCCCACCCTAGCCAAGCTTACCAATCGGTTTTGGCTATGTATAAAAAAAAATGTACCAATTTGGATTACGAGCACAAATCGACTTGTATTTATAATGTTAGTTTTCTATTAAATTTCTTATATAGGTAGGTACTGTTTTTGCAAATAATATTCAAAATATAGATTCCAAAATGAAGAGAATGATGTATATACCAACTTAATTTGAGTATAATTATATTATTTATTAATTTTTACCCCATATTTGTTTTTAAATCACCATTTTAAATTTGAATAATTCACTATTTATAAAGTCATCATATAAGTTGAAAATTGTACTCACCTGAAATTAGAAAAAGAAAATTAAATTAATTTAATACTTAAATATATTATAAAAATAATTTTAATATATAATGTCTTAAATAATATATTGACTAAAAAAAAATGTCATCAATTTTGTTTTTTTTTTTTCAATTAGCATCAATTTATCAACAATACATCAGGGAAATCCTCTTATCTGGGAGAGAAATTTAAAATCCTGTGGAACTTTAATTATACACAATATAATTAGATAAAATCTTACTTAATTGGTCGCAAACTCTCAATAAAAAAGTGAAATACTGAATATCATTAATTTCTAGCAACATCGGGATTTCCCCAAGGAACACACTTGGGTCCCTTGCGATTTTTGTAATTTATAAATGATTGTGATTTGAATATTGATGACTCTATTTTGTCATTTTTGTTGATGATACAAAATTCTTGGCTAAGATTAGAATACTAGTTGTAAAGCCCACCTTATGACGGTGTTCTAAATAGAAAAAAGAAGAACTTCTTGTGAAAATGCACAAAAAAGTTAATTCTAAGATATGTAATCAAATATTAGATGTATTACGCTAAGTCAGGTGCAAAAAAATTTTTTTTTTGCTATAAAGCTCGAAATAATTCGATAAATTGAAAAATTGTTTCTGACAAAAACAAATTGAGTTAATCAACAACAATTTTTTTACTGAAAATTTATTTTCTTTTTTCCGCACCACCCAGGATATAAAGAAAAAAGTGGGTTTTTTTGCGGTTTCCCAATTTACTATTACTTCTCTAATGATTAGATGTTAAAACCGCTTTATATACAACATTTTTTGACAACCTGACAGAAATCACAAATATTCCGCATATCCATAAATTGCATAGTTGCAGGTCTGCCCTAAGAATAGATAACGACCCAGTTTCGTATTTGTGATATGGCGAATGGAATTGCTACAGGTTCACAAGTATTCTACTTGCATGAAAATAATTATTTAATTTAAAAGAAAAAAATTATAGATTTCGTAATTAAAAGGTTAAGTACAGTAAATCGTTGAAAAATAGCCAACCCAAATAGTATTATTTTATCAGTTGAAATACAAATAATCCAATTTCAAATTTCAATCATTGTCATAATGTTTATTTATTGTACATTACTTAATGTATATGCATACATTTTTTAATACATTTTACAATGCAGAATAATTGCACAACCTCATAGAAAAGCATAAATAAACCAAAAATTCAACATTTTTTTTATACCATACCTAATTGTATTTCAGAACAAAAGAATTAATCCTAAGCTTCATCAAGTTTTTGCCACGGTTGTGGAAATAACATTGTAATACCCATGTCAATCATCATGCATGATAAACCATCAAGAAGATTTTTTAATATGATCTAAGACTAAGACATTTGTTTTTCTTATATACTCATACATATTTGTTGTATACATGAAATCACCACTCGAGAAAGATATTTTATCTCACATTTCATGTGTGAAAGTTATTTTAAATTTTTTTTTTTGCAAGTTTTATATTTGTACAAAAATTCACGATCTCCATTTTGGTTTAATTTTTGTTTTATTTTTTTTTGAATAAATAATTCGGGTGAGAATATGAGAATGTAAGTAAGTAAATATGAAGTGTTTTAGAATTAGAGTTGAGTTATTGTCTAAGCAAAATATTTTAATTTTAAATAATCTCCTATTCACACTACGTTTAATAACATGCTATCAGCGATTAACTGGTTATGCAAAGTGTTATAACTAGAAATTTTGTATAAAAATCAAACAGCCAAGTATAATGTTTTTTCCAGGAAAACATGAAAAAATAAAGGTTTACCACTGACTGAAAATTAGTTCGATTTATGCGATTATAGCGTTATTTTTTTAATAACCCTAGCAGAAAAAATACTGTCAAAATATTGTCAATGATTATCAAATTCTGATTCTTATATTTAATAAAAACAAAAATTTTAGTTGAGTGTAGTTAAATAAACCGTTTAAATATTTAAATTTATTAGTATGCATAATTTTTCAATGATTTCTTAGAATCTAATAATTTGTTTAATTTATTAATTATAAATACTACATTACGTAAATGATATTTGAAATAAATTAATTATTTTAATAATTTTTATAATAATAATGCCATATTCGTTTAAAATATTTTGTTAATAGAAACAAAAGCAAGGAGTAAAATGCAAAATATAAGAAAGAAATAAAATTTTGAATATTTATAATAAATTCTTAAAAATGATTGTTGAAAATGTATTTTACGATATACTAAATTAACTAAAAAAGCTTTTGAACTAGGTAAAAGCTTCAGTAAAAGGTTATGTTTTGTAAAGTGTTTATGATTGCATTGCACCAACTAAGTAAACAAAATTAGCAATTTTTAATACTATTAATTAAAAAATATAAATGAAAAGAGTAATTAATGAAATTTATTTAGTTAATGTTTTAAGGTCTTCAATGGGATTGTTTCTCTAATAGGCTTTTGCTTCTTTAGCCAAACCACAAAATACAAGGCAGGACATATAAGTCCTAAAATAATTCATTGTAATTCAACATTGGTAAATAAATCATTTTCAAAAAACGTATGCCCTTATAATGGTTATCATGGGAATTGAACATGTATTTAAAACATTATATTTAACTTTAATAATTTTGTATATATAATTTTTTTAAATAATCATATATAAAATTTGCAAATGTTAATGATTATCTGGATATGGTTTATATCTTCCTTTTTTTTCTTTTTTTTGATTTTTGATACAATTTCCCTTTTTTCTCTTAAATTGTTTTGTATTTAATTCTGTTCAAATCAATTACCTATATTATTTTTCTTTTTGTTTTGTGTCAATTGAGTTTAATTGATTATTTAATTATTACTACATTTGCAAATTGTTTGATAACATCATAATAAATCATATTATTTACTAAACTTTGTACGAGCTGAAAAGCTCTTTTTGAGATCTTTTTGAAATAAAAAAATAAATAATAAATACTCGAAACAAAATAATTCAGTGATCAAATTTAATAAAGAGCAAAGTCGGATCATCACCAAGGTCACTAGGCTCTAGATACAAACTCTATTATTCTATTGGCGAAGGTGATTCCAAAAGGAAGAATTTAATCATCAATCACCATAACATAACTGATTCCATCAAAATTGAAGTAAATAAAGCAACAGCAGAGATCAGCAATATTGTTAACTCGCCATCATCGAAGATATAAATAAATATGATGAACAAGGAATTTATTAATAAGGTTATTTCGATTGAGTCAACCTCTTTAGAAAATAAAAAAAAACTTACACTCGGCTCTCGACTATTATAGAATCGCTCTCCAATTCAATTACGAAATCTAACGATGGATACTAGATCAAGCCGAATGCCCTCAAATCTGATCTTAATAGTATATAGTAATCTAATAATCAATGTGTTATAATTAGTTATGTAAATTAGGAAATTAGGGTTGCTAGACAATGCAATATTTTATAAATGTACTTTATACAGTACACAATACAAGATCTTAAATATGTACATACATATGTGTATTAAATTAAATAAATTAAAAAAATGAACACATTTGAAATTTAGGATTTTGCAGTATGTTGTCAAGTGCTTGGGATATTGTATTTTGCACATCACAACCCAAAGTACCTACATATGTATTTCAAATCAAAAGTACCAAAAAAAAATGTTTTTTTTTTTTTAATACGAATAACAAATTAATGAAAAACAAAGCAAAATCTTTAAAAAAATATTTCAGTCATTGATATTCAAAAATCTTTAGAAATTCAAATGACATTTTTTAAAAAAATTACAATAAATCAAAATCAAAATTCTAAAAGTGAAAAATAAAAAGTCAAAAAAGAATACTCATATATAGTATATCGTCCCTGTGACGAACCGGAGAATCAGTAAAAATAGTAAGTTTTATTCTGTAACTTTTATAAATCATTATTTTAACCCGTCATTGTTTTCCTAAGCTCCACATATAATTTGTGGGTGTGTTTAAATACAAAATAGGGAACGTGTTTTTTTTAAAAGAAAACTCACAAATTATACAATATTAGTTTGAAAGGGTAGAGAAAATATGTATGTATATACAAAACAGCTATATACATACATTATGTAAATAAAGTATTGTAAAATAAAATTGAAATGATAAAAAAAATACGAATATTAAAAACAGCAACTAAAACAACAACAAAAAACAAAATATTACGTGTTTTTACATTAAAAATCACAAATCTAAAAGGATTCAAATAAATTTTTATGCTCGAGATACCTTTAATAAAAAAATAAAAAAAAAATGTATTATTTGAGTACACAACATAAATTATGACATCAATTCCTCTCGAATTGTGACATCTATTCTGGCAAATGACATTCGTAGTCACAAACACATGAAATAAAATTAAATACTTTTGAAATATTTTAAAAAGGAACTTGACATTTAAATGTGATTAAACGTGCATTTTGATTACTCAACCTTAAAATAAATAAATTTGTACAAAATCAAAAATTCAAAATGGTGAATTTGGAAAATTTTTCATTTTAATTTATACATAACAAATTTTGAAATTATTTTTTCAAACTATATATGTATGTATGTAAATACATATATATGTATATGTATGCAAAAGTTTCAAACTATGTATTTAAGAACAAAAATAAATGAATATTCAAATTTCTGTTTTTCTACTTTGAAATTTCTACTCAGAAATTGATGAAAATGATTATTTGACTATTATGAATTCTCGTTTGGTAAATTAAGAAGGTGCTACAAAAGAATATAGAAAATGAAAATCATCTAATACTCAAAGGTTCAATGATAAATATGTGATGTCATTGAAACGATGAAAAACCAGTTCGTAATTTCTCATTCGATTTTAGTAATGTGTTACAATTACATCTACAATAATACTAGATACTACAATGTCACAGATGAAGTAAAGATGACGAAGAAAATAGATATTTAATAAATAGGAGCCAACTAAGACGTAAAAGACATAATACTGGATAACATATAAAGACATATAACTGGACTGACTCAAGTGCGACCATAATTTATAATACTTTTAAATTTTCAACTTCTAATTTATTTGAAAAAAAGTTTACATAAAAATTTTATGCGACAAAAAGTGCGTCAACTGAGATGATAACTATCGCATTCAACATGAAAATACTGTATAGGAGACAAAAGCACCTAAGCCATCTAATAGAATATCAAATTTTGACATTTTTTTTTTATTTTATTTTACTTAACTATTTAAGCTAAACATAAATATTTCTGTTTCTAAAACACTATAGAACACTATAGAGTTTATTTGGTTTTAACATAATAAGTAACTCGTCTCTTCAATCAGAGAAATGGAACAACGAAGAACAGCCATATAATAAAAATAGTAAATTACAAAAATATTGAAGAACCTACATATAAGCTCAGCAGCCAAAAACACTGTAGGTGTTATATCTCAGCAAAGGAACATGGAATGGTTTCACATAGAATATGAAACAGCGATAGGTATTAAAAATGTTGCAAAGAGGTAAAAGATAAAATTAAAGAGAAAAACTAAATACATACAGAAGATGCAATAATTATGACACCTTTATACGAAGGAGTAATATAAGCTTTAAATAAATTAAAGATGGAAGAGCTCCATCAGGAGAAAATAAGATAACAGGTGAGCTGCTTGCAGAAAGGTGGGGAATTTAAGCATAGAAAGATATATAGCTTTATATGCACTATATGGATGCAAGAAAATATTCCAGAGAAGTGGAAGATTGACCTAATCTGTCCAATTCACAAAAAAGGGGAAAAAATTACATGCAACAACTATTAAGAGATAACGTTAATAAATTGTGTTTACAAAATATTATCCAATACTATCTCCAGATTAGCTTACCTATCTGAAGAAATACTAAGAAAATGCCAATGCAGATTACGAAGCCAAAGATCAACAATTGACCAGATATTCATCAAATTACAAAGTATGGGAAAATGTTATGAAGATGACATAGACCTTCACTAGCTTTTCATAGATTTCACACAAACATTTGACAGCATAAATTTAATTTTCACAGCTCTTAGAAATTTAGAAGAACCTCAGAAATTGGCAAACCTAGGAATAATGACAATGCACGAATTAAAAGCTTAAGTTATAATACAAGATCAAATAACCAATGAATTTACAATAGAAACTGAAGTACGTCGACGAGACTAACTATCCGCATTATTATTCAACTTAATAGTTTCATTACGTCACAGGGAAATAAGATAAGAAAAGCGGTATCTTTAACATGACAACTCAAATAATTGAATATGCGGATGATATAGTAAAAATGAAACAAAAACTAAAGATAAATGGCAGAAGTATTTGTGCAACTAGAAATTGAGATAAAAAAGTATGCTAAAAAAATCAATGAGGGAAAAACTAAAAAATATTTATGTCAAGTGAAGAGCAAAAAAGAAGTAATGTGTTACAATTAAGGACTAACGACTCAGCCCTGTTTCAATGGAATACGGCAAATACGACAAATTCTATGTCATTTCTCTCACCCGCGGCTCCACTCCATTCATTGCTAATTACACCTTTGATAACAAAATTGTAAAAAGTAAAACTCAATTCAAAGATTTGAGTGTAGTTTTTGATTATGAACTATAATTTGTTCATCACGTAAATACTATTGTAAATAAATATAAAAAAACTCTATATTAGGTTTCATTAAGAAATGGTCGAAAGAATTTAATGATCCTTAAATCTCTTTACACCTTCTACGTAAGACCAACTATGGAATATCCTAGTTCCGGCTAGTGTCCTTAGTACGCTATCGATAGCAATAGAATTGAGGCAGTTTAAGAAGAAATTCTACGATTTTCTCTCCGCCACTTAAATTTTTCGAATCCACTAGTCTTACTGTCATCTACCCATTATCTTAAACTTTTGCAATTAAATACAATTAGAAACGGGAAGAACCGTGGTCTAATAGATTCCAATACTATTAAAAATCGACTTACAATTTAATTCCAGTATCCGTTTCCATTTAAATAATATTTTTAACCCTACTTTCCATATAACCAAATACGGAAAGTCAAAATCATTAATCAGAATGTACATTACCACCAACAAATACAAACATCTTATTGATTTTTTTTTCCGTTCAACAGCTCGGAAATATTCTTCTATCCCAGTTACCATAGTTTTTATATTTTTTTTCATTTATTTTTAACATACTATTTTTACTATTTAGTAGTTTTGGTAGCTTAATTTAATTTAAAATTATAAAATCCCTTAATTTTTACGTGGATTGGTGGGAATAATAGAGACAATGAGCCCGTAGCTACCATTGTGTGTCAGATTATTATTGACTAAACCCTTGCTCCCATTAAAACTAGTCCGACGGACTAACCATTAATTTAACATCTAATGTCATTCCTAGATATTTAGCGTTGTTTTCTTGGGGTATATTTACCCCATTCAGATTTACCGTTGGTTGATTTTCTAATTTTTTATTTATAAAATTTACATGTACCGATTTTAGCTCATTGAGTTTAATTTTTGCTTGCCCTTTGCAATTTATTTGTAGCCTGGTCAATATTAGATCCTACTGCCATCAACGCAGTATCGTTAGCGAATGTAGCTACATTTATATTTTCCATTTGTGGTAAATAATTGGTGTAGAGCAAATATATTATGGAACCCTAAATATCTCTGATAGTAGAATACTCTTCGTCTTGTCTTATTCTGAATAGTCTGTTTTCTACATATGATGAAAGTATATCTACGTATTGTTTAGGTAACATATTATTTAGTTTCAGTATTAAGCCTCGGTACCATACTTTATCAAAAGTTTAAGCTACATCTAGAAATATAGTAGAGCATACTTGCTTTTCTTCTAAAGCTTTTTCTATTATGTCTTTGATCGATTATCGTTTTTATATATGTATTTGATCAATTGTCTTATATATGAAGTTTGTCGAGTGCTTAGATCTAAAACCAAATTGATAATTTAGAATCAGATTACTATTTTCTATGATCGGACTCATTCGAATCAATAGTAGTTTTTCAAATAATTTTGATATTATTGGTAGTAGTAATATTGGTCTGTAGGATTGGAACTCATTTATGGGCTTACCTGGCTTTGGTATCATAATTACATTCATTCACTCATTCGGCACATACCTTATTCTTATAGCAGTGTTTATAATGTGTGTAAGCACCGTTATAGCTTTTTTTGAAAGTTCTTTCAGGACTTCCGATGTAATTAGATCAAAACCTCGAGTTTTTTGTACTCTTTGTTGCTTTCCACAACGAATAGTTATTTCTCTTTTAACTTATAAATTTTTTACATATTTTTCAAATTTTTCGTTTTTAAGATCTTAATTTTTTCTTTTGAAATTCTGAGTTAACCTATTTACAGCGTTTTGTTAGCCGGATCACGCGATTGTTGCCATCTGCGTCTAGCTCTTCTTTTTATTTTGATCATACTTATATTCACAATCTTTTGTATTATTCCAGAATTTTGAATAATTTTATTAAAATTTTATACTTCTACTTTTATACAGAATCTATATCACATTTGGATCATAATTTTGTTTTTTCTTTCTTGTTTAAAGCTAGATCAGTCAGTTGTCCTTTTACTTAGCAGAGGTTTAAATTGTTTCTTAATAAACTTTTTCATATAGATCTAGTATGACTGCAGAATGATCTGAGTCAAAATCATGGTTATCTTCTAGCTTAATATAATTAGGTGAAGTTTTTTTAGTTATATAAAAATCAAGCAGATCAGGAATTTTATTTCCATCAGTTGCCTAATAGGTTGGTTTACCGGTAGATTGGTAAATGCAGCATTTTTCTTTTATAGCTTTTCTCAGCTCTCTTCCTCTCGTGGAAGTTAATCTAGACCCCCGATCTATATGATTGGCGTTATGGTCACCCCCACGATAAATCCTTCGCCAAGTAGCTTAAGAATGTCTTCAAACATGTTATTCTTTATGTTGCATCTGGGCGGATAATGTAATGTACCGACACAAAGGCTTTGTTTAACAGACATAATTCGTAGCACGATTAGTTGGAATTAATTTCTATTTTTATTAAAATGGAGCTACCACCTCTAGGTTTATTATTTGGATGGTTTGCGCTGTAGCGTGTATAGTCATTTATTTTAAGCGATGACTTATCTGTCATATGTGTTTCTGTCAGAAGACATACATCAATATTTTGTTCTCAATGGAATTTCGAAATTATTTTTCTTGTTCAGAATGCCATTAGTATTCCACGTGACTATACCCCTAAAATGAAAACCCTAAATCAAAATTTAATATTTTATAATTTCATATTTAATATGTTTTTTTTTTAAATGATTTAATTTTAATATTTCTAAATATTAAATCTAGTTCATCACGTGCTACTGTTTCTAACAATAACAAAAAAAAACAGAATACAGCTACAGTTTATTTTAAACAACAACAAATTGCTTTAAATTTTAAAACAAATTAAGCTATTGCTATTTAAAAGAATTAAATAAACTAAACCAACGACATCAACGTTTTCTTGATATGAACTTTAATATGACACAAAGTGATACTAAATAATCTCTTTTTTTTTTTCTTCTCTTGTTTTTATTATTTCAAATAAGTTTCACTTGAAATTTCATACCCACAAACGAAATTGAAATGCAAAAAGCTTGTCGAGTGCAATTAGGATATAGCAAAAAGAAAAAGAAAAAAAAAAACCTAGAGACAAAGAAAGAGCAAAAAATAAAAGCATAGAAGAAAACAACGAGAACACTTATCACTACACTGATACAATTGTGTACAAAAGCCCTTCTAATCTTCATATCATACGTACAAGGTTCGTTTTTTTTTATTTTTATTTTTTTGTCTTGGACAAGTTAAGTGACACTATATATGAAAAACTTAAGTGAAAAGTTTTTATATTTTTTTGTAGCCTCCTTTTTATTTTTCTTTTATCATTTTTTAATAATTTTTTTTTTGTTCAAAATTTCTTCGAAAACAAGACTGTTTCTATATTTTCAATTTTCGTTTCTAATAACCACAAAAAATTATAGAAAAACAGTATCTAACCTATATTATATTTATATTAATTGTAAGTATCACAACTAATTGAAACCATTTATCAAATTTTACATAATTTATTTTTATTATAATTAGACCAATGGTAATCATTCTTATCACATAATTCTAGAACATCTCAATTAAACAAAAATATAGGATTTTCTAATGGGTTCTTTCTAAATATTTTATTATGTTCTCGAAAAGACATTTTTACTGAACATAAGTATATATATTGATGACATTATTTTGAGCAATATACCGACAATATTATCTAAATCTTTTCTACAACTCTTTTAATGATTATTCGCATTATATCATAATCATCTTTTGTTATCCTATATAATATAATATTAAAATGAAATTCAACTGTATTTTATGTACTTATGACTGTTACCCGAATCCATTTAAAAAAGGACATTTGGCGTAAAATCAAATGACAAATAAATTTATAGAAAAGTGTAATTCTTGCAGAAAAAAAGAAAATAAATGGCAAGAAGGACATAAAGTTAATACAAAATATTACTAGTTTTCGCCCGATTCTCAAAATTTGGGGAAATTTGATAAAAGCTCGTAATTAATTTTATTATTCTATTATTTCAATATTTATCCCTTGACAACGACTCGTATTCTGATAGTCATCTCATAAAAATGAGAATGACAAATCTCATATAATTTTATTGACGTTATCTGATTTCGATAGTCAGCAAAAATGATATGATATTTTTTATTGTAATAAGCCGGTAGCACTTTATTATTATTTTATATTTTTTGGTTATTTTCAGGCATTGTTCAAACATCTCACCTGGAAAAGGATCCTAATAATAAAATTAAATTAAATTAATTTTTTTTATTATTATATTGTAAATAAATCATGTATTCAAGTTAATTTATTGAATCCATTTTTTTCAAGTAATAAACTAAATCATACAAATAGTCATGCAACAATTTCAAAATGACTGTAATTTGATATTTTTTCAAGTGACTATTCTAGTCATTGACAAGAGACCATTCTAGTCTAGTCTAAATATGGGAATTTTTATTGATTTATCTTAAGCAACAACCACATACATAATAATGTATTTAAAAAAAAGTTAAATTTAAATTTAATTCTGTATTTTGCTGGATTTACGAAATGTATTTCTGCACTTGTATATGGGTTTAAATTTTAAATTGAAATTTCTAATTGAAAATTACGAAATTTTGAAAACATATTTAGTTTTGCTACGTAGCCAGCAATTCAAATATTGCAATATTACAGCGTTTCCAGTCAAAACTATTAATATTGATAGTTGCGCCACCTTGGTTTGTCAATAGTGATGTCATAGATCGTGATTTGCAGGTGAGAACAATCAAGGAATAGATTAGAGGCATAAGCGGAAAGTACCAGATAAGATTAGCTGCACATCCAAACACACTGGCAAGAAGTTTGTTGACTGCAAGTGATCAAAGTCGCCTTAAGCATCCTAGCATCCTGCAGCTACCTAGTAGACAATAGGAACAATAAATGGGAGCCAAGATATACAATGGAGTATAATGTTGGCATCACGGATAGTTGACCACTGGGTTATCTCATCCGCTAATCAGTGCAATTTACCTGCATAAAAAATTACATACAAACTACTGAATGTCTCCTTCAGAGACAGATTGTACAGTTTCATTGGGAAATAAAAAAAAAAGTTTCGGTACGTTTCCTTTGGAAATATCCATCGTTTAAAAGAATAATAATGAAAATGGGTTGTGAAATGGTTAAAATAATTTCTACTGTACATTTTTGAATTTACAGATTAAACATAATGATGATGATATTTAAAAAACATTTATATAAACAAAACAACATTTTGAATTAAGACAAGATAATCATGCGATATTAATTTCATTTAAATTTTTATTTTTATTCTAAGAAGAAAGTAATTGTTTGTTTTAAAACCGCCCAACCCCCCAACGAAGTTTATTAAAAATGTCAGTTTTGTCATGGCAACTTAAATGTAGACAGAACACTTTAAAAACAAACTAGTAGTTTTTTTTTGTCAGAACTACTGTATATAAATTCTGAATACAGCTTTTTGAAATTTTGCTTTATCCAACAAACCGAAAATATAGATGTCAACTTTGGTCGGTACTACTACTCCGAAATCCTTATTGAAATCCTATTTTTTCTGGCGACAGGGAGGCTATTGGAAAAACATTTACGTTGTAAACAGAAAGCCGTTCAAAACAAAATTTTTTTTGTCAAGGAATCTTGCTTAATCCAACTAAACAAAAGTGTGAACAGTACGCTTTTTCATCATGATCACCACTATCCACAAAACTTAAAAATGCAGTCAATAAAGCAAAATTATGAATCCAACGATGGCGTATGAAAAACTGAATAAAAGCAAATCAACATGAATTTTACATGTAAGAAGATTTTAACTATTCCCATCTCAATCAACAAGAAAATAGTACCATATGCCAATGCAACAAAGTATTTTGGAATGATGTTTGATACTAAGTTGGGAATATGTAAGAAAGAAAATAGAAGAATTAAACAGCAAATACAAAAAATTGTTACTTTGAATGTAATTCGGTGTTATCAGTGCAAAATAAAATTCAAACATATAGACAGACATTGAAACCTGTACGGGTGTGCATTGTCCAATTATGGTGCTGTGCCAAAAAAAGCAACATCGAAATTTTGCACAATAAAGTGATCCGTGGTATACTTAATGCACCACGATATGTACGTAACAAAGATCTTCCAGAGTGATTTGCCCTTTAAAACAGTAACCGATGAAATTAAGAAACATTCAGTAAAATCGATTTCAAACTCCTATGAACCCGAATTGGCAGCAGTTCTTAATATGAACAACAATGTTCTTCGACTCAAAAAAACAAAACAAAGCTGGTCACTACCTAAAAGGAAAAATTCTACGATAATGATTCGCTACACGGAAATTAATAATTTGATTCCAGTCTTCTATGGACACTATTACTAAAATAATTTCGTATACACGCGATCGAAAAACAAGTGGGATTTAGTGGGTTCAATTCTAGAATATTATAAAGATGTACGCTTTGGCTTAATGTCCTTCGGGAAATATAGGAGATATCTTTCGAATAAAAAAAATCACTTTCTTCAATCCTATCAGTGATCCATAGGACAAAATGCACAGCCTTTTAAAACTTTATAAATATGAAAATTAAAATTTTTGATCGAATGTTTTATTATTAGGCAAAGTGCTCGATTAGAAATAAATGAGAATTTTCCTAATATTTTATTTTATTAAAGGCATACCAAATATTAAATTGACTCTACGCCAAATATCCATTTGTTAAATAGATTTTGCTATTCGTTTTGTACCCATATTTATATGAACATATATACCTATATTCATTTATGTTCAGTTCCTTAAATAAATTTTATTTTTATTGTTTTGTCTTTTTTTTTCTAATTAGACTCAATTCCTTTTGCACGAACGTATTTGTAAAATTAGCTGGGTCGACGACTGTATTGTGCTTCACTCATTCATGCATTGTTTTAAATTCTAAGCGTATAGATACAATAGGGTAAGATATGTATGTCGGCAAAATGGAAGCGGTATGGAAATTATTTTTATTAGAATTTTAGCATTCTTTTCTAATAAATTTTTTTTTTTTTTTTGTTTGAATTTTATATTAAGGATACTGAATTGAGGATATTCACAAAAAAAAAAGCTTTAGATGAAAAAAGGACAAAATATTATTTTTTTTTAATTTTAAAAGTAAAAACAAAAAAAAAGTGAAATTTTTTTTTTAAAAATTGAGTTAAGTGAATACCTAAAAACAAAAAACAATCAAAAAAAAAATTTTTAGTAAAAATATGTAAATTAAAATGAGTTAAAATGAAACAAAATGTTTTTTTCTGTTTTAAATATACGTGATACTTATTTAAAATGTCTTTAGAATCAACATAAGTACATATTATTAGTATGTATTGGTAAAGGGTTTATTTTTTTTGGTTTAAAATGGATTAAATGTTGGTACAACTTTAAACTCGTTTAGTGTGTGTTGTTGTTGTTGTCTTTTTTTGCGTAAATTAACAAAAATTTACTGAAGTTTCATATGAATTTTAAGCGAAATACTAAACATCACATTGGAATAGTACTAGTAAAACGCAGAGATAGTATTTGAAATATTAAACAGTTAGTACGGATAAAGTAAAGCGGCTATTGCTGTTTGTCTTGATCTAAATTATGATATCGTCTTGATCTTCTGTTTAGTTGTTCCTAGTTATGCTTTGATTAATACCAAATAATGTTGAATTGGGCAAAGCTCCGGACAGTTTGATCAGCTTGAATCTGTGGGTACAAAATTAATATTGTTTTCTTCGTACCATTCTCTAACCGGGACAAAAGCAGTACGATACACAATGATTACCTATAAATGGCATTAAGTGTTTATTCAAGCATTGTTTTGTGTAGATTTTTTGATTAATTGATCCTTCTGTGACAAATGGAACACTTATTTTACTGCAGGAACAAATTGATTTCCAAATAAGTTCTTTTTTTGGGAACTTTGGTTTTATTTTAAATTTAAATTTATGAGGAATATTTTGCCTTTTGCCGGCTACATAAGACTCTTGTCAAAGTAATTGCTTAAAGTCAGCTAAAATGAATCGTCCATTATGCAGCATCCGTATTTGAGGCGTTCATAAACAAATTTCTAATCCACAAATTTTCGATTTCGATATTATACTAAAACATACCATTTCTATCCACACATTATTCTTGTTAATAACAACAATATAAAGAAAAATTTCATTTTTGCATTGGCCATAAAATTAAATTCTTAAAAGGAAAAATGGTCTAAACAACAAATTTAGACCATTTTTCCGTTATTTTTTACTTCAAATTTTTTCATAATAATAAAGTATGTCTTGTTTACTTGTTTTTATGTTTTTATTTGCCTAGTTTATTATTTTCATGTTATGATGAGTTTTTTAGTTTCATTCGAAAATCTAACGGTTTTCTGTTTATTTTGTTTTATTCTACGATACTAATTCCAATCCTCAATGTAAATAAAAAATTTAAGAGTGAGTAACGAAGATTTTAGTGAAAGAATTATAATTATTTTATTAATTGTAACATTTTTATATAATACATATGGGTACATAATAACTACATCTGATTCAGATGATAAGTGTTAATATTATTACGGGGTAAACCATATAATTGATTTTCCTTGCTACCTGAGCGGCTGATCGAATGATCGGCTGAGCGAATTTCAAAGTTGTCCATCTGGTTACAGAACTTTAAAGTATGATCAAATAACTTTTGCTGTGTCAACTTCGAACTTTATACTTAATACTTCGTCGTAAACAGAAATGCTCAACAGACCTTCTTTTTTCTAAAATAACTGTACTTCCAAAAAAAGATTTTAGAGAATAGATTCCCACAAGTAATAGTAGTAAAAGTAGAACAAATACAAGTGTACCTTTCCAGCTGAAATAAGGGTTTTGAAATACCAGCTGAATAAAGGTTAGGTAATGAATATTTTAAGGCAGCGTTTACACATCAATATATATTGACAGTATTTATTAATGAATGAGAATATTGAAGAAATACTGATGTGTAAACGCATATTGATATCAATATAAATTGAAGAAAAACTAGAATTTATCAATAGAATTTAGCAACATTATGTTAATTTTTTTATTTTTTTTTATTTGACATTTGTTTTATATTCACAGGGTACTTGATTAAAAAAAATTTTATTTTTATATTAGTTTTGGTGAATGTATAAGAAAAAACTGACAAATAGTTTGATTGTTTAAAAACTGATGTGTAAACACAAATGTCTCTCTCTTCAATCTCAAATCATCAATAAATATTTAAGAATGTTGATGTGTAAACGCTGCCTAACAATATCATTAAATTGTTCTTTTTTCAGATAATAAAATAAAAACTGATAGATCTTAACCCTTAATATTAAAAAACAAAAGAAAATAGGGTTTTCAATTTTATGAATTAAATTTTTTGTTAAATAGTTTATTTTTATTAATAATTATAATAGTTTAATTTTATTAAAGAATTATGCGAACTGAACTTGTAGGTCTATCTAACACCTTATTTTCAAAATATTGTATTCTCCTTAATGAAACAGTATGGTTTAATCCACATTTTCTTTGTCCCCGGAATTTAAATTTTTCATAGCTAAGTGATAAAGTATACCACCCTACACATTTATGCAAAATATGAAGCTTTTATACACCAGGTCGTGTTAAATTTCTTTAAAATTTTCAAATCAATTTATCTTCAAAAGTAATTTTTGGGTTCATAAACTTCATTGCTCCTGAACGCCTCATTTCTGAACCTCGTAATAATTTTTTACTTCTCTTTTTTGCTTCTGCGTTCTTTTCTGAAGTTCTATCAGATGGTTGCTACTTTTTAATACATTAAGCCATATGTTTTTTTTTAATTTACTGAAAATGTGCCAGCTTTTTGAATAATTTTTCGCACTGCAGTATATCAGTCTTTCACTTAAACTTACTTATAACCTCTTTTGATAAATTTCGATCTGTCCTTCCTCTCCATAATCTGCCAAATCCATTGTTATTCTAGCGTTTTTTTTTTTGATTCATTGTCTTTCCCTTCTTCATAATTCTCGTTGTTGAGTAGTTGTTAAAATCCGCGCTATAAGTTTGTACGTCCAAAGCAGATTTTCTTGAAATAATTTTTATTTTTTTTCGTAATTCTAAATTTTTAATAATAATTTTCTGGAGAAATTTCTAATAATAATATTTGGCAAGAAATTTAACTTTCTAACACACATGTAATTTTAGAAGACACATGTTGCAAGTAGAAAGAAAGTTTATTAAATTTCAATAATTATTAAAACAGTATCAACAGTCAAATATCACCTTTGTAAACAACTACAGCTTTTTATTTCGATTCAAAATAAATGAACTTTGTTGTATGTGGTTAAAAAAAAAAAAAAAAAAAAGTCAGAATATGGTCAAAAAAATTTTAAAATACTCCTCCTCCAAATGAATTTCCATGAATTTTTAATTTTAATGACAATAGTTATGTACAAAAAAAATGATATACAAAAAATAAGTATAAAGAAAAGTTTTGAGTTCGTACATACAAAGCAAGGATAACAAACAAAGTAAAATTCTTTAATCTAAATAATTTTCTTAGTACATATTTCGAAACGATGACTAAATTAAAAACCCACAGAGTTTGAGTTTGTTGTTTATTCTTTTGACCATTTTTTCCTTCCATATTTTGTTTTTGTTTTTGTTAAATACTTGAAAAGATTTATTTTTTAAACTCTTGTTTTTTATAATTTCTGAATATATTACTCAGATATTTTGATCTTTTTTTGAATTTTAATTTAACTTACACACAAATATTATTTTTTTATCATCATCATTTATTGATGTTACAGCTTAGAATGCGCTTTGGTTTCATTGACAATTTTTCGCCATCTGTCTTGGGCAATTATCCTCCATTCATTAATTTAAATTTTCCGATAGTTATGCTATACTTCATCTAGCCTTCCTTCCTTCCTTGTTTAACTTTTCCTCTAGGGTTGTACTGTACTACATTTAGTATTATTTTATTCATCTTCCAATCGGCCATCCTCACAACATTTTTCGCATATCTTAGCCATAATAAATTTTACAATATTTGTGATATTTAATTCCTGCTACTCGTTTGATCTCATTTGATATTCACCATCGTTATTTAATTTATAGACCAAATATATTTCTAGAATTCTTCTTTCAATTTTTCAATTTATTTTCATAGCTAATTGTCATCGTTCACAATAGATTTATATTTAAAATTTAACAAAACCTTTATAAATCTCATTTCCACTAATGCGAAACAACGTTCGCCGGGTATGCTAATAGTATTATGTAAAAATTTGAATACGTAGTGTTTATATTAAACAAATACAAATACTACTACATTTAAATTGCAAAGCTGAAAAATTGGTTTATAGTTACTCTCTTTCCTATTTCTATATATATATTAATTAATTCATATATTATATATAAATGACATGTATATTATGACACTGTAGTTGAGTACTATAATCATACTACTAATGTAATTTTCAATTATTTAAAACAAATTTACTAAAAACTTATATTATATATAATTTACAGTTTAAAATTAAATATACCTATTTTTAATATTTACTTTCATAGATTATAAACTATAAGTATATTAAATTTCAGTTTACATTTCTAACAAGTTAAAATTTTCCAAATTAATTTATTTTAATAAAGCCCTTAAAATCTAAACACTTATATATCTATCCATACATAAATATATAGAGTAGAAATAGATGTACATTTATTTGCATATACTGAATAAATAATTAATTCATGCATATGGAATAATTTTTTTCATACTAAACTTTACCTAAACTAATATACCGTAATTTAAAAATATAATACAAACTAGGTAGATAGGTAAGTGGACAAAAACTAGTAAACTTCATACTAGTAAATTATTAGCTAACTAGATAAATTATTTATTTCAATGGTATATGCTTTTAAAGAATAAAAGAAGAAGAGGAATAAAAAAAAACAACTAAAATTATATGAATATTGTTATTTATGAATACTATATAAGTATTATATAGACTTGCACTTGTACATTCCTACGTACATATAAAAATGGTTTAAGTCACATAAATTTTCCTTTGACGTATTTATAGTTGTGATTTTCATTTAAAATATTCTACAATCTTTCGTTTTATATTTAATTCTAATTTTTTTTTATTATTAAATCTTATATGAAATATCTAAGTATAAAAATGAACTGAAGAGTTTCAATTGTTATCTAAACTATTTAATTTCACAATATTTTACTTACTACTCATACACTTAATTATTCATGTGGTCTTTATTATAATTATAAAATTTAACATAAGGATTGGCTACAAAAATAATGCTCTGTCTAACATATTTTCACTTTACACATACTATAATTTTTTATATGTCATTGTTCAGCTTAAGATTGAATATTCGTTTCCTGAGGTATTTATATATTACATCTTATATCTTATATCTTATAGCCTTTATCTTATATCTTATATCTTATATCTTATATCTTATATCTTATATCTTATATCTTATATCTTATATCTTATATCTTTCATCTTATATCTTATATCTTATATCTTATATCTTATATCTTATATCTTATATCTTATATCTTATATCTTATATCTTATATCTTATATCTTATATCTTATATCTTATATCTTATATCTTATATCTTATATCTTATATCTTATATCTTATATCTTATATCTTATATCTTATATCTTATATCTTATATCTTATATATTATATCTTATATCTTATATCTTATATCTTATATCTTATATCTTATATCTTATATCTTATATCTTATATCTTATATCTTATATCTTATATCTTATATCTTATATCTTATATCTTATATCTTATATCTTATATCTTATATCTTATATCTTATATCTTATATCTTATATCTTATATCTTATATCTTATATCTTATATCTTATATCTTATATCTTATATCTTATATCTTATATCTTATATCTTATATCTTATATCTTATATCTTATATCTTATATCTTATATCTTATATCTTATATCTTATATCTTATATCTTATATCTTATATCTTATATCTTTTATCTTATATCTTATATCTTATATCTTATATCTTATATCTTATATCTTATATCTTATATCTTATATCTTATATCTTATATCTTATATCTTATATCTTATATCTTATATCTTATATATTATATTTATTTATTTATTTATTTTTCTACTGGAAAATTAACCCTAACAGATATTACTTAGAAACTAAAGTTCATTACAAATGCATACTTAATTTAAAAATAAACATTTCATAATGATTAAAAATAAGTAGTAAAGTAAAAATGAAAATAAAAATATTATTTAATGTTAAAAATAACTAATACCTAATGAATATCGGTAAACTAAATAATAAATTACAAGTTATTTAAAAATCAATATCTTATTATCTTATATCTTATATATTATATCTTATATCTTATATGTATCTTATATCTTATATATGTACTAATTTTTGATGTCTGAATCCTTAGTTACCAAATATTATGTATTCATATTCGTAAAAAATAAACACCTTATACATATTCATATATTTGTATTCATATACGTTATAAAAATATAAAACAAAGAATTTCAACTTACACAACAACAAAAATAGTGGAAAAGCATTTCATTATGAATGACAGAATGAGAATTGAGATTTTCTCATAATTTGTTTTTTAAATGAATAATTATAAATTGTGGATGTAGATGTAGGTAAGTAGGTTCCACCTATGAGAAATAGCAATGCGAGAAATATAATATTAAGTAGATGTGAGAAATATTAATGCATTATAATGAAAGATGATATGTACATGCTTACTCTACATTGTTGTTGGTGTTTTGAGTTAATAAGTCAATTAGTAATGTGTTAGGTGAGACATATTACATAACTAAGAGATGAAGAAAAATTACTGTTATATTGAAGGATGTAACTTTTTGTTTCAAAGAAGAATAATATAATACTCTCTTTCTAGAAATTAGTTGAAAGTAGGTATATCTTATTCAACAAACTGTAATATTAATGACTGTAGGTGCAATAAGTAAAACTTTTTCAATAACAAAGTTCTAAATTTATTTTTATAGTAGGACTGAAACCTTTTTGATTGGTAAATAACAAACTGCGCCCAAACTTTACCACATCTGATTAGCAGTGACATAATACTTATATATACCGAGTGTGCCCGAGCATGCGTATCAGCTTTCAAGAAGGGAAGGAGCCGTTATTTTAAAATTAAAATAAAAAAACTTACTAGCTAAATCATCGGTGCTCTATCGATTGGTGATATTTTAAACTTCCGATAAGGACCGAAAAAGAGTTTTTTAAAGGGAAGAGGTATTTTTTTTATCCAAATTCGGACTCTAAAAAATATGAAACTTTGGTCTATTACATGTCTTATATGTATGTAATATGTATGTATATATATATACCATTTTCTTAAAAATGCAAAGTTTATTTACTATATCTGGCTAGGAATGGCATTATACTAATATATATATATACATTACATACATATGTATACATACGTTTTGTTACAAAACCAAGTTGGACGAATCTTCGAGCGCTACAGAATAAATTCAATTTGTTTTAAGTTTTGATATAAGATATTTTCACAAATATCAAATGAACTTTCATAAAAAACAAAAACACACACATTAGATAAAACTTTATCATAAGACAAAAAAAAAATGGTTTTCTGCAATTTAATTCGAATTTTTTTACTTAAAGTTTTTTTTTTGGTAAGAGAAATCAACAATTAATATGAATCTGACAACAACTTAATTCGGATATCCTTTAGATATAATAATTTAAATATAAATTTACCTGAGGGGGCGACTTAAAATTAGAATTACAATACAACAATACATTCTCATTTATTTCAAAATTAATTTAAAATATTTCGTTTATTTATTATCTAGCTACGGCTATACATATTCAGGAAATTTAATTTTAGTTGTACTGAATATGAATAATAATTTTTGGAAATTTAAAATTTATATAGAATAAATTTAATTAGTTTTTGTTTTTGTTATTACTATTTATACTTTATTATGTACTATAGTTATATTACTATATATAATTAAAATTAATATAATTTTGTAATTACTACGCTTATATTAAAATATTTATTTGTATAGGGCCTAGGCATATTATAAACATAAATTTATATTTTAAAAATAAAGAGTTGGTGTTGTTATTTTTATTATAATTAATTTGCAATAGTGAAAATAAAGTAAAATTTTTATTTAGTACAATATTTAAACTTTTAACATAAAAATAATTTAATAGAAAATATGTGTATAAGATTAGTGCAGAGAAAATTTTGAATCTAATGAACGCTATTAGTAAATTTAGTCACAAGCATTACTATTGATATTTGATTACGGTTTGTAAAATGTTTACTTATATATGATCTGCTCTTTTATATGGTGTTGACTTCTGAAGACTGAAAGTTATATATGAAAGCGAAACATGAACATAAGTATTTGAACTATGCATCTTTAGGACCCCTTACAGATTGACTTTCGAACTTTAAAGTTCTACGATAAATTAAATACAATTAATTGTTCATGGTAAAATCGAAGAAAGATGTGGGTATTAAAAAAAATAAGATGTCTTCTTTACATAGCATTAAAACCATAGAACAAGTAACAAACAAGGCAGTGTAAATTGTTTAGCAACATTCAATGATTTAATAATGGCTATACATAAATATTCTGTAATAGCTACAGAAATTGTTCAAAGAAACCTGGTGGAGTGCGAGGCTTGTCTCAGAAAATGGAGAATTAAAACGAATGCCACTAAGCCCGTGCACGTGACTTTCACTCTCCGAAAGGAAACATGTTCTGCTTTAATAATTGATGGAGTAATTGTTGGAGGCTGATTCCACAAGCCGATGAAGCAATATATCTCGCTTACACTATGACCGACGGGTTACTTGGCGAAAACATATAGTAGCAAAAAAAACTTCCCATAAAAGACAGATCTACACACTGGTTTACTGACTATATACTACTATTTTAATACATTATCAAAACCATTTGGAAATATGGGACACAATTGTGGGCTGAAATCCAACATCAATTTGCTTGTTTCTAAGCAGAAGGTTTATTAAAATATGTAATCGGCGGCCAGGGTTTAGTGTTTAGGGACGGTTAGCCCTTAATTTTTTATTTCTTTGTAAATAAAAGCTTTATATAAGTAACTGATGGTGATGGCCCAACGTCTGGAAATGGTGCACCTTTAAAAATATTTTTGATTTTATTATTTATTATGCTTTTTAATTCAACAGAGTACCTGAGTCCGAATTTGCTGGTCTGTAAATACTTGGATATATTTCTGGCGGGTACTAGGATAAGTTAATGATATTAAAGACTTAGTCTAAAAAAAAATTATACAATATATATGTGTAAGTATATGCAAATGTACATATGTATATCTATATTTTTATGATTATTCTCCACTGCTATGACAGAAAATATAATTTTCTTTCATAATTGTTGCCATAACTTTCAAATAAAATGAAAAACTTCACATATTTTTTTCCTCCAACCTTAGAAATTAAATACTCTCATATTCTAAAGCCATCCAAAAATTTCTACAAAAATTACATTTCAAGCTGTCAAAATAGTTATAAAAAAAACTAAAACCAAATAAATTTCATATTATAAAACCATAACAAAGCAATAATAAAAAGACACTTTTAATTTGACATTTAACGTGGCATTTTATTTCAAATATATAAAAAAAAGTGGTAGATATTAAATACAGGTACATTTCCATTTTTTTTATGTACATATAGACAAGAATATTCAAATGTCAAACTGTCATTGACATTATTATTATTATTGTTTATATAGATCCTATATTTTTTGTATAATATATTATGTTTTTTAATACACAGATATATTACTCCAGGTTAAGATAAAAGGATAAAAGATATAAATCACAAATTTTCGTTCTGTTTCGTATTTAAGTCAACTTTGTTTTTTATAATACAATCAATAACAGCTAAAAAATAAAAAATTACTTAACAATGAAAACGATGCTTCAAAATACATAATTTTATTTTCTACACATTACATAGTAACTGAATTTTATATAAATTTAAAAATCGTAATGGGTACATACATATATTATATTATACTGATATAAAAATATTTTCGAACAATTTAATTTAATTTTTAAAATTTAGGAGTAAAATGCTGAAATATCAAAGACATTTTAAGCTTTAAATCATTGTTGATGCGAAAAATCTTTATAAGAATAAATCGGAGAATAAAATATCGCAGTAGATGGTAATCGAAAATTGTAAGGTTAAAGCTGTTCAAATCCGAGTTTACAAAAAAAATCCGAGTTTCAAACTTCTTGAGAAATAATTATATGCCGTGAAAAACAATATGGTTTTGAACTCCAACGCAACTTCTGCTTGTTTCACCATCATCAATGCTCTGTAACCCCATCTGTGGGGCATAGGACGGATATAAAATCTTTCCATCGGCTTCTATCTGCGGCTAACCTCTTCAATTGTGGCCACGTTCTTTGCTGGGTACTTGCTTCGCCTAAGATAGTTGTTCTCCATGTTTTTCTCGGCCTTCCAACGCGACGTGTACCCTAAGGATTCCATTCGAAAAATTGTTTCGCGATGTTGTTATCAGATTTCATCAGAGTGTGCCCGATCCAGCGCCATTTCCTAAAGATCTCCACGTCTATTTGTTTTTGCTTAATTTTTTGTAAATGGTTTTTGGACAACGAATATTTAGGATGCTTGTTTAGCTCTAACCAATTTCATTTCGAAAAAGTCTGATGACGGGAAATATGTTGCATGCTTATATTATGCTCTTTTTAGATTGGAAAAATGTTTTCGACTGTGTAGAATTCCATTGATGAATTTTACCACTAGGCAAATACAGTTTTTCCATTCATGTCTGTTTAATCGTCAGTAAGCAGAGCACATCGGCAATATTCACAGTTCTTTCAAAATCATTAAAAACGGAATTGTAATCAAAAATCGTAAAAAAACGGTGGAAAATTCGAAAAGTCTAAAGGTAATTCGAAAAAGGAATGGAATTTAGTTAACTGCCTTTTAGGCAAAAGTAATAAGAGTAATGATTTTGAACTAAATAATGATAATGTCATCTCTACCAATGATAAAGCGAATGCTGACCATTTTAATGATTTTTTGTTAATATTTCTAATCAGTTAATGATGATTCTACGTATTCAAATTTTAATCCTACAATTCGGGAAGAATTTATTTAAGTTGTCAGCTTTTCTTTGTCTTTAAACCAATCTCCTCACTTGAACCACATATAATTGTTATGAATAAGTATTTGAAAAATTTATGAAAAGACGAATGTGCGACTATTTGGATAAGAAGAATTTTTTCAGTAATAGTCAGTTTGGATTTTTAGAAGGAAAATTCCCTGAAGGTGCACTACTCAAACTCTATACTGAGGTCTACGAAGCTCTGAATGATAATAATACTTGCTCATCATTGTTTATAGACATATCTAAGCTTTTGATATTATCGTAATTAAATTACATAATGCTTGTTTTAGAAATTTCTTAAATAATTGGTTTCACTCTTATCTATTTAAAAGGAAACAGAGAGTAAAAATAAATGCTAAGCTTATGTGACTTACAGGAAATATGCAGTGGCATTCCACAAGGTTCAGTCCTTGAACCTTTACTTTTTATATAGTGTTTATTTTCTTTCAAAGGGAATCCTATAGCATTTGCTGATGATACAGCTTTTACCTGTTCTTGTAAAAATAACTTTGATATTGTGGTTTACATGATTTACTGCGTAACTTTACAAAACCACAAATTGCTCATAAGCTCAAAAACTAAATATATGAATTTCAATATTTGCAATACTATATCTCAGAACTATAACTTATATTATCATGCTCATTGTTGTAAAAAATATTCTCTTTGTCCTAGTTCTGTATCTATTGTCGAAGTTTAATGTGACTCAAACTGTTTTTTAATCGAACCTGTTCAAACTTCCAAATATTTAGGATTACTAATTGATTCCAAACTTGATTGAAGTGAACATGCTGATTATCTTAAGAAACATTTTAAATATATAATTCCTCAACTACACTATTGCGACCTTATATAGCTCTACAAATTTTTCACTTTTTCATTACAAACTTCAGTATGGTACAGTTTGTTGGGGTGGTACACACTTTAATAAACTACAACCATTTTTGATTTCTCAAAAACATACTGTTAGATTAATGTGTAAGGGTAGCTCTCTTGCACATACCTATAATTTGTTTAGTAGTTTAGGTATTAGGAAGGTATAGGTTAAGGTATAGTACCTTCCAATTAGGAATTTGTACCTCTATAAAACACTTAAGGTATTTTTCATAAAATCAGAATATTTTGATGTAAGGCACACCACACTGTTGTTTATAACTTAAGATTCAACAGTAGAAATATAGTTGATGTACCACGGTTTAGAAAGTTTAATATTTGTCATTTCTGTAAAATAGTTGCACCTATAATTTTCAATAATTTACCCATTAATATCAAAAATACGCGAACTTTATCAGAATTTTTGTCCGAAATAATGGTTTGGTTTGAGAATATTGGTTTTGATGGAGTTAAAGGGCTAATGAAAGTCACCAGATAATGTTGTAATGATACAGATATACATTTATACCGATATACATTTTACTATAAGTTAAGTTTTGTCTATAGCTACCTTCTTTTTTTATTTGAATTTATTATTTTTCGGGTTCTTATATAATTCATTTCTTTTTCATTTCTTATACATAATCTCATTTTGTTATTTTGTAATTAAATTTTAATTTTACTGCTATTTCAAAAAAAATAAGGAAAACTTTTCATTTATATTCTAAATTTTATTTTTTTTTTTAAGTTTATGTTGTGTATAAAAAACATCAAATAATTTTTTTGCACATTTTAATAATACTAGTGGGCCCCTGTGCAATTGTATATTAGTGCAAACTTTATTTAAAAAATCATGGAACAACATCATCATTGATTAATATCAATTTATATGAAGCTTATTTTTTTTCTGTAGGTAGATGGGAATCCTCGAAGGACACCAAGTGGTTTCAGTCACGCACACGCAAGAATGTACTTTTCTTTTTTTTAGTATTTGGTCATATTATTGGAATTGCTTAATATGATTTCTTTTTTATGATTTGGAGTTATTCTGACATTTGGAGTTATTCTGCACATTTTTGTTTCTTATTTTGTTTTTACATTGTTGCATAATTTAAGATTGTTGGTAAATCCTCTTCATATGTAACATTTCGAAAGATGTTTTGTTGTTGTTATCTTTACTAATTGTTATTAATTTATTACAAAGAGTTCAAAATTAATAAGGTGGAGAAGTTTCATTTCAGTTATTGCAAATGATTATTCAGTTCAGTTGTTGTAAAAAAAAAAAAAACAAATTAATAAATTGGAGAAGTTTCATTTCAGTTATTGCAAATGATTATTCAGTTCAGTTATTGTAAAAAAAAAAAACATAAACAAATTATGAAACTATGAAATTATGTAAAAACAAAATAAGAAACAAAAATGTGCATATCGTCAGAATAATCCCAAATCATAAAAGAGAAATCTTATATTGCAAAAGAATTGTGTTGACGTTAATCAGAGTTGCATAAATTGAATAAATGAATAAGTAAATTTAAGGTTATTTTGACTGAATGATTTTAATAATAGTAATGTTTTAAATTGTAGTAGGCACTATTTATTAAAATTATTTTATTAGTTGCTATCTGCTTTTATGAAATATGTAAATAGTAATTTATAATAATAATATAAATATGTAATACAAATTACAAAATTTGATCTGTAGTGTATTAATAAATTTTGTATAGTAAATTAAATATATACCCAAGAATCGAGGTACTATATCAAAACGTCAGATTTATCAAAAACAATAAGATAATAAACATTATAAAAATTTATATTCTAATGAAAATGTTGGCTATTTATAAAGACAGTATATTTTGTGAAATTAGCACATTTATTTTATATGTATCTATACCTACATTCAACAATTCACACTTTTTTTCAATTCAACCAAAATATAAAAAGGTAACTTTTGCAAGGAGAATTGAAAAACAGAAAAATAAAACTCTAATTAGATATATAACTATATATGTATCTATACCAGTGTATTGTATATACTGTGTACAGCCAATACATATTTATAATTTGCACAGCATAATATAATACAGTGTACTATTTTGGTAATAGCATTGGTTTGGCATTATATTATGTGTTTTTTTTTTTAATTCTTGTTTCTTTAATGGTGTGTGCTTGTTTATGTTTTAATATGAAATAGTAAGATCGTAAAAATGTCCCATCTCAACTCTAATCTTTGTACGATCAAACTACTTTTGTGTATCTTTGTATATTAACGGTCTTTGGTTATACTTTTTAAAAGTTATTAAAAATTTTTTGAAAAAATTTAAATTTTCTGCGTTTCTGACTTCCACTGGTAAGTCATTAAGTAATTGAAGACCTTTATGAAATAAATTGTTTTGTGTATTACTCCTACGAAACAATGGTAAGCTGAACAAATTTGCCGATCTCAGGCTGTAATGGCTTGTTTCTCCAACATATCTTAGTAAATTTCCTAAATAGTATCGTAGCATATTATTTTTTATTTTAAAAATAAAGACCAAAATATTGAAATAGAGTCTTTGGCGTACATGAATTTTGGTAATTCAATACCTAACCTATATACTACCTTTTAAGTCAAAATACATTAAAGTGGCGTTTGCCACAAACTAGTTATACGATAATTGGTTTTTGTTTTTTTTGATAATTAAAAATAAACCGACTAACTAGTTTTCCACTACATAAAAAACTGAAAACAACTGAACTGAAAAAACTGTTTTTTTGTTTTTATTTTATGTGATTTAATCCATACCTTGAGCAATAGTAATATTAGTAGTCAGAGTATCATAACAAATCGATATTTATAACTCTTTTAATTAAAATAGTTTAAGTTTCTAATAAAGATATTTTATCTCTCTAACTTTCATTTGAAAACTATTTTGACACACTAAATTGAGTCAAGTAAAAGCAAGAAAAATTCTAAATATTTAAAATTAAATATTTTCAAACCTCAATGTCTTAAAGAGACCATTTGAATAGAACTCGAGTCCTTTGAAAATCTCTTTTATACATTATGTGTATATGTATCCACATATTTTATAACATATTGAAATTCAAATTATGTAATTTTATTTTGAATTAGGTATATGAAATTTCTATAAACAAAGAATGTTAATTTTTAAAGTATTTCAAAATTAAATAAATGCATTTCCATTTGAGATTTAAATGAATAAATAAATAAAAACAATAATAATACTTACTTATATCACCTTATAGTATAATACCCGTATTAAAATTGATATAAAGAAGAAAATATTCTTAATGTACTCATATATAATATGTTGTATGTATATGTAGTAACAAAGAACTATCCAGATATAAACCAAACCAAGAAAAAAAAAACTTGAAAATTTTTAATTTTTCTCACCTTTTTTAAGTGGAAATTCACCTAATTTATTTTTCAATCCTATTTTATTGTTCTTATTTGAAAAATTTTAATTAATATTCTGCTGACAAGAAATTATTTTTACATATATATATATACATGCATACTTACATATCTAAAGTTTTCTAATAATTCTAATTTAAAAGTAACTGAAAGGATATTGTGGTTTAGTTTTGATAATAATTTATGATGAGATGGAAAACTTTTTTTTAGAGAAATTTTCATTAAAATAGTTTATTATCTCATAATTCTATATATATATACATATATGTATATGTTTATAGTTTTGTATAAATCTTTCTATAAATTCATTTATAATTTATAGAACAAAATGTAAATTGTTGAAAAGGAAATTAGAAAACTTTATTTATATTTAATATATTATATATATAACCGATTCGGATACATATACATAGATGATATATATATATTATATTAAAAAAGAGCTACTAAGAAATATATTTAACTTATATAAAAAAAACAAAAAATTAAAATAAATTATTGTAATTTAGAATGTATATCAGATTTATTTCAGAGATAAATCACCCCCTTTTCCAAAATAAATTTTGACATTTTAATTTTTGTTAATTTTAAATATAAATTTTCAAAATTTAAAAATACTTTAAAGTAATTTTTAACATTTATTTTTACACAAATTTTGCACAAAGGGTCACATACTTTGAAAAATTATTATTAAATAATGAATAGTAATTTATTTTTAAATTATTTGAAATAAACGACCAAATTTTCAGAAATAGGATTTAAAAAAAAAAAAATTGGTATTATTAAAATTTCGGATATTTTTTAGAGTTATCATTGACGTCAATCGGCGAAACAAGTTAATCGATAATTGGGAAAATTTCTGTTCTAACAGAAGATATGTGTAGACCACGATAATGAAAAATTTTTGGTAACAAAACTAAGGCCAATATTGATAGCAGAAAAACTAATAAAAGGCCAATTTCGGTTGTAAGCATTTGTTTACATTTTGAGTTAAGAATTCGGGTTTGGGTTGTACAAAACCATTCAAAAAATTTTTATTTTATTTATAAATTTTTTATAAAGAGCTTATTATTTATTTATAAAGGGAATTAGGGTTTATCAAACTCGCATTCAGCAATTGAACAAGTTCAGAAAGTGGTAAATGTAATAAACTACACACTGGAAAGAAAAAAATAGTGCTTGGCAGCGTACCGATATATATCACAGCCATTCCATAAGGTGTTGCAAGATGGATTTCACAGATTGAAACAAAAAAAGCTGCCTCACGAGTTGTATCTTCTCATAAAGTCGTACCTGAACAATCGTAAATTTGTAATAAAATATCAACAAGACTAGAGAATATTACCCTTAGGGTAGTGTGATCAGACCTAATTTATATTTAATATACAAGATAAATATTCCAACAGAAAACACAGTAACTGCAATGTTTGCTGACGACGCATTGTGCTCATTAAGAAAAAACACAATCTGAACTGCTGCCTCAAACGAACTGCAAAAATATGTATTATAACTGAATATTAGGTAAAAATATGGAGAATCAAGACCAATGTAAACAAACCACTGCATATTAGTTTTCCCACAAGAAGAGAACATCGCCTTTAACACTAAATAATATCCCATTAGCACATGTAAACTCTGCAAAATACCTTGTATGCATTTGGATAGCCACCTCCATTTGATAGAGCATATTGTTAACAACAAGCAAGTAACTTAGATTGAAGTATAATAGTCTCTACTGGTTAGTAGGATGACAAGATCCTGATTTATAACATCGTCTAGAAACCATCTGGTATTATAGTAGAGTCCCCTATTTATTAATTATAATTCAAGTCAAAGCCAAATTTAACGTTTTTAACAGAATAAGGATTTAAATACATATACTGATATTTTTTACAATCAATGAATAGGTATAAAAAAAAACAATAATAATTTTGTTTACAACTTACTACGATACACATTACATTGCCTATCTATACCTAAGTACCTACCTACCTACATTTAATGATAAAAATAAAACTCATATAGTAATATGCTACATTTAACTATGCTATGCACTCTCTTGAAATTTGTATAAATAGGATGGTGTACTGGTGTAGGTGCGGTCGTGGTGTGGGGATTTATTTTCTCTAATTTTTGGTGAATAGATTGAATAACTTTGAGGTGAAATGTTGACAACTAACTCTATTATAATATATGATATGATATCTGTCGAAAGGTTTAAGTTCAAAATGCTGCGATCAATAGTAACTACACCATATTGTTTGTCAAAAATGAAGAAATTAGAAAGGACTTAAAAGTAGTAAAGTAGTAAAGTAGGTTAAAGAACCCATAACAACAAAAAGTTCAAAATACTTTCCCTGGACTGGAAATAATTATTAATATAATCTTAACAGATTGATGCTATAAAGTTGAAAACTGGTGATGCATATAATATGATTATTGGTCTAATACTTTATATAAAAATATTTTACACTTTTGGTTAAGCTTCGATTTGCTATTCAACATACTACATTAGTGTTATGAAAGCAATGTTGGCCTTGCATATCACCTATCACGTTATTTATATGATTTTTGAAGGTTATCGCTTTATAAGTCGAGTTATTTTATCGTCGAAGGTTGCCATATACGTTCTATTGTTGTTGATCTTAGTCTGAATTCTCTTTGAGGAATTTGCCTGGTGCTATGTTTTGTTTTTGCTTCATTAATCTTAATTTTCCATTTTTATAAAGTAATTTTGAAGTTGTTTAGTTGTATTTCCCAACACTCGGGTTATTGTTACAAAGAATAATAAATTGTCAATAATTTACATAATGACTATCGATTTAATATTTAATTTTATATATTTATTTATTTATGTTTCTAACAATCAATTATAAAATTGATTATTTTGCGCGTCCTAGTCCTTTCGGATACGGAGGACCAGCATATGTCAATTGTCAGTCCATTTTGTAAATCTCTCAAAAATTTTAAGTTAAAATTGTAGTATTAATACTATATTATTATTCTAGATTACACAATCATTAAAATAAAATTTAATTTTATATTTAAATTTGGTAAAAAAAATTTATTTTAAATTTGTTTATAATTTTTTTTTTAATTATCACCCACTAAAAAAACGAGTATATTTTAACATTCACATTTACCATAGCATATAAAAAAATTATATAAAATTTTTATTATTTTTATTATATTACCTATTTACATATATGCAAAGAAAAAAAAATTAACAAATAAAAAAAGCAAAAAAAATTTTAAAATTATATTCAATTGAGTCCAAAGCCAGTTGAATAGAGATTCGAAAATAAAAAATAATCATCAGTGTAAAGAAAGCAATCAACTTGTAAAGTTCAAAGTATTCATATTATATTATAATATACTCAATCCATTTTAAGAGTGTACTCCAACCAACCAAACTGTTTTTTTTTTTTAAATAAATTATTATAAAAAATTTTGTATCTCAAAAATTTCTAGCCTCCTTCTCCAGGCAATAATAATAGGAAAAATAAAAAAATGTCTCTTGAAAATGAATTCAACCTACAGATGATACTTACCTTAGGCATTAAATTTTACTCAAACTCACCCAACATTTGCCTATTATCAAATATTTTTACAAATGTTCTTACCATATATTTTATATATATATATTATATGTATATATAAATTTCATCCAATAAAAAAATTCTGATTTAGGCAGATAAAAGAAAAAAATTTGGCAAATGATTTGATCTTAGCGAAATTTATTCAAATGTAAATTTTATCTGTGTTTTGATTAAAAATTTAATAAAATAGACTAATTTAATACGTAGTATCATCTTGAAATTATAGTTAATGTAACAATATGTTGATAAATAAATTTTGATTGAAAAATAAAAATTTAATCATTTTGGAATGTATTTTTATTTTAAAAATTTTGAATTGGCTACTTCTAGCAAATCAATTAAATTATAATAAATCCGTAATAGATTGTTAGTTCATTAACAAATTTTCCACCGCTTAAATAAATATTTTCAGTTGTAATACATAAATAAAAGGAAAAAAATTTTAAATTCAAAATTCGAAAAAGTATATGAACTATGTCCAACTATAGATTCAAACTTTAATATATTATCTTTTTTTTATATATTTCCAAGTCTATGGGATAAAAACCCTAACTGTATTTACACTGAGATTTGGAATACATAATCACAATCATCTTATAACTCCTACATCACTATTCTCAAACACATTCCTTACAAATTAAACTAAATTGAATTATAATTGCCACAATGAAAGATCTTTCATTCGGTAAAATTCAAAAAACCAAAACGCAATAATAAAATATAGAAAATGAATATAAATTTATTTTTGTGGATAATTCTACTTAATTTAATAATAAGAAGTTAATTAACCTACAATTCATTCCCAACATTCACAAAAAGAATTACAAAATTTGACTAAACAGATTCAAACAAAATAAAAATCATATAGAGAATACATCGTATATGGTAGAATCAGGACACGAGACACTCAATTCAAATACTAAAATACATAGCAAATGGTGATAAAAATAGGTGAAACATGTTGAAAAACTGAATGATTTCAGTTTTTTTTTGAAATGGTAATAAATCATCGAATGAAGCTCCAGGAGCTACTTCTTACAAGGAAGAGCCATTTAGAGGACTATATGATTTTCTTCTGAACCAAAAATTGTAACAGCGTAGAACCAAATGACTATACCTCAAGTATACCTGGTATTGCCAGCTTTCCAAAAATATGTGCTTTTAATGGTGCATCTTAAGGTGGATTTTCATTGACCAATATTTAAAATCTTAAAAAAATTTTTAGCTCTAAAAAGAAGATAGCTTATTGAATTTTTATGCAAGACATAAATAGACCGCTATAAAGAATTCTCTAAACTTCTATTTGAAAAAATTTTGTATAAACAAAAAACAACCATCTGTTGAAAAAAAATATTTTTTTTTACATACATTTGCTCAAAAAATTGTTAAAAAAGTGCTGCCAGTATAAAGAAACTATCCCCAATATTTTAAAAATATACTTTATCAAAGTATAATATCCCGAATTTTTTGATAATATCCCCATTCTTAATCCAGTTTTATTCTTTAAGGACGAAAACATTTGAAATCAATTTTTTATTTTAGTGGTTTCGTATACAAAACGTTATATTTGACCTGCTTAAAACATATATAATTGGTTTTTTTCATCTAATAAGATATAGGTCTGGCAAACATTTTAACGTTCAGTTAATAATAAAAGGTGTTGTCGTTCTAGAGATATTGCAGTTCTAAGTTGAAATTTTTTTAAAAAATAAAACAATCTTTCGTATTCTTTTTTAAAGCAAATATCTCAAGACTTTTCCAAAAAAAAATACTCCATTATTTATACATTGAAAAGTCTCTTTTTTCACCTTAACTTAGTCATACATTCCTTATGCCTATATCGTACAGTATAAAAGATATAAGCATTTTAGAACAAAAGTTTATTTGTTTTTGAGCTTAAGTAACATAAAGAAGCATGTTTGTATGTATGTATGTTTGTGTCAGAACCTTCTCCGAGGCGAATGGACCAATTCAAAAACCAAAAGTGCTACAGAGAAGAAAATTTGTACACAGGTACTTTAAAAAATAAACAAATTTGCCTTTCACATTTTTTCGAAATTTTGACTGGTACGGGTAGCTGTCATGCAACTCCGAGGATCAGCCAAAAATATTTCAAAAACCAAAGGTGTTATAGAAATAAAAATTTGTCCTGAGGTAAATTTTGAAAAATAAATAAATTTGCTTTTTACTTTTTTCAAAATTTTAACTGGCTTGCGTAGGTGCCCTGCTACTCCTAGCACCCGGAAAAATTATTTCAAAAACCTAAGGTTTTACTGAACTTAAAATTTGTACTCAAGTACTTTTTCAAAAATAAACATATACGTCTTTTACCATTTTAAAAATTCTGACTGGTTCGGGTAGCTATGATGGTGTGATACAACTTCTAACCCACTTCATATATATTTGAAACGGGAGTAAATACAGATATTTATTCTGATCTAATTTATTGATGTGAATAACTTTTTAATTAGGCATATAGCAATATACAAAGTAAATATTATACACTTCTTTTTGTTAAATTCCGTTAATCTGTTTCGACATGTCGGTCTACGTATTTTTTGTTTCGTTGTACCGTCGAAGAACTGCGACCGATTGACTGGAAACTTTGTAGAAATATTGTTTCTTGGCATAGAAGATTACTGGTTTGTTTGGGTTCCGATACATTAACTCCTTCCGACACTGATCGTCGATCTTGAAAAAAAATTTGTTGCAAAAGAATTGCGTCCAATTTTAAGAGGAGCTTCTATGGTCTTTAAAAAGGCGAAAAACCAATTTTTGTTTAATTCCTTTGGCCCGTTTCGCCATGCCGGTCTAATAAGTTTCTTTTGATTTTTATTGTCTTATCTTAATTCAATCGGTTTCAAACACGGTAGAAATATAATATGAATTTTCGTTCAAATAATAGTTCCGGCGGGAAGCAGTACAATAAATTTTGCAGAAAATGCTGACATCGGGATCTCAGGTGTGTTCAAAATTTCAAGACCCTAGCTCAACAGGAAGTGGGTCTAAAAGGCCTATATAATTCTGCACGTTGTGACATATGCCAAGGTAAAATTATAAAAATAAAATAAAAACACTAACTTTATTAACTATATACAGTTACTCTGCAAATATCAGTATTTTGTATGGTTAAAAATATTTGTTGGTACATATTTAAAAATTAAAAAAAAATTTTTAAAAAAAATAAAAAAACATTTTCAAAAACTTGCTTTTTTAACGGGTGTCACAAATTTTTCGTAGCAATATTAAGTGAACTAAAAAGGTGAAAACAAATAAGTTAAGTCCAAGGTCCTTTAGAAAATTTTATATGGTCATAACATCTGACGTCAAGCATCAAGAAAGAAAGGTAGTTAAAGAATAATTGGATTTTATAGCAAAAAGGAAATAAATGAACTTGCTATCGATTGGCTTCTACATAAATACAAGTTAATCGATATATTATCAGTCAGTATGATATAGTAGATGTCGTCGAAGTCACCATTTTTCCACCAGAATTCTTAAACTCTCTTGATCAGGCTAATCAGGATTGATTGTGCGTTAACCCAATAATATATTAATTCTTGCTCCTAAAGGGAAAACTAAAAATATTGTTTATAATCAAGTTTTATTTTAAGATACAATTAAAACAAAATATTATTTTATCGTCCGTTAATTTAATTGCTTTATCATTTTGTCGTTTTCGCCTCTCTGCTTTTTGACCGTTTAAGTTTTCTTTTGCATTTTTATTTTCTTACTAAATTTGTTGTTGCTTTCAATAAAATTTTGCACTGCTTTTTTTTTTAACAATGAAAAACGTATGAATAAGAATTAATTAATTAAATAATTTAAAGTACCAAAAATTAAAATGTTAATACTTACATCTAGCATAAGTTTTATACTAAGATAAAATTAAGAATTTAATGTTTAAATATTACAGAAATAAAAATGTTTATTGATAATACCCAAAACAAATTTCATACTAACATAGAAATAAACAATTATACAGTTGCAAAAATTACTTCTTATTACAATTCCAACCCAAAAAGCTATTTTTATCTTCAGCAATCTATATCTTCCAATTCCCTCGGTATGTATCTTTATTGCAAAAAATTATATTAAAACATTTTGTTATTTCATCATTTCAATGCACACAACTACCTACAACAGCCAACCAATGGTTAGCTTACCAAAAACGAAACATCAAATTATATTTTCCGTTCCAAATTAAAAACAAAGAAAGCTCCTAAGAATTTCCCAATATCTCGGCCAACGCCGGATTACTCCGATAGTTCATTTATATAAAAAGAATAACTGAATATACTTACATATATTTAACATATCAACAAATATAAGAGCTTATATAGAAAAACAATAAAACAACAATGATACTTTCAAATGTCCTTTTTGTCCTGAAAGTATAAGGACGATTTAAAATATATATTTTAGGAAAGCTGGTAACACTAGATATCCTTGTGATATAATAATTTGGTTCTTATGGATGCAGGATTTGCTTTACAATCGCCCATTATTGCAACATTGAAACTAGTCTCTAAACAACATTGAAACTAGTAGAATAATTAATTTGCAATTCACAGAAGCTAAGATATTTTTAATTCATAACATGAGCCTATCCGGCTAGTTTTCAAAACTACGTGTTTCCTAAATTTTTCGTACTATTGTAATGATCGTTTTTTCTAATCTTCATTGAGGTCAATATTTACATATAACAATTACAAAAATTTATATTTTGTTTTTTTTTTGTATTTTTATTTTTGCTTAAAAAAACTACCACATACATTCATAACATGAGACTGAGAGGCTCTCATATAACATTTTAATATTTCATAAAAATTTCTTAGTAATGCAATTTTTGACATGAATAAGTGACTGACGACATAGAATTCGATGATGTGGCAATTGACTCTGAAGAGGATCATTTATCTGAAGCTTCAGAAGCAGAAGATGAATTAACTTATGATTCTGATAATACTGTGAAATTATAATTTGTCATGGAGAATTTATTGCAAATAATGGTAAAAAATCGTAAAAAATTGGCTCGAAAAGCATTTGCCGCAAACACCAATTACAAGTCTTCCAAGTCTAACAACACCGCTCTGATATAAGCATCTTATATAATTATAAAAAGGTACCGGACCAGGTCGAAAAATCAATAAAAGCATTTTTTTGCACCATCGGGAATCGAACCTGGAATCTTTCGGTCTACCTACTGCGCCACCCAACATGTAAATAAAAAATTTAAAAACTTATTAAAAATTATTTTTTTCTATTACATTATAAGGTGGCCAGGCTCATGTTATGAATTTACGTGACAAAATATGTTATGAGGCTTAAGGTTAATCTAACTCAAGTGGTATTATTCGTTTTAGTCGCTTAACAAAATTTTGATTGTTGAGTGTTGGATCAGAAAACTAAACTTTTATGATAAGTTTATATTTGAACTAAAGTTTTTGTTTTTTGATTGTAACGTACGTCTTTCCTTTTCTGTTTCACACCAAGATATTTGGCGTTATGCTCATATTAAATCACTATATCACTGATTTTATTTAACTGACGGAGTAGTTACTATTTATTTTTATTAATGAAGTTTACATGACTGAACTTTAATTAAATTTTTCATTTTTTGCACCTGATAGAAATTACTTTATTCGCTTTTTGTAAATTTTAAAAAAAAAACAAAATATCATATCAAAACAAATATGTAAATAATAAGTACATGAAATAACCTGATTGATTAAATTTATTCCCAGCACATTTTCATATGTATAAGGAAGCAGAAATCTAACCGATCAAAGACCGATTATATTTCAATCTTTTCAGAAAAAAAATTAAAGCCACTTTAATAAAAATCATTGGTTCAATAACACTTATAGAATAAATTTTATCTAAGAATTAATATTAACTTTAAAGAGCCAAGATACCATAATTGAAATAAAAATTTATTTATTCTTTTTAAATCATTATAATTACATTAAATGAATATAGCTAATACATGTTTGTGTGTATATAAAAATAATTTTCCAGTTTTTGTAAACTATTTCCATTGGGAAATATTTTTACATTTAAATCAAAATAATATGTAAAATATTCATAGAACCGATACAAATACCGAATTGATAAATATATATATATATTTTTTTCTATGTATAATTAGATCTCTAAGTAAATCTAAGCAACTAATATTAATTAAAGTATGTATGTATGTAATATTTGTACATAAAATATAAAGAACTTTTGAATGGAATTGGATGTAAAACTATTGCAAGTTAATATATATAGAAAGTTAAATAAAATTAAAATTTAAAATGATCTTATATAGAGCAAAAGAGATTTTTTTCCGGAAATTTACAGAATAAAAAATAAAAACAGAAAAATTCGATGAACTAGAAAATCCTTCTGACAAGTGTTTATTGATTTACCTTTCATTTCATTTTAATACCTTTTCTTTTTTCATCTTTCGTCTTACATATATCCTTTATTTTATTTAAGTGTCTTTATTTTATTAAGTCTAACTCTGATATTCTATTTTATTCTTTACTTTTCTCTCTTCAACTTATAATTTCTATTCTTTTGCAAAAAAAAAAAAAATTCATCCTTTGTATTTCTATATATTGTCATATATGCCCTCATATATTATTATACATTGTATATTTAAGTGGGGCGTTGTACATATAATGACATGTGAATATAAATGTGGTTTCTATTATGGCCTACGGATGAATATTGTTATTCCATTTACCATGTAATCAACTTTTTCAGATTGTTACAATCAAAATTATCAAGGGAAATTGTTTTTGCTGTTACTATTTATTTTTTTTTTTTTATTAATTGCCAAAACTTAGGTTAGAGAAACCTTTATACTTTCGTACAGTTATGCTACATTTATGAACTATATGAATTAATATTCACTTTGAATTTTTATAAATTGAGATACGTTAAAACATTTATATATATATATATTTATTCTCAGTCATAAGTGGATAAAAATTTCTTGAAAAAGACCATTAGACGGATAGGTATTTTGGTTGTCATATTGTAATTTTCTAAAAATTTATCTTTTTTCTTCTAAAACTTCCAATCCATTTGAGAGAAGAGAAACCCAGACCTATATGGTTTGACATTTTGCTAATAATGCACCATATCATATTCGATCGAAAGGTTTGAAAATATCCAGAGTGACAATATTTGTTCCACCCGAATTGTGCAAACAGATGTTTATCCTCTCATTAAGGTGTTCTTAAATCACCGGATCGGTGGAATCTAAATCCGTATTGCCTATCTTGAACAATATCTTGACGGTTTAAATATTTGGTCAACTTCTTAAGAGGTTGTTTATTAAGATTATCAATTGTTTAATGTATTATATCGTGTTTTACGTAATTAATCGATATTATAACGATATAATAGCTAGATTAGATGGGAATTTTGGGAAGGAATGTTAGGAAAAAAAAAATATAAAGTAAAAGTATGTCCAGTGTACAATAGTACTTGCATTCGTTTTTTAAAGTGGTTTTAACCACCAGTAATTGTTTTTATTGATATGTCTAGTTTTTATTCGATATATTCTGTACTAAATGTTAAGCCAGTAATAATTAGGCTGGGAGTTTGATCAATTTTCTTGTTTGTGGCTCTTCTGTTGAAATGGTAGAGAATCAGTACATTATACTCATTTTGTATGCACAGTCGAGTCCACTTAAGAGCATCTCGCTTAAAAACATAAATGCTTTTAAGTGCATTATATTTCGAACGCAATCGATAGCAAAATATATCGATAGCGAAATATTTCGATAGCAAATGACGCCAAATTTTGATATTGTGTTGAGACAACATAGCATAATGCGGGCAGCTTTAGAATTAATCAAAAAAAGGACAGTTTAGTAATTTTTGCAGTGTTGGATATCATACATACTATGTACAAATACTTAGCTACAAAAATTCAAATGCAAATGACATAATATGTTATGTACCATATAACATTTACAACATAGATGCTATACATAATTAAAATTGATCTAAAACAAAATTTTCAGGACTTATCCAATTAAAAGCACAACTTGCTTAAGTGCACTAATTTGTCTGTTATCTTCTATGATGCTCTTAAGCGAGTTCGACTATATATTTGTATTTATCTAAATATATACAAAACCTTCCGATGGAATGTAACCTCTGAATAGATTGATCGACAAATATTGCTATTTTCGTTAACATTTTGTGCTATAAGAAAATGTTTTCTGATTAATGAAATTATAAAATTATCAATTTTTATAATGTTAGCTTTAGTATAAATATATTTATTAGACAAATAATGTTTATATTCACTATTTTCTTTACGGTATTCTCCTTGGCAAGTCCTGGTACATTTCCCTTACAATACTCTTATTTTTTCCATTAACGAGGCACTAATATTGTACCAAATCGGACACCCGTAGGTTATAATTGATCTAATGATAGTTTAGTATGCTAATATTTTAATTCTTACAGATAAGTGTTTTGAGTAGAATAGACTTTTTGACATAAAAAATGCATTTTATGCTTTTATAATTTGGGCTTTTACATGTTCAGAAAAGTTTAGATTTTTACTGATCCGAATTCCCAGGTACTTCACTGCGGGTTTTGATTTTATATTTGTTTCACTTTCTGCTCTGAACAAAAATTGTCAAAAAGTCTCCAATTTTTGTGAAAAGAATAGTAACATTCGGAAAGATTATCTCTGAAAAGAATTGTCTCGCATTTACTAAAATTTATCTTCAGTCTCCATGAAGAAACATAGTTTAGTTTAGCAATATATAACATACACTTCAGACTATTTGTTATAGCTTTATATTTTTAAGCTCAAACATATAGCAAATTAAATCATCTGCAAAAGCAATTGCTGAATTTTGTATTTTATATGAATTTATAGCTTTTAAGAAGACCTACTGGTCAAAAGAAGGTAGTAGTCAGGCCAGTAGGACGTACTGGATCACTGATCGACCTACTGGTAAAAAAATTTAACTATTGATATAAAGAGAAAATAGAATTGGCGATGTAACATCAGACTTGCATCAGACCGTTATTTATTTCATAACTCTTAGATGATTTGATATCATTTACTAGAACCTCAAAAGTTATTTCTCTTATCATGTTAGATTAGTAAATTGTACGACAAGTTTTAGTCTTTTAGTTTTTTTATTAAACCATCTCTACTAGTATAGTTAAAAAACATTGAATTGAACTGAATTGCACTAATTAGAAAAAGATTTTCTTTATCTTCAGTAATAATTGTTTTCCACCTCTGTTTTTTATTCAAACAATAAAAAAAAATGTACAGTTATAATTTACGGTTATTTAATATAACAAAATAATATATATGTAGATATTTATTGTGCCACACAAAAGTGTAAAAGAAAATAAACTATAATATTCGTATAGTATTAGAGGAGATCAGAATTTCCGAGGAGAAATTACCCTGAAATTAAGAGAAGCTAAAATTGGTTATGAAGAAGCTAAAAAAATTCTTTAGTTTATAAAAGCATTTAAATAGATTAGTATTATAATCTGAGAAAACAAGCCAAGGCCGGATGTTGTGTTCTAGTCTTTGATAGACGAGAAAGAGATTTCCTTATATAAGAATTAATAGAAGAGAAAAAAATGTATATGTATATCATAAAACTAATAAACAATTCAGTTCACAACCAAAGTTATGGTACATTTTTTTTTAATTTTCATTGGCATTTTATTTATCCAATTTTGAAAGTAAATATCAAAACAAAAACAATAATAGAAAAAGAGAAAATGAAAAAAATTTAATTTTCTTTTCAATTCTATCTTTTCAGTTCAGTTCAATTTAATTCGAAGAATATTGAAAGGATATTCTTCGGTTTTTTTGTTTCTCTTGTTTTTTTTTCTGAAATCATTGTGGTGTATTTCATTTTGTACATATTTAACAAAAACAAAATTAATTGAAAATTTAACAGGTTTTTGATGTTAAATTTTATAAAAAAAAGAACCATATGGATATAAAACAAAACAAATCTATAGATACACATTTGCGTATAAATAATGGTGTTATTGTATTATAAAAGTAAGAACCGGTTTATAAAATATAAGTATCTATATTATTTATGTATACCATACATAATTTTACAATTATTTTGTACATTTTGAACAATTTTTCTTTATCATTATAAAATAGTAGAGTATTTCACTTATTTGTAACATTGGCCATTTAGTTTTAAACCAGCAGAGAAACGCATTTGAATTGCTGTTCTCTTGTTGTGTTGATATACAGCACTATTGTTTATAATTGATGCATTTTTTTGTTATTTATCGGTTTAAAGGAATCGGTTTACTCATCTTCTACAGAAATGTGAATTATTTCTTTATTAGTTATTTGTACTTTAATTAGTAGGATAATGACGCAGTAGTTAGTTTACCTATATAATGAATTTTAGAAATTAATAAAAAATTTATTAAATTAAATAAAAAACTTGTTATTATTTCACTGATTAAGAAATTATTAAAATTTTCTTTTATATTTTATTTTATTTTGACATTTTCATAAAAAAACATGTTTCGTCCTTCTAAGAGTCTTGATAATGTATTGACGCGGGAGGTCCCAATATTGACTCATTGCATTGCAAAGATATCTACTTCCTCATTACCTTGTAATCTCTCATGTTCATTAAATCCATATAATAGTGATATTGGTTTCTTCCACTCGATTAATTTTGTAAGGCCTATAAGCGAGCTTTGATTTAAGAATTGGGAATTGAGGAAATTAGAGCTTTTAAGATATTCTTACTCTTTAATTATGTACCAGGAAGCACCTTTGTAATGTATGTTAATAAAATCTAAAAATCCAAATATAAATATTCTATATGATAACAAATAATTACAAAGAGTCAGAAGCTACATAAACTGATGTATATTTATAGATAAAGAAATGAATTGGAACATGTAGGTAAATGAAGTTATGTTGAAAACCAGAAGAATTGCAGGAATTTAAAAAAAAAAATCCCACTGAATTCCTCAAAGACTAAAAATATCAATATTCTATTTAATAGTGTGCTTATACTTATAGACTTGGTATTTGGGGTAATACCTACGAAAAAAATATAAATTTACTGCAAAGAATATAAAACAAAGCAATAAAGAATCTTTTACAACTTCCCAAAATAATCAAAGACAATCAGGTACTGCAAATGATGCAAATACGTAAAATACAAAAAACTGCATCAATTATAAACTACAACAGTTATAAACAATAGTACTGTATATCAACCCAACACGAGAACAATCACTGATATGTTCCTATGCTGGCTTAAATCTAAAAGGCCTGGTACCTGTTATGAATTACGCAATTAGAGCATACAATATGTTACCAGATGACACAACAAATTTGAATATAAATAAATTTAAAAGCACCATAAAAAGAAATATTGTTGATGAATATAGGGCTTAATATCATATCCACAATCCACATATTTTTAATTTTTTTTCTTATTTATATTACGCTTTTGTTTTTAAGTAAAATAATAATTAATATTTGTTAAATTTTTAACAAGATGTTATGTTTCTGAATTTAACTTTTTATTACTTGTTTTAATTTTTTTAACTAGTTTTTAATATTGTTTACTACTTATATTGTTTCTTTATCTATATTGAATTGTTATTTACCTATATTCTATATTTTATTTTATTTATTTATTTATTATTCATCCTTTATTATTCATCATACAATTCAAATACAATGAATATTAAAGTATTAATCGTGACATTTATATTTTATAAGTAAAAATAGTATCAATGTCACGAATTTTAACCAAATGCTAAAACATTTCAAAAATATTTGAATTTATTGAATATTTGTTTTATTTACCTATATTATAATTTTGCACTGATCATTCATTACCTTAGTTTTTACATTTAATACGTAATTTATATACATACACTCTACACAAGCTTTAAAGTTCCTTGTGAAGTTAATTTGAATAAATAAATAAATAAATAAATAAATAATCCCTGTTGAAGCATTGTAATAAAAAATTACATTACATTACATTACATTTTTGTCAGTAATAATTTGAAGTTACAAACATTATTATTTTTTATTAATTTAATTATTAGTAAACCTAAATATTTATTATAAAATAATACTGAGGACAACATCTATTTACAAATCACAGAATTTAAAGAATATGATAACGCTCTTTTAGTTAGGTCTCCTAAAAATCTTATGCATAGTTGATATAATTTAGAAAATAATATTGTTAAATATTTCAACGAAATTTTTGTCGAAAAGTTTTTTTCCAAATCAAAGTTATTATTCAACAATTTTTTTTTAAAATTATAAACTTTGTTTTTATTTAATTTCAGCCAACTTTTTCTATTTACTATATTTTTTTCTTTTTCTTGCACGTTAAATTATTATCCTCTATTTCTTACAATTTTTAGCAAATTTGCATATGTGTTTTTTGCAAACAAATGACTACATACATGAGTGCATAGGCATACTGCATATTCTAATTGTGATGGATATTCTTTGATGAGAACTATGAGAAGAGAACAACTTCAAATGTTGTTTTTATTTAAATGAGAAAAAAAATTTTTTTCGTTTTATTTTATTCTGATCATTTTTTTTTTTACTTATTATTCTTATTATTCTCTACTACGTGTATTGTCTGTATGTAGCATGTAGGTATCTAAAAAGCAAAAGTTTATTTTTTTTTCTTTCTGTGCCTATATTTATAATGTATATGAATGTATATATTAATAACATTAGTGATTCATAATTTAGCGTGACGCCAGCTTATGACATTTTTCTCTACCAAATCGATAAACGTCTTATGAGTAAGTTTCACTTACAAAAAAAAACCAGTTTTCTCTCAACGTTAATTTATTTAACATCAAACTCGAAAAATGTTTATTATGATATTAAATATATAGCTTAGAAGTATTTCACAAGTAGTCATACATATTAGCAGCTTTAGAAAATATGATAGATCTCTTCTAATGCATCTAGTCTAACAAATACCTGCATTGACAAGTCTCAGTCACTTTACAACTTGTTCACTGAGAAAACCTCAGTGTTCTGTCAACATATCAATTTTCATATTAATCAAAAACAGTCTAATAAATAATATAAAATATAATAAATAAATAAATAAATATGGTAATGTCATGTGCATTAAATTTATTTGCATAATTGCATATCGCATTTTATTATCAAAATGAGGTAATTTTAAATACACCTTTCATAGAATTTAATAAGATTATATTGGAGCCTAATACGATCGTTTAAAGATCTAATAATTACCAAATTATCAACTGAATTTGAAAATACAGATAAGTTGGTTGTAATTGATCTATAACCTTCATAAAACCACATTGTTAAATTTTTTCTATGCTGATAGCTTCAAACATTTTAGGTATAGCAGATGATTTTGCTATGAGTCTATAATTATATGGCTCAATAATCAACAATGATTTTCGACCCAGTTTTGAAAATAGAGAATATATGAAAATATTTTCAATCTTACAAAAAAGTACCTTCATCTAAAGATTGATTGAAAATTATCAATAATGGTATACAAATAGTATTAAAATATTTAAAAAAAAAACAAATTTGGTATTTCATCAGGACCATGACTCAAATTTTAATCTAAGGAATTAATTTAATTGAAAACACATCGTAAAAAGATAATTACATATTACCTAAATTGATAAATGTTGCTAGGTGATTGTAAAATAGACAAAGACTTTTCAAAAACCAATTCAAAGTACCGTGCAAACCAGTTACATATTGATTCTAAGTTTACTGCTGTAGTTCAATTATAGGATGACAGTTGGAAAGTCATTAGATCACCAAATGGAATTTTAATAAAGCTTCAAAAAGAATTACTATTTGACTTAATTTTAACTTCATAAAATAATAGAATAACATTTTTATATAAAAACTTGTTCAAGAATTCGAGTTTTTTACGCAACCTTTCAAATACTATTTTATCAGCCATTTTTTACCATAATTTAAACTTTTTTATGCTTTGTTTTTAGTATTTTTCAATGCTAGGAGTCTGTAAATTGATAATTACTGGACTATATTACAGAAAATTATATTCTATTTCTATATAATAGTTTAATTTAAAATGTGATCAAGACCACAAAATGAAGATAAATATGAAAATATATGGAATAAAAGTAATTATGCAAATTGAAACATGAAGAGTAGAAAAATTATTGAAAATATAAACAAAACCTAAATTAATATTCCGTTTAAAACTTAGCAAACGATTATTTTTTCAAATGTTTTTACTGAGAATTCTGTCTAATATAGTAAACTAGATATAAATTAAAGCTTATAATAGCAGAAAAATTAATTATTCAGGTATAAAGGAGTTACCAATTATCGTAAGGAAGACAAACAGCCAACGAAGGATAATGTTTATAGCACACAAACATTTAACTATTTTATTAGAATTTCAAATTCGTATCCGATCCTGGAGTTTCCAACTTATAATTAAAAATTAAATTTTCTCTATTTGGAGTTCATTTTCAATTCAATAGACATAATATGATTTCTGAAAACTCAAAGTTACAATACAAATATAATATTTAATTAAATAAATAAATGGTGAATAAAAATAATAACTAAATTTTAATTTTAAAAAAAATCATATACTTTACTTTTTTAATTAATTTTCTTTTAAAATAATTATTCAAATAATTTCATCTATAATGAAATAAAAAAATAAATATCATATTTTTTTATAAATCGCCCAATAAAACTATTCTAATAAATTATTCAACTACCTAAATCAATATCATTTCAAGAATTCAAGATGAAAATATAAACATAATATACATTTATAATTATACCAGTTAATTTAACAATTATACCTAAGATAAATATTTATTTAACAATCATCATAATAATATATATAATAATATTAATAATCAGGAAAATAGGAAATTATAATATTATTTATATTATGATTTAGTTTATTAAAATCATATCCTTGATGAACATGAAATTTTTATGATATTGGTTTGAATTTTATGAAAATAAGAAAATTAAAAATTATATTGATTAATACGCTGGTTCGAATCCTGGTTCTGGATATAGATTTCATAAATTTAAAATAGGGTATTAAAAAAATTTATTTAGTACGGTTTTGATAAATAATTAAAACAAAATGTTGAATTAGATAGTGGACTAAAACTTAAGTATTTTTTGAAAGCCTTCTTTTATCAAGTTGTAATTTTCTAGCATCTCTGTGTTTCGTATAGAATCAGCCAAATATAGGAATTGTTTTTTTGCTGATGGGTTTGTGATTGTGATGTGATTATTAAAAAATTAATATTTATAAACCTTTAATAACAAATTACAAAAATAAATCCATTTTAATTAAATCAACGTTTTCAGGTGTAGATGTCGCTAAATTTGGATAAGATCCTAGTATGTTATCTGTATCTATAGTAATAACTCTGTTATTAATATTAATAAATAAAGTATAATGCTTACTATAATACTTATTTTATAATTTATAATTCAAATAATTGGAAGCTTTAGTAATGGATTATATGTAAGGCATTACTTTTGAACGTAATGTATTATTTGAATGAATTAGTTTAAAAAACTATTCAAAATAATTATTAGACCTTGAACTAAGGATTTTTTTTTATGTCATTAGTACAATAGCTCTTAAATGTGATGAAGATAATGGGTCCGTGGTCCAAGGAATTGGGGCTGAAACTTTATATCCCGTGTTAAAATTGTATTTTTCTGAAAGAAGGTTATTAATAATTATTATAAATAATTTTTAAAAAATTTTCGGATAGGTCCGCGGTTCACAAGTCGGGAAATTCAAAATATAATTAAAAATAACGCAATCTAACGAACTTTCAACACTAACCCCACCTGAAACATGTAAAGGATTAAACGATGCACAGAACAAATAACATGGAATATTACATAGATTAATTACGTTATCAAAAATCCATATTTCACTTACAAAAATTAAATTTGTTAGGGTGGGTAAGGAATCCAAAGAATTTAAGTAAGAAAGCAATTGTTTCTTAAACTTCTTATATTTTGAACCATTAAAATCGATACTAGCTGATACAAATTAATAATGAAAAAAAAAGTTTAATTAAATATAAAAAAATTGTAGTAGTATTAAAATAGATTCTATATTGATTTGAAAAAAAAAAACAAAAAAAAAACATAAACTTCAAAACAAAAAGAAAATTAAGGTCAGAATTTAATTATCCTTGACTTATAAATTATTCCATTTTTTTTTTATTGACTTTATGAATTTTGAATGGCTTCTTATGACAAATTAGATTTTTAATTATATTTTTTTATTTTACCTTAGAAACCTATGAAAAGACAATATTAAAATTTAATTTTTGCACAAACTGAACTAAGAACAATAAATGGTTCAAATTTCAGTTCGCTTCAATACAATTTTGTAAAAAGTTATTTACATTTGATTGTTAAAAATATTTTATCTAAATTTAATACTATGTCCAAATAGTTTTGTGTTCGACTGTAAATACGCTGTATGACTGTATATAAATATATAAACATCATATAGATAGACCAAAACTGAAACCAATTAATTTAATTAACAAAAAAAATAACATAAACAACAAACAAAAAAATTAACAAAAGAACCTTATTTCAATTGGTTTCATTACGTATTTATTTTGAATTTATATCGCTTTCTTAAAAAGTTGGTTCTCAACTCTCTTATTAAATTGCACAAAAAAAAAAACATTTATACTTTTTTTTTGGTGACATTTATTAATGAAAATTCATTAATAAAATTTTGTATGTTATATGACGTATATACCAATGGGCTGGTTGTATTAATACTCATATTTGAAATATTCGTTCTGTATTCATTTTCCTATTTTGAAAAATATATGTATGTACTATAGAATTTATTCAAAGACCAGTCAGTGCTTCATTTTCGTATATCCTTATATATTTTTACTATTATTAAGAAATATTTAGAAATAGTATTATAATGATAATGATAGTAATTATAGATGAAGAACGTTCACATACTATGTATACTACTATACAATAATGGAATACATTATCCATTAATTTATAATAATAGGAAAAATGTTCTATATCTTGATATGGTATGAGAGAAATTCACACTCAATTGATATTTCTTCTATTTTTTTTTTGCTTACTTTCGAAATCATGACATAATGAGATTCAGTTGTTTTGCGTAGAATAGATATATTTTTTTAATATTTCGTAAAAGGATACTTATTTAAGGATAGTTAAACATTTTATATAAATTATATTCATTTGTATATAAAAATATTTTCATTATGAGCAGGGGCGGAATAGAGATAAGAAAAAAAAAGTGTTTCAGATCCCTTCCAACTATAAGTAATAACTGTTAACTATTTATAGTTGTTAAAAGAAATAAAATTCGTTTTCTTTGAAAATGTAAAATAGTAAGAAGTGGTACTATATCCGCAATACTATTTACTATTTTCGATTCGCAAATGCAGTTCAGTCCACATTACATTTTTTTTACAACATTGTATGTGGGGTTAACATTTTAATTAAATTTTTTTTTATGTTCTTGACAGTAACTTAGGTAGAACAAACTTTTCGTGCTTAATTAAGTACGGTACTGCAAGTTTATACTCATCTACAATATTTTGAGCATTTATTGAGTATATAAATTACTGATTTATCAACTCATTAAATGTTTAAGCCTTCTTAAATGGAATAGCCTCATTTTATTAAATTTGTAACCAACCAAGATTATTCTCTCAATTATGTTTTGTCATTTATTTTATCCCAATGACAAAGGGTACTGCACCAGGTCGAAAAGCCCATAAAGTATTTTTTTTGCTTCATCGGGAATCGAGTCTGGAACGTTTCGTTTGAAAAGTAGGACCTACTGCGCCACCCAGCGTATAAATATAGTTTGAATCGAGAGATGTACCTTGTCCGTTCAATGAAAATGATGTTTTGTGTTTTTTTTTCTCAATATTATATGAAATTGTAAATGAGACAAGATATATCATTAAAAAAATCTTACCCTATTAAAAAAATTAGTTTTACTTGGCTTTTCATTAGTGAATTATTACAGAATAATCTGTAATTTTGTTTGTTGAAAATGTTCTTCTCTCTCGTAAATCAAAAATATCCCCTTTTAAGAGTTAGTTTATATTATACGTGAAGGGGTTGATTATAATGAATTCTTAAAAACTCATGTGGACAAGCACAATGTAATTGTATTAGAATATCTTATCTCATTCCGTTTCTAAATATAATTTCCCTAGATTTTTTTAAAATTTTGAAATATTCTGAAATTCTCATCTTATATGTATTACCCAGAGACATGCAAATAAACTTTTAAAATAATGAAAATTTTTATATCGTATCGGGAATCATAACGTAATTTTATTAGTATTTCTTGTGATAATCGGATTTATTTATGAAAAATTAAAATTTCTCTCTATACTGTATTTTTACCTATACATTTATATACACTAAAAATGTGAGTACATCTCGCACATCACAACATCCGATGCTCCATGAATAAACGAGAATGGAAAAAGTGGCTAAGTTTAATTATCCGGGCAGTATCTATCAGGTAAAGGTACCGATTTGGATATTGAAGCTCGCATCAGCCAATCCCGTACTACTTTCGGAGTGCTCGCAAAAATATGATTAAATGATTCTCTTGCTTACGAAACATGAAAAGTTTCAGCCAACATCACCAGGAAACTCGAAACGTATATCAATAGACGTGTCCTAAGCATTTGTTGGCCACAAACCTTTCCCAATACAACGCTGTTGGAAAAAATTAATCAAAAGCAAATAGGCATGGAAATCAGACAGAGTGTAGCAAACCTACCACAAAACAACGCAAACATATTATGTATATAACATTGTAACTTCTATTATTAAACAAAACACATTTTTTAGCATCAAAAAATTGTTATTAAATAAAAACTATTTTTTTCGGTTATATGACAAAATTACATATGACAAATTTTCATATGGACAAAATAACTAATAGAAAATTTTGTTTTTATAGTCGGTTTTAATAAATGAATAACCAAACCCACGGTTGGTTTTAATAAATGAATAGCCAAAATCCGGTCGGTTTTAATAAATGAATAGCTGGGGTTTGGCTATCAATTTATCAAAACTCTGTTACAATTGGCTATTCATTTATTAAAAATATACCATTCTGAACTTAAGTTGGCTTAAGCTAATGTCAAAACTAACCGAAAAGCCAGCTAAAGTTTTGTAATTTGCTTAAGTTACCTTAAGTTATCTTTAGCTAACTTAAGTGATTTTGACTATTGTTAAATTATAAAGGTATATAAAAATACGTAAATAAACAGAATTTTGTTCAATATAAATTATATTTTGTTTGTTATTTTAATTTTGTATTTCATTTTGTTTTTCATGTAACTTAATTTAAATTTTATTATTAATTGAATTTTGTTTTCAGTGTTATTTTAAATATATTTTATGATATTTAATTAATTTGTTAGAAAGTATGTAAATTATTAAAAAATTAAATTATTTTATTATATATCACAAATTTTCAATAAGTAATAACAGCTCCTAAATCAAATGTCAAATTTCGGTACAGAATGTGCGAATGAAATCGCACTTTCCTTAAGCCAGCTAAAGTTGACTAGATTCACTGATATTCCTATTATTTAATTATCTATTTCAATCTACTGGGTAGTCCCTTACAGATTTTGCTTATAAAATATTAAAAACAAAAATAAGATAAATTTAGAAATAGAAAACAAAAATTCTGAATATAACAATAATGCATTAACAAATTTCAAGTTAAAAATAACATTAAGTTAAGAAAAGAAGTCAAACAAAAAAAAATCATAAGTAGTATAAATAAATAATAGTAATAGCAATAGTAATTATAAAGGTAGTACATTCAAATATTAATAGAGAATAAAAATTTGTAAAATAAAATTATAATTAATTAAAATTGGAAGAATTATTGTAATGTATCAAAAAATGTGATGATTTTACTTCTAAAACGAATCTACTGTAGTTGAAGTCAATTAGTAAAAAACTGTTATTAAATAAGCGCTGGGAGTTTGCTATAGATTCGGAAAAACCATAGTTCGTTCTATGACTATGAAGATATAAATATCTTTGTCTTCTGAAATCGCGCACTGGAGCATAGATATTATAAAGACGAAGAATAGATAGACATATTAGTCTGCCAAATAAGATATCATAGGAAAACATCACGGAAGCAGCATTTCGCCTAGCCTCAAAGTAGAAAGCTTAATAATTGATATTTAACTAGATATCCAGTAATATAAGGTTGCGAGTTGAATTTACGTAAACAAAACCTAATCATATTCTTTTGAACAGACTATATTCTCTATTATATTATATCATGATAAGGCATCCAAATTGGATAAGTATATTCGAAGTGGGGACGAACAAGTGCAGTATATAAATTTTTGAATTTATAAGGATCAGAAAATTGCTGTGAGTTTCCCTTTATGAAACCTAACATGGAGAAAGCTTTAGAAATAATTCGATCTATGTGAGCATTAAAAGGTAATTTATTATTGAGAATGATACCCAGGACTTTTGTTTCACAGACAATAGAACCATTAATATTATAAAAAAAATGCAATTAGAGTTTGCCTCCTAGAAAATGACATGCAATTGCACTTATTAATATTTATGGAAAGGCCATTAATGTTACCACTCCTCCAGTTATACTTAGTAATGTAGTGGAATACCCTCAAATAAACAAAAAATTAAAAGAAAGCAATATTAAATATAAAGTTAATATGCTTAACAATAAACAACTAAAAATTAATGTTGAAGAAGAAAAAGAATATAGAGAGTTGACTAAGGCAATAAATGAAGCCAATATTGAATGGCACACTTATGAAAATAAGAGCACCAGGCCTATTAAAGTAATGGTTAGGTATTTACATCCGTCATGCCAACCTGAAGATATAAAAAATGAATTGAAAGATAGAGGCTTCAAAATTTTAGAAGTCACAAATAAAATAATAAAGAAAAAGGAAAATAACAAAGAATCTACGGTACGTCTTCCTCTCTTTATGCTAACATTCGAAAACTCAGAAGATATAAACAAAATATTCAAAATTGAATTTATCCAGCACATGAGGGTTAAAATGGAGGCTATTCGTAAAACGACTACCATTCCTCAATGTAAGAGATGCCAAAGATTTGGCCATACACAAAAGTTTTGCCAGCGTCTAGCTCAGTGTGTTAAATGTGCTGGTCCCCACTTAACAATTTCTTGCAAAGAAAAAAAAAATATTAAGCCTAAATGTGCTAATTGCCTTGAGGCACACCCAGCGAGTTATCGTGGTTGCCAGGTGGCTAGAGAGTTGCAAAAAAGAAAGAAGCTACAAAAAAATGCCCCAAAACAAATGCAACATAGACAAGAAAAACAAAAGACAAAACCTAGGCAACCTATTGCACAGAAACAGAATTGCATTGAAACTTCAGAGAAACCTAAAACTTTTACGTCGAAAAAAGTCGTAGAAGGCTTATCATATTCACAGGTAACACAAAATAACCTAAGTCAAAAAAGAAACCCGAAAGAACAAAATAAAGTTTCTACACAAAAGTTGACTGAAAATACCATTATGCAGATGATGCAAAATATGATAAAAACAATGAATGAAATCTCAACAAGACTATGCACATTAGAAAACAAACATAATGAAATATATATGTATACACCAAAAAATAAATCCGCAAGGCATGGTTAAGAACGCACTTCGTATAGTCACGTGGAATGCCAATGGTATTCTGAACAAGAAAAATAATTTGGAAATTCTATTGAGAACACAAAATATTGATGTATGTCTCTTGACAGAAACACATATGACAGATAAGTCATCGCTTAAAATAAATGACTATACATGCTACAGCGCAAACCATCCGAGTAATACACCCAGAGGTGGTAGCTCAATTTTAATAAAGAAAGATATTAAGCACCACGAGGAACTTAGTCTAGAAATAGATGAATTCCAACTAATCGTGCTACGAATTATGTCTGTTAAACAAAGCCTTTGTGTCGGTGCATTATACTGTCCACCCAAATACAACATAAAGAATAACATGTTTGAAGAAATTCTTAAACTACTTGGCGATAGATTTATCCTGGGAGGTGACTACAACGCCAAGCACACAGATTGGGGGTCTAGAGTAACCTCTACGAGAGGAAGAGAGCTAAGAAAAGCTATAAAAGAAAAAGGCTGCATTTACCAATCTACCGGTAAGCCAACCTATTGGCCAACTGATAGAAATAAAACTCCTGATCTGCTTGATTTTTATATAACAAAAAAAATTTCACCCAATTATATTAAGCTAGAAGATAACCATGATTTGGACTCAGATCACTCTGCAGTCATACTAAATCTATATGAAAAGGTTATTAAGAAACAGTCGAAACCTCTGCTAACGAACAAGACAACTGACTGGGCTAGCTTTAAACAAGAAATAGAAAACAAAATAAACATAAAAACAAAACTAAGATCCAAATGTGATATAGATTCTGAAGTAGAAAATTTTATTAAAATTATTCAAAATGCTGGATGGAATAATACAAAAAATTGTGAATATAAATCGGTAGGATTCAACTACCCTAGAGAAATATTAAATATGATAAAAATAAAAAGAAGAGCTAGACGCAGATGGCAACAATCGCGTGATCCGGCAGACAAAACTGTGCTAAATAGATTAACTCAGAATCTTAAAAGAAAAATTAAAGATCTTAAAAATGAAAATTTTGAAAAATATATAAAAAATTTATCAGCTAAAAGAGAAAATAACTACTCGTTGTGGAAAGCAACAAAGAGTACAAAAACCTCGATCTCTCAAATCCCGCCAATCAGAATGAAAAGCGGTGAATGGGCGAGAGATAATAAAAATAAAGCTGAAACATTCGCAGATCATCTTGAAGAAATTTTTTGTCCAGACGAGACAGAGTCGGATGATCTCACTGAAGAAAATAATAATTGGCAAGAAAATGTTATATCACCATTTTCAGAGAGTGAAATAGTGGAACAAATTAAAAAACTCAGAGATAAAAAAGCTCCAGGTTTTGATCTAATTACATCGGAAGTCCTGAAAGAACTTCCGAAAAAAGCTATAACAATGCTAACACGCATTATAAACGCTGCTATAAGAATAAGGTATGTGCCGAATATGTGGAAAATAGCAGAGATAATTATGATACCAAAGCCAGGTAAGCCCATAAATGAGGTCAAATCCTACAGACCAATATCATTACTACCAATAGTATCAAAATTATTTGAAAAACTATTATTGATTCGAATGAGACCGATCATAGAAAATAGTAATCTGATTCCAAATTATCAATTTGGCTTTAGATCTAAGCACTCGACAATCGATCAAATTCATAGAATAACAGACATAATAGAAAAAGCTTTAGAGGAAAAGAAAGTATGCTCTACCATATTTCTAGATGTAGCCCAAGCTTTTGATAAAGTATGGCATCGAGGCTTAATAAATAAACTAAACAATATGTTACCTAAACAATACGTAGATATACTCTCATCATATCTAGAAAACAGACTATTCAGAATAAAACAAGACGAAGAGTATTCTACTATTAGAGATATTAAAACGGGTGTGCCTCAAGGTAGTATTCTGGGTCCCATACTGTATTTGCTCTACACCAATGATTTACCAGAAATGGAAAATATAACTGTAGCTACATTCGCTGACGATACTGCGTTGATGGCAGTAGGATCAAATATTGACGAGGCTACAATTAAATTGCAAAGAGCAAGCGACAAGCTATACCTCTGGACAAAGAAATGGAAAATTAAACTCAATGAGTTAAAATCAGTACATGTAAATTTTACAAATAAAAAATTAGAAAATCAACCACCATTGGTAAATCTGAATGGGGTCAATATACCCCAAGAAAACAATGCTAAATACCTAGGAATGACATTAGATGTCAAACTTAGATGGAAAGAGCACGTTAAAAAGAAAAAATTTGAGCTTGAAAATAAGTATAGAGAAATGTACTGGCTCTTAGGTCGTAATTCTAAATTACCTATACATAACAAGATTTTGTTATATAATCAGATACTCAAACCAATATGGTTGTACGGCATACAAATATGGGGATGTGCCAAACAAACACATGTACTTTGTATACAAAAATTCCAAAATAAAGTCTTGCGCAACATGGTAAATGCCCCCTGGTATGTTCGCAACAGTGATTTGCACAGAGATCTAGAAATTCCTTGCATAGAAAATGAAATAAAAAGATATGCAACAAAGCATATAGCTCGTCTGGAGGGACATGTTAACGTTGAGGCCACTCAATTGCTAGATAATCAAAATGATGTCAGAAGGCTTAAAAGAACTAAGCCACTAGATTTAATACGATAGAATTTCGTAAAATTTTTCTTTAAGAAAATCAAAATAGCAATAAATTAATGGTTAGTCCGTTGGACTAGTATTAATGGGAGGGGTGTGGTTTAGTCAGTAAAAATCTGGCACACAATGGAAGCTACGGGGCTCATTGTGTCTATGAAGATTCCCACCAATCCACGCAAAGAAGAAAAATTAATGTTACACCAAGAGTAGAATATGTCGAGATCCTGCTGCAGGAGATAGAAATCCTCATCAGACTTAATAACCGCAAAATATTTAGTATCGTCAGCAAATGATAAGATCAAAGACTTAATATCGAAGTCGATATCGTTGATAAATAATAAAAATAATAGTGGCCTCATATGAGTTCCATGTGTAAAACCAGACGTAGCCTCTAAAGTATATGACGAGCTATTTTGTATTTTAACGGACAGCTTACCTTCAATCAAATAAGATTGAACCCATAGAAGAAAGGTACCATGAATACCAAGCGTCTGAAGCTTACAGTGTAGCGAAGAATCGTCTACTTTGTCAAAAGCTTTAGAAATATCAGTGAATATCGTAACTATTTGATAGCTTTTTTCAATTGCATTGAAAACTGTGTGAAGAAAAACTGCTAAATTAGTAGATGTAGATCTCCCATCCATAAAACCCGGCTGATTTGGAGATATGTGTTCTTTAACCAAGAAATCTATTTTATCTGTGACAATGGCTTCGAAAAGTTTAGGAGTAGAAAGTAATTTAGCGATAGGTAATTTTCAACGACAATTTTAGACCCTGATTTGAAAATAGGAATAATGTTTGAAAATCCTTGAATGAATCCTTCATTTAGTGTTCTGTTGAAAATTAAGTAAAGAGGATAAGTCAAACTATAAATACAGTTCTTCAATACTAAATCCGGGATACTATATGGACCAGAACTCAAATTTATATCTAAGGTATTAATTTTATTGAAAATATCACATTATGATAATGGCATGTATCCTAAATCAACCAAAGATTGTGGTTAACTTTGCAAATTTATTCTTGATTGCGATCTTATAAAAACTGATTCAAAATACTTAACTACTTATTAATGCTTATGGGTACACAATACAATTTACATGTAATCGTACATTTCCTTAAGTTGGCTTAAGCCAGCTAAAGTTCATTATGCTTGGGCCTTTAACATAAAAAGTAGCTTCATTACAAATCCAAATAAAAACTTAAATATGTCATTTTTTTAAATATAAAACTTTGTATATATGTAATTTTCTCCCGACGCCATTTTTTTTGTATGTTTAAATACTGAGCATCAAATTACATCCTCGTTCCAGTATTATTTGTTGTTATAATGTTATGACTTGTTTTTATGTGAATCATTTGCTTTAGGTTTGTTATATGAACATAAGAATAATTTATGTGACGTGATTTTAAGAATTTTTGAATATTGTAATTTGACAACATTATAATATTAGGAATGTATTTTTGAGTGTTTAAATGCATTCCATAAGAAGTAATGTAAATTAAGTTTAAACGTTTTTTTTTTTTATATAAAGTAAATGGAGTCCATAAGATTCAAAGTAAAATTATTTTAAATTTGGTCATAAAACTTGATCACATCGTAAAAATAATAATTCGTTTTATTCAATTATTGTACGAGACAGGCCTTTGCAGTCAAGTCATAATTTGGCAACCCGTGTCGAAGTCGTAGGCACAGTAAAAAATAATTCTTAGGCAAAGATAGATTACTCTACCTCACTCATCAAAGAAGGATTAATCTACCTCTATATCAGATTTTCATTGTAATCGCTGTAAAATATCAAACACTGACGAAATTCAAATTTTTCAACTTTTACAAACATTTTAATTACATTCGAAACAATTTCTCAATCTTAATACCAAAAACAAAAGCCTCAAAATTACGACACTTGTTCCAAATGAAACCAAACAAAAATAAAACTATAAAAATATTTTCTAACACAAATAAGAAAAAAAGTTTTTAATTAATTACCAAATATGGAAAACTACCCTCCTCCACCTCAACCTTCTTTATAATATCTAGAAAAACAAAATCACTGATTGTAACAAAAATTGTATTTAAATTAGTCCCAAAATGTCCTTTGTTAATAAATTTATTGAACATATATACCTTATACACAATACATAATATTGTTTGAATACATAAAGAATACCCATATTATCTCTTTTGTATATCTATGTAAGTATGTATTAGTAAAAAAATTAAGAATTAGAAATCAATTGATACACTAACATAATATACTAAATTAATGATATTAAAAAAAATTCAATTTAAGGAGTTTAAAAACAAAAAACCAAAACAAAAATATTCTGCGTAAGGGATACTTTCGCAGGTTGATAATGAAGAAAATCATTTTTGTATTTTCTGAAAAGCTTCTTACTTATACTTTTTGATCTTTATTTCCACTTTTAAACAGCAATTTTTTTTTCAAGGTAATAATACTTAAACAAATAAAACGTATCTTTGATGTTGAAAGTTGTAAACATTTCAAATCAAAAATAATTTCGTTTTCTAAGAAATAGAAATTAAAAAAAAAAAAGCTAGTGTTGATGTTAATTTATGAGTACAACTTTTTAACTTAAATCAATATAAATACAAAAAATTTATCTTCATCGACAGAAAACATTATCTTCATATGATAGATCTATAATCTATATTATCTGCAACTCTACAACGTCGGCTAACTAAGTAAGTAAAAATGGTCTGTTGTTATTTGTCTGTTTATTATGCATATTGTCGCTTCAGGAATTTAGTATTAAAATAGTTTAGTAATAATTGAATATAGTAAATGGAAGGAGAAGAAAAAGAACAGTTTAAGGCTGCGTAATATATCATAAAAATCATATATCAGTAAAATGAATACGTACATTTTTTGTTAAAAAGCTCTAAATGGTTTAAGAGGTTAATTTTTATGCAAGGAGTAAATTCAAAAACTTTACTGCTTCTCTTAATTTGTTACACATTTGTATTGAATCAATAAAATTATTCCCGCCCAACGAAGTTTGGATCTGGTGCCATGAAACGAGAGAGAAAAATAGCAGTACGTAATATCTCCAAATTCTAAAATTCAAATAAAGTCATTTAAAAACATGGGTGAGTTTCGGCAATTCGATAAATTAAAATTTGTGTATGTTAAGATGTATGTTCATGGCCATGGGGTGACATTTTAAATGGAAATTCCTAATTGAAAATTAAAAGAATTGGAAAAAATATTTATTTTCGCTACGTCTTCTTTTAAATATATACCTATCATTTAAAAGAATAATAATGAAAATCGCTTGTAAAATGGTTCAGATATTTGTATCGTACTTTTTTCAATTTACAGATTTATTATTTTAATGATGATATAAAGAAGAGAAATAAATTTAAATAAAAAACAGTGGTGGCAATGGCAATTACAATTAACGCTAGAACAATAATGTTGTTCAAAATATCTTCATCTACATACCTATATGAATAAAATAACCTGTTCTAAAAATTTCTGAAATATATTATTTAAAAATTGTATAATTGTAATTAAAACCACAATGTAATAGAGTTGGCCAAATCTTTAAAGAAAAAATACTAAATACATTGAACAAACAAAAAGGGAGAGGGATTAATTTAGTATTTTAAATACAATTCATCTTTTTCAAAACATTTAATAAAATTAACATAATAATTAATTTATCAACTCACTAAATTATAAATTAATTTAATATTTTCATTTACTTAGTTAATTATTAATTAATTATTGTACGGTATAAATAGTTTTGATGGTCATTTTCCCTCAATGTTGATTGCGTGAGAAAATATTTCATATATACCTAAACCTAAACATATATTTATTACCTTTGATAATTGAACATTTTAAAAATTCAGTATTCTAAAGTAGAATTACATTATAATGAATCCAGCAATAAAGTTTACTTACCTAAAAAGAAAGAGAAAAAGGAAAAAATTAATAAATATATTAAAATAAAATAAAATATGGAAATTTAATAATAATTCTTAATAACGTACACTTCTAGGAAATTGATAATAATTGTTACAAAACTTTATTTTCCACAAAATTAAATTAAAATAAATCGCAAAAGTAAATTGAATTTTCTATTTTATCATATAGTTTTTCTGAATAAAAAGATAAAATTAAAAGCTCATCGAAAACTTAAATGAATAAATACGTAGTACACACTGAAAAAATAAAAATACAATCGTAATTGATATGAGAACGAAATATGGTATAGGTAGGCAGTTGTTAAAAGTGGCAACTACACTTGCTTCTGAAAAACCAATCAGCACTTAATTGTGTCTATTTGATACCACGACTTGAATGACCTATTGTTGTTGTTGGTTTTTTTTAGTAGATCACACCCATTATTACTCATCCAAGGAACTCAGTACTAAAGCTTCTAAACTTAACATTATTAAAATTTTCTTACAATATTAAAAGTTTCTAAACTTAACATTATTTTTAACGCATGTATGTGACAAATATGATAGGATATCTGTATAATACATTCGATTTCGGTAGATCCCCGATATCTCTCACAATACCTAAAAAATTTTCGGAAATCAAAGTAGTAATCCTATCTTTTTTTATTAAGAATATCCTTATGGAATTCGTGATTTGAAAATTTACGCTGATGAATGAAGATTTTATTTATTTATTTATTTATTTACTTATTCCGAGCTTAAATCAAGCAAGTCTCAATATATATTTATTTATTACAATTAAAGTTAAATTTTATAGGTAACATAAAAAAATATAGACTAAGCGATATCATACAAGGTGTACGTTTCTTGACACAAATATAAATTATTTTTTGAAGACTGCCTTGTTAGTAGTAGGTTAATATGGGAATCATAATCAGTTACATGAATACATCATTCTATTTAATTTTTCATACTTCCCATAATTCGTTCTATCAAACTATAAGTTAAACATATTATTAGATCGTAATCTGAGATTAGAACAAAATTTGGACGAGTAATTGGGTAGAAAAAATATTCTCTATTATTAATTGATTTGTAATAGTATTCCGTTGAGTATTACATTGAGATTAGTAATAGTATTCCGTTTATCGAATTTGAAAATTTAATCCAACAAAGAAATTGCAAGGATGAGCTGTTTAATGTAATAAAAAAAATTAACAAAAAAAATGACTGCATGGGAATAAGCTCTAAAATAATTGATTCCTTTGAATTATGAATCAGGGTATTTTCTCTTTAACATGGAAAGAAACTGTTGTTCGTCCTATTCCTAAAAGTAAAAGTCCCAAAGAACGAATGAGTATAGACCTATTAATATGGGGCCAATATATGAAAAATAATAATTTTGGATAAAATAAAGTAAGTTTGCAATTAGAACAGTACTCAAATGAAAATGATATTTTATGTAATGAACAAAGTGGATTCAGATGTAAACATTCCTGTGAAACGACCTTAAATTTTGTTTTGTATGACTGGAAACTGACAAAAGAGAATAATTTGGTAATTATGGCAGTTTTTTTAGATTTTAAAAGAGCTTTCGAAACCGTGGACCGTGAAATCTTGATGTCTAAATTTAAAAAGTATGGTACTATGAATGTAGAACTTGAATGGTTTAAAAGTTTCCTTGAGTGCTTGAGTGCAGAAAACAAAAGACGTGTCATGGTAAATTTTTGGATAGTTGTTATATAAATAAAGGAGTGTCACAAGGTGCAATATTAGGAGTGTTCAGTTTTTTACTGCACATAAACGATATTAAATTGTGTATGCTGTGCTTTACATAGTAAGTCGCAATGTGGAGTATTTTTGCCGTAAGATTAATGCAGATCTGAACAGATTATTTGATTGGCTCTGTATGAATAAGTTAAAATTATATTATAAATTTTTTTTTTTTTTTTTTCTCCTATTACTCCGCGTGGTAGCATAGGGCTTCGATAGTGAACCTCCATTCCTCTCTGTTGAGTACTACTTCCTTAATATCGTCCCAGGTATAATTGTTGATTGTTAATTCTTGATCGATTGTGCGTCTCCATGTGTTGTATGGTCTGCCGGGTCTCCTTTGTCCTTGTGGATTCCACTCTAGAGCTCTTCTTGCTATATCACTTTCTGATTTCCTTAGTGTATGACCTATCCATTTCCATTTTTTCCTATTTATCTGTCTGTTGATAGGTTCTTCTCCAGTTATCATCCATAAATCCTCGTTGCTAATTCTTGCCGGCCAGAATATTCTGCATATAATTCTCAAGCACTTGTTGATGAATACTTGTAGCTTCTGTTTGATTCTGACCGCAGTGAGCCATGTTTCACTGCCATATATTAATGTTGACTTAACACATGCTCTGAATATTGTTAGCTTTGTTGTTCTCGATATTTGGTTGCTCCGCCATATCTTCATTAGGCTCCCAAATGTTCTTCTTGCCTTATTTATACGGCTGTTGACATCTTCTGTTGCACCTCCTCTTGATGTTATAATGCTCCCCAGGTAGTTGAATTCTTCTACGTATTCTATCTGTTGTCCACTCACTGTTATTGGCTCACTATAACTGTTGTTTGTCCTCATTGCCTTGGTTTTCTCGATATTTAATTCCAGTCCCGATTTCTTTGCTTCTTCCTGTAATCTGTTGACTTTGTTTTGTAGGTCCCTTTGATTTCTTGATATGAGGCATACATCATCTGCGTAATCTAAGTCTTCTAAGTTTCCGAAGAGATCACATTCTATTCCGTTTATTCCAGTGCAAGCTTCTCTTAGAATGTCGTCTAGTATTGTGTTGAAGAGAAGTGGAGATAGTGGACATCCTTGTCTAACTCCTATATTGGTGTAGAATGGATCACTGATCTTACCTCTGTGTTGAACTGTTGTCTCTGCATCTTTATACATCGCTTTGATGATGTTGATGATTTTTTCAGGAACTCCCTTCTTTGTAAGTGTTCTCCATATTGCGCATCTCTTGACTGTGTCGAATGCTTTCTTAAAATCTATGAATAGTAGATATAGTGGGGCATTCCATTCTACTGATTGTTCAACTATGACCCGTAAAGTATTTGCCTGGTCAACACAGCTTCGGTTTGGTCTGAAACCTGCCTGATCTTTCCGTAGTATTGGTTCTAGTACTTCTTCTAATCTTTTCTTTATAATAATTGCTATTATCTTATGAATAGTATTTAGAACCGTGATTCCTCTCCAGTTGCTGCAATTTGCCAAGTCTCCTTTCTTAGGTATCTTGACAATCATTCCTTTCTTCCATGATGGTGGTATATTCTCCTCTATCCATGCTTTCCTGATGTGGGGTTCAATTGTTTTTGCGAATAAGTCAGGGCCCAGTTTGGCTATTTCTGCTGGAATTCTATCTTCACCTGTGGCTTTGTTGTGCTTCAGGATATTGATTGTAGTTTTGATTTCTTCTATATTTGGAGCTTGAGTAGATATTGGCAGTCCCTCAGTTGGGTAGATATTTGCATTGTCTCTGTTTCTTATGTTTGCTTCATTATTTGTACTTTCTTCGTTGTTCAGTTCTTGGAAATGTTCTCTCCATCTCTTTAATTGATCCTCTAAGTTTGTGATGAGCGCACCATTTTTATCTTTAATTGGTTTGTTTTGTTGTTCCGACTGGTTTGTTAAGTTCTTGATTATGCGATGCAATTCTCTCAGGTTATGTTGCTGTGCTGCTTTTTCTGCTTCTCCGGCTAAATTTTGTAGAAATTTTCTTTTATCTCTTCTTGCTGCTCTTTTTACTGTTTTCGCTATTTCTTCATATTCTCTTCTTGATGCCATCCTGTTGTTTATCCAAGATTTTGAAATTCCATTTATCCATGGTTGTGAAATTCCAAGATTTTGTTCGCTTGTTTGGTTGTAAATTTCCAGAATCTGTTCCCAAGTGTATTCTTTATTATTTCTAATATTTTCTCGTAACGCCGTAACTATGTCAGCTCTAACTTGCGGATTTTTTAAGTTGTTTATATTTATTTTCTTCTTTCTATTTCTTCTGCCTCTTCCTTGTTGGCTTAGTTTCATTCTGAAGTCCCCAGTTAGTAATTCATGATCGCTGTGTATATCTGCTCCCCTTCTATTTCTCACATCTAACATTGATTGTTTCCATTTCTTGCTGATGCATATGTCATCTATCTGATTTCTTGAGAGCCCGTTTGGTGTTGTCCATGTGTATTTGTGGATATCTTTGTGTGGGAATAGACTCCCTCCGATTGCTAGGTCGAAAGTCTGACACAACTCTATCAATCTTTCCCCGTTGTTGTTTCTTTCTCTCCCTAACCCGTGTTTGCCCATTATCTCCTCAAGTCCATTGTTGTTAGATCCTATTTTCGCATTCCAGTCACCCATTAATATTATGATATCTCCCCTATTTATGAGTCCTAGCGTTGTTTCTATTTGTTCGTAGAAGTCATCCTTAATATGGTCTTCAGCGACATCTATTGGTGCATAGCATTGAATTATTGTTACATGTCTTGTCATATTTCGAAATCGCCCTATAACAATTCTATCCGCGACTGCCTTCCAAGAAACCAATGTTTGTCTCAATTTCTTTGATATTAGTATTCCGACTCCACTTTCACCCCCTGTTTCCCTTCCACTGTAAATTACCATGTTTCCATTCTCCGTGTTGATTTCTCCGGTGTTGTTCCATCGCATTTCACTTATACCTAGGATGTCTATGTTGTAAGTAGCCATTTGAGCTTCCAATTGCGAGAGTCTTGAAGCTTCTCTAAGTGTTCTTACATTCCATTGTGCAATTCGGGTCCTTTTTTGAGTGCCAAAGGTCGTTATCAAGTAGTCATTCGTGTATCCGAGGCTTCTTCTTCTATTATTTCGAATCCATTGATTTACCGATTATGCAGGTGATTGGCCTACAGTAACCGGTCCTAGGAGATGGAGTAACCATCTACCGCTGCCTAGAAACAACGTGGCGCTACCTTATTACCGGTTCGATCTCAATTAATGATTTTCATTCGATTAATCTCGAATTTTCAATTAACAAATTTAATGATGGATTTTTTTTTTTTATAAATCGCCACCAACCAGGTTCGAGCCGGGGTAGTAGTATTATAAATAGTATGAATAAATTGAATTGAGCACGAAATGCATCGCATGGTTTTAGCATTTTTTAATTTATAACGATCACACATAAAGTGGATGTTCAACTGAACCCAAGTATTTTATTTAAACGAGCACCCACAGTATAATTTAAATTTTTAATTTTTATTATAAAATTAATTAAATCATGTATGTCGTTCGCTCTTTAAATTTTCTTAAAAATAATGTTTTCCTACAAAAACAAATTTATTAAAAATATTGATCTTCACTTTTTTCTTAAATTCGTCCTAAAAGTGGTTGTGGAAAAACACAAATTAAGTTTATAATCCTTGAATCTCAAAGTGTTTTAATTTCGAAAAAAAGCAAATTATTTTCCTCTTATCGAATCAGCCTATAAATATCACAATTAGTTTTCTTATAAATTTATATCTATATATATATACCTTTTATGTATATTTTTCTATTTTTCCAATTAACTGTCATAGGAAGAAATTTTTCGGTATAATTTTTTTTGTTTTTGAGAAAATTTTAATTTAATTCTGGTAAAGAAATAATAATTTGAAGATATTATTAAAAAAAAAAACTTGAGACTAGATATTTAAAACTAATTTGAAATTTTTTTTTTTCATTTTTGTTTGTTGAGGACATTATAAATTATTTTTTTAATTTATTTTGTTTTGTTTTTTTTTTTTAAATTGATATGAGGTCAAAAGTTTCAGGCAACACCACAACATACAGATATTTATTGTACATAATGACATATACGGGTGTTCCAGAGCATGCGTATCAGCTTTTTAAGAGGGGAAGGAGCCGTAACTAAATCGAGGGTGCTCTATCGATTGGTAATATTTTCAACTTCCGGGAAGGACCACAAAAGTGTTTTTTAAGACCAAAAATCGCCGAAATTCGCCGAAGTCAAGATTTTTAAATGGCAACCCTTTTTCATGGCAAGATTTTTAAATGGTACCTTTTTATGCAAATTTGGTTTCTAAAACAAAAAATGAGAAACTTATGTTAAATAATTTTTTTTTTGTTTTCTCATTATTTTTCTTCAAAATTAATAAAAATAAAACAAAAATCCACCATATTTTCCTTTGGTAAACTAAAATTAAGAATGGTCATTATTATAAATAAATTTGTTTTTCATATTAGAATATTTTTTATATCAGTTTTGTGTACCTACAAAGTTTATATTAAAAACAAATTTTACTTTAGAAAAGTGTTTTATTTTTGGACGTAGAATCCGAATTTGTATAAAAAAAATACCCGTCTCTTTCTGCGGAAAAGCCGCAGCCATTTCTGTTTGTCTCCGAGATGTTATATTATGGAGAAGCAAATACATACTAATAGAAAACAATATTTTGTGTGTACAAACGAACTATGAGGCAAATATGCGGATACACATTGAGAGATAAGAAACGTAGCAACGACATCAGAGACGCAGGCTACATTCAAGATATTGTTCTTTATAGTCGAAACAGACGAAAAAGCTGGAGAAAACATGTAAGTAGAATGACAGAAGACCCACTGGCGAAGGTGGTAATGAATGGTCAAATTAATGTCAAACGCTTATATGAGAAAGACCTCCAAAAAGATGGTATCAGTCTTGAACATCGTCATCACAAAATTGAAGAGAAAATATGTATGTTGAAAAAAAGGCAATATTTATTTATTTGTTTATTTATTATACTTAACACAAGCATAATACAAAAAATATTTCCTATAATTAGAATAAAATTTAAAATATTATTCTATATTCTATTCTTATTCTATATTATATAATAATATTTTACAAGCATAGTTTTTAATTTAAATAAAAAAAAATAAATAATGATGGTATAATTTTTTAATATAGATTCCAATAATTTTTACTTACTTATGGTGAAAAGAAAAGGTAACCAATAAAATAAGTTAATTTTAAGTTGTTCCTTATTCCTAGAAAGATTAATGTTGTCCCTATAACTGTTAACTAACATAAACAATCTGTTAATAGGTTCAAATTTACCATAATTATTACGATGATAAGCAACATTGAATATATTTTCATAAAGTAAAACTTGCACTAATATTACGATAATGATTGATTTTGTCTTTGATAATTAGTGAATTAATTTCATCAGAATTAAAATAAATATGACGTCAGTAACCATTCTTCTCGATTCAAGAGTCTTTAAATAAAGATTAAAGAGTGTAAAAGCTTTAATCTGATGTCTCTCTAAGGTTGTAAACGCATAGGATCAGACCAAGGCCTTTCGTTAAAAAAATCTAAGGTCTCTTTTGACGTAAAATCCCTTTTTCCCAGTCAAAGAGGCTCTTATTGTGGTAGAGGAATGGTTACTACAACAGGAAACTGGACCACAGTGGAGGACAAAAGTAAAACAGTACGTAAAGTTTATCCGCCTTTGCATGGAAGAAAATTATTTCACCTTTAGAAGGGATTTCTACAAGCAATTGAAGAGCGCTCCAATGGAAAACCCTCTCTCTCCATTCATCAGTGAAATTTTTATGGCTAAATTGGAATCAGATTTAGCAGCAGAAGAACGGTTACAAGATTTTGGAAGAGATACGTAGATGATATTTTTGCTGTAATAAAGGAAAGGGACTTAGAATTAACACTAACTACTCTTAACGGACTTCACAGGAATATACAGTTTACTGTGAAGGTAGAAAAGGTAGGTAAACTACCGTTCTTAGATTTAATGTTAACCAAAACAGAAACTTTCGTAGAACTAGAGATTTATAGGAAGGCTACGGATACTGACAGAGTTACCCCGAATACCTCCAAACACTCCTATCAACATAAGATGGCATCGTTCAACCACATGATCCATCGAAGGTTACCACCTCAAAAAGATCTATCGAAGGTTACCACAAAAAGGTTTAGTAAAAGAGACTAAACACATATTGAAATTGCGAGAATAAACGGATATCCAGAAAAAACCATCACGGACTTACTCAGTAAACAGAAAAGAAGTTTACAACGAAATTCTCTCACTAACCTACTCACTGATCAACAACCCAAAAAAAGAGTAGCATTGGATTTCCGGAAGATGTCTCTCTCACTCAGAGCGAAATTAAAAAAACACGGCTTAGATATCATATATAGCAGCAGAACTAACCAAGTAAAGTCTATTCTAGGTTCAACTAAAGACTTGAACAAATGGAAAAACCAGGTATATATAACATAACTTGCGGTCGTTGCAACACAGTTTATATTGGGCAAACTAGGAGAAACATGCAAACACGACTCAATAAACACCTGAAAGAAGCAGAACTGGCTAGAAAAAAGAATTCAACAGAATTCAGATCCAAATTAGCAGAACACATCATCGAAGAGAATCACAGTACTTCGAAAGAAGACATAGTAATGGTAAATTACATTGGAGATTCTAGGAAACTAGATTCAGCTGAAAGCATCGCAATCTACAAAACTAAAAATGAGTCACTCCTAAATAAAGACCAAGGCAACGGATATTCTTCTTTATTTAATTTTTAGTTAAATATAATAGAATCACCCCTACCTGGCACTCTAACACTCAAAAATATTCTTTCAAATACCAAAAATAAAATAAATAACAATATTCTTACTCAACTCTCTGCTTGTGCTATTTCATTGGATCAAATTGTTACCTATGCGAATAGAATAAATAAGACTATTTTAGATTTTTTTCCTTAGTCGAGTACAAAACATTGAAGAAGTCTGCAAGTAGTAGACGAAATACGCGTATCTGTATGATAGACATTTTAGTAAAATTAAAAGGAAAATATTCGACTATTTTTACTATTAAATCTAAGGCACTTCTTCTAAATACAGTTTCACAATCCTATTGATATGGTTGACATAGTTAGATAACAATACAGGGCTAACATATTCTAAATTTGAACGAACTAAAAAAGTAAATAGAGATTTAATTACGTAAGGGTCAGTAAATTCTTTTATCCATCTTTTAATAAAACCAAGTATGTATTAAATTTGCGTTATTGATGATAATCCTAAAATGTTGTTTAAATGATAATTTACCATCAAACATGGCTCACTAAAGCAACTTAAATGATTTACCAGAGGCAGTAGTAACCTGGTTACTGTCTTTTAAAAAACAACAAATCACAATTGCAGAATAGGTCCTCAAATATTTCATTCTCTAATTCACAACATTTGTATAGTTTTATATAGCTTTCTTCACTTAATAGGCCATTTTAATCATGACCATGGCCTATCACGAACAATGTATTTTATATGATTTTTTTTAGATAGAAAAAGTCTTATGAAGAAAAAAAATATACAATTTAATTTTTCATAGGAAAACAGAGTGAACGAATATGTGTAACTTAACACACTAAAAGTTATATTACCAAAAGTGATGGAAACGGTAATTAAGTTTCAACTTAAAATATATTTAGAGAGCAACTGTCTTTTAAATTATTTCAATGACCTTAGATCAAAAAGTTCAACTGGGGATCTAGGAGTTATTATCTAATGCGTTAAACAGAAAAAGCAGCTGCAAATCGAAATATCACGTTATAATTTTAAAATTTAACACAAATGTAAATAATTTAATTGAATTTTATCTCACTTTTTTTTTTTTAAATATACTTTTAAACCAAGTTAAACACCGTATATAGACCAGAAAAATTAATATAGTTGACTAAAATTGAAGCATAGAAAATTTAATTTTAAATTAATTTAATCTTTGTTTGTTTTTTTTTTTTTTAATTTCATTTAAACTGTTAAATTTTAATTTGAATATACCAAGAACTTATTTTCCAATTCAATTTTCTGATTACCAAATCTACAAATAATACATAATTAAATAAGAACCCTTCTAATGTTTAGATATTAGATAATGTCTCGTGTTCTCAAAAAACATAATAAAACAAAAAAAAAGCCATAATTGAATTTTCTATTAGCTAACATATTCTAAATTAGGATTATTTTATTTTTCCTTTATAAAATTCTGAAATCATTTTAATGATTCCTCATAATACACATTATATATATATATATGTGTGTATTTTAATTTATATAAACAATTTTTAAACCACCATTTAAATTCAAGAGTTTTCTCTTTATGTATATATAAATGCGCATACATAATGGGATATTCTTTTAACTTTGAAAAAAAAAATTCTATTTACATTTAATTTTCACTAAACAATACATCTTTATTTATTCTATTATATTACCCTATACATAATGTACATACATAATATATATAGATTATAATTATGTAGATAAATATGACACATGTATTCTGTTTTATAATGTAATTTTATACATACACTCATTTAAATTCCATAATTTTATGCATAATTAGTAATTCTCAATGGGAAAAAAAAACAAAACCAAAATTGTATAAGAAAAGAATCATAAGATCTACCAAAAATGATTATAATAAGAATAATTTACCCAGATCCTTTTTTTTATTTTTTTTTTTTTTATTTTACCTTAGAAATATTTACCTTCATTTTATAGTCAAATTTTTCTTTTTTATAAACAGGGTATTTAAAAAAAATTAATGTTCTACTCAATTTGTATCACATAAAATGAACCAACTAAAAAAGCACAGGCTTTATAGCAAGTGGCTCATGAATATTTTACACTTAATTTTTGAGCATAATATGAGTTTTTTATATCAATAATATCTCAGTCTATATATTTATATTCATATATAGACCAACATAAAATGAGTACAAAATGGCAAAGTAAGTCAATCAAAATGAAATTTGAAAGAGGTACCTCAAGATTCAATCCTTAGACTAGACCTTTTCAAAATTTTGACCTTAATGATATTATTTAATTAAACTCAAATCTCTGCATAAACGAAAATACAGCTTTATACAAATGATGCTGTGGTAAAATACTGCTCAAGTAATGAACATGATCTAAGGGAAAATATTCCCAACAATCTTAAAATTATTGATAAATGGCTAAAACATCATCAACTATCTCTATATTTAAATAACTACAACTAATTAAATTTCCAACATGCTTTTTACTTTTAATAAGGAGAAATGTTGATATTGTTAATTATTTTAATTATATCTAGGCTTGTGACATCCGTAGCCGAGTGGTAAAACACTCGAGAGTAGTAATGTAACGACCGATGAAACACGGGTTCAAATCCCGTGAGAACCGAATCTTCAAATAAAAAAAAATACTGAAGAATTTTCAATACACAACATCGGTTCTAATATGTATAATATAATTATAATATAATATAATATTAATATATTTTAATGGAAAACATTAAAATGGACATCACAAGCAGATAGCTATGGTAGACTAATCATTTGTCTTGTGAAAACTTATGAATGATATAAAATGGGAAAGCAACAAGAGCAGAGGGATCTCGAAAAGAATGAAAAACTCTTTAGAAACATGGAAGCCAATTTCAGATAGAGTTATAAGATTCAAGTGCAAATTGATTCAAATACAGAAAAAGCTATTGTATGTGATTGTGTATTCCAAATCTCTGTTTATAAACAGTTAGGGTGTTCATCCCATAGACTTGGAATTATATAAAAAAAAAAAAAAAAAAAATACGACGCACCACTTTAATTCAATTCTATGAACCAACAGAAGATACAGAGGAGAGTACCAAAGATGAATTCTATGCCCAAGTCACCACAACCCTGAATAATATCGGTGGTACCATCTTCCCACATTCAACTTCAACTTCACTATCGGGGCATCACTTATGTGGATAAGAACGTACATAAGTATATATGGACGACACCAAGTGGCAACGCCAGAGGTCATATAGACTACATAGCGAAGCTCAATGAAAGGTGTGAGAAACAGAAGAGGAGCTGACATGGATAGTGAACACGAACTGATAACAGGCGATTTCAATCTAAAGTATATAAATCAACAGAAACTACAATACTGTTACCAATAGAAGAAAACATCTAAATCTTCAAATATTACAAAATACTAAAGTATTTTGTCCAGAATGACCACAATCATCAGAGAAATAATTCGTTCAAATACACAGCAAGGGGAAGAACTTGTTGGGAATATAAATCAGATTGCAGAGCAATCAATTGCCACTGTCAACAGAAAACCCTGATGCAACTTGGGAACTGATAAAGAAAAGAAGTGAACTTCACAGCGTACTTATAACAGAATCGCAATTAATAGATTTCGAAGTAGTCCGAGTAGTCCAGAACTGAACATTCACACTGAACCACCAAGCTTACAAGAGATTAAATAAGGCATAATAATGTTAAAACGGAACAGGGCTGCATGTATCTGCATAATTTTCATCAGAATTGCTACAGGCAGATCCGGAATTAGCGGCTGAATTATTAGAACCTCACATCCTGATTGAGAAACTTCCCAAAAAAGTAAACCTAAAAGTTGCAACAACTGGAGAGGTATGACACTGCTGAACATCATATACAAGAATTTAAGCTATTCTGGCCCAAAACCATCAGCAATAAGAGCTTATGGCAGCTAACAGGTGAAAAACCGATAATCATTAACCGTAAGAAAACCATCAAATAATATAACCAAAATAGCCCTAGAATAGAACCTCCAAGGGAGCAGAAGATGAGGAATATAATAACAACACGACTACTGAACTAAATAGATATGGACGAACTTGGTAGGAATTAAAGATCACTGCGTCCAACAGAGAACAATGCCGGAGGCAAGTTAATGCTCAATGCTCCCACGAGGAGTAAAACAAAAAAAAATGCCTAGGCTTAGTGAGAGATAATAAGTTAAATTGGAATGAACATCTAGATCATTCTAACAAAAAAAAAATGATGCCAAATGTTTTTGTACTAAACAAAAATGCAAAAGTATTTCAATAAAGATATACACTTCATATTTAAATTCGATAATAACATACCTAAACCCAAAATGGTGAAATACTTCACAAGTTAATTTAAATAAAATAAATATCCTACATAACAAGGCAATAAAAATCATACACAATTATTCGGTTATGTGCCCGACTGCCCTGTGATATAATGAAAAAAATATGTTTGTACATGAGCCTTTCTGAAATTTTTTTTCTCATACTTTTGACGTCATACCTGTGATATTAGCGAACATAAATGTTTGATTTGTTAATTGTATATATTTTTGTTTTTTATTTTATTTTTTTCTTTTAATTTTATTTTTTATAAAGATTTGTAATAAAAATTACAAACAGTAGATTTTAGTTACATATTCTGTTATTTTAAAATGTAATTTAGAATATATTTATTTACATATTACTTTTATATTTTATTACATATTACTTTTTTATGTTTCAAATTGTAAAAAAGGTAATTTAGAATAAAATAGCGTTATTATCATTTACTAGCTATTCCCGCCGTAACATTTGTCAATTAAGCATTAAAATAATATTTCTTTCCTCTTCATTCAAATATTTAACTTAAAACAAAGTTTTCTACTTCCGCAAAATAATTAATTTTAAATCGTCCAATTTGGGGTTAACATTTTTATTACATATAATACAATATTTTTTTCTTAGTCACCGATGCACAATTGTCCATTTTGATTTAAAATTTTCTTTTGCATACAACGGAGATGCCATGTAGAGATGAAGAAAACGATAGTTTTGCAAGAAATATTCAATATTTCCCTCAATTTGTTCTCTATAATATCTTGCTTGTGGTACTTTTCCTATAAGAAGAATTTTTAGCAAATCTAGTGAATTTTTAAAGGTGGCAAAGCAAGATTTACCACCATGACAACAATAAGAATATTTTTTTCCCGACAATATTTTACTTTACAATATAAACATTTATTTGAACTTGACGATTAGACTGCATTGTTCTTTTAGCAAATACAATTGCTTAAATTTCGAAATGTTTAATTAACAGACACAAATCAGGAAAATTTAAAAAAATTCAATAGGTATTTATATATTGTTTAGTTAATTTTAATTGTTTTGATGACTTTAAAAAATATTTTCAAATTGAAAATTCTTCATATTTTATTGACTTTATGCTCTTTATTCAGATGATCTTATTTGGTTCTTTTAATACATAATAGTTTTCATATAATGTGTTTAGAATGTGTAATGTGTTTAGAATTTTATTTCTCAATCGGTAATTTTTTGCGGTAATATTTTAAAAAAGCTTCACATTTAAGTTTTTAGTTCACTGGTTTTTGCTTTAATTCACTGAGATGGAAAGTTTTACAGACATTATTAGCGTATTAATATATTAGATACATCTCGAAAAATATTAAATGTAAACCTACTTAATGCAGGAAAAGGGTATTCTATCTAAATTACTGTCAAAAAAATATAAAAAAAAAAACAATATTTAATTATCTCTACCTAAATATGTGTAAATGAAATAGCACAGCAAAATAATAAAATAATGTACTAATTTTTCCGGAGCTAATTCATTTCACATTATATTAATCAAAAAATATTGAAATATACTTGAAATTATAATCCTTTTCTTTTGAAGTTCTTATAATTAAGTTTTAATATTCAGTTTTTGATATATGAACGCTATTTAAGAAAAAAAATACTATGTAATAATTTCATACATAATAATTCAAACCTACAAATTATATTTAATATATTAATATAATGATTTAACCAAATAGTTTTTAAAGGACTTTAATACAAAAAAAAGCAACAAAACCAGCAAAATTTTTTTGAAAAATTACATAAAATTTTTTTTAATCTGTGAAACAACAAAACATTTACTATTATTATTTTATTCCATTATTTTAAAATGTATATTTTATTGTCATTTCTCTTTAAAATATAAAATAGATTTCAGAAATATTACTTTTTCAAAATTACATTCACCCATATTGCAGTGTTGTTGAACTAAAGGGTTTAGGTAGCACAAACACTCAACAAAAAAATTAACTTTTATTTCTATTTTAAATTAAATATTTTTTTCTTTCTGTTTTTCTTTTGCCTTTCTATTGACATATGTGTATGTGTAGTGTACTTATTTTAGTTTTAAAATTTGCTACTCTTCTTAACTTCTACTCGAATTAAACTTGAAAAATACCCACTTAATTTTCAACCTTTCAACCCAAGTTATCGGTCATATTAATGTTACCAGATGTCTATTTTTTTTTGTGTTAAAAAACTTAGATTAGAGAATAAAATCTTAAATTTCTCATTTACGAGGTAAGATTAATGGTGTAAGGTACAATTTTGATACTTTGCAATTAGATACTTTCATGGTGTAAGATACAATTTCATTTCAGATGTTACCAAATAAAAGGACAATTAATATAATACAAAGTGATTGTGTAATGGTCAGGAAATACGTTCTTAATTTTAAGAACATGAAATACGATGTGTTGAGGTTGCAGCTTCACATCCTCGTTTGATACGCTAATTTAATTATAAATTAACTATATCAAAAAGCAGGCCCTCGTAACATCAACAAAATCAAATAACTCTTAACCATGTCCGTACTGATATTTCAAGAAAAGTAGCCATCAGAACGGGTTAATGGCTGATAGGAAGCCAGGCTGCCTTCCATAGCTCTTCCATTCAACCCCCATTATCCCTATTATACCCTATTAGACTCTTAACTTTAGATCAAAATTGAATTGATTTAGATGAAATCAAAATTGGCGATCTGAGCAACCGTCTCAATCGCACAGGATGACTCTAGTACTGAGTTCCAACAGCAAATAGGTATCTCGAGTCTTGGTATCAAAAAGAACAAAATAACAGGTGATAACTCGTTTTTCAGAAAGCTATTCTACCTACCTAACTATATCAAACAACGTAACTTTAGAAGAACCATTGTTGATAGCGGAGGAATTTAATAACTATTTTATTAATGTCGGTGATTCAATTTCTAGCTCTATAAGAATAGAGCACAGCATCAAGATAATCTACATTTTTTCGGAACGCTAAAGGCCGAATATACATCTTTACACACTTTACTTCGCCTATAAATGGAGAAGAAGTTATTAAATCTGATTTGAAAGTAAAGATAAAAAGAGAAGTAAAAATCTTAAAGATAAAAAGTAATTGGATACGACAATATTTCAAAGAATAGTTAAAAATTCTACTTCTATACTGATTAATACAACAAAGGAATTACCAACGGTACTCTCCTTTCAACTCAAAAAATCCAAAATGTAGTTTCAATACGGAAAAATGGTGCTAGATCTGAAATATCTAATTATATGACTATTATATTATCCTGCAAAAATAATAGAAAAACTGTTATAAATGAGAATAGTGAATTATTTAATCAATCACTGATTTACCGGAGCGGATGTATCCATACCAATATGGTAAGCAAAATGATTACACTCAACGCCATTTTTTTTTTTATGTTCTTGACAGTAACTTAGGTAGAATCACCTTTTCATGATTATTTAAGTACGGTACTGCATATTTATACTACAATATCTACAATGTTTTTCGAGCAGTTATTTATCAAATTACTGGCTTATCAACTCATTAAATGTGGAAAACTACGGCTATTGTCAGGAACTAACTCTTCTTAAATAGAATAGCTCTATTATATTTAATTTGTTACCAGATTATACTCTCAATTATTTTTTGTCATTAATGCCATATTTGATATTTGAGGTACTTCCATACATTTTTTGATTGTTTATAAATTAAAAGAAGCTTTATTAAAATAAGTAACTGGTAGTTGGGATCCAGTGTCAGTTTTGTATCATTATTGATTATGTTGGCTTATTTAATAGAGTATTTCAGTTCAAACTTGCTGGTCTATAACGACTTTAGCTTTTGAGGATTTAAATGATAGCTACCCGAATCAGCCACAATTTTGGAAAATGTTAAATGACATATTTATTTATTTTTGATAGAACACCAAAATACAATAGTTCAGATCTGTAACACCTTTGCTTTTTGAAATGTTAATGATGAATGCCAGGAGTTGTATGGCAGGTACCGGAATCAGCCCTAATTTTGACAAATTGTAAAATAAGTGTTTATTTATTTTGATAGAGTAAATATGTATAAATTTTCATGTAATCAATTATTTTCTCTGCAACTTTCCTGATAGTGGCAAGGAATTGTATAGCAGCGACCCGAACAAATCCGATTTTTCGAAATCGATAACAGTGGTATTGTTTTATTTTTGGATGAGTACCTAAGTGTACCTAAGTTCAAATCTGGAACACCTTTGGTTTTTGAAATATACTTGATTTATGCTAGAGATTGTATGCCAGCTACCCGAACCTGTCATTTGATAGTTGCATAAAGTACTGCGTTCGGTTTCTTTCTTGATAAGTGTGCAAAATTGCAGAATTTTATCTTTAAAACTGTATGCATGTATAGCAAACAAGCAAACAAGCTAACTTTCCATTTTATAAATATAAAATATATTCAAGGATTAAAGCAAAAGATACAAATACTTCCAGAGATACAAATCGCCTGATTTTGAAATTGACATCAAAGCAATAATAGCATTTATCAAGGACATAGACCTGCAATTCATAAGATAATATATTTTTTCGCATGTGGCAATACTATTATTTGTAATTATTTGTAAAACTAAAGCTTAGACCAACAAAAGAACAATAAAATCACATGTAAATAAGCGCTTGTAGTAGTGTATATATAGGGGTTGAAATAATTGCATAAAATTTCAATTATTTTTTTCTTGTTGTTTTGTGTTTTTTTTTTTTTTTTTTTAATGTAAGATAGGATAACAGAATATTTACCCCTGAAATATTACAAAATTTTTACTAATATATTAAATTTGCAACATCTGTTCTAATATTACAACAGTTCGTTTTTGTCTTTTTGTTTTTGAGTAAAAAAAAAAACTATACATAATAATATAACTATATTGTTTACATAAGCAAGTAATTTTGAAATTTTGATATTGATGAAAATGGGAAAACATGTCCTTCGAAGAAATAACAGAAGTTTTAAGTGGAAATTTTGAGAAAAACATTTAACAAAAAAAAAATTGTTTTAATAAATAGAAAATCTAAAAATAAGGGGTTATTTTTAAACTAAAGTATATTCAGCTTAAACGTGTTTTCAATATTATTACTAATGTGCTCTACAATTGAAGGCTAATGATGTGTACTGAACAGTGATGTGGTATGGAAAAAATAAAAAAAAAATAAAAAAAAATTTTCTACTGGGAATAAATAAATATTTTTGGGAATGACATGACTTTTGTTATTTTGGAAGCTGTATTCATTCCTACCAGAATACAATTATTACTATAAAGAATACAATAAAATTATAATAAATAAAATAAAAGAAAAAGAAAACAAAATTTAACTTAACTTTGGCATAGACAGCAATGACGGGAATAAAAATATTTTTTTTTTATTAATATGAAGCACGTTCTTAAGACCGAATGTTTTTAATGGAATTTTTTTCGTTTGTTTTTGTTTTTTTTTGCAGTTTCTACTTCTAGAGATCACTTAAATTTCCTTTAAAATAACTTTTTCTTAATTTTAATCTTATTAGACAAAATTCTTTGCAATCATCTACTCCCCTCAATAGCGCTCTTGTTTAGTCAACACTTGTATTTTATGAACTTTGATGAATTTTTATTAAAGAAAATATTTTTTAGAAATGCAACACACAGATTGATTTTATGTCTGTATATACAAGTACATTATATTATAATATATGGCCATCAGCGAATAACAAATGATAATAATAAAATTATTTGTTATTTTTGTTGTTGTTGTTGTCGTCATCTTTTCAGATTATTGGTTTTTCATCAGAGATCAAGAAACATGATAAAATTTCAAATTGAATTTTGAATGAGAGAAAAAACTACTGAAGGGAGCAAAATAATGAAAAATATTTTGATTTTAATGGGTAAGAGTGTAATTTACTTGTTTTTATGTATTCATTGTTTGTAAATTAAATTTAATGAAGTGGAAAATTTTATTAAATTTTTTTTTTTTAATTTAAAAAATTTTCTTTTTTAATTTAACAATTATTTATGTGTGTTTTATAAAATTAAATCAATTGTTTTATATATGTATATGTATACACAATTTTTGTTACCTTTTATTATTATTTTTATACAATTTCTCAAATATTTCATTATATTGAAGTTTAAAGTTTGTTTCATAATTATTTATTTATTTTTATGTTTTTTGAAAAGACTAACAAAAAATAGTAAAATTTTAACATTAAAAAGTTTTTTGTTTTAATGTACTTGTAGAGAAAGAGAATAAAGAATTTTGAACTTAACTAACTTAACTTAATTTTTCTTTCGTTTATAAAAGATAGATTACAAAAAAAAATGGATGAAAAACAAAAAATTCTTCAATGCGGTCAGATGACAGTTTCGGATACCTGCCATACAACATACAACTCAACCCCCAGAACCCATTGGGAATATTTCAAAAACTAAACGAGTATCATACCTGAAAATTTGTATTTAACACGTATTTTACCTTTTTAAGAAATTTTAACTGGTTCGAGTAGCTGCCAAATAACTCCTATCACCCATCAGAAATATTTCAAAAATCATTGACCTTACAGATCTGCATCAGTTCTCAGTTCGCAGTTCTGAGTTCTACAGTTACTGGGTAGCTTTTTACAAATAAAGAAACACGCATTTTACCGTTTTTCAAAATTAAGACTGGTTCGGGCAATTACCAAACAACTCCTAGCACACATCAGAAATATTTCAAAAACCATGGGTATTACAGAACTAATTATCGGTAATCAGGTACCCTCTCAAAAATAAACAAAAATGTCTATTACAGTTTTCCGAAATTTTTACCAGTTCAGAAGAATTTGCTTAGTGAAAGACGAATTTCTCAAACAAAATGAAACGAAATTTCTAAATTTGTTGGATTTCACAAGGGTTTTGACATTATTTTTTCACCAGCCACAACCAAAAGTAGAAGCTCCAGTTATGCGTCTACGAAATTGCAGTTTGTGAAAATTTTACTATATTCCAGATCAATAATAAAGTACAATAATATAAAAGTATTGCATGCTTGTGTTATTAAAGCACAAATTCAAACAAATTTAAAACTACTACAGAGTATGAATTTGACCCCTCTGAGAAATGAATTATTTGTGACAGGCTGTCAGTTTTTAAAGCTTCAAGAAACACCAGTAGAAACAGTTTACCAATCTCATACAACAGCTTCCAATAGAAATGTGTGAAAAGTTAAAATTAATATGAATACATGACCACATCGGAATTAAAGAGATTGAACAAGCCATCTCAGCCATCAAATCACCAGTAAACTTTACATTGCAGACTTTTATGCCATTTAACAAAAATATAATAAATAAGAAATCATCACAAACAGTTCTAGAAAGTTTTCAAATAGAGCCACAAGCAATGCAAAACTATTAACCTATCGGTAGAAACAATACACTTACCGAATTCTACCGCTAATGAACAAATGTTTTATTAGACTTCGTTTGGGCACCCAGACATTACACACTTATATTTACTTAAAAACGAGCCACAAGAAATTAAGTCAATTTTGTAATAATTTGCCACTAAGCGTTACTTACCTACTGAATCAATGCTCATCATTAAACCATATTAGATCCCAAATTTTCCGAAAACCAATTAAAAATTATCTGCAAACTCACAAATATACTAACTAACGTAAAAACAATGTTTCAATATTAAATTTAACGCTAAAATAACATAATACAGAAGAAATAAAGCTATTCACACGTCATGATCTTAATTTTGTTTGTACATACAGAATTGGTGTTTATTATAATTTTACAATAAAAAGAAAAAAATTATCAGAATAAAAATAAGAATAAAATTTAAAATTAATAATTAAATTTTTGTTAAGTTTAATTATAATACTGTTAGACGTCCAACAAACAGTATTACCAGAAATATAGAAAAAATATGTATAAACGTATTTAAATAATATTGCAATGTAATTCAAACACCAACAGATAACCCTTATGGTAGCTAGTGCTGACTTTTATTGTAATTTTAACTGTATTAAATAAAGAAATAATAATAATAGATTTCTGCAAATACTTTCTTAAAATTGAATTAAATTTAAAAATAAAGAAATATTGATAGATAGTTTTATTATCATTAATCAGCAATATAAACAATATAATATCTTTGCATGGTTAAACATACCGTTAAAAGAACCATGCTAAGCTTTTGAGGTTCTAGTTCTAGTAAGCTATGAGGTTCTAGAGGTTATGTTCGTGATTTTTGGAGTCTCAAATATTTCAGATTTTCATCCACAATAGATAGTTTGTATTTTCTTATAACAGTACTAAAAATATTGAAGCAATTAAAGCAATTGAATCAATTTAATTTTCTACTTTTTAGGGGGTTTTTTCGATAAAAGCTATTTTAAATTATGTTTATTTTTGTGTCTTTGACTAATTGCGTTTTGCATGTCTTGTATTTTTATACCAGGTGTTCCAGAGCATTCGTATCAGCTTTATAAGAGGGGAACGAGTCGTTGTTTTAAATTTAAAAAAAAATTTGTTGACTAAATCGAGGGTGCTCTATCGATTGGTGGTACTTTCAACTTCCGGAAAGAACCGCAAATCAGTTTTTTAAGTCAAAAAATCGGCGAAATTGGCCGAAATCGAGATTTTTAAATGGGAAGGGGTACTTTTTTATGTATCAAATTCGGATTCTACGTCAAAAAAAAGAAACTTATGTAAAGTAAATTTTTGTTTTCTTTTTTTTTTTTTTGTTTAATCTTGTTAAACTGAGATAAAAAATATGATAACATGAAAAACTATTTATAAAAACGATTATCATTAATTTTAGTTTACCAAAAGAAAATATTGAGCATTTTTGTTTTATTGTTATTAATTTTGAAGAAAAATACTAAGAAAACAAAAAAAATCATTTAACATAATTTTCTTATTGTTCTTCTTTGTTATCTTTAATTTTCTTTTGTCGTAGAATTTAAATTTGCATTAAAAAGTACCCCTTTCCATTTGAAAATCTCGATTTCGGCCAGTTTCACCGATTTTTGGTCTTAAATTTTAAAATAGCGGCTCGTTCCCCTCCCAGAGAGCTGATACGCATGCTCTGGAACACCCGGTATAAATATATATATATATATTTTTTTGTAATTTCTTTAGTTCCAAATAAATTGACTAATGCTTCTTCAGCATAATTTAAAATTTCAAAATTTTAATTTGGCTTATTCTTGACATGCTGGAAGATAGGCTAAATATCAATTTAATTGTTGAAAATTTTTAAGTGCTTTAACTTATGATTGGTGAACTTATTGCTTATTGATTTTTGTTCTTTGATTTGCCTTGAGATGTTGGAAGGCAAGTCAAAGTTATTAGATTTTTAACCGCTTTTTTCGTTTCTTTTCCGTATATGGGTTTTATTTTTGTTTTTGTTTTTAGTATATTCTATCTATTTACTAGGGGCCCCTGTTGAGTAATTATAATTCAAGTTGAAGCCAAATTAGAGTTTTTGAAAGAAAGAAAGCTAAAAAGTTATAAAAAGAACAATAATTTACATAGAAATCTCAGCACAAAAGTCTTGAGGTAAGTAAGGTTTATTTAGGACACTTAAATATACCTCTCTAATTTACTGTTTCGTTTCTGATATATTTTGTTAGTGTCATTCAGTGGATAAAATTAAATATTTTTGTAATTAAAGAGCTAGGTACACCTATACTTTAGTACATTACATATCATGAATCTCTAGGTGTATCTAGCGAAATTGTTCAGAAGGATCTAGCAACATATCGTAAGCACGTCTCAACAAAGAGGATAAAATATTTTCTAGGCCCTAAAGGCAAACATGAGAAACCTCAACCTCCCTAACCTTTTAAACGTAGCCCTAAATCCACCAACCTCAGTTTCTGCTTCTAATAACACTCCTATTAATATCTTATCTATTTTCTATCAAAATGTTCAGGGTCTAGGTACTTCGAATGTGTTTTGTAACTCCATTACTCTCAACTTTGACGTTTACTCTTTAACAGAAACCTGGTTAACTAATTCAATTCAGTCCTTAGAGCTATTTAACCAATCCTACACTGTTTTTAGAAAGGATAGGTTTCAACAAACTTCTATCAAGGTGATAGAAGTTTAATTATTTATATTTAATTATTTATTTATAATTTAAGGTAAATTCAGGATTTGTTGCTAAAGGAGGGGGCGTTCTGGTGGCAATTAAGAATAGCTTTAATGCTATTGAGTTGTTTCTTCCCCATTGTGATCCACTTGAATTAGTTGCTTTAAAAGTTGAACTTCTTTTATATTGTTTGTTGTTATATACCTCCAAAATCTGTTGCTGACATATATTCTAACTTTAAGCTTTCTCTTGACCATATCTCAACCTTAATGAATCCGTCTGATGAATTATTAGTTTGCGGTGACTTTAATTTACTAAAAGTATCATGGGTACATCACGAGGATGACACATACCTAATTCCACTTCAGATTAATTCTAACTGTGAATATACTTTACTGAATGGTTGTAATTTAAATGATCTTCAACAAATTTCTTCAGTGACTAATTGTATGGATAGGCAACTTGATCTTATTTTTGTAACAGATTGGGCTAATTATACTTTTAGTGTTCCTATTATGCCCTTGGTAAACGTTGATAATTTTCATCCTCCTATATTTGTTTCACATTGTTATAATAGCCCAGTATTACCTGCTTATGATCTATCTTATAATTATAATTTTGCCAGCGCTAATTTTTTAGCACTAAATAATTTTCTTTTATCAATTGACTTTGATTTTATAGTTGAAGATGATAAGGTCAATAAGGCGGTTTCTCAATTCTACGAAATTCTATCTAAAGGTTTGGAATTGTATGTACCCTTGACTCGTAATAGAGACCTTAGTTCTAGTCCTCCTTGGTTTAATCATGAAGTAAAAAAATTAAGAAATAAAAAGAATAAAGCTTGGAATAAGTACTTAAAAGAGAAAACCAATAAAAACTATCATGAGTTTGTAATTTTGTTCAACTCCTACAAACTGACATTAGATTTCAATTATAACAACTATTTAATAAATGTTAGCTCTCAGCTAAGGATTAATCCTAAGGCCCTTTGGAAATTTGTTAATTCCAAACGTAAATCTGATCAATTTCCCGTCACCATGTCCCATAATGATGTTAGTGCTAACTCTCCGAAATCTATTGCACATCTCTTCAAGCTATTTTTCTGTAGTCCTTATTCATAAAATCTCTTTGAAGTTGATGAAAATAATTTTAATCACATGATAAACCAACCTGAAAACCAAGTTATCTCAATAGATTTCTCTACTCAGAAAATAAAGAATTATTTGAATAAACTTGTGTATTTAATAACCATAATAAACAGTGTAATAATAAACAGTGATGTATTTCCTGGACCTGACAAAGTACCATCTTTAATCTTAAAAAACTGTTCTGAATATTTTGCGTTACCATTATCCCTTTTATTCAATCGATCGTTTACTTCTGGAATATTTCCACAATATTGGAAAAATTCATTTATTCGCCCTGTTTATAAAAAAGATGCTAAAAATATGGTCACAAATTACCGTCCAATAGCAAAACTTTCATGCATACCTAAACTTTTCGAATTAATAGTTTTTGATTCAATTTATGATATTTGTTCTAAACATTTATGAATTAATCAACATGGTTTTGTAAAGAAAAAATCTACGGTTACAAATTTAGTTGAGTCTTGCTCACACTTTCTGAACACTATGGAGGCTGGCTTTCAGACTGATGTCATTTACACAGATTTAAGTAAGGCATTCGATTTACTGCCTCATAGTATTATTTTATTAAAACTTAAAAACTGGGGATTTCCTAAATTCTTTATAATTTGGATTAAATCATTTTTATCCAATAGATCTTATAGTGTAATGTTTAGATCAGCTTTTTCTGAATCATTTTCTGCCACCTCTGGTGTACCACAAGGCAGCCATCTAGGTCCCTTACTATTCATTATCTCAATTAATGATATCAACAATCTCATTAACAATAGTAACGTGATCATATATGCTGATGATATGAAAATTTAAGGTAAAATCTGATTTATTTCATATTGCTGCTGAAGTCCCGCAAGAATCGGTGTTAGGGCCCATTCTATACAACATATCTATATCCGATGTACTAATCTTCGATGTGTGTTATCAATCTTTGCTGATGATACTGCTATCGCTACCGCAGGTTTGTTTGGTACGGAAATTGAGTACAAGCTTCAAACATCACTCAATAAATTATATGAATATTTCAATAGTTGGAAACAAGTACAATATATTTTACACGCAGACGTAGAAACTTTTTCTTACCACAAAATTTATTGTTGTTAAACCCTATAGCTTGGGTAGACTCAATAAGATACTGAGGCATCACATTAGATTAAAAAATAACTTTTCAGCCCCAAATCAGTAATACAATTGATAAATTCAACAAAGCCATTAGGGTACTATATCCATTCATAACAGGAACTCAATTTTATCCATTGAAAATAAACCTATTTTTCAACCTATTCTGCTGTACGGATCTCCAGTTAGGAGTGATTGCGCAAAGACTCACATATCAAAACTTCAAATTAAACAAAATATTAAAATTGATGTTAAACCTTCCTTTTTATATTACTCAACCTCGAAACTTCACAGAAGGGCCAGCTTGAATACTAGTAAAATATCAATATTAAGGGAGCAATTTAACTTCAAATTTCAGTTTTCTGAGAACATGATTGTCCAAAATATGTACCGATCATAAATATAAATTGTGCCTAGCACACAAATTTTTAAAATAGTATTAGTATAGTCTTAAGTGTAGTTATAAGCTTATTTCACAAAAGGTTTTTCGACTTTTCCTTGTAAATAATGTATTTCTAAATAGCTATTAAAATCATAATTTGTAAATATTTCAGCTGTAAAGACAACATTTCTAACCTCTGTTAAAATAATAAATAATTAGTATAGTAAGAGAAAAATTGCATATTTTGGATTAAATAAATAAATAAAAACAAATAAATAAAAATTTCTTTAATCCTGTTTACTAATTCCCCTGTTTTTCATGCTTGTGTTAAGGATTTCCTGACCCAATTCTCTTCTTACTAACACATTTTTTATTAAGGAAAAAAATTATTTTTTGGAATAAAATTAAAAATGTTTGTGTTCGCTCGTCCCAGTATTACATACTGAATACTTTAATTTAATAAAATCTTTCTATAATATTCAGGGATAAATAAACTACTTTTAATAAGAATAATCTTATTCTTCCAAACACTGTGATGGCCTTGTATATGACACTCCTAGTCATATGCTAAATAATAATAGTAATGAGAATGTTGACTCCCTGCGTGCGCGGCACGGGAAGGGTAATTGGTCGTTGGAAAATTATTATTATTATTATTATCAATGATTACGCTCAATGTCGCTGTCAGAAAATTTTGTATATAATATATATACAAATCCTATATACATATATACAATATCTCAAACACATGTGTTATATTAATATTAATTTAGTTTTTTTTATAATTTATTTATTCATTTGTTGTCAGATTTTCTTTCACTAATAATTTTTACATATTTAATTGCAAAAATCGATATTTCGGAAGCAACATACTTCCTTCATCAGTGCTATATACTAACTGTATATATTGATTCATTTGTTCCCTTTTTATATCCTATTCCCTCCGTACTAAATATTTATTTTTCCTGTACTTTTTCAATATTTTCAGCGGTGAGTATCCATTCCCTAAATCATTATTTAATCTGTCGTAAACCTGTACCCTCGAAATTGCTAAACTCTCGTATGTGTCTAGTTTATTTATTTTGTTAAATTATCACTAAAAATAAAAAAGATTCGATTAAAAAATAAAAAAATAAAATTTATTTATATAATTTAACTAAACATATAATATATATTTATATAAAATTTTCAATAAAATTTATTTTCAAATTTAATATCAACAACAACACAACAAAAACAGAAAATAATATTTTAATTTAATATCTAAAAATATATCTCAATTTATATCTAACTATTTTTAAACCTAAATAAATAAGTCATTTGATAAGATTTCATTTTTAAAATAAAAAACGAATATACTAAGAAATTTATAAATAAAAATTTACTTCTTTCAATTATACTTTTTAAATTTTACCATTTTTTACTAAAAATACTACTATATTATTAATATTATATTACTACAATACCATTTTTACCACCAATAATTTATAAATACATTTGTTTTCTTCAATTTATATAATTTACCAATTCTCAATTATAATTTGATTTTTAGATTTCAATCATCAAGATCACGATTTTTTTTTATAAAAATCAATAGAAAAATAATGGAAAATTTAAAAAAAAAAACTTTGGTACTTTCATTGAAAAATAAATAAAAATTTAATTATGTCACTCTTCTGAATAGAAGAACAAATATGAATTATATTCATGACAATCTTATGTACATAAGTATGAAATCGTATATCAAAAATGATTTCTTAAATTATTGGAATCTAATTTTTATACCAAAATTGGGAGAAAAAAAATAATAAAATCTTATCAAAAATTTGAAGATTTCAATCTAAAAATAATATAGAGATGGAAAGAAAACTTTTATAATGTTCTAAATTTTAGAAATAATACTAAATTTAATGGTTGATTTGGCATTGGTCCCTCATACATTTGCACATATATAAATATGTATAAATATACATTATATAATATATATTAAATTGATTATTATTTTAAAATTTCCATTTTCCTTATATCTTTTAGCACCATCTTTACAATCAGGTTTGCTTATTTTTCTTGTCAAAATATTTTTATTATCACTCTTCAAATGTGTGTAATATACTAATGATTGTGACGCCAGAACTGCCATCAAATATTACAAGAGTATATAATATATTTAATATATGTATATATATGTTTATTTATTTATTTATTTATTTATTAGCCACCTATGGTGTTGTCTATAGGTACCTAAAAATATTTTTTTTTGCAGTGTTTTTACCACCAAATAAAGAATTGCCTATTAGCTATAGTACACCCAATTTAACAGAGTCGTCATCATATTGTCAAAACGATTTTATTTATTTATTCAGATACTATATAGCTATATACATAGTAAATATATAATAATATAATATAAATATTGAGTTATATACCGAAATATATAAATACATATACATATAAAATTCATTTTAAAAAAATTAATTCTATTTTTGTCTTACAAAAATCATCAAAAATACAAGAGACCGAAACGTAGAAGAACTTTTGAAACGTAGAAGAAATTAGTTTGTTCATAACGATGACAAAAAAAAAACTAACATAAATTTTTCTTCTCTATACATACTTATAAAAATATTTGTAAATACAAAACAACAAAAAAATATAAAAAGCTTTACAAATTAATTTTTTGTAAAAAAAGAAAGAATTTAAATCTCATAATAAATAGCCTAAAATGAATTTTATATGTTCATTTAATTTTATTGAAATAAAATTAAAACAGTTTCTTAATAAGCAATTCTGATACTGTAATAAATAATATCCATTCGAATACGGTAGTATCTCTACTGCCAAACTATGTAAGTGAAAAAGGCTAACAAGAACGGCAGTTATTACTAAAACTTAACTAAAAAAAAACAACACTCATCGAATTAATTTAACCGTATCTGCATTTGGCATCAAAAAAAAAATTAATCCCAGACTCTACTGAAAAGGAACCATGGAAAAAATTTTTAATGATGAATTCACCGTTTGGTCAAAACTTGGTATCATAACAAAACAATACAAATAATTATTTCAATAACCGGAACTGGGTGAAAAGAACACAGCTTATATAAAAGAAAAACACCAGCCCCATTTAGCTGAAATGTCTCAGATTCAATTCCTAATAAAAACAATATATTTCACGAGGTTTTTTTCGCCCTGGCTTAGTACACTTTGTCATTGGCGAATAAATTAAATGACCGAAAATAATAAATAATATATATATTTTTCCCCCGCATTGGGAAGCGATAAAGGGTCTGCAATTGGCCTGCATATTAATAATTTACACTGTTATCAATAGATAAATAAATAAATAGGTACATTAATGGAAAAAAAAACAGTGCAACACATTCCTACATAAATCAATTGGACTAAAGGTATCCAGAGAGAGTGGGAAAAGCCAATGTCTCCAAATTGGAACCAATTATCCTATTTTACAAAAATCTAATACGGAAATTTAAATAATATGGACTTATGAACACAACACAACCGGTTTACTGTGGTAAGACTCAGAATAATTAGGCTAAATTGCGCAGTGGCTATCACCTATTAATTTTATTTTAATAGACCTTCTCGATTTGTTTGCATGCACTGCAGAATTCTAACAAAAGTTAGCATAACCTATTAAACATTCACAATGCATGGAGGAACATATGAAACAATCATGATCCATTTTTTATTCTGATCTTTCGTTTCATGAAAATAAACTTCACCGATTTTAAAGCTTTAGCATATTAGATATTCACTTGATCTGGAATGATCATATATTTGATGTTGCAAAAAACGCAGTCAAATTTTACGTTTTCTTAGTCGCAGTAAGACCTACTTCTATCCCTATGACTTCTTGAAAGCCTATAAAACTTCCGTATCACCCAAAATGGAATATACTTTTCGTTTATGGGTTCTAATCATGCGTTAAAATATTTGGATAAAGTCCAGAAATGGGATATTCGTTCAATCAATGCCCCAAATGTCCTTAGTAATCGTCATATAGTTGGAGCTCTCATCCTTTTTTACAGATATCTCGTAGGCACAGGCAAATGTTGCGTAGGCAAATGTTCTGTGGAAATTAAATCTGTATTACCTCCACTTAAGCGCTCCCTTGTGAAACACGAATGGCAGCATGTACTCATCCCTATACCGTAAAATTCCTTAGATGGCAGTAGACAAGTTATTGAAATAATTATAACCAGAGAATTTATTGAAAATCATTCAAAGTGCATTTTGTGATGAATTTGGTTCTAAATCCCGAAAAGAAAATGATCTAAGCGTTTTCTCCACATTTTTGTGTAGTAGCTTGTTTCTAATAAATATATAAAAATAAATAAATGACTACATAAATTACAAAATGTACCACTGAGAAGGTTTAAGTTTGATTTGCGCTGCCTTTACATTGAAAATTTTTTCTATCCACTATTTTTTCTATCTATTTGCCAAATGCAGTTACCATTTCTTTAAAAATCTTAGGTAAAATATTAACATTGAAAATCCTCAAATTTATAAAATCATAAAATACAGACGGTCAAGCATAACATAAGAAAATGAAAAATTTAAATGAAACACGCAACTCACCTATCCTATTATTTTTCAAAAAAAAAGTAATAAGATCATATCTATCATTTTTATATACCTTAACTATGTTTCTTAAAGTTATATATGTAAATTATTTCAAAACAAACAAATTGAAATACATTAAGGGAGAGATTACAGAAATACCAGCTATACATTAAATAGACTTTTGGGAAGGTAATGTAGTGTCAAATTAATATTTTTGCACGCAACTGTTAAACTACATAAAATTTTTGACTTACTTGAAAAACAATATTCCAGATAGATAGTTTGTATTTTATTGTAAAAAAACTTTTAACATACTTGAAAAAATAAAACAATCTTCTTTAAATCACCCTGTACCTAAACTATTTCATACATTTGAATTTCTAAGGATAAATAAAACATTATCAATTAATTAGAAACATAAATTGATATATTTCGTAAAACAGTATCTATACTGTTTTGTATTAAATATTGATTTTTAATTTCTGGATCTTCCCCAAATTTCTGCTTCGAACTTCACAACATTTTCAACGAAATTTCAAACACACAATATTTTTGAAACTTTGGCCTGTGAATAACTATTTTTAATAATTTATCTCTTTTTACAATATGTATAACTAATTTATTTTTAAAACTTATTTTATATCTTTACTATAACACCAACCATCTTACACAATTTAAGTTTGATATTAATATCCAATCAGCTTCAATTTGTGATTTATTTAAATTGGTACAAAACCGTTAAGTGCCTTATTTTTTGATAGTCATTCTATTTATGTTGGAACTTTAACAATTAATAGAAAAATTTGATTTTAAATTTTTCTGTAGTTAAAAATTGTTTTAATATAAAGTTATAGGGACTGCAAAAAATGTTCTAAAAAATAATTCTGTTCCAAAATTTAACATTTTAAATTAAGAATTTGATAAATATAATCAATTTTTCAAAAAGTTTTTAATGTTGTGAATAAACGAATTATAAACGAGTATAAATTGAGTAAAACAGTAAAAATTTTCTACTTCCTCGAAATGATAAAATTGAATGTATATGAAATTTAAATATAAACTGTTAAAACTTGGAACTGAATTCGTTGTTAAGATTCATCTAATTATAATCATATTAAATTTAACTTCATATCTACCGTCGTAACAGTAAAATTAAAAACAAAAATGTTCACGTATTCATTTTACCTGACGCTATAACTACAGTCTTATTAAATTTAAAAATTTCACACAAAATTTATAAATTATAACGGTAAAATTAAAAGTGCTTAGCTCCTATATTTATCTTTTTTTTTTTAATTTATTGTAATAAAAAACAAAATCACAATGTTCATTTCATTCTATAGCCAATTTTAAAATATAAATGCACATACTTTAATTACAATATAAAATTAAAATGGAAAATATAACCATCCATATAACCATATATCTATATACAGTACAAATAGATAGTTTGCGATTGTGTCGTTGGTTCAAAAAACCAGCAAACCTATCTACAAAATTGAAAAAAATAATATTTTACTACTATTTTTTATTTTTATTTAAATTTAGAACTCAATAGCGAAAGCCCTAAAATAATTTTTCACATAATTAAACAAAATTTAATTTATTTAAAAAAATCCTCGAAAGACTATACGGCAATCAGTGCTTCAGAAGTTATGAGCTATTTTTTCACCAAACTTCCTGTTTTTTTAAGTAAATTTTTTATTTTCATTTATTTTTAATTCACGAATTTTTATTTTATTCATAAAAAAAAAAATTCATTTCGGTAGGTACGCATCGTACGTAGGTAGGTAGGTAGGTACGCATCGTACGCATCGGTACGTAGATTCGGTAGGTTAGGTAGGTACGCATCCCATTATTATGTGTATGATTTTTTTTAAAATTTACTTCATTCGTTTCTGTTTTTTTTCTAATGATCATGCAAAATCGAAACTGAAATTTTGTGTCTGAAATCTATGTGTTATAAGAATGAACTACAAATTTTTAAACTATGTGTTTCAATGTGATCAATCTAATCATAACCATATCATATATTAATATATTATCATTTCGTCGTGCCTACTGCGAAGGCAGGTTTTCATGAGCGGATAGTGACGAAATCTTATTTTCTGAAAATCTTATTCCTGAAAATCTTATTTCTGAAAATCTTATTTTTTCAAAATCTTATTTTTTGCAAATCTTATTTCTGAAAATTTTATTTTTTGAAAATCTTATTTTTTTTTAAAAATCTTATTTTTTTTCTCCGAAAATCTTGTTTTTTTCCATATTAATCTTTTTTTGTTGTGAAATTTAATTTATACACAAAATGGATTTCGTACAACAGCCCTTAAATGTGATGAAGACAATAGGTCCGGGGTCTAAAAATAATATAATTTTAATAAAATTCTAATAAAATAATTTTTTGACTAAGACTGGGCCGTATGCGTTTACTTGCAGTCGGCAAAAACAGGGTTCCAATAAATGAGTAGCGGGGGTTTGGAAACAATTTTTTTAAACACATTTTTTTACAAATGCGTTATTATGTGCTCCTATTTAGAAAAAAAACAAAAAATACAAAATAAGACTTTCATCAAATAAGATTTCAAAAAATAAGATTTTCAGAAAATAAGATTTTCAGAAATAAGATTTTCAGAAATAAGATTTTCAAAAATAAGATTTCCACCCCAACCTTTTCATGAGGAATCTTTATCTGATAAATTGGAAAGGAGTATAGTATACCGTTCATATAGGTAACGAGGGAATGCTAAAGAGGGAGTAAAATTATAATATTTTTATACCAATTTTTAATCTTCCCTGCTACACTTCAAAATAAATTTTTTAAATTGTCAAAATAGAAAATATTATTTTATTTGATTTTTTTTTGTTTATTCTTATGTTTTTGTATTTCTTTACAATATATATTTATTTTATTTTTAGTATTCTAAGCGATGGGCTCAAACCGATGATGACCCGATGAAGAACCGATTGTATTTGATGACATAATCTAATCTTTGAGAGCTATCTTTTACAACAGATTTTGTTAACTGCAATTGCAATTCAATGTGAACGCACCCAATTACCGCATATTCTATTATCTCTTTATTCTCTATGATAATTCTATTATTTCTTTTATGAAAGAGAGTTAGTTTTAGATAATTTAAAATAAAATTTGGTAATAAAATTTATTTAAATAATTTAACCGTGCGTGACATGGGACATTCGAATAGTTTTATATAATAAATTATTCAATTTGAAAAAACAGTTTGATAAGATTTTTCAATTATTTAAATTTTCTATTATAATAATTATTAAATTAATGGCATAAATTGAAGAAATAAAGGATACCTATAAATATCATGAAATTAATATCAATTATAAATCTAGTAAAAGTTGTAAAACTTAACGGTGATTTTTCTTAATAAGAAAATATTTTATAACAAATAAGCTTAGTAGTTTGGTGAACTACTAAAAAAGATATTTTGCATTGGTGAAGTTTATTCTGACGAATAAAAAGTGTTCATTTAAGGCTAATGTTTAAATATAAAGTGTGAGTATAAGAGAAATTATCTTTGGCGCATAAATCAATACAATTTAAATTCACATTTTTAAACTTGCTTGAATTATATAATTAAATTTAATTTTTGCATTATAGAATAATTTCAATGCTATTTCAATTAATAATAAATTTTTTGATTTATTTTCTTTTATAAATGAATAAAAAAAAATATCAAGCTAGAGAGATCTTAATGTTTACTTTATTTTTCTATAAAACAAAAACATATTTCAATTACTATATAATACACATACATTATATACTTTATTAGTGTTATAAATTATAAAAATAATATAATGTTGTCATTATTCATTTATTAATAATAATAACTACATCATTAATTTTATTATAATTTAATTTAATAACGTCCGAGGCAATAAATCATTTAAAATTAAAATCAATAATAATAATAAATAACGTAAAATTTTATATAAAAACAATAACATTAAATAATGATTTTATAATTAAATTTGTTTTTACATATTTTATTACAATAAATTTGAAAACGTAAAGTAAATCTAGAAAATTTAAAATATTTACGTAAAATAGAATCAAATTATTGGACTTTTATTAAATCAATATAATTATGTATTTTTCTTACTTTTTTAATAAATTTTGTATGTCTTTATCTATATTATGTAGTAGGTACATGAAATCACTAATTTATAGAATAATGTATAAATACAATTACATAATTGTAATTTTTTCTGCTTTTTATTTTAAATTTTTAATTTTTCAAGACCGACGGTAGTTTAGCAATTTTTAAAATATTATGTACCTTTGTTTTGTCAATTTTATTTTTAATTAAAATGAAAATAGTCTTTCTTTATAGATTATTAATAATTAATTAAATTATTTAAAATTTAAAGATTCTTTAAAAAAAAAGTATTATTTAATTTTAACTGATAAAGTAAAAAGTAGAACTAAAGAAACTATTTAATTTTGTTATTAATGCATATTTCTTTTGTTCTTTAAAATTTTCAGAGAAATAACGTTAATTTATTATATGGGTATTAACGTTTTATTATATTTGAGCAATTAGAATAAGCTTAACCATATTCAGACTTTTTAAAAAGCTTTAGAACTATAAATTTTGTGTAGAACTCAATACCCCATTATTTTTTTGATTATATCGACTTCGACTTTTTAGATTATAATATGATTTATATTACGATTTAATTAGTATAAATGATTAGTGAATTTCCTTTCACTAATCATTTATACTAATTAAATCGCAATCCCTGATGAAGAGAGTAAGTTATTCCCGAAATATCGATACACAAATGGTTAGTGAAAGGAAATGCAACTTTTAATTATTTAATACTAAAAACAAATCTGATTATCAAAAATAATTAGGATATTATTTCTTGATGATGTTTTATTGCCTTATACAAGAGCTTTCAAGCTAGAGTCTAGAGTTTTATTTTCATGCGAATATGAGTAGTAGAATATTTTGGTACAACAGTGGTTCTTATAATAATTGATTTTATATGTACATATATTTAAACAACCATGTGTAATTCTAAAACCACACTTTTATCTATTTTTCGAAGTAACTGAAACAGTTAAACCTTTCGATTTGTTATATTTTTTATGTATTCAATCGCATTCCTTTTTTTGTACAGTCAAGTTGTTAGACTTTCAAATTATATCTCTGAGATTTTATGGGGCATATATTATGTTACCTGAAAATGCGTCCACTATCAAAATCAGAAAACTATCTACTAAATAAATCTATCTATCTAAACATGATCTACTGTCATGTATTCATTATGAAAAAACATTGATATATTTTTTTATCAGCGATCCCACAGGTTTCTTATTGAAATCGCTCCATTATAAAAATCAAGTATTTTTGTCAGACATTCGAAATTTTATGTAACGCTTTTTTATGTAAAAATTGTTTTAATTTCACTAAAGTAGATTTCTACATTAAATTTCGAATTATGAAGTTCTCGAAGTAGCAGAACCTACTATATTACTTAATTTCGTATTCCTACTTTGATCGGTTCAAATAAGTACATATGTATATTTGCAAAATAAAAAACAAAAATTTAGTTTTCTATACAAATTTCAAACTGTTAAATAAATACTAACGCTCAGGATCATTGAAATCTTTTCTTTCATTATTAATACAAAAAAAAAATTTATATACAATAAAGTTTGTTGACCAGTCATATAATTGGTTAATCACTTAAATAAAATGGAATTATGCTATTATAGACGGCTTAGTATTTTAATAAAATTATTTCTTAATAATCGTAGTACTTTACAACATTTAATTATAATTTTTGAAAATTAATAAATATTCGACTTTACTTAATTAATTGCAGTAAATACCTTACTTAATGTGCAAAATTTACTTAAGTTATGAAATATGATATAAAAAAATAACTTGATTTTAACTTGATAAACTTAAAATTTTAATAATAAATATTCGAAAGACTTTGTAGTAAAATATATAGTAAAACTTGCAGTACCGTTGTTAATTATGTTAATTAAGCAGAAAAAGGTAATTCTATCTAAGTTACTGTCAAGAACTAAATCAATTTTTTTTATCCATACATGCACAATGCACATACGGTAAAATAATAGTATGTAAATATAAATTTCTAAATAATTTGTGAATACAAAAATTTAAAAAAGCCAAAATATTTTCCAAATAGCTATAAATCAGAAAATGCAATTTATAATAAAAAATACACGCTTAGAAGAATAAGTTCATTAAAAAAAATACAATATTTCATTTTTTTTCATAATTATTAATTATTTTATCATAAGTTTCCAAAAATAATTTTGTTATAAAACTTTTTCATTTAATTCCTCAGAAACGCAGCTTGACATGTTTTCCTTTTTTCAATGCTTTAACAACTCCAACATTGAAAATTATAGTAAATTCGTTTATCTGAAATACTTAATATATTTAAGAAAACCGTTCTACATACTTGATGAATCTTATATTTTAATGTTTATTATTTTGCTGTGCATAACTAAAAATACATGCGGTTACATCACATACGCAAAATAATTGTTAACTTTTTATTCTATGTTTTACTATTTATTTTTTTGGCGCATATCCAGAAAATTGGCGTGTACGGCAAAATAAGAATAATCAAAGGGTTTTGGCGTATACGGTAAAAATGATACTTATTATCACGGAATTTATAAGAGCTAGAACCAAGTTGATTACACTAATCGAAAGAGCTCGAAAAATTACTCAGGACCTCATTTCTAACTAGTTTTTCTTTATTTTGTGATGTATGACACTATAATTGCGGGTTGAAGATGTGTTAAAGTTATAGATTATTGATTATTTTAAATCTTTACATATAATTATCTGAAAAAACCATATATATATAATAACATATATATAATGTGCATATAAAAATATTAAATTTAACTATAAACTAAACTAATTTTAACAATGTGAATTAAATGTAGTTTTCTCGCAGTATTATATATCAATAACCATATAGAAACCATTCAACCATCATATAGCTTCCTGCTCAATGAGAGACTAATCACTAATTATTGTGACATGTTTTCATATATAAATTACTCATTGAATTAAATCTAATTAATTTGAACTTTCCTTGGTTTCAACCAACTCAAAATACTTCTTATTGATGGCAGGTCAACTCTGATTGAAAACATTGAAATCAAAAATAAACTTACTTTTCAAAATAAATTTAATTTTTTTAAATAGTTTATATATATATTTAATTAATACTTTAAAGTCTTGACATTTAAATTATCAAAAAATTTTGATTTCCATCAGGGAATAAGAATTAGTGTTTGATTGATGGCATCGTACTCTATATAAATTCAGTTGAATATATTTTTATTTATTTTATTTATATATATTTATGTTAGCATTTATTATAATTAAAATTCTAATAAATTACTTTTATAATTAAGCTCTAGCTGCTTGGGCTACCGACATAGAATATATTTTTAAATCAGTATGTATACAAAAATTAATTTTCAATATTTTCAAAATTCCTATTTGATTAAATTCTAATTAAAAATGAAATAAAATTCAAAATATAAAATTCAAAATAATAAATCTGAAATTCCGACGGGTATTACACAACCAGTACAACTATTTATCATATAACATATTTAATATACATAATAAAAAATACCGATAAATTTATTATTAATACAAATGCATTTATAAATAAATTATAAAAAAATCATTATAAAAAATTCTTACTCTTTCAGGTTCATGTATAATAGTACAGTACATAATAAAAATAATAAATAAAAAATAAATTTAAATGGAAACATATGTAATACATATTCTATTAAATCCTTAAAAAAAATTACCTAAACATTATTGTCCTTGTTTTATATCATTCTATTTCAAATATTTACTAAACAAAAGTATATATACGTTCAAACATCTGTTATTCAAATGATGTTATGTGTTATTTGAATTTCCCAAGAGAAAAAACAACAAAAAATATACAAATTTCCCGCGATAATATATCAGTAATTCTACACTCCATAATAATAATAATAACAATAATAATAAAATTATAGTCAACTGTGAATAGCTTTTTCTCGTTTGTTTTAATTTTTCTCATAATTTTTTTTTTTTTTTAATTTTTCGTTGTTCATATTTATGTTACCCTTTTATTGCTAAAATAATAAAAATATGTTTTTAATTTTTATTCTTATATTCAAAATTTAACTACATACATATGCAATCACTTTATATGCACCTTAACAATTGAATTTAAAGCAAAATAATATTAATAATTAAGAATAAGATAAAATGGTACAACGTGGATAAAAAAAACAATCAAGTACACATAAAGCCTTGATATGGTGTCAAAAGTAAAATTTGGTCTTGTTAAGTACAAAAAAGTAATAATAGTTTTTTTTTACGTAAAAATGGTAGAGCATGGAATTCGTGGCAAACAATATTGCTGGTTAGTAGAGATGAGCAAAAAAGTGATTTTACAATCACAACTAGGTACTAACTGTGATTGCTACTTTCAACTACAATGAAAAATTTCAGTAATTCAAAACACAGTGATTTTGTCAAAATATTTGTGTTCTAATGTGTGATTCACAATTAGAAAGGAAAAACGAGTGATTTTGAAAATATTTTTAAAAAAAAGAATGAGTGATAATATTAACTGTGACTTTAAAATTACAGTCAAAAATTCAAAAATCGGATTCATAGTGTGATTTAAATCATTTTCTTTTAGCAAATGATTTTTAGAAAGTAATTGATTAGTGATTAAGATCGATATCGATGTATTTTATTGTATCTGATAAATTTAAATAAATTTATTCAATCTGTATCAATTGAATGTTAAATATATTCATACATTCTCGCTTCTGTATTATTCCTATTTATTATTATTATAACGATTTATAAATGTAATATAGTAATATTGTAGCAAGTAAAAATATTTGTATGTACTAAAATGTGTTTTGATTTTGCTTACAGTTTTTCCAATGATATATTCTATACATTTTTGAATATGTACTGAGATATGAAAGAGTGTTATAGAAATCACTTTGCGTATATATATATTATTAAAATTTATTTGAAATTAAAAAGATTAGAATATAAAGTAGCAATCACTGTGATTTTTGATATTGAGGAACAGCTGTTTATTATGATTCAAATATATTGCCCCATACCTATTCAAGAGTTACTTAAATGACAGGTTTCAATTTGCAGAATGTAATGGAAATAACTATGGAATAATGCAAGGAAGTTTTTTGCACAATGTTCTCTCTTTACATAACTGGATTACTGTATTTATTTACAGTTGGATGGTGTATCATATAATATGTATATTGATGATTTAGTAATCATATAAGAAAACTCATCAATTACTAATAATTTAGAAAGTAAAATGCAGAAAGTTATGGTTGTAATAAAAAAGTGAATCGATGAGGGAATTAAATTTCAATGTACACGAAACTAAGTACATACATAATTTTCAAAAGAAATCCTAGTGGCAAAAATTGGAAATTAAATAATGGTAGAAAATTAATTAATAAATATTTGACTTTTTTTACACTCTACAGTAACTTAGGTAAAATCACCTTTTCGTGCTTAATTAAGTACGGTACTGCAATTTTACACTACAATCTACAATATTTCGAGTATTTATTTAACAAATTAATGGCTTATCAACTCATTAAATGTGGAAAACTACTGCTACTGTCAGGAACTAAGCCTTCTTAAATAGAATAGTTTTATTTAATTTGTTACCAGATTATACTCTCAATTATTTTTTGCCATTTATTATATCCCAATGACAAAGGCTACTGGATCAGGTCGAAATATCCATAAAGAATTTTTTTTGTTTTGCTTCGCTCTACGTACTGCACCACCCAGCGTGTACATTTGTAAAAGCAAATAAAAAGGGGCAAAAAATAGCAGAAATATTCAAGTTTATTAAAAAACAAAAATATCCCCAAAAAGTCAACAAGAACATTGTATTACAGTATGTTTCAATCAACCATACATATATAAAAAAATACTTATAATTACAGCTACTACAATCTCAGAAAATGGTCTAATATATCAAATATATTCAATGAGAAATACATAGAGAAAAGCATGAAAACGAGGTTTATAGCTACCAAATATTTCATATAGCTAGATTCAAAGGATTTATACAAAACTTGAGCCATCTCCCTCTATTATTTCATTATAATAAATGGACCAGCTCACATGAAAAATAAATCATCGACTGTAATCCGAATAATATGCACGATATTCATTTGAAATATGATATGTTTGTGCCAATACAGGTCAAAATAAATTAAAAATAAAATTACTGGTGTTACGGAAACATAAATTGATATTAAGAATGGGGTATTATGTATTGGATTTAATTAGTTTAAGCTTGGATTAAGCATCAGAATTAGTTAAGATAAGATTTATATAATAAAATATAATTAATTTTTGTTTTTATTACCATTTTTTCCAAAAGGAAAAAAAATAAAACAAAAAACTACAATTATATATTGTAAAAACAATCAATCTGATATACGAAATGATAAAACAAAAAATTAACTAAATAAAATTTATAAATTTATAAGTTAATGCTATTTTTGAAAAAAATTGTATGGCTAATTGAAAAAAAACAACTCCAATTAATACAAAACCAATCTGTAAAAAAGGTATTCGGTTATAATAGCAGAACGGAAAGACTATTAATTCATAATGAAAACAAAATATTACTGTTAAATCTTTACATAAACAAAAACTGGTCTCACATGTACATTTAATAATGAAAAACAACTTAAATACAAATATTAAGCTATAAACGTGAATAGAAACAAACACAAGAAATTTAAGCAGAAATATATACAGAACTGCAAGAAATGCAAATAACATAAGAATCATGTCTTTGAGAGTGAGATTTAATAACTGTGAGTCAATAAATAGTACTTCATATAGAAATACAATGGATTACCAATCGAAATAAGGATGTTCAAAATAAAAATTAACGAATTTTACTTAATTCGAATCTAGTTTTCTTGTAGTTATTGTAAAAAAAATATATATATCTTTTTTAAATCATAATTTTGTACCTAATTATAAATTTATAAACTAAAGGTGGGTTTTAGCTGATAAATATTTTAAGTGTCATTATATTTGGTTGGCTCTAAAGAGGGAGATAGCTTATTTATTTTTTTACAAAAGAAAAAAATATATCACTGTAAAGAATTTCCCAAATTTATATTTTTGGAAATTTATTTAACACACAAAGAAATATTGATATACCGTTCAAAATCATCTGTTGAAAAAAAATATTCTTTTTTATATACATTTACTCAAAAAATTGTTATTAAACTATACCTGATATTTCAAAAATATACTTCATCAAAGTCAAAAATACACTTCATCAATATCCCAAGCTAGTGCGAAAATATTCCAATGTCAGGGATAAATATCAAACAAAATATTCTAACACTTAAAACACCAGCAAAAACCCACATAAAGTTCTTGTTAAGTAATAAGTTCTTGTTCTTGAGTTTTTGAATAAATAAAAATAAAAACAAATTAGTTGGTTATTTCAAATTCTAGTAACTTATTTATTTATTTATAAGAGTGGGATCGCAGATAAATCCGCAGTTCAACTACAGGTCCTTCTCTCTTTCGAAATGTGTGACTTTGTTTCTGTGTGTGGGAAGTTCTTCTTCTTGTTGGGCGCTACAGACCTTGAAGGTTCTGGGCCTACGCAAAATTGTCCTCCACGGACTTCGGTCATGAGCGAAATCTCTCCAGTTGGTGATTTGAAGTTTTTTTTTAGGCCACCTTTCTAGTAATTTAAAAATATAATTTTTTATTTAAATCCAAGTTTATAAAGTATTTTGATTATTTTATGTAAACCATAAGCCTATTCACCACAAGAAGAATGTCATGAAGGCAAATCACAAATGAATCTCAAGAAGGCATGTATTAACATTTTATTTTTATTTTTGATCATTAAACGGAAGTTGTTTTTAATTATATTCTGATATAATAATTATATATATATCGCTTAGAAAATTTTCTGCTATACAAAAATAACTGCGCTACGTCTACTTTTAAATACATATCTATCATTTAAAACAATAATAATGAAAATTGACTGTGAATGGTTCAGATGTTTGTTCCGTACTTTTTTGAATTTACAGATTAAATATAATTAATCATAAGTGGAAGGACATTTGACTTTCAATTATTAAATTTAATATCGCTAAAAACAAATCTGATTATTAAAATTAATCATATCAAAATGTTTATAAAGGTCAATTGTAACATCAAATGGCGGTCCCATCGTATTTTGTTAAAACTAGCAGAAAAATATTTTGAAATTGTTTACTCAAAAAGTCATCAGGTGGTATATCATTTTTTTAACAACATTTTGGTTCTAAAATTAATTTTTTTGTCATTCCCAACTTTAATTTCTTCATAGGTCTTTTAGTTTTAGCCCAAATTTGCGTATTAGTATTTTTAGCTCAAAATTTAATAATAATAAAATATATCTACTAATATATCTAATATTTAAATGATCTGCAACTAATTCAAAATAAAGTGATGTAAAACCTTTTTGGCCACAGGAGAAGATGTCCTACCAAACATACACATAGTACTCACAACATCTTGCCTATTAAGTTGATGATTGAATCTAAATTGGTTACTCATGTTTATCTGATGGTAACAGTAAATTTAAATTCAACCATCCTAGTGAGAAAAACAATGAATACCATGGTACACAACAAGATCATCAGGCAATATCAAAATAATGTCTTCCAATATCAGATTCAATGGACTAGATATTATACAACTTGTAACCCTATATAATAGAGCATACAAGTTGTATAATACAATTCCTAGTGCGATGAAAGATATTAATAGTTTGAAAAAATTCAAAAGAGAAATAAATGTATATTATCTTTCCAAAATCTAGTATATAATAGAATTATTAAATTGAATATGTTTAAGTAGTTAGTAAGGATGTACAGTAGGTTTAGTTATAGTGATATATCTTATCTTTGTTTTATTAATGTTCAATATTAAATTATTTTATAATAAGTTAATCTTGCTGGTACTGTTATTGTTTTGTTTTTCTATTATTCTACACTATTTACATTGAATTATATTAGTATTTTGTATATTTTGAATTTTAGTTTACACTGATTCTTTTTAATTAGATTATATTATACACTCTGTACGAGCAATTGGGCTCATTTGAGAATTCTTAAATAAAATAAATTGTATACAAACATGTTTCGTTATATTGCATATGAATTTCTAACAAAAATAGAATTATCATAGTTTTTTTTTTATTTCCATTTACCTCGATTGAAAAAGAATTGAAAACATTAATGTTGATAGTTTAAAATTGTATTATTTAATATTTAGAAATCTTTTTGCGACCCAAATTTTTGATCGCGAGTCACAAATTGCATAACCTTATATTTTATGCTAATGAACTTTCTTTCAAATAAAGCATTAGGCATATACAATAATTTCAAACAACAACGAAAGACTTCATTTTAACGGTCTGCGTTATAAGTATATTCAGTATTTGCGGTATACAATATTCAACAATTTGATTTATAATTGATAATTGACAATATTATTGATGATTAATTTGATGATTGACAATATTCAAATTATTAGGTATTGTTTAAAAGTGTTAAAAAACAAATGTTTTAAATTTTAATGGATGTTTTATTAGAAAACAAAAAATGTTATAATATACATCCGATCCAACAAAAGTTGACTTTTAATAAAAATATTTATGATTTCCTACAATCATTGCCGTGATCTCAATTAATTTATTTAATTTTCAACAAAACTTGTAAAACATTTTTATTGAAATTTACTATTATTTCTCAAAGTGTATGTATAAAAATGTTTATTTATGTAGTTTGTCTCTGTGTTGTTATCCTGATCAATTAAACCTAAAAATACCGCTTCAAAATCACATAAATTACTATTTTTATTAACCTAGACTTAATTTTGTTCGTCCAAATTTTGACACTTTTAGTGCTTGTATGCACATATGTATGTGATATGATAAAACTTGTATACTTATGCTGTTCAAATTAGATTTAAAATATACTTTAATATATTCATTAAATTCAGAATTTCATGTTTATGATAATTTAATTTAAATGAAAAATTATAATGTAGGTACTATATATTTATATATAAATAGAACCTTGAAAAAAGATTTTATTAAATTATTTATTATTTGTACATTGATTATAGATTATACCTCGTTTAATATAATAAATCCTATTCTGTTTTTTTTTTTAAAAACCTAAGCCAAGATAATCCTTAAAAAAAAAAACTCTTCCATTAAATTTAATTTGTAATTTTTTAAAGAGCATAAGAACACTTGAAACAAAAATTTATAAATTATATTACACACTTATGAACCATACAGATATATATATATATATATATATATATATATATATATATATATTTATACGTATATATTTATTATAAGAAAACATTCATTATTCCTCCTCCAACTAAGTGTATACATACATTCCTCACCTAAATTTTAAGGTTTTAGGATATACATATAGAAACATATACAAAAAATATAATAGATCCTGATCATATACATATATATATATATATATATATATATATATTAAAAAGAAAAACTCTTTTATTGTTTAAACTTTTCTATAATTTATAAAAAAAAAAAAAAAAAAAAAAAACAAACAGACAGAAAAACCACTCAAATTGTACTTTATTTTTTCCTTTTCAAAAATCATTATAACTAAGCTATAAACATAATAACTCTTTAAAATAGACGTCACAATAAACACAAGAATGAAAATGTTTTAGTAAAATATATTTATGTGTAGATAATAATATATAGGAACAAGTTATCATAAATACAAAATATGTACATCCATAAAATAAAATAAATTTACATAAATATAATGCAAATGTCAAAAAATAAAAAATAAATAAATGTTGTGTTCTTGTGACACTTTAATATCTTCACATAATAAATATACAATACCTAATATATACATATATATATATATATTTATACATAGGTATTAGAATAAGAACATTTCTCTATATCATATATAATAACAAAAATAATATTAGTACAAATATATACATATTATATATAATATAAATATATATACATAAATATAAATGAAAATAAATATCCTTTAATATCAAAATAAATGTATACAACTATAAAATAAATATAATTTTATTTATTATTGTTATTATTATTTTGTTCGGTTGGGTTATATTAGAAAAAGAATTTAAACTTAAGAAATGATTTTTAGAAATAATTTTATAAAGGACATTATATGTATATACGCATCTATAAATTGATTCTTATATACGAATACTTGTAGATACATATATTTAGTTAAAATGATATTTTTCATTCTCAAATGTCATTTTTATGACTCAAGAATGATTATTTTTTACTTTATTATTTTAAATTAAAATATATTGAACGAGATTTAAGAGAAAAAATAACAATAAAAAATTTAAAATATTTATATATGTATATATTTTTTTATTTATTTATTTAAAATAGAACTGAACACTATAATATATTAGTTCCTAAAAACTCATTTTTATTACAATGTGGACCATTAAAAATTAAAAATTATTGTAACAATTATTCTAATTATACTCATTCCTATATACACATGTAATACAGTTTTGTTTTATATATATGTACATACATAGATATTTTAAAAAGTAAAATTATTTTAATTTTTGGTAAAAAAAATTGAAATTTATGAATGAAAATGTAATTAAAATTTAACTAAAAATCTTTTTTATTAGAATTTACTATTCAAAGTATACTATAATTTATAATTAATTTTTGTTATTATTGTTTTCATTATTAAATATTCATAATATACAGAACCACCATTGTATGAATATTTTGATTTTTTATTTTTAATCACACACAAATACAATTTGAACAGTAGCTGAGTAAAATCATGAAAATATCATTAAAAAAGATTTTTGTTTTTTTTTTCACAATTTTTTGACAATTTCTTTTAACTTAATTATTTATTTATTTTTTTAATTATTAAAGGAACACTTTTTTGTTTTGCATTTTTCTGGTTGTTTTAAGTAACATAATTTTAATATTTAATACTTTTCATTTATTTTTGAAAATTTATAACAAATTTAATTTATTTTCAATGAAATAATGATTTTTTTTTTTTAATACAAATTATTTGTTAGAAAAAACAAAAAATATTTTTTGTAATATCACACACATACATTTTGTTTTTATTTCTTGTATACATTTCAATATCTATACATTTATATGCATATAAATAGGTGTTTTTAAACAAAAAAAAAAAAAATTAAATAATTTTCTCTTTTTTATGTTTCACTATTTTCTTTGTGACGATTAATTATTATTATTTTAGATATTTGTAACACAAATTAATTTTATTTATAGATTTAAATATATTTTTAAATTTTATAATTTTCATTCATATTTTACAACAAAAAAAAATGTTTGCTTTTTATTTTCTTAACCGTTTATTAAAATTTTTATAGTTTCTTTCAGTATTTTATTATTTTTATTTATTTTTTTTTTTTTATACTTACTCTGCAATGCTTTTAGATAAAGGCCATCTTTCCATAGTAGCCTGATATTTCATATTCTCGATTTGCTTTTTCAATGCGTCCCGGTCCATATTCGCAAGAAAACTGGGATCCATGGTGCCAAAAATTTATCCACATACCACCCCTGTAAGTAAAAATAACAAAAAAAAGAGAAAAATAATTAATAAAAAACTTTTTTGTGTATATATTTGTTAATATAATACAATTTTTGTTGTTATTTTGGAGAGATTTTCATAAATACATTGAAATAATTTTAAAATTGTATTGTATAATTTAATGGAAAATCATTTAATAATTTTCCTTATATACATATATATATAATATATGCAATTAAAATGATAAAAAGTGTGTTCTGTATGGGTTTTAAATTTTTTTACTAAATGTGTATTTAGAAAATTTTGCTATTTGAATTTTCGTTTTTTTTTTATTTAAATTTTTCGATTTGTTATTTTCAGAAGTATAGATGTTTGAGAGCATAAAAGTCGATTGAATTCATTTTATTTTCGATGTTTTCTAAATTAGTTTAGATAAAAACACAAATCTTCCATTCTATATATTTTATATAGAAACAAAAATTAAAAAATAAATTTCTTCTGCATAAATAAAATGCATAAATTGTAAGATTGCCAGATTTTTATTCAGATTGTAATTATAACACCTGTTATTAAAATTTTTAACCTTCAAATTAAATATATTTTGAACTTGACATTAAAAAAATAAACGAATATTGAAAAATTAAATTTTGTTAAACATTATATTTATCAATTTTATTTTTCTATTCAATTGGCAACCCTTAGTATTTGGTTGGGTAAAAAAACTCTTTAATAATTCAGGAGCTTGAATTTTTAATGCACACATAATACATTCACATTCAAATATACAGCTGGATTGTGAGTATCAGAAAAATGTATATTACAAATTTTATACAACTACAAAAATAACAAATAAAAAAGTTTACACTTTATTTTCCCTTAGAAATATATCATTTTAATCTAATTGGTGTGCATGTATTGGATATAAGAAAAAGGACCCCAATAAATTTGTATTAGTATTTTACTTTCTAATTTTTACTATATTTTTTATGGATTTAAGCATGCGCATATTCAAATCTACAAAAGGATAAAATATCATTTTTATTTTTGTACTAGACAATGAAAATAAAAACAAAACAAAAATGAAAAAAGTGAAACATAAAAATTAACTGATGTGTACGTTATGAGCTATCAAAATGCCGGGTGTACTATACTTGATTTTTCATTTTTATTTTTTACTTTTTTTTTAACTATTTATATACACATCAGAGTTGTTATATTACAGGAAAAAAAAGGAAAAGATAAATTGTAGAATGTTTTTTTATTGTGTAGTAATAGAAATGGATATGAGGAGAGAGAAATAGAGAAATTCTCTTTATATTATATTATGTTTTTGTTTTTTTAAAGAGATAGAAAATTTGATTTAATATTACAAAATTAAGGATAATTGATGTTATATGCACATAAATAATATTGTTCCGTTCATTTTCTTTTCTATTGTAATTTTTCATTATGTTTTAGGTTTTTTTTTTGTTTTACAAATCAAAAATTTTATAAAATTTTATTTTTTAGTTATATATAATAAATTTTATATTTAGTTATTCTTCATTTATAAATATTAAAAATTTTGTTTTACTAGATAGTTTATTTTAATTTTATTTTCCAAAGAAGACATAATGATGGAAAATTATATATCAAAAAATCAAGAATGACTCCCTTCTTAATAAAGACCGAATCAACATATCGATATTCTTCATTGTTTAAATTAATTAGAAAAGTGTAATATACATTCAATAAAACCACCCCTATCTGTCACTAATAAATAATAACAATATAAAAAATTATACGATAAATAATAATCCATAACTTTATTATTATAAGTTTAAATAAACTACAAAACTAACTAGCCTAATTCATTAATCTGATAAAAATTTCTAATCAGAAGATTTTCTAACATGAACAATTCAAAGTTGAACGTTGTCAGTTTTTCTAAAACAGTATTCATGTTGGGTTTGTTATTCAGCTTAATTATATTTGATGGGAACCATCTCGGAAGATTGAAAACAAGCTTTAAAAGTTTATAATTTTTTAATATAACTAAGTTCACAATCTCTCCAGACTGAGTCTGCATACAAAATTATTGGTTGAAAAATTACCTTAATTAGTATCAATAATCTGTAAATTAAAAAATTACGGTACAAATATGGGTTAGTCCCTACATCCATAATGGCTTTTGCCACAAAAAAAAGATCCACAAAAAGCGATCATGTTATTGCTTTTACGCTTTTCACTTTATTATGTACAACACTTTATCGGAAATCCTGAGTTAGGAGAAATTTTAGAGTTAGATTCAAAATCAAATTCTACGCCTTTTACAGAATATTTATATAAATTATTTTTATATATTGCCGCTGTTGGATACAGTGGGGATATCTCCTTTTTCCAGGGTTAACTTGCCACAATTTTATATAAATATTGTTCCGTTAATTTTCTTTTCTATTGTAATTTTTTTTTTGTGTTATTGTGATTACAATTTCAGTTTCCAGAATTTTTCATTATGTTTCGGGTTTTTTTTTTTTTGTTTTATAAATCAAAAATTTTGTAAAATTTTATTTTTTTGTTATCGAACCGGAATTTATATGAATTTTGTATTTGTGGATTTCGGTTTGTGGATTTCCTCACTAACCCACAATTTTTTGTAATATAATAATATAAACTATTTCAAACCAGATTGTCATTATAATTCTATTAAATGATAGATATTTAATAAGAGACGTGGCGAATTTAAATATTTTTTTAAATTTTTTTTAATTACCGATTAGAAATTTCAATTCAAAATTTTACCCCCATGTATAAGTTATTTTAACATATAAACATTTTAATTTATCGAATTTCCGCAACTAACCAGATTTATTATCAATCGTCAATTTTTTTGTTTTAAATAAATTATTACGTATGCGGTTTTTGTCTAAGATAAATTAATAAAAAAAATTATATGTTGCCAAGAAGAAATTGAAATGATTGAATAAAATATTGCTTAATATAAAATTTAGGACGATTTTTTAAACTTTATCGAATTTCGAGGAGCAGGCGAATACTAGTTATAGTTTATTTTCCGTTGATTTTCTTTATTGATAATATAATATAACATTGCAGATACATTTTTAATCTTATCAATAGCGATTTAACTGTGGTTTTGAAAAGTTAGTCTCTTATAGGTCTCTTGATATTTACATTATCAGAGTCCAATTAATTTCATCATTTTCCAGTTTCATCGACACAGAAGGTAAAAGGGTGGTTTTAAATAAATTAATATAACGTAATTATTATTTATTACATAAAAATAGATACATTGGTATAAATATGATTTATTTAAAAGCCATAGGCGAAACTGTCTGGCTTATTTCTGTATATTTTATAAAATAAAAACAAAGTAATAGAAAATTTAAAGTGTCTTTCTTAATTTTATTTTAATCTAGCTTGGAATTAAGTTATTAGTACATAATATTGTTTAAAACTTACGATAAAAATTCATTTTTATAGTTGCAAATAACTTACAATATATTTAGTCTTTAAGTTGATTTTACGTAAAAATGCATATGTATACAAACATATACACATATACACGTATATCTACTTAGTTGCGTTTAATAAGTTAATATATTTACGTACAAGTGAGACTAACTAACAACTGTTGTTGTTTTTTTAGCTTTGATACTTACTAATTCGGCCTAACTTTTTGAAGTATATTTAATTAATTTAGGTTATTGACATAATGTATTACCTTATGACTTTTACTTTACTACTAGCGGCATATACCGGGTGTTCCAGAGCATGCGTATCAGCTTTTTAAGACGGGAAGGAGCCATTATTTTAAAATTTAGAGAAAAGTTTGTTAACTTAATCGAGGGTGCTCTATCGATTGGTGGTATTTTCAACTTTCGGAAAAGACCGCAAATCGGTATTTTTTGTCGTAGAATCTGAATTTTTATTAAAAAATACCCCTTCCCATTTAAAAATCTCGATTTCGGCCAATTTCTTAAAAACCGATTTGGGGTCTTTTCCGAAAGTTGAAAATACCACCAATCAATAGAGCACCCTCGATTTAGTTAGCAAACCTTTTTCTAAATTTTAAAATAACGGCTCCTTCCCCTCTTAAAAAGCTGACACGCCTGCTCTGGAACTAAAATTTATTTTAATTAATTTTAAAAAGGCTTAGATAGGCTAATTATTTTTATTATATTAATGCGTATACCTAACGGCCTCTTTAAGATAAAGTGTGTTTTGTAAGATTGTTTTATCATTTTGAAAGCAGTCATGTAAAACTTATAATCGCAAATATTTGAAAGGTTCATATTATAATTTTCGTTATACAGAACAAATCAATGATGTCTTACAGGGTACTTGTAAATTATTTTAATAGCTTTTTCATATAAAATTTTATTTCTGCTTAAATTGTATTGTGAAGTATTATTCTAGATTGGGTTCCCAGATTTAGGTATGTTATATGCGATCGAATATATGAGTTATATATATATATATAATATCTATTTTCTATGTCATTATTCCATTTTAACTTACTATTTAGTACTAATCCTAAATAATTAAAATTGTAAAATATTTTTTAAAAGCAAAATTCATATTAAAAGTAGACAATTTAATTACTCGTAAATAAGAAAAAATAAATCAAATAAACGGGATTTTGTAAGAACTGTATTGTAAAGAACAGCAAACTTTTAAAGAACGGAAACTGTATTGTAAAAATGGGATTTTTTTTAACGCACTTACGTACCGAACGCGATTGGACATGGTATCCAAAATAAATAAAACTATTTAAAAAAAAAAAAATAAAAAAAATATATAACACAGTTAACTGACTCCTACAAATTTTTCGAAACAAAAATAGAATTTAAATATTTAAATCAATTTTTTAATAAAATCTCAAATAATACTATTGTTATAAATTTCCATGAAATTTCCATGAAAATTTTACATGATGATCTGAAACTAAAATTTTTTGGAGACTTTTTGTCTTTTTGTGTTCTGTATTTTATGTTGTTTTTTTTTTTGTTTCTTATTTTTTTATTATATTATATTATTTAGGTTTTGTTCTCATTTTAACTTAAAATAAAATTATATTCCCATTTCATTCCCACATATCAATCTATTGTTGTGTATTACAATATAATCTGTAATCTACAACACATTTGTATATAAAATCACAAAACAATTACAAAATATCCTTTTATTTTTGTAATGATTTTCTATTTTTTTTTTGTGTTTTTGTTTTCTTTACTAAGTACATATATATTATTTACTTCAAAGAGAAAACTTCACAAACTTTTTGTTTATGTCTGATATTTTATGATATTTACCTTTATTCAATATAAAAAAAATTATTTTAAGTGCATATACAATACATTAATATTTTTTATACATTTACATGTTTTATTTATACCAACTAACTAACACATATATACTAAATTAACTGTTTTATTCTTGAGAGTCATTTTAATGTTTATAACTCTATTGTGTATCCTTAATTTTATACAGTTTACAGAATTTGTTTTGCATTTATTTTTATTCTATTATATATGAAATATTAAAAATTTTTTAAACATGTGTTTTATATGTATTTAATACTAACACAAAAAAAATTTTATTAAGATTTATTTAAACGGAAATTGTACATAAAGAAAATCATCGCATTAAAACATAGAAAATACTCCTTTTCTCTATATAAAGAAAATTAAAAAAAATTAAAATACTGTAAATGTATAAAAACACTTATATATGTGAACATAGCAGACAGAATTATAAAATTAAAAAGAAACAATAAAAAATAAAAATAAATAAAAAAAAGAACAACGAAACAAAAAATAAGAAAGGATAAAAAGTAATAACGATGTTCACATAAAATTGTATCAAAAAGAGGAAGCATTATGGTAACTAGTAATTATACCGTTATCCTTTATGAATGATATAACCGTTTTTTTTTTGTATGCTTACATACATTCATTTTAGTATGTATATATATACATATATATCTATAAATGTATTGTGTATATACAAATTTATAAAGTTTCCTTAAAGGATTATATTTTTATATTATATATTCGTGTCTATTGCTATTATATACATTTAAGTATAATATTATTTATATATTGCATTAGTTTTAATTTAGTTCTCTTTTCTTAACTTTATGGTATTTTATTTGTTTTTGTTTTTTCGTTTTAATTGTGGTCATTGGAAATGTTTAATTATGGTGTAAAAGGTCCATGTTTTATTTTAAATGATATTTGAATGAGAAATTATTAAAAAAAAATTTTTAAGGGTACTTAAGTACATATATACAAATTTTGTGTTTTTTTTTTTGTACGTCGCATGATGGGAATTGTTTAAGATTTATTAGAAAATGCATAAAAATAGAAAAAGGAAACATTTTTATAAAAAGAATATAGATAATAATCATAACAAACAAAATTAATTTGTTGCAAGAAGTGTGAAATTTTGAAATTACTTAATTGATATTGATTAGGGGAATTTTATCTGAATAAATATGGAACTCTAAACAATCTGATGAAAATTTAATAATGCTCTAGGTAAGAAATATAATCTATAAAACAAATGACTTTAATGTCATTATCATCATCAAGCAGCCGTTAACGTTCGATGCTGAACTCATCTCATCTAACACTTTCCATCTTTCTTTGCTTTCAGTGTAGTGTGTTTGATATGCTCTTCAGATCATTATTTCATTCATTACTTCTGGTAAGCTGGTTTAAAGAGAGTTAATAATTATGATTATTTTGACTGCATTTTTTTTTATGTCACTCTAATCAAACGGAATGTTTGCTCATATTCATATGATGAACCAATTTAAATATTATTTGATTTTATTTTTATTTGTTCTTAAGTATAATTAGATATTATTATTCAAAAAATGAACGTAATTCTAATAATATGGACGTTGAATATATGAAAAAAATTAAGCTTAACATTAGGGCTTTAATTGAAAAGGTTAAGATTACAGATGTCATTGTCAATGGGCGCATTTCTAAAATAAAAACAGTTATTGTAAAAATTTTAATCTGCATATGATGCAACCAGAATAAAACACAATTTATGACGTCCCCAAATAAAAATATTATACCAAAATTATTATTTAAAAATTGATGTTATATTTGACTTTATTTGTAAAATGATTTGAGTATTTTTATCAAATATAAGTAATTTCCTTTACAATCTTCCAAATATAAAAATTGTTGCTATACCATCCTTCCACCAAATAGTTAATAATTGACATAATAAATATGCATGAGAACCTTCCCGCTATTTTTTCTTATAAAGATCTTAGCGAGAATAGTCCGAGATATGCAAAATAAGCCAAAAACTTTTATATGGCACTTTTTTGATTTAAACAAAAAAATCTCCTTAACCTTTATTGAGGTGGCATTTCAAAACCCTTACTTCAGGTACATCTGCACCGTCAAACAATTTGTATTGATTAAACTATAATTTTTACTATTTATCTTATATTTATGTTATATTATTGTGATTATTTTTGTATTTGTTCTACTTTTACTATTATTTCTTGGGGGAATCTATTCTCTAAAATATTTTTTTTTGAAGTAACGCTACTTTAGGAAAACAAGGTCTATTAAGCATTTCTGTTCGTGACGAAGTATTTAGTATGCAGTTCGGACTTGAAACAGCAAAAGTGCATCTAATTCAAAAAAATATTATAAGAAAAAGAAATATTGTTCTAGGAAGGTATTTGATCATACTATAAAGTTTTGTAACCAGATGGACAACTTTGACATTTTATCTGCCGCTCAGGTAGCAAGGAAAGTCAATTATGTATATAACTTGTCGTAAAAACACAAAACACATTTCTTTTCTATAAACCAATTATCATTAGGTACCGAACTATTCTTATTTGATATTTTGATGATAAGACATCTTCTGGGTACCCAAGTACCGTTAGAATTTTTATTTTTTTCATGTACCTACTGACGATGATATACGTTTCAGGTCCAGAAAAATTTTATTTCTTTTCTATAAACCAATTATCATTAAGTACCAAATTATTCTTATCTTTTATGTTTTGATGATGAACTGCCCCTTGGTTACCCAAGTACTGTTATTTATTATATAAACTTTATGTAAATAAAAAATGTAAAATAATGTATATCTATATAAAAAAAAAATTTGTTAGATAAATTATATAAAAAATAATATTTTCTTATTTTAACACAAAAATGCAAATATAAAATGCATTATAGATGTACAGGTGTATCTTTCCAGCTGGCCACATAGACAAAAAAAAAATGGCCCATACAAATAAAAGTATGAGTCAATTAACGAAGGCGTACAGAAGTTAAGGAAAACAAATCAACGTATATGAATTTTACATGAACATTACAACCATTCTAGTATTAATAATCAACCAAGTAGTACCATATTCCAACACAGCAAAGTATTTGGGAGGAACGCTAGATGACCAACTAATGTAAAAAGAACATTTTAGACCTTTAGGTTATGTTAATAATTCATGTATTCATACATATATTGCAATAAAATACAACTAATAAAATATTATATTTACTAAAAAAAACATATAATAAGAATAAATACAGGATCAATCGGAAACCAACAAAAAAATACAATGTTGTTGGGTACATAAATAAAAAAGATATAAATTATAGGGAAATATGTAACAGAAATAAAAAATTAAAACAAAAATTAACTATTATAAAGAGAGTATGCAGAGTACAAATAAAAGCAAGACTAAAAAAATTAAAAATATGAAAAATAAATAAAGAAGATTAAGAGTTATAGTTAAAAAACTAAATTGTATTTAGAACAGATTCAATTTGAATGTAATCTAGTTCTAATAGCAAAAGTCTAAAGTTCTTTCAGAACGATACAGATCATCTGTCTAAAGAAAACGGTAACATGCTAAAAGTTTTTGGAGCATAAAAGTCTTATGATTATATAGCTCTTATAACAGTGACTAAATATACATTAGTAATCCTCTAGTTGTGAATCGATGAGCAAGATAGCCCTACTAATTCAAAAAAACTTTCAACTTTATAAATAAATATCCTTATACAGTGTTCTTGATAGGTTCTGAATAGGATTAGGTTGTATTTTATTAAAATAAAAACCAACCCCAGCAACTAATTCCATGTTGAATTTGATGGAAAAGAGCAAAATACACCATTAGCATAGCTTTTAATGAACAATACAGATTTAAGTCAAAAATATTTTTTAAAACTTTTTTAAAATATGTAATTATATTTAAATATAAAGTATGTGTAGACTAATTCAATTTAAAGAAACACTTTGGGTGAAGATGGAACAAAGTAGTTTAAAAGCTGGGCTCTTCTCAGAGAGGTGTTGTATCGGCGTAATACTTAATGACCATATCACAAAGAAAGCTCGGAATGCTACCTTTCCAAAAATATATATCTTTAGTGGCGCATCTTATCCTTTAAGGACGAAAAGAACATTTGAAAGTATCCTTGTTGTTTTGATATATTTGTATAAAAACCGTTATATCTGTTGATCTATTATATATATAAACATTCAGCTATATATTTTAGAAAGATAACGGTCTGGAGCATATTTCAATATTATTGAAGCATATTTGATGATGGTTGGTGCTGCCGATATGAAGATAATGTAGTTCAAAGTAGAAAATTTTGGACAAAAAAAAACCAAATACCTTAGGATTTTACCACAAAACCGCGCCATAAACCGTTGGAAATGTATTTTTTTTCTATAACTCATATACTTTATGTCAACGTCGTTGTTGACATAAATAGTTTAGAAGATCTAAGCATTTATTTAAAAAATTGTTTTTTTTTTATCCTTTTTCTATATAAAACTAGGAATGTGCCTTTTACGAAGTTATAAAAAAAATTATACCTTTCCAACAGTTTATAAATATTGGGGGGTCTTGTGGTACGATCTTAAGGTATTTGGTTTTTCAAGAAAGAATTTTCTACTTTGAACAACATTATCTTCATAACGGCAGCACCAATCATCATCAAATATGCTCCAGATATATAATAAGCTTCAATAATATTAAAATATGCTCCAGACCGTTATCTTTCTAAAATATATAGCTTAATGTATATATATATAATAGATTAACAGATATAACGGTTTTTATACAAAACCATCAAAACAACAAGGATACTTTCAAATGTCCTTTTCGTCCTTAAACAAGATGCGCCACTAAAGATACATATTTTTGGAACGCTAGCAATTCCACCTATCATTGGATTCTACGCCGATACAACATCTTCCTCAGAATCTCCAAAAGTTGTTTAGGAAATAAAGGAAATTTTGGACAATCAGGAGCAAATAATAGCAAATACTGAAATTCTCTAGACAATCAAAACTAAAATAATTAATTTTAAGTTTTCAAAAAGAAAAGTTGAAAAAATTAAAATTAAAATCGGCAACAATTATATCACAAAAATTGAATGAAATAAAGTTTTTAGGAATTATATTAGATAGTAATTTGACTTGGCCCAGACCAATATCAACAACTTAGAAAGTAGGTTAAGCTCGTTAAATGGAATTTTATTTTAATTTAAAAATAAGATATCACGAGAAGTACAATTAAAAATGTTTTTTGCACTTGGCCATTCTTTATTATCATATATGGTACAAGCATATGGGGTATTAAAAATAAAGGGGTATAAAAAAATGTTTTGAACTTGCCGTTGCTACATAACACAAATTACAAATTACAAATTTTACTCAGAAAATTGAATTTTGCCTATTAAAGGTATTTCTCAGCATCAGAAAATTGTAAAAATTTATAGAACCATAAATAATGTTGTTCACACTAATATTACTTCTATATAAACATAGATTCTGTACCAGAAATAGAAATGACATTAGAATTATATGTGGTCAATCATTATTATCGTCACAAAAAGTTTCTGTATCTGGTTCAAGATTATATAATGGATTACCAAGAAAAATAAAAAATTTAGCAAACATTAATTCTTTCAAAAAGGAACGAATATTTATTGGCACCTGACTATTTATTTTCCATTATTTGAATTGCATGATCTTAACAAAAGCTTAATTGGGTAATTTTCTTATGTTTATGTTTATTATAATATTATATTAATAATTTTTTCTTTGCTGTAATTTTTTTTAGTTGTACTATTAAAGTTTTCAAAATTAAAGCTGAATTTTTTTTAAATTGTTAATTTTAAATTTTAAATTTTTATGAATAATGTTTCAACGCCAATTAGGTGATGAAACACCTTATGTATTATATCTATAAATAAAATGAAAAAAAAGACCAAAAAAAATTATTAAATCAAAATTGCATAATTTTGTTTTACTACTTACAACTTTAATTGTTGAAAATAGTCGAATATTTTAATTTTAATTTTATTAATATGCTTATCAATATAGTAGACTGTAGGAAGATGGTGGGCATACTTACTGGTCATAACATAACCACATGAATAAGCACATGTGTAGACTAGCACTAAAAGTGACAATCCAACCTGTAGATACTGTCTGGAAGAGGAAGAAACCTCCACACATGTTGTAGGAGAGTGTCTAGTTCTTTCAAGACTGACACTCAGGTTGTTGGAAGCGCACTACATAACCTCAGAAAGCTTCTGCAGGATAGAACCCTCAAACCTATTGGCCTTTATCAAAACGGTCGACTAAGTTCAGGGAGGAGGAGGGCATAAAGGACTGAAGGCTTATATACCGGCCCTGACATATGAGGGTCACCTCCGTGAAAGAGAAAAAAAAATATGTTTATCATACAGATACGCGTATTTCTTTCTATGTGCCAGTGTTTTGTACTCGTCGAGACCAAATACCCGAATCTGTATGATAAGCATATTAATAAAATTAAAAGGAAAATATTCGACTATTTTCGACATTTATACAAAAATTGTACTCAAACACTAGACAACAAGTTTTTACAAAAACTACTTACAACTAGCTTATGAAGATAAAACCATTTCCAAACTAAGCCCAAGTCAAAATTTAAATCGTAAAATAAGTCAAGTATGATTATTATTGTTATACGAAAAGAAAGAGTTATCAGCAAAAGCAGTAGGTGTACCCTTGAAAGGTTGTTTTAAAACATTATGACTTAATACTGAACCTAGGGGTACACCAACCTTGATTATTGGAAACTCACTGTTGCTTCCTATTATTAAGACTTACTCAAATCATTTAAAAATAAATCCCCAAAAAACCTGCATTAAGTAAGCTAAAAGTAACAGAACGGGTTGGTCCCTAAATCCACAAAAAACAAAATCCATAATGGCTTTTGCCACAAAAAAAATCAACAAAAAACTATCTTTGTTATTGCTTTCACGCATTTCACTTTATTATGTACGGTACTTTAAGCGAAATTCTGAGTAGGAGAAATTTTAGAGTTGGATTTAAAATCAAAGTTCTACGTCTTTTACAGAATATTTATATAAATTATTGTTATACATAGCCCCTGTTGGATACAGCGAAGATATTTCCTTTTTCCAGGATTAATTTGCTAAAATTTTATGGAATTTGAAATATATGAATTTTTTTGTGGATTTCGGTTTGTGGATATGCTCACAATCCCTAACAACAGAACAGCCTTAACAGCATGACTGAAAAATTCACTTTTATCAAGAAACTGCAATATTTAACTCATATAGTGTTCTCAAAAATTTTTGTAATAGAAGGCAGTATAGAACAAGGTTTATAAGTATTTCAGTTCATTACATTTCTTAGCTACATTTAGTAGTTCTACATTTTTTAAAAAGGGTAATAACTCAAAACATCAACAATTCAATATATATAAAAAAGAATAAACCTGATCTAAACATTAGATACAAAACATTCTACTGATTACTTTCGCGTAATTCAAAGTTATCAATATAGAATGAAATTTTGTCATATTGATATATACGTGCAAAGAATTCCATAATAAAGTGCTTGATGGTATATTTAACGTAGTATCATACGTACCTAATACAGATCTCCACAGTGACTTGTAAATTGAAAAGTATGTCAAGCAGCGACTACAAATTCATGTTAACTAAAAAATGGTATTAGTTCTTTATATAAAAAACAATAGCTATAGATCCAATCAAAACCAAGATTAACCTGTAAATTAGAAAATAGCATATATACGTATCATATATGGTATTTTCACCACATATATTTGTATTTCTTGAATTTTCCAATGACATTACCATATACCATTTTCAAATTCCAATGCAATAGCATTTTACAATTAAAGTAAATAAATGAAAAAAAAGATATCCTATAACTGGAACCGTATAATATATTACATGACATCTGAATATATTCATTTTATTATATATACACTCAATCATACATATAGAACAACTTGTTCAAGCTAAAAGAACAAATTACAGTTAGAGTATATTATTGGTCACTTGGGTGCAATATTTGGCGGGATAATATTTATTTTAAAAATTTCGGCATTTACCTTTTTTTCCTCAAACCTTCTCTATAATATTATTTTTCTTTTTAGAATCAAGAATGTGTTGTCAGGAGGAGGAGGGATGTTGAAAGGATATTAATATTCTCTCATATATATTTTAAATTTAGTTTCTTATTTCTCAAGTTAAAATTTTCATGGTAAATTGGTTATTATTCATACATATGTTGTTGATTTATAAAATTTAAAGGGTTAGGAGGATTAAACAATAAAAACAAAAACAAAGGGAATGGTTTGTTTTTTGTGATATACGCTTCATTAGATTGCTTTTTTTTTTTTTTTTACTGTTAATACGGTTTATTTGTTTACCATTTTTATTTTATAATTCAAATTTCTTTTTCTTTGTCTCTTAGTTCTTTGGTTTTTTTTTTATTTTTGCAATATTTTGTTTTAAACAGTACAAATTTTATTAAACAGTAAAAATTTACCGTTATTATTATTTTTTTTTTCTCGATATAATTTTATGTTTCAGATTTTAAAAAATTATTAACATGCAACAAATTTTGTTTTTCGATATTCAGAAAAATTTTCTAAATATAAGGGATAAAATTTACCCCCCAAAATGAATTTTTATTAACATTGAAAAAAATAGAAACCAAAAGTAAAGAATTTTTTTTTATTTTGAATTATTAGTAGATATTTTGTATTTTAATCAAATTCACAAATTATAAATAAAAATAATTTGAAAATTTTGTATGAAAAAAAGTTGGGGAAGACTAAAATGTTCAGAAAAAAGGTCTATGAAAGTTAAATCAACTCATATCGCAAAAATTAACACTTGGCCTAAAGCCAGTAAAACAAAATCCTTATAGCAAAATCTAAAATTTAAAAAAAAAAAACAGTTTGCAATTTTTTGGCAAAATGAAATGGGATATTTAATACAAAGCCATTTAACAACATAATATCTAATAAGATCATCGTGCGATTTTAATTTCAACAAAATTTTATTTTCAAATAGAATTATTTTTTAATTTTTTATTTTTTTTTATTTTTAGCATTTATTCAATATTTTAAATTATTATTTATAAATCTATATACTTATAAAAGAAACAGTTTGTTTGTTGTTCGATATATAAATGTCCACAGTTCGAAAGATAAAGCTTGGAAATTTTACCAAATTATTCATGATCAAAAAAGATAATTAATGTAGTACTTTGTAATGCTGTCAGATAGCATATTCGGGTAGCTGCCATACATCTCTTAGCATCCATAAAAATTTATTCAAATGGTGCTACAGACCTGAAAATTTGTATTTACATAGTTACATTTTTACTTAAAAACTTTATAAAAAATTAACAAACACATTTTTTACTGTTTTTCAACATTCAACCTAGCTCGGGTAGCTGCCATACAACTTCGGGTATCCATGAAAATTTATTCAAATGGTGCTACAGACCTGAAAATTTGTATTTACATAGTTACATACACTTGACATACATACATTACTATTGCTCAGCTTGGCATACTTCAGATCGCTTCACACTTATTACCAGCTAACTTTTAAGTCAACTGAGCTCATTTTCTATAAAACCACATTCGTATAGGATTCCTAAACTTCAATTCCTGCCTACAAAGGCCTTCAATACATCAAAAACTACAGCAACATTTGTTTTTTGTTTATCAATTTTAGATTGAACTTTGGACACAAAATCAAATAAAGTAGCTTAATTACTTAAATTTTGCTTAAACCCGACATCTAATATATAGGTGTCAACCGCGGGAGTCACCGTGACTTAAGTCATTGTGACTTTCAAAAGTCGCTAAAAAAAGTCACGCTACGCAAGTTTCTCTTAATTTTTTCAATTAAACACACATTTTTTCTAACTATGTTTTTTCAGAAAATATCTAGTAACAGATTATATTTTATTACCCAAGTAACAATTTTTGCAGCTAATTTGTTTCGAAAAAGCTAATTTGCTCTAGTACTGTTCTTTAACCATTCTCTGAAGCAAATTTGCTCTATAAACTAACATTTTTACAACAAATTAGCATTTAAGATTTTTTTGTAAAATGATCTGCTCTACAAGAGCTGCATGAGCAGCTAATTAGCATTTTTTGTGAGATTTTTTTTTTACTCTTTAAGAGTTGCAATAAAATAACTAATGGAGGTTATTAGCTCTATTATAGCTCTATAGAACAACATTTATAGAGCTTCAACTTCGGAATTAGTATAGCTCTATTAGCACTTTTTAATTTTAACCGATCACTCTTATAGAGCAGCACGAATATAAATCCGAAGAAACTCGACAACTAATTTGTTTCTTTAACATAACTTATAGAGCATAATATGACGCTCATATCACACACATAATTATGTCATAATTTTTTTTCTTCAGTTCTTTAAATATTTTTATGAGAACTAGATGCAAAACGCGCATCTAAAAAAAAATAAATGTAAAAAATATTAATTTTAAATAAAAATTTTTAAAAAATCAAGAGGACATAATTATTACAGATAAAAAAGAATTATTTTATGTGAAAAATGAAAATAAAGCATAGTTCTATGAAAACGAAAATTCGGGTAATGTCTAATTTAAATTCTCAGCATGGATGTTTGTCACAGCAAAAAATAATAACATTGTAGAAACAAAGCAGTCGAAAAAAACAATAATTGGAGAAGTTTTTATACATGGTTCATTAAAAGTATAAAAGAATTGTTTAAAATGCCAATTAAATCATCTTACTTAAATAGTATATATTTTTCGGATTGCGAGAAAATGGAGCCACAATTTTTCAGTATCAAATGTATAGTGTGTAAAATGTTCAAAATAAAAGATAAAAATTAAGTTTTTGTTCAATTGATAACTTCATTTTTGTTTAAATTGTACTTTATGTAAAATATTTTTTTGTTCAAACCATAAAATAATGTAACAATTCAAATAATACAAAATAAAAAACAAGAATTAACCAAATAAATACTTAAGCTTCTTGTTTCTTCTATCTAATATATTATTAATAAATGTTGATTATTCAATTCTAATATAGGTACATATACATTACAAATACGAATTTTCCAAATTTATTAATTTTGTGATGGCAAATTGGTGTAATTTTTTTATCATTTGTTTTTACTTGGATTCTTTTAAATATATTAATAATTATGCACATACATACCTTCAACCTTAAACAAAATATAAATATAACATCTGACATTTGAATATGAAAAACAAAACAAAAATGACACAACAACAAAATAGCTCTATAAGCTTTCCATAAGTGCTCCAATGCAACAGTTACACAGCAAATTTGCAACCGCCAAAATTATGTCAAAATAAATTACAAAAACAAATTGAATTATTATGTAGCTAACTTCATGTTGTTATTTGTTAGAGTGGGCAACAGAAACAAGATAATTTTCTATTGTATCTGACATTAAATCGGTGATATGAAAATTTCAGTTCAGAAATGTCAATTTTTCCATTTCAAGTATTATATTATTTTAATAAATTGGAATTAGAATAAATTAAAAAAAATAAAAACACAATAATAGTAATTTAAGTACATAATGTACATAAAAAAAAATTTAAAAATACTTTTGGCAAAATTTTGAATTTGACAGATAAATTTAGTTTTATAGATACATAGCTATGTATTTGTAAGTATAAACATTTTTGTTAAACAAACGATCTTATAGAATATTTAATATTACGTGTGAAAAGATATTGAAAAAACAAAATGGGATTTTAAAATTAAAAACTCTTTACATATTTAGAAGATTGTTCCCATAGCTATTATTTTCTTATTTCTTACTTTTCTTTTGATGACTTTATATTGTAAAAAAAATTAATTTTTCTTCGGCCAAAATATTATTTACCATCTGATTAAAATTAACTTTTTAAAATTTTTTTTAAATTATTTTTTACATACTATTATTGTTCTAAAATAAATTTCCTTTCAATTGCAGCCTTATTTTTGTATTTGAAATATTTTTATTTTTAAATAAAATTTAAATATTTATTAAAAATTTGATAATTTTAAAGGGCATTGTTATTTTTGGTTCTATTTAGTATGATTTCAAAATAAATCTCGCAGCGCAAGCAAATTTGGGGTATTATATTTACTAAAAACGAGTAAACAAGTATTCCATAAATGTTTTTTATTTTCCTACTTCAATTTTTATTTGAGAAACAAAATCTCCATAGATAAACAAATAATAATTTGGTATACTGAAAAGATTAAATTAAATGTCATTAAACTCTTATAGAGAAATAACGTTATAATATTTTGACAGTTGGAAATAAAATGTAGTTTTTTTTCAATTTCAACAACATATTACCTCCATAAGAGTAACCAAATGCTAATTAAACACTTGTATAGAGCGAATCAGCAACGTAATTGATAAAAATAAGCTGAAATTTCTTGCTCTATAACTGCTCTGTAACTGATTATATGGTAGCTAATTTGTTCTAAAATAGTTCTAAATGTGCGCCACTTAGCTCTATTAGAGCTCTACAACCGTTCTATAGGAGCTTCCGCAGTTATATTAGAGAAAATTTGTTGTTCAATTTTAGCTGTGTAAACTATTATAGAGCTGTAATAGAGCACAAAATGATACTTGGGTATTTTAATCATAAACTTATTTTATTATTTTAATCATAAACTTAAATATTTTCTTTTCCAAATTTTTAATTTTTATAAATTACATTACACCACGCAATGAAAGTCGTTCACTAAATAATGTGCGACTTTAAAAGTCTCCGAAAGAGAAAAAAGTCGCAACAAAAGAAACCCGCGACAGAATTACGACTACTACCGCTGTTGACACCATAGTTCTAATCTAATGTTTTCTATTTATACAAATTCTGTGTTGTTGTGTTTCTGAGAGTTTACACCCCGGTTTAGGTCCCAATTTGATGCAATTAATCGAAATTGAATAATAGCCTTTTCAAGATATATAAACCGCCGGGCTGTTTTTACTGTTTTACCGCTTGACTACCCAAAGAAGCTAGACTTTTGAATTGGATAAACATCCAGAGATTACTGTATACGAAAAGATTTTAGAGGAAATATCCGCATGTTAAATAAAAATGGAATAATTTTTCCATCTGGCCTACTCTCAATATAAAACTATACAGCAGCAGTGTATGGACTATTGAATATAAGAAAAAATATAAAAAAAATTATTTCAAATAACAGAATAATATAAGCCGGAAAAGATGGAGGAATGATACAATACACAAAATAAAAGTGCTTTCGAATTACAAAATGTCAACTACACTGCGATTATAACTATGTAGATAGGGGTGAGTATAGTTAATTTTTTATTTTTATTAAATTAGAAAGAAAATGTTTTTTTTTATATTTTTATATATTTATGTTATTTTATGTCTAAACAAAGGGTGACTGACTATACTAAGTATATTACACTATAATATGAAAAAATAAAAGATTATATCGAAATCAATTGGTAAATAAAATTGTGATTATATTTGTGTAATGGGAATACAACATATATATCTAGAATATTTTAATGAAAGTATATTTTTATAACTGTAAATAGATTAAGAAAACTGTTCGGGTTCATATAAAAACAAGTTAAATGTATTCTTCAGGTTCATAGGAACAAGCGAATAATTTTTTTCTTTGTATTTAACACTGAATAATTAAAATATTCGATTTGATTTTTAAAAAGTAAACAGACCAGACCACATTTCATAAAAATTTTAAATAAAAATCTCTATAGTTAAACAACGTTAAATATAAATTTTCGAAATTTATTAAATTAATAATTAATAAAAAGAACAAAATTTGTAGAATTTTTTTTGTTTAGCTAAGACCTCTAAATAGTTGTGCCTTGGTATTTTGAGATAGGAGCCTTGAACCCAGTTGTTTAAACAAACCAAAGTAGCAACGGTTTGCTTCCGGTGCTGCTATATGGTTTTGAATCGTGGATTTTTTTTTTTTTTTTTTTTTTTATGTTATAGCCAAAACTTAGGTTTTGAACCTTTTAGCACTTGCGTACCGTTGACCATTTGAAAAAGGAAAGGATAGTTAAAGGAAAGGAAAGAAAAAGGAAGAAGAAAAGTTTTGTGGGAAAGAGCGAACAATGTTGTTAATATTCGTCTTAAATCTCTGTAAATCATAAATAAAAAATCCTTCTCTCATTGGGAATGCTTCGATTGGGACGCGATTCCACAATCGAGATGTTCTTACTATAAAAGAATTTCCATAGCCGGACTTAAACCATCTCGGAATTTCCACTGTGAAAGGGTGTGCACTTGATGCCTCTTGATGTGTTATGCGACAGAATTGCTTGAGAGGAGGAAGAAGTGACTTTAATTCCTCGGAACAAGTGCCAACACGAAGTAGATATCTATAAAATAGAGTAAGTGCTCCAACAATACGACGATGACCAAGTGGTATAAGGGATGAGGTCACATTTATGTCGCCTATAAGACTAATGGCGCGGTTTTGAACTTTGTCCAAAAAATTTAAAGCAGTTTTTGGTGCACCTGCCCATAAATGTGAGTTATACTCGAGCTTGGGTCGTATATATGCTTTATAGATTTTTAAGAGGTCTCGAGATGAAAAATAAGCTTTGCAGCGACTTAAAAAGCCCAAACATTTGGCGGCGCTTTTCGCAATATCGAAAATATGCTCATTCCAGTGCATATTTTGATTCACTCGCATCCCGAGAATGTTCAAGTCTTTGAGTCGCTGAATAACTTCATTTTGAAGCCGGAGAATTGGTTCGAATGTTGTTAGCTTGTTACTAACAAGACAGCTTTGAGTTTTTGAAGTGTTAAACTCGACTCTGTTTGCTCTACCCCAGTCGACAATTTTCGCTAGGTCGTGATTGAGTGCACCAGCCATCATTGTTCTTTTGGAGTTGACTGCTGAAGCTGTAGCATTATTTGTTTTAAGAAAATCATATGATGCTACTAGAGTGCTGTCATCGGCAAAACTATGGATTGGATTGAAAGTTAATTTGAGAAGGTCATTAATGAAAATGAGAAATAGGGTGGGTGAAAGGACGGAGCCTTGTGGAACACCAGCATTGATTTGAAGTTGGTCGGAAAAACTACCGTCAACTGAAACTATGATAGATCGATTTAAGAGAAAGCTTTCAATCCATTTAGAAAAGGTTGGACCGAGGCCTACAGCATTGAATTTTGCTATAAGAACAGAAGCTTCACCAGATTGATGAAGACTGGTGTTAAGCTTTTCGCAGAGGCATGTCATGAGATCACCGGTGGAACGCTGAGCTCGAAAGCCGTATTGACTATCATGAATTATACCTCTACTATCTAACTTTTGATTGATTAAGATTTCCATCGTTTTGGAAATAATGGAAGTAATAGCTATGGGCCTATAGTTCGAAGGATTGCTTTTGTCACCTTTTTTAGGAATAGGATAAACTTGGGCAACTTTCCAATAGGACGGGTAAGTTCCTGAAGAAAAGGACAAATAAAATAAGTTGCGCAGAGGTTTAGAAATGGCGAAGGCAATGTGTCGCAGCACAATCGCAGGTATACCATCGGGACCGGTAGATTTTTTTATATCAAGATTCTTCAAGACTTTTACTACAGCTCTTGTTCTGAAGTATATCCTTCCAAGCGAAGAATTAACAACAGGGATTGTTGGCGGATTTTGGGCTGTATTAGGGAGTGTGGAATTGGCTGCAAATAATTTTGCAAAAAGGTTAGCTTTTCCAACATAATCTGATATAATTGTACTATTATCAATCATAGGTGGAAATGAAGATTTGCAAAAATTTTGCCCAACGCTTTTAGCAAACGTCCAGAAGGACCTGCTGTTGTTAGGAAGATTAAAGATTTCTCGTCTCAACCTTTGGTTGTGCAGGAATTTTTGCTGATTGATAATTTTTTTACATTTATTCCTAACCATTTTATAACTCTCATATGTGTTGATAGTTTTATTATTCTTGTATTTTTTTGTCATTAAACTAGCCTGAGGGATTTCGTTTTATACTTTTAAGGCTATTTGGAATGAAGGTTTTCATTCCTAATAGAATCCTTTTGGTAATCCCCTCTGCAGCAAAGTCGACATTAGCGACAAAAGCGTAATAGCATGCAATTGGTATCTTTGAGAGAAAAATTCTTCGTCGCATTTATGATCCTGTGTCTGACGAAGGGGTTTAGACAAGAAGATACAATGCCGAACTATACCAGTTGTTCAACGACATGGACCTAGCAAAAAAAAAATCAGAATAAGACGTCTTCATTGGCTAGGACATGTAGAACGTATGGATGAAAATGCTACGCCTAGGAAATTCTTTGAATCCACAAGCTCCAGGGAACACGTCGTCGAGGAAGGCTACACCTTCGTTGAAGATATGAAGTATCGGCAGATATGTAAACACTTCAAATCAACAACTGAAGAGATTCCACTCGTAACCGAAGTCAGTGGAGGACAACTTTGCATCTGACCCAGGACCTTCAAGCTCTGTAGCTTGTTGGGTAGCTTGTACTTGCAAGTAAGTAAGATCTCTAAATCGACAAACAGCAAAATTTAGTTGGAAATACTGTTTCAGCACAAAAAACATGATATGACATTGAAAAATTATTTACAGAAACAAAAATACTTCATACTTCAGCTTTTTTATTATGTTTTTTTTATACTTAAAATTAACTTTTTTAATTGCTATTTTAAAACTCTAAAATGCAAATACATAAAATCAGTTCTAATCGAATTTCACCAATCATATCCAAACTGGCCAGTAATCATATCCAAACTGGCCAGTAATCATATCCAAACTGGCTAGTAATCATATCCAAACTGACCAATAAAAAAAATAAAAAACAAAAAAAAATTAAAACAATTATTATAACCATGAATAAATCCTTCCAGTAACTGTATCCAATAATTTTTGTTTTTTCATTTTTAATTGTTGGCTTCTAAACATAATATTTATGATCAACTTTAGATTCCGGATTATACACACAATTATCCATTAAAATTTTCTTATTGTCTTCCATATAGAAACAAGAATGATGCTAGTTCAAATCAATCATATATGTACCGTCATAATGATCCTCTAAATCTCATATTATAATTTGGATAGAAAAATTCATTTGATTCTAATATTAAAACATATTTTGATAAATGTATTTTTCTCATTAAACAGTCAATTTCAAAAATTTTTGGTTGTTTTGAAGAATGATAATTAAATGGAAAATTATATCAAATTCCTCTAACATTTTCTGGAATGATATCAGCATTTAAAAGAAAACAGTTTTCAATACCATGCTTGATTCAATACAAAAAATTACATTAGATTATCTCTTTCAGTTAATAATGGTAAATTACTTTAGAAATACTTTCATTATACGGTATTTAATTTAAGGATATTGTAGCAGAATCTTCTGGTAAATTAACTTTAATATGTTTTTATGTAATCTTATGTTTTACTTTAGTTTTAATCTCTGTAAAAATTACTTTTTATAGTTCAACAAAATCTCTTATAACCTTGAATATAAATTTAGAAACTGAATGTGATTCCATATTCCTGATTTAACATTCTCTTTATTATCAACATCAATAGCTAAATTAATAAACATAAACTTGCCTATAATAATTTTATTATTTTGATATTGTAAAAAGCATTGAAAATTTATAAAAGCATCTTTATATCCAGTAACAATAGAAATAGATTATCCACCAGCGACTAAACTATTTTTATTCCAAAAGTTTGAATTAGTATAAAAATTTGTTCCGATTCGTTGCCATAATGGTGAAGTACTGTAATAATAAGGTGATTGTATATATATTTAGTATTATTTAATATTGATAATAAAGCTGCATCACTTCACCCAAAGAATTCAAAATATTGTAAAACTTATTTTAATCTACTGTTTTCACCCTTATAAACAAAAAGAATAGCCAAACTGTTAACGGTTACAAATATTAAATAAAGTTGTTGACACTTTTTCATTGTTCGTAATGTTAATAATTAATTCATCAGAGTATATTTAGTTTTTTGTATAAGTATCCCTCTTTATTTACATAAGCGTATATTTAATACGTCTATTATATAGAAAATTGTTTTAATAATTTAATAAAACCTTAATTTCAAAGAATCTGATTCGTTTACTTAGCTTTTTCTTCTTTACTAAACGAAATTGTGGTTGGTCGTTTTAATTTATGTTGCTTTCCAAAGGTCATAATCAATTATTTGGTAAACAAAGCTTGAATAAGAATCTACTTCACAAAGTATATTCTAGTACTTGACTCAAATCTGCCATATTCTGTAGAGTGAAATGAAATGTAGAACACCTCAGCGGTCCTGAGAATATTCCGATTGATTCTTTTAAACAGAAAATTTTAAAATATAGTGGGTAATGAATCTAAGTCAATAACTTTAAGACAGTGTCCATTCTCATGTGAACAGATTCGAACCGATTAATGTCAGTCAGTAATGAGGGCACCATACTTGACTGGCATATTCAAGGGTATAGGCTTCACAAATATAACATAAAGATGTTTTGTGAGAGTCTGATAAAGAAAACAAACGTCTTGTCATTTGGAAGTGTTTAGTTTAAGATCATTGTAAGAACACCAAGAGATCAAATTATTTAAATCATTTTGTAAATTTAGGCAATATGATCACAGGCAAATTGAATAGTCTGCAAAGCTAAGATATTACGCTCTTTTGGCCTATCTTGAATAAATAAACGAAAAAAAAAATATGATTTAAGTACTTTATTTGTACACAAGTTTTCTTTTTTCAATTGATAAATGTGAGTGTAGTTCAAGTATCCAATATTTTCCAACATTTTGTTCTAATTTTGTTAAACGATAATCTAAATATATAGAGCCAAATACTTAGCGCTTAATTATTATAACAAATTTCTTTTAAACAGCATTACTGCAATCCTACAATGATTTTCTTGAACATCAAGCATTTCTTATAATTAATTATTTTCAGTTTTCATTCGTTTTTAAATTAATATACAAAAAAAATGTTTTTTACAACTGAATTTTGAATTATAAATTTATCTAAATTTTAATTAAAGAAATAAGGCATTGAATTTAATCAAATAATTTCCTATTTCGTTAACAATAATATCCTGGCCATGTTTTTACCATTTACCATTTACCAAGATTTCAGTTAAAATATTTCTATACGAGTGTTGGAACATCAAGGAAATAATTAAATTTTTAAATTGTAAATGGAAATTTAAAAAAAAATGTTTATACCGTTCTCTGAAGATTTAAAATAATAATATAAAAAAAATGGTCTCTTTTCTTCTTTTTGTTTTAAAAAACTTGCCATTACTTTAATCGTGAGAATTTCCATTTGAAAAACAAAATATTTTTTTTTTCATTTTTAAATTGTCATATTATCTTCCCATTTTGTCAAAATTTAACAAAGTGACTTTAACCCCTAGTGATATGCAAAAAAAATTATTTCATCATATTTTTATACAACTGTGTAGTTCACACATATTATAAAATATATTGTGTTTATGTATAATATGTACATACATATTTATTTTATTTTCTAAAAATAACAATATTAGAAAATACACATATGTATGTTTTTTCATTTGTGAAAATTCAAATTACATTACGTGACTGAGTCCTTTTGGAGCGTACTCAACAGAAAAAAAAATGAATATATCCATTTTTTTACCTAAAAAGTATAGTAGTTTTCCGGAAAATGCAAAAAATAAAAAAAACACATGAGGCACATATTTTTATTTACCACTTTGTTTCAACTATGTACAAGTACAATATACAAATATAAGCTACATTTACAGTTAATATATAACAGTTACATATTTGCAAAGTTATTTTGCAACATACTTTTAAAATTCCTTTACAATTTTAGGGAAATTTTTTTACTTTTATATTTTTTCAGTATAAAACGTATGAAATTTTTTACGATAGTGTTTAGATATTTTTTTAAAGAAACTTGTTGAAATTTTTTTTTTTTAAATAAATAATAACACTAAACAAATTAATTTTTTTTTAAATCTCGTTTTATATTTAGAGTTACAGAAATTTACCTTTTGAATACTATATGCCCATATTATGAAATTAAATAATAAAAATAAAAATAAGTATATAAATATTTCTCTGAATTGAATTAGTTTTTTGATCGATTTCGATTGTTAAGTAGATACAGATTCATAGGTAAAAGATAGCATAAGTATAATAGAGAAACAATGATAAAATATCGGAAAAATGTCCATAAATATCGAGAAAAATATCGAGAGAGTTGCCATAAATATCGGCAAATATTTATAAAAACATATCTTCGCAAAGATATGTTTTCTATAATTTTCGCTGATATTTTCAATAGGTACTAATGCATATAACAAACCTACCGTAGACCAAAATAAACAAATTATCACATTGCAACTTTTGTTTTTTTTTTAACTAATAAATTACAGAACAAAAATATTATGAATAGAAATATCATTTTTTACTTTTAAGTACTGAGCATCAAATTACTATCTCGTGGCCAGTATATTTTTGTTGGTGCGATTTTTATTTTTTTTTTGTGAATCATATGTTTTGGGTTTGTTACATATATGAATATCACTGACCCTAAAAAAGAAAGCAATAATAATTTATGTTACGTAATTTTAGGAATTTAGAATATTTCTTAAAATTAATAATTATAATATTAGGAATACATTTATGTAAAGTGATTTTACATTTTTTTTATATATAGTTTAAACGCATTCCATAAGAAGTAATGTTAAATATTATATGGACGTTTTTTTTGTATAGAGTTTAAATGATGTCCATAAGAATCAATGTAAAAATTTAGTACAAATAAGATTGAAAATTTAAATAAAATCAGAGTTAATTTGGTCATCAAGGATGACCACAACCTAAAAAAAATATCTTGTTTTAATTTATTTAATAATTTATTGTACAGTTAGGCCTTCATGGCCAGGCCTTGTTAAGTAATACATTAAATTTTCTAAGACTATAGAATTCATTCATACCTGGACAGTAGGTTGACCAAGAACAAAAGGTGTGAATGATAAATTTAATCTTCTAAAATAAACGAATAATATAACAACTATATAGAGTTTTCGCATACTACGATTGCAAACGCTGGATAAAAATGGCATTTCAATTTTAGTATATATATATATAAAAATTAAATTGTTATATACATAAATATTCCAATTAAAAAGGACCGCAAATCGGTTTAAGGTTTAAGACCAAAAATCACCGGAATCGGCCGAAAACGAGATTTTCAAATAGGAAGGGGTACATTTTTATGCAAATTCAGAATCTACGTCAAAAAATTATATTAGTTTAAACTTTGTAGGTACCCAAAACTGAAATAAAAAAATAGGCTAATATGAAAAACAAATTTATTTATAAAAGTTATTATTATTCATTTTGGTTTACCAAAGGAAAATATAAAGAAAAATAATGAGAAAACAAAAAAAAAAATCATTTAACATAAGTTTCTTATTTTTTGTTGTAAAATCCGAATTTGCATAAAACAGTACCTCTTCCCATTTGAAAATTTCGATTTCGATCAATTTTAGCGATTTTTGGGCTTAAAAAAACCCATTTACGACTCTTCCTGGAAGTTCAAAATACCACCAATCGATAGAGCACCCTCGATTTAGTTAATAAAGTTTTTTTAAATTTAAAAATAACGGCTCCTTTCCCTCTTAAAGTGCTGATACGCATGCTCTGGAACACCCGGTATACTTACATCCCTGGTTATTTATTAAAGTTACAAGAGGCAAAATGGTCGCAATTGTCTGACATTCTTTTGTACAAAAATTTGCAGGTGATAAGATTGTGCTGACATTTTTATAAATTATAAATTACGTTTTTCAAAAAATGTCAGCAGAATTTTGTAAATTATAATTTATAAAATTCTCATGTCCATTTTGTAATTTTGTATTTATTGAAACTTTTTTTTATTAAAAACAACATAGTATCTACATAAATATTAAATGCCACATTAAAAAGCCATTTTTACTTATTATACCAGCTACTTATTTATTATCAAAAAAAATTACATATTTGAAATTGTGAGTCACAATAATTTTGAGAGCATAAACGGTGATTGAAGAGGTCAAAAGAACAAAAAAATTACGGGAAAAGGAGTCTATTCTGAATCGTTTGGGACTTACAAGTTATTAAACATATGGGAAACGTTTGGGACATACATTATCAAACAAATATCTTGGTTTAGTTATTTCCCTATAAAATTTCCGTCAAGTGGAATACAGCCGTCTCAAAAATGATTTGTGCATAGAACAATTTCATACTAATCACAAACAAAGTTGGCTGTAACTCACTAAAAAACAAAAATATTTAATTCATTTTTTAGAATTTATTGAGTTTGAACAAATCTCAAAATCTTACAAAAAAAAAAGTTATTCGGCCAGGGAACTCGCAAAAAAGGCATAAACAAAATCTCATAAATTATTTGTGCATTAAATTATCTAATGTTAAATTATCAATGTTTATTATGAGGTGAAAAATATTTATTATTACGTAGTTTATTAAATTTCTCTTTCAACTATATAGATATTTTGTTTATATCTTTTATAAGACCGTAAAATTAAATTATATCAATACTAACAAAATATCATTTAAAGACCGTTTACTAAAAACAATAATGTTACTAAAATAAAATTTGTTTTAGTCTATATTATTTATTTTTTTCTTTTTTTTCATTTTGGGTACATTGAGTTTATGATTTTGAACATCTTTCCAAATCGAAAATCATAAAAGTGAAATATTTTTTTTTTCTCTCTTGACTCTCTTAACATTCTAAAAATGTTGGAAGATCTAGTCCCTTGATTTGACCCTTCATATTTGCTCGTTCATTCCAATGTTGTGCCTTACATTACTGCGACTTTTTTTTAACTTGCTGGTTATTGGAACGTTTTGTAGATTTCTCGCGAAAGGGTTAGAATGCTGGATTATTCTGGTTGCATATCTGTTTTTGCTAAGGGTATATTCAAATCATGATGTAGATTGATATTTCTAATGTACCGAGGGGCCTGAGTTATGATACGTAAAATTTTTGATTGCATCATTTGAATTGTTTCGATGTTACTTTTAGAAGCAGTTTTTCATAACTGATACCCATAGGACCAGATTGGTTTCAGAATGGCTTTTCATAGCAACACATTATCGGAGCCTTTTGTCTAAGTGAACTCCCAGTTATTTAACCTCGTTGGCTTGCGGAATAGTTATCCCATTTATGCTAACTGGAGAACATAATCTTTTTTTTTAACGAGAAAGTTATATGAACACTTTTACTCTCATTGACCTTCACTTTCCACTTATAAAGCTATTCCTATATCTGCTGCAAATGTTCTTGTAAATTTGTAGATGCTGTATGTGGACTTGATTGACAGCTTAAGATTGCAGTATTGTCTCCGAAGGTGGTTGTATGTGTTCCTGTTTTCCGGTAAATCAGACGTATACACTAGGTATAAAAGTGGCCTCAGCACCATATGGGACACCAGCAATGATTTCATGTTCTTCTTTTACATAGGATTTGAATATAACGAAAGCGTCTATTGGTTATTTACGAATTTAGAAGTAGATGAGCCTCAACTGTTGAACTTTGTCGAATGGCTGACTGACATCCAAAAACACGGTTGCGCAGAACTTTCTTTCTTCAAATCCTTATTTTATTTGGGCAACAATTCGATGTAACTGTTCAATCGTGCTATGTTCAGCTTGAAAACCAAATTGATGCATAGGAATTACCTCATCGTTTTTCATTTGGGGCATCATTTTATGAACTATAATTTTTTCTAAAAACTTTTGACAGCAAAGGCAATTAACTGATGGGTGTATATGAGCTGACCTTTGTTGGATCTTTACCTGGTTTTAAGATCACTATAATTGTAGACTGCTTCCAATTTTCAATGACGGAAAGTAACTTTTTCTGAAGATGGCATTGAAAATTTGTGTGATATGTTTAAAAACAATGGCTGGGAGCTCTTGCAACATTCTAGCTGAAATACCATCGTAGCATGCTGCTTTTTTGGGGTAAAATCATACAAATAAGGGTTCTTCGATTAAATAACCAAACAGTAAACAAGAAAAAATGGTTGCAATGGTTCACAATGTTTTGGAAGAGGGTTTTAATCCCCTTTAAAAAATTATTTTAATATACGTATCCTGTGTTAAAAAAGTTGCAATTTTACAAGTAAAAATTTAAAAAAATTACTTTGACATTTAAAAAATATTCATGACTCTGAAATGGTTGATAATAGACTCGCTAGTTCTCCAGTTAATTTTTTGTTCATTACTAATCACTTCATTGCTACATTTACTGAAACTGCTACAGTATTCACGATACCTCATGTATGTATATACAATGTAGGTTTTTTTTTCCCAGAGAAAATGATATTTTATGTTACCTAATTTCCACTCATTGACACCTTATTTTCTGCATATATATTCTGAATTATATTCAATCTGTAGTACATCCTTGAAGAACCAATCTCAATACCAAGGAATCTAATTATATTAATTTTAATTTAAATTTAATTTTTATTTTTTATTCGTAAACCTACGAATAAAATAAAGTTATTAAAATTAATTTTCTTTTATATATATGTATATATATATCGTTCATAAGAAAAAAAATAAAAAATATAATTTCCATCATACATAATTTTATTTCCTTGAAACACTAAATTTAAATTTTAATATTGTAAGAGATAATTATGTACAAAATTTAATACAAAAATTTGATTTTCACTTATTTCTTGTTACGTTACAAAATGAAACATGGCAAATTTATTTTTACTCATATAGTATAGATTTACATATTATTATGTATTATATATATATATTATATTCTATATACATACTAATATTAACACATAATGAATAAAGGATATAATGTATATATTCTAAATAATCAAATTTTTTCTTGGAAACAATTTTTACAAGAAATATTAAGTTTATTATTTTGATACTTTAATCTTCTTACCATCGTTTACTCATCTCGTGCTCAATCATCATCATCACCATCATCAGAATTAAGTTTATTATTACAGTTTAATTATATGCGAAAAATTGAGAAAATAATAATAAAGTTAGAATAAGAGAGACAATGAGGGAAATGTAAAAGAAAAAAAAAAATTTAAATGAATTAAGTAAAATTGTACCATTAAGGTTCACCTAGGATACACGAAACTTTGGCTAAATCATAGTTAAAGCGTAAAATGAGTACGTAAAATATTTGTTCATGATTTTAATGTAGCAGGAAAGACAAAATTTTCATGTAAAGTTGTAGGAATGGCCAACACTCTTAATCTCCTGGGGGAGTATCTCCTATCCTTCGAAAAAAAATAGAACATTCAGTTGTTCATATGAGGGCTGCTACAAACCAGGAGGATTCTAAGGGAGATATTGTATCGGCGTAAGACCTACTGACTTACTGACCTAATGACCTAATGATTATAAGAATTGATAGCTTTCCAAAAATATATATCTTTAGTGGCGCATCTTATCCTTTAAGGACGAAAAGGACATTTGAAAGTATCCTTGTTGCTTTGATGTTTTTGTATAATGTCTGTTTTTTTTAATTAAGCTTTTATTATGTGCCTTTAATATACAAAGTTAAAACTATCTTAGCATATAAAAAATTGAAGTAAAATAGCTCTAATGGAACTAGCTACTATTAACATTTAAATTAATTATAAATTTTTATGTTAATTCTAATTGCTTAATAATTTGTTTTTTGTACATTCATATTTATTATTGTCATGTACATTCATTATTATTATGTACATTCATAATTACTTTCTTATATGTATAATATATTGTAAAAATAAGTCTGAAAAAATCAATATTATGTCTTGTTATTTTAAATAAAACCTAACCTGACTTAACCTAATAATTAACCCTATCTAAACTAACTTAAACCACCAATATGCTCGTTTAATGTTTTTGTCTCTATCTGGTATGGACATATCAAATTGAAGATTATCTCCGTTACTGTTGCCCAGTTCATATTCTATAATTCTATAGCATTACATGTGGCCCGTCTGCTATAGTGATATAGTATTGGGACATGATTTTGGTTTTGGATAAAACCAAACCACAGAAATATAAAATGCTCAGGGGCTATGAATCCTGTGCGCAAAGTTTTTTTTATGTACTCCTCATTATGGTAAAACATATGAGATAATAAACCGTTTTCTGGAGTATTTTGTGCTCTTACATAATGTTTTTGAACGAGATTTATCATAAAACTGTCGATTCTGTTTATGTTTGATTCCTTGTACAAATATTTATTTGAATCAAAATGTTTGTAATCGGATTTGGGCTTGCGGTTTTTATGAATACAAACTCTTATGCACTTTCTTTCAAACTTACGGATTTTTTCCATTAAACTTGCGCTGATATTATATCATACAGGTATCCCATACACAAGTGTTGGCCTAATTAATGTTTGATAGCAAATTATTTTTACCCTATTGCTTATGTTTTTGTTGTAAAAATTTTTTTTTACTGCCATGAAGGATTTGTTACCCTATTTCTCTTGGAAATAGTGTATTTTACATGCTCCGAAGAATTAAAGTTGCGATGTAGAAGAACTCCGAGATATTTAACGACTTTTTTGTTAGCTACAGGTAAGTTATTCGGCGATTTAATAAAAAAGCTTTTCCAGTTTTTTTTAATGTTTGAACTTGTTTTATCAAACGTGTTACGAAACAACACGGTTTCAAATTTAGTATAGTTCACTTTTAATATCCATACCTTGCAATAGTCCAAAATAGTATTAAACATTTGTTGCACTTTGTGTTGTATGGTACTTACTGTACTATTAGCGGAGTACACTATAATATCATCAGCGAAAGCTAGCGTGTACGATTTACCTTTTACATTGTTCAATAAATTTAACAAGACTGCTATATAAATCGAAAATAGTATCTGGGCATTAACAGTACCCTGTAGCAACCCGTTTTCAATAGAAAATGTATTATTTCTTGTATTATGTTCAGCCTGAATTACAAATTTGTTTTTATATAGCATGATTTGTATAAGGGCAGTTAACTGGAATGGAAAGTTGTATTTATACAACAATTTATATATTAACCCATCCAACCATACCGAATTGAATGCTTTTTCTAAATCAATTAGGCAGGCTCCAAATCCATACTTTTTATTTACAAACCAACAAGTATCCGATGTTAAATTAGTTATGGTGTGAGCAGTTCCATGCCTGTGTCTAAAACTAAACTGATTTTGTGGAATAAGAATATTTATGTTAGAAAAAATTGTAATCTTGTGACTTGAAGGGTTTTAAATATTTTACTAATGTTAGGTAATAAACTAATTGGCTTGTAATTACTAGGATTAGTTGGGTCTTTGCCTGGTTTTTTTTAGCAATATAGTTTTCGATGTTTTCTAAATTTGCGGAAAATACGAATTATTTATTGCATTATTGAATAATATAACGTATTTCGAAATTATTAAGTTGCTCAAGTTTTTCAAAACTATATTTGGTATTTTATCAATGCCACATTAAGTTTTGTTTCTTAAAGCACGGAATTTCGAGAAAAGCTCTGTTTTTGATTTGTAAATTGGTTATTTTCACCACACCGCTCGAATGACTTATTTGTATTGTTAAAGTTACAAAGAGTGACATTATTTGAATGCATTTGTGCAATATTGTGTTTGAATTGGTTAACTTTTTCTAATACTTGTTATTAAATCTAGTATTTTTTGGTATTTCAATTCTATGAGTATATTCTAAGTATGTCCCTAATACCTTGTAAATTTCTGTTTGGTCTTTTAGAATATATTTGTTGGTATTTCTTTTTTGTAGATTACTAATATTTATGTTGTTTTGAAAAAGCAATGCGGTGTTATAATTTTCTATATGTAAAGTTTTTATTTTGTTGTCTTTATTGCTACGAAAATTTTTTTTTATTTCGATAAACATATTACTATTGTTGTTTGGTTTAATTTTTTGGAGACGTCTTTACCAGTAATTATTAATTTCAATTCTGATTTGTTGTTTAATAAGAGATTTTATATTATTTAAGAGTCTTTTGAGAGTATGTAGATAATGTAATGGGAAGTTAAGTCTTTGTCTATTGATTTTGTGAATGTCTTTCATTAAGCTATTTTTTTTGTTTAGGAGTATCTTCAATTTCGCGGAATGTATAAAAACCTTTATATCTGTTGATCTATCAGATATATATATATATTCAGTTATATTTTTTAGAAATACAACGGTCTCGATCATATTTTAACATTTATTTGATGATGATTGGTGCTGCAGTTATGGAGACATTGTAGCTCAAAGAGGAAAAAAAAGAAGAATCCACAAAACTATAAAACTACATTATGCCATAAAACTATATTATATTAAAAAGATCTATTTTTTTCTATAACTCATACATACATACTTTATATCTATGTCGAATATTAGAAGATATATACATTTATTAAAAAAAATTGTTTTTTTTTAATCTTTTTTCTATATAAAACTAGGAATGTGGCGTTTACGAAGTAACAATCTTCAAAGGAAATGTAACACAAGCTTGTGACCAAATCACTGTATCTTGAAAATAATTGATGTTACCGACTTTTAAAATATATGTCCTTAATAGTGCATTTAGTATTTTAAGTACAAAAAGGACATTTGGTAACATGCTTGTTGTTTTAGGGTTTTCTGTATCTGTTGATCTAGTGGATATATTAGGATATATTATATGTTTTCGGTTTTTGATCTAGTAAGTGAGGTAACAATCTGAAAAATATTGTAACGTTTATTTGATCACGACAGATGTTGCCGTTGACCAGATATTGTAGTTTAGAATCGAATTTTTTTTTTAAAAAAAACCATCTTTCATACCTTTTCCTTAAAAACCAGATATTTCAAAATTTTGTTAAGGAAACGTTCAATATTTTTATCTAATGGAAGAGTTTTTCTCTTAGGTAATATATTATAAGCTTTACTTTTAAAAAAATTATCTGTTTTATAGTGTTTTTATAAAAAAAAAATAATGTTGCAGCTTTTACAAATTAATGTAATAAGCTGGTGTAACATTAACTTCAGAAGATTGTTATTTCGAAAAAGCATTCCTACTTTTATATAGAAAAAGAATAAAAAAATCAATTGTTTTAAGTAAATGCTTATATCTTCTAAACTATTCGACGTAGACATAAAATATGTATGTGTTATAGAAAAAAAAAGACCTTTGCAACAGTAAATAAATATTAGGGAGCTTTTATGTTAAAATCTTGAAATTTGCTTCCTCAAGAAAGAAAATAAAGATTGTTTTTTTTTTTCAAAATTCTCTACTTGGAACTACAATATCTCCATAACGGCAGCACCAATTATGATCAAATATATGTTAAAATATGCCCCAGATCTCTTGATCTATTAGATATATATATGTTCAGTTATCTTTCTCGAATATATAACTGAATATATATATATATATATCTAATAGATCAACAGCTATAGCAGTTTGTTTTACATCAAAACAACACTTTCAAATGTCGTTTTCGTCCTTAAAGGATGAGATGCGCCACTAAAGATATATATTCTTGAAAACTATCGAATCCAGCTATTCTTGGAACATTATCATTAGGTCCTAGATCGATACAACATCTTCCTCAGAATTAGAATAATATAATTATTGTAATATAATTATTTATTTATTTATTATGTTTAAAACAAACATATTCCAAAATTAGTCTAATAAATAAATAAAAAAAAAATTTAAAATTAAAATTGCTAGCTATTACAAGTATACGTATATATTTTGTATACTATGATGTCTTAGTCTAAACGACAAAATAGAAAATTGTATTCGTATTTTTAGGGTGACTATGAATACAAAGATTTTTTTAACTTGAATTTACTAAAACAAAAATCAACATAATTTTTATATTCATTAACTGCTATAAACATTCTATTAATTGGTTCATATTTCCCATAGCCTTGTTCGGTGAAATACCAAATTCAAGACATTTTCCAATCAAAAACGAGTACTTATATTTAAATGGGAGCTGATCAGTCATTTAATAGTCTGTGAATCAATTAGTCCATTGAAAACTTAAACTAGGAATACAATATCACCTATAGCTCTTCAGAACTCCAACGAATTTAATTGAATCAGTTTTAATCGGTTTGTATACGGAGGGGGAATAATAGAATTAGACCAGTGAAAGCTACGGAGGGCAAGACGAAGAATTTTGTTGCTTCTAATCTATCGATATGATTGCAATAAAATGTTAACCATGGTAACAGGGCTTGCATACTCCAGATTTGGACGAACAAGACAGGTATATAAAACTTTAATGATATTTGGATCCTCAAACTCTTCGGACTATCTTTTGATGAAACCAAGTAAGGAATTATATATTTCTTAATGATCACTTTGAAATGGTGTTTGAAAAATTCACCTAAGTCCTTAAATTTGAAAACTCTTTTAACGTCTTTGGGCTCGAAAGTGTAGCTGCCAAGTATAACCGAAGATCGCCGGGTGAAACTAATTTGTGCATATTTATTGGTCTTAAGGAAGGGGTTATTTAATATGCACCAATCAAAAAATAAATTTAAGTCTTCTTCAAGTAAAACTATATCACTAGAAGATTTAATAGTTTTGTAAATTTTCATATCATCAACATAAATGGCGATACAACTATTACTTATAACGTTTTGACTACATCATTATGTATCAATAATAGATATAAACGATAATAAAGAGCCCAGATGACTCTTTTTAGGTGCATCTAAGTTAGCAACAAATGGATCAGAAAAATCTAAGCAACACAGAATATTTTTTGTATTAGATATGTATGAATGAATACAAATTTATTGTTTCTGTAGACCCAGACTTTTCAAGCTTTATGAGAATTATGGTATACAAATTAGTAAAGCTTTTAACACTGTGTCGTAAAATATCAAAACCTTTGGTAATATATGTGTAAATGATATCAGTTTGAGTGCCCACTTCCATTGAATTAATGACAGTTTATTCTACAAAAATTAATTCTACAAAGTTTGGTTACACTCAATTTATTTTTCATAAAACCATGATGATTAGATACTAGTCTGTTACAAGGTTACAACAACATATAAATAGGGTCATAGACAATTAATTCTAATAATTTTGGAATACAAAATAATTTTGCAATTGGTCGATAGTTTTAAATTCGGTATTCAATTTTTGAACTTTTTTTGTAGATCGGTCTTACGTAAGAGTTTTCCCATTGTAGTGGATATTATATAGTGAAAATATTCCCAAAGAAAATAATAAACTAATAATATTGATAAAGGAATAATATTTACAAAATTAAACGTTTATTTCTAATGGGGCCCTATCTTCGGAATATATCTATAGAAAATTCTCCTCACATACAGAAATGTTTATGCATCCAACTTCTAAGACACCATTATATTAATTTATCATTATTTTTTTATTGATTGTTATACATAATTTTTGACCCTCATTCAAATGGTTAATTAATTCAATAATAGAGGTTTTAACACTAAATTTGAAATTTTATATTTGCCAACTGAATCAAATGAATCAGATTTTAATTCACAAATAATTTTATTATGGTAAAATAAAAAAAATAAACAAATTCCCATTTTTATATTTTATATTGTATTTTTATTGGACAAGAGTTTTTAATTTCAATATAACGAATATTTTCTAGATACATCACAGCACGAATACATCTAACATCAATGATTCTAAAAATTAAAAACAATTATTTTTTACCATGCACATATGTACATATAATATATTATATACATATATATATATATATATATATATATATATTTATGTATTTGAAAGCATACATGTGTATAAAAACAGTGAATGAGAAGTAACGTGATGATCACACTGTATATTGGCGTACTTATTATGGAAAATCGAAATATGCAAAAAAAAATAATGGTTCTGATAAAATGGATTATTTTTTTCAACTATTCGAAATATAGGATATTAAAGACCTTAATCTTTTTACAATAAAACTGATTTCCTAAAACAAAATAATATAATGCAGAATTACTAGTGATCCCTATTGAGTAATTTTAATTTGAGTTACTAGGATTTGCATGGACTGATATAAATTCTCTAGGAGTCCTTTGAAATATTGCCTAATAACTTTAGAATTTTTAAGTCTGTACTACAGTTTGGATGTTTGGGGTAGGATGATTTGATCCCCAAAATATAAATAGTAAATAAGTTAATAGTAATATAATATATATTCTATAATCTATACATATATATATATATATGAATACTTTGTATAAATGTATACGTATATATTTTTAATTAAATGGGAATAATATTTTTCTTGCATATTTTACACATATGTGTATATTTAAAATGATTAAATAAATTAATATAAATGATTTAATACAACTAAAATTATAATAAACCAAATCTCACTTTCTAATGTCTTACTTTACAAAACTCAAATAGTCTAAACATTTTAGTTATGCCCGTAAATTAAAAAATTAATTGAAATGATTGTACTTTCGATAAAACTCTTCTTTAACCCGAAACTTCTTAATATCTATAAATCATTTAAACGAACCAATATGGATATAACCCACACATTTGGGAAAGGGCTTCCTTTTACCCTTCGAATACCTTGACCGTATTCAAAATCACAATTTGCCTAATTGGCGACCCAATTGTTACTTCATCATTAACTTTTGTTTTATATAATTCCAATTCTATGGGATGAACACTCTAACTGCTTTAACACAGAGATCTGACATACACAATTATATACAATAAGTTTTTTCTTTACACTTTTTTTGATATATCTACTAGTTAAGTTCTTTGATATTTTATTTCTCCTACCTCTTGAACATTTCCAATGTAAAACAAGAGGAGCTCTATCCTGTCCTATCCCAACCAAAACCAAGTGGAACATAAACACCAATCCCAACGCTTGGCTGTTTATAAAAAAAAAAAATTTCGAATTACAGTTTTGTCACCAGAGTACGATATGTAGAAATTAAATAAAAATCAGAAAGTTATTCAATTAACAGCACAAGCTTTTGGGATTTGGGTTTTTAGGTTTTCTTTTTTTTTACTTATATTTTTGTTACAATAGACGATTTACAAATGAATTTAACTTTTCGTTATATATCAACTTTTTGAATATTACTCAGCTAGACAGGCTTTTTTTTATAACTATAAAGAAAATATTCGACAGAAAACATAAAAAGGAGAAAAAAATATAGAATATGAATCCTGTTTTATCCTTTAAAAGCTTTTCATTATTTTCAATTTTTTTGTATCAGTTTTTTTTTTATTCAATATATTAAATACCAGTTTCTACATATTTGGACTACATGTATATTACATATTTACATAAGATTTATATTTATATAAAGGAATAATCTAACTAAATTGCTTTTAAAATGTATGTAACAAATTATTATATTCTTTTTTTTGGTAAATTTTCAATATTTACAATAAATAAAAAAAAATTTTTTTTTTTAAATACATTATAAAATTTATTGGGCGTTTTGAATACTAAAATTAATTTTTTCTATATCTATATCTATATCTACATCTACATCTAAATCTACATCTACATCTACATCTACATCTACATCTACATCTACATCTACATCTCCATCTACATCTACATCTACATCTACATCTACATCTACATCTACATCTACATCTACATCTACATCTACATCTACATCTACATCTACATCTACATCTACATCTACATCTACATCTACATCTACATCTACATCTACATCTACATCTACATCTACATCTACATCTACATCTACATCTATATCTACATCTACATCTACATCTACATCTACATCTACATCTACATCTACATCTACATCTACATCTACATCTACATCTACATCTACATCTACATCTACATCTACATCTACATCTACATCTACATCTACATCTACATCTACATCTACATCTACATCTACATCTACATCTACATCTATATCTATATCTATATCTATATCTATATCAATATCTATATATATATCTATATCTATATCTATATCTATATCTATATCTATATCTATATCTATATCTATATCTATATCTATATCTATATCTATATCTATATCTATATCTATATCTATATCTATATCTATATCTATATCTATATCTATATCTATATCTATATCTATATCTATATCTATATCTATATCTATATCTATATCTATATCTATATCTATATCTATATCTATATCTATATCTATATCTATATCTATATCTATATCTATATCTATATCTATATCTATATCTATATCTATATCTATATCTATATCTATATCTATATCTATATCTATATCTATATCTATATCTATATCTATATCTATATCTATATCTATATCTATATCTATATCTATATCAATATCTATATCTATATCTATATCTATATCTATATCTATATCTATATCTATATCTATATCTATATCTATATCTATATCTATATCTATATCTATATCTATATCTATATCTATATCTATATCTATATCTATATCTATAATAAAAGAAAGCTGGATGTTTGTAATCGTTTTCCTCACGAACTGCTGCACCAACTTTTACAAAAAATTATACGTAAGTTTGATGGCTTATGAGAATGGTTTATCTCGATTTTCAATCCGCAAGTGACCCTAGAATCACAATTCAATTTATATGGGTCATTAAACCAATTATTAATGACATGGGTCATATTTGATTATGGGATAGATTATGGGTCATATTAAACCAATATTTATTTTGTTAATTTATTATAAAGTTAATTAATAAATTAACTAAATTTATGCTAAATTTAATATTTACTCAACTAAAATTATTAATGATGTTTTTCAGTTTTTGAACTATATTCAGCAAAATATTTTTTTTATGAAAATCATATACAATTTTTTCTAAATAACCTCTTTTTTTGTTTTATATGTTTTATATTCATATGCATAAATCATAATATTGTCAGTATTGTAAGAAATTGATGGCTATCATATTTCTTATACTGTTCATGTGACTAACTTTCTTCTGTTTGAAACACACACTGGCTTCTCAGTTATCAGTTTCCTCCACATTCGATATACTTAATATACTTAAAAAAATTTTGTGTAATAATATCTGACATCAAGAAATCAAAATCAAAATTATTAATTATTTACTGAATCTTCAATATTTGCAATAATATGGAAGAGTAAAATTTTATCTGCCATTCAGGTAAAAAGGTAAGTAAATTTTGTAATATTTTAATGATTAACTTAACGGTTAATAATAGTTTATAAAATTTGTAAATATAATACATTCTATTAAACAAATGCAGTTATTAATAATAATGTTTTTAGCATAATTTTATTTTAGTTTTAATTTTGCACATACAATAAACACAATTCAACATTAAAAAAAATTGTTAAATTTATTAAAACGGTAAAATAAGTAATTTAATTAATAAAAATAAAATAAATTGAACATGTAACGTATAAAACCTATACTGATTGTATCCATCGTTTCCAAGTAATTTTCTTATATTATAAACACAATGAAACAGAAAAAAAATTAACATAAATCAATAATTTTGCCCCGAAACCTAAATGCGCCACAATTTGAATGGAATTAGATTAGCTGTCAAAAACATTTTGGATATAATATTATCGAAGCAACAGTTATAAATGGCAAATACAAAATGGAATATACTTTAATACCACGCACACCAATATTTTTCACAGATGCCGCAACCAAATTAAAACGATTCCAGGTCACTGTTCACATTCGTTTGACATTATTTGTCATGACAATAAATAAAGCCCATCGACAATCTATGCAATTATGTGACGCGGATTTAGAAAAGCCATGTTTTTCTCACGGACAAAAATTGCCTGTACGTTGCCTGTACGTTGCCTGTTCACGTGTAGCAAAACAATCCGATTTAATTGTTTATACATAGGATGGACACACAAAAAATATTGTTTATGAATTACAGTAATGTATTTTTGATAGATGGTCCGGCTTGGGATTGACAGGGTAACATCTGAACGGTCGCTGACCCAGATGCGCAACTGTCAAGTTCCTGAGCAAGTGCTTACTTTACCTCCACGTGGTGACCTCCGGAAACTATCCTATACAGCATCCGCTTATACGATAGGCCAAAATTGTAAGTGCGCAAAAACAACCCTTCAGATTGAAGGTTGGCGCTAGGTTAACTACCTAACCCATAAAAAAAAAACATAGTTATGAAAGACTTAAAACAAGCCTCGGATATGGATGGATTAATTGGAAACAGACCCGGAACTCGTAAGGATTTTGATTTTAGAATTTGCACCTGGAACGTTCGAACACTATACAGCCCAGGTGCATCTAACATATTGGAAAATGTCCTCACGCAGTATAAAGCTGACATCATTGCGTTACAGGAATTGCGTTGGACAGGAACCGGAATAATAAGGAAACAAAAATGCGATATATACTATAGCTGCCACGAAAAACACCAAATATTTGGATGCGGTTTTGCAATCGGAGACAGGCTAAGACGAAATGTTATTGATTTCAAACCAATTAACAAACGTCTGGCCATAATCCGCATTAAAGGCACCTTCTACAACATCAGCCTAATATGTGTGCATGCTCCTACTGATGAAAAAGAAGAAACAGAGAAAGAAGACTTCTATGACGCGTTAGAAAAAGCATACGAAGCTTGCCCGCAACATGATGCAAAAGTTGTGCTAGGGGATTTCAACGCTAAACTCGGTAGAATGCAAATTTTCGGCAGAACAATCGGTAAACATAGTCTCCATCAACACACCACCGATAATGGTTACCGATTGATCAGTTTTGGAGCGGCGCATAATGCGGTTATAAGCAGCACCAAATTTCCCCATAGAGATATTCATAAAGCCACCTGGCTATCTCCAGATGGTCGTACAACCAATCAAATTGATCACCTTATGATTGACGCACGCCACTCAACGTGCGTGCTGGACGTACGGTCATACAGAGGGGCTAACATCGACTCTGATCATTTTTTGGTTATAGCACTTTTCAGAGCCAGAATATCTAATGTTAAAAAAGTGCAGTCACATCATAATCCCAAATTTAACATTAGTAGCCTGCAGTCGCCCGATATAGCCAGAAGCTTCAAAGAGCAAATTAGCCTAAATTTAAAAACCACACCTCCTTCAAACCATTCTTCGATTGATGATCAATGGAAAAACTGTGCTAGTATCATCAAAGAGGTAGCCGCAAACACAATTGGCTTCAAACCACGAAACACCAGAAATCCATGGTATGACGAGGAATGTGCATCAAAAACGTTGAAGAAGAACGAGGCGTATAAAAAAGCGCTGCAACGGAAAACAAGAGCAGCGAAGGAAGAATATAAGGCTAAAAGAAGAGATGAGAAGAAACTCATCAGGCAGAAAAAACGGGACTTCGAAAAATCTCTGCTCATAAATATCGAATCTCATAAAAATAGAGGCGAAGTGCGGAACTTCTACAAAAAAGCCAAGCAACTGGCAGCTGGCTATAAACCCGCTACACACGCGCTAACAGATAATAAGGGAAATTTGGTTACCGAAACGCAAGGGATATTGGAGACATGGAAGCAGCACTTTCAGCAGCTGCTAAATGGAGAGCAACAACAACAACAAGAGCTAGCAACACCAGCACCATTCATTACTAGCAACCCCCGCCACCCACTGTAGAGGTTGTTGGCCAAGCCATCAGCAAGCTGAAAAACAACAAAGCTGCTGGACCTGATGGACTCCCAGCTGAATTATTTAAAACTGGAGGCGATGTTTTGGTTAACTGCATGCACCAAATCTTTGGCAACATCTGGAAGGAAGAAAGCATGCCTAATGACTGGAGTACCAGCTCTATATGCCCCATTTTCAAAAATGGCGACTCCATGTCCTGTAAAAACTATAGAGGAATATCGTTAAAGTCAAGAGACTACAGTGGCTCGGACACCTAGAGCGGATGGACGAAAATGCTCCAGCCAAGAGAATCTTCGATTCCAGATTTGAAGGTACAAGACGTCGGGGCAGACCAAACCTTCGTTGGAGAGACGAAATATTGGCGGATTTAAAGCAATGTCGAATCTTCAACAGGAGAGAATCTGCCCGTGACCGGCAAAAATGGAGGATGTTGATGAGTCAGGCCCAGGACCTACATGGTTTGTTGGCCACCTAAGTAAGTAAGTAAGTAAGTATATTTGATTAACCAAAGTTATATACATATCATTTAGTTATATACATAGTTATTTTTCATGCTGGTAAGTCATAAAACTAACCAAAATAAAAATTAGGAGTTGTATCGGTAGTCTAACATTATAAATACTTACAGATGAGTGTGTTATCATGTAGTGTATCAAGTAGTGTTATCATGAACGCAAAACTTCTGAAAATAATTAACGTTATTATACAGAATACATATTATAAATATATGACTGAACGAATGAAAATTTCAAAATTTAAAAAATCACTGAGTCGTACACATATTTTTATTTTTTCATTTTTATTAGTTTTGTATTAAACTTTATATAATTAACATTAACAATAATTTAATACTAATTTAAGTAAACTCAATTCAATTAATTCAATACATCAAAAAATAAAATAATATCACTTCCGAAAATCAACAATTGCAGGTCTGTGTTTAGATTTCGAACTAAGTCTGCAAAATTGCAGCCACTAATATATACCAGACAATCCTTAGCGAATATAATTATACCGCAAAATTTAAGAATAATCCCAATATCATTAATATATTACAGGAACATTATAACGCCCAACACTGATCCCTGTGGAACACCTAATTTCATATCTATATGACTAGATAAAGCATTATTAACTTTGATAACCGACTTTCTTCCTACAAAATATGTTTAAAACCAGTTTAGCTCATTGTTTTTGATCCCATATCGTTAGAGTTTTGACAATAATAATTTTGTATCTAATGTGTGAAATGCTCGTTTTAGGTCTAAAAATACTGCTATGACGAAATCTCCACCATCAGCCAGTTTTTTCAATTCAAAAATCACCCAGTTTAATGTAGTCTCGCATGAATATCCTTTACGAAAGCCTGACTGCTCCATTGCAATAATATTGTTTGTTTCAACATATTTCTCTAGTTGTTCATACACAACCTTTTCCAACAGTTTCTCATGTAGAGACATCATATTGATTGGACGCATATCGCTTCACATCGCTTTGATGTCGCCGAAAAAATACCACTCTCCAATGATTTATTAGTGATGTCCACTAAAATTGGTGCGGATATGTCGTATAGTTCTTCCATTATCTCTTTATTAATCCCTATGAAGTCTCTTTTGTTCTTGTTCTGGTTTTTAAGAATACTCCTAATTTTATTTTTGTCTACTGTAATTTTGGGAACTTATATTGTATATGAGGAATACTATCATGAGTTTCTGTGCTGCTGTCCACAAAGTATTCCAATTCCAATTATTCGGCATGAATATTCCGGAAATTCTAATTGCGTTTTGTAATTTTTATTTTGTGTTTTTTTCTCTCTTTTCTGTAAAAACTTATTCTTTTTAAATAAATATGTATGTATATTGTATATATTTGTTTACGCACGATTATATATACATATACAGTATTCCAATAATTTTGTCTACCAGAATACGAACTTTATTATAATGTAAAATTGTTTTTGAGTACGGTTTATTATTAACAAATCATTTTCGTAATATGGTCATCATAGCAGTTTAGAATTTATAGTGGAAATTGATTATAAATGGATGGTACAGTTATATATATACTAAAATCTTACTATTACTACTGTTTTTATTATAGAAAAATAAATTTATCTTTTCTAATCCTATAGGGTTTATTCAGACCTACAATATATATGTATAACATACATTATTTCGTAATATAAACATAATAAAAAAAAATGTACTAAATCATTTCATCAGTTATTTCTAAATTGCATGAAAGTATATATGTGTTCATGATATAAACATAAAACGTATATTTACCACATATCATATCACATACTCGTAGAAATCAAAATGTTACAAATTCACGAAGAAATCAAACTGCTCTTTCAAACTACAATAACTTAACAAATAAAAATTCTCGATAGCTTTGTTTTATCTTCTCTATATATAAAAATTCAATTTGTTTTCTTTTCTCTATTTTCCTATTATGATTCCATATAAATTTCTATTTGTTCATTCTTGATTTTCACATAACAGTGAAGGGGTTTTTTAAAAGACATTTAACATGTTATAACAACAACCCACTCAAATAATTTTGTTCATTATTTAACTGAATTTGGTTGCTATGAGAATTATTGAATATTGTCTTCGCTGCTTTTAAAATCCACAAATCATATCATAATTTAGATCATAATTTTAAAAGGTTTCATGCGCAAGCTCCATTCCGAAATTCTTACGGTAAAGTCCCCAAAGAAGAAATCTTTTTTTGGTATCGAACTGCAATGTAATCACACTTATCTACACCCTACAAAACCAGAAACGTTAATTTAACCTACTGTTGTTAAAAATATCAGATGGTAAGGATTATATTGAGGTCATTGTTTTATATGTTTTATATGCAAGTATGGGAAAAAATTTGGGCTTCCTCTAATATTTTTTTAAAAAAATTTATAAGGGAGAATGAAGTAGACATAGATCTTTTCTGCACCTCTTCCGATTCTATATTATCCATTCATGAGCCTTATAGAATTTTCTAGTCTGTGCGACTTACAACTTTTAACTGTGCAGTTAACAAAATAAAAAAGCTTGGTTGTACTGTAAAAAGCTTCAAATAGTTTAATCATTAGGATGTATGCTGAAAAAAATTATTGATTTTGTGGTACGACAATATACCTCCTCCTGTGTCTAAGTATGTACACTTCTTCGTTAACCACAGCATCACATTATTTTTCTGTAACACCATCCGTGTGGCATATGGAGGAGATAAAATCCTTGCAACCAACTTCTATCTGTGCCTAAACTCTCTGTACCTAAACTCTTCAATTGTGACCACGTTCTTTGTTGAGTACTTGCTTCGGCTAAGACTGTTGCTCTTCATATTCTTCTCGGCCTTCCAAGGCGCTGTATACCCTGAGGATTACATTCGAAATACTATTTTGCAACGTTTTTGTTAGGTTAGAGTAAACCCTACGCAACGCCATTTTTTCTGTTGAATTTCTACGTCTATTTGTTTTTAAATTCACTTTTTACCCCAGCGCTCTGTTGGAAATGCTTTGGCACCAACGAAGTTCTCACTTGAAGTTCTCTGACGATGTTGGGTGAAATTTTTCATTTTTCGCAGATGTACTAGAGAAAAGATTTTATACTTGAATTGGGGATTGTTATTTTACTAGGGTTTGTCTACCCAAATTTATGAAAGCATCCCGAAAGCAGTACGGACTTTGCTGATGCAGGCTTTAATATCCAAATCACCACCTCTATCTGATAACATGTTGGTGTTTAAGTGATTGAACTTACTTACCCCTTTCATTCGCGTTTATTAATGGAGGATCGGATATTGTGATGTGCGAATTGTGCGTCTGATTTGGGTTTTACCTGTATTGATTTTTTGGCTCGCACTTTTTCCAGTATCATACAGCTTTTGCCACATATCATTTAAACCTTGATTCGTATGTGACAATAAACACAAGTGCATGCATTACCGTATATGATTATAGACGCAGACTATAATATTATTAGCGTCAAACCACACGACATCGACATCAAACAAAAATTATAATATCAGGATTGTAAATATTTGTGCGATAAAATTATATGGCAAAAAATATAAATTTTAACATGGAAAAATTAACTTTCTGCAAATAATTTGAGGACTTGTAAAACAAATTTATTCAAATGGAGGAACCTTCAAAAACTAAACAGTAAAATTTCCGTCGTATTAACTAGGCTGCACATATAGATCACAGCAGACCACACACAATTACCTCTTTAATGGCCCACAAACAAACAAATCCACATGTTGTTGTTTCATAGGATCCATCATCACAATACATCACTTTTCACACAATACTTCACAGTACTTCACAATACTTCACAATTCATCACTTGAGGCTTGTCCCTTGGACAACAATGTAATAATCGAACTGATGGTATCACATCAGAATTGGAAATTCTAAAACAAGAAATAAAACGCTGGATGCTGCAACCTGAATTTCGATGTGTGAACCTGAATGAAGATATTGTAGTATAAACTTGCAGTACCGTAAGTAATTAAGCACGGAAAGGTTATTCTACCTAAGTTACTGTCAAGAACATAAAACAAAAATGAGGCTGCAGGGAAAGTCATTGAATTCTTGCAAAGAATGAAAAACGTCGATCAAATATAACACCGGTAGCGTTTTATTCAAAGCACAGTTTTTCCTTTTAGGTTGTAGTTGTTAATATAATATATATTTTTTTTTTGTTTGTTAAACTAGTTGGAAGTAAAATTAATATAAATTAATTAGTTTTGATTTAGAAAAAAAAAAGAATCATAAATGAAATGTAAACATATACTTTTAGACCGGACCAAGCCCAGGGCCCATCCCAGGTTGATGAGCCCTGGGTGGGTGGATCCAGACCAAACCTAGGTTGATAAGCCAAACCCAGGTTGATGGGCCAAACCCAGGTTGATGGATCAGACGCCAGGTTGATGGGTCAAACGCCAGATTGATGGGCCAAACCCAGGTTGATAGGCTCATAATAAAACTCTTCAAATTAAATTATTATATTATATAATAACACTATTTAAATAAGTAAATATATCTATATAATACATATATATTATGTCATTTAAAAAACTAGAAATCACCGCACAAATAATTTTGCCATTAACTGTTTTATATTATATATAGATAGATACACATATAAACAAAATATGTAATATTCTTTGAAATTGATATTGAATATTATGTAGGTACTTACTTAGTTACATATTTTACTTTCCAATTGAATGAAAATTATATGAAAAAGGATGATATTTTATGAAATGATATTCTATATCAATAAACGACATAATGTTATGGAAATTTATTGGAAACTATTTTTGCTTGTCCTTTTTTTCTCTCTCTCTTTTACACAAAAAAAATAATATATGTATAAAAAATTTCATCCTCCCATGGATAAATGTTATACACAAAACTATTCAATTTTATTAACTGATATTTTTATTTTCTATAAGTGTTTAATAAAAAATAAAAATCTTATCATTTCTAGATCTGATGTATGTTATTATAATATGTATCCAAAGTTCACGGAAATAAATAAATTTGATTGATAGAATGATACATAAGGAAGTGTTCCTGGAAATTTGAAAATTATTTATTTTCTAAAAATGTCGACGGTATAATTCTTATTTGCTTCTTATAATACAAACAAAGAGTTGTAATAAATTCTACGTCAACACACTCTTTGGTTATTTAAGTCAATATTTTGTTTGATTTTTGTGACTTATATATCTTTTGTCGTTATCCTGATATTTTTAATTGCTTTATGTTATCTTGTGGGTTTCATGTTTAGGGCTATATGCAAAATATTATTTCTATTCGATTGCAATATTTTTATTGACTTTCATTGTATTTTTATGTTGTTGCTATTACTATAATTCTAATTTATTGCTTTGATATTTGCTATGATCATTGTTTTTCAGGGACACAATAATATAACAATAGTTATTGTTCAACAATTTTCAGCATACAAAAAACTGTTCAATTAAATTTGATTTTATAAATATGAGAATATTATTTGCTTTTAAATTTCAAATCACTCTTGTTTCAATTTAGTTTTTATTAACAAAATTTTATTTAATTTTTCTTCAATAATTAATTATAATATGTATTATTTTAATTTTTATTATATATATGTACATAAGTACTTTTGTAAAGATAAATATAAATACAAAAAAAAAAAATATGTATTGTTATAAGTTATAATTTATGAAACAATATAATAAAACTTAGGTACTCTGACATGATTTTTATTTTGTTCTTTTTTTCAGAAGGTCCTAGGGATATTATGATGCAGTCATAATTTAATTCATTTAAAGCTAAAAGGTAAATATTAGAATAAAATTCATTTTTAAATGTATACATAATTGTACTTACATATATGCTTATATCATATGTATTTACATATATTTAAATTATATTAAAAGTACAGGATGTCAATATGTATCTTAGTAGTAAATATTTCAAAAATAGTTATTTACTGGTTCAAAAGTTAAAGAATATTTCAATTTCAACATTTTTTAAATTGCTTTCAATAGGAAATAAAAAGGCTTGAAAAATATTTTAATGAATTTTACGAAAAGTGCAATTGGTTACTCTTCCGAATTATTTTAAAAATTATTTATCAATTTTAATTTTAATTTAAATCAGACGATCCCGAATTCGACACCCAGCATATATCAAATCTAAGGGCATGCTTTAATTATTCTTCAAAATTAATTTGCAATACAATTTGGTTATCACTAAAATAAAACGAAAAGGTGATATTATGATGGCGTAATCACTTCATAATAATAACTTTCCATACTTAAATTATATATCTCAAAATCAGAACCAAAAAAAATATTGTATGTCATTTTTTGTAACAAATTTCTGCGTAAAAAGCAGTTTATCCCATAATCTTGAAATAAAAAAATTTTATTTTAAATTAATTCCAGTTTAATAAAACAAAACAACACTATTAATATTTCAAAGAGCATTACAATTATAATATTAATTTATTTAATATTTTGACCTCCATAATATCTATATTCTACTTACAATTAAACATAGGTCATTTAATACCCTGTATATTTAAATGGTACATCACAGACTTTCATTCTCGATTTTTTCTACAATGTTTATAAATTAAGTACTTGCATTTGAATAATAATACAATCCCATAAAAATATATAAAAGAAATATAAATATATAAAGGAAAAAGAACAAAAAAAAAATTCTCCAGAGACTACTATCCTTTATAAATTTATAAATGTATAAATTCATATAATATATAAATTTTATGGTACTGAAATGCTATTGTCTTTTAAAAAAAAAAAAAACTGAAACACATAGAAACAAACGTAAAAGCAGAAATAATAACAAAATACCAATTTCATTTCCAATTTGTTGAACATTTGTATCTTTCCATATCTCTATCCATCACAATACACTTTCCACCAACCTATCCAGTCATCTAACAAAATTATTTTTCAGCCATATCTCTTTAGTAGAATAACTGATGTATATAATATCTAGATTTTCTTTTTCTTTTTCTTTTCATTTTCTTGCTTTCTTTTTTTTTAAATGATGAATTTTTAATGATACTTATTTTGTACACCATAATACTGGCTTGCGTATATATCCATATATATGTGTATGGATGTGTTTTTGTGCATATAAGTGAAATGCTTAAAATTACTTATATTACTATTTCTTTCTTTTACCTTATATATTTTTCTTACCTTAGCTTTCTATTTGTTTATTTTTACCTTTCTCAATCGCTTCCATATGAATGTATAGTCACCGCTATAAAATAAGATTATATCGGCTTATTTTATAAAGGTATACCGTTATTATGCATTTGAATCTACATCTTTTATCATGGTTGAGTATATAATTTAAGCAAGGATATTATAATATCCTTGTAGGAATATAGTCATCATTTAGAGAAAATAAAACATGAAAAACCAACGAAATTTTTTAAATTCCACCAAATTGTATAATAATAATAATAAAATTCAGACTCAAGTACACAAAATTTTGCATTGCTTTTTTATTTTTTAATTAAAGAAAATATCATTTAGTAGAGTATACACTTTTAAAAAAAGGATTAAAGTTAAAATTTGATTAGATTTTTTTATTTTAATTTGAGGTCTTATATACACCTTTAAATTAAAGGTACTAAGTGAACAAATTAAAAATTACAGTTAAACTTAATTTTAAAATTCACAAATATAATTTTTTATATTTGCATGATACGTCCCTGATCAGAATTCTATCAAATCAAAACGAACAAAAAAAAAATTATTTCTAGTTTGGTTTTTTTTTGTTTTTTGTTAAAAAAAAATTGAAACGGGAAAAGTCAAGAGCTGTTACACAATTACAGTTATATATATATATTGGAGAGTTTTAAACTGCATAATTTTGAAATGTTGCCCGTCCCTATATCATTTCGCAAAATCCACTTAACAAAATTAACATTTGAAAAAAAATTCTAATGCACTTAGAAAAAAAAGCTTTCGCAATTAAACACTTGATAAATGGACACTTTTCAAGCTCTATAACTTCAATATCTATTTTAATATTTACTCTATGAAATGTTTCTTTGGAGATCCAGATGATGTATATGTGAAATTTCGAATTAAATAATTTTTGGAATTGAATTCAAAATGAGAGTATTCTCTTTTTGCAGAATCTATCGTATACAGAAACAAGTATATGCGCCTTTTACAGAATAAACTACGAGATATAGCAAAATAAAATTTTATGATACAAGGGTATTACTAAAGGGTTTTATGTTTCTGTCTCTCGATTTTTCTAGTAGAGACCAAGTTTTCAACTAAATGAACGCGATCCAAAGACTGCAGTCGTCGCTCCTAAAAATTTGAGACAGTCACTGACAAAAATAAATTATGTTGTCTTGTTCTGGTGGAAGATCTAGCGTTCCAGAATTTGCAACCAAAGCTTTCACATCCGGTATAAATTTCATATATCTATATTCTGGAGCCAGCTTAATAATCATGCTTGCGAAAAATTTTTAAGGTCGGGCATACGATCACCAGATTTTAGTTTTTGCTTTCCAATTGATTGTTGGCAACTCTTATTGACATACACATTAACTTTTTGTATACTTTACTTATGAATATTACTTACACGCTGGGTAGCGCGGTAGATAGAGCGCCTACCTTTCAACCGAAAGGTCCCAGGTTCGATTCCGAAAGAGTCAAAAATGCTTTCTGGATTTTTCGACCTGGTCCAGTACCCTTTGTCATTGGGATACTATAAGTGATAAAAAAATAATTGAGAGACTTGATTATTACTAAAAATTAGATGGATCTATGATGCTATTGTGAAGGCGAAGTACTCTATAATAGATATAGTTTTCCACATTGAAATTAGTTGATGAACCATAAGAATTCTACTGAAAAGCTATTGTGTGTAATTGTGTATTCCAAATCTCTGTATAAATGCAATATAAAATGGTGTTCATCCCATAGACTTGGAATTATATTATACAAAAAAATATAATAATAAATTACCGATGAAAATAAAACCAATGAATTTATGGAAGCGGCGTATAAAATGGTAATGCGCCGCCAATGTGGACCAATTAAAAAGTATGAGAAAAAGAAAATATCACAAGTAATTACAATCTATATGAATCCCAAAAAAGCACCAGGATATGACCTGATTACTGGTCATATACTTTATCAAATCACACCTAAACATCAAAAGTCTTATTATAATATTACTAAAACCAGGTATTGCTCTAGAAGAGATAAGATCCTATAGTCCTAACAGTATACTACCTGTACTATCAAAAGTGTTGCAAAAACTTTATTGTACGAAGACTCCTTCCTATTAATGAAATGAATAAAATTATCCCATCTTACCAGTTTGGGATTTTTGATTTAGAAACAAACATTTTACAATTAAACAAGTACAAAGAATTCTAAACATTATAAATAAAGACTTCCATAAAAAAAAAGATATTGTTCGATACACAGCGTACGTACGTAAATAAGAGTTGCCAAATACCTAAATGATGTCCATTTGCTAATTTTCCTTTTGTTAAATGTCCATTTTACCAAACGTTTGTTTGCCAAGTAAGTTTTTTTGCGAAGTGTCCATTTGCGAAGGGGAATTTACCAAATGTACTATACCCCTTTGAAATACATTTATTCTCTTGAGTCTTGAATTAAATTCAACTAACTTTTTATTTATTTTTTTCACATTTTGCTTTTTAACTGTACAGTGTGTATGTTCATATGGGTAGAACAGTGGTAGAAATCTATCAAAATTTTGCAAACGAGTTTTGGTTTTGGTGAAGGGCAAGCAAATCTACCAAAATTTTAGGCATTTGCATATTTTTTATGGTATACTGTCAGGGTCAAAATATTTTTTATTATTTACCAGAAAATGAGTATTGTTAGCAACTAATATTCGGATATTAATAGAATAAAAGATTAAATTAATAATTTCATAATAATATTTTATATTTATTTTTAAATAATTTAATTTTCGGCCATTCTGATATTTCAATAATTTGACAGCAAAAATGGTAGAAATAACCTACCTTATGTATGAACATGAAGTTAAATTTCTGCAGCAGATCTGCGGTAAATTTTTATTCTACATATGAACACGAACAATTAACTATAGGTGAAAATCGAAGGATAATACTAAATTGAGCTAAATAGTTTCTAACATTTTACTAGTCTCATATAATTTTTGTTGTTTATATTATTTGTAATTTATATTTCTAAATTGTTTGTTGTTGTTGTTTAAAATATCATTAAAAAAAATGCGTGGTTTAGATATAATTTTATTGTGTTGTACAATTCAATTTTATTGTACATTTACATATATACAATACATATATATATAAACTTCAATTTTAGGAATTATTCATATGGTGCATTCTTGATGATATTTATAATAGTAAATATTATTATTTTCAGAAATGATGGTCTTGATGATGAATTTGAACTCTTGCAGTTTGCCGCAAATCAACTTCATATTTTTTTTTTATTATAACATTTGAAAAAAGTTTGAAATTGAAGCCAAAAATTGATATAGGTTGGTAGCAAAGTTAACTAGGTAGCTAGAAATGACCATTCCCGTTTTTTCGAAAAATTAGGACTTAATTATGTCTTTTTGATACTTTCATTCGAGTAACATATTTGTTGTCCAGCCAAGTAAGGGATGAGTTTCCCATTATCACTCTCCCAAGAAACCCAGTAGTAGAAACACCCTATGAGATTGAGAAGATGGCTCAAGTCATCAATTTTGCTTTCCGGAATAATATCTACATAGTTAGGGAGAGTCTCATCCTAAAGTCTGGAGTCTGATTCTAGCTAATACTGGAAAGCTGCTAAACAATTTTATTTATTAAAAATTATATATCTCTTACAAAGTATATATGCATATATATGCTTCTTATGGTTACATTACAAAATTGCATAGGACAAAATTTCATAAGACAAAATTACATACAGACAAAATTTTATATTTAAATTTTTACAAAAAATTAAAATTATTTGGTTTGTAATGAAGGTACTTTTTTTCTTAAAAATACTAATGGTTTTATTTGGTTAAATAATAATGGTTATATTTTATTATGGGTTTATAATTATAATTTTATTAAATTGTTTATTCTTAAGGCTATAAATTTAGTATAAAAGCTATTCAGGTAGCCGGATGGTTTCAGATGTACAAATAAACAAAGGTTTTTAAGATTTCTTAAAATTTTTAAAAATATAAGTAAATTTCTGGATTTTGTTAAATGATTAAATTTTTGTTTAACTATTTATTTTTTTATATATTAATATTTCCTTTCCAATAACGGTTCTTGATGATATTTCAATAATAATCTAAACTCATCACTGACACGATGAAGAAATTAATCGATTCTGTCTAAATAAATTTGTAATTCTGGAAGACTTGTGAAACATTTCGTTATGTTGGTAGCTCTTGTTGCTTTAAAAAAAAAAAATATTTTGACAACTAAATTTGAAGCTTGTTTTGAAAGAATTGTAAACAAATATTTTTGTAAAAATTAAAGTGAAAAGAAAGGACTTGAATATATTTTAATTAAAAAAAATTATTTTGAGCTACATCTATAAAATAAGTGTAAGCATAAGTAAAATTTATATTTATTATATAAGTTATTATATATAGCAAAAATAAAAAATAAAAGTATGAGTTCCTTTGTTTTGTACGGTTATTCGGAAGATGAAGCGGAGCAATGACATTTGGGAATAGTCAGGAAGTGTATAAGAGATAATTGTATAAGTAATAAAAGTAATTAAATTTAAACCAAAAAAGAATATGTTAAAAATAAAAGCACTAATTCACTACAATACAAACATACTTTATTTTAAAAATAACTTAAAAAACTAAAAAAAAAAATAAACACAAACTTAAATACTACGAATGCCTTAAACTTCAACCTTATCGCTTAACTAATTTGAAGTAAGTTAAAATGGCTATCGCTTCGTAGAAAAAATTTTCCAGAAATACCACCAATTAAAAGTATCGTTTCACCGTCCTGCAGAATAACGTCAGTGATTGTATTCGTATGAAAAGTCTTCAAGAATATGGGTGAATAATAATTTTTTACAATATTTTTTCCCAACTTTTGAAAAAACGTAAATTGAGTAAAAACTATAAAGATACAAATTTTGTTGTTATAGTCAGAGACTGTTGCCCCCAAACTCCCGCTACTCATTTATTGAAACATTGTTTTTATTGACGGCAGTTAAATGGCAAGGTTTTAGCAAAAATATATAGAAAAAAACAATATACAAATTATAGCTCATATGACTTTAATAAATTTAAAATTATAAGACCATAATAAAATAGAAGTAATAAAACCATGTTTAACCCAATTTGTTTATTTATTTACTTATTCCGAGTTTAAATCGACAAATAAAAGAATTAGTATTCTAACTTTTTTTTAAGAAAAAAAATATCATCATTACAAAACCAATTAATTTCAAATTTTTATAAAAATTTATATATGTAATTTTTTTAAATATGAAATTTTGTCTTAGGAAATTCTGTCCATATCAAATTTCGTCCATATGAAATTTTGTCTCTATGTAATTTTGTCCTGTGTAATATTGTCCTATGTAATTTTGTCTTATGTAAGTTTGTCCTGACACTGTTTCTTATACTTATTTGTTGTGTTCAGTAAACTGTTCTAGAACGTTCTAAGGTAAAAAAGAACACGTTTTTGTGTTCATTAGTTTCCGTTAATTTAACTTTTTTGTCCAAAAGTGTTCTGCTCTGTGTTCATTGTCAAATTGTTCGAAAGTGTTCTAAATTGATTTTTTTTGTTCTGAATTTTTTTTGTGTTTTGTGTTTTTCAACAGTTTTGGACAAGTTTTGTTTTTTCTTTAAATTTTGACAGTTAAACAAAGACATTTGAAAGTAAACAAAAATTAGAACAAAAAAGTTCAAAAAAGATCAAAAAAGGTGTTCAGTAGATTTTTCTGTTCTAAGTGGTTCTAAAGTGTTTTACAGTTAACTGTATCATTGTCCAAAACTGTTCTGTCCGATTCTGTTCTAAGTCTACTGAACACAACTAATATAAATTGATACATATGACGTAAAATGTAATGCGAAAAATTTCATTAATTTAAACATATCTGAATCGTTAATATTATATCATTTTAATAAAACAGTAAAAATAGTTAAGGTTATATTATTTTAAAAAATAGAAATGGGGCATAAGTTACAATTAATTTATGAAAATAGAAGCAAAAATTTATTTTTTAATATATTACGTACTAAAATATAATATTCTTCTATTGCCTAATCGATTAGAGCGTGCTTTAAATAGGATATGGTAGTCTCGGGTTCGATTCCCGTGGGTGATAAGAATATATTATAATAAATGTAGCAATAATATAATATGTTGCATATAAATTATAACTAATAATTTCATACTAAAAAAATAATAAAATGTACATCGGCAACTTACTAAAACCACACATTACTTGTAACATGTGATTTGATTACAAATAATTTAGAAACATCCTATAGTTATTTGAATTTATTAAAAATTAAAGATATTAACTTTTATTTTGCCGTCAGAAATTCTATAAGCTAGAAGGCAAAATAAAAGTTAATATCTGTTATTCTTTTGGCTAGACAATAAAACATTCAATGTATTATTCAATAATTTTCTTAGATGGTACCAAAACAAAAAAAAAAGTTGAAACTATATTTATGACAATTTCCTATATACAAAGGTAATATGACATGGATATTCTATTTTTTTCCCCCAGAATTAGAATAAGTTTAGATTTATGGGAATATTGTGATATTTTTCAATTTTTATATATGTACATATATATTGTATATTTTATTAATTTAATAATTATAACTTTTAAAACAATATTGAAGGACATCCATTTAGATGTAGATGTTATTCAATGATCAAAAATTAGTAACAAGTCACAAATAAAAGTATAAAAATAAATCAAATTTATTAGATTTTAATTAAAAAATTAAAAAGGATTTTAGAGTTTTTTTAGGCTATTAGTTTTTTTAGATTCGGCTATGATGTTGTTTTGGTTTTTTTTTTGTTTTATTGTCTCTCTAAGTACTCAGATTTTTTGTGGAAGTACTTTACTCTACGTTAAGTTAATTGGTTAAGTTAATTGGTTGAACTTGAATAAAATAATAATAATAATAAAAATTATTAATAATGAAATTAAACATAATTTTTTATTAAATACAATGGTTGACATATCCACAAAAATATTAAATTCAATTTTAAATTATGTATATAGATTTCAAGGACCTACATAGCTCTTTTCAAATTGTTCAAAGGAAAAATCAATATTGCTAAATAATTTATTTATGATAAATGCATGATTTTTAAAAGGAATTTATTTATTTTTGCTCTACAGCATACCTATATGAAATTCTATTCTATAGTTAAAATAATTTTTTAATGCATTTCTTAATTTAACTAAATACAAAATTCATAACCATTAAAGAAGATATATATTTTTTTTTTGTAAACATCTTTAATATTTTCTCAAAAATATTTATTTTTTATAAATTAAGTTATTTATACTCGTTCATATATAATATATTTAACGTATTATATATTATACAGCATTCTTAGAGCTTCAAAAATCAATTGATCTAGATTTGAATTTTAGTTATTTATTTTTTTTGTTTTTTTCAATTTCATTGTTGTTCCAATTTTTGTCATTTTCTCTTACCCATTTGAATTTTTGTCATTGAACCACATTGAATTTTACTTAAGTACATTATATAGGAATAAAGAACTGCAGTGATAATTTAAGAAAAAAAGCGTTGAAAGTGGATTATGATAAGTACACTGTAAACGTACACACTTATTATTGTATATTTATTTATTTAAAACAGCTTTGAGTTTGTATGAAATTTTTCAGTAATTAACTTAATTTTTAGGTATATAATATATATATATATATATATATATATATATATTAAACAACGACATTTGTATTTGTTTTGAAAAAAATTGTATTATATGAAAGAAATAGTCACGATTGAAATGAAATGAATTCATCTTTGGTAGTAAAAATAGAGACGCCATAGCTCGAAAAAGACATAAATATATCCAGAAATACAAATTGCCTGATTCTGAAATTAACATCAAAGCAATAATAGTGTTCATCATGGATATAGACCTGATATTCTAAGATAATAAATAAGAAGTACAATAGAACTGAAGAGGTTGTGTCTACATAGAACTCCCATTAAACTTATTAACTACAAATTTTCTATAGCTGTTAAAAATAGTCGAATATTTTCCTTTTAATTTTACTATAAGCATGCCTATTCTACAGATACGAATATTTCGTATGTACTTTCAAGCATATTCAGTGTTATATTTGAAAGTACATACGAAATATTCGTAGAAGCATATTTAGTGTAAAATTAAAAAGAAAATACTCGATTATTTTAAACAATTATCAGTTTAATTATTTATAATAAAATAGTAAATAAATTTCCTTTAAGAAACAGCCCAATTTCAACAACTATTTTTGATCATTTCATTTTGGATATGACTAAATATGAATATTATTTTCATATAGCTGATACTCCTATATCGAGAACAACAAAGCTAACAATATTCAGAGCATGTGTTAAGTCAACATTAATTTATGGCAAACATGGCTCTCTTCGGTCAGAATCAAACAGAAGCTACAAGTATTCATCAACAAGTGCTTGAGAATTATATGCAGAATCTGGCCGGCAAGAATTAGCAACGAGGATGTATGGATGATAACTGGAGAAGAACCGATCAACAGGCAGATAAATAGGAAAAAATTGAAATGGATAGGTCATACACTAAGGAAATCAGAAAGTGATATAGCAAGAAGAGCTCTAAAGTGGAATCCACAAGGACAAATTTAGGAAGTAGTACTCAACAGAGAGGAATGGAGGTTCACTATCGAAGCCCTATGCTACCACGCGGAGTAATAGGAGAAAAAAAAAATAGCTGATACTCCTATATCTTATCACACGCTTATTTTAGTTAGTATAAATTTAAACACTTGTGATGTTTCCAATTGTCCATTAATTGTATTCCATTTGTAGCATGTAGTAACTGATCAATCAAAATCAAAATTTAAAACTCACAGTACAAAATGTACAGCTATTATTAAAAATAGTTTAGTGAATTATCGATAAATAGAAATTAAACTAACTTGAATTTTAATTGTTTAAAACTAAAGCAAAATACTAAAAAACAATAATTGAGATCAAGTCCCCAGCAGTTAAGGTTTCTTCCAAAGCTTGAATAAAACATATTAATCCATAACCAATTAGAGAAAATTATACCCACACAAAATTGTACTTAATTATTACAGTTTAACTAATGACGAATTTTGGCTAATTAACAATGGGTAGGTAATAGGTATGAGAGTTTCGATGATTTTGTTAATACCCTTAGTTGAGTAATAAAAAAATACATCAATATAAAATCCGTTGAAAAGTACAAAAAGAAGCATACAGTTGGGTTACATTCATGGCTTAACAGTGAATTAATGTTAAATAAAATTAGAACTTCATTTTCTTATTATAAAAAAAAAATATCCGTATGATTTCAAAGTACAAAAGAGTTATATGAAGAACATATAATAAAAAATTAAAATTTCTGGTATTGTCGGCCAATCAAAAATATTGCCTAGATATAGTTTCAAGAGATCCAAGTAGTGGAAGAAACTTCTGGAATTCATATAAAAGAATAATGTATAACAAAAATACTTCTGATTTTAAACATCGTAATTAGACAATAAGTCATAACAACATAAGTTTAGACGAATAATGTTTATTCCCAGTTCGAACTTAGTTCAACTAATTCGAAATATGTATGCTAAAAATGTTATAAAGTTGCTCACGTTTTCTTCTGCAAGAGGTCACGATGCTATTTCGTTAACAGAGGTTGTAAAACATTTTTCTTCGCGACTAACTCCAATTATAGTAAAATGTATTAATGTTGCACTTCCTATTTATAAATTTATTAATGTTACAGTTCCTAAGCTTTTATTTTTTCCCTTAAGAAAAATACCTATTATAATTTAGAATAACTTTGTATGATATATAATATTATCAAAATTGTTTTAGTTTGTAAGTAATAGTTGAATAATAATGAAAACAAAAAATAGTTTAAAATAGTTTATCTTATAAACTTACAATGCAGGACAGGAAGCATAGTAACATTTTTAAAAAATTAAAATTAGCTAATTTCAACACTATACTTTTTATTAAATATTTATACTTCTATATAGTTAAGACTAAAACAAAAAAAAATTGTATTTGATTATTTTAAATCTTCGTAGAAGGTCTGAGACCTGAAGTGTTTAAATCTTTTTGTATGGATGATATTCACTAGATAACCAACCAGTTAATTCGTAATATTTTTTACTAATTTTTCTTACCATTTCTTTCAGGAATAGCATGCTTAGATTATGAGAGAGAGATTTCAGCAACTAATTTCATATTGCATTTTAGAACTGAATTGAGCAAAATACACCATTAGCATAACTTTTAATGAACAATACAGATTTAGGTGATAAATATTTCGCAAAACATTTTTAAAATCATTATTTAAATAGGAAGTATGTGCAGACCAATTCAGTTTATTATCAAGTAAAACACCCAAGTACCTAAACTTATCTTCACTATCAATGTTAAAAAAGAAATACTACAAGGTGAAGAGGGGACAAAAACCGTTAGAGACTGTCTAGGAAATAAAGGAAATTTTGGACAATCAGGAGAATGATAAAAAAAACTAAAATTGTCTAGGAGACAATTATTAAGCCTAAGTTGCATAATTTTAGTTTTGTTAATTATAACTAACTTATGAGCATAAAACCATTTCCGAATTAGGTCCAAGTCAAAATTTAATTCGCAAAATAAGTCAAGTAGATTATTATTGTTATACGGAAATGCAGTGTCATCAGCAAAAGCTGTAAGTATACCCTTGGAGTGTAGTATGCAATAATGAATTAATAAAATAAGAAACAGAACAGGACCTAATACTGAACCTTGGGGTACACGAACCTTGATATTTAGAAGCTCAATGAACTTTCCATTCAATTTGACCAGTTGCTTCCTATTATTAAGATATGACTTCAACCAATTAAAAATAAAGCCTCTAAGATCCGCAATTAAATCTTAGTTAATAGTAAATCATGACTCACAGTATCAAACGTTTTAGTGATATCACTAAATAAATCACTACAGAAATTACCATTGTTAATACCACTGTAAATTTCGCTGCAAAACTTTATTAGTGCATTCTCGGTACTTCGTTTTTTCCTGAAACCAAATTGTGCGTCACTAAAAAATCTATACTTTTATCAAGAAACTGCAATATTCTGGACTTAATAGCTTTCTCAAAAATGTTTGTAATAGCAGGCAGTATAAAAATAAGTCTATAGATATTTGATTGCAATACATTTCCTTTTTTAAAAAGGGGAATTACTTCAGCTACTTTTAACTCATCAGGAAAGATTTCTTAATAAACGCGGAGATATAACTTACCTTAAAACATCAACAATAAGTAGCGAAACCCTACTTATTGTTATTTCTAATGTTAGAATTGGTTCACATAGCAGATGGTAGTATTGACTATTTCGCATAGAACCATTGCTTGGAATCTTTCGAGAATCTCGAAATATTAGAGTTTGCTGACATTTCCCAACTCAACTCCATGTATCTATATGGGTAATAGGATTGCTAAACTTGGTTTTTAGTTGATTGTTTTTATTGTGCATGTGTTTTTCCACATTAGTTTGCAATCAAAATATATGTTCCTGTATTCTATAATTACAGTAACACTTACACCTACGATTGTAGAGATATCAGCAATGTATAATAAACACAATATGGTGCTAAACACGCAGCTTTGGGATATTTCTGAATTTATATTTTTATATAAGTACACGGTTTTTCATATTTGACCATAATTTTTTTTTTCAAGATAATATTTTGGAGCTAAATAGTAATGATAAGGTAATGGTAATAATAATACTTTTTTATGTACTGATAATTTATTTATAAGAAATTGCATAAAACCAATTTCAATTAAATCAAGTTATTTTTTATATTTCTTATAATTTTTTTTTATTTAACAACTTTATTAATCATTTTTAGTTTCTGACTTTTTCTAAGCTTGTGTAACCTTTTTTCGATAATGTCTACCTAATTATCTTAGTTATTATCAAAATAAAAACTATAAGTTATCAAATTCAAACCTAACACGTAGTAATATCGGCAAAAACAAAGAACCAAAAAAAAAGACAAATTAAAATTTTACCTCAAAAGTTTTTAGAATTTAATAAAAAAAGAAAAAAATAAGATATTTCGATTTTTTTCTAATTACACATACATATACCAACAATTGTTTTAAACAAAAATTTTAACATAACTCAAATTAAAAATTTACAAAAAAAAAAAAAAATATTCTCCTTCCCGTGCAAATTATAAATTAATAATTATTAAAATTTTACAAATTTAAATTAAGTTATTTTGTTTTCTTTTTTCTTTTTTTTAACCTTGAGACATTTAAAATTATTTATTTTTAAATAATAATACTTTCCATTCATTTTACATGAAATAATTTATTTTTACCAGATAATTAATTTTTCATGAAAATATTCATAAAATAACTGCTTCACATATTTATAAATATTAAATGAAATATTAACATATTTTAACGAACAAAAATTAATAATTTATTTAAATAAACATAAAAAAATTAATATATTTTGTAGTTTTATAAAACATAGCTATGTATAACCTATTTTAGGATCTACAGTAAGTCACAACAATTACAAAACAAAAATTAGAAAAATTGAAATGAAATGTTTAAGATAAATGAGTAAAGAAGAATCAAGTAAAGTATATAAGAAGAGCAAGTAAAACGCAAAATGACATTGAATCAAAAAGAGCAAAGGAAAAAAGGTAGCGACCACATTAATCTAGCACATAAAACTAGTAACATAATATTGATAGATAAACTAATAATTATGAGATCAGTATTAATATTTAAACCTTTTCGCTTCATAAAAATCTGTCTTTACAAACTTGTCTTTCTTTAGTTTTGGACAAAATCATTTCTTATTACATATACAAACAATATTCTATATACAAACAATAATGCCTCAAAATTTATGGTATCAGGTAAGTTAAATTTTTTTGCTGTAGACTTCAAAATTAGCAAAACCATTATGTCTGTTGATGATTGTACCCTACTTCAAAACGATCTTAACTAATATTAATGCTTAGATTTAACCAAAATACAACATTTTGACTGTTTATAAAAAGAAATAAAAAAAAAATTCAGATGTTGCTCCACTAACTACCTCGTATTAAATGCTTCTAAATATCAGGCTCTTAGCTTTAATAGAAAACTTCAAGGTTCAATAATTTAATTTTATTACCATCTCGGGTAATTATTACGGATCTCGGGAATCAAATTTTAAACCGTTCTGAGTTGACTCGTGATCGCTAGAGGTAGTACTCTGAATCAGAAATTCAATTTCAAATTCGCATTTAAACTTCATTATTAACAAAACTAGCTCTACGCTAGGATTTATCGTTGTCCCAAAGAATTGCACAGACCTTTAAATTACGAAAAATTTATACATAGCATATGTTAGACAAATATATGGTATCGATATATCGAATATACTTCGCAATCTTTGATCTACATATCGTAATGTTGATATTTTACGTATTGATACAGTACAGCGTAAGCTTTTACTTTTTATATTTCATGGTCTAACCTTTTTAACTTCATCCTTACGAAGATATATTGCTTTTGATAGACATGCAATCTCTCGAACCATGTCGATTGGTGGCTAGCACCACGTTTAACCACCAAATTGTTACTGGGAATATAACTGGTACATAAAATTAGGGATTTAATAACTTCATTTGTTCTTTTTCTACTTTATTTTTGTATTTGAATTTGAATCTTTTTAACATTCTAGTATACTTGCAGCATGTTAACTATTTTATTTTTATCTCTTACTAATATTAGTTACTATAGCGGTAAAGGTGAGGTTAGTCCACTGAAGGATGATTTCACCGTTTAGCAACATGATACAAGCTTTCGTGTATAATATTTATTTTTGATTTGCTGGCTCTAGGCAAATCTGACAGTATATAAAACTTTTGGCTAAACATTAATAATATATTTAATTGTAGATCACTAATATCAATTGTTTATACTGAAGTTATACTAAAATTGAATGTGAAATTATTTTTTGTAAATATTTTTGATATTAAATTGTATACGAGTTCAAACGCAAAAGAATAATTCCATCCATTAATCTTAGTTTCCCCTTTAATTCAAAACAAGCTATTAAATTAAAATTAATGGGAATCCGAATTCATGCATATTTTATTAATTTTAATTATATTAGCCACTGTTTTCCTCACACCCTGTAAACATGGTATTTAAATTCTTTTCAACAAAATGTTATTAAATATACTTTTAAACAACCGCAACTCTGAACTCTGAAAAAATATTTTCAATTTTCAATTTTAATATGACTTAGTGTTTATGTTCATTAATTCGGACAATAAAATATTACTTAATAATTATTAGAGCGAGACTAATGGAATATTATTAAATATGCTGTAGGTGCAAAATTAAAAACTCTAGGTATATTATGTTTTGGTTGTGAATTTGTTATATACAATCATCAGAATTCTACTATAAAGTATTAATTAAATTTTAAAAAAAAGATTCCAGGTTTGATTCCCGATGAAGACTTATCAAATATAATTGATAGTAGATACTATATTGAACTACGTTGATAGTACAACTACGCTATTTAAGAAGGTTGACTTCCTGATAATAGTAGCAAATTTCCGCATTTAAATTAATATGCCCGAAATCAAATAAATAAATACCTCAAAAAACATTGGACACGTAAAAAACATTATTTATTAAAAAAAAATGCTTAATGCACGAAAAGTCAATTCTACCTAACTTACAATCAAGATTATAAAAAAAACACATAATTATAATAACTAATTAAATATTAGAAAATCATAAATAATATTAAACAAATAGTTTTAATAAATAGATTACAGAACCATCACGAAGACAACGCTGATATAATATTGGAGTTGCAAGTTCCAAAATATCCAGCCTCAGTTCCACAATAAAGGAACTAGACTTTAGTCCTTTAATAAAACGAAGAAGAAGAAGAAGATAATTTTTAAATACTCATTTTTAATTCAAAATGACCAACTATAACTAAAAATAAACCCAAGTACTAAGTTTTTTTTTTAAATACATTTTTTTTGTTTTTTTCTTACTTTTGTACATCATTTAAAAACTAATAACATAAAAAAATAAAACAAAATAATTTAATATTTTTTTTTTACAAAAATAGAAAATTGAAAACTACGTATAGAAAAAATTTATGGAAGTTAAAATAATAACAAAATCAATAAATAAATTATTAAATTTATTTTTTCTTGTGAAAAATTCCACCTGCTTTCCATCACCTTTATTCAAACAATTTTTTTTTTTTTTTTTTTTTAAATAACTACAATAAATTTACTATATTATAAAGTAATTTTATTTATTTCTTACAAAATAAGTATAGTTGTAAAAATAGTTATAAATAAGTTTTTGCGGTATATATAGTGTGTATCGGGCGCATAAAATCTTAGAACCAGAATTGATTGGGAAGGTTGAAACAAATAACAAATTGTATAAGAGCTTCTTCAATCTATATTCGGAAGTAAGGATAAGTCCTTACGAATTTGGTCTCCACCAAAATGCTTTAGTTCAGTTAAATCACACATAAATCATATAAAATAATCAAAGCGTTATCAAACGTTCTGGATCATTTATCAATAAAATACATTTGTTCTCATATATACACATTTCTATCGTATACATTTTATATCAATAAAATATTCTGTAAAACCCTTATAAAATACTGACGGTGTAACATAACACTTTTAAACACCGGTTATTCCTCTTTTTTTCTATTCTATAGGTACATATTGAGTATAACATCAAATTTGTGATTCCGAAGTCATAGAATTTATAAAAGTGAGAACTCCGAAAAACAAGGGTTTTATTCAATAAAACAGTATAATAAAAACAAAAATGTCAATTTATCTTGATGCCTACTAATTCATACCACAATAAACCTCCTCTTCCTATAGAATTTTTCGTTCATTTTAACTATCACAATCAACTCTAGCTCCATAATTCAATGCTGCTGAGACACCTTGTATACCATAATATATTATACATTCATATATATATGTATATATTTATAGAAATATAATGATTGTCTCTTGATAGTCGTTTGTTGTTATATTTTTTTTTGTAATTGATGGTCAAAACCCTTTATAATGACTATAGAAAAAATAAATTTCCAACTACTGTAATAAAAAAATAATAACATTAAAAAAAAATTTAAGGGTTAACTAATTACTATTATTATATAACGGTAAATATAAAATTTATATTGAAAATAAGACAAAATACCAAAATCAATTAAAAGTATTGGGGTTCAATAAATAAATAAAGAATCTGTTTTGTTTTTGTTTGTGTTTTTTTTTTCTTCATATATTTTCTTGTTATTCTTCTTATCATATTTTAATTAAAAGTATTTAATTAAAACTAGTTATTTTATATAATTAAATACATAATAAAAAATATATTTAAATTAAATTTCAATTATATATTTTTTTATTTATTTATTTATACATATGAAATTTATTTGGTAAGAATTATTATAACCCTTGATTCTAATATCGTTATTATTAGTATTTCATTATTAATATTAGTCAATATTAGAATTTGTATATTAATTGGGCAAAAAAATATTATTGGACCGAATTATATGTTTCTAAAAATTCTAATTCTGGCTTGGTTAATTCAAATGTTTACCTCGTATTCTAAATGAAAAACTTTTAATTATTATAACGTAAAAAAAATATTTTTGTGGCATGTGGCGTTTCATTTCAATTGCCAATTAATTTCATTTTTTTTTAGCATAATAACTGATATATTTAAAACTCACAGTTCAAATCAATAGCACAAAACTTTATATTATAAAAAAAATTATCAATAAATAGAAATTATATTAACATCAAATTTAATTGTTTGATTCTAAGACTAAGAAACATAATTTCTCAGTTAAAGTTTTTGTCAAGATAACACTTGGAAAACACATATTTTATCCATATTTTGTAATACATAACAATAAAATAATTTTTTTTATAACTTTATTTAAATGGCCCCTGAACACAATATAGGTTTTTTCAGGCCAGGTCTTTACTTTTTTTTTTTTTTTTATTTTCTAATTACATATTCTATTATTCATATAATACATTTTTAATTTTTGTCTCTATATAAAATAATTCAATAGTTAAATTTTTCTTGTACATATTAATTTATTATATGAAGTTATTATAACTAAATATTTTCTATTTTATTCCATTTTTTTTTTCTTTTAATAATTAAAACTTTATAAAAGCAAATTTTTCTTGTGTATATCAAATTTATTTTATATCCCAAAACATTGATCTTTGCCATTTTAAAAAAAACAACAAATTTATTTATCAAATCTGTGGCAATAATATATAATCACTTAAGTCGATATAAGCGGAAGATTTAGATTTTTAAATTTAGAAGTAATTTATTTTCTTAATTCGAATAATGTATAATTCAGTAAAATAATAAAAAACTAAAAAAAATCTATATGCATAGTTCATTAGAATAATTAATAAGAACAATTAATATATAATTCTATAAAATAATAATATAAAATTCAATAAAATATAATTTAGTGAAAATTACACAACTTTAAATATGTAACAAAATTAGCAAGATCATTGAATGTATTTAAAAGAATTTGTGTTAAACAAAACTAGTTTTACCCTTTCGCGACTACTGGTATACATTCGTACAAATTCAAAAAAGACTAGAAACATGAAATTGTACTGAAATTGGGTAAAGTATGCACTAATTCGTCTTTTGATATAATGTAGATACGTTTGCAAATAAGCACAGCTATTTTTGAAGAAAAAGGGGATTCCCCATATAACAGAATTTGCTTGGTAAACACGATTAGTTTCGTTCATTTGTAGTAAGAGTGAGAATAAAACAAGTAATAAATTAAAGTTTTGTGATAAAATGTTAGTGAATCCAAAGTTATTTCAATACTTGTTAGCAAACTAGAATATTTAATATTTTTATGCAAATTTTTTACAGTAAGTATGAAAATTATTACATATAAAGTTGATTCTGGGAAGATTTTGTAGAAGTACATATATGCATGTACCATTAATCTTTTATATTGGTACAAATATATACCAACAGCATTTTATACAGATGTAATACATTTAATTAAATTATTTTCAGCGCTAGAAAAAAAAATATCAAAAAAATGAACCCAGAGGAGATAGAAGACTTCCTAAGAGAAGGCTATTCAAGTGACGATAGACAATCAAGTGCCGATTATTTTTGTTCTGGAAGCGATGAATTTTATTATCCGAATTTAAATGAAGAACGTGGAAAATCTTCTGAATCTGAAGATTCTGAAATTGATAATGAAATTTAATGTGGCGAGCAGCAGTCTTATTCAACAAAAGAGAATAATGATATTGCAGTTAACGCATTTGATGATATTATATGGTCAAAGAATGATGACACATTCGGGCCTAAAATAGTTGTCAGTGCTGACCGAAATTGTTCAATTGCAGAAAACATAAATCTGTTTTGGATTTTTCTGCTTTGGAAATTTTCCACAAATTGATCGTTCGCTGATTATGTATATATCGCAATGCACAAACCAACGAATAAATATGAATGAACAAAAAATCCAAAACGACGTAAATGTGTACAAGTTAATGTTGGAGTGTACAAGTTAATGTTCAAGTGGTTATAGGATGCATGCTTATAATGTCCTACAACAAACCTCCGTCCATTGTTGCGATCTTAGCCGAAAGAAACCATCGTTCAAATAATTTTTGGTGGAATTAACAGAAGAATTAATTCAGGAAGGTTTGAAGACAACAGCAGTTCGGAGATCGTCAAAACCGGGTCGCATACCAAATAAAACATCTAACTCGAAACATTTGCCAATAGAAGGTCAAATCAGAAGAAGATGTACTAGTTGCGCTAAGAAAAATAAGCAAACTCGTACCAAGACAATATGCCAGGAATGCAATGTACCGCTATGCAAGTTTTGTTTTGCACTATATCATTCATAAATAGATTTTGTTTTGTTTCTGTTATTTTTCTATGAAGTTTTTGTTTTATTTTTATTGAAATAATAAATGAATTACTTAAAGTTAATTTTTTTTAATTTCATAAAAGACTGCTGGTAAAAATGCTGTACCACATATAAAGACGAATGGTACATATGTTGTTTGTACCAGTGCCCCCAGCCCAAGCCCTTGGTAATAACTAAGATCTATTGCCACATTTCACGTTCAGTGCACAGCTATTAACTAAATTAGTTCAAAATTTTACTTTAACATGCTTATTCGAAAACCGTCGTGAAAGGATTAAAAAGAAACAAAAATTATACAAAATAATTGTTTTAGCGGTAACTAAAATCAAAAGTAATTAGACAATAGTCCTTTAAAAAAAATAAAAACTAATAAACAAAGTATATCAAAAAACGCAAAGAAATAAAAAATGTATTAAAAAAATAGTAATGAACAAAATGTTTACAAGTATTTATTTATTTATTTCAAGTTTAGATCAAGCAGTTACAAATAATTTTTACAAATTTACTAAAGCCAAATTACATAAAAAATTACATATTTTTAAAAAGATAGAAAAAAAACAATTACAAACTAATTTTATTTTTTAAATAATTAACTAGCAAGGAATTTGATTTATTTATAATGCAGTTAAAGTTTAATTAAAACGTTAACCTTTAAATCTTTAATGGAATTAACTCTTATAACAATAATTCAACTTAAAGTAATGTATCCAAATTATATTTTGTGATTTTATTTTTTTATTAATTCGACGTTTATTTACAATCTATCTTAATATTTTGAAACTTTTGACAAAAACTTCTAATAGATATTCGGTAAATTTTTATGACAAATGTATACAATTTTGAATAGTGTATTGGCTAGTAAGGGTACATTTCAATAAATATACTCGTAGGTTTTACATTATATTTGACGCATTAATTGGTGAACATAGACGAAAAGTCTGCTGTTGAGAAGCGTCTTAATCTTCTGTGTTGTCTACCTGGTTGTTTCCGCAGTTTTTCCACCATTGGATTTGGGTGGTTTCCTCCGGGTCTAATATCTTTTGGTAGTAACAGTTATTTCCTCTTTTACAGATCTCACTTGTTAATCATTCCTTATGACTGAGTTTCAAACATACCAAAGCGTAATGACAATTGCTCTGAGTACCTTTGCTTGAAAACGTTCAATAATTTCTATGTTTGAATTGCTTGTCGTACTCCACAGTTCGATACCGTAAGTTTATATTGGTTTCAGTATACTTTTATAGACCAGGACCTCATACTTTTTAGAAAGAGTTATTAATTTTTGCCAATTAGCCAGTATAAGTTAGAAAATTTTAAACGTAGTTGTTTACATTTTGCTGTAATATACTTTCTCCAGATTAATTTTTTGTCCAAGTGAATCCCGAAATATTTAACCGAATCCGCCATTGGTAACGTATTGTTATTAATTTTAACTGGAGGACAGATTTCTTTCATAGTAATGAAAGTAATGTGGACAGATTTGACTTCGTTTGCTTTAATTCTTCATTTTTTTAGCCGCAGTTATTTATGTCATCTAAGTTTTTCTGAACTTAAAAGATGCCATTTGTGGGAAAATACTTGAAGCTAGAACTGCTACAACCGTCTGCAAATGGTGGGTTGTCTTATTTGTAAATCAGCCATAAATAATTAATATAATACGGGTCCTAATACGGTCCCTTGTGGTACACCGGCTGAGATGTTCATTAATTGAGAATAATCATTAATAAATTTTACCATAAATTTTCGGTTAGACAGATATGCTTTTATTAATTGATAATATTGATGAGTTAACTTTTGTTTCAACTTATATAGTAGGCTTTCGTGCCAGACTTTATTGAATGCTTGAATAATGTCTAAGAATACCGCTAAACAATATTTTTTAAGTTCAAAATCATTTTTTTTATTTTTTCAACAACTCTGTGCACTTGTTCTGTTGTTGCATGTTGATTCCTAAACCGATTGTTGATGATTTGGTATTAACTGTTTACTTGTGAGAATCGGCTTTATTTTTTTCATGAGTAATTTTTCAAACAACTTTGAAAATATCGGTAATAAGCTTATAGGTCTATATGAATCTACCTTGTTTAGATATTTTCCAGGTTTAGATATTACTATGATTTGTGCAACTTTCCATTGTTCCGGGAAGTTGTTGTTTTTTCTTTTTTTTTGTCATATAAACAGCCAGCAACAGTTTGTTCTCAACACAGCATTGAATAATTAAGTAACAAATTTTAGGCCCTTTTCTGAAATTTCTTTCAACATCTTGCCATGAATCATATCGTATCCGAGGGTTTTTTTGTGGTTTAAATCTCTTTTTACTGCTGTTTGGATTAAAAATTTTAATAGGTAAGCACATTTGGAATTGTACTTGTAAGAAGTTTACTATTTCTTCATTTTCGACATTTGATATCTCTGATTGATAGGGAAAAAAAGTTTTTTCTAAGTGTATTGCAAAAGTTTCAACTTTTTCTGAACCACTTTCGGCCCATTCATCGTTTTCCATTAATATTGGTGGAATATGTTGTTGGGGATGTTTCAGTTTACTCGTAGCTCAAAACTCGTAGTTTTGACTATACAGAGGAATCAATAATTTTTATAGTTCTATTTTCCATTACGGTTGTAGCTCTTTTTACTGCCTCTTTCATGGCCAAGTTTAAATGGTTTACTGCTGCAGAAATATTCTCACCACTTTTTAAGGCGAGGTCTAACGATAAGCTTTTGTCTAGCTATGTGAATATTCCAATTGATACGACTGTAGTGCAATCTTGACGTGCAGCTTTAGAAATCTGAGAAATTATATTAATAAATACTACTACAGTATCATTTTTATTTGTTATATAATAAAACCGGAAGGAATTTAAATAATTTCTTTATTTTTTTTTTAATTATAACGTTTATAGCAATTCAATTCAATTTTATTCATTTATTTTCTTCTAATATCTTATTACAAAGTGCTTAAAACTGATATTTACGAAATTAAAAGAAAATAGTGACATTTTTTATTTTAATAAGATAAATATGTATATTTAAAAAACAAATGTTTAGGAATTGAAATTTCTGAACATAATACAAAATTCACTCAGAACTAAAAGTAAAAAACAAATTTTAAAGTAAAAAGAAATAAAAATTTCAAAATCAATTCTAAAAGACATTAAATTAAATTCCAAAAGCATAAAAACATAAATCAATCAAATATCTAAATTATAACTCTAAGTAAATTACTAAGCAACTTGAAGAGTCAATCAAAGATAAAAATAAAAACTTGTACAAGTATTCTAACACTACAATACCAGTTGTGTTAGATGAACGAAAGACTCCTTTAATAATTATGGATTTTTATTTAACTTAAATAAATATTAAAATATTTTTTTCAAATAAAAAATATAATCTAATATTAATCAATGCCATCCTAAAAATATCCATTTTACCAAATAAATGACTTAGAATGAATTTAATTATTATTTTTATTTTAATATTTATTTCTTAATATAATAATTATTTAAATAATTCAATTTAATAATTATTTATTATGTTGATATATTTTAATAAAAACAAAATAAAAAAACAGTCTTGGAACGGAACATCAGTTTCCCGTTTTCAATTTTTATTTCTTTTTAGATTATTTCTGTTTCTTTCCTTATGATATTAAATAATGTTCATTATTTTGTCCTCCCTCATTAAATGCCTACTTTCATTTAATATTTATGAACTCATAAAATTTAATATTCATAGCATTTATCCTGGTACAATATATATACAATTGTATACATGCATACATTTAACAAAAATAATTTCAAACGTCTAAAAAATAATAACAAAAGAAAATTCAAAAACAAAAACAGGATATAATAAAACAAAAACAAATAAATACCGTAATAAGAAAACAATTTTTCGATACTTTAATGACATAAATACAATTAAATAATTTTCTATGATAATTAAAAATAATTTCTAGGATATTCTATAATTAAAATACCGTTATGAAAATTTTACTTAAAAATGAAATTATTACAATTTATTCAATGTTGACCATAAGACAGAAGACTATTAAAGTAAAAAATTGTTATTAAAAAAACAAATTTAATTATAAATATATACATATACATATATATGTACACAATATCTTAGAAAATTGATTATTATTTTTATCAAGTTTAATTTTTCTATCTTAATAAAAAAAAAAATTCTAATTTATTTAAATTTTGACAAGAATATAATATTAATTTATACCATTTATTCAACAGTATCTATATTGAACAGTATTCTATAAATTGATTTTAAGATTGATTTTATTGATGACGAACTGACCTCGACTAGACAGTGGCTTGACGAAATAAAAATTGAAAAGAAGTAGGTACAAGATTCTTATTGTATTTCAAATTCCTGTTACGCTAAAATATCCGTTTATGCATTCAAAGAAATTGTATAAACCCACCATGTATCCATAATGTTTGTAACAACACAATTATAAATTACCTTAAAATCGGCTCGATTAAAGAAGATTAATCATCGTGCCAAAAAATGTATGTATTTAATTCAACTGAGGAATCAATCAAATTTAGTGTGGGAAGAAAATTTTAAATACAAACCGAATTCAAAGACTGAAATGTTTATTGAAATGTTATTGTATTTAATTAACATATATCAAAATATATACGAGATAAACGAGGTAGTACAATAGATTATAAGAGCTCGCGCTTAAATAAAACTTCCCATTAAAAAAAAAACTTCTCATATCAGTGGTTAGTCACTGTTGTACAATGTACTCTATTTTGAATTACCTTCGACTAACACTGTTTTTCTCCAAGTAGCAAGAAAAACTTGGGGCAAATGGTATGGTCTCTGAGAATTCTATTCGAAACAATGTTTAACGCTGTTATTATTAAATTTCCTTAGAATATGCCCAATGTCATTTTGTTACTCGGATTTCACAAAATCAACTTTTTGTTCAAAATCAACAATTTGATTTTTGACTCAAGTCAACAATCATTATTCTCTACGTGTTAACTGAGCCAATTGTAGCATTAAATATTTTACGGAAATTATACGTAATCATGAGAGTATGTACATGCGTGCGAAAACTATGAATTTTATAGAAATGATTTTTAATAAAATCATTAATAAAAAGAAAAAGAGTTTGAGAAAGGAACGCACTCATTAGAAAAATGAGTTTGAGAAAGGGCAGAGCTTTATGAAAAACCGACATTAGTTTAGAGTTTTTTTTTTTTTTTTTTTTTATGATCTTGTCAGTAACTTAGGTAGAATCACCTTTTCGTGCTTAATTAAGTACAGTACTACAATTTTACACTACAATATCTACAATAATTCGAGTATTTATTTTAACAAATTACGGCTTATCTACTCATTAAATGTGGAAACCTAATACTATTGTCAGGAACTAAGCCTTCTTAAATAGAATAGTTTCATTTTATTTAATTTGTTACCAGATTAACTCTCAATTATCTTTTGTCGTTTATTATATATCCCAATGACAAAAGGCACTAGACCAGCTCAAAAAACCAATGAAGCATTTTTTTTTTTGTTTTTTTGCTTCATCGGGAATCGAACCCGGGACCTTTCGGTTGAAAGGTAGGTGCTCTACCTACTGCGCCAACCAGCGGATTGATCACAAAACCCATCAACTGAAAGTAAAATGGACCATTTCGTAAGAAAACTTTCAACCCATTTTGTAAAAATAGAACTTAACCCTATAGAATGACATTCTCCTAACAAAGTACTATGCCATAGACATATATATAGCAACCTATATTTAAAACTAGTAGATAATATCATAAAAATTCTAAAGCAAAAACTATTTTATGTAATTGTGTATGTCAAATCTCTATGTAAAAGCAGTTAGAGTGTTTATCCCAAGGACTTGGAATTATATAAAAAAAAAAATTGATATAGACAAATGTTTATAAGATTATGAAGGCAATATCTATCAGGACAAGGAATGTGTTGCGATCAGAACCAAAAAAAAATTTAATATCCAGATTCTTCAAAACTATCATTATAGTCCTAGTTCTCAAAGGTGTAGTAAGGTTCATATAAAAATAAAATTTATAAGAAATATTCAAATTTAACTATAGGAAAATTCAAAGTTTTCTGAAATTAGAATTTTGTCAATCTCTTTTTCAATTCTAATAAATCGTTACTGACATCCAATAATATTATTTAGAACATTTTTGAATTCAAATATGAATACAATTTATAAAAATATTAAATTCGAAATTTTCCAAATTAAATATCCTAATGTCCTTAATATCTCAATCAGAATAAAGATAAAAAATTTTAATTTTAAATTCTGGATTGTATGCCTTATGTAAAAACTTTTAAATATTTTAAATAAATTGAAATTATTCAATTCATCTATATTCTCGATATCTTATTCTTTAATTTTCTTTTCTAATCATTTGTGTATAATATATTATGTCCTTGTTGTTAAATTGATGATATCCTTATTTGCATTAAATGATATTTTATTATAATACATATTATTTAGTATATATAGTTAGAATTTTGTACAAGAATAACAAAAACAAAAAAATAATAATAAACAAAAAAACAAAAATAACAATAGAAAAAAAAAGTATGAAAATAAGGACGAAATTTTTATAATTTTCTATTCGGTTTCTGTTCACAGTGAGTCTTGGGATTTGGGATGTATAAGTTTTTTCTTTTCCTTTATTTCTTTTTTTATTTGTGTATTCAATTTATTATTCTTTATTCAAGTTAATTTTTTATGGAAATAATAACAAATAGTAACATAAATTTTTATGTTATGGAAAATTAAATATGATCCAATAGCCTCTCCAAGGAGTTCCTATGATATCATATTAAATGTTATTACAAATCGGATGATTTATAGAATTGGGTTCTCAAAAGAAGAACGTTGATTTGTTTCGAATGGAAGATGGTTTTATTCATATTTAGATTTAAGATAGAATATTCACTACATGTTATATATGGTGTCGGGACAAATTTACATTAAGACAAAATTACATAGAACAAAATTACATATGTACAAAATTACATAGAGACAAAATTACATATGGAAAAAATTTCATATTTTCATAAAAAATTATTGTGCGGTATGCCGTTACCTGCCTTCGGCAAAAACAGGGTTCCAGCCCCCGACTATAAGAACAAGCGGTCCGGTGTCCCGAGTGTCAGGATCGAAGACCTTTAATTTTTTTTTGTTATCAGTACAATAGCCTTTAAATGTGATGAATACAATAGTTCCGAGGTCCAAAAAATTGAGGCCGAAACTCTATATCATTGTGTTCAAACACACAGTGTTTAACTGGTCTTTTTCTGAAAAAAAGTTATTAATAATTATTATACATAATTTTTAAAAAAATATTGTATCCCCCAAACCCCAACTACTAATTTATTGGAACCCTGTTTTTGGCGACGGCAGGTAAATGCAATGCGGCACAGTAATTTTTTTAAATATGAAATTTTGTCCTATGTAATTTTGTCATGTAACCGTTATATACAGTATGTATATGTTTAAGGAATAAAAATATTGAAAAAAAAAAATAATTTTTATATATACATAATAATAATCAATTTAATCTTTTGTAGGTTAAAAAGATTTTATAGACAAGAATGGTTAACAATAGAAAGTGAGATTTATAGGAAGAAAGAGATAATTTTTGACTTGTTTTTCTTTTTTTTTTAATACAAAAATAGTCGTCAGAAACGAAAAGTTGAAAGAAATTATTTTTATATTCAAATTAAGAACACAACTGTATCTGTATGTTTAGAAGACTTTTATTCGGGTCTATGACAATTTAATAAGAAAAAAAGACCAAACAAAAAAATCTTCAAATGGCTTAAAATCCCGATAAAAAATAAATCTCGAATATGTACAACGATGGATCCATAAGGGGGGGCAACATTCGCACCTGATACAGTTCTACTTGGCTCCATGAACAGAATACGACAATGGATTGGTTCAAAACCTACAACATTAAAATGAATCGAGAAAAAACTATACAAGTTATAATTACACAACTAAAATTATTCAGCGATATAACCCTTAATCAATAATAATAATTAATAAACAAATACATATCCAAAAACACGCTAAATACCAGCAACAGCTGTTAATTATTCAGCGACAGTTGTTATTCAGACACAAGTGTTTCAATAACCCCTCATTTTGAACTATTAAATAGAAATATTGAACTCGATAAGTTGAAATATTTTGAATTATAGAATATACAAATAGACGATGTCCTGGATTAGTCTTTTTTTCCTTTTTCATATCTCGCAATATTTGAAATTTAACAATGTTCAACAATCAATAGAATTTTATTGAATACCCATAACTTTTTTTCTTCTTCTTGTATTCTTAGTAATCTATATATATATATATATATATATATAAATCAACGTATGGGTGTCCTTCATGCTTTACTACACCATTAATTCGATCGCCATTAAACTTTGGGAAGTTTTTGGAAGTGTACCCAACGAAGGTTTCTGGCATAATTTTTTTATATAATTTTGATTGATTTTATAGCTTATTAGAAGATGTCAATAGTACGTCTGTAAGTTATAAAAATCGACTAAAATTTCAATGTAAAATGTTATTTTTATAAAAAAAAATGTATGTAATTATTAATTTTTTTAAGTGTGAAATATCAAAATTTCCATGTCATTTTACTCTTAATAAAAAGAACAAGTTTCAAAAAATTTGAGCAAAAAATAAAAATATGCAAAAAGGTGGCATAAAACATTTAAAATAGTTACACATTCCACAAACCAAAAAAAAAAACATTTAAAATTAAATACAAACAAACCAGAAATAAAAATAGAAGTAATAATTAATATACAATTGTATATTAATTATTACTTCGGCATTCAATCATGGGCTTGTTAAATATTTAAAAATCACTTGTGCTCTGTGGTACATAGAAGTAAAAATATATGGGATAAATAAAATATCAATCACATTCAAATGATCATATTGTTTATTTTTATAATTTCTAGACTGAACGATTGCCATCCTAGCTGCTTCAAGGGATTGGTATTTACAATAATATCTACAAGATGGCATCGACAATAACATTCTCCACTTCTTATCAATTTGTTTTTTTCTAATTTTTAGTAAATTAACAATTTAAATGTGGAAAGCTACATTTATTGTAAAGTGAAACTTTGCCTTCATAATAGCAAATTTCCATTTTATTTTAAATGACAACGAGCATGTCAAATTAATTTCAAAGGATAATTGAACAAATTTGTATGTACCTACATACATTCATGATATAAGCGGAATTCGAACTCGAAATTATCCTTTTACTATTTTTTTTCTTTTTTTTTTTTGTATACTGTCAGATTTATGCTTAGAGCAAGCACATCAAACGTCTATTACTAGACGAAGGCTTGCTTTATTTAATTGTGCAATAACTCATCATCCAGTAGGGTTAGTAAATCACCGCCACCTTTGATTAAAATATTTAAAAATAAACTAAACCAGGTACATGCTGTTAGTAGAAGAGTAAAAAGTCATAAATTAATACCTATGTTAATAACTATACATTTAATAAAACACTTCAAAAAGTTAGGCCGAAAGTATCAAAGCTAAAAAAAACAACAGTTGTTAGTTAGTCTCAGTTGAACGTACATTAAGACGTAATCGTTTTTTAATAGTTAAAACATTTAGTTGACGATCAAAAGAACTAGAATTAGAATTTACTTCACGGAGCATTCTAGTGATTGCCTCGAATCTACCATATTCAGTAGAGTGGAAGGGAATGTGGAACAACTCAACGGTTCTGAGATTATTCCGATTGGATTTGCAACCAAATAATTTGAAATTTCAGTGGCTAGCGTTACACCCGAAAGGATCTGGTGAATAAAAGAGATATCTGCAATTATTCGACGATCAGACAACGACTGTAAGTCAATGAGTTTAAGACGGTGGTAATAAGGTGGAAGCCGTAATGGATCATTCCACGAAAAGTTACTCAAAGCGAAACGTAAAAACTTTCGTTGAACCGATTCAATTCGGTTAATGTCAGTCAAGTAATGTGGAGACCACACTTGACTGGTATATTCAAGGGTAGGCTAACATATGTAACATAAAGATGTTTCGTGAGGTAGGGATCAGAAAATTCTTTACACCAACGTTTAATGAAACCTAAAGAAGAATTTGCTTTGCTCACTATTTTATCATAATGTAGCTTAAAGCTCAGTTTAGCGTCAAGGGTTAACCCGAGGTCTATAATAGAATTCGCTCTTGAAAGCTGACAACCATTTAGTTGGTAGTTGAACCAAATTGTCCGAATGGAATTTTTCCTAGAAAAGGTAATGACTTGGCATTTAGAAGTGTTCAATTCAAGTCCATTTTTTGAACACCAAGAAGCGAAATTGTTAAAATCGTTTTGTAGCTTTAAGCAACCCAATGAGGAAGATATAGGACTAAAAAGCTTTGAGTCATCAGCAAAACTAAGAAGTTTAGAAAAAGTTATCACTTTAGGAGCATCAATTGTTGAAACTATGAAACTAAGGGGTCCTATATGACTACCTTGAGGAACACCAGAAGACGCTGAGTTTTGGTCAGAAATCGCAGTTTTAAATAAAACTGAGTATTCCCGAGAAGAGAGGTAAGACTCAAGCCAGTTAAGGCTATGTGGTGAAAAACCTATAATTTTGTGCTTGAGTAATATGATACTATGAGGAATTTTGTCAAATGCTTTACTTATGTCAGTAAAGATGGTGTCAATTTGAAAACCATTCTCCATTGAGGTCATTGCCTTGGAGACAAAGTCAACCATATTGGTAGTTGTTGACCTACCTCTTTGGAAACCGTGTTGCTCAACACAAATAAAACGTTTACAATAATCATATAAGAAGTCATATATCATACGCTCAAAAAGTTTAGGAATACACGAGAGCTTGGCGATGGGCCTATAATTGGTGCATTCATTTCTGGAGTCCTTTTTATGAACTAGAATAATGAAAGACTTTTTCCATAAACAGAGGAAAATGCCCGATTGAAGGGATAAATTAAACAGAAAAGAAATGGGGTGCAATAAGTTAATCATGCATTCCTTAAGAAGGATCGGAGGAATACCGTCTGGGCCGGAAGAAAAATCGTCTTTTAATAATGAAATATGTTTCAACAATAGTTCTGCAGTTATAAGAATGTTTTTGATTTCAAAGATAATAACTTGATTACTCTGAGAGAACTCATTCAGATTGCTAAAATAGGTTTCATCAGGAGTTAAGTCATTTCTTGAAAAAGTAGAGGAAAAAAAGGATGCAAAAAGATTCTCAATAGTAGTCGGATCATTAGAAGATCTTCCCAAATAATTTAAAGTTGCAGGATATCCATCAGTTTTACGTTTAGTATTGATAAATTCATGAAACTTTTTCGGGTCAGAGAAAATACATGACTTCATTCTGATAAGATAAGACTTATAATTTCTGTCAAGTCGGGCTTTAAACTTTTCAAACAATTGGGAATAAATGAAATAGTCAAAACGGAGTTTGGATTTGAGAAATTTACTCCATGCAGCATTCCTTCGATTTCGTAAAGAACAAATATTGTTGTCGTACCAAGGAGGTGACAAATTTGTGTTTTTTATAGGTTCACAGGGAACTGCCATTTAGATACATTCAAATAGATGGATATAAAATTCGTTGAGACAATAGTTGATATCATTTATAATGAAAACATCTGAAAAATGGATTAACCGTAATTGGTTATTGAGAAAATTAAAATTAGCTTTTCGGAAGTTGAATCTATAAGAAGTTTCAAAGGGAGTTTCCCTCAGCGTATCATAACAACAAGTTACGACTAGAGATGGATAGTGAACATCAATGTTGCAAAAAAAGAGATTACTCCTTTCGACGTAAGAGTTTTCAGCGTCAGATACAAAAACTAAGTCGAGTTTTCTACCGAGAGAATTTTTGATATTAGAAATTTGCAGAAGATTACAGCTATATAGATCATCAATAAATTCAGTTTCACAAGAGTTCGACGATGCAGTATTATTATTTGAACATATTGGATAATATAACCACTACACTATCTTAGTCCGTTTAAATTAATAGCTGTCTTTAATACTGACGAATATTTTTTGATTATATAAAAACCAAATCTGATGAATTAATTACTTAAATATACGCTTCAGAATATAGTCTACAACTTTAATATTTATTTTATTTTCAAAAATATTATTTTTTAATTAAATATTTTACTATTTACAAAACTACATTATTATATTATGTACATTATGTATATAAAATAATTGCTTCAAATTAAATTTGATTAAAAATTACACAAACAATAAAAAAATAGCCTCAATTTAGGTTTCATTTTTTATTTTTAGTGAATCATAAATATTATACAGAATTCAATTTTTTATTTCATTTTCTAATATGTACATACTTAGAAAACACAAAACTCTTTGAAAAAAATAAATAAATAAAAACTAAATTAATTGACAATTTTTTATCTATAGGTTTTTTCATAAAAAAACGCACACTCAAACACGCACATATTTTTGTTTCTCAAATTGTTACAAGTAAACCGATCAAAAACACACTACAAATTCTACTGATATGATTTAATTTAATGTTAGAATAAATATTAAATAATTTATATATATATACATATAATATACATACATACATGTACATAGATGCAGGAATTATCAGAGGACGAAGCAGGAAGTAATATTACCCTAAAAATTAAAGTTTTATTAAGGTTTCTCAAATTCTAATCATATTCCAAAAAATAAATAACTCAAACGATTTCTAAATAAATTTTACTTGTATTTATAGTATATTTAAAGTTTTTTGCTATTACACTATGCAATCAATGAACAAAAAAAGGCCTCTTATTTTTAATGCTATTAAGTTTAAAAATAACGAATTTCAACACCCTCCATCCAACCTCCTCAATAAACTTCATGAAATAAAGTTTTGTTTTCTTTCTTCGATATCTTTTATAACTTTCTTAATTCTATATATAGGGGTGCTTTTATATATGCTTTTAAAAATTCACGTAATTCTTGTTCCAAGACATTTTTTTTTCTTTCAAAAATATTTTTTACGATTTTTTTCATTAAAATTAAATCAAGCCTTAGTTCAACACCCTCCTTGATGTTTATTCAAAACAAAAAAAAATTCTGAAAATCTTCTAATAATGTGTGATGATACAGAACTGAATTTTATTTGGAAAACTGAATTGTATTTAGACATACAATTTATTTAATGCTTGACACATTTTTTAAAAAAAAACTTCTTTAATTCCACTTCCATTTTTAATTTAGTAATTTACAAATGGTTTTCTCAACCAAATTTTTACGAAATAAAATTCTTCCAAAAAAAATCTTCCATTAAAATAATCGTGGATGGAACGGGATTTGATCTCACAATTTTTGGTTAGTATTCAGATATGCCGTATAAACACTAAATTATATCTGTCATTGGGTAGAGCTATAGATAGTGGTCTTTCACATACTATGACATCAGAAAAAATAAATTATAAAAGTGAAATTTTAAAAGTAATGCTCAAACATGTTTGAATATCTTTTAAATTCAATCGATCTGTTATTTTTTGACATTTCGACTTTTTTTTAAATATCCAAGAAATCATTTCTTATTTCATATTTTGTTTCTAATAATCTAAAAATATAAAATACGTTGGTTTAGTTCAATTGTTCCTCTAAACCACCCTGCTTATTATACTATGCATACTTACTTACATACAATAATATTTTAAATCATATTTGTATATATAACCTATGTCCTTCATAATATATGTATATTTTCAATTTAAATTGGATTATTATCCTCGATTTTGAAGCGAACATGCAATTTTCCACAATCATTTTTTTCTGTTTCGTTTTTATTTTGTTTTTAATCAACAAATTTTATTTTAGTTACTTTTTAGTATGTACATATACATATATATATACATATATATATATATATATATATATACATATTTAGTTCAATGTTCGTAACTGCAATTTACTCTTAAAATACACAGTATGTACTTATACGTCATGAACTTTCAATCAATAAATATACATATATATATATAGGTATAGGAAAGCTATCATCTATACATACATACATGTAAAATTTTATCCAACAAAATTTAATCAAAACATAAGACATGATGATATAAACGAAAATACACCAACAAAAAAAAAACAAGTTAAGTAGATATCTCTCAAAATTGAAATTAAAACAAAAAAAAATAATAAAATGAAAAAACAAGCAAAGCGAGAAACAAAAACAAAATCTTATGGTTAATTTTCACATGTGAAAGATGATCCCTCATGCTAAATGCAACTAAAAAATACACGTACATTTCATTCTGTAATTAGATTAAGTGATAAAATTTTCCGAGTTATATTTCGTTTTCACAGTTATTGGTTAAATTTATTTTCTACTTGCCTTTTGTTAAAAATAAAAAAAACAGAAAAAATAAATAAAAAAAACAATATCGGATGGAGAACGATAGTATAGTGAGTTTGTATACCATTACCCATATTTTACTTCCATTTTATGTTAGCTATATACATACAAATAAAATGCTGTACATATTCGTATATTTATAAATAATTTAGAGCTAGATCACACTGTTTATCTATAACAGTAAAATATTGTGTTTGTTTTTTGAGTTTGTTTTCAGTTAATAGAATGAGACTGTCAATTGATGATCTTTAAAATTATATAAGAAATTACAAAATTATGAAAAGAATAGGTGTTATACAAAAAATAAAAACAATCTACTAATACTAGATATAACTCTCTAACCAACTTGTAATATTTTTTTCATATACATACTTTTATTCATTTATTTCTGAAAAGAATTACCTAAGTTGAAAATAGCACTTCAGGTAAAAATTTATTGTTTTTAAGTTAAAACCTGATAAATTACCAAAGCACGTCCGTTGAGAATTATTGTCAAAGACAAGACAAAGAAAAATAATATATATATTTATAGTAAACATAACAGTAAATAACACTAACAGTAGCAACACGAAAAAAACTTAATACCAAATAAACAAAAATAAAGACAACAAAAACAAAACAAAAAACAATTCAAAAGTAAGTAAGATTTTTTTTTCATTTCTATTCTCAAAAATAAAAATAAATAAATAAAACCAAAAAAGGTTCAAATCGTGTTTATCTTATGTGAAACCGTTAACCATAAATGAAAATCTACTTTAATATTTATTTTCTTTAACGGTATAATAATTATCCTTATACAATATTAGAACAATAATATACTAATTGTGATAAATTAGTATTGAAAAAAAAATGCCAAATTATCCTATATTTAGTGAGAAAATCATTTCCACATATGTTAGCAAAAAAAAAAAAATCTAATAAAAAAAACAATTCTGAATTATTTCAATTTTACAAATGTAACGGTCGATTATTTATATGTATTGTATTATATACATTAGAAAAGCTTATACTACATTATAGCCGTAGTTAAGCATATATGATCGTCGAATTGTAAATAATTTAGCAAAGTATTAATTAAACTTTCCACTCTTTAATATTTGCTTAATGATTGCTCATCATTTTTGAAATTAAAATATACCATTTACAATTGTTTTTATTACAATTATATATATGTATGTATATATACTTTTTTCCATTCAAACAAATTAAACAATTTTTTATTCAAATTCAACATTTTGTCAAACAATTTGTTTGAATTTGATTAATGCTGAAATATCCATTATTTTTTTTTACCTCTTTTTGTAGATTAGATTTGTTGACTCTCTTTGATCGCTGTTCTGAGCCGTTTAAGTGCTAAGTATACTAAATTTCTTTACAATTTAAAATAATTGTCAGCGACTATTTTGACTTTTCGTCAGCGACTATTTTGACCAATGATTTATCACTTTTTTTATATTCTTACATTTATTGTAGCAATCTAAAAGAAAAATCCTTAAATTTTATTTTCAAACCTGTTGTGTTTCTGAACCAATAATTTTAACTCAATACTCATTTTTAATGTCACACAGAAAAAGCGGTGTTTCAACTCGTTCATTCAAAAGATGGATAAATATTTTTTATAGGTATACGTTTCGTATAACAAAATTCATATATTCTTTACTGAAAACCGTTACATTGTTCAAAATCACATAAAGAACTTGTGCTATAAACTTCATATCAATATGAAAAATATTTTCAACATTTTATAATTTAAATTGACTAAATAATTGTAAACCCCAATGTATATTTACTCACAAAACTGAGCCGTCAATTTCATATTATCCAACCTATTACAATAGCAAATGTATAAAAATTGATTCAATGAAGTTTGATTTATGAATCGAATTGAAAAAAAATTGGTTTATCAAAAATTTTCTAATATTTTTTCCCACTACGATAACAAAATCAACAATACTACAACTTAAACTATACTTATATGAAAATTATTTCTTTGTAAACAATATTTAGGGGTTTTTCTAATGGAGTATAAACAAACACGTTCCTTGCTATTGCGGTATTCTTTAAAAAAAGATATGTTCGCCTTTTCCACAATCAATTTGAATTTATGCTTCAATGAAATGAGGATGCAAAGCTCTTATTATTAATCTAGTGCCATAGTTTTGACTTCCTCAAATTTCGTAGAAGCAATATTGGAGGTGCTACTTTTAATTTCAATTGGTGAGAAGGAAACTTTGTCAAACCCAATGAATCCGAATTTAAATATTTAAGAAGGAACTCTGTTCGGTGGTTGGCAGTTTTATTTTCATTGGTAACTGTATCTATCGTTTTGTATACACAGACCTCCTGGAATATTTTCTGATTAATAAAACTAATTGTCACATTTTTTGTAACTAAATCATATAGCCATTTCACATAGCTATGTAAAATTTTTATACTGATTCCTAAAACTCGGAAATAATTTTTTATTCGGAAATACTTTTCATCGTCAATTCTTCAAAACTTTGTATGGTTGTACTGATCGTGGACTTTCAAGTTCACATAAATAAAACAGGATAAGAATTACATATCTTCTACTATAAATTCTATACTCTCTTAAAGAGTAGTATTTACCTTTCTTTCTCTCCTTCTATTTATATGTTTTTTATCCTTTTTTTCTGCTGACAGTTTTTCCTTAATATAATTTTTTTTTAGAAAAAAAGAATATAAATTAAATTGTAATTTACAATTAACAGACCTGTTGGAATGAAAACAAATTATAAATAAATATAAATATTTGAATGTACGAATACAATAATAGGTCAAGGATTTTATATATGTATGTGTTATTGCATTTTAAGAAAATAATTATTCGATGATAACACCCACATTAAATCTATGCATTCTGTATTTACTTCCCTAAAAATATAAATATGTCTTAAAACTGCATTTATATAGTAAATTTATAGGACTATACAAGTAAATATACAGAAAACACACAAGTCATTAATATAGAATTCGAAAATAATTGCCAAGATATGCAATTAATATGAAATACGTACGTAATATATTTAAAATAATTGAGTAGTTACTGGGTTATGTTCTTTAATGAAATCTTTTATTTTGGTCTTTTATTTTAAATATATTTATAGAAAATTAGAAAAATTTATTCAGGATTTAAAAAGTTTTATATTATTTAAAAACAAAATTTCTAGAAAAAAAAATGAATGTATAGTACTGAATACTGTAAATTAAAATACATATCTATGTATATTGGATGTTAAATATATTTTTATGATTTAAATGAAAATTTAATGATAATATTTATTAACTAAATGTTGAACTTTGATAAAAATGGTTCATTCAACACCTGCAAAATATCTTGGTATGACGCTTGACGCAAAGCTTAGATGGAAATAACATGTCAAGAAAAAAAAAACTACAGTTGAATCTGAAATACAAACATTAGTATTGGCTAATTGGGCGAACATCTACGCTTCGACGTATAACAAAGTTTTTATATTTATTACTTTATTTCATGTTTAATTCAACCAGCTACAATATGTTCTTAATTTAAATAAAGATTTATATATTTTTTATTTTGTACAAATATTCAATTTTTTTTTCTACAATCAGATATTAAAGCCAGTCTGGGCATACGGTCTTTATGCTAAATAACTACATATTCAAACTATCCAAACGTTCCAAATCAAAGTATTGCAAAACATTGTTAGTGTCTCATGACTTGTTCGCAATTCTGATATTGATAGGAATCTCAGGGTTCCTCTTTGCTCTTTGCTTAATACGCATAAATAGAATATTGAACAAATAATATTTGATAATCAGCCATAACTTTAAACGGAAACAATTGTGGTAATTTACTTGCAACTTGCAATAGAAAAAAAAAACAAAAATATATCAAATTGTAAATATAAAAAAACAATAATATGTACACATAATATTTCTTTTGATGAATAAAAATAAATATCTTTATTGGAAAAACATTAAAATAAAAAAAATTACTGCAAATAAATAGGAAATGTATTTACAAAATTGTTCATAACTTTTGAACCATTGATTGACGTATAGTCTTTCTATGAATTTTTTTAAAGGAAGTTAAATTTTCTTTGATTATGCGAAAAAAAAATTACTTAAGACTTTCACTATTAAGTTATAAATTAGAAAAAAAGATATAAAACATAGTTTTTTAAAATTTCATTTCATTTAAAAAAATTCATTATCGTTGTTCATGTTAAAATATGACGTATTGTACATATTTATAAAATACATTAAAAAGAAGAACAACAATCAATATGGTTTAACCCAGCATTTTTCAACCCATGGGTCGCGAATGATTTAAAATGGGTCGTTTCTTATACATAAACATAATAAATGCTTTTGCAAAATTAAAAATGCATCGTTTTTTGTTTTACAAATACAAATATAATGTTTTATTTTTTCTAATTTATCTATCTATTCATATTCATATAATTTTAAAAACACATATCACTAATTACCTGTAACAAAAGTCATAAAAACTATACCGTTGTAAACGGACAAATTGACTTTGACTAATTTTATGGCAGCAGATAAAAAACTTTAAAGTGTTTATTTTTAGCTAAGTCTAAGGCAACAATGGAAAAACACAAGAATCCCAGAACAAAAAAGGAACATCAAAAGACAGCTAAATCGTATAATTAAGGAACTAAAATATGAGCTAAAAAAAGAAAGCAATGAAGCAGTTCAACAATATCTGTCTAAACTGACGGCAACCAAAACAACTGACTATGATCTGTGGAAGGCAACAAAAAAAGTCAAACAGCCTCAAAAGTCAAACCCACCAATTCGACAGCTAAATGGCAAATGGGCAAGAAATGATGAAGAAAAAGCCAATGCATTCGCAGAACACCTTGCTAGCGTATTCACACCTTGGCCTCTACCAACAAACTCGGAAGTCGAAAAAGAGATACAAGAACATATGGAAGCTGCTTATCAGATGGAGTTACCAATAAAAAAAATTAATAAAAAAGAGGTAAACCAAGTAATAATGCAGGAAATCAACGGGAAAAAGTCACCAGGATATGATTTGATCACTGGAAACATATTACGCCAAATTTCACCACGGGGCCTTATTCAACTGACACAAATCTTCAATGCGGTCGTAAGGCTCAAATTTTTCCCGAACCAATGGAAGATTTCACAAATCCTAATGATACTTAAACCAGGCAAAATATCTGAAGACGTCAAATCATATCGGCCAATCAGTATTCTTCCAGTGTTATCTAAAGTGATGGAAAAACTAATCCTACGACGACTTCAACCAATAGTTGAGCAAAAAAAATTAGTCCCGGCACACCAATTTGGCTTCAGGCATAAACATTCCACAGTGGAACAAATACATAGAATTGTAAATAAAATAAATGAAGATTTTGAAAACAAAAATTATTGCTCTGCAGTTTTTCTCGACATAAGCCAGGCATTCGACAAAGTCCGGCACAAAGGAATTCTCTATAAATTAAAACAAAATTTGCCATATCACTACTATGAATTGTTAAAAAGCTATCTGGAAAATCGCTATTATTTTGTCAAACAAAATGAATATTTTACCAGCCTCAAAGAAATTCATTCGGGAGTTCCACAAGGTAGCGTTCTAGGTCCAGTGCTTTACTTGCTATACACTGCCGATTTACCGCAAACAACAAACACAATGATAGCTACATTTGCCGATGATACAGCCATACTTGCATCGCACAAGGATAAGAATGTGGCTTCTGGGCTCGTGCAAGAGAGCTTAAACAATATCGAATTATGGTTGAACAAATGGAAGATTAAAGCCAATGAAACTAAGTCTAATCACGTTACGTTCACATTAAGGAGGGGTACATGTCCTACAGTATTTTTAAATAGTAATACTGTTCCTCAAACAGAAAGTGTCAAGTATCTTGGAATGCATCTGGATCGCCGTCTGACCTGGAAAAAGCACATCTAAACAAAAAGAATCCAACTAAGCACAAATTTCAGGAAATTATATTGGCTTGTCGGTAGAAGGTCTCAAATGACACTGGAAAACACATTGCTGATATATAGGATGATACTCCAACCAATATGGACTTATGGTATACAATTATGGGGAACAGCCAAAAAAACTAATATTGAAATATTACAACGCTTCCAAAATAAGGTACTGCGAGCTTTAGTTGATGCACCTTGGTTTGTGCCAAATTACATAATACACAATGATTTGCACGTGTCGACGGTCCAAGACGAAATTCACCGACACAGCCAGAGATATCGTGCTAGATTAAATAGGCATCCCAATGTAATAGCAAGTACACTTATGAATATTACACAACATACAAGATTACAACGAAATACACCAGGAGATCTGTAGAAATTTCTTGACATTATTATCAATATATTTTTTATTATAAATTAAGAAATTACTTTTATTGGATTGTAATTTCACATGTCTATTATTAACTAAGTCAGTCAAAAACATATTCACTTATTGTATTATTTTTAATTAACACACAGATTGTGAATAAAAAAACAAACAAAAAAAAAAAAAAAATTTTTTAGCTAAGTCAAACAACGCTTATACCATTGGAGAATTATTATTGTATTGTATTGAAATGTTTGGTGAAGATTGGGCTGCAAAAATTAATAATATTCTCATGTCTAATGATACCGCAATCTGACGAATAAAAGTTATTTCTAAAGACATAGAAATGCAATTAATTGAAAAATCGATAGAGTCACCATATCCAACCGGTGTAGCGGCAATGGTATAAACACATAAAGGTGTAATTAGTCGAATACAGCAAATTTCACACAAAGATTGTCGTTGAAACTCGCTGTATGCTTCACAGAGAACAATTGGCTGCCAAAAATATGAGTGAAGATTTACTGTTTTGAATGATTGTGTAAAAAGAGTAAACCAAATACGGAATAGTGCCGTCGAGACTCGTATTTTTTCGCTTATGTGTGAAGAAATGGGTAAAGAGCATAAATATTTATTATTATATTTGCACATACGATTGCTTTCGAGGGGTAAAGTGCTAAATAAAGTGGAAAAATTTCAGTTGTAATACGTGACTTGCTAAAATTGCTTATCTGGCTGATATATTTTCATTGCTAAATGAATTGAATTGATCAATGCAAGGTAACATGATAAATCTTTTTATATACAATAATAAAATAGAAGCCTTTATTAAAAAAAATCATGTCTGGATAGATCGAGTAAAACAAAATTGAAAACAAAAATAATAAAACGGGCACTCTTCTAACACTTGAAGATAACAAATATACCTAAATTCGTATATATACATTATTTCGCAAAAATCTTAATTTGAAAAAAAAAAAAATTTTTGTTTTTTCTTATTTTTGCAAAAAAAAATAATTGGCCGATGAAACAAAAATTTAAAATAAAACAAATCAAATCAAATTGAGAGGAGGAGTGTATTGACAAAATCAGTCATAACTTCTGAAGTACTGCTCGACGTATAGCCTTTCGATAATTTTTTGGATACGAAATCTTTAATTATCTTTAATTATGTGAAAAAAAGTATTTTAATACTTTTGCTATTAAGTTATGAGTTAAGAAAGAAAAAAAAATAGTATTTTAATTATCTTTGATTATGTGAAAAAAGGTATTTTAATACTTTTGCTATTAAGTTATGAGTTAAGAAAGAAAAAAAAATAATTATTTAAAATTTCATTATTCATTTCAAAAAAATTCTTTTTGATTGTCAAAGTGAAAATATATACATATCTACATACAACCGATCAAAAATATATTATATACATACATTAAAAAAAAGGAAAACAACCAAAAAATATTAGAAATTATAAAAAAAATTATGTTGTGTGGAATATTTTTTCTGAGTTTTTTGTTTTTTTTTCGTTTTTTTTTCTTAAAATATTTCTACGGATATCATCAACAATTTTAAGAAAAAAATGCATAGTTAATATACATATAATACATATAACATGTGACAGCTTCGAAATTCAAAACTATAATACCTATAAGCAATATAAGCATTACAGCAGGATAAAAGTAGGTAATTATATTAATAATAAGAAAATTTATAGAAATCTAAAAATTTTGAGCACGTTTAATATTTAATGATTAGAATAATTAATTTGAACGTGATATTAAAATTTTGAATTATTTAAAGAAAGGTAAAAATACAAAATTTTAAATTAAAATGTATATAATATAAAATAAATAAATAAAAATTAAATTTTATTCATATTAATATTAGAAGTGGAATAATATACATTTGAATATACCTATCTAATACCTATACCTATTTATTTTATCTAGCCTGAAAATACAAAAGTATACTCATATATAAAAAGTAACTGTTTGGCAGCAAACTATGAAGAATAAAAATATTTATTTATTTATACTGCTTACAACAAACAGTTTACAAAATAAAATTATTACATAGTTATTTGAAACAAATCAAATCATATATTAAAACTAAAATAAAAATTGAATAAACAATTACATAAACTTAAAAAAACATTAAACCAAAATAAAAAAAATAGCAATATCCTAAAAATAGCGATTGCAAAATTTTATTTTTGAGAATGCTTTGATAGTGTAAAGTCAATGTTAAATTTATGTCTCTTATACTTATAATAAGCATTATATTAATACTTTCATAAATATGCCATAATATTAGTCCTATGATTAATAATTTTAAATAAATTGAATGAGCGTAGACGGGGAAGTTTTTTAATAATAATTTTGCTGGAAATGAGATTCGATTTTACATTGCCCTTTCTAATCTATATAATAAAAACAACATCAGAAACCTCACGCCTAAAGTTCAATGTACACATATCAATTATTTTAGTCTTTGCTGATATGGTGGTAAGATAATAGGATTAAAGCATCGCAAGTGGCTTTAATGCGAATCTAAGAAAGTTTTTTTGTATTGCCTCAATCCTATCAATGTGTACCATATAATGTTGCATATTCAAGATTCGGTCTTACAAGACAGGTGTACAACGACTTAAGAATATAGGGATTTGAAAACTCCATTGTTCAACGTTTAATAAACCCCAATATAGAATTAGCTTTATTTATAATATTATTATAGTGATATTAAAGCTAATATGAGAATCAAAATACACTCCTAAGTCTTTTATTGAGGGAAATTTAGGTAGACTAATACCATCTAAGGTATAGTTAAATGAAATCGAACTTGAACGACATGTATAAGATATAAGTGTGCATTTATTTACATTAATTAAAAGGTTATTGTTAACACACAATTATTATTGTTGTTAAAGTTTTGAAAATCATTTTGCCTAAGAATATCGTCCTGGTTAAACGTAATCTTTTTAAAGATTTTCATGTCGTCAGCATAATATTTGAAGCTTACAAAACGGCTGAAGTAACTAACATCATTTACAGATTAAAAATAAAATAAAAGGACAAAGGTGACTCTATTGAGGAACATAAAAATTGGCTTTGAAATGTTCTGCAATAGTGTTTTTAAATATGACATAATACGAGCGTTCATTCAGGTTAGAATATTTAAGGTATATTCATTTAAGAAAAATTCTGGAAAGCTATATTTTTTGAGTTTCAGTAATATAATACTATGTGGCAATACGTCGAATGATTTACTAAAATCTGTATAAACAACATCAATTTAGAACCCTTCTTCCATATTTTTTAAAAGTAGTCATTTTGTTTCAACTATGTTTGTCACTGTAGATTTTTGTTTTACAAAATTGTGTTGATTATCTATTAAAAGATTTGAATAGTGATTATAAATTCATCAATCAGTTACGACCAATTCAAATACTTTTCAAGACAATTTTGTTATCGGGTGATAATTTGTGAATTGGTCTAATATAGGTCTATATTGGTCTATCTTTTCCAAATAGGAGTAAAAAACTACAGAATTTAATGAAATTTTAAAAAATAATGTTAGCGTTGTAGTAGAAGGGTACAACAGGCCGCGAGGCCGAAGTGCGAAGGGGATAAGACAGATGGTTGACGAATTCTTGTTTCCACCCTATTAATCAACCAACCAACTTTAACGTTTTAGTAAGAATGTTAGAACACTAAACTTACACTAATAACTATTTCCGGTATGTCATCAGGACAACCATCTGTTCATTTATAATTATAACTAACAGAAGTTTTTTGATAATTGTCCATGTAGGAGAAATAATTCCCATTTGGTGTAAAGGTAGAACTGCAATGTGAAGTGGTGAAAAACTCGCGAAAATATTTAAAAAATTAAGGATCATTACTTAAAAGGGAATTAAATTTCATAAATGTTGGATAATCATCACATTTGCGTTTATAATTTACGAAGTTCCAAAATTTTTTTGGATCAGATTTTAGACGTATCGTCACGCCAAGCCATGGTTAATGTAGTTATTATAAAGCAGTTCGGATGAGATTTTGAAACTCTGAAATAATATCATAAATATGTTGTGGTCATTAATACATATTCCTTCTATTAAGCAGCAAATTAAAGATAACATACCTCAATATAAGAAAATTGATTATGATAGATTAATTTTTTTGTTAAATTGTGAGATGTGGGAGAATGTTTATTCTGAAGAAGATCCCTCGATTGCTTTTGATAAATTTTTAAATATTTTGGTCATAAATGTTAGGGATTGCTCTTCGAATACTAATGTCGGTCGGAATAAATCAAGTAAACTTAAACCGGGGATTACTGATTCGGTGTTAAATAAAATCAAAAAACGTAATAATCTAAGGAAACAATGTTTGAAGCATCCAAATAATATTCACCTAAAGAACTTTTATAATAAACTCTGTCGAGAAATCAAAAACAATAGGTACTATAGATAGGTACTATATTACAGGCTTTGAAACTAATAAGGGAAATAAGAAAAAGGAGTGGCAACTGGTTAATAGTTTGTTGAATAGGGACTCAACTAGTTGTGATGGACTAAGTCTTTCTGTCAATAATGAAATTGTTAATAATTCGTTTGAGGTTGCTAATAACTTTAATCGTTTCTTTGTAAATATCTCCAAACAATTTGAAAATGGAAATTACTTTAGTACATACTCCTCTTCTGATGTTGTTGTTCAGGAGAACTTTGAACGTACTAGTTACTTTTTTGACAGTATCTCAGCTTTTGAGATTCATAGAATTATAACTAGTTTAAAGAACTCGAACTATGAGACATCTGAGGATGTTTCAAATAACATCCTAAAGAAAATCTCCTTCCAAATTGTGGACATTTTGGCACATATTTTTAATAAGAGTGTCTTATTAGGGCAATTTCCTGAGAAACTAAAAATTGCTGAAGTTATTCCCTTATTCAAGAAAGGCGATACACTGGATGTTAACAATTATAGACCTATATCTCTCCTATCCTCTTTCTCGAAGATCTTTGAAAAAGCAATGAAACGGAGATTTTTATATTTTCTCAACAAAACCAACTTCTTCAGTGAAAATCAATTTGGCTTCTTGAAAGGCAAATCAACAGAAAGTGCGTTACTTAAATTCTGTGGAGAGATATATGGTGCATTAAATGAGGGTAAAATATCCTCAGCATTATTTGTTGATATAACTAAGGCCTTTGATCTTGTGGATCATCATATTTTATTAAATAAACTATATAATGCTGGTTTTAGAGGTTTTATTTATAAATGGCTTAGGTCATATTTGGCTGGTAGAAGACAGAAAGTCAGAATTGGGAATATTTATAGTGCCATACTTAATCTATCCTGTGGTGTTGCTCAGGGCTCCGTACTTGGACCTATCTTGTTCCTAATTTATATTAACTCGCTTTTTTTGCAACATTTTAGAGGGATGGTAACCGCATTTGCAGATGACACTGCGTTTACATATACTTGTAAGAACAATTTTGAGATAGCTGCATGCATGAACTTTGATCTGGATTTAATTAGACACTGGTTTAATAAACATAAATTAGTAATAAGCTGCAAAACTAAGCATATGAATTTTGGTATCTATAATCCTTCTTGTGATAACTTTGATATTTATTATCATGCTCCCAATTGCGCCAAATTTCCAATAGACTGCACTAATAACTGTTTTGGTGGTACTATCCAATGTGATAATAACTGTTTTTTAGTTGAATTTGTAAAATCGTTCAAATATCTTGGCTTATGGGTTGACTCCAGATTGGATTGGAATGATCACGCTTGCTATTTGAAGAATTATCTCCGTAATATTATTAGACAGCTTTATCATCTAAGTCTATACTGTTCGGAAAAAATTATGTGCTCCGTTTATTATGGTATTACTTGTTGGGGAGGAGCATACTTTACTAAGATTAGTCAATTACTTGTGTCACAAAAACATGCTATTCGAATAATTTGCGGGAAAAGACGTACTTGTCCGTCTTTTCCTTTATTTTTTAAATTAAAAATACTTCCCATTAGAAATTTATTTTACTATAAAACTTTAAAAATGTTTTTTATGAAGTCTGGATATTTAGATGTTAGATATACTATACGATATAATTAATTATCGTAATTTGGTTCATGTTCCACGTTGTAGGAAAAATCATTTTTGTCGTTTCTATGATATTGTAGCACCTAGAATTTTTAATAAACTTCCTGACCACATCAGGCAAATTAGAATTTTATCGAATTTCTTAAAATTATTGAAAGCTTGGCTTTTGGAAATTAATTTTGATAGTAGTGAGGAGTTATTAAGAGTTGTTGTTTAGCTGAGTAAGATTTTTGAAGTTCTTGCGATTTATATATGGTGTCTATTTTCATGATTAGATTAAGTACAATTTTTTTCAACTTTTATCATATTTACTTAATTTTGCACTGCATAAAATTATTTTAAATTTTGTATTTTTTATTTTTTATTTTCTCTTTGTATTTAAATTTTAATTTCTCTTTGCACTTTCCCCACTAAGGTTATTTGTTGATTTTTTTTTTTAAGAAATAAGCATCATTCGCTTCTTGCTTTATACAACAGAATAGTGACTAACTATTTTTATTTTTTATTTTTTTTTCTCTATTAATTAATACTAAATGAATTTGTATTGTACAGATATAATTTTGAATTAATATAACTTTTAGCTATAAGATTAATTTTATTATTTGTATATACCTACTATATGAATTATATTATATCATAGATTAAGAAAATACGGAAAAATAAAAATATTGAATTTAAAAAAAAAAAAAAAAAAAATCTTTTGATCTCTAAAAAGATCTAAGTTATTTTGTCAACCATGGAGAAGCAGAGTTAGAGGTTCTGTTTTTTGAAATAGGAACAAATTGTGTAAAACCTTCAAACATTATTTCATAAAACCTAGTTGTCATTTGATTTAAGTCTATATTATTAAATATAGACGGGAAGTCATTGGAATTTAAAAAAATTTATTAGTCTAGGAAAATTGCTTCTACTGAAATTAAAATTGTAGGAATCTGCAATATTCATAATCTTAGGATATAGGTAAACAATAAGTGAAACTTAATGGAGGATGATAAGAGTATAACGTAACAAGCGGTGAGGCAAATTCACAAAGGAAAATGTTAACGAAATGAAATATATTACAAACATTCTAAAAATTCATCTTAAATATAATAATCTATCTAAAGCGTATATAAAAATAAATGTTTGTATGTTTGTGTTGAAATTGAATTGTTTTCAGTTTAATTAAATATTACGTAGTTTACCCTGTACTTATATTTCTAAACTTTAAAACTAACTGTATGTGCTCTCACTTTAACATTAGTTCTTTTTTGCTTACTTTGTTAATACTTTAATATCAGTTCTTGTAACTCTCTAATGAAATAAAGACGCGTTGAATATAAACTGTGTAAAACTGCTGTGTATTTTTTGTTCAACAGTTTGTTCCAAAACTCCTCTAAAACGCTTCAAGCAATTTCAACCAAATTTTAAAGAAGGTATTTTGTTACCTGTAATTGACGGGATATATCTGTTTAAAAATTTGGGACTGGTTCAGGTACCCACATCAACCATATTTCAAAAACCAAAGGTGTTACAGACCTGAGTTGTGTGTAATATTTGATGTTTAAAAAAAAAAAAAAAAAAAAAACTAAGTAAATGTATGGAAAAACTAATACCATCGTCAGCAATTAAGTCTTCTTAAATAGCATAGTTCTGTATTTTATTTGTTAATACCAAATTATACTCTCAACAATATATTATATATTAAAGCTTTATTATTATTATTATTTATTATTATTTTTGATGAATAATGAAAGAACATCCATGCCTTTAAATGCCGTACTTGTCAAATGACATAATTACTATAGCATGTAAATCGGCATTATTTATTTATTGATTTCTATGCAAATGGTAATGTTTAGTGGTAGTTTTAGACATTAACTCGGCTTTTGTAAAATTACTTAATAGTTTTTATTAATTCGTTCGCCTCTTGCGTATTTTTTTTTGCAGCAGAACGATTATTACTATTTCATCCTATGAATTCTTTTGTTTTCTGTAGGGAAAAATTTTACCAAAAAAACCTTAATTTGAAAATTTTTGTTATTTAACTAAAAAACTAAATCTATCTTAACCTATTTCTTAGTGACTACCTTATTTCTAAAATTAAAAACATATTATAAGTTCGGCTATTATATTTATAAGACCAAATGAGAAATTTAAATAAGTTAATTGTGTCTTATTGTTAAAGTTCCCTTATAAGGGGGTTAATGGAATACATGTTCTTGTAACAAAATTTATCGTATATACTTTTAGATTTCTAAGAAATTGTTTTAATATTAACTCTTTTATGTAATTTTACTGTAGAGTAATAAAACGGGAGATTTAATATCATTTTGAGGATTTCGTTTTGCGAAACCTGCAAATTTTGAAAAAAATTAAAGGCTGAAACACCACTTTGAATAATATTAATTTGTTGCTTTCGGATAGCTTGAATTTTCTATTTATAAAAGGATATAATATCCTAACAATTTTGTTAACCTTGTAAATTGTTGTACCGATATGGTTATTGAAGGTTAGTTTGGGATCAAATGTTACGCTAAATATTTAATTGAGTTGGCCCAAGGAATTATCTGTGGAGTTTATTTGTATGTGTTAGTTCGGAAAGTTACTAAGTTTTCTTTTTTTAGTAAAGTAAATCGCGTTCGTTTTTTCTGCATTAATTGATATTTTCCATTTATTGAATAAAAAGAATATCAACAGTAACTTGCAGATTAATTAAGATATTAGCACAACTTTCATGAGCCGAGTAAACGGCAGTATCGTCAACAAATACTGATAAGTAGCAATTTCTTATGCTCGTAATATCTGAAGCATAGATATTGTACAGTATTGGTCCTAACCCTGAAACTATAAGTAAGTAATTTTTATAGATATATACAATGGTGATATAAATTTATATCTATGTATCAATGTTCAAATATTGAATATTACCTAATAAATCGAACTTGTTCTGTTCTAATTAAATTTATAATTACATAAATTTATTTTATGGTAAAAGTACTTGTATGTAAATGTAAATATTTGGGTAAATAAATGAATGTTAAATTGAATTAATAATAATTGTTGTGCAACTATTTAAACCTTTACCTGAAAAAAAAAAATTTATTTAGTCTCAGCCATATACGTATATTACGTAATCTATCTAAAGAGTTTTAACACAACTACCCGTCAAAAGATTTAATTTGTATTAACTTCACGAAGCATTCTAGTAATTGGCTAAAATTCGTCATATTCAGTAGGGTAAAATGAAACATGGAATATCCCAATCCATCTACTATTATGTCGATTGATTCTTTCAATAAAATAAGTGAAAGAGTTCAATAATATTTTAATGCCACTATACTAGTAGTTTAAACATACATCCAGTAAATGTACTTTCCTTTTTGTACATAGTACTGAAATTTACCGAACTCTATAATTACAATAAAATAAAAGTATATACACATTCAAATATACATTTAAAAACAGCAGGAAATTACGAAATTATGAGTATTGTATTTTTAAATAAATTAGAAATTAAATAACAAAAATTAAATGATAAGCGTTGACAAACAATCATGAGGTTAAACTAATTTCTATATACATATATGTACTTCATTACATAAAAAAAAGATTTAACTTCCATTTGAAAACTAATTAAAACTTTATCTTTATGTCCACAATCCACATTACTATACAACATTTTTTGATTTTATTATTGTTTTTGTTTTTTCATTGTTTTACAGTATATTATGATGGTTAACATTGTTTACAGTAGATAAATCAACATCATCAGCTGTATGTGTACAACTTACATATTGTGGTATATATATTTATATATATATATATATATATATATATATACATGTATTCTATTAAAGTAAATATCCTTTAAAACTCTGCCCAATATATGAAGTCTAATATTTGTATTGTTATACGAGTCTTACGTCATCGGGGTTTGTATATAATTACTACTACAAGAAAAGCTCAATTAAATTTAGATAATGCTTATAAATATCTAATTATGAATTTTTTAAATTTTTTGATATCATCAAAGATACAATATCGATACTTTATACTTATTGATAATAAAAATACAAACTGACCAAAATGATATCAATAATTTCAAACCTATTGCTGTGTCATTAATTATCTTCGGAAAAATAATTTAATCTGTGAATGTCAGTCTTAATTTACTAAAAACTCAAATTCTACTTCTGCTTTTTTTGACGTTCAATTACAGATAAGTATGAGATATTGAAGCTCGAAGATTATAAGAAATTGATTCAAGAAATATATATGCTATATATCAGGGTCGCCCAAACGGTCAATCTTTCGATTTTTTTCAATCGATCGGCGTAGTAAAAATTAAACTAAAAACTTTTTTTATTTTTTGACTTTTTACCGCCGTTTACCACTAATTTTATAAAAACTTGAAATCATCAGAGGAAATTCAAGATGTGGGTATTTTTGGACTAGCTGCAGAAGAGGAGTTCTAAAATGTAAATAATTGATCATCAATCAACCGATGTAATTGATATCGCACAACAATGCATTTATATAAGAATGAGTTTAACCGATATGGCTTCAAAGGAAGATCTTTTATCAATTCTTCCACTAAAAGGCAATACCCATGGTGAAGAAATTTATTGTGAATTCATTAAATTTGTGGAAAAATTACCATTATCATTGTATAAACTTGTATGTGTAACAAACGATGAGTCGGCTAAACGGTTTTGTGGCTCTTTGCCGAAAAAATTATGACTTTCCAGATTTTGTATCGTTTTATTGTGTTATACATCAGCACGCGTTGTTCGCAAAATGCTGAATATGAAAGAGGTAATCTAAAATAGTTAATTCAATACATTCGAGAAGCTTACAGCGTCGCCTTTTTCAGTTAGAAGAAAATGAGTTAGAGCGTTCTGATCTACTTTTGCACACAGATGTCAGATGGCTGAGTCGTAGAAGATTTTTGGAAAGATTTCAAAATTAACTAATAGAAATGTGTAATTTTTACGTTCAAGAGGAGACAAATATGACCAATTATCGAACGCGACATGGCTTCATAATTTAGCCTTTTTAACAGCTATTACAAACCACCTGAATGAACTTAATCTGGAACTTCAAGGAAAAAACAGAGCTATTACTGAATTATTAAGCTCCATAAATGGTTTTAAATTAAAATTATTACTTCTGAAATCGTAGTTGTCAGCAAAAGATTTAAAAAAGTTTTACAAGTTTAAAGAAAAGCAGATATGAGAAAAGCTCAACGTTAATACAACATTTGATGACTATATTGCAGAGATCGAAAAAATTATTAGTGAGTTTGAACATCGTTTTCAAGATAGTAGAACAAGTAAAGCCAATTCTGATGTTTATGTCATTCCCTTTCGGAAATCAGGATCTTGAAGAAATATATTCAAAAACAGCTAGTTTTTTTTATATTGATTCGTCAGAAATAGAAAATTAAATTATAGCCCTTAATTCTGGTATTTTTATAAAAGCAAGAGCTTCTGAAAATAGTTATAGGTTGTTGCTACATGAAGATAAATATTCATGTTTAAGAGGTATTGCTTTGTAATTGACCGCGTACTTTGGTTCCTCCTATCTATGTGAATCGGCATTTTCTCATATGAAAATAATAAAATCGAAATATCGCAGCACACTTATTAAATCTAAAACTGAAATAACAAGAAATCTTGACATTCACAGCTATAATACAAAGACATCTAATCAGATTAGATATTGTTCTGAAAATAGACTTAGTGTTCTTGTTGCAGTTATGAAATAACCTTATCCATTTACAATAGACTTCTTTAAGAACTTAATTATCAAAATAAAAGCACTTTTAAAAAGAAAGTGAAGTTACTAAAAAATTATTTAAATTAAAAAAATATCTCAATTTATATTATTTTTATTATTATTGTTAATGCCAAATATTGTAATTTAGCATTGGAAAGACAAAATCAGAATCTTTTAATATTCCAGCCAGTGTCCCATAAGGCTCGGTATTGGGACCAATATTAAACAACATATTCACTCCGAATTTTCCAAACATCAACAATTGTCTCATATTCATGTTTGCCAACGATACAGTCTTATTAATGCAATTAATAATAATTTACAACACGGTATTAATGCATTATGGGATTACTAGAACAAATGGAAAATCTCAGTTAACGTCGACAAAATAAAAGCTTGTAGAACCGTAAAGCTTGTTTCAAGCCCGAAGATACACTTACCTGTAACACAAAAATTATACAGTGGGCGGACTCTATAAAATATATTGGTATTTAGATCCAAAACTTACAACTAGTTTACTAGATTCAAAACTTATAACTAGTTAAATCTAAATTAGCTTTTATTTTTTATATTTTTGATAAGAACTGAATCATTTAATTTTAATATCTTTGTCGTTTTGTTGCGTAACTCTGTACCAGCTTACTATTAGCTTTTTTTGAGACAGATTAAAAAAATCTCAAATTGCGTCTAAAATAACAAGACAGCAATTTACATATTAACAAAACGAAATAAATTCAATTAAGTTCATTAGGATTGAATTTGGCTTTATCAAATGTATAATGTGTATTAATATTATTTGTTGTAAAATTTAAATTTAATTTAAATATCTTTCATACAAATATATTGATACAACCTTTGGTGTTATTTTTACATGTTATTTGGCATCAAATTTTTTTTAAATTTGACCTTAATTCATCTTTTTTTCCGAGTGAGAGCATATTTTATTTTATTTTTTATTACATATAAAACAATATCGGATTAAAATTTGAACGTAGGGCTCGTATATGCGTTACATACTGACACAACTACATTAAAATGTGTTTATTTGAATTTAATATAAGCTTAATTGAATGGTTTTAAAACAATAATGTTTTATTTTTGTGTTGTCTAAAATGAACTCACTTTATAATGTGAATAATGAGTTTCTATGATTTAATACGATATTTTAAATTTTATTGCAAACCTCAATTCGCAATTTTACACCCGATATACATACATATATATTAAATTAATATATATTAGTACATTACAATACATATAATATTGGAAAACTGATATAAAATCATCTAAAGTTTTATATATACGAGTATGAAAATTGAGGCTTCGAAATTCCAATATATTTGGTATGCGAACATTATGTAAATATGTACATAAACTAAATTAATGTAGAAATATGCTCGAATGGATATATAGACAGACGAATGGACATATATTACAAACTAAGTGTCTACTCTAAAAAAGAAATCATTGAAGGAGTGTTTCATCTATCCGACACTACTGGAATTCATCAGTAAGTGGTGTAATGTTGGACTACCAAGACAACTCACGATTTTGAAATGTGATCAATCATATAATTTTATAAGCATTGAGCAAATTTCATAATTTATAAGTTATATATAGATTTAAAAATCATATGAATTAAAAAAACAATTTTTCACCTAAATTAGATATTATGAGACGCTGATACATATAAATTAAAACAGAAATGCAAACACTGAGGCAAATATGTGGATATATACATTAAGACACAGGGTCGCATGCGACATTCAAGATATTGTCAGTTGAAGCTGAAATAGGCGAAAAAACGCGAAAGACCACGTCAAATAGAATGACAAAAAGTCGACTATGGCAAAGGTAGTAATGAATGGCAAAACCAACATCAAACGTCTGGAAGGTTTTCGAAATGATCGTATGAATACTGTACGTAGTCATCACAAAATTGAAGATGGGATATGCATATTAAAAAACAGACACTAAATGTCTAAATAAAGAAGAGGAATAAGAAGAATGAAAAATGAAGTTGATAAATTCTATAATATTTATACTATATATATATATATAAAGACATCAGTTTCCGGAATAACCTGCCGTAGGTTCAGAGATGATTGAGAAGATTACTCTAGACAAAATATTGTATTGCATGAATTCTCAACACATTTTATTCTAATACAATAATAAAGACAATAATAGAAAAAAAATTACGAATTTAATTTAAATCTAATAACTTCTGATTAAACAAACCTAGGGTAATGTTTGATAATATTATTTATTATTATAGCTATTTTTATATAGTAGTAGTAGTAGTAGTAGTAGTAGTAGTAGTAGTAGTAGGTAGGTAGGTACGAAAAAGTGGCCATTCCAGTTACTTCTGGAAAACCAATTAGCGCTTAATTTTGCCTTTTTGATACCACGACTCGAAAAACCGAATTCTTGTTGTTGGTTGTAATAGGGGGTCATTCTCTCATCTTCACTCTCCCCAGGGACTCAGTACTAGAGCCACCCTGTGTGATTTAAAAGGTTGATCAGATTTCCTATTTTGCTTTCCGCGATAAAACTTATATTGCTGGGGAAAGCCTCACCTTAAGTCCGAAGTCTGACTTTAGCTAATGCTGGGCAGCTGCACAGGAAGTGTTGAATAATTTCTGCTTCATCCTCATCCTTGCAACTGCGACAGTGGGGATTTAATGGAATACCTAGCTTGGCAGCATGACTTACTATTGGCCAATGACCCTTAATGATGGCTACTACTCTTGATATATGTGTACGCGGTTAAGAGTTGTTTGGTTTTATTGCTATTATACGAGGGCCATGTTTTCCTCGAGGTCGCACAGGTATAGTGGCCAGAAAGTATGAATGGATGCGCTATTTGACGACTCTCATTGGAGAGTGAATGTCTTCCTCAAGGGGCCTGTCGGTATTGAAACCTTGCCTTGCCAGTTTATCGGCTCTCTCATTCTCATCTATGTTACTGTGGCCAGGAGCCCATAGTAGAGAGATTGAAAACCGACTATCTAAGCTTCCGATTTCGTTTCGGTATTGTTTCACCAGGTTAGAGCAGATAGTGTTTGCCATCAAATCTTTGATAGCGGCTTGACTATCCGTGATGATGGTGACCTTTATTTTGGTCATATGAATGTGCTTAAGGGTCTTAAGCGCTTCCCTAATTGCGAGCAGTTCTGCTTGAAAGACACTAGCGTATTTAGGGAGACCATAAGACTTTGATATTTTTAGATCTTCTGAAAAAATTCCTGCACCTACTCTACAGTTCATTTTCGATCCATCAGTGAAAACTCCTATATAATTTTCCCTTTTCTTTAAACCACGCTTCCAATCGGCCCTAGCAGTAGTAGTAGTAGTAGTATGTGGTGCTTTATTTGTAATATTTTAATTTTACATTTCTGTTTAACTTAATATTAAGAGATATAGTCAATAAAGTAGGTATAGATCTACACAGAAAAAAAATTAAGTTAAGGAAAAATTTTACAAAAGAACCCCTTAGCTTGAAAATGTTTTTTTAATTGAATTTTTATAAGTATTTTATGGGTTAGTAAGCAAATCCACAAACCGAAATCCACAAAAAAAAATCCATAAATTCAAAATCCACAAAATTGGGGTAATCCTGAAAAAAGAGATATCCTCGCTGTATCCAATAGCGGCAATCCATAAAAATAATAAATTTAAATATTATGTTAAAGCCTTTGATATTCTGTATATAATAAATGTAGTAATATGTAGTAACTAATATATAGTAGTTTTTCACAATTATATTAGTATAATTAGATTATATCAAACAAAAAAATTCAAAATAGTAGATACTATGGGGACAATGCAAAAATCCGGATTACAACTAATATAAAAATAATTATATGGAATTTTAAATTGTGATTTACAATAAATATAAAATATCGTACTTAATCATCAAAATACGTTATTCACATTATAAAGTAAATTCATTTTAGATATGATAGTACCTTCAAATTCTAAAGTTGTTAATGTTTTTAAGTACATAAAATTACTGATTTTAATATAAGCCTGACTTTCAAGCAACCCTCCTAATATAAAAATATCATATTATATTAATATCAAAATAAAATAAAAAGTCTAACGCTCCTTTGAGTTATCCCAAATGCCTAAAAATAAAAGATTCTCAGATTAATTTTTAAATGTGTACATTGTAATATGTATTGAATTAAATGATAAATCAAATACAACAAAAATTTTAAAATCATATTATGTGCATGCATATACATATTATATAGAAAATTCAATTTATTTAATGAAAAAGAAAAAATGGAAAATTAATTTACATTTCTCTTAAAAAATTAGAGGCTATATAGGCTATAGTCTGTCTGTATTATCAACTCAGTATGTTTAATATGCAACATTATATGAAAATAAGCTTAAGAACAATAATACATGATAAAATTAATAGAAATATAATACATACTTATGTACAATAAACAAAATGCAGTTTACATCGTATTGTATTGTATTGTATGGATATATACATATACCCTAGAATAAAGACATTAGTAACAGGAGTAACAAATACCCAAAAGAAATATTAACAATATACATATATTTTCATTTAGCAAAATTACATTTCTTTAAAGTTTTTTCACAATTTTTATATAAATGTAATATAAATAAGAAGAAAATATCCTGAATATAATGATAATATTTATTTAGAGTGAAACTTCCAAACTCAAATACAAACATATATACGTAAATATATATATATATAATAAAATATAAACTCAAATACGAGCATAAAATTTCATTGTCAGTTTTCCGGTTTTTGACCGCAGGCCACAAATAAATAAAAGCAAAACCAAAATTCAACTATATATGAAAAACAATCATTTAACAATATGAAATATTTTTTTGTTTTTAAATACTTATGTAGTAAAATATATCTGTATCAAAATTACATAGAATCTTATCTAATAAAAATTGTTATTGAATCTAAAATAAAAAAAAAAATATTTTGTGTTCGTTTATATTTTAAGTTAACAAAACGCATAAACAAATCTAACATTCTTTATATTTTTGAAATACTTTGTAAATCAAATGAAAATAAATAAGAATATTTTCAAATCAAAATGTAAAGAAAAACAAATTTAACCTATATGGAATTAAAATGTATACAAATATAAATTTAAAAATAATTTTAAAAAATTACCTGAGAATTGAAAAATCTTAGAAAATCCCTTCTGATTTTCTAATTAAAATTTTTTTTCTTTCTTATAATCCAAATATTTTAACAGTTCAGTCTTAAAATGGACCTCTATGTCTCTTTTCAGTAACACTATACTTAAAGAAGAAATAAAATAAAATATAGCTTTTCACCACACAATTACAAAATATAAGGAAAAAAAAAACACAAAAAATTAATAAAATCACAAAAACTTTTATATTAGAAATCCTTAGTTTTTCTTTCTATTTTTATTACTTTCTAATTCAAAACATAAAAAATATTCACCACACACCAATCATGTTATTAAATTTTATTTGCTGTATTTTACCTTATATAAATCGAAACAAAACCTTTAGTCCTGATTTACCGTTATTTTTAATATAACGGTCAAAATAAATTCAAATTATTTGAATTCATAGAAAAATCATTTTATTATTTTATTCTATTACAGTTGTTATGATCAAAAATGTTCAATTTAAACAAAAAAAATAACCAAAAAAATTTTTTATTGGTGAAAATTTACACCAAAAGAATAGTTTTTCTTTAAAAAAAAAAAAAAAGAATTAAATGAAAATCCGAAACAAAATAAATTGTACTTATTTTATTCTTTCTTTATATTTTCCCCGAGTAGTTTCCAAGAAGCCGTTACAATCCAAATTGAATATCATTAAAGTTTATTCGATTATCGCAACCTTTTAAATTTTTTACAGAAAGAGAAGTAAAATTATAATAATAATAAAAAAAAGAAAAAAATATAGAAAAAAAAGAAAATCAGGTAAAAAATAAAATGTACAGGTAAATAGCGTAGGTGACAAAACACAGGTAGATATAATGATATTTTTGTTGTTGTAATTTTCTTATTTTACCTTTAAAACGAGTATTGTTAAATTGTTCTTTTGTTTTCTTCTTTGTTTTATATACATACAAAATAATAAATAATATGTCTATGTACATATAGCTTTATCTGTTTTATTAGGGTTACCAGAACTGCTACATAAATTAGAACAAACAAATCTTTTCATTTTTTTCACAAACAATTAGATACTGATTCAATGTCAGAAAGTCAGCTAAAATATAATTTAAATTATAACCGTTAAGAGTACGATCTAGCTAGAATTTTTTTAAAACTTTTTAAGATTTTAACCACCTCCTCGCCAATCAAACAATTCGAAAATTATTGGTAAATGTCCACCTAAATCGAAGAAATAGCATTAGTATCGAAAACCTTCGAGTGGATATTGAGCCTAATTATTTTTAGTTTAAAATTTTTTATATTAAGTATTTTAAAATAATTAAATTCACTTCCCCCCTAAAGGCCTGCGATGCCAGCCATAATTATCAAATATAAGAAAAAAAAAATAAATAATAAATATTTTCAATCTATGAGAGATTAAATTCAACTGGCGCTATATTTTTATATCTGGTCAACTCCTTCGGTAAGACGATGAAATTGATAACATCATTAGATTACAATGAGCGGTTGGTTGCGAAACAAATGAAAAATTAAGCAAGGATGAGAATGTCAGATACAACAGCGATTACAGATATTAGCCAAATAAAATCAGGTGTACCTTAGGAGAGTGTTCTAGGACCTCTGCTTTATGTTATGTTACAGAACCGACCTCCCAACATCACCAAATATTATGACGCTAGTTTTGCGAATACTACTGTTCTGGCGTCCTACACAAACCCGTTGATAGCGTTTAACAGATTGCAAAAAATCTTTTAAAAATTTAAAATTCACTAAGAAAATGGAGAATAAAGGCAAATACATCAAACTCGTTGCACATCACTTTCACATATCGTAAAGGGTATATGCCCCCTGGTTTTTAAGAAATGACAGAATATAATCAAATCTAAGCAATCCATTTGTAAAAGAAAAAAGTAACATCCAAATCAACATCTTATTTCAAAAGACTTTAAAATCATACAAATACACTAATTCCATAACTTCTAATTGTTCGTCAGACACGCAGACTAAAAATATTCAAGCGTCAAGGATTCTAGATTTTCAAACAACTATATAGCCAAGTTAATCTAAGTTGGGAGTCCACCTAAGTCACAATGATACAAAACTCAAATAAATCAAAATCCTAAGAACAAACATTCCAAGTTATAAAATCCCAAAGGAAAAATCCCAGTGATACAAAATCCCAAAAGGAACTATTAATCTTTTTATGAATTTTAAAATTAAAAATTTATTTCAAATTTAAAATTATATACTTAATACATGAAAGCAATTCGGCAAAAACAAGATTCCAATAAATGAGCTCTCAAAACCTCGCTGACCCGACTTTACAAATAAAATAATTTCTTTTTTTTATATTTTTTACTAAAACTGTGCTGTATGCGTTCACCTACCGTCGACAAATACAGGGTTTCAATAAATGAGGAGCATTTTAGAGCTGGATTCAAAAATCAGGGTTGGCCCTTGTACCAGAATATTTATCTTAATTAATTTTATGAGAGCCGCTGTTGGATGCAAAAATGGTTACATCCCTTTTTCCAGAATACTTACCTTAATTATTTTTTTATTTCTAGAAAAAGCAGTTATCCAGATTAAAATTCGAAAGTCCCAAATTATGTATTCCTTTTTGGTTTTAGGGAGTCTCGTCCAGCCGTTCAGTCATTTAGTGATTCCCAGAACCACAAGAATTTCATTTAAAACCCAAAATAAAATGAGTACAAACATTTAAAAATTAACGTTGCTTTATATTTCCAATATACCTAAAACAAAAATCTTGTGCTAGGTATCAATAACATAGCAAGCAATAGAAATGATAATATTGTAGCTCGGTGATGTTTAATTTTATTGCTAACAAATATTATTTTAAATTTTAATTTAATTTTAATTTTTAAATGCATAAAACTTATTATTTTGTAACTTGAGATTTTATACCATTGGAAATTTGTAGCATTGGCGATTTTGAAACATTGAGATTTAGATTCAAACAGTGGAATTTTGAAATTTGGTGATCTTTTTTTGGGATCTTGGGCTTAGGATTTTGATTATGGGATTTTGACTTAGGAATTTCAAAACCAACCCATCTAAGTTTGCATCAAATTTTTGAATTTTTTTTCGTCCACAAGTTTTGCTCCTCCAATCAAAACTTATACTTGACTTATACCAAAAAGGGTCAATTCTAATTTGAAATAATCTCTCCTAATTTAGAATCCCACCAATAAATATAAATAAATATTACAAATATTTAGAATAACATTATTAGGATATATACAAAAAAAAAGTAAATAAGGCAAAAGCTTTATATTACCGATAAATTAAAAAAATCCTCTCAACATCATATTAGTCAAAATTATACTGTTGCGACATAAAATTTCGTGGTGAGTCCTGAGTTTACTTTCCTTGAAAAGAGCGTTAGTTTAACAATCACAATCACTAATGTGAAAATTTTGGCAAAAATAACCCTGAAAAAGGGTTGTTACTTCGGTTTGCCAAAATATCTTGGGTGAAAACTTACTCATACTCTAATTTCTGTTCTACGGATCGCAAGGTAAATCACCAAATCACCCTGAGCATTTTGCTGGTGCAAAAGCGTACTTCAAAAGAATTTAAAATTTATTCGTTATTTTCCCCCATTCTTTTAACAATTTTAGTATAAAAGTTCAGTGATTAGTCATTATAGACTATTTAGGTTACTTTGAATAGTTTTTCGTTGTAGGTAAATATATTTTTATTGACTACAAATCTCATTTTATTATAAAATTTTTAAGCGTGGTGATGATGAATGAACCAAGGATATCAAAATAAATATTAGACATAGTACCGTACAATACTGTAGAGCAAGAGGTAGACCAAGTTCAAGGTGGAACCAAATCGATGACAACTGTCGAAAAATTGTAGTTAACGAATGAGGGACAGTTGCATAAGATAGAGTAGAACGGAGGAAAATTGTAAACGCGATTACGGCTTATCGATAAGAACCAATAGATGATGACTTATAAGCATTGTTATACAAATACAATTGATTTTCAAATTATATAAAAATAGTCTCTTTACTTATTGAAATTTTCAGACACAATACATCATCACTCTTCAAATTTTATTATAGTTTAATTGTCGTAACGCTATATTGCACTATGCAGAAATATTGCACTGCTAGATTCTGGGGTTATGAAAATTTGTTAAAGGTGGCAACCAATATTTTAAATATTGTTATATGTACATATATATATATACTTTACATATTTAATAAAGAAAATGTTGTTTTGTAGTTTTGTAGTCTTAAAAACAATTGGCTACTTACTATTGTAATAGAGAAACAAAATGAATGCATTTGTAAGGATGTTGTGCTTTTGCGTGTAGTTTACATTCTCTAGAACAACATTTTTATACAATACATAATTTTTAAAATGAATCTATGTTAATAGGCATGTATACATAATATATTTAAATATATATATACATATATACATTATATTCAAATGTATACATATTATATACATTATATCCAAATATTTATTTGTTCAATTTATATTATTAGTTTTCTTTTTTCTTTTCTATTAATGTGAATTTTCCTTCTTTTGGGTAATTCCATAAAAAAATATTTCTACATATAATAGCTTTTGAATATAGAATATGAATAGTTTAAATGTCCTTGAAAAGCTTTAACATTTTTAAGGTATTAAATTCATTTAGGATTTAGTGGTGATTTTTAATAATAAAGAAGCTTTAAAATAAAATAAAAGCTGATAATAAATCTTATATTACATAATTGAATTATAAAATAATCACTCAAACATAATATAATAATAAGCTTCAAATATAATTAATATAAATTTCAATTGATTCCTAGAAATAAATCGAATTTTATTGTAAACAATTGAATTTGATGATACATAAAAATAATTTCGAAATTCAAATTTTCGATATAAAACATTTTTTTTTAAATAATTTGATGTTAATTTACTAGCTTTAAAACTAATATGAATATAAATAGGTTATTTAAATAAAATGGAACTTAGCTATATTTAAAAAGGCTTAGTTCCTGACAATACTAGAGTAGTTTTCCACATTAAATGAGTTAGTAAAAACCAGAAATGAAATATATTAAAATACTCAATAAACATTGTATAGTAAAATTATGTAGTAGTACTAAATTGCAGTACCGTGCTTAAGCACGAAAAGGTAATTAGGAAAAGGTAATAATTAAGTCAATAAAATAAAAAAACTGCTAATCATTTAATCTGTAAATTGAAAAAAGTCCTGTACAAATGTATGAACCAGTTCACAACCGATTTTCATTACTACTCTTTTAAATGATATTTAAAAAGAGACGTAGCGAAACTAAATATTCTTTTCAAAATTTTATAGTTTTCAATTAGAAATTTCAATTTAAACTTTCACCCCATATGTATTAACCATTTTAACATATAAAAATTTAAATTTATCAAATTTCCGCAGCTCATCCATCGCCAGAATTTTTTTTTGTTTTTAAATAATATATTACATGTACGGTTGTTGTCTAAGATAAATCAATAAACAAATAAAATATAAATTGAAATGATGGAAAACAATTCATGATGAAATTGAATATGATTTTTTTTTTATCAAACTTCTTCCAAAATTTCGAGAAGCGGGCGTATACTAGTCATATTTAAATGACAACATTTGAAATATGAACAAATTGTAACTGCACTCCACTTGTCAACCACAGAATCAGTTTCTCTGTACCTTATATTAACTTGGAACGGAATACCATAGAACTGGATACTGGCAAGCAGTGTCAAAAAGTACGATTCATCGTCATCACTTTCTCGATGAGGATATTTTTACGCCAACCAAAAATATGGCTGCCATATTTCAACAATTTATGTCCTATATACAAATCTTCAACGTGTTATTGGTGTTGTTCATTCATTAATTTTAATTTTCGATCACGTTCTAGACTTATATCTGGTAATATGTTTAGTTAATTTGCAGTTTCATCGAACTAATTATGATTAATATGAATCAATTAATACAGGATGATGTCTCTCTGTAATACATTTAAGCCCCATTTTTTTTACATTTAAAACATTTAAATTGATTCACCAACTGAAAATGAATCAGTCTATGTATATTGTAGTGGCAATCATTCTCTGAACATCATTTTTGTTTGTGCCCTAAATTTGACATTTTTTTTATGGTGGGCAAATGTTACAATTAAATGTCAAATTTTTTATGGGGTGGGTGATAATGGTTGGGGGAATACATGGGATAAAGGTTGGGGACCTTTCCCAGGCACTATTATTTTGAGCGATAGTTGGTACGGTAGAAAATTATGGTTTATTACATCATTAACTTCTTGCACTATTGAAGAATCTGATGCTCTTCGTAGATCTTTAAATTTTCTCTTTTTTGCAAATACAAATGCTTAGTAGGTAAAATATTTAATTATATAAACCAAATTTGCAGTACGTGACAATTTCGTCTCCAATTTATTACTAAATTGAAAGAATGTCTAAAACCAAATTTTAAATGTCAAAAACATAATATCACTTATTTTATGTTATCATCAATTTATCTAGACGAACTGTAATTTGAATTAAAGATTAAAATATGGTGGAGAAGCACAAAAATTCCATTTTGTTTTAAATTTTTTCAGTCAAATGCACCTGGTATTAATAATATGTATGTAGTTATGTACATATGTATGTACATGAACCAAACAATTGCCATATATTATAAGCCGTTCATTGCATTAATTTTACTTAAATTTTTGTTTCATTTTCAGTTCTCTGAACAAATTTATTTAACACAATTTTTATATTTACAATATTATGTGAAGGGTGAATTTTTTAAAATGATACGACCACATCTAAATTGAATTTGAATCCAAATTTTTGTTTTTATTTAAAATATTATTTAATGGCATTGTTACGAATTTAATAATATTACGCAGACAGACTCCATATTCGAGGACATTCGAATATTCACCATCTATGATAGTTTTAAGTTAAATTCAAATTAAATCTTGGGTTTTATCGGTTCAATAATGCTCATTAATATTTGTGGATTAATAAGAATTTCCAGCATATTTCATCAATAAGTAGTTCTAACTTCGATTAGTTCAATTTCGAATCACTTTCTTAAACAATAGATATCTTATTTTTAAAATAACACAAGTTATGCTGATTTTCAAAGCGTCAGCTGTTACTAGTTTATCAGCATGGGCCAATAATTTCAAATATTCCAATAGAACATTATGTTAAATCTTAGAAACCAATTCGCTACACAATTTCTTAAAATAATATTTTCATGAAATTTGTCTTTCAATAATTTAATTGTTTAGCACGTAGTCTAATATTTCTGAAACCAAAATTTTTCCACTATGTAAACCACTTATACACTAATCAGAATTACAGAATTTGCTACATAGTCGGGACTGTATACATGAAATTTTTCTTCAGAAACAATTTGAATTTAAAGTTAGCCTTGCTAGTCTAACAAATGCACTACTAATGTAAATGTGTGATGCTCCATCATAAATAAATCACATCCATAATTAGCAGTGCTCCGTTTAATTAAATCGTATTTACAATTAACCAGCGCCGTAACTAGGCAGGCAGGTACAACAGGTGCACAAACACAAGGCCCAGATGTCCGAGGGGCCCTGAAATAAACTTTTACTTATGTTTTCTTTTATATTATAACCTGATAAAACAATAATAGAAAAGTGCAATTTTAGTTCACGCGTAACTACAAAAAAAAATCCGTTAAACACAATTAGAACTAGCGACGAAAAATTCGCGATGCTGATAAATTGGGTATTCATGATGTCAGAGGACAAGAATACAACATCGGTGCTAATATGTCTGGCAAATAGAAAGGTATAAGAGCACGTATTTTTGTGCCTTGTTCGGCTCACTGCCTTAATTTAGCTGATGCTACGTCTACAACACCACAAATGATCATTATTTTTGGTACTGTGCAAAGATTATTTAACTTTTTCTCATCGTCGACAGAACGATGGGAAATTTTAATGAAATATTTAAAATTGACACTTATTAAAATTTATCGGATATCAAAGGCTAATGCAATGAAATCGTTAAGTTTACATTTTTTGATGTAAAAACAGCATTGGAATCGATTGCAAATGGTTCAACTGCATCAAATCCAGAAACTATATCAAATGCAAAAAGTTTGCTCTTACTAATTGATTATAAATTTATTTGCTATCTTTCTGATTGGAATAAATTTCTACAATGCACTGAGCGAACAAATAAAGCAATACAAGGAAAAGATGTATCGATAGACCATGCAACAAAATTAATTGATGGACTACGTTTTACTTTACAGGGACTGCGAGAAACAGGTTTCGAACAAGAATTTGAAAAAGCAAATAATTTGGCTAAAATTATGGATTTACAAGTTGGATTTCGCAGTGAACGGAGGAGCATAGTTAAAAAAATGAAAATTGATGAGTCACGCCGGATGAAGGAAGTAGCATGGCGTCCGAAAGTTTGTTTAAAATGTAAATCTATCTGTTTTTGACAAACTGTTGTCTCAATTAGATTGACGATATGATCAACTTAAAAATATTTGTAAAACTTTTAGCTTTCTATATGGTTCGTCTCTAGAAAAAGCGCTGTAGATTTAAAAAAGCGGCTGCTGATCTTGCCATTAAGCACAGCAAAGATTTAAATATGTACGAGGTCGTATGTGAAATTCAAAGTTTTAAATTTGAAGCATCGATATTAGTAGACAATTTAAAAACTGCAACACCACTTGAAATTTTACAAGGTCTACGTGAACTGATTAATAGAGTCTTATCCAAATATTAATATTAACTCTGCGAATATTTCTTACTCTTCCAGTATCAATTATTTCATGCTGAGAGAAGCTTTAGCAAATTAAAATTAATAAAAAATTATTTAAGATAATTAAGAAAATTAAGATTGCCATAATATCTATTGAATACAATATTGTTAAAGATATATCATTTGATGACTTGCTTTTTAAAAAAGTTATCTTACACACACACATTTATACCATAATTGTACTATAACTTATTTTTTCCCAAAACAATATAGGGGCTCTAAAAAAATTTTTGCACAGGGCACTGGAAAAGCTAGTTACGGTGCTGCAATTAACAACGCTAGATTGAAAAAGTAATCTACTACACAATGTCATTGAATATCAGACTAAAGTGCAAGAATCAACACGAATTGAATAAAATATTTCTTTGCCTATACTTAAACTTAAATCTGACTAATCAATAATAGATTAATGAATTACTTTGTGTAAATAATGATGATTGAAAACTGAAAGCACGATACCAGAACCCACAATATTCTGAGTCCACGTGAAATAACAAAAATACCATCTCCTAGAGCTATGAATCATGAAATCTTAAGCTCAAGTAATATTAATAATAACTAAATATTAATAGTAAATTCTGGTTTTAATTTTGAAACATATTACTTTTAGACAAACAAGTATGAAAAATTTCCATATTTTAATTTTTTGTTATTTCCTCTTATATTTACAATCTAGGATGTACTTTTACTTTGACTTTGATGATTGCAACTTGCAACGCCTACAAATGTTGCTAAAAATAAAAGTATGATAGTATACCATAGTATTTTTTAAGTGCAGAAGTTGACTGCCTGATGAAGATAACAGTTTTAACTCTTTGGTCGCGAATCGCGATCAATCTTTGGGCTCTTCCCTGTTATATTGAACTGTACTATTTGTACAGTACTACCTGTGAAACTTCCATTCAATTTGTGCTGTATAGTTGTCAAAAATATGAATAATATATGAAATTATCTACAAACAGTGAACCCTCCTTAATTATTTCCATCTCTTCATTTTTGTTAAACTGGTCATAACAATTTGCCTTTTCTTATGGGTTATACAATCATTATCTGCTAGCTTTTCCAGTTGTTCTGTTGATTGGTAAAATATAATTAAATAAAAAAAGTTGTTGAACTATAAAATGTGTATATTTATTTTGTACTAAAGACTTTACATATATTTCCGAATGTCAAAGTCAGATTACAAAGTATAGGATATATCCAATATACATAAAATGAATCGAATAATTAAAACGATCTTTTTTTTAACATGTTCCATACAATTTATATTGCTCCTCCTAGTTAATCAACAGTTCTCTATACTTTAAATAGACCTGTTTATTGGTTCTTGTAGTAGCTCGTACCGAGGTGTAGTTGTATCTTCCCTTTTCGTTTTGGGTAATGACATGATATACAAGGAGGTTGAGTCGCTTACAACTACCATGGATTTTTTTCCTATTCCTAGGGCTTTTGCTTGGCCTTGATTTGTTTGTCCAGAATGTATATGACTATTATCTCCTGTCTACCCTCCCTATATTTCTTTAAAATGTTTATTTTTCGATTTGGTCTTTCTAATTTAATTTTTCGGTTCTTTTTATTCTATCGGATAAATAGGTACGTCACTTTCCGAGGTCTGCAAAAAATATTTCAGCAGGCTTGTGTTGACAGAACAGAATTTTATTGTGTATTAATATAACCATTGATTAATAATACTATAAAGATAGACATTTTCATACAATAGAAAATGTTCAGCTCACTTTTTCCAAATTCTCTTCATTATATATATTTTCCGGAGGATATTCAATGTGTTGGTGCATTTTCTATATTCAATTTGAATTTTTAAATTTTTGAACGTTTTATACGACTTTATTCTCTAAATAATTTGTATCTGTTCAGTTTCTCTATACTGTTCTTGAATGCATATTATTGTTTTTAACTTTTTGTTATTGGAATTTGTATAGTTATTTGAATTTTTTTTGAATTGATAGGTACAAAAATTTCAAATGGGATAACATTTTTATCGAGTAGTCTTTTAAGAAAATTTTTTTTTTTATTTTTCTCTCAATATACATTGTAATAAAAGGATTTTTATAATTGTTGATATTGTGCATGTATATTATTTGTAATAATAAATTATAAAATTATAATATAATTTTATAATGTTTAGAAAACAAAAATATTTTTCTTGTTTTAATTGAATAATTTTCAAAAATAAAACTATTTCAAAAAATTCAAATAATAGTGAACATTCATTCACGTTATGATTTCTAATATATATTCATACATACATATACATATGTATAAATTTACAAATAGAATCAAATTTTTGTTAAAGTTGTTTTAAATACAATTCTAAATTTTAAATTCAATTCAAATAGATTTTTAGGTACATACGTACTTATATACCTACGTTCAATTATTTCATCTCTAATATTTCATTATGAATAGCTATTTAAATTTCGTTTTCAAATTTTGTGTTAATTTTTTAAAAATAGTATAATCCACATGTATGGCAATTTGACACTTTTTATGTGCAAAATCCAGCAAAATATCTAATTGCTAATTCTTCAAAATTACTTAAACTGATTTACTATGTGATTTAACTGTATTTGAAGTTAAATCTAAAACATTTTCCTTCTCATTTCTTCAGGACAATTTTCAATAATAAAATTTTCCTCAGTCAAATAATTGGCATCAATGTCCAAATAATTGTCGTGATCTGTTTCACAATTTGAGGATGTATTTTCGTTATAAATACTCGCCTCATCTTAGCAAAAATATTCCCAATTTGTTGTGCAGATGGATTTCTGCAATAATCACCAGCAGATCTTATATTTTTTTTTCTTTTTTTTTTTAATTCCCATTTTTATTTACATCTGTCTTAATATAAGACACCTAGTAATTTTCCTTACATTTTGGGTAGAGTATAACTATACAATCATTTTATATAATAATTTTTTTCTAAAATTCATTTACATTATATTTTTGCTTATTTTTTTTTTTTTTTTTAAACTTAAAATCTATTTATTAAATCATGTGGTCTGTATTTTTTCAGGCGTCTATTTCTTATTCTTTCTGGTAGAGTGCTAATTTCATTGTTAGAATGGGTTGATATTTTTTGTTGATATTTTAAACTTGTCTTTTTAATTTCTTCATTTATTGTTAGTATTTTTAAATCACGGTGTAAATCATCATTTCTCACATACCATTCGGCTCTCGCTATCGTTCTAATTATTTTTGATTGTGCTCTTTGTATTAAATTAATGGTGGTATTGATTGAGGTACCCCAGATTTCTGCACCATATGTCCATATCGGTTTTATGATTGTTTTGTAAAGTAGCAGCTTGTTGTTCATTGTCAATTTAGATTTATTTCCCAAAAGCCATTGTAGTTGTTCGGATTTTAGCCTTATTACGTTTGTGGATTATGTGGTTCTTCCATGTCAATTTATTGTCAATGTGCATCCCTAGGTATTTAGCTTGATTTTCGATTTTTATTTCTTTATTATTTATCATTATTGGTTCAGGATCGTATCGAGTTCTTGTTGTATATATAACTTGAGTAGTTTTGTCTTCATTAATTTGGATATTCCAAGTTTTGAACCAAGTCATTGTTTTATTCATAATTTTTTGTACCTGTTTAGTAGCTGTTTTTAAGCAGTCATGTGAAGCAAGTAGAACAGTATCATCTGCAAATGTTGCTAATAGTGTATTCTGTTTTCTTGGTAATGGAATATGAGCTGTATACAGGAGATATAAAACTGGACCCAAAACACTGCCTTGTGGTACTCCTGCTTCTATTTTACTTATATATATTTGAACATTCAGACTTGTATTTAACAAAGAAATAACGATCACTTAAATAGCTTTTTATAATTAGGTAATCCCTTTGGCAAGAAGTTTCTCAGTTTATGTAGTAGGCCTTCGTGCCAGACTTTGTCGAACGCTTTTGCCACATCTAAGAAGATACCAACACAGAACTTTTTATCATCCAGGTCCATAGCTATTTTATTTATCACTCTATGGACTTGTTGTATTGTTGAATGTTGTCGTCGGAATCCAAATTGGTGATTCGGTATTAGATTTTTTTGTACTAATATTGGTTCTAGTTGATCAAAAAATAGTTTTTCGAATATTTTTGAAAGAATAGGCAAGAGACTAATTGGTCGGTACGATGTTGCTAATATAGCATCTTTTCCAGGTTTTATATGAGAAAGCAGTTATTGTTTGGACCATTCCATTAATGGAAAAAATTTTTTGTTACTTTTAATTTTTGATTTTTTAAGACATGCTAGCAATTTTTCTAAGAATAAAAACGGAGAATTTTTAACGGTTGTGAATTCAAAATTTAATTTTTTGTGTTAAAATTTGAAGAATTTGAGTAATCAATTAACTAGTTAATTCTTAAAACAAAATCAACAGTCAGATTAGCTTTATTACTCAATAAATTAAAAAAATTTCGATCAGTGTTATTTATTGCTTTTATGGCTGCATATGTACTATGACTAAATAATTGAAAAGCTGATTTTACTGACATTTTTTCAAATGTGTTAGAATTAATATGGGTGCTACGAACTTTAGGTAAAATTGTTGAAAGCTAATAGTATCATTACTCCAGTTTTCAAAATCGGATTTTATAAAAGAATTTCTGACAGATTTTATAAGATGCCATATCAAACAAAGCATAAATTTTATTTCCATTCGAATCATAAAAAAAGGGTCTACCTTATTGACACCAAGTAATTCACAAGTATTTCGATTTGTACTGCATTAGTAACAAGCAGGTGCAACAGTTTTAGAACCAATCTTTGTTAGCTCTTTAAGATATTTTAGTAGTAAATTGATGAAAAAATGAAAGGTTTCAAAGTTCCTCTTTTCAAATTATTTTTGGATAAATTGTAACCCTATGCGTACTTATAATTTTCATGTAAACCTTGAATCATAAAAAAATGTGCTTCTGTTGCTAGTTTTTGCTTTCTATTCCCATCTAAATCTTCCACACCATCTATACAATCCCTTTTTATACTGTAAGATGATTCTTTTCCTTTATAAATTATTTCCTTTAGAAATTCATTTATATAAAAAATGATTTTGATAACTGGTACATTTTATGAAATTATTAACTGAGATATAATTAAGAAAATTGTTTCCGAAGAGAAAAATGCTCATCAAAAATGTTGTCCAAAACTGGAAATGCTAATATCAGTCCCAGTACTTTGCAAAAAATCTTAGCTGTTTTAGCTTTTCAATTAATTACATATGCAATGCAGCAACGAAAACAAAATAATTCTGATTTTAATTTTTCCATATAATAATGAGTAATAAAGTAAACCTGCTGTTGTAAGTAATATGTAAACTACTGGTCTTTCTTTAAATTCTTCAAATATTTATGCTAAAAATACGTACAAACATCTATTAAAAATTGTCCATATTTGTTCGTAGAGAAAATGATAGATTATCTTAAAAAGTTCTAAACAAATCCACCAGCACAATAAGTTGCAAATACTTTTACAAATATATTACGAATTTGATGAATTTTATTTACATCAACAATATATTTTCAAAGCTGGAGTAAATTATGACAAGCCTTTGGATATTGATATTTAATGCTCTTGTTATGAAAATAATGACAAAGTAGAAAATTCTGAATTTGAAAAATACCATTGTAAAATTGGGCGTTGCAAGCTTTAATTATCGTATCTTATGCTTACTGCAACAAAAAAACATATTAAATATACTTTTCAATTTACTCTACCATTAAGATTTTTTATAAATTTTACAAAAATTAATGATGAGTTTTTCAAATATTTTTAAATTCTGTTATAATTTTAAAACCCATGCGTACATACATATCCACATATTGATATAACCAAAAAGAAAGCCTTTTAAAAATAAAAATTTGATTCTTTTTGTAAATTTATACATATATGTATATGTATGTATGAATATATATTAGAAATCATAACGTGAATGAATGTTCACTATTATTTGAATTTTTTGAAATAGTTTTATTTTTGAAAATTATTCAATTAAAACAAGAAAAATATTTTTGTTTTCTAAACATTATAAAATTATATTATAATTTTATAATTTATTATTACAAATATATACATGCACAATATCAACAATTATAAAAATCCTTTTATTATAATGTATATTGAGAGAAAAATAAAAAAAAAAAAATTTCTTAAAAGACTACTCGATAAAAATGCTATCCAATTTGAAATTTTTGTACCTATCAATTCAAAAAAAATTCAAATTACCTATACAAATTCCAATAACAAAAAGTTAAAAACAATAATATGCATTCAAGAACAGTATAGAGAAACTGAACACATACAGATTATTTAGAAAATAAAGTCGTATAAAACGTTCAAAAATTTAAAAATTCAAATTGAATATAGAAAATGCACCAACACATTGAATATCCTCCGGAAAATATATATAATGAAGAGAATTTGGAAAAAGTGAGCTGAACATTTTCTGTTGTATGAAAATGTCTATCTTTATAGTATTATTAATCAATGATATAACGAAATATTTTATTATAATATAATGTATTATTATAACGGTCGCCGACCACTATGTTTATCAATTACTTCAAACCGACATCTTTATATTCATTCTCTAATTGTTCTGTTATTTTATCTATTGCATTTAGAATCAATTAGAAATTACAATATATTATGCAGGCGAAATAATTTCAGTATAATTAAAATTTTAAAAGTATAAATTTGTTTACGACCTTAGCCTTAACTGTTTGTTCTTATAATTTATATAATAATAATTCAGTATTAAAATTATTTAGAACTCAGTACATATTTACATATAAATATCTTCAAAATCATAATGTAGGTACAATTTATTACAACATATTTTTTTCAGCCCATTCCGAAAGGGAAAAAGACCTATGGCTGGTCTTTATATTGATATAAATAAATATTTTTTACTTCTTTTTCTTGCTTCTCTTCTTATGTTGATAATGATTTAGTTTCAAGCGATTCAATAAATTTTATTGAAATCAATTCTTACTCCAGAACTTGAATCTAAATTATAATTTTCAATGCTATTATTGTTATCTTTTCATTTATTGTCTCCATTATAATAACTATCTTTTTCTTTACCGTTACCAGTTTTAGTCTTCGAATTATCTTATATTTAATAGAAAAGATGAACGATGTGGTGAGTAAAAAAGCAATAATGGTAAATTACACCACAAAAATATTTAAATTTTAGCAAGTTCTTTTTGCTGAATACTTAAAACATTTAAAATAGTTACATCAAATTGTGACGGTTATTTCCAAGTTGAGCGACATCTATACTCTAAAATAAATTTCAGTCTTATTTAAAATTATTAGAAAAAGTACAAAAACGAAAACACAAACAAAAATTGAAAACAAAACATAAAAACAAAAATCAGGTCATACTCTTCAAAAATTATATAATAAAATATGTTAGTTAAATTGCTTCTGCTATTTAAAAAAAAAAATTATACAGTAAAACACGGTTATAGTCATTCGCATTCGCTAAATTTCAGTAATATTTCTGACTATATTTCTGACCGTTTTGTGACTATAGGCGTAGTCAAAAAAAAATTGCAATCATTATAAACAAAATTCAATAAAATATCTTTCGTATATAATCATAAAATATACATATTTGAAATAAAGAACAGAAAAAGACAATATATAAATCAGTTTTTTAATAAAATAATTAACTTTTGACTTATTTTTTTGAAAAAATTGGCGTTATATTTTAATTTCGACATCGATTGTAACTTATGAAGTTTATTACTTTCTTTCAAAAAAATTGTTGACTATAACAGAATTGTGATTACAAACGTTTTTGACTATAAACGAATTAAAATACATCTATAATTATAATAGACAAGCATTTAAGGACCTGCGCAGTAAATACCTCCTCATTTTATCTCTCTTCTCCTTAATGAACTCCTAACATGTAAATAAGTTGTATATACAACAGAAATGCGCCTACGGGTTGAAAAAATTTCTATTTGGTTTTATAATATTCAAACTTTTAAATAAAATATATCCATTTTGTGTCATTAACATTTTTATATATATTTAAAGGAAATTTATTCTATTAAGTTTTTTTAAGTAATAGTCTCAAAGTATTGTTTTCTATATTTTGATCATTAGTAGTAATAATATAGTTTTGGTTAAAAATCCTTTAATTTTTTATTATCCTTTAATTTAATTACATTTACAATACATAATAATTTTATCCATTAAATGCCACTTACTATAGGGAATATGTCGAAGCGAAACAGTATATGAGAGAGCAGTATTTATGTTTCCTAAATAAAACTTACTAACTTCCAAATTTTTATGAAAACATGAGTGGTTTCTACTTTATCGTAAGAAGTGCGTAAATTACTGTTCTTTTAAAAACTTTAAATTTGGCTTCAGCTTGAATTATAATTACTCAACAGGGGCCTCTAGTCTTGTATTATAATACACAAGATCAACGATGTGGGGAGTATAAAAGCAAGAATAGTTGAATAGTAAATTACACCACAAAAATATTAAAATTTTAGAAAGTTTAAAAATTTTTAGCAAGTTTAAAAAATTTTGCCTAAAAATAAAAATATGCAAAAATATGGTGAATACTTAAAACATTTAAAATTAAATACCAACAAACCAAAAATAAAAAATAGAAGTAATAATTAATATACAATTGTATATTTTATGGCATTCAATCATGATGTTGCTAAATATTTAAAAATGAATGGTTAACGCTCTGTGGCACATAGGTAATACAAAATAAGTACAAATAAATTTGCTCACTAAATAAGTAAAAAAATATGGGATCAATAAAATACAAGCACATTCAAATTATCATATTGTTCATTTTTTTAATTTTCAAGCTGAACGATTGCCATCCTAACTGTTTCAAGGAATTGGTATTTGCAATAATATTTACAAGATGGCATAAACAATAACATTATCTACTTCTTATCAATTTTTTTTTCTAATTTTTGGTACAGTAGTTATTTTAAATGTGGAAAACTACATCTATCGCAAAGTGAAATTTTGCCTTCATAATAGCAAAGTTTCATTTTATTTTAAATGACAACGAACATGTATTTTAATTTTATTTCAAAGAATAATTGAAAAGTTTAGTATGTACCTACATACATTCATGATATAAGTGGAATTCCAACTCGAAAATATCCTTTTACTATTACATAACATAGTGGATAACATAACCACTACACTATCTTAGTCCGTTTAAATTAATATTGTCTTTAATTGTCATTAAACTTGTCTTTAATTGTCATTAAACTTGTCTTTAATTGTCATTAAACTTGTCTTTAATATTGACGAATATTTTTTGATTATGTAAAGAGCCAAATCTGATGAATTAATTGTTTAAATACGCTTCAGAATATAATATCTTATGCGAAAACACTAATTTATCGATTTACGTTGAGAGTAATGGAATTTTATTGTGTTAAGTTATATTGAAACTAGCTTTGTAACCCGTCATAAATGACGAAAGCAAAATAAATCCTAGTTTCTTTTTTTCTTTCATTAGATTCCTTATTCCGAAATTACAGTACTTATGTTTATATCACTTTTTATTTATTTTTATTTATGTTTATATTGGCCTAACACTAATCTTTTCTTTTTATATAACAGAAAAAGAAGTACCATACCAACAAATTTGTATAAAATGTTTGTATTTTTGTATGGTATACTCGTACTCACTTCCATTTAGTTATAATTCGTTAGTTGGGTTCCATTTAGTATAAATTATACCGTATTAGCGCTATTGTGGCCTCTGGGAGAGCAAATTTAAAAATGGGATCTTATTTTCATATAAATTTTGTCTTTTGTATACTGTATAGGGAGCTTATTTTGCTATATGAATAAACTGTTATTATGGTATTGTGTTATTTTTAAAAAAATATTCAAAATTTTGTGTCTAAATTGGTAAAATTTACAAAAAATACAAAAACATTTTCATCAATTATTTTCAATTTAAAAAAAACAATGTTTTATTATACAACGTAGAAGTAGAGTTTATTATCCTAATCTACTTCTATCAAGCTCTATTGATTGAACAGTGAACCTGAACAGTGAATTGAACAGTGAACACTTAACACTGAAAATAAAATAATATTTTTGGAATGGAGCATACAGAACATACAGAATACAGATACAGCAAATAATAAAAAAAAAACAAAAATAATTTTTTTTGAGTGAAGTGAGTTACGCACACAATAATGACAAAAATAAAAGGTATAAGCAATAAAGTAGTATAATGTATAATATTATACAATACAAATATGCCGATACACATGTATATTATTGTGTATAATTTTAAGTAATAAGAATAACCTTTGAGTGAATTATGTTTTTTTTGTGTTAAATGCTGTTTGCCTTTTGGTTATTATACCATATTAAACTATTGATTAAATTTCTATTAGTCCTTATTATTATAAATCAAAAAAATTGTTTGTTTTATTTATATTATTATTATTATTTTTTATTTTTCCTTATTATTTGCGAAGAAGACTAACATTAAATTAAAAAAATATAGTTCATGCAATCAATTTTTCCTGCAAAGGTTCAGCATGGTAGACAGGGGTTAAAAAAAAGCACCAAAGCAATTTGTATATATATGCATTCGTATGAATATGCAATTAGTATATGTGTTGGAGCGTTCCGTCGAACTTACAAACATCCAGATAAATGCAAAATAATATATATATAATTAGTATTAATTTCGTCATAAAGTATTAGGTTATAAGTATTACATTATAAATAAAAATATTCAAGAATCAAGCGATTCAGAAAACAACTACAATTATACCAAAACAATTATTTCTTTTTATATAAAATCGTACCTAAAAGAACTGCTTCTGTGCAATTGCACAGCGGATTCACTAGTTTTTATTTTAATACAGTTTTTGAGTTTTTAGTTTCTTTCGCTAGTTTTCCATTTTTGGAAATTACGTTTAAAATACAGCTTTTATTAATAAATTATTTTGTTCTATTTAATTTTTAATTTGGTTTCACTTAGTTCATTATCTACAAGAAAAGTTGCTCCATTTTGAATTAAATCTTTTAACTTTATCTAAAATATTTTCTATATATCATCATTTTCATCTGTTATTTTATCATAGCAGGTCATTCGAATTTCTGCATATTGAACCTAATTTATATTCTTCACTCCTGCCCACCACAATTTAGATCATAATTTTTTTAACTTTTAGGTCTTTCAGACCTTTAGTTCAATTATATTTATTCTTATATATTACAAAAAATGTTTATTTTTCTGTCAATACATAAACTAAAATTATTTTATTTTCATTTATTCCTTTTTTATTTGCAAGTTCGACAAAGAGATCTGCTTCTTATTTAAATTTTTCTACTTCACAGGTAAATTTAATAGTGATCACGTCCTCAATTTGACCCATATTTTTATTAGTTATTAGTATTACATATTATAAATGTCGAAGCTATTCAACTATTGCAGATCATACAAATATAAGACGAAGATTGAAACAAGTAAAACCGTTGAATTGTGGCAGAGTTAAAGTTGTAATAGATTTTATAAACAAAAATAAAAACGAATCTGTCATATGATAAAACTTTGTATTCTAAAAACGTAACCAATTAAGATTTAAAGAAAAATATTTTATCTGTATGTATTATTTTTGATTACTAGATTATTAAATATTGATAAATTCACCAGTAGGTGTAGGTGTTACAAAAAAAGAACAATGGTTTTTATTTTATTTTATTTTACATTTTTATTTGCTTGTTTAAATTTTTCAACTTTACTATCTTATATAATAAAACGTAACAATCCTGCTGTCAACGTGCCGTTGCTACAACAAAATAAAATAAAAAAGAAAAACCATATCTGTAAACAAAAATTTTTTCTTCTTTGCTGCGTTTCTTTATGTACCTACCACAATAAAACAAAAAACAAATATATGTAAGCCAAAATTTTTTCTTCTCAGCTGCGTTAAAATCTGTACTTAGTATTTATACATAATGAAAAAACTTCTAATTGTGACATATCATGTATATATGTATATTCAAGAATTGATTTTGAAATTATGTATAGCTAAATGATGTTTAATATGAGTAATTGTAAGCTATGAGCACATGTATATTAATAAAAAGTTGTGTATATGTAGTTATATTTTATTTATTTCATATGAATAAGTTGTTTTTATTGTAAATGCTGTATGAAGTTATGAATAGTATGGATAATAATTTTGGATTTCATTTTAATTTTTTTAAAGGTTTTAAATCAAAATAATTATGTTATGAAGCTGTGTATTTGCTGTGGAAAATGGTGATCTAACGAATGACCAAAGTTTGTCAAATCTAATCGAAGTTCTTTCGAATATGATTTGCAATAATTGTATCGTACAATAAATTTTTGGAGATAGTATTTAGGTGAATAATTTTGCTAACTATTCAAAAAAGGCAAAATTCTATGCTCAAAAAATGCTGATGTTGATACAATTATCGAACGAATTTTAAACATTTTGGAGGTATATGTAATAACTTATCAGATGTAATAATGGATGGAGGTAGATGTAATAACTCATCAGTACAATCCATGTTTGGATCGACATGATGATTACGGTGAAAATTATGCAGTGAATTCCTGTAGAGTTTTTAAACGGCTGCTGTCCAAATGGAATGCCTTCACATAAACTTAATTTGAAAATTGGTAGTATAATAGTACTACTGAGAAACCTACATACCAAATCTGACCTCTGCAATGGGATTCGATTAGCTTTAAAGGCTTTAAAATTAAATTTAGTAATTGCGGAATTCCTTGGCATAAGCTGTAGGTGAAACTGTAGAATAGATTTAGCTACAACGATCACAGAACTGCCATTTATTCTTAGATGTTGACAATTCCATGCTAAATTGGCATTTTCTGTGACCATAAATACAGCCGCAAGGTCAAACTTTGGAAAAAGAAGCAGTTTATTTGCCTATGTATGTTGCAATTTCCAGAGTAAGGCGGACTGGTGATATTCAAATAAAACGTACTGAGGGATGGGAGCAAGGTAAATTAATTCCACATTTCAATAAACTATATACAAAAAAATGTTTTATATAAAGAGGTTTTGGCACCTAATCATTAGAGAAAAAATATGGTACAATACTGTCTTTGTCAACGGTGTTTTGCGTCGGAGTGTGGAGTAGGGCTATTTTTTTCATTAGGATGTTCCGTTAGGAAAGCAAGCCGCTGATATTTCTTCTAATTATAGACGTTCTGGGTTTTGTTTTAAACACCCTACTCGTGGCACGTACTCACTCACTCCTTATTTTCTCTGTCTTCTATTAAAACTTTTTTCAGTTCATGCTATGGCGCCAGTTATTTTATTTCAATTTTAATATAAAGTTAGTCAAGAGACTACAGTACCTCGATAATTCTTCGAAGAATCTTCGAATCCATACCCGAAAGTACAAAACATCGAGGCAAACCAAGCATTCGTTGGAGAGACGATGTATCGGCAGATATTAAAAGAACGATTTCTTATGTTCAACTGAAGAAAAGCCGCCTGCAACAAAAAAAAATGGAGGACATTGATGAGTTAGGTCCAGGACCTATTTTCTGTTGGCAACCTACAATTATACATATAATATAAAATTAACTGAGACAATAATAATTTCTAGTTATTTTATTTTAAGTAGTTGGGTTCCATCGGTTATGACAAGACTAATTTTTATTTGTTATTTTCATTTTGGATGAGAAGAAAAAACTACTTATAAAATTTAATGCTGACTTTGACAATTGAGGCAAAGTGCACTTCAAAAGTTTAATTACAGAAAAATTAATTTAGAATTAACAATTTTAAAAAAATGAGTTCTAAGTTAAAAAATTACTGGAAAAGCAAATTATGTTCATTCAAGAGAGAAAAAACATAATTCTAAATACTTTAATTTAATCTTGGTCTGCCAGGTGATATGTATTTGTATATGCAATTAATTACAGTTAATATACCAAAATTTTTATTGATTAGAAATCATCAAAAAATGTTTTTCTTTAAAATAAATTTCAATCACGAACTTTGTATTATAACTTTAACCTTCGTGAGGAAAAAAATGATAAAAACAAAAACTCCTCCATGAATGTGTAAATTTTTTGTTTTTTTTTAAACCGCCAACGGACAAAAATCATTTAAAAAGCTTTTTCCATCGCCCCCAGTATTCATGTATATCGTATATAATAGCATTTCCAGTAGTAAGTTCAAACAAAAGTCATTGATATCAAAAAATAAACAATGATTTTCTTTCAAAAATTAATTTATTTAACGTCGTGCCATTTAAAATCTACATATATATATGTATATATTAAAATATTTGTCGCTTATAAATGTATGTATATATAATAGAGGACAAAAACATCAAGAACAACCATAATAATAATATAAAAACAGAGTAAAGAAGGTCCTTCGGGTAATAAAAAAAAATTCAAAATTTTACTTTATTTATTTTCCTTATTTTTTTTTTTTGTTTTTTTTTTTAGCTTTAGAATTTAAAGCATTATTATTATCATGTATTTTGAATTGAATTGAAATCAGATTAATCGAGATATCTGTAAAAACCAAACCAAGTACCGGTGACACTTTTATTATGTTTTAAATTTTAACAGATAAATGTGTGACAGCGGAAAATAATACAAACAAAAATAAATACCAATAGTAGTATCCTGAAAATGTTCATTTGATTAAAATTCATTTTTTTCACTCTAAATTCAAATTCATCGATGCAGAGAAAGAAACAACAAAATTTCAATTCTTGTGCCCCCAGAAATTGAATGTTTCTCACTTTAAAAATTTAAATATTTTCTTTATCTATCTATATTTTTTTTATATGTATATACTATATAAATATATTAAATTTATTATATGTATATAATAATAAACATGTTCGTATTCATATCCTGATATAAATTGAATATAAACATACAAAAACAGAAGAAGAATACAAGTTTTTATTAGAACAAAAGTAATGTCAGTAATATTGAGGTTATATCGTTCTTTCTCTTTTAAACTATAAAATAATATTTAATAATTTTGTGCTTCCATTAAGTTGCCATCAATTGAAGATCTGTGTACTTATACAAATTCAAGTTTTCTTTTTAATTATTATTATTGACATATCGCATCCTTGTTTTGTATTAGATTTCTTTATTAGTTTTTATAAATTCAAATTATTATAAATTCATTGTAAAAAATTCAGTATACACAATTTACAAAAAATCATTTAAATTCTACTCTAATGCATTTAATTAATTTTATTTATATTTAATTTTTTTTTTAATATTTTAATTCTAGTTTAATTTTTTATATTCCCGGTAACTCGTTGAAAATTTGCACTTTCTTGTATTGTATAGAACCGTGTTTTGTGTACTGTCTTTTCTTTAATTTATGTATTTTTAAATCAATAATTTTAGTAACTTTAAGATCAGCATTGAATTGAAAGAAAATGCTGGAAAATGATTGTATGAATTGAATATAAAACTGAAATTAAATTGAATTTTTCCAACAATCGGCATTTATAAAAACTATTTGTAACTATCTAGGGACCCATAAATTTATTTTAAATAAAATTATCAATAATTCTTTTTATCTATTATTTTTAATTATTTAAGTAGACTTCTGATGATTTATTTATTTATAAATTTATTTATATGTATAGGGCTTATCACTACATTAGGATTTATCAAGTCTTATACTTAAACACTACAAGAAAAAAACAAAAATTTATAAAAATTTTAACGCTAGAGTAATTCTGAAATATTATTTTTTTATTTTATATATAATTATAACTAGGGGCCCCTGTTGAGTAATTATTATAATTCAAGTTGAAGCCAAATTTAAAGTTTTTAAAAGAACAGTAATGTACGTACTGATATAGACTTCTCACGATAAATTAGAAGCCATTCATGTTTTCATAAAAATTTGGAGGTTAGTAAGTTTTATTTAGGAAACATACTGCTCTCTCATACAGGTCTATATTCAACGCAAAAGAGTGTTGCCATTATTAACATACGTTTCATGCCCTTTTACCAACAAACTAATTTTGTAGAGGGAATATTTTGTACTCACTTGTATAATTATAGATTATATTATTATATACTGTATAATTTTGTTTATTAGTTGAATTTTTTCTATAAATTTAATAACATTTTCCGTGGTTTGTAGATTATCTTCTTTCGGAACTTGTAGTCCTCTTATAGCACATTTCTTTCATCTCAGTACAGATTGCAGTCTTCAAAAATATGTTTAATTATAATTGAGCAATTGTGGTCACAATTGCATATCGAGGAACCATATTCTGAGGTCTTTCAAACAGATAGCTGTGCGTAAGCCTGATATGCTCAATCCTGAGTCTCGTAAGAACGATTGAAGTTCTCCTGCTTATTAGTTCTATGTTATTCTATTTACTAGTAGACACTTTAATCCTTTTTAATTTGTTTGAAATGGGAATATTTTGCAAATTTTGGTTATGCTTGTTCCATAAAGCTAATAAAATTAACTGCTTCTTTATAGTCCATGTAGAATACTCTGTGTTCATTATCGTGATCTTCAATTGTTGCTTCTTTTACCAATTTGTCCACTTTTTCATTCCTAGAGATACCTTTATGTGCAGGTGTCCATAGGAATATAAATTCGTTTTTACTCTCTTGTACCAATTCCTTGATTCTTATTTCCGCTGGGTGTATGGAAATAGGCATATTTTTTGTTACTGTGTTCAACTGCTTTATAAATTGTGAATAGCTCTGCTGAATATATGCTTGTATATTATATAGTCTGTATTTTTGTTTAAATTGTGTGCAATTAAGAACACATTCGACTTTTCCATTTATTTTAGACCCATCCTTGTATACTTTTATAAAGTATTTGCATTTTTTGTTTAGCTTTTCGTTAAGCAGTCTTACATAAGTATTATTATTATTATTTTATTTTTATTGCCTTAATGTTTAATTTCATTTAATAATATTTACATCTTTGATTTGTACTCATTTAGACTACTCGAGGCGGAAGCTGAGCGATCATTTGGTTTCTTTTTCTTCTGTTTTTCAAATACATCATAAATTTGCGACTATTCCAATTCTCCAACTGTTTTTAGGCCGATTCAGTTTCTGACGTTTCTTAGCCAGAACATCTGTTTTCTTTGATTGGGTCGACTGGTTTTTTCCGATCTGTTTTCTTCCGATCTTATATAACGACTGCAAAATACTTTCTTATATTTCCAAAATGAGGATATCGTAATTTTTATTCTATATCTGAAGTGGCACCATGTATTTAAATAAGTAAGTAAATAAGTAAAATAAACCAAGCCAAATACATGCTGCTAAAGTAAAAATTTATTTAAATAGTTATTTAGTAAATTAAAAAAAGGAAAAAATCTCTTACACTAGATCTGTTCTAAGCTGGTGGAACAATATTGAAACGTATTTCATTACTGTGGATTTGTACTATGGGTACAGTAACATAAAAGAGGAACAAGAGAGCCGATAAGCTGGCCAAGTAAAATTCCAACCTTGACGGACCCTTCGAGGAGGACGTTTAATATGCAATGAGAACCGTCAAAAAACGCATTCATGCATATTATCGAAAGCAAAAGCAAATAAAATTTGACATCTAGAAAAACTTAGCTCTCGTATAGCCTAAATTAATATACAGCCAAACTTTCAGATCTTTTTCGCTTTAACTAGCTATTAAATTTTTTGATATTGAATTTCTTAAAAACACGATCTTTAGGCATTGAACATTGAGCTCCACTCGTAACAACATGAAAGCTTGTACTGTAAAATATAAAAAATAAAATTAAACTTCTTGTTATTTATTATTTTTTTGGCTAAAAAATGTTTTTGTATTTCTCTTTTTTTTATTAATTCACATTTTATTTCTTGTATGAAATTTATTGATTTTATTATTATTTTTTTTTTTTATTTTATATGTATATAGATTATAAATATAGTTATATATATATATATATATATATATATATTTATATAAATCCTTTCAGTATAGATGATTCTTTTGTATTTGTTGTTTTTTTTTTTTTTACTTTTTTTTAATTTTAATTTAATTATGTAATTTATTTTGAATCTGATAATAATTATAATTTATATACATACCGTATATGAATTAAAATTAAAGTAGACATAGTGTTTAATTAAATACGAAAGTACATATTTTGCGAATAAATAAAGATTAACTACATGTATATATATAGAGATAATTTTAATTAATACTGTATGTATTAATAATTTTATGTTGTATTTGTAATAATATAAACCTAATAATTTAAAATTTAATGTTTAATATTTATATTTAAAATACATAATTATTATTAAATTTTCAAATGGTTTTTAATATATTTATATATTATAATTTATTTTTTTCCAGCTAATTTTTTAAAGTATAAAAAAAGACTGAGTGAATTTCTTAATACATAGACTTTAATGATTTGATTTTTTTTTTTTTCATTTTCTATTTTTTTTTAATATAATTATTATGAAAAAACGTTAAACATTTTTATACGGACACAATAATTGAATAATAATTATAATTTTGTATAATAATGTATAAATACAATTATTTATATTGTATATAATAAGAATTAATGATTATGAAATAGTTGTTGTTTTTTTTAAAAAATAAAAAAGTTATTTTGGAATACATTTTACGATAATATATTATTATATAATATTAATAAGATTAATAAAATTAATTTGTTTACCATTATTTATGGTATTAGTTTCGAGTGCAATATAAAAAATATATTTTATTATATTTACTAAATCGAATTAAAAACTTTTGAATATTAAATTAAAATTAAATTATAATTTAATAAATGTTTATTCTTTTTCAATTTATTATAATTTTACATTCTTATGTCACAATTCAGAAATTTTTTTTAGGTTCTTGCGATGAAGCTATTTTTAATATATTTTTTTTTTTATTATATTAGACAAAGAATTTAGAACATTTTATTTAATAAACAATTACAAATTAATAAAAGTATACAAAACATAAAAATAAATATATTTTCTAGACAAATAATAATTATTTGCATTATTAATATATACCCCTATACAGTGGTTATAAAATCAAAAGTAAAAGTAATTTAATATGTATTAAACTCTACAACAAAAAAAAACTGAATAAAAAGCCCTTTATTTTGATTTTACGAAATTTTATTTAAAAAATTTGATGAATTACATAATGTAAGTTAAACTAGTATTAATTTATTTTTAATAATTTAAATTTTCCTGTGTTTTAAATAAATACGTATTTTAAAATGACATATGCGTAACATTTACTTATATATAATAAACGTATTATAAAATGTCATTTTTAAATATAAATTAAAAAATTTTTATTTTAAAATGAATAATAAAACTTAGAATACGGCTCAGTTATAATTTATAAATAATTGATATTTTAAAATAATATACAATTTATATAATATTATATACTATTAATTTAACTGCCAAAAGCCTTTAATAAAGAATGATTTATTATTTTTACTTATAAATATTTTTATTTAAATCAGTTACTTTTTTTTTGTTTTTTTTTTATTTATTATTAATATTATTCCATTGACTTATTTTATAATAATATTGATAAGAATTATTTTTTATGAAATTTTCAAATGCAATTTTAATAGTTTACTAAATTTCTTTTAATTTATTCTTGCTAGTTTTTATAGGGAACAAAAATTTTAAAGTTGAATAACTATAAATATTTGTTGACAGTATATTATTGTTTTTTTTTTGTTTAATAATGATTATTTGAAAAATATTTCTAATTAATATAATAGAAGCTTTATTATTTAGTTTATAAATATATATTTTAAAAATTAATACATTTATAATAATAATTGTGTCAAATTATTAAATTCGTTATATTAACCATTAAAAAAAATATATATTAATTTTTTAATTATATACATATTTACTAAATATATTTTGAAGTATATTTTTAATTTTATTGTGATTTATTATACGAAGGAATAATTTAATAATTCTTAATATAATTAAAAATAATGAAAAAAATTATTTTTTTTTTATTTTACTTAATTAACTGTAATTTAAATTCATAATTTTAAAAATCAAATTCACTCTTAGAATATTTAAAAGAAGTAAGTAAAGTAATTTATTAACTACATAATTACATAATCCTACATTTTTAAATTTTTTTAATATAACTTTTAAGAACAAAAACAAAAACAAAGTTAAAAATATAATAAATTAAAATAAAAAATTCAAGATCAAAATAGTTTTATTTATTATAACTTATAAAATTTTATTATTTATTTATAATAAATAGTTTTATTTAAAATACAAAAAAAAAATTCAGCTTCAAAATTATCATGGGAATATTTCAAAAATCTTATCGAATTAAATTGATTTTCTTAATTAATTTATTCAATTACATAATCTTTTTGATTTGAACAAATATAATGTTATTTAATTAACGTTAACATGTAGACTATTCCATTGAATATTGAATTTTTTTTTAACAAAGTTTTTGATAATGTTATTGTTATGAATTGTTTTAATTGCTATGTTTTTTCTATATTGTATTAATTTTTATACTTTTGATTTACTCTATTATTTTATTATTTATTATTATTTTTTGTCATAAACAACCAAGTAGGGATGTACCGTTAGTACTTAAGTACCGCTTGATGGGGACAAAAGACAGAATAGGAAGAAGAAAGAAAGCTATTGAAAGAATTAGTAGGATTTGAGCAGAATGAAGTTATTTATATTTTGCTTGAATTTCTGCAGGGTAATGATTCCACATTCGTGAAATTTAAGCTATAAGCAAATTTTCGAAACCTATATTTTATACCATCATGGGATTTTCTCTTATTTCGCCTTACAACTATTTAAGAGAAGGAAGTAGTTTTTTGATATCTCCTGGGTCTATATCTACACTTATCAATTGTATATAAAACCAGATAAAACAGAGATTGTGCTCTAAGTATACGACGATGGAGAAGGGAAGCAAAGGACGATATTTCAATTGGATCGTCAATGATATACTAATACTGAATGGAAAGCGCTAGCACAAATATTGTATAGATATGAAAAAATTTCGAAAATGAAAAGACAGCTTTACATCAATAATCTCTATAAATTTAATTAGCCAAAACACGTTGCAGTTCCTTTCGCGATATCAAAAATATAAAGTTCCATATAGTTTTTTGATTCACACGCATACCATAAATGTTTAGACTATCTGATCAATACAAAATACAATGCAATACCAAATCTTAAAAGTTTAGATGAAATTCGACAGTTTTGAATTTTGGACGTGCTAAATCAACTTTATTGATTTTGTCACAGTCAAAAATTTTTATTCAATTATAGTTAAACTCATTCTTTTAATTGTATATTAACCCTTATTGTTCTGTCTTCAATCGCTAACTTCGTCCAATCTTGCATTAGATTTTCAAAATAAACCAAAGGATGGTACTAAGATTATACTGTCATCTGCAAAGGTGGATTGAATTGAAAATTGATTGAAGTAGATCATTGATAAAAATCGAGAAGAAAGTGGGTAAGAGAACAGATCCTCGTGGAACAAAAGCATTTTCATTAAATTTTTCGTTCTACATAAGACACGAATCTAATGATTCGAAAGAAAATCTTCAATCCATTGTGAAAATATAGACCCTATAGATTGGCATTTTGTTTTTGTTTTTTTTTATAAATAGCCGCGCACTATGATAGGACCTTTAATACTTACGTACCGCTGGCGTGGATAGAGAAGGAAGAGGAAGAAGGAAAGTGTGGTACAAATACAGGTAATGTAAGCAAAAAACGGTTTATATTTGACTTGAATTTAGCTATTAAAGTCACGGCTCTTCTAACAGATATGTTGTATTCGCGTAGGACCTAATGACTACACCCCAAGAATACCTGGTGTTCCTAGCTTTTCAAAAATATACATCTTTAATTGCGCATCTTATCCTTTAAGGACGAAAAGGACATTTCAAAGTATCCTTGTTAGTTTGATGTTTTTGTATATAAACCGTTATATGTATTGATCTATAAGAATATATAATATATATATATATATATATATATTCAATCTTGAGGCATTTTGTTTTTGAAGAAAGAAAATAAACATTGTTTTTTTTTCAAAAAAATTTCTACTTTGAAATACAATATCTCCAGAACGGCAGCATCAATCATCATCAAATAAATGTTGAAATATGCTCCAGCCTGTTATCTTACTAGATACAAAAAACTTAATATATATATATATATATTCTTATATATCAACAGATATAACGGTTTATATACAAAAATATCAAAACAAGAAGGATACTTTCAAATGTCCTTTTCGTCCTGAAAGGATAAGATGCTCCATTACAGATATATATTTTTGGAAAATTAAGAACACCAGGTATCCTGGGGATGTAATCATTAGATCCTACGCGTATACAACATCTCCCTCAAAATCCCCAAAGTCACATACAATATTCGATCAAAAGCTTTCGAAATATATAAAGCAACAATATCATAAATATCCGAAATTGTCTAAACTGATATTGAGATTTGCGCAAAGGTCATCATGCATGTCACCAGTAGACCGGTGTTGTCTAAAGCTATATTGTCTGTTAGATATTATACCTTTACTTTCACGATATTTATTATTATTATTATCACAATTATTATTATTATTAATATTAATATTTATATTATTATTTTCATAATTTTTATTATACGTATTAGTATAAGCACAACCTTTTGACTTTATTATGTTTTCTATACTCATTTGTGTAAAGTTTTCACTTTTTGTTAATTTTATTTTCAATTAATTTTTTTCTTTAAACTTAATTTAATTTAATTAATTTTAATACTGTTTTCTTTAATAACATTGCTATTTAGGTTTTAATGTGAATTTTTTATTTTAATAATAATAAAATTTTATTTACGATATTTTTTTAAATTATCTAATATTTATTTAATATAAATATTATTAAAGTGGCAGTGCAAAATGATACAAAAAAAAAATATTTAAGAATCAAATATAATAGTATGTATGTTGATCGAAAAACGAATTTAATTATGGTAAATTATACTTTCTGAACTTTAAAAATAGTCTTGTAATTGATTTATTAATTTCAACATGGAAGTTTAAGGTACATTTACAATGTTATATTTGTTTTACTAGATGATTTATTTAATAATGTTTTATATATACATATATATTTAAAGATACCACATATATATATATATATATATGATGTATCTATTTAAATTGTAATATTTTATTTTAAGTAAAATTTTCTTTCATAAAGAATAATTTTCTTCTTTATAAAATATTCCAATACAAATTCGTATTAAAAACTTCTTTCTATATTTTAAATTTCTGGTTATTATTATTAATTTCTTTTTGTGTGTATAATCAGTCATTTGAATTTCGTATGTTATATTTTTAGTAATTTAATTAATAAATTTCTTTATTTTAATGGATATAATTTATTTTTATTTTAATCAAATTATCAACTTTAATATAATAGATTATCAGCACCATTTTTTGTTTGTTCTTTTTCGAAGAGTCAATATAACTCTTTTATAATATTCCTGTTTTGCTCATTAATTTTGTTTTACTAATTCATAGTGAATTTTATTTAAATTTTGTTATGTTTTTTTTTCAATTAATTAAAGTAATGAAATGTTGCAATATTTGAAACGATTGATTTTAAATTTTACATAAAATTTTATTATGAATTTAATGTTTCTCTTTTTGTTAAGAAATCGTTGGGCTTTGTATACTTTTATACTTGTTTTTTTTTTTAATTTATGTATTTTAAATAAATTTTGTAAGTTAAATAATTTCAGAGTTTTTCAACTGATTGAATTCTTTTTTTTAAATATGCATATACATATTATTTAAATTACATAATATATTATTTAGAAATCAATAACACAAAATATTATATTGTAATAAAATTAGTAATCGCTTGATTCAGAATAATAACGAAGAGCAATTTTTAGTTTATTTTAATAAAATACAATTTTTAAAATGATTAATTTAAAGATATTAACACAGTTTAATTAAAGTAGTAACATAGTAACATGCAACCTGGGATTTCTACTCCTTTCTATTTACTAATACATATTAAAATTTTTAGATTACATTTACATGTACTACTTACATTTACTTTGTTTTGTTATATTTATTAGAAGTCATAATAATAATTAATAAATATATGGGATTATACACCACATTAAATGGAAATATGACCATAACTTAGTTATATACTGAATATTTATTAGTTCAACAAAAAAAAATAACCCCTGATGCGATATAAAGAGTATTTCATTAATTAATCATATTATGAATGCAATAATCAAAACTATTTGTCTTATTCTTTTATTTATACTTAATCGAATATTACCTATTTATAATGATGTATTTAATATTTGTATTATATAAAAGTCTAGATTTCCTTTTACTAAAGCTAATTGTTTAATTTACATAACATATAATTATTTCGGAAACAATATATTTACCTTCTTCATCACTACTTGTGACTAATTAAATTTTACTTTTATAATTTTTCTTCATATTACATTTTCTCATATACAAATACTACTGATTTCTACCCAAATCTTTAACTTATAATTTTTGGTATTAAATTGTTTTTATTAACTTAGTTATTATTCTTTTCATTAATTTATATAATTTAATTATAGTCTTTTAACTTTGAATTAATTTAGATAAATTTTAGAATGCGTTTCCTAAGTCTCTGAACTTGTTGAGTCTGTTGTCTACTAGCTTTTTGTAGTGTGGTGACCTCATTTTTCCGCTTTTTCATCTTCTCTTAAATGTTCTTGAAATAAATTTAAAAAAAACACAAGAAATACACAAATTCGATGAAAACCTAGTGATAAACAGGAAGTAAATAAACAACAGCCTCAACATAGACTAAGGAGACGCATTCTCAAATTTATTTAAATGAATTGAAAATTAAAAAACTAATAACTAAGATTAATAAAAAAAATATAAGGTAAAGATTAGATTAAAAATGGGAACAATTCAAATAAAAATTTTTAAAAAATAAAATGTAATTAGTTGCAAGCAATGATGGAAGTATATTGCTCCCGAAATTTGCCAAATAAGAAAAAAACTTTAATGAAAGAAAGCCTTAGATTTTTATTTAATACAATATTGCTTCAACTGGCGTCAGGATGCATATTTGGAATTAAATTAACGATCAGAGAAACGTTTATATCATACAGTTTAAAATATATTAATCTTCCCAATACAACATTACCTCATTCAAAGTTATTATATTTATCTGTTTTAATTATTTTTTATTGATTATTGGAATGAACATATTTAAACAAACTTTTCGATTAATATTAATGATTGCACAACCTTGAATATACAAATACATAATTGATTGAAAATGGGTTATAAGAAGTATGTATGTATATAGAAAATTTTAATGATTCAAATAAAAATAATTATTCCTGTTAAAATAAATATGTATGTATGTCTGTATATAAAAATAAAAATTAAATTCAAATTTTCCTTTAAAATTTTTTTGTTTTATTTATTTTCAACTACATAAAATTATAAAAACAAAAACAATTAAATTATATAATTTCAATAATAAAAACTTCAAAAAAAAAAATGTGTTACAAAAGATAAAAAAAAAAACAAAACAAAAAAGTTTAAAAACAAATTAAATTTTTTTTCAAAAGACAAAATATAATATTGAAATTAGTTTCATAATTTTAAGATAATAATTAAATAATTAAAAGTGTTTTTCTTATTATATCCTTGAACTTGTAAGAAGTACATCTTGAATTTAGATTTTTCCTTTTTTTTCCATTATCCTCTTTACATTTTATTAATTTATATAAATGAATATTCTTAAAACTAGATAAAGGTAATATTTAATTTGAGAAATACATAATAATACATAATAATAATAATAATAATTAAAAGTAAAATAAAAATTCATGAAAACTAAGTAAGTAAATTTGCATTTTAATTTATAAAAATTATATCAAACCGTTAATTTGAAATTTCATCTTCATATATTTTTCTTTATTAATTTAATTTTCATACTTTAATTGAAATTTGACTCTTCTTTTAATTATTTATTTTATGTTACTTTTTTTTTAATTTATTTTTCTAAAATTATTTTATAAAATTTTTAAAATATGATCATATGGAAATTTTAATGTTCAGTATAGAAAAATTTTTCTTTATCAAATATTTACTTAGCATACATAATTAAAATGTTTATAAATTAATTTTTTTGTTTTTTTTTTTTCCCCAAAATTAGAAGTAGTACACTCAAAAGAATTTTTGTTTTTAGTGATTTTAAGATTCGTTGCCTTGATTAAATTTTATAAACCATTTTTATTTTTCTTATTTTAGATTTGATAGTATGTTACGTTATTTTAAAACAAATTTTGCTTACAATGAAATTTCATTATAAAATTTCTCGAAACAAATTTTTTTTGTGAATAAATAAAATTAAGAAATTAAAGTGCAAGAGAAGTTTTTTAAACTAAATATATATGTAACTCTTTCTTAAGTCATCTTATCAACAGAATTAATAAAGTCAGAATATTTAAAAAATTTTAATTTCTAAATTATGTTCATACCTATAAAAAAATTAGATATTTTTTTTTTAGAATCTCGAAATATTTTTCAAAAAGTATATGAAATATATTTAAATCCAATATATTAATTATTGCGTTTTTTATAAATATGTTTGTATGTCTTTTATTAGATAATTTAATTTTTTAAATTGGTTGTTGTTCATTTTAACATTCAATTAAAAAAATATTTTTTTTTTTGGATGGAGTAATAAAACATTTCTTTAAGGCTTGGGTTGAAGTTTTAAGTTTTTTGATTATGTATATAGAAATTAAATTTTTTTATTGACAAAATGCCTGTATAAGTTGATTAAAATTCATTCATAATTGATAGCTTTGTGCTATTTCAGCAAACATAGTTCGTGAATTAATAAATAATTTCACAATACATAAATTAAAATATTTTAAAAATTTAACAAAAAATAATACTATACACGAATAGGGAATAAAATCATATAAGCATGTGCAACCATCAGTTTTACAAATTTCCATTAATATACATATTGTAATTTATCTTTTTGTTTTAGATCCCTGTTTTATTTAATGTTTTTGTTTTTCGTTCAAGACAAGATCAAAAATGAAAAATAAAAAAAAGTACTACATTTATAAACATGAAAAAATCCTAATTTGATCAAACTTGTCAGTTCATAAATTATTTAGCATATTTAAAAGATCAATGCTGCATTAAAAATAATGCAAATATGTAGTTATTACTAAAACTGCATTTTACATATTAATGAAAATACTTATAAGTCAATTTAATTGTAAAATGACGATGATTCATGTAAATTCTACATATAAAAGATATTTTTGAAAAAAAAAAATCATAAGCAAATCCTTAAATATTTCTAAGGAAATGGATTTGAAAATGAAATTATGATTTGAAATCATAAAAATATTTCAATCTGTATATATATAAAAGTATATAATAAAGTAAAATGTACTTAAAAGTTTTCATGATTTTTATTGTTTTTTTTCTGATTACAAGTAAATTTCATAATACAAAGATCTTTACAAAATTTGTTAATATTCAAGTTTATACAAATTTCATTTGATTTTGTTGTATTTAAAAAATGTATACATAATAATTTTTTATATAATTTTTTTTTAATAAGTTTTTTCTTATTTTATGCTGCAAATAAAGAATATATTATAATGAGTATAATCATTTATTTGTAAATGATTCGAATAATAAAATTCATTATACAAGCTCATTATAATATATTCGTTAATTTTAACATTTACATAGGAAAATTTTAATTTTTTATTGCTTAATAGTAAATTTTGAAAATAAGGAAATTGTTTGAAAATAATGAAAACGCAAAAGCAAAAATATACACTTTACACATAATATTAATCTATTTCTTTTTAAATTGGAATTCAATTTTTAATATTAAATTTCATCGTCTATCAAATTTTTTACTAAATACATATTGAATTTATGTTTTTTTTTTATTGTTAATGGATTTTGAATTCTTAAATTTAGTTTTATCATTTTTATAGTTTAATTTTGAATATAAATTGTTTATTTTATTAATATTTATTTAAAAAGTATTTTGTTTTTTTTTTTCTTTAATTTGAAAGGAAGAAGTGAAAATTAAATTTATCTACTTTTATAATTTGTTTTAATATAATTTAATTTTAATATTAATTATGAAAGGTAATGTAACTAAATTTTATTCAAATTCTTGGCCTTATTATTTAATTTCCATAATTTTGAATTAAAATTTAAAATTACATTCCTTAACAATTTGACTATTATTTTAAATGTTACTTTTACTTTTTCGTTATTCTTATTATTGTTTAGCATTTCTTTTGCTTTACTTCTTATTTTCTTAATATTGAATGATATTTAAAATCGTTTTAATTTTCATAGTTTTTCTTATATATAAAAAAGAAATAGTGGTTTAAAAGTTTTAAAACAAAATTATATTTTTTTTTAGTATAAAGCGAAAAAACTCAATATTTCAACTAAAGTTAAAAGTTAATTTATTTTATTCAGTATAAAGACTGAAAATATAAAAAAAAAAAAACTTCCACATGAATCAATTAAAATATATAATTCTCAATCGAATATTATAAAACGACTGAAAATAATTTTTGTTTGCCCTTAGGTTAGCATATTCCGAAAGATTTTTTCTCCAAAATTATATTAAAAATTAACATTAAAATAAATTAATATAAAAAATTCAAAGACTTTATTTAAATTATAATCTAATCTCTATTATATTATTTTTTTTCTTCATAATAATTCAACTTTAGTCTTAAAACGTATAAACAAACAAAAAAATAAATTCAAATGTTAATTCAAAATTTAAAACGAAAATAAAATCAAATTACAAGTGTCTCTTGAAATTATATTATCAAAAATCAAAAGGAGAAGCAAAAAGGAAACAATTTTATTTTATTTTGTGTAATAATGTCACCGTTAATTTAAAATCTTACTTTATGATTTTTATTATTAAATTTCTGTAAAATAGCAGCGGCAGCAGCTAATGAAATATTTTGTTGTTGAATTTGTTGTTGTTGACGCAGCTGTTGTTGCAATTGGAATGCAGTCTGTTGATGATTTTGATGATGATGTGAATGAGAATTTTGATAGTGCGAATTTTGTCCTAACAATTGATGTTGTTGATGTGTTTGATGATGTTGTTTGTTAAATTGTGAATGTTGATATTGTTGTTGTTGTTGTTGTTGTTGAAAATGATTAACAGACTTATTTCGTTGTGATTGTTGCTGATGTTGTTGCTGTTGATGTTGCTGAACAACATGATGCTGCGCAACGACAGCCGCTAATTATGTTTGTTTTGTTTTATTTGTTTTAAAACTAACTTGAAGTACACGATTGCCCAATGTATAACCATTTAATGACTGAATAGCAATAGCTGCTTCATCATAATTAGTCATTGTTACAAAACCAAATCCTTTACATTTATTTGATTGAAGATCTCGAATAACCTTAAAAACAATAAATAATAAATACAACAATGCTGCAACATTTTTTTTTTTTATATACAACAGGTTTAAGAAATCATTTCAAATATAAAAGTTTACCTTCACTGATTGTACAGCACCAAATGGACCAAATAACTGCCATAAAACATTATCTTCAGTTTCTGGAGCTAAGTTATAAACAAATATGCACCAACAAGAGCCTCCACCAATTGCAGCTGCTGTACTAGGTAACATAGTATTTGCTAACAAATCATTTGTTAATGGAGAATACCTTAAATTTTAAAAATGTATGCACTTTCTTTTTACATCAGAATTGATTAAAAATTTAACCTGTAACGTCCAGCGGTTGTTGGATGTAGGCCAGCGGCAGCAGCTGCTGCAGCTGCAGCAGCACCTGGAAATCTAGTAGCACGTGGATTTTGTGGTTGAATATATGCAGCTAATGGTTGCATTGCTTTATTACTACTAGGATTATTAGCAAATTTTACAGTTATAGGATCGGTGGCATTTTTTGGTACAGTTCCATTCAATTCCTTTATAGCACGTTCAGCCTCAAAACGTTGATCAAACCGAATGAAACCAACACCTTTAGAAAGACCTGAAAATACATAAATATTATATCAAGAAATTAACAAAAAAATCCATTAAATTTGAACAACCAAACAATTATTATTAATATTTTCATTACAATCAAACAAAATTTTATTTTTCCTAAAACAAAAATCAAGATGTTATGTTAATGTAAAATTCAGAACAAAAAGTTTATAGAATGTTTATTTAGTGATATGTACAATAATGAGTTTTAAAGAAAAAACTATACTATTATTGTCTTTTAAAAAGTAAGAGCTTGGTTTAGTAAATGATCCTAAATTATGTTAAAATAACCTTAGAAAAATGTACATTTTGATCATAAATTGTAAATGAAGAAACAAATTAGAAAACGGCAAACTAATCTTTTATTTAATCTTAAGAATAGAATTTATTGTTAAAAAATACTTTTCTATTAATAAACAAATAAAGCAGGTGAAACCAATGAAAAACATTTAATTATAACAAATAAAAGAATAATAATGATATATCATTTCCATAACTTAAGTTTTTGTTTTTATTCAAGTCTACCTACCAGAGTTGTTTGATCCACTGGGAGGAATAAAGTGTTGGTCTTTGAAAAAAGAAAAATTGGAAAGTATAATATAAATGAATAACTAAATAACGAAAGAAATTTTGTATCGAAACTTTGAAATTTTTTAAGCAAAATAAATTATAAAACTAAAGCATAGATAAATTAAATATAAAAAAAAATTATTTATTTTAATAATTATTTTGGGATATCATTCAACTTCATTTTTAATTCAAATCAAATTAATTTCTTTCATTTCATTCATAATTTTAAATTTTATTTGAACGAAAAACTTACCGCTTATATTGTCACATAAAATTCTTGAGGTAATTATTTTCCCATATGGACTGAACATTTGTTCTAAATCTGGTTGTGTCATATTTTTTGGAAGACCAGAAACATATAAATTTGCTCCCTTAATTGCATCTGAACTCGGACGGGCAATTGATACCTAAAAATATTTTTATTAATAAAAGTTTTATTTATTTTTTTTGTTCATTGTTTTTTTTTTTTTTTATTAAAGTAAATTAGGAAATAATTCCCTTCGATTACTTTGATAGTTTTATTTTGTAAACGTAGTCCATTTAATGTACTAATAGCTTTTTCAGCATCTTCTTGCCGCTGATAATTGACAAAACCATAACCAAGACTTTGACCTGAAATTTTATAAAATATTATAGTAAAAATATATTAAATAATATAATATTACCTGTAGCTTTATCACGAATTAATTTACAGCTTTCAACTTCACCAATACTTGCAAATAAAGATCTAATCTCTTCTTGATTCATTGTTTGTGGTAAATAATTAACAATTAAATTTGTTTTTGAGTCGTCTACTGTACTGCTACTACCACCGCTACCACCACCACCTCCACCAACGCTACTGCTACCAACTATGGTATTGTTACTTCCACCACCTGTACCTGCACTGCCACCCCCAGACTGATTCCCTCCGTTATTTTGTTGTCCTTCAACCATTGCGCTAGTCATCATTACACGTTATCAAAGATATATTTCGTATTCAATTAAAAACGATGTTTTTAAGAATCACGTTTTATAAAAAAAAAAATTAAAAAAAGTAATTTCAGTTATAAAAAAACGTTTAAGTAAAAAAAATTTTTTTTTGTTCTTTGTCTGCTGTTTTTTTTTTATAAAATTTTAATAGTACTAATAAAAAATTTGTTATTTTCTTTCACTTTATTTATAACTATTATATTTTAATAATAATACTGATATTTTGTGCTTTTTTATGGTTTCATTTTCAATAAGAAAATGAATAAAACGTTAAAACGTTCCCTTCTGTTTTGTTCTTTGTTTTATTTTTAAATATAAAATTTGATTCTGAAATTTAAAAAAAAAAAAAAACAAATTAAATAAATATTAATGAAATATTGTTGTAATATTAGTAATTTGTCGGATTATATTTTATCTTATAGCCAAAAATTGTTATATTTTAGTATTTAATAGAAGACAAGAACGAAAAATCCTAAGTGAAATAAACAGGAGTACTAAATTTTTAGTGATTGATAACAAATATCCAAAAATTCAAAAATTTTATTGATTTTTTATAACTTTAACTATCTTAATAATTTCTATTTATTATTATTAAAAATAAATTTTATACTAAAAATAATAATAAATTATTTTAAATATAAAAATAATTAAAAAAAATTCATTTAATATTATTACCTTCTATGAAAAATATGTTTCCAGAAGTCGTTCGTATTTATTCAATTAATATTTTTTATTTTATAAATGATTATTTTTAGTTATATTTTAAATAAAATTATATTTTCGATTTATTTAAAAATAAATGAAAAATGTTAAACATTTATCTGAAAATAAAAAAAAACATAAATTTTTGTTTTCAAATCATTCTTTTCCATAAATAATTAATTATTCGCATAGTTATACATACATATAAAAAAAGAATATAAAAAAGAAATTTGAAATATGTAAATAAATAAATAAATAGAAATTTGAATAATACAATGGCATATTTTAGCAATTTTGTAATTAAAATATTAATTCATCTCCAAATAGCTGCATTTGTAAAGTGTAATAAATAATTAATCATACATACATACATATGTACATATATAATCAATTGAATAATTGTGTTAAAGCAAAAAAATTTTTTTTAATATTAACATAACTTCAAAACAAACTTAATTTAAATTTGACAAAATATGATTTAATATGATTGCTGTTTATGATTAAATATTATATTAATAATAAAATCTAATTGAATTAAAAAAAGTTTGTTGTAAGAAATAGTTTTGAGAAGTAAACTAAATTCATAAAATATAATATTTTTAATTCTAATTTTAAAATTTGATAAATACATATTTAATTTTATTTTATTTAAACTTCAATGTTATAGATACAGTTGTTTAAATTAAAAATCATAAAATAAAATATAAAGCTTAAATATAATATAAGTTAAATAAATATAATAAAAAAATCTCCTTCGTGCCAATTTACCGGAAGGTATGTGCGTGCCATTACTTGAAAAGGAATCATTACAAGAAAGGTAAACGTTAAAGCGGAAAAACTCGCAAAAGAAGGTGCAAGAAACAATGAGCCTGAGGAACTGGGCGATCCAGACGGAAAACTTCTTGGAAAAACCGGATGCGAAAAATACGAAAGTAATTTTGGCGCTGAATAGAGCCGACTTAAGACTATATATAGACGTATGTACATGCTCAGATGACACGCGCCAGAATGGGTCTTATAGAAAACTATCTGTGCAAAGGATGTAAAGAATAGGTCGAAACGCTGCTTTACATACTTTGCATATGCCGAATGCAAAGAACGAGGAGAGTAAACATCTTAGAAGGTTACTACTGGGAGGTTATCTAGGAAGTAAAATGAAAAAAGCCAGCAGAAATTGTTATCAATTGATATTAGTTGTTAATTGATTCATAAAAGGTATTATTCCGCTCAGCGATGGAGTCGTCTGCTGAGAAGCAGAGGTGAAATCGATGATTGGGTGTACAGCGAGCCGCAAGGCCTAAGTACGTAGGCGAAAAGACAGCCGGTTGACGATTCTTAATTCCACCCTATTAGCCAACCAACCAACCAATAAAATATAATAATTGTTACATTAAAATAGACTAGGCATAACAGATTACAATAAATAATAATTCTAATCTAATAGAATAATTATACCAAAATAACAAAAACAAAGGATAATAATAATTTTCTTCGAACTTCTAAATTTCAATAAAATTTAATTAAAAATTTTATATTCAATCATAATTTTTTTGTTCTATTTAAAGTTTTAGAGAATTAGAATACTAAAAAATTAAATAATAAAATGTTTATAAGTAAAATAATTAAAATCAAGTACATATATATATGTATATCTAAATAAAATCAACCTAAAATATACATAATAAAATAATAATACCTAAATATATGCACATTTGTACATAGATAAAACGAAAAACATACGACCGTCAATATTCATATCGTTGCAATCAACAATTTTTAACGTATTTTGTGTTGAAAAAAAAAAAAAAAAAAAAAAAACTGAAAGAAAATGAAAATTAATTATAATTTTCCTCAAACACGAAGAAATTTTTTTTTGTTTTTTTTCTGAGTGTCATGACACCACTTGCTTTTGCAATTTTTTTGTTTGCCTACATAATATTTATTAATTTCAAAATATTTTTAGATTTTTACTAAAATAAAATGATATTTGTGGTTACACGATCGACGAGTCTAATGTGATGAAAATAATGGAAATATTATGAAGATGCGTACGCGCATATTTTAATCATCAAATATAGGTAATATGAATTTGAAAAAGATTAAATAGACTATTATTATTATGACAATTAGAAAATACTAACGAATATTATCGAAGTGCAAAAGATTTTTGTAATAAAATAAAATATTTTACGAAATTTAATGAATGAATATACATACATAAGTGTGTATATACTCGTACATAACATTTTTTAACATATTCTGTGACATTTTAGATTTAATATTGGAAATATAATTTAATTTTAATAAATTTCTTAAACTGTATATAATTTTCATAACTTTATCTAAATATAAATGTACATTTTTTAAATTTTGATATTTCAAATTTTAAAACAAATAAAACGGTCAACATTCTGTTGGAAAAAAGTATTGACTATTCGAGATGCCAATCAATACTCAGCATATTTTTAAAGCCTGTCAAAGGTACCGAAATATAAGGGACTTGGTATTTATGGGTTAAATATACTTGCTAGTGTAAACAATGAGCAGCCACTCGACCGTATTATTCAGTTGACAAAAACTAGTTTACATATATTTTATTAAATAATTGTATTGATTTCATTTCACTAATTTTTTATTGTGATATTTTGCATATACATAATAATATTTCATCAATATTAGTTTAGAACTATTATACAGATTTAGAGAAGATATTTTTTTTTATATTATTAGCTAAAACTTAAGTCAAAGAAACCTTTCTACTTTTGTACCATTGGCTTTTGGAAAATAAAATGTATAGTTAGAGCAAAAGAGAAGAAAGTAGTACAAAGATTCACGAACTATATGTTATTGATGTGCACTTTGCTTTTTTGGAAATTAAAACACATAAATACTATCCCTTCTTGGAGATTCGATATAGAATTTAATCACAAGTATAATGATGAAAAATGTATATTATTTCTACAATATTAAATGTATATATATGTAAAATATGCAATGAAATATTAGTGAAACGAACCCAAGACTTTTATTTAATAAAATATGAAATACACATATCACTAAAAATAAGAAATTATAAAAAAAAAGTTATTATCATATTCGGCGAAATTTCAAATTTATATATTTTTTTTTTTAAATTAAACTTAAATTTAACTTTTAACAATAATTGTTTAGTTTTTTTCTTAAAGTTTATTCTAATTACTTTTATTTCTTTCTTTGAATATTATTGTTTTTGTTTTTTGTTATAGTTTCTTAGTTCTAATTTTGTAAGTAATTAAATTGTATTATATCGTTAAATAAAAGCTATAATTATGCCCAAAAAACCTATTACGGTTCAGGGAATAAATTTTTATTTAATTCAATTAATCAAATTCGTTATTTAGATTTTAAAATGTATCAGATGATATACATTAAAAGCAAAATATTATAAACAATCAATCACATGGTTACTTTCATCTTATAAATAATAATAATTTCAAAACAAGTATGAAAATTCACCTCCAAAGAGTTCTTAGAAAAGTTTTGTTTTTGTTTTATTTTTTTTTAGACACAAAATAATTTTAGAAAAATATATTAAATACAACAAGAAAATTTAAAAAACAAAACATATAAAAAATATTTTTTTCTAAAATATTATTCTTTTATCCACTCACAAAATAAAATTTATATTTAAACATTTTCTAATAAATATAGATTTAAAAAAAAAATAAAATAAAATAAAATTTACTTTAATTATGAATTAATTTATACCGTGAAATTATAATTCAATAAAAATAAAATCTCAATTTTGTCACCAATATTTTTATAATAATAATAATAATAATGTTATGTAAATTTAAACGAAATAATTATACATAATAATATTATGTATATTATTATATAAAAAAAAAACTAAATTTTCAACTATACAATAATAAACATTGAAAATAAAATAAAAATGTTTAAATCATAACTAATGTATGTATTTTTTAAATTAAAATTAAAAATAAGTAACAAAAAAACAAAAACTAAAAGAACAGAAAAGAAAATTTAAAGAAAATTTTAAATAAAAATTAATTTTCCCGATTTTCCGTCTCAACAGAAATTTGTACACTAAAAATTAAAATTAAACAAAAATATAGTTTTAAAATATTGTTTTTCCTTTTTTCAGAAAATCATTATATATATATATATATTTAAATATTGTGAATGTGATGAGACAATTTCCCAAAAAAACATTTTAAATGAAAATTTTCCCGTGAGTTGTTTTCGTAAATAATACACTGAAAAAAAATGATACCCAATTTATTTACAATAAAAAATAAAGTCCACTAATTCAAAAAAAAAAAAAGTAAAAGTATTTTACACCATTAAAATTATAAAAGTAAAAGTTCGCTTAATTTCTTGATTATTTTTTAACATCGTTTTATGAAAGATGTTAGCTGATTCCTAAGTTCGAGGATAAGGACCTATCCTACCCATCTAACCAACCAATCATGTTTTAATATGATGTAGTTATTTTTCATGTACCTAGTTATAAATTTTACGTAAATAGAAAGTACAATTTAAAAACTTTTGATATTTTTTTCTGTGTAACTTATGTGAAGTAAATATAAATTTAATCCCATTTTCCAAATACAACAAAAATTCACTACACATAAATTGTCTATTCTATACTCTCTCAAATCATTTGAAAATTTAGAAACAAACTTTATTTTTAGATAAGATAAGATAGATAGATACTAACAAAAGAATATTTATAATAACAAAAATATAATAACAAAAGAAAATTATACTTAATTGATGAAAATTTAATATACATGAGGAAAATAAAATCACCACTTTATTTTAAAAATTACGTCAAATGTTCAATTCATAATAAATTACGAAGTAAAATGATTTGATTATCTATATAGGAAAATTTGAATATACATTAGAAAAATTTAACAGATAATTTCATAAAATTAATTGATTAAAAATTATTGTACTTATTTATTTTAAAATAAAAAAAATAAAAAAAAAAAACTAATTATAGTTAGATAAATTTTTTTAATATGAATATTTTTAAAAATATCAGTCAAGTTCATTGGCCTCGCTTTCTTTTTCCAAAATATTTTTAGTGTTTTTTTTTTTTTTTTGATTTTTCTAAATAGACTTTTATATTAATAGTACATAATTTTAAAAACAATTTATGATAATTTTATACATGATAGATAATATAATTACTAGAATGCTCAAAATTAAAACAATAACTAGAAAAATTTTAACAAAATCTATTAGTAAGTATATAATAATATTTACATAATATCATAAAATATACATTCCATTAAATTTAAAAATTTATTTAAAAACAAAATAAAATATTTAATATTAAGTAAATTGACAAAATTAATATAATAATTTAAAATAATAATGATGTAAATGTATTAAGGTATTTATATTCTCAATTAATGTACTGTACTTATAAATAATATATAGCCTTTTTAATTTACAAAATTTAAAAATTGAGGACAAGACGTAGTAGTAGTATAGTAACATACTTTAAATTGAGTGATATTTTTATTTTTATAAACAAACATTTCAAAATTTTTATTTTCGATTTTAATATTTACAAACAATAAATTTTAGATGTAAAAATTAAAATGAATTCCTGAATTCTATAATAAGACTATACATACATATAAAATTTGTACATATTTATATTTACGATTTAGAGAAATTAAGATAATTTAGGATTTAGAGATGTGAAGAGAAATATAAAAAAAAACTGAGGGTCATTATATTATTATTATTATTTCTTTATTTATTATAATTAAAATTATAATAAAGGTAAACACTAGTTACCACGGTCATCTTAATTTAAGGTTATTATTAGGGTTATTATAATAATTAAAACGAATTAATAGATCAAAGTTATGTTTGCCACTGTGATTTAATGTCTCTCAAAAACATAATAAATAATTAGACAAAATTAATTACAAATAATACAAACAGATCTACTGTCAAATACATAAATAAATACATGTATGTATACATAAGATATTATGCACATATTATAATATATGTATACATATATATAGGAATTTTTAGTTGCACTAAAATTGATCACCGTGTACTTACCATTTTAAAAATTTATAGTTCTACTGTCAAAAAAAAATTAATAAACACAAAAGATGTATGTATATTAAATAGAATTGTTTAGTTGCACTAAAATTGATCACTGTGTACTATTTTAAAAGTTTATAGTATTTTATACTTGAATTTTCTCTACCTTAATGTCAATGAACTTAACTCTATAAAAAAATAAAAAAAAATTTAATAATTTCTAAATAGCATTTTCAGCATCTTTATATGTGTATATAATAACATATCTTATATAAATGTATATACTGTATATAAATATATGATTATTGTGTATAAGAATGATTTGAAAAATTTAAAACAAAAATCATGTTTTCTGAAAACCGTTATAAAAAAAAAATGAATGAAAATTTTCTCTAAATAACAAAACGAACTGAACCAAGAATGAAGTATATATATGCAATATACATACATAAAAATATCCTTTTTTCTTCGATTTGGAAAATTTATAGGTCAAAAAGTCAACAACACGTACATAAATGTATGTAAATTGTATTTGCTAAAGAATATAATAAAAAATTTGTTATATACACCAATAAATTTAATTTTTGAAATATTATGTATATCCAAAATTTATTAATTAATTGATTAAAATTATTAAATTAAAAAAAAAAAATTAAATAATTTAATTGCTGACCGGTTGCAAATATCGATATTTCGGAAGCAACATACTTAGGTACTTCATCAATGGTAGTGAATAACTATTTTTGTTGATTTAGCAATAAGTACCTAGTTAGTAAAAAAAATTTTTTTTTTTTTTCATTTTACATTAAGTTAGGTTAAATTTGATCTTAATCACAAATTAATAATATAATTCAAATAGGTAAAAAAAATGTAATAATAAAATAGGTACTGATTTCTGAAATTTCAATAACGACAACACCTATTGAAAAAAAAAATTTGTTGTAAAATAAATAAATCTAAATTTATTAATTTTTTCTAAATTTATTCTATGAAATAATAACTTTTCGATACTATTTAAATTCTCCATTTTTTTTTTTTTGAATTAAATAAAATTTTTAAAAAATTAATTTAAAAAAACAAAAATGTTCTCAATAAATTTTACTCACTCAATTTATTATTATAAAATAGTTATTATTATTATTTTATATTAATTATTTTAATTAAATTTTTTATTTTCAACTTTGCAAAAAAAAAAAATTTCGATAGAAAACCGGGATAACAACCATCAAAATCAATAAAAATTTAATTTTGTTCGTTTTTTGTTCACAAAAAAATTACTCCAGATTTTTAAGGAAAAAAATACAAGCAAAAGCACACAAAAAAAAATTAAACAATTGATAAAAAAAACTATCAGAGTTGTACTATTAATAATTTTCTTTTTTTTTTTTTATGATTGCATTAGTATGAGTATTTTGCAAAATATAGTAAAATTGTTTCATTTTATATTAATCCTACCAACGAAAATAAAAAAAAAAACAACAATAAAAACTCAAAAAGTTGAATAAACGGTATGAAAACTAAATTTTATGTACATGCACAAAAATTTCAGAATGGATGAAGAAAATGTCATATCCATGCAAAAATTAATGTTGTGCAACTATACCTAATTCAACAAAATAACATTCACACAAAAATTAAAATAAAAATAAGAAATATAAAAAAAAAACTAGAAATGTTAAAATTCCTATATATTACATATAAGTACTTCAAAATATAGAAAATGAGAGAAAATCAAAAACTATAGTAGACATATTCGCCAATATTATAAAACGCAGCATCATCTCCTCAACTCAATACATGAATTAAAATATTGTAAAATGGATGCATATCCTACAAGTAAGTACCACCAACAACAATTACAAACCGAACAGGAACAAAAAAAAAAACTTAAGAATGACAAAAATAGTGCAACAACAACTTGTAAATATAAATATCGTCAAATATAAAACTGTATCTAAATGCATACATAACATATTATATGTAAAAAAAAAAAAATCTAATAAAACAAAAATTTAACATAAAATAAATACCGTTTTTTTTTTCTATTTTAATTTCCTTATTTTCAAATTCTCTCTCATGCAGTCAAAAGGAAAAAACTTCAGAGACATTCAATACTACTGCAAATTTCTCAGTTTTATTATTTTAATATCCTTCTTTTGTACTTTTTATTTTTATAAAATAATGATGTACATATAAACTTTTTTGGACTTATAAAAATGATCCTGTAATACAACAAATTACTTCTTTATTTTTTTTAGTATTTTATATTTTTTTAAATGCATTTAGGCTTGTATGAGTTTATGTAGTAAATTTAACATAAATATTGCACATAAATAAATCGATCTCTCGATTCAACATAAAACAGCATTTATGAGGAAAAACAGTATATAAGTAACGTATTTAAACGAAACTTTACATACATATTATTATTATCTACAAGGATTTGAACAAAACCTAACTTGTTAGAGATACTTCATCATACTAGTGAAATTAGAATACAGGGTTGCCATTTTAACATTTTTTTTTTCACAATATATTATCAACTTAATTTCTTACTTAAATACATATTATTATTGTAGATATGTAATTAATATTTGTATTAATTTTTGAAATTTTATTAATAAAATTTTTTAATAATTTTTTCAATTTTTATTTTTTTTCTAAAAAACTGAACGAACGCCTTTAATTTAATTGAATTATTATAATTTTGGTGTAGTTGTTATTGAAAGATTTAATCCAAAAATGAATTGATATGTATGTATGTATATACATAGGATTACAGCTTAGTTGATTTGAAAAAAAAACAAGACAATAAAAAATTCAATATGTACTATCAATTAATGCCATACTCTTAATGTGTAACTCAATGTTTCCTACTTTTTTTTCATTGATTTGATTTTAACGTTTTTGTTTTTTTATAAAATTAAACAAATTTTTATTTACATGAAAATGTTTTATTGTTGACCGGATTTATTTTTAATTATTATATTTTCAATTAAAGTATAGTTTTCTTGTACTATTGATGAAGGAAATAATGTTGCTTCCGAAATATCAATATTTGTAGTCAAAAGCAAAGGAAATAGTATGACTTTAATTAAAATATAATCTAGGAAAAATTATATTGTATATATGTATATTATTATGTATAGTAAGATTGATATACAATACCTGAGTTATTAAAAATGTTCTTTTTTTTTACAAAATTATTAATTGTTTTATCGGTTTTATTTTTTGTATCTAATCTTTATCATCAATTTAATACTAATGGTATAAAACTTCACTCAGATTTTTTTTTTTTGTTTTTTACAAATCTTTTTTTTTAATTATTTTTTCTATATGTACTTGCAAATGCATAACACATAATTTTTTTGCTTTTTATTTTTTATTTTTCTTTTGAATTTTATTTCATTTAATTGATAATAATTGTACAAAGTCAGGATTGCACTAACAATTCACTATATATGGGGGCATGTACGTAACGTACATATTGTATTTCGAATATTTTACTACAAAAAAAATCGGAAAATTCTAGGATTTTATGAATAGATGTGTATGTGTACAATGTATTTACTATAAAAATTTTCACAATTACTACAATATTATAATTGAAAATTGTATCCTGCAAAATACTTTTGCATTCTTTTAGGAGAAAAGTAATTTTGTATATAAGCAGATATAAGTATAAGGATCACTAATACAAACTTGTTAAATTCATAGAAATTAAATAAATATAAATAATTTTTTTTTTTTTAAATAATTTAAAGGAGAAATCTAGGCTCTATATTTATTTTTTTATTCCGCTCTCAAAAAATAGAAAAAAAGCTTCTTTTTAAGAGAAAAATAGAAAATAGGATCTGAGAAAAAGCAGAGCTTTCATCACATATGTTTTTAAATATATAGGAAATGCTGCTGCTCTATATCTTTTATTTAATGCATTTTCAGTTTTTCCATCCAATATAAAATTTTACAAGAGTGTATTGGTAATTTCAGTTATAACTTTAAAGTTTCTTTTTTGTTTTTACATATTTATTAATCGTTATAAATCCTGATTTTTATCTTCCTTTTATTATTATTTTAATTTTTTTCCTTTTTTTTATAAAAAATTTTTTTTTTGTAATATCTTGTTAAAACTGTTAATTATAAAAATTTATCTCCGAAAATCGTACTGCCTAAGTATGATTAATTTATTATAAAATTTATTCCACTTTATTTCATTTATAATATGAATTTTCGATTTTATGAATATTCACCGATTTTCTACACCAATAAGTATAACAATTATGAATTTTCAAGATAGAAATATATACTTTACAACCGTATATAATTAATATAAAAAATCAAGGAAATAACACACAACTTGCTTTCAGAGAGTGCAAGAACTAAATGAAGAATAATCAAATATTTTAACATTTACTCGAATTATTCCCCATCTCCAATAAAACGAATAAATTTATTTTTACTGTTTTTCCTTTTTATTTTATAGGACTAAGGAGGAAGTTATGCACACAAAAAAAAAAAAGATAAAACTATTTTGTTGCACATCTACACATAGGACTTTCATTTGAAGTTTATAAGAACATAATCAACCCAAAAGTGGCAGCCATCTACATAATGTACATTAAATGTGGATACCTACATACATTTATGTATGTAAGAGAATTTTATAAAAATAATTTAAGGATCGAAAAAGTTCTTTCTAGTGAAAACACTTAATTATATTCACTCAAAATTAATCAATTTATGTATTATATAATAATATAGAGATAATAATGTAATCAGAAGGCTGATATTAGATTTGAAAATTTTAAGTTTTTATATAATAATATTATAAAATATATATATATATATATATATTTTAAACTTGGATTGAAATGTCTAAAGAAAAAAATTGTAATAATTATGGAAAATAGAAACATGTTGCAGACACAATCAATTCTTAATAAAATTTTTGATTTATAAGTAATAGTTATAGTCATTTAGATTTAACAACTATGGTTGTTACAAACAAAAATATTTACTTTAGATCTAGGAGATATACAACATTTAAATAAAAAATATAAAATAAATTAAAAATTTGATTGAAATTATGCAATATATAATTGCATATGGATAGCATTAATTATGTACAAATATATGTATGTAGTCTATTTAATAAGTTGATGATGTCTGCTACCGTCAATACTGTCGCGTCATATTCATATAAAAAAAAGTTCTACGTCGTCTTTATATCCCTTTTCAATTTCCCCAAAAAAAAAAGAAAAAAAATGGGACACAACATTTATAAGAGGTGAGTACAGAAAATATAAGGTTTTACTCATATTATATTTTGTATTATTTTGAATATATGTATTTGCTTGCACATTGCACATATGTGGCTATATATGATGATCAAATAACATACACAAGGATATGTATCATGCAGGCAGGAATGAACGAACACAGTAACACATAGTATTCATTATAATATGCAAAATAGGCAAGTTATTACGTGTGTAGGTTAAAACTACAGCAGCTCTGGGTAATATAGTAGGTACTGAGTATTCAAAATTATTTTCTTTCTAATTTTCGACTCACCTTTTATCTTTTGCTCATTTTTTCCTCAAGTCTGGTTTTGTGTGTCAAAGACCACTGAACTTTCAAATATTATAGATATAGTATTAGATGTTAACAAACATACATATATGAATAAAAAGCTACACCATTTACCAACACTTTTTTAAAAAAGAAAAATAATTTATATAAATGGATAATAATTTCATATAATACATACATAATGTATTTAAATTATTTACAGTAGTCTAATGAAAATAAAGAAAAATTTAAACTCAATATTGTAAATTTAAATTATCGTAAATTTAACATAGGTACATACATATATATAAGTAAAAAAAAAACCTACTTTTTGTGTACATTTGTGGTACATTTAATTGAAAATGATCTTAAATTTATATTGAAATAACAATGTACCGATGTGCCTCTGAAAGCCAAATAAGATTTTAGCTTTTCAGAAATGCTATCAGTTGGTTTTGTGATTTTTTGAATTCAAGATACACTTTCTACATAATATGCACATAATATGTATCATCATTTTCATTTTCCTTAATCTATAGGTTTAGTTAAAAATTTAATTGCAATCAATTTTTAGTATGTTATGTATGCAGAACATAACCTAAAAATAAAATAAGTAATATTATCCTTTATTTAAATACAGTAAACATTAGAGTAATGGCCTTGAATAATAACGGTTTGTTATCATAACAGACGATCTTAATTGTTAGTAAATTATGCTACAAAAAAAATTTAATATTTATTTAGGTATAGAGTTATTTACAAATTGTTTGTCGTAATTAGAAATAAGTTTTGTATTCAATTTAAGTGATTTAAACTTACCTTACCTATTGAAGCACACAAAATTAAACTTCCTACGCATTATACCGCCAATTCTTTTTGGGTAGATGATAGCGATTCCTTTCAGTTTTAAATGTCGACGAAGAAATTTTAATTTAGAAGTATATACAGTATAATTTGGATAATATAAATATATTTGCATTTGAAATTTTATTTAACACTATTTTCAATATTTTAATTGTTTTTTTTTTCTTTTAACATCAAAATGGTAGCTAATATCAAAATTGACTTCTTATCACTTTTAAATTTTTTATAATCTTCAGAATCAATAAAATAAATCCTTAAATTAGCTAATCAGCTTTATATTTATCATATTTCTCCAAATTTGTTGATTAGTTATGCCATTTATTTTTCTTTTAAATTTAATAAAGTTTAACAAAGTAACAAAATTTTCTAGGTATGTACCTATCCAACCGAAAATAAAACAAAGTTTTGATTATTTCAAATTAACAAGAGCGAAAAAGCACGATATTAATATATATCGTGTGGTGAAATGAAACAAAAGCAGAGTTTATTTGAAACGGTAAAGAATTTCATTTGACGCCAAGCAGTCTCTACTCAATAAACACTACAGACTTTCCGGCACCTTTGCTATCACACTAGTAAACTGCATTATCTTAAAAAACTCCAATCCAATTTATTTAAAATTCAAAAACAAAAAAAAAATTATATTGTAAATGTTACGAAAACGTAACCGTACTTATAAAGTACATAAATAAGTCGAGTCGGTAAATCTTAAACGAAAATTAGTTTGGTTGGTTTAGTGGAGTAAGGTCATATATGACTTGAATGAATTTGACGATCACTAAATCCAAACAGCTACACATGCAAATTAATTTAAGATTAATGAAACGTAAATAATAATAAAAATTATATTTTTTGAAATAATTTAATAACAAGCAAAATACAAAGATGCCAAAAACTTTGTTCATTATTATAAGTAGTCGCGTACTCTTAATTAAAAATTATATTTAATTATGTATCTTATTTGATATTTTATTTAAAATAATTTGTTTGAATCAATATTTGACCACATATGACTGTATTGTGTTTTGTATTTGAATTCATTTCATTTCAATGCTGTTCTGTTGTCGTTAAATTTTAAATTTTGGTTTACCCTACATATGTTCCTAATCCTAGCCTGATAGAATGGACTTGAAACGAAACAAGTAAATAAAAAAACGGAAAAATATTGAGACAGGAAAATAACGCGCACAGTGCTGCACTCTTTAGTGAAATCTTACAAGTTACTACGTACAGTTTTAACCAACGAATTAGAATTAAATGGAAGTGGCTATCCCATACAAAAATACAAACATTTTGTCCATATTTTTTTAGTACTTCTCTTTCTGTTTGGTTTCCAATTGTCAAAAAAAAAATTTTTTCAGTGTTAGGCCAATATAGTTTTTTTAAGTAGAAAATTAGTAAAAACTTTGAGTATGAATAAAATAAAAGGTATCAAAATATAATCTTAATAAAAATAACAATGTTTTTTCAATTTAAACTTTCTTTTACTTTATTACCGTATTCTATTATTACACAGAAAAGTATTGCTGTTAAATTATTTGAAAAAAAAAAAATCATTCATGTTTCTGAAATATTGAAAATGTAGCAGTAGTGTGTAATATATGGATATATGAAATTTTCAAAAAGTACGAACACTAGCAATGAAGTAGGCAAAAATAAAATTTGTTATTGTCAAATAAATATTAAAAAAAGTCAATAAAATTTTTGATTTTTATTATAAATTGTTAAAAAATTACAAATTTTAAGGAAAAATGGAACGTAAAAAGAAGATTTGTATCATTCCAGGCTGTAAGTCTCATTTGGAAAAAGAAAATTACGTGTCTTTACATATGTAAGTATTATATTTTACATCTTTTGAATTTTTAAAAACTTCTAAACAAAACAGTGTAGTATTAGGATAATTTAAATATCCGGACAAAAAGATATTGGAATGCAAAGATGGAAATATAATAAAATGGGAATATGTTGAAGCATTGCATAATTTACAACAAAATGAATTACTGCATTTAGGTAATAAACTAAAATAAACTAAAATAGTCGCAACCTATCAGCTAAAAACTTAAAAAAAGCTTTGAACCCAAATAATTTTGAATGTAAGTTAATTCAAAATATTTAAACTCTTCAAAATAATTAATACTACTTTTCCATAATTTTTAGGTATTTTTCAATTTATTGATGAAGTAGTACCGTATATTCTTTCGATTATACCAGGTAGTCGTAGCACAGGATTTGATGGTCTCGTAATTGATTTGTTAAATATCAAAGATCTGTATAAAGAATTGGTATTCTCTCAAAAAATTAAATTTCTTCCCAGTTATAAGATCAGTCAAGATCATATAGAACTATTTTTTTCTTCAATAAGGATGCGTCTTGGAAGAAATGACAATCCCACTTCAAAACAGTTCAAAGCAACTTATAAAAGGTTATTAGTTCGTTGTGAAATAAGAGACCATGGAATAGGTAATTGTATTCCACTTGAGGAAATACCAATATTGACGAATGAGCTTAATACTTCATCAATATTAAGAATTAATGAATCAATTAAAAATAATTTTGCATCTTATTTATTTAATGAATCTGAATTTGAAGAAAATGTAGAAGAATTTCAACCACTTTCTGCTTGTGCTGAACATATTGTAGAATATATTGCTGGCTTTGTTGTATATAAGCTGAAATCAAAATTAAAATGTGCAATATGTATTTCTGCAATCATAGCAAGTGACGTGGAAATGAATACAATGGAATATTCATTAATTTCATATAAAACAGAAGGTTACTTAACTTACCCTTTTAAAGATGTAGTCGATATATGTAAGTTTTGCGAATTATTATTTCGACAAACGAATAGTTTAAAAAAAACAAAATTGTTATATAGTTTAATTTCCAAAGTTCTTATAAATTTTATAGGTTCTAAAATTTTTCAAAATTTCTATAATCATATGTTTGACCAAAAACCTTTAGAAAATCATTTTTGTTTATTAATAAAAAGTATTGCAGAAATTTATTTTAATACACGAATACATCATTCCTTAAAACTACATAATGAAAGAAACAGTGTAAGAAATAAATTAACAAAATCAATCCATTTCAAAGGGCACTAATCTATATTTTCTAAAAGAAACTTTAAAAGTGTAAAAAATGATTGCACATAGTCCATATTGTAAAATGAAGTGGAATAGGCCTCTTGGGGAAACCACTTTAAAAAAAACGCTCCTATTTCTTTACCTCAATGGTGGTGTGGAAAAAAGAAAATGTTTTGATACAAATATATTAATAACATATTATTTACATATTTATAAGTATAGGATAGACAATCGGCAATAATAAGTTTATATAATTTTATATAATAAATATCAAATATGTAAAAAATTTTATAATCAATCTATTGAAAAAACTTATAGAAAAGAATTTAAAATCTAAAAAAAAGAATAAATATTTTAAAATTCAAAACTAGAAAGCGCTGTATTTCTCATATTTTTTTCATATATGTATTAATAATAAATTTTGATTAATTTATCCATTATTGTTAGATATTTTTACTCATCATATTTTTAAAAAAAATTTAAGTCAAAATACATACAAATTGAGGCATATTAAATTCAGAGCACTATCCTGTTTATTTATCAAAATAATTTCCATTAAAAAGAGAGAAAATATATTGAACGAATATATTCGTCTATTTCTGTTTTTTGACAATCGGAAATACCAAAGAAAGAGAGGAATATACCCAAAACATTGGACACTTTTTTGTATGGATAGCCACTTCCATTTAATTCTAATTCGTTGGTTTTAACACAAAAAAGGAATTTTAGCTGTTTTAAGATAACGGGGCTTTCTTAAAGGTTAAAAGTAGCAATTACAAATATCAGTGGGGAAATGAATAGGTAAAATTGAAGCAGTGGAAAAACTAGAATATTCAGAAAAATAAAATTCAAATAATAGGTTCATTCAATAACATGTGATCGCAATCAATCAAAATCAAAAGCAATCCAAAATGTTCAAAATATCAGTAGCCAATCAAAATCCTATTAAAATAATATCATTTCCAATCACTTACAATCCATTTTTCTTATTGAACAAATTTTTGTTTTTTTGAAATTTCAAAATTTGTTTATAAAAAAACGGATAAAAGATTTTAAAAAACTTAATTTAAAAATTTTTTTATTTGAATTTAAATTTTAAAAATGTTTTATTAAAACATTTTAAATTTTTTTTCTTAAAACTTTTTACAAAAAAATAAATATAATTAATTTTTACCGAATACTTTCCTTCAGAATATTTTTCAAAACTAAACTTTGACATTAAATTACAATCAATGATTGTGATTTTAATTCTGAGCGCAATCACAAAATATCAGAAAATATCATTTTCATTCACGTCTATTGAACAAAAAAAAATCTGTTTCAATCACAAATTTTAATTCCAAATCGTGATTGAAAGGGATTAAAAAGTTATTGAACAAAAAAAATGATTGCATGTGATTGCAATCGAAAACTATTTGCTCTAAAACTAACTTAATCATATTTCGAACAATCAAAATTCAGACAAAAATTTAGAAAAAATTCAAATTTTAATTTTGCGTGAAACCCGAACTACCGCCTCAAACCCCCACTCCACGTTATGGAAACCCTGATTTTGCGAACGGCAGGAAAGAAACATTGTTGTTAAAGACATCGGCTTCAAACCCTCGACTCGATTAGTAGCTAAATAATCAAAACACTGTTTGTATAACCAACTATTATTTTATTTTAATAAAATGCCAAAAAAGTAAGAATTCTGAATTATTGAATTCTGATACTCTGAAATTTGATTTTCAGAATTTTAAATTGTCTGCATTTTGATGTACCTGAATAATTTAAATTTGTCTGAATTTTGAACGATCTGAATTATTAAAATCGTTATTTTTATTATGAACCCGAAAAAACATATTGTTTTTACTCTGAGATGGTTATAGCGATCAGAAAAATAACTCATGCAAAATTTGTTGTCATTTCAGTTTAACGTTTTCCTGTTTTGAATTTGAAATGACAAAATAGTTATTTTTATAGTTAAATTAAGAAGTAAAGTTTTATTAATATTACTATACATATATGACAAACGAATGTTTTGAAATGCCGTGAGTAAATAATAAAAGTTAAGAAGTTACTTTTTTACTTTTACAACATTTTTGTATGTTGAACTACCTTTAACATACAAACACGAATGGGTTTTACCTCCAAATCCATTATGTACTAAGGTGAATTCAAATTCGCAGAATTATTTTATTTTCAAAGTTCTGCTTTTTTTTGCCTAGCTGCTTGTCGGATTCGAATTACTTTTTAAAAAAATTAAATAAAATCTTGAGAAATACCAACTAGAGATAATCAGCAAACCAACAAAACGTTGAATGTAAATTTAAGGTTAGATTGCATCAGATTTTTTTTTGTGATCAAATGAAACAGTGAAAAATTAAATTTACTTCAGTAAAATAATTTTATTTATTTTTTTTTGTTCAGAATCAGATTGAGAAAAACATACGGATCGACGTAAAATGATTAAATTGATCTTATTTGAAATATTAACTGATTACTATAAATAATTACGCCCACGGGATAGGTTCATTTCCATATAATATATTGGTTTTATGCAACGAATTAGAATTAAATAATAATTATTATTATTTTAATTCTAATTCGTTGGTTTTATGTTAGTTAAACTTCAGTCTCACACCGCAAGAGGGCTTTTTATTTAATTTTAATTTAAATACTTTGACAACAAATTAATAACAATTTTTGAAAACAAAATAAATCGTTATTTATTGCTTTTAGTTTTTGATTTTTGTTTCCATACAAAAAAAGTATTATAAAATAAAATATTTGCTCACTTGAAAAAAATATCTGATAGTTTCTGTAACCAATCGCAATAAGAGGTGAACAAAATTTCGTTGAGTGAACCATCTATTTGTTATGGTTTGTATAGTTAAGTTATCTACAACATGATCACCAAAGAATATCTTATAGATGTTATAGATGGATAGATATTCTTTGTTGATCAAATCGAAACCACGCCTTACAACTAGTAACTTACAACAGCATTGAAAACTGAAAAGTGGAAATTATCTAAAATATGCACATAATAATAATTGTGTATGCTTCTCAGCTCAGTCCTCAGATATTTCAGATCATAATAATAATATCAATTATCAATGGAATAGAATGGCAAACTTAAGTTACCTACAATTAAATATGGTACATATGTGGTATTATTTAGAGAAGTTAAAGAGAGTCAAAGATTCGTCATATCAATTTGTATAATATTTAATAAGTATATCAAAATTAGAACTAAAAATTTATTAACTAAAGATTACCTATTTTTCACAATTTCCAAGATATTTGGATATAAGTTTCAGTTATCCCAAGCCCAAGCCCAATTATTTAAAAATTAAAAGCCCAATTTCAACACACTTCAACAATGGAAAAACTCAATGTCCTATTGGATGTGAACTGTTCAGTCCAACTAAAGCCGCATACCCGAAGACTTAAGTTAAAAATGCGGTTATAACTCAAGTAGTCGTAGCTAGCTTTTTTAGTATGCTTACTCATTTTTTACTTCAGCCAGTTGCGTTTATTATATGTTTCTTGAAAGTAAGATCTATCAAAAGTTACATCAACATATATGGCGTATTTGTTATTTTGAAAGAAAAGTTTTTGAGAGAGATTTTCGCTAACATGATCAAAAAACAATATTAAGTATTTTAAGTTATTTTAATTTTTATTTAAAAAAATATTAAGTAATATTAAATAAGAGTTTTTTTCAGTTTTTCTTCATCTTGATAACAGTAAACTTGTAACAGTAACAGTAACTTGTGATAACAGTAAAAAAGGACTACTCTGTAAGAGTTACCAAAAGATCGAACTGAGGGAATTTGAGAACATCACCAGGAAAACAAAACGGCTATCCTCAATACTCTTGTATCCTGGAAAATACGAACAAGTTTTTAAATTCAAAGAATTGTCCTAAGAACCAGTAACCTTAAGTTATGTTAAAAAATCAGAATGTGGGAGATACTGATGTCATCTATTCTTAGTACCTATACACGGAATGTTTAAACGTTGAGCATATGAGCGGAAAAATAGTAAGAGTTTAGAATATAACCAAAGCAATCAAAAGCTTAACTCGGCATTAAAATTATTTGCTCCCTTATGGAACCGAAACCGAATGACTTACGGCTCGTACTGAGAATGCATTCTCAGCAATTGGAAAGAGGTTGTGTTGATAACAAAAACAGGAAATCAAATTCGGAAGCCAAATATTTTGAATCAATAACGCTCTTCTTTTATTCTTTAGAAAAATTTTAAAGGCTTGATATGTATATTTCTTTTGATCATAGTCTCGGTCGGATGGATCAGTTCATATTTATTGAATAGTGAATATCAGGTTCTCTTTCCTTTATCGCTTTCTCAGTTTTTATAGCAACATTAGGGGCTCGTCATGATAAACATCTGCGACCCCTCTGTTTCATTGTCGATAGCAAAGGTGCGTCGCAAATAATATTCTCGACTAATGCTTTTTGTGCGTCTGCACTACGTGCTTTTTCATGGCCTTACCCATTTAATCTGTCTTCTTCAACAGAAACCTCTGGTGGCGTAACTTTTATCCACAAAATTCTTACAGAAAATATTTTAGCTAGATATTTAGCAAATCAAAGTATAGTAAATTTTAGAGAAAGTTCGAGCAACTTACGTTCAGTTAATTTATTGTACATATTATATTCTTAATCAGAGTACTGACTATTGATAATTTGAGCCAGTAAGTAGAAAGTTACGTGAAGTTAATTCGAGAACTTGTTTTGATTCTTGCATTTTTAAAAATACTTTATAAACTTAATAATTAAAATTAAGTTATACTAATTTATCTTTCATTAACTCTTTCTTTGTGAGTTAAATACTTATACTAAAAAGAAGCACATATCTGATAATATCTGATAACATACATTAGGGTGACAGTACAAAGCTAATAAATTTTCAGAAGGTAGATTTGTAGATTCAGTCCTGCATGAGGTGGTTTCGGAAATTGAAACTGATTTGCACACAAGGACTACATTATGGCAACTTTTCTCGACATAGCGGGAGCTATATAGTGAAGGTCAAAACGATTGTACCGTCCCTACTTCAGTCTGTAGGTTTTGTTTTAAATTGAGCCTGCAATTTTTTTTAATTTTAAGCCTTAAAAAATTGCCTTCGCAGAATTTAAGCCATTTAAAGATAGAAAAAAGAACGATAGTAAAGATTAGAAAATAACAGAAGGGAAATAGAATAGGATAGAAAGAGTTAATATATAAAATTAGCTACATACTACAAATTTTATTTTAATGCCATTTTTAAATTTTTTATTTTAATGAAGAGTTTGAATTGAGATTTTGAAAAATGCAGACCTGGGACGAAGCTTGCAACGGAAAAATTGTGGTGGAACAAGTTTCTCTGCTAAATTTTTTAGAATAAACTACGTTTGTATATTTTTTTTCGTTCCAATTTGGATAATTTCCAGTTCATAGTATTATAAATAAGTATGCACATTAAGAACAGAAATATCAATTATATTCGTAAATAAAACCAGTTGCCAATATTTGGTTTGACGCTCGGAAGAATACGTTAGCACCATTTGTTGTTTATATGTTTATATTATAATCTTTCAAATTTTTTCGTGATGATTCAAAGTGACCCAACATGCTTAACCAATATATTTTTTTTTTATTTGGAAGAGCTTAAAATTTTATATAAAGGGGCATTCATAATTAAAATTCAATAAAATTGCAGCTATCTACTTCTAAGAAAAAATCCACAGAATTGTTAGGTTATAACGTCTGCATTCCGGGGTCCGGGTTCAATTTCTGGTAGAATTGAAGGCATAGATGTTGTTTTTTCAATTCTTTGAAATTAATAATTTGAAATATTGGAACTATGATATTATTACGGGGAAGTTGTTCCACAATAAATGTAGTTTTCCAATATTAAATTAGTTGATATATCCCATAGTCTTGGAATTATTAAAAGTACTTAATAAAATAATTATTTTATATTTTTGGCCCGTAGTGTACAATTATTTTCTTTGTTATGATAAACAGAACTTAGAAGTTTACCCAAAAAACTGTATTTCCAAGTTTATTTGACAGAAGCAAATATCATGAAAAGGATTAATTTTCTTATCTACATTTGCATTTTCTCAAGGAACATACAAAGGTTGAAGATTTCAAATTCACATTTCGATGAAACCGTGACTTGGTGCTAATTTGTCTCTTCGAACCTGCGATCTGCAGATATCTCTACAGAATATGCTTTAGTTATATTACACTTCATCGAAAATGAACGTCCATGAACCTCATAAATTTTGATCGCTTTCATCGTAGATACTTATTATTCCCTTCAAAAATTAATTGACTACTTGATAACAAAAATAAAAAAAATAACATAAAAAATGCAAATGCCTGTAAAAATATTGTTAATAATAAATAACGTCCATACGTAAATTTTCAAAATAAACTTTGATGGATTTCATTTGATAATTTAATTGAAAAAGAATATTATTTTAAATTTAGTAAATTAAAAAATTAAAATAAAAATCAATTCTATATTAATATATCATTTATTTGTTTTTGTATTTTTTTTTTATATTTTCAAAATTTTTTTTACTACCTTTCATTAATAGTTAAATGTATATAAGATGTATATAACTTTTTATGTATTCTTAAATGCTTATAAATATAATGGGTTTCTTTTTCATTTTTTTTTTTTTATTTTAATTTATAAGTTGTATTAAATTTTATATACATATATATAGATATATATATGTAAATCAATAGTTTTCAAATTTAATAATTCTTATGAATATAAGTTTATTTTTTTATTTTTAAGTTTTCTTTATACAAATAAATGGTACATAAATATAATTATTAATACATATAAGAATATTTACATAAAATATTTAAAATATTTCTTGTTTTTATTTGTATAGTTAAATCATTAATTAATATAATTTTTTTTAATTTTTATATAATATGTATAATATATGGAGTTATTTACAAACAGTTTTTTAATGATTAATCATTCAATCTTAACTTACAATATTTTTATGTTTTCAATTTCATGTTTGATTTTATATTTATTTATTTTTAATTATTTTATTTTATTTTTAATGTATGAATACATATATATAATATTTATCTCGATCATCTTAATTTTTTTTTCATTCAAATATTATTTCATTTGATTATATAAATATATAGTATGTATGTATGTATATAAAATTACTAAGTATGTATATCCTATGTATTTAATATAATTTTAATTCTATCGAATAATAATTTAATTATTTAATATATTTTTGTTCCACTTTCAATATATATTTATCTTTTATTTTGTTTTTCTTTCTTTAAATAAATAAGTATTATTATATAATATTGATGATCCCCAAAAAAGCATATTTATATAGAAATATAGTATTGCAAAATTTTAAATACATATATATTAATTTTAAAAATGATTTTAAAAATTAAAACAGTAATTTACAAAGATTTTATCTAAATTATTCTAAAATGTATCTATGTATTTTATTTATTATACGTATAAATATTTTTTTTTGAATGATAAATAAAACATAAACAAAATTACATATAACAGTAGTGTTTTTTTTTATTTTGTGTTTTTAAATATAACTACAAATTAGTTTATTATTATTCTTACTTTATCATTATTATTTGTTATTAATTATTTATTATTAATTTTTATTTATTATTTATTGTTTATTATTTATTATTATTGTTAATATATAATTATTATAATTATTAATATTATTATTATCATTATTATTATTGTTAATGCCTTATTTTAATACACGATACCTAAAGAATTAAAAATAAAATAGAATTTTCAAAGAAATAAATCCATATAGTTTTCAGTTTTATTAGGACTCGAATCTGTGATAAAAAAAAAATTAATCATAGGTTAGTTTTAATCATCAACCTATCAACAAAAAAGCAATAATAATTATTTTGTATTATAAATATTTTTAGATAATTCTACGAAAATTTATGTAAAAGTTTCGAAAAAAAATTTCTCATTTTTTTTTTTTTTTTTTTTTTTTTAGTATTTTAAATTGTCAATTTATAATTTTTAAATTTTTAAAAATTTATACTTTAATGATATATAATTTGTTTTTATAATGTTTGTTATTGTTGATTTTGTTTATCATATGTATTTCTTAATTCAAAATATTTTTGAATTAATTATAATTTTAACATTTAAATTTACAATACATTTTTAATCTATTTAGTATAAAATAATGCATAAATTAGTAATAATTTAATTATTTTCAAAATTTGTATTAAGTTTTAATGTTTTAAATACATTTAATATAAACTTTTACATACATTATCAAATCATATACAATATATATACATACGTAAAATGAAAAATAAAAATATTGCATGAAAATTGAATTACATATAATTAATTGTAATTAAAAAAAAAAAAAATTAAAAAAACCAAAAAATAAATTATATTTTATAGTAAAACAATATTGAAAAATGTTGTTAATATTAATAGAAATGGATAGACTATAAATTTTATTACAAAAAAAGAATTCAATAAAAATTAAGATGTACAAATTATAACGAAGGGATTTTCGGAAATTTCGAATTAAAGGATGCTGTAGTATATTGCAAAATCCACAATTTTCATAATTCTTCATATTTTTCATTTTAATTGTTTTTCTTTTTTTATAACACTTTATTAATAATTAGAAATTATAAGATGTAGTACCTAAATCCAAACCTTACCAATGTCCAAAAACACAACAAAATTTCTTTAATTTATTCTAGAATTTATTTAACAAACTTTTGTTCCTTAAGTTTAATCCGTTTTCTTTCCATTAATAAGTTTTCCACTTTTCCTTGATAGTTAAATTTATTTTATTTGATTTTTTAACTGTGAAACATTTTCTTATACATAAGAAAAAAAAATTAAATTCATTTCGTTAATGAGAAAATTTAAATTTGAATAAATATTTGACTGCATATTTACTCTGCGCATATACTCTGCGCATGTCATAGATAAGGTTTCTTTTATGCTTTCAAAATTTTGTAACTCATAGGTAACATTTCTGGAACACAAATAAAATCATACATAATTATTGGTCCTATAAATCTATTTAAAAGGTAGAAAACAAAAGTAAATTAATATTTTGAATGGGATTTATAACAAAACTTAAGGTAAATAAAACTAAAAATATAAATAAAAATCATGCTTTTTTTTTAAGATAACACACTATTTTTTAATTTAAATTTTTCTTGTTCAAACTTAAAAAATTAACATAATGAGGAAAAATAATAAAAATAATAATAATAATAATATAATATAATAATAATTACAGTAACTCCACAGAACTTAATAAAAATATTGTTTTCTTTTTTATATAATAATAATATAATAATCATAGTAAATAAGGTATGTGTGTATTTATATATCCTTTTTACAGAGTAATTTATTTAACGTCCTAAAAATTATTTTATTTAATTTAATTATTTAAATTATTTTTAATTAATATGAATTCACTTTTTTTATTGTTTTTTTTTTTTTGTTTTTGTTTCTTTTTTTTTTTTTTTTTTTTGTTTTTTTACTTTACAAATGAAATGGTACTGTTTTAGTTATTTAATTATTAAAAATATTTTTTATAATTAAAATCTATTATTATTTAAAATTTAAATACATAACTTAATTACAATATATTTTTTATTTTTAAATTAATTAAAAATGAAATAATAAAAATAATAAAAAAAAAATTTATGAAAAAAATATACATGGTTTTTATTTCACTATTTAAAAATATTTTTTTATTATTTAATTAATTAAGATATAAATTTGCATCCTTTTTTTTTTGTTTTTGCAAATAATTATTAACAATTTATTTATTACTATATTTTATAATAAAATTTATTAGATTGTTTTTATTATTTTTTTTATACAAAATATTTATAAATTTTTGTAATAATTATTTATTTACTTTAATACACATACGAATGTTCATAAGCATGCGTTTATGAATGAGCAACAAAAATAAATTGTAAGAATGGAGATGATAAAGACGAAGACATTTTTAAGTCTTTGGTTGGTTTTTTTTTATTTTCAAATTTGTTTCTTTTCTATTTAAGTTTTATTTTAAGCAAAGTATGGAATGCTTTGTATTATATTTATATTGAGAAGAAATAATTTTATTTTTATTTTATTTACGGTTTTCAATCTTTATTTTAAAATATTGTACAGCAATCAAAAATAATTTAATACACTTTAATATTGAAATAAATAACTGTTCGTAGTGTGGTTGAATCTTTTGTAGATATATTTAAATAAACATTTTCAAATGTTTGTTATTAATTTTATTTTGTTTCGATAGCTGTTTCCAGAAATCGAACTCACGTTTTCAATAAATTGTATTTTGATTCTCTTTATGTATTAGGAAATAAAATTTAAAATTCAAAAAATTATAATGTAGAATTATTTAAAAAAAAATTCAAAATCTGTGTAGCAACAAAAGAAAGAAAGGTATTGAAAAATTTTAATTTATATTACCAAATCTTTAAGTAATACAAATACCGAAAAAATAATATTTGAACTTTTAATAACAAAATTAAGGTTCAGATTGAAAAACTCTAATTAAAAAAAATCATAGTGCATACATTTAATAAAAACCAAAAAATTATTTTTTTATAGAGACAGTATTTTTAAGCGGATCACAGAGTATGAGAATAATGCACTTAAAATTTTTTAATTTTTTAAAAAGCTTTTTGTTTTGTTTTTTCTTTTTTTTTTTGTTTACCAGATTCAATTATATATTTATTGCTTTTCGTATATTTTTTAATGAGGTTTTGAGCTTATTTTATTTCTAAAGTATATTTTTATGTAATAAACTTTTTTTTGTTGCTTTTGTTTTTGATTTGTATTTAACAATGCACTTCAAATATTATTCTGGAGAGAATGAAATATTATGACTTTAATTTACGTTTTGAGCATATTTTTTTTTTCATTTTATTTAAACTTACTTATTAAGAATAACTACGATTAAGGATCGTATTAATTCTAGTATAAAAAAAGGATCAACTTAATGATATTATTTACTAATGTATTGTATTAAATATGATCGAAAAAATAAGGTATTCTATTGCAATGGAATTTTTTAAGGCATTCAAATTTCTATACAATCTTTGAAAGTCGTATGCTCCCTCTTTTAATGGGATAATTTTAAATTATCTATAACTAAATTTGGTGTAGATGTAATAACAAATATGATGATTCTAATATGAATTATTTCTATTTTGATTTCATTAATTGATATTTGTGCTGTATATTCTAACAATTAAACTAAGAACAAAATAATTAAATTGTCGATTTTTTGCAAAATAATCTTCAAATTTAGGTTTTTACTTTTGGATTCTTAATATAAATTGAAATTAAAAATTTTTGGAGTGTAATCCATTACAATAACTGGTATTTACTTAATACTAATACGTTAAATGTGATCAATATATTAATTTTCAATTTACTAATCACATATTGTATTAATTTATTTTCAAATATAAATATGTAATATTATAATTTTTTTGAAAGAAAAAGATATTTTATTGTTCGTAGTTACAAAAACAAATTAAATTATGATATATAAAATATGATAATATTATTCTGTATACAATATATAAAATTATTTTTTAATTTATATTTTATTTTTTGTACCAAACATTTTAACGAATAAAAAGAAAATAACATAATAAATTTATATAAATAATAATAATTATAATAATAATAATAACAGTTATCATAATAACAATAATAGTAATAAGTTTTTAAAAACAAATTTTTATGCGAGCCAACGAATCCAGTTTTCTAGTAGATTGAAAATATCCATTATGCGAGCAGCATTTTTAGATTTCAAAAGAGGGTTTGAAACAATTTAGAGAAGTTCTATTGAACAAATAAAAGGAGTATAGTGTTGAAGGAAACGAAGTTAGTTGGTTTGAATCCTTCTTAACAAATCGACAACAAATAACTAAAATAAATGGGGAATATTCAACAAGAATGGAATGTAAACTAGGAGTACTAGAAGTATTCATATTAGATGCACTGCATACATTCACTGCATACATAAACTACATATATTAATTACATAGTAAAAGTAGTAAAATTTTGTGAAATAAGATTATTAGCGGATGATACCCTTCTGCATTATATCCGAAGCTGACATTAGAAGATGTAAACATAAAATAAACAATGCCCTGATTATAGAAGAATAAAAAGAAGAAAAATAGCATGTTTTATCAAACTGATTTTTTCAATATCTTATATAAATAACGTTTCAAATTGTTTTTAACAACATAATTTTAAATCATTTTTTTTTTAATAGACTTAAAACTTAATATCAATAAGATAAAACTGCTGGTGATAGATAGTAACGTGAAAAGTATAAATTGGAAAATGGAATCAGAAGAAATTGTGGCGGAAAATGAGTTAAAATATCAAGGAGTATGGAAATAAATAGATAAAAAAATAAAATTAATATTTTAGTGGAATAAATATGTTTCATGAAGAGAATTAGAATCTAAATATCAGGAAAACGTGGAAAATTTCGTATAATATGATAGTGAAATCTTATTTTCACTATTGTACATCAGTATTATATGTTTTTATATAATCAAGTAGATATACGAAAGCTGCGAATACTACAAAGGCATGAGAATGATACTGAAATGTAGTAGATATATATCAGTCAGAGGAATGTTGAAAACATTAAAAGGGTTAGAATGAGAAAAAAGGAAAAGGAAATATTAAAACACAAAAACTTCAGCCCTATGTCCGACGAATGATTTTGCAGGACATTGATGATGAAACATTAAAATATTAGAAGAAATACTAGAAACAAAAATTTCCCAAAGCAAAATAGGTGCATCTCCTTAATAGTCTAGGCATATAAAAATCACAACAGCGGCGACACAAAATCAGGTAAATTTAATAAAAATAGAAGTAAATGCATTCAACGCATTACCTAATAAATCAAAAAATATTAACTCATACAATCAAATTCAAAATATATAAACGAATATTTTAAAATTAGATACAATTAAATTGGACAGTTCTAGTAAAATTATGCATAAATATAACTCAAAAAAATAACAAAGGAATAAAAAGGAGATTAAATAAAATAAAAGAAATTCAAAAGATTATTATGTTAAGATAATGAAAATATTTGAATTTATTAAAATTTAAAATGTTAATTTTTTTAAAAGTTGAATGGAGCAATATTGGTTTTTAGATCGAATAGAATTCTTCAAAAACAAATAAAGAATAATAAAGGTTAGAAGAAATTGAAAATTGTATACGTGTAGTATTTTATTAATGGTAAATTTAACAATCTGATATATTCATAAGTGATAAATTTTATTCAATTGTTGCTGTCGCTGTTGAACCTGATAATGCTGGTGATTGTTATTATTATTACTAAAATCACGATCAAATATATTTGAAAAACTAAAGCTACCGCTATTATTTTGTACAAAAATGTTCTACGCTTTTCGTGATACAAATTACGTTTTTTCATTTGGATGCTTCAGAATAGCTGTACGCCAAAGATAAATATTCGGATACTTTTGTTTATCAATGTCAATTTGAAATATTGCATTTAAAACATCTATATCACGTTTAGTAGGTGCATCACCTAATAAATAAGAATTATAATCCTGTGCATCAGATACATTTAATTCAAGCATTGTGAGACTTTCAAGTGGTGTATAAAAATTAAAATCATTCTCTTCATCAGATTCATAATCGGAATAAAATACATCATCATCACTTTTTATAGAATTATTAAGTACTACTACTAACTCTGTCATTTTAAAATTTTCTCCATGTTTCAAAATTAATTGAATTTGAAATTGATTTTTCGGTTTTACTTTGTTCATTACCATTAATTTAAATTTATTGAATTATATAGAAATTTAACATTTACATAATAATATTTCCCATTGACAGCTACAATGATATTCATTTAACCATGTTTCAGCACATATTGTTTCTGTTTTTAAATTTTCGGTAATATTTTAAGTTATCTATTAAAAATTATCTATCATAAACTTTTAATGATCTATTCAAAATTTCAAAATAAATTCGGAAACGCACTGTAATTGTTCCGTTTTATAACCAAAAGATGTTGATATAATTAAATCTTCATCAATTACTTTCATTCTAGGTTGAATGATTTTTTTAAAGCTTTGGTCTCCAATAAAGTATCATTATTTATATCTTCCAAATTTTTAAATAATTAACAATTTAATTTGCAAAACGTTAATGAACATAAGTAAAATCAACATTCAAAAATCTTGTATCATCTTGTATCATACTGGTTTATATAATAAAATCTTGTATCATACTGGTCTATCTATACTAACGAAGTATAATTTTTTATATTATCGTAATTATTAAAAAAGTTTCTTTATATTATTTAAAATAAACAAATAAGAATTCCACAAGACTTCTTCTCAGCAAAATTTATGAAAAAAGTAACTAAAAAGTAATAAAAAACAAATAAAATAAAAAAAATAATAATTATATAATGCTAATAATAATTGAAATATATAGTTATTTTTAAATCAATTTTATATAAAGTCTACTAATATAATTGGTACAAAATATATGGATTAAATTCAATTTCAAATAAAAATTAAGTTCTTTATGAACTTTTCAAATTATATAAATTAATTAAGATTAGTGTTAACATTTACGATTAATGAAAAATGAATGAAATATAAAATAATTATATTGTATAAATCTACTATAACTATAACAAAACAAAAAAGGTCAGAAAATTTATTCAGTTATTTCTGTATATTATAATTTTTATTTATAATTTCATATCTTTTCAAAAAAAAAAACAATGCACTATTTCATTAATCAGATTTTTTTTGAAACCCGTCATCTATTTTGTTTTTTTTCTTATAGTTTTCAATTTCATTTTTTATATCAAAAATTCTTGTAAAATATAATTATTTAATTTTAAATTATAATTAAGATTTAATAATTATGTACCTTGACCAGTATAAATTCTAATTTTCATTTAATTTTATATAACAAAGCATTAACAATTGTAAATTTATATTAACAATGTTTCAAATTAGATTCATATTTGAAATCAGTTATGTATTTAAACCACATAATTATGGTAAGCAACTTTTATCATTTTTTGTTAATTATATTTTAATATTTTCAAATTTTTGTTTGTGGAAAACATTTACAACAATTAATTTTGGAGTTATAAAAAATAAACAATTCATGCGAATCCATCGAATTCTTCGAAAATAAGTAAATAATATGTACTTAAATCTTATAATAAAATAATAGATTTACAAACACTAATCTTAATTAAAATTCAATTTAGGTGGATATTTTATTTCATTCGTTCTCTTATTATTTATATAAAATTTTGTTGACCAAAACAATAAAATTTCTTTTTTATCAAATTGTATGTATAATAATAAATATAATTAGACTACAAATATTGAAAATTTTGTTGTTTACTAAAAAACAAATAGCTTATCTATTAATGTATGACTTTTATTTTTAGTTTTTTTTTTGTCTTATTTCTTACTTTTCTTGAAATGTATCTTAAAATTTGGAATTTAAAAATATTTTTCGAAAAAAATTTATATGATTACTGTGCTCTGGGACCTAGGTGGTTTTAGAAACGAACTGCAAATTATGTCGTTATTTAAAATAGTTATTCATTTTTCTTTAATATTACTTTAAGCGTAATTACGATTCAGTTTTGATTTCTAAAAATGTAAAGATTGTACATTTTTTTTATATTAATTAGTAATTTTTTCTTTGTGCGTAACTCTGTTAACAGTTGAAAAAAAAAGATTTTTAAATATAATTGAAAAATAAAACCTGCTCGTCCATTTCGCTCAAATTAAATTTGAATTAAATAAAAAATATCAATATTAAAATAAATTAAATTAAGAAGAAAAATAAATTTTATTTCATTGATGTTGTTAAACTTTTCAATTTTGGATTAACCACATTATGCATGATCCAGTCACAGTACAAGTGAATTTTTGTTTTATTCATTTATTTAATTTGTTGTATCATTCTTTAAAATTTAAAATAACAACTGTTTTTTTATATAATTCATTAATTTGTATTACTTTAGATCTAATTTATTTTTTAGAATATTAGTTTAGATGTTTTGTTTACATTTTTACTTACTTTATTTCTAAAATAAATAGAAAACTACGAAAGTCAATCAATTTATTTTTGATTTCATTAGATGTTAAGATTTCGTCAAACAAGTTATATAAGTAAATAGAATGTTGTTATATTGTTTCAATAATAGTGGTTATAATAGGAACCAAATAATCTTAATTTCTAAATTTTTCAAATTTGATTTAAATTTTTTTTTTGATTTTGATTGTATACGATATTTTACAGTTGTAGTTTGTTTTTCAGTTTATTCAAGAAAAAAATTAATTAATTTATTAAAGTGATATACTCGTCACTGTTTCACCACCACATAGGTCCATTTTAATTTATTATTTAAATATTTTTTTTTATTTTGATTATTCGAAACTACTAATAATTTTCTATTTAATTTTTGATTTTTTTTTTTAATACAATGTTTTATTTTTACTTTTTTATTATTACTAATAGGAAAAGAATTAAAAAATATTTTTAACAACAATTTTCCATAACATTAATTGATTGTTGAACTGTCTTTTAACTGCTGTAAATAATTACATTAAATATTTTAACTGTTGTCTATTTTTTGTTCTTTTAAGTAATTGTTTTATTATGAGAATTTAAACCTTGAATTTGGATTTTAATTTTAAAAGATTAAAAAACAGTTTTTTTGAAGTTTTTTATTGAATAGTATTAAAAAAAATTAAGAGTGTCAATTAATTTATATAACATTATTAAAATCCATATATTTATATTTAAAAAATAAGAAAAAAAAACTGATTTCGTAATTTTATATTTATAATTTAAATTTTGTAGTTGACTAATTAAAGATATATTAACATATTAACATAAACCATTTTCATCCTTAAGTACTACTATATTATATGGATTACTATATTGTTTGTAATTTTTTGATAGAATTCTTATCAATACAAGTTTTAAGCTGATAATTAGTCAGTCAGTTATAAAAGATAAATAGTGTTTTGAAAATATAATTTAGCAAAATAATAAATGCTTTAAATGTATATAATTTTTTTCAATTAATATTTTATTTTAAATAAGATTAAATGAAACGACTTAGACAAAATAATTAAGTTTATTACAAAAATTTCTTGTAGTACTTAAGGTTCCAAATAAAATTATTTCTTATTTTGTTTTTCATTTTTAATGATTTTAGATGTGAAAAATTAAAATTGTTTTGTAGAAAGTAGTAATAATAATAGTAAGTAAATATGATGATAATATTAACAATAAAAATCGAAATAAAATTTTTTCAATTAAAATAAGAAATTTAATACAATAAAAATTAATATAAAAATTAAAACAAAAGTAATAGTAGTAAATATTAAGGTAAGTAAATAATAACTCTACCTAACATTAAAAAAATTATTCAAATTTAAATATATAATTTTTTTTACAAACATTTTCATTCTAAATTCTATTTTCATAATATTTTTATTTATTTTTTTATTTTAGTAGGTATTCCCTAATCTTTTAATTTTCTTAAACCCGCTTGCACATATTTAAATACATCGTATATAGAACTATGCAACGTTAATGGACCGTTTTCATGATCAAGTGCTATAAAGAAATCTAAAATATAAATTTAAAAAAAAAATAATGATAAATAATTAATAAAGTTCTAAATTTTAATTTAATTAATTTGACATTTACCAGTATGATTGCCTTTTTTAACTAATGTATCAGCTTGATCCCATAAATCATGACAACTTGTTAAATAATTGAAGAACATATTTTGTTTATGTAATGCATTAAAAACTTGAAGTGGTATAATTTGTGAAGGTGGAGTGTTTGAACCAGAACCCTAAATATTTATCGAAATCGAATAATAATATATTTAATTATAATTATATTAATGTTCATTAATATATAAATTACTTGTGATCCGTTGGAGTTTGTAGGTGATATTGATGATGGAGTATTACCATTTAACATTTCTGCGGAATTTCTTTGACTATTAAAATATTCATTAACTATTCTTTGTACCTCACGACATTCATGACGTTTCATTTTATATAATTTAGAAGAAATCAATGATTGACACCGTAAACTAAAATTTATAATTGAGAAATGCAAAAATGTTTTATTTATTAATTTAATTTTAAAGACTTACCTTAAAATAGCAACCTTATTGTGATTCTCAGCATGAGAATTTTGCTGGTTTCGAAATTTAGATGATATAAATCTAAATAAATATTTAGAATAATAGTTTTAATTAAAAATTTAAATATAATACTCTATAACTTCATACTTAATTAATAGCAAAGTTTCTTGATACATTGTGCAGGCAGCCTTTTCAGTATTCTTATGTTCTTCCAATTCAGCACTTGATAATAGAAAATATAGCACAGCTTCTAAATATAGCATTACCTGTTCAAAATGATTCGATTCTTTATCGGCAGCATGCTTGAGGCGTTTGGCTTCTTCTAAGTATTTTTTATCACTAACAAATATTTTCAAATTAAAAATAACCTAAAAGAATTTATTAAAAGTAAAATACCCATAATCATCTCTATGTACGTCTCTTGACGGTTCTTCGGTATGTTCAAAATACGATTTGTAAACTTTTGATACAACTATTGGTTGAGGTGCAGGAGGTGGCAAAACTTTTTCATTTAATTGTTGTAACCGATCATGATTTGTTGGTGGAAATTCTTCGATTACATCCTAAACATTAAAAAAAAAATATAAGGAATAAATAAATGTAAACCAATTTCAATAAAAATTTAAAATAAGAAACTACATACATGTGAGTTTCCTTTATCTTTTCGTTTTTTCTTTTCTTTATGAGGACTACTACTTGAACTTGAAGTGCGCTTTTTACGAGGTTTTGGAGTATAATTATCATTTAAATTATTACCATCCAAAAGGTTTGTGGCAGATTGACTACCAACAACATGTCCAGTCTTATTAACTAACGCACCACAATCACTTCCCATTTTATTACCATGCTCAGTTGAATCCAATTCATTATTAGTACCATCATCAGCAACACCACTAGAGTTACCTATGCCAACAGATAAAGAAGGGGGTATTCCAACTTGCCCTGAATTAGATATATTTGAAAATGTTGCTAACATTGCAACATTTGATGATGATAATGTATTAACTGGTGGTGATACTGTTTTTAATTTCAATTCATTTTTAATCATTTCTTGTTTAAATGAATTGTTTGAATTTCCATTATTTCCAGTTTTCATATTATATAAAATAAATTTATCATCAATTGACGATGTTGGTCTAGAAGTTTTTAAGTTACCACCTCCAAGAGCGAATTCATCTAATTCATCTTTGATCCCTGTTTCATGTTTAATAGTATTTGTATGTAACATATTTGTTTTACTACTGCTAGGTGATGATGTAATTAAACGTTGTTGTTCTTCAATTTTTGGTGATTGCAATGGACGATGAATTGGTGTTAGACGTGAATTAGCACTAGGTGGTCTTAGAGGTGATACATAACCATTGTTTGAATTATTTTTGCTGAATATTGATTCAACAGGACCAGGTGAATCATATTGATTATATACTTTATGATTAGTATTTGATGAAGAATGGCTATCGATAATTGAACCAACACAATTGTTGCTGATATTATTATTTTCTAAAATACTACAACCACTTTCTTTATCTTGATTATTAACATTATTATTATTGTTATTATTACTATAATTCCCTGACAGTCTTGAAGGATTTACTAAATATTTACTAGGATAATTATTACTATTATTATTAGCACTAATATTATTTATATTATTGCTACTACTACTAATACAACTACCATTATCTACTGTAGTAGTATTATGTAAATTCTTTGTAGCTAATTCATGTACAGTGCTTGTAGTTGTGGTTGTATTTATTGCTGCATTCCCTATTGATGGAAGATGAGCTGGAGAAGTTAATTTCGGTGACGCTAATGTATTTAATTTACTACCAGAACTATTACGTAAAATTGCCGCTGGTTTCAGTCTATTGTTTTCAACAAAACTTGAATTTGTATCATTAATTATATCGCCACAAGCATTCTTCCCACTTATATTAATATTACTACCATTTGCAGGACTTTTATTTTGTTGTCTTGGACTAATACTACGATCACAACGCCCTGGAATCCTATATTTACTGTTATACCATTCCGGTTGAATACAAATTATACGTGTTAATTCAATTGAACAAATAATTGAAGTTGTTCCAATAGCTGAATTCGTTTGTAACAACGATGGTTCTTGAATTGATTGACTTGGTAGATGTTGTTTCATTGATGATTTTGCTGAAATTTCTTGTAATATTTTTGATTTTGGTGAGAATTCTTGTTGTTTAGATGATGTGGACATCGCTGTTGGTATAGGTGGTGGTATTATTTTTAATTGCGGCGATAAAATTGGTTTTAGTTGTGGAGATTGAGATGTTCTCGGTGAATGTATTGTTGGTTTAATTTGAGGTGAATGCGATTTTCTCAATTTTGGTGAGTGGATTGTTGGCTTAATTTGTGGCGATTGAGATGTTCTTAATTGTGGTGAATGTAACTGTGTTGGAGTTCTTTCTGGTGTTCTTATTGGTGGTGTTGAAGTTTTATTGTTATTACTTCTAGGCGATCTTAGTGGTTTTTGTTGAGGATGATGTGACTGCTTTTGCGGTTGTTGTGGATTTTGATTATTGATATTGTTAATTAAATTACTATTGTTGTTGATGATGCTATAATGATTATTGTTATTTGATTTATTATTGCTAATATTATTATTGCTAGAACTATTTTGATTTGTCGTTGATAGTAAAGCTGGGACAGTACTTGTTGTTTGCTGTGGGTGATTTGATACAACTGGTGAAACGGTTATTGTTGGTGAAACAATTTTAGACTGTTGTTGGTGTTGATAACTGTAGTGAGGATGATGTGTAGTCTGTGCGTTGTACTGCTGTTGTTGTTGATGTTGATCGTGTTGATTATGCACATTTTGTGATATATTAGCAACGGTTGTCATATTCTCAGTAGTTGATGATATTACATTTGATTTAAAGGCGTTTATTGGTGATAATATTTTTTCGTGAGCTTCTTTTGGTTGAATCTAAAATAAAAATATAATTCGAATAACTACATATGATCAAATCACTAGATAATTTACCGATTCTTCTGATATAAGTACTTGACCGATCTTTTTAGCACCAACACTTGGTATAAATACTTTCTTTAAGGTATCACTTTTATTTTTATCACTTTTTGGTTTATCACGCTAAAATTTAAAAACATATATTTGAATTTACGATTTGATATATAAATAATAATAATATTTTTACCTTATTTGATTTAGAATCATCACTATCGCTATCAGAATGATAATCATCATCGTCATCATCATCATCGTCTGTAGACGATGAGCTTGATGTACTCTTTCTATTAACAGAAGAACGTTTTCCTGTTGCTAAAGGTGAAGAATGTGATCCGCGTTTACCTAATAATCCAAAATTAACTTCATTATTTACATGATCACCACTAGGCACTGGAGATAAGTCTTTTTCATCTTTATCATTATCATCATCATCATCATCATCTGATGACGAACTTGAAGAATTATCACTTTCATCATCGTCATCATCATCTTCATCATCACTATCGTCTTCGTCATCATCGTCATCGTCACTGTCATCTTCAGATAACAATATGTTACGTTTATTAGGTAGTTGTTGTTGCTGCTGTTGTTGTTGTTGTTGCTGTTGTTGTTGCTGCTGTTGTTGTTGTTGTTGCTGTTGTTGAAGCATTTGCTTCTTCATATGACTCGTTTGTTGATGCTGCACTGGTTTTGAATTTTGATTATGAATATCTTTACTGACAACTCCAGAACGTGTCAATAATATATTTGCTGGAGAGTTATTTGGCAATGGTTTTTTAGGACTATTTAAAAGTTCGCCTTCTTCAGTACTACTAGATGAACTACTGCCAGAACTTTCAATTATAGCACGACTTTTTGTAACTGATTGCCTTGAGCTACGTCGATCAACTGTTACTTTCTTTGGAACAATGATATTGGCAGGTGTTGTTGGATTACCAACAGTAGGAGTTAACGAGTTACTAGTTGCAAAACTTGTGGCATTTGAAATAATTTCGTTCTTTTTACCACGTATTGAATTTGTATTTGGACAATTAATCTTGCCACTATTACCACTTTGACCTGTTGTACTTTTTCTTGGCCGTCCTGGTTTGCGTTTTTTCTCTTTTAGATCAGGTTTTGATTTTTTATTTCTATTTACAACTTCATCATCTTCATCTTCACTAGTATCTGCCATTTTGTTATTGCTTTTTTTTCGTCGTTTTTTAGGTTTCTTAGTGGGCGATGTATTACTAACTGGCCGTGTATTAGATTCCTTTTCGAATCCACTTGCACTTAAACTAGTTGGACCCAATACAGGCGGATAATTTATTAGGCCACTTGTTTGTGGTAGTTTCGGTGATGAATGTGATTGAGATTGCAAAACTGCTGGTTGAGATTGCAAAACTGTTGATTGCGATTGTAAAGCTGCTGCTTGCTTTTTTTGCAATTGTTTTTGTTGTAATTGTAATTGTTGCTGCTGTAACAGTTGTTGTTGAAGGAGTTGTTGATGTTGAGATTGTATCTGCTGTAACTGTTGTTTTGGTTTTTGCACTTGTTGCAACTTTTGTTGTTGTTCAATGTCATATTCATCACTACTACTACTTAAATCTGTATTAATAATATCACTAGGATCAATATTCTCAAAGGTTCCTAATGCTTTTGATGCACCTATATTCGATGAATGATCACTCTTTTCATCGTCAAACAAATCATCATGATTTGGACTTGCTGATGAGCTTTTCTCAAATTTGATCCTATCATTTGCATGAACATTATCCATGAAATCATTCGAAAGCATATTTGGTTTAGTCATTTGATACAACATATCCGCTGATTCTTTTTTAATGTTAGCTAAATTAGGTAATGGTGAATCTGGTGGCCCAACTTCGTCTTCACCGGACATTGGTTCAGCTTTTATAATTGTTTGATGATTTGTCAACAGACAATTAGTTTGTTGAGGTGTGGTTGCTTTTGATGATGGTGTTAAATTTTTATTAGATAAATTAAGTTGTGTTTGTTGTTCTTGTTGCTGTTGTGGTTGCTTTTGCTGCGTTTGTAGTTGTTGTTGCTGTTGCTGTGGTAATTGTGTTTGTGTTATTGGTTGCGATTGTGTTTGCTGTGGTTGTTGTTGTTTTGATTGCTGTTGCTGTTGTGGTTTTTGTTGTTGTTGCTGTTGTTGTGATTGCGGTTGTTGTTGCTGTTGTTGTTGTGCTTGTTGTTGCTGTTGTTGGTGTTGATGTTGTAATGGTTGTTGGGGCTGTTGTTGGTGTTGTTGTTGTAATGGTTGTTGGGATAGTTGTTGTTGCTGCTGCTGTTGTTGTAGTTGTTGCTGCTGTTGTTGTTGTTTTTGTTGTTGTTGAAGTAGTAGTAATTGTTGTTGTTTTTGTTGTTGTTGTTGTTTTTGTTGTGATTGAGATGCTGTGTAAAAGAAATTTTTCAAATTCCACTGATTTGCTACTGAAATGAATTTTAATTTGTTTTTATTAATTAATTTATAGATTAAAATTGATAGTAAGTTCTTACGATTTGAGGATTCTCCTTTGGTGCCAATGGATTCTTCACTCCCAGATTCACTAGATGCTGTATCTGAGGTATCACTGGAATTTGCTGACATCCTAAATGATTTAAAAATTAAATTTATGTTAATTTAAATAATCTAATTAAGAATAATTAAAACTTTAATATTAATTTGTTTTCGATTTTATAGTTTCACTAAAAATATCAAAACTTTTTTTCCAAACTTACTGATCCACAGATGTATTTTTCTTATTTTTAATATCCTCTTCATTCTCACTATCAGAAAGATCAAGATCTTTTGTCAAAACACTGACGGGATTATAAAAACTAAAACAATTATCAAAATTAATATAAAAAAATTGAGTTACATTATAATACTCGAATTACCTTGGCTTAAGATTAGACACAGGCACATTTTTTTTTATATTAACATTATTATTATTACTATTATTATTGTTATTATTATTACTAATATTATTACCAATATTATTATTGTTATTATTATTAATAAAAATATTATTATGATTATTGTTATTATTATTACTATTATTAGTGCTACTATTATTATTATTACTATTATTATTGCTGCTATTGTTGTTAGTACTATTATTATTATTCATATTATTATTGCTATTATTATTAATATTATTGTTATAATTATTATTACTATTATTATTATTGTTATTATTACTATTATTACTATTTGTATTAGAAATAGTATTGTTATTGCTGCTACTATTATTAACTGTCGATTTAAAATGTGTTGAAAAATCAGCAAATTTATTTGGTGCATTAACATTCATTCTGTCTTTTGCGGCAGCAATATCAACTGATGCCGTTGGATTAAATGTTATAGGTACATCTTTATGAAATGATTCAATATCGCCATTCATGATATTATCCTTATCCTAAAATTATAAAAATATTTAATAAATAAAAATTTATTAAATAAAATTTATATTTTTTTAATTTACCTTATCAGGATTAAGTGAGTATTTATTCATTGGTTTCGATGGAACTGATTGTGGAAATCGTCCATTGGGCAAATTATGTGGAATTTGATAACTGCCATTACCTGTACCACTCAATCCACCGCCTTTATCGGAGGGTGGTCTACCATTTGCCATTATCGAAGACGATAATGGGGGTTGCAAATTCGATTGTTGTTGTTGTGGCTGTTGTTGAATCGGTGGTCCTTTGTGCATAGGCATTCTACCAACTCCAGGTGGTTCATTTTTAAGTGATTGGCCTGGATAACCCCCACGACCATTATATGCAGGTTTTGTATCAGATTGTTTTAAATATCCTGAAGATGATGATCTAGATTGAGATGAATAAGGCTGTGGAGGATAATTTCCAGAAGACAGGTGTGGTGGCTGTGATTGTGACTGTGATTGCTGTGATCCAGAACTAGATGTTGAATGGCGATTATTTATTATTGTTGAACCATGTTGTGACGATGACGATAATGGTGATTGTTGTTGTGTTCCACTATTTCCTCCTAATAGTGGATTTGTTTGATATTTGGGATTATTACTGTTATTACTCACACTACCATGTGGACGACGACTTGATGTTGATATACCAATATAAACTTTGCTTTCTATAAGTGGTTTGGCTTTTGAAAAATCACCTAATGTCTGTGATATATGGTGGTCGCCTTCGGATGGACTTAACTGTAATAATTTTTGTTTAAAATATTATTAATTTTTTTATAAATTATTTTCACAATATAAATGTCTTTTTCTCTTTTTAATATATAAAAGAACATACCCGAACAGGATCGGGAAAAAGTGCTACCGCCGGATCTGGTGCTACATTTTGATTTTGTCTGGCTAGTCGATCTTTTTCTCTTCTACCCATACGATCGCATTCATCCATACTGAAAAATTTTTAAGAAAAATAAACATTATTAAAATATTAAAAATTGTTAAAACATAAAAATAGAATAAAATGAATTCAAATCGATGAAATTTATATTAGTTATTCCAAAAAATTATTAATTTTTTTTTTTAATTTTCAATAAATTTATAGGTTATATTATTTATTTTTATTTTAATAAATGCATTTTTTTTTTTTTAATTTACTTTAATTATTTATTTAAAATGTTTAGTTTCTAGAAAAACTTATGTGTTTAATTATTTAAAATAGTCAAATATTTTCATTGGAATTTCACTAAAAATGTAGTGCAAGTCGATAAAGTAGTCTGGTAGTTGAATATTTAGTATGATTCAAAGGAAAATATTAGACTACTTTCATTAATTAAAATAATTTCTCACTTGCAAAATTTGATTCAAAATAAAAATAAAAAAATTTTGTTTTTTAAAATAAATAATTTATAAGGAAAAATTTAAATCATTATTAAATAAAATAAAAAAATATAATAATAAATAATTGAAAAATAACAATTAATGGTTTACATAAAAATGTATTAATAAAGATACGAACACAAAACAAAAACAAATTGGTATGAAAATGCCTTGCGTGTATATTAAGTATGTATGATTATTTTTATATTATGAACGTATGAATAAGGGAATCGATTCAGAAGCAGAAAAAACCTAAACGAAAAAGGAGTAAACAAAAGTAGGTTAAAATTTAATATAAAATGTTCAATACCAAAATTCTATTCAGACGGACGTGCTAAATTAATTTATTATTAATTACAGTGTTAATTTGAAATATTTTTAAAATGAATTTAATTGATTAATGAATTACATTTATTTTATTTAAACCTAATATGTATAATAATAATCAACATAATTTTTATCACTATTTAATTTACTTTAAATAATTATTACATATTTACATAAATTTTTGATATGAAAATATATAATTTACTTTTTTTGTTTATAAAAATAGATACAATTATTATTATTTTATTTTTTTAATGCTAAACAAAATATTAAAAATAAAATTTTTTGATGTGGTATACGATTTTAATGTGTAAATAATAAAATAAAAAAAAACAACATGAACTAATACAAAAACCAAACAACACAATTATTATGTAGGTATGAATGTAATTGAAGAAACACATTTTTTGAAAAAATATACATAATAGCAAGAAATAATGAAAATTTTTAATTGCCATTGTGTTTTTTTTACTTACTCTTCTTATATTTATAATTCTTGAAAATTTGGTATTGTATTTGATATTGAAGAATTTATTTTTTATATGTTTCAAAATATATTTATTCAATTTTATTGATTGGATATCCTAAAGGAATATTTTTTTTTTTAAATAATTTGTTTTACAATTAAAAACAATTTTTTTTTTTCATTTATGAAAAACTTGACTTGGTTTTTTCTTGTTGAAATTGGTTGTTGAGATTTTGATAATTATTTTGGTAAACGCAATAGTTCAATTCAACAATTCTTATTTTCTTTCTTTAACTGTGAATTTTAATTAAAGAATTAAATTGAATGTTGTATTTCTTCAATTATGAATTTTGTTTTCTTCTTAAATACTCAATGATTTTTAATTTTATTAACTTTTTTTTTTTAACGTTTTCGCTCTTCTTTTTGTGTTTATTCTTAAAGCTTACAAGTTTGTAATCAAATTTACGTGGAAATATAAACAAAACTATGTTGTTAATTATTTTCAATTTTTTTTTATGTTCTTTATTTTTATGATAAAATAAAGATTTTTAAATAAATAATTATTGATTTGATGTTTTATTTAATATAATAAATATTTTCATTATTTAATAACTTTTTAAAAAATAAAATCTGAAAAACATAATAAAAAAAAACGAAAAATGAAAATTATATAGATATATAAAATAAAATATAATATGAATATTAAAGTACATAGATATCATAGATATATGTATGGATGTATTATTAAAATATTTTTAAAAATAAAATAAAAATGAGTTTTCTTAAAAACTTTTGGAAATGCAATATGTATTATATTTTTTAAATAGTACCTAACTATAGGAAAAAAAACTGGCCCAATAGAAAGTATTTTTTTTTTTTTTGGATACAAATATTTTTTCAAATTTAGTAACTTAATTTTCTTAAATAAAACTTTGTTCAATTATACAACAATATCAATTTGTTACATTCAAGATATCTGTAAAAGAAATGAAAAATAAAAGCTATAACAAGCTGTTGGCTGTACAAAAACATAAAAGAATTGAGAGCAACAGCATATACCGATGATGCACTATGGAAAATGAGGAAGAAATCAAAGTACAGTACAAAGTACGTTTTAAACAATTGAATAAGTAGTTAATGTAACTGCGTTTACAGATATCACACAGGCATCATTCGACAAATTGTGGAATGAAGGCATTAGGAAGGAATATATGAACATATATTATATGCTTATACCTAAACGCAATTTGCAGTACCGTAACATATTAGGTACGAAAAGGTAATTCTACCTAAGTTACTGTTCAACAGCATAACAAAAAACCATTGTTACTGTGCAGTTAATGCAAATTTAGCTGCGAACGGTAGTATTGACACAACAAACTAAAACTCAACTGCTACTTCAAAATAACTGAGAGAATATTTAACAAAAATTTAAGATTAGCTTAAGGTATGAAGAATCAAAACAAATTTCGACAAATCGGTAAATGTCGCTTTCCACCACTTGAAGAAAAATTCTGCAAAGTGACTTGGTATGCACTTGGACCGACGTCTAAATTGAAAATTATGTACATGTATGCTAATCAGTAAAAACAAACAACATAGATTAAAATTCAATAAGCTGTAGTGACTAACGGGACGGTGTTAACAGCTTTCAAAGTAAAAATCATCAGATAAAGTTTATTAGATAGTAAAGTAAATAAATTAAAAAAAAAAGAACAAATATTTGTAAATATTATAAAATAAAATAAATAGATATGCTGTATTTGATATATATATATATATACATATTTGTGTATATTATATATATATATATATTTGTTTTAAGCATCATTTCATTATGTATTTACAAGCTTTCAAAAAAATAATATACCTATTCCTTTTATCTATTTTAGAAAATTATAATAATTTCAAAAATATTCGACTATAAAAAATATTCTACTTTTAATTTAATATATTTGTATAGGTATATTATATATATATATGTATATATATATATATATATATATATATAATATATAAATGTGTTTGATTAAAATTATTAATCATAATAAATTTTTGACTAAAAAATGTCAATTTCAATTCTGACCGTATTTATTTTACATATTAAGAAAATATTGCACTAATAATTTACTGATTTTCACTGGTCGTACAGATTTTTACTTGTGGTACTGGAAAAGTACTGGTGATGGTCAGTACTAATTATTTTTACTGATTACTAATAACTTTAGGTATCAGTAAATTATACTTGTACTGGTAATTAAACAATTTTCTAGTAAAAAACATTGTACTGGTGCTGATTGTACTGAGAATGAAATACTGGAATATGAACAACTCTGATTACGAATATTTCATAATATTCGAGTACATTAAAAACAGCTTGTGTTTGCTATTCATTCATGTTTGGAATATTTTGTTGAATAAATTTATTCAAGATATCAGTCACGTAATTTTTTTCGCCTTATATTTGACGATTTAATGTGTCTACAATCGTTCGATTAGGTGATGGCATTCACAATTGATTCAACATTTACCATTATTAAACAAATATCTTCATTGTAAATCAATGCTTGATTATTCATCTCCGGAGTATATATTGTAAATCTAAATTATTTAATGGTGGTACTCCGAAAATGACCATGTAACTGCGTTTGTTAATATATTTACAAATTTTAGCTATCGTTCGTTTCTGCTGCCGGAGGACAGACATTATGACACAAAGAGTTTTTTAAAACAGCTGAAAGTTAATTAATTATCCCCTTATTGGTACACTTAATTTTGCTACCAAAAATTTTTAGTTATTTAAACTAAAAGATATTACTTTTTTTATTGGAATTAACTAAATATTATTAAATTATTATAATTATTAAATCTGTCAAAAAATGTTGAACAAAAATATAAAGACAAAAATAAAAAACAAATAATATTTAGGTACTTATTCGTTTTTTATTTGTCACTAAATATGCAGCTTAAACTTATACAATATTTTTAACAAACATTCTCATATTATATGTAATTATTTATGACGTAATATTCTTCCAATATAAAATGACGCATATAAATTGAAATCTGGTTCTAGGGCCATTTTCGGGTCCAAAATCGAAAATAAACCATTCTCATAAGTCATAAAGCTTATATATAAACAAAGTTGGTGCAGTAGTTCTTGAAGAAAATGATTACAAACATACAGTTCTATTTTATTTTAGATATAAGATAAGATAAGATATGTTGTGCTAAATATTATATTACTTTTATTCAAAGAAAATGTGTTAAGATTAATAATTAGTTTATAGTATTTATTTATTTACAGTTAAAATTAGAATATTTTAACTAGTTATAATAAATAAATACTATAATATACAGGGTGGTATGGTTTAGAGCAAAAATATTTTAATGGGCTATTTCTTGGAGTATTTTAAGAAAAAAATTGTTCTAGACATGGGGTATATCTTTAAATGTAACCTGGGCTACAGAGGGTTAACGAAAATCGGATTCAAAAAATTATGTCTAAACAATATCAACTACATCTCCGAAGGAATTGAAACTAGAGTAACATCTATTTCATAACTTTTTTTTTTAAATGAATACACCTAATTAACGATTTGTGTTGAACAAGTATCAGATTTACCGTTTTTGAATAATAGCTTTACTACAAACTTAAAATTTTGCTTTTAGCCACTGAAAATTTAGTAAAAAAACTTTAATTTATCTCGAAAAACTCGCTAATTTTTTTTTGTTGAGTTGATGCGTTACATCATCCTCTACAACTTTTTCATACACAACTTTCATACCAGACTTACCGTTTTCCAGGTATCAGCATTGAATTACATATCTACATCATCACTTACATATCTACATTAATAACATATCTACATCATCAATCAGTCAATAAGTGAAGATCGAAGTAAATAATAAGTACTTATTGTAATTATTCTTATGTGATAAATAAAAAAAACAGTTAAGCTACAATTTATTGAGTATTTTTGAATAGGTAACACGAAACAATATAATATTTTGTATTGAAACTATCAATCAACTGTTGGTAAACAAAAATAATAAAAAAAAAAGAAAGAATGATGAAATAAAACGAGAAAATGCATATTGCGCAGGTTCTTAAATGCTTGTCTCTGTTATAATTATAGATAAAATGTGCTATAGCTATCGTATTGACGATTTTTTTTTTTTTTTTTTTTTAACTAAGAATAAAGTTTATATGTAAAAATAAGAAAATAATTATGAATATGGGAAAGTTTTATAGGAAAATTAATTTTCTTCAAGTACTTATATGACAAAAGAAAAAATAAATTGTATTTCAATCGCTTAAATTTTAATAAATGTACAATATTTATTATGTAGAAGAGTTTAATAATTACTATATTATATCTGTATGTATTGGATTGCCTTGTTGTCGCAAAATATTGCCGATTTCTATTAACAATATTCCAGCTCTAGTTTCATTTATCTTATGACAGTTCTAGATGCAGATGATTTACCACAAATTTTATGTTATACTTCTTATTAAGGTACTAGTTTTGTTTCGTTTAACGTAATATTATTTTTACGTAGTATAACTATTAATCTAAATTTAAAAAAAAAGATCTATAACAAAACAAAAAAAAAACTGTTAGAAAATGTTTGCATTCAATCGAATAAAATATTAATATAAATATGTTAAAAATTTATGGCTTTTTTTGTAATGATTTGGTGAACATGGTTAATTTATTTAAAATTTTATTGAAATTTCATTTTTTAATTAGAAATTAACTTAATTTTTTTTTTGCTTTTTAGATTTAAACATCTATCATAATAGACTAGGCGATCCAATTCACATGGGAGTAATCGTGTCACTTGAATATGAAATTGGTATCATAATAGACATTGGAAAATTAGTAATTTTTAAATAATTTACAAATTTTTGAATTTTAGTTTCTCTATTCGGTATTTGTTTACATTCTGGATTGCAATTTTTCAATTTTATAAACCAGTTAATAAAATTAAAATATTAAAAAGTGAAATAAGATTCAAAATTTAACAATATACAACATAGTTACCTATACATAATTGTATTTATTTATTTATAAAGGTTAAATTTTTATTTATTTCAAAATTTTATTTTTGTATTTAGAGGTACAACATAAAACAAAAATTTTAATATTTTAATTTTTATTTACAAAATTTAACAACAATTTACTTTTAATAATACTTTTATGTTTTAAAATTAGCACAAAATTATTTTAAAAAATTAACTGTCGCCTAATAATTGAACACGATTGAAAATACGACTATTTTCTCATGTAATGTTCGTACTAGATTTTCGTACTAGATTTTTAACTAGGCGGAATTATTCGAAAAATATGTCTAGTATGATAGCAAAATGTGCATTTATCGTCTCATACGACAACCGCCATTTTTTTAGTCTATTATGATAGAGGTTTTAGATTATTCATTCGTGCACTAAGTAATGTACTGCAATTTTGACGTTTTACGTGTAATATTTTTCGAGATATATTTTTGTTAAATTTCTGACATATCGACGCATTAAATATTGAAAACTACTACTATTGTTAGGACCTAAGTCTTATTAAATGTTTGCAGAACACATAGAATTTATTATATGTATGTACATAAGAATGCAAAAGATGATGGGAAAAAACTATACCAATTAACCGAATTGTGAAACCAAAATAAAAATTAAAAAAAAATTAAAAAGAGAAAGGAAAACAAAGAAAAGGAAAATATTCAAATCAAAAATTTTCTTTCCTTTATCATTTTTATTATGTTTTTCTTTTCTATTTTAGGATTTGGAAATAGTAAAATTATGAAAATAGCGATAAATGCCATATAATGAAGCTACTTTTAAACAAATTAGGCATACATATTTGTACATGAATATGTATATATATATATATATACTTAAATATCTTAAATATATGTCTATATAATGTAGATATGTAATATTTTATACATAAAATATTATATATAAATGTATATATAATATATATAAATACATATGTATATATATACTTTTAATATGCAAACGAATTTCTGATGATGTTAAAAATGATGGGTACCAAAATGTATCTACTTCTGTATGCCGTAGAAAAAAATAAAAATGTTAAATCAAAATTTAAAAAAAAAGAAAATGTCTTTGATTTTGATAATGTCCTGGAGTGGCAGCACGTTCGTCAAAAAGACGTATTAACACTTTTGGTAGCATATAAGCAACGTTGACGTTGATTTAATTCCGAAAACGTAAAGTACACATATTTTCGGTAGCATGTAAGCAACGTCAAGTACATTTTTTTAACGTGAACGTTGGTTATTAAACGACTGTAATTTTCTTACAGTGGACTAAAATTTATACGGGGAAGTTCATTTTTTCAATAATTTTGTGTTATTTTAATAATGAAAATATGAAATTTAAATATTTATAATAAAATTTGAAATCTTAAGAACATTAAATTTTATAGTTTTTAATAATTATAGTAATATAATTTTTAATTTCTTTTGATAACATTTTATTTTTAGAATAATTGAAGTATTTTTGTTTGCAATAAAAAAAATATTTTATTTCTGTGATAATTCAAGCATTTTTTATATCATAATAAAATAATTTTTTTTAAAATTACTTAATAATGGAGTGTTTTAATTTATTTAAATAAAAAACTATATTTATTAGTTCATTGTAAATATTCTAATTCATTGAAAATATATAAAATACTGAATTGGTTTGTTTGCATTTATTTTATTTATTTTTTTTTTTTATTTTAGTCTATCATAAATTCTATATCTATTGAAACGGGCACATCATTTTTATTATTTTTGCGATTTTTATATAACAATTTTGTTCGTCAAAACTGAAAATAATAAGACGAAATACAAAAATTAAAAAAAAAACATTCTAAAAAATTTAAATTCATTTCTTTTTATTTCAAACCTCCATTAAATTTGAAAAACATATATTTTTTGAAGTTTTAAATAGATTAATTTGATTGTCAAAATAATTTTCGAACATTCGGAATATTTTTTCGAGTTTTCGGAATAAATTTTCAACGTGATGTTTTACATGCCACCAAAAAAAATCTTTGACGTTAAAATACTTCACGTTGATTTTTGAACGTAAACGTTTTACGTGCTGCCACTCCTGTATTGTCGAAGGGGAACAACATAAAAATACTTATATTTATATGCAATAATACAATGACAATATCAAAATATGTATTCGAATTCGTAAGCATCAGAATAAGATTTTGCTGAAAATGGGATATTGCTGATATAATCAATAAAATAATCATTATACTTTAATTATGTAATTTACTTTAATTTATAACATTGATATCAACTGGAAAAATTTAGATGAATTTAATAGAGTGTATACATAAATAAGATCACTTAAAGGCATACTTAGGTTAATTATTTAGAAATAATTTAATGAATAAATCGATGAATTCAAAGATAATTCGGTAAACATTTCGTCTCAATAATTAAAAGGAAAAATTAAAATCGTTTTAATCTGATATATTTAAGTATATTTAAGTATATTTAAGTCTATAAAACGATATATATATATAATCATACATACAATCAGATTAGATATATTACAGGTCGGAGTGATTTTTCACTGTAATCGAAATCACAAATTATTGGTTATTGTGACTGTCCTTAATGCAATTATATACGATATATATGCATGTGAGTCCTTATTTAATGGATATAAACTTAGTCCTTATTTAATGGATATAAACTTAGGAAATTTTTCAGTATGATATGTCCAACATTTATGGTATGGTGATATGTTCAGTTTAGAGAACGCTTTTGTGTGTCGAAGTCTACTACAAGTGTGATAGCAGATTTTCAATAGATTATTCTTCTACATTACATATTCTCCATTTTGTGCATCTGCGAATTAGCATGAGCTTTCGTTTGGTTACCACGCATGTTAGCCCAGAAATCATTAACTTTTTGATCCAGCCAAGTATAGCCAGTTTAAAGTCTTTTTCAAACTAAATATTCAACGACTGAATCAGCTAGCCAGGGATATTAAATCCAATGTCAGAATGCTGACATAGTGACATGTTTCATCACAGTTCACGACCCTATTTAACAGGCATCTGTTCAAGATTGATAGATCGAACACATACAGATGCAGATTCTGCTTAGAAAAAGAGGAATCCTTTTATAATATTCTATATTTGTTTGCGACCCCATAGCTCAAAAAAGACATGAATATTTCCAGGAATACACATTGCGTGATTCTGAAATTGACATCAAAGCAATAATAGCGTTTATCAAGGATATAGACCTACAATTTTAAGATAAACGGGAAAGTGCAATAGATCTTAAGAGGTCGCGCTTACATAGAACTGAAATTATACAATTAACAATATGTTTTTCTATTGTATTTAAAAGATAATTATATTAACGTCAAGACAGTTTTACAAATACCCATATTAAGGGTAATTATTTCAATTATGTTATTTTAAAATATTTAAATTCATAAATTTTAAGAAGAATATTAACTTTATTTTAAAATACGAAATTAATTTTTTTTTTTTCGAATAAAATCTAATCAATCTTTCTTCTAACTAAACAACAGATTAATTTATTGCAAAATGTGAATAATCTACCAACATCCAAATTCAAAAGAATAAAGGATTTACAACTTGTTTTCAATTCAACACAAGCAAAAAAAAAAAAAAAAACAATAACAATTTTTTTTGGAATTTTTATTTATTATTTTAATTTATATAATGTATATATATAAATGCATGAATATGTATAGAAAAAAAATATATTCTAAAAATCTAAAGCATGTGTGTACATATATATGTATATACATATTTATTGAAGCGTATAAAAACGCCTTAAATAATCATAAGTGAAGGAAGAAAAAAATTAAAAAAAAAATTTACTTGTATAGCAGAAAAATATTACAGCACTTCTTTTCTCTTTGCAAATTGCAATTGCCGTTTTTTTGTTGCTGATATTTTTGTTATTTCATTGTTTTATTTGTATTGTGGCAAAAAAAATTCTGTTGGCTGCACGACATCGTCATAATTATCATGACTGTAATCATCATCATAATCATCACCATAATCATCATTATCAATAAACAAACCTTACCAGTCAGCCAGTAGTTATCATTCAAAGAGAATTTTGTTTTTCCACAGTATACCAAATACCAATCAAGAACAAACAAACAATACCAAATAAAGGTTATATTTTTGGTATATACCTATATTTAGTTAGAAATTTGTTTTTCAGTGTGTTTTGAAGTATACCTACATTTAGTACATATACTTAAATGGTTAATCCATTCTAATCTTTAGTTTACATTTTATTTGATATTTATTTATTATTCAGCTAGTCTTTTTAATTTTTATTTGTTTAATTTCAATTCATTAAAATTTTTAAATTCTGGTAACTCTTTTCCAACTTAATACGTTTGGAGACTGGGGAGAGTAACATAAAAAAAAACAAAAAAACATAACTAACATGAATTTTTGTTGTGAAACAACAACAAAACGATTTAAAACAAAAAAAATAACAACAGAAACCAAAAAAATTAAACTTAAAAAAAAAAAAAAATATATATGAATTGTAAAGAACCAAAACAAAGGACAATATCAAAAAAAAAAAACTGTAAGAATAAATCTTTTTTTTTTTTAAATTCTGACATACATATCATACTAACGTACTAATGTATTGCAGTGAATAAGGGTATATAATAAGGGTATACATATATATATTTTGTACAAGCAACAGTAAGCCAGTAAGGATGAAAATAACAAAATTGAAAAGAAATAGAGTAGCAAAAATAAAAACAAATTCAGGATATAAAAATTTCCTTAAAAGGTGGAAAAGGGTAAAAGTCTTCTTGATTCATGTATGTAATCTTATGTAAACTAATAGTGCTAATATTATGTACATTTATATATTATAATATTTATATTATTAATTTTTTTCTTTCATAATAATCTGTATTATTCATGAAATGTATACTAGTATAATTTTGATTTTATTATTAAATATTTTTTTTATTTAATTAGATTTTGGATTTAAAAATCAGGTCAGGTATATGAGATTGTTTTGTTATACCAAAAATTCATTTAAAATTTAAAATTTTTAAAGTTTATAGTTGTATGTAATAATGTATTACAAATAATATATTGTAATCGATATGATATAATACTGATTTCATAATTTGAATATATATGTTATGATTAAAATATTTTATTTCTTCAATGATATGTAGGTAATATAAAAGTCTGACTAGCCATACTTAAGTTAACTTAATACTTTTCGTGAATTTTACGTCAAAACTTAAAGGTACTTAACGTAAACTAGCCAAGTCAGGCCTGGTAAATCTTCATTTGATTTGACACTTTGAAAGAAGAAACATATTCTGAATTTTATTTATATTGATTTTTATCCACAAATCGAATGTCATTTCATTCAAACGTCATTTTACTGAAGAAACGAACTGAATCGTACCAGCTTAAGCTGAACAAAAAATAAATTTTTTAATGAAACTGAAACTTAAGTTAATTTAAGTAAGCTTAGTTGATTATAGGTAAGCCCATAAGAGCGTAAATAAGTTTGACATTTACTTAAGTTAACTTAATTAAGTACGACTAGTTAGGCCTTAAGTTAAAATATTAAAAGAAAAAGATGACAATATGTTGGTGTTCATATTCAAAACCTAATACACGATTAAAATGATTGTCCAAAGGCCTTATTTAAGTAATTTGTAAACCTGAGATTTTGCATTTAGTGTATTTACTTATTTACAACATTAATTTAGTTTTAAGTGATTTTCTTAAAAATTAAAAGAAATTCTAAAATAAACTCTAAGTATTTGTATTTTTAAATATACTTGAAATATAGTATAGAAATAATTTATAATAGAGTTGAGTTTAACATTTTTAAAACGCAAAGCTGTGTAGTTACGCAACAACTAAAACCATTTGAACTTATTCTCAAATTTGAAGATGAAGGTTTACAACGAATGTAAGACTTTAAGATATTTTTGAAATGCTAGTAAATCAAAATATGCCTTTACATGACCATATTTCGATATTGCGAAAAACTGTGAAATTTTTTAAAGTCGATGTAAGGCATATTTTTCATCTAAAGATCTGCTTACTATCTGTAAAACTTACATACGACCCAAGATGAAGTTTAATTCACATTTACGAGCAAACACCTCAAAGATTGTTCTAAGCTTTTTTAACAGAGTAAAAAAATACGCCTTTAACCCCATTCAATGTAAATGTGAATACTTGCTGCACTTGACCATCATCGTATCGTTTTGGATTACTAACTCTATCTTATGGATATTTTGTATGAGTAGGTACACGCTCAGAAGAACTAAAATCACTACTTCCGAATCTTAAGCAATTCCGTTGAGGAATGTGACAGGCTGTAAATGCATACGCTCTCACCGTGGAAATACCATGACGCTTTTGAGCTGGTTATGAAACTTCTAGAATTTTGAATCGCATTACAAGCATTCCCATCAAGCGATAATTTTTATGTGTTTGACTTGCAAAAAATGTTCAATGTTATGACATTCTCCTAGTTCTTTCTCTTTGTTGAGAACAACTATCCCTTTTCTTTTCCGAAAACTATCGATACGAAAGCTTAAAGGTTTCTCTGGCTTATAGTCTTGGCTTATAGTATAAAAAAATACAATAATAAAAATTTGATAACTTTTAAAATTATAATACTTCAAAACTTTTCGCAAAAAAACTCACGCAAAACAAGACTTCGGCGACTTTGTTTTTTGGATTTTTGTCTTTGTGAATTTTTTTCTAACATGGAGCTTTGTTCCTGGGAATATATATTTTTTTTTATGATTTCGTCCATTTTTTTTTTATTAAATAATTTTAATGGTATAAAGATAATTGAAGGGATTAGACGAAGAAGATGTTAAGTGATATTTTTTAATCTCGAGAAAAATTATATTTAATGTTTTTTTTTTATATTATCGTTTATTCATTTTTGTATAATAGTATAAAATTAAAACTAGTTTTTGAATATTGGTGTGTGGCATCTTTTTATTTTAAAAAAAAATTTGCGCCTTTTTGAAACTTTACAATAGCTCCAATTTTAAAACTTCTGCACTTAACACGTACTTCCACTGACTTAAGCTGTAAATAGGTAACAAGCTAACATTTTAAGTACAATAAGTAAGTTGTAAAAATAATTTATTGTTCAATATATATACATAAATAATAATTTTTCTGGTTTAAAATAAAATAGATTATCAATTTTGGAACCATTTAAGGCAAAATCTGAATTCGTAATGATTTTTTAGGAAATAATTTCAAAATAAGACACATAATCCAAAATAAATGATGATCCAACTCAAAAATATAAATTGGAAATTCCCCACAATTTAAAATAAACAAACTTAGAAAATCAAAGAATTCTAACGGTGTTAGCTTTTTCAATGCACACTATTCGAAAAGTTTTTTGTTTTCGTTCCACAAACCAAAAATATTTTTACTTTTTTGTGACTCTTAGTAATTGTATGAATGTGTTCACTTGTGCACACTTAACACTTTCATGCAACAACATTTTGCTGTACTTTTTAACATCTTCTTACACTGTACAAAGTATAATGTTGTTGCACTTAACACTTTCATACACCCACCAAAATAGAAAACAACGTTAATATAGACAAAATGGAATTTTATATGTATAGAATATGACATAACACTTTCAAAACTGCAAAAACATTGATTTTCAAAAAAATGTCACTTAACACCATCTTCCTCTAAGCCCTTCAAATGATTTTTGGTACTTATTATGGTTTTTAAAAAGTAAATTTCAATTCAAGAACTTAATAAAAATAATATGTTTTCGGGTTTTCAAGTAAAAAAGTTAGTTTAATTAAGTTCAGATAATTCATTCCAGAAGTATAGCATACATCAGAGGCGATGCTTAAAAAAATTCGACAATTGATTGTAGATATATCTTTAGACATTATTAGACATTATTATCACTATAAACCTCAAAAATATTTTAACTAATTACATACAAGAAACCTTTAGCGACAACACAATCTAACTAATAAAAATGTGTTGAAGGTAGTTAAATTAAGTGTTTAAAAAAAAAATAAACAAAAACACCGAAAGTCGAACACAAAAAAAAAACGCAAATAACTTATACTTAGCTCATGTAATTCAACAATCATGTCAAATTACCGTACCGATTTGTACCATTTGAATATCACATTTAAGTTTTACTACCACCTCTATTTTGTTTTAAATTGTTGTTGTATTCATTTTATATTACTGGTATATGAATATTTTCATTTCTCTTTAATCTTTATTATATTTTACCATATAAATAAAAAATAAAAAAAAATAAAAAAAAACTGTTGAAGACAAGTTTTTAATTTTCAACTTCGCATAATGTAAAAATGCAATAAACAAAAACAAAAATCATTAAGTCTATACTTTTTCATAAGGACTTCCTCCTTTTATATGTTTTAAATGTACCTACACACAAAGGACAAAGAATTTATAATTTGTTGTTAGGATGTCTAAAAGTTCGTTTTTTCTTTTTTTTGTATTTTTTAAATTTTATTTTAAAGTTATGAATGAATAATATATATATAATATACTCATTTATTTAAAATACAAAACGACGGGGTAATGTACAAAAAAAGTTACTCGTTTTTCTCCTCTTTTTAGAGAAAAAAACAAAAAACTAAGAATAATACTTGAAAAATTGACTAAAAAAAAATAAATAATATAAAAATAAAAATTGTACACAAAATTTCTTCCTGTAAATAACAATCAGAAAAAAAAATTTTTTTAAAACATTACATACATCCTTAAGGATATGTGAATTTGAATATGTTAAAAATATGTAAATTCATTTTAAGTATATTATATATTTACTATACATTTTAGATATTTATGTATACAATGACATCACTATATGGAGAAAATGCATGAAACAAACAAACAAAAATGCATACAATAGTGAATAACTATGTTTGTAAATGTTAGTATAGAGATTTTGTATTCCAAAAAATACAGTACTGTGCAAATAGTTTTTAAGCCTACCATAATAAAATTTAAATAAAAGTAATTTAATAATATTTTGCATTTTATTTATGAAGTTTATTCAGATTAATTATTGTACATTACACACATGAATATATAACAGTTTTCTCATAATTAAAATTATTTTTTACATATAGATTATTTTCTCTATTTGATTAATTAGATGATCCATTATACATTTTTAATCCTTTGTATAGTAATATATTTTTTATTTCTTTCGTCTCTAAAAATGTTTTACCTGAAATGTGTTTTGACTGACATTCCAATATTAAAAGACTACGAATAATCCATTTTCTATTAATTACATAATCATTGTGACTAGCGTAATTAAGTCAGTATTCTAAAATTTATCTACATTAAAATATTTCTAAGCAAATTAAGAAAATCAAATTCATGGATATTAAACAAAATGTTATATAATAACTCACATTTCAAACTAATCTGACGTAAAAAGATAATCTGATTTACAAAAAAAAATTTTTTTATGAGTTCGACTTCATATTTTTATTTTTTTTGCTCTAGTTGCTTGCCCAAACTATATTGGCATATATATATGCACATTAAGTTTTTATTCAAAATTTTTATATAATTAATTTTAATGTTAAAATGAAATACAATATTTTTATTTTAGAGTAACTTCCCCTTTATAATAAAATAACAATATTCTCTTAGAGACGTATCGTATGAAAATAGCACAAAAGTGATATTCTTCTATTTTGTTAAACGCTGTTTGCGCAAATTGGCATGATGACAAAAAAAAATTGACAATACTATTAACATAACAAAAAAAATTATCACTCGTTTTAGGTAGCATTTACACTTCAATATTCTTCAACATTTATTGACGATTTAAAATTGAAGAGAGAGACATTTGTGTTTACACATCAGTTTCTAAACATTCAAACTATTTTCTAAGTTTTTTTCTTATTTATTTCACATATTCACCAAAACTAAGATAAACAAAAAAACTTTTTTAATCAAGTACCCTGCGAATATAAAGCAAATGTCAAATAAAAATTATAATAAAAATAAACATATGAATGTTGCTAAATTTTCCTTATTCGCCATATTTAATTTTGTCTCTCTCAAAAAAATATTAAAGAAAATGGATAAACTCTATTTTTTTCTTCAATTTATATTGATATTAATTTGTGTTTACACATCAGTATTTCTTCAATATTCTCTCTCATCAAAAAATACTGTCTATATATATTGAAGTGTAAACGCTGCCTTAGAGTGTGCTACAAAAATACATGGTCAGCTAGAGGGGTGGCAGCTATTAATTTGTTACAAGCATGTTGCTTCGCTATTTTTGAAAAATGGCAGCACGTAAAATTGTTTCGCCATATGTATTTAATTTTATTTTGCTACTTTTGGCAGCACGTAACATTTGAAACACTCATTTTTACTCAGTGTCACAAAAGAAAATTGGTAGTAGTAAATAGTTGACGCCAAAAAAAAGTTTTGTGATTATAAAAGTGCTAACGTATATTTCTTAATAATAACTGATATGTAAGTTTAAAATAAGTAAAAAATTTATTCAAACTTAAAGAAAAAATATGTAAAATTTTATGTTTCAAAATTGTTTATAGGATATTATTTATGAACTTTTAATTAAAGAAGGAAGTTGCTTATTTTAGTTCAAGATTTCATTTAATTTACTTTAGAATGTTGTTTTTTTTTTATGATTGCAAAAGTCATACGCCTAAGAAAATATAGGTGATAATTTCATTTTTATTTTAGTTATTATACCAAATTATATTTACTCAACTAATTTTCAGAAATAAAATAAAAAATGTTTTTATAACATTCATGATAGAAGAATACAATATTTTTGTTAATATAGTTAGATAACACAATAAAAGTGAATGCTGTTTAGACCACAAAATTTATAATAGTTATTCATCATCTATTCAATACATATAATTAAAATCAAATCACTTCGGTGGTCTAATCGGTTGGAGCACAGAAATGTGTTTCAATTACATTGGTAATCAATAAAAATAATTAATATTATTAAAATTAATACTTTATATAACTGAAAATATTACCTATACCAATATCTATATCAATACTCATATATCTCATACAACACAATAATCAAAATACACAAAAAATAGTATTGGGCAAACACTAATAATAATTACCCAATTATCAACAACTGAAAAAGTATGTGACATGACGTACCCAGTAAACATAGTAACATCAGGCATCTTAATATCGCAGCGACAATTTGCAGAAAAATATGACGTCGTCTTACCACGTAGGCGCTGATATCAAACTGGTATTCTACAGTAGACCAATCCCCAAGATTAAAAATGAAATTAGATATTGCCACGGAATCATTAACGAAATCAATGTTATTATTACTTTCTTGTGTAATAATAACATTGTCTTCAAAATCTTTTAATTCAAAAAAATTAGATATTTGTTTTTATTTTACTAAACGGTTTCCATTCTATTTTTACTAATACCGATATTTCAACAGTAACATGTAGTTATGTAGTTTTTTTTATTGTAATGTTTAATTTTTGAATGTGTCTAGTACTAGTATAAATGTTTTTGAACAGTACTGTATTTTGAGTAGATCTATTTTGTTCTTTTTTATAAGATAGATAGATACCCATAGAGATAAAAATAAATTTTTAAATAAATAAGGATTCAAGATATTAGATGTAATTTCATATATGTATGTACATATATATAATATATATGTAATCGTATTAATTGAATTAAAATAACAAAAAAAAGTATACAAGTAAAACAATTTTTTAAATTAATATAAGTTTTTTCAAGAAAATTTTCTATACATAAGATTTTTGTAATTATTTTATAAAAAAAATGAATTACACATAAATTTAAAATATTTTACATATTAATATGTATACGTATATAATATTTGTATTTAATTTTTGAAATAAAGATGATTATTTTATAAAATATATTTTTATTGATTTGTAAATTTGACTAAGGTTAAGGTGGATGAATGACAACAGAAAAAAAATATTTTTGAGAATAAAAATAATAATTTGTTGAATTTTATTATTTATTGTATGTAAAACATAAATATATATATATATATATATATATATATATATATATATATTGAAACATACATAATTTGCATTTACATATGTATACATACATGCTAAATATGTATGTCATGCAGATTTGGAGTCTTTCAGAGATAATTACCCGAGATCAGAACAATAGCATCAACCAATATTTTAGAAACCATTTTTATTTATTTTTTTTTTCCGATTCGTGGTACATAAGTTTAAAAATAAGAACCTGTAACATATTTGATTTTCATTATACTTATTAATCAACTCCTAGAGCCCCAACTTCAATTTTCCCAATCCCAATGACAAAGGGTACTGGACCAGGTCGAAAAATCCATAAAGCATTTTTTTTTTTATTGCTTCATCGGGAAACGAATCTGGGACCTTTCGGTTGAAAGGCAGGTGCTCAACCTACTGCGCCACCCAGCGTATACATTACGCCTTCTTTCTCAAAAAAAAAAAAATTATCTCGAATCAAAAAGAGAAAGATTCTTAATTTATAATATTGATTTAAAAAATTTTAATTTTAAAGCTGGTATTCATAACCATTTCTTTCATTAATGATTTATTGTTTTTTTTTTATTATCAAATATGTTAATATTACAATTAAAACATTTAAATTATAATTTATAAAGCCTATGGCTATAGTTTTTGGCATTTAAATTTGCATTTTTACATCGAATTGTAAATCGAATAAAGTCAGAGGTTGTGGTATAACTACCAATTTTATTTTGGCTGATATTTCCTAAATGAGATTTTTACTCATATTCTTGAAGACTCATCGTGTCAGTGATGAAAAAAATACCCTCATGCACGTCTAAATTGTCACTGACGCGATGAGCCTTTAGGAATACGGGTGTTAATTTTACTCAGAAACTACTTTTATTGTTTGTCCAATTCTTCTTCATCAAATTTTGTTACAAAACTATTAAATTTAATTTAAAGTAGAAAGGTTAAGTATATATAATTAAAAATTAAAAATACTCAAAAATTGGCGAACAATGTGATATATGTGGTATTACTGATATTACCTTTGTAATATTACTGATATCACCTTTGATATGTGGTATTACTGATATTACCTTTAAATTCCCATACCATATTATACCGGACTCTAATATATAGTTAAAAAATATTTTATGTGAATATTAGTTATAAAACAAAACCCATCAAATGCAATTGAAATTGAAATGAAGAAAATAGAAGAACTACAATCTATGTATTATTACGAAGATTTTAGAGTTCTTAAACGTTAAGAATTAAGATTTATTTATTTTTACTTTGAAAACAAAAAGAGAAACAAAAACAAAGTAAAATAATTTCTTTTACCATCAATTATTCAACCCTATAACTTGAAAATTAATTTGTTAATTTCCCGCCCAATTGACCGATTAATTTAGATTAGTGTTTCTTTACAACACCCAACAATTTCATTTTATTTTTTTCATTTAAGAACTCAATTCTATCCAATTTCTTACATGTCTTCTTTTATTTTTATTTCCTTTATTGAAGCTTTTATGTTATATATTTTGTTCTTCATTTGAAAGAATCCTTGAACGAATACAATAAAAACAAAAACAAAAAAAAATATAAATTCACATGTGTATTATACTACGAATGGATATGTTTTATGTATGCATGTATAGTACACAAAACAGAATCAAGGATCTCTTATAAGAAGTTTTTATTATTTCAATTTTATTATTTTTATTTTTTTGAAGTAAAAATAAAAATTCTTTATATTTTCAAATTTAATCAATATATTACTTAGAAAACAATTTCATAGAAGGGTAACGGATGAAACGGGATGTAAAAAAAAAAAAATTTAGAATAATAATAATAAAAAAAATAACAACTTTTTCAGTTGAATGCGATACTTAAGTCTAAAGGAAAAATTCAACAACGTTAAATACATTTGTTTGAATAAAAGAATAACTCAAAATTGGCTTACAAATAAACAAACATAAAACAAAAAAAAATATATATATAATTTTTGTTTTGAATAAAAATGAAAACATGTATACAAAATTCAAATTTTAAAAAGGCCATCAGAAATAAAAAAAATTAAGCAAGTCACGAATCAAAATATCTTTTTTCTTTTAGTTTAAAGTTTTTCATAAGATTTTAAATTTTCAAGTCGACATGTTCTAATGTTTCTTTTTTAATGTGTGTTAACTCCAAATTATACATATATATATATGCATATAGTTTTTTATTAATATGTAATATCTAATAAGAAATTCTGCGAATGTTACGTTTATCTCTTAAATAGTAAAAAATTTCGTTATACAATCTGTTTTAAAAGAATAGAATATTCAATTCCATACTTATTAAGTGGATATTTTTGTTTTCTTTCCTTCTCAAAAGGGTCTTTGGTCTTTCCCACATTCCGTCATTCTTTTAAAATTAACTAAAATTGATAGATTTCCCTGAACATTTATTAAATAGGTTGAATCTTCAATCAATGATGTCACTTAGGTCCTCTTTTATTTATTATCTCGATTATTGCTGTTAAATCAGCAATAAAAAATATTAAAATCTAAATCAAAATTTATGTGTAGTCTATTTAGGCAAAACACTGGCTGGCGCAGTAGGTAGAGTGTCTGCCTTTCAACCGAAAGGTCCCAGGTTCGATTCCCGACGAAGGCAAAAAAAACGCTTTCTGGATTTTTCAACCTGGTTCAGTACGCTTTATCAATGGGATAAAATAAATGATAAATAGTTGAAAGTTTTGGTTATCACTAAAAATAAAATGGAAACTATGCTATTATGAAGGCGAAGTACTCTACAGTAGATACAGTTTTCCACATTTAAATTAGAGTCTATCTATACCATAAAAATTCTGCAGAAAAAGTTATTGTATATGATCGAATATTCCAAGTCTCTGTGTAAAACCAGTTAGGGTGTTCATCCGACTTGGAATTATATAAAAAAAAAAATGTGGATGAAATGAACTTGAACATGAAATTAAAAAAAAAAAATTCACATTCAAGACTCAATTTTGTTTCAAAAAGACCTTGATAATTTCTATTACAAGATGCCGTAGTAATAACCTTTTGCTTAATATAAATAAATATGTTGCGATTAGTTATTATAGGCGTACTAGTTTATTTTGAAATATCTGTGAACATGTTCTAGAAATTGTCAAGTCAGTTGAAAAATTAGTTGTCACTTTTCGAAAACGAAAAATTTACTTTCAAACTCCACTGTAATCATATCATCAGTAAGGCTAACTCAATGTTAAGTTTCATATAATGATAATCAATTACAGCAACCCACCGGTACCTGTTGGATAAAACTCCTACACCGACAAGCAGACACTGTAACAAACACTCAACAATACGCACGTACTACTGGACTATCAACACATACAAAACGGATTACTATCAGTTGCCTGTATTTCATTTGCCTGCATTTCATTTGCCTGCTTTTCATTTGACTGGATAATATATTCATAATCAAAATTTCATGTAGCAAGTTTTTATCAATCAACGGGTATAAGAACTAAATCTTCTAGTTCAAGAAATTGAGCAGCTTTTAGCAAAAATAGGTCCGAGTCCCGTCTCACAACAAAATAGAAATTTTGTTTTTTTTTTAACTTGTTTACATCTAACCAATGAAAAACATACAGATATATACATAACATACGAAATATTCTAACAAACCATGTCATATGGAACGACATTTAAAAAAAAACCGACATTTAAAATATTGAATTCTATAATTTATAATTTTAATTATTAAACTGGAGTTTTTATTATTATTTTTCAATATTAGAAATTAGAATAAGTAGAACTAAATTTATTATATAAAGATAGCCAAATATCCACCAGGAAAAGGGTACCAAATGTTCACTGTACATTTATATAAATCTAAGAAATAAAATTAATTAATATAGGAGTAAATTACGTATGTAAGTACAATATACACATATGCATTGCAGCACAAAACCATTTAAAAAATTAAACTGACAAGAAAATTAGAAGAAACTGACAGTATATTTTTTCATTTTATTATTTATATTATTTTTTTCTTGTTTAGGTATTAAAGTTAATTGATATTTTATAATTAGGTAATTTTAATTTTTATACAAGTAAGTAGCTAAGTATTTTTTATTCATACCCCTTTTAATAAAAACTCTATATTGTTTAATTCATCGTACCGAAGTATATAGATAAAAACATTACATAGATAGAACAATACCTCTATTATCTTCTAGCCAAGTCACACGATGGTTTTTCCGGAATATAACGAATCACGATTTATTTTTAAATTTTGTTTTTGTTTTATGTATAATTTTTTTTTTATAAAAATAAAATTTAAGAAAAATACAACTAACACAAAAAAGAATATTCTGAAAAATTTAATACCAAAAATTAAATACCAACACCATAAAAAGTTTGGTTCAGATAAAAAAAAATAAACAACAACAATTTTGATGCTATTTTAATTTCGTCTCAAAAATTTTACTGTATTCAAGAGTTTTATTTTCAGTGTTCATTAGAAGAACTTGATAGAAAAAGGTCCCACATTAGGATAAAAAAAAATTCTTTTTAAATTGAAAATAATTATGAATGAAAATGTTTTTGTATTTTTTGTAAACTTACCAATTTAGATAAAAAAATATTGAATATTTCTTAAAATATCACTATATCATAATAAGATTCCTACACAAAAGACAAATTTTATATGAAAATAAGATCCCATTTTTAAAGTTGTTCTGCCAGAGGCCAGGCTAGAGGATAAAGAGGCATTGCATATAGAATATAATAGAAACGAAAACAAGTAAAATTAAACGAAGCATAGCACAAAACATGCGAATTGTGATCATGTATGTATATGGATGTAGTATACTTGTCAACAAATATATTGAACTTTGTAATTACTCTCTGATTATTCAGTTGTTGAAAATAAAGAGTCTCTCTCCTAACATTTATGTACTTGATATTATATTAATACTCTTATTAATGATATTATATTAATACTCTAATATTCTAGGTCACATTAAATTTTGCGAAAATATAACTAAAATATAGTTAATTACAAAAATATTTCTTAAGTTAACAAAATTTATAAATAATTAACTAGATCTAATTTTAATTTAATTCAATAATAATATACCTAGCCATTAATAATGTTAATTAATATAAAATAAGATAGTCAAAGATTTCTGATGAGAGTGTTACTTTATGAGGTAAAAGAAAATAATAGAAATAAATCAAAAACCAAATAAAGTGAATTCGGTTGAATGACGTTTTACTGTTAGTTATAATTTTTACAATAATTATTCTTATATTCTGTTTACATTACGCTCTATAACATGTTATCAGCGGTTAACTAGTTATACAAGATGTTATAACTAGAAATTTTGTATGTGTAAATGATACTAAAGTAGCATGCAGACTATCATTTCATTTATCATTTCAGTTTTCTCACCATTTTTTACAAAATTGTCAGTCCAAATCAAAAATTTTTGATATTTCATCATTTAAACTGTCATTCTATCATTTAACACTAATACACCATCATTTTAAATGATAGTCGAGGACTGAAATGATAAATAAAATGATAGTCTGCATGCTACTTTAAGGGCTGCGTTTGAAAATTTTTAATAACTCTAGCCGAAAAAATATTGTCAATGTAATGTTGATTTGAATTAATTTCTTTATTTATATTTTATAAATAAAAAATGATAAAAAAAATTTGAATTTTCATTTTTCTATTATAAAGCAAAAACAATTTTTTTTTACTTAGATTTAAAAGTCAAATAAAAACTAGTTATCCGTAGTGTGAACGTCAATTTCTATAACTAATTATCCGAGCTCGATAGCATGTTATAAACTCGAAATGTGAATAGCATATTAACATACAATGTACAATATTGACAAATGTCAAACCATTTCTATATAGATTCCAAAGGCTGCTCAATATCAACAATAATAAATAGCGATAAATCAGACTTAGGACCTATATCATCAAATTTCTGTGATTTTGGTTTGTATTATGATACTGAAATAATAGAGCACTAACTAGATATACTACTTACTCAGTATTTGACCATATATGTTATTTTAAAAAGTATTGTAAAAAAAGAACTGTGTATGTATTTGTGATACGATTTAAAATATCACTTTTCAGAGTTTAATGGGACATCGTAGAGTACTTTTACAAATAATAAAAATTATGTAAACACCCCTATATGTAAGTAATTAGCAATCGCAATGAAATATATGTTGTTGAATTAAGCGAAAATTAACTCCTATTTTTTTAATCTAAGTTAACTGTTTTATCAGTTTCGTATTGTACACAATTAAAAAAAAAAATTAATTTTGCAAAAATATAAAAACTAACACTAATAGTAAAAAGAAAAATTCAAAAACAAAAAAACTTTAATTTTACATATATCTCATATTCGTAACACATCAAAACCACAAATACAAATCATATTTAAAAAACTAACCGAGTACTTATAGAGGCAAGCAATAGGAGATTATAATATTAATTTGTTTTAATTTTTTTTTTCTTGTTGTTACACGAAAAGTTAAGTAATCGTTCATAGTGGTGTACCTAATTTATAATACTTTGATTATTATTCAAATAAAAAAGGCTAATTGTAGTTATTTTAGTAGAATTTACCTACTTACTAGCCAATAATAATTTTTTCATATTGAAAATTAATCAAAAAAATTTCTTTTATTTATTAAATGTATGTATGTATGTATATGAAAAATAACAAAAACAAAAGTGTAGCTACATTTATATACAAAATAGAAACATATAAATTCGTAATAATAAGAGCGTGAAACGCGTAAATTTTAATTTTCATTTGTTCTTTCGGAAAAAACTATTGTTATTATAAATAGTTGTGAATTGTTTTCGTATTAACTGTTTCTTTTTTTTGCTATAACTATAATAATTATAACTTATAAAATTGTTGAATTTTTAAAAATATTTACTATGTATTTACATAAATATTAATAAATTTCATATTTATTATATATACTTAGATTATACTTAAAAGTTCAACAAATTTAGAAATTTTTTGAAAATTAATAAAATTTTTATAAAAACACGAATCCGAAAAGTTTAAAGATTTACGTCAGTTGCGTAAGAAAACAAAAAAAGGATGATGAACTAAAACAATTTTGTGGTATGAGTAAACTCGATGAAACTTCGGATTTGGAAGAATAAAAATGAATACATAACACAATACCTCTTATATGAATAGCATGGGTTGGCTTGCTTAAAAAATGGGATTATATTTTCATACAAATTTTGCCCATGCTATATCAATAACTTTTATCATGATAGTGTGTTATTACTTAAAAAATAATCTGTATTATTTATATAAATTGGTCAAATTTCCAAAAAATAAAATAAAAACATTTTCATTAACAATTTTCCATTTAAAAATTTATCTCATTATCCAACGCAAAAAAATTTTCCATGGATAAAATGGAAAAAATTAATATTAGTAACAGAGTTACTGAATATTTAGTAAACATAACAGGTTCTAATCCAAACTTAGTTACATCTACATCTGAAAGCGGTGATTTAATTTAAATATATTTAGTCAATGAATTTGTTAGGTTTATAAATATTAACTTTTTAATAATAACATCATGTATACGCTAGTTTCTTGAAATCAGTTTCCCTCAAGTCACTTCACAAAAATTTACTTACTTGACTTAAAAATTTTAATCGAATATACAGCTTGAGAATTTGAGTTGACATTTAATGTTAAAAATTTACGAAGTTTTGTTAATATTTAGAGTAAATTTAAAAATCGAAGATTTAAAAGAGTAAATAAATAAAAAAAATTTAATTTTAAGCGCAAAATTTATGTTACCAAAAATACATATGTCAAACTCAAGCTATTTTCAAGCTGATCAATCGAATACACAGCTTAAAATTTCAAGAAAAATTCAAATCAAGTACTCAAACTATCATGTAAGATGTAAGTATACGTAGTAAATGTTGGATTATAAATTAATATAGAAATAAAATGAAATTTAAGTATTTGAAATGTAAATTTTTATTCTGAATTCTGTATTTACATTGGTTTTGCTGCAAAATTATTTTATGATATATAAAAAAATAATAAATAAAAATTCAAAAATAATCAGATAGCATTTTATTGTGCAGTGGTCATGGGGTTTTGGATATTTAATTATCTTCTAAATTGCTATTATTTTTCCACTTTAAAATATTACAAAAATAACAATAAAAATATATTACATATTATGTCGACTTCGCTTTGGATGGAGCTTGAAATAGTATTCTATTTTTAACAAAAATTTAACGACTTGTCAAATTCAATGGAATATTACATATGCCATGACACATGCGAATCTATGTCATTATATTTAGCGCATAATAAACACTGGCCTAACATTATAATGAAATGATTATTTTTGAATATATATATATACATTACATAGTGATACACACAAGAAAATTTTTAAGAGGACATTAAAGTCGTATATATATGTAAATAATTATTGTTTATTTGGTTGCCAAAAACAATATACCTTACCTAGATATACACAAAACAAAAGCAAAATTTAAAACAAAATGATATTTTCGATAAATTACGAAAAAGTCATCGTCAACCTAGGCTTGTAGTATATAGGTACATATTGGATAGCGACTATAAAATTTAATTCATATCAAACTAATATTATAATTATACATACATACTTAAATTTGAGTTAAATTGCACTGTTAATATGTAATGCACTATAAAATTAACATCTCTATTTTATGCAGCCCATTTTTTTTTTTTTTTAATATACCTCAATAAATCTAGTATAGACCAAATTAATTTGAAATTTTAGTGTTCAGATATCGATAACACATTTTTTGTTTTTTTTTCTATCATAACATTAGTTCTTAATTTGTTGATTAAATATAGAATTTCCCGCCAAAAATTCTATATATACATATCCATATATCCATATATATATTGTCGTAATTTGAGAATTTTTTTACACCCTCTCATCCCACGTAAAATATGTAGTACACAAGTAAATAGACAGATTATTTGGAATTGAATATAAAATATTATAAAAAAACTATATAAAAAAAAAATTCTAACCTGGCAACATTGATATTTGAAAAAAAAAAAATTAAATGAATTTTAAATAAGATTAAAATCGTCTTATTTGAGAACTGGTTCATGTTTTAAATAATTAATTAAAATTTTGAAGAATTTTGTATTTTCTAATTTTATATTGTTGCTTTTTTATTGTAGTTGGCTGTTGTAGTTTTTGTTATTATTATTTATTCCATTTTAACAAGGTAAAGTAATGACTTTCATGGCAATTCTCATAGTATTAATTGTGATTTTGTTTTAATTATTTACTCAGAGAAATTTTATTTAAGATACACATTATACTTTGTAAGGTTAAATATAGCTTATATAATATATACTATTAAGTTAGGTATATATAGAAAATAAATCAATATAATAATTTACTCTTCTCTCAACATTTAATATTATATCTTTATATTAATGTTTGTTTAGAACAATTTTATGTACATGTGTTTGAGTGGGATTTAAATTGAGTTAAATTTAGTAAATTCGATGAAAATTTGAACAAAAAAAAAATTAACCGTTATTGAAGGTTAAAAAAAAAAAAAAAAAAAATTAAATAATTTCAATTAAGGAAGTTATTTAATTGATTTTATCCAAAATTTTATGGAATTTATATCAATATTAATAAATTTCTGTTTTACTTTTAGTTTCAATGGTTGTATTTATATAAAACATTTAAAATTTGATAACTACTACAAATTAGAGATAATAGAATGGGGATTTCGACTTATTTTTTAATGCATTATTTTTAATATAAGTTAAATACAATGCATTCAAATAACTATTTTGAATTATTTTTTAAACTATTTCATTTAAATAATGCATTATATTCTAAAATAATGTATTACATATAAGTAATGTATTACAAAAATATTTCAAATTATTTGACCTACTTTTGAATTATAAATTAGAAAACACTTATTTATACTTAAATAATTTTAAAGGTCAATTAATATTAGTAACACAGTTACTGAGTATTTAGAAAACATACTAGGTTCTAATGCAAACTTGTTACATCTACATCTTAAAGCGGTGATTTAATTAAAACAGATTTAGTCTTTGAAGGTCTTTTAGATTTGTAAATAAATATTAACTTTAATCACATGAATAAATAGTTGTATTCTACACGAAATAATATGCTGGAAAATTACAGCTTACTAAGATAAGCCTTTCTAAAAGCAAATACTCCTTTATCCTCTTCCGGTACGGTGGAAAGATTATTTTCTTACATGTGTCTTATAAATAGTCATAGACGTGGGTTATTATCAAATAATAATTTTAAAAATTTTGTTTTATTGAAACTAAATTCTAAATTGTTTTTGATAATCAGATTTGTTTTTAGTGATATGTTTAGATTTGTGGAATAAAAGTCGAGTTTCCTTTCACTAATCATTTGTATTTATTTTGCAAATATCGATATTTCGGAAGCAACTTACTTCCTTCATCAGTGCTTTGCGACTAATTAATATTTACACTAATCCTTACATATAATTATATAATTTGAACCCTCAATAATATGCTCATTTTGTTAACAATAGTAATTCCTTAATAGTGCTACCTAATCTATAGTGTTTTATAACCCTTATTCTAGTATTTATGATCTTAATTCTACCTGAACCTGTTTTTTAATTTTAAAGTAATCTAAATAATGGCGAGAATCCACTACCTACATCATTATTAAGTCTGTTGTTAACAGGTTCTCTAGATATTGCCAGGCTTTCATACATATCTAGTTTATTATTTTTGTTACCTGTTAATATTTTATATTTGAATCAAAATATAAAATATTTGAATGAAGAATGCAAAAATGACATTAGGGGAGAAATTAAAAAGATCATCAAAAGTGAATGTCAAACAACAGATAGGAAAACTTGTAAAGAACAACAAATATTGAAATCTCTAAAAGAAAAACCAGTTCATTACTTAAAAGCAGACAAAGGAAACAAAATAGTCATTAAGGATAAAGAGGAGTATGAAAATCTGGTAGAAGAAAAACTTAAATCCGGGAACTTTTTCGAACTTAGAAAGAATCCCTTGCCAGATTCAGTAAGAAGAGTAGAAAAAATTCTAAAAGAATGTAAGGGTAGCATAGAAAAGATAACAAACTTAAGAATGCCGAACCCTTCATTGCCTAGAATTAGATGCCAACCAAAAATTCACAAAGATGGAAATGAAATGAGGGAAATAATTGCAGATTCCAACTCACCAACATACAACATAGCAAAATGGTTAGTAGCAGAGTTCAAAAACCTAGGAAGAGAAATGAGCACAAGAGCTATAAAAAATACAGCTGAACTGATCGAAGCAATAAAGGATACTGAAATAGGGGAAAGTGAAGAGCTAGTATCATTTGATGTCAAATCACTTTTCCCTAGCATACCAGTTAAAGAAGCCATTATAAAACTAGAGGAATGGCTCAACAAAATGGATGATTCGAGGGAATGGAAACAAAAAACCAAATGCTACATAAAATTGGCAGCCCTTTGTATGAATGAAAACTATTTCATGTTTAGAGGGAAGTATTACAAAAACAAAACCACAAAAGGCACAGCTATGGGAAATCCACTATCCCCTATATTGAGCGAAATCTTCATGAATTTTATAGAAGAAAGGATAGTAGAAGAAGGAATTATGCCCAGGATCTGGATGCGATATGTAGATGATATTATCGCAGTAGGGGAAAAAACCAAAATGGAAAGTTTACTTGTTAAACTCAATAACATCCATAACAACATAACTTTCACAATGGAAAATGAAAAAAATGGCGAAATTCCGTTCCTAGATATCAAATTAATTAGAAGGGAAGGAAAAATAAATTTTGATATCTATAGGAAAATTACGACAACTAAAAGAACTATCACTTCCGATTCAAACCACCCCCATGGACAAAAGATGGCAGCATATCATACAATGATTAACAGACAACTGACCACACCTTTATCAGAAGAAAACTTCAAAAATGAAAAATTATATATTGAGGACACAGCAGAAGTAAATGGATTTACGAAAGAAAATGTTGAGAAAATAATAAAGAAGAAGATCCATAGAACTGAAATGGAAAATCTCTCAACTTTATTCGAACAAAACAAAAATATGGAGAAGCCAAAACGAATCTGTGTAGCACATTCCGCATACACAAAAAAATTTAGCAATATATTTAAGAAATACAACTTAAATGTAGTCACTACTAGAAGAAATCTCAAATTATGTAATCTGTTAGGATCTGCTAAAGATAAGAAAAGCATAGAAGAAGTAAGTGGTATATACAAAATATCATGCCAAGATTGCACAAAAACTTACATAGGACAATCCAAGAGGTTAATTACAGTTAGATTCCAGGAACATATGAGGGAAGCACAATTGGCGAGGAAAAGAAACTACACGAATTTTAGGTCAGCTGTAGCGCAACATATAGTTGAAGAAGAACATCATATAAATAAGAATAGTTTAAAATTAATAAAAGAGGTAAACAAAAATAATAAACTAGATATGTATGAAAGCCTGGCAATATCTAGAGCACCTGTTAACAACAGACTTAATAATGATGTAGGTAGTGGATTCTCGCCATTATTTAGATTACTTTAAAATTAAAAATCAGGTTCAGGTAGAATTAAGATCATAAATACTAGAATAAGGGTTATTGCGTAAGACTAGTTTAAATGCAATAAATAATAATTATACAAAAAAAAAAAAAAAAAAAAAAAAATTTAATAAATAAAACACTATAGATTAGGTAGCACTATTAAGGAATTACTATTGTTAACAAAATGAGCATATTATTGAGGGTTCAAATTATATAATTATATGTAAGGATTAGTGTAAATATTAATTAGTCGCAAAGCACTGATGAAGGAAGTAAGTTGCTTCCGAAATATCGATATTTGCAAAATAAATACAAATGATTAGTGAAAGGAAACTCGACTTTTATTCCATAAATCTAAATTCTAAAGAATAAATTTGAATTTAACATGTCTTTTTCAAAATATAATTTGAATTATTTTTGGTAATACATTAGTTTTGAATATTACGTATTAAGTATTTCAATTCATTACTTTTAATTAATAATTCAAAAATTCATTTTAATGTACATATTATATAAAAAAATATTACATTAATTTTAATTTATTAGCAAATAATGTTAATGTAAATGTAATGCATTATTAAAATATTGCATTAGTTTTAATTTATAAGAAAATAATGTTAATGTAAGCGTAATGCATTATTAAAATAATGCATTAGTTTCCATCTTTGCTGGTTATCATTGTAATCAATTGGATTTCAAACAAGTTTCATTTCAAATTTGAATTATTTATTTTAAAAAATTAGCACAATTCGGTTCCACAGTCGGAAGTCAAATTTAAAAAAAACCGTATTAACATCGTATTATAAAAGGAATCGTATTAATTTAATACATATATAAATTCCAATATCCCTTTTAAAGTTATTCAATGCATTTTTTTAAGTCAAGCATTTACAGATCTGTAGCACTGAGCAATATTAGTATGATTTGTAATATGTTTGGCACAAGTTTGATACATGTTGTCATCATTTACATTTTTCTGATTTAAGCATTTGTTTTTGTCTAGTTACTGAGAGGTTTTTAAAAAAATATCTATAGTAACTACTAAATATTTTACAATTATATTTAAAAAATGTATGTAATTTAAATATTTTTTCATAATTCTTTCAACATATTAATGTATTATATATTACGAATAAGAATCAATTGTAAATATTTAAATAATATCTTTGAAGTCGAAAAGTAAATTTTATCCTTAATTTTTATAAACCTTTTTTTAATTTTATGATAGATAACTCAGAATAATAATTTTATCAATTTAAGAATTACTATTTTTAAACAAATTTAATTTAAGTAAGTAATTTAAAGTAGTTAATGAGAATAGTATTCAGTAGTTAAACAAGTGAAAAAAAATTATCTATAGCCTTAAAAAAATGTTGATGTTTTGCTTTTTTTTTTATAAACATCAATGTGTCATTGTAGGTTAACCACACAAAACAACAATAAATAATATCATGCTAAAAAAATAACAAAAAATATCTAAATATGTATATAGAAAGTAGTAGTTGATGTACTAAAACAAAGAAAGAATGAAAAAAAAATTTGGTTTGAATTTGAGCTTGATTGAAACTTGAAAAGCGTTTATGTAGTTTTTCAACGGAAATACTTCTTTTTTTTGTAATTTTGTTTTCTATATTTTGGTTTGCTGTTATCTGATGTGTACTAATTTTTATTTCTATCTTTTTTTCTATACGTGAATATATACATACATATTTTGTTTTGTTTTATAAATTTGTGTGTTAAGAAATAAATTTTAGGACGCTTTTTAATAGATTTGGTTGAGTAAATTTTTATGAAATTAATTTAAAGTAGATAGTCTATACAATTTTACTAAATTAAAACAATAAAAAAAAATCAAAAAATTAAATAAAATAATAATAGCGAAAAAAATAAATACCTAGATAAAAAAAACATAAAAAAAAATTAAATTTTTATTTCTTGGCAAAAATTTATGTACAGTTAAAACAAATCTAAACAAGAATAATTTAAAGAGTAGGACGTATTTTCTAAAAACCGACAAGTGTGAGTAGAATGTATATGTGATTTGAGTCAATTTCTCTTAATGTCTTTGGGGACAAACTACCTCCTATCCTTCGAAAAAATAACAAAAATTCTTGTTTTCATAAATATATTTAAAAAACTGTAAAATATTCAATACCTCTATTAGTTATTGGGAAAAATTATACTCGACATCGTTCCGTATATCAAATGTCAATGTTGCATATATATAATTTTCTGCATTTATCTGGATGTTTGTAAGTTCGACGGAATACTCCAACACATATACAAATTGTGACATCATATAATTGTCATAAACATGGTATCTGTATATGTAAATTTTGCACCTTACTACAAATATTCTGTTTATATGGTAATTAAAAGCATTCTAATAATTCTAATAAAGGTATGATATTGATAAATTAGTAAGCAAATACATATTTTTCTTAAACTTGAAATGAAAACTCTAATGAAGGAAGAAATGCTAGAATTCATTTTGCAATGACCACACCACGCCACACCTACACTACAACACCAGTACACCATCCTATTTATACAAATTTCAAGAGAGTGCACAGCATAGGTAGCATATGAGTTTTATTTGGGTTGGGGTTGAAATCTTATTTTTGAAAATCTTATTTTCTGAAAATGTTATTTCTGAAAATCTTATTTTTTAAAATCTTATTTGATCAAAATCTTATTTTCTATTTTTTGCTTTTTTTCTAAATAGGAGCACATAATAACGCATATGGCACAGTCTTAGTAAAAAAATGTGTTTAAAAAAATTATTTTATTTTTATAGTCGGGAGCTGCTGCCCCCAAACCCCCGCTTATCATTTATGGGAACCTTGTTTTTGCCGGCGGCAAATAAATGCATACAAAATGCATGAAAGCATGTGATATTAAGTATCGACCCCAAGTCCTGGGACCCCGGACCTATTTTCTTCATCACATTTAAGGGCTGTTGTACCAAATCCATTTTGTGTATAAATTAAATTTAACAATGAAATTATAGTTGATAATAATGTTTTAGAGAAAGTTAATGAATAATTAAAAAACTATCTAGTTATGTCTTATAATTGATAATAACTTCAATTTTAAAAGCCATATCAAATTTATTTGTCAATAAATTTCGAAAAAAATTATGTTTAAGATTAGAAAGCAATTATCTATAAAAAGTGCAATAAAAATATTTAATACAACTGTAGCCTCACTTTGAATACTGTTCTACAGTAAACAGTAACTAATTACATTTTCAACAAATTAATAATGATAACTAGACTTCAAAAATTACAAAACTGTGGAATAAGATTACATAGCGCTAAAGTGTAATAGACGCACTCTAACGAATTGCATGTTGAATATACATTACAATGGTTAAGTTGTTAAGTATAAACCAAAGGCTAAAATTAAATGTACTATTGTTTGTTTTTAAAATGAAAAATAATGTTACTTAATAAACCCCTATTAAATATTTTATTTCTTTTAAAGATTCTTTCGTCACTTATCTTTGGATAACAGAATTTAATCATTTTTCTTTTTATTTAATATTAATTACTCTAAAACTAAACTATTAATTTGATATGATTTTGTGGAATGTTAAAACAACAAAATGTCAAGGTATTGATAATAAAAATTGTATGCGAGTATTGGAAGCAAAAATTGTATATATATATATATATTTATATATATATATATAATAATCGTATGCAAAAGCGAGAGTTAATTGCAACTTGTCTTGTCAATTTATTAATAATTTTTTTGAATAGAGGCAAATTAAAATTTTTTTTTATTTATTTTTTTAAAATAACTACTTTTTGTTTTTAATAATTTTTCTATTGTTATTTGTAATGGAAGGTGAGAGAGACAAATAGAAAACAATAATAAAGAAAAACACAAACATTTTTTTTTCATGTTGTGCTTATTTTTCTATTACCGAAACCAGATTAGAGAAGGAAAACAAAGAGATTCAAAATTTAATTTCTGTATTTTTTTTCTATCTTTAATTTTTTAATGCTTGTTGGTTGATGTTGCGTAAGAAACATCTCTCGTATTTATTCGTTTATTCATTAAATATTCGTTTTCGGTTCATATTCGTTCGAAATGAATAATCAATATTAATATTTTTGATCGAAGCTTACTGAATGTACTAGCAAAATAAAAATTAAGAAAACTTTCGTATCGAATCAAATCTCTTACATTAAAAACAAAAACAAAAATTAAAATAAGCAAAACAAAATAAAGAAAATTTAAACAAATTTTAAAAAAAGCAAAAAACTACACCAAAATAATGAATAAAATGTCAAAAAGAAAAAAAGAAAACAGATTGAAATACTCGTAACAATATCGAAAGAGATGTTATACTCTGTCAAATAAAAGACTAGCTTACGAGTTGCCAGATTATTCAAATTAAATATTTTTGTTTAACACAACTACTATAATTAACCTTGATATTCCTTGTCCTTCCCATCCCCTCATAAAAATTTCCCAATTCGATATGTAGTAGATTTAGGTCAAAAAATAGGAATAATAGGTAAAAGTTAATTTCTATAATAATACAAATAAAACCACATCTCGAATACTACTCAACTATTATTTATTTATGTAGTAGTGCTGCAATACATTATTACAATTATCACAAGTTGAAAGTTTAGAAAAACGTTAAGGACAGTTAAAAAATAAAATACTGAGCCAGAAGGATACGGCAAGGTTTTAAATAAAAAATTTATTTGGAAATTCATGTAACTTAATAAAATTGTAGAAATTATATTAATTACAGTAAAATTTAGAATTTTGGAATATAAAAAATAAGAAATTATCAAAATAGTGAATAAAGTACATGTATATGATCAGCAAAAGGGTCTTCTAACGGGGAACCGTTACATTATAAGATGACGTTAAAAGATACATAAATTTTAATAAATGGTTTAGTATATGTGCAAGTTAAGTATATGTATAAAAAAATCTATCGTCATACAAGAACTCAATCGCAATGCAAATTTAGTTTATTGTGGCAACGTCGGATGAATTTTGTATCAAAATAGATGTTTAAGGCAATTCAAAAGCAGTTATGTTTTAAAATAGCTTTACAATTTGAAAATAAATTTTATTTCAATCGAAAAACAATTTAAAAAAAACTATGTAACTATTACTGGTAATAGAAAAATTAAAACTATTGTACAACAACTATTATAAATTAGAGATGTTGATAAAAATTGAGAAAAAACTATTTTATGTATGAGAGAAAATTTTTTTGATTAAGAATAATTAATACGAATAACCGAAAATCAGTCAAATATGATATTTTGAATAAAACTTTTAACAGTTAAAATCTATATATTTTGAAATGTGATAGTCAATAAAATGAATAAATTACCATTGTTTAACCATAAACCAAAATTGGAAAAGTGAAACCGCATTATTTGAATTGAAGTATAAAATAAATTTCGTAAGTGATGTGCAACCGTACGAATTATGTGCAAGAACTAATGCGATAGATTTTAGAACAATAATAAGACAGTAAGGACATAAATATTATCACAAAATGTTGCTCTTCTAAAATGGCTTGATGTTATTTAATAACTTGTCAGAATAAACAAAAAAATTAGATTAGTTTTAGTGTAGTTAAATTGTTTGAAATAATATTACCTAACTAATTTGTATTTTTTATGTATATTTTGTTTTGTAGATAGTAGATTTTTAATTTTATATAACCAATTATATCATTTTAATCTTAACATTTTTGATTTTACTATTATTAAACAATACATCTATTCATACTATATGGCAAGAACAAACGAAAAGTGGGATAGACTAAATATATGCGCGATCTAAATATATGCGGGGTAAAGTTTTAGCCTGGTCCTATACTGATAGAATGTAACAAATTACATTTCATCGGACGGAAATTAGAACTAGAAAACTATGGTTCTGTTGATAATTTTCATTCCAACGATTCAAAATAACGATCGTATTATTGTTGAGACAAAATTTTACAGAATCTTCAAGCTGGATTTCTACATGCGCCGATTTACCGTCACTGTCCATTTCGATAGCAATAACCAATCAAAATCAACCGTCATGCCGATTTTTCATCCTGTAGATAAAGATAAACGAACATTATTTTTTCCGTGACGGTGGTCAAACATGCCAAGAAATTTAACATATGACAGGCAATAAATTCAATACACACAGCAAAATAATTTAATGTTGTACTGTAAATATAATTATGATGTGAATATATATAATTTATTTAAAATATAAATAATTTATTATTTGAATTTGTTTTATAACTTATTAATTATTATATAAAATAAATCGAAAAATTTATATATTTTTTTATATAAGTATATTTGAATATTCAAAATATTATAAAAATGGTTTTTAAGTATTTTTAATATATTTTTAATTTGTCAAATATTTCAATGTATGTGCGTGACTGAAATCAATCGTTCTGGAAAAACCATCACAGAAAAAAGCGACTGTGACGATAAATCGCCACATGTGGAAATGCTCATTCAAGCTAAAATATTTTCATTATCATTTCTAACCTTTTCTAAATGAAATTTTCTTTCCTATTTTGGGGGTAAACATTTTTCGCATCTGGCAATACAAAATCAGGCGGCAGCAGTAAAAAATACAAAATAAATAAAAACGAAATATTAAAAAAAAAAAAAAAAAACAAGCAATAACAACAACGATAATAATAATCGCGCGACAACAGCGCCAAAAGACAGATAAATATTGTATTAACGTGCTGAGATTTTTGTTTATAAACTTCATGACAATAAATCTGTAGATACATTATATTATAAGTAAATAATATATTTAAATGTTTCTATATATATATGTATCTAAATATATTTATATATAATATCTATATAATAATAATAATATATGTTATGTATTGTATTATTTTATAATATGTTTAGAAATATTGAAACTTTAACCAAAAGAAAAGAAAAACAATGTATATGGATTATGCATATAGAAGATAGATAAGATACTGTAAATTATTAAGTAAAGTGATTTATTCACGTAAATTATAACTCCGTACTTACTTTATTTATTTATTTATTTTTGTTATTATTTGTGTTTTTTGTTTGTTCTTTTTTTATGGAAGAACAAAAAAATAAACCACTTTCGACAAGATATAGATTGTAGGTATACAGTCTGTGACAGTTATTTAGAACCACTTTTTTCTTTTGCACGTTTTTCAGTTATATGAGCACGTTGTACATGGTTTCTTTGATTGCTTGTATATTTATAGTACTCTTTAATGTTTTCCAATTTATATTTTTTTAACTTATATAACTTTTAACTTTTTTAAGCCATTTTCATGAAAATGAACAAAAGAAAATCATTTATATTAAAGATCGTTCAAAAAACCGAAACAAAAGTCAAGTTGCAGTTAAGAAATATTTGACAAATCCAGAAATATATTTAAAAAAAAAAATAAACAGCTACCTCGGCCAATAAAATCATGGTCTTAAACGAAGGTGTTGAATGGGGTTTTATCGGTCGCTATTTCTGTGACGGTTTTTTGAAAACGATTTCCACATGCGATTGTTTTCAGTCACACATACTTTGAAGCATTTGATAGATTAGATATATGATGAAGTGAAGTAAAATTATTTGAATTTAAATTTGAAATAAACAAGAATTAAAAATAATAAAATTGATTACCCAGCTATCTACTTGTATTTTAAATTTTATTTATATTTTAAAGTTTAAAATAGTTCAAATATGCATAGATTAAATTTCAAATACAAATAGACAGTTAGGTAATCAATTTTTTTATTTTTATAAATTTTCAAATTTAAATTTAAATAACTTTACTTCACTATATAACTAACTTCAAAATTTTAAGTACTCAAGTAATTTTTATTGATTGTCATCTAAATTTCTTATGCGTGTGCGTGTTCGTATGCGCGGCTAACGTCTTGCAAAAGATAAAGTTAATTTAACTTTCCGACGAAACGAAAAACCAACGAGCGACTGTCGTTTCTGATTGGTTAAAAGCAACCGTAACGGTAAAATGGCGGATGTGGAAATCCACCTTGAAACAACAAACAGAAGCCTTTAAGGATAATTTGAGTGATATTTCGTTTAATTATTTATTATAAATTGTTTTTTGATTCGATGCCTGAACAAGCTTTTTAAAAAATTTCCAAAACAATTAATAGAGGTTTAGAATATTTTTAAGGTGGAACTGTGAAAATATTTGCTCACAAGCCTTAAAAACATATAAAAGAAAAAATTGCTCTAAATAATTGTCAAGGACATATCTGAATTTCATATAGAGCCTAAAATAAAGAAATAAATGGAAATTATATAAGGTACACAATAATATTAAATTTTAACGTACTTAAACCTCAGTAATATTTGACGAAAAAATAACCGGTTTATTATAAATAATATGTCCAAGCTATTATTAATAACGGTGACGGATTATAACGGAAATGTATCCAAAAAATTTTAACATTCGATACAATGTACATACAAATACAATATGTCAAATTTTCTGAACTGACAATATTGTGTTGGCGACACACCTTGTTGGCGGTACACCTTGCTTAAGATTCCGATCACTTTAAACGCATTGTCTCTCAAATAAACGTCAAATCAAATATTTGAAAATATTATACTTGTGGATAAACTTTTAAAATATGTGAATTGAGTATTTTTGTGAAAGACTGTATATGGATATTTAATATGGACAATTTCGTAAAAAAATTTTTTTTGTTTTTTTGAAGAAAAATCTTCTTTGTGCTTAAGCTTTATAGCTAATAAAAGCATCTTTATTTCGTGAGCCCATTTCTTATTAAAATTCAAGTAAATTAAAATAAAAAAAAAAAAACATTTTTAAATTTATTTTTGAAACACGAATTAAAATTTATACCTATTTTTCTTTAATTTTGCTTGATTAATAAAAAACATCAACATAACTGTACCAAACTATACTGTGTATCAACAAATCTTCGGATACATAATTTAACAACCCGTGTCGTGAAAATGAGTCCGCGGATACGCTGTAAAATTAATTACCGATCATGAGACAATTTAAACAATTTTTTTTCACATTTAAGATCATACGTCAATATGTTGGCGACGATGTCGATCCATTTACGATGTCACAGTAAATCTTTAAAATCTCCCTATTAATTTCGTTTGTTAAGAATTTTTAATATACACCTCAATATTGTATAAACAATCGTAAATGCATCGATAACGTCACCAACACATTGATATATGATCTTAAATGTAAAAAAAAAACTAATATATAAAAAAACATCTTATGAGATTCCACTTAGATTATTGAACATAAATCCCAACCACAAAAACTTCATTCTCACTAAGCAAAGAGAATATAATTAAGTACGTATATTATGATCAGATAAATGAATTATTGGTACATCACTAAATCTTTTCAACTCTTAAAAATAATATAATAAATCAATTAAATAAATATTTAAATATCATCAAGTTTTAAATTCAATAAAACTTATTTGAAAATTACAATAACTATATTTTGAACGTTGCTGTGGCTTCTTTATTTATTTTACCCAATTAGATTTTTACTATGTATAAAAAATTGTTGTGTGCTTGAATATGAGTTATTTTATTTAAAAATGGAAATTCTAAATCTTTTTTCTTTTTTAATAATGGGCAAATCAATAATTGTATATTATGATAAAAAGGAAATTCTTAGGAGTGAAAAAAAAAAAAAAAAAAAAAAAATGAGAAAATCATAATAACATTTAAAAACTACCTTTTATGTTTTAATTTAGTACTACAAACATTTTTTTTTTACTTATATGTATTGGTTTTATAATATTGTATTAAATAAAACTTAACGGCCTAATTTTTTTCAAATTATTTTGTATTTAAACTGTTCTACTAGTTTCATAATTCTACAAAAATTTTAATCAATGTTGTTATCATAATTTAAATTTAATTTAAATTTTAACATTATGCATTTTTAATTTAATTTAATTTACAAACAATATACTTGAATTAGTTAATTAATTAAAGTTATATTTTTAATTTATAGTCAATTAATCAGTATCTTTAAGTATTAAATTAAAATAAAGATTAAGGTAAATGTCCCGAAAGCGGACCCATATTATTTTATAGGGTTTGGAGTCTTGAAAAATCTAAGTTTGAAATAATTTCCCTTTCAAAGTACGTTAATAGTTAATTACGAAATATGGTTTTTTTTAAGCTAAAAATATTAAAAATTTAAGAAAAATAATTGTCATTGATTATGTCAATTAATATATTAATAATTATTATAGAACTCCAATGTACATAATTGGGAGAAATTTTTTTTTTGTCTCTAAAACGGAACAATAGTGCTTTTAAAGCGGAGCGGAGCATACATTTAAAAGGGGAACTAAGAAAAAACCTGAAAGTGTTATCAGTATTTTTACTCACAATATTATAGTAAAAAACCATATAGCAATGACCATCAAGAAAAAGGATGACAGGAAATTCAACATTTGTATTTTTTAACCAATTGTAAAAATTGTTGGTCATATATTGGTAGAATGCTTCGGTTGTCACCCAACCTGGATCGCTGAAACCAAGATCCCACATAATCAGAATGCTCTTGGTTAGATTGAACGGAACTCCCTTATAAGGCATAACAATCATTGGAGTTGCATTTACAGCTTTATATCAATACACCACCTATGGGAGTGAAAAGAATAAATGAAACTGAATACAATACATTAAAAAACGCATTTTTTAACATAAGTGAAAAACGTGTATTTTAAGCCAAATTTGTTTCAGTAGAAACTCTGTTAATCAAAGTAGATTTATCTGTAGTTAAAATCGTATAGTAGATTTATTTGACATGCAGTAGAAGATACAGGATTGATGTACAATAGTAATTCGTTTATGGATTTGACTTTTCAAATCTAATTTTTCTATTTTTCTTAATTTAATTAAATTCCCTAACAAGTCCGGAATTTTCCAAATTCAAAACATGTTCGGATATTGTTATAAAATACAAAATTACAACTATTTTTTTTTTTCAATAAATAAAGTTCCGATCATTTGTTGAAATATATAGAAACGAAACAAAATTTGAAGAGTATTTATGCCTTTACACCAAATCATACTATAATATCAAAGCTTTTCATTAAAACATAAATTGTAGTAAGAGGTTTTTATTAATTTATGATAATTTTAACAACTTTAAATATGACTTTAACTTGAATTTTAATGTAACCAATAAGAGTTATATACTTATATGTACATTATATTCTAAAAAACAATATATATAAATAGTTATATCATGTAGTAAACACTTTTAATGAATTCAATCAAAAATCTACATATCTTAACTTATTTGTCTTTAATACAAAATCAGCATATTTTATTTTATCATCAGTTTCATCAGTTTACTAAATTATTCTGATTTTATTTTAATAATCCACATTTCAAAACATTGTATTATATTCATATTTCCATTCACGTGCTCGTTTGAAGTTTGTAAAAAAAAAAAAAAAAAAAAAAAGACACGTTTCAAAAACGAAAATCACAAATACATCATCAATAATATTTTATGTAGGTTTTCCTATTTTCTTATACTTATGTATGTAAATATTCAAATGTGTAAATATATTTATTTAAGGTTAAAGTTCAAATTACAGAAAGGTTTGTTAAAATAATAGAAATAAATAATAAATAAATCAAAATATTACATAACTATGTAATTCTTAAATAAAAAATTATAAGCATTAGCTATTTTCGTATTAAGTATAGTTGGGTGATGAAACGAATTTAATATATGAAACATATTTAAATACATAATAAAATATAAATAAAAAAAAACCTATTAAAACTCATTTAAATGCTGATTTTCTACATTAAATTATTCCGGCTCATAAACAGAAATACAACAATTTCAAAGCTACTTAATTACTAAGTGTGCTCTTAAAAATAACTATGTACATTCAAATCATTAATATCGAGTATTAATAAATTAATACCCAAGCTCAGATGACAGATGCAAGAAATTTGATACAAAATCAACAATAATTACAAAAAAAAACAATAATTATGAATTGTAAACATAAAAAAAAATGTTGTAAACAAAAAATCAATAAACAAAATATTTTAGTATGGTACATAATATAATATTATAATATACATATGGATACAGAAATAAACAATAAAATTTAAAACAAAATATATTTTTTTTAGAAATATTTGCGTACTAAAACTGCAAAAATAAACGTAGCGTTTCTATGATTGAAAATTATTGAAAATGCAAATTAGGCTAAATTTTATGAAGTATTAACAAGGTATAAATTAAGAGATTTATAAAAATTTCGGCTAAATTTGTTTTTCTGTAATTACATTGAACAATTGCTTTGAAAATCTCATATCAAACTCAGATTCTAAAGTTTAGTTTTACACCTTCTATAACTTTATATTAAAATTTCGTAAGTAAAATTAAAAACAAGAACTTTAAGGTGGTTATTTCCGTTTACATTCCGCATATCGTATGCTGAAATCCGTAATGTATTCTGCGGTCTGCACATGTCACTATGTTTATTAGAAATTTTTAAATTTGTGTATGCTGTACTTCGTCGGAACGGAAAATAATTTACATTCATAAATGATTCATTAAGGTGACGCGCAACGTATCGATGTGACATACTTTGTCGCTACCTTAAATGATAGTGAGAAGTTAAAAAATGTTTGAAAACAGCAAAAATGGAGTCCAAAAAAACGTAAGTAAACAAAAAAAAATTAATTTTAAATAAAATTTTATAATTTAATAATAACTTTTTTTAATTTCAATGTGAAAATAACAACCAAAAAGCGAAATTGAAATACGTTTTTATGTTTAATTTTTACTTTTTAAATATTTTTTAAATATTATATTTTTTTTATTTTTTATAATTAATTTAAGACTGACATGTATAAAAGGATGTATAAAAAAAATTTTACAATAAAAAGATTCTCGTGAAAATACATTTATTTATATATTAAAAATCGAATTCTAAACATCTATCTTTCTCCCAGAGAAACCCATAAGTGTGAAAGAGAAAGAACGATGTGTTAAATGTTGTTGTAACTGTTGACAAATGTGGAATAGCTGAATAAATGATTTCTGTTTCATTTTCGCTGTTTCTCGTTGTCATTTTATGTGACAACGGGAATACCATAATTAGAACGACGTTACACCGACAAAGATAAATGTCATTTGGGTGACACAACAACAGGAATTAGGCTGAATAGTACTATTAAATTTTGATTTGTATATACATATGTAATTCAATAATTTATAACTTTTAATTTATGTATATATATACATTATGTAATTATTAAAAAGCTTATAAATTTTTACAAAAGAAATAAAAAAAACTATAACTGTGAACGCCGCCTTTTTTATTTGAAATAAAAATGTATGAAATATTTATCATATGTATTGAAACATATGATTTTGATTTCCGCACAGACTTTGCAGTCGAACGGATTTCAACATACCTAATTTTTCGTATTCGGATCGGAAATTTTTTCGGGAATATTCCGCTTCGGATTTCAGCATAGCCACCTAACTATTCATTTTACTGATTGCTATAACCGCCGCAGTCTAAATCAAAATTCAATATTCAAAAACGTATTAAGAATTTCAATATGGAAATTTAAAAGAAAGTATAACATATTGTAACAAAATATTCCATTTATAATCCCATTAAGAAAATACTTCGAAAATAATTGTGATTTGTGACAAATGAAAGTATTACAAGTGTTTTAAAGTTAAGAATCATATGAAAAATTACATGTATGCATGTATCATGTATTATTTTTTACTTATTTTAAAAAAAAAAATAAAAAAAAAACATAAATGTTTATATACATAAAAAATATAATAAAAAACAGAATCAAATATTTAAAAAAAACAAAAACATCCCGAAAAGTAAATTTTATTCTGGTATTTAGATTTTTTGTAACAGTGCCAAGCAGAATATGGTCTGAATTGATGTGAAAAAACATTGTACATATCGTACTGTATTTATTCATAACAGAAAAAAAACTCCCTTGCATTGCAATTTCTAATTATTTTGTATCTTCTCTTATTTTATGTGCTCATCGTCATCATCATCATCATCTTCACCATTGCCTTGTTTTTCTTGCAACGTTGGCTGATTGCTTTGTTACGATTATTGTTGAAGTTGAAGTAAGAATTCGTTTTCATTTTCTTATACTGTATAATATGCAAAATGTATAAAAATAAATATACATGCAGCAGGTTTCTAACACATTTTCTATATTTAAAATAAAGTGGAAACAAAACAAAGCAAAAACAAAAATATATGAATAAGATTTTTTTTTTTTTTGATACTGATAATCAAAATGCTGGTAATGGTACTGATGTTGTTGTTGATGATGTTGATTAGAATATTACTGTCATTCAAAAAAAAAAAAAAAAAATTTTTTTAGAAAAAAGAGAAAAAAAGATGTTTTGTTTTCTAGGACAATGTACAATGACGTCATAGACCAAATGAAAATTACTTGTTCTTGTCAAAATTATTTTATGGAGGCATAGTTACATGTAAGTAGGTATTTATAAAATATATAAACATTGTGTTCCCAAAAATATGCAGATATATTTAAATTTTACTTAACGTCATTTAGATTAAAGGACTAAGAACAATTTATCTACAAGAAAGATTTTTACACCGATAACAAACTCTGTTAATTTCATTGGTGAAAACTGATAAATAATTGTAGATTTTTATAGAAAAAAATTTCGCAAACGCACAGGGCACAAAAAAAAATGGGTACAGTACAATTTAATGGAAAAATTTACCTCGCAAATGGACATTTGGGAAACAAACATTTGGCAAAATTAACACTTAGCAAAAGGTGAAAAAAATTAGTAAATGAATATTTATCACTTTGATATTTGGCAACTTTTATTTACCAACACTGTAGTTGCTTAGTTGAAAAATCGATTTCTACTAGAAAAGAAAGTGAAACAAAACCATTTAGCAAAATACGTTTGTGTCTTAAAATCTTAGGAATCAATGTCTCTTGAAGTGTAAAAATTGTATATATATACATGTTTCTGTAGACGTAAAAGTAAACCTAATATTCTGTAAAATGGGAATACACTGATTTTGAATTCAACTCCTAAATTTCACTTATAGAGGATGGTACACTCAAAGTTGACTTCTGCAATTTAAAAAAATGTCAAAATATATTGACGTTTCATAGAGCAATTATAAATATTGTAAATAAAGAGTTTCAACTATGTAATCATTTGTTAAATGTTTATTTGCAAGAGGTTTTTTTGTTAAAAATTTATTTTGTTAAGTAAATTTGCCGCAATGTCCATTTGCTAAGTACAATTTGCTAAAATGATTGACACCAAAAAACACATTTTAATATATTTATTCATAAATTTTTAATTTCCTATCTTTATGAATTTTTTTCTCTCTTTAATTTATTACTTTTATATAATAAACATTTTTCTCAATTTTTATAAAAGTTGACTTATATGATATTTTATAAATCAACTTCAGAGTACACCATATCACATAACCTAAAACTGTCAGCTTATGTTGGTCAAAAAAAATATATAAGTTACCATACATAATATACATTATGTCAAACTAATAAAATAGATTTCGGTAAATTACGTATGCATAAGTATATCTTATTTCACTCAAAATTGTTATAACAGATTATGTATGTATGTATTGTCAAAATATGCATATCGATGTTTGTATATATATACATATTATATAATATGAAAATAAAAAAATTTAACACAAATTACATTGTATTTGGATTTAATCAGTATAGAATAAAGATATCTATAAATTATGGAATTGAAAGAGCATCAAAGAAACAAAAAACGAGCATATTTATTTGATTGTTTTAGAAATTTGTTTAAAAAAATTAAAACAATAAAAATATTTATAAAAATTAAATAATCATTTCAGTGTATGGTTACAAATTTTAACTCTTTTATTGACTGACAGTGACGTCAAAAAACTTAAAAAAATTGCCGGTCATAAAGTTTTAATTTTGCAATATAGCATCGTGTAGGCAGGAGAGCTAAAGGAAACAAATAAAAAACATATATATTTTAAAATTTAAGTTAAGCTACATATTAATTTTTTTGTTCCCAATAAAGAAGAACGACGATTTTTCATTGTGCTTTTAAAAGCCATATTACTTTTTTATAATTTTTTTATTTTGTTTTTTTTTATTATTATAACATTTTTAAAAAATGTTTTTTCCTTTTATGACTAAAAAAAATTGTGAAATGAATTTTAAAAAGGAGTATAAAGCAACTCTGTTCAGTACTAAGTATATTCGCTTTAATCAAAATCAAAACAATTGAAATGTAATGCACATACAAATATGATGCATGATAAAACATATCCATACATTATGTATTTAATTCTAAAAACACATATTTATGTCTTGTACAGAGTATATAATAAAGTCTCCAATAATGTGGAGTGGTATATTGTGGAGTAGCTTTAAATAATGTCGAGTAGCTTCAGATAATGTGGAGTATGTAGTTACAAAAAAATATAATAAAAAAATTCTGAAATTAAAAATTTGGCCTAAAAAAATAAATAATATTAATGTCGATCGATTAACTAATTTAATTATTATAACAAATCAGTTTTTTAAATTTTAGTCAAAATTTGATAGTTAAAATTTTAACAAATTTTGTTTAGACACAAGATTAAAGGAGTGTTTCGATCATCTAACAATTCTAGAAATAATCAGAAGGTGTTGCAATGTTGGACTTGTTGTATATATTTATTATTACTGTTATATATAAATTCTATTAATTATTAAATATATTTAATACAGGGTTGTATTCAGATATGCAACACGACTGCCTATATACAATTTCAGATTTTTAACTTAAAATGTTGTAATAAACATCTGTGAGTTATAAAAGTTAATCAAAAAATTTAAACGGAAAACGAATTATAATTAAATAAAATAAATATATTTAAGATTTCTGATGATTTTACTGGTTTTAATAAATTTAGATTTACTTTTCTGCATTTTAATATTTTGAGTATACTTTTTAATTTATTTATATTTTTTAAAACAATAAATAATTTTGATTAAATTTAATTAAGAAAATTCAAAAAAAATTTCTCAAATTAAAATTATGTAAAACATAAAATGATTTTTTTATTTTGTTTTATTTTTAAATGTCATCATAATTTAAAAATTTATGACATTATAAAAAATAATAGAATGGTTTCTGGTAAAAACTTGTAAAAACTTGGATAAGCTTTAACAAGATGTGCGTACCGGAACGGTCATAAAATTTTAACTTGTAAAAACTTATATTTCAAATTTTTGTTGTTGTTGCATTTTTTAGATTATGTTTTTATTTACTTTTGTAATTTCTCATACGCGTCGAGTCTATTATGCATCATTTTGTTTTTAAAAGAAATTTATTAAAAAAAATGAAAAATATAATTTAGTGGAGGATAAATTTCATAATTCTTTAATATTGTAATATATGTATAATTTAATTTAATAATACGAGATACACTTGATAAGGATAAATCGAAACGGTCAGCTAAGTCTCTATAACAGTAAGCTGCATGACCCGCAAACCATAAAAATACAGCTATGTGTTTTTCTGAGCTACATTTTTTATCTGCACGTAGGTCTCAAAACTTTCAAATGTTTGCAGTTCTTCATATAAATATTTGAAAACATTTTTGCTTACACGAAAATGTCTTACAAATTCCTCTTCACAATAACCTGGAACTATTTCTTCCAAGTAGTTTCGAATGCAATGTCTTTTGTTTTTATGAAATAAGTTCTCCAACAGCAGCACTTGCTTTAGAATTACATTCCTTAATTCTTCAGTTTCACTTTCACTAAAAAAATGTAATAAAAATCCGAATCGTTAGTTAGCAATAATGTATTTTTTATATCTTCCGCTGCCATTTCGTTTAAATTTAATTACAATTCTTTAAAAAAAACACCTCCGGAAATTCAAAATGATTGTTTATAATTAAATTAATTTCAGAATGTCAGATTGCTTGTCAGCTGTTTGACAGCTGCAAGTTTTTACAAGAATTGCGTTCCAGTACTTTTACTTGCAGATGAGAGTTTTTTAACTCTTTTTTTTTTTTTCCTTTTTTTTTTTTCTCTCTTTTCTCTCATTTGCAAGTTTTTGCCAGAAAAGTACGGGAACGGTCCTAATAATATATGCACGTAAATATTCTCTCTTGTATGTATGAACGAATAAAATTAATAAATCATGTTTTATTTTTATTTTTATAGATTCTTATGACACAATTTTGTTAAATTTTAATAAAAATGTTTCATTTTTTTTTGTTTTATAAACAATTATAAATTTTAATTTAATGAAATTAGAATTTTTAAAATTTGTTAATTTTTAAATGTTATCTATTTGTTTAAAACAGATTTTTAAAATTTCAGAAATGATGTCGATAATAATAAAATTATGTCGATTGCGTTACCTTATTTTTTCGGGCAACATATTAAATAACTTAAATTTTCAAAGTAATGATTCAAATTAAGAGTAAAGTAATTTATACGAATAATTTTCCGTTCGAAATTGATAAGCAATATATGTGATCGATTTAGAAGAAGACAAATAAGAAGACAAATATTTTTCAATTTGGGTTCTTATTTTTATTATTTTTTGTTTTACATCTCTAGACTTTGGGCAAAATTTCCACAAAAAATTAAATTTAATAAAAAATTATAGAAACTAAATAAAATTATGTTAATTTTTGTTAGTAAGCCCATTATTTAATTTTAAATTTTAATTAGAATATTTTTAGATTATTATAATAAAATCACAAATTTATATACACAGACAAATCATGTTGAACAAACAGTGGGATTCCCATTTTCAATATATTTATCGAATTTTTGCTTTTAGATTGGAACCCTGCGAAAATATTTTGAAATTTGCTTTAAGATTGCAAATTTGCGGTAAATATTACATACTATTGTATTTGATACTGATAAAAATTTTACGTTATCCTAATATACATACATATCCATACATGTTATTCACATTTCATATTCATATTCAAATGTGAATCTACATTTCATATACACATCATAGCATTCAATAACTACACCTATCCATGAGTAGGTACTTGATTTGCATTCTTCTTGAAGTTTCAAGCTGTGTATTTGATTAACCTGCTTAAGTGGTTGTCAGTTCGAAAATAGATTGAGTTTGAAATATGTATTTTTGATATTTTTGAGGATTTTTAATATTAAAATTTACATGAATTTAAAGATTAAACAAAAAAAAATATTTATTTACTTACTCTTTTTAATCTTCTAAATTTTAAATTCACTCTAAACATTAAACAAAACTTCATAAATTTTTGACATTAAATATCAAATCAAGCTCTCAAACTTTCAAGTAGGAAATTAGTGTATATGTACTAATTTCAAGGAAAGTAGTGTATACAAAGTATACGGGGTAAATGTAAATACGAAAGAATGAACCATAAATACGTATCCATACATATAAAACTATTGCTTTAGTATTATTCAACTTTTTCCTTTTGTTAAAAATATATAAAAATGTACAAAGTGTTATTTTTTGAATATTCATTTATGAACTGAATAAAATTTACCAAATAAATTTTTAAAAGAAATATTCTGTGAAAACTTGAACAGGTACCCCTTGTATTATTTGAGGAATTTTATATTGTTTCCTATATTTTCCACAAAATATATTATCAGAAAATTGAAAACTGTTTACTGTTTCATTGAATCTATATTAATTATATAATTTCTGATACCACCAGTTAATTTTTCTTCAATTTTTATCTAAAACGTCAACCTAAACGTTTATCAGACAACATAGCCAAAAACCACATTTATAATAAAATATTTAGAGTCGAAAAATTTTTCACAAGGCTCCGATCTCATTTTCTAATTGTAATCATTTTTCTGTTCTACTTGATTTATATGTAAGTATACATATTATTAATTTTTGTGTTATGTGTATTATATAACCGAATTTTTCGGCAATAAAGGAATGATTATTTATATTAATTTTTGAAATTATAAATTTTTTACATTATAAATTTAATTTTAATAGATGTTAATTATTTAATTATTTTGAAAAAATTTCTAAAAATTAAATAAATGAAATAAATAAATTTAAATATAAGTAATATTTAATTTCAGAAAAATGAAAAATTATTCTCACATTTATACTTTTAATAAATATTTCATTTATTTACTTTTTTAATTAGATTAATACAAAAATATAACAAACAAAAACAAACAAACAAAAATAATAAATTGGAACAGAAAAATTTAAAAATAAATATTTGCAACTTGAAAGTGTTACTTATAAACAAAATAAATAAAAAAAAAAAAACTTTTATAGTAAAGTGAGAAAATCAAATTTTATAAATTTTATTATTTTATAGAGAATTCAAATGATTACGAATTCAGAATTAATTGCTGTCGGTAATTTCAATCAAATGTCCATCATTTACTTGGATAATATTACATACTATGATCACATTAACATTAACTTTTTATATATCAATTTAAAAGTGATCATTAAATAATAATTTGTCAAATCATATTTTTTTAACTTATATATAAATACTTTTTTTCTAACTTACAAAATATAACAAAAAATAGAACAATATATATTTTTTTATACATCGAAATAAAAAATTAATATTAACATAATTTTAACAAATATTAAAGTGATTGAAATTTTGATTACAGAAAAAAGAAATTAAAAAAAAATCAAAAATTTAAAATACCTTCACAATGAGAAAACAATATTCCGTTCACTTTCACTTCAAAAATTCATGACACAAACCAATTTTTTTAGTTTCCACCATGTTTTTTTAGTTAAACATCGATCAAAGAGAATGTGATAGAAATAGGATAAAGTTCTATTTTTTTTTTATTTTGAAAAAAATGTGATCGCAAAATAATGTACATATGTATATATATATATACGTACTTACACATCTTATAATGAATCACATCAAATATAATCAAATTTCTCGTAGATCAAATATCAACTTAATGTAAATGCAGCTTAAAAAAGTGTGATTCGATTAAAAATATCACAAAATATATTAAATTTTTGATGAATAAACTTATTATATATATATATATATTTTAAATTATTCAAATAAAGCTTTTTTTTATTAAAATTTACAATTTTCATTTTGTATTTTCCTCAAAATAAATTTTCATTGAAGTTAAATTTGACTCATTTCACTTATATAGTAATTAAAAATTCTCAAACTAAAAAAAAATATATGAAATTTAAAAACTTTATTTCCATTATAATTATTTTGGCTTTTATGAACTCGAGCCTAAATCAGTAGATAATCCTCTCAAACAACCAACAGCAATCACTTCCACCTACCTAACTATATCTGTAATATTGAAATTTTCTCCTAAATTTAATAATATTTAAATATTTCCTTAAACTTATCTCAACTAAATTGAGTCGTACTAAATTAGTTTCAAAAAGTAATAATTTTACGACCTACTTTAATTATAGTAAGGATTACGTTAATTAACTTAGACAATTATGATCAATCTGACAGTAAACTCATTAAACATTATTTTATGTATATATACTCGCAAATAAATGTAAGGTCTATAGAAGCGACGAAAACAGTGTTCTTTACTTATACCATCTTTATTAATAATTTTTCTTTAAAATATATAAAACTTCCAATTTGAACATGGGAAAGCAAATAATAGAAAATAAAAGTGGTCAGATACAAAATACCGTTTATACAATCGTCGACCTAGCTCAACGAATGGTAGTATTAGATGCACATGAATCTGACCTAATAAAAATAAACGTGCTAATGGTAGTATTAGATGCACACGAATCTGACCTAATAAAAATGCAAATATGTAAGTATAGTTAATACTATATTTAAAGAATGCAAATACCCATCAGAAAAATCTTAGGAACTTAAAAGCCTGAAGCATTATTTTATCAAAATTAGTTTTAATGAATTAAAACTAAATTACGTGCGATTTTACTTTACTGTTATTTCAATTAATGAAACTATTAATTTTAAAAATTTTCTTATTACATATTATTATTTATTTTATTTATTTATGAATTATTAATATAATATTGCAAAATTTTTAGTTATATTTGATAATTTAACTAAGTATATATTTTGTTTAAATTTTCTTTCATTTTATTTATTTTAAAATTTTATAATTAAGTAGTCTTAAATTTTTTTAATATACGAATAGTATGTTTTATTACTCTATTAACTACTTTATTTTTTATCTAACGGTGTCAGTTTCTACTAATTCCACTGAATGATGATAAATATTGTACAATAATATAGCAAGCTTTCGTCTTTAATAGACGTTTGATCCTGATGTACTTGCTCTAACCATATTAAATATTATAACCAGTATATTGCAATTATCTTCGGACTAGCAAATATTACCACTTCAGCAGCTTTTTAACTTTTAGCAGTAATTTCATTTGTTAACCAATTTTCATTTAAAATAAATTTTAGTGTCAAAATCAGCTAAGGTAAAAAAATGACTTTTTTTTGGGAATGTTCACATAATGCTATAATGTTAATGTATATGATGTAATTTTAAAAAGAACAATTTTTATATTATAGTTATAGCAATTATTGTAATAATTGCAGCAAATATAATTTGTATTTTTTACACACAACATTTAATTTGAATTGAAGTGTAGGTTAGAAATAAATGTTCCCTAATTCCAAAAAAAAAAAAAAAAAAGTTAAGTAGTTAGGCTATTTTGTTCCATACTTCTTCGCTCTATTGTGACTATTAAGTAACTTTCAAAATCTAACTTTTACCATTGATATTTGAGTTTGAAAAACTACCTTAGAATCAAAAACAGTCCATTGTCAAAGTATTCTAGAATCAAAAGTATACTTTTTCCATATATACAGTACCTTTTCCATAATTCTTTTTAAATGTCTGAATTAAAACAAACCATTTCCAATGGTAACCAATTTGGTGGGAAAATTTACGTTTTTTAATAAATTACATTTAAGAATAATTTAATTCAGTTCAAAAACTTTTTAATTTTTTTTTATATGAATTTGAATTTTATTTTAATTTAATTGGATGAATAATGAATGTATATTAGTTTTATTATTTTTGTGATACTATAAAGAAATATTACTTTTTGTTGTTTATTTTTAATATGAATTTTTTATCTTTATTTGGAGAAATAAAAAAATATTTATCGTTTCAAAAGTATTGTTTTAATTTTCAAAATCAATACATTTTCAGTATCCTAGTTTCAAAATGGACCATTTCCAGACTTCAGTATCAAAACTAACCTTTTCCAAATTTTATTTTTAATTCGAAATAACTTATGAAGGAAATGGTACATTTTCTTTTCTTACCCACACGTCAAAAATATTCGTCCAGAAATTATATTTTCAATATTCATATATGTCATATATGTCAAACTACCAATATATTCAGAACACTTTCACAATATGTCATTGCAAAATGTCAAACTATGGATACAAAAATTCACCTAAATTTAACTATCTCATAGAAGATTATAGCATTACAATAAGTAGTTAAATAGAATTAGAAAAAGGAATATGAAACATTTTCAATAAAATCCACTTTCATTATAACTATTCCATGGCTTCCATTTACAAACTAAAACTGCTTATTATATTTCAATTAAGTGTTGAATATCAATTAATATAAAATACTTATTAACTATAAAAAAAAATTCCACGTAACTAATCATATTTTTTCAACAAAATATTTCTTTTCAATTTGAATTAATTATTTAAAATTTATGTTCCTAATTATATTATTTTTATTCTCTTCTCTCAAAAAATAATTTAATAATTAATTTATTATTAACTATGGTTTATTTTCACTATTGTACAAAACTATTTTAATTTAAAATTACCGATTCCTCTATTTACATACTTAAACACAAATTAATTTAAAAAAAAAAAAAACCTTAACTACTATTTATAAAAAATCTACAATCATATTAACGAGTTTTCATTTATTCTTAATTGTTAAAAAAAATTATTTATATTTTTAATAAATCATAAATTTTGACAAAAATAAAAAATATATAAATCAATAAATAAACAAATTATTGAACAATAATAACTAAAAATAAAAATTTGTGTTTTTGTTGTTGTTTTCGCTGATTTAAAATTTTTGTTTATACTTAATAATCATGTAATTTTCTCATAATGTACGTAAATGAATATTCAATAATAACAAAAAATTAATTTCTTTACATCACGTTTTCTATGATAAATAAAAAACAACAAAAATAAACAAAATTTTCTAGTTAGCATTTTGTCAAACGCCTATAGCGTGATATAAAAATATTACGATAAGTATTGTGTGTTTTATTTTTGTATACATATTTGAATTCAAATGCATAAGTAACTATATTCATATATATAAATATATTAATATTATAATTATTTAGAATTGAACCTTTAATGTAAAAAAAAAAAAATGTTTTTCGTCCGCTAAAGCTTCTTTTTTTAGTAAATTTAATTTTTATTTAAAATTTTTTTAATGTTAGAACAAGTTTGTTGTGATATGTATTCACGTTTTTTTATAAACGTACATACATAAATATTTATTAACTATATGTAGTCTTTTTTTTCTTATATAAGCTAATACCATATAAACTGTTTAACTGTAGTTACTTAACACAGGCATAATTAGCGAAATAAAAGTATTTTTATGTGTATAAATTTTGCATTATGAAAAAATATATTATGTCGATTAATTGAATTTAATTTTTAACATCCCTACATCTCTTTTTAGAAACACAAACCTTACATCTGATCTTTTTTTTAATAATACCGAAAATTATACTTTTGAACAAATTCAAATTTCAAATTTATCACTCTAATTCAAATATTTTGTCATATTTTTTACTTTTATCGGAAAAACATAAACAAAACTAAAATAATTGTTGACATTAAGAAGTAAATAAGTTGATCAATGCTTAAAAAAAACATTTTAACTATTTTACAATTCTTATTGTTGGAATCGTGCGTCACAACCCGCTTTCTTACCGGGCATACTGAGTAATTAAATGTGTCTTTCGTAGTTAGACTGCAATTATAGCAATACGCAAAATACATATAGTTAATCGCGAATGTCTATTGAAATTCAATAGAAAAGACTTTAAAAAAACTACCAAAAAAAATTTTAGTATCACGGATGTCAATTGAAACTAATAGACTTGTCCAAAACTTGCTATATGTACTTCAAAATATTTGCTGTGAAAAATGTAAATTCTTCGTAATTTCATTTTACTTTGATATTTTTTTTTTTAAAGTTGTAAGTTGTGGTTTTGAATATTTTGACATTTTTTTTACTTTTTCTTAAAATAGAAAAACAACAACTATTAAAAACCATAAAATTAAAATAAAATTAGAACTTACTTATTCTCCATTTACTTACTTATCATTTATGTTAATGTCTATCAACAAAATATCGCCGACTTTAAAATTCTATTAATAGAAAAAAGACCTTCCCAATAAACTTCCGCGATTGACACCATAACAAAATTTTGTTTTCAATTTTACTCCTGCAATCGATATGACAAGTGGATAGGAATCGATAGGAATGGTAAAGGATTTTCTAAAAAATAAATTCGATTACAAAATTTTAACAATTTTCACATTTAATATTTCAAAACGCTGGGTAGCGCAGTAGGTAGAGCGCCTGCCTTTCAACCGAAAGTTCGATCCCTGATGAAGCAAAAAGAAAAAAAAAAAGCTTCATTGGTTTTTCGAGCTGGTCTGGTACCCTTTGTCAGTGGGGTATAATAAATGACAAAAGATAATTGAGAGTTAATCTGGTAACAAATTAAATAAAATGAAACTATTCTATTTAAGAAGACTTAGTTCCTGACAATAGTAGTAGTTTTCCACATTTAATGAGTAGATAAGCCAGTAATTTGTTAAAATAAATACTCGAATTATTGTAGATATTGTAGTGTAAAATTGCAGTACCGTACTTAATTAAGCACGAAAAGGGTATTCTACCTAAGTTACTGTCAAGATCATAAAAAAAAAACCAATTTATTTTTATTATTTCACTGAACTTTTACTGTTCCCTTAAAATTATCATAAAATATAAATTTTTTTAAAATAAAATAGATTTTAATTTTTTAATGATTTTACCTGAGATGAATGGCAAGAACGATATGAAAGTTGTGTGCAATTAATAAAAAAAAATTGTAGCAAAATTTTCCGAAACGTTTTTAAAGGAGTACCGTTAGTTAGGAACGTTAATTCTAAAAAAAATGCTGAAGAGCACATTGCTCCAACTTTCTTTTTATAATTATTATTATTATTATTTTTTACTATTGTCAAATATAAATAATTCATTTATCTTGCTATCTTCATTTTTCAAGTATTTACATTGACTTATAATTATTAATTTATTATGACAGGAAAATAGTTAATGATATTTCATATTATAAGAATTATTGTGTCAGTGTCAGAGACCACTTATTATTATTAGTATTATTGTTATTATATTTTACTTGTATAGTGCCATTGCTAATTTAATAAATTTTGGGTACAGTTTAAAAAAGTATGTCCATTACAACTCAAAACACAAACAACAATGTAAAGTAAATATGTATCATCTCTCATCATAATACATTAATATTATTTTCTCATCTCACTACATTTTACTTCTACCTATACCTACTTCCAGAATACATTTAATACATAAAAGTTATACAGAATACATAAAAAATTGATTTATTTTCTCAATTCTCAGACTTTCATTCATAATGAAATGTTTTGTTATTATTGTTGTTGTTGTTATTATAACAGGCTTCAGACAAAAACAAAATTAGTATGTATATGAATAAGATATAAAAACACTGTTAAATATTATTTTTATCCGATTTTCTATAGCACCCTGGAGCTCAGGGTCAAATTTTAAAATATACCCCTAAATATAGTTTCTTAAAATACCACAAAGAGTTAGTCTTCAAGGCTTTTTCAGGTTAAATTGCTCTGTATATAGCTATATATATATATTAAGTCCCTTTTTAAAATTAATTTAAAATTTAATCAATTTTTTCTAAATAGATTGGTAATTGAATATTGCCATCTCTTTAAATCCAATGCTTCCAAATTTTATAGGTATATATTTATTTGGTATAGACATGTGAAATGATGAAATTTATTTGACTAAAAAACCAAAAATGTTTAGAGTAGTTACAAAAACTTTACAAAAATTAAACTAAATAAATCTTTTTTTCTTTTTTCCCACCGGAGAGGCAAAGAAAAACGTTCAAGGCAGAGTTTCCAATTTTTTAAAAAATTATCGTTTCCATTTTAAATTCTGATTGTAGTCATTTGATTTGAAATAAAAGTTTTAAAAATAAATTTTTGAAACCATATATCAAATATTTGAATTTCAAATAAAAAATGTGCAGTCACGTTAAAAAGATTTAAAAATTTACCGTAATATTTATGTATTTACAGATTTAAAAATTTCCATTTTTTGTATAAAGTTTCTTGAAATTAGGAAATTTGGCCTTGTTCTCTTCCCTAATTATTTTTTACTTCTCCCAATACGTACTAAACTCCTACTTTTTCCAATGTCTGACCCTGTGTCTTATTTATGGTCATAAAAAATGGTAATTTAATGGTGAATTGGCAATGTCTGAGAATAAATGGCAATTTTGGGGTAGTTAAGGATAAATCTATTACTGAAATAAATATAGTTTTCCTTATAGCTGTACCGATTAGGACTTCTACTTTTATTAAGTTTGATTTTAAAATTTTTACTGCTAACCGAATTCCATTGCATAGACCACTATTGATTTCTAAGTAATATTATTATACTACCCACTTTCAAAATAAATTTATATGGAAGCATTCCAGTTGGACGGCAGACATTTAAAAATTCCACGGGTTAATCGTTTTCACCGTAATCGTCAATAGAATCTGTGTTTAAATAAATTATTATTATTTTTATACTTGTTCGTTAATCGATATCAGAATATTTAGAGCAAAGTATGCACGTTTTTTAATAGACAGTAAAACTATTTACATTCAGACTATTTCCGAAAATTTCTTCTATAATTACGCACGTGTGCTTCTTTTTTTTTCTTTTTTACAGATACACCTATTTTTTAAATCAAACCGAACAAAAAAAAATTTAGTCAAAACAAAAATTTTTTGTTATTTCCTTTCGATATAAAAATTATCATCTGCTTATGTTGATAATATATTACCTCTTGAAAACAATTTTAAAATAAAAAAAAAACAAAAGCAAAAAAAAAACATGGAATTTCAAGAGAGAGAGAAAATTTAGAATTTTATTTAGAGAGAAACATCTTAATTTTATTCTCTGGCTTAAGTTGGTTTGGATTTGTGGTTGGTATACTATTTTTAGATTTAAAAGGTAGAAAAATTCTTTGTTCGTTAACAGTTATAAAAAAAATCAGTTTACAGTATTCAAATTGTCACCGTCAATGGCAACATTGCTATGACAGACAACATGTTTACAGTGTTTAAAATGTATGTAATGGGAATGATTAATCTTTGTGTTGCTATATAATTTCTTCTACTATATGTTCTCTTTTTGTCTTCATATTATACTTTTACTAAGTTAATCTATCACCATTTCTGTTTTAATATTAAATTCATCAGCGTCGGAAAGACTATTTCCAAATTCGTTGCAAATAAAAATAATAAATATTATTAGTTTAATTTTAATTACATAAATAAGTTAATATAACAAATATCAAAATATTTCTTAATTTTATTGTAAACAATTTATTTTATGAATAATTTTATAATATTTTATGAATTATATCATTACGAAAAGCCTGTTAAATGATATTACTTTAATCTAATTAAGCTTAGGGTGCTATTGCGATTCACACACCTTTTAGTTATGTTGTCTACCACACAACACAACCCACAATAGACAACACAACCAACAACCAAATATTGCTATTGCTAATTACAACTATAAGCAGTTGTAAACATGTTATCTGTCATAGGAGTGTTGCCATTGACAATGATAATTTGAATACTAAAAACTGATTTTTTTTTATAAATATTAACGAACAAAGAATTTTTTCAACTCTTCAATCTTACCTACTATATATTTAAAAACAAAAATTTAGAGCAAAAAACCCATCTTTTGTGCGTCAATAAATTTTGTAGTAAAGAAAAAAAACATTTTTGTTTATTACGTAAATTTTACCCTACAAAATAATTCCCAAAACAAGTACCTACATAATTGTGTACTTGTACATAAATATATACAAACACAACTCAAACACAACGTATCCTAACCAGTTGTAAAGATTTGGTTGTCTTATACAATATAAACGTAAGCTTTAACAACAGTTGTTATATTTGCAGACAACACAACTCTTAAATTATGTTGTGTAGTTTTGACAGATAATAACGAACTAATTTCAAATGCAATGACCAATGACACTACGACATCTGGCGACCGCATTTATCTTGTGAGTTGAAAGAATTGTTTTTTTTTTTTTTTTTAGTAAGAACAGATGAAATATGAATAGTGATAGACAAAGAAATTCAAACTAATAAAAAATGGATCAAATTAGCTGTCAAAAAGAACTTTTTTCGGTACAATTGTACCTAATAAAAAAAGTGTAACTATATAGAAAACATTGATTTTTATAATTTTCGTACTAAAATTTCCAATTTCGTATTTAATTACGAACATCTGGCACTAGGTACAAGCCAATGTTGAAAAACACTAGATTTAGTGCGAAAAGTACTATATCCGACACGCTGACTATCACTGTCACATTTTTTGTCCCAAAAAATATCAATATCAGTATCGCTCTATAATTGCAGAACATTCAAATTTACTTCATAAAAATGAAAAACGCAAATTTCACTAATTTTATTTTAATTAAGATCTTGATCGATTTCGATTATTAAACCACCATTAGAAGACAGTTCAGAATATAAATTATTAATTGAAATTAGTTAAACATAACCTAGAGTTTTTTAAAATAATCTTTATTATTAAAAATGTTTCACCTGGAGCCTACAGCATATTCTAATATATTAAAAATTTAGTCGAAAACATATAAGAAAACTTTATAATCTAAGTATAAGATACCGACAAATATTTTTACTTCTTGATCACTAATCTTGGAAATACCATTTTTCGCACTAAACTGAGGAATGTGACGACATATGATAAAAATAAAATTGCTTATGAGGATGTTAACATATGAAAACAATGGCCAGTTTCTCAACTGTTATACAACTGTTACTTAAGGGATTATGCTGCAAAAAAAACCCTAATTGAAACTAATGTAAGCTACATGGCAACTCAAACATAAAACATACGTGTCAGATAATTGAGGTACACCTCTTACTGATAGAAATGTTGCTAATTCCAGTATTCTAACCTATACATACATTCGTTTTGTTTTTTCAAGAATATTTAATTATTTTTACTTTACTTAAAATATATAAAAATGGTATATGGTTAGAAAACAAATGAATCGAGCCTTTTGTTTTATTTTCTTTTGAGTAGATTTTATTAATTTTATAAATTAATATACCTAACTACTTATTATAAATATTCAATAAACAGTAACATATTTATATTGCTATTTAATATTAGCAAAATAATTTATTTTACAATTAAATGATATATATTTAATATTTTTTTATTTTCTCCAATTCTTTACAATTTATTGATTAATCCATACAAATATACAAACAAGATTACAAGAGACATTAAACTTTTAATTCCATAAATTTAAAATTTCGAAAATATTTAATTATAAACAATACAATAAAAAAAATTAAATACCAACATCTAAAAGTGTATTAAAGCCAACTTTAAAATGGCATGCTTCAAGCTTGCGACTACATTTTTGTTTTTACATATTTTTTTTTTTTTTTCTGTATCTACTTAAAGTTTAATTCGACCAGAGTTAATAAAAAAGAGAACAAAAAAAAAACTAAAATTCAAACAAAATAAAAAAAACTCAATGACATCTCAACCTTAAACTATTTAGATGTAGAGTGGAATCGAACACAAAAAAATAAAAATAATGAAAAAAAAAATAAAAGCTCAACAAAAAAACAACAAAATATTAAAATAAATACATAATAAAATAAAAAGTCGCAGAACAACAATTAACTAAAATTAAGTGGCCGATTTTATTATAGACATTTTAACGGTGAAACTAGAATAGTTTCTGAATATGTTTTTACTAATTTATACAATAACAATTGTATTGCTTTCAGGAGTAGCTAGTGTGGCAGCTAGAAGTAGTTAGAATGAGTTTGTGAATGAAATAATAAAAATGTTATTTCCTCTTAAAAACAATTTTGAACATATTTAATTAAATAATTTAAATTTTCTTAATTTATTTAACTTGTTTAATTTGTGGTTTTAATTACTCTCAAGTGTCAGGTAAAAAATGAAATAAAAAATAATAGCAACATTTACTACGAGAAAATCTTAATTAATAATACCTAGTAATCGGGATCAAAGTATTAGCAAAATAAAATAAAGGCACCTTTAAAAATTAGATTGGATACCTTTAATATATAGACCAATACACAAACCATACTTATTATAATAAAATTTCTGATCAAAATTAATACAATTTTAATCAATAACTAGTTATAGGTATGCTAAAAATGTATGATTTTTGTATATATATAAAAAAATTGCACACTTCTCTAACATATAGTATCTTAGTGCATAATTTACATTATTTACTAACAGGCGTACATATATAATATAATAATGCAATAGTTGCTATCCAAGATACATTAGCCATGTGTTCTGTGAATATCCGTGGCAGAAATTTTGTGTTGTATTCATTTGAGATTATCACCACTTAATAGACTACCACCCATATTCTCTTAGACTTAGACCCATCGTTGACGAGAAGAAAAAATTGATCTCGTCTCGTCTCGCTGAATATGCATTTCTGTTAGACACTGTCAGCGGCGCGATAGATCATTTTATTTGTTGGTAGATAGTACTGATCATTTTTTTCTGTCGAAAAAAATTATTGGTAGGTATATAAACAAAATATGGTTTACAAAATTTGTGGAAAGTATTAGTAAGGTTTAGTTTTAAAATATTTTTTAAATAAAAAAATAAATATGAATATATTTATGTTTAATATATTTTTTAGTTTATTACAATTTGCTATCGCGTGTGTGTCGAACAGATAACAAAACTATATTTAAAAAAAAATTAAAAAATTAGGAAGGACCACGGGTTCAAACCTCGTGAGAACCGAAAATTTTTTCAAATGGTGAAAATTACTGAAAAAAGTAATTTTCAATACAACCACATCGGTTCAAATATAATTTAATAATTAATAAAGATATAATATAACTAATAAAAACAAATAATATAAATATGTAATAAACAAAAATATATACATACCAAATAATTAATATAATTTAATAAAAAGGCCCACATTTCGGAAGGGAAAAGGACCTATAAAGTTGGCCTACAGATTTATCTGTAGGATCAACTGTTAAAATAAATAAATAAATAAATAAATTAAATAAAATTATTATTTACAAAAAATAAGAATTTTTCGATATACATATAGTATGTATATGTTAAAATTGTGTATTGTGTTTATTATAATTAACTACAGCTTAGAATTCAGCTTATTCCGAAAAAAATACGTTAAAACTAAAATTTTATTACAAATATATACAGAAATATAGTAAGTCAGTAATTATTTTTTTTTAAATTGATACCAAAGTAATGGGATAAACACCCTAACTGCCTCCATTCAGTAATCAATAAAGTGTTATTTTATTAAAATAATTCATGAGAAATTTAAATATTATTTTGTCAAAATCCAATTCACTATAACTTTCAAGGCTTTATAGATATTTATATGTATCGATGATAAAATAGACATTATTGTGACATTAATTAGAATTAAAAGATAGTCAGGAAATATCCAGTAGGAAAATAAGAATTTCATAAAAGCATAGTGAGTTACCGTTAAAATTGCGAATTACAAAATGTCCAAATCAAATCAAAAACAAATTAATTTTTTCCGGAAAGAGGCTATATATAACTGTTATTAAGACTATAAGATTTTAATAACAAATATTTAAAAACTAGTATTTTCTTAAATCTCCGAACTCCCCTGCCATCTACTTTTTCTTGAAGCAATTGTGAATTTCGAACATCATACATTTGTGAAGTTCCGATCTAGAATTTAGGAATTTTGATTTGAAGTGTTTTTCGAAACCTTTGGATTGTGTAATTGAAAATTTTGCAATTTTTGGAGCTTGGAGGTGCTTCCAGCATAACTCTAAAAGCAATTACCCGTTATTGAAAGGTATTAAAACATCAAAATTAATGTTTTTTTTTTCGCTATAAAATGAATGTTAATGTTTTAATGAATTTAATTAATATATGACACTTTGTAACATTAAAATTTGTTCTGAATTTATTCATTGAATATGTTTTTATAATCTTTTTATCTCTTCAAAATTTATAAATAATATAGGTACTAAGTATGTCTATCTCACTTTTACTTTATCACAATAATAATCAAAATTTTCATAATAAACAATGACATGACATTTCCATTTATTATATAGCAAAACAATTTGATAATAAGTTAACTAAAAATTGTATTATATACGTAAACAATTCCGCAAAAACAACAAAATGAAAAATATTTGAAAATGAAAAATAAAATTCAAAATAAAGCTAAAAAGTTAATTACATATGTATGTATGTATATGCATACATATATATTTAAATACTTCTACATTTGAATAGCGCGATTGCGATATGTACATATTATAATTTACAACATGTTTGTATTAATGTATTGTGTTCATAAATGAAATTTTTCGTTTTCGCAATTATGAGCACAAACTTCGAATTCAGTAAAAAAAAATATGTATATATATATGTATATATAAAAAAAATAGCATCAATAAAGGAAATCGAAACAATAACAACAACAAAAATATTTATTAAGTTTTTTTTTTTTTTTTTAAATAGCGCACACAATTCACAAGATAGGAAATGAAGTTTATAGGTGAATTTTAAAGATTTATACAGAGACTACAAAAACATTATAAGAATTTTTTTTTTTTTTGTTTTAAATTACTATACAGTAAACAGTAAGTATAAAAAACTGACAGCAAAAGTAAATGAAAAAAAAAAGAGAAAATCACAAAAAATAAACATGTAAGTAGAAATAAAATGAAGAATTTCGGTCGATAAGTAAATGCATTAGTATGTATAATAATTAATATACAGTAGCAATTGTAAATTACCAATGACATTTTTTTTATAAGAATAACAATTTTCTTTAATTAAATTTATTTTAAATCCTGGATTAAATTGAACGAAGATGTAAATAAATGAAGTATGTAAATAAATTATGAGAACAGCGATGACATATTATCTACATATGCATATACATATATTTATAATGAGAGAAACGGATATGATAATTGTGTTAAAATTTAGTTGATTATATAAATATTAAAGACAACAGGTAGTAAGTAAGTAGTTTTTCAATACAATTAATAAAATTTCTAATTTATAAGTAATTGTTTTGTTATTTTTTTTTTTAGCTTAATATTAGGTAAAAACTTTTTTACGATAAAGTATTGTTAGGAAATATATATATAAACATAAAACGTTATATTAAATATTAATTTCTGTAAAAAAAAAACATTTTCATAAACAATAAGAGTACTGCTAATTATTACTAAAGTATTTTATTCATAAACATAAGTTGCAAAATAAAGTTTGTCTATAAAAGTTTATAATTTTAGATAAAAACTGGAAAATTATATAGTTGAGAGTGCAGACAATCAGCTGCACTATACTTTTACAATTGATTATATTAATTTAAATAAATCTTATTCAATTTAAAACGACAGCAGTGCAATATGTATGTGTACGTATGAATTACTATTTCTATGCATTTTGTGCTTTTGCAGTATCGTGTTTATAAAAACTTCAATAATATTTTAACAACAGCTAATAACTAAACGTGTTATTGATAATGTCAATTGGAATTCGGAAATAGACCTTTTTTAAATCGACTTACATCGAAATTATTATATTAATTAGTCATTGGACATTTAGAAGAATTAGTCAGTTAAAGGCAAAAAGTATTAGTCATTTGACTTTTTTTTTGTTTTTGTATTCACATTTTTGAATGCCGATTTTATACACATACTTTTTTTTATTCGATACCTATTCGAGACTTTTAAATTCTAGTGAAGTATATCATTTTTGTCTGTTATCATCATTATTATAATAAAGTTAGTTGTCAACATTTCACCTAACAATTATTCAATCTATTCACCAAAAATGAGAGAAAATAAATCACCACACCACGGCCACACCTATACCAGTACACCATCCTATTTATACAAATTACAAGAGAGTACATAGCATAATATGAGTTTTATTTTCTTCATTAAAAGTAGGTAGGTACGTAGCTATATAAAAAGACAATGTAATGTGTATCATAGTAAGTTGAAAACAAAATTATTGTTTTTTTTTTTTATACCTATTCATGGTTTTTTGTTTTGCCAATTTGTGAATTAAATTCCAATAATTTTTCAATAAATTCCAAAAGTTTTTTATTTTGCGTAATGCAACATTATTATTAGTTATTATTTATATACACCTATATGTAATTAAAGTAAATTTAAATTTCCATAATATATTCCATTATATTTATTAGTACACCTACTTTAAATTTTCCAAATAAAAATACTCGAACAAATTTTTAGTAAAAAATTACAGTACCGTACTTAAATTAAATACGAAACGGTAATTCTACCTAAGTTACTGTCAACATTAAAAAAAAAAACAAAATAAAAAAATATTGTTTATCTATAAATTCAACAGTGCTCTTATATAAATTAATGAAAAAAAAAATTATATTGATTTATATAATATAGGGAAAAGGTAGCAAGGGCATGGTTATTAAGAAGTATTTTGTTTTTTTCAAACCACACCAAACCATAGTTTACTTCTTATTAAAAATGACTGTTTACTGATTGATAGTGAAAAATATCAGTATATTTAAATCCCTGTTCTATTAAAAACGTCAAATTTGGCTATAATTAATAAAAAGGGGTCTCTAGCTTCGATATAATTATATAGATTATGAATATGTTGCTATTTATTTATTTAATTGTTATATTTTAATATAATTAACATATACTTAAGACGAACATAGCTATATCGAAAAAGAATTGTAATACAAAAATAAAAATGTCAATAACAATTTTCCTAAATTTATGATTAAACAGCAAGTAAATTTTATTTTCATTTTAAAATTTGTTTTAAAAAAAGAAATTATTGGGAAAAATTTATAAAAAATAAATTTAATTTTTTCTATTCACAAAGAATATATTTTCATTATTTGCAACAATATAATTTTAAGAATTACAAAAAAAAATCGCGAAACCTTTCAATTTGATGTATTTGACAACTTAAATTTTTGATTTTTTTGTAGGCTGCACTGCAGCTAATCTAGCTTACGGAACTACACACCTTGTTATATAATATTATTTATTTATTTATTCACTTGGAAAAGTCTATTATTCGAAAAATCATTTTCTACGCAATAAGATCCTCAGACAATCATAATTCTACTATGTATTTGTGTTGGAAAAAACAATTTTAGAATTCAAATAAAAAAGTATTTTGTTGAAAATAATTGAACATTTTTACTAAATATGTAATTCCTATTTAATTTTATACAGCGTGGTACTAAAACACGGGTTTACTAAAACACGGGTTTACTAAAACACGGGTTAACTAAATATTAAATATGACTTTTCCTGAAAAACGGAACGTCTGCTATGAAATGTGTGTATGAAAAAGTTGTAGGGGAAGATGCAACGCATCAACACAAAAAAAAAAATTAACGGGTGTTTCCGAGTTTTTTTTACAAAATTTTCGGTTGTTAATATCAAAATTTTTAGTTTATGCAGCTATTATTTAAAAACGGCAAGTCTGATACTCATCCAATAAATAACCGTTAATAAGGAGTATTTATTTTTAAAAAGTTAAGAAAAAAATGTTAGTTTCAATTCATTCGGAGCTGTAGTGGATATTGTTTAGACTTAATTTTTCTAATCCGATTTTCTTTAACCCTCTGTAGCCCAGGTTAAATTTAAAGATAGACATTTCGCCTATAACACATTTTTTTGTTAAAATACTACAAGGAATCACCCCTTAAAATATTTTTGCTCTGTAAGCCGGACCACCCTGTATATTTTATAATTTCAACAATAATTATACAAATTTTACTCTACACGCTTAAAGTATAATTTTTTTCAAATAATTAAAAAAATATGTATTTACCTACAATTTTTAATAGAAAATTTGTATTTTCTTTATTGCTTTTGATAATCAACAAACAAAATTCTACTAACACACACTTAACAGTTTTATTAACACTTCAATCAATATCTTCATACTTCAAAGGTCAGTATTTGTATCAATTCTATCAAAATGACTCTTAAATTTATTTTGTTACATATTTGATATGACAATTGTTTACATTTTATTAGTTACAACAATTTACTATGACAATAAAACTAATATAGACAAATATGGAAGATATGTATAATCTTTTTTTTTTTTTTTAAATCATTTAAAACAATTTTTAGTTACGTACATTTTCTATAAAAACTTGTCATTAATTTCAAATAATTTTGAAAATAAAAACCATATCTACATACATACATATATTTAATATACATACCTACTTCATTTACAGATTATAATTTAAAACATAAATTGTGGCGCTGATATTTTTTACAAAAAGTCTACAAAAATATAATAATATAACTAGGAATAGCTATTTTCGTTTTTGTACTCTTTGAATATATTTTGACTTGAGTACACAAAAATTAACAAACTGAAAATACGTACACATAAGTGATTACATCTAAATGTCAAAGTAAAATATACATCATTATTATTTTCATAAGAATTATCATGATAATAATTATTATATGTAAATTGAATCTTTAATACATTGCAAAAGGTACGAATTTATTATAAATAAATAAATAGTGTTTTATATACTTAATAGCAGTTATAGTGAATACAATGTTATGAATTTATTAAAAGGGAAATTTTAATGGTGAGGGGAAATAAGTAGTAAAACAAATATCTAATATGTACGAATACAATTTTTTTTTAAATGTTTTTGAGAGAAAAAAATTAGAATAGGTTATGTTTTTATGAAATTGAAAATGAAAAAAAAAACAGTAAAATAAATAAATTAAAATATCCTGTTTGTTTTTTATTTATTTTGTATAAATTTTCAATTAAATAAAATAAAAATGAAGAAAATGAAAGTTATATGAAATAAATACACAATTGTAACAGGATATTTAGGCCTTATTAGACGATGTCAATTGTCAACTGATGTATATTCTTTGGTCTCTCACCCTGTTGCCAGTAAACTAAATTTGTGGTCGGAACTCGGAATATTTGCGTTGACCTTGACACCGAGAGAGAATTTGCAGGCAATAAATTATGGTCACGGTATGTATTTCACATATTTCACAAATACATAGACAATAGCAATAAAAAAAAACTTATGTGCCTATTACAGGTATCACTTTTTTTGTCGGATCCGAGTAATTTCATGTGACAACACTAATTACTATTACAACTGTCACGCGCCGACTGAAAAATGCGACTCAATTGTCACTTGCAATTTATATGTGACAGGATTCCGTTTGCCTGTAATTTTGTAATTTTTTGTGTCTATATAAATTTAAATAATGGATTCTGAAAGGAAAGGTTATGTAAATATTTACAAATTTTTTGAAATAATTTATATATGTAATATCTATTTGAATTTGAATTTATATTATATGATATTTATTTGAATATATTAATTCAAAAATTGGATGATAAACATTTTTGTTTATTTTAGTTTAAAAAAAACAACAAAAACACTATTTCAAAAAAAACATAAAAAAACACATCAACCAACTTTGTATTCTTATAAAAAATTTTTTTTTAAATTCAAACGTCAAATGAGTTTTTCTGTCAAAGTACATAAAAAATACGTTCAGAAATTTGTTGCTGTCGGATGAGACTTGTAATACAAAAGTAAATTTCATTCGGGTGACTGGGAAAAATGACTGGAAAAGTGGTGACACCTGTAATAGGCACATTAATAACTAATTAGCGCAATAGTAACACAAGCTAAAACTAAAATCGAAATCAGAAATATTTGCTAATACATATAACTATATAAGTGTTGATTGTTGATATCCAAACGTGTAATAGCAAGCTGATGTAGTGTTGACGATGACTGTTGACACCGTCTAATAAGGCCTTTTGACATTTACAACAATATCTTCAACAACTGAAAACGATTTTCAATTTGTTCAGAACAATGCATACATGACTGTATAACATCAACGGGTAGTTACGTAAAACAGTAAGTACCATAAAAAAGTATAAAGTATTATCATATTTGTTATTCCTTCTCTTTTTACATCTATAATTATGTTTTATATATTATACACGCTGGGTGGTGCAATATGTAGAGACTAGAGCGCCTGCCTTTCAATTGAAAGGTCCCAGGGTCAGTTCCCGATGAAGCACAAAAAATGCTTTATTGGTTTTTCGACCTGGCCTAGTATCTCTTGTCATTGGGATATAATAAATGACAAAAACATAATTGATAGTATATATATATTGCTATTACACGTTTGGATGTCTGGTAGCAAATTAAATAAAATTAAACTATTCTATTTAAGAAGGCTTAGTTCCTGCCAATAGCAGTAGTTTTCCGCATTTTATGAGTAGATGTCTAAGCCAGTAATTTGTTAAATGAATACTCGAAATGTTGTAAATATTGTAGTGTAAAATTAAATTCTTAATTAAGCACGAAAAGGTGATTCTACCTAAGTAACTGTCAAGAGTGTAAAAAAAAATATACTCAACTACTAAGAAAAAATACTAATTATTCAAAAAGTAAAGGTTTTCACGTAAAGTAGGAAAATAATTTTGTGCAAACCTACAATAATTTTATACTTATACAAAAATTCAGGTTTGTAAAAAGCTCAAATTTCAATTCAACATCTGCTCAATCTACGAACTACCCAAAATGTGACCTAGCTCAATATATGAGCTGGCTTATATATTGATCTTCTGTACTTACTCAATTGTGAGCTAACTCAAATTTAAGTTTAGCTTGGTATTTGAGTTACTCCTTTTACAGCCCAGCCAAAAATCGAATCTTAGTGTTTGGGTAGTAACTTATATAAAAAAAAAAAAAAAAAAAAAAAAAATAAAGTATGAAAACACGTAAAGAAGTTATTGGAAAATAAATATTGTAAAGTAAACACTTGCCACAAAAAACAAGTAAAAACAACTAAAAAATAAAAATTAAAAACAAAGTAAAAATTATAACTAAATAAAAATAACTTTAAAAATATTCAATAGAGTTCTGGGACATTTTAGCCTTGGAATTTTTATATATGTATATGAAACAACAAAAATTTCTGTCAAAAATATCCTATGATCCTATGATTTTACGATGCTTAACGAATTTCCACTTTTACGTGAAAACCCTGTAACTATACCGGGTGTTCCAGAGCATGCGTATTAGCTTTTTTCAAAAAAGGGAAGGAGTCGTAATTTTAAAATAAAAAAAAAATATTTTTTAAGCTCAAAATTCGCCGAAATTGGCAGAAATCGAGATTTTTAAATGAAAAGGGGTACTTTTTAATGCAAATTCGGGTTCTAGAATAAAATATAAGAAATTTATTTAAAATATCTGGTTTGGATAACTGTCATACAACTCCTAGCACCTATCCCAAATAAAATTTTTATATGGCTATGTGAATTAAGTACAAAAAATGTGACAATTCGTTTTATTGATCAGAAATACTGCATAGTATTCCAGCGAGTCCATGTATACAAATCTATAGATACCATTATCAATAAAAATGAAGCTGTTAATTAAATACAATTCTTAGAATATTTAAACAAAATTTGCCAAGAAGTAAAACTACTCGAACTTTATAAACTCTTGGAAAAAGATAAGAGGTTTTATTCTTAATCTCCTACAAATTAATTTTATAGATACATATGTACATATATTTAAATTTTAAAATGTTATTTCCATTTGATTAATTCATATTTTACGCAGTCAATAAGTAACTGTTATTTATCTGTATATAATCATAATAGAAAGAAAATCAGTATTTTTGTTTTCATTTATAAAATTTCTAATTTTTAATTATTATTTTTACTTTTTTTTATCTTATTTTTTAAGTTTTATCATGCAAAATGTTGATAAGTGAAAAAAGAAAAAATTCGTAAGAATCTTAGTATTAGAATATTTGTAAAAGAATATACTTACTAAGTATATTTTTAACCTTGAACACATGAACTTTTGCAAAATTTGATAAAAAAATAAATGTATATGTATAAACTATTGAAATTCAATCAGTTTAAAGTTATTGTAGTTAATAAATCATAGATACATAATATGCAATTTATATTCTATTTTATTTTTATATTTATATTCTAATAGATCTTATAATATTTATTAATTTTTGTTCTCTAAAAATTTGAAAGTTATGAAGTGAATACTAGGAGACCTTCGTGCAATTGCAATAAATTTTTTTTTTTACAATAACATCATCATTTGATTATTTGTTAACAATTACGATGGTATATAGGGGTCAATCATAAAAGTCTAATGACATTAGACTTTTTTCTTATAAAAAAATCAACAAAAATAAGTCACGTAATCATGAAAATCTACTGAATAAAATTGCCTTAACTATAAAAATGTTGCCATTGTAGGAAAAACTTTCATTGTTAAAAAACATTGGATTGGTTGAGTTATTTTAATATTATAAATTGTGTTTTAAATATACATACTTTTTTTTTTAATTTTTGTGTATTTAAATAATAAGTTTTGACCGATTTTTCCAACTGCCTTTTGTTACTAAACAATTTCCTAAAGATGCTTTATGAATTATCCAATTAAGTCAACATCAAAATTGTGATTGACTTGAAATTGTCAACTCATTGGACTTATAACAACTCAGCTGACTTTCATGATAGCAAAAATTGAATTTTTTCTAAAATTGAAAAAAAAACACAGTAGACTTTCATGATTGACCCATAGCTTAATTTACTGACCCAAAAATCCACTCTTTTTTACCGTTGTTTGATTTAGTTTTTAAGGACCCTGGAACATTGATGAATATTTTCAATAAACATTAATTAATCTTCCCCTATTGATTTCTTAGTATTGAACTATTGAACAGAGTTTCTCCAGAAGGATTCCCAAGCATTTGCTCACTCTGTATTTATCCAAACAAAAAAAAAACATTTATTTTTATTTTGACTAAATTAGAGAAGAGAATATCAATGAAGTGAGTATATAAATAAGTAAAGAGAAGAGAGTAAAAAGAGTATATAAGTTAGTTAGATTGAAATGTCAGCTACTCAACTCAGCGCTCAGCAATATATTTTTTTTATTGTATTTTTCATTGACATGTATAACGTTAGAAAAGTTTAGTAGAACAAAGTAATATGTATAAAAATAATTAAATATAAATATAATAGTACAATACTATAGTATAATGCCATTGCCAATCTAATAAAGTTTAGTTTGGGTGAAGTTTAAAAAAGTATGCTCAAATCAAAACACGAGCAACAATGTAAAATAAATATGTATCATCTCTCATTATAATGCATTAATATTTTACTTGCACCTACACCTACTTCCATAATACATCAAAAAAAAAAAAAAAATTATTCTCTCAATTCTCATTCTTTCATTCGAATTAAATTGTTTTTCATTGTTATTGTTGTTGTTGTTATAAAAGGCTTCAGACAAAAACAAAATTAGTATATAAAAGATATTATTATAAATTATATTTAATATAAAATTTTTATTATTTAAAATATTTAAATTACAAATTAGGTAAAAGGTAACAAATTAAAGGTAACAATTTACTAGAGACCTATTTCGATGTACATATATTACATTTCCATATGAAGTTCAATATCAGAATTTTTCAATGAAAAGTTCTTGTTCTAAATTGGTCGGGTTCTTATTCAAATAAATAATACTGACTATTAAAAACATAAAATTAGAAACACTTATCAGAAATAGTATAAAAGATTTCTAATAAAAAAAAATCAACAACTAAGACTATACCTTATAATAGTTATATACATTATGATTATTACAGTACAAATACTAAATATCGCAAAACAACATGCAGATGAAAGGGGAATTTAAATAAAGAAGGAAAATCAAAAGTCAGATAAGATAAGGAGAATTTAAATTTGGATGTTGAATAAGAATAACAATTTAGAAAATTTTATACAATCTAGTATAGATACAATTTTCTAACGATAAAACCAGTCAAAATAAAGTTTTTCTTTTATACAAATTTCCAATGAAAAAAATTCGAAAATATAAGTTCTTATAATTTTTATGATTCTTAAATTTAATTGGAAAAATATTTAGAAATATTTGAATAATATTAATAAAAACATCACTTGTGAGCAATTTTAATTGAAATTATAAAAAAAAAAAAACAAACTAATTAATTTCGTTATGCTATTTTACACTTACCTTCTTTTGCGTTCAATTCATTTTCATTTACAGAATAGAGGGTTGAGAAGTAATTAAAGAACTGTTCAATTTTGAAAAGCTTTTTCACTATTTTTCAACACTCTCTCCTAGAAATGAAAAGGTAACGAATACAAAAAAAATTACTTGCACTTGTAAAACGGTGTGTGTATTCAATAATTTCGAAAATAAAAATTATATTTTGGGTTCATTTTTTTAGTTTGCTTAATAAACTTTATGCTTTTCTCTTTTAACATTTCTTTAAAAAATTTCTCTTTTTGCAAATTATTAAACTTATCTTAAATGTTTTCTAGATCTTTAATGAATAACATTTTTTTTTTAAATACAAAAATAGTATCATTATAAGTACTTTTGTATATAAAAAAATTAATTTCTTTATTTAATTACAATACATTCATTAATTTATTATATATGTTAAGAAAAACTAAATAAATATACTTACGTGCAAAAATGCACTTTATAATAATATATTATCAACAATTATGAAAAACATTTTTTTCTTTTTAAATATACAGAAAATTGCTAGGATAACTTGTGAACATTTCTGTTTATCGATTTTTAGATTCGCCCACAACTAAATTTAGAAAATTGAATACGTATTTTAAATGAGTATATATATATATATATATATAGTTATACATATAGTCGAGAATACCGAATCGAAGGTAACCGTATTTTGAATACGTATCATCTTATTTTAAAAATGTAGCCAATGATAATAAAAGATGTATATACCTATATGTATAACATAAAATCAAATTTTGATATATATATATATATATATATATATATATGTACAATTCATTATATTATATTTCATTAAAATATATTTTATCTGGAAAGTAGTTGATGTGTATCCTTATTCTTGTTAGAATATAAAAATGGCGGTATATATTCTAATTTGTTAAATATAATATAAGATATACTTTTAATATATATATCAAAATATACATACTTATCGTATGGTTGAACACACTTTCTGCCTTTGAATTCTAAAAGTTTAACTTTGAAATCATGAAAAATAATATTTTTCTATAAATCCCCACAGAATAGAGTATGTACATCGAAATATTTCATCAATCCATATACATAGGACAGTAAAAAAAAAATATCATTAAAATTCATAGCTCATATTTTTTTCTAAAAAGGTTTGGAAAAATCTACTTGCAAGTATCTAACTATATATGTACTCCTTTTACATAAATAGAACAAACCATTTTTTTTATAACAATCTGATACTGTTTATTAATAATATCAATTTTAGCGCCTCCACCCATCACTTACTTTTTTTTTATTTTTTTTTTTTTATTTTAGAACTTTTTACCACTGATTTCCACTTCAATTAACTACAATATAGTTTTTGTAATTTTAACTAGCTGTTGCACTTAAATTATAAATTATATGTGATAATTTCCCCCCTAACAACAACCAAATTTCAGAATCTTTTTAACGCATGTTTTCTTGTTTTTTTTTTTGTGTATTTCTTTTGTAATGCTTTTTTTATTATGCATGTACTTACTTTGTCCGTGAATATACCGTTTTTACTTATAAATATATTATATACATATTATATATGCATAAATTAACCGCATATGTCATTAGTCATCCATAAACTATTTTGATTTTCAGTTGGAAATTTGTCTAAAAAGAATAAAAAGAAAAAAATAACACATTTTTTCTTCATTTTTTCAATATTTTTCTTATTTTATCATTCTTGTTCTCTCTCTCTCTTTTATTTTAGGTTTTAAACATGAAATAAAATTTTATTTCCACTGAATAAATTCTTTTAAGAAAAACAAAGTCCTACTTTTTTAATGATTTCTGATCCGTAATGAATTTTTATACTTAATATATTTTATATTTTTATGTTATATTTATATATGTACATAAATAACATACCTACTATATATTATATTATATTTTATATATAGATATATCCAGAGGTGATATTTTTCAATTTAGTACAATTAAAAAATAATAAAAAAAATAAAATAGATTTGAACATCTTTTTATTTAAAACTTGAGAAACATTTTTTCATTAAATTTATATTTATAGTTATAAATAAGGAGTTCTAGTAGTGTAATAGAACTCAACAAACTCGAAGTCTTCGAAATGTGGATTTATCGAAAAATACTAAAAATATCATGGACAGATCACATTACAAATAAAGAACTAGAACTACCTCTAAGGCTAAAGAAACCAAAAAACCTCGTTCTTTAGGCATTTTATGTGTGGAAATAAATACTTTAGTTAATAGTTGAGGATAATAATGAGGAGTTCTATATTAAAAAATTCCAAACAAAAAATAATTTTTAACTGTAATAATTCCAAAGTATTTAAACTGTAATAAGTCCTGTGTTATATTATAGAAGTTTATTTAAAGGTTGACTCTAAAATTAAACATGAGTAATTTCTTCGTTTAACACGAAAGAACAAAAAAATAATAAATTCACCAGTGTTGAATTAAAATTGAATTGTTCATTTAAAGACAATTGAAAAAAATGCAAACAACCAATGTGTCATTTGGATTGTAGCATCAAAAATTGATAATAGCCTGTTGAAATAAATAGTTTCACCACCTAACTATCAAGTCTTTCTATGTTCAATTTTATTTTAGATTTCTTCTTATACATGACTACATTTGGAATTTTGTATCTCCTGATAATACTGATGACGAATTTGCTCTAAATATTCTAGGTATGCACGCGCTGACTTTATAAGTCTGTTTTTAAAGTTTTTATTAAATGATCATAACAAAATTATGCGACTTTGACTTGAATCACCTATTATTCTAAATTAAAAACGAACCTGAAATTGGCCTGCAGATTTATATGCAAACCCAACCCACTGAATAAATAAATATTCTACATCATAAATTTTTTTTATAAACCATAATTAATAATTTTCAAATAACCGCTCAACTAACACATTTTTGAGAAATAACAATTAACTATTTTTACCCAGTATCTAATTATCAATATAATGTTATAAAAACTTGGGTTACATCACATTAAATCCATTATTATATTTGTATTTTGCAACATTATAAAATCTAATTTATAACATTTCATTTAATAAATAATACTTTTGTATTTATAAACCCAAAGTACTGATTCGAACATCACCTCTGCATTTATATCGGAATAGAAATTCGCAATAATACAGAACACACAAAATATAATAATATATTGAATATATGTGTGCCTCCTCGCGATTTGATCCGAAAATAGAACATTATGAATAAAAAAATTAAAAAAAAAAAAATGTTTTTGTATAAAAATAAAAGAATAAGTAAATAATAAAATAATATAAAGCAAATACAAAAATTAAATAAAAAAAGCAAGTAAGTACAAATAAAAATGACGGCGAAAAATAAATGGACGTCGCCGCTCTCTCGCCTCAATTCTTTTTGTTTTTTTTTTTTAATTATTGTTATTAGTTTTTTATTCCATATAAATTTTTATTTTTGCTTTTTTTTTTTAAGGTTGTCACTCTACTTAAATATCATCATCATTTCCAGTAAAAAATTTCGGAATTCTAGATCAAAAATTCTAAAAAACAAAAAATAAAAACTCAAGAAAGAGGAACAAAAACTGGTACAACAAATTTTTTTATCGTATATTAAATTGCGTAAAATATTATAAAATAAAATAAAAAGTTAAAAAATTATTTTGATTAATTTTATTTTGACAATCGATATGTAGTAGTGGTTATATCATTTGACTATTAATAATAAGGTCCGGGAGTCGAATGCCGCTCGGGTATAAATGATGTAAAAAGGATTTTTTAGCATTTTGCATTTTTCTTCATGCAGAAATAAAAATTCAAAAGCCAAAACTCACAAAAAAAATATACATAAAATTGTTGCAGGATTAATCGTAGTGATTTTGAATTTTGTCGTTGTTGTCCACTTTGCATCCAACAGCGGCTACGCATAAAAATAATTAAGGTAAATATTCTGTAAAAGAAATAATTCCCCTTTAAATTCATTAAACTATATAACATCCTGAAATAAATAAAAGCAATAACAAAAAAAAAAAGGATCGTTTTTTGTGAATTATTTTTTTTTTGGGCTTATGGATATTATGGATTTTTTTTTGTGAATTTGAAGACTAACCCATTTTTTAGACCATTTGCCAATTAATAATTTTATTTTAAATATAGAACGTTAAACATTATTTAGATCACTGATTTTCCAGTCTTACAGAAAAATACTTTGTTCTACTCAACAATGAGAATTAAGTATGTCCTATTCCTCAACAATTGGAATTATGTAAATATGGAAAGGAAATTTTTAATATTAATTTAAGATGGTTAAAAAGAAAGTTATGAAACTGTTAAGATGCGTTTTAGCTACTAAACATTTTGCGTGTGAAAATATTTTATTAGCTCTAAAAAAGGCGAAATCTTTTTGAATTTTTACATAAGAAAAAAACAGATCGCTGTAAAAAATTTCCTAAATTTATATTTGAGAAATTTATTTATTTATGTTATTTACATTGTTAACGTTGTTACATTTCCGACAATTATTGTTAAATCGTCAAAATTATCTGTTGAAAAAAAATATTTTATTTTTATACACATTTACCCAAAAAATTGTACAAAAATAGTGTTGCCTGTTCCCGGTATAAAGAAACTATCGCTGATATTTTAAAAATTTACTTCATCCGAAATAGTTATAATAAAATCAAAATATCCTAAGGTAGTGTAAAAATATCCCATATCAGAGTAAAATACCACCAGTAAATGATATTTACTGTTCTTGTCGTATATACGCATTGATTTCCCTTTTTAGCTTCAACAAAATATTTTCACGCTTAATAGTAGCGTTACATTAAGGTGTGTAAACTACTCATGAGTAGGTTATTAAAGGGACGCTGCTTATGAACAAAACAACCCAAAAATATTTTTACAATTATAGTCTGACCTATAGGGATATAAATATGACACTAAATAATTATTCAGCACAAAAAAAATGTATTCAGCACCTAGCGGAAAGTTGATCGTTACTAACCATTTTCTACACAGAAACAAGAGGTAGTGTAGCTGTGTGCAAAAATGTGTAAAAATGTTTAGTTTACACAGTATAATGGAACGCTATTAATATGTTTAGTAGTTAACTAAAAGCCATCTTTAGTTCGACAGTGCATTTAGAGCAGTTAGAACCGTTGTAATTGACAAAATAATCGTCCAATGAATTTTCGTATTGTAGTAACGCAAACTTTAAACTTAAAATATATTTTTAAATTACATATAGCATATACTTGAAAATTTTACAACAGTGTACAGATTTAGTCGAGTAGTTATTAGTTAAGTGTTTAAATGATACAAAATGATACAAAGAAAATCTCCACATGTATAAACACAACCTCATCTTTTACTACACTTACGTCATTTTTTTGATTTTTTTTTTGTTTTTTGTGCTTTTTCAGCTTATACTAGTATGCGTGATATTTTCTTTTGGTTTTTTTTTTATTTTTTTTATTTTTATTATTATTACTTACTAGACTACTTACTTAATAACTGTTTATTTTGTTCAGTTTTTAATGTGTGTGTAGTTGTAATCTTGACTTTTGAGGCCAAATTTTTTATGTTATACACACCTGGGGAATTTAAGTTTATGCGTTTGTGTGTTTATTACTTTGCATTTTTGTTACTGCTTTTGTTGTTGTTGTCGTTTTAAGGTTATGATGTGCAAAATTTGAATATGAAAGTGTTTTCATTAAAAGAAAGAGAGAATAAATATTTTGTTTTTTATATAAATTTTATAAATAAATATAGTGTATATATTATATACCAAAAGTATGTATACAAAAATATTTTCGGTTATTTCAATATTTTGATGATGAGATTAGGAATTTTGAATTGAAAAAAAAAATTAATAATTGGGTTAAAAATTGAATCGATTAAATAGAAAAAAAATGATGAAAAAAACAATCGATAATTTTTTTTTAAATATAGTAAATTCCATAACCAGATAAAAAATAAAAAAAATATTTGTGATTTTTCAGTATAATTAAATAATTGCACAGCGAATTACTCAATATTATTGTTACTATTAAATATTATTTTGTCTACCCTGTTGAATATAAAGATACAGAATGGCAACGAAAACATAAAAGCTATTTAACAAATACCAGTGGTACCCTAGAGAAATTGTACAGAAGTGATTTTTTTTTTTAAATTTTTCACAATAACACAAATTTAAATATATTAGGATGTTATTCCTGAAGCGACGATTAACTTCTTGAAAAATCAATTTTTTAATTAACTACCATGGAACCTAAAACAGAATTGTATGTATAATTTTATATGAAAGAAATATTTAATTTGATATAGTTTTTGCTTTCTGAATTATTAATTTATTTTTAAATTTATTTTATTAATTTGTGCATATACATACGACGATAAGTCTTTACAATTGTATACAATTCTTCTACAATTAAATTCAAGCTCTTTTTTAACGAAATTAACAGTAAATATTTTTTGTATTTTGCTTTTAACGAATTGAGGAAAAAAAATTAGTTAGATACCTAAATTAAATGTCCACGTAAAATAAAGAATGGTATTTGATAAAAAAACTGTATGCAACTGTATAACTGTATTTAAATATAAGTTTTTGTATACACAGTCTTAATAATATGGGAAATCAATTTAATTAAAAGCAAATAATGAAAATGTGAAAAAAAATGTATTGAAATGAAAGAGCTGTAAATAATTTCTACTTCTATGGAACAAATTTTCGTGATATACTGTACGTATATACCAAAACAAAGTATATTATTTTCAAGCATGAACTACGATCATTTATTTATTTACTGATTTTTTATTTTATTTTGTAAGAATTAATATGCAGATGGAATAATAAATACATGCAAACAAAATCATTTAAAAATTTAAATACATATATAGTTAGCTCCAGAGGCATAAAAAATGGTAAGGAAAAGGAAGTCCATTGATAACAGTAAAAAATTTTTGAAGACCTGTTCGGTGGATAGCCTTCTCGTGGACCTTTTTTTAAATAGGAAATGAAATTTTCTTTAATTGAATTCTTTAAAAAAAAATGTATTTCAATTGCCGAAATTTTAATAATTTCAAATTTCAAATTTTCTAAGTTGTACTTATGTAGATTATAATTTTAATAATAACTGTATAACTACGCGTAATATTTTGTTGAATTTTTTACTTTTTGTTTTTTTATGAGGTGAGTGAAAGAGATAAAACAGAATTTCAACGAATTTCGAAATGAAAATACATAATTTAATTTTTCTTATACAATTAATTGGTAGAGAATTTTCATTTGATTTTTTAATTTTTGTTTTTACAAATTTCAATTTCACAACAGCAACAATTTTTTTGCCATATTTTTCGTTGAAATGTATAGAATTAGAAAAGTTTAGCTTAAAAATTAGTAAAAATATTTAGTTTGAAGATTTTGTGTTAATGCTTCGTTAAATATATTATATAAGTTATATGGCGAATATAGATAACGAAGGTCATCTTATAAATAAGTTTTTTTTATTGTATTTTATTTAAAAAATAAAACTAAATTCAGCCAATTAATTATCGTGAGAATTTCAAACAAATTTTACCATATTAGTTATTAGAAAAGAAACAGCAATAAAAATACGGGCCGTTTTAAATAGTCAGCCATTGTTATTTAATTTTTGCTATACCTCAACAATTAAGAAATTATAAAAATTTTCAACGACTTTTCTAAGAAAAAAAATTTAAAATTTGCAAGTTTCTGAAATATCAATTTAAAAAAAATACAGTACTGTGCATTAAATCTCGAACAGTTGGAACTCCTTTACCAAATTTTTTTTTCTTTTCTTTTTTGAGAAAGTTTTCATTAGTAACAAATATTTGAATAAGTGTAGATCAATGTTGAACAGAGTAAAATAATGTTAAAACTAAGTGATGGTGAAAGCGTTGTAATCAGTGTCAAAGAAGGGACTGTCAACACTTGATATTGGTCAGAAAATAGGATACGAGAAATCAATTTTCCGATTTTATTAAAAAAATGGAAATACAGTACGGTCTAAGAGATGTGGTAGATCTCGAAAGATAAATTTTTGATACTCGTTCCAAACGAAATACATTCAGAACATTTTCAAAATTGCAAGCCAACCTTATTGTCAACCCAAGACGAACCATAATATCAACATCAACTGTTCGAAGAAGACTATTTGGAAGAAAATTTTATAGGAGATCAATCAATAAATAGGTCTATTATAAAGGCAACTTCAAAAGTTTCACGACTTCATTAGACTCCGAAACACTCGCAATGAACTAAAGTAATATGAAGTAACGTGGTATTTTCTGACGCGTACAAATTCGAGTTCAATTTCAGAGATGAAAAGCAATTGATGCCTATAGAAAATGAGTAGAACACCTTAACAATTTTTTGAAGGTCTAATGGTTTGAGGTTGCTACAGTAGAGATGATTTAGATCAGCTGACATTTGTAAACTTGAAAGTAACTGCAGATGTGTATATTAATATCATGGAGAGTCACCATTAGTTTCGGAACTATTTTCTTAAACTAAAAGATTCATATTTCAACAAGATAATGCATCAGTGAGCACGGCAAAAAAGCTAGTAATATCTTATTAAAAATTCAGGTTCAAAATATTATTGAATCTTATTAAGCCCGGCTTTACTTCTACCTGTAGCTGAAACAGTAATTAAGTGGTAATTGCACACAGGGAATATGAAAAGACCCCAGTCTAGCCCACATCTTAATCCTATTGAAAATATTTCGGGTATAATATGAAAAAAAAAATACGAGAAAACAAAGTGGAAAAAACAGAAGCTCTACGAAACAAAATTCAAATAGCTTAGGAGAGCATTACAGATGACGTCGTTGAAAATTTGATTGTCATCATGAACAATAGATGTGATGCGCAATATAAATTCAATAGCATCTCCGACAAATAAGAATAATGAAAAGTAAGTATAAAATATTTTACTCATATTTATTTTACTAACTTTGGTCATCTCATATATCTTATTTTGATTTTATTTTGTATTGAAATAAATAAAAAATAAAAAAATTGTTCTAACTTTTAAATGCAAATGGCGGTCATATATTATCAAATATTAAAATATTAGGTTTAGGATCCTGGATCCGAATACCAGAGGAAAGATTAGTCGAATCCGATTCCGAGTTATTCGGTATAAGAAACTCTATTTAGAACTCTATTTCTCTATAGAAGCTAGTTAGGCTAGTTTTGAATTTTGATATTTATAAAATTAACTATTGGCTTCAGGCTTTATTTCTACCATAAAATAAATTTAAATTAAATTAATAAAATTTTGCTACAAATTTATTTTTGTAGTCATTAAAAAAAAATGTTTAAAACAAGAATAATATAATTTTCTCTTCCGTTTTCCGTACTTCGTAAAATATCTCTAATTGAAGAGAAAATATTGAGTTAATTAATATTTTAGATTATGGACCCATCAACCACTTGGGTTTTGTCGTGCCGAAATAAATAAATGATTGTATAGGAAAATTTTAAGCAAATTTTATTTATTTGTTTATAACAGAGGATATCTGTAGATAAATCTGCAGGCAAACTACATGTCTTTTTCTCTTTCGAAATGTTGGCTTTATAGTTGATATATATTTTATATGTTAGTTATATATTTTAATAGTATGTTTATTTGTTTTTTTTATAATGAATACATGTTTTAATTAATTACGAATTTGACCCTGGCTTTGACCCGGTGCTCCTCGGCCGTTACATTTCTATACTCGAAAGCTTTACCACTTGGCTACCGAGACCAAAAAGCAAATTTTAGTTGTATAGATCTTATTGCACACTGTCATTGATTCGATCACGTAAATTCCAGCAAGAGACTTAATTCATATTGCTAAATACTAAAACAAAACAAAAATTCAACATTTAGATTTTTGTCAAAGAAAAAGTGTCAAAATTGTCAACAAAAATCTATATAGAAATCGTAAAGGAAATATATTAAAAATCTAGGTTTTTTTTTTGCTTTTATTTTACTTTCTTTTTAATACAATTTTGAAGTGTTTTCTTTTAGAATTGATTTGGCAGTAAGCCAAATTTATTTTTTTCTTTATTAGTTTCGAATTATTTTGTGATTTAAAAAAAAAAAAAATAGAAATAAATAAAGTAAAACACAAATAAGAAATTTTATACAAAATATTTTTATGAAATTTTTAAGTTTGAATTTTTTCTCTTTTTGCAGAATAAACATTTTTTGAATAATTCTTTACAAAATTATATTCCTATGGGAAACTTTAACACATTGTAAATTTTACAATTTAACATTTTAATTGAATATGAACATAAAATATCCAAATTTAATCCTCTTTTAAAATTAAATTTTTTTTTTTTTCGTTTTTGAACTGATTAAAAAATTAATTCAAATAGGTATTATAATTAATTTAGAAAAATTTCAAGTACATAATTATGAATATTTCAAATAACAATAAAACCCAGAATGTATATTAATTTTTGTTTCAAATGTATAAATTGAAAACTCACTTAATATTACAAACAATTAGATATATTTAAATAGCTTAGTCCAATTTTTTTTTACTAATTACCAAATTTATATGTATTCCAAACTATAATTTTAAAGAATAATAAAAATAAACCATTCTAATATTCTTGTCACTAAATTAAATAAATTAATTAGTAATAAATTAATCACATAATAGAAGTATAGAATCATAACATTTAGTTAGGATAACACTTTAATAGATATAATAATATTCATTTATTTATTTTAACACTTTAATATAAAGGATTTCCCTTTCAATCGAAACTTTCCATATTTCATTTCCAAGAAAATAATTGCTTTATGGATATTTCAGCATCATGTCACTGGGACAATATAAATAACAAAGAATAATTGAAAGTACATATAATTATTGTGGTAACAACATAAACGGAAACTATACTATTTAAGAAAACTTTAGCTATTATGTATTTCGGTCGATTTTGATCAAAATGATTTAAAAATGCTGCCAGTGTTAAATTTAAATTATCGATGAAAATAACATACTCGTATGTTTCAGTATTCAAATGACAAATTCAAATTATTATTAGGCGAAAAAATTAAAAATTTGAAATTTTAAAGTCAAAAAGATATAAAAATGTATAAAATAAATTATTAATGATTGAATAAATAAATATTAAAACGATTGAGAAAATTATTTTATCACATATATTTTTCAAGATCTAATACTTAGTGTGATCTGATAGCTTTCAGATTGCAGAATTAAAAAACATGCGAAGATATACTCGGGATTATTCCAATCGATTGGATTTGGTAGAACATTAGCATGTATAATTTGATGAATTAATAAAAGTATTTTAAATTACTAAAATTTTATTTTTTATCAAATTTCCGTGTAAATAAGATTTACGGAATTATTGGAAATTAGGGCAAAAATTAAAACAATCAATTAGGAATGTGTTAAGATTTTATGACCATTGTTCGTATTAAGGAAGTGTGGAAAACTGTAATTTTCATTATTGTAATACATATATATGTACTTAAATGTATTAAATTCACAAAAACAACGTTCAATTCAAATAAATTGTACAAAAATGCCTCTTTCGAAAGTCAAAATTTGATCTATAAACGTCGACAATTCTGAACGATATCGAAATACATAACGGCAATTTTACATTTGAACGATCAAATCATAGTCGTTGTCGAAATACATAATGGGCACCTTAGTTCCTAACAATAGTAGTACTTTCCAGATTCAATGAGTTGATATGTTAGAACAAAACTGTTAAATAAATATCTCGAAAAACATTAGATATAAAGCATTATGTAGGGTATATTCCAGTATCGTACTTAAAACACGAAAAGGTAATTAATTCTACCTAACTTACTGTCAACAACATAAAACAAAAAAAAATTTTGTAGTTCTTGTAATTTTATTTTGCAGATGTTTCCCCAACTAACTATCGCATATATACAAATGAAGTGTAAAATATGATGAAGAATATTGATTTTTGCAAGTGAGGTGTTGACTCTATGAGATATTCGTTTAAATATTCCTGCTAATTTTTGACCTTTTTTCATTTTGTGAATCAATTTGTTTCTGCCAGGTAAGGTTTGAATCTATTATGACGTATTTGTATTCATTTGTTTTGTATATTATGTGGTCATTGTATTTAATGTTCAACAGTTCTACTGTTTTAGCCATTAAGTACATAATATTTCGTTTTGCTAATATTTATTGTTAGTTTGTGGTTAGGCAAATATTGTGATATTTTTCTAGTTCGTTTGAGTTATTTTCTGCGTACACCACGACTAAATCCTCTCCATAAAATATTGTTTGCCCTCTCAAATCTAGTTCAGAAAAACTGTTTGTGTATAGCAATTGAAAAGAATTGGTCCTAATGCGCTGCCTTGTATTACGCCATAATCTATGTTTTCTATTTGGCTATTAAAATTATTCAGACTTCCATATTGTTTTCCATTTTTAAAGTAGCTTTTAACCCATTTTAGTTCTATCCCAGTTCAGTACACCAGATTCGTACAATTTTCTAATTAAGATTTTTCTGTCAATTGCATCGAACTCTTTTGAAAAATCGAAAAATAATATTGTAATATATTTAAATTTAGTTTTTTGTTTGTAATACAATTCTTAAATTAAAAAGAAAGAAAAACGCACAGTTCTTTTTATTTTACTAAATTCTTTTTTTGTCTATTTTACAAATATCGATATTTCGGCAATAATATGTTGCCTTCTTCAGTGTATTGGCGTAAAAAATTACGCCATTTGTTTATTTTCAATCCAAAATTAGATTGAATACAGGCCATTACATCAAAGAGCTGCATTTGTATGTGGAGTCTGTCTTAAAATCTAGATTGTATTTCATTTTAAAGTTTTTTTTAAATGCTCTGAGAGTAAGTTATTAATATACATTTCAACCATTTTATTAAAAATTGTACCCATTGAAAGTGGCAAATTTCTCCGAGTTTTTATATATTGTCATTTTATTTATTTTAAACTGATTTGGCATTTCACCTTACGTTAAAATAGTATTGATTAATTGTGTTTAACGGTTTTGACAGTTTGTTTTTACAATATTTTAATGTATCTGGTGCTAATTTTATTTATACCTGATGATTTTGAATTGGTTAATTTATCTATAATATTTTTTGTTTTGTTAATATTTTCTTAAATTTGAATATGTTATTTCTATTAAAGGTTCTTTCTTAACTTATCTTTGTATAACAGCTTGAACCTAACTTTTTCATTTAATCAACTAGGCTAGTTTTAAAAATGTTTACTATATTCAATACTTTTTATTTTTATAAATTTTTAAGTTAAGTCTTGAATATTTAAGGTAAATTAGCTTTTGGTTTTAATGATGAAATAAAGTCTTTTTATTATTATTATTATTCATTAATATTGATGTTTTAATTTTAGGTACGTAAATATTCTGTTAAATTTCTTTGTCATTTCTTTACCAATATTAATCTGTACATTACATTAAATTTATTCAATTTTTCAATTATTTCCTGATCATTTATCCCATCAGTTGTAAATTAATTTTTATTTTTTTAATGATTATTCTTAGATATTATATTTTTTAAGACGTTCCATGTGTTTAGTGGATTGTTTGAGGAATTTACAAATTTTCTCGTATCAATTTCTATTTGTTTTTTTCGCTTCAGTTCAGTAAATTTATTTTGAATCTAAATTGAAAATTATTATTTTTTAAAGTACATAATTTTACTTAATTATTTTTTACCACATCTAAATATTTGTATTTCGAATAAAATGTTCGATAACGTGAATATAAAAAACAAAGTCCATTTCACTTACATAATCTTAGTACAAAAGTGCACTTGTTCCAAATTTGTATCAACAAAAAGTTAAATCGAGATCAAAAATAAACTTTGAAGAAGAAAATTTACAGAATAAGCATACACGCACAAACCTGCAAACACATAGATTTCACATTCATATATGTTGTATTGCATATGGATATTAAAACAGCTGTGTTGAAATAAAAAAAAAATAAAAAAATAATTTTTCTCTTTTTACAACAAAAGGTGAAAAGAAAAAATATAAAAAAAAAATAAAGAAGAAACAGAAAGCAGACATTTTTGATCCTTACCATATTTTCTGAAATAACAAAACGACAATTAGGAAGAAATTCTGAAATGGGATGGGAAACGTCTGAGTATATATTATAACTTCTATATTTATTTTCTTGTTTTATTATCATTGTTGTTTTGATATTGTGGTTACTGATTTATGGCGTTTATGGTAAATTTTGTTTTTTATTTTGAACTTTTTAGGCTCTTGAAAAATTTTTTTATATCGTAAATTTATTTTTTTATTTTCTTACGTATTCTCGCATACCATTTTTGAATCTAAATATATTTAAGACGAATTTATGTGATCTACTAGTATACATAAAATGTATTAAGTATATGTATTTCAAATATATAATACATATACGTATGTGTATCAATAAATTTTGAAAAATTTGACCTTCTACTGGAAATATTTGAAAAGACAAGAACGAATCGAATGAATAACAAAATATTATAATGCATTTCGAAATACAGTCGAATCCACTTAAGAGCACCTCGCTTAAAAACACCAACCCTTTTAAGTACATATTATTTCGAACCCAATTTTTTTGCTTTATTTTTTCATATAATTCAATTCGTTTAAAAGCAAATCGTTTAATAGCAAAATATCTTTAAATGCATAACTTTCTGTATAATATTTTATAAATTTACATACTTTTCGCGTTGTTTAATATCACATGACGCCAAATTTTGTTAATGTGTTGGAACAACAACATAATGTGGGCAACTTTAGAATTAATAAAAATACGGACAGTTTAGTAATTTTTACAGTGTTGGATATCATACATACTATGTACAAATACATAACAACAAAAATTCAAATATAAATGACATAATATGTTATGTACCAAATATGTTTCTCATATTTCTATTTACAACATAGTACTAGCACATATACATAATTAAAATTGATCTGAAAAACTTTTCACGACTTATCCGTTTAAAAGCACAACTTGCTTAAGTGCACAAATTTGCCTGTCATCTTCGATGTGCTCTTAAGCGAGTTCGACTGTACTTATTAAAGAGTCCCAGAAAAGATAAACAATTAATGATACTTTTGTAGTTTTGTGTGAATATTTACACAAATAAAAAAACAACACAAAAATTGAATATGTACATTATAATATATTTAACTATATAATTTTATATATATAATATATATATATATTTAGAAATAATAGAAAGACAAGAATAATAAAAAACATGAAGGATAATATAAGATGATATTATGATGGTGGGTAGAAATAATGACAACTTAATATATATATAGATATAGGTATTACTATTATGATAAATAGAATAAAAAGAGTTCAGGTCAAAGAATTTCATTGAAAAAATATGAAAATAGAAAACACGTTGTCATACAAGAAAACTATTTAATTTTCAACAAAAATGTTATAATAAAATTTTGATGTTTATTTAGAAATATAATATCTTTAATTCATAATAATTATCAAATAATTGAGAATTCATAAATGCAATAATTTAAAAAAAAAAAGTATAACAACATGAGCCACAAATATTTATTTATGATTACAAAAAAAATAATAAACTTAATAAAAGCGAATTAATATTTATTAAAAAAACATATTTTTTTTTTGTTTCTTTAATAATTTAATTCTCTACACTACAGCTATGATTGAGTTTTGAAGTGTTTCCCAAAAATGGAAATTTCGCCAACACGAGCAGAAATACATAAATACATTATTATATAATTTAATTCAAAAAGGTAAATTTTTGTAATACATTTTTAATAACCGATATCTTAAATTTTCGATAATAAAACCAATTTTTGTATGTTGACAACAAGGGTAAAAACAAAAACAAAAAACTTGTTTTTTTAAATAAAATAACTTTTAAAATTATTATTGTGTGAACTTATTGAAATTAACTTTTCTTTTGTTTTTAAATTCTAAAAATAAACCAATAAGTTGTAAAAATTAAAATAAAATTAAGCATTGCACCTATACATAATTATTATTTTTGTAGGGGAAAGCAAAGATTACCCAAATACTAGGTCGTTGACCCAATATCTTATTTGTAACCATTTGACTTCTGATAAAGTATTTTTTTTTCTATATCAAACTATAATCACTTGTCCGAATTAACAAATTATTTAAATTAAATATTTTATTTAAATAATTTAACTAATTTTTTAATTTCTTCTCTTTCCTGGATACACTATTCGATTTATCAGAATATTTTTTCCTGAGACTAGATGAAATGCTGCCTTTGTTAGGTCTTCTATGATTTATATTATTTTAGATGATTTATATCATCTCTAATATTTCTTATTAATATTACAACAATTAAAAATTAAATATTTTTAATAAAGGAAAACATATCAATTTATTTCAATTACTCATACAAAAAAATATCCTTGCTTAATAATTCAATGAATTAATTGATAACAAATGTAAACAATTTCTAAAAAAAAAAAAAAAAAAAAAAACAAAAATATTTACTTATTATTGAAAAATTATTAAATATGTAATTAACTCATCATGAGATATGAGGTTACATAAAAATAAATATAAACAATTTTTATGTAGTTCATTGCTCCTAAATATTTATTAAACATCCTACATATTAACTCTAAAATAAAAAAAAAACAGAAATACATTAAATTTATTTATTATATTTGTTATATTATATATATGCACATGTGTATATTATATAATATGTATATGAAAATAGAATAACGAAAATTACCAGAGCGAATTTCTATGTTACAACAACCTTCACCTCGCTATATTTTTTCTCTCTTTTTAAACATATATAATATACATATAGGTATATATTGTATAAAAAAGGCCCGTTATATACTCATGTATATATCGTACTATAATAAGTAAGTACATAATATTCCTTGATGTTATACTATCTTTAGTTTACTTTGTTTCTTTAAATTTTCTCAAAATAAATATTCATTATCTATATATTTATTTATATGTGTAAAATACCTGTACTTCTTTGTCCATTCAATAAATTTCTTTAAAAATAATTTTTCATATACATATATAATAATAAAATAATAATATTTATATGTACATAAATGAACTATGTCCTTCTTTATACAAAATGACATACTACATTAAATGACTAAAAATTAGATGACGCATAGATTAAATTTCATTGTTTTACTAAAAATAAAAAATAATAAAACGTGGGCGGATTACTGAAAATCTATCTTTGTGAAAAAAAATATGGATTCTAAGTTCAGAGAATTTTTGTTTTGTTCACCACTGGGCACTGATCCCTCAAACCTTAATATTTGTTCCAAAAATCAAACATTACTTCGAGATTATTTGTTATTTCTTGAATGTAATGTAATTTTCATTAAAGGGGGAAAAAAATAACTATACAAAAGCAGTTTAAATAGCATTGAATATGTAGAAATTAGTTAATGAAAAACTCACCCTGACCTATATTATACTTGAAAATGATGACGATGCTCGTATATTATTCTTGTGAACAATTATAATTAAAACATTATAGAAATACATTTTCATTATTATCAACATTACTTTCTTATTCATGTACTTACTTATGTACATAATATACATATATACATATTGATACTATAGTTAAAATTATTTTCGTAATATGTATTGTAAAATTATAATTTCTTTGAATTGGAATATTTTACTTTAAATAAAATGCAAATAAATTAAAATTTCAGAGAATTTTTGTTTTTGTTATTGAATTTTTTTTTATTTTTCTTTTTTTTTTTATTAATATGTACAAAGAAAATAAGCTTTCTTTCTATGTGATAGGTACATTTTTTTTTAAATTATAATTATGAGTCTTGAACGTATTTTTTTGACATATATAGTATTTACTTAGAGGCAAAAAACAAAAATATATCTAGCTGGAGTGAAAAAAAACCGACTGAGTAATAACTGAATTAATGTAGTAAACTAGTAAAATTATGTAATAATATTACAAAGTATAATATTTTTACAAAGTAAGTATAAAATTGGTTTTAGAAAATATAAAACTGCTGTTATTACATTATCCTGGCTTATTTATTGTCTTTAAGTGGTAAATTTACTTTAATATTTCATTTTATTTTTTAATTATTTATTAACATTGTTAATGTTCTTTTACACAAGTAATGCTATTATGTATATTTGCAAATGTCGTACACCATAAAATAGACACAAATAAAACCAAAATTAAAATGCGTTCATAATATTTTGTTGTTTATACGACTTTGGTCACACCAGACAGCTACTGTTTTAAATGTGTTCTCTTTACTTTTGTTATATTATTTTATTACACATTTACAATTGCTATGAATTAATTAAACTATAATAAAAAATTAAACTAAATTAAACTATATAATATGTGAAAACATTTACATTACTGTCTGTGTGACGTATTATAGTTGTCACTTTTGTTGTTCAGATAGTTCAGAATTGAAATTGAAAATGTTTTCGAGTGAACAACAGAAACTATTCATGATTTTCATAAACAAGCAATATTGACAAAATTGCTTATATTGACAAGTATTTTGTTTATTAAGGGCGTTTCCGAACCTCTCGCACTTGCTCTTGATACTCGAGCTAAGCCTGTCAAATCGCACTTGATTTGTTGTCAAAATTTTAGTATAGTCTCAAGTACACTAGATATCGCAAAATTAAATTTATTAAATTTAGTGTGATTTGACAGGTTTAGTGCGAGTATCAAGTGCAAGTGCGAGAGGTTCGGAAACGCCCTAAAATGTTGCAAATGAAGTTGGTTCATAAATATTTCTAGCTTAGCAGGAAAACTGCATAATTATAGTAGATAGCACATGACAATCAGTTACGTTGCCGTTTTTTTTTATAACACAAAACTATAAATGTAGAAAATTCAAATTTTAATAACTTTGTTAAATAAAAAATTTTTTCTCCAGGATTTTGTTTTTGCAGTATGTGTTTATGAAAAGCCCTAATATTTCTCCAGAATTATTTATTTGATTTTTTTTCTTATTTTTTTTTTCTGTCGTAAAAACCAAAACAAGCAAAATTTACAATTAGTTTCTTTTAAATTTTTCAATCTTCACCATTTTTAATTAAACAAATGTCAAATTACTGTCCGCAATTATTGGCTAGAAAATAGTAAAGACAGTTAAAAACCAAAAGTACATTAGTAACAACGTTTAACCATTAAAAAAAATGTGTCTTAACAGTACTGTCTCGTATACCGTTATTGAAATTATAATAAAATAAAAAATAAAATGAAAAAACAAAAATGAGTGTTTTATATAATAAGCTTTAATTAGATATAAAGAAGTACATATATGAAATAGTTAATACAATATAAGATTTGGAATTTGGAGCAGTGTAATTTTCAAAAATTTATAGTAAAGGATAAAAAAACGAGATATAAAAGCTAGGGTTGAAGTATGTGTTAGTTTGCATAATGCTCAATAAAGTATACAATATAACTACATGACTATACACACATTTTTTTTGTTTATTTAACTAGATTAAGATATTGTAACTTGTAATATTATGTTTGAACATATATGTACATATTTGATTTATAACAATAAAGTGAAATAAACTTCGATATCTACTTTAATTATGAAAGGTCAAATGTCTAAAATATGATTAGATATGATTTATGGCGGTCTGTTGGTTCGTGGTATAGTGGTTGTTATTACCTCCCTATAATTGTCATTATTAAAATAGAAAATAAAAAGAAAATAAATAAATAAAAGAATTTCACAATAGGAGAAAGTGGTGCAATTTTCGACGTACGAAACTAAATAATGGATCCATGTTAACTTATAGTTACGAAATAATATAAGAAAAAATTATTTAACAATAATTTAATCTTAATACACGTGTAATATACGTTACACAAAGTTATAGTAAAACTAAAATAATGACAGAAGATCTTCCAAATATATAATACGATTAACATTCAAAAATACCGCTGCGTGTCATAGGTAAAATTACCTTGTCGTGTTTAATTAAGTACTTACTACAATGTTTTTCAAGTATTTACTTATCAAATTCTGGCTTATCAAGTCATTAAATGCGGAAAATTACTACTATTGAAGGAAACTAAGTGTTTTTTAATAGAATAGCTTAATTTTATTTAAGTTGTCACCAGATTATACTCTCAATTATTTTTGATCATTTACTTATTTTATCCAATGACAAAGGGTACTGGACCAGGTCGAAAAGAATGTCGAGAAACATTTTTTTCGCTTCATCAGCAATCGAACCTGAAACCTTTCGGTTGAAATCCAGGCGCTCTACCTACTGCGCCACTCAGTGTGTAATAATATGTTTATACATACGTGTAAAAAAATTTAATTAAAAAAAAATGTTAAAAGCGGTAACTAAAAAAAAACATATAGTTAATTATTCAATCAAATTTGATTGGATTCAAAAATGTTTCAACGAATTATTCTGAACAAAATACAATTGCTTTTTATAAAACAAAATAGTAAAGCCCATTAGTCTGGTCTGATAAAAGTAATGCAACAAAATCAAATTTTATCACTTGAATTAAAATCATTTTTCGTAAAGAAAAGAGACAGGAACAATTTACATTTTTAGAAGAAAAATTTATAAATTAATGAAATTAGTTTTTGATTGCACTTAAATGCCGTAAAAAAAATTATCATAATTTATTTTTCTATTTAAGTGCATTACATTATGTATGTAAATATAAAAAATATATATTTTTTCTTTTATTGTTTTTTTTTATATATCTATTCCGTAAAAATTTTGGTACACATGTATTAAAACAAAACAATATTTTAAAAAAAAAAACAAAAAAAAAACACAAGCCAAATACAAAAACACCTGTATGGACACATGAATATCTTACAAACACAGGTGAGAAAATATTATTATGCATACACGTATAGTTAAATATTATAGGTAAGCTTATTTAATGGGTATCAAAATTACTTATTTTCTACTTTCTTATTTTGTCCATAATTTTTTATTCAAAGAAATTGTTTTTAAATAAAAATTTCATTGATGAATTTAACTTAATATAGTTATGTACTTATTATGTTTTATAAAATATTCAAGTTATATCTGTAATTATTTAAGGGAATAACATTATTAAATTTTAAATTTAACTAAATTATTATTATTTTTACTTTAAGCAATGTAAGCAATGTAAATATTGTATCGAGTTAGGCAGCCACTTCTACCTATCTATCTAGCGATTTAAAATACCAAAAAAACACGAATTTAACACTAAAATAAATAAATAAATAAAAAGTTGGTAGCTATTCTAGAAAATTGGATGGACCCTATTAATTATGTTAATTAATTATATTCAAATTTCGTGAAGGTATTTTTGTATACATATTTAGAAAAATTGTTTACATATAGATATACATACATATATCTAATTTATGTTTAAGTTAATAAACTAGTTTTAAACTGTAATAAGCAAAGTTTAAGCGGTATTTTTAAACAAGATTTCAATTTACGTTCTTTCAAATTAAGCTTAGAAATTTTCATAATTTTATTTAAATGTATTGTTAACTCATGATTTATATAACTAACGAATTAGAATTCAAGTGTAATTAATTCTCTTAGTTCTCATACATTTATCGAATGTACATAATATAAGTATATTTACATTTACATATATTCCTATAGGTAGTTATTATGTACATAAAGTTGAAGTTAATGTATGACTATATGAGCATTTAATAGTCACGTGTTCTTTACATTTGATTGAATCAATTAAATGCTTAAACATAATCGGAATAATCTGAATTTCAATAAAACATCAAATTTATATTAAAAAACTGTCATTAAAGTAAAAATATTTGTGGGAAAGTAAGAATAAATTTACAGTAAGTAAAGAAGCAAATTTTATATTCAAAAACTAAACATAACGGACTAGAGTAAAGTTACAACCAACATAAAAGCAACTTTAAAGATTATTGTATAATGCTGGCGTTCTCTTAATTGTACCCTTTAACTTTAAAAAACAGTTAACGTCAGCATTTTTGTTAATTTAATCTTCAATGCTGGTATTGGCGGTAAATTCTATATTAGTAAAAACAAAAACATAAAACCACAAAAGGTAAATTTCAATTAAACACATTTAAATTAAAGATAAATTTATTTATATTCAATATATTTAAATAGTTCAGCGTTCAGCTATGAATATTGTTCATCTTTAAACTTTAAAATTTTTTCCACGCTTGCCGTCAATTCTCACACTGTAGTAGGTTGGTTACATTATAATTAGTTTCTTCTATATGTTCAAAATAGTTTGAGGATAAAAAGTTACATTTAACGCCAGCATTGTAAATGACCAAGCTCAACAACAGTTTTAACCACAAAGAGAAAACAAAATACAATGCAAATAACACCATCGCATTATTGAGCACCACATTCTACCCACCACAGAATAACGACAAAGAAAGGAGAGAAAAGGAGAGAAAAAAATAGGGTTTTGTAATTTGTTTTTATTATACCACTGCTGGCTGGGTATTGAAAGCTGTGTTCGTCAGTAATACAATTGAACAAAATTGAGCATATTTGCTTAATTTTCGAAGTTTATTTTATGAACCGGCCATTAATAGCCAGCAGTGATACTATCATTTAATAAATATTTTTATTTAATTTTATTAATTTGAAACAATTGGTCGACTAAAAGTTGGATTTTAATTGACCAATATTTAAAATCTTAAAAAAATTTATTGACTCTAAAAAGGAAGATAGCTTATTCAATTTTTATGTAAGAAAAAAATAGATCGCTGAAAATAATTCTTACACAAAAAAAAAAAACAATTCAGCCGTCAAAACCAACTGTTGAAAAAAAAAATTTATTTTTATACACATTTGCTTAAAAAATTGTTAAAAAATTGTTGCCGGTATAAAGAAACTATCCCCGATATTTTAAAAATATTAATTCTTTAACAAAGTATAATATCCCAAATTTTTTGAAAATATCCCCAATTTTTGTAAAAATTTCCCCAGTAAATGATATTTACTGTTCTTGTTATACACATTGAGATCTCATATAAAATAATGTCCCTTTTTAGAGCCAATAAAATTTTTAAGATTTGTAAATATTGGTTAATTAAAATCCACCGTAAAAACAATTTTAAAAATGGGGTTTTATTATTAAAATTTGTCTTTTGTAGAGGAATCTTATTTTGCTATAGATTAGGAATATAATTGGTTATTATGATATTGAAAACGCAAACGTATACTGTATGTTGATATATTTTAATAGTAGTTTTTGATATGTTTAGAAATGCGATTGAAATTGCATACGTTGCGAATGAAATATTAAATCTATCACGCGTTTTCAATTATACGACACAGCTACAAGATAAAAAACAATAAATAGTTACAAGTTACAATATTCAAAATTAAAAAATATTTTATTTTAGTGGCTGTATTCTTATTGTGTTCGTTTGTTCGTTCATTGAAATATATCGGGATTATTTTATTTTTGTCTTTTAATTGTCTAATTTTGTATCTGCATCTTGTAGCGCTGCCGTACTGTGTTTAATGCTTTATTGTCAAAAAAAAAGTATACATAAAATAAAAACAAAATTTACAACAAAATGATAAATTCGATAAATTACGGTAAAATCATCATCATTGACCTAGGCTAGTAGTATTAGAGAAACATTGAATATAAAATATAAATGTATCTATTTACTGTAACAATATTCTTACAAAATTACTCTTACAAAAGTGCAGCATTATGAAAAGTGAATTCTTAAATCAGATATAATAATTTCAAATTTTCTACCTATAAATTACGAATATGTATTTATTCATATGTAGACATATTTCTTAGCGAAAAATAAAATTTTAATATCCGCTTCAAATTGATTTGTTTTCTAAAAAAAAAAAAAAACTAAAAAACACATGATAATTATTAATATGAGGTAGCAATGTGGAAATTTTTCTTTGTATTCATTTCGTTTTGAAAAAAAAAAAATATTTTTATTGCATTCCGTAATCACAAAACACAATAAAAAAAATATGTTGTAATTATATTACTTGAATGCTTACTATAGATTAACCAAGTAAAATTATAAGTACAAGACTTCAAAAAAAAGCTTTAAAATAAAATAAAAACAGAAAAAAAAATTCCAACAGAACAGAAAATTAACTTTTGAAAAAATCATCTCGGGTTAACCTTTCCTTAAAATTATAATAAATCATCAATATCAAAATTACATGCTTCATCATTTGAACATTAAATAAAACAATAACAAAGAGATAAGAGATATAGTTTTTAGCTTAGATTTATACACACAAACACTCATTTACAATAAATATTTTTGTTGTTTTTGTTTATTGTCGGTTATAAGTTTTGAACTCAAATTATAAGTGGGTTAAAAACTTTTGTTTATTTATTTAGATTTTTACTAAGTAGTTATACTTCAAATTTTAATATTAAATTTTTTTATAGTTTACGCTAGGGGATTAGAAATAAAAAAGTAGGTAATATATGTTTAGAGCGGATGAACGAAGATGCTCAAGCCAAGAAAGTCTTCGAATACGGACCCAAAGATACAAAACTTCGGGGCAGACCAAACCTACATTGGAGAGACGAATTATCGGCGGATTTAAAGAAATTTCACATCTTCAACTGGAGAGAATCCGCCGTGACCGTCAAAAATGGAGGACGTTGATGAGTCAAACCCAGGACTTACATGATCTGTTAGCTACATAAGTAAGTATATACATATATGTTTTTCTAAACAACCCAACTAAGGTATTAGAGTTTAAGTTACCTACCTGTTTTTAATTTATTTTGTGTTTGTATGATATTTTGTATTTTTTATTGGTCTGCTAAATCCTGATTGTTCTTCACATATTAAATTGTTTGCTTCTAAAAAAATACTTATTTGATCAGCTACTGTTTTTTCCATGATTTTTTGATATATGTTGACACATGTTTGATACATGTTTACAGGTCTATAATTTATTGGTGTATTCGAATCCTTTACCTTGTGTACAGGAACTATCGTATCTTTCCAACTATCCGGATAAACACCCTCTACTAATGATTTATTTATTATTTTTATTAGTAATGGAAAAATTAATTCTTTACATTCAATAATAATGTTTTTGTTTAATCCCATATAATCATTTTTTTATTCATACTCTTTAAAATCTTTTCTAATATTTCCTCATTTACTAAACAAAATTTGAATCTAACACTACTATTTACCATATTGGTATCATTATACGTTAAATTATTAACACTGCTATTAATTTGTTGTACACTATTTACGAAAAATTCATTTAATACATTGGCAATTTCACTTTCATTTTTTATTTTTCTATTACCTACTATTAGCTTCTGTGGCAGTGTATAGTCTCTGTCTTCAAAACATATTTTTTTAAAATTTTCCACATTTCTTCATGGTTTCCTGCTGTGTCCAAAATTTTGCTTTCTATGTATTTATTTTTTGTCACTTTACATTCATATTTAGAATTATTCCTGCAAGACTTATATTCATTCCATATTACCGAATCATTGAATATTACAGCTCTATTGTACAAATAAACTTTCCTTTGATTTAGAAGTTTCAGTTCATTAGTATACCATTTATTAGAATTCTCTTTAATTACTATCGTTTTTCTCATAATACTCAATGTCTCATCCAAGCCTTGCTTAAATTTTAATGCACAATCATTGACGTCATTTATTTCCATAGTAGCTAAGAAACTTTTTCTATTTAACAACATAGTCAAAACCTCCTTATTATAATTGAAAAAATTAATTGTTTTGTCGGTTTTTTCATTTTGATTATCCCTTAACTCCAACATAATCGTTTCATGATCAGATATAATAAATTTATGTTCAATTTTCACCCTAACATTTGCAATATGATCCTACAACATATAATCAATAAGTGATTTAGATTGCTGTGTTACTCTAGTAGGTTCTTCCACTAATTGTTTAAAACTGTGATCACATATAAATTCTTTAATTTTTTTTTCTTCTGCATCACTATTCAACAAATTAACATTAAAGTCTCCAGTCATTATGGTGATACATGCACTGCTAACATAAGTATCATTCCAACCTTCCAGTATTTCTATAAATCTATTTACTGAAAATTTTCTACTCCTATAAACACATATTAGAAACCAGTTAACCCTATTTATACATATATTTACACCAAAAATTTAGACATTTTCACAATACAGACTGCATACGACCTCACTTTTCAAATCCTTCTTTACGTATATTAGTACTCCTCCAGTGTGCCTAGAATATGAATCACATCTGTACCACATTATAATTATTCAATATTATTTCACTTTGTTCAAGCTCTGTTGTTATATGAGTCTCACTTAGACATCCGAAACTTAATTTATTTATAATCATTAAATTTTCAAATTCATTATAATTTGTAGTTAATCCCTGAATATTCAAATATACTCCCTTAACATAATTATTATCTTTTTTATTATCATCTATAAAAAAAATCTTTCTTCGAGCAACTTCTATTCTTCTCTTATAAACTTCACATTCTCTGTCATTGCAATTACGATATTCATTTAAACCCAATTTATATTTTTCATTCGCCCTTATGCAATTTATACACCTTTCTTTTACTGCTAAGCATTCCTTAATCAAATGTTTGTCTGCGCATTTCCAACAAATTTTATTCGTTTCTCTACATTTATCCTTTTTGTGTCCATAACTCAAGCAGTTTAAGCATCTTATTACATGGAAATCTTCAAAAACTCTACAAATATCCCATCCTATTCTTATATAACCATTTTTTATAACAGCATTATAATCTTCAATGTTTAGCTCTATAATGCTATTAAATTTATTGTACTTTTTCTTCGTTTCATATACTCTAACGCAGCTTATTTCCTCACTTTTAATCCACAAATTTTGACGTCTTATTTTTTCTTCAATGAATTCTTTACTATAATTCTCTGACATTCCATTTATTAATATTTTTGGTTTTATTTCCTTTGGTACTAGCTTCATAATCTTACCTAATTTTTTCTCTACATTCTCTTTTATTTTGTTAAACCGAATCAACATCTCTACAATAAACAACTATTTTTCCAACCCAATTTTCAGAAACCTCCTTTATGCTAAGTCTTTCTTTGATATATTTGTTTTAACCGCCATTTTAGTTTGACTACTACTATACGAATTTTTTGGTTTGATCACAACCAACGGATCTTGTTTAATCATATCAGCATAGGTTTTCTTTTCCATTTTTTTTTACCAATCCCTCTTTTAACGACATTTCCCCAATCTTATCCGTTATCTTTGCAATTTCATCTTTTATATTATTACTTTGTTCAGTGTTTGATTTTAATTCTTCGTAAATGTGTTCACTTCGATAGTCGAACTTGTTGGCAATCTCCTTTAAATTCTTTACTTCATTAACACTGTCTTCACATATTAATTGAACTGCTTGCATTTCCTTCAATCTTTCACTATATTTACCCTCAATTGCTTGAAGCAATATTTTAATTTCATGTTCATTTGTTTTGAGTAAGTCCTCAAATTCATTTTTATATTCTTTTAGATATCCACTATTTTTTATTACCATTTCTTGCATATCTTTAATAACCAAGTCAACATTTTGAATATACTGCATGCAATCATCACACATGTATCTCATCACTCTATTTGCATTTAATATATTTAGACTTGACTGGTCCACTCCACAACATTTTATTATTGAGTGATATATTTTGCCACAAACACCATAACATTTAATACCTGTCTCACCTCTAATTGTATTTCTACATTTGTTGCACTCCATCATATATATTTTTCATAATCTTAGATTACCCCAATTTAACTTAAATTTTTATTCTTCTAGTTTTATGCAATTTTTTGTTTTATAGTTTTCACTTTTCCTCGTGTCTTTTACGAAATAGAATTGAAAATATTCTGTAAAATTTTTAGATTTTTAATCTTTAATTATTTTTAAAATCATAATATATTTTTAACTGTCTATAATTGTTTTATAATATTACTAGAAGAACCCCTGGGTGCATACTCGACCGAGCAAAAGAAAGGAATTTTTCTGTGAAATGGCACAATAAGTTGATTTTTTGGTGCTCGATAACATAAACGTAATTGCTTATTTTCCCAAATACATGCAATTTGGTAATATCATTTAAAAACTCCTTTAATTTCAGATTGAATACTCGTGTTACTAAATCAGGGCGATCTGAAGAGTTTTGAAATGAATGTAGTTGAAATTTGATTTCTGGCCAAGCTGGTTTACATGTAAACGTGATGAAAAGATTTGACCAAATTTTCTAACCATAGCCATATTGTCTTGATAAAGTTTTGACATGAAACGCGGCCACCAACAAATGACGATGGAAGTATAAATAACTTTCCGACCCTTATATTGTTGTCACTACTAAAGCTATTCATATGGTCTAAAAGTCCTTCATAAAAATCTACACGAAAAGATTTTTGATTAGAACGAATATACATTAAACGATTGGCTTCTACAGGTGCAAAGCGTATACAATATACTGCTGAAATAGTTTTCCGCCATAGTGAAGGGGGCTAAAAATATTTGGTCTGACTGCTATTTTAAATGAGTAAAATTGGAGAGTGGTTATATTATTTCTTATAGTTGTAGACACAGTTCTATTATGCCACATATTTGTAGTCCATCCGAAATCCCCATTAGGAAGAAAAAGAGGAAAAATCATTGGGTCTAAATGCTTAGATAGGAAATTAATTCGTTTAATGCTTCTACTATTAGTAGGATAAACTGCGAAATCGATTTGAGCAGGAATATTACCATCACGATTGGGTACATAAATTAACGCAACCTCATCCGTATTTCTAGGATACTTGGTTTATTTGACAATTATTTTGTGCGGCATACGCTGATTCGGTTTCGAATGCTTCTCGAAGCTTACGATAACTTATAGCGTAAGGAAAAATGTTATGGTATAATTTCTCTTAGACAACCTGAGTTATACGAATTATTCATGCGCATATTGACAGCGATATCCATAAAGAAATAATTCCGCATATGAAATACCGGTATCAACATGGGCTCTTTCCATATTCAAATTTAAGTCGATTGGAATTTTTTCTGCAGTTTGGTGATAAACTTCACCAGAAATCTTAAAACAATAAACATCACCAGGGATATTATGTATATTGGCTCCCATCGAAGCAAAAGCATTAGAATTGTTATATTGTCTAATAAATTCCCGAAAATTTTGACTTATTCGATCAGTACCAATATACAACCTCTTAATTTCGATTGGAAAATTCGGATTAAAAGTCAACAGATTGGACAACATTGATTACAACAATTCGATTTTAATTCACTTTTAAAATAAACTGCAGTACAATGAATATATAAGAACGAAAATGGTCCAAGATCATGTGTTTGAGAATAAAAAAAATTTCTAGATTCTAAAATAGCGGACTTATAACCAGGTTTACGTAATTCAAGGTGAATTATATTTCGATTTTGACTAATTCAATTATTTCGTTGTTCAGAACGCCGTAAACGTTGTTGTTCCACTTTTTCCCTTTGTCTTTTCCTGTTATAAGTGATAAAATATTCTCGCCTATAGTCCATTTTTAATTTATTAAATTTAAAAATAAATAACATCTAAAAATTTTTACTTTTACCGTTTTCATTTTTTCCAGAAAATTTTATATAGTTTTACTTACTCAGTAAGTTTTACCTACAATTTTTGTTACAAACAATCTTTTCTATTTACCTACAATCAATCTACTACCAAAAAACTTTTTTCTATAATATTTTTTATTTATTTTTTATATTTTTTTTTTGTATTTTCTTTTTATTTTTTTATTTATTTATTTAATTTTAAATTAAAGAAATTTAGGTATCAATATAATTTTAATTACATACTTAATGTATGTAGCAGGCACTACAGTCAAAAAAACTTTCTGAATCACTAATTTTCTATATTCATATACTTGGTAGGTACTCAAATATTTTTTTATTTATTTGTTATTTAGGTATATTTTTTTACTTTTTCTTTTAATTTCTAACTAATATATTTTAATTCTAGACTAATAAATATACCTATCACAATAGTTTTAATAACAAACTATATAAATATAGTATAATACATTAATAACTATGTTTAAATTTTTAATTTTTAAACATTAAAATTTATTCTGCTATTTATTTTGATATCTACAAAAAATATTTATTCATTTACTTTTTACTATTTTTGTTTAAAAACAAATGATAATTCTATCTTTATGAAATAACAAATAAGAACTACTAATAAGAACTCTGTAAGACTGTAACTACTCATAACTACTCTGTAATCTGTAACTATTTAAGTGCTCAAATTAAAAAAAAAAAATTTCTACTAAAAAATTTTGATCAGAATAGATATTTGATTACTAAGTTGTTCTAAACTGTTCTAAAAGACTTCAGTACAAAAAAAGTCAAATTCTTTTGGGCAAAAAGTTCAATTAATGGAATACAATGGATACAAAAAAACTTACTTACTCCAGATTGTTCAGAACTATCTGGAACAGGTTACTGAATAAACCTAATATTCTACTATTTTTCAATTGAAGTATGTATTTTAAATTTTAGTTTAGTTATTGACCGTCAGATGGTTTTTTATGTAAATTTTAATAAATATATAATTTTATTCTTAGTTTTCTTTTAAAATAAATTGTCATTTTTATCATAAAGTTATAATAATATACATATACAATGTATGCGAAATAAAAAGTTTATATTGTTTATTTAAATGAAAAAGCTACCTTTTTAGCATAACATTTCACCAATATACTAATAAGACTTCCTAAACAAAATACATTTCAAAATATACAGCATACAGAAAAAAGTGTATTAGAGAAGTATTATTTGAATTTAAAATTTAATAATATAAAAAATATTGTTTTTTGTTATTAATTATGTTATATTAAAAAATTAATATTATAATACAAAAAAAAAAAAAAATTTTAATTAATAGAGAATCGAAGTCACAAAAATTTGTGATATTAAAACCTATATTAATAATAATAGCCTACTAATTAATTTTGTTCCTACTAAAAGTGCAAAAAACCAAATGCGATATAAAAATAAATAAAAAGAATTTGAAGCACTCGAAAAACCACGAAAAGTGTGCCTTTAAAATCGTGCTCTTGTGTATTATAACATAGATAAAATAAAAATTGATTTTGATAACCACAGCCTGCATCATCGCCGATAGATTGTATGAAAAAAAAAACGAAGCACACGAAGAACCACGAATAGTGTGCCTTCACTAATCGTGCCCTTGTGTATTATAATATAGATATTATCTCTATTATTTTTAATAATTTTTTTTATAATAAATTTGACACTATTTCACTCTTAAATTTTGTTTTCAATTTATCCTCTCTTCACTACGTCTTTCCTCTAATAAATTGTACTATCCAAAAAAATGCTGTATACTTAAGTATGAATTAATTGCACGCATTTTATTTTGAATGTCCCGAATTAATTAAAACATTTCAACTATAGTTATTACGTTTATAATAGTTCATTAATTTCACTTTTTTTTGTAAAATAATTCTAATTATAAAGCTTGCCGATGTCAAAACTGATCATATTTTGATTTTTTGAATTCTAAGCTTTATTTAAAATGACAATTACAATTTAGAGTTTAATCAAAATTACTCGTCGGTTACAAGCAGTTTCAAGGTCGGTTGGAAAACTCATTATGAAATTTTAAGTTTGGATCATGAAATTGAAAGTGGCCGCGTTAAATTGTGTGTAGGTGGTTTTTTATAGTTATCAAGGCAATGAGATATAACTTCTATGTTCTTTGTACTGAATCTTAGCATACTGATAATCATACAGTAAGTTTTTCTTTTGAAATTTTAGAACTGTAACTAATTTAAATGTGTAAAACAAAATAAATAGATTTTTTGGTGAAGCATATCAAAATGTTTTTTGGCTCAATCAAAAATATTATGTTAGGTATTTAGAAGAAAAAAAGTAGATAAATCCTTCTAATAAAGGGAAAAAAATTAAAAACAAAAGATCAAAATGTCAAGAAACAAACTGCAAAATAAATTAAAAGATAAAACCTTCTTAAATATGTTTTGTATGTTTACAATGATGGAATATGAATAAAAGTATTACGAAATTATGATGATAAACATGCATTTAAGACCTTAACCTAAAATATTCGTAAGAAGTGTGACAAATTAGACAAAACATAAAAAAATGTATAACCCAACATATTTATTTTCAAATATCTTATTTTCTTAACTATGTATACCTATAATTAGAAATAGTTATTTAAGTTCTAAAGTGGCTAACCATTTTTTTTCTTATACATAATATATGTATATAACTATATACGTATAATAAATTTAACAATAATCGTCATATTGTAGATATAGAATAATAAAATTATAAGTCAAATTTACATATAACACGCAAAAAATTACATTATAAATTATAACATTATTCAAATTATATCTATATAATGTAGCGTTATGTATTATCAAAAATAAAAAAAAATACAAAAAAATGTAAAAATGTTTGTTAATAAGATGAATAACAAAAAACAAAATTAAAAAAATTAAATAAACATGGAAAAAACGTATACAAACAAAGTTACTACATTAAATAATCTATTAGATACATTTACAAAAAAAAAAAATGCATAAAATACAGTAAGTAAAAAAAATATTCGTTCACAATATAAATTTAAAAAAAAAAATAAATAAATATAGGTGGTCGGGATATTCAATTTTAAATTGACTTTCAACCAAAATCAAAATATTTCAATTGTCAGTTCAACAACATTCTCTCGAATAAATTTTTACAAGTTAACTTGCAAAAATTTATTCGAGAGAATATTGTTGAAGAAACAATTGAAACGTCAAATTTTGTTGTTTTTTTTTTTTTTGGTATCAGCTGTTTTATATCTGGAAGTTTTTACAAGTAAGCGTTCCTTTACTTTACTTGCAAATGCAATTTTTCACTTTTTCTCCTCTTTTCTCTCATTTGCAAGTTTTTCTCTCATTTTGCTTCAATAGCTTTAAGCCTTAACTTTAACTCTACATTGTATTTAAATTTTGAATGCCAAAATATCAAAGTTGAAAAAAATTAAATCAACAAGTGGAAATTGAATCAAATAGTTGAAAATTGATTTTTGTGACACAGTGATTTCTTTTAGTTGAATTGAAAAATATCAAATCAACTAAATTGAATTGGGTCTTATGAATCATAACACCAGCTATATTTGAAAACGAAATATTGTTAATACCGATTTATTTATAAAGTTGTATGAATCTAAGAAGCAAAAAGCATGATATATTATACAGGGTGTTTTCCAAACAGTGGTCAAAAATACATAATGATGCAAGAATGATAGAGCTAAAATGAACAAAAAATCGTATGGGGTTGTGGAGTCTATCTAAAATAGGAGCATGCAATTTAAAAATGGCGTTACTTAGTGTATGCTTATGAAATTTAAACTATAGGTAAATATAGGTCTGCATTTTTTATCGCTATTTTAGGCCTTTCCTGTAGGACGTTTATCTTAGACAGAAACACGCTTTATATTAAATAATATAAAATCTTTCAAAAACTTAAATAAATGTTAATTTTAATGATGAATTAAATTAAAAAGGAATAGTCAGGAATAGTTCAGAAATTTGAGGAAAATTTATAGAAATATAATTTGTACGATTCAATGAAAAACAATATGAAAAACAGAACATGAAAAAACATGAAAAACAGAATGTTTTGAAATTTATTTTTTTGTAAAAGGAAATAAATGCAGGGTGGAAATTAATTTCCAATCTTAGCGGGCCATGTATAAAGTTGATAACAAATGTCTGGTGTTTTATATCAAAAGTTCTATTAATTCTTCTCAGAAGGTCTCAGGTCTTTATTTCTAATCGGCAAAATTCTGCAAACAATATGCTGTATCTCACACGTATTGTGAATGTTACTGTTACATTTTTTTGTTTCTAAATCTGTAATTGCATTTTTTTTTTCAAGTTCACACAGATTCGAGTTGGTGTATGACAATTTTTCATGTACATGTATTTGTTTTTCAATATTACACCTTAGAGGTAACGATAAAAATTCATACCGTTTAATAAAAAATAAAATTTTTGAATATGTTTAAGCATATAGAATACTTTTTACTTTCACTGTATAAATGATATAAATATGCATGTGTTATGTATGCGATTGTGTATTAGAAAATATATTTTCAAATGTTATTATCGCGAAGAGAAATTTTAGCTCTTAAAAATAATACACGTTTGTAGCATACATATATATATTATTACATATATGCACATAATAATTTGTAAATAACTATCTATGTACTATGTATATATGAATATAAATATATATAATTTATAAAATATCAGTACGAAATTAATTTTTAAAGCAGGTTGTAGGTCATGATTTAACTTCAGGCTTTAAGCTTTACTTTTGCTTCTATTTTGTTTTTTGTTTCAACTTTTTTGTCTATTTTTGTGTTTTTGTTTTTTTTTTATCAATGGAAATGATATCGAAAGTATTATATTTTATTTTCGGGTATTTTGTTTTTATTTTTTTTTTTTCAAACAAATAAATAAAATTAAAATAAAATAAATTCAAGTTAGTGGAGACGATAATAGGCAATAATTTAATTACAAAAAACAAAATTTATGTACAAATTCCTTTAATTTATGAATTATAATTAAAAATAAAATATAAGTTATAAAAAAATTGTAAAAACAGTTTTATTTTTGAAAATTAATATGAACTATTTTTTTTTTTTAAATAAATCTAATACATATGGGTAAGTAAAAAGTTTAATAACGTTTTTTAAAGGACCTTCAAATCGACACGTAATTTGAAAATAAAATTTGAAGTTTTTTTTTAACCTGGTGAGTAATTTGGCTTTCTTACTTTTTTGAAGTAAACATTTTTTAAGTGTGAACATATAAAAGGATTAGTATAGACATAAGTGAAACTTTATATGATTGCTTGGTAATTTAATATTTAGTTTTTCGATTGAAGAACTTTCAAGTCTCATATATAAATGTATTGTTTGTTTATAGTTAGTTTTATACAAATTATTTTATTGTTTTTTTAATAAATTTATTTTGATTTAAAATATATACAATATGTGCAAAATATATCTAAAAAATTACCAAATTAAATAATTTGTGTAATTATATCAATTGAATTTTATTATAAAATATCAGGTAATTAAAATTGAAAAATAAAGTAAAATATTGTTTTTATATAATTTTTTACATATTTTTGTTTTTTTTTTTTATTTGGTTACTAATAAGTTTTGACAGATATCAACTATTTTTACATTATACGGTATCTGTGTATATTAATGATCGAAGAGGCATATATTATTATAGACATATTATATGTATATATACAATATACAATCCTTAAAATGAAGATGGAAAAAAAAATTTCCCCAATAAAACTGGTTTTCCAGAATTTTGTTTTTTTAAAACCTATCATAAACGTAGTTTTAAAAAATTTAACTTTGTTTTTTTCACTTTAAAATACAATTTTCTCATACATATAAGAGAATAAATCATCAAAATATGAGAGGAATTCATAGAAAATATTTCAAAAAATTTCTTTTATTCTCCAAAAAACAAACAAACAAACCAAAACAAGAGAAGAAATCTAAAAATATGAAATTTTTAGTTTTCATAAAAAAAAAAATTATCAGTTTTAGATTTTAAGCGATTCCGAACTGAACTTTAACATTTTTCTTTTATCTTCAGCTTTAAAATAAAATAAAAAAAAAAAAATTTTTTTTGGTTTTCGATTTTTTTATGTATTTGTTTTTTCTAGATATATTTTGTTATTAAATTTTGTTAAATCGATATTAAAACAAGTGAAAAGAAATAAAATAAAAAGTCAATAATAAATAAATATTTTTTTAACGACTTCAAGATCAGGGTTGTTTGGTATAGCTACATATTATATACATAGATATTATAAAAAAAATAATAATAGTAAATAGTTAAATTAATTTAGATTTAATAAAATTTGACTTAATTTTACTGAAATATGGTTTACTATATTAAATTAAATTAAAATTAAAATAGATTTTCATGTCATAATTTCAAGTTAAAAATGAAAATAATAAATGGTTTCTATAATAAATTAATCAAATAAATAAAATAATACCAACTTATCAATTAGTTATCCTAATATATTATCAATAAATTTCCCATTATGTATATATTTTTTACTTTGATAAACCTTTTCATCAACTTAAAAATTTTTTCCTAAATATTGTTATGGTATTATTTGCAAAATTTTGCTTACTTATTGAAAATATTTTCATTGCGAGTTACATTCATACATAATATATATGTATATTAACTAATACATGTTTCACAACAATCAACACGTGTGAAATAAATACTAAATGACATTATTTATGTGCAAGTCTGCCTAATTTAAATTTTTCATCACATATGTATATAAAATTTATGAAAAATATTCAATTAAATTTATTTGTATTCTATAATATTTTAGTTTTTAATTTATAAATTAAATAAATTTATGAATTAAATTAAAATAATTTGAATTTGATTATCACTAAAATTATAATAAAACTATGATGTGCTTCTATAATAGATGTATAATAACAGAAATTCAAAAGAAAAACTTATCACATGTGATTATTAGTGTGGGACGATTCGTAATACAAGCAGTTAGGGTGGGTATATAATGTAATCTTGAAATTGTTAGGTATAAAAAAATAATAAAATAATATAAATGAAAGGAAATGTCAAGGAAAATCTATGTTCACTTAAGATAAAAATTTTGAAGCAACTAACCTATGTTAACGATTTATATTCCAAATAAAAATTTTATATTTTACTGTTATATTTTTATTATGATTTGCAATCAATTTTTCTTTTCTTTTTTAGTATTATGCTGTCATTTACATGAAACTAACTCACCTAACATCTGATATTAAATAATTAAAATTATTATAATTTACCTGTATCGAACCATTAACATAAATTTAACATTTATTATTTTATGGATTTTATTTTACTTTTATTTTAAAATTTCATGTTATGATTTTAAATTTGATTTAAAAATGAAAAATAAGTAGATAGAGATACAGAAAGAAAGAGAGAGAGAGAGAGAGAGTTGAAGAGATAAATATCATTGTCAGACCAACAACAAACAATAAAAGCTCAAAATAAATTTCGAAAATTAAAGAAAATTATAGATGGTTCTATTAAGTGTTCATTCAAAAAATTACACTTTAAATTAAATAAAGGTAAGCAGTTAAACGAAATATTTAACTTAATTAAAATCATTTTTTTTACTCTTTAAAAAAACTTATTGTTTTTTTACTTTACAATCTTATAGAAGGCAGAACAAGGAGTGGAACTTACCGTTAAATTAAAATGTTGAAGGACTTTCTAAAATATGAAATGAAAATTAAATCGTGTCACGATATATATATATGTATATATTTTTTTTGTAATTATGACTATCGTATTAGTTAATAGTCTATTAACAACTAGTATATTAAAAAAATACATAAGAAAATAATATAAAATCAAATTTATTGAAATGAAAATTATTATTTAAAAATAAATGAATTTAAACTGTAATTCCAATTAAATTAGATTTATTTAATATACGTACCTAAGTATTATTAAATTTTTTCAAAAGAGAATTACATTTTGTATTCTAGTTTATAATTAAATTTGATATAAATTTGTAAATAAAATTTTTATTATCAAATTAATTATAATCCTATAAGTATACCGCATTTTATTATTATAGGTTATTATTTTATTTAAATAGGTACTGGAATTAAATAACTTCAGAAGTATTCAGAGAGAAAGAGAAAGATACTCAGTCCTCCATGAGCCTATAATTAATAATCAAATTGACATAATAATCATTGTATATTGTTCACAGGGTAGATTAAAAAAATTGCATAAAAATAATACCTATCCAACTTATGTGTAAATCAAATGGAAATTTTTCTTTTCAAAAGATATTATTTATCTTTATTAGATTTAATTTACCAATATGTAAAAGCAGTATTTAAATTATTAATATCTAGAGCCGCATTAAAAAATTTTAATGCTTTCATACATAACTTTACAAATTAAAAAACTTCATAAGCAAAATTATTCTACATATAAAACCTTTAATTTCACTTCAACTTCTATAATCAGAACAGAAGACTAAAAAAAATTTTTTTTTTTTTTATTTTAGTTTTCATATAATTCTCGACTCTCTCTATTGTATAAGTAAAAACAGAAAAAAAAACAGAAAATCAAAAAATAATAAGAGAAAATAATAACAAAAAACAAATCGAAAAAAAATTCACATTCAATTGTCATTGTAATTTTTAGGCAAAAATAATACGAAATATAATGTTCGGAAAAAAAAATTAATATACTAGCCTGATAGTATACAAAACCAGATGTATTAGAAAAATACTTAATTACCATAACAATCCGAATGGTACACAATACTAGGTTTGCAAAGTAATTATTACACCTGCATTTTATTATACATGTTATTGACACCCATAAAAAGTGAATAATTAGTCGTCTAAAAATTGAATAAATGATTAGTTTATCATTTTTTAATATAAATAAAATTTAGTTGATCAAAATTTTTTTTGAAAAATACAAATTAAATGTAGTACTTATTAAGTATACAAGTAATGGAATACCCTTTATGTGAAATGATGATTTAACCAAAATAATTACAAATAATATATTTAATAGTAAATTTCGCAATTAGGTAGGGCTGTAAATAATTCGTTTACACTTTTTCTTGTTTTTTGGAAATACTATAAATTAAAATTTCTGAACAAAAAAAAATAAAACAATTTAAAATTATTTAATTATTTGAAAGGATAATCTACTAACAAATGAATATGCAAAAACACTAAATTTATATACGTACTTATATAGATAGAGTAACAATCTAATGACTAGTGCTAAAAAATGTATAAAAATTGGCGGACAAAATATAAATAATATATATGTATATATATGTGTATTTGTCATATAAATAATAATTAAGGGGAATGTATTAATTTTGGGTTTTAAATTAAAATAGATGTATGTATCAATGGGGCTTATTCTGAGAGGCAAATCACTTTTTGGTTAAGTATCGACAGAGCATTAGAATTCATCATATCATATTTTGTATTTTGAGAAGCGAATGAAATGATATTTTGTAAAACTGGCAGCATTGTGTGTTGAACCCAATAAGTTTATATTGAAGTTGCCAAAAACTTAAAAAAATTAACATTTTATTAGTATTCTGTCATCCAGTTTTTGGTTGGTATTCCGGTCTGCTCATATTTATTTTATGACATATTTTCAGATGAGGATAAAAAAATTCAAAACTTAAAACAAAAAAATTATCTTCTAATTTTTTTAAAATTAAAAATATAAAATAATATTTAATAATTAATATTAAATAAAAATATATAACAAAAAATTATAATTAATTTAACTTATTATTTTAAATTTATTCTTAGTGATATATTTATCATTTTTTATGACAGCTGAAATATATAAATCGCTTCTCAGAATACCAAAATCGAAACATTGCGAGAAATACTGATAAGTTTCGCTATTTCACTTCACAAAATAATAAAAATAAAAATTTTCGCTACACAACATATTTTTCGCTACGCATCATGAAATTCGCTTCTCAGAATAAGGCCCAATTTGACGTTTTCAATTCTCTCTCAAAATAAACGAAATAATATAGATAATGTAAGTAAATATAAAATTTAAAATTCAATATAAATATATAATTTAGAACAAAAATTTAAGACATTAAACTAAACTGTGAAAGATTTATAGAACAAAAATTGTTTCAAAAACTTTGTCTGTTATGTTTCAATAACAGCACCATATCAAAATAAACTAAACTTAAGGCAAAGGAAAATTTAAGGTTATCATTTTTTTCAAAACTGTAATAATGTAATATGAATCACTTAATTTATTCTGCACAATCCTGTACATAAAATTTTGTATATACACGGTTAGAAACTGTTTAGAACGACTTCCACAGATATTTTTTTAATTTTTAAAGGAAACATATACATATATGAAATTATTATATATATATATATATATATATATTATTTATATATGTACATTATTATATTATTATATTATTTATATATTATGTATATTATATATTATTTATATATTATGTATATTATATATTATAGATATAAGGAAATAAATCATTTAGTAAAATGTTTGCAATTTTCTTCAATCAAATTCAAACAATCAAATTATTTCAAGTTAATCGTTTTCGAATTGAGTTCAAACCTCTAAAATATTTATATATGTATGTATGTAACCATTTTAAGAAAAATTTGTATGTAAAATTGAAATTAAATTTAAAAATAACAAAAGCTCTAATATTATGATCAACTTGCTTTTTATATATTCAGATTAGAAAATTTAACTGTTAAATAAAGACCAAAAATTTGTATGTACTGAGGGATGTGGTGGCGAATACAAGAAATGTTCGTCAATACGAATACGAAAAGTTGAAAAATACTAGTAAGTACCGAAATATTCCCAGTTGGTACGGTTTTGATAAATTATCCGTTGAAACAATTTATTCAATTCTTTCATATTATTTTTCTCATTTTTTTTAATTAATTATTTTGGGTTATGAGATATGCATTTTAATTAACTATGCTAAATTTAGTTTATTTTTAATTCTACTAATTTTAGTTAAATTAACTGTGCATTCATTTAATAATTTATTTTATGCAACTTAAATAAAATAATTAAATTTATGAATTTTTTTTCAACTGTAAAGTAGATTCTTTTTTCGAAAAACAAAGTTTTTTTTTTTTGTAGACTTTTTGGAAAAAAAGAATTGTTTTTAGATTATTTTCGCAAAATTACTTCCAATTTTCAAATTTTTTCGAAAAGTATTCGAGTAATTATTTGGCGAACACGAATACTGAAATTTGACAAATATTCGTGAATACGATTATACGGAATACTATTAGTATATTAATACAGTTATTTTTTTTATAATGGCCTATTTATTTGTTTGTGCTATAAACGTCATAACAAAAATTTCGATCGATTTCGATACATTTCAAATTCAATTCGTAAATGTAGAAAAATTTTACGGAATGTCGTTAAAAACGGTGTTGCTTATATTCTTCCCAATAAACATAATGTATTAAAAAACGAAAATGTGAAATGTTGTTGTAATATTGTGATCGATAATAAAAAAAAAATATCGTTATAAACAGTTTCCAACATTCCAACTTATTTCAAATTAGATTATTAATATTTTAAAAAGAATAGAAGATAAACAAAAATAACAAAATAAATAAAGGTTAAGAGTTAAAGTTTTTAATGCTGTTTTTTATTTATTTTTAATTTAAATTTAAATTCATTTTTCGCTATTTTTCTTTTATTATTTTAAATTTAAAAAGTTTATTTGGTATCCATTTTTTTTTTTTTTTTTAATTTTTCAACAACTTAAATAGAATAATTTTCTTTAACTAAAAACAAACATTATGATGAAAATTAAAAGAAAATGAAAATTATTGTATCATAAAAAATTAATATCAAAAATGTTTGTTTCTCTTTCATGGAAATAAAAATGAAAAAATTAATAAAAAAAAAATAAACATATAAAAATTAAAACAAAAAATGAGATCCTTAAAAGGTTAGAACTTACCGTGGCTTTTGTAATTGTTTCTTCATGTCTTTCTCGTCATTACAACTACTAGTTTTACTACTGTTATTACTATTACTACATTTATTATATGCTATTGTTGTAGCTGTCGTTGCTACTGTTGCTGCTGATGTTATTGGTAGTGATGGTGGTGGTAAATGATGTCCTTTATTAGTAAATATTTTGCGAAATTCTTTCATAACGTTATTTAAAAATTTTGATTTTTATGTTGTCACTTTTGTTGCTAAAGTTGTTGCTCTTGTTGTTGTTGTAGTTGTAGTATTTGTTGACAAAGATAGCCATTAATGCAAATATTTATTTTTTTTTTCAAATTTTTTTAAATTCTATTTTGTTACTTTTGACTTTTTTTTTATATTGATATTTTTTTTCTTTATTTTATATTAATAAGAAATATATGTTTGTATATATATTTGTAAGAAATATATATGTTTACATATATATATAGTTTAGTTAATTAGAAAAGAAAATCTTAATTGGATGAAATATAAAAATTAGTATACAAATATTTATACATAAAATATATATATGCATAAGTATAAAATAATTTATTATTATTAATTTATATTATTTATAATTGTTAGAATTAAATTATATATGCATGTATATATCTATATATATATATATATATATATAGATATATATATATATATATCTATATTTATGTATGTATAATTGAAAGTAATAAGTTGTATATAGAAAATAAAGATTTTTTTAATTAATATTTCTAATTAGTAAGTAACAAAGGTAGTATGTATTTAATTATTGTTATTATTTATTATTATTATTATTTTCAGGCTTTCTTTTGTTTCTTATACTTATGGAAGTATTCTGAAATGAAAAAAAAAATAAAAATATTATTAATTAATTTAATTTATATATATATGTATGTGTGTATTAAATTTTAAAAACTAAAAAGCAAAATCCCAATCTATAGAAGTTATTTTTTTTTTTAAAGTGGGAATTTAAATAAAAAATATTGTATTTGATTGTATTTTATCTCTGTATTTAATTCTGCATTTAATCCTGCATTATTTTATAAAAATTTCATAATTAAAAATAAATCTAAATTACTTTTAATTCACTACAATTAATTGTAATATTCAAATAATAACATGTAATAAATATAACTTTGATTTTTTTTTTCAATTCAGTTAATTTTTTTCTTATCGTGATACAAAATTTACAATTTGTTAAAACAATTTGAATTTTTTAAGACCAATATGATTATTTTTTTAGGCTATAAGAATTAGGTTAACTCTAGGGTAATTTTCTAGGGTTTCTAAAATGAATTATTTAAAATAATTTTTGCTAAATTATTCTATTCGTTGTTTTGTTATGAGTTGAAAATAATAGAATGTTCGCAAATCAAATTTTTTCCAAAAATTTCTGGTACATACATGAAAACGGATTTCACAAGAAAAACTTAAAGATTTGTGTTCAACAAAGGTCTTGAGTCTTCCATATACATATACAAATAATACAATGGAATTTTTTAATAACTTTCTCTCATTAATACAAATTGGTTATGATCTGTGAAGACGTGGGCTCGTTATTTTATTGGTTAACACATATTTTATAATCGAGGGTTTAACTTTTCAAATACCAAGGCTAGACATTTTATTTGAAAATTTTATTTAAGCAAAATATTTCTCAAAATATTATCATTCAAAATTTTGTCTGCTCAAAATTTTCTTAAAAAAATTATAAATTAATTACGGTGTTTATTTAATAAATATTTAAAATTTCTGCCTAATATAGAGGACTTTTATTTTATCAAAATAACATACAAGGTATTTAACATACAATTTTTTTTGAAACATAATAAAATAAAAATAAATTAAAAATTAATTATTCTCCATTTTAAAAATTCAAACCAAAGTCTATCAAAAAAATTTCGTCAACTTTAAAATTTTTCTATCCCAATATACTTCCGCGATTAAGCTCAATCGACTTTTTTTCTATTGTAGAAAAAAGCCTATCACAATAGACTTCCGTAATTGACTCCGTTATTTACGTACATTGTACAAATCAAAATTTATTTTAATAGACTTTTATAAAGTCGATTCTATTGAATATCAATAGATCTCCGCAATAATTGACCATAGTTATTATTACGTTCTTAAAAAAATTCGATTCTATAAAATTACCTTAGTCATAGTACTTATTACACCTTAACTTTCTCAATTGTTATATTTTCTAATTGAAAATTTTTAACACTCGACTACCGAGACCATTTTAATTAAAATAATTAGCTTTAATTATACTAATTTGTGAACATTTCAAAACTACAGGCGTACTGAAGAAAAATTAATAAATTAACATCATTAAGAACACATATTTCAAATTTGTGTACATTATCAACAATGCAATTCTTAAATAGTTATCAAAAAAATTAATTTGTCAGTTTAATTTTAAAATAATATGTGTATTTAAATTTCATTAATAAAAATATTCAAGTAAAACATTTATAGATTACCCATCCATAATATTGCAATCAAAACCAAAACCAAACATAATTTTTTTTTGTTTGTTTGCTATTTTTCATTCTCGATTACAACAAAATTATATGTAGTATGGCACCAGGCATTATGAATTAACCCTTTATGTAATTTTTAGAAGTAGGGTTATTTGAATATTATTTAATATTATTGTGGGTATGTATATATACATATATAACAACTGTCATATGTATATAGTGAATGATTGCACCCAACTGTGTGCAAAAATAAACAAATTCTAAAAATATTTCTTCTTTCTCGAAATTCGGAAAAAATTAAAGGGTAGTTTTTTGTCTTCTAAGTAAATTCAAATTTTTTTTTCTAAAAAAAAAACAAGCAATAACTATATATATATATACATAATAATATAATTATACAATTTTATAAATATAACACAGTATTATATATTTTTTTTGTAAATAGCTTTAAATAGGAAGGATTAAAAAGGAAATAAAGTAAAAGTAAAAGAATATTCGAAATAAAATATGATTTTATAATACATAATTAAATTTTCAATTAAAAATTAATATAAATAAATTAAGCTTTGTGGAATGTTAGCGAATTGGTTTTTTTGTTTGTTAATATAATTTTGTATTTTTATTGAAATAGTTATTTCTAGATAGATATATATATATATATATACCTTATATAAGTAGTGATATTCTAATTAAATAAACAAAAATCGTTGATGAGTCAGGTTCAAGAACCAATATGGTCTGTTGTCTACCTTAGTAAGTAAGTTCTAATTAAATTTATTTTTATATATTTAGTAACAACGAATCGAGGTTGATTTGATGAATAGCTATATGTATACTCGTTGGACAGCAATTCTGTCAGAAATAGGTATTGTATATACATATTAATAACTGCAATAATTGAAGTACATACTAGTAATATATTATTGTTTTCAATGAAATAATATAGTACTTACAACTGTTTTACAGTAAATTAATAAATAAAAGGCAGTCTAAAAATTATAATAGAACCTTTAACATGGTGTCATGTGTAAATAACTTTTGAATATTTAAAATAAAGTACATATAAAATATCAAGTTGTCAATTCAAAACGAAAAAACAAATACTATTCAAGTCGTCAAATTCAAAAAATAAAATTTTAAAATGCAGGGTACAACAATTTTAAGTCGTCAATTATTATTCAAAATATATATAATGTATAAGGACATGTACGAGAAAAAATGTAACACAACGAGTGTAAAAATAAGACCAGTTTTTCAAATTTATTATTATTATAAGAATTTTAAAGTATATTTTATTACAAAAGTATTGTTTCTGTTATTTTATTTGTAGCTACTGAAGTAAAGTATTGTTTCTGTTATTTTATTTGTAGCTACTGATGCCCATTTTGACCTCAGTGCTCTCCAATTCTGCTTTTATTAATATCCAGTATCGTTCAATTGAATGAAGCTTCAGGCAATTTGGTGGATTTAAATCTCTCGTTACAAAGTTAATGTTGTTTTCTTCGTACCATTCTCTACAAATTCTTCCCTTAATGGGACGTTGCAAAATCGGGTCAAAAGAAGTACGATAGACTATAATTTGATATAAATAGGATTAAGTGTTTATTCAATCATTCTTCTGTGTAAATTTCTTGATCCTTCTGTGACAAATGAAGCACTTCTTACCGCAGGAACAAATTATTTGTCAAAAAAATATTTTTTTGGAGCTTTGACTTCATTTTATATTTGAATTTATCAGGAGCATTTTAGCTTTTGTCGGCTACATAAAACTCATCCAGGTAGCTACTTGAACATAGCTAAAACGTCAATTTCATCGTTCATTGTACAACTTTCATATTTCTGAACAATGTGATCATTTTGAACTTCTTTAGTTTTGCTTCAGCATTCTTTTCTTGAGTTCTATCAGATGCGCTTGTAAGACAAGTTTTTTTTAATTTTCTCAACAGTTGATGCAAATGTAGCAGTTTTTTGGGCCATTGTTCAATTAAACCTGTTTATGGCCTCTTTGGATAAATGTCGATTTTCCTGAATCTGGTTGTCTTTCCACCCTTAGATCCTTCTTTTACTTCTTTATAATTCTTGCGACTTGTTGTCGGATAGTTTTTAAAATTCGTACTATTCAAATAATTTTATTATTATTTTTAATCTAATATATAACTGAGACTAGTCTTTGTCTTTATATACTCTTTACAAATAAAAAAAAATGCAAATTTCTGTCATAAAAAATTGAAGCCTGGCCAGTTAAAATATTACATTGTGTAGATATTCCTTATTACATTTTTTTCTCGTACAGTCTATAATTATATACATTTCTATGTATATTTGCAAATAGAATAATTTTTTTTTCTACTAAAATGTATTTTTTTTTTGTCAAAAAGAAGTTTTAAATATTATTTTCTAATACATAGTTATATGAAAGCATTTTGAAATTATAAAAGAATTTTAGTTAATGTTTAAAATTTAAAAACCTAATTATTAGTTTTTGATAGACTTATAAATAAATCTTAGCAGTAGAATATTTGATAAACTTTATTTAATATTTTATTAAATCCTTCATTATGATATTTCAGTATGTACGGTTTTTTATTTATATATATGTATAATATTATGTAGTAAAGTATGTACTACTTTTTTGTGTGTAATAACAAAATAGCGTAATGTAAGCTATAGGTACATTCTCAGTAATACATTCATTTTCATTTAAGGGACTTCATTCTATTTTCTAATTTTAATTTTAAAGTAAGATACATCAATAGCTATTCCTAATTAGCCTCAAAAATAGAAAAAATAAAGTCTAATAATTTTGTCATAAAGTTTACTAGAAAATTCAATTTAATATAAAATTAGAGACATAGTATATATTCAAATAAGTAAAATACATTTCTTTCTATTACTTTACTATTTCAAACTATTTACTATTTAAAATAAATTCAACGTAATGTACATATGAATATCCTTCCTGTACTCTATATTCTATTTCAAATCTGAAAAAACCAAACAAAATATAAAATACGTACCATATACAAGATCATAGTAGCAGCAACAAATATACAAAATAATACACATTTATAAAAATTTATAGGATATATAACATTTAACACATATCCTTATAAAGGATTATTTTGTTTATACATATTCATGGCTTATATGGATACATACTCCATATATACAATTTTATGCAAGTATGTATATAAAAAAAATATAACTAAGTATAGCTTACGTTATAAATCCTTGCCTCGTGTCTTTTTATGTGCAACGAATTCCAATAAAAAAAAAAACCAAAAGATAAAAAAATCGAAAACTAAAAATAAAAATAATATCAAAAAGTAACTACAATTTAAAACTAACCCCCTTATATTGTAAACATAGGAATATAAAAGAATCCTTGAATTTTATTTGTATTTTTTATTTTTGTTTTTTATTATTTTTATTGTTGTTTTTTTTTAATCCTGCCTGATAGTTGAGGAATATGGCATTATTCGGTCAAATAATTAAGAGTTATTTTATTAATTAATTTAATTTCCTCAAAATATTGAAAACTTATTACATAAGATTGTTTTTTTGTCATTCAAAAGCAAACTGTATATATATAATTATATATTTGGAACGACAATGTTATACGTTTCGCTTCTAAACGATTCCAAAATTTACCACTTAAACTAATTCATCAAATTAAATCGAAGTAGTTAAAAATGAAACTAAATAAATGATCCAAGGAGCTAAAAATGGTTTTAACAACAGGCACCTAATATATGGATAAAACACTCTTGGTATAATTATTAAAAAAATGGGAATCATCTCGAACAATATCTTCTTAAATATAGCAAAGCAGCATAACTACCTTCTTTAATGGGAAATTAAATAAGATGTATAGTTAACCATTTATAATCCCTGATTATGATATTTCACAACCCTGAGTCAAATTGATCACACTCATAAATTGAATCAATACAAAATTTAAAAATTGATAAAACAAAATCGGATTCAAAATTTTTTCATGAACTTATATTTGTTACAAGTAATTTGATAAGAAATTTTTACTAAAATTTTTGTTTAATTTACTCTAATAAAAATTCAGAACAACTTATGAAAGATCCCGGAAATTCAAAAAAAATTGTCGGCTACCTAAAAATCAATAATGCTAAATAAATCTTACCAAAACCCTAATAGTAGTATCAAAGTTATTAACCAGGATAACAATGCTGTTTCATCTCCACAATAAATATCAGAAATCATGAATGAAACATTTAGAACGATAAAAGATAGTCTGGGTGTACCAACCGATAATTTAGATTATCAATATCTTAGTAGTTTTTGTGGCAATGTACTTACAAAATTTGATCTAACACCAACAAACTTAGATGAGGCTAAGGCGGCGTTTAACTCACTAAGATCATCGGCTTCAACCAGGCATGATGTCATTTCGACGAAACCAATCGAAGTATTTCGAAGACAGGTTGGCACCGATCTTAGTCAAATTTCGAAACTTATTGTTTTCCTATTTGTCTTGAAAAGGCAATTGTTACATCTATTTATAAATCTGCAGACGCTACAAATGCTTCTAATTATAGACCAATATTGATGTTGTGTGTATTTTCCAAAATATTTCAAAAAATTCATAAAAGTAAAACTGACTTTTTTTATAAAATGTAATAATATCATGCACTTAGAGCAATATGGTTTTGAAAAAAATTCAAATACAACGTCCGCATGCCTATCTTTCAATGAGTATATAACTAAAAACACAGATACTGGTTGTATTTTTATAGATTTGCAAAAAACATTCGATTGTATTGATCATGATATTGTTTTACATAAACTATCTTGCTTAAATTTTACAAACGATCAAATTAACTTTTTTAAAACATATTTAACAGAAAGATCACAGCGTGTCCGCATTGTTAATTGCTTAAGTATAAAACAGCAACAATAAAGGTGTTCTACAAGGCTCTATACTAGGTCCTGACTTCTTAAAATGTACATTGACTTTCTTTTGCGGCTTAATCTCAAAGCCTCTGTTTCTTTTTTGAAGATGATGCAGTCATAAAGTACTATTTAAGTAGTGAACATGATTTGAAGATTGCGATGTTAGAAGATCTGGTATTAATCGAATACTTTCTTTCTAAAAATAGAATACTATTAAATATCAAAAAAACAAAAATCCTGTTATTTGAAAATAAATTATTTTCTGATCCAACATTTCTACACAACAACTCACGTATTGATGTAGTCATAACTAAAAGTCATGACTAAAAGTCATAACTATCTAGGCCTCGTAGTATATTCCAAAATTAAATGGCAAGATCATATTGATCTTGTCTGCAAAAAAATTTCTCCTTATGCTTTTATTCTACGCAGACTAAAAAAATTTATGGATAAAAAAAAGCTTTTTAATACATAACTAGGTATGTATATATATATAATATATATTCTGTCAAATGTGTTTTATGTCAACCCTAAATGGAGTGGAGCCCCAAAAATTAGTTCAAAAAAAATCGAAATAGTAATGAAAAAATCTATTAAAATAATTCATAGTTAAGTATGATTTATTCTGATAAGACCTTATTTTCGAGAATATATTATGAAACCATGAATTGTACGTTCTGGGCTTTAAAATTATAAATAATCAAACTAAGCATTATTTCATTTTGCAAAGATATGTAGATGTGCATAATTATAGCACCCGTAACAAATGCAATTTTTATCTATCACTGTTCAAAACAAACCGTCAAAAGACAAATTGTCTCTACAATTATTTAAAAAATTTTAATGATCTACCTGATAATATTAAGTCAATTCATAATTTCTGTCTATACAAAAAAAAAAATCGTCCAACTTCTTAATGTTTATATGTGTAACTTTTAAATAAATTTGAATTAATGTAACTAATTATTATTAATAAATTTCTAACTGATTGTATTTATTTTATATTAAAAGAAAAAAAAACTATTGTCCAACACTAAAATTTTATATTATTAATAAATTATAAGACCAGACAGCTTCGGCTCGGTTGTAAAACAACTTTAAAATTGTTATTCAATTTATTTATTATATTAAATTAATTTGTAACTATTTTTGAATTAATAAAGTTGTAAGTGAACACAGATAAATAAAGAAAAAAAAAAACAATTCACGCTAAGAAGAAATTTCTGACAACAATTTATTAAAAATATTATCGTCAAAATGATCAAACCACTTTTTGAAATATATTGTTATTCAGGCGGTATTTGATAATAAAGGGAGAAGAACAAACTATTATAGCATAATATTTCAAAAGGGTTAGAAAGGCTTACGAAATTTTTATCAATCAAGAAGAACGAGAGGGTCCAACACTTTTGAATAAAGGATAAATGACAATTTTCTTCTACACAATTAAACTTAAACTAAATAAATAAAAGTAAATTAAATTATCTACAAACTATATTTCTATAATTCCACCTTTTTATCATTCTTTTTTCATCTCTTTTTTTCATTACAATTTTTATACTTTATTTTTTTAATAGCTACCTAGTTATATAAATAATTTTATATTTTTGTAATCAATATCAGTTTAGTTGACAGATGTAGGAAATTTGATAGAAAATAATAACTAGTTATAGAAAAAATTATTTTCAAATTATTGTAAACAATCAAATTAATTGTAAACAAAAACAAAACAAATTTAATTGTAATTTTAAAATCAAGAATGACCGCAACATATGTTCTGTTAACAAGCATGTTGTATAATATAACTATTGTGTATTTATATTGAATATGAACATGAACCTATATAAAATTTACAACGAACTTTATATTGGAAAAATAAAAATGTCTTAAATTAAAGAAATCGTTGCATTTAAATAAAAAAAAAAATATTAATATTCGCGCACTTCGATGAAGTTTGATAAAACAAAATCGGGTTCAAACTTTTGTTTGATTTACTCTAATAAATATAACTATTTTGAATAATTTGAAATTTTTTTTATATTAAAGTTTGTTTGCATTTGATTTTATTAATTTATAACTATATGTATAATTCCTATTTAAAAGTAAGGTAAGCTATTTTCTTTCCATTTTATTCCAAAAATAAAAATACGACATTCATACGTCCTAGTGTTATGGGGAATTGTATCAAATCAGCCAATAAAATTTATTTAACCAGTTATTTTGCGTAGAATTTTTTTTTATATTCTTTATTCTGCACAATTATCTCAACTATTAATAAGGATATTAAGTACAATATTTGAGAGTAGTTGACATGTATTTAAGGTAAAAGTCTAAAGACTCTTAGTTTTAATTCAATTTTTATTTATGAAGATTTAAGTAAATTTGATTTCTAAATACAGTGGTCTGAAACGTTTAAGTTTACGTTCGCTTGATATTTGGTCAAAGCTCTAGGCGATATGAATATTTATAAGTTTTCTTTCTTATTATGTCGTTAAAAGATTAAATATTTAAATCTAGTCTTATTCTGTTATTGCGCACGTATTATGGAGCATTAATTGATCTTAGTACCTTGGACTAAATATGTTTAATTATTTAAATATTGGAGTTAATTGAGATGCTCACAGCTAAGCCTTGTAACTCCAGTTTGGCATGATGATAGCTTTATAAACTAATAATTTATACTCTAAAGAAAGCTTAGAGTAGCGTCCACCAGTCAGTAAATTTGATTCAACTTTATTATGAACCGCCGCTTTTTTGCTGATAATGTGAGTTCGCCAAATGAAGGGTCTATTTTCAAGTGCATAACTAACTACTTTACCGACTCAGAGTGACTCACAGAGGATAACTTTGTTTATGAGGAACACCAAAGCCCTAGGGTATTTACATGAGCAACACCAGATTCGTTTGTCGTTAGTGCAGTCTGTTGTATTTAACAAAGAAGTTTCTCTTCGACAAATATGATGACAAGTTGATAGTAGTAAGGTAGTGATGAGGGAGAAGCTTTTTTAGCTTGTACAAAGGTATCTTATTCCAAACTTTGTCGAAGGGTAATGTCCAGAAAAGCTGCAAAGTAATACTTTTTTTGAATCAAGTTGTATATCTGATTAACTGATTAACTTTTATATATATAAATATTTTTATCATCGCAGGTAAAAGGTTAATCAGCCTTTTCCAAATTTCCTGAAAATAGTTTAATCTGGGTATATCATTGAAAACATACGATAGAACTTTTAGACTTTTTTTTTATGTTCTTAACAGTAACTTAGGTAGATCACCTTTTCGTGCTTACTTAAGTACGGTACTGCAAGTTTATACTACAATACCTATGTGTTATTTTTCGGAACTAAGTCTTCTTGAATAGAATAATTGCATTTTATTTAAGTTGTTACCAGATATCCAAACGTGTAATAACAAGCTATACTATATATCCTCTCAATTATTTTTTGTCATTTACTTTATCCCAATGACAAAGAGTACTGGACCAGGTCGAAAAACCCATAAAGCATTTTTTTTTGTTTTTTGCTTCATCAGAGACCATATGAGACCAGAATAATTGAAAGACCATAAGAAATCTGACACAGGACCTACATTATCTTGAGCACAATATTAACAAGGAACCAAACATGAGTTTTCTGTTTAAAATAATAGAGTTTTTGATCAAAAATTGTCATAATCATTTTTGTCATAGATACGAAAAAATTAACACACATGGAATGTTTTTAAAACAAAAAACAAAAGCCAAAAACAAATATTTTTTTTTTATTTTATATTTAATTATATTTTGCATATTTTCAGGTCAAATGTAATTTAATGGCCGGTGATAATTCATTAAGCAATAACAATATCATTTATTCGATTTACACAGTACACCATGCACATAGTATCCTTACGTACACATATTGCATACATATACGAGTATGCAGCGTGACGAAAATACTCTATTTAAAATACACCATCGTATTTTATGTGTATAAATATTTGATTAGTATATAATAATATATATTTAACGATTTGGTGGTCTGGTCTTGTATATTTCCTAGTTGTGGAAAAAAAAATTAGCAGAAATATTGGAACAACTTAACATACAGAAAAACATAATTTTCATAATAGAAGAAAAACAGAATAACGAACTATCATTCCTAGATAAAAAAAAAAAATCTGATCAGAGCAAACAACAAAATATTTGGCATTTGTAGGAAAAATACTATCAATCTCATCAACTGTATATATTATCATTACTATCAAACAACGAAAAACCCATGAATGTGAAACGAAGAATGCCTTTTGACAAATATTACACAATGATTCATAGATTGATAACAACATCGCTTATACAAAAGAAAAGCTCGAGAAAGATAAGTTATATATAAAATACAGAACAACAAAAAACGGTTAGTCAAAGAAAAATATAGGATACATAATAAAGATGAAATTACATAGGTAAAAAATGGAACAACTATCAACGTTATATATATACACAAAATAAAGAAATAGACAATCAATATAATTTTTGTAACACATTCATTGTTCAGCACGAAAATCAAGAGGGTATTTGATAAATATAATTTAGAATTAGTTAGTAATAAAATAACCAATAGAAGTCCAAAATTAAGGTAGCTAATTAGGATCAGCTAAGGACAAAATAAGCCTAGAGCGCCAAGATTGTGCAAATCTTATATAGTCCAATCTAAAAGATTGATTACAATTAGATTGCAAGAACATTTAAGAGAGGCCGAAATAGTAGGAAAAAGAGGGAACAACACTACATTTCGATCGGCAGTAGAAAAACACATTCTAATAGAGAAAATAAACATAAAAATGACAAAAGTAATTTACAATTTATTTTTTGCACTTATGGGTTTTTTCCAGTTATCCGTAAGTGCAAATTTTTGCACTTATCTGTAAAATAAAATGTGGTAAAGATATATTGAAAAATAAAGAATATAAGTCCAGATATCTGGAAACCTTTTGTTCTCATTTGTTAGAAACATAAATACGCGGCGACCTTAACATCTTCATAGTTACCCTTTTGAAAATTTTTTTTTAACATTTCAATTTTTAATTAGCAATTTTTAGTAACACTGTGTTAATAGATATTTTATATTCATAAGGCAATTTCTTTTCTTCCCGTTTTTCTTCATTTACCTTTTTTATTATATTTATTTTTTGTTTTACGGATCAACCATTCACTCATCAAAATCACTAATTTTTTACACTGTACAAAATTCCGTTTTAAAATAATTTAAAGATATCAACATTACCTTGATGAATTTGACATTTAATGAAACTGACATTTAATTGACATATGAATACAGTTTTTAAAATAATTCAGTATTGACACTTTTGCAAAGTATGTAAATAGTACAATGGATATAGTGATGACACTTTTTTTTAGATATTTTGCGGTTACTCGTTTTAATTTTAATATAAATTTGGGTTTTAGGACTTAGAAATGATGTGCACTTAAAAGAAATTTGCTGTTATACGTTTTGAACTTATCGCAATAAATTTATTCACCCCCAATACACCAAACAACATGGGACTTTGAAACAGTTGCACTAGTACTTATTTTGTACTTATTACGTTTTGCACTTATGCGTTCCCGACCAAATTGAATGCATATGAATATCTTAACGATATCACGGGAGCAAATAGACCATAGATTCAACACAAACTAAGGAAACGAGTATTCTAATTTATTTAAAATAATTAAGTTGCCACCAATTAAGTAAACTCTGGGTACTACACAAAATTCTGCTAATAATTATAAAATTAGGGTAATAAAAGATAATAAATGATACAGTAGAAAAACGAATTAAGTATATATAATGAAAAAATTATTAAAATAAAATTTAATTAGTAAAACAAGCACTCATGAAGGAGGTAAACATTAATATATACTAACATACAAAAATATTTTATAAGCTTTTTAGTAAATAAAAAAAAACCAGACCGATCTGCTTCAGTGTTTAAACTCAAGTCTTTATTAATTTCTTACAGGAAATGCAATTGACAATCACAATATATTTTTTGGTAGCATGCGTCATTAGTGTTAATCTCTACTACGCTATCGACACTTGATTTTATTTAAACAATGTTTAAATAATCTGTTAATTGTGTACATCTTAAACATATGCTTGTATATATACAATTGTAGAGACTAATCGTGTCATGTATATTGAAATTTAATAAATTGAAATTGAAATTGAATTGAAAAAAGTAAAGTACATACAATTAAAATTAAGGGAATTTTGTGAATTTTTCTAAAAAAAAAAAAACAAGATTGAAACTACGGTGAGTATAAAAAAATAGGTTATAACAATTTTGATATAATGTCATTAACGGCATATATCAAAACTGAAATGTTGACACAAAGGCATATTTATTTTATTTATTTTTCCATATTCCTTAAAAAAAATAAGTATAAAATTATACATTTATGAGAATTGACCTTTTTCAAAAAATAATTCCCTCCATTGAAAATATAATTTCTTCTAACACGCATATATCCTCTTCTAAATAAATTATTAAAATTTCTTGTGACAGGGACTTAAAAGTTTTAAGTTCGCAATGAAGATTAATTAAATTTTAGTAAAATTTTGCTCTATTATAATAGATGTCTTACTTACTTCATAATATATATTTAAAATTTATTTGTAATAAATAAAAATGATGTGGCAACACTAATTTTATATAAAAACCTTTTGAAAGTATGCTTTCAATTTGAGAGTTCGATAGGAATTCATTTTATGGCTATAAATTAAAATAGTCGAAGTGTTTTTGTTATTTTTTTTTGTTTTTTTGTAAGGTGAAGGGAATATGAAAAAAAAAATTGTTGAAGGCGTCAAACGACCCGGAAAAGAAAAATAAATATTTTTCTGAATTTAAATCACGTACATCTTTACTCTATCTGTGATACGTATAAAAAAAAATAAAACAAAAAAAAAACCAAAATAAGGATAATAATAAAAATAATAACTAACCAAATATAAAAATGATTGTAACAAAGAAAAATAATTTGCGCATGTCCTTGCAATTTTTCCTAACTATTGAAAAATATATGAAGTGATGTTAGGAGTTTTGGCTATTAAAAACGATGAAAACAAAAAAAAAAAACATAAAAAACAAAGGCAGAAAAAAATAATGACAATAAAGTTTTCTTTTTACGGTGAAAGGAGTAGCATAACAAAAAAAAACAAAAACGAGAACAATAAATAGAAAATGTTATATACGGAAAGAAAAAATAAACTTCTTTCATTTCTAATTAGGTTGAGTATAAAAATATAAAAATGAAATATTGCAAGTAAAACAGTCGGTGCTAAAATTATTTAAACAATTCAAATTAAACGGTTATAATAGAATTAAAATAATCATCATTATTATTTAAAAATAACAAAAAAATATAATTTAATAAAAAGGCCCACATTTCGAAAGGGAAAAGGACCTATAAAGTTGGCCTACAGATTTATCTGTAGGATAAACTGTTAAAATAAATAAATACTTAAGTAAAAAAAAAAATTCACACTACGAGTGTATAACATATTATTGAGCTCGAATAACTAGTTATAGAAATAGGTGTTCACACTACGGATAATTAGCTTTCATTTGATTTTAAAATTTATTTTTTGAACAAATTTTTTTGGTGTTGCTTTATAATAGAAAAATTTAAAATTGAAAATATCCTTTTTGTTTATAAAAAATAAATAAACAAATTTTCTCATCAATATTGCATTGACAATATTTTTTCGGTTAGATTTGTTAAAAAAATAACAATAAAATCGAAAAATCTATCTAGTTTTCAAAGGCACCCCTTTAATTTTTAACATTTTATACTTGATAGCTTAATTTACATACAAAATTTCTAGTTATACCACCTTGCATAACTAGTTAACCGCTGATAACTTGTTATAGAGCGTAATGTGAATATAATATTAGATACCATTTACACGTCACACAAAATCTTCTATTTAATTGTCATTACTTTATTTAATCCAAATAAATAAATAAATAAAATACCGACATACAGTATGTTTCTGAGTTTTGTAATTCTAAACTGAGATTTTCTAAATACTTATAAACAAATATTAATTTATATAAAAAAGGTGAATTGACTCTTCATGGAAGAATGTCCGGACAATTTTATTTTACACTATAATTAAAAAATTAAAACACAAATACAATCAAAGAAAATTTTGTGATTTCCTCTCGGAAGGACTGACAAAAAAGTTTGACGTTTAAAAAATTGTTTACAGATGCGGGTTTTATATTTAAAAAATTGAATTCAAGAGTAATAAATAATGGATAATAAATATTATGTTAGAAACAAAAAAAACTTACTACTAAAAAACTAAAAATAAAAAAATTACACTTCATGAGTTTTTCTTAAAAAACATTTGAAATTATTCTTCATGTGAATGCGTTCACACAACCATCGAGATTGCAATAAATATTGATAAAATTTTTATATATATATATTCTTTTCTTTTACTTCAGCCTTCAGCCAAAAGTTAAAAATATTTTAACTAAAAAATTAAATGAAGTAAATTTTCCGGAGATGATTTTTGATGATGTAGGTATGTGTTGATAAAATAAATTTTTTTAATTGATTAAAAAAGTTGTCCGGACGTTGGTCCATTAAGAGGAAATCTACCTCAAATATGTATTTTTTAAATAATTATGTATTTAGCTAATAATATTTGCCAAAAACAATCTTTATATATAACTAACTCCAAAAATGAACACCTGTTTCGTCATGAGTTTATGAAAAAATATCTTCCGCCATATTTTGTACTATAAAACGGACAAAAAAAAAACTAAAAGTAGATAGGGTCGATGAAATCAAAATGGTTTATGAATTTTTCGACCTTTTTCTATACCCTCTTTCATTATGATTAAATAAATGACAGAAAAAAACACGATTTGAAAGTTTACCTGTACATTATACAGTTTATCTGAAAAATAAATAAATCTAATAAAAACAGGACGAATTTCTATTGTCATCAAATTAAATTCAAATTTAAGTTTTGTTTACAAGGTAAACTTTTCATAAAAATTTCATTAGATTATGGCATGAGCTTAGATTTTGTCCGACGTGTAAATGGTATTTAATACTTAAACTTAGAAATAACAGTTAGCTTTACATCTATCATATACGTATATGAAAAAAAGTAAGTTGATTGTATTGTAAGGCATTGGATACGCCTTTCATAAGACCAAGTCCATTGTATGAGATTTTTATATTCAGACTTACGACAACAGCTAATGAGCTGAGTGCTGTTCACTATGTTTTTATGTCTAATGTCTTTCCGATTTCTTTCCTTGCATAAACTCTTTCATGTACCATAAAAGATTTTCTTTGTAAATAAAATATAAAAGATTCTCTTTGTAAATAAAAGATTAATGTGTCACAAAGAAAAATTTTTTGCATTCTCCTATGTTTTTACTAGTATGTTTTTACTATATTTACATCATACAAAAGAGCAATAATAGTTTTATTCAAAACAAATATGTTCCGCTTATTTATCTCTTGAAAACAATTTGAAAATTAAATTTTTACACACATATTCAAACTTGTCAAACTGTAAAAACACAAGAGTACACTAGAGCTGGGTTTTTAACAACAGGTAGTAAAAATACAAGTGTATAATGAAAATTCTATAACTACTCAAATATTCTATGAAAAAATGATGATCATAAGTCATAATAGATCGTTATGATGCTTATAAGTCACAGATCGTTAGTATGCTAAGTTGAAATTTAACACATCATATGACAGTTAGGTAAGTAAATAATTTTGACAGCTACTGTATATAAATGTAGAAAAAGATTGTCGCGATTTTTTTATAAACAATTCTAAAGCAGAAGAGTTAAATATAGTATATCTCTATATATATATATATATTTTAAGAAAAAAAAATAATAAATTAATAAATTGCTTTGTAATCAATTAATGTGTAATTTATTTATTCTCCTAAGAAGAGAAAAAAAATACTTACAGTTCCAAAGACAATAACAACAATAACAAATACAACAACAACAACAACAGCAACAATAATAATAATAACAACAACAACAACAATAGAATCATAAACAACAACCAAATCAACAGCAAAAACAACAACATTAAAAAGCCAAATTTAATGTAAATATACAAAAAAAAAAGATAAATAAATAATTTAACAAAAAAAATCAGTAATTTAAATTTAATTATGATTGGATATTAAAATATTGAAATACTTAAAACACATAATTTTTTTTAAAGGGATTAATTTGATTGAATATGAAAAACGAGACCAAAATTTATTAAAATTTAGGTATCTCTGGAAAATTTATTACAAATTCTAATCGATTAAAATAAGTTTTTTTTAATAACTGACTTTAAAATAAAATTCAAATGTAGATATCAAATTCAATAAACTATTTAGTACTACAGCTACAGTGCGGTTGAGAAAATCCATCAGAAGTGAAATTTTGTAAGGTAAATCACTAAAAAATAGTTCACAAATAATAAAAAATTTTTTTTGAAGTTTGTTAGTAGATTGTCTCTACTCTGTGTTTACACCTAACTAATTGCAATTGCAATCAACAAATTCTTCTTTCGCACTTATGCGTTCCTATTAGAAAAGCTATAAAGCTAGTAAATTTGTGTTAATTCTATTGTTTTGATTATTTTTTTTTGTTTTTAAATATTTTTGTTTATTTTATTGTTTTAAATATCTTATATATGCATACTTTTTTAAACTGCACCTAAACTTTACTAAATTAGCAATGCATTATACTGGTAAGTATATATTTTTTGGAATGTTATTTTTTTTTCCTTCCTTACTCCTATTGGGAGCATAGTAGACTTCCACTTGACATTTCCATCGTACTCGATTTCTTGCTAATTTCGCTTTCCGAGGTAATTTCCGAGGCAATGTCAAATTTCATTTTTAATCTGTTTGTACTGTCTAAGTAGGGGATTGGCCTACTGTAGAAGACCCCTTTGACAACTCTATCTGCGCCTACGAGGTAAGACGACGTCATATTTTTCTGCAAGTTGTCGCTGCGATTTTATCCATCTTTGACGTTAAGGTGCCTGACGTTACTGTGTTTACTGGGTACGTCGTGTCACATACTTTTGTCAGTTGTTGATAATTGTGTTATTATTAGTGTTTGTCCAATATTATTTATTGTGTTGTGTTGTGTTATGAGATATATGAGTATTGATATTGATATTGATATAGGTAATATTTTTATACAAATAAAGCATTCATTTTATTAATTATTTTTATTGATTATAAATTTTATATATAATATTTTATTATTTTTTTTAGTTATATTTTATACCTCCCACGGGAATCGAACCTGTGACTACCACATAGTAATTGAAACACATTTCTGTGCTCCAATCGATTAGGCCACGGAGGGGATTTTGGAATGTTATAAGCGTAAAAAATTCAAACCGGTGCTGTGAACCGATGAAAAAAAATTGGAATGACTAAATTTGCGCACACTTAGACGCAATTGCAGATGACATAATCTAAACGCTGAGAGCTCTTGCAATATGTTTTATTGATTACTTAATTATTATTTACAATATTGTTTTTCATGCTGATATAAAATATAATTTAAATATTCTAATTTAAATATAAATATGGTAATAAAGTAAAATATAATTGTATATAATATATAAATATAATTGTATATATAACATTTGTATATAATTAATTTTTTTTTTGCCACACTAATTTTGCTGTCTGAAATAATTACTGTATTATTGGAGAAGTAACAACTCATATACACATGTCAAAAATTTTATCGAAACTGATAAATGATATTTATTCATGGAAATCATATTACAAAGCTTTTTTAAAATCTCGTGTTTATTTTGAGCTAAAAGCTATAAGTTCAATCAACGAGTTAACTTAACCTATAAAATTGCTCATATTTTGACCTTGTGTGTTTAGTTCAACTACGACTTGAGCGTAAGTTGAGTTTGAAATTTAAATTAGCTTTTTTACAATGCTAATAAATTTAGATTTAAAGTAAAAAAAAAAAAACAATTTAAATTTCGCCGAATATCTAAATGGCTCTGATGATCGAGAGACTGCGGTGTCTTGAGCAAGAATATTTAACTCCAGAATATCATATAGTTCTTAAATTTCTTTAGCGTTGACAGGTTTCACAAATGTACTGAACACTGATTTTAGTTTCCTAATAATGCATGTACGAGGTATATGTGTGTTCGATCAGAAATGAAATTCGACTTTTATTGTACAACAATTAATAATTCATCATCATTTCAACTTTCATAATGACTAAAAAATTCTATGAGTTAACAAATGTTTACAAAAAATTTTTGTTTAAGACCCACATATTGAGGAAAGAATTTATAATATACTTAAGTAAGTTTATTATTTATTGCACAAATGTTTGTTCAACAATAAAGTTACATTCTATAAACTACATACATATTCTGTATATATAATTGTAAAATGTAGTTTTATATAACTAATATTAATCGTGAATTGAAACAAGACAAAAATGGTGATAATTTGACAATAGCGTGCTTTCAAATTATAGATACTTGTATAAATACGAGTAGTTAGTTAATTTAAAAATTGTGCCATTTTCTTCCATAATAATTAAGTTAGTAAAGTAAGTGAAAACCAAAATTGAAATCTTTAATCTTTATTACTTGTTCATGTGTAGTAAACAGAAATACTAAAAAAAAAACAAGCCATAACTACATCATAAATCTATCTATATCTATATTGTAAGACAGAAGAGCACGATTATTATTCAATAAATCAATCAATGATGTAGGCCGTGGCCATCAAAATCAATTTTTATTTTATGTGTGTATTTTGGTGAAACAATTTTAATATTAGACATTAGCTGAGTTGGTTAAAGCGTCATGTTAATATAAGAAATTTTTCGAGTTCGATTCTGTTTTGAGCCAATTTTTTTTTTATTATTTTTTATGAGCTCGATTCTGTTTTGAGTCAAATTTGTTTTTTATTATTTTTGGATTATCCCATATGGTTTTTTGCACTTCAATAAAATGATTTTAAATAGAATTAAAAATTTGACATGTTGAGAGTAAGACAACAATATATAGAATACTCCATATTCCTAGCCAACCACTAAAAAAATAAAAATTGTTCAAAGTTTAAAGTTAATCTTTATAAAATTAACTCTTTTATTTATAAAATAAAGAAAAAAATATCAGATAGAATATCAGAACTTTTTTTTTATAAGATTTTATGAGACATAAATTTTCAGTAAGTCTTGCATATGCAATATCAATCAATAAATCACAAGGTCACACATTTCAAATAGTCGGAATTTATCTCCCTGAACTTACCTTCACTCATGGGCAATGGTCAGCTATAAACAGCAATGTCAAGAGCAACACAATCCACTGCTCTACAAATTAAAATTCTAGCAGGACCAAAACAAGAGAAAACTTATGACATGGACACTGTAACTGATAATGTTGCATACTAGGTTTTCAAGAATATTCTATTTATCCAATTTTTTCTATATGAGAAATTTTCAAACTACCTCATAATAATTGGGAAACGATAATGGTACTAAGCCATAGTTATGACTAATGGTTTAATAAGATTTTCGGAAACTATTTTTTAATAATATTTCAACACACGTTTTCCCTATTACCGCGAAAAATCAATTAATCGAACAATAATATCGGTTATGGTAAACGGTTTCGGTGGTTTTAGTGGGTTAGAGCCCCACATAGCTAAGTAGCTACGTGCGTGGTCTGCTTTGTATTTCTTGAGGCTTTCACCTTGCCTCGAGAAATAAAAAAATAATAAAAACAAATTAAATCTTATAAAAAAAGTTTACTTCTATCTATACGATTAGTGTATATATGTATACACATACATTACATATATGAATATGAAATGATTGAAATAAATAAAAAATAGTTAGTTATGGATTAGATTTTTTCTTCGTTTTTTAATCCTTGCGAACGTTAGATGCTATGATCGCTATTTTCACTTTATCGACAATAATTTTTTAAAATCACTAAAACAAATTTTGAAACAAAATTGTAGAGCATATTCGTTATTCAGTAAAAATGTATTCAGTAAATTGGATTTCAAAATCATGTGATTTGGCAACCTTTAATTAATTGTTATGTGGGATTGAGCATATTTGAAGTTCCTGGTTTATATTGATAAGCAATTGATGCTATTTATTTGAAAAGCATAGTTAATTCGTTTTATTTCGCAAATAAGACTTAAATTGATTGAAAAAGTGGTCCAAATTGACTAATCGAATGAAATTATTATTAGATATAATCTTACGCTTATAAGTATGGCAGAAATTATTTTTAAACGTTAATTGTCTAAAGATAAGTAATATTTTAAATAAAAAAAATCATTTGGATTCAAATTTGTTTTAAATGTGTTTTTTTTTTCATTTAAAGTTCTAATTAAGTATCAATCTAAAAAACTTGTTTAGATTTATTTGTTTATAAACAAAGTCACCCACCCGACATTGTTCGAGTCCAATACAAAATATAAAAAATTTACTTCAATAAAGTTTTAATTGTGAACATAAATTAACAAAAATATCAAAATTAATATAAAACAAATAAATTAAAATTAAATATAGATAAAAATAAATGTATGGTAGTTAATGGCGAAACAAATGATTGTATTAAAATAGATAATAAGATAATTCAGAACAAATTAAATAAAAATATTTAGGTGTAGTTATTGATAAGAATTTAATTTTTGAAAGTTATATAGATTCCGGATATATATATAAAATTCAAAAACAATTAGCATTGAATAGTGCAATAAATGTTTACAATACAATTAAGTATAAAACCTCATTTTGAGTATTGTATTGATCAGTTTTATTACAATTATTTTTGTATAACGGTATAAAATTATTCAATGAATTACCTAATAAAATAAAAGATGAAGTTAATTTAAGTAAATTCAAAATAAAAACAATCGAATATGTAAAAAATAATTTTACAGAAAACAATTAATGTAAATATGTATGTAAAAATTTATACAGAAAACAATTAATGTAAATACGTAATTGATTTAAAAGAAAAAAAATGATTAGACTAACCAAATAAATAAATAAGCATCAGGTAAATAAATAATAAAATGACTTCTGAAAAATATTCTAGAAATTGCATAGCAGATATTCGAACACATGCGCTAGGTTTAGCCAAATTCAAAATTTATTTTAGTTTTGAATTTATGCATTTGTGCAAAATGAAACAGCAATGCTTTTATTATTAATCTAATTTCATTAAAATTTAACACCCAAGAAATAGAAGTATTATTAGAGCTTCCTTTAGCGTTAGCTGGTGAAATATCAAAAACTTAATCAAATCCAATGAAATTAGAAATTCCGTTGCTTCTTTAATAAACTAGTTACTACAAAGAGAAATGAAGACATCGGATTTCTTTTTAGATTTTTGGTTTTTGTTAGTAAAATGACTTTTATGATCATTTTGAAAGTGATTTTGCGAATGAATATATCGGTAGAAAAAAATGATTATTAAAGTATAACTAGATATAGGTGTGGTACAAAAAATAAATATTATATCCACCCTGCCACAATACATACACCCATATTCTGTTAGACCCATCTCGCGAGATCGCGTGAGAATATCTCTGACGAGATAGTTTTGTATTCTGTTAGACCTTTGACGAGACGAGATAGCCATTTTTTATCTCGTCAAAAATTGTAAGCGATAGAGTATCTCGTCAAAGTATTTTGTGTTTTTTTATCAAAAAATTGAATTAAATAAATAAATTGAATAGATAAAATAATTAAGTAAAGATTAATAAACAATTTTTCATTATTGTTTCTGCGTTATTATTAAAATTGTAAAATTTTCAAAAAAAAAAAAACTATCTTTACTATTACTGTTTTACTACTGTTTATGTACTAAACTAAAAAATATTTAAAACAAATATATTTATATTTATTTTTTATTTAAAAAATATTTTAAAACTAAGCTCCACTAATCCTTTCCAAAAATTTTACAAACCATATTTTGTTTATATACCAATAATTATTTTTGATAGTAAAAAATGATCAGTACTACCAACAAATAAAATTTTCTATCGCGCCGCTTATAGTGTCTAACAGAAAGGCATATTCAGCGAGACGAGACGAGATGAATTTTTTCTTCTCGTCAACGATGGGTCTAACAGAATATGGGTGATAATTAGTTCAAGGATGTAGGTGGGCAAGTAAGTTGTACCCTTTCTGGGCAGCATTAAGGTTAAAAACATTTTTTAAAATATTTAACACAATATTTTCTATAGGTTCTAGTTATCTACTTAAAAAAACAAAAATTAAATGAATGCCTCCCACGGATAAGAAAAAAATATAAAAAAAAAATATCCTTTTATATTCTTTTAATTATAATTGTTCTTATTTTTTAATTTTTTTTTCGGTTATTCTTTTGTTGATTTGTTTTCATTCGAAATTTTTACCAACTCTTTTCATTTAGTTTTAGGTTAATTTATTAAAAACTAAATATTTTTAGGCAAAAAAATATGGCAAAAAATACGTAATCTTATTGTCTACCCATTTGTGTACATATTATATAAAAATCATAGGTGTATTATATAATTAAATACTAATAAATACAATTAAGTACCAATTTGAGTATGTAATTTTGACCGTTTAATATGAATTTTGTTTCTACGTTTCTATCTAAATAATTATTATATATTATTATATAAATGTTATAAAATAACAATTCAAAAAAAAAAAAATATAGAAAAATATTTCAGATAAAAATCTCTTTTTCTTATTTGAAATTTAACTTATTTTTATTTTTTTATTTATTTATTAAGTAAACATTAACTTTATATCAGTTATAATATTATAAGTGTATATATAAAAAAAAATAGCAATAAAAAAATATACATATTTATACACAATTGGGGTTTAACTTTAAATATATTATATATAATAATACATAACACATATAAAATACAAAGAAATAATATTGCATCATGTAACATTTGAAAAAAAAAAAAACAAAAATAAAATATGTAGTTGAATATTTCTGTGAATAAAGGATATTTGATAAAGAATATATTTTTATATCCGAAAAAGAAAAAGATTATGTGAACAGTGAATTACAAAATTAGTTATACATACTGGGTGGCGCAGTAGGTAGAGCGCCTGTCTTTCAACTGAAAGGTCCCGGGTTCGATTCCCGATGAAGCAAAAAAAAAACATGCTTCATTGATTTTCCTTTTGTCATTGGGATATAATAAATAACAAAAAAATAATTGAGAGTATATAAGTATAATCTGGTAAAAAATTAAATAAAATGGAGCTACTCTATTTAAGAAGGCTTAGTTCCTGACAATAGTAATAGTTTTCCACGTTTAATGAGGCCAGTAATTTGTTAAAATAAATACTCAAATTATTGTAGTGTAAAATTGCAGTACCGTACTTAATTAAGCACGAAAAGGTGATTCTACCTAAGTTACTGTCGATCATAAAAAAAAAAAAAAAAAATACAAAATAATTTACTCTTCTTAAGAATAAAATCTAAATAAATTTGACAAATATTTTTATGCATTATTCGTATGCAAATATTACTGGAAGCGATATTCTTCAATTTTGTTAAGTAGATGCAGGTGTGACAATTTTAAATTGACACAATGACAAATATAAAAACTGTCGTGTGTAATTCCTGTTCCATACGACACGAGTGAAATTTTTCGTAACTTCAAAATTTGTAATCGATAGGGCATCGCGTCAAACTATTTTTACTTATTTGTTAAATACGTTAAATATGTATAGAGTAAAATAGTTAAGTAAGGAATAATAAAGAGTTAATGATATTTTTTTGCATTTTTATCAAAAATTGGATATTTATTTTGAAAAGAAAAGAGAAAAGAACTTTTTACTATGAGTTACTATCTTTCAACACTTAAGTATGCATTATAATCTTTATACTAATCGACTATTGTAATCATATTAATAATTATTATTAAAAAAGTATATCAATAACTGTTTTTAAAACTTTATTCGATATTAATTATATATTATTTAAAAAATATTATATATAAATAATTAAAATTATTATGACAGTAAAAAGTTGTTCAACCAACATAATAATATTTTTCATCACCCAGCTTACAGCGTCTAAGCGAAATACATATTCATCTCGACATAACGTGATCAATTTTGCCATCGCACCAGTGATGCGTCATAGAGAAAATGAGTGATTATTAAATCAAACTGAAATTATAGTTAATTTTTTATTGTTTATAATATAGTTACTTAATTTTTAAAAAAATTACAACTTGCTTAAAATAGACAAAATTATTTTCACTTCTGTCTCATTGATTTAGAGAAGGCATTCAATTCGGTTTGGTTGGATGGCTTTATATATAAATTAATAAAATATAAGTTCCCAATGCGCTTAATTGTACTTAGGTTCAATATATGTTATACAATAATAAACTCTTAGTACATAGCAAAAATAATACGTTTAATAAAACATTTGTAATTTAAAATTGTCTCCAGCAAGGTATTGTTAACGCGCCAATCCTATTGGAGACTCGATTTACATAAGCAATAGCAGACTTGCTATTTTTGTAGACCGAGCAATAGGAAACAAACTAGCGTTCGCAGACGACATTATAATCTATTCTGCAAATGATAACGTAAATAGCATTCATTATAATGTTCAAAAAATGTTTAATATTGTTCTTTATTATTGCAAAATATGGATATTAAAAATGAACTACAGTAAATTTGAAGCCGTCTTATTTCGTAATACGGTGGGTGGATAAAACTAGTTCGGATATTAGAAAAAAGTGGAAACAATTTATCATCAAATCGTCTAGTACCTTGGTACACAGCTACATCGAAATCTGAATTTCATTGACCATGTAAAATACGCTATCGAAGGTAATAAGTCCTTTATGGCAGCAAAAAAGCTTTTGTATATGGTGTACCCATATGGTATATATGGTGTACCCATATGGTATAACATAAGTGCAAGCCTAATGGAAAAAATACGCATGTTTGAAAGAAAGTGTTTAAGAGTTTGCATAAACAAGTCTAGAAAGCCTGAATTTGAATACAAACATTTTTACTCCAATAACTTTTTGCATAAGGAAGCAAAAACCCTAAGAATTAACAACTTTATTATAAAATTAATACGAAATTATTATGATAGAGCATTAAAAACTCCTGAAAATTGCTTAATATCAAATATATTCTACCACAATGAGGAGTACATTAAATAGACTATGCTCTCGGGCTTCACAGCTCCTGAGCATTTCATCTTTTTTGATAAAAATTGTTGTGTTCAAAATCAAAATCATGTCTCTATACTATTTCATTATAGTAGACGGACTACATGTAAAAAAACTTAATATAATCCAGGCAACATCAATGGAGACAACATGAAATATGACATGTCTATTTCAGATGGAGATAAAAAAATCAGAGATAATTATTGGTGGTTCGGCATCATGAATGAAGCATAACACTATTGTAAATTTCCTAGTTGTAAGATTAGTTGTAGTTAAATTAGACTAAGTTAAGTTAAGTTAGTCCAAGATTTTATAAAAATCATAGATTTAATGTTGATTTTTGTTATTTTTTACAACGAACCAAGGTATAAATGAGTTTTAAGCACTAGCAGTGTGCCTTAACATTCTTGCAAAAATTTGTAGATAGTAAGATTAAGATCACAAATTTTTGCAACAATGTTGATAGTAAAATTCTAATGTTTTTACATATATATTAAAAGTAAAATAAGAAAATACTTTTTTATTAACTTTATTTATAGGTTAAGCTAGAATGAGATGTATAAGATGTAATAACAAAAGAAAAGTAAAAAAAAAAGAATAAAATTTATTAGTTATGCGTTACAAATCGTGAACTATTTACGATCTTTTTATCAGAACTTGGTTGAAAATCATAAGTATTTCTATTTAATTTTTTGGAGAAATAAAAGAGGTAACAATCAGTTTTTATTCTTTTTTTAAGGAGATATATGAATACATATATATCTATATCTACATAGGTAAATACTTATTTATACATGATTGATGGCAGACAAAATTAACAAAATATTCTTTGTTGAAAATTTAAAAATATCCCTATATACATACTTTACTAAAGAACTTTGGTTATACATATAATAAAAAACAAAGAACATATAATAAAAAGACGTCTCATCTCATACAAATTTTTAAAATATTATTTTAATATAACGAGTTGCCTCATTACAACCCGCTTTCTCATCTTATTCGCAAAACAATTTCCTCTTTTAAATAATAATTTTGCTCTTCAAATCATATACGAATTATCTACATGCGATTATTATATGAATAAAAATAAATTTAAATAATAATAAAATATCAGAATATCATGTCATCAATATATGACTGATAAATTAAAACAAACAAAATTAACAAAATCAAAAATATATTCTTTCCTGAAAATTTATAAATATACCTACTTTTCAATACAAATAAAAATTCATAAAAAAAAATAATGCATGTGTATAAATTCATTGGAGATCCGCACGAGTTTGAAATTGATGGAGTGAATACTGTATTTACTTTTCTTTTTTTTTTTCAACCAAAATTGTAGGTAGTTCCGTTTCTCTGTTTTGCTCTCTTCAATTTTTATTTTCGTTTCATTTTCTTACCCGACCGAACCGTGATGAGCTTAGATGCGTAGTTGGAAAAATAGAAATATGTATATACATTTATAGGTTTCTCACTGAAAATTTAGCTTTCTCACTTTTTACTTAAACTGTAATAATTTCAGCTCGAGTCGATATTTATCAAACTTATTTAGATTTAATTCTCACCACGAGTAAACTATTTCCGTTGTGCAAATAATTTTGTGATCAACTGTAGATTAACTTGATATACTATTTGAAAAAAAATTTAACATGTATTGGTGTCTGGTGAGAATATTAATGAAAATAAAAAATTTCATACACATAATAATATAGTATATATATACTTACACTTGCATAAATCAAATACACATGCCTATATATAGGTATATATATATATGCATATATATATATACATATATATATATAATAACATTATATTATATGTATGCAAGCGAAAATAAGAGTAAATGATTCGTTTCGTATACAAATTTTTGCTGTCGTGGCAAGGCGATTTTCTAATGATAATTCTTAAAATATATGTTAAAATAAATATTAAAAATTCGATGTATAACGGCGAAGGTGTCACTATTTGCGCTTGTACATAAGTAAAAATATTTTTATTAAAAATAACTATACAAAAAATTAATATACTTTTTCTAGCGTTAGAAAGTTTTTTTTTATTCTTTTGCATTTACATAATCATACTTTTATTTGATTATTTTTTATCTCATTCAAATTTTTTGTATCCTTTACATGAAAGAAAAAAAACAGAAAAAAATCCTTTTTTCAATTCAAAAGAAAAGAAAACATGTTTATTAATTTAAAAATGGATGTAAATATTGTTTTGTTAAAAAATAAGAATTTATTATTAGTAGTAATTGGTTAGTCCTTCAAAAATGACTAGCAAAAAAAGATAGAACTATTTATATTATAAGTACTTTACATACTTATAATTCAATTTCAAAATAGTTAATTAAAGATGTTAATTAGAGACATTTTTGTGGTGCTGGATGTAAAATTTTTATGGTAAAATGTTACTATATTTTTCGTAGTAGTTTTTGAGAAGATCCGTGACTAATTTTTCAGAACTTGACCCTACCTGGTATTAATTGACATTATTTTGAGTGAAGCAAGAAAAGTAAAATAAGTCGTACTTATTTGAAAACTAAAAAATCATAATTAGAATAAATAACTAACTATATTCTATAATTATTTGTAGCAAAAATAAATTATTAAAATACTGCACAGTGTGTCTAATCGATAATTTTACGACAATCTTACATTCGTTTTAAAAATTCAAACATTCAACAAGTAAGAATGGAAACTGATAAAGTAGCACTCATATAAAGGATGTAGCAAATAAAATATTAATTAGTATATCCAAACAAATAGATACACACATATACCAATAATCAACAACAATTAATAGCATAAACCTATACACATTTTCTGGCCATTTTGTATCTTTAGTTCAGTCAAACTATTGTGACTACGTCAACATTGTGAACTAAGTTATAACATAAGGGTAAAAAAAACATTAAATTGATATTTGTTTATTTACTTTCAATTACCTACTTTTGTAAAAACAAAATGTTACTTTCTAACTATTTTAATTTTAATTCACATAACATTAAAAATTATATTTCTAATCAAAATTTTTCATCAACTTGACAGATTGTTATCTCTTAATTGTTTTCGCATTATTGTTGTTTGCTACATTTCCTTTTCAAATAATTCGTTCTCTGCTAAATAACATAGCTCTACTGATTTCATAATTATTTATGTTTAAATTCACTTTACATACTTAAATTTACCAAAAACTAAAAAGTGTAGTTAACTATCAGAATTTAAAAATAACAAATTTTTATCAACAAATTTATTTATCCAGTATCAAATTCACCTATTCGGTTTCTGATAAATTTTGTCAGTTATCAGATTTCTATATATACACGATTGGTCTGAATAAAAATTACAAACCAAAAAAAAAATCAATTTGGAGCTATGAGGTGAATATTAAAAAAATGAAAATCACCAAACTTTTAGTTTTTTTTGCATATTTTTAAAAAAGGTTTTCACCATAAAATTTAAAAATATTAAATCTCGTTTCAAAATATCCTTAAAAATTCCATTGCATTATTATATAATTCCTTGTTTCTGGCTTTCAAATTCAAACATCAAATTCCTTTTTCTATTTCTTTTTGCCCTCTGTTCCACTCTCCACTGTATTTTTTACCATACTATATTTATTTATTTTTGTGTGATGTAAATTAAAACACATATATTATATGCCACAATCCACATTCTTTATTTATATACATATGCATATAAAAACACAAGTCTATACACATGTAAATAGTCTTTGCGTAGTGTTATGCTCACGCATACCACTGCATATTTAAATTTAAGTAGGTAAGTAAAATAGTCTAATGTAATCAAATAGAAAAAGATTTTGTTTCAAAAATAATAGTGTATTGTTGTTGTTGTTGTTTGTTGACTTTCTTGTCAAAACCGTAAAAAGGAAGAAAAATGTTATCATAAAAAACCGTTTAGTAAAGATAAAATCATTTTCGTTTTCTTTGGTAAGTATACGTACCTCATTCATTTTTTTCTTTAGTTTTGTTGCTTATGTTTCTGATATACTTTAGGTGGCATTTTGTTTTTGCGATTGCTGCTGTCATTACTGTTGTTGTATTTGTTATTATTTCTTCTGTGATTGTTTTATACTCTGTTTGTTACTGCTTTAAATAATATTACACACCACTATACTTACTGTCTGTTTATTGTGATGATTTTAGTCCTTTCTAAAGGATATAAAAAATTGTTATTTTTATTACTTTTATGATTTCGATTGTTATTTTATATGTTTTGCTTTTTTTTTATTTTCCTTTTTAATGAATCTGTTGTAGCTTGTTGCCTTTTTTAAGTATAATTTGCTTGTTGCTTTCTGTTATTTTTTAGAATTTTCTTCTTTAACTTCATATCCATATAGGTTGATTTGTGCGTTTTTTGTTGTTGTTGTTTTTCTGAATTTTATTTTACTTTTTGTAACCCAAAGAAGCGGTAATATGTGTTCGGTATTTTACATATTTATTTTGATTTGATTATTTTGTTTCCAACAATTATAATGAATCATACGTTTTTTCGTTAAAATGAATAAATCAATGAATATCATCAAGAACATCACGATATCTTAATTAAAAAAAAAAAACATTAGAAACACGCAATCGCATGGCTATAAATTAAAAGGTTTCTGAAATGAGTGAACTTTAGCCTTCATCACAATACTCCTCCAAAATGATCGATCTTGCGCTGCTTGTCTCCAATTTAGGATTTGTGGGGCAACATTTTGAACATTGTAGTGTTCCCATCTGTACCTTGGTCTACCTCTACCACAATTACTCTCGAGCTTTCTATTTAATATCACTGCCTGTTTTCGAATTTCATGCATTCTAATTGCGTTGCCAGCCCCTTTTAATCTTGGCCTTTGTAAACCTTGCAATGTCTTCATTCTTAATTAAATCGTTAATCTCGCTGTTATTTCTAATTGTATGTATTTTCCATCTACATTCTCAAATATTTTTCAAAGAATTTTTCTTTCAAATATGCATAGGCTGTTCTCCTAGGCAACACTCATAGTTTATACCTCACATCCATAGAAATTTTTTATATACATCTTTATTTTCTTGATATTCACTTTTTTTTGTATAATTTCTGTTTGCATAGTTAACATCCATTTTCAGCCTGAAATCTGTTATGAATGCAATACTGCATACTATTATCGCTTCTTATGGTTGTTATATGGTAAATAAAGATTGTATCTCCTTCAAAATTGTACTCCCCGATTGTTAGATAGTCGAACTCGCTTAAGAGCACTTCGAAGATAACAGGCAAATTTGTGCACTTAAGCAAGTTGTGCTTTTAAACAGATAAGTCCTGAAATATTTTTTTTAGATCAATTTTAATTATGTAGGTGCTATGTCATAAAAATACAAAAGTATGAGAAACATATTTTGTACATATTATGTCATTTATATTTAAATTTTTGTAGCTATGTATTTGTACATTTTATGTATGATATCCAAAACTGCAAAAATTACTAAACAGCCTGTATTTTTATTAATTCTAAAGCTGGCCGCATTATATTGTTGTGGTGTCTCACCACATTAACAAAATTTGGCATCATGCGCTATTAAACAACGCGAAAAGTATGTAAGTTTATAAAATATTATCAGAAATTTATGCATTTAAAGATAGTTTGCTTTTAAACGATTTGCCTTTAAACGGATTGAATTATATGAAAAAATAAAGCAAAAAACTGCCGACTTAATTTATCTTGACTTCTAGTTGCTCAAATATTTCTATCATATAGTTATATTATCTGCATGGTTTTACGATTGTTACTATATCATCCGCATATGCTATTATTTGTGTTGTAATATTAAAGATAACTACTTTATTGCCTTTCATTTTTAATTTTCCTATGGTGTAATGGGGCATTAAATTAAATAATAATATGTGCAGAAGATCTCCTTGTCGTACTCCCGTTTCTATTGTAAGTTTAAGGGATATTTGATCTTGCATTATAACTTTAGCTTTTGGTTCGTGCATTGCCATTATGGCAAAATTTGCTAATTTCTGATATAACTATTACCTATAATTAATTCACAGAACAACAATATTAAATTAACTTCAAATTAACTAAATCAGGGTCTTTTTGACCTTTCAACAATTACTGTATAAATAATTGTATATACAATAAGTTTAAAAATGTTGAAGAAAGCATGGTTTGAAACTAGTAGAGAAATACACACATAATTGAAATAACATGCTCCTTTTACAAATATTTTACCATATACAATCAACAAGTATAAAATAAAAATAACGAAAATAAAAAACTGAAATTATGGTTAGTATAAAGTTAGTTTATCAATTGTTTTCCGTTTAAAATCTAATTATATTGATGAAAAAATAAACCTCATTTCCTTAGCGAATATATTTCGTTTTAACTACTGTCAAATTTGATTTGATATGCTTTGTAATACTTAGACGTTATGCAAGATATAAAATTATGAAACGATGAAATTGTAATGATAAAAAACATAATACATGGTTATGTTTCCATAAATAATATATATATATATATGCATACATAGAAATAACCTTACTTAATTTTGATTATTTTTTTACATTTTGTATATATAAAGGATATGTACATACATAGTTACTTTTATATTTATATAACTATATATAAAATAAAAACAGGTAAGCATACAAGAAGAAATATGTGAGAAAGGTAAATAATTTTGGTTGAAAACAAAAAAGCAAAATAAAATAAGTATTTTAAAATGGATTAAAGCATATTTTTGAATGACAGACAAATTATTTTTACATATTTCACTTTTTTGAGACAATACAAATAAAAATGAACGCTTAAAATATCATATTATTATATTTAATTTTATATACATAAGTATATCATACATATAGTATATATATTATAAAATTGGTAATTATGTCATTTCTCAAATTGAAAATCCAATTTCTGTTATAATTAAGTACGTAAGTAGTTATGCTATTTTTCTTTGATTATAATTAACGCCTGTCTATAAGTTTACACTGAATCTATGTTTTTTTTTTGTTCTTGACAGTAAAACTTATATAGAATCACATTTTCGTGCTTAATTAAGTAGGGTACTCCGAGTTTACCTACAATATCTACAATGTTTCGAGCATTTGTTTATCAAATTACTGGCTTATCAACTCATTAAATGTGAATCGCTATGCTAACCTTCTTGTACTAATTTCTGGGTTTTTCTCTAGGACAAGTATCCGTTTTTCTATCTGTTTTTTTTTCTTTTGTGTTTTTTTCAGTTAATCAATTTATTTTCACAATTAATTGTGTTTAACAAATCAACATTATTTTATATCGTCATAACCTAATGTTTCAACGACTAAATATATATATAACAACTAAATAAGAGGTAGCAAGCTATCGTAAAACAGGTGGCATATAACATTAACCATCAAATTGGTAGCAATCATAAGTACATTTTCTCAAATTTTTTTTTACATAGCAACGCTATTTAGATATGATTTTACCTACCTTTCTAGCATGAAAATCCGTTAAATATGTAAATATCATCTTAATAAAATGGAAGCAGTAAGTATATGCAGCTAGTAAAAAATTCGGCATACCAGGAACAACACTAAATGACATTTTGTTAAAGTATGAACCGAATAAAAAATCTGGTCCTTTAAAAATATTGAATGATAACGAAGAAAAGTTTTTGGTCAAATGGGCAATAGAGATTGGGTACATGGGATTTCCGATTACAAAATAACAATTTGTTCACAGTGTTGCTACTTCAATTAAAAATTTGGAAAGGCCAAACAATTTTAAAAATGGTATTCCAGGAGCAAAATAGTTTTCCGATTTTCACCAGGCATTACCTAGAACTAACTCAAAAAGTTCCACAAAATTTATCGAAAAGCCGCTCTTCTTTGACTGAGTGTGCAATTAGAAATTGGTTTGAAGAATATTTAATAGAAACAAACTTGTTAGATCTAAATAAATATTGTTAATTGCGATGAAACAGCCTTTTTATGTGTCCAAAGGAAAAGTGTGTTTTGTTCAAAAAAGGTTCTAAGGTTAAAAAAATAGTTATACAATACAATAGCCAATGAAGAAAAGGAGTACTTATATCACAGTATTTATAATCAGAAGTGAATGTCATGATACTAATGGCAAAATACTCCCTCTAATGATTTTTAAATTCATACACATACAAGGGAGTGCCAGCACAAATATTAACAAAAATGCCCAATGATTAGGGTTTTGGTCTATCGGAGAGTGAATGGATGACTTCAGAAACTTTCTATCAATATAACGCAATGGCACCGTTCTTCGTCGACCCTCCAGGTACCATCCTTTTAATAAATTCGTTGTATTTTTGGTTTTTATTTTTATGAAATTTTTAATTTTAATTTCAATAAATAATATTATTGCTCATCTCTTGTTAAAAAAGTATAATTTTCCGACTAGGTAATAGTTTATTTGTAGTATATATGTATAGTTAAACAAATTAAAATTTAATAGTAATTTTTTGTTACACATTACATTTTGTTACATTAAAAACGATAAAATATATATTTCTAACAATATATAAAATATATTGTTTGAAGCGCTTTTTTAAATAGACATTCCGACGGACTTTAGCATAACCACCTAATTTTTTTATTTCTTAAAAATACAAAACAAAATCATATTTTGAAAGAAACTACTAATAAACTAAAGATTTTGACAATTCTTCCACATTTTATATTAGTTGATTAATTTTTTTAAATATGAAATTTTGTCCTATGAAATTTTGTACTTATGAAATTTTGTTTTATATAACTTTGTCATATAACCAAAATGCATACATTTTTATTATTTTTAATGCAAACAAAAAACAACTTACTTTAAATTGGAAATTCATAAAGAAAAAGAGAATTAAAAATTTTTAATATAGAAATAGAATAACCAAAAATGATGTTCATTCAAAAATAATGTTCACGTTCATTGTTAATATATTATGATAAGATAATGATAATAACCTACACTCTACCTCTACTATGCACTATGCAGTAAGGAATCAAGGAATGCATATATATGAATTATGACAGTGTGCAAAATTACTTACTTACTGCAGTATGTCCCAAAAAAGATAAGCACATTGAAGTAATTGAAAACATAAATTAATAAATTATTTATTTTTTCTAATATTATAATATTGTTAATACTAGTAATTTTATAATAAATTTAAGAATTTATTTTTGTTTATTTAATTTTTCATTTTCATTTTTATATTGAAGTTATTTATTTTTAATACATTCAAAGTGTTTATTATTTTATTACACTTCAATTCGGCATTTTCTCTTTGTTTAAAATATATTTTACAACATAGGTACATATTATTTGTACATTTGTGAAACTTTTATTTAAAGAATTTTAATTTTAGACCCACAAATTCTAAAACATAAGTACATTTTTCAAAACCTACCTAAGTGGTGCCTATGAAATGTTATTTTTCAACGCAAAAAAAAGTAATTTAAATAGATAGTTACATTTTATTTGAAATTAAAACAAAACTGCAATTCAATCCAAGAACAAAATCAAAGAATTAGAAATTATAAAAACAGTTTAGACGCTTCCATTAGTGTTATTTTTTATTTTGATGAACAAAAGAAAAAACAACAAAACAAGGTTAAATATTTTATAAATTTTCATTTTTTGAAATGTTCAACATGTATTGTACGATACTGTACACGTACAAAGGAAATAAAATATTTGTATTTATATTATGCTTAGGCGAATCCTTTTCTCTTGGATTTGTTTGGCTATGATTATTTTTATTTATAAACAATCAGTTTTACTGTTCGCATAAAGAACTTCATTTACAGTTTCTAATGCCAATTCTACCAGATCGCTTTCGTCATTAATAAATATTGAAGATCCTGAATAACCCCATCCTCAAAATCTTCATCTTGTTGCATGTACATAAATAAAAAAATGTAACAGTGTGGCTAGAAGTACATAGCGTGTTATAAGAGGGTAATTCACAAATTTCTGGACGTGATGGAGGAGGATTACATGTACTTTTAAAATATTTATTAGTTTTTTATTAAACTTCAATTTCGCTTTTATTTAAAATATTCATTTATCTATCTATTGCAAAATATATAGTTATGTACATACAGTATACACATTTGCGAAATTTTTATTTTAAGAATTTTAATTTTACAGCAACAAATTCAATTCATACCTACATATTTCTTTTTTATTTTTCAAACCCTATCTAAGTTACCTATGATACCTACGAAATGCCCCTTCAAGACAATAGTGCAAAAATAATTTTTCATTTTATTTTAAAATTGAAATTAATAAAAAATACAAATTCATTCCAAAAACAAAATCAAACAATTGAAAATTACAAAAACAATTTACACACACGGCATTGTTGCAGGTGTTCCTTTGTTTTGGCCAAACACAAAAAAATAAAAATTAAATCATTGCATGTGTGCATGAATATAAACAAAACATATATTACATTTTTTCTATGTCCTTACTACCTTATTTTGTTTTTCCACACATATCACACGACACACATATATATAAATTATAAGGAAGGAATTCCGAATTGCGATATTGTTATCAAGATAATTGAATGCGTATGCGATATACAAAATCAAGAGAAATATTATAATTTCTAAGAGATATTATAATTTGCGCTCTGGGGTATTTTGGCCTATGAAATATATTTTTTCTCTGGGGTTCTACGGTAAAGTAATATTTAAGAAATATTTAAAAAAATTTTTTTTGTTCCGCGTAGTTTCTCTATATTATACTTCCTTTATGGTAATATCGATATATTTCATCTTTTTATAAATAACTTCTGTTTACATGCTTTGTGAATGTGCATATTCTATAAGATCTTGAAACTAATTTTATTTTGTATTATTTTGATTTATAAATTTTAATCTGCTAAAAATAAGTCAGTTGGCTAACTTGTCGTATATTGTGATATTAGGTATATTTTCTATCGGTATTATGTTCAATCATGATTCTATCAACAAACTTAAAAGATTATCATCTGAATATAGATTGGAATACTTAGTTATTTTATTAAATTTAAGTAAGTTGTTACTTATTATTATATATTTAAAGGCCGCAATAAAAGAAGTGGAATCTGGTATGACAGTTTATAAAGGCAGTGTATCATATAAAATTCCATTATCAATTTTATTTGATAAAAGCAAGGAAAATCTGAAGTCAGTTGCAAGGTTTGAAAACCAACTGTACTGACTTTCGACGAAGAAATTCAAATAGAGAATTAGCTCTTACTTATTTGTTTAGTGCTGGATTTCCAGCTACAAAGGATCAGTATAGCAGAAATAATACATTTAAAAACGACAGACCATCAGGACGACATTGGTATGAGGAGTTTCTGTCAAGACATCCTTCAGTTCTTTATATACTATTTCACAGAGAAATTTGACTAAAAATCGAGTTCAGATAATAAAGGAAATGTTTATTGAATGCTTTGACAAAGTATTAACCTAATAAAATGACATATTTTAATGGAAGTAATCTTGTAGCGGTTCTATTTTATGTTTTAAATTATGAATTAATATTTTATATTTCGTTTTATTTTTGTTTTTGTCTTGGATGCTGTTATGAATTATTAAACGATAAAACATTAACATTCTAAAAAATAATTTTTAAGCTTATCTTGTACTTTTATTTTGATTATTCAATTTGAAGATTGCATGTAATTTTTATATCGATATTAGTTACAGCTATGAATCGATATTAGGGACACATATATTTTTCAATATATCGATATTACTGACATATGACGCTTAAAATTTAAACTTCTATAAATTCCAGAAATATTCAAAATTTAATTTTAAAGTTATGTTTTATTGAAAAAGGTTTAAATTTTCTGAAAAAATATACCTTTTAAACTTTGTTTTGATTACTATTTGAGTTATAATAAGAACATTGAGAAGGCCATTAAAAATATAACGATAATACGTACGTTTACCTTACAGTTAACTATATAGTGATCAAAAACAGGATAAAACTATTATACATCTTTTCTCAACTTCCTTTGCTTTATATTTCAAAAGAAAAACTTATTTGTTGGATCCATTGGGTAATCTAAAAGATGTCAACAGTGGAAACTAATATTCTTTAGTTTTTTTTAATGTACTTAATAGAAAATAAAAATTTTTAAGCTTAACTTAAAATTTTTTTTTTAAAATTATCAGATTTGTAAAAAAAAAAAAATAGAATTTAGTGGTGCGGGAAAAATATTAATAAATATAAAAGTATCGGCTTGACAACTACTAACTTCCAACTATTAACGAAATACTAACTCCTATCTACCGACAACCACAATTTTGATGTTACACTATAACTGCATAATGAACGTGATGATCCTTTTAAATTAAAATGTTAAAAATCGGCAATTTTTAAGACGGAAAGCTTGATATAAAAGTTGTGTATGAAAAATTTGTAGGGGATGGATGATGTAACGCATCAACGCAACAAAAAAGAATTAGCAAGTTTTTCGAGATAAATCAACGATTTTTACAAAATTTTCAGTTGTTAAAAGTAAAATTTTAAGTTTGTACAGCTATTATTCAAAAACGGCAAGTCTGATACTCATCCAACACATACCGTTAATTGGGTGTAGTTATTAATTTAAAAAACAAATATCAAAAAGATGTTGCTCTAGTTTCAATTCTTTCGGAGTTGTGGTAGATATTGTTTAAACATAATTTTTATAATCCGATTTTATTTAACCCTCTGTAGCCCAGGTTAAATTTAAATGTAGAACTCTCGTCCAGAACAATTTTTTCTAAAAATACTTCAAGAAATCACCCCTTAACATATTTTTGCTCTAAATCGGGCCACCCTGTATATAAATTAATTCCATCTTTCGATTTATAATGTTTTCAACTAGAATTGACCTGTCGTCAATTAGAAGCACATCGAGTTTTCTAATTCTAAGATACAAACCCAAATTTAAATTCTAATTTATATATTAAGTATATAAGTATATGAATATATTTGTCAGAATTAGAGTTAGTCATCTTGTTGGGTTAATTTGGGGTTTGTGCTCCAACAATACGACAGGGACCAAGTTGTGTAAGTGTTGATGTAATATTTAAATCATAACTATATAAGACCGATAATGATAAATATGAATTATACTATGTTGTATGAACCGCTAACTGTTTTATATATCAACCGCGTTTTTCGCAGAAACAAAAATATTATTTTAGGTTATTTTTGATGCTATTTGCCCATTTTATTTTTTTTCATTTCTTATCGTTCATTAGCTTTAATTTCTTTAATGCAAATTTTTATTTCTTTAATGCAAATTTTACTGAATGTGCCTAAATTAATTTTCATAGGTTAGACCTAAGATCCGGTCTTAACACTTTTATTTTAGCACACTTCCAAAGTACTTGATGCCGTTTTCACTATCGTTCAAATTCCACTTCCATACATCACTATCGTTCTGATGCGATCTTTTTGTAAAATCTTAGTTTAGTCTCATGATGGCAACATTTATTAGAGACTATAGTTTGAATTTTTATTTGACGTTATAACAGACTTTACCATATACAAAAATAAAATTTTTCTCCAAAGTGATACAATTTTCTATTTGGGACGTTTATTTAACTATTAATAATCTTACAAAATCAGTTAGTTTTCTTTAGATATTTTAACTGTGTTTACTGTAAGTTCTGTGCATAAAATAGGTTAAGTAATTGATAATTAATAGTTATATCTGTTTTGTCGAGACGGCAAGGTATTTTTGTAATTCGCCGTAGAATGGATCGCTTCTTCTTCAAGGGCAAAATTTAGTTTTGACCTTCACAATATATAAATAGACATGTTTAAATGCCATAATGACTTCTAATAAATATATATTTTTTATTAATAAATATATATATACATATATATATATATACGTACTTATATATGTATTTGCATATTTATTAATTAAATAGATAATTAAAATTTATAATTTTTTGTTTTGTTTTTTTGAGTTAAAAAAAGAATAAAGAAAATCATTTAATTTTTTTTTTTTTTTTTTTTGTTTTATTATTCCAAATTACAATCTTATCTAATATGTGTAGATTTTATATTTAAATCAGATTGCAAATAAGTACTAAAATATACAGTAGTTTCAAATATCATTCGTCCATAGAATAATTTCGTAGATAACACAAACAAAGGTAGCTAGCTGTACTCTAATCACTAACTATAACTACAGTAAAAAAACAAAAATTGATTTGGAAGTAAAAATAATAATTATTAAAAATTGATAAAATATTATTTGGAATTAAGGTCGTAGTAAAAGTAAAATTTTAATTATTGAAATTATTTGTGTTCCCTTCTCAAAAATTCGCATCTTTTTATATTTTATTCAAAATGAATGGGACATTAGTTATTTTTTTGAGTGAATAATGAATCAACAAAAAATAATGAATATCTTATACCAAAGTTCCAGTTGTTTTCAGCTCTATTAGCTATACTTGTTAGGTGCCGAAATAAGAAAAAAAATAGCTTGAAAGCTATCGGTTGAAATAACAAGTACAATCATAATATAAATAATTTAATTTGTGTCTAAAAATGTTAAATTTAAGTAAGTATAATAACTAAATCATTTTGTTTTTCAATTTAGAACGTTTATTATTTATTATAGTTTTGATCAATCTATAGCATCCTACGTTTTGAAGAGAAAGAGAAATATTATGACTAGCTGACTTAACCATGATCTAGAAAAAATAGATGATTGAAATAAGTAACGCAAATAGAATTGAGTTCAACACGTCCAAAACTCAAAGCCGCACAAGCCGGCGATTTCAAGGTGAAAACCTTCAACGGTCTGAAAGAGTAAGTATTTTAGACATGCAGTTTAACCAAAAAAATGCAGTACTGGGAGCATATTTTTGATAGAGCTAAGAATGCTGTCAAATGTTTAGGATTTCTTAAGCTTACTTTTCCCGACGAAATCTGCCTTATATCTATAAAACATAATATTCAACCGAAGATGGAGTACAATTTTCACATATGGGTTGGTGCACCCCAAACTTTAATAGATTATCTTCACAAAATGCAAAACTGCGCCCTAGGCTTAATTGACAACTCTACCGTCCAGATTACACATACTCCTCTTAAAACACGTCGAAACGCTGGAACACACTCTCTCTCTCTCTCTTTTACAGATATCTTGTTGAAAATTACATTTGTTCTATTGAACTAAAATTAATAATGCATCCTTTTAAACAAATGCAACTTCTCAAAAAGAATCACTTCAGACTCATCTCCAACATACCAATTCTCTTCTTTAATACTTTCCGTATCTATGATAGTAATGTTTGGGTAAAGTGCAAAAATAAACAGCAAATTTTTTGTTTGTTCTAACTATGATTGATTTGTTTAAATGCACAAATAATTTTTGAAACAACTGTATATATATTTTTGGTACTTAACTATCTTATCAATTATACTGAATTATTATTGTTGTCAAATAATTTCATTATGATTGTTTTTTTGGTTTTTTTGTTATTGTTTTTGTTCATGGTAAGTACAGTTTTATTCAATTTAATAATTTCTTAAATTTCTTAATTTTTTTTTAAATTTCAGTTGCTTAAAATTTATATTTTATATCTAGTTATAAGAATAATAAACATAATATGTAAATTAACAATAACTCGTAAATAATAAAATTAAAATTACAAAATGAAAATGATTTTTGTAATGAATTTCGCAATATTAGTTATTACTGTTATTAAAATATCATATACTTTTGTTTAAAATATAAATTCAGATAACAGTATATATGGTAATGTAACATATTCATAAATTTATTGATTAAATTCACAAGAAATATGTATTGGGTCGATGTGCTGATTTAGAAATCATGCGATGATCCCAAAGAGCGGTATATAGAACTAGATAGTATTATAAAACATGTAAATATAATATTTACCCCTCTTAACAACAAACCAGTCTAAGTAGTTATATAAAAAAAATTTCTTTTTAATAATCTGTATATGAGAATGTATATATATATATATATATATATATATAACTAAGTGGTAAAGAAATATAAATATATATAAATAGCAAGAGTATTTATATTTGATATTGAAAATACAAAAAATAAAAACAAGTTTCTTTTTAATTTTACAAGAAACACATCCAAATATATATATTTTAAATGCTTCATTCATTTTATTTTTTATATACATCAAGCAATTTTATTGAGATTTGAAAGTCTATAAATATTTTGGGTAATTAGGCCTCTGTAAATAGTATAGTTAGTTAATTCTACTTTATTTTTATCACTTCCAAATAAGTTCCAAAGGGATAATCAATTTTTATAAAATTTAGATTTGAATAAAATATCTATGTTTAAAAGGAAAATCGACGAAACCGAAACCATTGAATATTACAACCAATTTATATATTAAATAAATAGGAAGCCATATAAACTATACCAATACCGAATTTAACTTTAATCAATAACGATGATTTCAATGTCGCATCGTAACTAGTAGTTATATCGATATATGTATATATATGTAAGTATATGTAAATGTTCATATTGTCTCACTTAATTTTTGTTTACTATTTACTTCACATTAAATACATCATAGCTTACTTTCCAATTAAGAAATTATTTTAATTTTGAAATATACTTAAGTGTAATAATTTTAATATATCTTGATAATTTGGTTTTGTTTTAGAAAGTTTAAATTATTTAAAATTTATTATAGTTGAGTTAAAGCTAAATTTTAGGTGTAAGTAATGATCATTAATAATTACACCTCAGGTACTTAAACAATAGTTAAGTTAGGAGTCAAGTTAAACTGCGGATTTAATGAAAATATAATGATTATTTTTTTGTTATTGTTGTAAAATATGTGTACATATATTGTATAAAAACTACTTAACTAAGCATAAATATAAATTGAAAAAATTATATAAAAAAATAACCTAAAACAGAGTATATAATATAAATTAAATGATTAAGAAATACATAGCAGACATTTATAATCAATTAATTTTAAATACAGCTTAAAGAGGCAACCTGATTGTTGGAAACAAAAAAAAGGAAAAGAAAATGAAAGTGTAATTAAAGCGCTTTAACTAATTAATAGATACAACCACATATAAATTTATTTTATTGTGTGAAATATAAAATACTACATCATTTAAGTATACTTAATTATTATAAATATACATATATATATATACATCTAAGTATATTAATAAATAATATTTTTATTTTCTTCAAAATACTTTACAATTAAAATAGTTAATTAATATTAATAAATTAAAAAATATTTTAATGGAGGACAACTATAATATGTAACTCTTGAAATTTTTAATAAATAATTATGATAAGTAAACTATATTTAAAAGAAAAACAGTGGTTAAACAAAATATTTAATAAATACTTAATAATAATAAAATATTTAATACTATATAAAATATTTAATACTATATAAAATATTGTTCTAGGAGTTAAATGATCAAAAATAAAGTGATTAAAAAATAATATACTAAAAAGTATACAATTAAAATTCGAAATTTATTTTCAATTATATTTAAATTTAAAATTATGTAATGTCAATAAAGGAATGATCCACAATTCGACCAAGAAATATTGTTTGTTACATGTACTTCAGTTCCACTAACCCGATAGAATAGGATTTTACAGTTCGTGGATTTATTTAACCTTTATAATCAGTATTTATAATTACTACATATACTTATATAACTACTAATTAAGTATATATTTTTTTATTTAGGTGCAATGATGAAAAAATTTACTACTCTTGCAGTAAGTGACATTTGAGCAATAATGTTAAAAAACGAACAGGTAAATTATTACCGAAAAAAACACTTTACACGCTTAGATCGTAACCACCTAAGCTTTAGATGTTTCAAAAATTAAATTCCTTTAACAATTTTATAAAAATAATTTTATGTACTTAGTTACTTAAGTAAAAAAAATTAAATCGTTTACAAGCCTCTAAGTTAATTTGATTGTGTAGAATGTCACTTAAAAACACCAAATGTACTGTGGTGATTGAAAATAATATATATATATATATATATCTGATCTGTTTCAAACTAACAGCGAATTTCTTCAATGAGATCAATAAATTCTTCAAAATACAGTAATGTAACGTACATTGCAACAAACGACGACAAATTGAGCCGGTACTATATGTTTTAGATCTGTTCAGTTACTAGGGTAGTTATGCCGGCGACATTTATTTATTTATTTATGCTTAATACAAACATATAACAATATACATAAGTGTACAAAATATAAACAAACAAAATATATTTATGGAATAAAAGTCGAGTTTCCTTTCACTAATCATACGATGAAGGAAGTAAGTTGCTTCCGAAATATCGATATTTGCAAAATAAATACAAATTATTAGTGAAAGGAAACTCGACTTTTATTCCATAAATCTAAACATATCACTAAAAACAAATCTGATTATCAAAAACAAACAAAATATAATTTTAAGCTCATCTTATTCTAGATCTTAATATTAAAATTGACATTTATACATTTTTGTAATTTATTACCAAAGAATGTTAGAAAATTATAAATTTATACTAACTCTCAGATATATGTAAGTGCAGCTTTTTTTTTAGTTGGACTGTGTTTAATGTAAAATTGATATGGTGTTTTTGTTTATTTCTTCACATAAACATTCTATTAACAGGCTCATATTTAGCATAATTGGTACGTAAAATATTTTCTGATCTAAAGCGGTTTCTGTTGTTAATATGTAAGCGGATCATATCTCTAACATAAGGAGAATCAATTTCATTATTTAAAACTTTAATAATAAATATCCCTTCTGGATTCCTCCCTTCTGGATTCTAATGATTTAAGATCCAATAACTTTAACCGGTTCCTATAAGGTTGCAGAATAACTGGATTTGACCAGTGTAAATTACGCAGTGCGAATCTCAAAAAATTCTTTTGTATAGCTTCAATTCTTTAGATATGATTAAGGAAATGAGGCGACCACACTTGACTGGCATATTCAAGATTTGGTCGAACAAGAGACTTAAAAAGTGATTTAAGGACGTATGGATCGTTGAATTCTTTAGAAAATCTTTTGACGAAGCCTAGCATGGAGTTTATTATTACATTTATTATGACATTTAAATGTTGTTTGAAACATAATTTATTGTCAAAGAGTACAACAAGGTCGTTAAAGTGTGAGACTCGTCCAATAGATTTATTTTCAAAAGTATAATCAACTATTAATGATTCAGAAGAGCGAGAAAAAGTCATTAAAGCACATTTATTAATATTTAAGGTCAGATTGTTGATTTTACACCAATTTAAAAAAGAGTTTAAGTCTTCTTAAGGTATGTGTCCCTTGCTGATGTAATTTTTTTATAAATTTTCATGTCATCTGCATAAATAGTAATTTTACTATCCTTAATGACGGAAGTTACATCATTAATAGAAATAATAAAGAGAAGCGGAACTAAATGGCTACCTTGTGAAACGCCAGAGTTAGCTTCAAAAGGTTCAGAAGTAGCGGATCTAAATAATACGTTGTAGTTCCTATTAAGTAATTAAGTAAGAATTAATCAAATTGGTAAAACGAGGGAATCCCATTTTTTTAAATTTTAGTATAACAATGGAATGAGGAAAAAGAGCAAAGGCCTTACTTAAATCGGTGTACTTATATGACATCTGTCAGAAACCCAGCTTCCATATAGTTTTTTAATTTAGAACAACATTCTATTAAATTGGTTACTGTGGATATTTTTTCCATAAAACCATGCTGGTTTTAATATATAGACATTAATATAATCGCTATATCACAAACTTTTATCCATATTGAAAACGAGTCAAAAGAAATGGCACTGGAAAAAAAAAAAATAATGTTGTCGAAAAATATAAACACTTGTCTACACTCCCATATTGGTCAAAACATCACTTTCGACATATTTTCGAGGTAGCTTAGAATTTCACCTGCTTTGAAACCAACGTTAATTTCACAAAATACATCAATGTGGATGTTCGGTGTAGAGTAATCCTAACAAATTGTTTTCGATTTGGCAAAACATTTTGGATCAAAGTTCCTAACACGAAACATCAAACTAAAAATTTATAAAACACTCATTACTTCCGGTTTTGCTTTACCGATGATTATGGACACTACGCAAGAAAACTGAGCATTCATTTGGTATTTTCGAGAAGAAAATTCTTCTAAGTTATTAATAGATATGGTCCTGGAAACACGATAGACATTAAATGTCACCAATAAATTTTAAATATTTTTATCTTTAACAATAAGTAACTAATATAAATTTAAAAAAGAAAAATATAATTTAATATATTATTATATTTTATATAAATTTGTCCTTATAATGTTTAAAAAACTAAAACACTGAATTTATTTAGTTAAAGGAAGGTAATTTTTTTGTTATTTTTATTTTGATTTTATTATTTTGCGCATGCTTAAAACTGTTTATTTTGAAATATTCACGTTTTCTACATAACTTTGTTTACCTTTTTTTGAAATTATATTCACAATATTTAATATTGTAAATATGTAAAATAGATATTTCACTGATAAATTATTATTTATTTTGAAAAACTAAAGTGTCCATAATCTAATGAGTATAAGGAAATACAAGAGGTCGTAAATAGTTAAAAATATTAAAATTTTTAGAAAAATAATAGGTAGGTACCTACATTATTTAGAATTGTACCGATTCATAAATGAATATTGTAAATAGTTATTTAGATTTTTATCAATACTTTTTGTGGTTGTTTTGTTTTGTAATATGTACCAGAATATTTTAACAATTTTTTCAAATACTATGTAATAATTTATAAAATATTAAATTAAAAGCAAATTGTACGTACTTATTTCATCATCATTATTACATTACCATCAAAGACAGATAACATCAGATAGAGACTGTATAAGCCTCTCACATAATTTATATAATTTTGTTTTTCTTTTCTTTTTTATGGTCATACATATACCTATCTACATATTATATGGATGTAGGTGAAGTAAGTTTTTTTTTTTTTGTAAAATTCAAATACAGGCAATTTCAATAAAAAACAAAAAAAAAGTAATTTGATTTCTATTGAGATTTCATAGTTAATAGTAAAAAAAAATATTTTAAGGTTATCTCAAATTTTTTTTTAACTTATACTATTGACTTTGTTTTGACAGATGTCTAATATTCATTTTTCTTTCTAGCAGACAAACATTAAAATTTACCTTTTTCTAATAAATAAATGTGTGTATATATATGCTTATATAACACAATGAGAATATGCTTTATGAAATAATGTAATTTCATAAAAACTAATGTAATTTATCTTAGTTATTTAAAATTAAATTAATTAAATATAAATTATATTTTCAATTAATTTATTCGATTTTAATTTATTTGAAGTACTTAACTATTTCTATGTTACATATTTTATAAATTTCTTTTTATTATTTTTCATATTTCTAGAATGAATAATGAAAAAAAAATATAGGAGAGGTACCTGATTTGAATGTGTGAGCAGATGATGTATTTTGCGACTTACGAGCAACTTGAGAATCTTGTGATATTTCATTACTTTACTATACATTCACCTTGTTATGTCAATGCTATGTTGTTATTGTGGTCGTATTAGTTTTAATTTTTTTTTTAATAAAGTACCGAAGTGCATACTTATAGTAATTAATTATTTTTTTTTTTGGTTTAAAATTAAACACTTTAATTTATTCTTCTGTTAATTTGTTATTTATGTAAAATCAAGCACATCTCGAAGAGATTCGAAGAAATATTTTAACAAATATTTAGATGCTTAGATCGTAAAACAAAATTTTTAATATTATTTATATACTTAGTTATTGTATTCGATAAATTGGGCAAAAAAGTCTAAATATTAAGTTTAAAAAAACTTTAAATGATTTTGATAATAAATGACGTTCTATAGAACAAAAAAGATTCAAATTGTAATTGACGATAGAGTATAGATTTTTATATAAATAGGGGAAAGCTAGTAAAGCAGCTTTTCAGAAAAAATATGATTGTTTAAATGAAAAATAAAAATAAATTGAATTAATAAACATTATCGGTAGGTCCTGTATAACCATATATTTTTTTTTAAATTATTGGAATCTGAAATTTATTACTAATAAAACTGAATCAATTAATAATAATAATTAAGTACACCACCTACCTTTATAAAATTAGTTTCGATTTCAGAATAGAAATTATTTTAACTTCATATTACATTAATTCATAGGTACTTAATATTAAAATTTTAAATTTAGTAAAAACAAAACACCATATATAATATATATATATATATATATATATATATATATATATATATATATATATATATATATATATATATATATATATATGAATATATAAAATATTTTATGATTCTTTTTCTCTTTATTTATTTATTTATTACTTTTTCATTAAAATTAAAGATTTGAAAAATTATTTAAATATCAAGTTTTTTTCTTAAATATTATATTAGTAAAATAGAACCTAGTATAAAAAAAAACTTTAGATAAAATTGGCTCTTTATTTTCATAAATTATGATTTCTTTTTTTATTTTCACCTGTAAACATTTCACATTTCTTCATTTTAAAACTCAAATCAAAATACAACGACGATATACATTAAGTAGTTATATGTATATTTTTTTTTACTATTTTAATATATATATATATATATATATATATATATATATACTTTTTAGAGCTTCTGTTGCTGAACAATATTAGATAGATAGATATAGATATATAGAAAGATGAGGTGACGAACGTAAATTGAAATTTTATTGAAATAATTAATAAGAAGAACGAAAATATTTATGTATGCACAAATTAAAAAAAATTATTTAAGTATTTATTACTTGTTACTTATTTTAATTTATAATTAATATTTAAAAAAAAATTTAATGAAACTTTGATTTTAATTATATTTAATGCAGAAATGATTGGTATAAATTTTTTTTTATTCAATATATATTTTAAATAAAAAAATTGAATTTATGAAACTAGTGGATGTTCTAATTTTTTTTTTAGAAAAATATTGAAACGTTATTTATTTTTTTTTTTGATTAATAGTTTTTTTCTTATTATTATTTTCTACCTATATTTTTAATATTATATATATATTTTTCACCATTTGCTTTTAGAGACACTTTTTCTTTTATTATTTTTTTGTCTTATTTAGCCACTCACCAATACAATTTTATAAAATTGCACACATAAACTTATTTAATTTTTTAAATAATATATGGATATATATATATATATATATATAAATATTATAATTTTTTTTTATATTCTTTCTACTGAATGGAAAATGAATTTTGGAAGTTTTTTTTTTCAATACACATATGATACGAAATCTTTTCTATATCATCTATATATATATATATATATATATATATATATATATGTCCGATATATTCACTTATATATATTATATATATATATTTCTTTTCTTTTCAATTTCAACTTTAAAAATTGTGAATTTTTTTTTAATATTTTTATTTGATACTAAAGAATTCACAATAATTTTAAAATAATTTCACTAAGTTTACATTGTTATAGATTAATTAAATGTAATTAGAAAGTTTTTAAAATTTTCTACATTTTTAAAAGGAGTTTATTTAAATAAAATTTCACAGCAATGTATTTTAACCCAACACGAAAAGTTCGCCATATTATATTTTTACTTATTTTATTCTTGTTTCTTTTTTTTTTTGCTGTCGCTGTCTTCTACCACTATGGTTAGTTTTTTTCGAGTAGGTAAATTTGCTGTGTGCGACGAAAAATTAAGGTGAGATAAATAGATAATTCATTATTTTCATTTTCGTATTATCGAAATAAATTTGATTGTTTTAAATATATTTTGCGTGAGTTAGAAAAAGATAAGAATAGAGGTTATCATTTTAAAGCAAGAAGATAAATAGGAAAATTTTTATGTTTTTCCTTCTGTTTTGTTATTTTTACCTTTTCAAAAATTCGCTTCAATAAGAAATATAGTTGTACTTTTTTATCATGGCAGTTTTTATGATATACAAAAAGAGATGAATAGTAAGAAAGAAATGTCAAAATGTGACATATATTATTTCGCCTGAAAATTTTGACATATTAGGGTGAATATATATTTGACATTGGTTTGACTTGTGGTGAATATTTATATGCAAATAAATTTTATAGAAACGTTTTTTTTTCTTAAATTGAATTTTAAGAGAAAGTTTCTAATGTTTACATTTTATAATTTTTTCATACATATTATATATGTATATATACATAATAACGTATTTAAAAAACATACAAGATTTTACAATGAATATATATATATGTACAGTTTAAAGTAACTTTTGAAAATTATAATGTGCAGGAAATGACTGTACCGTTGTGTGAAATACACACATCACATTTGAAATATTAAGACATTTTTCTGTTACAATGGTAACTTTACATCTCAGATAGAAATTTGGCGGTGAACTCTGAAACAAGGTTAATTGTTAAAATTAAAAAAATTCAATAATTGAACTACACTAAAAAGGGTTGAACTACATAATTAAATTTTAATTATTTGAATTTTTAAAATGATATATATAGGTACATTTAGGTTTCGCAATCAAATATGTACTTTTTTTGTTTCGAACGATTTGTATATTAAATCTGTGGTTTTACAACGAGATATGATAACTGCAATTTTGGCATTTCTTGTAAATCGCAATGAAGTAAAATTTAGTATAGAACTTGCTACACTTTTCTAGTTATTTTTGATTTTTAAAAAATATTTTTAATGAAAATCTCTTGAAAATCTTTAAAATGATATGATCTTTGATATCATTTCAATAATTTTTTAATTTTCGTAAAATTTTTATCTTATTTTTAATTTTTAAATAACTTATTCATTTTTGTTACATAAAACTTATTGGTGAAGAACATGATAACTTCAGTTATTCAGTTTATACAAAAAAAAAAAAAAAATGTATAATACGCATTAAAATTTTTCAAGATACATGAAAATGCAAAATTGTATATCTAAACATATCATTTTTTTCTGTTTTATACTTTTCGGTAAGTGTTGCCTCCATAACTGCATAAGTGAAGTTATATGCTTATGTTAGAAAAATTTACAACGGCAGTTGTTTGTTATTCAGTTTTGAATTCATAAATTACTTAATATTATTAAATTTTTTTTTTTATTTGAAAGAGCTTAAATTTTATATAAAATGGCATTCATAACTAAAATTCGACAAAATTGCAGTTATCCTCTTTCGTTGTAAAACCACAGAAGTATATACTTACTTTGCGAACAAATTCCTGAACAAATTTTTTTAATTTTAAAAGTTAGTCTACTAATATCTGAAATAAAACTACATTATTATTTTGTTACAATTTATCGTATTCTTTATTAATGATACCTTATTAAAAAATTTTTTTACTTAGTTATTCTAATTTCATCCATTTTTTTTTTTTTTTTTCAAATTTAAGGTATTTTTTTAACTAAATTCTAAAAAAAACATGTGCATTATTATTAACTTTTAGAAAACAAAATTAACATTGACTAAAAAAAAGATGACAAAGATTTAAAAAAGTTTTTAATCATTATTTCACATAAAATATTACATTCTATTTTTTTTTTTTTGTTTTTTGTAATTTTGTATTAGTAAACGTATGCATACTAGAATATTACATTTCCAAATTGTGAAGCTTAAATTATTACTATAATGAATTTGAAACGAAATGAAACATAAAATTTTGGTTTTTTGAATTTATTATTTTAAATGAAATTGCATCAATTTTTTAATTATACTATAATTTCAGTTCAAATCAAGATTACTATCTATATAAATTCCTTCGTAAAAGAATAGGGAGAAATATAAGTATGTACTTTCATTTCATAATTTTCTATATCTCAGATAAAAAAATTAGCTAGCTAGCTATCCCCATCTTCTTTAATTGAAGCCTAGATTATAAATAAAAATAAAAAAATCATTGAATATTCGTAAATATACAAACAAATGTTGAAAATTAAATTCAGCTAAAAAAAATTTCGATTTGAGGCAGTCAGTATTGTAGAATTTTTGATACATACATATTTTACAATTATAAAAAATTATGAAAATTATTATTTAAAAATGTAATTATGATGAAACAAACTTGCTAATACGTTAAATTTTACGTATTTACAAAAGATTACGCATATTTCTGAATTGTAAATTTTTTTTTGTTCTTTTGAAGTTATTTTTGTTTATTTTATTTAATTACACATTTCCTCTAGAAAATATTTACAAAATTTTATAATTTTCTTAAAAAAATTCTTATTTAAAAGTTTATATTTTATATAAACAAAATATTCTTATATATTTTTTTCATTAATAAAATAAAAACCAAATCAAAGATATTTTTATGCTGGAAATCTTTTTTTTTATCAAAATATAAATTTAACTTTTTAATTTTCATTCAACATTTCTCATCATTTTCTATGCCATCCATCTAGAGAGATAGAAAAGATCGAAAAATAATTTAAATTTTATTAAAGTGAAAGTAAATGAAGTTTAATTTTAACAAATTTTTTTTTAAATATTTTATAAATGAAAACAAATTATGCAATATGACTTAATAAAAAAAACAAGGACTTTATTTTTTAAAATTACCATCTAAAATGATTGATGTAGTATAGTTTCCATAACATTTTTTCTTTTTCAATTTATTGAATGATTAAAAAAGTTATTTGACTAAAAACAATTTTTTTTTTTAAATTTCTTGTTTAATGATTATAAATATTGAAAATTTTGAAAAATCAATAGCAACCAATTTATAATTTTTGAAATATAAAAAAATTCTTAAAAATTTTGATACACAATTTGTTGAAAAATTCTAGTCCATTGTTGAATTAATTTTATTAAGATCTGTTTTTAAGATTAACTCTAGCACGAATTTTCCGACAGACCCATTATAAGAATAAATACATCAGGTACATTTTTGTTTGTATATTCCTTGTAAATAGTTTTGCTTTTTTATTATTCTCCAAATACTTTATACAAGCATCGTTTCACAAAAAAAAAAAAAAAAAAAAAAAAAAACATTCTAAAAACATTTGTAATATTTTTAAAATATTGAACTTAAATTAATTTTTTTTAATGTGTTGAAAAAGCTGCAACTACAAAATTAATAGTCTTTGATTTTAGTGCATTAATAATGAAACCGTCTATCACAGTTTCATTTATTTATTTTTCTTTAAAATTTAGTATTAAAAATATAGAAAAAAATAATTAAAATATATTTTAAGATACATAATTGAAATTATTTTTAGTATTTTAGAACTTGTTGTTTAATATATGTAATAATAATAATAATAATAATGTATAATAATATTAAATATATTTAAATTGCAAATCTGATTTTACATAAAAAATGATATTGTCGAAATTGAACTATACTACTATATTTAAATTTAAAAACTAAAGTTTTATTAATTTTTTTTTTAATTATATTTATACAGTCAATCATTTTAGATCAAAAACACATTTTTTTCCATTAAAAGTCTCTGGTTTTATTTATATTAAATATATATATATTATATATATATATATATATATGTATATTTTCATATATACTAAAAAAAAAAATTAAAAAATTACGTTTTCAGCGTAATTCAATTACAACTAAATATACATAAATACACACATATATTATGTATTTTTTTACTAAATCTTTTTTTCAAACGGATTCTACTATTTTTTTTATAGTATTTCTTCTGTTATATAACTTTTTGACATACGAAAAAAAAAAGAAAAACAACTAAAATTGATTTAAATCAGAATAAAATTTCTTTTTTTTTTCTTTGAAGATATTTTTTTTATGTTTTTAAAAACGTGATCTTACGAAAACAGCACTCGAGTCATGTTCACCGTAACCTAATCGTTTTGCATGCTTAAATACTTCATTCGATATGCTAGTTGTGGGCATTGCCTGGTCAACTGTTTCAGCCATATCCAAAACCAAACGAAGATCTTTTTGCATTAATGCAAGTGGATGATTTGTTGCGAAACTATGTTTTGCCATTTCTAAAATAAATGTAAATGAATTTTAATAGTTTTTTTTTATTGTTTATTAATTATGCATTACCTTTTCCTTTTGATATTAATAAGCCCGATTTAATTGATGTCAGATCTAATATATCTAAAATATCTGTTAATGAAATTTGAAATCTTTCTGCTAATGCAAATGCTTCTGAAAGTCCCACTAAACTAACCCCAACAATTGTTTGTAAAATTAAATTTACTGTACATGCGTTACCAGTCTCGCCTATAAATACATTTTTTTTTATACATGAATATTGTCTTTTGTTTATACCAAGTGCATTATATAAAATTTTTTAAATTAATTACCCAAGAAAAATGTATTTTTGGCTATGGATTTAAAACACGATTCACATTCATCAAAAACAGTTCGATTACCACCAGCTAATATAACAACATTTCCCTCTTCAGCTTCTGGACGAGTTCCTTGTATCTGTTATTAATATTTACATATTACAAATTACATATTTATATTTCATAAAATTAAACAGAATAGTCACCTGTGCCTCAAGATATCGACCACCTGCTCCAGCTATCGCATCACAAATATCTTTTGATGTTTCAGGATCAATAGTTGACATTTCAACATATCCTTTACCAGTTATAGTAGATGACTGAAGAACCCCACAATTGCCAAACACCAACTGAAAATATTTTGTTTTTTGGTTTTAAAACACTAAAATAAATAATTTTTAATCTTACATCTTTAGCTGCTTTAGGATCTGAGACACAACAGAAAGTTATATCTGCTGCATCGATGACTTCAAAAGGAGCCTCTTTAACAACAGCTCCATGTAATTTAAAAATTTCACACTGTAAATGTACATATATAAATATATAAAAATATTTTTTCAACCAAGTTAATTTTTATATAATTAATTTTAATAACCTTTGATGGTGTTCTATTCCAAATTACGACTTTGTGACCTGTGGTCATGAAATTTTTGATAAAAATTGACCCCATTATGCCTACACCAAGAAAACCAAAAGTCAATTGTGACGGCGTTATTTCTCTTGATAGGAAATCATTTGTACATATCATATTAACTGGAGGTGCTTCTGGTCTAGGTACAACTGGCCTATTAATTAATGTTGCTGCACTACCACCACGTCGAGCAGGACTTGGAGTACTAAAATCGAAATTGCTTGCATTTAAACGTTTTTTAGCACTACTGACACCTATATTATCATTCGAATCACGCTTCCGTTTTCCTGATGCATTTTTAGTTCCAACTGATCTTGGGATTGAGCTATTAGCTTTTGTACTCTTTGTAGATTTAGCTGATAGTGACTTAGGTTTTGTCGCTTTAGGACTCTTTTTTGGAGTTTTTTCATTGAAATCTGATGTGTCACTATCTCTTAGTTTATCAAAATTTGCGTCAATATCATTTTCGGATGATATTGCTGGCGGTTCTAATGTTAAAATTGTTGGATCGTTAATGTAATCCTCTATATCTTTAAGTGCTAACTTGAATAAAGATGTTTTACATGTTTTTGACAATTCTTCTTTATACATATCAAATGGCTTTAGGTTATCGATTTCTATCCAAGCACTGAAAACAATTACAATATTTCATTTCAAATTTCAGGTTATGGTTTCTCGAATTAAACATTTTTTTTTTTTAATAAAAATAAAAATTAGATTAGTAAAAAACTACTGAAGGTCGAAATATTTCAAAATTTCGCCTTTCTGAATACGTTTTTTTGAACTTTGAATAAATTTTCATTTTTCTGCAAAATGATTCACGCAAATTTGTTTAGATTTCAATAATGAAGATTGTTTGTCTTTATTTAACCATGGTATAACTGTACCTTAGTTAAAATATTGTCAATGTGTAATATTAATTATTTACATATATAGAATTTCTTTTTAAAGCCACGTATTGATAAACTTCTGCATATGTTGGCGCTATTAAGAGCATACAAATTTAAGTAATATTTTAATATGGCTCGAGATAATTAATTTCCGTTTAAGTTAATTACACAAAATGGATTTTCAAAGAATTAGCAATATGTGAGGTGAGATCTATTTTTTTTATAGTAAATTTATTTTGATACTTACTAATTTTTAGATCCAAAAAAATAAATACATTTAGATGGAACTTGTCTCTTTGGTGGCTTTCCAACTTTTGCGGGTGGGGAAACAACCTGAAAATTAGTAATTTTGTTTAATAAATTTACAATAACTAAATATAAAATGTAATTACCATCCCAGGCCATGGTGAAAATCCTTTCATTTTTGCCCTGTAAAATTAATATCACATTAATATATAAGGTATTTTTATTTTTGACACAATCAAAATCAAAATATAAACAAAGTCTTAAGGTTTTTTTTGTGTAAGTACACCAATAGAAATACGCGGGAAATTATACACTGCCGGCCATTATTATGAAAAAATTCTTATATAGAATATATATTCTGATAGGTTAGAAATCTTATTTAGATACAAAAAATGACAATTAGATACAATAATTTCATAATATAATCATTACAAATATTTCAATTAATTTAATATAGCAATTAACAAAAAGTATATAAATAACCAAACGAAAATATTTTGATTAGAACTGACACTAAACCACAAGAAAAAAATGAAGCCATTTTCTATGCATTTGATAAAACTTACCACACCAAATCATTTATTTCAAAATTTAATAGCTCCGACATATCTAAATTAATAAAAAACTTATCAGAAAATAAAAATAAAATAAAATATTTTTAGAAAAATATTATCCAATAAAATAAGCTAAAGAATTTAATAAAACAATTTATTTTCTTTTATTTTTCAGACTTTTTAATATATTTGGAGCGCTTTATTAATAATCACGAAAATTGACGACTACTGACGCCAGCCAAGATGGCATTAATTAGTGTTGGTAGCCCTGTTAATGTAAACGTTAAAAATTAAACAAATGACAGCAGTTGTTTGCATTGTTTTTAAATGTACGCCACCTAGTATTAAGTATTTATAATTTAAAGTTTATATTATTATAAAATTGGAAATGGGATAACTTCGATATACATTTTTTTTATACAAAAATTTTATGTATATTTTAAAATTCATTACATTATAATATTAATTATATTATAAATATATTAATAAGTATAAAATATAATTATAAAATATATTGTATAAAATATTTTTATTTCAGCTTTTATTTATTAACATAAACAATTTCATATTTATTAATTAATCTTCAGCAAATGTTTAAAAATACGAAAAAAATACGATATATAATATATTATACAATTATTATTTATTATATTTAAATAACTATTTTAAAGTATTATTTCTATGTTGTAAATATTTTTTTTTTTTTTATTACCGGGGAAGGCAGTTTGAAGGACTGTGGGACTTTAACCCACTAAAAACTCCTATCATTATTGCAACATTAAAACTAGTCTTATAGACTAACTAACCATTAATTTACATTTAACTCAAAGAAACATAGATACCTTTGATCTACCAAAATCCAATAAGGTTTTAATAGATAAAAGGTTTTAACCTAACTCAAGTGGTCTTGTTCGTTTTAGTCGCTTCACAAAGTTTTGATTGTCAATTAAGCTAGAAGCTTCGGTATTGACATGTTGGATCAGACGAGTTTTATGCCGTGCAGCGTATTTAATTATTTCGTCTTTTATAGATGAGATCTTCAGATCTCGATGAATATCGGCATTGCGAACATACCATGGAGCATTGACTATGTTGCGCAGTACCTTATTTTGGAACTGTTGTAAATATAATTTCCGTAATGTTGTTATGATTGATATAATCAATAATATAGTATAATATGTATGTTAGCAATAATACTATTGATTAGTTTTCTTTAAAACTTTAAATAAGAACCGAATATTAATAGGGCTCATAGTATCTCGTATACGGTATACCTTCTTAGTATCTCGTATCTCCTATATAAATCTTGTTTACGATTAAAAAATTGCACAAATGCCCAAGGCAAGCGGTTACTCTTAATATTAGTATTAAATTAAATTTAAATAGCAAGTTTGTTTGTTTTTTTTCCTTACCTAACACATCATATTTTTAAATCTATAAAAATATAAAAATGAAATAACAAATTTTCAATATGGGGTTTTTAAATTTGAAATTCATATGACAAATTTTAAACTAAAATTCTAGTTTTTTAGTTAATATTTATAATTAATATTTATGTTAACTATACAAATTTTAGTTTACAATTTATCGTAATTGAAAAACTGAAAATTTTCCCGAGGCTATGCATAAATTCAAATGAACTCATATGCGATTTTCAGCATAATTTTCAGTACATAAAACAGCGAAAATGCGCATCTTTTTTATCAGAGTTACACTAGAGATAAAGTTACACCATCATTCTTAATTTTCATTTAATAATGAAATAAACACTAAAATACACATTATGTACATACTTAAAATATGTACTTGGGTTGAATTAATCAAACTGAATTATTAGCGAATTATTAGTGAACCTTAAAAAACAATTAAACTCGACTTGAATGAAGAAGAATTCCTTAGCCGATAAAAATCAATTTTATTTCAACATTTTTGTTATAATTCTTAAAAATAAATTCATTAAATTAAAATTTTGAAGACTTTTGGTATGAATAAAGGATGTATTTTAAAATATTGAGACACCATTTTTATATGAGAATAAAAACAAGCTAATTTCTTTTCTAATAATTTTATCGAATTTCAAATATCGGATATGTTACGGAACAAATTTACTAATCTTTTCAGTTTTTGTTTAAGCTAACCTTTGTATAACCCCAAATTTATTTATAATTTATTATACCTGTGTTTTTCTCAGCTTCACTCATTTTATTCTAAAAACTTAGAATATTGAAATTTTGTATTTTATATTGAACTATATAAATAGTTTCGAAAAGCTTATTACATATCATATGACTAGACTATATTTATTTTCATCATTAAATTTAGGTAGGTACTTAATCATTAAATTTAAGTAGATACTGTCTATACCTAACAATGTAATGTGATAGTGAAAAATATCAGTATATTTAAGTCCCTGTTCTGTTAAAAACGTTAAATTTGGCTTTCTTTAACTTGAATTATTATTAATAAATAGGGGTCTCAATTATATCTATATTAATGTTATTGTTAACTGCTGTACTATAATCATGGAAAAATAACTGAAACGTCTTCTGATCTTTGGTAAAATTAAAATGTACATAATCTATGGAGTATCATAATCAACCTTCTGATGATGGTGTAATAACCGAAAACGATTATTTAATCCATTCTATAAAATTTACGAACAAAAACCCGATTACCTTCGATTTGGCTTATTCAAATTTATTGTTATAATGCAGTACGGTATAAAGAAGAATACTCAAACTTTTCACAGATTCATAAAAAATTGTTTTGTATGAACTAGTGACAAACAAACGAGAATACTAAAAAGTGTCGTATATTTTTGTAGTTGTCGATTGAATTCTGAAGAGATAGAGTCAGATATAGTAAAGTGAAATTAAATTGATTTAAATTCCGACCGACTTTCAAAAACGAGCAGACTATCTGTTAAAAAGGTGACGGGAAATAACACCATACATAATAAAGACATGATGGCCCTTTTTCAACTTTGAATGGGAAATAAAATCATATCGCACATTTTTTTTGGGTATGATTTCCCATTCAAATGTGAAATAAAACCATATCGTTTTCTAAAATTTTACGAAATAAAGCCATATAGCTATTAGATACAAATTCTAATTTTATTTTAAACAAATTAAAAAAAAAAATAGAAATTGATAAATAAGTATAGCTGCTATAAATTTTATTTGTTATTAAAACGTCTATATTCCAGAATATTTATATAAATTAGATCAGAATTCAGAGATTAGGTCAAATGGTGCATTATAATGGATTTTAGAGTTGGTTTCCAAATCAGGATTATCGCCTTTTCCGAAATGGGATTATAAGGGATGGTATTATAAGGAATGGATTATAAGGGATTTTAGAGTTGGATTCAAAATCAGGACCGTATATATGTCTATGGGCAAATTTAACAAAAATTCAACATAAATATTGATAATTATTTTTGTTTGCAAAATTAAACTGCTTCTATTTAAAAAAATAAAATTACATCATTAAAAAAGAAATAAAGCCACACCCGGAAAAATGTACTTTATTTCTCATTGAAAAGCAAAATAATACCATTATGACTTTATTAAGTATGGCATTATTTCACTGCGCCGCGTTAAAAATGATCACATAAATGTAGCTGGAAGAGATGTCAAATGATTATTGTTATTTTAATACCTGAGCTAAAATAGGCCATTTTATTTTAGAAAAATCATTATTGGTATTATAAATAATATCACGTAGGTATTTTTAGTTTCTATTTGTAAACAACAATATTTCTGGATAATAAAAAATAATTTTTTTTTCGTTATTTTCAAAATAAAACACATGAAAGTACATATATATATTATTTTTACTGTCTTAATAAACCCAAAAAAAAAAAAAAAGATTAACAAAATTGTATAGTTTATAACATTTTCTTTCCTTAATTATATTTTATATTATGATATAATTTAAATAATATATATGTATATGTACAAAGATCTATAATAGGTGTGTAAGTAGGTAAACAAAAAGAATTTTTTTTTCACCAACAACCATTTTGCACCACTTATATTATATTACAACAGATATTTAATTAATTAAAAAAATTTAAAAAATATTTATACATTTTATAAAAATAATATAACTAATAAAAATATACTAAAAGTTATAAGTAAAAGAGAATTATGTTTTAACATTATATATTTTAAAATATTGCATATATTAAAAATTTTTCATTTTATTTTAAAAAAATTTTTATTGTATTTAAAAAAATTTCTAATTTTTTATAAGACCAAATTGGCAATTATTGCGGCTGGCAATTTTTGTTAAAATCGAATGATTTATATAGTATAGAGTTAAAATTTCATTTTCTTAATTTTTTTTAATATTTAATACTTAAATTACATAAACAGCTTTCGTAACAAATATTATGTATATCACAATTAAGAGTGTTTTTTTTTTTTAATTTTATTACAAATTCTTCTTATCTATCTTTTAATTTTAATTTAATTTTTAATATCATTTTGATTACAGGTTTGAGATTTTACATGTCAATGAATTTTGAATATTTTTATGATTCTATGGAATTTAATTTTAATAGAACTAAATTTTGGAATGTTTTATTGTTTTTGTTTTATTTTTATAACATTTAGAAAGTAAATTTTGAATTTGAAAATGTAAGTAAGTATAGATAATAATTTGTGAGAATCTATAATTTAATTTTTTGTTTGTTTCTTTATTGTTTAAAACTTTTTACATTTTAAAATGTAAATAAAATAATAAACATTTCTATTCAAATTAATAATAATAAATTATTGATTTTTATTTATTTTTTATTATAACCATAGGAATTGATTGCTTTGAATTCTTTTGAACATTTCATTAAAATTTCATACCATTCTTCACCATCTGGACGCTTTGAATCTAAAATACCACCATAACGGAGGGGTAAAACTTTTGGTGACATATGCTGATGTAATGATTCACGATCAGTACTATGGAAATAAATTCTAGAACGTAATTTTTCTCTTAAGAATGGTTTAAATAATGCAAATACAATATTAAAAATTTTCGGTTGATTAACAATATGAATAGCTTTTACACGTAATGGTACAGCATCTTGTAACCAATCAACAATACGTTTAGCAAATGGTGGTGTAAATTGCATTGTTTGTGATAATGATAATCCATCCATATCAAATATAACAACGGCACCATTTATTTGTGTATCAGCTTCTAACATTGCCATTTCTAAAAATAGTACACATCCTTTAAATACTTCATCTAGGCATACTTTTTTGTGATTCCATTTTTCTAAAAAAAAAAATATATATAGATGTAATGATTAAAATAATTAATTATATAATTGATTTTAATTAACATACTTCCTAATTCTATAACTAAAACTCTACGACCAAGTTGATCTCGATTTGAGAAAACTGTTAAAACATTTGATTTATAAATATTTAATTCATTTTCTGGTATTAAATTATCATAAACATCATGATGCTTTACTTTGAAGGCATAATATCTTTTAATCTAAAAATGTAAAAACAAAATATTAAATAAATTCTACAAATAAATAAATAAAATAATAAAATAAATATTTACCAAATCTTTTGCACTTTCTGGATAAAATTTAGTAGGTCTTAAAAATCTAACTAACCAATCTTCATTATGTACTGGACATACCAGTTCTGTTTCTTCTAAAATTTAAAATATATATATATAAAATTAATAAACATATTTCATTTCTATGAATTAAATATTAAAATAATTGATCTATATAGTTGATCTAAGGCATATACATTTTCTTAAATAACGTATTCTGTCGTGCTAAGAAGAAAAGGCGCAAATGCCAAAAATTAAGAATTGAGGTAAGGGTATCGTTCTAACCAGAAAAGTTATGTGTAATTTGGAAATTAATAAAATAGTTACAGTAACGAGCATAAATTCTCTTGTTTTTTTTCCAAATTTGTTAAGTCACATGCCAACAGATAGGCTCTTTGTAATGGGAATCGACTTTTAACGTTTCGTAATGGATATTAGTTCCCTTTTTTATTTTTATGACTTAATACTCTTTATTTAAGTCTGCCGTTCGTAATAGCGACAATTTTTTCAATCCAGAAAATTTCATATTGGGAATGTTATATGAAGAATGCTGTAATTTTGTTGTGCTGTGTTCTTGAAAAATTAAAATAAACAAATTTTTTGTCATAATGAAAAAATATACAATTTACATATGATCGCATTAACCGAGTCAACCATTATTAAGTCCCGAACCATAGTATACACATAATTTAAGTATAATTTATATTAAAAATAAATTATACTTAAATTATATTAAATTTACGTTCATAACCCTGTTTTTATGTTATATCGTAATTTTTATCGTATGTTTTTTATTTTTGTGCAATCGAGACAATGAGATGTTTTTGAAGTTTCAAATATAAGAATGTAAACAGAATTTATTAAAATGAATTCGTATCGTACCTAGCTAATAAAAAAACGCTGATCAAGTGTTTGAAAAATGATGGTTTTTTTCTTTTCAAAAATATTCTCTCCACGGCGACAGCGAAAGCGAAGTAAAAACCGAACATTAAACTTAACTATGATTAAGTATAATGCGGACACTTTTTTTCAACCATAGTTAATAAACGTAACTTAAACTTTAAACACAATGTGCACATGCTATAACGGTGGAAAATTACATTAAAAATTTATTTACGGGATTAGATATTAAAAGTAAAAAATTCAGCTAATAATGATAATAATTTTAAGTTTAGTTTAAAATAATTCTCCATATGCTATGTTCTATAATAAATTTCGAGATGTTAGCCCCTGTCTTTCAACTGAAAGGTCCGGTGTTCGATTCCCAAATGCAAGCAAAATGCTTTATAAATTTTTTGACCTTCCAGTATCTTTTGTTGTCATTGGGATAAAATGATAAATTGGATAAAAATAATAGGCCAACATCTTAGGAAAAGGGCCTGAAAGTTTGTTTTATATATATAAATTCAAGACAACATTCATTTCAATTAGTACACTGTCAAAAATGTAAAATTTGTAAGAAAGCGAATAATGTTCTTTGTAAGTGGACACACCGTTAAATCGCTGAATAGTGCATCAATTTGTAGAGAAAAGTAAAATACTTTGTGTTTTTCGATTTTGTCTAGTACCTTTTATCATCGGGATAAAATAAATTAGTAAAAACATTAATATAGACCATAGAATATAATTGTCGTATTTATTGTACGAAAAGGTATTCTATCTAAGTTACTTATGCTAATGCTTCACCTATTTTTAAAAGAAATCTACACGATGATAAACGAATTCACCTTGTTACGACGACAAATGCCAATGACGTAAATAAAAAAAATCAATAGTCATCATATCATGTAGTAATCATATAAAATCATATGAACCAATAATAAAGTTTTTATAACTAAAATGAAAAAAATTTATATAAAACCATTACTGTGCAATTGCACAAGGGTTCACTAGTATAATTAAAAAGAAAAGCTGTAATAAAAGTTTTCAATGATGACGCGTTTTTAATTTTTTTATCAATTTTAATTATTTAGAAATAAAAGTTTATATACATATATATATATATATATATATATATATATATATATATATATATATAATATATAACTTTTTTTCAATCAAATTTTAATTTCTACTTCATTTTCAATCCTTCCATATCAAGCAGATATGTATATAGGGAAAAACCGCCTATAATTGGCACTTCTGCAATGATTGGCACTAGAAAGAAGAAAACTTTATTGTACAACAATTATAAATTTTAGAACTATTTTAAACTACTTCCCCTAGATGGCTATAATAATAAAAATAAACTGAACAAAATGTCAAAATAGAAACGTGATTTTTGGAAACGAATTGTTAAGAATTATAAATAAAAAAAGTTGTTTTTGTATTTTAAATTTAAAATATTTACATATCAGTGTTAATTTATATTTTTAAAGATTCAAATTAAAAGGTAAGTTTATAAATAAATTAAAAAATATAATTTATAGAATATAGGCTCTAGGTGAAACGTTATTAAAATTAAATAAATATTAAAACTCTATGTTACAATTTTATTAAATATCTTAATCGTTTTCTTTTATTACACCATCATCAGAAGACTAAGTCTAAACCTAGAGTTTTAATATTTATTTAAAATTAAAAAAAACTATAATTTATATAATTGCTTATAGTTCTTGTATTGCTTGGAACTGTGCCAATTTTTGGTTATTGCTCTACTATTACCCTACCCTAGTAAAACCTATAAAATTTGATAGTTAGTTCTTATTCATTTCTCATTTAATTATTCAATTTTTACATACTTCATTGACAGATGCCAAGCACTAAAAAAAGGTCAAAGTTACAGTAAAAAGTATGACGAATCAACTTTGAAAATAGCTATTGAAGCAATAAAAGAAGGAATGCCCAAGAAATTAGCTTCAAAAAAATATGGTATTCTACGCTCAACATTACAGTTCAGATTGAGTGAAAAATTTGTAAAAATTCGTCCCTGCCTGCAACTGTGTTGTCTGAGGAAGAAGAAGCAGCATTAGTTAAATGAGTGAAAGAATGTAGTACTAAAGGTATTCCACAAAGAAAATTTAATTTAAAATTAAGTGTACAACAATTTTTAAATAGTATTAATAGAAAATCTTCATTTAAATGTAACTTGCCTGGTGAAAAATGGTACTTTTCTTTTATGAAAAGACATTCGTACCTGTGCTTGAGGACGTCTGAATCAGTTACAAGTGACAGTGCTAATATTTCTGAAACACATATAAGAATATGGTTTTGATAGAAAAATATCTCAAATGTTCTGGATATTTTGAGATGTTAAATGATCCTAAGAAAGTATTTAATGGGGACGAAACTAACTCTCAACTCTGCCCTAAAAACAAAAAAGTATTGGCAAAAAAAGGTACTCAAAATGTTAAATGCAATCATGCTCAAGCCAAAATGGCAATCACGGTTATGTTCACTTTTTGTGCACTCCTCCGATGGTAATATAAAAGAATTCCAAATGAATGGAGAGTGGGTAAATCTGATTCAGGATGGATGAAATCTGAGTTATTCTACGAATATATTACAAATATTTTACATTCCCCCATTTGGTTAAAACAAATGTAAGGTTTCCAATTATATTATTTGTTAATGGCCATAGCAACGATTTAACTTATGAAATTAGTATGTTAAACCATAGAAAAAATAATATTCAGAAACAAAACCATATAAAATTTTTGTATGAAGATAAAATTAACAATTTTATAAGAAAATCAACAGCTCCATTTCTCGTTCATATACAAATCCACAAATACATGTGCAATGCATATGAATATGAAAAAGCTAAGTCTACATTTATCAATCAAAGTCATGACATTCCCTTGCAGAGACTGTATGTGTGAAAAAAGAGACAAAAATGTAAGATAACGTTCGTTAGTACCATAACAAAACAATACTTCCAAATAAATGAGAATGAAAAATGACATTTGCCTAAGATTTTCAATTTTGTTCTTCTTTTTTTTGTATTTCTTTTCAACCAATTTGAGCACGCTGTGAAGTAATTTTAGTAAGTAAATTTGGCAGAAACTTTAGAGCATTTAATATAAATAAAAAAATTTAATATCAAAATAAAATTTAGAATTTTTACTTTAATTATATAAAAAAATATTACATAAAATATATTTTAAAATTTAAAAAATTGTTGGTTAAAGAAAAATGGTGAAAAAAAATTGTGATGATTAGAAATAATTTGTTATGTGTTTTACTCTTTTTTGAAAAGCGTAAATATTTTTTTTTCGTGATGGTAAGGTCTTTTTTAAATCAATTTTTCTATAATAAAACATTAAAGTTTATAATATTTTTACTATTCGATCTAAAAAATACAAAATTTTAATTTCTTCTTAGAACAAAACTCAAAATAAATTATATTTTTTCAGTTATTTAGACTTAAAAAATGGTCCTTATTTTTCCTATCCTAAATCCTACCCTGTATAAATAGGGACAAAAATGAGTATCTTCTCTGCAGTAATGCAGTGTGCACTTGTGCAGTGTCATGACTTGTTTGTATTTGTATTTGTAACTGTAACTTGTAATAAATGTAGACTTAGAAAATAGAATAGAAAGAAATAGTAATAGACAAAATTTGAGAGAAGAAAAAATACCTTTATTTTCATTATCACTTATCAGTTATTCTTCAGTTGTTACTTGTTTTGTTAGTGTTACTGATATTTTGTAAGAAGAGGATGTATGTCGGATGAATCAACGATTGAAATGATTTTATTGTTCTTTTTTTTATAGTTCTTAGTAGTTCTCTGAGGTTAAACACAACCATTGAAATCTTAGTTATAGAAAAATTCCAATAATATTTGATAAAATTCACCTTGTACAGATAAAATCTCAACTTCAACTTCAATTACTGATTATCTTACATGGCCAAAAACCCCCGAAAAAAGAAAAATTTAGTTAAAACTTAAATGTACTTTATGTCCTTACAGCTAAAGCTTGGCACGATATTTATGTAAAAAAAAAAAAATAAACTGAAAAACTTGAACATGAAAAGACTGAAAGAAAACAGAATAGTGAAATCATTAAAGAAACTAGAAATAGGATAAAACAAAAAGAATTGCAGATGAAAATGTTCGAAACATTTAAAAGAAAATTCAAAATCAGTTACATACAAAAAAGAACAGGTTGATCAGTAATGAAAAATAAAACAAACTTAACTCAAAATTACAAAAAGTTTCAGTTAAAAGTATTCGAAATATTCTAAAGAAAACTAATAAAATTAAATCCGAAAATATGTCTTCGGTTGAAGAAGATTCTAATGTGAAATCACAATGCTAATGAAGAACCTAATAACCAAATACATTATGATGATTTTCTTAATGAGGCTAAAATATTGAATCAACTTTTACATTTCGATGTTTAATATATTCTTTTTTTTTTTTCAAAAAAATGTAGTGCCAATAGTAGGCTTTAAGTAGTGCCAATGGCTGGGTAAAGCGTAATTTGCTAAAGTTAAATAAATACTCGAAATATTGTAGTGTAAAATTGCAGCACCGAAAAGGTGATTCAACCTAAGTTACTGTCAAGAGTGTAAAAAAAAAAAAAAAAATTGGTTGAAATACAATATTTATTTTATTATTAATTAATAAAAAATATATTTAATTACTGAAGTATTTGTATTAATTTTTTATTTTATTTTTTCAAATAAAATAAATCTTTAAGAAGAAAAGAAAATCATTTGATTGTTTTATTTACATTTAATTTGGGTTTACTAAAATAAATATTTCTTAGGAAATCGTTAAAGTGCCAATCATTGGGTGTTTTACCCTATGTATGTATATCTACTTAAAAACTAGAATTTAATTGAATGGAACAACTTTTTCTAAGAAAGGACTTTGAATTGAACATAAAATTTTTCAAATAAAAAACAAATAAAAAAGTTATAGAAACTTAATGTGTAAATAAACAACAACAAAATCAAATAAAATTTTTGTTTTCTCATAATTAAAATAAACTATATTTTATTATTAGTTTTTTTTTTATTTATTCGTTTTGTTAGGTAATTTAGTATTTATTGAAAATTTTAAGAAAATTGACAATTAAATAATATTATTTTTTTTATGTATTACAGTAATTGAAGTGGTTTTATATAGCCACTGAAAAATTTAAATATATAATGAAGTCGACAGTTCTCAAAAAATAACTTATTTATTACAGAAAAATTAATTAACGTAGAAAATTATATATAGAAGAGTATTTGAATAAGGGCTTAAAGCCATTTATAGTTTTTTTTTTCTTTATTTCATAATATAAATCTTTTTATTTTGTACAAATAAATTTCTGATAAATAACTAAACTTTAACTAATAATTGGAAAAAAAGAAAAATTCAATTTATATACAAAATATTTTAAAAAAATAGTCATTATTAATTAAGTATCGAAATGAAATATTATTTTTTTATTATAGTTTAATATAAATATTATTATATTAGATATTCTTTGAAAAAAAGAAGATATTCTTTGAAAAAAAAAACACGTAACACGTAACTATAACTATATTGTACAACTAAATAGAATCGTCTAGCCTGAGAAAAACTATTATCCTTATTGAAGTTAAAGCAAGTTAAAGTTTAAAAGTTGTATTTTGGAATTTATATATACATATATAAATTATGTGTTGTGTTACAATATGTAGGTATTGTATGTACAGGTTAAGACTATGTATGGATATGCTCAATTTTTTATAAAATAATTTTGTAATGTAAGCTATTGTGTACATTAAATTATATACAATAATATTTAACCTTTAAAATGACTTGTTAAGCATTATTTCTTGTTTATTAACAATTAAAAAAAAAACAATAAATAAATAAGGAGAAATTAGTTTTAATGTACCTTATATGCGTTGATATAGTATTGTAAATATACCTATAATGTACTTAAAAAATATTTTTTTCAGAAAATTTTCACTACATTATAAGTAGTATATATAAATATAAAAATATAAAAAATACATTTTTACACGCTTTATTAATATCATAATGTGACAAACATTTATAATTACTAAAATTGTAAAATACAAACGCGATTTTCAAAATTTCTTGTTAAATTTTACGGATACTCAAGGATTAAATTAACATGACGTTTTTTGTTTACTTTATTTTTAATATTTATTTATTATAACTTTTGCGGCGACAATGAATAACTTTTGTTATTTACATTAAAATTTTTAATTTTCTGAATTAAGTGCTTTTTAAAATACATAATTTGTAATAATTGTCCCCGGTTATCTTAATACTAGTTAAATTTAAAAATTCTTTTGAAATAAACCTAGATTTTTTTTCATCTTATAACGTTGAAAATATCAATTTTCACTGCTGACAATGACAATGACAAGGTTATATCAATGGTGATTTAATAATTTATTATATTTGCATGTTCATAATGTATGTAAGAATAAGTACACATTGTTATATAAGTACTTTTTATTCGAAAATTAAAATGAAGTATCTTCGAAATTTAACCTTGTTTTATTAAAAGTAGATTTTTAAGTTTTTAATAAATCAAGCTGTTATGGTTAAATAACGTTTTAAATTAAAAAGAGGATCTTGAATACTTAGTATGTTATGTACAGTAGATAACAATTTAATTTAATTTAATTTATTTGTATCAACTGCACATAAAATGTACTACAACGGGCTACGGACCGTTTTCCCATGTGTGTCCTATTCAGTAGATAACAAAAAAATTAAGATTATTTAATTTTTAAGTTTTTATTCAAGAGTTTACTTTTAAAAACCTTCCATAAGGTATACTTTTATTTAAAATTACGAATAATTTATCTAGTAAAATATAATATAAGACAGAAAAAATTATTTTTCAAAATCATTTGCGAATCAAATCGAATCAAATAACTAAATCTATCTTATATACTAACTACTATTATATATTATAACTAAGCAAAAATATTATTTTGACGTTCTTATCAACTCTTCGACACAATCTGACTTAACTTTAATAAGCAATAATTTAATTTTTCCTAGAAATTCCGGCAAAAGTCTAATACATCTAAGCGATTTGCAAGTGGTACTAGGGAGGATGTCACATTAGGGTTGTCGACATGTGTCCCACGCTTTTGAATTTTGTCAAGAAAATTTAACGTGGAACATATCCTGGGGAGTAAAATACGTTTTGCAGCAACTCAAAAAACCCAAACATCTGGCGGCATTTTTGACAATGTCAAAGATATGATCGTTCTATTTAATTTTTTTGTTAACCCGCATGCCCAGGTGTTTAGTAAGCTTAATACGTACACCGCCGAATATTAGGGTAGGGTTAAACTTTCAACTTTAGTTATGGAATGCTCATCTAGACAATGCTCTAAACAAAGTCAGAGTTGCACTCGGGACATACAAAAGCCTATGTGGCCGTAAATGGGGACTAAACCCCGAAATGCGTTATGGTTAGATATTGCAATAGTGAGGCCTTAACCTACGGAAAAAAGGCACGCAAATTACAGCTCAAATCCAACTCAATAAACTACAGCATTCAGCCTGTCTGATGATAACTGGGGCCATGCGGACAACATCCACCGCATCATTAGAGACTTTGCTTCACCTAGAAGCCATACTAGCTATTAATTCATAAACTATCACATCAAAGTTAGTATGGGTAACTGATAAAAACAAACAATGTCACTATAATGTGGATACCAGGACATTCTGGCATAGCAGGAAACTAAGATGCAGATTATCTACCTAGGAAACCACCGGACACACTCTATATAGAACCAAGTCCGTTCTGTGGGATTCCCTTGAGCACAGCGAAAATGCAATTAAAAGGCTGGGTAGAACAAAAAGCTGAGGACTTTTGGCCCAAGTTTCTGGAAATCGTCAAGCAAAAATGCTCATGTCTAAACTTTCAAACTAAAAAATTCTTCTTGGTCTCAACAAGAATCAGGTACATATTTTGGCAGGGATAATAACAGGCCACTACTTAATAAACAAATATCTTTTTAAAATGGGTCTAATAGACAACAACCTGTGCAGAATATGCGAAATGGAGGAAGAATCTATTGAACATCTGCTCTGTGGATGCGAAGGGCTCACTCGCAGCAGACTTCGCCACTTATATTCTCTTATACCACTTTTATCATTATATTCAGAATAGCATTATCGGAGAAGATTATAGAATTAATAGAAGAAATTATAGAAGAATCGGAGCTACCCAGCATACCGTTGAAGAATATCCTGAGTGTTTTCACAAAATCAGGTATTCTTAATTACTCAGACACTAGTTACAATAACTAATAAACACGGGTTATCACAATAAGCCCATTTGCGGCTGCAGATTTGAGGAGACAGATTCCCTCCGGAAAATTTTTAAATCTTAAATTTAATAATGTTAAATAAAATTAAACAACAGTAGATAGATGGAAACAAATACTCAAATTAATTTTGTATGATAGGATATACTTATAACAAGCAGTAGTTTGTGCTTTCTTGATTTAGCAATTCGAATGACTCTTTTGTTGTTGTGGTTTGTTTTTAAACAATTTTGTTTTCTGTTTTTAAAAGATGTTATTCGATCTGCACGATTAAAAGAAAAATCCTGTGGTTAGATCCTTAAAATATACCATATATGTATTGTATATGTATATTCTTTTGAAAAAACTTAGATTACGGAGTCTTGCTCTATTTAAAGAGCAAATACAATTGAAAATGGTGTAAATTTGAAAACAAAATTCAACTTACTTTCAAGTAATTTTCTAAGATCTTCTATAGCTTTTTTCTTAACATCTAGGGTTTCTCTTAATTCTCTTTCAGCAACTTCAATTGCAAATTCTGTTGGTCCATCTAATTCCAAACGTAATGCTATAAAAATATAAAATTAAATTTTTTTATTTAATTTAATTTAATTTTGTAAACTTACTTTGTTCACCTATACTAATAGACGGTATTTCATCGATTTCTGTCAACATTGTTGGTGGCCCTACAAAAAAAAAAAAAATAATGTAATATAATAAAAAACTTTTTAATATTTTAAAAAGTTAATAAATTAAGATAAAATAAATATTAAAATATATTCATAAAATTCTTAAAAATTCAAATAAACAATTTTTTTTATTATAAAGCAAATTTTTCAAACTTTATGCAAATTTTCTGTTTCAGTAGATATGAAAGCTATAAATATAATCAATAAATTTTATACACTTATTGACAAATCTATATTTTACGGGAAAACCTGCCTGTTGTTGAATTCGATAAACTGAATTTAAATTTTGTATATTTTTACATCATTTTTACATTGTATATTTTTAATCGTATTTTGTTTACGAATTTTAGGTCCAATCTATCATCTACTTAAACTACCGTCAATTGCCATTAATTCGATTAGTTCGCATATTATCTTATTATTGCATATAATTCGTTTAATCGGATCTGCACAAAATTAGGCTTGGTATCCATAGTTACCGAATTAAAATTATATGTCAAACGTTTTAAGTTTATATTAACGTTGTGTTTTCGAGTAAATTGGTTTATATAAATATATTTTTTTTTTTTACACTCTGCAGTAACTTAGGTAGAATCATCTTTTCGTGCTTAATTAAGTACGGTACTGCAATTTTACACTACAATCTACAATATTTCGAGTATTTATTTAACAAATTATTGACTTATCTACTCATTAAATGTGGAAAACTACTGCTATTGTCAGGAACTAAGCCTTCTTAAATAGAATAGTTTCATTTTTATTTAATTTGTTACCAGATTATACTCTCAATTATTTTTTGCCATTTATTATTTCCCAATGACCAAAGGGTACTGGACCAGGTCGAAAAATCCATAAAGCATTTTTTTGTTTTGCTTCATCGGTAATCGAACCTGGGACCTTTAGGTTGAAAGGCAGGCAGACCTACTGCGCCACCAAGCGTGTAAATTAATTTTTGTTATTAAATAGTGAATTTTAGTGATAATGGAACCTTTTTTTAGCAGCAGAGGTGTAAGTAAAATTAAATAATCTGGAATTACTATTTATAATTATTTTACAATTTGCACAAAATATTGTTTTTATAATTTTACTGGATATACATATGTTTAAGTATTTGGTTATTATTAGAAATGCATAAGTTCAGTAATATGACGTCATACTTTTACGATCCGATATATTGATGCAATGTACATATTATAAAAAAATAAACACATTGTAGGTATTATATGTACATTTTTTTACAGATTGTCTTTAGCTGAAGTAATACAAGAATTTGAAAAAGGTGATATTCGTGACCCTGTTTTATATATTATGTTGAATCACCTGAACCAGCGATTATGATGCAAGAGGATATTTGAATCATTTAAGGTCTAATCAAGTAAGATCAAATTTGCAGTACATCGCACAAGAATGAAACAAAAAAAAAAGGTGTTGACCAGTTTTCTGCTATTTGTCGATGCAAGCGTTTCAAATACATGGTTATTCAAGCGTAAAATGTATCAAGATGAAAAATAATGCACTAGTTTGTTAAATTTCTTCCGCAATATAGCTCTTTTGTTGCTAGCCACATATGGAAAACAATATGTCAGAGGAAAATTGGTTCAAAATATAACGACAGATATAAGATATAACGACATGGACCATTTTCCATACTATGTGAAAACAGACTGACTTTGCAAATTTTACGGAGGAAAAAGCAAACGTACTTGTATTAAATGTAGCATTGGATTACATACAAAAATTTGTTTAAAAAATTTGCATACTTTTTAAATAAAATAACATTTACTTCTGTATACAATACGATATACCCGGATGTCTTATATTTTTTCCATTTCCAAATTTTTTAAAATTTAACCATATATTTTTTAACGTTTCGTTTTTTAACTTAATAAATTGAATATGAATTACAAAAATTTTGTTTTAATAACTTTAAGCAGTAATGGGTAATAAAAGATCGGCAATATGGCTTTATGATGGCAGTGTTCGACAAGCGATCTTTTAATTTGTAGTATTTCGAATCGTATCATACTTATCGTCTTTTACAGTTTCATACAATTTTATGTCTGACATCTATGAAATAACTGCTGGCGTTCCACAAAGTTGTGCCTTCTCTCCTACCATTTTTCAATTTTTATGAACGATTTAATCCCTGCTATCTTCAATCAAATCCATAACTTTGCTTGACGACAGCAATCTGGTGGTATATTCTACTTATTAAGGAAACCTAATACCATTTCTACCCAAATCAGCTTAAACAAAAATATGATAAAGCAGAGAAGCGATAGTTCAGGTTCAATACTGTAACAATTTAAGCTTCTGCATAAAATATGAATCCATCCATCTGCGATTTCAAGTAGAAAATGTACAGTTATCTAAAAGTCTAAATAATTTGGGAACACAGTTAAACCCAAAAATGATGGCCTAATACAAGATTACATTGGCCTGATTGGATTCAGGTAACATTTATTTATCTTAACATCGAAACATTGGAGCTCTACCTTTTTGTTTTTAATTTTAATATTTCACAAGAAAACGATATGTATAAATTGACCTAATATAAATATGCAAGATAAATGTATGTATCGCTATATTAAGTCTAAACACCCATTTTTAGTTTTATTATGCATGTTTATACGGGTAGAAAAGTGGTAGAAATCTACCAAGATTTAAGGGTGACTGGTGAGGGGTGATTACGGTAAGAGGTTAGCAAATCTACCAAAATTTTAAATTTCTGGTAGATTTTTGACGTTTAAATCTTTTTTATGGTAATATGTCAGTGTCAAAATATTCTTATTATTTTTTATTCACAAAAAACAAGGAAATTGTTGCTGACAACGTAATTTTCGGATAGAATATTAATCAAATAAAAAAGTATAAATTGTACAAATAATAATAGTGTTAGATTGACACTAGAATAATAATAAAAATTTATTTATTTATTCTTTGCCAATAATTTCAATTCCGGCCATCTTGATATTTCAATAATCTGACAGTAACAAGGGCAGAAATCTACCAGTTTTTTTTACGTATGAATATTTACATGGTGGTAGATTTCTGTGGCAGATTTCTGCCTCGTATAAACATGGGCATTGTCAAGTTCTATACAATGTACTGCTATTACAGATAATAAGATTTACTTTCCGTGATTAAATTTGTTAATTGAATGTCGGATTTACTTTCACTAATAAATTAATTTTATCGATACTTATGAAATAAAAATTAATTAATTAGTGAAATGAAATTCAACCTTTGTTATTTTATATTATATGTAATAAATTAATATATTTTTATTTTATAGTTTTTATTATTTTGAATATTTGTTTTTGTTATTTTATATTATTTTAGTTAAAATTAATTTAATATTAATAATTTATAAAACAATAATATTAAAATTTTATAAAGAAAAAATTTATCAGACATAATCGATTTTATAGTTGAAAATGATTATTAATATCGATTTCGATTTCTGTAAATATATATACGTATATAGTTATATATATTTTTTGTAAATGTGATTATGAATAACATAACAAATAACAGAAATTATTACTGTTGTTATGTTTTTCGTTATGAATTGGAAATTTTATAACTATACAAAACATTATTTCGCAATAATCATTTCGTTATTGCGTTACGTTACACATAGAGGTATTAGGTAACATTTTACAACACTGGTTAATTTATTTAAAAGCCATAATTATAATAGACAAGCATTTAAGGACCTGTGAGTGCGCAGTAAGCATCTTCTCATTTTACCTCGCTTCTCCGTACTGAGCCTCTTAATATATAAACTAATTTAATATGCAAAAGTAATGCGCACATTTCATTATTTTGCGCTGTTGCTTCATTTTCATTATACAAATTTTGGTAGGGATTATTACAATAAGCTAAAGCAAAGTTATTTGCACAGTTTTCATTTACGTTTACAATATTTGTTTTGTGTGGAGCTATATATAGATGCGACCTCTTCAGATCAATTGTATTTCCCCGTTTGTTATCTTAAACTTATAGGTCTCTATGTCTTTGAAGAACACTATCTACCTCTTTTTCCAAAATTGATGAAAGCAAAGTTATGTATAATGAGAATGTGAAAAATTTGAAAAATAAAAAAAGATATTTTGGAATCAAATAATTTTTGGTTTCCTCTTTAAAATTTCGGACTAAAGAAAAATTGTCTTACAATTTATTTGTTTTTCTTCAAACCTTGCCATCTGTGTTCACCTGCCGTTAAGCAAAACAGGTTTCAAAGTAACTGAAGTATGGGGGCGATAGCTGGTTTACAATTTATTTGCTTTTCTTCAAACTTTGCCGTATGCGATCATCAGCTGTTTACGAAAACAGGTATTCAAAGTAACGTAGGTTTGGAGAATACTAAAAACAAATTGCCTTACAATTATTTAGTTTCTTCAGATCTTACGTCTGCCTTTACCTGGGGCCTACAAAAACAGGGTTTTATAATAAATAAGTAGCAGATATTCGGCAACCCCCGATTAAAAAAATTCTTTCACATACTTTGTTGTAATGAATGAACGCACTTCAAAAGCCCAAGTTATTTCTAAAAATACATCATTTATTCACTGTTCATATTGCGGGACAAAAGTTAAAGATAAAATATTCTAATGTTACAAAAATAAAAATATAAAATTATTAATTTTTCAATTATTTAATTTCACTTAATTTAATTTCAGCAAGTTATATTTTTGTGACGTTATTTTATTTCAAAATACAAGATTAAAATAACGCCCCAATATGATGAAATTATATCACAAAAAAAAAATTTAAATTTGCGGTGGTATAGTATTCATATTTTTTTCTGTGTTATTTTATTCTGATGTTGTTTCATGTCGCCTAAATATCCGATATATAATATACAAGATGAACGACGTTGTAAAAGGCAAAAATAGCTGAATAGTAAATTACACCACAAAAATATTGAAATTTTAGCAAGTTCTTGGTGGTGAATACTTAAAACATTTCAAATATTTACACCAAATAAATGACGGTTATTTCCGAGTTGAGCGGCATCTATACTCTAAAAGAAATTTCAATCACATACAATTTTTAAAAAAGTACAAAAACGAAAACACAAAACAAAAATTGAAAACAAAACATAAAAACAAAAATCAGATCATACTCTTCAAAAATGATATAGTAAATGTTAGTTCACTTGCTTCTGCTATTTAAAAAAAATATATACAGTAAAACACGGTTATTTCCCTAAATTTCAGTAATATTTGTGACTATAACCGTTTTGTCACTATAGGCGTATTAAAAAAAAATTGCCACTTTATATATTCAATAAAATATCTTTACAATATTAAACTTTATTTTATTCATAAATAGCAATTCTGTTATGTAATCACAAAATATACATATTTGTAACAAAGAACAGAAAAAGACAATATATAAATCAGTTTTTTAATAAAATAATTCACTTTTGATTTTTTTCGTTTGTTTTATTGAAAAAATTGGCGTTATATTTTAATGTGACTATAAACGACATCGATTGTATGAACTTATGAAGTTTATCACTTTCTTTCAAAAAAATTGTTGACTATAACAGAATCTTATGTATAGCAGAATACATAAAACAACATTCAAAGAGATTATGACAGTAAAATTGTTGACTAAAAGCGGATTATGCCTATAATATTATGCCACTGTTTGATCATCATTGATGTCAAATTGATGATGTCATGGCACATATTAAGATGAAAGAGATATAAGGATAGGCTAATAGCAGAAAAAAGTTAAGCAATTCCAAAACTATGACAAAATACTAATAATAGAAAAATACATTAATTTTTTACACTTTTATATTTTATTTCATTTTTAAATCACTTTTTTAAAGTTCACAATTAATTATAATTTAAATTTACTTTAATATTTTACAAAAAAAATTTTTAATTAATAATACAGAAACATAACCACAATTTAAATTATGTAAAAAAACATATAATTTTTTTTTTCTAAGAGTAATAAGTCATCAGTCGATCTATCATGGATTTGTTATGTATGAAAGACAAAAAAGAGGTGGTTTTAGTAGGTTTAAGGCTCTCACTACCACTGTTGATTTTGGAAAACATTTGGTCGAGGATTCCCACCTACCTACAGAAAAAAAATAAGATTCATATAAATTGATATGAATCAATGTTGATGCTGTAATCCAGGATTTTTTAAATAAAGTTACTACTGTGCAATTGCACAGGGTTCCACTAGTTACAGTATAAAAAATAACGAATTTAAAAATAAACAATGAAAATGAATGACAATAGATATTAACAAATATAGTATTTTTTATTTGTTGGTTTCTTTCTGAACACAGTTTCATGAAATTTCTTGAACAGATTAGCAAATCACTATCTCAAAATATTAATTAACAATTTATTTTGCGGTTTATTTTTTTTAATTTTTTTTTTGTTTCCAATTATTTTTACTTTAATTATTATATTTGTGACCTTCACCTAATCTACGATTATACCTCAAGATATTTCAGTTTTATTCTTAGATTGGTTGATTTCATTTTAAATGAATAGAAATTTTAAAAAAAAATTAAGAAGGTAAAAAAACAAAAACAAAAAAAAAACATAATACTGAATTACTAATTATTAATGTTGTGCTCAATTTCTTTTTTTTTATATTATTTTTATTTTGTATAACCGTGACTTTGACCAAGTAATTTGTTATACAAAAAATTATTAAATTTAAAAGGTTGTTTAGCTGTGGTAATTTAATAATATTTGTATTTATTTTGTATTTTTTGTATTTTTTTTTTTTTGTGATTATGAAAGAAGTATAAAAGTTTCTATTTTGGATTTTAAGTAAAAAAAATCAAAGTTAAAAGGTTAAAAAAAATAACAATTTTGTAAGAAATTAAAGCATATTATGTACGAGAGTTTGTGTATAAAGATTTTTGAGAAATCACTTTACTGATGTAGGAAATATCTCTATATATATAAAAATAAGTTGTCCTATGTTCGTCATCTTATAACTCGAACACCACTCAACCGATTTACAAACCAATACATGCGTTGGAAAGGTGATGGTCCTTAAAACGATGGTCCTTAAAACGATCGAAACATCCTAAAATGTCTACGCATATGCATTTTATGCACAATTTTGTAATGGTGTGTTTTTCCTACATCAAATGCGGGGACTTAAAACTACAGAAAACTAATTTAATATTATTGTTAAAAATGTACAAAGAAATTAACCGGTGTATATGAAATCCACAGATCCATGGTTAATGAAAATGGGTCTGAAAAAATTCTAGATACATTTCTTGTATCTAACTTTTTATATATAAAAACAACAAAAAATTGTATGTTGAATGTTGTGACATTGAATTAGTATGAAAATTGAAATTCTTGAGGAAGATTTATGTACATAAAACTTAAAGTAATAGTTATAAAAAATAAATTATATGTATGATAATAAATATTATTTTATTAAATTTTATTTGATTTTCAAAAGTGTTTATTATACTGTGCGGTGAATGCGCTAGTATTGCGGTAAATTTTTGTGGTGAATTGCGTTTAGTCCCCATGGTACATGGATCGCCATACCCATGGTACATGGATCCAAAATGGATTCCAGATCCACCGGTTAATTCTACTGAACCCACCCATTTTATCGGTATCGGTATACAACATAAAGGCTTTGCTTGCGTGCTTCATTTGACTTATTTAATTTCTGTTTGTTAATTGGTTGTAATTTAAGTTTGCATTGTCAACATTGACATTTTTTTTAATCATTGATTTGTAATCATTCGGTTAAAATTAAATAAAAAAAAATAAATAAAGACAATTTTTGATGTTAACAAAGTAAAATTATTTAACAATGCCGCGACGAAGGTGTTCACAAATTGACCGACGAACACGCAACCGCAGTCAAATACGTTTAAATAGATCTAGAAATGAAATCAGAATTTATTTGGTGGTGCTTTGTTAACTTAAAATCAACACCAGCAGATGAAATAAATGCATGTTTCATGGTATAAAATCTATGGGTATACGTTAACACTCACCACCAATGTACGCGTGCAATTGCAAAATGAACCATCAGCTGACAACATTTTCCAAGTAATTGCTTTTAATTGGTGATGATAAAATGCCAATTGATAATGATGGTTTCCGAGAGATTTTTGCATAATATTCACACACATAATAAAGAAGAACTAATTTGAATTTTGAGTGACAACATATTTCCCGTTCGTTTGGCTTTTGCAATGACTATTGATAAAGCTCAAAGTCAGTCGTTGCAAGTTTGCGGCATAAATTTAGAAGTTCCTGTATTTTCACACAGTCAACTATATGTTGCATGTTCACGTGTTGGAAAGCCGTCGTTTTTATTAACTTTGACAATGAGAATGACAATACTAAAAATGTCGTTTACCGCACCAAGTACTACTTGGTACTACAATGATTTTTTTCTTTTTTGATGTTCTCAGTTTAAAAAATTTATGTTTTTTTGAACTTCTTTTTCTGGAAAATGTCAACTCTTTCTAGAAGATTTAATTTTTCATACAAAGACGTAAACGTATATTATTGTATTGTCCAGCAACGCGGGCAGGGTTACTCTAGTATTAAATATTCATTATATTTATAAATATCTGAATTGAGTTGATTTGAGTAATTATTTAATTTTATGTATTTGAAATTAAATTTAAAGGTTCTAACCCACTTTAGGTATGTTAGCTAGTGTTTGAATTTGGGATATATAGTGTTTGTGTTTGTGATTGTTTTTGTTATATAATTCCAAGATTTTGGGATGAACATCCTAATTTCTTTTACAGAGAGACTTAGTATTTATTAATTTAAATGTGGAAAATTGCATTTATTGTTGAGGTCGACTTCATAATAGCCATTTTATTTTTTTTAGTGATAATCAAATTATATTTCAAATTAATTTCAAAGAATAATTGAAAAACCACTTTATTGTGATACATGTAAGGATTTTAATAAAGATGCAACACGAAATTTTTTTCATTTATTTTTTAAATATTTCCTTTATTAATTTTAATGCATATAAAAAATAATGCATTATTTTAATTTATTGCAAAATAATATTAATGTAAACGAAATGCATTAATAAAATTCTAACGTGCAATAATGTTATATTAATCTAATTTAAAAAAAAATGTTATTTTTCTATAAAATAAATTAATCTTTCCTCATTTCATTAACTGTGATATTGTGGAACGAGTGTAGTTGAATTACACAGAATAAAAGTTTATATAATGTTAATCCGTTTTGTCGTAGATTTGATAGTATTAGTGATGTTTCTAAATCTGTAGAATTGACTGTACATTGAAAATTTTCTGAATTTTAACTGCATCTGATTTATAAAACATATATTATGTAAAAATAGGCCTTTGTATTTGTTCAATAACTAAATAAATAGCATTTGAAAGATCACCTAGAAATATAAATTTAATTATTCCGTCTCATTTTGGACAACGTCTCCTGTATATTATGTAATATGAGTAATGAAAAAAAAACCTAAAAATAAATGAATAAATAAATAATAAAAAAATAAAGACCAAGGGAATATTGTTCTTAGAAACGGTCCTTAAACTCTTTTAGTATTTCCTAAGAAGATTGATTCAGGCAAAACTAGTTATTGCTAAATTTTCAATTATTCTATTAATAGTTAACTTAATTTATTATAGTAGGTAGAAATAACCTTGAAAAATTTACTTCACACTCACAATCGATTATTCTCACTTTGATTGAAAATTATTAAGAAATGACAAAATCAAGTTCATATCGGATCGTCCGAACCCATTACTTCAGTATGTAGGTTAACGATAATAATAATTTCTTTACAAAATGTAAATCACTAAGTGCATTCTTATATCAAATAATAAATAATTAATTTTATGATTTAGATTTAATTTTCAATTAAATAATTATTATTAAGATTTTATTTTTAACATTCATGTAATTGTTTGAATATAATATGTATTTAATTTATATAGGAATTATAAGTATATACATATTTATACTATGTCGGTACGATTTAAATAATTTCAATAATCATTATTGTTATAGAATTTTACGATTGCATGAGTTGCAAAAAAAATACACATTTTTCTTTTTTTTTTTATAGTTGAGTTAATACACGAGTCTTAAATCAAGTGCCATTAGGATTACAAAAAAACATTTGTAATTGTAATTTTAATTAAAATTTCTAATTATTAATCTGGATGTCTGTTTAACGTCTTCGTAGACATATAATAAAGTTTGATTATTAAAACAGTAATAATATGATAGTAATTTTTTTTTTTTTATAAAAATAATAATTATTAGTTGGAAGGTGTTTTTAACTGAATTATATTATTAAAATAAATTACTGTCATTTTAATTAAAATTATTTCAAATGATTTGTGAAAATTTTAATTTCAAAAATTATGAAATAATTTTTTTTAGCTGTGAATATAAACTTTAAACAATAAATCTATAATTCAAGAGTAGAAAAAGAAAATTTTAACTTTATAGAGCATAAATAATGTTCGATACAAATAACTTTAAATAAAATTACAAAGATTGACACTCACCAAAACATCGTATTTAGCATTGCAAGTGTGATATCAAGTGCAATACTACTTCTATACGCATATACAATATAAAACACGGCCCTAAAAATATCCAATGACTACAATTGATAGAATAAAATAAACTAGACAAATTGATAGATTACCTCAGATATGCTAGATATGCGAAAGTAGGAAATAATATTGATCTAAAATAATGAGTCCCAACTTTTATTTGAATATTTGAAATTTTTGATATACAAATATAAAAGGAAAAAAATTATTAAATGTTTTAGAAATTTAAAAAATCGAGCTGTGACAGTTCATGGTTTAATGGATCAAAAATGAAAGGTGGTATAGGAGTTGCTATATATGGGTCTAAAATAGTGTTATTACAGAGTATGAGAGTATAAAAATACAACTATGTTTTGGTTCAAAGTTAGAAAAATAATCGGAAGAGAAGGATGACAATAAACTATATGCTGAAGGACGACAATAAATTTCTGGAAAAAATATCTTCTAAATATATTCTTTCTAATGTAACCTTCAGTAGACAATCATACAATCAAATTGTAATACAAATGTTTCGTTACAGTCTCACACCGATATAAAAATTAAAAATATGTATAGTGTTATATTTATTAAAGAAAAGTTGAATATTCTGTGACGGATATACTGGATGTTCCAGAGCATGCGTATCAGCGTTTTACGTAGGAAAAGAGACATTATTTTAAAATTTAAAAAACATGTTATTAAACATGTTCTGGGAAGAACCGGAAAAAAATTTTTTAAGACCAAAAATCGCCAAAATTGGCCGAAATCGAGATTTTTAGATGGGACGATGTACTTTTTTTGCAAATTTGGATTCTACATGCTTTTTATTGCTGGCTGGCGTAAAGTAGGTGCGTCCAGCTTTCAACCGGAAGATTTTAGGTTCGATTACTGATAAAAATAAAATGCTTTACAGCTTTTTCGACCTAGTCCTGTACCCTGTGTCATTGGGATAAATAAATGACAATTAAAAAATAATATAGGCTCACATTTCGAAAGGGTAAATACACTGAAAGTTTGGCTACTTATGTAGGTAAACTTATATGTAAATATTAAGTTTGATTTAAATGCATTTATTTAATTTTTAATTACTAAATTAAATTGAAATCTTGTTTGACCAGTTTCTCAGTTGGCTTTTTCCCCCTTTATGTTATACTATGACTAGTCGCCCAGAATAGAAAGAGCAAAACTTGGCCAGCTTAAATTTTTTTCAATATTGTTCTTTTTGCTTTGAAAAGACAGTTTAACCGAATCTATGACTTTGATAGAGGATTGTTGCTTGAAAATTATGTTCTTAATGGCTACCCTGATTGCTAGTAATTTAGCTTAAAGACACTAGAATACTTTTCAAAACTTTAGAAGCTTAGGAGATTTAACAAACCAAAAATAACTCATTAAATTTTACAATGTTTACAATATTATGAAAGTCAAAACCATATTTAAAGTGTTTGAATAGCAGTTGGAGTCAATAAAAACAGAATTAAACTGAGTTAAAATTTATTCAAAAAAGAAGAAATTATTTTTAATTAAATTAAATTAAATAAAAAATTATAAAATTAATATTTATAAATAAAAATTTGATGTAATAAATACTTACTCATCTTAATTTTTTTTTTATATAATGTATAGAAATATTTTTTATTCTTCAATATAATAAATTAATTACTCTTAAATTAAAAATAAAATTAAAATTATTTTCATATTTAAAATTTTAATATTTTTTTTTGTTTTAAATTATTTTAATTTAATTAATTTGTTATTTCTCATGGGAAATTTTTAATTTTATAAATAAAAAAATTATATAAGTATACAAAATACATATAGGATGTTTTTTTGTCATCTCATCAAATCAATATATAGTTACTATGTGTAGTTATATATATATAAAATTAAATATAAAATATTTGATGAATTTAACTGGAAGAAACTGGTTTAATTTAATATAGATACAGGGTGTTGTTTCGCGTTGGTAATATTATTCGCATGTGGGTAGGTTATGGTTGTATTGAACTGGAATTTGTTCTGGTATTTAATAATTTGGTTATTGAAGCTAATTGTTTGGACAATTTTATTGTTTTGAATTTATTTTAATCAAATTACAGTATCTTTGTTAAGATAAATAAAGGAGAAATCAGTTTTTACGAAAATATATCATTGATTAACATGATCATTTTTGTACCTTATAAGGTAGAAGGAAGCTATACAACTTAAGCAGGTTAAATTTTTATTTATTTTTTATTTTCAAAAAATGTTTAGTTGTGCCAACGTTGACACACCATTGTTATTTTCAATGAATATTATTTTAATATAACAATGAAAATATAATTTGAGTTAAGTGAAAGGCAATAGCAATATCTAAAGAATATTATTTCACTATCCAAATTGTTGGATCTATAATTTAAAAATACTAGAATTAAATGTTATTCAATACGAAAAATCACCATTGTGAAAAAAACACACTGTATATTAAATTAAAAAGGTTTTTTTTTAATTTTGTAAATATTTTATAATTAATTTTACATATAGATATATATGTATAGATATGTACATATATTGATTTGATGAGATGGCGATTTTTATGTAATTAAATTTAAATAAATTAGAGATTTTGATATTTCAACCAAATACCATATTTTTTTTTTTTGTTTTTGTTCGAAAATTTTATAAATTTTACGTAAATGAAATTATTTTTATTTTTAATTTTTTAATTGTTTTTTTTTTTTTGTAAAAGCCTATAAAAAATGACTTTGTTTAAAATGATTTATGTTTATGATATACACAAATCAATTAAATAAATCTATAAATATTTAAAATTTCTTTCTCAAAAAAAGTAGTCTTTCTAGATTTTAAAATTGATTTTTATTTGGTTTTTGAAAAATCAAATATAATTGCAAGTTCATAATATTTTTTGTTTTTCATTTATTTTTCTGAATTATTAATTAATGTAATAAATTTTAAAATGTGTAATATCTGTTAATATATAATAAAGTAAAATCTGTAATATTTTACCATCTTTGTATTATTATGAAATCTTCTATATATTAATATTACAATTATTTATTTATTTATTTATAACAGTGAGATCTACAGATAAATCTACAAGCCCTTTTCCCTTTCGAAATGTGGGCCTTTTATATATTAATTATTTGGTATATATGTAAATATTGTATATTATATTATTTTTTATTTATTTTATTATATATATGCTTATTAATTTATTAGTTTTATTATATATACATATATATGCTTATTAATTATTATTATACTATATTTAAACCGAACTGGCTGTATTGAAGGGATTGAATCTGTGCGCCCCGGTAATTATTTTTAATAAATAAAACAAGAATTATGCTTTTAACACTATATTCACTTGAATTGCTGAATCGACTTGGTGCTGAGATTACTATTCGAATAATAATATTAAATTAAATTAAGTGAAACAAAGCTAGTTGGAATTTAATTAAATAAGCTAGTCGACAAGAAGACGAGGATGTTCGTCTTCGGAAATCCTTTTTATAATAACATTGATCCTACACGCCAGCGTTACTTTTTTTTTATTTTTTTTTTATGTAAATGACAATAACTTAGAATCACAAGATAGAATCACGGAATTCCGGGATAAATGAGCTATGGCACTGCAAGTTTATACTGCAATATCTACAATGTTTTTCGAGCATTTATTTATCAAATTACTGGCTTGTCAACTCATTAAATGTTGAAAACTACAACTGGTATTGTCAGGAACTAAGTATAATATAGCTCCATTTTATTTAAGTTGTTACCAGATACTTTCTCAATACTTTCAATTATCTTTTTTGTCATTTACTTTATTCCAATGACAAAGGGTACTGAACCAGGTCGAAAAGTCAGTAAAATTAAAAGGAAAATATTCAACTAATTTCACTATTATACAAAAATTTTACTCTAACGCTAGAAAACAAGTTTTTATAAAAAAAAACATGAAGCACGTTTTTTTTTGCTACATGGGGAATTGAATTTGGAATCTTTCGATTGAAAGGCAGGCGCTCTACCTACTGCGCCACCCAGCGTGTAATTTCTGATATTCCTTAAGAATTTGACTTTGACTTTTACTAGAAATTATGTACCGTTTATGCATATCAGCTTTTAAAGATGGGAAGGAGCCGTTATTTTAAAATTTAAAAAAAATTACAAACTAATTGGAGGATGCTCTATCGATTGGTGATATTTTCAACTTCCTGGAAGGACCGGAAATAGGTTTTTGGAAGCACAAGAATCGCCCAAATTGTACGAAATCGAGATTTTCAAATGGGATTAAGTATTTTTTTTATACAAATCCGGATTCTACGATAAAAAATAAGAATCCTTCACTCTTCGCTGATTTATTAATTTTTTTAAATAATAATTGATATCTATATAAGTATCTCTCTCTATTTATTATAGTTATTTTTTACTAAAAATGGAAGTAAAAAATAAAATATATAAATATGAAAATATTTTTATAAAATTTACAATTTCATATTTATTAGGTGCGTCATAATATATATTCATTATTGTTTTAATTTGTAATTAATTCATATTGTAATCACGGATTAATCACAAACATATCACATTATGTATTTCTTTTATTTGAATAGAGCCTCATTATGTTTTCATGATTTTCTATTGAAAATGTTAATTTTTTCGTTCTTGTATTATATTGTAATTGCAAGCTTGGATTCTGTAAACTATGAATCAATATAATAATAGTTGTCACAAGAGATAAAGTCAATATAATAAATAACAGTTTTTTTTGTTTTAAGTTGTTAATGAGAATAAATTTATCTGCAAATTAAATATTTTGTATTTAAATGATTTACAAAAGTTAAAAAAAAATTAAGTAAATTCATTCAAAATATCTCTACTGAACATAGGGATATACATATCCCTCTTCCCCAATTCTCAACTAGTCCAAACTGCGAATTCGTGTGTAAATGTTTCCTTTGAAACCTAATGTTTAGTTAAATTAAAAAAACATATATATATAATATACATATGCATATATACATAATATTTTTTTACTCTTATTATTTTTTCTTAAAGTAAATAATTATTAGATCATTATGTTTTCTAAAAAGAAATATTTTTAAAAATAATTAACACAATTTACGATGAGCCCAGCCCCACCTTTATTTTTTACACTTTCAAATTATCACTTTTTATAGATGCGGTTCTTAGAAATTATATTATTTGACAATGTAATTTTCAATTTTATAGATAATTTTTTCTATTGATTTAATAATATGATATTTGTTTAAGTAAAAAAAAAACGATTGTTTATAGACTTAATAAGTTTTAGAAAAGCTTTAGAAGAAGAAAAAGGTGTAATGCCGAATTCTATAGTTCAATAACGAAGTACGGTACTTCTAACTATTAAGTGTTCAATAAAAAATAAAACATTTTCAAATATTAATTTTTCAATTATGAAAAACACTATTAACTGTTCAATGACACATTTCAAAATTGTTTCAAACACGTGTTTTTGAAGTCAATAACCTTTATTGACTTGAAAAAATATTGAAAATATGGTAGAAAAAGAAAGAATATTTTAAGAATATTCTAATCCTCAGAAATATGTCTATGTCCAAAGCAAAGAAACGACAGAGAAATAATGTTGAATAAATATTATTCTGTGATGTGGTGACACAACCACAAATATCTCATTACTAATGCATTGTGGCACAACCAGAAATATGTCAATATTACTCATTCATAATGTAGTTTTCATCATAATATCGGGTATTACGGAAATGCGGAAAAAACAAAACAACAAAATTTTTAATATAAAAAAAATATTTTTATTTATGAATAAATGGGGCTATCAACTTGTATGTAGGTGGGTACATTGATTGTAATATATTCTATATATTTTCTTAATTTCGGAATAAAAGGTCTAATGACTCTAATACCAATAAAAATCAAATTATGATTAATTTATGATGTTGTTGCCACACTGTTTTAGCAGTCAAATTTTAAAACATTTCTTAAATTTGTTCATCCAACCTTGACTGGTAAAAAAAAGTGGAATGTGTTCCAAGTTCCAATCAGAATGCAATAAAAATATTTGTTACCTTCATTATTTTCTTATACAATACGGAACACAAATAAATTAAGTTCTAGGTGCTTCGATCATACCTTTGTCTTTTATAATGTACATTGGTAGTAAAGGGGTTAATGTTCTACGTGCATTTGTACCACTGTTTGTAAGTTTGAAATTACGAAGCAGTTGTTTTGTTTTTAAATTCTATGTATTGTCGATTTACTTTAATTATACTTAATAGTTAGTTGTCCTAATACAACACCGCCTCCACTCCTGTCACAATTCTCAATGATTTTTAATTTTTTCTTTTAAATTCAGACATTTTTTATGGTCCAATACGTACTTTTCACTTATCACTGATAAAAATAGTTACATATATGTAAACAAAAATACGACCACACGCAAAAAAATAAACTAACGAATGAAACTAGGTACGTATAAGAGTAAGAAAAAACAAAAATATCAAAACATGAATAAACAAGTGATTGAAAAAGGACAGAGTAACTAATATTCGTTATAATTAATACAAAATTTTTTGAACGTTCGTTGTATGGAATTTTCGTTATATAAGGTATTCATTATATTGGAACATCACTGTATTAAAAAAATAAAACAAAAAAAACTTATCTAAAAAGTCAGCAAATATTAAGCAGGTTAGAAAACTAAAAATATGGATAATATTGATTGTTTGATCTTGACAACTCTCGAAAAAACGGGAGAATTTTTATTTTCCGATATGAGGATAATCTTGGAAAATTAATCTTGGAAATTACAGCTGTTTGTGGTATGTTTTCTTTTATGTTGATCAAATCTTTTTAGTGTTTTTGATGCCATCTGGGGTAACACAATTGAAGATATACCAGACAATTAAAAAGAAATCGAGAACACAAAAATGATTTAAATAAAACTAGCATAAGTAGCATAAGTATCATAAGAATTGAAAAAAATATAATATATAAATTATATTTTAGACCTTTTACTATACTGAATTATGATACCAGCCAAAAAAAATAAAGCTACATAGGTAGGGGGAAGTGGTTATTTAAATTTCTTCTGGTCAAGTTTAAAAATATGTACGTTGCCTACTTTCTGTTTGCTTTACCTATATAACGTTGAGAGATTGATCATTGACTTGACAGAATTGATGATGATAACATACTTTCTTTCGAAATGGAATAAAAGTAAATAAAATGCTAAAAATTTCGTGAGAGCTTATCTAATAAATTTTCTGATCAAATATAAAATTGGCTCTTTCTCCTCATTGATTGTTATATTTTGCGCTCTCTCCCTCTCTCTCACAGGCTTTGTTCTTTCTTTGAACGAATAAATGATTTTCCACCAAAATTCGTCCTTGTACTTTTGGTTGAAAAAGTTAATGGTAAATCAGTTTCCCGTTATTAAATTATCAAATATTTGATTGAAAAGCGATTAGTATAAATTTTTGGAGCAATAAAGAGTTGAATATAAATAATAAATATTATATTAATTTAACACTAATCAATTATAATAACTGATTGCGTATAAATTGATATAACACACTTATGGATTATGCGTATTTTAATAATTATGAAAAGGTTTAATAAGTTTCAAACAGAGTTTTGATGTAGTAAAAATAATATAATAACCTAGTTTTAAATTTAAACAGGAACGTATTTTCGAAGGACCCCCATATTAATATACGGATAAATAAATATACCATTAAGTATTTTGGTCACAAAAAAAAAACGGTCCGCCGGTTTAAATAAATAAATAAATATTATAATAAGTTATTGTGGAATATGGCCCTCGTAAACTAATTTTTATATAATTGCACAAACATTAAAAAAAATTTTTTATTTTTAAAATCATTTTTCCCTCTTAAAATAAATTAATTTTAAATTCTGTTTTAACTCAGTTCTGTACGCTCCTAACAACAAAATACAAAATAAATTTAAAAAAATAACTTTAATTAAAATTTATTGCTATAGTTCCTAAAAGCTTTCTATTCATATTTAACATAAAAAAAAACCTTATGATATGTAATGAAATTTTGACCACCCGACATTAGGTGGGGAGAGGTATTCTTTTAGAAATTTTATTAATATAAAATATAAATATTAAATTAATGGGACTGGCAGCTATGGCTTACTTTTATTATAATCTGAAATTATATTAATTTAAAATAACGATCAAAAATACATAAGTTAAGTTTGTAACATGGTATAGAGAGTATAAGAAAAATATTAAAAATACTAAGCACAATTAAAATTAATAAAAAATTTGTTTAAAATTATGTTCATTAAATAACCACCATTTTTGTAAAAAAAAATTTTCTAAAAAATTCTAAAAAAAAAAAATAATATTTTATTATTCTAGCGAATGGTAGGTGTATAAACACTTCCTTATTACTTTACATTTTTCATTATTTATGACTCTACACTTAAATATACTTTCTTTTTTTTTATAAATTTACAATTATCTTTGTTTGCATTTTGCTAAATTGATAATTTGTTAATCTGCTAAAATTTTGAATTTTAGATTTTAATTTCTGAATTGTTAATTTACTAAAAATTTAGTTTTTTTTTAAATTTTAATTTCTATTTTGTTAATTTGTTGATTTGTGAATTTTTTCTTTTATACCATTTATTGTATTTCTAAAGATATCATATATTTTATTTTGTAAATTTACTTTCATATTTTAAAGGTCCACATCCCGTAAGGGAAAAGGGTCTGTAGTTGTAAATCTGCAGGTCCGCTGTTTAATAAATAAATAAATAAATAAATTAATTAATATACTAACACCGTCTTACTTTTCACCGTTTTAAGTATATAAAAGTAGTTTTAAGAATAACTTAAGTACAGTCGATTACGACACTTGAAATAAAGTGCATCATTAAACAAGGAAGTAAATCTTTTTATTTAATTACTAAGTGGCAAATATATAGAGCTAAGAGTAATAAATATTTGCTAAAATTGCAATATCACAATTTCCAGGAATTGAAAATACCGGAATTGTACATGGCCGAAATCGAAAATGCCAGAAAAGAAAATCGTGAAATTTGAACTATTCGGGATTAAATACAAAAAAGTTCCGCAAATATTAAATAAAAAATCACGAAGATATTGAATTTTTTTATGTCATATAAAACATTTAATTTAAATATTCATCTATATTTTTTCTTATATTCTTATAATTTCACTTTCCTCTTATTTGTCAACAATATTTAAATATTCATTTTTTATAAAAAATATTTAAATATAAGTTTTTTTACTTTACTTGAACTTTGTTCGACAATCTTTCACTAACCACTTAAGTACTTACTATTACTAACTATTCAAAAGTAAAATGCATAAAAATGATATTATATGGAAATAAAACCATGGTAACCAAAAAATATTATTATATAGATAGAAAAAAATTTAAATAACCTTTATAACATCCTAATGATTTTAATACAAATAATATGTATATTATATATTATATAATGTTGACACTATAAATCATAATTATATTTATAAAATGATTTCTTTTATACAATTATTTATATAATCTTGCTGTATTTTTTCTATTTTAAGAATTTCCATATACCATAATGTAACCGGATTATTACCACTTTTAATAATAAGCAAAATAAAAATATAAAAGTTGATATACGGAATTATGAAATTCCGGTTTTTTCATTTCTGGCGTTTTGATTCCGGGATTATTAGATTCGGAATATTGACCTCCTCCCTAATCAAATTTTATATATATTTAAATTTAATTCAACACTTTATCCATATAAAAGAACATTTTACCATTAAGAGGCCACCTCTTAATGACAAATCTGTTTATCGAGATATTCACCAGAAATTGGTGAAATATTAGGTTTTCTTTTATTTGTAAAAATTTGCATAAATCACGTGTTCATAAAATTTTTACAAAGAATTAATTACAACTCTACAAATTTTTTAATTTAAAATTTTAATGAAATTTACTTTTTCCTTTAATTAAAAATTATTTCACAAAAACAACAAAATATTGAAAAACAATAAAAATAAAGATTTAAAACTGTAGGTATGTTTCGCTAATTTTATTTAATTTCTTTTAATGGGTTTCGGTCATTGGAGTATGATTAGAAGACTAAGATGATGGTGTAATAATCGAAATCGTTTTAAACGTTGGTGTAAACCGTTTTAAATCTTTATTTTTAAAAATATTTCATTTAGAGCCCACAGCATATTCTATAAAACATATTAAAAATAATAACAAAAAAATTAACAGCAAATCTTTACAAATCGAAATTTCATTTATTCAAATTTAGTTAAGAGCTGACATCACACGTTTTAAACTCTATAAATTCTCTTAAATTTCTCTCAAAAATAAATTTTGTAATGCAAATAAACAGTAAACATCTAGAAATGTGTACAAAATTTTTTCTAATTTAGCTGTTAATATACAGACCTATATTAATTATAAGATTTTTTTTATTAAAAACTTAAACACGATAACTTTTTGGAAGTATTGCCAATTGATTTGTTTATTAAAAATAATTATTTACTTAACCAAATAAATTTCAATTTTTTGTTATTCAAAATTTCTATCTTTAAAAATTTTAATAATTTTTCATTTTTTTTTAAACTTTCTTTAATTTTTGTATCACATTTGTTTTAAAATAGATTAAAAACAATTTTTAAAAAAATTCTAATTAACTAAGGAATAAATATATGTATTTCCAATAAGAATATAAACAAATTAATATTAATTGAAAAAATTAAACTTTTTTTTTTTTTTTTTAATTTTAATGTTTTTATGGACTAAATTAACAAGTAATTATTTACTTTATTCACGAATATTATAAACCACAGTTTCAATTTAATAACGAATTTATATCAAAAGAAAACCACAAATAATCGATTTCGTTAAGATATGAAAATCTGATCACCACACGTACTAAATTTCGTATATTATGTATTTACTAAAAAAAAATATCTATTTATCTTTTAGTACTGTACTGGATAATGTAATGAACTCAACTAAGTTTTAAATTTGTTTAGTTCATCATTTTTATTGTAGTATTAATAAAAAAACAATAAACAAAAAACAAAACGAATAAAACAAAAAACTATAAAAAAATATTCCTAAAAGAAATCACCATCAAAGTATTGCTAGTGATTGTTTATATTTATTTTTTTTGTGCTTATTTTCCTTCTTTTATTTCTCATTTACTTTATATTTAAAACAGCAGTTAGTTAGTTTGTTGAATGGAACATAAACAGAAATTATAACTGGCTTTTTTTGTTTTTTTTTTCAAAAGTTAACTTTGAACTTTTTTTTATCTGATAACTTAACACCTAGAGTTGCCATATTGTTGATTTCATGCCCTTTTAGCTTTAATTTTTTTTTATGTTTTCAGACAGCAAAAGTAAGTATGTACTATGATTACAGAATAAAACGTAAAACTAAAAGCTATTAAATTGTTAAATTAAAACTACTAGCTATTCCGGGCGTAATATTTGCCGGTATTTAACTCAAAACAAAGTTTTGTATTTCCGGAAAACAATTAATTACTTTTAGCATATCGTCCAATTTTGCATACATAACATTTATGTTACAGAGGGTTTTTTTTTTTGTTCTAATCTCCTTGTTGTTACCTCTGTGGAGTCTCCGATGTACAACTGTTCATTCTTGTTAAAAAAATTTTTTTGCATACGACGGAGACACCATGTGGAGACGAACAAGATGGTAGTTTTTTTAAATAGTTTTTTATTCTCTATAATATCTTGCTTCTGGTGTTTTTCTTATAAAGGGAATTTTTATCAAATCAAGTGAATTTTTGAAGGTGGCAAAGAAAGATTTACCACCATAGCAACAATAGAAATATTTCTTTTTTGGATTGTTAATATTTTGCTTTACAAAATGTACATATTTGGAATTGACGATGTGCCTGCATTGGTCATTTAGAAACATTTCGGGTTAGCTAATTCAAATATATTCAAAGACACAAACAAGGGAATTTTAAGAAATTTTAATTGGTAACTTCTAATTTTAAAAAGCTTAATATTTTTATGATTGTTCAGATTATTATTTATGATTGTCATTTTTATTCAGATGATCTTTAGAAGAACCAAAACTATTGTATTAAAAGTTTCCTATATGGGTTTAGAACTTGAATATGCTTTTTTGTAAATGATTTATTTGAAAGATAGGTGAAAAAATTAGTACCTTTAATTTTTTTTATTTATTTTATTATTTTGCGCTTTTGCGGTATTTTTATGAAAAATCTTTACAGTTAAATTTTTGGGTTCCTGTCACTGCTTTTTGCTTTAATCAATCGAGGTTGAAAGTTTTACAGACATTATTAGTAAATAACTAGTATAATGCCATTGTTAATCTAGTGAAGTTTGGTTTAAAAAGGTAGGTGCAGTGTAGTGTAGTTTAAAAAAGTATAAACATTACAAATCAAAACACCAATAGCAATGTAAACTAAATATGTATCATCTCTCATCGTAATTCATTAATATTATTTTCTCACTATATTTTACTTCTACGTCTACCTATACCAAGAGCTACTTCCATAATACTTCCATTGATATTCTCTCAATTCTCATTCTTTCATTCATAATTAACTGTTTTTTTTTATTATTGTTGTTGACTTCTTGCAAAAACAAAGGCTTCAGGCAGAGGCTTCAGACAAAACCAAAATTAGTATAATATATAACTACATATATATAAGGTTTTTTATTTTAAACTTTATTTTACCCATTGTACAATCTTATAATTATTTAGCCTAGCAGACTAAAGTTTACAGAAAATAACTTTTGTAATATTATAATTAAAACGTAAACTAATAGTGTGCTTTTTATGTTAATTTATGTTATATGCTTGTTATAATTATTATTGTTATTAGTTTTAATTTATTTGAATTCTTATATACTTTTTTCCATTCAAATTTCATTCAATTCTCCAAACAATTTGTTTGAAGAAATGTTGAATTTGAATGAAAAAAAGTATATAACTAAATGTATTAGAAAAAATCTGTGGTGTAAAATTCAATATATTATGGTATTATTTAAGATAAAACTTAACCTAACTAAACCTACTAACCTTAACAGTATTATATAAAATATTCACAAATAAAAGTTACAGACAAATGAAAGATTAGTCATATTTTAAAATTAGCTAATTTGAATTCTGAATAAATTATAGTGAGAAAGCATTTTCAATGGGTTTGAGTCTCAAAATATTCTAGAGACTGCACATAATAGCTAAAGCTTAATTAATACTGATTTTTTTAAAGCTGGATTTTCATTGAGCAATATTTAAAATCTTAAAAATTTGATCGACTCTAGAAGGGAGATAACATGAAATGACATTATTTTATATGAGAGCTCAATGAGTACGACAAGAACAGAAAATATCATTTACCGGGGATATTTTCACAAAAATTGGGGATATTTACAAAAAATTTGGGATATTATACTTTGATAAAGTATATTTTTAAAATATCAGGGATAGTTTCCTTATGCTGGCAACACTTTTTTAACAATTTTTTGAGTAAATGTATGTAAAAAAAACATTTTTTTAACAGATGGTTTTGACGAATGAATTGTTTTTTTTTTGTGTATAAAATAAATTTCCCAAATAGAAATTCAAAGAATTCTTTGCAACGGTCTATTTTTTTCTTACATAAAAATTCAATAAGCTATCTCCCTTTTTAGAGCCAATAAAACTTATAAGATTTTAAATATTGCTCAACGAAAATCCACCTGATAGGTAAAAACATAAGAAATCGAAAAATTGGTCCACAACTCCATGAGAAATTTTTCAGCTAAATGACACGAGAATTTTTTCAATCAGACGCCATGAGAGCTTTTTTCAGAATAATCGCCAATTTATGATATTGTGTAAAAAAAAATCAAGTAATAGCTTAGCTTTTAAAAGTAGTAAATAGCAATAAAAAGAAGTAGAGGATGTATTCTTTAATATTTGTTACATTATTAGCTCTTGTTACTAATAAAACACTTATTTTATAGCTTTTAAAATATTTATGATTTTTTAGATAGTATGTACTTCTAAGGTTTTAGTCAGAGAGATTAAGAGGTTGAACAGGTACACTTTTTATAAAGTGGTGCTTAGCAATGAATGGTGGAACACGCAATCGAATATGATTACCGAATGTAGTACTACGTGAGTCAATGAAGTTCCACGTAATACCATATATGAGCCTTTACTATAACTATATATCTTTTCTTAGTCGGTTGGAGTACAGAAATATTTCAATTACGATGTCACGGGTTCGATTCCGGTGGGAGGCATAAGATATAACTTAAAAAAATAGCAAAATATTATATATATAAAAGTTATAATCAATAAAAAATAATTAATAGTTAATACTTTATAACTAAAAATATTATCTACATCAATATCTATATCAATACTCATATATCTCATACAACAGAATAAAAATAACACAATAAATAAATATTGGACAAACACTACTTAATAATAATTACACAATTGTCAACAACTCACAAAAGTACCGGACATGACCTACCCAGTTAATATAGCAGCGTCAGGCATCTTAACGTAAAAGATGGATAATATCGCAGCGACAACTTGCAGAAAATATGACGTTGTCTTACGATGTAGGCGCAGATAGAGTTATCAAAAGTGGTCTTCTACAGTAGTCAATCCCCTACTTAGACAGTATAAACAGATTAAAAATGAAATTAGACATTGCCTCGGAAACTTAGCAGCTAGAAATCAAGTGGGATGGAAATATCAAGTGAAAACCCTATGTTTCCAAGAGGAGTACGGAAAAAAACTATAACTATAACTATATACTAATGCTAACGAAATTTCATTTTACGTTAACAAATTATATTTCCATAATACGGTAACACTATGTAAATAGTAAATACACTGTGCATATTTTATATGTATTTGTAGGAAGTTCTTTATACATAACATATTATACAGATCTCTATAGATATCAGTTTTGCAATAAATAAACAATCTTAAAAGTTAGTGATGATATGAGCTCTTAATTTTTGTTTTTAAATGAGATTTTGTTTTTTTTTATATTTTCTTTTATATATCCAATTGCATCGGAAATAAAAAAAAATAAAAAAATAAATAACACATTAATAAAGAAGAGGAATGAACAAAAAACAAAGAGAAAATGATTCCATTATCAAATTTGATATGTAATATACTTATATTGAAATTGAATTCAATTGAGGTTATTTTATTAGATTTCTAAATTTCGTTTATTTTAATTAAAAATATTCTTCGTTCGAGAATCAAGAGAAACCTAAACAATAAAAACAAAATTTATTTTTTTTTAAATATTTCCAGATTGTCACAATAGACCTCACTGGCAGCAGTCGCTACTATCTACTATTTCAAGATTGTTTAACATTCTAATATCAAATTCTGCTTAATTAATTCTGTATACACATAGGCTCCAAAAGTTATCTATTAATTAATTTTTGCGAAACAATTCACAATAAACTTTAATTTTATTTAATAATTTCAAATTATTTACAAAATATTTTATTAAATTACATTAAAAATTATTGTAAATGATCCTTTAAACCAAGAATTGTGATCATATTATTTTTTTCTTAATAAATACTTGTATTATAGTAAGAATTTAATTTGTAATTATAATTATTATCGTTATATAACAATGAAATAGAAAAACTTTCAGTTCAGATATAAGTTTTATTATATTTTTATATAGCGCAGGGTGCATCAAGAACTAACGAGTAGAGAGAAATGTAATATATTAATTGGGACTTTGATTGTTATTCAATTTTATAGTTAGATCCATGGTGGTTACAAAATTTGAATTTTTTCAGTTCCAAATTTTAAATTTTTTATGGCATAAGTTATATTATGTTAGTGAAGTTTCAGAGCAATGGTAGAAGCACTTAGTAAAATTAGAAGACGAAGTAGCGAATGTCAATCTGAAAATAGAAGAACGGAAAGCAAAAATATGGATTTAAAAATGTCATGCAATGAAGAAAGAAGGTACTCACAAAATATAGCAATCGGAAACCATAACTTTGAAGTAGTTGATTGCTTTACCTATACCTAGGCGCTATGATAAAAAATGATAATTATATGCATTTCTGCATAAAAGCAGAATCTAAGCCGGCAATCATTGTTTCATTGCAAGCAAATACCTCATATCAAATCAAAATTGCTGTCTGGAAAAACAAAACTCGCAATATATAAAACTTTTTTAACTTTTGTCAATAGTGAGGGCATCAAGTGAGAACAAACTAAAAGTACTACACGGAAAATATTTGGTGCCAGAAGGCTTGAAGAGTTTGTAAGAAAAAATAACGACGACGTAAACAATATAATAAAAAACTAAGAAATATATTTCGTATTATTAAGGCGATTATTATCTGCAGTGGGTTGGCCATATAAGAAGATTGGACGAAAATACAACTCAGCGAAAAATATTTAAGTGATACCCGAACAGAATAGAGCAAAGGTGGTCTAGTTCAAAACTGAGAAACCTTGGGAATATAAAATTGGAATACACTTGCTAAAATCGGCAAATTTGAATGAATATAGGGAAGAAAGCCCACATCGAGCCGTAGTGCAAAATGATGATGATAATGATAAGTTATATAATAAATTAAGTCATATCGCGATACATTGTAGTTTTTTTTCTTTTTATTATAGTTTCAACAATGCCTCTATATCTTCTAGCCTGGCCTCTGGGAGAGCACCTTTAATACACATTTCGTCTTTTGCATAGGGATTTTATTTTGCTATATGAATAATCTGCATTATTATGAAATAGTGTCATTTTTTAAAAAATGTTCAATATTTTTTAACTAAATTGGCATAATTTATAAACAATACAAAAACAATTTCATTCATAATTTTCAATTTAAAAAAAAAAAATTTTAATATCCGAGCATTGCCTTGTATATTGTTTAACAGGCCAGTAGATTAAAAAATTTGAGTAAAAATAATATCCAGCTAATGTGTAAATCAAATGGACATTTTTCTTTTCAAAAGATATTACTTCTGGCAAAGTTTGCACTAAATTTAATTTACCAATATGTAACTACGAATGTCTGGTGTTTGAACTATTAATATCTAAAAATTTAATATGGAAGCCTAATACAGTATACAAAGCAATGATGCGACGCAAAACCTACTTCTATCAAGTTCTAATGAACACTGAAAATAAAACTGGTGGATACAGTAAAATTTTTGAGATGAAATTAAAATCGCATGTAAATAGTTGTTGTTTGTTATTTTTTATCTGAGCAAAATCTTTAATAGTGTTTGTATTTGATTTTTGGTAATAAATTTTTTAGAATATTCTTGTTTGTATTAGTTGTGTTTTTCTCAAATTTTATTTTTATCAAAAAAAATTATACACTAAACAAAAACAAAATTTAATAAAAAAAAAACATCGTAATTCGTTATATTCCGGAAAAATCATCGTGTGACTTGGCTAGAAGGTATAGAGGCATTGGTTTCAATTTAAATCTTCCTTTTTCATTGCCTCATTTTATTTAATAGCCACTCCAACAGAGTGCAAAACAGAATTGTAAACATGATTTTAAACAATAAATTTAAAAATTAAAATGGTTTTTCAAAAATGAAGAAGCCCTTTAAGAGTCTTATATAATATTTGTACAAATATATATGATGATTACATACAAGACAATAATTAATGTTTTTTATGACCATGAAGAAGAATCAATTTTAAGAAGAGTGAATACATACTATATTATTACCGTATTATTGATATATTCAACAATATTCTGCAATTCTATTATTTAATAGGCATCACCCTGTGTGGTATTATTTATAATAAATAAAAAAAAAAGGTTTTTTATTAAAAATTTCATATTCATAATCGTAAGCAAGCATCATTAGAGCAATATTGTTGTATCGTTTGTTAATTTAAAAAAAAAATTAAATTTGCGTTTATGTATTTCAAAATCAAATGAAGTTGACATATTTTTGTTTTTGATAAAGTTAAATCTTTTGTTTTGTTATTATTTTTGTTTTTATATTTAGAGTAGTAAATGGAGTAGTGTAGTGTACTAGTATACAAAATATTTATTAATATAACTAACTGATTTATTTATAAATTTTGATAATGTGGTGTAGTTGTTGCGTCATCTTTTAATCACTAATTGCATCAATTGATTGCATATGTTTTATACTCCTTTATCTACAAACTAATTTTGCTTTTAGTTATCAATAACGGGGTATGAAAAGTACGCATACCATTCATACACGAGTAGTTCTGTAAACTCAGTAATCAAAATCAGAAAGTTCAGGGTACGAAATCTGACAACAATAGTAGTTTTCCACATTTAATTAATTGATATATCAGAAAATTACAAAATAAATAAATATTCGTAAAAATATCGCTCGTCCCACTTTATGTATAGTAAATTGCAATACCACACTTGTATAAAATGTATACAATACGATGCGAAAAAGGTGCTAGGGTATTTTAACATTAAACTCTGTAGAGCAATACCATAATATAGCAATAATATTTTCGGCAGAACAGTTGGTAAACATAGTCTCCTAGTGCTGAACGTATAATCTTACAGAAAGGCTATGATCATTTTTTGGTTATATAACACTTTTCAGAACCAGAATATCTAATGTTAAAAAGTGTACCCATTTCAGCGTTTCATTTGCAGCGATAAAAGAATACAATACTAAAAGGAGAAATGAGAAGAAACGAGACTTTGAAAAATTTTATAAAAATAGAGGCTAAGTGCGGAGCTTCTATATCAAAAAAACCAAACTACAGGATATTCTTCGCCGAATAAATCGTCATCAAAACCAGGGGGGGTCTGGAGTAGAAGATATAATGCCGAACTCTATGAGTTGTGCTATAAAGTGAACGTAGTCACGAAATGGATGAAAATGCCAAGAGAATCTTCGAATTCAGACCCGAAGGTACAAAACGAAAATGGAAAGTGGAAAACCGAAATATCGGCAGACAAGTAACAATTTCGTATCTTAAACTAGAGAGAAGCCGCCCGTGACGATCTTGATGAGTCTGGCCTATAGGACCTACATGGTCTGTTAGCCACCTAAATAAGTAAGTAATAAAACCTATTTCTATCAAGTTCTAATGAACACTGAAATCCGAAAATAAAACTGGTCGATACAACAGTAAAATGTTTAAGACGAAATTAAAATCGCATGTAAATTGTTGTTGTTTGTTATTTTTTATCTGAGCAAAATCTTTAATGGTGTTTGTATTTATTTTTTGGTAATAAATTTTTCAGAATATCTTAAATCTTTAGTCTTGCAATTTACGAAAAAGTATTCTAACTAAATGACTAATATCAGAATAAAAAAATGTAACTTTTATATAACGTAAAGAAATGCAGATATAATGATGGAAGTAAATGGCTTCCGAGACATAGATTTACAAACATTTTAAATAATACCGGGTGTTTCAGAGCTTCCGTCTCAGTTTCTTAAGAGAGGAAGTAGCCGTTATTTTAAAATTAAAAAAAAAATTGATTAACTAAATCGAGGGTGTTCTATCGATTGGTGATATTTTCAACTTCCGGACTCGTTTTTAACGTAACAAACGTAAACAAAATTTATTCAGTAAGAAACACCTTTCAATGAATAAATCCGGTTTGTAGGTATATATAGAATTCTCTCATTACTCTCATAACTAAAAAAAAAAATAAAAATCAAAGAAATTATTATCGTATACAATAGATTTTTTAATTATAACTTAATTTCCAATTTAATATATAATAAATTCTAATTAAATTGTTGTCTTACAATTTACATTCAATCAATAATTATCTAACTCTTTTTACAATATAATATTTATATGTACTTTATATCATGTTGCATGCAATTGAATTAACTACTCTCTTTCTTTCTTCTCTCTCTCTCTCTCTCTCTCTAATAGTTATTATATTTCCAATTGATTTTCTTTGTTTTGTAGAAATAATTACTTATCTAAAATGGTATTGATGGTTAGTCACATACGATAATCATTTTAATTAACATCAGAATAACTAATTATATACTTACATTGTTAAGTAAACTATAATTAAAAATATTAATTGAAATTTTTATATTTTTAAATTAATTAGTATCAAATACTGATAAATAAAATATATGAAATATTATATTAATATTTGAAATTAATATAGTTTACTTTATTAATGAAATTTAAATCAAAAAGGTGTCAAAAACAATTAATTATTAACAAGCTGATAAAAGATATATAGAAAAGTGATTTGATCTCAACCTTTTGAATTTCGCAGCTTAAGAAAAACATTATTTTGATTTATTTGATATTATTATTATATTATTATTGCACTGAATTATATTTGATTGTTTCGTAAGTTAGTTTTACAATAAAATTTAATATGAATAACTAAAAATACCTAGTCGTATTCCAGTCGTTTCTACCTAACGAAATCCTCGTTTTCACACTATATTTTGTATCAAGTATTCTTTTTGTGTAAACGAATAAAGGTTTTATATGCGTTAGTAGATATTTTTCTCATTTGAAATAATTTTCAAAGAGGAAACATGAAAAATAAAAATTATGCGTAAAAGGGTTTGTTGAATTCCATATTTTTTTGTTTTTTTTTTTTGTTTTTGTCTTTGAAAGGAGATTATTGTTGAGTATAAGCGGTGTAAGATTTTTGTTTTGTTTTTTTTTTTTAAATGTTACATACTAATAGCACAAATAAATAACATATAGTTATTTATTTGTACTAATATAATATAACATTATACCATCTTATTGTACGAAATCATATTAAATTAAAATTTTCAGTTATTCAAAAATAATTGTATTTGTTTTATTATTATTTTTACTTATGTACAAAAAAATTACAAAATTGTAAACGTGTAGTAAAAATATTAAAATAGCTAAAAAAAATTTGTTATGCACAAGAAAAAAATAAACCTAAAAACCCTTTCAAATAAATTCAGTAATAATATGTCATTCATTTTTATCATCATTCTTTTTCCATCACGTATATTCATAGTTAATATTGGAGTGTTAGACTAAATTCTTAAAATTTACAAAATCTAGATAACTATACTTATACAATATGATATGTATCTCACATCCCTTTCTTTTTAAATTTAAAAAAAATATTTTAAATGCATTCATAATATGCATGTTTTAATTTTTTAAATAGAAGATTACCTGCTTTTTAGATTACGTGTAATTGAGATGTTAAATCAATTTAGCGGCTAGTTACTACATAATATAAATTCAAATAAGTTAAACCTTATATTGTGTGTACATGCGTATGTATATATATGTACCTTAAAACAAAAAAATCTAAACTAAAAACATATACCTACATATTTAATTATCATATATATCCTGTTCCTGTACAAAATCATTTTCAAATTTTTATTTATTTTATTATTATTTAATAATTATACTTATATGTACAAATAACTATTATACATACAAGCATAAATACTAAATAAATATCCAAAAAGCTAGAATTGCTTGTAATAAAAAAAAAATTAAAAATAAACCTAAAATCCCTTTAAAAAAATTCAAGATCATATTTTTTCATTCATTTTTCTCATCATTATTTTTTTTCCATACATTTCTTCCGGAACTACGTAAACGTAACCAACTAAAATTCAAAATAATAATAAATTTTTCTACTGATAAAAAAATTCTCAGAGTGAAAAAAAATCTCAACTTTAATGTTTCTATGTATTTGTAAAAAAATACCAGAAATAGAATCGATTTGATATTCATAAAAAAAGGCCAGAGCTTTTTTTTTTGTTTTTCTCTCTACCCTTTTGTCTACAAACTACAAGTGCAGAAACGACAGGAATACAGATGTGAAAACCCCCGAGTGTGTACATGTTGGGTTGTTAATGGTTTGTTGCAATGGAAACAAGTTGGTTTATTGCTCTAATTCGGATCGATTCCTATTATTTCTGTTTTGACCGATTATTGGTATTATAAAATATATAAAGGACTATAACTATGTATTTTTAAAAAACTGGCACACAAAACTTGATGTTCATCTTTCCTATTATTGTTCATAAGCTTATATTTTAGTTGTAATTATATAGTTTTTAATTTTAAGCATTTTAATATTATATTTAAATATTCTAATTAAAATTTTAATTCTTATATCGTACCATATTTTTTCTATTGATAGTGAAACAAAAACTACCACAAAATAAATAACAAAAAACTTAATTTATACTGCAATGCAACAAAGGTTCACCACACATTTGTTTTGAACAGAAAATTCTAATTTTTTCATGTACACAGTATACTTTTATTTTTCATACATCTTCTTTAAATTATAATTTTACAAAACTACTTTAATAATAAAAAAAAAATTTATAAATTTACTTTTTGAAGGCTTTGATAAATTTATTTATTTATTTATAAAACAGTTTTTCAATTTATTTTATATGAGAACTCAATGCGTAAGACGAGAACAGTAAATATCATTTACTAGATGATGTATTTTATCCCTGACATTAAGATATTTTTTATACTAGTATCACTATTATACCAATTATACTTTATTACTCAAGGATAGCTGCTTTATACCGGTAAAACTTTTTTGACAATTTTTGAGTAAATGTATATAAAAATAAAATATTTTTGTCAACCGATGATTTTTACATTTAACGATTTTTTTTTTGTAAATAACATAAATTTCATAAATTAGAAATTTAGGAAATTCTTTGTAGCGATCAATTTTGTTCTTATGTGAAAATTCAATAAGCTATCTCCCTCCTTGAAGGTTACAAAATAGTATCACATTTAGACGGTTTAACAGCAAAATCCATCTTTGGATGTATTTTTTTCAGCTCAAAACAATGGTCTGAACAGACAACAAGCATACCATGTGTAAACAACGCTCTGAACAGAACACAAATAGTTTAGTTCTGATGGCTCTCGGTTCAGTGGCGTAGCTAAGATTTTTGGGCCCTAATGCAATCAACAAAAATTGGGCCTATTAATTTTAATATACTTAATTAAAATAAGTGTAAAAAATAAGAGAACTTAAAAAACTTTTTTCTTGCTTTTGCATTAGCAAAATTGTGAATTAAGTCCCTTATGCCCATTTTTGCAGCTTCTTTTGACTCAATAGCTCGCAAAACAAGATCCTTTAGCCGGTTTTGACCAATTGAATTTCTTTTATATTCTTTTATATTCTTTTATTATTTCCAGTTTACTAGAACGCTGTGCGACATTTATTCTCTAAGATAGTTTTTGATCATTGAAACCAAATATATAAATTGGTTAGGAAAACTTGGAGATATCACTTCTTAATATTTTTTTTACTAAATTAGTACATTCAATTAGAATGTAAGCTTCTTTCATTATCAGAAGTCTTTTAGGCAGTAACAATCGGAAATAATTGTTTACTAATTGCACTTTAGCAAAACGGGTTCTTATTTGAGAGCTAATTTGGTAAATAACATAATTGAAAACATTAATTTTAAAATGGGACTCTTTTTTTTTTTTTTTTTTTTTACACTCTTGACTGTAACTTAGGTAGAATCACCTTTTCGTGCTTAATTAAGTACGGTACTGCAAATCTACTCAACAATATCTACAATATTTCGAGTATTTATTTAACAAATTACTGACTTACCTACCCATTAAATGTGGAAAACTACTGCTATTGTCAGGAACTAAGCCTTCTTAAATAGAATAGTTTCATTTTATTTAATTTGTTACCAGAATACTCTCAATTATTTTTAGTCATTTATATTTATTATATCCCAATAACAAAGAGTACTGAATCAGATTGAAAAACTCATAAAGCATTTTTTTTTTGCTTCATCGGGAATCGAACCTGGGACAGTTCGGTTGAAAGGCAGTCGCTCTACCTACTCTGCGCCACCCAGCGTGTATGTATTCTCAAATACATCGTCCATTGATAATTCATCAAAATATCTTTTAACAATCCTCTGACGTTTTGATTGGAAACTAGTTACAATCCCCATTTCTTAGCTTGATCTTTTGAAAACTCGATTTAATACTGTGGTTGCTTCATCAAGATCAGTATCTTGTTTCTGCAAACATTTTGAAGCAAAATTGACTTCCGACTTTTAAATAAGAATACGCTCATAAATACAAAATCAAAGGTGGTCATATTATGCAATGCTTGAGACCAGAAAATCAAATGTGTTCATTTTTGATCTGCTTGTCCACAAAACGTACTTTTACCGCAATTATAAACTGTATTCTGTCTGACCAGCAGGTTTGGGTTAGGTATTTTTTAATGTAAGTTCTGACTCTCCGCTAAATGAGGAAAAAGATCCCACTTCTTTACGCTATTTCCAAAAAATAAGTAAATATGAAATGTAAATATAAAATGAGGATACAGCTTGACAAGAACTTACACTATCATTAACAACTATAGATTTAAATTATGACTATGACAATGTACGTATTCAGCAATTTTTTGGATTTGTTTCATCTTGCTCTGTACACCATTGTATACACCAGACAAAACACTAGCGCCATTATAACCTTGGCTGTAGCACTTCAATTGGAATATTAAGTTCTTTCAAAATTTGCATTATTTGATCCACCATTCCTTTTGCTGAATGATCTTTTAGTTCATAGTTTACAAGGGGCATTCATTTGCATCACGTAACACATGAACCTATCGAATAATAATACTTAACTGATTTAATTTCTTAATATCTTGTCATATAAAAGTGAATAAAAAGGGAAAGTACTAATTGTGGTTATCAATTTTCTTAGCAGTGCGTTTCTGCCAAGCAGTGTATCATTTCATTTTGTATTTGCGGACTTAGATAGTTAGTTGAATGAGATGGTAAGTTAATAACCTGCTGCATAACATCATAACTCGCCAATAATTAAATAAACAACTTAAATAAGCCACTGAAAAAATATAGCATACAAATTTTTGGAAATTATGCATAAAAATTTCAATAGTAATGCCATTCGATAATATCAATCATAATCACCAAGAATATTTATTTTTAATTAAATATAGCAAGTATTCATCTTGAGAATTACTAGCGTCATTCATTTTGTTTTAAATATAAAAATTATTTTTTGACATTTAACATTTGAAAAGCTTTACGTGCACTGTTAATTTATATCGAGCATCTAGAGCATACTGTGAGCGCATTCTGAATCCAAAAAAATACAAATTTCAAGCTCTGTTCTTCTCCGAACTAAAAAAAAAGTACATCGTATCAAATTTTAAAAGTTAAAACCATTTAACGAAGTCAGTACTAGTTTAAACGAAAAGCAGCAAAAAAATTATTTTCATTGTTTTTGTTTTTTTTTTCAGAAAAACATTTCAATATTGATTATAATATGAAGTGAAATACTCGTATCTTTAGAGACTGCAAATATTTTATGGTTTATAAATCGTGTACAATGAAGATTGCATTTTGTTAATAAGTTTTTTACGAGCTTATGCTAAACATAATTTAGCTTGAGCTTGTAGATTAAAATTTTTCATTAAAAATGATTTTATATTCACTTTTGTTTTTTAAGCGATGAACTGTACACCATTTTTTCCTTCAAATCTTGGCCTTTGACTATATTCGATTAATTTTTTACATATATGATACATACTTATATTTTTTACAATCTTCTTAGCTAAAAACAACCTATTTGAGAAAAAATAAGTAATCCCCTCATAGAGTTAAGCTCTTCCTTTACTTTAATTTGAATTTTTTTGGGCCCTTCTTTTAACCCTTTGACGGAAATGACGGTATATGCCGTCGCAAAGAATTGAGTCTGGTGGCAAATGACGGTAAATACCGTCTTAAGTTGTATTTGTATTATTTCGTTCAAAAACCTTATATTGTTATGATTCATTAAGTATTTTTGTTTTGTGTAATATTTTTTTAAATAAAAATGAGAAACGTAGTATACAGTCGTTTGATATTTTAGTAGTAATTATAATGCATAGAATATAATTTTAAGAATGTGTGAAATGGTCCAACAAAAATTTTTTATGACGGTAAATGCCGTTTTATTTACGTGTAAATTAGATAAGTAGTGTATAAACTGTCCAATTGTAAGCATAGTTGACAATGGGTGTTCAAATTTAAAACAAAATATTGTTTTATTTGATGGTACAGTGAAAAATTACTGTATTAAATGTAAAATATATTAATTATAAATATGTTTCAGTAAAATGGACCCTTACAAATGAGAACAATACAAAAAATATTAGAATTATTATATATCAAAATTCATTTTTAACTTAGTTATAAAAAGTGCGGTTCTGAGTGACCCTTCACAATTTTAAGTGTCCGTCAAATATAGTTATTGAAATTCTCTTCTCATTATTTATTTTAGGGCTCGTATGCTTTTAATTTAAATCAATATTTTTAAATTTTCGATTTCTTTTTTTAATTTCTTATAATATTTTTAATATTAAACAAAATATAATAAAACAGGTTAAACCGCCTAAAGGTTCTTATTTTAAAAATTTTCCTGAAACGTGAATTAATTGTTTTCTTTTTATTACATTATTACAACCTACAAAAGGTTTTTCACATCATTGTTTATTTTGTGGTTTAATTCAGTGAATGAGAGTTGAAGGTCGTTAGCGTTATTAAGCCAAAATTGAATATAGCATACATACATAACTATATACAATCTACGCGAATATGAATAAAAAATTTGCATTTACAAAAATATTATGAAATAATAGTTGTAAGTATGTATCAAAATTACGGTCAATTGGTCATAATGATATTAAGATTTACAAATTTTTGAATTATATATTATATTTAAACTAATTAAAATTATTTATATTTATTAAAATAAAAAGAAAACAATATAAAACACGATATCTTTTAATACCGTTTAATCTTTAATTAGGTACTTTTGGAGCGAAATTTAAAATACTATATAGCTAAGACAATATTATTTCTATAAAAAATTTTTTTTTGATCAATATCAAGCTAATGAAATATCATGATTCTATCTAAGGGTAGGAGAACAAAGACATTGCGGTAATAAATAATTTTAGGTCTAAGGCAACCAGAAGTACTTATTATAATGGTTTTAAGCATATAATTATTATAAGCTTTGGCTGTATTACAGTCTCTAATCATCTTTTTGACGATTTACAACTTTACATGCAAGGAAAAAAAATAGGATCAAATTTTGTTCCATCATCATCAATCATCATCTCATCGCACTACAGCTCTAGGTGATTGGTCAAACAGCTCGATCTTTCGCTAATGTTTCCAATTTGCCATCTTTCCATATGCTTCTTTACCTTCCTCTACCACAATTACTATCAGAGGTTCTATTTAGTAGTACTGTTTGTTTTCGATTTTCGTGCATTACACAATTTGTTAGATAAAATATTATAAAATAAACTTTAATCCAATTCAACTACATTTTACATTTACATATTGTTTAAAAACAAATTATACGGTTACAACATTTATACTCAGAAGTACCTATAACACCTTTAAATTGAAGTCAAAAACATTCCTCCATTCATATATATTTCGAAATTATCAATATATATCCCTCTTCAGTATTATTAAGAATATTGATGAACACATTGAAGTGTTCATAGGCACCTTAGTCTTATTTCTGAATTAAAAAAAACCGTTTTTATTTTGTTTTTGAACTGAACAACATTTATCAGCTTTTTAAGAGGCAAGGAGCCGTTATTTTAAAATTAAAACAAAAAAGTTATTCACTAAATCGAGGATGTTCTATCGATTGCTGATAATATTTTCAACTTCCGGGAAGGACTACAAATCAGCTTTTAAGCCCGAAAATCGCCGAAATTGGCCGAAATCGAGATTTTCAAATAAACTTTTTAATAAATAAATTCTGGTTCTACGATAAAAAATAAGAAACTTATGTTAAATAATTTTTTTTGGTTTTCTCAGTATTTCTCTTTAAAATTAATAAAAATACTAGTACTGGCATGAAAAAAATGTCCAATAAATTCCCAGTAAAATTTTCATTTCATTTTCATATTTCATAAAAAACTGGTACTGATGCTTGGGTGAAATACAGGAATATGAAAGGATAAAATAAAAATTATCAGTATTCAACTCGTACCAAATACACAGGATGTTGTTGACTAATACAACTTATCATGATTCTTGAGGAAAATTGAGGAAAACTTAGGAGAAAAAGTTGTATGACAGTGTCCATTTTCAATCTCTACCGAGTTATAACTATTTGAAGTTGGTTTATCTGTTTTCGTACCGTGCAACTAATTTTTCTCTCAATATTTTCTAAACCTCTTACTCCAGGTTATTAAAAATAGTCTTGATGGTAAGCCAATACAATTTCCCTCGAAATGGTATATTAAATAAACTTTTTATAACTTTCATGTTTAAAGCTATTTGGGTTCAAAACTTTACCAAACTCTGTGATAATATGTAACTTCAAAACTAATGTAACTAACATAATCTGAAATTTGTACACGTTCAAGGATGATACTTATACCTCATTTTTGTAGAAATAATAACGTTAAAAAAAATTTCTTCCCAAGGTATTCCCAGTTATATGCCGAAGCTCTACTAGTCAGGAACGGACATCCTGTATATTCAGGCTCTTATATATATATCTTAAGGCCCAATTAGTTATAATGAACTTTAGCTGGCTTAAGCCAACTTAAATAATAGTACGATTACATGTAAATTGTATTATGTACACATAATATCAGAGAGTTTCGTTCAGTTATCGTTAACTTTAGCTGGCTTAAATATTTTTTTGTTCTAATTCATTTTTAAATAAATTTTTTATTTAGCAAATTGAATTTTTCAAATATGTATGCAATTATTATAATTTATTTTATTTTATATCATCAAATCAATTATAATTAAATTTAATAAAAATTTAATTAATAATAAATTAGAAAATTTATTTTTTTACAAATAAAAATTTAGTTTTTAGTTTTTATCATGAGTTAACCCAAATTTCCTTATTAGAACTTGATTTAGATGATGTGGTGGAACCTGTTAGTCCTCCAGCACCACTATTTCCACCATTACCATTGTGTTTATTAGATCAGGATTTCTTTTTTTTCTTTATCTCTATTTTTATCACGATCTTTTTTCTTATATTTATTAAAAGCTGCTGTGGTTGATTTTGTAACTGCTGCTGCGCTGATGGTTACTGCGGTTGAATTTGAGGCTGTGATTGCTGCTGATACATAGACTGCGAACCAGGTATAAATGGTTGACTTGTCAAAGCATTATTGTTTAGCATAGGTAAACATAGCATAGCATAGGTCCATTAGCTTGATATTATTTAGCATAGGTACATTAACTTGAAATTGGGTTGGCTCTTGTTTAACATTAGCAAAGGGAGTAGTATATGTTGATGCATTTTGCGATAATTCTTGGGGTAAGGCATCCATTGGATTAATATTATATCTACTTTGTATTTTTATTTACATTATGTTTATCTACGTATTTTTATTTACATTTATAATTTAACAATAGTCAAAATCACTTAAGTGACTAAACTCTATTATGGGTAACATAAGCAAATTACAAAAATTTAGCTGACTTTTCGTTTAGTTTTCACATTAGCTTGAGCCAACCTAAGTTAATTATGGTTGGGCCTTTAGTCTTTTTTTAATATTGTTAAATCCATTTTAAAGGTTGACTTATTAAAAAAAAACGGATAAATTTTCTTAAATATTAATATTGTTTTTTAAAAATATTCTTTTGAAATGTAGTATGCACCTTTTTTGTTTTTTATAAATTAAAGTAATTATACCTTAGATCAATTTAAAATTATATATACCTCATAATTGAAAAAAAAACAACAAACAATAAAGAGTTACATTCAGTTTTAATTCAATTTTTAATAAAAATCTATGAGAACGTAGCTAATTGCTTATTAAAATTTGAATTATTCAACGTTAGAAATTTAATTAAATATTGTTTCCAATTATTGTATAATTTTCACTTAAAAGTTAAGCTTAAAACTATATAACAAATTCAACTATGAAATTATTAATTATATTACTGTATTACACTGTATTACTACTGTATGAAATGAATTACAAGAAAACATTATGTTCATATAAATTTACATATATAATTGTGATTTTACAGTTTTTCAAATTGTATAATCAATTGAGTAGGATGACGACAACACTTTAAATATATAGCAACAATCTAATTATTATAAAATTTCAGTAGACCAGTATAGTTAAACCACGTTAAACGCTCAATTATAGAATATGCTGACTAATGAAATTAATTAATTCTATTATATCTCTTACCGGAATAGACTAAATTAAATTTATATTTTATATTTATATATATGTACATATATATATAATATTTTACACATTATTATAAAAATGTTCATGCATAAAAAATTACATAATTAATTCATTTACGTACATCACACTTGATTACATTACCCTATTAATCATTTATTAATTCTGTAATAAATACGAGCATAATTAATGAAATAAATAAATCATAATAAGCTCCTAAGTATATATAACAATCAGGAACACGTTAAGGTGTTCGTATGAATACAATAAGTATAACTATAGTCAATTACACAACACCTGTACAACTCCTATACAACGGAATTGTTACTAATTTATGAATTTTCTATTTTAAACGGTGGATGAACCGATATCTTCGGTCGCATATCATTATATAGCCAACTCGCCTTTGTATATTAAATACCGTTAAATGGAAATTTTATCGTGAATTATATAGGTAATCGTTTTCATTATTTTTTTACAATAAATTTTTAATATTAGTGTGGAAAAACAAATGAATCGCCTAACCGCGTAATCATCTTTGACATTTAATATTTTTAATCTATTATGTCACAAATTTCACAAATTCATTAACGCATAAAATATCCGATAACAAAATATTGATTGGACAAAATATATTAAAAATGACGGGAAAGTAATAAAATGCGATACCAAAGATGCGTACATTTTTTTCCTTTGTTGCCAAAACAACCTTTAAGTAATTATATAGTACAATTTAATTACATATTTGAGTAACTAGATTTAAATTGTGGATAATAAAGAAAAACTGGTGTGGTATCACAGTAATCAATAATTCTGCTCCCCTATATTTTTAGTTCATCACCCACGAAATGGTGTGGTTTTAACCTTTTCAGTCATCTTATATCATCTGATGTGTTTATTAGTTCAATCAAACCTTTAAATTGCTGTGTTGAATTAGTCCATTAATTATTCCTAATAACGTCAGAAATGGTTTTTACTTTGAGATATCTGTTGATTATCTTCATTTGAATCAAAGACGTATGCTTTCGTGATTGTTCTTAAAATTTAAATTGCGAAAAAGATCACCAATAGTGCACCAATATGGTACAACAACAACAGTGCAAGCTGTATGAAAGCTATTCGTTAACTTGAAAGAAAGTGCATAAGAGTTTGTACTAATATATATATATAGACAGCCCAATTCCGAATACAAGAATTCGAATACTCTAATACATACTTGTATTAAGAGGTAAATAGAATCGATAATTTTATCATAAAATTAATTCGAAAACATTATGATAAAGCCCAAAACACTCCGGAAAATGGTTCGCATATATTCTATCATGTACATCGAGATCTTGATCACTGGCTTCATACCTCTTGAGTGTTGTATTTTTTTGAACGAAAACCGTTATATTTAAAAGCGTAATCTCATCCCTTTATTATATCATTAAAATAAACGCCCACATGTAAAACTATGTGTACAATCCGGGCAATATAAACGAAGAAAATTTTAAGCTCAAAATGTCCATATCGGTAAGGAAAAAATTAATTAAATCAAACTATTTTGGTGGTTGGAAAGATCTAATTAGAACTATGTAGCACTTAAATATAACACGTATTTTGTTTTTAATTAGCTTAAGCATTTTTAAGATGGATTAAGTTTTTTTTTATATAAAATCGTGTTTGAAAGAACTATTACTGTGCAATTGCACAGGGTATTCACTAGTAGTAAAATTTTAACTGATTGATTCACTAATTATCAAAGATAAAATCAATCATTGTAAATATTAGTAAATTCGGAAATGCATCAGCATCACGCATTGTAAAAGTTCCATATTCCATAAAATGCAACATTAAAATGTTGCTGAAAACATCTAGTTCTTTTTTACAACATTTCTCTTTGTGATGCGCAAAATTGGGCAAACTTGGCATCATAGAATTTTTTTATGCTTTGTTTGCTATTGTGATAAACACCTGGTTGACAATTCAAGTTTTATTTGTCATTTCATTCGTTCAATTGTTTCACTTGATTGATATATATTTTCTGTAAAAGTGCTAATTTTTTTGTACACTGCTTAATTTTTTGTCCATTAATTTTATAACAAAACTACGATTTCTTTTTTTTTTAATTTTTTAACAAATTTTTATATTCTAGTAGCATAACATCATATTCTGATGCTTCACAATTTTCCAAAGCTACGTTCAAATCAATATTAAGTAATATTTTATTAATTTTAATTAAATTTTCAAGCCATCACTGTCAAATTCTGATACATAGTTTTAAAATACATTAATTGCATCAGCAACACAAAGCATCATTGCCAAATTGCATCATGTATTTTGTACTGACAATTAGAATTAACATAAAAATTTAAAATTAATTTAAATGTTAATACTAGCTAGTTCCATTAAAGCCGTTTTTCTTCACCTTTTTATAAGCTAAAATAGTTTAAAGTTTGTATTTTAAAGGCACATAATAAAAGTTAAATAATATATATATATACATATATATATATATATATGTTGTACTGATACAATTGTGATACCACATCATGATTGGCAATGTTGCAATTCCGAATTTACCTTATATTCAATGTTGCTCATCATCGTACAAATTGATTATGGTTAGTTCGAACATATTAACAGAATGTTTATCTTAGTTAACAGATATAGAGACAAATTTCTTTCTATGAATAAGGAATAACTTAATAACATTTAGCTTATAATAGTGAAAATAGTCGAATATTTTCTTTTTAATTTTACTGATATGCTTATCATACAGATACGCGCTGAGTCGAGTACAAAACACTGAAGCAGTCTGCAAATAGTTGACGAAATACGCGTATCTGCATAATAAGCATATATCAGTAAAATTAAAAGGAAAATATTCGACTATTTTCACTATAATACGAAAATCTTACTCTAACGCTGGAAAACAAGTTTTTATAAAAACTAACATTAACTTGTTTTCTTTGTTTCCATAACATTTTCTTTTCATCATAAAAATAAGTAAAAATTATTGGGATCTATATTTAATAATTATTTCAATTTCAATTCTATTTAATTTAATTTTTACATTTACATTTGAGTTTTATTACATTTATATTCAGAGTTCAGATGCACTTATTATCTACACAACTGAAATATTACATTATGTTTTTTTTTTTATATTTTTGTTTAATTCACTAACATTTACGAGTTAATAAGGAAACTTTAAAAAACCTTATATTTTTATTAAATAATTATGATAGTATTGATTTCTTTTTTTATATTTAAATTATAAATTATGTTTGTTGTTCTAATATTAATTTTAATTCTAATTTACTTTATTTATTTATTTTAACAGTGGATCCTTTATAGGTAATTTTCCTTTCCAAATTTGGACCTTTTTTTATTAAATTATATTAATTATTTGGTAAACATTTTTTCAGTAATTATTTTTTCAGGGTAAACATTTTTTCAGTAATTTACCATTTGAAAAATGTTCAGTTCTCACGCGGTTTTAACCCGTGCTGCTCGGTCGTTATTCTACTATACTCAAGTGCTTCACCACTCTGGTGGCTACTGAGGCCACTTTTTGTTCTAATTTTAAGAAATATTTTTTGTAATATGCTTGTGTTAAGTATAATAAAATGAAATAAATGAAATAAACTAAAAATTATTGCATATAATATAATGAAATAGATGTTTTAGTAATTTATTGCAGGTAGACTATAGTTTAAGAATGTAAAAATAGAGGGAAAAAATTAAATTTTATTAAAAAAACTTTTTAATTTTACTAAATTTGTTTATAATACACTCGTATTTGCGTCTACTAACTACTTGCATATTTTGCACAAAACGAACGAGTTGATTGATTTTTTTAATAACTAAACAAATTTAAATCTTTAATTTTAAAAAATAAGTTTTTTTAAAAACCAAACAAAAATATATGTTGATAATTAGAAATTAAAATAGTCAGTTTTAGTAATTTTTTAAAGATTTTACTTAAATTTTTAAAATTAATTTATTAGCTAAAAATAAATTGATTTAAATTTCAAAATTTAAGTAAAAAATAACAAAAATTTAATTAATATTATAAAATAAGATTAAAAAAGTTACGTAATTACCGAATTTCTTTGTAAATAATAAAAATAATAGATCAAAAAAAAAAAATTAATAAAAACTACCTACATGCTTTTTTTTCAGTTCTTAACTTGTTTTATGCTCAAAAACCATTTATGTTCTAATTAAACACTTTAATTTAAAATTAAAAATAAATTAAAATTAAATTTTTATTACCTAGTTCCACTTCCAAAACATCTCCATTACTAATAACACAATTATTTATCATTACTTGAATATTTTGTTTTAATTATTTTTAGTATTAATATATTTTAAATATTTTCGGTAAAAAAATATATACATATAAGTATGTATTTATAATATCCTAATATATAAATCTATATTTTGTACTCATATATATAGGTACTGTATGTATATAATTTGAACTTGAAATTCAATTGGAAAACCATGTGATTTTTATTCCTTTTTCTTCTTTTTTCTATAAATTGAACGAAATTAATAAAAAAATTGCAATAACAAATTTTCACTGTCAAAAACCGATTTAAAACACTATAGGAATATAATATTTATTTTGTTATACTAAAATCACTAAAACGAAAATGCAAAAATGAAATTTTTTTTAGCTGCAGTCGTTGCAATGCAAGGTTACGATTAAAACTGAAAGCTATAAAAGAAAATAAATAAATAGCTAAAAAAATATATATATAGAGAACTAGGTCATCAATTACCAACCAGCTGTATATAGATTGAAATGGGAGTATTGTAGTACCTAACCTACCAGAATATATTTTTATATTCAACATAAATAAATTTGTTTGACTACACTTTCTAAAGAAATTCAAAAGGAGAAAAAATTTATTATTTCTAAGTTTGGTTTTTCATTTGTATTAATATCACGAAATTGTACACAAATGCTAGTTATTAAAATTAATAATCAAAGTAGTGAGTGGTACTGGTACACACTAATAATATTTAGCACATGTTGTTATTCTTATTGAATTCGACTAATCATACAAGGAGGTCATCGAAACATATACATACCTCCTTATTAAAATTCTTTCTGACACAATAATATTAACAGAGAGTGAAAATTTTAGAATTTTTTTATTGTGATTTTCTGTTTTATTTTTATTTTATTTGAAAAAGCTTTTTTGTTTATTTTTTTAATTTCAAAGCAAAAAAAAAACATTTCTTTGATGAAAATTTTATGAATGAATATTGATTTTCTTTTGTTGTTGGTTATTTTGGTTTTTTTATCGAAAAAACAAAACTCTTTATACATCGTACATGTATAATGCATGTATGTTTGTATGTCTACATATAATATCAAGGTTTCCCTATACTGTAAGTAAAAAGCTTTTCTATTTGAAAATTGTTTTAGAATGGTGTAATGTGTGTGGTAACAATTCCAATAAAATGAAAATGAAATAAAAAAAAAAATTTTTATATAATTTTTATATAAATTTAAACAAATTTTAGCGGAAAGTATAAGTATACGTTAGGTTAGAATAATAGAATATAAGAGCTTTTCTACAATCACAATATCAGAAAGAATAATGAAATGGAAGAAAATAATTATTTTTTAATAGTTTCTAAATTAATATCGATAATTTTTTGTTTACATTATATATTTTTTTATATAAAAAAAAATCTGAGACCTACATTGTATATATTTCATATAATATAATTTACAGCTGATCTTCCAACATCAAACCAAATATTGATTGGAACGTTTCCAAATGACACAGTCGTACTGAGTTATCACACAAATCCGGAAACAGACTCCACAAAATTGCAATTGCATCTCAATAAAATGGAGCAATGGTTTTTTTACTTTATTATTTTTTATTCAATTATCACTTAAAAACTAAAATTATATTAATAAATCATTTAACATGTTATATCAAAGCAGTTTAATGGATATTCATCAAATCGTTAAAATATATTAAGTTTGAAAAATGACAAATCAAAATCAATAAAACATAATCGGTACATATCGCATTTCCCTGAAATAACAAGACATGCCCAAAAGTGAAAATAAATAATAGTCTCTCAAATCGTCAGAAAAGAGATTGTAAATTTAATTTCAAAGTACATCAAACCAAAATAAATTAGTAGATTATCCGAACCACCTAGCCCAAAGCATCCTGAAAATGTGATCTTTTGGATTTGATTAATAGATTTCAATAGCCATCAGCAATATAATTAAGTGTAAGAGGTTTTAATATACTGGTCAACACCTCAACAAATTAATAAATTATCAAAAATTTAATTTAATATCCAATTAAGAACAGATTGTGGAAATAAATGGAAATAAAGAATAATTCCGGTAATAATTCATTCTATTATGAAGTATATATGTATAGATGTATGTATATAACAAAATATTTAAATATAGTATAGAAATCGTTAAAAATAATTAACAGTTCATTTACGGTATATAAAAATTGAATTTGTATAATATTTCTATGATAAAATAATGACTTTTTTTTATATGATGGAATAAAAGTCAAGGAAACTCGAACACTAATAATTTATATTTATTTTGCAAATATCGATCGGAAGCAACTTACTAGATTGAGTCCGAAATCCCAAAGTCAAAATCCCAAAATCAAAATCCCAAATCAAAAATCCTAAAAAACAATCTCAAATTTAAAAATCCCAGTGTTAGAAAATCCCAATATCACAAAATCCCAATGTTACAAAATCCCAAACTACAAAATAATAAGTTTGCATTTAAAAATTAAAAATTGACTTAAACTACAATATTGTCATTTCTATTGCTGTCTATGTTACTGTTATTTAGAAAGAGCTTTTTGTTTTAGGTACATTAGAAATATTAGCAACATTAATTAAATGTTTGTGCTCATTTTATTTTAAGTTTGAATCAAATTCTTGTGGTTCTGAGAATCATTAAGTGTCAGAACGGTTGAACGAAACTTCCTAAAACGAAAAGCGAACACATAATTTGGGGATTTCAAATTTTAATCTAGATAACTGCTTTTTTTAGAAAAAAAAAATAATTAAGGATAGTATTTTGGAAAATGGGATGTATTTATTTTTGCATACAACAGCGGCTACTCATAAAATTAATTAAGATAGATAATCTGGAAAAAGAGCCAATCCTGATTTTTGACACCAACTTTAAAATGCTCCTAATTCAATTGCTCCTGCATTGCAAAATGCTCCTAACCTATTTATGTAACAAGTTAAATAAAATAAAGCTATTCTATTTAAGAAGGCTTAGTTCCTGACAATAGTAGTAGTTTTCCACATTTAATGAGTTGATAAGCCAGTAATTTGTTAAATAAATACTCGAAATATTTGTAGATATTGTAGTGTAAACTTGCATTACCGTACTTAATTAAGCACGAAAAGGTAATTCTACCTAAGTTACTGTCAAGAAGATAAAAAAAAAAACAAAATTCAAAATCTCACATATATTTAAATATTTTGTAAAAGGTGTTTAACTCTGATTTTGAATCCAACTCTAAAATGCTCCTCATTTATGGAACCCTGTTTTTGTCGACGGCAGGTAAACGAATACGGTACAGTTTTAGTAAAAAATATAAAAAAATTATTATTTTATTTTTAAAGTCGCTACTCATTTATTGGAACCTTGTTTTGCCGAATTTTTTCCATGTATTAAGTACCTATATAATTTTGAATTTGAAATAAATTTATAATTTTTAAATGCATAAAAAAAATTAATAGTTCCTTGGGATTGTGTTTTTGGGATTTTGTATCACTAGGATTTTTCTTTTTGGAATTTTGATTTATTTGGGATTTTGTATCATTGGGATTTAGGTGGAACCCCCAACTTACTTCCCTCATCTTCATCTAGATTAGTGCTTGCGACTAATCTAGAATATAAATAGAATTAGTCGCAAACACTGATGAAGGAAGTAAGTTTCTTCCAAAATATCGATATTTGCAAAATAAATATAAACGATTAGTGAAAGGAAACTCGACTTTCATTTCATCATTTAAATTATATCACTAAAAACAAATTTGATTGACAAGAACAATTTTTTTTAATATTATTAGCCAAAATTTAGGTAAGAAAAGCTTTTATACTTTCGTGCAGTTGGCTTTCAGAAAAGAGGAAGGATATTTAGAGAAAAAAGAGAAAGAAGTAGAAGAAAGATTGGCGAACTATGTTATTGATTTTAACTTTGAATTTTTGCAAATTAAACACATAGAAACTTCTTGCCTTCTTGATGGGAATGCTTGTTTTGGAATGCGATCCCACATTCAAGAAGTTCTGACTATAAATGAATTTCTCAGTCTTGTGATACCAAGATGGTATTTCCACTAAAATTTTGCGTAAAGAACATAAATAAGTTTAGTGGGATCAACATTAATAAGATAAATAAGCTTACTAAGCTTAGCAGTGAATATTTTAGAAATCATGAGTAGAACAATGCAAGTGTGTAACATATTTTAATTCAAGAGACACAGCATATTTGTAAACATATACCGGGTGCTCTATACTAGAGCTTGCGTATTAGCTTTTTAAGAGGGGAAGGAACCGTTATTTTAAATTTTATTGAGTAAAACGAGGGTGCTCTATCGATTGGTGATATTTTCAACTTCCGGTAGAACCGGAAAAGGGTTTTTAAGAGTGAAATTCGCCAAAATAGAGATCAACAAATGGGAAGAGGTATTTTTTTATGCAAATTCGGATTCTACGTCATAAAATAAGAAACTTTTGATAAGTAATTTTCTTTTTTGTAGTTTAACCTTTGTAGGTACCCAAAAATGAGATAAAATATATGACACTTATTATTTGCTACAGTTTTAATACAATGTGCATTAAAGAGAGAGGGTTCAGGCTCAATTTTTGGCCCATTTTTTAATAAGAATACTCTGCATGCAATTTATTCTTTTTTCATATAACTACTTTCTAATCTTATTTATCTAAATTCGATTTAGAGCAGTTGCTGTCAAACCCATTTAAAAAAGTTGAATATCCAACATAAAAAAGCAATAAAAACAGTTAATGGACTTACAAATCTCGCTATATGCTATATATCGAAACAATTTTGTGTATTGCCCTAAATTTCACAGCATTGATAATGCTTGCAAACAAATATATGCTGTTTTATTTAAATATTTAAAATACAAAACATAAAACTCGAAATGAAATTGTTTTACCGGAATCGGTGAATTCTAGCAAATTGATGTGAATTATGTGAATTAATGTGAATGCTTAAGGCAAAAATATAACCTTAATCAAGACTAACACTAACAGACCGAGACACCAAATTGTTTAAATGGTTAGTGCAGTACATTTTATATTTAAGTTTTTTATAGTGGAATTTTAGTATGAAAATTGATGAAAGACCTTTTTAAACACATATTTACTAATTAAAATATTTAATTTTTTAAAATATGAATACTCCAAAATATGTAAAAAAAGAAAGAATTTTAATTCATCCTCTGGACGAAACTTAAAAAAATTAATAGTTTTCGAGTTATAATCCGATTTGTAAGTGGCTCACTATTTTTTCCCATAAGAGTGCGCGTATTTTTTGAAAAAAAAACAGGCGTACTATTGAGCTTTCCTCTTCGAGTGTCCCAGCCTGTTAATTAGTGTTAGTCTTGCCTTAATTCTCATTAATAAATTTATAATACTACAGCCTATTATTTGAATCATTTAATTACATATATAAAGATGTAGCTATTACTCTTGCGATGCATCCCGTAAATCTACATTTGTAAGCCGAAATTTGTTTTACGAACGTTTGTGAAACCAATTTCGTCTTACACCTTGGTCTCCTAGGCATAATACAATAAAACAGTTAAAATGCTTCAGAACTTCTGTGCTGCAGCAATGCTATTTTTTATTAAGCTTTAACTTTTGAAATTGAACAAGAGAAATTGAGCAAATATCTAAAATGAAAAATATGTGATTTTTAAATTAAAATTTAAGTTAAATTCTTTTATTTATTTTTATTTTTAAATAATAAACCATAACTAAAACGACATAATTGTTGTTTTTATTATTTTAAAAAATAACTACCACAGGAAAAAATTATAATTATATTATACGTGAATATTGATGATGGTAATACATCATTTCACTGATTCATAACAAAACAACACAAAAAAAAAATAACAAGTAACCTTAAAAAAATAAAAATAATAGTTATTTAATTGTTTTATATTTTGTAAATATGTAGGTAGATATATTGGTACGTAAACACGTATTCTGTAATAAAAAGAAACTGACATCAGAATTTTAATTTTATAAAATAACAAAACTCAAACATTCTCGTTAACATGTACTTAAACAAATAAAATTTTATATTTTAAATTATACAATATAAAAAATCACGTTTAAATTTAAATTAATTCGGTGAATAAACTTTAATTTTACCACTGGAATATTTTATGTTTTCCTTTTTTTTCAAATGGAAACAGTGGTTGTACCTTTGAACTTCAATATTAAACAAAAACTGTTTTTTTTATAATTAAAGTCATGGGCGAATTATGGGATAAACGACCATATATGTCCAATTTAACCATTAAAACGAGTTCCACCAGTATATTAAATTCAAATCAAATTTATATTGTATAAATATAAAATTAATTCATATAGTAATATTAATTTAAAATTATACTTCTTGGTTAATTTTTTTTTAATGCCTTGGATTCAAATAAGCGTTAAACATGGCGTAGTCATATATTATTTTGACTTTTAGTAAATAAAAAAATTAAGCATATAAAATAATAGTATTATAATAACTAATATCTAATATAATAATCAATCACTAAACATTTACTATATTACACAAAATTTATTAAAAGGACTGTAGTTCTAAATAAACGTATATAATATTATGTACTTTGGTTTAAGACGTGAATAAATATTTAGAACCATTTTGTACAAAAAACAATTTTTTTTTAAAGAATAAAATGTTTAATCAAAACAAGGGAATAATTTAATTAATATTCATCAAATAATTTGAGTATACGTATATTTTTAAATATACATACATATATTTATTTTGTACCTATAAAAACTTTTCAATTTTTTATTTAATCCTCGATCGATAATTTTCTTATTTTAAATAAATTGCTTCACTTTTATGTAGTGCTGTAGTGTAGTCCGATTAAAGTTTTATACATAATATTTCAGTACACGGTTTAATTCATTGGTATAAATTAATTTTTTTTTTTATTAAAATTAATTAACCTTGATTTTATTCTGCAAAAAGTCAAAATAACATATACATAGGTATAATTCTATGCTAAAATTTATAAACAAATTTTGACATATTAAATAATATTTACCGTTATTGTTAATTTGTCAATGAAGTTTGTGATGATGATAATCAAATAAATTTTAAAATATTTAATTGCCAAATTAAATTATTATTTTTTAAGTAATTAATTAATTTTTTATTAAAATATTGCACTAATATGTATTAAATCATTATTTTTAAATAATTATTATTAAAAATTACGCCTTTATATTACAAATTTTTTTTCAAATATTCAATATTAGAATTAGAAAATAATTGTGTATTTATAAATTATTCACGTGAAACAAAATTTATATGTAATAAAATGACATCACAATTTTTAGCGTTAACTTTTTAATAAATTATAACCAATTTAATAAATAAATACAAATAAAAAAATTAAATTAAAACACCTTTTATTTTGACAAATTTATAATTTTTTTTTTGGTAAATTTTTCAAATAATGACTTAAATTTGTAATCTTATTTTCTAGAAAAGCAAGTCATTATCAGTCAATATTATTGTAACTAACACATACTGTACAAAAATGGAATATGTAGGATTAAATATTATTTACGACTGGACTGTACGAGTATATATATGTATTTATAACCGAGTTTAATAAATATGAATCAATTTACCGTAATAGAATTACTAATTTTGTTCTATTCTAAAATATTTGTATATTTTAACTTTTAATAATATGTTAAATAAAATTAACTAAATTAAAAAAATATTCAGCAAAATTAGAAGAAAAAATTTAAAACTACAAAATAATAATATTATTTTTTTTATATTTATTAAAGAACTAATCTGAAGTAATTTACTTTCGCAACTAAACTAAATAAAATAATTGAGTTTAAATTAATTGTACTCAACTACGAGAAGACCTATTTTTTATAAAATATATAATATACATAAGTAGGTATATATGTAAATATATACTTATTTGTTTACTCAGATTTTGGAATCTCCTTTGTTTTTAAATTCCATTTTATGGTGTTTTCTTTTTTATATTAAATTATATCTATTTTGTTAATAATATTATATTCAAGGTGTTAATTTATATAGTTTTTGATTGCTCGTTCTTCGTAATAAAATAAAAAAATTTTTTATTTTGTATTATTATACATTTTTTTATGTACTTTTTTTTTTAATTACTTTTTGCTCTTAACAAAACTATTTAAAATATACATACTACATATATATATTTTATGGTAGAAAAATAAACAATGTTACTTTAAAACATTTTTTTTTTATTTATTTTATTTATTTGCAATATTAATCTATATTTAAATTATTGATTAATTAAAGCACTAACTAGTAGAGCTATTGGCTTATAAAGTAAAACTATATTCAGTCAATCAATATTGTTAAAGGATCATAAAAATAACTCCAATTATTTAATTGATGAATAAATTGTAATTAAACTGTTAATTATTATGAAATCAAAATATTTTGAATTCGATTAATTTTATTTTTTTTAATTAAATTTTAAAAATGACTTAACAAATTATATATATTTATAATTAATTTCTAATATTTATTGAATCTATTTAATTTTAAATAAAATTTCTTACTTGTGATATTTTTGTTTTGTATCTTATTCCAGTTTCTAATAAGTTTAGATCAGATTGTATTGAAGTACTAACTTAAAATGATTAAAATTTATAAAAAGAAAATATTTTATAACTACTTTTTACGCATATATGTACATGTCAATAAATGTTTGTATTATTGTATATATGTATATTGCAGATATTAAATTGAATTTTAAATTAACAATAATTGCACATAGGAAATATTTAAATTTAAAGAATATCGAGAATTTAGAATTTTGATGGTATAATAAAGTAAATATTAAATGTATAAAGTAAAACTGTATCAATAATTTTATAAGAAACAATTTTTTCTCCACTTCCGTTTTAAATACAATACATTAATTTTTTTTTGTTTCCGGTATCACAAGATTCAAGTACAGATACAATAACAATTGAAAGAAAATGAATTATAATTATTGTTATTATGGTCAACAGAGTGCTAGTTTGCTCCATATGCCTTTCAGTATATTTTGAATCATAAGAATATAGATAGTGCAAAATTTGGCTAAACATAAATTTCCCATCAATATTATCGAAAAAATCTTTAGTAACAAATAAATAACTATTTAGAAGTCTAAGTCCGTATTAATAATAGAAAATTATAGAAAAATACAAATTTTAATGAATTGATATATTAAGAAATCCAAAAAAATGAAAAGCGAAAATAATCTTAGATATGGAAATCCTATGGTAAACGTCGATAGTTCAAAAAATCTTCATTTACTTACTTATTGAGCCCACACACCTTGAATATCCTGGATCTGGCGAAATATCGTTTTTCGGATTACAATCGGATTCACTCTGATTGGATATCTGAAGCTTTTTCATTACCTCATCCGATATTTCACTTTTCAACAAAGGTATGGTCTGCTACAAAAACGGGTTTTCCAAAATATGGATTGGAAAATTTTATTAACTGTGTAGTATTTTCAATTCTTTATATATGACTCAGCCATTTTAAACATCTTAGTTTTACTTTATTCTCCGCCAAACCTCATCGTCAGATACAGAACCGTAAATTTGCTTTTAATAATGTAACCACACAGAATCATATAGTTCATATAATAAGAATCATATAGGGAACAAGTTCTAAATAAATCAGAAGTATGTATCCTAATCGCCACTGCACATTGGGTGTTTTTTAATGTCATACTTGACAAACATAGATGAGCTTGGGTAGTATACCAAATTCTAACATTAGTTCATACAGCGTTGTGTGATGTATAACTGTCACGAATGAACGTAATATCGATTAAAAACTGATGTTTCAATTTGAAATTTCGAGGACAGTATCCAATATCTGGCTGTGTGCGGTTGATAGTTGATTTAACAAATTTGAAGCCACACTTATAATTATCTATCACGGTGTTCCAATGTGTTTTCAGTCGTTTGCAGAAAATATTGGAAAGTAACTTATATGTGATGCTAACATCTCACCAGAAGGTATATGACATATTTCAGACGTATTTTACTGTAACCAACACTTTGTATCCCGCTTTAAGCAATTCCGCTGGAAGAGGTTAACTTGCTTTGTTATTTTTTTAGATTTTGGATAGCAGCTTCAACTTCTACCGGACTATAAAATTCCGGGCAAGAATTATTTTAAAAAATAAATTCTATATAGTATGCACTGATCAGGAATTAAAATTAAGAACTATTATTGAAAAATCTACAAAGTTAGAACAAATAGAGCTGACAAACAGAGATCTTTATGATGGTTATTGTAGAATAGGTTATTGTCAGTTATGTATGCATATAAATTTAGTATGTACATATTATTTATTTATTATTAATTAATTAATTGAAATTTGTTATATAGATTAGACTGTTATACAAGTTTGTGTTTGTACTATTTACATTATTTTTTTTTGTATAAATTTCAACAATTAGATCTTAGAGGTTTGTGGTTAGCCGAAAGGTTAATTATAATGATTGCCATGCCAATTAACTAACCATAAGCAATAGCAAATTTCTAATAAATAAATTAAGATATTAAAATAAGTTATGAATAGATATTTAATATCGGTTTTAAAAATATTTGTTAAATTATAATTATTATAGAAATTTTTTTATAGGAAAATAACTAAAAGTGAAGTTATTCTCAATATTAATGTGATAATGTACATAGTTTGTAATCTTACAATTTTATTTTTTGTGATTTAATTTATGTTTGATTATTCAAAGTTAGTGTTAATTGTTTTTAAGCTTGAACTTTAACAATTTTAAAATGTTATTATTTTTTTTTGTTTTCTTTGTTTTTTAACTTATACAATTAGTAACAAAATTATGTACATAGATATACTAGAATATATATTTATATATTAAAATAATTATATATGTACATAATTTACTAAATAGTTTTAAGTAAAGAATATTTAAGTTTAACTAATTGTTATTTAGATAAATGTATATACATACATATACATACATCATCGAAATAATATGATGCTGGTTTATATCATTGTAACTGAATTAATAAGAAATACTTTTTTTTAACTAATTAATTATTGTTTAAATATACATTAGTTTCTATAAATTAATAAATTAAAAAAAAAATTAAAAAAGGTAATAAATTTTAATTAAATTGATCTCGAACAAATTTCTTTTCAGCTCATCTTTTGAGACTTTGAACCGATCAGTTAGTTTTATTTATTTAATCATATTATACAATATATACATAGTATATATAGTATGAATATATATTATAATGTAAAATTATTCAAATATTGTACTGAAGCAAACTTTTTTGTTATTTTTTCACATTTTTATATGTATGGGGTTAGACACTGTATAAAGCATCAGCACAGCCAATTATTCTAAGATCAACTAATGACCCAATTGATCAAATTGAAAAATCGGGAATGTATCAGATCAGTTTCAGTCATTGTAACAAAGTATATACTATATATAGGACAAATTAGGAGAAACAAGGAAACATGGCTCAAGGAATACATGAAAGAATTCAGAACTAGCAATATGTAGAAGAAAATTAACCGAATTCAGATTCAAAGTAGCAGAATACATCATCCAAGAAAGTCATAGTATTTCTAAAGAAGACATAGTCATTTCATAGAAGACGTAGTTATCGTTATAAAATCTCAATTAATGTTATACGTAAATTTCTTTCCTCAGCTGAGTACAAAAGACTGAAGAAGTCTGTAAGTAGTAGATGATCATTCACGTCATTCAGGTCATTCAAGAAATACAAATCCTCAGAAACTGATCAAATATTTCCAATAATGCTTCAAGAAGGGTGTAACCTTCTACTGAATAAGCTCTCGGAAATCTACAAGGCATGCCTTTAGGTATGGTTATACACCTAAGGAATGGAAGAAAGCCAAATAAGTATTCCTACAAAAGCAGAATAATGTTAGTTACAGTAAAGCTAACGCATAAGTTTAACATGATTCGTACTAAAATGTTTAGAAAGAATTGTTGAACTTGAAATGAGAACCAAGATTGACAAAACATCGACATCGTATGTCAACACGCCAATATCAAGGGCAGATCAATAGACTCTGCACTTCATAACGTAGTAAGTACAATAGAAAACGCCTTTATGACAAGGCAATATGCACTGGGATGCTTCTTCGATATTGAAGGAGCTTTCAATAATATAAACACGGAGAGCATAATCAATAGCCTAAACAATAAAGGTATTGAAGGATACTTAGTAAGAGATGGACCAACTCCCTACTAAGGGACAGAATTATTCAAGCAAGTTTTGGTAACGAAAAAATGGAAGCAATAGTAGGGAAAGGTACGCCTCAAGGAGGTATACTATATCACCACTACTATGGCTCACAGCAATAGACTCACTTTTAGACTACCTAACAGAACAGGGAGCAAAGATCACTTGCTACGCTGACGATCTGGTTAAAATCATAACCAGCAAAAAAGACTCAGCACTAGAAGAAAAGATTCAGGAAGCCATAAATCTGGTATCTGTTTGAACACAAGAAAATGGTCTCAAGCTAAACCCAGAGAAAATAGAACTATGTCTTTTTAACAGAAGAAGGATAGTAAGTAATATGAACAAGCATAGTAAAACGACTTATCGCGTACACGACTCAACTTATCAAAGAAAGTCAAATATCTAGGAATAATTTTAGATGGCAAACTAAAATGGAACGAAAACTTAGAGGAAGAGAAAAACAAAACACTAAGAACATTTTGGTTCTGCAGAAGTGCTATTGGGAAAACCCCACGGTTTATCTCCAAAAGTAGTGCACTGGATATACATCTGCATAATAAGACCTATGGTCACTTACGGGTCGATTGTCTGGTGGACCGCTTTGGAGAGGAAAAAATATATTAAAACACTCACACAGATACAACGCCAATGCTGTTTAGGCATCACATGCGCAACAATGACAACAGCTATACAAGATCCTTATAGACTATGCTGAATATAACACCTACTGAAATTCATACAAAACGTATGGTAATGGATACAGCAATGCTTTTATGCATAACAGGAGTATGGAAGGTCATAAGTAGGAAGACACCACATGCAAAAATAACGGATCTCAACGCAAGTGTACAATTCCGAAAAATTTTCACAGCGGAAGGACAATGGGACAGAAATTTTAAGATACAAATACCACGAAACGGAGAAAATAAAATCTCCGACGCAGTATACGACAACCATGTAAAGGTATGTACAGATGGGACTAAGAAAGGTGAAAGCGGAAAAGACGAAAGTCATTTTAGCGCTTAGTAGAGCCGATCTAACGCTATATGTAGGCGTATGTACAGGGCATCTCATGCTCAGAAGACACGCGGCCAGAATGGGCATTATAGAAAACAACCTGTGCGGAGAAGAGGTAAAAACGGTGCTACACGTACTTTGCATATACCCAACACAAAGAACGAGGAGAGCAAACATCTTAGAGGATTACTTGTGGGAGGATTTTTCGGAAGTGAAAAGGAAAAAGCCGACAGAAATTGTTAGATTCATTAAAGGTATTAATTGGCTCAGCGACGGAGTCTGCTGAGAGGCGGAGGTGAAAATGCTGAGAAGGGTACAACGCAAAGCCTTAGTGCGTAGAGGATAAGAAAGTTGGAGGATGATTCTTATCTCCACCCTATTAGCCAACCAACCAACCAACCAAGTAGTAGACGAAATACGCGTATCTATATGATAAGCATATTTAGTAAAATTAAAAATAAAATTCGACTATTTTCAATGATCATAGTATTATGCCTCTTTTTTTGTTATGCTGTTAAATTTCTTTGAATAGATAATTAATAAAATAGTACGTAAGTAAATATTTAATAAAATAAATATGTATATAACATTTCAATATATTTAAAGCTCTAAATATATTACTACACGTACTTCGTGTTTTTAATTTAATTTTTTCCAAAACTTTAATAGGTACCATTACCAATTACTTTCCCTAACTAATTTTTAATTGGCTGTTTTCAATTATTTATATGTAATCATAATTAAATATTTTAAATACATGGTATCATCATCAGTATGTTTTATTCATGTAATATAAATGACAAAGCTACTTTTGGGTATTAGATAACTTTTAATTATATTTTATAATACAAGCCGTTTCTCTCTGTCTCGATGTAAAAATCAACTGTGTATTATAAAAATGAAAAAAAAAATAAATTAATTTTGATTGATTTAAATGAAACAAATAAAAATAATTAAAATTATTATCAATTGTTTATTTTCTAGACATACATATATAAAAGTTACTATGTTTTTGTTTTTAATTTCCTTTACTTGTCTTTTAACATTATTGCTATATATTTACAAAGGTCTCTAGTTTTCTAACTAACAAAATTTATATAAAATATTTTTTAAAAAAAATAATTAATAAAATATTTATGTAAGTAACGTTCTTTATACAAATTTTACTAAATTAATTTCAAATTATAAAGATTTTTAACATATTTTAACACAGTAAAAATTTATGTTCATAATTAAAGAGATAAAAAAAAACCAACAATAAAAATACTGTATCAATTTGGAAAATATAGAAAAGAAAAATATTTCAATAAATAATTTTTAAAATCGAAAATATAATAAAATTAAATTTTGAATAAATCTAATTATAACTTCATATTATTATTTATTTTTAATTAAAATTATGTTTGATCCAGGGGTAATTTTTGAATATATTGTCTTTTTTTTTGTTTCTTCTTTTTTAGTTTTATTTTATTTATTTAGGCCTAACTTTTTCATACATAAAAGATTGAAGTTTATTTTTATCTGGTATTGTTAACTTTTTTCGATTAAATTCAAATTGCTCTAAAGCGAATTCATATAATTCATTTTCCATTTTCCATATTTTTGAATCCATAATTTTTTCAATTGTATCTTGATTTGGCTCAATTTTAGATGTAGTTTGTCGCAAATGAGATTTATTTGAATTTAAATAATGTTCCGTGAAACCTTTGAATATTCTAAAAGTATAAATGTATGTGTAGAAGTATACTTTTTATATTTTTTAAAAAAAAAATTACTAAAATTTAAAAGTAAAAATGTTACTTAAATTACCTTGGCAGAGACTTTTCAAGTAAATCAATAAATGATTCCATTTCTTCTGTAACACCAACTAAAAAATATTCATTTACTAAATTATATTTTGCTTGATTCAAGGCCCATTCACTTCCTGGTTCCCTATTTTAATATTAATTTAATATCAATAAACGAATGTAATGTTATAAGGGGAGTGATTTATTTTACATACCAACATTCAGCAGCATGACCACAGAAAAATGGAATTTGTAGCCACATATTTTTCGGATCACAGTCTGGTTGCTTTAGTTTAACACATTCATCAAATGTCTTTTAAGTCAAAAGAATAATGAATGTATATGGTTTTAAAAATATGATTAATATTTTTTTACTTACAATTTTATTTCCAGCTTTTTTTCTTACTAAATTAGGTCTATAATTATCACCGTAACGTAAAAAATAATAATAAGATACAAGTCTATCGAGTGGTTTACGAATTAAATTTAAGTATATTGGTTTGGTCGTTATCTGAAATCTTGTAATTAAAAAATGATTTATTGTCTATATAAATAATATATCTTAATTAATACTTGGAAAAATCGAGAAAAGCCATATGACCATGATAAAATGCCGGTTTCATTGTTTTCCAAGAAGTTACATTTCGAACAAATTTCACCTAGACAATACATATTTTTTATTTCTCAAAATAAGCTTGTTTTTAAAAACGTAACTTACTTGATTGGGAAGCGACAATACATGCATATTTGCTGTCACATTGATATGTAATACATGAAATTTATTTTTTTTACATAAATCTAAAATATAAATATAAAAGAAAATAACTGTTTAACGATTCTATTAACATAACTGCTTTTCAGTGGCATTTTATATTACCATATGCTAGATTTACAAAAGAAGTAGAACCAGTTTTTGGTACACGATTGTATAATACTACAAGACTTTCATCGAAATCTACGGTATTTGGCATATCTACGACTTTATTTGATTTAACTAAAATAATATTTTATTATTACAAAAAAGAAAATTTTAATTAAATATTAGTTGAAAAGAATTTACCTTCGTGTAATAAGGCATTTGGTTTAATTCCCCAATATAAAAGAAAGTAATAAGTTACCAAAACAAAAATTACTAATATAAATAACAAAAATAGCTGCCGTGTTTGCAACATTTTTAATGTTTTGTATTCCATTGATATTACAAACCATTTTGAATCATTTTTGTAAAAATTAAATATCAACAATAAAAAAATATCTTCCACTAAATAACATTTTACTTTTATTTTAATTTTTTAATAAGTTTTAATTTTCAGCTTGAATTGGAAGATTTTTCAAAATTTATTATTTTTAATTAATTTTATGTATTTGTTATTTTTTTAACTTTGTCCAAGAAGTAGTATAAATTTTTTTGACAGATAACAAGATTAAACGTCAATTTTTTTACAATACAAAAATGTAATTGTCAAATGATTTCAAAACTGAGTGCTTAAAAATTTTATTAAAAGTTAACTTAAATTTGAAGTTTGAAAAAAAAATTCTCCGACCAGATATTATATATATATTTAGCGTTAATTGCTCAAAATAGTGGAATATTTTTCTTTTGATTCGCTTTCAGATACGCGTATTTAGTCTACTACGTGTAAACATTTTCAGTATTTGATACCCGACATAATATATGTAATTAAAAATTTTATCAACATTTTCTACTAATTTACGTCATTTTGTTAACAAATTTTTTAATCTTTTGTTATGCCTGAAATACATATGCAAAAATAAATTAGAATACATGGTTTTATATGGAACCAATTACATGTAATTTTGCACGCAGAGAATTTGATGCATTATGTAATTTAGCCCGTTATAACTACAAAATGTTTTTTAAATTTGTCTTTTTTCCATGTTGTACTTATAAGAAATGGCAGCACTGATTGTTCAAAGAATTCCAACCGATACTCATCCATGTCATTGTGAATTCATGGGCATTGGCAATAATTGGCATTTGGCATATTTCTTTCAAATCAAATTGTAAAATTTGTAGACAAAACCTGTACAAGGATAATCGAGTTTGGCAAAATCAAAAATAATTTAATTGTTTTTTTTTTTTTGTTTTAATATAAAATACAAAGATTTGCTTTAAATTAAATAGTCCAAAAGCGATTCGAATTTAATAATTTTTATATATTAGAACTAGCTATCTATTAGTAAAATGTCTGCAGTTGTTCGTGTTAAACGTCGTATAAATGAGGAACCACTTACAGCATTTGTTTTAAATTGTAAAAAGCGCAAATTAGAAAATGGAGAAGAAGTTCGAGAGAATTTCTTTGAATCAAAAGATGAAGTATCAACAGTATTAAAATTTGCTGGAACAGTTGAATATCAAGTAAGATTATTTATATTTAATTTGTTTGGTTAGATCAGAACGAATTGCAATTCTTTTTAAGGATGAACATGTCGTATCACAAATAAATCGTATAACAAAAGAAGATGCTAGAACATTAGTATCTAAGCAAAAAAAACCATTAAATCAAACAGAAAAAATGAGACAAGAAATGAGAGATAGTTCACATGAAAACCGTTTTAAAGTAGTAAATTGTTATCGTACTATTAAAGATTCAAATACAGAAGATGGAGAACAAAAAGAAATTACTGTTGTCGATATTGAAAAAGATATGATTGTTAACAATAATGAATCTATTAATTTAAAGACTGATAGTAATGAACAAACACCATCAACATCGTCATATGTTAATAATAATAGTGATAGTAGTATTGTTGTTAATTCGAATTCATCAATTAATAATTGCAACAATACTATAAATGAGGTGGCAGATAATTATGTTTATGATTTATATTTACCAGAAAATGATGAACAACCGACAAATTTTGATTATATGGATAATTATAATATAAGGTTCGTCTGTTATACAACGAATAATTTTGTTATAACTCACCGATACATTTAATATATATATATATATCTATATATATGCTTTTTTTTACCATTACATTATAATTTTAAATTCAACTATAAATATATAGTATTAGTGAGTTATTTTAGTATTATGCTAATCTAGTTATAAAAAAAAAGTTTGTATAATAGAAGTTTAGTTAAAGCGTTTATCATAAGTGTTTAGTAAAATCAGGACGTTTTAAGTTTTTCATACAATTTTTTTTATTGGTATTAACCTCGAATCTTTTGAAAATAAAACTTTAAAATTAAATAAACAAATAAAAAGAAAATATTTTAGTTTTATTAATGTTTTTTTCCTTTATTTTTAGTGTAATTACAAAGAATGTTTTATTCAAGTTTTATTTTCAAAATTTTCAGCAATTTATAAGGACATGTATTCAACTTTTAAGAGTTTTTCTTTAATGATTCTTTGAAAATTCTATAAAATAAAAATATGAAAATATTGAATTGTTTTTACTATTAACCTTTCTGAATAAATGACAATTGTTTTTATATTTTTGCTTTTATTTTGAATTTATTAGCGTTCGGCCATTTGATGATTTAATTTATCAAGATGCTTACGTAAAAGATTCTGAATCCGAATCAGAAGATTCAAATTGTGAAGGGTATTATAAAAATGACTATCCAGATTCAGAAGATGATGACAAATACAACTCAGTAGATGAAGAAGATATGAGAAATGCTGTCAAACGTTGCAATATTGGTAAAACCATGAACATTTTTTTTTTATTTACACAAACATAAGAGAATAATTTTCTTTAGATGATGAATATGATTTATCAAGTGATGATGAAGAAAATTGTAATAATGGTTTTGTTTATTCAATTGATTCTGAAGGAATTGGTTTTGAAGATGATATAGATTATTGTGATGTTAATAGATATGGTGAAGCTTATGCTAGATATAAAGCTCGAATTTTGAAGAAAAAACCGAAAAATCATGATTATGATAATGAAGCAAGTGATGATAATTACGATTCCGATTAATTTACTATACGTGAATGTTGAATATATTGTTAAGAAAATTTTTTTTACAATAATTTGTTTAATAATATGTAAAAGTAAAATTTAAATTCTGGAAAATACAGAAATTGAAAATTTTAATCACATTAAATGTGATACAAAATCATAAAACATTTTTTTTTTCTACGTAGATTTTTGGCAGTACTTAATTAAGACATTCATTAAATCTCTTATCAATTCCTTATCATTTCAAGCTTTAATTTTAAATATTAAAAATTAACTTGATTGTAAAAAAAAATATTTGGTACGAGCAACCATTGGATAGAATGGGTTAGGCTAACTCAAAACAAATGTGTATTGTACGAAAGCTTTATTTTTAAAGAAATTCGTGTTAACGGTTCACTTTAAACTTTTTAAATATACTTGAATTTGTCTGATTAGATTTATCACTTTATCAGCTGATAAAAAATTACTGTCAAATAAATCTAAATAAAGTTTCTCTCAGTTTGTTTTTACTTTTCAATTGTGCAATTTGATATCGCAGTTGTTGTGCTGTATTTTTGGAATAAAATTGAATGTTTTTAAATTTTTGAGTTTTTAATTTAAAAAATTTCAATAAAAGTAATAAAATTAGTTCACAACATTTCAGGCTGTTTTGTTTTTTATCTATATTTTGTATAATTTTATTAGTTCTGAGAAAGGTAAGTCTATTGATTTATTTGTATGGTTTTCTGTGTTTCTGTGTTTATATGAAATTTTTAATTAAAATTGGAAGCTTCTTATAATAATTTATTCTTCTGCTTGGCCTCTTTATTAAAACAGAAAACAAATAAGTGTAAAAATAAAAAAAAAAAAAAACAGTACTTTGAACTCTTTAATGTGTGCAATTAAAATTTCTAACAAAAATTCAATACAAGACTACAAGAGTTCTATTATTTCTGTTTATCAAATCAATTAATGAAAAGCTTTTGTTTTTATTTACAATAAACAGGGTTGCCAACATAATAACATAGAATGGTAGTGAATGCAGATAAAGTAGAGTAAGAAAATTAATTTAATTGTTACCGTTGCATAAAATCGTTATTTTCAAATCTCCTTTTAGCATTTTAAATGATTTAAATATATTTCCGGAATTTAAAAGTGGTCCATTATATGAATATCGAAACAATTCATCATTTTGTCATAAAAAATTGAAATTATTATTAGAAAGTGAAGAGGAAATTAGATTTCAGGTGAAAAGAAAATTAAACAAATATTGATTAGAAAACATTAAAAATTATAACTTTTAGCATAAAATATGGAGTTTCATGGAAAAACATCCAATTTTTCAAAGAGAAGATTTATCTCCATCAGTGGATGAACAAAGACATATTGCAACAAAACGACAAATGGTGATTTGGGACAAAAAATTTTATTCAATGAATGAGGTAATATTCAATTTTATGCTCTAAATCTAAAACAATTAAAATTTTAAATCTCAATTTACATTTAAGTACATTCAAAACCCTAAGCTTTCAAGTAATTTTACTCAAGCTTTATATGCATACGACCCAAGTTTTTCTGTTAAATATGGACTATGTTTTGGAATGTTTCCTACAGTGTTGCAAACATTAGGAAGTGATCGTCTATATAAATATATTATTAAAAATTTACAAGGGGAAATATTAGGTGCTTTTGCATTAACAGAAATTTCTCACGGAACAAATGCACGTGGTATGAGAACTAGAGCTACTTATGATCAAAATACAAAAGAATTTATATTACATACACCTGATTTTGAAGCAGCAAAATGTTGGGTAAATTTTGTAAATTGTATACAAATAGAATTATTTGCTAATTTAGTTTTGGATTTTGAAGATTGGTAATTTAGGAAAAACATGCACACATGCAATTGTTTATGCTCAACTTTATGCAGCAGATGGAAAACATCATGGCTTAAATTCATTCTTAGTACCAATACGTGATACAAAAACATTAAAAACGCACGCTGGTGTTATAGCTGGAGATCTAGGAGAAAAAGTTGGATTAAATGGTGTTGATAATGGGTATGGGTAACAATTATTATTAAATAGAATTATTATTTTAAAAATTTGTCGATTCAAATCATTTATTTTTCTAGTTTTGTAATGTTTAATAAATATCGAATACCGAAAGAAAATTTGTTATCGAGAACAGGTGACATTGATGAAAAAGGAAACTTTGTATCAAAATATTCTGATAATCGAAAGAGATTTGGTGCTTCTTTAGGAGCGCTATCATCTGGTCGTGTGGGAATTTGTGGTAATTCATTTTTTATTACTTTTGTATGTAAAAAAATACTTTTATTGAACTGAATAATAGGACTGGTTGGAACTGGTTTTACCAGGGCTATAACTATAGCAATTCGTTATTCTGTTTCAAGAAAACAATTTGGACCAAACGATAATGCAGAAGAATTTCCGGTGATTGAATATCAATCCCAAGTAACAATTAATATAAAATTAAAAATTTATTTTAAATTAAATGTTTATTATATGTAGCAATATCGTCTTATACCACATTTAGCAAGTGTCTATGCTATAAGAATTTTTTCAAAATGGTTGTCTAATGAAAATATTGATATGCAAGTTGCTATGATGTCAGGTGAAAAAGATGTGTCATCTGTTGGTATGGAGATACACGCACTGTCATCAGCTGCGAAAGCTGTTGTTGCTTGGATGGCCAGAGAAGGTATTCAAGAATGTCGCGAGGCATGCGGAGGGCATGGATATTTGCAAGTAAGTCGATTGGGAGAGCTAAGAAATGACAATGATGCAAGTTGTACATACGAAGGAGAAAATAATGTTTTAATTCAACAAGCCTCAAATTGGTTAATTAGCTTAAGGCAAAAATCAAAAAATGAACTAAAAGAAATTTCACCTTTAGGATCTGCTGAATTTGTGATTAATATTAATGAAATTTTAAAAAGAAAATGTGATTTTCGATCTGCTGACGAGGCATTATTGCCTGAAAGTAAGTTCTTCTTTAAATTTAAATTGAAAATTAACATATCTTAAACAATTACATATTTAGATTTAATGTTGGCTCTTGACTGGTTATGTGCTTGGCAATTAGATCTTACGGTACAAAAATGCGAAGCTTTAAAGAATGAAGGAAAATCGTCATTTGAAATACGAAATGATTCACAATCGTTTTATGCTACAACACTTTCAATTGTCTATGCTAATGTAAAATATTTTTTAATAATTGCTTTTTTTTCTATATTAGCATTGTTACTTTTTTAATTAAATTTTTCTTATATTTTAGAGAACAATTTTTTATGTTTTTTATAAGAAAGTTCAAAGTGTTCAAAATAGTAATGAAAAATTAGTTTTGGAAAAAGTTTTGTCACTTTTTGGAGCGAATTTAATAGTTAAACATTTACATGTATTACTCCAGGTTTGATTGCTAATTGTATAAATATGCACTTAGATATAAATGTATATTTTTTGTAGGGCGAATTTTTCAGAACTACAGCACAATCATATTTTTATCAAGAAGGAATCTTAAAACTTCTTTCGATTCTAAAAAATGAATGTGTATCATTAGTTGATGCAATTTGCTTTCCAGATTTTATTACAAATTCAGCTCTGGGAATGAGTGATGGAAATGTGAATATTTTTATGGAGTATTATTATTAAATAGCAAATATTTATTTCTTTTTGTTTTTTTTTTTAGGTCTATCAACATTTACAAAACTCTATTATGATGGCTCCGGGTGCGCTTGAACGTCCTAATTGGTGGAAAGATGTTGTTTACAAGGAATATTTAAAACCTAAATTATAACTGCATAACAGCATTATGTACTTTTTAAACTTATACTTGTTATAAAGTTGTGGGTAACTCAAATACGATAGTTTTTTTTTTGTAATAATTATTTACATAAATAAATATTGGGGGAGGATATTTTTAATTCAAAAGTTTTATAAATCTTGGCTTTTTATAAAAAATAAAAAATATAAAAAAAAATTTTTATTTTAACTTTGCATTGTTAAATAAATTTATTGTGCAGTATATTAGATTATTTTATTGTAAGTTAAGGCACTTAATATAAAAAAGTGATTAAAAAATATTTTTACAGCACATTTTTAAACATCAATATTAATAAATTAGTAAAATGTTCAATTTGTTTGTTAAATACAACGAACACAATAGTTTTTATAAAAAAGTTCTTTAATAAAAAAAAAAAAAAAATACTTTATTAAAAATGTTATGGCATTTATAAGAATTGTCTTATTTTTAAATTCATAGCCAAATACATATATATATTTGAAATTTAAGATCTAGCTCTTGATGCCTTCTTTGTTTTATCAGATTTTGGTGGTAGAGTACCACCGCGTCCTGACTGCATATGACGATTATACATTCTGAAATTAATAAACAAATAAAATAAATAATTATTATTTGATAAAATACAAAAACTATATAAACTTTTAAATTACATTCTGTACGTTTCCGTTTTCAAATAATCCATAACATGACTGATACCCAATAAATATTGTTCAGCAATTGGTGTAACCCATGGATTTTCTTCCATTTTCAAAACAGATTTACTACCAAGTAAATCTAAATTACCAATCTCTGGTGGTAAAACTGTTAAACGATTATTTTGTATATGCAATTCACGAAGTCTTGGTAAATCACCAATTTCTTTCGGTATATCCAATAAATCATTGTCACGTAAACCCAATATTTGTAAATTTTTCAAATTACCAATATCTGATGGTATAAATTCAAATTCATTATCACCCAAATATAAGGCACGTAATGTTTCCATCATAAAAAAATTCCCTGGCAAATCACTTTCTTTCAAATTGTTATATGATAAATCAAGAACTTCAAGAACCGGAAAAGCACCAAAACCCCGTGGCAAAGTATTTAATCTATTTATAGATATATTTAAAATACGAAGTTTTGGCATTGATGATAAAGAAACTGGAAGCTCATTTAAGTGATTATTGGATACATTTAAAATTTCCAAATTTGTTAGATTTGCAATACCAGCTGGAATTTGTGTCAATTTATTATGTGTTAATGTTATTCGAGTTATATTGGCCATGGACACTATTGTAAAAAAGAAAATATATTTATAAAAAAATTATATACAGATATATTTAAAAAAAAAATTTTTTTTATTATTAATATATTATAAATCCTAACTGAACAAGAGATCCTTAACCCATTTTCTACTCTTGTTCGAAAAACTGAACGTTTCATTTTGCCTTTTCCAAACGTGAATTAAGCTAAGATGGAACAAGATAATTGAATTTGTTGTTTTTGTTTTTGCGATAAACCGATTAGATTTGACTATAAGCTTTGGTGTCTATGCACTAGCTGGCTATTTGTATTACCTTGTTCTATATACAGGAGCTGCTGATAATTATAATAAACAATTTTAATTATTTTTTACCTCGTACTACTTGAAGTGCTTACTATCGAAAAAGCGTTTTTTAGCTACAGGCACAGTTGGGACAAACAAATGCCATAATGCACCATTAAATTTTTAAAACGTGGCAAATATCAATTTTAATCGAGAAATGAAATATTATTTTGTCGCTGGAAGGATAATAAAGAACTATCCATATATACACATTTCGACCAAGTAATTTGTCCCCATTTTAATATAAATTTTCCAAGTTTTACAACAAAAAAAAGTAGCCTTTTTATATGCTTAAAAAAACCACTAAATAGTTGCCAACTTCGGCTTTCCGAATGAGCTCTACCGGCTAAACTATAAATTTTGATTAACGAGTTTGTGTTTTTTGACCTAAATTTAATTACGAATACTAGTCAACTTTAAAATATTTCCATTTTGAAAAATGTCGGTAGAAACTGTCGGGTTAAGGTAAAAAACTGTAAAAAAAAACAAAGGCATGAATCATAAACATCATTTGAGAAGGAGCTAGAATACAACAGAATTGTTAGCTTGCTTAACAAAAATCATGAAGTGAACTCGCATTAGAACCATAACGATCTAAAACAAAAACATCTTTAAACTACCTATAAACGTTATCTTATAGAAAAAGAACCAGAAATAATTAATTCAATAAACATTTGAATATTAAAGTATATACATTTTTTATCAATACCACCTACAAATTAATATATTTAAATTTGAAACAATAAAAGAACAAAAAACGGTTTGTTTTCAAAATACAAAAGATATATATATATATATATTTATTTTAGTAATAATAAATAAATATGAAATTTTTGTATATTTTTTACATAGTTTATTGTTCTATTTTATTTTGCTATCGTAAAAGAACAAAAAAAAAGACAAAAAAAACACATTGTATTAAAAAAATTTTCATGATTATTATTAGATTTTATTATTATTACAATTATTATTAAGTTACTTTTACTTAATTCTAAATTTATTTGTTTTCTATTTAAAATTAACTTATTTTCAATGCCTGTTTTACTATCATTTTAAAACTTTTGTTTATTATCTGTTCTATACTTCTATACAATAATCAATGTACTACTTGGTTCGACGTTTATCAGGTAATTTTACTCTTAATTTCTAATTTTTATTTTTGTGATATCGAAAATAAAACATTGTTTTATTTTTTTTTTTATTATATCACACAATATTGTTAATAAATAAAATAAAATATATAATCGAAACTCATTAGGAAAATATGACTAATATTATAATCACAGAGTATTAAAGTTCGACTTTTTATTTGATATATTAAACTTTTACTTTTTAAATAATCTAAAGATATTCACTATTTTGTGAGAAATGTTTTGGAAGTTTGATTTAATGAATTTTGTATATAATGTATGTACTTAAATAAATAAATTATACTAATAGAAAATATAAATTTATTTCAAAAGGTAAATTAAATTTACTTAAAAAATTAATTATACATTCTTGATCCGAATTGTTTACTAAAATAAAAATTTCAATTTGCTTTGAACATAATATTTTTCCATTCAATTATTACTATTCCTAAGTTATTCTATTCAAACTTAAAAAAAAAAAAAAAAATATTTAATTTATTTAAACACCTCAATATTTTGAAGTTGTCGAAATGATATACTTGAAAGTTGGTATTTGACAATATAAAATTATCGAGTTAAAATTACACTCAACTTAACATCTCCACCAATATGATGAAGAATATCAGCATTCACAACACAATGGGTAACATTATTAATAGTGAGTTAAAAAGAGAATGTGAAGTAGAGAAATAATCTATTAAATGCCTGCTCAGTGAATGTGAAAATAGACTCATTCGTTGTAGGCTCTGCTAACATTGATAGCTAATCAGCATACAACTGAAGAATGTACTGAGTCTCATGAATTAAATCAGGAGTCCTTAAGGACTCAGATGTATAAATTCATTAAAACGGATAGTCACGATAAACCTATACGATCACGATAATAATACAAAATTAAAAGCATCTACAGAATTCAAAATAAAAATAGTTAGAAACCATTATATTGCAAAACCAAGTTTCGAATGGTCCATCACAAGAAATAAACAATTTAAATTATTCAATATTTATTTATTAATTTATTTACAGCCTTAATTCAAGGGAGTTACATGTATTACGTTTATGTGAATTCAAAATTCAAAATTCAAATTTTAAAATTAACAATATAAATATCACAAAATTAAAACTAAAAATCTAATTGCAAAAATTGTGAAATAATTAAAATGTAAATCAATGGTTACCGAAAATTATAAAAAATTGAACAACCTGCAAAATATAATCAATAAAATATTCTTATATTTGAGAATTAGTAAGTAGTTCTGGGTTAAAGTTAGTACTTAAAGAAAAAATTAGCAACTATAAGAATATTGATGATATCAGAATTAACTAAAAGGAATATAAAAGCTTATTTAAGGTGCCTTTGGGAGAGAGAAATCAATACGGTTCTTGTATTTGTTATCCATAATCATCATTCTATGAATAGGTTCATTCATTCCATAGTTGGTTCGATGAAATGTGAGGATAAATAGGTTAGCAGGGCAGAAGCGATTAGTAGTATTAATCTAGGCTAGGTTTGAAATATAAGGAGAGTTAATATTTCCTTTAACTATTTCAGTGATGAAGATGATATCGGCAATTTCGCGTCTTTTCTTCAGGGTAGCAAGATGAATTAAGTTTAGCCAGTGTTCATATGGTGGCAAAATTAAGGGGTCAGATCACGAATGGTAACGTAGTGCAAATCTTAAGAATTTTTTTTGGATTGCCTCAATCCTATGCATGTGAATTTCATATGGAGACCATACCTGACTGGCATATTCAAATTGGGGCCTAACAAGACATGTAAAAAGAGATTTTAGGATATATGGATCTTTGAATTCCTTAGACCAACGTTTTATAAAAGCTAACATTGAATTAGCTTTATTGATGATATTACTATAATGTAATTTAAATGTGAATTTATCATCAAAAATGACTCCTAAGTCTTTCAAAGAGTTAACAACTTCTAGTGCTTGCCCGTTAAGGAAATAGTTATAGAAGAATGTGGCACGCCTATGATAAGTCACCACTGCACATTTTTATACATTCAAAAGAAGATTATTTATTATTCATACACCAATTAAAGAAATTATCAAGGTCAGTTTGGAGTAAAAATGAATCATTTGGTGAAGAAATTTTGTTGAAAATTTTCATGTCATCAGCATATATCTGAACTTTACTATTTTTAATTACTGATGTAACATCTTTTATGAGGACCTTGAGGAACACCGTAATATGCTTCAAATGGCGATGATGTAGAAGATCTAAATGTTCCATAAGTAATGAGGTTTTTTTTAATTTTATGTTTTTTAGGAAACATTACAAATGATTTCGGAAATCCTAATTTTAATAATTTAAATAGGATTTGTGGAGTAAGAAATTTAAATGTATATAAATAGTAATTTGGAAAACTAAAATCTAAAAGGAAAATAGAATATACTAATTTTAATGTGGTTAAATATTTATGTAAAAAATAATTAAATTTAAGAAATAATTAACATTAAAATTAAAAGTAGAATATAGAAATGTGAATTGAATTTATAGATAAAACTTACAAAATAAGTAAATTAAAAGAAAATAAAAAATTAAAAAATCTATAAACTAAACTATATTAGAATGAGATTTAAATGAATTTTAAAGGAAAAGAAATGAAAGAAAGCAAAAATGAAGCAATAACGAAATTCTCGTAATAAAAAAATAAATAAAATTACATAATAAGAATATAGACAAATATCAGCAACAGTATATACTAAAATATATATATATCAGTAACAATATTATCTAATTTCTCTTATTAGCTCTTGAACTTCATGCCAATTAATATATCTAAACCAATTCTTAGTTTTAGTTAAAAATTCGGATAAAACTCTGATATTTCTGATATCAATAGGTAGCTTATGAAAAATTCTCGGTGCAATAATTTTAAAAAAATGATAAATATGAAACTTATTAAAGCTGGGTACATCAACTAAATTAGTTCTTAGATTATAGATAACGGTATGTCTCACATCAAGATATCCTGATTTAATAAAAAATACTTTCAGGATTTTATAGAGGTAATTGGAAAGAATATACCTAAACTACTAAATAATTTTGTTGTGTGTGTAAGACGGTTAGCCTCACAAATTAATCTAATAGCATGCTTTTGAGATATTAGAAGTGGTTGTAGCTTGTTGAAGTGAATACCACTCCAACAAACTATACACCATACAGAAGTTTATGATGGAATATTGCAAAGTACACCATTGAACACACTTTAGTAGAGCTATCTAGATTTGCGTAGTAAAGTTGCCGAATCACGTTTTTAAAATGATTCTTTAGGTAAAAGGTGTATCCGCTCAAATCAAGCTGAGAATCAATCAATAATCCTAAAAATTTTAAAGTAAAGACAGGCTCTATAAGCCTTATAAATTTTGACAATTATTTTTTTTTATTTTCAAGATAGTTTTATGACGAAAGGTGGAAATTTAGAAAATATCAGAAAAGTTGTATACCGAGTTTAAAGAGGTACTTTTACTGCGCTACCACCCTTGAAATTTCTAATTACAAAATACACAATTATAAAATCCCCTAAATCCAAAATTCTCAAAACATAAATTCACCAAAATTTGATTCTATAGATACTATAAAATAATAATAGGTATACTCAGTGGTGATATTCAAAATATTTAACAACCGGTACGCTTAAAAAAATGTAAATATATATATATTTACTTATATATATGCAATTATTTATGTACATAAATATGTACAAAGTACATAATATTAAAAATCTAATTGAATAATATTGCCAAATTAAATTTTGGTTTTGGCATGGCAAAATAGGGACTGATTCTTTAGCACGTTTGTAACTTGCCAGATGATGCACTTGTCGCAACCATAATTTAACATAAGGTATAACATCAAAATCTTCAATAGATTTTCCGATTAAATTTATTGTCATTAAATGACTTGTTGTTTCTATTAGCATTTCTCTTGTCATAAATTATATTATTCATTACGCTGAATCCTTTTCAGGTTCGGCGGAATTAACAGCAGTTACATTTAAATTCCTTTTAACTCTCAATATAGTATTATTAATATTTTTAGATTCTATATCTCTCATATCAACAAAATCTCGAAAATCGGTTACTGGAATAACGTATTTGGTTATTTTATTTAACAGTTTTAATATATTTTCACCTTCAATCCAAGGTGATTCAAAAATATCATCCGACCATGTTTCTGGATTTAATAAATTAAAGCCATTTAAGAGATTATTATAGTTATCATTTTGGTCATCAAATAGCATACGCGTTTTCATATGTTTTTCTAAACAATCAAAAAACTGATCTCTTGAAACCACAATTGATATTTTTTTCTATTAATTAATTTCAAATGGAATATTGTAATTCTTCGTTTTAATAATATAATCTGCTTTTTTTCATGTTACTTTATTTAATTTTAAATGTTGAAATAAATTTATCGTTCGCCTTATCATTGAAATATACCTTTCTTGTAAAGCTTGTAGAAAGTACTGAAATGTCTTCTAATATGTCGTTTATTAAATCTAAATCTTTTAAAAAATTTCCATTTTTAATATATGATATTAGTCCAATTTCTTTATTTTGACTAAAGTGAATATACAAAACCTGATATACAAAGCGGTCATAGTGCTACAGGCTGTCCATACAGAACCATTTTTTGAAGTATGATAATACGAATAAAGTTTATCGAGAAAATATCTAAAGTTGTTTATTCCATTTACTTCTTCATTTATTTCATTTACATCATTAAGAGCTAACTGAATAAAATGATCTAAATAATGATAAATGCTAATACCTGGAAAATATTCTAAAAGTTTTTCAGAAACTCAAGCCTTTTTTCCTAACATTACACTAGCACCGTCTGAGCAAAATCCAATAAGATTTTCATGTAAATATTTTTTTATTAAAACCATGTTTTTCGAGAACTGATATTAAGGTTTTAAAAATTGAAATAATGATGTTATATATGAATTGTGAATAATGATGAATAGAGATGTTGTTCCTTCTAATTCGACCAGATCAATAAAAACATTTACACTATTGTAGTACATCCATAATCCAAAATCAAAACTAACAGTCAAAACACATGCAATATTTTAAATTCCATTGTTCTTATGTGGAATCATATATTAACTAATTTATGACTAAACATAAGTACGTCAAATGTATTTTTTTATTTTTAAATTCTAAAAAAAAAAGAATTAGGATCATGTTACCACTATATTATATACATATGCGTTAATGCTTAACTAATAATGCATATAATTGTGTGTTGTCAATTGTCATATAGATATATGAATATACATATTCTTATAATGCATTGCGTATGAAGCAATGCTAATTGTAAAAAATAAATTAGAATGAAGATTGTATTAGGATATTCTTGACCTAATTATAATGCTTAGTAATATTGCAAATATCCAATATTAAATATTTGTAATTATTAATACTAATGATTTTTGGAAATATGCATAAATGTAAATATGCATAAATGTATTAGTAAATTTTTAGACAATAATTTTTGTATAAATAAGAAGAAATTTGGAAGAATAAATTAATTATTAACTTGCGCTAATTTAAAGAGTACCGTGTTTTTAAGTCAAAAATATATACATGTGAGAGCATACACTTTTGCATATAAAACTCTCGCACGAGATAAATATTAAACTATCTTCGCAATCTTGAATTTCAAATTTCAAATAAATCACTAAAACGGTTTTGGGATTTATAGTTGAAGCTTCATCAATAATAATTGAAATTTTACAACCTTTATTTATCAGTTTTTCAAATATAGTTCTTCTTATTTCTGTAGAAATAAGATTTGCGACAATTGGAACATAAACCTTGAATGTAATGAAAATCCCATATCTACATTAATTTTTTCTGTAAATCAATTAATTTCTTAAAATCCCTGAATGGTTTATTGTTTTTAATTATGAAATAGATAGTATTAAAAATGTTCACTGTGCTGTTTAAAATACTTTTCATTAGCCACACCGAAAGTTTTGGAAATTATGTTTTTTTTGTCAATTTTTAATATTTCTTTTGAAGCAAAAACAAATATTTAATAATTAATTATAAATTAAAATTAGTTTTAATATATCATACTTGCACGTTCAATCACAACTTAACACAGATTAAAAGTAATAGATAACCATTCACCATCAAAATATTTATACTATTAAACTTTTATTTATAGCCAAGTATATAAAAAGGAAAATGTATTTAGAAGGAGAAATTCCCTTTTTATTAATAGAAATTTATTTTTTTTAACAATAATTTTCGGCTAAAGCAAAAAACATAATATGCAACAACCGGTACGGAAACTTTTGAATCCCGGCTTAATATCACCACTGGATATACTTATTATATATTTTATTATATTATAATTGTAATAATTCTTATTTATCATTTGATCCAGAACAATTTTAATGCATATAGGTATACTGGTATACATATTATCAGTTTTTTCGTTATCTAAGAGGCCTGTGCTTATTTTTTAATAATCTTAAGTTTTCGAATAATCTACATAAATATTATTTTTTTATTTTCTTTCTTTCCCCCCAATATTTTATACCATGCAATACAATATACCATTTCCAACAAACAGACCATTATTTCTATTTAAATCGTAAAATACTATTTTAAATAATAAAAATATTTTAATTTTGATATATTTTTTAATAAATTTAGGACAAAAAGTGTCACTGTCAAATGAGAATAATAATGGGAAAGTAAAAATATTTACTCGTAACTTTGATTTGGATACAACATTTATTGACTTTAAACATGCATTTGACAATATCAATAGAGATAAAATCCCTAAGGCACTATTATCATTAGGTGTGCCGAAGAAGCTGATAAATCTGGTTAATATGAAACACTCCACTATAGTAAAGTTATTTTATAAGGGGAAGTATCCCGGAAATTTGAAATAGCCACTTTCTGCTACGATTTTTAACATAATTACATTTTAACCTTTGTCAACATTTTTTATGAGTAATGTTGACAAAGGCGGTAATGTATTTATAAAATCATAAAATAAATAGCATATTCTGACGATATAGCAATTATTGCAAGAAACAACAGTACAATGAGAGAAAAAATATTTAAAATACTAAAAAATGAAACTTTGAAAGTCGGTCTGCAAATAAATGTATCAAAGACAAAATATTAATGTGCCTATTACAGGTATCACTTTTTTTGTCGGATCCGAATAATTTGAGGTGACAACACTAATTACTATTACAACTGTCACGCGCCGACTGAAAAATGCGACTCAATTGTCACTTGCAATTTATATGTGACAGGATTCCGTTTGTCTGTAATTTTGTAATTTTTTGTGTCTATATAAATTTAAATAATGGATTCTGAAAAGAAAGGGTATGTAAATATTTACAAATTTATTGAAATAATTTATATATATAATATATATTTGAATTTGAATTTATATTATATAATATTATTGTCTTGCTTTAAATAGAAAGTTAAGGATTTATGAAATAAAAACAAATTTTAATTTATTTTGAATTTTTAAATTTTCCCTTCAAATCCTCAAACAAAGCAATAAAAGTCTCTTTATTCAATCGGAAATATTTAACGAAGCTAAAAATAAATCGTTTTGTTATATTTCACATATTTGTACATTAATTATTTTACAAATTTTTTTACTTACTTTTCATTATCAATTTCCAACGGATTTGAACAATTTCTAAGAACCTTTCTCTTTATACTTAGATTCTCTGTTTTAAAAATTTATAAAATAACACATCAACCAACTTTGTATTCTTATAAAAATATTTTTTTTCTCAAATGTCAAATGAGTTTTTCTGTCAAAGTACAATAAAAATACGTTCAGAAATTTGTTGCTGTCAGATGAGACTTGTAATGCGAAAATAAATTTCATTCGGATGACTGGAAAAAATGACTGGAATGGTGTGACACCTGTAATAGGCACATAAATGATGTCCAAAAGTGAAGTAAGAAGACAACCTGAACATATTTAAATTGACGAATATGAAATTGAAAGTGTAAAATCGTATCTCTTTGAGGTGATCTTTTATGTAATGAGAATGATATGAAAAGCAGCATACAAGAAAGACTGCAAACAGATGTTATTATGCATATAAAAAATTAATCTTCTAAGCTTCTATCTAAGAAAACAAAATACGAAATATACTAAACATTAATTTGACCGGTAGTCACACTCGAAGTTTTTAAAATTGAATTGCCAATTTCTCAACTTTTTAAAAACTACGTAACCTATTACCTATGGGTACGAAAACTACGTAACGTAACCTATTGGACTTGATTTGTAGGAAAATAGATACTTAGTGGCCCTAATGCATTCCATGCCAATTTTAAAGTAGATATGTTTTAAAATAACTTCTTAATTAGAAAATGCAAATTGCTTATTCACTCTTTCAATATGATTTTTTTAATAAAACTTATAACATATATGTAATAAAATATATAACATAAATATGAGTTAAATATATTTTTTAGCAAATTAATTGATAAATTTACTTGTCGTGATTTTTTTAATGTCAAACATTTTTTTTAGTTTTGTTTTTCCAATAAGAATAATAAACTTGAAAAAATATATTTTTATTTTGCGAGTGAAAATATAATCTTTGTCAAAAGCAATATTTTTGTTAATACGCACAGGTGTAAATTTTGTGTGACTAAAACAAATTGTAAGAATTTACGGTTTATAACAAAATTTGATAACCATATTTTATAACAGGCGTCGTGAAATAACACCATATGCAATAAAGCCACATCAATGGGCTTATTTATTTATTTATTTTACAGTGGACCTGCAGATAAATCTACAGGCCAACTTTAGATCCTTTTCCCTATCGGGATGTGGACCTTTAGAATATAAAGGCAATGGTCTTATTTTGTTATTATTTTTTTTGATTATGACTTTGGTTCTCCCCATTCAAATGCGAAATAAAACCATATCGTTTTGTAAAATTTTTCTAAGTAGGATTTAATTTTTAAGCTTGAAAAGTCAGCTTCAGGTAACTCAATAATATGAGAATTAACAGCCATTAAAGAATCATAGCTGTCCGGCTCACAAGTGTTGTCTTCAAAACAACTTGAAAAAAAGGTTTTAAAGAAATCTGCAATGACTGTCGCATCATTGGATGAATTATTATTATAAGACATTGACGCCGGAAACTGATCTGATTTGCGTTTGGAATTTACAAATTTCCAAAATATTTTGGAATCACGCTTTATCTGGGTAGATATACCGGATAAATAATTTCTGTAGTTAAAATTCAGAAGACTTTTATATGAATTAAAAAGACTAACAAAATTATTATAATTTGAATCGCTCCTATTTTTCATATATAAAATCCATGACCTGTTTCTTTTATTCTTCAGTTTTTTTAATTCCTGGTTAATCCAAGTGGGACTTGATTTTATATTCCTCTCACGAATTAAAGGAACAAATAAATTAAATCCAGCTAATAAGATCTCATAGAAATTGTTAATTGCAAGATCGAGATCTACTTGAGATAGTATTGTTTCAAAATTAAAAGACAAAAAATAGTTATTGAGTGAAAGGTAATTAGCTTTTATAAAATTATATTTATAAGAGATTTCAGAACTAGATATAAGAGGACTATTAAAACAATAGGAGAAGCAGAATGGGGGATGATAATGATCAATAATTGAAAGAGGCATAAGAATATTATTGAAATACAAATTAGACCAATCAGATGTAAAAACTAAGTCCAATTGTCTGTTACAAGAATTTTTAATTTGTGAGACTTGTTGGATATTAAAAGAATTAAAACCATCAATAATTTCCATTTCAGAAGCCGAAGTAATTTGACTCGGTATTAAATATCCTTCTTCTTCATTAAAATCCCAACTTACATTTGGGAGATTAAAGTCACCTAATATAAATATTTCATCAAATGAATTCATTTTAGATATAATAGAATTAATTGCTATTGACAATTTTGAATAAGTATCAAAATGAGAACTAGGGGGAATATAGCAACAAACAACAAAAAGTGCTTTATTATCAAGTTTTATCTTAATAACAATAATTTCAAGGTAAACGAATTCAGGAAGTATGAATTCTTCAACTTGGAAAGAGTTTTTTATTGCAATAAGAACACCACCACCTTTTGGTACAATGAAGGCATTATTATTCGAATTGACTGATTCTTGATATCTATCTTTTCTAAAAACTAAAAAAGAAGAATCAAACAACTCTAAGGAATTTATCGAATTTTTAAGCCATGTTTCTGTTAAAGCAAATATATCATAGTCCAAAATTTTGGAATTAATGAAAACTGAGGAGGTCTTACTACGTAAGCCCCTAACATTTTGATAATAACATGTCAAACTATGGCAAGAGTAATTAATTGAATGATTATTGGAAGAATTAGTTAATTGTACTATGTTCGCAGAGGATCTATTCACAGGGACGAAAAAACCTGTAGTTAGCATCTCTTGCCCTTTGTAATCGTTCCATTCTCAAATTTTCGACATGAGTTCTGTATGCTTTTAAATCTTTGAGTGTATCATCCTTATTTACTCCTAGTGATTCATGAAATCGCACAAAAATATTAAATAATTCCGTGTACGCATACCATAGATATGATATAAATTTAATAAGTGACATATAAATAATAGGGTTGCCGGAATATCTCTTTTAAAGAGTAAACTACGTTTTTTCAACACGATCTTTTTGTTCACTCTCTTTCTTCGTTCGTATCTTTCGTATCTTTTTTTGCTCTCTTTTTCTCTTAAACTGAATTTATCTTATTTTTATAAAGAAAAAGGGCAAAAATGTCAAAAATCTTCGTTTAAAAAAATATTTCCTCCGATTAATTTAAGGAAAAACACCACGAATTGGATTTAATATTTAAAAGAAGGCAAAATATAGAATTTAAGGAGAAAAATAGCCTAAATATAGACAGTGTTAGATTTATACTATGCGTCAGATACCATTATGTATAAATATACAAACTGCAAAGAATTTTACAATGAAATAAAATGTGGTAATAAATTTTTAATAGAAGTAATGAATTCAAATCAAACGACAAATTATGAAACAGTGACTTGTGAAATTGAACTATTGTGAGTTGCTGAAATAAATTTATATTATGTTAATATCAAACATAATTAATTTATATCAAATATTTTTATTATTTAAATGATATGTGTTATGGTTTTATTAAGAAAAAAACTGATGAAATAAAGTCTTATTTATTTATTTATTTTAACAGATCCTACATATAAATCTGCAGGTCAGCTTTATAGGTCCTTTTCCCTTTCGAAATGTGGGCACAATTACATTTTTCAGTAATTTTCACCATTTTTTTTCGGTTCTCACGGGGTTTGAACCCTTGCTCCTCGGTCGTTACTGTCTTATTTTTTTTTTGAAATTTTTTTTGTCTAGATATCGGTTAGGTGGATTTTAATTGACCAATATTTAAAATCTTAAAAATTTTATAGGCTCCAAAAAAGGAGATAACATGAAATGACATTATTTTATATGAGAGCTCAATGCGTACGACCAGAATAGAAAATATCATTTATCGGGGATATTTTCACAAAAATTGGGGATATTTACAAAAAAATTGGGATATTATACTTTGATAAAATATGTTTTTAAAATATCGGGGATAGTTTCTTTATACTGGCACCACTTTTTTAACAAGTTTTTGAGTAAATTTGTATAAAAAATATAATTTTTTCAACAGATGGTTTTGCCGGTTGAATTATTGTTTTTTTGTGTATAAAATAAATTTCCCAAATAGAAATTCAGAGAATTCTTTGCAACGATCCAGTTTTTTCTTACATAAAAATTCAATAAACTATATCTCCCTTTTTAGAGTCAATAAAATTTTTAAGATTATAAATATTGGTCAATTAAAATCAACCTTTATGGTCAGTAAATATTATTTAGCATAATTTTATACACCCTTCTCTTTTTGTCCTCTTTTTTTCGGAAAAAGCTCTCTTTTTAAACTTTCACCTTCTGGCAACCCTAGCAATAGCGTTTTTTTTAATTACATTCAACTATTTGGTATTATGCAGGTGGAAGTGATCATTCCACTTACTTCTATAAAACTAATTAGAATTTGATTGACTTATTGATGCCACGACTCACATGACCTATTTTTTTTTTGTTGGTTGTTTGAGAGTATTACTATTACAAGGAACTCAGTACTAGAGCTATTTTGAAAGTCGATGAGATTATCAATTTCGCTAGAGAAGGCTTACCTAAATACATATATAAGAATATAAATAATTTGAATTGTAATTATTGAATAATTTTACATAATATCAACATTACATATAATTGTTCATAAAACTAATTGTTTTATGTATATTGTTATTATGTTTGAAAAAAAGAACAATCTGATCAAAGAACTTATTATTATAAATCTTACATAATTCAATGTACATATTTTAATTACTTTTGTAGAAAAAAAATAATGATGACTTGGAGTTAAAAATAGAAAAATAATAATATGTATAAGTAAGGTAGGAATCACTACTATATCAATATTTTAATGGTAAATATTTTAATAAATTCAAAAAACAATTATTACTAACCAATCCAACATCAATGAAATAAATACTAATTGCACGTATTTCTAACGTTCAATAATAATAGAAATTAAATGTATATAATCTATTATAATTATTATGACACCTAATATTGGAAGAAAGAAAAGAAAATTATAAAATCATGATTTTAATTTTTTTCTAAAAATCGAATTGGCACACCTTACTAATTAAAATACTAGTTAAATTTATTTTCTAAAATGTTGCAATTCAAATACATGTGTAACTAGAAAAGAATTTAATACTTATAACAATAATAACTATTAAATAAATAATATATTATATACTCATACTCATAATATTATGAATCATTTTAAATCAGAAACTCTTATTTCTTTCTTTTTTTTTACAACTTCTGTTCAATCAATTTCCTCTTATTTAAAAAAAAAAAAAAAATTGTCGCATTTACAGGTGAACATAAGCATACAGATAAAAACAAAAGCAAAATTAATAAAAAACTACATTTTTTTATTACAAATAATTATGTTATTCTTACGCAAAAATACCAAAATAAAATGACATCGTTAAGCAAGTTGCCTTGTCACACCATATTACGATTACCTATACAGACAGGATATAATATAACAATGCAATAAATGTATTATGTTTTTAACATCGAATAACCATCATAAGACTAAAATTAAAATAATGAGTTTAAAAAACTCTTTGAAAACACATTAGAAATGACTAATGAATTAAAAAATATAAATGAGAAATTGACTCTTATTACAAAACAAAAACAAGGTAAATATATATGTATATGACTTTTGAGTAGAATTGTAAATAAAATTGGTGTAAAACAAATTGATTTTGGCCTCTTCTTATATATGCATGCTCGTCCACAATTATTCTCTATAAAATTATAACAAAGAAAGTAAATATATCGAACTACTTTTATATATCTTTATTTAGTGTATTTAGTTATACCTGGTTATACTCGTCATTTTATTATATTAAACAATGATGACATATGATGGTACATCAAAAAATGGCTTACAGATGTTCTCACAGCGGACAGAAAAAAACTTATTTGTAAAATGTTTGACGCCCAGCCTCAGAGTTGTAAGCGTCAAGTGGGTATCAAGAGTAAGGTTGCTCGATAATGCCAGAATTGACATTAAGAACCTATATGTATTTGGAAAAGATGTGCTGGAGCTATTTAAGAAGATTTTTAATGGGACCAGATGCTCTAGCTAGAGTCTAGACGAGCTGAAATGATACTTTTCTATTATGTTAGACTTTTCATACCACGTGATAACGTTTTTTCATAACTTCAAAATTTGTATTCGCATCAAATTATTTTTAGATGTTGATTAAATAAGTTAAATTATAAATGAATAAACAGTTAAGTAAAAAATAATAAATAATTTTTTATTCACTTTTAAGCATTTTTATTAAAAATTGTGTTTTTGTTTTGATCTGTTATGTATTGTAATTTTTATACTAATATTTATATACTACCATACATTAATGATTTTATTAATAAATTTTATTTAAAAAAAATATTTTAAAATTTTAAATTAATTCTACACTAGCCTGAAGCCCAATGAAAACGACACGATGAAATGAAAATATGTATATAGCATTCGCATTCATTGGACTTGCTATACGACATTCTATGGCGACAATCTAGGAGGACGACAATGTCGTGTCGCTTTCATTGGACATCAAGCTTAATATAGCTATTATTCAAAAATATTATAAGATAATTGTTGTTTATATACGAATAATCGTTTTTAAGTGGTCAGTACTACCAACATAATAAAGGTCTTATCGCCCCGCTTATATCGTCTAACAGAAATGCTTATTCAGCTGAATGTGAGTTGATAAATTTTTTCTTCGCGTCAATGATACGTCTCTAAGAAAATATGAATGAATAATTTTTTTTTATATTCATATACCTAAAAATTGTATTGTAATATTTTATACAAAATGGCACAGTTTAAAATTAAATTATAACAGTACAGTTTGCGGTCTAGATATGAGGAGATCGTATAACTATATAATTACTACTTTATTATTACCCTGCTTTCGGTAATGCTGAATTAACGATCAATCAATTAATATTTGATGCGACCGATCAATTGTTAAATCGACAAATGCATACTTTTGATGTCTTTGATATTACCTAATATAAATTTTTGATTTGTGAATTATTGTGTGCGCTTTTAGTTTTGAATTATTTTTTTTTATAAAATCTATTTTATAAAGACATGTAATAAAAATTACAAACAATAGATTGAAGTTGCATATTTTCATATTCAAAAACCTGTAGAATCAACAAACATTTTTTTATTACACAATCAAAGAACAAAACCAATGACGATCAACAACTAATCATAAAATTTTTTGCTGGTTTGTATGCTCAAATTTGACTGTTGTTTTACATAACCGAAAGCATGACAATCGTCAATTGTCGTCAACTGCATAACTGAAACATTTGAACACAAACACAAACTTTAACATTTTTTTACAGTTGCAGCGCAACGCAGACGACATTACCGAAAGCAGGGATATTTACCTTGTAAATACCCTCTTGTATGAGCTAACAGCTCTTTTAGAGATACTGAAATAAATAAATAAATAAAGAAAAATTCTCTGCCAAAACTATGTTTGATTTGTAAGATTTGAAAATAGAGTGTACAAAGAAGATAAAATGAAGATAATTATCATAATCATCAACATCTTTGTCCTGAAAGCAGATAACACGCAATCAGTAAGGGATAGAACAAAACAAATTGACCATAATGTGTCTAGTATGTACATATGTACCTATAATAAAATTTAATAAGACCCACAAACTTAAATTGGCCTGGTATAGGATTAAATATGCAGAGACAATTGAATGAATGTTATGAACGTTATGAAGAAGTCTAAAATCCACTATGGATTGATTGTAGTGCTACGCATAATTTGGATTAGGAAAAAAATCTTCAAAATATATTTGAAATAATGCTTTCTAGTATGCCTGAAATATGTATGCATGTAATATGTATGTATGTATATATCGATAATAAATTTTGACTCTAGTGTCCTACACTGTACGTTTACATAAATTGCCCAAACTTCCTATTAAATATTAATTCGTTACGATTTCTATTCAAATTATCTTTCATATTAACCAAACAGACAAATAGATAGTTAATCCATAACTATAACAAAAAAAATAAAATTATAAAATTTCATTACTTTACCTATAATGTAATCATAAAAATAATCCTAGTTACCGTACCGGACATTTATTATGTCCAATTATCTAATTTAACTGCGATTTTTTATTTTGTCATATTTTATTATTTATTAACAATTTTGTATATCAAATCAGAAATTATATATAAAAATGTATATATAAATTTCTGATCAAATTAAGCATTTAAATTTTAAACTTCCTATTATAAAAAAAATGATAATAATAATAATAGTAATAAAAAATAAAAAAACAAAAATAATTCGTCCTCTAATTGATTGAGAGATTTTTAAGAATTTCAGATTGTGCAAAAAAGAAAGAGAATTATACAGAAACAGAGAATACACAATAACAAAACACAATACACTCTGAAAAAGAAACACACTGAGAGAATAAATAATAAAATATTAAACAATTTTCAATTGACCGGCGAGGTAAAAAGTAAAAAAAGCAAAAAAAAAAAAAAAATTTAAACAGAGCGAAGGTTCAGCGAATGTTGTGATCTCCTCAGAAATAAAAATGATGTCAATTTATTATGAATTTGCTTTTTTTTTTATTTATTTATTCGTTTTTAATTTTTGTTTTTATTTGTTTTTCTTTTTTTTTGTATAAATATATTTATTTTTATATCTTCAGATAATATACAGTGCTGTTCATTTAAATGATGTACAATTAAAATGTTAATTTTAATTGTATTCTAAAAAATATTAAAAACAAGCAAATATTTTGACTGTTGGAGATAGTTCAGCTTATTGACAGATAGTTAGTTAGCTAATGACTCAACAATCGTATCTGATGAGTGGCTTTAATTAAATATGACACAGTATTTTATATGAAATTTATAACATTTAAAATTGCTATTAAGTTGGTTTTAGACAGATATATGACATTTATACTGGATGTTACGACTTCGTTCCTGAATTCTAGAAAGTCTTATCTCTCTTCAGACGACAAAACAACAAAAAATTTAAGTACAATACAATTTTTTTAAATAGCTATTGAAATTATAGAGTAGCCCAGTGTCCATTTGTTTAGTTGTAAAAAGTTTTATTTTACTGAAGGTTTTTTGCCAAATGTCTTCCTCCTAATTAAAACCTAAGAGAATAAAAATTCATTTTACTTATTATAGAGCCTAAGCATCTATAATTTTCTACTTCAATGATTATTGACAACTTTACAAGTCCATACATATGATGTATGTATTATGTATTATCACCATAGACTAATATGTATTAATCTATGATGGTATCATTATCGCAGATTTTGATGTTGGTACATAGCTTTATATTAAAATTGATCAGTACTACAATATATACCTATTATATTTGTTTATCGATATTTGGTTAGAGAAATATTAAATATTATCATTATAATGATATTATGTATATGGTTGATCTAGTTAAAATGCTTAAAATGACTTTGTGAGTATCTATGGATCTATTACAAATACAAGTTTATAATCATGGGTTAGTTAATGATCCAAATTGGTGTTGTGTGGTCCATATAAATATGAACTGGTGCTGTCAAAATGACCGAAGCCATTTTTTATATGACTAGTTATATACCCCGTATACATGATAGCTTCAAGTGAGCTTCAAGCTTGAGAGCTTCAGTTGACACTTTGATTTAATGTCAAAAATTCATGAAGGTTTGTTAATAATTAGAGTGAATTTCAAAAATAGAAGATTTAAGAGAAAATAAATAAAAAAGACTTTAATTGATATTTGTTATATTTTTTATATCTTTAAATTTATAGAAAATTTGATCAATTTCAGGCGAAAAATTTATGTCAAACTCAAGCTATTTTCAAGCTAATTAATCGAATACAAAGCTTGAAATTGCAAGAGTTCAAGTCAAGTACTCAATCTATAATGTATACGTAGTAATAGACGCACATGGGACAAAATCAAGATCACTGCACGAAATAGAGAGCAGTGAAGAAGATAAATTGATGCCCTATGCTCAAACGAGGAGTAACAGGAAAAATAAAAAAACTATTTGATTGCTTTGGTTTAGTCAAATCAACTTTTCGATGGCAGATGTTGATGGGTCTTCTAGTGTTTTCTTCTAGTGAGGTTCCATTCTAGGGCCGAAATGATAAATATTCACTAATAAATAGATATCCAACGGTGTAATAGCAAGCTGATGTAGTATTGATCTGTTGACATATCTAATAAGGCCCGAAGAGTGAATGTGTGACACCTGAATTGATAAAATAATTTGAATAGTTCGTTTAGACTCTTTTTTTTCTTGCTAGATTTGTATGTTCTTGAATTTATTATAGCTAATGTTCAGATTTATTACATTTGATATTATACATCCATATAATATGTAATGTATGTAAATGTATTACATTTTAATAATTATAAATAATTTTAAATTTGAAGTAACGAACAATGTGTTAATTAAATGAATATGACTGTATATGTAAATTACATATACATAAGTCATACAAGCGTGTTAAATTGTTTTGTTTTTATGTACAAATTGTGGAAATGCAAACAAATTTTTAGTAATAATAAAAATATACAATATTTTTAACCTCAGTAGATGTAGATTATTTACAATATAATTTACTTTAATTTTAATTCTAAATTAATTTAATGTTATCGTATTATTTAATATATTTGTGATTTATATAAAAATATATATACATACATATGTATATATATTATATACGCATATAAGAAATTCTAAATAAAAGGTATATTAACAAATAAATTGGATAGTACTATTTTAATATATATTTTCTATATGTATCTATAAAATATTAAAAATATAATCAACATATTTATTTTATTATTCATATTGTCATTTTTGTATTGGATACATTATTATTATTATTATTATTATTATTATTATTGTTACATATTATTATTGTTATTATAAATACTAAATTCAAATACTATTGATGGCTTGGCAAAAACTTTTCATGGTTCATAGTCATATAATAAAATTATATGTACCTATGTAGGTTCTTTTAAAATTAGCTTTCCGGAATAAGTAATGATTAAATTTCATTAAATCATTAAAGAACATTTATTAAAAATTATAGTTAAAAATGGGGAAATTTACTGCCATGGTATCACAATTAACTTATTTAGTTTAAATATTGAGTATTGGCAACCATTATTACCTAAATAGGTAGGTCTATTAAAGATCATTAAACCTAGTCATAAAACTTTTCGAATGATGAAATAGAAGAATTAAAACACGAAACAACAATTTTAAAGATGACATTTTATTTTTGAAACATTTCATTTTTTTTTATTATTCAATTTAATCAAGTAACAATATTTTGATATGCACACTTATTTAATTAAAAATGAATGCATGACATTAATAACATTTTCTCGAATTTTAATTTTTTAATTTAAACAAGAAAAAAAAAACAAATTCGAACTTTCAAAGTTTTTAATAATATGATTCATATTTTTAATAATAATTTATCTTAAATCACATCAATTAATAATATAATTAATTAGATTACATCAAGATAATAAAAAATGCAATTAATGGAATTGTTGAATAATAAAATTCAGGAATAAATTTTGAATGTTAAGATAATTAGAAAGTAAATAATATTTATTATTTTCTTAAAAAAAATTAATTTTAAATAATTAACATAAAATAGTTAGAAATTTTGAAATAAATTTTACCTTAAATGCCTCGTGCGTCAATGGTTAGCACGTTTCATACTCCTTTAAATATAAACTAATTTTGTGGTAGGGATTTTTTTGGCTCAAGAGAGAGAGAGTTTTCGGCAAAATTATTTTTGTCGAACGTGATGTTTTTACTAACCCATAGAAAAGTGCAATAAAATCTTTATTTTGGGTTTTTGTTGCATACATAAAAGTTTTTTTTTGTCTTTTAAATTTTAAATTGTGTATGAATAAACATATTCATAATGTCTGTTAAAATAACTTAAATAATAACTAAATATAAGGAAATGTATATTATATTTTAAATGTAATTTTTTACAGTTTTTTCCAAACTAATTGCGATGTGATTGAAAATAAAAATATTTCGCAGACAATTTTTTTTTTTTCTTACAATCTTATCTCTTTCACATTTAAAAAATATTTACACATACATGTAAAAGAGAATCAATTTCGTGACTTAAAGTCTAAACGTCGGTGTTTCAAATCATGAGTCAAAAGTCAAAGTCTAAACACAGGCAATGTGTATTTTGCTTTGAATGTATTTGGGTGTCTTCGGATATGCTAAAACAAATTATTTGATTTCGTTAAAAATCGATAAAATGAATTGTCAATTTAAATATTGTCAATACATGGACATAACACATTTCAAAACATAAAATTATGTGTCTGATACGTTGTAGATGCATATTAAAAGGGATGAAATGCCTCGCATATTACAGCCAATAATAATTATGTATATATTATTTTGCATTTATCTGGATGTTTGTAAGTCCGACGGAATACTCCAACACATATACAAATTGCAATATGTAAAATTTTAGGGAATAGAAAATTTTGCACCTTACTACAAATAATCTGTTTATATGGTAATTAAAAGCATTATAATACAAGAATAAAGGTATGATCAATTAATAAGCAAATACGTATTTTTCTTAATCTTGAAATGAAAACTCTAATGAAGGAAAGAAATACTAGAATTTATTTTGCTTCTGTCATTTATGGCGGGTTACCAAGCTAGTTTATAAATATTAAAGATATTTTTATAAGGGCAAATTTCTAAAACAAATGTTACAACGTTTGTTAAAAAGATTTTTACAATATGTTGATTGTTACCTATTTTAAATAATACATATACATATATATAATTTTATAAGACAGGTTTTTTTGGACTAATAGATAAACAAATAAATAAATTTTATTCCTTAATTAAAATAAAGTGCAAGACTAAATGTAATAAGGTATTAACGATCTACAATGATTTGTACAACTATTTCGTGAATGCACTCTTGTACTTTTGATGTTGCACTCGATGTAAAATTGTGACAGCGGTTTGTTTACATATGAATTTAATTTATAATTATGAGAATAAGTGAAACTTTCTTTTTTCCAGTTGTGACTACATTCATAATTTAAATTAAATTAAAATTTTGTTTCAATTTAAGTTTTTAATTAAAAAATTACCTTTATCTCAGATCAGCCGTTTTTCAAATATATGTTTTTACAAATGTCAAATTTAAAAAGTACAATACGAAAAGTACAAAAGTTTTGAGTCTTGCAGAATTATTTTTCATGTAAAAATTTTACAATGACTATACAGGGTAACATCGTAAATGTCCTAAAAAAAACTTCGACCTGATATAATGTAAAAAAACTAAGTTCTTAATGTTATTCGAAAATTAAGTAGGCAACATTGTGTAATGAGAAACTTCTAAGACATTGTGTTTTAATTCATTTGTGACTAAGCAAAATGAGCAGAAAGATTTTACAACATTGAGTACCTGTCAAACCGGTCGCGAAGACATCGTTAACAACAATTGTGATCATAGAGTCAATTAATACTGCGACATGATAGCTTGAATTTTTCTTGGAATTTCAAGCTGTGTATTCGATTAGCCAGCCGGAGTAGGTGTCCGCCTGAAAATAGCTTGAGTTTGACATATATATTATGAGTGACATAAATTTAGACGCCTAAAGTTTGTTAAACTTTCTATAAAATTAAAGATTAAACAAAACACAATATAAAATTAAAAAAATTTGATTTATTTACTTACTCTTATATTTTTAAAATTCACTATAAACAATAAGCAAAACTTTTTTATATTATTTTTTTACATTAAATGTCGACTGAAGCTTTCAAGCTGTCAAGCTTTGTATTCGATTAAAATTTTTAAGTCAAGTAAGCAAATTTTTGTGATTGACTTGAGCGCAGCTGATTTCAAGAAACTAGCGTATACATGATGTTGAAGCGATTTGAAGGTTACTTGAAGCTATCATGTATACGAAGTAAACGTCTGAAGCTTTTGTGAGCTTTTGTAGACATTTAATATCATATGGACGTTGTATTCAACTTTAGGTTGAGACATTTCAGATGTCAAGGACAATTATACACTTCTACACCTAGTACAAGACTACATCTTCAATATACAGCTATTCGTGAATTCAATTAAAATTTATTATTTGTTATTGTTACTACTATACTAACAAGTGTATTTTGTTTGATTGACCTACTACTCAATTTAATTGTTTTAACATTAATTTCCGTAAAATTCATGCTTCATATACAAACTAACTACAAGTTTCAGATAATCATATTTATTGTAAACAAATATGTGTAGGTATATAAATTAAATTTTGGACATAAAAATTTTTTGCTTTTAGAATTAATATAAGGTAATAAAACTAGTTTTAAAAGAACTAAACAAATAACAAAAAAACACAAAATTCACAAATATGTATATGTGGAAATTTCACAAATTTTTTAACACCTTGTTCTATTTAAAAAAAAAAAAAAAACAACAAAACTAGTTTTCATTTAACTGTTTTTATAATTTTTTTTTCTTTATTAATATTAAAAATTAAAACAACATAAGACTACTATAATAATTGTAACAAGATGATTTGTAGCTAGAAAAACTTGACAAATTTAAAATTTTATTATTTTAGTTTTTTTTTGTAGAATAACTTATATATTTTATTTATAATAGTTATAATTACATTTAGTTTAAAGTTTTATAATTGCATTGCATTGAAATTCAATCATTTTATAGAATAATTTAATTATCTAAAATAACAAAAAGGAAAAAAATTTGAAATTTATTTGAAGTTTCAAGGCTTCACTTGGATTTTCCTTAATATGGAATTAATTTTTAATTTAAAATCATTTTTAAATAATTGAAGATATTTATTTTATAAATTTCTTTATACTTTTTGAATATAAATATTTGTTTTTAAGACTTTAAATATAAGCAGGAAGTTAAAATAAACAGTTAAATTAATTAGTTTTGGAAATAAAATTTAATTTATTGAGACAATGTAAAATTCAAAAAAGAATTTATAATTTATTTATTTGTTATGTTATAATATATGTATAATATATATATAATATATATATATATATTTAAAATAATATTTATCTAAATAAAAAAAAAGATTTGTTTTTCTAAATGTTTAATTTTTCCGTCAGCTGTTTTCATTTGTATTTATTGCTGAAAATTCAAAATTGAAATGGAAATTCCAAAATAAAAACGAACAATTAAAATAATATTTTTGTTGAATAAAAAATAAATATTTTATTATTTTTCTATTAATAAAAATATTTAAAAATACATGAATTTTCTAATATTTATGTTTATACATATAGAAATATATACATATTTCTATATAACTTATTTTATTTTTAGAATTTATGACAAATTTTTCGATATTTTTCATATTTTGTTTATAAATTTTTCAAGTTCTTTATATTAAAATGTTTAAATAATAAATTAATCGCATATTTTAAAATATAATATTAATTTTAATAAAATAAATTTGTAAAAAGCGATAATAGATAGATATTTATTTAATCTCTATAAAAAAAAATAGTATGAATTATGATTATTATTGATTGGACTTGATTTTAAGTTATATACCTATTATAATTATATTTTAATTATTAAGGTCGGATTCAATTTAACTAATAATTTTATTTGAATTCTTACTTTCTGAGAAAGTACATTGCTTCTGAAAAATATATTTTGTTATTATCATGGAACAGTAAAAATTAAAGAGAATAGTAAAATAATAAAATGTTTTTTATATGAAAAATTTTACGTATGCAAATTGTTAAAATTGAAAATTTATTCTTTTTTAAACAACTTTTTAATAAAATTTTATGTAGGTATGTATAAAATTTTGCGCATTCATTTTACGTTCGCTATAACTGCAACGTTATAAATTAAAGAAAATTTTTAGTGAAAGCAATTTGATTTTAGTTTTACCGTTTTACTATGATACATATTATGATAAAATTACTACATATTAATAAATTTAATTCTGTTACATAACATAGCTGGAACATCCGATATATATGTGTTTTCAGATAGCTGTAATTTTGTATTATGGAATACGCCTAAAAGCAATATTTTCAAAATATTTTTCGAAATGAACTTAAAATGTCAAATGCTTGATAAATCCTGTCGGAAATGTATGGCATAGAACTACATATAATGACATAGAACTATACATATGTGAATGTCAAATTGCGTAACGAAGCTGATATGTGAGATGTGACAATAACCCCGTATTAAATGATAGCTTCAAATAAACTTCAAGAAAACTTCAACGTCATGTAAACGCTAGTTGCTTGAAATCGGCTTCAATCAAATCAACAAAAAAATTTACTTACTTAACTTGAAAATTTTAATCGAATACGCAGCTTGAGAGCTTGAGTTGACATTTAATGTCAAAGATTTACGAAGTTTTGTTAGTATTTAGAGTGAATTTAAATAATAAAAGAGTAAATAAATAAAAATTTAATTTTATATTTCTTATATCTTTAAATTTATAGAAAATTTTACAACTTTTAGACGCAAAATTTATGTCACCAAAAATACATATGTCAAACTCAAGCTATTTTCAAGCTAACAGCCACTCAACTGGTCAATCGAATACACAGTTTGAAATTTCAAGGAGAATTTAAGTCAAGTACTCAAGCTATCATGTATATACGTATAGTAATAGATATTTGCCAAAGTATATGTCAACCCATAATGACCTCATGGTAGCATAAGAAAATGGGGGCATTCACATAATATATTTTTCATACACGGAATATTACATACATATGTGTAAGTAGTTTTACATCGTTATAGTACGCATATGATTGGTGACTTGTTGAATTATTTGGAAAAAAAAATGTAACGAAAAATAATATAGGTAGGTATATCATAGGTATCAAATAAAACGGGTGTTGGAGAGTTTAAATAAATATTGAAGAAATAAAAATAAATAAGTATGATTTCAGTCTGAATGTACCACAACTAGGTACCTATTTACAATAGTGGAAAATAGTTGTAACAATAAGAAATAAACGACGAAGCACTTTTAACATTCTCTTACATTTACATTAGGTACCTACATTTTTTATTTCCCTAACATTTATGTTAAACGAAATCTTGTATGAAAAAATCATTTCACCTGCATTTCGTTTTCGTGTCGCTTTCCTTAACGGGGTACTAATGTACGGGTGCTAATTATATTAATATTAGAAATAGCTAGAAAATAACAATTTTTTTTCACTTAGTTGGTGATTTTTGTAAAATTTTATTAATGCAAATGCACTCAACAATATAAATGAGTAATACCTACATACTTTTTTATTTAAGAATTACGAAATTTTATTTAATAATTGCAATTGATTTATTTCAAAGTCAAATTTGAGCTGAGAATGAAAATGAAAAAATATTTACATACTTAATGTATAATTATATTAATTTGAATATCAAAATTCAATTGCACCCACAAAAATAACGGTTTTATCAGTAAGATTCATATGATTACTGTAATTTATCGTTATTTAATTGTTTTAGTAAAAAATAGAAAACGTCACAATTCACAATACAATACAATTCGTACAAAGCTAATTTATAAACAAAACTTACAAAAGGACAGAAAGAGAAAGAAAATATTATAAATATATATGATGTATAGCTACGTATATTAAATATGTACAAATATAACAAAAACAGTAAAAAATCAAAAAAGTTGATTGAAAACTAATTACAAAATAGAAAAAAAAATAAATTAAAATTATTACTCATTCCTATAATTAAATCACGAAAAGTGAAAAGAATAAAGAATCCGATAACTATGTATATAATAACTAAAAATACATGATATATAAACACACACACATCCACTTTAAAATATTGAATTTTTGGGTGTATATGGTTAAAAAAATACTGTATGTGTAAACATGTATTTAATTATTATATGAAACATTTGCCTAGCTAGGAGATATGAAAAAAAAGCTTCCAAAATATTACTATTTTGACAGATCTATTCGAATAACAAAACAAAAACTATAAACTCATCTTTTGCAAGTTCATTCTTTTACATCTCACTGGCTTAACTGACTACTATAAGAAATTAATATAATTTCTGCTATTATATACTAGTACTACTAGACTTTTTGTCGTTCTGTTGTACTCCAATCCAATCCAATACTGTACACTGAGTACTTTAACTTATTGCTTCTTTTGACTCTCTTGCTCTAATACGAAATCAACGAGTAATCGAGTAATAAAATTATTTCTTAATTATTTATCTTAACTTAAATATTTTCATTCTTTTAATGTACACACACCTATACAATTTTATTAAAAATTTTAGTTAGGTATTTTAAATATTTTTGTTTTCAAATTAAGTATAAAAATTATAAAAGAAAGTATAATACGTAGGCCATAGGTACACCTATATCTAATTTAATTATTATATTTCGATAATTGTTTAAAAAATTTTTTAATTCATATAATGTAGTTACATAAATTGGATTTAATTAAAATAATAATATTTATTATGTTTACCTTTAAATAACTTAATTTCCTCATTTGTTGTGATTTGAAAATCGCTACTGTTATAATAATTCTTTCCATTTCAATTAATTTGTGTTACTTGGTTGACAGAATTGGAGTAATCGTTAACTCGAGTATAAATAAAGGATCAAATAAATTTTTAAACACGTTAATTAATATTGAATAATCTATTAAACTGATTAAAAATAAACAAAAACTCAGAAACACAAAAAAAAAAAAAAACCAAAAACACCAGAAAATTTAAAAATTGTGATTATAATTATCTACTATTATACTATCATTGTAGTGGACACAATAATAACAATAACTAATTATTAGTATAAGTTGATAAATAATAGAAAATGGAAAATATTAATTTAAAATTCTTAAAAATGAAATGAAATTTTCGAATTCGAAATTTCGAATAAACACCACTATATTATTTATTTTGTTTTTCCTTTATTTTTTTATTTAAACTAAATTTCGTTATTGTTTGATTTTGCGGTCGGTCGAAACCGAAACAACGGAAATATTTTTACTAAAAGTTAAAAAAAAAAAATATTTTTTAATATCATAATTGACCAATTTTTTAAAACTATTTATATTTTCTAAATTTTATTATTTTTTCTCCAATTTATAGAAGCATTTTTTGTTTTTTATTAATAAAAGTTTATTTATTATAGTTTGATTAATTTTTTTAATTTTATTTTGTATAGAAATTTTCTTCAAAAAGTAAAGGAAATATAATGTACATAGGTACCTTGTATGTACCTACATTGGAAATAAAATATAATAATAATAAAAATAAAAAATAAATTATATTTATTAAACAAGGAAAAAAGCTTCAACACTGTGCTGTGAGCGAGTATTCTAAAATCTAAACAAACACAATCAATAAGTAAAGTAAAAGTAGTCAACTAGTTAAAAATAATGTCATTACGTCATGATTGGCAAATACGCGTGGGTATGACGCTTGTCGCTTATTCCTATTTTGATTTTCCTCTTCTATTTTATTTTCATTTTACTCGTTGTTGTTTTGTTTGTTGCTCGTAAATTCAACTATGTACATATAATCAATTATAATATAAATATAGTGTATGTAATATGTATAGATATTATATAATCTATGCATACTCTGTATATGTGTGAGTCTCAAAAAACTCAGCTCAACTGCTCAACATAAAAATTTATTTTTGTTTTTCTCAATTTTCATATAATAAATAAATAATACATTACTAAACATACATACGTACGAACACGATTTAACGAATAAAATACGAACGAATTTACGAAACAACGAAATACAAAAATAAAAGAGAAATATAATCAAACTTCATGATTTTTATTTCACTTCAATGAAATTTGAAAGCAAAAACAAAACACAAGAAAAAAAATCTACAACAACAAAAACCTAAATTTGCTCTCAAGAAAAATATAACCTTTAATAAAAATATAATAATGAATTTTTTACTAGAGGAGAGTTAATGTGCGCTTATCGTTCGGTTGTTGTGTAAAAAATTATAAAAAAAAAAAAATATAAACGAAAAATAAATATGAATATAAATTTAATTTTAATAAGTTAAAAATATATATTTTAATACATTTTAATTTATAAATAAAAATATAAAAAGTCATTTGACTACAAATTAAAAAAAAATTTTCTCAATATACAAAATATTTGAAGTTTTCAAACTATTTACATAAATGTATATAAATGTATATGTATAAATACAGTATATATTATTATATATTGAAAATTACCACAAATAAATATTATGTAGGGAGAATTGTGTTTTTAAAAGAAATAGAAAAATGTGTTATTTTATTGCTTTCTTTTTTTAATCGCGCTGTCATCAACCAAAATAATACCTTAAAAATTTCGATGTCGATATGTATTTGTTGTTCGTCGTAATTTCGTCGTTTGTCTATTTAATTTTGTAGTAATTTTAATTTAATTTTTATTAATTTGTCGATTTAGAATAATTTTATTTATATGTTTTGAAATAATTTCATTTATTTATTTTGTTTTGTTTTACCATTCTACCGGTTTGTATTGAATTTTAATAAAAAAATTTTTTTTTATCCAAAAGTGTTTTGTGATTTTCAATTTCAAGATGAAAAAATAACAAACAAACAAAAAATAACAACTAAAAGAAAATGTGAATAAACCTATAATTCTTAAAATACATAACAATCTAAATAAAATAAAATTAATAAAAAATATAAATATATATGAAATAATATTTTCAAGGCATTCAAATGTAAACATCAATATGTTCACGCCACATATTCTTTAAACTTCAAATATAATTATTAAATGAAAAGTTTAAATTTGTGAATAAATGGAAATTTTATTTAAAGGAAACTCAAAATTGTGAATGCATTTAAAGTATTATGGTATTAAATAATATAAATTTATCATTATTTACACAAGGCAAAATTAATAACAATAATAATTTTGACTTTTTAATACACATGTAAACAACAAAACCTTGAAAACAAAAACAAAAATTAAGTGACAGAATAATTTTTAAATGGGGAACTGTTTTTATATTATTTGAAACTAAATATGGTTGCGTTTTTATCACTATTTGATAAAAATTGTAGGAATTTGTTTTGCTGAATAATAACTTGAAACTTTAATTTTGAAATAAAATTATAACAAAATTAAAAAATAAATTTCCTAATAAAATAAAAAATTTAAATGTTCAAAATTAGATATGAAAAATTAATTATTTGTTATACCTAGTTAATATAAATATTTATTATTATATAATAATAGTATTCATAATGTGTATTCAACTAATCTAGTAGTAAATTTTAAAAGGTAAATAAACATTCAAATCTAATATTATTTTATATTTGAATTTTATTTTGTTTCCACTTCCTTACACTCAGTTTTTAAATATTATTTAAATTAAGAAAACAAATAGAAAATAATATAAAATTTTTCAAACTACGATTTAATTTATTTATTAACTTAAAATAATAGAAAATGTAAAAAAACTAATTGAAAATATAAATCATTCATTATAAATGAGGCTTCCATTAAAATCATTTACACTGAATGCCAATGTACCTAGCCATAGCACCCACGCACCAAAAGAAAAGAAAGTGATGAAAATAAATTTAAACATTTGGCATTAATCGTAATTACGTGAACAACACTTTATCGTCACGTAAAATGTCATATTGTCGAAAATATTAATAATTGATTTAAGTAAAAAAAAAATTGTTTTAATATTTTCACAAAAATATGTAAATCCCAAATAAATAAGAATATGTATGCATAATGCATATAAAGAATAATTAATATTTTTATTTTATTATTAACAACATGTCTTTGTTTATATATCGTATTTAGTTTCTTAAAATTTTATTTTTTTGGATTTAGCTTTTAAGTAACTATACCATCTTTTGCCTCACTATATTAAAGATGAGTAATGCTCATCTGATAGAATAGAAATTGCATTGCATTGTACTGACAACTATCAAGGTAAACTTATATGCACATTGATTTAGCTTTTGTTTACAAACAATTATACGAAAATCATAAAATTTATCTTTTATGAAGTTGAAAAATGTTTTTTTTTTTTCAAAAACATTTTTATATGTATCATAGATTTATTTTTAAATTTTTTATTTTATTTCATATAAGGTCATAGCACTTTTTGAAGGTTGGCATAATATTTTTTTAAATTTTATGTTTTGCTTCTTTTTTTTATGTAGGAACATTTTATCTTCGTTCGAATTAGTCGCAATTTAAAAAAAAACTAAAACAAAATAGTAAACAATTTAAATTTAATATGAGGTTATATGATTTCAATTTTATTAATAAATACATAATTGTCCATAATAAATAACTTTAAACATTTATTATATTACATATTATAATATGTAATGATCCAATTTTAGGAAACATTGTTACTTTACGTGTTAAGAAATGGTATCTTTTTTAAATTTAGTAATGAAAATAGATAACCGTACACACACAATTACTACTGTGTGCGGATTATCTTTTTATTTTTATATTCACACATTATTATTTCATCGTTAAGTCGAAAGATAAGAGCAAATTGTATTCCATATCGTTGTTTATGATAAATTATGAAATTTAAAATTTCATAAATGAATGACTCAGGGTTTTTATTGTGTCAAACAATTATTGAGGTATTTTCCAAAAATTCACTAACTTTATTAATTTGAAACGCATTTATCGCTGAAATATAATAATATATATATGTAGTCCATCCATCATTCATAAATACATACTTTATATATAATGTTATATTATATCTAAATCTCTTAAAAATAATTTTTAGAAACATCGTTTCGCCAAGCTGGATTTTAATTTAATTTTTTTTTTCTTTATAGATTTATTCTTATAAATCAGAAGAACATATAGAAAAATTTTATTAATTACTCTTGAGAATGGAATGGAATGATTTATGAAAAAAACCTCGAAATTAATTATTTTTTTCAAACTAAATTAAAATAATCATAAGAGAACGACAAAAATCTAAAACAAAAGAAATTAATATGAATCACAGAATGAGAGAAAAAGCATCACGATCGTTATTGTCAGAATTTGACCCAAAACCGAATGATTTTACTAATAATAGCACCACTAGTAATTCAATTCGAAAATTTAGTTCATCATCAACAACCACTAAAACCGAATCTGTAACAAGAGTTCAAAAAATATCAAATAATGAAATAGAAAATGAAACTGAATCGAATACAAATTTAAAATTGAGATCTGCAACAAAAATTAAAACAATAACTAAAAATTTATTGTCAACAACAACAAATGCAGCAACAAAAGGTACAACATTAAATAAAGAACATATACCAATTAATGTTACTACTAGACCAAATACATTAAATGTTTTAAATCATGAACAACAATTTATTGAAGCAAAACTAATTATTAGTGAAGCTTTAAATGCATGGAAATCTAAAGCACGCTATAATATTGTACCAGCTGAACGATTAAAAGAGCTATTCAATGAATTACAATTCAATCCAAGTTCAAAACAAATAAGTGAAATATTAAAGACAGCAAAAGTATTTGCACGTAAAAGTAATCGTCGAGTTAACGGTTTAACATTTGGTGAATTTTGTGTTTTGGCAGCTGATTTAAAACGTTTCAGATCATGTAATTTTTCATCATCACCAAATAGTCCATCATTAGATAAGATAACAACAATAACTACAAAATCAAAAAATAAAATAAATAATTTACAAGAAACTGATATTTCTTTGTCAAATCCATTAAAAACCCAATATAACAGCCCTGAAGTATTTTTGGGTGGTTCTTGTAATCCTACAACATGGCGTGCAGATGTTGCTATTCCAACATTAGAAAATCTTGGTATATCATTTTATAATCCTCAAGTTTCACATTGGACTCCTGATCTAATCGATTTAGAATATCGTGCAAAAGAAAAAGCTCAAGTATTATTTTTTGTTATTGATTCAGAGACACGTGCATCAGCTGGTGCTATTGAAGTTGCTTATATTGCTGGACAAAATGCAAGACAATTAGTACTGGTATTACATTCATATAGACCAGAACAATGTATAAATAATGAATTAATATCTTTACAAGAATATACAGATTTGAATCGAAATCAAGAATTATTAAAAGAAATGGTTCAAAGACGGGGAATACCAGTACTGGATAATATTTCAGAAGGTTTAAAACGAACAAAACAGATATTAGCTGGTGTACGTGATCCACCGACTAGCATTTCATCAATATTAATAATAGTTCGTGGAGCATTTGATCGTGTATCTTCACAAAATACCTCAATAACCTTAAATACAGCAAATTCAACAACAACAACAACAGCAACCACAACATATTATCACACTAGTAAAATTTCTTTAGAACAATGTCAGTTAGCATTATCGTTTCTGGGACATGCTCAAAGTTTTTTATCATTAGAAAATTTAAAAAATATTTTATCATCATATAAGGAACCATTATTATTAAATGGTATAATATCACCAGTTCAATCACAACAACCAGAAAAATCGTCAGTTCAAAATTCATCTTCAATAAAAAATAATAAAAAATCGATAGATTTCTTATGTAGTAAAAATAGTTCTTATAATGATATTTTTCTAAATTTTGATGAATTTTGTATAATGGCAGCTCACTTATCATTATTACAGCAGGAAATCTATGAACATGGTTGCATTTCACCAATAAAAGGTACAAATATAACACCTCCACCAATTTTTTTAGCTAACATGCAAGAAACAAGTAGCACAGATAATGTAATATTCAGATCATCTAGTTGTAATAATGGTAAAAGAGTTTTACGAACTGGAAGCTTTAACATATCATCTACAATATCACCAACATCACAATTATTATCTCCAATAGCCACAGTAGGAATGGCTAATGCAGTAACATCAATTATTGACAAAACAGTTATTGAAGAAAAACCATTATTAATAAGTAAACGTAATAATAGCCGAGATAGTGGTACATCTTCGCCACAACCGCCTTTAATACAAGAATCTGGTACACAATCAACAATAAACTCCAATAGTAGTACAAGTTGTAGTAGTTGCAATAATTCCACTAATAATGATAGCACAAAAATATCATTAAATGCAAAATCTAAATTTAATTTTGGTAATCAAGTGCGTTCATCAAGAAGTTCTGGCAATTTTGATCAAATTTCAGCATCAAATCATAATTGTAATTATGATTCGGCATTAGAAGATGAATCTGATTCAAATGATTCAGTGTTTTCAAGTGGTAGTTCGGTTAATTCCTATTTATGCGAATCAAAAACATCATTTACATCATTAGTGGGTAAAGAGTTTTGTGATGTTTATTTAGGTGGTAGTTGTTTTTTACGTACCACATGGCGTTACAAAATTGCTATACCATATTTAAATTCAAAAGGAATTACATATCATTTACCAGCATTACATGAAAGTATAATACCATCACAAAAATTACGACGTTGGTTAAGTGAAATTTCTTCAAAATCAGATGATATAACATCAATAAAATATGATGAAAAATTATTATCAAATTTAAATAATAATTATCGAATAATGAATGATAATGATGATGAATCTTCATTTTACCCAAACGTTATTAGGAAAAATTTATATAATCCATCGTTATTAGATTCAAGTCGAATTTTATTATTTGTTATAACAAATGAAACTAGATCACTAGCACCAATGACATTAGCAGCACATTGTATTGGTTTAATGTATAATATTGTACTATGTGTTCAAATGTTACCAGAGAATGATTGTTACATTGGTAATGAAAAATTAACAGCAGCTGCAATTAAAGATTATAATCGAGGTAGATCATATTTAATTGATTTAGCTAAAAGACAAGGTGTACCAGTTTTTAACGATATTAAAGAAACTTTAGATTGTGTTGTTGAAAAATTAAAAGCATCATATTCCAGAAATAATCTTTTACAAAATAAATTTTTACGAATATTATAAAAAAAAATAGTCAAAAAACAGATTTATAAAAATAATTCATTTTTCAAATGGGTGTAGAAACATAAAAACAGTATGAATCAAAATTAATTAGTTATTTTTCAAATGTACTAACTACCTATCTTTTTTTTTTTTTTTAAATAATACTAATATAAATTATTAAAAAAGAAAAAAAATATATAAATAATAATATTATTTATATTCATTTAGATATATACTCGTATATTACATAAAATAATATCGCATTAATTTTGTTACAAACTGTATTTATTTTAAAATTTTTATTAAATATAATTTTTTTTTTAATGTAAATAATTAAGTAATTAATTTAAATAAATACTTAGTTTTTATATTTTATATTATTTATTTGATTTAAAAAAAAAACAAACAAAAAAAAATTGTGCTTTTATTTAGTTAACAAAAAATATCTCAGCAAATCACTATTGAAAAAAAATAAATTTAAGAAAATAGAAAATCAATGCTGCAAAAATAATTAAAAAGAAACTAAATAAATATACATACATATTTTAATATATATGTGTATATAGAAAAGGTTGTATTTAATGTAAAATAAAATAAAAATAATTATAAAAAATATTAACCTCAAAATTGATTTTTTTTTTAGTTTAATTGAGAAATATTTTATGATTTTTTTTGTTCCTTTTTTGGTATGAAGTTGCCGAGATAATGACATTTAACATTAGTCCATACCCACCCCGAAATCTGCAATACCAAGAGAAAATTGTAAACGGATTAACTCTTTCATCAATCGAATATCTAATTGTAGAATACCCTAGCATCTTGTTCCCACAAACATATAACTTTGTAAATTTTATGTGTACTAACTCTTCTACTCTATTTTTTTTATATATCTTTTATAATTTTGTTTATTATTTCTTTACTCTTCTTTCTTTTTTTAAATGGCTTAAATTCTGTAAAGGCAGTTACGAAGGCTCATCCCATTCTTTTGGTTTGAATTAAAAAAAAAATTGTCGAAATCTACAAGCTTAATAATTAAATAAAAGTGAAAAAACTGAAGGTGACTCAACCAAGAGATTTCAAATATTTGAACCCAAACTTGTAGACACAAGACTTTGTGTTGGGCAAATCAATCCTTCGCTTAGAAAGAGTAAAAACCAGTAAATACAAATATATGTTAACGTATTTAAATAGAAACCACTTTACTAGATCATAACAGGAATAACAAATTAGACTAAAATATATAGTTTATTGGTAGTAAGTTTTTAAGTGAACTAAAGGTTTCTATATTGATGACTAGTCGTGTTCAATTAATATTGAAAGTTAAATTTTAACAAATAAAATTTCCGAATTTTATTTTTACATTTTTCGTGCTGTTATTTAGTTTCGTCAACAATAAATCAAATCAAATTATTTTTAATTTTGCTCTTAAAATTCTTTGTATTCAAAATTGTATATTTGAATCATTGTTCAAGCAAAAAAATAAAAAAAAGGTCAATGTCTTAAATTTTATTTATAAAATTTGATAAAATTTCTACAATACAGCAACATAAAAGTTTTTTAAATGGCTTCAACGTGCTTTCTTTTTAGGAAAATTATTCCAAATGTAAAATATGATATATGTAGGTACATACTATATAATATGATATAACTAAATAAGTATAATTATGATAGAAGTCAATGACTCTATTAACCTAATTTTTTCGTATGTAATAGATTTTTAGAAAGCATTATATTTAAATTTTTCGATAGATCGAATAAAGTAAACATTAATTAAATACAGGTTGTTGTTGATTTTTAATACTTCTGAAAACATCGGTTTTATTATATTTCTGTACTCACGTGTTTATATTCAAATTTTTATTCCGATTAAAGAGAAAGTACCATCTATTTGGATATTTATTGTATTAATTACTCCTTCAAACTAGATAAAGTGTAATCATGGAAATCAATGAAAGCAAAATATGCTATATTTTTTTTTTTTTGGATATAGTTTTTAAATTATTAAATTTAAAATAAATTATTTTAATTTTATATATAATGAGAGATTTCTAATCTATCCAACAGTCTAACATTAAGTTTAACAATCGATTTCAATGCACGTGAGGATAAACTTTTTCCTTATTACATACAAATTATAAGCAATGGATCAAATACGTAGTCCAAAATTGGTGATATGTATAAAGGAATTAAATTTTTTTTTATTAATATCAATCTAATGTTAATGTATGTTCTGTAAATATGTATTTTGATTTTACCCTTTAATAAAAATACAAAATTAATGTAGTTTTAAATTTTAGTTACAATGATACATTTAGGTTTTATTTTGGTTGATTGTGCTATGCTTATCCCTTGAATCGCAGACTACATCAACGAACCAAAAAACACCTTTGACGGACGGACTGAAATATTAGTAAATTCCTAGAAGTCTTGTTCTTTGCGGAAACAGATACAAGCTATATGAAGAAGTGCTCCTTCAATTTTTTATAATTTTCATTTTTCAACTTAAGTTTGCATTTTTCGCTTCTAAAATTGGTACGGAAAAACTGTCTTTGAGTATGGAATTTGCTGCAACTGTAAATCAACTGTTATCACGCTTTGGATTATGCAGTTGACGACAATTGACGATCCCGATTCGGTCATGTAAAATGGCAGTTAAATTTGAGCATACGATATGAACCAAACGAATTTAAGATTAGTCGATCGTTATTGTTCTGATACAATTTTGAGATTACAAAAAAGAAAATGGACAGAATGATAATGAAAAATGAAGGTTTTTCGAATAAAATTAAATAAAAAATACGCTTTTAAAACTTTTCAAAAATTACTTAATAACGACTTTTTTAAATGTCAGGCCTCAGTCTTTCACCCTCTAAAAGAAATTAAAAAAAATGTTTATGTAATTGTGAATATTTTGGACATGAAGAGGAAATTTACCTTTAGTGTGTTGTTGTGAAAAACGACAAAAAACAATATGTAACTACAATCTGCCGTTTGTAATTTTTATTACATAATCTTTATAAAAATTAAATTTAAGAAAATTAAATAAAAACCGTATCTGATTGATCGTCAATTTAGCATTACCAAAAGCAGGCTAATTTTCAATACTCTTGCTGTCAAGGCCATTAATAGTTTCTTCTGTTATAAAACGCTTCGTCGATATCATATCGTCATATTATTGTTTTAATATTTTCTATTATTTTAACATATTGTGAAGAGCTGAATCTACTGATTTGCTTTTTAAAGCTAAGTTCTATTCTACCACGATAATTAAAATTTACAATAAATGAAAAAAAAGTTTAGTTACAAAGATTTTGCAACTTATTATGTGAGGATAATGTTAGTACAACTAATGTAACTTAAAAATTATAATTTAACTTTGGAATTTATCACATTCGTTAATAGTAAAATCATAATCGAAATATACCAAACAAAACAAAACCTATTAAACCTACGCAATTTAAATTTACAATCATGCATAAATTTAAATTTACATTTAAATAAAAAATCTCAAAACTCTATTTCACATGTCAACAAATTTTCTATAGAAAACGATCCCTCAAAGTTGTTTATTTTTGAAAATGACTTAATATTTTCAGACCAGTTAACATATGACTTGTGGTCATCATTTTTTATTGAAAATAAAATAATTAAATTAACTTAAATCAAAATTATTTCAAATATGTATACTTAATAAAACTGTTTTAAATTAATTATATTATATCAATTTATATTTGTTTTGTAAACAAATTACATTTAAAGGATTGTATTATAGATGTCATAATTTTTATGCTAAGGCATTTATCTCTTTCTGACATATCACATTCAAAGGGCGTTATTCTATCAATCCATCACATTATTTATGAAAATATTCTTTTTATTCCAAATATGGTAATAACAAGAATACAACTTTTTATATTTCTTAATTAAGTAAAATGTGAAACTTACAAATTCCAGGTAATTCTTCGAAAGAAGAAATATTTTTGTCCACTAAATCTAATTCCCGATTTTGGGTTTCTTTAGCTTCATCAAGCACTTTTCTCGCCTTCGACATTTTTGTATTGACTGGCAAACAAGATACTTGACTACTCATTTTATTTTTTTATTTGTATTAATCCAGTGATGATTCACCTATTCACCTATGTATATTTTTAGCTTACTGAAAAAATTAAATTGACGTAATATGACGTTAATATTTGAATGGGTTAAGTTAAGAATTTCTTTTTTGTTATGTAAAATTTCTTTAAATTATATACAGAATAAAAAATTCATATTGTTGCAAAAAATAATTGTAGAATTTCAAATTAACATTTATATATTTTTTTTAAAAATAAATTAATTATAAAAAGTTAGCAGTTCCAGTTTTTGTAAATATATTTTTTTTATTTTGAAGTTTTTATTATTCTCTTATAGGTGTCAGACGTTTGTAAAACGTACATCCCTAGACAAACAAATTTGAGATGTCAGTGTGATATAAAATGTGGTTGTTAGAAAGAGAAAAATACAATTAATTTTACGATTTGTATAGGGTTGAAAATTTAAAATTGAATTTCGTTAAAAAAAATAATTAAAAGATTTGAGTTTCTTTTTTTTTATAGAAATCAATTTTTATTTTTTTTTTAAATATAAATTTTCTGCAACACCATCAAAAAACAATAAAAATGTTGATGTATTTTTATAAATTTCTTTTTATTTCTTTACAAAGCTATCATTAGTAACTTAAATTTAATTTTATAGACAATTTACAAAACCTCGAAATCATAAAAGTTTGAAATTAAATAATTGCTGAAAGATTTAAAACTTTAGATCAGCAAAATCTGCATCTTCCATATCATTAAATAAGGTATCATAATGATTTTGATTTGTTTTTGTACACTTTGCATTTATTAACGCCTGAGTTTCTGGAATATCTGCATCATCAAGTTCATTAAACAAATAATCGTAATCACTTTGTTCCGAATTTGTAATTTGATTATTACGGCATAAAATAGCTTTTTTATTTTTATCTAGAGCTCCAGTATTATTTTCAAATTCTAATTTTTTATTTGAAATTCCAGAAATTAGCTTATTAGAATTTTCTATATTATCACATGGTTTGAACCTTTTTGGGGGGATTGATTCTTTTTCTTTAATATCCAATGAATCATTTGATGTTGTCGGTTTATAAAAATCTTCAACTTTTCTTTTAGTTGGAGTAAAATATTTTTCAATTTTTTCATTAGAAGTTGGTGCTAAACAGTGTTCTGCATTTTGTAAATTTTCAGAAAATAATCCTGCACTATTTAGAACATCTTGTTTTTCTTTCAACATTTTCCATATAACGGTATCAGCTGTATTTTCAGCTAATAAATAACGACATGTTACATTATTTTGTTGACCAATTCTGTGAGCTCGACTTTCTGCTTGTGCAAGTGTGCTTGGATTCCAATCTAATTCAGCAAAAACAACTAAATCGGCTGCTGTTAATGTTATACCAGCATTACAAGCATGTAATGATAGTAAAGCTACTGTACATGTACTTCTAGTTTGAAATCTTTTAATAAATTCTTCTCGAAGTTCTGATTTGGTTGTGCCATCAATACGAATAAAATCAACTTTTCTTTCAAATAAAAAATTTGAAATTGCAGTTATCATAACTTTGTGATGGGCAAATACAATAAATTTTTTCTTATCTTTTATTAAACTTATCAAATAATGACATACTGCTTTTGATTTAATTTCAGCAGTTCTAGCATAATTCATTAAAAGCAAATCTTTCGATTGATTTCCAAGACTACCTTGATGTAATTTTCTTTCCAATTCATTAAAGTTTTTTTTTGCTTCTTCACTTAATTTAATAAGATCTGGATTTAAATTGATGGTTTCACGGTTTTTTTCTGATAATTGAGATAAAACTTCAGATTTAAGTCTTCTTATCATAAATTTTTTCTTTAATATTATATTTAACTCAGTTAAATTTGATTGACCTGAAGAATCCCAACCAAAATTTGTTTGTTTACCTTCACAGTACCGTTGACTAAAAACTTTAAAAGGTAAGAAATTTTTATCAATCAGTTTTACTTGGGAATATAATTCAACTGGTTTTGATAGAGCTGGAGTTCCTGAAAGCAAAATTATTCTTTTAGCATTTTTTACTAATTTTTCTGCATTTTTGGTTCTTTTTGCATCAAAACTTTTTAAATTATGGGATTCGTCGAATATTAAAACCCCAAAATTACATTCCATTATTTTGTCCACATGTTTTTCCATTAAACTATAACTAGTAATAACAATTTTGGCATGATGAATATTAAAATCAGCTGAATTTAAAGTAACAATATTATGACAACGAACCGATGGTAAATAATCTTTAATATGATTATACCAACAACTTCTTGTAGAAGCGGTTGTTGTAATTAATAGAGGCCAATCTTCTTTAAAATAATCAGCAATTGCCAAAGCTTGAAGTGTTTTTCCTAAACCCATTTCATCAGCAATCATAACACGTCCTTTTCTTCGAATTCCTAAGCAAACGCCTTCTTTTTGAAATTGCATTAAAATATTAACTAGTTTTGATTCAATTGAAGGAAGATATGATATATCTAATTCTTCTTTGGGTTGGTGTAATAATTCCAAAATTTGTTTTGGTATTTCATCTAACTCTACTTCTGGCTTTAATGTTTCCGCACGTTTTTGTAAAATTTGATAATCTGAAATATTAAAAGCCCATAAATGAGTTTTAGGATCGTAATGTTTCGATGGAATAGTTTTAAATATTAATATTAATTGTTCATGAAATTTAGATGGTTTTACAACAAACTGAGTTTCTGAGATTATACTGAGTTCACATTTGATTTTTATACCAAAAATAGGAAAGATTTTTGGAGTTTGCAACAGTGAACTGTTTGTTGATGATTGTTTTTGGTCTTGTTGTAAAGATATCTGTTTTGGTAATGCTGAAATAAATTTTCCATATGAATTTTCTTCATTTTGAATTGATTTATTAGTTGTTTTTATTGGATTATAATTTGGTTTATTAAAATTTGTTGGTGGTTTATTGTAAAATGTTGCTGCAGGTTTTCTGAATATGACTGGATTACTCAGATTGGAATTGATATTAGATAGATTGTTAGTTTTTGTATTACCAGGAGATGTCACAGTTGCATTAGATATTTTCTTAGCTCCTTTTTGTTTTAATCTTTCTTCAGCTATTCTTTTCTTTTCTGCGATTTGTTCTGGTGTACAAATTGCTGACATATTTTGTTTAAAGCCTTATATATTTTTACATTAAAAAAAAAAACTAAAATGATTTAAATAGAAAGTCCAACTAATTTGAAAACAAAAAATATTTGTAAACTAAACATGCCTTAAAAAATTCAATCAAAACAAAACAAAAAAATAATTTAATTTTTAAATGACGAAATAATAATAGTACGTCAAATATATCGTTGATCTGAATGTCAAAACATACGAATTTGTTATCGTTTTAAAAATCAATTGACGATAGCGCTAACACCGACAGATATTTGAACTAAATGTTGCTAAAAATTCTTTTTAATTTGAAATGTATGTACGTCAGGGTTAAACTTTCAGTAAAATTGAAAATACTAAATAAGCTGAAAAAATAGTACTAAATTGTTGACAAAAGTATAAAATTGAAAATTGAGAAAATTCTCTCAACATTACAGGACGAGTGTGATAACGACAGTAGTCCTTGTGCAATCCAAAAAATGTTACTGAAAATTCATTTATTCAATTCATTTTTGACTTTTCGTATTTCGCTACAAGATTCAGAAATAGTAATTTTTTAATCTTTTTAATTCTTCACCAAAAAACTTAAACACACAAGAATAAAATTTTGTACTCGAATTAATAATTTAAGCATTTTTAATTTCTGATTCTGGAAACAAAAGTATTAGCAAATTTAAAATGCTGTTCGTTTCTGCAGTTAAAAACATGATCTGTTGAAAATTTATGAAGAAAATTCAAAATTTAATTTTCAAAATCAATTTCAGTTCTTAATTCTTCACCAAATGTTTTAAAAAACCCACGAACGCAAGAATAAAATTCTGTTTTGATATCCGCAATAAGTAAAAGTCTTTCACTTCAAAATTTCTACTTCTGATTCTGAACCGCAATATAAATCATCATCACTAAGATTATTTTCATTTAAATTTATTAATTTAATAGACTAGGTGCTAAGTCTACATATATTAAAAGTCATGACACTGCGGAGACGATATGGATTTCAGACCCCTATTTATACAGCTAGCCCTAAAAATAAGGGTCTGATTTTTTTAAGTCTAAATAAGAAATTAAAATTTCCTAAGAAGAAATTAAAATTTTGTAATATTTAGATCGAATAATAAAAAAAAAATATTATGTACTTTAATGTTTTATTATAGAAAAATTAATTTAAAAAAGACCTTGCCATTTGAATAAAAAATATTTATGCCTTTCAAAAGAGAGTAAAAATTTACTACACTACTGGAAATAAATATTGTATCATACTTCAATTTCATTAAATCTAGTAAAAAAAAATGTTTACTTATAAAATTTCTACATCCATATATATAACAATGAATGTATGTATGTATGTATGTATGTATGTATGTATGTATGTATGTATGTATGTATGTTTGTGTCCGAAGTCCTACAAGACGCATGGACCATTTTCAATCAAACTTTACAGGAAGGCATTTTGTTACTTGAAATCGAACCCGTGATATGTTGTTTTTAAATATTTTGACTGATTTGGTAGCTGCCATAACACTTTTAGCACCTGGAAAAATATTTAAAAAAACAAAGGCGCTACACCCATATGTAATTTTGTCTTATGAAATTTTGTCATGTAACCATATTATAATATATTCAAAATATTATCTTTTTAAGAGGGAAGGAAGCCATTATTTTAAAATTAAAAATAAAAAGTGTTATTAACTAAATCGAGAGCACTCTATCGATTGGTGATACTTTCAGCTTCCGGAAAGGACCGGAAAAGGGTTTTTTAAGACCAAAAATCGCAGAAACTGGCCGAAATCGAAATTTTCAAATGGGAAGGGGTACGTTTTTATGCAAATTTGGATTCTACGACAAAAAATAAGAAACTTTATGCCGATGGAGGAAATCACAGAAAACCGCGCATGGCCTTTACTTTATTATTTTAATACTAGTGAATCCCCTGTGCAATTGCACAGAAGCAGTTCTTTCACGTACGATTTTATATAAAAAGGAATATTTGTTTTGGTATAATTGTAGATGTTTTCTGAATCGCTTGATTCTTGAATATATATATAATGAAATTAAAGTACAATACCTAATACTTTATGACGAAATTAATACTAATTTCAATATAATTTAACACAATGAAATCCCATATTACTCTCAACGTAGTAGATCGATATATTTTAATTCGTTTATAGTCAAAAACTTTTGTAGTCACAATTCTGTTATCGTTTGTAGTCACAATTCTGTATAATTGTTGACTATTACAATTTGTTTGAAAGAAAGTAATAAACTTTATAAGTTCATACAATCGATGTTGTTTATAGTCACATTAATAAAATATAACGCCAATTTTTTCAATAAAACAAAAGACAACCTATAGTCACAAAACGGTTATAGTCACAAATATTACTGAAATTTAGCGAATGAATATAACCGTGTTTTACTGTATATATTTTTTTTAAATAGCAGAAGCAAATTAATTGTCATTTATACTATATCATTTTTGAAGAGTATGATCTGATCTGATTTTTGTTTTTCTGTTTGTTTTCAATTTTTGTTTGTGTTTTTGTTTTTGTACTTTTTTCTATAAGTTTGTCTGTCTATTTAAAATTTTTTTTTTTTTATTTTTTTTTTTTATTTATTTAATCTAAAATATACAATGTTTCTCTTACTATATTGAAATATTTACAAATTATGATTTTAATAGCTATTTAGAAATACATTAATTACAAGTAAGAGTGGAAAAACCTTTTGTGAAATTAGCTTATAACTACACTTAAGACTATACTAATACTATTTTAAAAATTTGGTGTGCTAGCCACAATTTATATTTATGATCGGTACATATTTTGAACAATCATGTTCTCAGAAAACTGCAATTTGAAGTTAAATTGCTCCCTTAATGTTGATATTTTGCTCTCTCTATAGTATTCAAACTGGCCCTTCTATGAAGTTTCGAGGTTGAGTAATAAAAAGGAAGGTTACATCAATTTTAATATTTTGTTTTGTTTAATTTGAAGTTTTAATATGTGGGTCTTTGCGCAATCACCCCAGACTGGAGATCCGTAGAGCAGAATAGGTTGAAAAATAGTTTTCTTTAAAATTAGTTTTTTTCTATGGATAAAATTGAGTACCTGTTTATGAATGGATATATTACCCTAATGGCTTTGTTGATTTTATCAATCGTATTACTGGGATATATTACCCTAATGGCTTTGTTGATTTTATCAATCGTATTACTGATTTGTGGCTGAAAAGTTATTTTTGAATCTAATGTGATGCCTCAGTATCTTATTGAGTCTACCCAAGCTATAGGGTTTAACAACAATAAATTTTGCGGTAAGAAACAGTTTCTACGTCTGTGTGTAAAATATATTGCACTTGTTTTTTCAGTATTTCTAACTAGTGAAATATTCATATAATTTATTGAGTGATGTTTGAAGCTTGTACTTAATTTCCGTACCGAGCAAACCTGCGGTGGCGATAGCAGTATCATCAGCAAAGATTGATAACAAACATTCATCGAAGATTGGTATATCGGATGTAAATACGTTCCATAAAATGGGCCCGAACACCGATCCTTGCGGGACTCCAGCAGCAATATGAAATAAATCAGATTTTACCTTATCAATATGAACTCTGAAACTTCTATATGATAAGAAACTTTTAATTATTTTTATAGTTATAAAGTATTTTGGGAAACCTAAATGAAGTAGTTTATGTCTTATTCTCCTGCCAAACGCAATCAAAAGCAGCGTTTACATGAAGGGTTACCTTACCAATACTTTTCCTAACACTTGTAACCTGGTCTAAAGCCGAACTGTTCATTTGGTAATAAATTATTTTCATCAATGATTTTCATTAGCCTAGATTTAATTACTTTCTCAAATATTTTCGATAGCCTATTTAATAAACTAATCTCTATTTAAAATGAAAGAATTGTTATGAAGCCTTTTTCAAAATTCGCCGTGATTGAAATTTATTTATGAGTATAGATGTCGCTCAACTTGAAAATAACCGTAATTTATTTGGTGTAACTATTTGAAATGTTTTAAGTATTCAGCACCAAGAACTTGCTAAAATTTTAATATTTTCGTGGTGTAATTTACTATTCAATTATTCTTGATTTTTTACTCACCACGTCGTTCATTTTGTGTATGGTATTATATAATAAGATTGATTTTTTTATTTTTGTATTCTTGTATTACTTTTAGTTTTGAAATATCAATTTAATATTGCTTTATTATGTAATTTTTATTATTTTTACTCTTGTTATTTCATTCATCACATATTCTCAGGAATATCAGAATGATCTTACATTTATATAATTTTACCATTTGCACCATTTGCACAAATGTTTTTAATTTACTTATGATAATGTGCTATGATTACATTTAACATGATAATATATAAATAAATAAATGAATTATAATAACTAAAAAAAAAGAAAATATTATAGAAACATAATAGACAAAATTAAATTTAAATAGTTTATAAAAATATTTTTATTCTATGATATTAAATATAGATTAAATTTTGTAAACAAATTCAAGTGTCCGAAAAACAAAACAGGAACTAGCTATTTAGAAAAATATTTTATTTTTGTAGAAAACAAGCTAATTAAATTAACTGATGGTAAATTAAAGTGAAGCTGTTGAATTGAATAAGAAAACAAATGTTTTGTTTAAGGGTTAAGATAACATTATTATTTACTAATCAATTGCAATAAATCGTAATTAGTATCATCGAGAATTTAATATTCTTGAATAGATAACATAATTTCAATTTTTTAAAATTGTTCACACAATTTTGAAATTTTTGAACCCTAATATGTCAGCTCCTCATATATTACAATTATAAGAAATTTGATAATTTTATTACTACAGAACAGAGCGAACTAAAATTTATTAACGAATTAGAGTGAATGAATTTATAGCAAATATCACACACGCATATAGGGTTTTTTTTTTAATTTTGATTATGGTTCGATGCTTTGCAATTTTAACTGAAATCTATTTGTTTATTGTCCTAATTAGGATAGATTGCGAATAAATACAACTAAAATAAAAAATAAGGAATATGGTGAATATCGGAATCCAAAAAAAATTAGGAAGAAAAACTTAGCAGTCTTAGTTGAAGCAAATACTCAACAACGAACGTGACCGCACCTGAAGAGGTTACAAGAGATTAACAGCAGATAGAAGGCATTGGATCTTTCTGCTTTTTTCCGCGATATGTTATTTTAATAATTTGCGATATTATTTTTAACAAATAAATAATATTATAATTTTTTTTACACAAAAATAATATATAAATAAATAAAATTTCCGTAAGTATAGTTCCCTATTTTCCTTTTAAGATAACAACACATATAAATTCATATTTGTAGGTAATAAAAATATTTGAAAAAATAATTTTTAATATTTAACTGCTTATTCTTTGTTAAAATTTATCAAAGCGGAAAAACTTTTTCCGGCACGTTAAGTGAAAAATAATATTTTTTGAAACAAAAAAAGTTGACATTTTCGAAAAAATAAATAAATAAATACATATATGTATGTAAATACATTCATTTAATGTGTTTTGAGCTTATGTTTTTCTTTCATATACATATATAATATATATCTATAGCAAATATTTCTGTTAAAATTTTAATTCTCAATTTTGTATTAAAATATTGAAGCTTTTGAATAGTGTTGAATTAATTCCTGAGAATTTTGCATTTAAGCAATGAACAAAAATAAAAAAAAAAGCATTTTAAATCTTTTTGATTTGTAAAGCCTAGTACAACCTACCTATTTGAATTCACTGAAATACACTGTTTAATCTTTCATAGAAAGGAATCTTAAAAAAAATGTTAATTCCTAAAATATGAGTATATAATAATATCTATCAATCTACCTACATATGAATGGTATAAAATACATGGTTGCGGTGCGGTACAGTGATTAATTTATGAAAACATATATTTTTCTAATAATTTATAAAAAAATATTTTTACTTCATCTTAAAAAAGGATATTTTTTACACCACCTCTGTGTATATATGTATATGCAAATTTGAAGGTATTCTATTTATTTGAACACTTCTGAAAAAAGAACTGCATAATGTAACAAAAAAAAATAAAAAAATGATTTTACAGTGTGGTGAATTTCAAGGCAGAAAATTTGTTGAAGACTAACTGTAATATTGAATAATTTTATGATATTAAATTTGGTTACATGACAAAATTACATAGGACAAAATTTCATAGAGATAAAAATTTACTTATTTTAAATTTTTATAAAAATTTAAAGTTAACATTTTACTTGTACTATAGAAGAAACTCGCGGGTACATACCCGGCCGAGCAAAAGAAAGGAAATTTTCTGTGGAACGGCACAATAAAATGAATTTTAATAAAATTAAACATTTGAAATGTTGAAAGTATCTGACAACAATATATAGCCGCCCACTAATTTTTCTAGCAGAGCTACATTCATATCCGAAATATGTTTGCGATCTACTTTTTTAATACTTACATAATATTTACTCCAAATGCAATAAATTCATCACAATAAAACAAATATATATGTCTAAATATGGAAAATTAAAGTATATAACTATTTATTATAAAAAAATTTATGTATGTAATAGGTTAAGAAATCAAGTTTTGAAAATTATTGTTTCGAGTAATCAGCTATAGAACTTTTCGATGTTGATGCTCTACATTGGATTGAATCCACTAGATTTTTGTAGTTTGGGATATAAGTATACCTACACGCTGGGTGGCGCAGTAGGTAGAGCGCCTGCCTTTCAACTGAAAGGTCCCGGGTTCGATTCCCGATGAAGCAAAAAAAAAATGCTTCATTGGTTTTTCGAGCTGGTCTAATTACCCTTTGTCATTGGGATATATTAAATGACAAAAAATAATTGAGAGTATAATCTGGTAACAAATTAAATGAAAATGAAACTATTCTATTTAAGAAGGCTCAGTTCCTGACAATAGCAGTAGTTTTCCACATTTAATAAGTAGATAAGCCAGTAATTTGTTAAAATAAATACCCAAATTATTGTAGATATTGTAGTGTAAAATTGTAGTACCGTACTTAATTAAGTACGAAAAGGTGATTCTACCTAAGTTACTGTCAAGATCATAAATAAAAAAAAAGGGCTAAGAGAACTTCTTAGGCTGCATTCCAAATGGTCGTCTGTTAATGTTGCTTGGTACTTTGACTTCATAATTTTCATATGTGAAAAAGCAGACTCACATAAATAACTCGAACCAAAAAATGCAACTAAATTTTCGAAGCATATTTTCAAGTTTTAATAATTATCCTCTGATAGATATTTCCATACATTTTGTTCGAAAGATCTTGATTTAATAAAGATATAATTTTGAAGTGTGACGATTTTCATCTCAAGTACATGAATATCCATTTTAAACTAAGTTGATATTGAATCTGCAAAAATTTCTGGCTTTATATTTGGATTAAAAGAAAACGACGTAAATGCAGCAACAATTTCAAGTTTCTTGAAGTCTTGAAAACGTCTCTCGAACTCCAAAACTAAATTTTTGATCTGTTCCGCATATGTCGTAATATTAAAGTTTACATTTTCTGATTCCTTTAATTGTGATAACATATTTGGAAAATAAGTTAGATTTTTGTCCTCTAGTTTGGTAATAACTAAATGAAGCTTCTGTGTAAATGCATTGATTGTACTTATCATATCTTTGTAAGAATTTTCTCCGACTTAGCCACCTTACATCTGTATACATCAGTAGTTCAGTAGAACCTTTGCTATTACTTTCAACTTGTAATTTGAACGAATCGAGTTGGCAATTTTTAATGTTATGTCCATAATATCTTTCATATTCAAAGTTTTAGCACACAAAGCTTGGTGATGAATAATACAGTGGTAGGATAGAAAATCTGGGAAGTCACAATTATTCCTACAATATGCCATAAGTCCGCTATAAATCAAAGATCTTTTGGATTGGCTTAAAATATCTTTCAAAATTTCCTCTTTTTGGTAATGAAGTAGGAAATTAAACAACAACATTTTTTAATCCTTACAAAAAAGTACTCCTTCTTCATTTCTTCGCTATAATGATAAGTCTTGGCTTTTTTTTACTATGGAAATGGCACGCAAAACATCAAATTAGGTAAACAATTTATAAAAATGATAAAATTTATAAAAAAACATATAATTTACTTCACATAGTACATAAAATTTATATATATAAAACATAATAATTTTTTTTATGAAGATCTACCAAAAAATACTCCGCGAACTACCAGTAGATCGCGATCGACCTTATGTGCATCCCTGATATATAGAATAGTAATATTCATAGCAAACCACAAAAAAATAAAAAATGTTCAAAGTTTTAAGTTAATAAAATAAAAAAAATATCAGATAGAATTAAACTTTTAACTTTATAAGAATTAATTTGTTTGTATTATTTTTTTATTTCTCCAGGGAAGGTGAAAACCTCAAAAATACTAAGCAGACCGTAGTTACTTAGCTATGTGGGACTCTAACAGACTAAAACCGATTAATTGATTTTTCGCGTTAATTGGGAAAACGTGTGTTGGAATATTATTAAAAAATAGTTTCCGAAAATCTTGTTAAGCCATTAATCATAACTATGGCTTAGTACTATTACCGTTTCCCAATTATTATGAGCATTTTTTAAAATTTATTATATAGAAAAAATTGGATAAAATGGAATATTTTAGAAAACCTCCTGATATGCAACATTGTCAGCTACAATTTGTCCCTGTCAGTAGTTTTCCCCTGTCTTGGTTCTGCTAGAATCTTAATTTTTAGAGCAGGGGATTGTGTTGCTCTTGACCATTGCCCATGGGTGAAGGTAGGTTCAGGGAGATAACTTTTTAACTAATTCTTATTCTATATATATAAGTTTTTCTTTTAAATTATACTTATGGTCAGTCCACACCTTAAAGTTAAAACAAAGATCTACATGGACATACTTTTCATTCTTTATAATCCCAATTTCATTTTATCTTTTGTCATGCACTTCCTGTCTTTTATTGGAGGACCCAAATTGTATAACTTTTCAGCACATTCTTCCCAAAAATTTATTGTCATTTTAGAGTCTTTACCTTTTTTAAACAATTGTGTTAAATGTTCATTTTTTTTAGCAGATGTATAAGCAATTCAAATTGCTTATCTGTAGTAAATTGTGATCAATAATAGATAACTAATTAGCTAAATAATAAAATAAACAATAAAAATTTTAACTAAATTTTTTTTAAATATTTTTCTTATTTTGAAACAAAACACTTTCAAACACAAGAACAAAAATGGTTATTCGTTTATAAATTTTTGAACGAGAAAGTTTTCGATCAAAAATATTAGATTTTTTTTTAAATCGAATTCACCGGTTGAAAATTTACGAACGAGTAGTCGATTTTTATTTGATCGTGTATTTACCTGTACGGCTGATTATCAGGTGCGTAATCCTTGTGCGTAATTTTCAATTGGAAATTTGATAACAATACGAAAATGAAGTACAAATTTATTCAATAAATATTTAGGAATGATGATTGATGAAAATTTAAGATGGGACAAACATATAAAAAAAAAGAAAAAAAAAATTATTCCTATAACTGTAGTATAAACAGATCTGGTGGTATTCCCAATTATGCAGCCAAACTGGTGTATAATGGGCATATCTTGTCAAGAATTAGGTATAATATATGCAGTTGGAGTTACTGTTCAAATTTTCATGTAAAACAGATGGGAACAGTAATGAATTAAGCGCTAAAAAGTTTATTTAAACTAATCCCCAGAACTAGTACTAAGGAGTTATACAAATCAATTAATGTACTGGCTGTAAATCAACTAATTTACTTTGAGAAATGCAGAGTTTAAATCAAAATTAATTCTTAAAAATAGAGAAAATATACATAACTATTTTACTAGAAATCGAAAACTTATTGAAATACCTAAGGCTAAAACATCCAAAAATCAAAAAAGTTTAAAATGTAGGGCTATAAAACTTTTCAACACTCTACCCTTAGAAATTAAAAATAGTAAAAACTTGGAAATATTTAAAAACAAACTTAAAAAGCATATTTAGAAATAGTTAATAAAAAAAAAAGAATTTAATATTAAAATTATAATATTTTGGAAATGTTTATAATATGAAGGCTATAAATTAATGTTTAAGTTAATATTAAGTTTTCTTTCTTTTTTATTTTATAATTTCTTATACATAATTTTATAATTAATATTGTAAAGTTATCTGAAATTTGAAAAATAAAGAATAAAACACCGAAAAAAAAAAAATTGACGTGAACGTAGTAATATGCGATACCAATGATACTTAAATAAATAAAATGATATTCGTATATTAAATTTCTGGTTAATTTTGCATTAAATAGTATCGAATTCCGAAAGTGCGAAAATCATTTAAAAAGAATAACGATTAGGCCATATCCTCTATCCTATTAAGACAAAATAATTCAATCTTCCATTTAAAAACTTATATCAATTGTAATTATTATTTAAAAATTTTTCAGATTATCAACTGCACGTGTATTTCATTATTTTTAAATAACAATTTAAATCACTAAAATTTATATCTGAAGTCTTTTATTTTTAAATAATGAGTAAATAATTAAAAAAAAAATAGGCATTTAAAAATATGTAAACCTTTGTAATTACGATTTTTTAAAACTTAATTATTACTTTTTTTTCTTTATTTATTATTATTTCTCTATAAAATATATATAAATATATATATATATATATAAATATATATATACGAGTCTAAAGTATATTCTTTAAAAAATTAGAAATTTTTTTAAAAATCTTTATTTAATTGATTTTTATCTTTAATTGACTCATTAAAATTTTTCTATTTTGAAAAAATTCCCAATTTACCATTGTAAAGAATATTATAATACATTTATGTATAATACAGGATGTTTTCTATATCATTGCACAGCTGATATTCTTTAGAGTTTAGATCTTTATTAGTTAAAATTTTTGTTACGAATATTGGGTTTATTTATTTATAAAATTTGTTTTTACATTTTGCTTTGTTTTTAGTTTTAATTTTTTTGTTGCATTTTTTACGTCGCAATTTCTATTTTCCAATGATTGTTCATGTAAGTTATAACTTTTGGATTTTATTTCACTACGATCGTGCTTTGTGTGAAAACCCTTAGTATTTAAAATTAAGAATTTTAAATTTTTTATCAATTTGTTTTTTGATAAGGGGTATTTTCCGAATGATTTAAAATTCAATTTTGAGATATGTATTTAAAATCGATTATCGCGTTTATATGGTGATTTGAGTACTTGACTTGAAATCAGCTCGCATTGCAAGAAGTGCTTTCAGTATGTGTCGCTCAGAAACTTGAAAGTGACATTTAGATTCAAATTAACTTGAGTTTGACAGTTTTTGAAATAGTTTACACAGTGTTAATTAAAGGAAATTAATCCAATTGAAAAAAGTGTTGGTGGAATATATTGAAAATTATAAAAAATACTAGGGGCTTCTGTTGAGTAATTATATTTCAAGTTGAAATCAAATTTAAAGTTATTAAAAAAACAGTAATTTACGTACTGACATAGACTTCTCACGATATAGCAGAAACCACTCGTGTTTAATAAAAAGTTTTGTGGTTAGTAAGTTTTATTTAGGACATATAAATACACATCCCTTATACTGTTTGGTTTCCGATATATTTCCTATAGTAAGTGGCATAAAATTACTAAAAATAAAAAAAATTTGTCATTAAAAAGGTATATAGCTACGTCCTACATATACATAATTTTAATAAAAACTATATTATTACTACAAATAACCAAAATTTAAAAACAGTTACTTAAAAAAATAAAAAATTAAGAATTCAAGTGATTTGTTTTTTTACAATTTACATAGGTTCCATGCAAGTAATAATAATTAATAACTGATTTGTTTGTTTTTGTGTATTTTTAAATAACATTTACTTTGATATGGTCACTGACCAGATATGATGTAAAAAATAGACACGAGAATGATAGATGAAAGAATTAAGAGTATATATAAGAACAAGCGTTTATTGGTTTTAGAAGTACAAAAAAAATAAACAGTTGAAAAAACTTCATAATTAAAAAAAATTATATTACACGTACACCAAATGAAAACAATTTCAAAGTGAGGCAATTTTTTTTTTTTAAATTTTCTGGAATTAATTTCGTTGCATTTCTGAAATCGGAATATATAGGTTTCGTTCTGTTATGATATTTCAAAATGCAGGGTAAGGGTGTATTCATAAATGCTGCAAATTGACAACAAGTTTGCCACCAGTTGGCGTACTTTGCAATAATGAACACAAATTCTACATATATTCTACATTTACTTGACAATTCTGCAAAGTTTTTGTTCATTAATACATAATAACAATTTTTTTTTTAATAACAAAACAAAAACTAAAATACTCTAAACAGCAAAGAAAACTACTTTAAAAAATTTTATGCATACGCATTTTATGCAAAAATTTATTCTGCCAAATTGACGCCCAGTAGACTTTGAGTCTGCATTTATGAACAGCATTCAGAAAATCTGACACGCGTGTTCATAAATTCAGAATATGCAGATTGACTGCAGGTTTGCATTTATGAAAACAAGGTAACTCTCGTATGTCATAAATATTTAAAAAAAACGAGTGATATTATTTTGCTCTCTCAAATTACGGTTTTTTTTTTATCTTTTCTTGGAGTATAACTACAAAAGATAACTGCATTAAAAATAAAACAACGTTTTTTGTTTAGAATTAGCTCTATAGAATGAATTTCTTTTTTTCATTTTCTAAACATATTTCTCATTTCTTATTTAATCATATTCCTAATATTTATATATATTTGCTTACAACTAGTTCTTAGAATTTAAATAGTTGTTTCAACATAAATTACAATTTACTTTCCTAAGTCACTTGATATTTTTATGTTGGTAGGTACTGTTTACATTATAAAAAGAGATATTAACAAAGTAAATTTGAACATATTAGTTATGTTCAGTAGATTTACAGAATCGTACAGAACAGTTTTGGACAATGACAGTTAACTGTCAAACACTTTAGAACCACTTAGAACAGAAAAGTCTACTGAACACTTTTTTTTAAAATCTTTTTTGAACTTTTTTGTTCAAATTTTTGATTACTCTTAAATTTTTTTGTTTAACTGTCAAAATTTACAGAAAAAACAACAACAAAAAAAGATGTCCAAAACTGTTCTCAAAAAAATTCAGAACAAAAAAGATCAATTTAGAACCGTTTCGCACAACTTAATGAACACAGAAAAGAATAATTTCGGAAAAAAGAACAAGTAACGGAAACTAATGACGTGACTAACAAAAACGTGTTCTTTTTTACTCTAGAATGTTTTAGAATTTCGCTTTTCTTTTTTATAATGCTTTATATGGGTGACTTCCAAAATGAAGTAAACAAAGTTTTAATACAGTTTAAATACAGTTCAACTACCGTTTAAAGCTTTTATAACCATGTCAATGTAAAATGAAAACCAAAGTTTTTGCTACATTTTGGAATACTATTTTAAAAGTAAAATACATACATACATTCACTTTGATGGTTAAATTATAGTTCTGTGTTTTTGTAATATTAAACAGCAATAATAATAATAATAATTTTGAAAATGAGTGTTTTTTTTAATATATTAGCCAATAATTTAATTAATTTAAATAACGAGTGTAATAACTATTCTAATTTTAACGAGTGTAAAAACTATTTCTAAACTTGAATCTAAAATATTTTATCTTTCCTTAGATCAATATTAATATTGCCAGACCTCCATTGGTCAGCATATATTTTCGGCGGAAAAATACATTTTATGAACTTATTTTGCTACAATTTGACATAAAACTTATTTTTTCGTCAAAAAATAATGCGAACAATTTAATTGATTCTGATAACTTTCTCTATGACATGTATACAAAATGTAGTCTAAATTTTTTTGCACACACTCTACTCTTATTTTACGTTTCCACGACGTATTTTAAACATTTTGAAATAAGTCTACAAAATCAAAAGCTTTTGAAATACATTTTGGAAGATGCTACATTGTAGATTATACGGTTTTACTGCATTTTGGAAGTTACGGTATCTTTCGCATTATAATTTTTCATAATTCTTAATTTTATAATATATTTATTTTTACTAACGATTTATCTCACATCGACAAGCAAATTTGTGATATTGATTTGTTAAATTACTAATTGAAAACATAATTAATGAATTATGCAGTACCTATTAATGGATTGATTTTGCGCAAATAATTATAAGACTAATAATAATATATAAAAATATAGTTTAGTAATAGAACTCAATATTTTTATATAAGACTTATCGAATTAAAATTATTATAATTATAAATTTTAAGTTTTTTTTTTAAATGTATTGTTTTATTATAATAATTAGTTTTTTTTATAATTTATTTGATATATTTTTAACTTTTATTTAAACACACATTTTATTTTTATAACTTTCAATTAATTCACTATCACTTTTTAGAGGCAGCACTCTGTACATTGGTATTTTCACTGCCTGTTACCTTTTGCTATTCTTTTTCTCATACCCAGACCCATGCCTGAGTATATGGCCGCCTGAGTGTCAATGTATTTTGGCCGCTTCCAAGCTAAAAATGGAAAAATAAGTATTTTTAATTAGAAAATAAAATTTATGAATCAAGTTCGCATTTTTAAATTTTATTTATATTAATATTATGTATGTACATTATAATGTATATTAAATTAAAAATTAACTCTATGCGATTTTTGCGTAGCATAGTCTTCTGTCGCTTCATGTATATTTAAAGAACCAGCAATTTCATTTTCAATTACGATAACTGAAAAATTGCTGAGGCGTTCTTGCGCCATTGATGTTCTCAAGTAATTTTTTATTGTCTGAAGTTTCAAAAAACTTCACTATCCAGATGCAACAGATATAGGTATTGCTAGCAAAAGTTTTAAGCTTGTAGCTACATTTGGGAAAGAATTTGCCAAGTTGTGCTAATATAATAATATTTTAATAAATAGTACTTCGGGTTGCTTTCTATTTTTTAAAGATAATTTTCAAAGAAAGCAATTCTTCATACAATTCTTCACCACTAATATCATATGATTCATGACCATCTTTAAATTTATTATGGAGGTCGAAATAACTATTTTTTATATCCTCATGTTCCATATCAATAAATTTAAATAGAAATCCAAAAGTTTGTTCAAAATATGATAGAGATTGAAATCGAGCGGTAAGCGATGAAAAAGTCTTCATTATACGATAAATTTTTAATGTTGGTAAAAAGGATGTCGCTAAAATGATCGAGTAAATGACCCTTAGGGAATAAAAAATTTTGCACTATACTACAAATATTTTGTTTATATGGTAATTAAAAGCGTTATAATAAAAAATAAAGGTATGGTAAATTAGTAAGCAAATTCGTATTTTTCTTAAACTTGAAATGAAAATTCTAATGAAGGAAAAAAATGCTAGAATTTATTTTACTTCCGTCATTTATGGCGGGTTACAAAGCTAGTTTTATATAAAATTTCAATTAACTAATTTTTTTTTACAAATTCATTAAACAAATTTTTTAAATAATTTCCTTGTCGATTTACCCGCCTTTTAATTTGGCCGCCTGCGCACGCAATGAACACTGGCCAAGCATGGACCTGCTCTTACCAAGATTAACACTAATTAATTGGCCGAGACACAAAATTGCTTCAATGTGTTAGTGCAGTACATTTTATATTTTATAAGCATTTTATAGTGGAATTTTAGTATGAAAATTGATGATGGGCCTTTTTTTAAACATATATTTGCTAATTAAAATATTTAATTTTTTAAAATATTAATAATACAAAATATGTAGATGGACCCATGGAAAATTAAAAAAATGAATAGTTTTCGAGTTATAATCCTATTTGTAAGTGGCCCACCATTTTTTTCCGTTAGACTGCGTGTATTTGTAAAAAAAGAGCAGCCCTACTATTGAGCTTTCTTCTCCGAGTGTTTCAGCCTGTTAATTAGTGTTAGACTTAATTGTACATGGCTTAAGATGTTTATACACAAGACTAACACTATTTAAAAGGCCGAGACACAAAATTGCTTCAATTTGTTATTGCAGTTTTAACAAATTTAAAGTGAAATTTTGTCGCTCAAATTCAAACATCTCAAGTTTTAACTGTTATTAAAAATACCAATGTACACTTGAGTGGCGGAACAACAGGCAGTGAAAAAAACAATGTACAAAGGCACTATAGTTGCTATAGTTAATAAACTGTTCCTATAGTTAATATATCTGTTGTCAACCTAATAGTTGAACAACGCAGGTGATTTAGTTGAGAGAACCTCAGTTCTTTTTATTATTTTACTTAATTTAGCTCTTGTGCGAAAATAGTAAAAGGGTTCTTAAATCCTTAATAACTTCTAAGCTATATGTATTTTATCACTTTGATTTAAAAAAAAAATCCTGAAAATTCAATCTATTTCATTTTGCATGAAGAGATTTATTAAAAATTAATTTAAAAAAAGTCTTTTAAATTTAATCCCCAAGCTTAAAGCTATTCAAAGCTCTATAAAGTGAGCAATAAATAGTACAGTAGTGGCAATAATGTAGTTAAATTTCATTTTGAATTAAAACCAAAATTATATTTTTTTTAGTATTTTCAAAATATTTTAAATTCCTCTTTCTACACCACTCTAGGGGTAAAGGACATGTCGCGGTTGATGAATGTTTTTTGAAACTTGATTTTCAAATGAAAATATAAAATAATGGCATTTCTTGTTTTAAAATTGTAACATAAAATGCAAATTTGTTTTTTCTTTAAAATTTGTTTAACTCACTAACTAATACAAAATTAGACAAGATAGGAGTAAATTTTTGAGTAAAATTGGGATCTGCTCTCTCTGAGCACCAGCCTATATATGATCAGCAGTGGTATGGTAAGAGCAGTACTGTCGTTCTACCTTTTTGTTTTTATTTATTTATTTCTCTGCTCAATGAGCCTTTAAAGCTCGTACTGAGTTTAGTAATTCATAATATTTTAAATCATAATTCAGTAAGTAATTCAATAACATTAAGCGGCCACGAAAACTGCCTCCAAATTACGTCAAATCTATTAAATTTTTTCTTTTATGAATTACATATTTATTTATTTTTATATAGGATTTCATAAATATAACAAAAAGTACATTAAAAAATATAAGCCCGTGGCTTATTGCTACGTGGCTTCGTGTAGTTTTTTATATTTTTTAAGATTAATAATGAGATAAATCAAAATAATTAATTGAAAGACTAGTCGTTGAAACAGGATTTGTAATTATTATATATTTTGTACTTTTGAATAAAGTAAACTTATTGCGATGTTCAGTTTTAATCGACTGATAACTGAGAAAATTTGTCAGTTGAAATTATTTTTTATTAGACAGATTCGGCCAAAATTGCTGAAAATTGCGTCAAAAATGTTGGAATCACAGTAGAACGACAGCACTGGGTAAGAGTCATGAAAAAAAGCAAAAAATATTATTTAAAAGGCAGATTCAATGAATTACAAACAAAATATGTTTTTAAAATGTATGGGAGAGCAGTGCCTGGAAACACCCTGTTATATATGTTTTTTAATTAGGTATTTTTCAAGTGAAATCAATAATAAAAAGACTCTTTACAAAATAATTTGTACAAAATATATATATATATATATATATATATATAAATAACTTCTCAATTCTTTCTATATATATACATTGAAGATATTTTTTTTTATAGTTAGCGAAATAAAGTAATAAATTTTAGTATTACATATGGTATAGAATAGAGCAGGACCATAAAGTAGAATTGAAAAAAAATTGATTTGTTTGAATTTTTATTTTGATTTCTAAAAATTTGAATTTCAAATTTAAGACCTTCCGTTATTTTTTTTTTGCAATTTGAAGTACATTAAAAGAGGATGATTATTAAAGAAATTTAAAAGTAACGCAAATAACTTAATTATACAAATACGTAGGTAGGTAGGTATGCATTTTGTAGAAAATCTATGAAAAGACATTTTATTAACGGTGGTTTTTTTTTTTTTTTGGTTCTTATGGTGGAATATTTTAAAATATCATTATCATGAAAATTGTATACTTATTGTATTTATTGGTAATGTAATTTTTGATTTAATTATTTAAAATGTATAATAAACTTTTCAATAGAAATTTTGTTTTAGATAGATGAAAGCTGTCAATAATTGTATTGAAATACTCTTTGCTTAAATAGTTATATTTTTTTAAGTTATAAATTTAAAGCATTCTGATGGTACAAAAATTTGCTGAAAATTATTTGTTTATCAGTACTTCAGTACATAGTAATTACATATACTTACTAAATTAATGCAGGCTAATGTTAATGTGTGTAAATGGACTACTACAGAAAATCAGTATAAGTTAGTAATCATATGTACTTATATGGTTAGGTATTTTGATAAAATTTTGAGTTTATTTCTCATAGTCAACAATCTATGAATTGATTCAAATATACCATAGTTTGTTCTGTGGAAAGCTAGAGCGAAAAGATTGGTTGACCTAAAATGAGAGCTTATCACAATTTTATTTGAAATTTTATGCGATGTTATATTTCCTTTTACTACTTTAATTAATAAAAATAACATCGGCAACGTAAAGTTTTAATTTCAATAGAATTATTTTGTTATTCTTTTTTTTTTTATCTTTATGACACTGGAACACAGAGTCATTAATACTGGTGTATGATCTTGTGATAGGTCTTCAATTCCTTCTACATATACGGAGGCTGGGTAATTCCTTTAGTAATATAATTTATAACTTTTATTCCTTTAGTAATATAAAAATCGATATAATCAGGTATTTTGTTTTTGTCTGCTGCCCAGTATGTTGGCTTATTCGATGAATGGTATTCACGGGACATAGCATGTATAGCGTTTAATAACTCATTACCTTTTCTTGGAGTGGTTGATCGTGAGCTCCACGCTGTATGTTTAACATTAAAATCGCAAACTATTATTAATTGCTTATTTCGATTTTATACGGGGTGGAAAATACGCTGCTGCGATAATTAGCTAAAAGGAGTGATTATTTTCATCAATTAAATAATAGTAATAATACTTAATATTATATATATAAAAAAATCAAATTTAGGATTTTTATGTAATTTTTCTCAGTAAAAAGGGTTTCTGAGATAAGTCTAACATCAATGACTTATAGGTCATCTCGTGTTGGTTTGGGATAGTGCATGAATTGGGATTCCAACAGTTTCAATCTGTTCAACTCGTTTTGTCAATTGATTGAAGTTTTGTTTTACCTGTGCTTGGAAGTTTGAAATAATAACAATAAGTGATTTGAAAAATACTGTAAGCATAATGAATAATAAAAAATACTAAGTAATAGTATTTATTGAATACGGAAATGATAATAGACAATATAGACATTATTGGTCTGAACATTCTTGGTATTGACAACAAAATCTGTTGTCAATAATAAAACACTTTATTGCAAAATGGAGTGATTCCAAAAATTTACAGAGACAAAAATAGAAAAACTTGTTAATGAACAATTACTAAACCATATTGAAAATAATTTAATATCTGAGTACACCAATCAGGATTTAGAAAAAGTCAGAAACCTTGATCCACAGTTTTAAAGATAGAGTTCACAAATTTGGAAAAATTATTTACGACAGGTTGGAGCAGCTGCCATACAACTCTAGCACTCATTAGGAAATTTGTAGTCAGGTATTTTTTCAAAAATAAACAAACACGTTTTTCATCATTTTTGAACTTTGGACTTCGAGTAGTTGTCAATTGCCATACAACTCCATGCACTCATCAGAAATATTTAAAAAAAAAACGGTGCTGCAAACTTGAAAATTTGTGATAACGTATTTTTTAAAAATAAAGAAACTCGTCTATTACGGTTACATGACATAAGTAATAAAACCATGTCTAACCAAATAAAAGAATTAGTATTCTTACTTATTTTAAGAAAAAAGTACCTACATTATAAAACCAAATAACTTTAAATTTTTATATTAAATTTAAATATGTAATTTTGTTAAATATGAAATTTTGTCCATATGAAATTTTGTCTCTATGCAATTTGGTCCAGACACCTTCTATTACAGTTTTCCAAAATTCGGCCAGTTATGGGTAGCAATATACAACTCTTAGAAACCTATCATGAATATTTCAAAAACACAAACAAAATTGCCTCTTATTGTTTTCCCAAATTTTTGACTGGCTCAGAAGAATTTGTCGGGATAGTAAATGTGATACAACTATAATGAAGAATAAGATGTTTCTGAACATTACACAGATATTATTTAGGTATCGCAATCAAAGGTTTTCATCTTAGTGTGTACATCAATTATTAGATGTGAGTTTTTAAAAATAAAATTAAGTTGTTTCGGGGAGAAAAATATAATATGTTTATATAATATTTTTTAATATATATTTGTCCGCTTTTTTTGTAAGTGCCAAGACCTTCTTTTTAATTTCCCATTATGCTTGCATTGCATATTACGTTGCGTCTTGTATTTTGCAAGGTTTCGGTGGTCTATGTAAGTATTTTTTTTATTTGTATCTGTATTCTGTACAACTATCTTAACCATAAACAAAGATATTGAGTATAATATTTGAGAGTAGTTGACATGTTTCGAAGGAAAAAGTCCAAGGACTCTTGGCTTAAATTAAATTTTGGTTATTTATGGAGATTCAAGTAAATCTGGTTTTTAAATTTAGTGGTCGAAAATTTTTCAGTCTACGCTCACTTGATGCTTCGTTATTAATTATTTGAGGCGCAAATGAGTTTGGATGAAACTCTAGGCAATATGAATATTTGTCAGTTTTCTTTTTTATTGTTTTAAATGAAATGTTTAAACCTAACCTTATCCTGTCATTGCACACGTACCAGGGAGGATTTGACAATGGACTTTAAGACCTTGGACTGGAAACGCTCAATCATTTCGATGTTGTACAAGAGGTACTAGAGGTTCCCCAAAGCTCCACTCCATAACTCCAGATTGAACATCGAAAGACATTTTGGACTAGAATCTCTATTAGCCAGTAAAGTTGATTGAACTTAATTCTTAACTGCATGTTTTTGCTAATAATGTTAGTTCTTCAAGTGAGGTTTCTATCCAAGTGCATACCGAAGTACTTTACAGACTCCCACTGTACCAACTCTCTGTTGTTGAATTGAAAGGGAGATAAAAGTAATATGGAGTGATTTGGATTCATTGGCTTTGATTCTCCAAGTTTTTAGCCAGTTTTGTATATTTAGCCGGTTGTCCTGAAATTCTTCGAAACCTAAACGTGGATCGGAATGCAAATGCTGTGTTATCGGCAAAAGAGGCAGTGATAACGTTCGATGATGTTGGAAGGTCCGATGTGAAAATGAGATATATCAAAGGTATTCTTTCCTAGGACAATTCACTGAGGAACACCAGATTCAATTTGTCTTAGTGTAGTTTGCTCATCATTGTACTTAACAAAGAATCTTCTTTTTGACAAATATGATGACAAAAGTTGGTGACGGAAAAGCTTTTTTTGGTTTGTTCAGAAGTCTCTTGTTCCAAATTTTGTCGAAGGCGTTACTATTTAGAAAAGTTGCAGAGCAATACTTTTTATTATCAAGTGAGTTCTTTATCTGTTTAACTACCCTAAGGATTTGTTCGGTTATTCCACGTTTGGGACAAAAACCAAACTGATGATCTGGTAGAGTTAGACAATCAAGAAATATGAAATTTTTAAATGAGTATAAACACAGTACTGAGTACGGAAAAAACGAACCGATAAACAGATGTTGTATTACTTTCAATAAAATCAGTCATCTATATTCGTCATCCATTTCCAGAAATACCTTTAAAAACACTTTACATCAACTTTTTTAATTTACTAACCTCTGACAATTAATAAATTCAAGTTCAGAAAATAAAAAAAAAAAAATCACTCATAAGTAATGATTTAAGTTTTATGTAGGTTTGCTTACTTAGGTAATCAAATTTTATATGTACAATTTTTTTTTTTTTTTTATACCTGTAGTCTTGTATTTATAAGAACAATATAAATTAGTCACTAAGATTTTTCATGTTTTTTCTTTTTTTTTTTCATTATTATTATAATTTGTTATAATGTATTATATGTACATACCTTTTAAAGGTATTTGAAATAAAATAAAAATAAAATAAAATAAATAATCTTATATATTAATACGCTTAAACGTCTGTTAAACTTTTCACAAAGCTTTTACAACACAAAGCTTTTTTCAACTAGATTAGACAACTTTATTAGAACTATTACAAATTACGATAGTGAGAACATTTTATTTTAAAGACATAAAACGATAAAACCAAATCAAACCAAAAACCAATTAAAATTAAACTAAAAAAAATTCACCTATTGAGCAATACCAATAGTCAATGCTGATTATGTGAATTAATTTAAAAAAAAAACCAAGTAGCGAAGACAAGAACAGAATTATCAGAATATAATTATTATATCGATTTATAAAAAAAGCTTTGTTAAAATATTACGATATTACAGCAAAATGACCATTATAGATCGTAGTTAACTCATGAATGATCATTAACTTATGAAAAGAGACATCTATTAGAAATCCTCAACTGCATCAACAACTTCAATAATAACTCAGCATGTTCTAACAAAAAAAATAATACTAAATTAATATTAGTACAAGCTAGAAAAAACAAAAAACTACAATGAAATTATTAGCAGAGTTTTCTATTCGTAAAAAACGCAATGAATTACTTAGAGCCATGCTAGAACTAGAAAATAAAAACTTAGAATTATAGCAAAAACTAACTGAATATTTAATTTCAAAATTTTAAACTGTTTTAAACTAGGGTTGCCAGAAGCGAAAAGTTTAAAAAGAAAGTTTCTTCGGCAAAAAAGAGGACAAAAAGAGAAGGGTGTATATAAAATTAAAATATAACCAAATAGTTAATATAATTTAATAAAAAAAGATCCACATTTCGAAAGGGAAAAGGATCTATAAAGCTGTCCTGCAGATTTATATGTAGGATCAACTGTTAAAATAAATTAATCAATAAGACTTTATTTCATCAGTTGTTTTCTTCATAAAACCAGAACACATAACATTAAAAATATTTTATATAATTTAATTTTGTTTATATGAATATAATATACTTTATATTAAACATAATATAAATTTATTTCAGCAAAAAATCACAATATCTCAATATTACAAGCCTCTGTTTCATAATTTGTCGTTTGATTTAAGTTCATTACTTCTATTATAAATTTATTACCACATTTTATTTCATTATAAATTCTTTGCAGTTTGTATATTTATATATAATTGCATGTGACGACTAATACTGTCTATATTTGGACGTTTTCTCTCATAAAATCCTACATTTTTGCCTTTGAAATATTAAATCCATTTCAGATTTAAAGGTTTTTTCTTAAATTCATGGGAGGAAATATTTTTTTCAATGAAGATTTTTGACATTTTTGCCCTTTTTCTTTATAAAAATAAGATAAATTCAGTTTAAGAGAAAAAGAGAGCAAAAAAAGATACGAAAGATCCGAACAAAGAAAGAGAGCGAACAAAAAGATCGTGTTGAAAAAAGAGTACATGTGCTCTTTAAAAGAAATATTCTGGCAACTCTATTTTAAACTGTATTGTATTTTTACTATGACTAAAGTGATATGAAATATTTTTTTGATTTTTAATTGTTTTAATAATTCTGAATTTATGTGATGTATTTAATTCTTAATATATAAAAATATATGGTTAAATAATCTGCTCATATTTTATACAATTATAATATAATATTTCACTAAAAACACAATTCTCTATTTCACAGTTATATGTTGCTTTGTCTAGAGTACGATCTTTTGATAGTGTTAGTGTAGTATAAAATTAAATTTTTTAGTTCAAAATTAACACAAATTATTTTGAAAGAACCGGAAAAACTATTCAGGATAAATTATTCGATTTTTAATTCATTTATTGTTTTCATTTTTACTTTATGTATTTTTATGAAAACAGTCTGCTGTCAGTTTTTGTTCTATAGCCATTCTTAAAAAAAAAGCTTAACAAAAATATTTCTTTTTAACTGAATTCAATTTGATCTCCTTTGAAATCAATCCTATATAGATGACGTAAAGAAATCCTCTGAGGATATGCTGGAAACAAACTTAAAAAAAAAAAAATAAAAAAATAAAAGATAATTTCCTTATTTGAAGCGAGATTGGGAAAAAATGAACATTAAACGAGGAATAAAAAGAAAATTAGGAATAAAAAGAAAATTTTAGTTTTTTTTTTTCAATGAAAAAACTTTCATTAATAAAATAATGAAAAGTTAGCCATTTGCTGACGTTTGAAATACTTCGACGGTTATTGGTTTTTACTTTTTAATTTTGTTTCTGTTTTTTATCTTTTCATACTTTTCTGTATTTGCTGTATTCATTTTTTAAATGCTTTGATTTCAATAAAAAATTTAAATTACTTATATTTACATTTTTTATGATTATCCTCAAAAATTTTGAAATTATATTTACTGGTAGTGTATTTCAATTAAAAGATATATAATGAAGGATAGATTTTATAAAGATATTTTAAGTGTATGTATATTATATACAGGGTGGTCTGGTTTAAAGCAAAACTACTTTGCTTAGAGTATATTAGGAAAAAAAATTGTTCTAGACGAGGGGTATATCTTTAAATTTAACCAGAACTACAGAGGGTTGAAGATAATCGGATTAGAAAAATTATGTCTAAACAATATCCAATTTTGTTTTTAACCACTGAAAATTTAGTAAAAAAACGGTCGCTTCTGTCTTATGATGGCCTTATGATGCTGTTATTCGCTTTTTAAATTGTTGTGCATCTATATTTGACATTTAATATTGTTTAATTTTCCATCATGTAAAAAAAACAATTAAATAATAATTTATTTATATTTTAAGTTTAAGTTTAAAAAGAAAATACATATTTAAAAGTTTTATGTATAATTAATAATTAATAGTTACAAAAATAATATTAGAAGTAAAAATATATTAGAATTGTCTTTCGATTAAACATTAAACAAACTAAAACTAAACTTACAGAGTAATTTCAGCTAAATTTCATTTCACAACAAATTATGGATTTAGAGTTGATTTCATCTCTATTTTTTGAGTCCCATTCAAATCCAAAATTATGACGATTTTGATCGAATTACCTGTTTATAAACTATGTTTTTGGTTATGATTTTTCTTCTCGTTTTCTCCATAAATATCTTAAAATTTTCTCTTTTTTTAACCCGTGACATAGCGACATAAATTTGTCCATGAGAAAACACTGGTTTTTGGAGATAAATTGCCACAAAATCATGTATGTCTTATGTATACAAAAACCACAATTAGGTGGTACAGTGTAATATAATATAGGTCAATTTATTTCAAACCAATGCATTTCTTAAATAAATGAAATGAAATTTTATACTATTATTTTTTATTCCTTTTTAATTTATATTTCAATAGCGAAAATCCTAAAATAATTTTTCACATAATTAAACAAAATTTAATTTCCTTCAAAAAAATCTTCGAAAGGCTATAATGGCGATCAGTACTTCAGAAGTTATGAGTTATTTTGTCCCCACACCTCCTTTTTTTTTACAGTAAATTTTGTTATTTTTATTTATTTTTAATACACAAAATAGAACATTGAATAAATGGTTAAAAATATATACAGTGAATCGAATTTGGAAAAAGTGAGTTGAAAATTCACTGTTGTTTGAAAAAGTCTATCTTTATAGTACTCTTAATCAATGATATAACTTATCATTGTTTAATAACTTTTCTAGTTATGAAATATAAAAGTTACTTAAGTTTGAGCGAAAAGTGTTGTCACTAAAATCGGAGCCGTGTTCAAAACTTTAAATTCCTATTTAAGGCGGTGAGGATAAATAGGCCAAAACAAAATATTGTAAAAAAAATATTGATTTTAGTTCAAAAAGCGTTTCGTCTCCAGTATTTTGACAAGAAATATTGACAACCGAATCCAAATTACGCCCAAAGTTTTAAGTTTTAGCTATATTAAATCATTGGTTGGTTTATGTATATTTTTTGGACCGGTATTCTGAGTGGTTTGTAGATCTGCCATACTTATCATGAATATTTCAAAAACCAAAAGTTTTGCAGACCGGAAAATTGGTACTTAGACACTCTCTTAAAAATAACCAAACATGCCTGTTACCGAATTTGAAAATTTGAGCTGGTTTTGGCTGGTACGGCTGGGTGCCATACAACTCCTAGCACCTATCAGGAATATTTCAAAAACCAATTGTGTTACGGACATGAAAATTTACACTTAAATACTCCTTTATAAATAAAGGGATACGACTGTTACCAATTTCGAAAATTTGGAACAATAAAAGAAATATAATATGGTTTGATTTTAGGTTTAAAATCTACTTAATGCTTGAAGCATTTTTTTTGATAACAGGACTGGGTCTGAGTCCGGTCTATATGGTTGTACCATGTTTGGATGCTTCCCTGGTTTTGAGACTAGAATAATTTGAGCCATTTTCCATTGGTCGGGAAAAGAAGAGATACTTAAAGTTGCATTGCAAATGTAGATGATGATTGCGTGTCCCTTATAAGGTCTTTAAGTAGCTTGCCGATTATTCTGTCGTGATCTGGATTTTTTTTTAGTTTAATTAATTTTTTAGTATTTCTATCACTTCACAAACTCAAAGTTTTTTTTAGGACATAATTGCAGTGGTACGTCTACAGATTTTATTATTTCACTAGCTTTGTAACCCGTCACAAATGACGGAAGCAAAATAAATCCTAGTTTCTTTTTTTCTTTCATTAGATTCTTTATTCCGAAATTACAGTACTTATGTTTATATCACTTTTTATTTATTTTTATTTATGTTTATATTGGCCTAACACTAATCTTTTTTTTTTATATAACAGAAAAAGAAGTACCATACCAATAAATTTGTATAAAATGTTTGTATTTTTGTATGGTATACTCGTACTCACTTCCATTTAGTTATAATTCGTTAGTTGGGTTCCATTTAGTATAAATTATACCGTATTAGCGTTATTGTGGCCTCTGGGAGAGCAAATTTAAAAATGGGATCTTATTTTCATATAAATTTTGTCTTTTGTATACTGTATAGGGATCTTATTTTGCTATATGAATAAACTGTTATTATGGTATTGTGTTATTTTTAAAAAAATATTCAAAATTTTGTATCTAAATTGGTAAAATTTACAAAAAATACAAAAACATTTTCATCAATAATTTTCAATTTAAAAAAAACAATGTTTTATTATCCGACGTAGAAGTAGAGTTAATTATCCTACTCTACTTCTATCAAGTTCTATTGATTGAACAGTGAACCTGAACAGTGAAGTGAACAGTGAACACTTAACACTGAAAATAAAATAATATTTTTGGAATGGAGCATACAGAACATAGAGAATTCAGATACAGCAAATAATAAAAAAAAACAAAAACAAAAACAAAAAAAAAACCAAAATAATTTTTTTTGAGTGAAGTGAGTTACGCACACAATAATGACAAAAATAAAAGTTAGAAGCAATAAAGTAGTATAATGTATAATATTATACAATACAAATATGCTGATACACATGTATATTATTGTGTATAATTTTAAGTAATAAGAATAACCTTTGAGTGAATTATGTTTTTTTTTTGTGTTAAATGCTGTTTGCCTTTTGGTTATTATACCATATTAAACTATTGATTAAATTTCTATTAGTCCTTATTATTATAAATCAAATAAATTGTTTGTTTTATTTATATTATTATTATTTTTTATTTTTCCTTATTATTTGCGAAGAAGAATAACATTAAATTAAAAAAATATAGTTCATGCAATCAATTTTTTCTGCAAAGGTTCAGCATGGTAGACAGGGGTTAAAAAAAGCATCAAAGCAATTTGTATATATATGCATTTGTATATATATGCAATTTATATATGTGTTGGAGCGTTCCGTCGAACTTACAAACATCCAGATAAATGCAGAATAATATATATTATTTCATGGTTTCCTTCTTCGGTAATTTCACATTCATATGGTTTGGTTCAAAAGGTTGCTTCGAGGTGTTTAGCAAAAATCAGCGCTTTTTCTTTGTCCGATTTTGATCAATCACCGTTATTTTGTTTTTGATCGATGCAGTATGTTTTGGACACTTTAATTTTTTAGTGGCTTTCCATAAACTACAAACTATTAGTTTCGGTTGGAGCTAAGTTTGCATGATATTGCTGTATATCATATTTTTTAGTATCGATTAGCATTACCTTCAACTCTTTTGTTGCTTTGTTAAGTTTTCTCTTATCTGATGGTGGCCTAGATCTTTGCCACATTTTTCATAGTTTTCGTTTTTTTCAATTTTATTTTTGATTGCCAAAGAACATCTTTGTTGTTGTTTATTCTGTTTTCAACGTAGCTATTAGTTATTTACCTTGAAATAATTAGCGTTTTTAAGATTTTTCAAGAGGAAAATTTACCCTTTTAAAACAATATTTCTTTCCTGGCAAATTTCGTTTATTTACTGGAAAACAAAAACAAAATTTTTAAAAGCTTTCTGCAAATTACCGCTTCGTGAAGGAATATCAAAATTACATACTCGTAGACTAAAATGTATTTTAAGTTTTTATAAGGTTTTTTCATTCAATAAACAACAACTTAATTTTTTTTTTTTTAGTTATTTAAATATTAAAACAAGAAAGGGATAGGCATGTAACGTACGTTTATTGTTTACATATACAATTCTTGTACTAAATTTGATTTTTTCTGATATCATAAATCATGAAAAGTATTTGCCCTATCAATTTCTTTGCTATATTACATATGTGTATTCCGAATATATTCTTCTATAAATGGAAAAAGCCTTAGGCAGAATTCAAACTTTTTTTTTCAAATTTATATTTTTAAATTCGCTTCTTCTAAAATTAAGACACACAACAATTTTCGAGAAATGTGAATTTAAAAGTCTGACAAAAACCAATAACAAAATATATAATACAACATTATATAATAATATATTATTGTATAACTATAAATCAAATACAATTGGAAAAATTTAAAAATGAAAATATAAAAAAAAGATTGAAAAGAGGTGATAATATTATGGTGGTGAATAGAAGAAGCCGACCGGCCGACGACTATAAATATACACCTGTCGAAGAGATAAAAAAATAACATTTTTTTTTCTTTTATAATTGAAGACAGGCATATATATACATATATATATATAGATACGATTATTACTTTTAAAATATTTTAGTCTGACTGAAAATGGAAAGATGAAAATGAGAAAAAAATTAGGAATCTATATTATAGTCTACATAAGAATTTATAAGATTTTGGGATCATGAATTAAACAATATAAGATTTAAGAAAATGTAATACTGCTTTGGATATAAATTCCAATATTAATTAGTTTAAATCGCTTTTGAATTATATAGGGAAAAATTTTCTATTCAACGTTAAATGTAAATTACTTGGATTGAAGAAGTAAAATAAATGAATTAAAAATAATGTGAAATTGATTTTTAAGATGTAGGTATTGTTGAAAAAGTAGAAAATTAAAATTAAAATTCAAAAATACGAGTACTTTAAGTATAGTTGTAAATTCTTAAATATTTTTTTTTGTTCGTTTGCATAGTTTTTATTGAATCTTTCTAATCTAGAAACTCACAATAATTAAATCAAATCTTAACCTAAAAATAAAAGTATATTTAAAAAGAAAATGAAAGAAATGTTATTAGAAAAAAACACTACTAGAACTCACCAGTGCTAGACTACCTATACAACTGCTATTTTCATTTTGATTGATTTTATAACTTATTAGAAGATGTCAATATTACATATGTGAGTCATAAAAATTAACCTAAAATTTCAATGTAAAATGTTATTTTTTTTATGTTCTTGACAGTAAGTTAGGTAGATCCACCTTTTCGCGCTTAATTAAGTACGGTAGTGCAAGTTTATACTACAATATCTACAATGTTTTTCGAGTATTTATTTATCAAATTACTCGCTTATCAACTCATTAAATGTGGAAAACTACTACTATTGTCAGAAACTAAGTCTTCTTAAATAGAATAGCTTTATTTTATTTAAGTGGTTATCAGATTATACTGTCAATTATTTTTTGTCATTTATTTTATCCCAATGACAAAGGGTACTGAACCAGGTCGAAAAACCCATAGAGCATTTTTTTAATTCATCGGGAATCGAACCTGGGACCTTTCTGTTGAAATGCAAATGGTCTACCTACTGCGTCACACAGCGTATAAAGTAAAATGACATGGAAATTTTTGATATTTCATACTTAAAAAAATGTATAATTACATAAATTTATTTTATAACGTTGATAAGTATAAATAAAAGAAAAAGTAAAAATAAATGAAATGAAGGATAAATAAAAGTATAAAAATAATAAAAGTAATTAACGTATATAGATTGATTATATCTTTTGTGTTCTTTCTTCGCTGACCATGGCAATTTTGAAATCTCTGTGAGCATTTTTAATAAACCAGGGGGGCTCCTGTGATCATGCTTAGAAAATGCTTGATTGAGTTTTTTGTAGCTTTTACATTGTATGTAGAAGCAGTGCCCCATATTTGATATAAATAAAGATATATATACAGATAAAGATATAAAACATTTGACGGCTAACATCCAGATGAAATGGCACCGAAGTGAGAGAACTGCACTGTAATCAGTATTATATTTTGGTTTCCATAAATTTTTAACCTTACCGAATAGTAATTTTTAACCTTATCGAATTATTACTTTAGATAATAATTAACTCAGCAACTTTGTTCATGGAACTGGCGATAGACTGGAACCCTTTCCTTTGTTCTTTGCTATATTTTTAAATTAAATATTTTAAGAATAAATAAATCGATTATAATTTCACATATTATTATTTCGTTTAAAACAAAAATATTCGATTTTTTACAAGCGATTTAAACATGTAATGAAAACCGCTAATAAACTTTATAACATATTCATTTGGATATTGTTTTGGAATTGTTCCATTGAATAGTGTTTTTCGTTTTTGCAATATTTTGTGTATTTTTGTAATGTACAGTCAATATCAAAATTAAGTGAACAGGTAACATGGTACAATAGAAAAAGCGTTTGTCTTTCTACTGAAAGCTCTCAGTTCTCAGGGTCAATTCCCAATGAAAAATATATTTTGCAATAAAGTTCCCATAAAGTTTGCTATAAAGCTCAAGCTTTATGCGTTTTTCGACCTGTTCTGGAACCCCTTATCATTGGCATAAGAAAAAGACCCACATCTCGAAAGGGAAAAGGGCTTGAAATGTATGCAGATAAACTGATATAAATAAATAAATAAAAAAAAAATTAAATAAATATTCCAAGACAAAATTAAAATTAGTAAACCTAAAACTCGATAATAGATGATTGGGAATAATAAAAAATAGTACAAAAACAAAAAAAAATTTACAAAAAACTATAATAATCAACTAAAACAATTTTTTTTTTGTTTCAAAGTAAAGAAAATGGGTAAATGGAGGCTCAGGTATATGTTGGTCCTAGGCAAAGTGTACCCCTAACGTATAGCTCTGAAAAAAAATTAGGAAAAACATCTGCACCTCCGTCAATAAATCTGACCCTCATCTCCCCGAAGGTAGATAACATAGGTATCTGTCGGGTGCTTCCCACCCCCAAACAGTTCAACAGAACAACGAACCATTTAAAGCAGTAGTTGGAAATAATATTACAGATAAAAATAAGATATAAAGAAGAACATAAACCACATCCCATTATGGTTCATGGCTGAGGTACATTTGACAAACTAAGCAATTAAATTAAACAAACCACAAAAAAGAAATGCAAGTACACGTCGTATAACAGACATTATGGAAAATCAATATCACTGATAGTGACACATTCAGATGCCGAACAAAAGATACATGGGTACATGTGTATGTTTGTGTGCATTGCAAAAAAGGAGCTCATTTATCAATAGTGTTCTTATTTCTAATATGTGTTCTATAATCTTTTGAAAGAGTTTTCTAGAATACAAAATAGTGGATGGATCTCTTTCATACTCTTGTACCATATTTGAAAATCAAAAATGTTCTCTCTCTTTGATAGGTATAGTTTCAAACTAGGAAAAATCTACAGTTTTTAAATTTACTTATACTCATTTTGGTTGGTTTTTAACTTTTGATACTTACTGTACATGTATTAAAAAATAATTTTTGTTATATTTGATCTAAATATTGGTGATAATATTTCTAAAGATTTTGAATTAAATTTTATTTTTTATTTTACTTTTATTATTGTTATTGTTATTATTTTTTTGTTGGTTCAATGTAACAATTAAAATGAACATGAAAACTTAAATTAAATTCTTATGTTGTTGGAAATATATACATATATTTTCTTATCGAACTAACATTTATGCATTTAGAGATTATAATATACATATATGGTATAAATAAGGACACTATGTCTTTGTTAATGTAGATTAATTAAATTTACTATAAAATATGGAATACTACAGTATATATAAAGTTTCGCCACATTCAAATGGAATTTCATGTTAATTTATGTTCTAATGAGTTCACAAGGATATGTTTTAGAAATCTAAATGCACTTGTTTTAATTTTTGATAGTGCAAAAAAAGTTTTGATTTTATTTTATGTATTTTTTTCTAAATTCTATATTTACGATACATTAAGAAACAAGCTACAGAAGATCTAGATTATGCTGATTATTTGACTCTACTTTTATTTACTGACCATTCACTTCTTTTCTGAATTATTTTTTTTAGTATCAAAACAATCTTACATTCGTTGTAATTTCAAATTTTAATTTTAAGCTCAATAATGTGGCAAACTTTCTTTTTTAATTTTTACTACCTATTTCGAAGTTAACTTCATTTTAAAGTAAAATTGATGTCAATTCTGTGTTTTTTTTAAAGAATGTAGCAATCATTTTGTTTTAATCATCAAGCTTTTTTACTTTTACGCTAGCTCACTAACTCAAATATTTAAAAAATTCAAGGTGTTAGAAAACTGAAACTTGTATTTCAGTTTTTTTTTCCTTACTCTTCTTGGGAGCATAAGGCTTCCACTTGACATTTCCATCGTACTCGATTTCTAACTGCTAATATAACTTGTTCCGACGTTATGTTTGCCTTTGCAAGCTCTTGTGAGTTCCGTTCTAAGCTCATTCGCGCAATGTTGTTTGATGGCTATTCTTTCTGGTGTTCCTCTGTTCCTTATTGCTTTCCATATAGCAATGCGCTTGATTGTGTCAAACCCCTTCTTGAAGTCAATGAATAACATGTATAATGGTGTTTTATACTCAATTGATTGTCCTACTATTATCCGAAGTGTGTTTGCTTGATCGACACAGCTGCGGCGAGGACGAAAACCGGCTTGTTCTTAACGAATTGTTTTCTCCTGTTTTTCTTGCAAGCGGCCTTGAGTTATTGCTGCTATGATCTTATATGCTATGTTGAGCAATGTAATGCCTCTCCAATTATCGCAGTAAGTCAGGTTACCTTTTTTTGTAGTTTGCCAATTAGGCCCTTTTTCCATGAAGGTGGGACTCTTTTTTTCACTCCAGACCAATGATATATGGGGTTGTAGAAGTTGCCCTATAGTCTGTATATCTACTTGCAGTAATTCGGCTGGTGTGCTATCATCGCCCTCCGCCTTGTTTTGCTTAAGACTTCTTTTGGCATCTTTAATTTCATTGATGCTGGGGAGATCTTCAGGAATTCTTAGATATTTTTTATTCTTCAGGTATTCTTAGATGTATTTAAGTACTCTATTACTAAAATTATGATACATACTACTAAATTGTTTTACTGTTTTCCAAAATTGATACTGGTTGGAGTAGTTGTCATATAACCCCCAGCTGCATCCACCAGGAATATTTCAAAATATAAAAGTGCCCACAGACTGGGGATTTAAACTAATATTTATTAGCTAGATTAGCTATATATTAGCTAGACACGTAATTATAGCTTTATGAAATAACAATTGTTGAAGACTCAAATGGTAAAATTGAAATAACAATGATAAAGTCACCATTGAAAATAAAGTTAATAGCTAGCCAATGGAATGTTTAAACACATTGGACTTTATGGGTTTGTGATATTTCTTCCTCAATCAGTTCTAAATTAATAAAAACTTAATTACAATTTTTATTTAATTTGAAACCCAACTGTAGGGCATTATACTATATTCGGATTATATTTCAATTTAATCCATGAATACATTTGGTGACGCTTGAAATGCATAATATGGAATTGTGATTGTTCCGCCAGTACATATTATGTATTCGTTATATTACACATTGTATTCGTTTTGTGATTAAAAGTTTATTTAGTGCAATTTTAAAATTGTGAAGAAAGAAAAATTTAAAACAAAAATAATATGATTATTATAAAAATTATTGTGTAAGAAATATTTGTGCAAGAATCTGTTAATGTTTTTTTGATGTAAACTATTATTGTTTGCCTTTAAAACGCAAGCTTAAAACTATCTTAATCTAAAAACATTTAAACTAATCTTAAAATTATTTAAATTTTATTTGCTCACCATTTATTTGTGTTCACTCGTAATTATAATTAATGTATGTTAACATATTTATTCTTATATATATGTATTGTAAAAATAGGGCTTAAAAAAATCAATTCGTATATTATAACAGAGTTAGTTGTCACCTCAAAATTATTCAATCTATTCACCAAAAATGAGCGAAAATAAAAAGATTAAAAAATAAGAACTTCTACAAAGTAAATTGGAATTCAATTCACCACATTAGCAAAACAAAAAAAACATTTTTACCTTTTTGTATTTTATATTCTTTCTTTCTCAATAATTTTATTTTACCAAATATGAAGTAAAATTTAAAAAAAAGTTGCTTTTTCTTCTTATAATATGTTTGATGAAAAAGTGGGTGTGGTCTGTGACGAATAAAGCATTGTAAGTAAGTTGTAAACAAATTTTTTTTTTTTTTGTTTTAATATTCATGTTTTTTGTTTTGCCAATTTGTGAATTGAGTTCCAATAATTTTTCAATAAATTCCAAAAGTTTTTTATTTTACGTAATGCAACATTATTATTATTATGATTATTTATATAGGTATATATAATGTAATTAAAGAAATACATTTTTATAAAAAGAAGGCTCTTCTTTATTTATTTATTTAATATTTAATTCAAACAGTTTACAAAATTTACATATTAAAATTCTCAATTCTCAAGTATAATATACCACGAGTTTAATATTTAGGATTTCAACAGCTGTTTTCTTGTTGCTTCCTCTTTTGTTGAAATGGTGGACTTAAAAATAAGACCTGATTAGCAGAACTTAGCGGTGGACTTCACAGTTGAAAAATAGTTTCTGAAAAAAACTAAATTATTTTGATTTATTAGAGGGAAAAAGTAGAAAAGCCATGGTAATTAAGAAGTATTTTGTTTTTTCAAACCATACCAAAGCATAGCTTCTTATTAAAACATGACTGTTTATAGGTTGATAGTGAAAAATATCAGTCTATTTAAGTCCCTATTCTGTTAAAAACGTTAAATTTGGCTTTAAATTGAATTATAATTAATAAATAGGGGTCTCTAGCATCATAATATTCTATAATTAAATTTGTTAAATCTTCTGTATGCTGCTATGATTATATTTGTTTCCCCATTATTTTCGAATTGTATTTTTTGTTAGAGTGAAAAATTATTACAGGAAACATTTTGATTTATTGTTGTACTTATTCTAATTCTTATCCAAATGCTTTCGGAGTTGATTAGGAATATAAATTAAGTTTAGCCATGTCATTTAACAAAGGCTTAATCGCAATTAATAGGAAATAATAATAATAATTATTTTTATACATTTCCGATAAATTCTATAAAAAAATTTTAGTTCTAAATATTGTTCTGAACAAATGTTAAGTAAAACAAATATAGCTTAATCTAGCCCAAAATTAACAAGTAGCCATTTTAAGTATTTTGGTATTTAAATCGAAAAAAATGTAGCTCAATCCGGCAACCCTGGTTATACTTAATCTGTAAACAGAAATATTACAGTATTATATATTACAAGTACAAATATCTGAACCATTTCATAACCGATTTTCATTACTATTTGTTTTCAATCATAGATATTTAAAAGAAGACATAGCGAAACTAAATATTTTTTCAAATTGCTTTAAATTTCAATTAGAACTTTCAATTTAAAATTTCACCCCATGTATACACATACATCTTAACATACAAAACTTTTAATTTATCAAATTGCCGTAACTCACCCGAGTACAGAGTACACCCGAGCGTACAGAGTTTCTGTTTTTTTTTGCCAGAATTATTTTTAAATTTGGTTTTTTTTTAGAAATAAAATATAACAAATATGATTGTAGTCTAAGATAAATCAATGAAAAAATATTATAGTACGAACAAGAATTAATTGAAGTTATTAATGAAATTATAATATTATTAGTTCATGATAAAATTCGGCACCATTTTTTATCAAACTTCCTCTTTATCCTTTTTATCAATTTCGAGGACCGGTATTGTATTTGTATTTTAATTTATCTCCATTATGTGACCCCGATCGTAATCAATGGCTTTACATGTGGCCCGTCTACTATAGTATAGGAACATATGATTGGGGTCTTGAATATAACTATTTTGATTAAGATAAATGAAATGCTCGAGTGCGTTAAAACGAATTGTTTTTTTCATATACTCCTCATTGTGATAAAATGTATGTCATATTAAACCATTATATGGAGTGTTTAGTGCTTTATCATAATGTTTTCGGATCAATTTTATTAGAAAATTCTCGAAACTGATTATGTTTACTTCATATCTTAATATTTGTTAGAGTAATAACATTTATAATCGAACTCGGACTTTCTGGATATATTAGCACAAGTTCTTCTCTTATACATTTTCTGTTGAATTTATATAATTTACATAATTTTTCCATTAGATTTGCTCTGATACTGTACAATATGGGAACACCATATGTAAATGATGGCCTAATTAATGTTGGTAGCAGATTATTTTTACTTTTGTTACTTATATTTTTATTGTCAAAATGCATTTTTGCTGCCATAAAGGAATTACTGCCTTTAGTGATTGTCTATTTTATATGTTCGGTGTAGTTCAAATTACGAAGCAAAAAACTTTGAGATATTTGACAACCATTTTGTTGGGTAGTGACTAGGAAATTTAATAGAAAAATGTTTCTAATTTATTTTAATGTTGGAACTTTTAGTTCCACATTTATTAAAGTACACTTTTATGAGTTTCCATATGTAATAGTCCAAATATTTGTAATAAGGCGTGTTCGTAGTGGTCGCGCCTGCGCTAGAAAAAAGATTTTTTGTTCCTAGTTGATCTGCGCAGATAAAAAGCAAACGCTTGTGTTCATAGTAATCGGTGTCGCGTCAGCATCAGGCAGATTGCGCAGATATTTTAGTGCGTCTGCTTTAGAATGATTTTTAAAGTACATATCATTTAACATGTAATGAATAAGAATGTCGTGAGAAAATATTTAAGTAAAAAATAAAAATTAATTATTAAAATAAAATAAATGTGCTTACAATAATAATATATAAATGTAAATATAATAAAATAAATATATTGAAAAAATATACTATAATTTTAATATATTTTAATATATAAGTAATATATATGTATATTAAAATATATTAAATATTTAAAAAAAAATATTTATAATATATATTTAAAAAAATATATATAAAATATATTAAAATATATTAAATATATATAAAAATATATAATAATATAATTATAAATAATATAATATAACTATATAAACGAATTGTGCATGTGCTGCTTCTATGAATAAGAATGAGTGATAAACATTTTTCTGCGCGTCTGCGCAAGTTTTTTTGTTTATAGTGACAGAGAAAAAATCTGCAAGACATCGACGCATCTTTTAGTGCAACTACGAACATGCCTATATAGTTGCAATAGTCCAAAATGATACTGAACATTTTTTGAACTTTTGTTTGAATGGTGTTTACTTTGTTCTATTAATTAATTGTACTGCGTTAAATAAAGGGTTATTTAAATTAAAAAAAATTTAGTATTTTAATAAAAAAAATATCTGAGATAATTAATGCTTTTTTTCAAAAAAAATGTAGTTTTATAAACTTAAACATATTGCTTCAGCGTTCATATCTTCAAAGCTGTAGTGGATTTTTTTACACATTATTTATCAAATCCGATTTTCGTTACCCTGCTACAGCCCAGGTTAAATTTATTTAAAAATAGAACATTTGTTTTGAGCAATTTTTTTCCCCTTAAAGAATTGTACACTTAAAATGGACCACCTTGTACATAAAAAAAACCTAAATATTTGTAATTAAAATAAGGAAAAATATTTTATTATTATTAGGATCAGTTCCCAGATCTAATTTTCTTATAAATATTAATAAAATTATTTAAAATGTAAAAACATTTTTTAAAAACATATTTATGCTTATTAAATTTAAATAAATCAAATGTTTTAAATTTAAAAAATGTATTATTAAATAATATCAATTTAAATATGTAGCTTTAATTCTTAATTGTTTAAGAATTTATAAAACATTATCAATGTTCAATACAATACTCAATACAATATTCATTCATAAAGCCTATTTATATATATTTATACAAATATTCATACAATGTAATTCATACATATAATTATGTTTCTGATGCAAATACCAAAGATATTTAAATTTTCATCTTTTTCGCATAAAAGGATTTTAAATCTTTCATTTTTATTCAAGTGGAAGTGATCTGATATTTTGTTTTAGAATGTATGAATGAATGAGTTGTAAAATGCATATAAATTAGTAAAATGGAATAAGAAAATTATGTGCCTATATAATATGTATTATGTACATTTTAGTTATATAGTAAACATTTATACTCCTCGTAGACTTTTGAAAACATTTGTAAAATAAACTTCAATGTAGAATAATATTTTAGTATTGAAATTCATTTGTATTTCTTTGTTCTTTTATAATAGGATTAGATTATATTTATTTGAATAGTGTCCAAAATGCTGTTTCCTGGTATTAAGAGGTTCAAAAATATATTTAAATTTTTGTAAGAATGTCTAAAACATTATTGCATCAACTATTTTTTATTTTGAAAATTAGTTAATTTGTAAGATTTGTATTCTTGTATATAAATTTTGTATGTTATATTGAAAATGAGTTTGCAATGAATTTTTTGTGGGTAATTTTTGGTATCCATATGAATCTATTATCAGTAGATATCTAATCTATTATTCATTCAGTACATTAATGAAATCATTAATGAAGCGAACTCTTTATTCGGCTTTGCAATTAGGTGGTGTATAAATACTTTGATTATCTTTATATTTTGAAGTTAATATTCATATCAATGGTTTGTTTAAAGTATGTAAGTCAAGTATAATCATTTCATTATTCTTGCCATTATTAATAGAATATAGAAAGAAAGTGGGAAAATTTAGTTTGATATGTTCTTAGAAATCTAAATTTGTATAATAAAATTTTTTTGTCACCACAGAGAGCTGGATTGAAGTTATTGGAAAATATTGAAAATTCGTAGAATAGTAGTTGTAGATAGAGTGTGTACTTTACATCAAATAATAAATAAATTAATTCACTTTATATCAAAAATTTAATAGACTCTTATTTTAATACTCGTTTCCGTACTGAAAATATTTTGAATCTCATATTTCAGAGAACTAATTATGGTATAAATTTGAACCAAGAACGTTTATGGTTATAAATATAAACAAATGTAAAATCATATTAATCTTGATCAAAATAATTAATTGTAAAATAAATATGAAAAAAATCTTTATCTAAGCAAAATGTAGAGAAAGTGTAATAATAAAACAGTTAGATTATTAAATTTCGGAAGGAGACCTGCCTTCTATATAACCGCCGCCGCAAATGGGCTTATTGTGATTACTCCAAGTCAGCTACGAGTGAGCTCTTCGCATTTACAGAGCAGATGTTCAATAGATTCTTCCTCTATTTCACATATTCTAGATAAGCTGTTTTCGGTTAAGCCCATTTTATGAAAATGCTTCTTTATTAGGCAGTAGCCTATTATTATCCTTGCCAAGATACTAACTTGTTTTATATTGAAACTTAGAAGCGCTTTAATTTTGTTGAGCGAGCGTCTTGGCAATAATCATTTTAACTTGATGATTTCTGGGAACGTTGGCCCACAAGTCCTCAGCCTTTTGCTCCACCCAAGCTTTTAACTGCATCTTAGCTGTACTCAGGAGAATCCTACAGCACAGACTTGGCCCAATGAAAGGCGTATCCAATACCTTTCTTGCTAGATAATCTAATTAATCATTTTCGTTTCCTGTTATGCCATAATGCTCAGGTACATTATAGTGACTTTATTTGTTTTTGCGGGTTTTGATTATTTCTAAACAATACCATACTAGCTTTGATGTGATGGTGTATGGATTAATAGTTAGTATGTCTGCTATCCGAGAGAATGTAAATTTTAAATTTTTTGTTAATTTTTCTTAACTTCTCTCGCACATAAAGGTCTACAGAATGTAGTTTGGTCTGTAAAACTTTATTTGTAGAATGTAGGCTTTAATAGATATGGTTATGGTATATTATGGTGGATTAAATAGTTAACAACAAAACTGTTTGGCGGATAACCTTCTTTCGGATTTTTATTGTGGGAAGTTAAATTTCATTTCATTATGTGCAAAAATATGTTGCCACAATAAAAATACATATTTGCACCGAAAAATTATTGTTAAAATAGGAAAAGTAATAAAATTTAAGTCTATACTATACTTGCTTTATTTAAAAAATTTTATTAGAGAGCTAACTCTGTGTTTAGATTCTCTATTTTTTAGATTAACTATTGATTCTTACACACAATTTAGTTAGAACCACAGCTGAAAAAATCAACCATACTTCAGATTATTTTTATATGAATTTAATCAACCATTATTTTTATACTAGTAAGCCCCTGTGCAATTGCACGGTGGTGTTTTTTTGTTTAGAATTCTTTGTTAATAACGTCGCATCATTGATTTATATAATTTAACATGAATCTTACACGTGTCGTAGACGTTAAATTTATCATTAAATTTTTCATTCGATTTTCTGACATTTCTGTCATTTAAGAAAAAAAATAAAAAATGTCAAAAAATTGGAATAAAAAATTTATATGTTTTTTTAATAATCTCTTCTATTGGAATAAAAAAACTTCAACAAATTATTTGAGTATTCAGTGCATCGAAGACCTTTTTTTTGGTGAAACTAAAATTTTAATATTTTTTGTGATGTAAATTAGTATTCAATTGTTTTTGCTTTTTCATAATACTTTTATATTCACCGCGTCTGCCTTTTCATTTTTTTGTGTAATATAATTATAAGATTTAGTTTGATAAATCAAACTTTGATTTTGTGACAATTTTATACTTGGTCAGTATAAATACCTGTTATTATTATATAGATGTTATATCTTATATAAAACACTGGTCATTAATATAAATACCTGTTTTTAATTAAACAAAACATATAATATATAAAACAGTAAATAATTTATTTAATTCCGTCCCATTAACTAATTTTAATATAAGAATTAATTATTTTGTGTAACTAGGAGTAAATCTCACTCTCAAAGTTTCAATATATTTTTTTTATCTACCTTACATTACAATTTAAAACTGAACAATTAAGAATAAGATATATGATATAAAAACCTTTACATCTCATTTATAATAATTTTACTTATTATTAATAATAAATATTATAATAATAAACTTAGTTTAAACACTTAAACTTCATTAAAAAATAAAAAAATTAACAACAAAAATAAAGATAATTGCTGGGCCAAAAACTAGTTGGAAAATTAGTAAACGAACAAGTGTAATATTACATTTGCCATTTAATATTGGTTGTTATCATATACGATGAGAACGATGAGTGAGCAATATGTTGCCAGTTTTGAAGGTAGCATGTACCGGTCGCTGACCAATGTATTTATTATTATTTAGTTGATGTAGGACACATCATAGGAAATTATATATTTGCTATATTTATAAATATCGAATTAATAACACAGTGCAACTTGCTGTGCCAATATTAAATATTAGTAATAATTATTAATAATGATTTTTGTAATGTATAATGTATATTTGTATTAGTAAAGTTTTATTGTACAAATAAGAAATTTTGAAAATAAAATTAATTATCAACTTGCACAAAAATAAACAGTAAAGTAAATTTTTTAGAATCTTCATTATTTATCACCGAATTCAGCATTGCTGTTTTAAGAATTTTAGTATAGAGAAAAAAAATAATGATGTAAAAATAAAAATTTTTAAAATATACTTATATCGAAACAAAACTATACCCTTAAAAAGTAAAAAATAAAATTAGTGGTGGATGTTGAGCATCTATAACTATTATAAGATAAAAAACGAAAATGTATATAATGAATATTGCTGGAAAATGGAAATTTGAAAAATATCACGAATATTAAAAGAACACCGCAAAGCGTGGTTCTTCTATTGTCGCATTTAATTATATTTTTTATTTCCTTCATCATTAAATTAAATTTTTTCAAACATTTAGTTTTGTTTGTAAAAGTTTTATCCAAAGGACTGTATAAACATGGGTGTTTACGCAGCTCTTCAACTAATTTTAAGGTTTGCTCATTACTCCAAGTATCATTTACTTGTATATCACTCATATTTAACTGAAATTTGTATTTCATAAAATTTAAATTATTACTTAATTTTAAATAAACATTTAGCATAGCAAAGAATTTAAATCATTTTTTTTTTACAAATATTAGACATTTTTTATAACCGACCCGAACCAGTCCAAATTTTCGAAATCGGTAACAGTCGTATCTCTTTATTTGTGAAAGAGTATATAAGTGTAAATTTTAATGTCCGTAACACAATTGGTTTTTGAAATATTCTTGAAAGGTTCTAGGAGTTGTATGGCAGTTACCCAAACCTATCATTTGATAGCTTTGTAAAGCACCGTGTTCGGCTTTTTTTTGATCGTGAATAACTGTGCAAAATTTTAGAACTACCTTTACATTTTTAAACAAATTTATTTTTTTTTATTTTTGCGTTGGTTTTAGTATGAAGCAAGAAAGTCTACGAAACTACCTACCTATTAAATAAATAAATAAGTAAACCTATAAATTAACAGACAGCGACAAGTTAATATAAAAGTATATTAATGCAGGCATTTACCGTGGCGCAGTTGGTTATTTTAAAAGAAGAAACCAGCGTGGAATTTTAAGTGAAAACTGAATTAAAAATTTAATATACCTACATTAAATACAGTAACAAAAATATTTGATAAAATATTCAATAAAATACAAAGTAAATAAATTAAAATTTTACTGATCATAGGTTTTTATTGCCTGACAGCATAAGTTGTAAAAATGTATAGAATCATAAATTATTATGTTAATCGTACTATACTATTACTTTTATAGAGTGACATAATCATAGATTTTATACACGAACAGAAGTGATATTACAATTACAGGTAATCAATCACTATTATCGTCTCAGAGCATCCCTGTGTATGACTAAAAATGTGAAACACTATAAAAACAAGTGCGCCAGCTTTATTTTTTTTTTCATCTTAAATAAATAGAGTTTTTCGTTCACTAACACTACTGGAACTCATCAGTAGGTATAGTAGTATTGGACAACCTAGTCAACTCCTAGTGTAATTCTGATTAGTTACAAAAGTAAAACAGAAATAAATTCATATGTGAGTTATAAAAACCAAACTAAATCCTCAATCGATAAAATCTTTTGTCTTATATATTTTACAATTAAACAATTTAATTATAGTTTAGCTGAATGGAAATTAAATTTAAGATCATATATACTAGCATCCTGCATCTGAAATTTTTAGTAATATTTGTGTAAAATTGTTACATTTTCTTTTCAAAAATGTTGTTGAACTGTAAAGTTAAGTTTGCAACTAAAATGAATTTGTATTTTCAAAAGGGAAAATGAAAAATGATTAATGCATTTATACAAAAAAAAATTTACGCTTTTATACAAATTATATTTACTACATATTAGCAACAAAAACTCTAAATTAAAATTTTGAAGAAATTTTACATAAAGATTTTGTTTTTATATTTTACGCACGAAAATCACCCCAATGAAACTTGTTTCAGACATATATATTTAAATTAATGTTTTGGCTTATGGGTAATTCTGTATTCTCTGAAAATATTTTTGGTTGATGAAAAATGATGAGATGAGAAAATTTAATAGTTAGCCATCCATACGATCTAATTTTATACTCCACTACGTATTGGTAAACCTTTATTAATTTCGACTACTAATCTTCACTCTCCTGATGTTCTTGTAACAACCGAAATCGATCAAGATCAGATTCATCAAGCATAGTGAAACATAGTTAGAGTTTTTTATTTTTATTATTTAAAAATATTTTACCTAGAGCCTAAGCTGGATTTTCCTTGACCAATATTTAAAATCTTAAAAAATTGATTGGCTCTAAAAAGGGAGATAATATGATATGACATTATTTTATACGAGAGCTCAATGCGTACGATAAGAACAGAAAATTTCATTTACCGGGTATATTGAGGATATTTTTAAAAATTTTTGGGTATTATACTTTGATGAAGTATATTTTTAAAATATCGGGGATAATTCCTTTATATCGGCAACACTGTTTTTAGCATTTTTTAAGTAAATGTATATAAAAAAAAATAATTTTTTTCAACAGATGGTTTTGACGGTTGAATTGTTGTTTTTTTGTGTATAAAATAAATTTCCCAAATAGAAATTTAGAGAATTCTTTTAAAAATTCAATAAGCTATCTTCCTTTTTAGAGCCAATTAGATTTTTAAGATTTTAAATATTACTGAATGAAAATCCACCTTAAAGCATATTTAATGAAGTATACTCTTTTTTATTTATTATTAGAATCTGATGGGTAGCTGATGCAAAATGCTGGTTCATAACTAACACCATTTATTTTAATTAAACTATTTGGGTATAGTTGTGGGCCTGCTATTGACATTAATACTTTTACCTAAAATCACTGTAATATTTTAATATTAGAACTATTGGCATACCTGAATTCTGTAAGCTCGTGTTGGTTTTAAAATAATTTTGTAAATGTATAATTTGTTGTCTAGTTTCACAAGAGAATTGTATTTAATCAGCCAAAAAATGGTTATAAAAAATTTAATCTGCCCAATCGTAGTTGTCAGTTATCAGTATTATTTATCAGTAATTATGACGAGTTTCAGAAATTCTGCTACGTGCTATCGTGGTTGTTAGAACTATCAGTTTTTCTGATCTATTATGAATTTTATAAGTGTCACTGATAAATTGGTATCGGGGTGCTTAAAATTTGTCATATTTTCTGATAATTGTCATAATCTGTATCAGTTACAAATAAGTTGTGTGATAAAAATAAATTTACAAAACAATGCATATAAGGATAATATTTAAATTGTCAAATAGAATTCATTTAGATTAAAAAAATTTTAAGTATAATTTTAAAATAAAAAAAAAACAAAAAAAATAACTTGAAGATAAAAGAAAATTATCAAAGACTAAAAGAAAAAAACCGGAGGACCAATAAAAATTAGAACGGGATTCAATTAAAAATTTTTTCATATGAAATAATTTTTAATTGGTTTTGTTTTGATATGAATTAATTTTATATTTACAATAAATAGGTGTGTGATATGACAAATAAAAGACTGATAGTTAGTTTGATTCAACCACAATACATATTTAATTATCTTATTTTTAATTTGATTTACATTTGATTTATTTTTTATTTCACAAAATCTCCTTTTGTTTACTGAAAAAAAAAAACCAATTTTCAAACTTATTTTATTTCACTTATATTTTTGTCTTTTCTATAAAATTACTTCACTTTATTTTATTCTATTTTATTCTACTTTCACTTCTTTTTTATTTTATTTATATTAGATTAACACTTTTATTTTATATTTTATTTCACGAAACTAAACAAAAAATAATTAATTCAATGAATAATGAATAATGAATCAGCAGATTTTTGAAATGTCAAATTATCAGTATTCACAATAGTAAATTTTTTTGTGTAAATTTATCAGTACGTATCAGTATCAGTACTACGATACCATTTCTGATAAATTTTCTCAGTTGTCAGTACACTGATAACTGACAACTACGATGGGGCTGAATATCTTTTTTCTTTTACTGTGGCCATGATTTTTTTCAAGTAGGTCGGCTATCGAAGTGTATGCTCAGGTATTTTACTTCATTTTTAGGAACAATTTGTTATTTATAGGAACCGGTTATTTATAAGCCTAATTTATACTGCATTTCAAGCTTTTAGAAACAAACACTGCATTAATATGGGATGCCATTGTGAAGGTGTTATCTGTAAATGAGGAGATGATGATCTCATTTATTGTTGCTAAGTTTCTTGCATGAGCCATTTTAAATGAATTAAAAAACGGAGCCTAAAACACTGACCTGTAGTATTTCTGACGTATATTCAGGTATTGATCTATAAGCAGCACCTTGATCCTTCGTTATGGTGGATTGAACTAATTTGTTTGACTGATTGAGCTGTTTTAGTTTTTTGTTTGTTGTTTTCCACAATGAATAATCAGTGGTCTCTATTTGTGTCCAATTACGGAGATATTCGTGAATAGACTCATTTGTAGTACTATTAAGTAATCTTTTTAATTGCTTTGTTTTTTGCTTTCAACACTAAAATTGAGAGTAAAAAACACTAAGAATTACACGAGAGTTCTCATATTTTTGTTTTCATAAGTATACAGCATACATAGAGACTATATGTATGTCCATTTAATATATACCAGAGGAAGGCGGAAACATATAGCAAAACAATAGGCGAAATAATAATATTGTACTTAAAAGTTACTGATTTCAAGAAGCACATCCTCAGAACCGTAAAACATCCGAGCTCTGCCATAGCCCATTTTTAATAAAAAAGATTAGGGTAATAAAGAGAAAAATATCTATTCAAAATAGAAATGATTGAAACTAGATAAATAATATGGTGTTTGTAATTTGAAAACAATATTAATATAGACCTATTGAATTAAGAATCATATTATCTTAATTTAATGAGAATCCCCCCATATACATGTATTTTAAGTAAATATATTTTGCAACTTAAATCATATTAATATATTCAAAACACAATTGAAAAGAATGTTTTTCTTCTGTTCGTATAGATTAAAATTTTGAATTTCTTATATCTGTGCCAGCAATCATAACCGCATATGTCAACATAGGCAAAAACCGAGATAAAAATATAACATCGACGTTCAGAATTTTGGAAAGTATTTCCTACCAAAATTTAAATAACTCACTTTTTTGTTATGGCAACACATTTGCTTATGTGAATGCTTATGTTAATGCATTTGCTTATGTCAATGTGATCTAAAAATATTTTTGTCATACGCCCTTATTTATTGTTAATCAAGTAAGGTTTGGGTGCAGTTTAAAAATATATGCCCATTACAATTCAAAACACCAACAACAATGTAAATATGTATCATAGCTCATCATAATGCATTAATATTATTTTCTCACTACATTTTTCTTCTACATTTTTCTTCTACTTTTCTTCTACATTAAAAAAAATGATTTATTCTCTCAATTATTACTCTTTCATTCATAATGAACTGTTTTTTCATTATTATTGTTGTTGTTATAAAAGTGTCTACTTAATTATTACTCTCACATTCATAATGAACGGTTTTTCATTATTATTGTTGTTGTTATTATAATAAACTGTTTTTTTGATTATTATTCTTGTTGTTATAAAAGGCTTCAGACAAAAACAAAAATAATATATATAAGATGTATTGTTACAACTAGACATCCAAACTTATAAATTTATAAGCGTTTTTTAAAAATTTGGAATATAATTATCAAATTTTCAAATGCATTGAGTGTTTAGTCGGCTTATTTTACTTAAGCGATATTTACAAAATTTTATTTAATAATATTAACCATTTATAAAATTTTATTTAATAATATTATTTAATTTTATTATAAAATTTTATTTAATAATATTAACATAAAGTTTTTGGATTTCAAATGCTTACATAATTTAAGCAATTTTAAAAAACTCGTACAATCCCGTTACTATTGATTTTAGCCCGAACATCAATTTCAGACATAAGCGGTTATGACTTGTTGCCACAAATATTGTACTAACATATTTGTGCATGTTATATTTTACATATGAAATTATAATTTTTTTCCCATTATGTAGTTTTAAATGTATGAATTTAGTTATGTATGAACTGAAGTTTTTCATTAGGTACAATTTTTAGTATTTTGTATTATGAAGTTGGATTTTAACATGATGTCTATATATTCAATATTTTTCGTATAGTTTGACTACTTTCATAAAAATAAGTACTTTTCAGTGTATGGTTGTAAATTTTAAATTCTCATATCCTTTTTCTGTTCTATTTATTATTATTATTATTTTGTTGTTTTAGTTTTTCTTTTTAGAAACATTTTTGTAAAATAGTTAAAAAGCAAAAATATTGAGAGAAATTGTTTTCTAGAGAAATCATAGGAAAATTAAAATAAAAGCTTAGAATATTATTAGAAGAAAAACAAGAACAAAAAAGTGATAAATTTTTTTTTGTAAAGAAATAAAAATTCATTTGTGGTTTCTATTCATTAACTCTGGTACATGTTCTTATGAAAAATTATTACATTTTATTTTTAGTTAATTTATGCTAGTTATTTGCCAAAATAAACTCTCTTGATAGCTGTAAAACATTGTACTGGTATTTTATTGGTATTGATTGGCATTTTAAAGAGTTTTCATTTCGTTATGATGATCTCTATTCAGGATTACAGAACTATACCTGATTTGAAAAAAAAAACTATAAAATATTGATAAAAAGGAAATTGAATAAATTTAGATTTTATGATGTTTTTTTAGAATTGAAATGTTTGCTTTTTTTTTCTTTGTTTTTTTAAATAAGATCTGAATAAATTTTTGTTTAATCTATAAAAATATTTCAATAAATTACAATAAAAATTTCAATAAATAGAAAATAAAAATAATTTATTTATTTTCCATTTTTTTTTTGTTTTTTGATTTTAAAATTTTTGAAAAGAATTTTTATTAAAATTTCTTAATGAATTGATGATGATGATAATGATGATGATGGTAATAATGAAAATGCTGTTAATGTTCATGGATATGTAAGTGTTGTTAGTCATTTGCATTTTTAATTTTCTAATTTGCATTGATGAAACCATGAATTTTTAGTACATTTTGAATATCTGTTCTGGTTTTTTTTGTTCTTTTGTAAAATAAAAAAAAAGATTTTGTAATTGTACCAAAATAGAAACCGAAAAGGTATAATTTAAATGAGAGAAATTCATACAAAAATATGGTTATTGAATTGATTAGAAAATTTATTCAAAAAAAATACAATTTTTTTTTTCATTTTATACTTTAATATTGAAGTTAATATCTATTATTGAAATTTTTGATATTGATTATTAAGACTTTAATTGATTCCATTGAAATATTCTATATGTATGTAAATTTTTCAAAATGGTTTTAAAAAATTTATGTATTTGATTGGAATTAAAACCGATTTTTTTTATATTAAATAGGGAAGAAAATCGTTTAAATTTACGTTCTATTCAAATTTGATACTTGATAATAAATAACGTTATAATGTTAACTACTCAAATTTCTAGGTGTTATCTAATGTAAAAAATTATATATATTTTACTAAATATACTACATTTAAATAAATATTTTATTTGGTTTATTCTAATTTTTTTTCAAATTAAGATTTTAAAAATTTGGTACGTTAATTTTTCATTTATGGTCTATGGATGTGTTATTTTAATTTTTGAAATGTGTACCTAGGAATGTATTGATGTATGTTTATTTTTATTTAAACATTCTTTAAAGTAAAAATAATAAAAAATAGTTCCGAAAAGCTTGTGTGATCGATTTACTTGAATTTTTGCACAATAAGACAGTTGAGGATATAATTAATATCTATATTGGAGGATATTATAAACCATTTGGAATTATGAGTTTCAAATTATCCTTTGAAATATTTTTATACATTTGCAATTAAATGTTACTGGTGTCACCATAATCATATTAATCTCGTTTACAACATGCATTCATTCTGGACTCTATTGCGCGGCTGTCCTGCATGCGTTAACTTTAATTTTTCGACAGTTGTCCTCGATTTCGTCCAGCTGCCTGACAACGGTTGTAGCAAAGTCAACATTTTAATGCTGGAAACACAAAGACCAATCAAAGCTTGTGAAAAAATTGTTTAGTTAGACCATCTCAGCTAGCTGGATTATAATGCCAAATTAATCTTTTGGGTGGTATAATTTGGGTGGTCAATGTGCTTGTAAAGAAACTGACCTTTACAAGACAATAATTAGTTAGTAATTTTTAAGTTAATCGAGTTATGATATTGAAGGATGATTTGTCTATTTATTAGTGATGTCTTGATTTATATTTTGAATAAATGAAGATGATTTTTAATTTGGTTGATTATTTCACGTAATTTTTATTTTTTTCTATTATTTTAATTTCACTTAGTTGGTTAATTTAAATATGATATTTTTATATAGAATGAAAATAAAGTAACAAAAGAAGTCATTTTTGTTTTATTCAATAAAATAAATCTAATAATAAGGAAAAAAATAAAATAAAAAAAATGTAAACTAAAATTTAACAGTAATATATATCAATATATCAGGCAAGCAATATACATATCTTTTAATTGCTTGTATACGCGACAGTATAACAATGATAATACTAATTTTACTCTGTTATCTAGTATTTGGTTTGGCTTAGTACAAGCGTAATTAAATTTGCCATTTTCGTGGGATTTCCATGCTTCCGCAATATCTCTTTTAATTAAGTCGAAAGCCTGACGAAAGTCAAACATTAAAATAGGTGAATAATTTTGTGGAAATCTCACCTATGTAAAACTATTTGATCGACAGTAGACCTATTTGATTTAGATGCGGTTTGGTATTCTTCTAGAATGTTTTGGACTATACGTCTCAGTCTATTATTTATAATTATTTAAGATGTCTTGTACACCGTGTTTAACAGTGTACGCGCAATCAAGTTTATTACCCTTTTTGTGAATAGGGACAACGTCTGTATAATCTGAAATCGTGTCGTGGTGTTTCTATGAATAGGCATAACTGGTTACCACTGGTTTTTCAACAATTAATAATTCGTCCAAATATTCTCTCGATCTTTCTATTATATATTTCTTTTCACTCTGTAGCTTGAGTCTTATTTTATATAAACAAAGTTTAAATATTAATACTAGCTATTTTTACACTGTTATTTTTAATTCGTAATAATTCTCGAAGTATGTCTTACAATTTTATTATTTTTATTACAAATTCTTGTTTTTAATTTTAAAAATTAATTTTCTTTAATTTTACTTGTATTATTTTGTTTTCCTATTCACTATATTTTTTCTTTTAATAAATATATTTATTTTATTTATTTAGTTTTTTTCTTTTTTGTGTGTACCTTTTAAATCGGAATAATCTCAGGACAAAACACATATTAAATAAAAAGTTTCATTTTGAAATTTAGAAAGAAGTTCAGTTATAGTTTTAAATCTTGGGTGTGAAACCTTTTTATGTGTACGGTACTAAATTAAAATTAGCCACCTTGGTAACTATTTTTTAATTTTAGTAAATTTTTTTTATCTAATTCGTGTAATTTAATGAATAACTATATTAATATGTATGGCAGAATGGTAATTATTTAAAAAAAAATTTTATTCTCAAAAAGAAAGCTCTAAAAATATTAAATATAAAATCATCATTGTCCTATAACACCTACTTGCTAACTTTATTGTAGTTATATGATAGATTTAATCATCATTTATATTACTTTGATTTTTGCTGGCGGCTTTAACTGGACTTAAGCTCCGTATTTTAAGTAAAAAAACAGAGTAATTCTCAGAAATGTAAATGTACCGATTTCCCCCTTAAGGGGAAATTAATTTAGGTTGATTTTGTCAAGAAGAAAAATATAAGTTTTTGTTAACTTTTTTTTTTCAAATTACAATAATTAGCATTTGTTAATTAAAAAAAATTATTTGCATCTAATTATAATTTAATTTTTTCAAAATAAATAATAAAATATTATAACTACCAAAAAAAAAAATTTGATTATACGTATTTCCGCTCCAAAATTTCAATCTGAAATAATGAAATAATTTCCTCCATTTTATCTGAACTAATTCCTCCCTTTCATGAACTTAATTCTGCTTTTTGAACGTATTTGCGATTCACATGTATGTACCTACCTATTTATGATTTTAATTACAAAAAGTTATTTGAAATAATAATTTTTTTCTTTCTATGTTTTTGACAGTTACTTAGGTAGAATTACCTTTTCGTGCTTAATTAAGTACGGCTACAATATTTCGAGCATTTATTTATCAAATTACTGGCTTAACTTATTAAATGTGGAAAACTACTGCTATTGTCAGGAACTAAGCCTTCTTAAATAGAGTAGCTCCATTTTATTTAATTTGTTACCAGATTATACTCTCAATTATTTTTGTCATTTATTTTATGCAAATGAGATAGGGTACTGGACCAGGTCGAAACATCCATTAAGCATTTTTTTTCGCTTCATCGGGATTCGAACCTGGGACCTTTCGGTTGAATGTCTTATTTTTCAGGTACATAGAACTGTTATCCACAGCATAGATCTGGAATCCATTTTGGAACCATGTACCATGGATCTGGCCACTGAACGCAATTTACCACAAAAATTTACCGCAATACTAGCGCCATCACCAGAAAATATAATGAGTACTTTTAAAAATAAATTAAATTTGAATGGAATAATATTTATTATCATACATATAATTTATTTTTATAACTCTTAATTTAAGTTTTATGTACATAAATCTTCTTTAAGAATTTAAATTTTCAAACTAATTCAAAAAATAATGACGATTTACATTTAACAACTTTCATAAAAAATATTAACATTTAATTTTTCTTACAGTAGATGTCACAACACTCAACATAAAAATTGTTGTTGTTGTTTTTACATATGAAAAGTCAAATCCATGAAATATATCTAGAATTTTTTCAGATCTATTTTCATTAACCGCGATACATTAACCGGTACATTTACCACACCATTCAGTAAACAGATCCATGGATCTGTGGATTTCAGATCCATCGGTTAATTTCACTGAACGCTACCATTTATTTTTTATAATTTAGTATTAGGTTGAAGTTAGGAAGTAGAAGTTGATTGCATTGAAATATTATTATCAACAAATTTATTTATCCTCCATTATTGTGCAAATTGATTAATATACTTATAATACATTGTATGCCTTTTTATTATTATCATTAAATTAATCCATCCTACACACAATGTACATTTAAAAAACAATAAAAAAAAATACTAAATATTTCATACACAAAGTAAAAATCACATTTATTCTTTATTTATGTAATTTCAGGCATTATCCAAAATCACATGTCATTCTTTATTTATGTAATTTCAGGTATATTATATTGTCCTTTGCAGACTATGTCTCTGCCTGAATATATTAGAATATGTTCTCTTACAACTGTTAAAAACAGTCGAATATTTTCCTTTTAATTTTACTAAATATGCCAATCATACAGATACGTGTATTTCGTCTACTACTTATAGATTTCTTTAATGTTTTGCACTCGACTCGGAAGTCTGCAAGTAGTAGACGAAATATGCGTATTTAGTCATAATAGGCATATTTAGTAAAATTAAAAGGAAAATATTCGACTATTTTTGACAATTATACTTAAAATTAAGTTTTTTCTTTAAATATAAGATTTGGTAAGAATTGAGTGATAATAGCTTACAACTACATATTTAGTTCGGAATTAGGACACATTGTACGTACTACCGACTCGCCTTTTCAGAGTAATTTTTAGCAAAAGCCAAAATTTAGTTGTTATCAAATACATATGTATTTGCGAAATTAAATATATAGGGCGTAATAAGGTTCAGCTCAGTTTATTCAATTCCAATTTAAAATTTTCCAGTTGCATCCTTATATAATTAAAAAATAAATGAATTAAATTAATTATTTCGATATGTCATTTTCCTAATTCCGTCCGGTCGATCGTAAATACGTACAATGTAAATTTACGTGTCTCTAATCTCCGCTTAAAACAAATTAACAATTTTTAATATTTTTTATTTACAAATTGAAGAAAGTAAGTATCAGAATCTATTTAATAATATATATTTTACCAATAATTTAAATAAAATAAATAAGTGAACTTCATAATCATAGTTTAATTATTATGGTCTTATGAAAATAAAAAAAATCTCAACATTTGAACTAATATTTTCACTGAAACGTCTACCTAGTTTAATTTTTTATCAATATCTTATTTATTAATATTAAAACAAATGTGCATTGTTTTGCATTACAACGAGGCTATTGTATTTACAAAAAAGGGCTTGGGCGGCATAAGGTGCTAGAGCGATGATAGGTATATTTACGTTATATATTCAATTTAGTTAATAGTTTTGTTTGTTTTATGCTGAATAAACTGAAGAAAATATAAGTGGTTGTAAGCAATTTTTAAAGAAAGCGAACGGATTGGTGACTAAATCCACAAAAAAAAAATCCACAAAAAATATTATTTAACTAAGACATTAATTTTTGTTTAATTACAAAAATTTAACTACTCTCTCAAATAAAATTTTAAATCACAATGCCTCAAATATAAAACATGCGTAGCAAATTTGAGTACATTGCTCAGCATACACGATCAACAATATCTTAACAGTTATTCAGTTGAAAAATCAAAATTTTATTAGTTCCTCTCAAGTTAGCTTATAAGCTCTGTAAGACCTCATTTAAGAAACAGATCTGTTTACTAAGAGCTTATTTAAGAAACATATTTTATTGCCAAAAACTTTATTGTACTTAATGTAATGAAATAAGCGTTTAAAAAGCATACATAATTTGTCTAAGGTTTTGCCGTCCAAACGTTAGATGACGATTTTCATACAAAACATCCCAAGCTGTAGAAAACGCTGTTTCGGAATACACACTTTTTTGTCGAATACATTTTAGACTTTCGAACATCATCATTAAATATTTCCTCTTAATTGCTTCTTCTTCAAAACACAACATTTTTCTTTTTACAATTTGCGCAACATTTGATGGCTCCCATGAAATGAAATGAAATCACGCATTTTCAAGCTCAAGTACATGTTTAGATTTTTCTTCTAAAAACAATTGCAGTCTTTCCTTTACAGATAAATTTAATGTTGAAGCTGCTTTTAAATTTGGTATTCCTAAGGTCTCTTGATCTATGTCTGTCTTGATCTATGTTATGAGCCCAACTTAACCTTGAAATTCCCCATGTTCTATTGTGATAGGGGGTCGCATTTAATATTTATCGATGAGCTCTATTTTCGTCCAACATTTTTAAATGACCGCCCTTTCTGCAATCATTAGTTCTAATTGTATATCTCTGAAAATTATCAGCATAACCAATATTTTTAAGCCGATATTCCGAAATTAGTTTTGTTTTAATTTTTTGCAGAAGCATTATCTCGTTCAACACAAGCCACTGTTTTACATTTAGCTATTTTAAAATCATGTTGCATTCAGTTTATGGTAGTATAGCGATTGGGACACAATATTGCCCCCTTACCGCAATCCCTCCGTGTCTTCTTGATGGCGAAAACCCCAGTTTAACAATATTTTGATATTTAAAGATTTCATTCTACATCAATTCGATAAAACATACCTAATTGTTGGCCTTACTAAAAAGAAAATTATATATACATTTTGGAAGGTACCAAAGGTGTGTCATAGGTTGCCCACATCTTATTTAAACTGCAATTTTTTTTTTTATTTTCGTTATAATTGACAATTTTTCTTTTTGTTGCTTAAACCTTCATTTTACCTTAATTAATTTTAGATCTCCGTTGGTTTTCCTTCTTTTCATGTTATGAGTGTACATTTTTATTTTTTATGTTTTTTTCATAGTTTCATATTCAAGTACAAATGATAAATTAAATACGGAAATAATGAGAAGTGGTGAAGAAGAGGTAGGAATCTTGCTATTTTTTTTTTATATTAGAGAACTCTCAGGGAATGAAAATGTTTTGTTTTTATTTTATATCAAAAAGACTGAAATGTTCTTTGAGAACTTTTATTTTGTTGTTCTATTAAAGTACTGTATATATATATATATTATATAGTATATGTATCTGGATAAAATGAAGGTTATTTTTAAAAATGATTTAATTAAAAACAAAACAGAAAAAGAAAATAGTGTTTTTTTTGTTTATACATTAGTAAAGTAATATAAAAAAAGGATAATGAAGACAACGTAGGAATGAAAGAGACCAACAAAAAAAAGGAGGAAAATATCAATTAATGTAATGTAATGTAAAATTGCACTAATTACACTCAAAAGTTTAACAAACAAACTATGATAATAGAAAAGTTAACAATATGAGAAAAGAATGTATAAATGCGTTAGTACATATCTGACAGGTTTTCTTGTATTATTATATTGTTATATTATATAAGTTGTTGTTAGTATTTCGAAGACTACTTAAGAGATAACAAAGGGGATAAGAGGATTAAAATTATACTTAAAATATATATATAACTTTTTTTTCGTAAAACTGGTATTTCGTTTAGAATAACTATTTTAAATTATTAAAGTTAAATATTTTTTTGTGTATATTCGCGCTGCAATTAGCAAGTACTGATAAAGTAAGTAAGTTTATTTTATAAATTACAGAATAAAAATCACTTTATTAGTGAAAGGAAAATTGAATTTTATTTGCTGAATTATTTGTGTATTTATCACTATTATTATACAGTAATATATACATACATATATATATTTTATCGATAAGTTGTTTATATTTTCATAATTTTTTTTGATATGTAGATCTTGTGATGCAAGATTTTGAAATTTGCAAATTTTTTTAAAATTATGAGATTTTGTGGTTTTGAGACTTTGACAAGCAAAATTTTGGTTGTAAATTTACTTTACCTTCTTTACGTAATAGGGCTTTTCATAAGCACATATTTTTTTTTTTAAATTGGGAGTTCTATGTAACTGCGAACTTTTAAAATCTATTGTACTTCCCCGTTTATCTATTGAATTGTAGGTCTATGTCTTTGATAAACGCTATTATTGCTTTGATGTCAATTTTAGAATCAGGCAATTTGTATATTCCTGGAAATATTTATATTTTTTGCGAGCTATAGAGCGCTGCAAATAAATAGAATATGAGAGGAGTATTATGGAATACAAGAAATTTATTCCAGAAAACTTAGATCTCGCTCTTACAGGACACTTCTTTGAGAGATCATATCAAACCAATATTCCGGCTAGAGAAAGTTGGAAGAGTAGCACGGTTCTAAACAAGGAACACGTACACCTTTACACTGATGGTTAAAAATTGAATGACAGAGTGGAAGGTGGAGTCTACTTGGAGAACCTAAATATAAGTCTATCCTTTAGCCTACCAAGACATTGCAGTGTGTTTCAGATGGAGGTGATGGCAATAAAAGTAGCCTCAGACTGGCTGAGATCCAGCGTATTATCTGTCAAAAATATCTGTATACTCACAGATAGTCAGGCCGCAATTAAAGCACTGGAGTCAGTAACCATCAACTCAAAAACCGTATTGGCTTGTCGCAGTTCTCCCGACGAACTAGCGGATAGGTTCAACATATTGTTACGATGGGTGAAAGGGCACAGTGATATTCCGGGTAACTACATGTAATTTATTGCTTCGAAAAGATGCAATAAAAGCTTCAAACTTCAGATGATTAGTTAGATGAGATTGCAACATCACCAAGCAAATCTGGCCTATGGTGAACCTGAAGCGGATTCCTTAACCTACTGATGTGATGTTAGCACTATGGTAGGGGTCATTTCGGGCCATTGTCTGATTGGTAAACATAAGACTGGGACTCCCCTCAAACGACTTTTGCAGAACATTTAGAAAGGTGGAAGAGGATGAAACTGTCCAACATCTCTTCTGTTCCTACCCTGGTCTCTACCACAAAAGGAAAACTCTTCTAGGAGCGTTATTTTTGGACTTGCTGGGTGACCTTGAAACCACTAATACCAAAAATCTCCACCGCTTCTTTAGAAACTCAAATTGGTTCAACGAGTAGAGTCTTACGCGAGAAAAGTTCCTGTGGTATCGCAATGGAACTTACCGGTCTAAGTGCATCGACGTACTGTCGGCAGCCACTACTATTCCTCCTCCTACCTACCTATTCCTCCTCTTCTAAGCAGAATCTGCATCTATCTATGTTCGATCTACCAATTTTGAACTGATGCTTGTTAAATGGGAATGACCTCTGATAAACTATGTCAGCATTCTGACATTGGATCTAGTTTACCTGTAGAAAGTCTAGTCTACCTGAGAGAGTTGGATCTAGTCTTCTTCTTTGGGTTTCTGATCCATTTCCATTTTTAATTAATGAATCTAAGTTTTTGAGTTCTGATTTTGAATAAATAAATTGGTTAAATTTCATCTTTAAAATATTTTTAAAGTTAAATTAAATTAAATCAAAACAATAAATTAGAAAAATAAACATAAATTCCGATATTATTATTGATAATTAAAAATATTGTTACATTTTTATAACAATTAATAATATAAAGATAATGTAGCGAATTAAATATTTACTGAATATTACAATAAAAATTAATTAATTCAAAAATGAAATATTGCAATTCACAGAAGCGCTTTTTCAGAAACGATTTTATATGAAATAAATATTTGATTTGATTTTATCGTTGTGTTCTCAATAATCTGAAAACACTTGATTCCATAATTCTCTACTATTTCGGTTAAAAAGCTTTCGTTCATACCGTTATACTTTTGTATTTTGAAAATGGATGCAAGTAGCCTTCTTCAGATCTTAAATACAATTACCTATAAAAAACTATGTATATAATATAAAAAATTTTTAAAATATATATATGTGGGTTCTATGGATGAAAATAATTAAAATAAAAAATATTCAAACACATTATAATATTAAACTAAAAAACAACTCTTCATTATTTTACTTTTCCTTTTCACGTTTTAAACCGATTACACTAGAAAATAATTGTTTATACAATCATTAACAAATTTTCAATTTAGATATGGGTATAGTGTATTTCAGGAAATACTTACGTGTAAGTTAAGTATTGATAATTTTTTTGAGTTCTTAGTTTTTATTTATTTACATTTTATTTACAACTAATTACAGAAAATTAATAATATGTGTTGCTTTCGTTTGGAATGTGAGCCAGTCTATAGCCTTAATTTACTTTAAAAGTTCAAAATTAGGTTTGGAAAAACTATAGGTTCACATTTTTAAAAGTTATTAGTTCATATTTCTGATATTGCAAAATTTTATATTATTGATTTATAACGCATGATCAGGGCTGCCACCGTCTGACCTTAAAACCGAAGTAGAATTTCAAAAAGAGTAGTTTGGATTTTTCCGGAGTAGGTAGTATTATAAATTATTAAAGAGAAATTATCAAGAAAAACACTTTATTTTCATATAAAATTTTATTTTTATTACATCTACTTCGTTATCGTCTTTGAATTAATAGGTATTATTTTTATTTAGTTGATTACTCTCATATCTTCTTAGATGTGGTATGTTGTGAGACAATGATTTGAAGTATACCATACAAAAAGCACGTTTTGCAACCTAAACTGACTTTTTTATTTTTGGGTGTATTTTTAACTTTTTCGTCAAAGGTTATGCTTTGGAAGAAATTTTTGAACAGGAGCCAGAGGTAAAAGCACCCTTTGCACTATTTAATTCAATACGGAAAATTTAAAAGTACGTTATAAGTTATTATGGGTACCAGTATTATAAAGTTATTATAAAAGGTTGCAATTTTAAATAAAAAGTTTGTTGTTTGATTTGGTTTATTGGGATTAAATTGCTATGGAAATTGTTAATTTTTAATCGAACTAAATTTAAAATGGGAGTATTTTTTTTGGAATTTGGATAAAAGGAACAGATTTCGTTTAGTGCGTAGTAGCCTTTTTAAATAATAAAATAGTAATATTTCTACTACACGTTGGTAGTAAGGTGATATCCCTGCTAATGATTTTCAATATAATCGTAGCTCGAAAAAAGTATATACACGCTGTATATATATGTACTAGTATAATGGCATTACTAATCTAGTAAAGTTTGGATACAGTTTAAAAAAGTATGTACATTAAAACTCAAAACACTAACAACAATGTAAAGTAAGTATGTATCATCTTTTATCATAATGCATTAATATTGTTTTCTCACTAAATTTTACTCCTATAATACATAAAAAAAATTGATTTATTGTTTCAACTCTCATTCTTTCATGTTGTTATCATAAAAGGCTTCAGACAAAAACAAAATTAGTATGTATATATAAGATTATTTTTTATTTTGTTCTAGTTTCGCGTCATATATTTATGTTGAAATATTCAAAACAACGAAAATAAATATGTAATTTCAATAAAAAATACACATGAAAAACAGTATGAAGTTAATTTTGCATATTTTAAAATTCAAAAATATTGATTTAAATCAAATTTATCAAAATATTACAAGAAGATTCAAAATATTTTTTCTGCTCATTTTGTAATAAATAAATTACAGAAGAAAACTATCGTCGGATTACTTTCTTAGACAAAATAAAACAAAATTAATGGAAGCTATAATATAACTTATTAGTCTTTATAGACTAATATGCAATAGAGAAGTTAGAGGGCCTTCATTCTACGAAAATAGCTTTAATTTTAAATTTCAAATACCAATTAAATATACATTTATCAACTGCGAATTTAAAATTATTTAAAAAATCATTTTAACAGTAAGTTGACATCTCTTAGAATTATTTATAGAATTTTATTTATCGAAAAATAAAAATAAGTATAAAATAACTAGGAAATCAGTCATTCTAATCGTTTCTAATACATTATATATAACATTCATATATGTATATATATATAATATTTATAGTTTCACCTGAATTATATTATATTTATTTATATATATTTATATATTAGAAAATCGAAAATTATATAAAGACAATGAAAATCAATAATTTAATTCGGAGATTGATATCCTGACATTAAATCCTTATAATACCCGTTTAGTGCAGATCTAAAGGGACAAAAATAATTTTCAATAATATATCAAAGATTTAAAAGAAAATACAGTTATGTATATTTATATGTACATATATACATTACATACATATATTTCGATCAAGTGATGTGATATGAAAAAAACATTAAATTTCGAACAAAACTGAAACAATCAATGATGAAATTTTCTATTAAATGTCCTTTGAAAGTCCTTTTTTTAGACCTGATTTTTGTTTTTTGTGTAATTTTCTTTCAATGTTTTTTTATTGTTCTGACATGGTTATATATGTACTTATATGTATATTTGATGTTTTGTGTAAATAAATAATAGAAAAAAAATCATTATCAAAGTATTTCAAAAAGCAAAAAAATAAAAAAAAATAAAAGCCATCTTAGGCTTATGGCTACGGTTTTTCGGTTTCAAGACCATTTTTTTCAGTCTTCCACGTTTTGCTGATTGTTCCTAGTTTTTTTTGTTTTGGATTTGGTAAGATTTACTAAAAGAAATATTTTTTTTTTTTTCAAAGGATATAATGTATAAAGGATTTTATTCTATAGAACATTATAGAAAATAATTTGAAAATGGTTCGGTTGGATTTTATAATTTTTTTAAAGATTTTTTTTTTCGTATTTTCACTTTTTTTTTTTTTGCAATTTGAAAATGTCCTTGAAAGTAAATTATTTTGGCTGCTGTTATATATAGTCAATTGAATTTAATTTTTACTTAAATTCTATATAATTCATTTTAAATTGAAAGATATTATATTGATAATATTAAATTCAAAATTGTTTTTATATAAAATGTTCATTATTTATTTTAGTTTTTGTTATTTACAAGATTTGTATCAATTTTAAGAGTCTACCAAAAATTGCATTTGATGGGTTTGCAAACAATAATTTGGTGATTTGGCAAAAGATAAAACAGTCTTATAAATTAATTCGATATTGTATCTATAAACACTATTAGTCTGAAGCTTTGTTATATGATATTTTAGAATTAGAGTTGGACAAAACATTTTAATTTGTGATTACAAACTTTTAACATGCATAGTTTTTTTTTTTTAAATTAAGCGTATAGTATACAGTCAGATTAATGTTTATAGCAAGCATATCGGAGGTCAATTACTAGACGAAAGCTTGCTACATTTGATTGTGCAATATATCATTATCCAGTAGGGTTAGTAAAATATTGCCACCTTTGATTGGAAAAATCTTAAAATAAACTAAACCAGATACATGCTTAGTTAGTAAGTAGAAAGATAAAAGTTATAATTTAATACATTTTGCCAATAACTTAATTATTGGCAATAATTAACAATACAACAATAACATTGATTAACAATACATTAATTAAAAATAATTCAAAAAGTTAGACTGAACTAGGAAATATCAAAGCTAAAAAAAAGACTTTGTTAGTTAGTCTCAGTTATACGTAAGCGAGCCAAGTAACACCGAAAAGCGAAATTGTATATATCATTTTATCAAACATACATTCCTTAAGAAGGATCGGAAGAATTCCGTCTTGACCATAAATATCGTCTTTTAAAAAATAAAATTTCATAAATGTTTCAACAATAGTTCTGCAATTATAAGAATGTTTTTGATTTCAAAGTTAACACCGCGATTACTCTGAGAGAATTCATTCAGATTACTAAAATAGCTATCGTCTGGAGTAAAATCATTATTTGAAAAAGTAGAGGAAAAAAATTATGCAAAACAATTCGCAATAATCGTCGGATAATTAGAAGATTTCCCAAATAATTTATAGTTGCAGGATATCCATCAGTTTTACATTTAGTATTGATAAATTCATGAAATTAAATAACTTTATTCTGATAAAATAAGACTAGAACTTGAATAACGCGACAGATTTTCAAACTTCAGATTGACTTTATTTAGCAAGTAAAATTTTTGTAAATGAACATTTTCGGTGTAAGTAATAATTTTGAAAATTAAAAATGTAAGCATATGATTGAATTTTTAAGAAATTTTAAAATTTTCGTAGCTAGAATTTCATTAGTAATGTAATTTAATAGAATTAAAGTAAATAAAAATATTGTCCGAAACGATCTAAAGTATTTCTTGATTAGTTTTTGCAACATTGTGACAATATATACATTGATGTCAGTACAATAATTGAATTTGAAGAATAAGAATGAAGATTATAAGCCATTAAGAAATTATTTTTGAATCAAAATTTCTATGAAAAGAATTTTATATTTTTGAGTTGAAATTAAAGACAACTCTTTTTCTTTATTTGAAAATGAAACTATAATAATAATAATAATAATAATAATAATAATAATAATAATAATAGAAATCAGAAATATGACTCTATACTTATAAGCCTGTATATGTTAAAGATGTTTTTTTTGCTATTATTGATATAAATATCTTAGTGATTTAGTTTAATATCCTTTTTATAATATCCTTTTCTATTTATTTATAAAATATATATAGAAAAGTTTTTTAATGATTATTATATTGATTCAATACAATATCATATACCAAATACACAATATTGACCAAAATAACTTGATGACTTCTTATTTTTTTTTTCTTTATGAACACAATGAAAAGTTTGAATTTAGAAATAAATTTTCGTTTTTCGTCTAAATGAAATCTCTACTAAAACTTTATTTTAGTTTTCTTATACTTAATATTATATCCTTTTTAATATTTGTATTGTTTCCACAATAAAACCAAAAAATATATGTTTATGTTTATTGTTTAAGAATTCGTATGGGAAATATTTTAGAAGGTTAATGTTAAATATTTGTACTGACATACCATCATCATCAGGTTAAAGTTAAAAGAAAAATAAAAAGATAAAAGAAAATTAAAAAAGAAGAAAAACTTTTCTAAAAGGATATTTCATGTAATAATAAGAATTAGAAGACTTTATAAGAAAATTTTTCTATACTTTTCAAAAAAGTTATTTGATGTTCTTTCAATCTTGAAAAACTCCTATAGCAAAAATTTTAGAAAAATTTTTTTTTTTTTGGTTTGTGTATTTTTAAATATTTGTTATGAGTTTAAAAACAAATATTTGGAACTCAAAGGAATAATTATAATAATAATGAGACAATTTTGTTTAAAAAATGTCAATATACTGTTGGTCAGTATTAAAAATTATAATAATATTAATTTATTTTCTCAACTTCATTTTATGTTTCATATTTTCTAATAACTCCTTACTGATTTGATTTAGTGAGAAGCGTTTGCTGTTATCTATGATTTTAGTTTTATTTGTTTCAAAATTTTATTTCTTGTGTGTTATTTATTATTTTAGAAGAAAAGGTAAAATCTACATTGATTTTATTTATATTTTACTTATGTACACACCTAAATTAATGACTAAATTATATTATTAAAATAATACTGTAAAACTAAGCTATCACTACAACTAGATATTTAACTACTTGTCGATCTATTAATTACTTTTTAATTAATTTAAATAACCATTTTTGATCTTGTTATGGAAATTTATTTTCTTTTTTAGCACTGGAATCATTACTTCGACTAGCTCACATCCATCGATTTCGTATAATCATAACAAGGACTTGTTTAGCTGCAAATTTAAAATTTTTTTGTAGACCTGGATCTGTTTCAACTTTAGAAAAGATTTGGCACATTTAGCCCAAAAAACTTACCAAACGGCCAACATAAAACTTTGGTATACAGTTTTGAACTTATTTTTGTGTGTTAGTTTTTTTGTTTTTTTTTCTTTATTTATTCAATAATATGTACATTTCAGGTTATGAATAAATCACTATAACCAACTATAACGTAACCAAATACATAAAAAATAGATATATAGGTATAATTATTATTTATTTAAAAGCCGTAGTTGAAAACTTTATGGCTTATTTATGTATATTTTATGAAATAAAAATAAAGTAATAGAAAATTTAAAGTGTCTTTATTTTAATTTAATCTACTTTGAAATTAAGTTATTATTAATATTATTTAAAATTTAAGATAAAAATTCATTTTTACAGGTACAATATATTTTTTAGTGTTTAGTAGTAGTTTTAATTCTGTTTAGGCAGAAAAATGATCGTTCAACTGGAGTAGTTGTTATAGAAAGTTACATTGCAAGTGTTATTTACAAAGTTTGGAATATTCATTAAAAGAATTGTTTAATTCTGTTTCAATTAAAAAAATCAATATTTTGCAAATATTGTTTTTGTTAGTAAAATATTCACTTGAAAATGTAACTTTAATTTAAGCTCTGACTTTAAGAAAGCACCATTAAAAAAGTGTGGATATGAATTTTCTATAATAATGTTGGAGAATACCACGTATACGAATTATAAGATTTAATTAAAAAATGCTGTAATCCCGTTTTATTACCCCAATTAAAACCCAATTAAACAATTTCAAATAGTTTTTATTTTTTGTTAAGTTAATTTTAATTAAGCTTTCAATAACACAATTACAATTATACATTTTAATTATTTATAAAAGATAAAGGGTTTTAAATTTTTACACTTGTTAAGAAATTAATTGTTTCAAAACTGTATATAATAAAATTATGGCTAAGGAAAACAAACTGTAGCATTCAATAATAAAAAGCTACTCTCTCTAAACTACTCTGTAAAAAAACCCGAAAGTACATACATTATTTATATAAATATTACATTTCATTCAAGTCAACAACCACAATAAAATAATTCACAAAATTAATTCATTCCATGCCACTTTTTTTGTTAGTACTTTCATTTTGTGTCATGCGATATTTTGTTGTTGTTTCTCTAGATTATCTATTTTCTATCAGATATTTTCTAATTATATCAATTAGATTTTGAATGAATATCAGAGACTCATTCATTTCCTTTTAAGATTTTAATTTGCTAACGCTTCATTTATTATTTCTTGCTGTTGCTAGGATATTTAATCAAGACAATGTGTTTGCGTGTATGTACTTTTATAATGATATTTAATTTGTCATTATATTATTTTTGTGCAATTTATAAATATTATAGCTATATTGGTAAGAGAAAAAGGACTTTCAAATATTTTAAATTTGTGGTTGTTAACTATCTCTTGTTGTATGATTGAAAAGAATAATAGAAAATAATTATATTTATACCTATAGGATAAGCATTATTTTCTAAACATACAGTTAATATCGTATACAAATTTTGCTTGAAATTTTTTTTCATTAGATTTGAATTTTTGTAAAAGTAATTTTTATATTAAATATATATTTTATATTTAGTTGTAAAAAATAATAAAATAATATTTTATTTGGGGAAGCAACTCAATATATGGACGCTTCTTGCCTAATACATATATTCACATAGGCATATGCTTAACTAATGGTTTTCAATTAGTTAAATAATAAGTATTTCTTTATTTGATCTTAAAAACTTTTTATGTTATTTATATTTTTTAATTCATTTGGCAATTTGTTGAATAGTTTCATACAATTATATAGACAATTGGTTTTCTGAAATGTTAGTTTTTTTTAAATAAGCAGATTTAATGTTTATATTTTTTAAAAAGATTTGGGCTTAAAACGCGAGATATAAATACATGAGATTTTAAAAAACGAGAATTTTTTTGAATTCACAGTCGTTCAGTCCCAATTTAATGACTCCCAGAACCGCAAGAATTTTATTCAAACTCAAAATAAAATGAATATAAACATTTAAAAATTAATGTTGCTTTATATTTCTATAATATACAAAATTTTTTTTCTAGATATTATTGATGACAAACATTATTTCAAATTTTGAGTTATTTTCTATTTTTTAAATGCATAAAACCTATTATTTTATAGTTTGAGATTTTTTAACATGGGGTTGAAATTTAGGATTCTTTGTTTGGGATTTTGATATTTACAATGCTTTGTTTGGCATTTTAATTTTGGGATTTTGACTTTAGGATTTCGGATCCAACCCCTTTAATAGCTTTTTTATATAAAATTTTAGTCTGTTTAAATTGTATTGTGAAGTATTATTCCAGATTGAATTTAGGTATGTTATATGCGATCGAATATATAGAGTTTCGTTATTGAAATAGTTTCTCATTCTTCCTAATATAAAGATATAAGGTGCAAATTTTTCTATTCTATTTTCTATGTGATTATTCCAATTTTACTTACTATCTACTACTAATCCTAAATAATTAAAATGTGTTAACTTTTCAATTATTTCATTTTTAAAAGTAAAATTTACATTCATATTTGTAAAAGTAAAATTTATATTAGTAAAAAATTGTTTCACCAACATAATAATCTTGTGCCATATTATTTTTAACTTTTAAAAATTTATTTAATTTTTTTTTCTATTAATATTTTTTATAAATTAAAAATAAATATTTAATAATATTTGTCAACTGGAAGTAATTAATTCATTTAAACATAAATTGATTAAATATTTTTTTTAATTACTGTGATAATCATAATTATTTATTCAATCGATAACAATTTTTAAATGCTATTTATACATTCATGTTTTGCAATATAATGAACATAAAAAATAATAAAATAGTAAATTTTTAATTCAGTTAATAAAATATAATTTTTGACTTAGTTCGGATACAAAAATCGGAAAATGTTTTGTTTTTCGTCATAAAAATAGTGAAGTAACCAAATGTTACTCCTTAATAAAATATATAGGAGATATCAAATGAAGTATATTCAATGTTTACAGAATAATAATCCGAATAAAATAAAATGATATCGAAAAAATTATATATTTTGTTGTTTTGTTTTTTTTTGTTTTTTTGTTTTTGTAATGGTGAAACTGGAATAAAAATAAATTATTTGAATTAATTCGCGAAAAATAGTGAAAATTACTATGATAAAGATGAAAGAATGCAATTTTACAATAAACCGAATATTTATAATAAACCGTACTATACCTGACCATCAATTTGCCTTCAGAGAAAAGCATTATACCTCAGAACAAATACATCGAATAGTCAGTCAAATTAACAAAACATTCGAAGAAAAACAATACTACCCCGCCATAGTCTTCGATACATTTCAAACGCCTTCCGCAAAAAGTACGATATTAAGGTCTTATTTATAAAATAAGGAACTATATGCCATGTATGAGAGTAAGCTACCAAAGTCGCCCCTTATATCCAATCCAATCTAGAGTCCCCTAAGTCAGTGTCTTAGGTACACTGCTATACTTATTGAGTACGGTAGATATGCCTACCAACAAGCAAACGCTTCTAAGAAATTTCATGTCCAATCATTTAAAAGAAAAATGGCTAAACCTATCGAAAATCAAAGTTAACGAAACGAAAAGTTCTCACATAACATTAACATTCACAATAAGAAAAGGAACATGTCCTCTTATTAAGATAAATTATCAAATTATGCAATATAATGAACATAAAAATATAATTTTTGACTTAGTTCGGATACAAAAATCGGGAAATGCTCATCGAAATGCATTTGGACTGAAGACTGAACTGAAATGAAACTTAAAACAAACAAAATGAGTTGACTCTTGATTGGAAAGTCTAAACTAAATTTAGAATAAAAAGTACTTTTATATAAAAGCACTAGTTTTGTAACCCGTCATAAATGACGGAAGCAAAATAAATTGTAGCATTTCTTTCTTTCATTAGAGTTTTCATTCTAAGTTTAAGAAAAATACGTATTTACTTACTAATTTATCATACCTTTAATTTTTTATTAGAACGCTTTTAATTACCATATAAACAGAATATCTGTAGTAAGGTGCAAAATTTTCTATTCCTAAGGGTCATTTACTCCACAATTTTAGCGACATATTATTTGCCATCATTGAAAATTTAAACATATAATCCTAAGACCTCAATAATTCTAGATAATCAATATTCTTAGACATTTTATTGTATTCAATTAATTATAGTATAAGTTAGTCAAACAAATAATTTCAATTTAAATTAATATAGAAATATCAAATTTAAATAATATTTTTTATTGAAAATAAAATCTAACTATAAACTTACAATCATTTTATATTTTTACAATCATAGCCGCGTTATACTGTAAAATTCAAATAGTAAAATGAAACTATTTAGACATAATAAAAGCAAAAAATTCTATGGCGCTATCTAAATTTAACACTTGAATGACATGCCAATCATTATGAAATGATGGGCAAATGACACAGATAACAGATGATAGTTGACAGATGACAGATGACAGATGACAGACGACAGATGACAGATGACATACGACAGATGACAGACGACAGATGACAGATAACAGATAACAGATAACAGATAACAGATAACAGATAACAGATAACAGATAACAGATAACAGATAACAGATAACAGATAACAGATAATTGATAACAGATAACAGATAACACATAACAGATATCATATGACGTATGGCATATATAAGCAATAATAAAAAAAAGACACTATGTTTATGACAATTATATGAAGTTACAATCTGTAAAGATATTACAATTTGTATACGCGTTGGAGTATTCCGTCGAACATCCATACATCGAGATAAATGAAGAAAAAAATATATTTAATAATCAAACCGATTCGGAATTATAACTATGGGAAACTACAACAACGCCCTCAACATACCTTGCTACTAAAATGCTAACATACGTAAAAATTTAGTAGTTTAGTAGTTTTAATTCTGTTTAGGCAGAAAAATGATCGCTCAACTGGAGTAGTTATTATAGGAAGAGTTACATTGCAAGTGTTATTTACAAATTTTGGAATATTCATTAAAAGAATTGTTTAATTCTGTTTCAATTAAAAAAATCAATATTTTGCAAATATTGTTTTTGTTAGTAAAATATTCACTTGAAAATGTAACTTTAATTTAAGCTCTGACTTTAAGAAAGCACCATTAAAAAAGTGTGGATATGAATTTTCTATAATAATGTTGGAGAATACCACGTATACGAATTATAAGATTTAATTAAAAAATGCTGTAATCCTGTTTTATTACCCCAATTAAAACCCAAATATTAATCAATAAGAAAAGGAACATGTCCTCTTGTTAAGATAAATTATCAAATTATGCAATATAATGAACATAAAAATATAATTTTTGACTTAGTTCGGATACACTGAAGACTTATATGAAGAAAACACATTGAAACCAAAAGAACTGAAATGAAACTTAAAACAAACAAAATGAGTTGACTCTTGATTGGAAAGTCTAAACTAAATTTAGAATAAAAAGTATTTTTATATAAAAGCACTAGTTTTGTAACCCGTCATAAATGACGGAAGCAAAATAAATTAGAGCATTTCTTTCTTTCATTAGATTTTTCATTCTAAGTTTAAGAAAAATACGTATTTACTTACTAATTTATCATACCTTTAATTTTTTATTAGAACGCTTTTAATTACCATATAAACAGAATATCTGTAGTAAGGTGCAAAATTTTCTATTCCTAAGGGTCATTTACTCCACAATTTTAGCGACATATTATTTGCCATCATTGAAAATTTAAACATATAATCCTAAGACCTCAATAATTCTGGATAATCAATATTCTTAGACATTCTATTGTATTCAATTAATTATAGTATAAGTTAGTCAAACAAATAATTTCAATTTAAATTAATATAGAAATATCAAATTTAAATAATATTTTTTATTGAAAATAAAATCTAACTATAAACTTACAATCATTTTATATTTTTACAATCATAGCCGCGTTATACTGTAAAATTCAAATAGTAAAATGAAACTAATTTAGACATAATAAAAGCAAAAAATTCTACGGCGCCATCTAAATTTAACACTTGAATGACATGACAATCATTATGAAATGATGGGCAAATGACACAGACAACAGATGATTGTTGACAGATGACAGATGACAGATGACAGACGACAGATGCCAGACGACAGACGACAGATGACAGATAACAGATAACAGATAACAGATAACAGATAACAGATAACAGATAACAGATAACAGATAACAGATAACAGATAACAGATAACAGATAACAGATAACAGATAACAGATAACAGATAACAGATAACAGATAACAGATAACAGATAACAGACAACAGATAACAGATAACATATGACATATGGCATATGGCATATATAAGCAATAATAAAGAAAAAGAGACTATGTTTATGACAATTACATGAAGTTACAATCTGTAAAGATATTACAATTTGTATACGCGTTGGAGTATTCCGTTGAACATCCATACATCGAGATAAATGAAGAAAAAAATATACATAATAATCAAACCGATTCGGAATTATAACTATGGGAAACTACATCAACACCCTCAACATACCTTGCTACCAAAATGCTAACATACGTAAAAGTTTAAATAATCCTACGATCGAAGAAGAGATCGATAAAATTATTGGAAAATATTACAGAATGTATACATCAAAGTTGGGAAATTATTCCCTCACCAGTAAGAAATTTGGTATTTGGCATAGGTCATCATCGATTAAAGAGAAAAAATATGCTTAACAATCGAATAAGATCATAAAACTGTAATAAAAAAACTAATAATCTATCAATGGCAGGTATCATTAATTAAAGTTAGATTATTAGATTTAAAAACAAATATAATATATAAGAATTACTTTGATTATAATTTCCCCAGCCAAATTTTCGGAAAACGGTAAGAGACGTATACTTTTGGTAATACTTTTAGTTTTTTAAATATTCCTGTTGGGTGCTGAAAGTTGTGCTATGTCAGCTACTCGAAATTGGAAAAGGGTGAAATGTACATGTTTATTTATTTTTTAAAAACAATGTAATTACAAGTTTTCAGCTGTGCAGCATTCTTAGTTTTTGAAATATTTTTGATGTGTGCTGGGAGTTGAGTTGTATCGCAGCTACCCGAACTTGCCATTTCATATCATTATAAAATATTACGTTAATATCTTTTTTGGTCGTAAGTAGCTCCACAAAGTTACGGGGTTTTATTTTTAAAACTGTGGTCGTGTGTAGCGAACAATCAAACAAACTTTCCCTTTTATAAGTATAGATTAATTAAAATTTTTCTACGTAGTAAAATATTCTTATGAGTTATGAACTATATTTAAAAATTCTTGAATTATTTTATAGATTATTACAAATTTATTTTGTTGTTTGTATTAAATAACTACCATATGCACTTAATAAATTAATTACAAACTATAAGAACTCATAATTCATATTTATAAATACATTAAAATTTTTACAAATTCCATGACTGTATTTTGAGGTCATTAAAAGCATCGAATTGAATCTTTAAGCTTATATTCATTCAGTATTAGAGTAAAGATGCCATAAGTTTTTAAAACCAAATAAATTTAAACTAATTTTCTTTTGCCATCCCATTACTACCATTACTAACAGTTCTACTCACTAACTGCTATTATAAATAAAATGTCACCACAAAAAATATAAAAGAAAATTAAAATAAAAAAATAAAAGTTATACTACTATTATACTAGATATATTATATTAAGTATCAAAGAACTTAAAATCTACAAAAAAAAGTCAAACCCAAATAGGACGAAGTTGAAAATACATGGTATTTAAATGCAATTTCTTGGTTAAAGAATATTTCATTTTCTTAGACTTTGCATATGTATATGGAGTATAACGGTGCATTTTATAACTTATTTAATTTTTTTTTTAATAACATATAACCATAAGGATATTCACTTACATATACATGATAATATAATATAGAAATTTTTCTAGAGGAGGAAAAACTATAAATCACAAAAACCATAGTGAAAATTCTTTTATTCTCCTTTATTTTTCCTCTTTCAAATTGTAAGTTTAAATGAAGCCAAATTCAAAATGAATTCTACAGCTGTGTAAAGATATGAAGGAATATCAAATAAAAAAAAAAGAACAGTTATAACCTAACTGTATGTAGTGTACATTAAAATTATTATATGTAAAAAAAAAAAAAGCGAAATCTTGTTTTTATGTTGGTTTCTGGAAAACATCTTCTTGGAATAGAAAATGAAAGAAATCTGAATCTGGTGTACCACATTATACTAATGATGAAGGCAAATATGAATTCATGTCTTTATAAAATTTGAATTATAAAAATGTGTTTTTTTTTTTATTAATTTTATAGTAGTAAGAGGTGCACTGGATATAGTACATATATATGTAGTGGCTTGTAATAACTGATACTTTGATTTCGATCTTTTTTTTTTCAAATTAATGTTAATATATAAGTATATCAGTTTTTTTCCATTTATATGAGATAAAAAAATTGTCTTGTTCTTTTGATAGTATTTTTTAGATATAAAATAATAAATTATATTAAAATAACAGGACTTATTCGCATATATAATATAGAAAATTATTTCAACTTATGTAGATGTACATATATAAATTTTTTGTTTTTATTTGGAAAATTATTAAAGTTGTTTTTTGAGAGATATTGAATGTATTGGAAGGAGGAAGAATAATATTTTTACTGAGAAACTTAAAACATTTTTTGAATTAAAATATCAGATTAGTTTTTCTAACTGTTTGTTGAAATTACTAATGTTTGTAACAGATAAGGAAACCAAAAAAATATTATAATTTTAGTCGAGCAATCACAAATTAAATTTTAAGTTTTTCCTTTCCTTTAAGTTATTTAAATAAATTTTACTTAATTCTAAAATTTTTTTAAAATCTATATATACAAGTTTTTAGTCGATTTAATGTTAAAAGTAATTTATCAATTCAAAACTTATGAAGAGCTGAATAGATTTTTTTAATTTACTTAACCCTTTTGCGAACAAAGACGTGCTCTTACGTCATGCTGATTTTTTCGTGGAATAGGACGTCATATATGATATCTTTATTTAAATCTTCAATAAAACCAAGACGGCATGGCATATAGCATTTCTAATTTAGTTATATTGTACATTATTCCATTTTGTCCTCCTGAAACACATCGAAACAGAAAATTTACCCTTTCGGAAGTATTTTTAAAACATTTTTGATTTATAATAGCATAACGGTGTTTAACGACTTCAATGCATTAAAATAATTATATTAGTCATCAATAAAGTGTCCCACAGAAAAAATATTTACTGGGTTAGATGACCATCAGACCACGTAGATCCTGGGTCTGACTCATTAACGTCCTCCATTTTTGTTGGTTATAGTTGAAGACACGAAATTGTTTCATATCTGCCGATACTTCGTCTCACCAATGAATGTTTAATCTATCCCGACGTCTTGCACCTTCAGATCTGGATTCGAAAATCTTCTTGGCTGGAGTATTTTCGTTCATCCATTTAAGGGGTCTGAGCCACAGTTGTCTATTGATTTTAATTGTCGTGACTACGTTTACTCATTATAAAGTTCATAGAGTTTGGCATTATATATTCTCCTCTAGACCCTATCGAAGTTTTCAGGACAATATATACGACGAAGAATTTTTTTCTCGAAGACATCAAATGTATGCTCACTAGTCTTGGAAAGTGTTCATGATTTTGATCCGTAGAGCAGAATCGAGAAACCCGAGATGTTTTAATAAACTGAAACAACAACGACTTGCAAGGGTTGTTTCTCTTAATAAATTTTATTTTCTGCAATTATTAAGGGCAGAAAGAGAATGTGGATGACTACACTAAACAGCAAAACCAAGTTTTAAAATTATTTGAAAAAATAGGAGAGTTAGTGTCAATGTAAGTGATATGGAGGATTTTAGTGGAGGAAGTACAGTTGATCCCAAAAATTGTCCAACAAGAAGCAGTTATGAAGATATTACCTGAAATTACCTGAATATGACCTTAAAATTAAATTTAATACTATAAAAAAAGTTAAATACTATAGAATAGCGTGTTCCATATCCAATCGCATATGGTATTGAAATATGGGGGAATATTTTTCATAAAAACATTGATCTACTATACTGAAAATACAAAATAAATCCATAAAAAATCTATTTTGGGTTACCTATGAGAAAAGCAACGGATGAAATGCATTATAAATTGGGATTAAATTATGAATAAAAATAATTTAAAATTAACAAGGTTATCCTTGTCAGAGGATGAGCTACTTCTCTGCAGTCAGGATACTATTGTGGGAAGTCCAGAGAATACCAGCCATAATACACCTGTTCTTTCGCAACCAATTTTTAATAGTACACCTGTTCTTACTCACTCAACCGAACAACAAAAGCACTCAACTCTGGTCGCCAGGCATAGTTACTGAGGCAAGCCCAGACGGGAAAGTAAAAATAAATCAGAAAACGTTGTTTGGAAAGAGAAGTACAACAAGATTGCCAAAAATGAGGCGGCCGGTACTTCTACCGACTGTGACCGATTAGACAAAGTTCGATACCAGGTAGTTTTTGAAGAATATAGTAACCACCAAAGGAACAAGAATACTTATTTTAGGGGAGAGGCGTAAAACATAACAGTTCTCATGAAGAGAATGTATAAGCTCCGAAAAGGAGCAAGGAACTCACCCTTACATATCAATCTTAGATCAGCCACAATGGCGGTTAGTGACACCGCCAAAGAGCCATCGAGGCACGGTTATTCTAATTGGTATTACGCCATGTCATCAAAAACAACAGACAACAGGCACAAAGCTTTCGTGTGAGGTACTAAGCGGATGCAGGGTGATCAAATGTGAGAGCCTTAACTCCAGGGATTTCATCGGCGAATGCATTGCTAAGATAAGCAATGCTTTTGAGGGCATAAAACTCAAGGTAATCAACGACAAGGAAATTCCTAGAGAACTAAGTGCATGTATAGGGTTACCTGCAATGAATATAGGCCTAAAAGTGCAAAACTCTCAGGTACCTATGAATGACTGGTCAGTCATAAATATTGAGGAACCAACAAAAAGCAGTATGACCTTTCTTTCTTATGCTTTCTTCCTGAATTTTTATTTTATTCTAAATACTAACCTCTGTTTAGGTAATGTCGGTAACAAACCAACCTTTATTTTTCCAAACAGGGAAAACTTCAATGGATGGGAAGAAGTTCTCGACATTACCTTGGCAACAAACAATAACACTCTCAGGATAGATAGCTGGTTGGTATCCGATCTGAACTCTTTTTCTAATCACAGCAGGATTCCGACACCTAGAATCCGAAACCCAAAAACCATTAAATTCTAAAAGAATTGACTGGAATAAATTTGCTCAAGTATTCCAATCAAAAGTACGCCAAATACTTGACTTGGAAAAACAGTTTTCTTTATTGATGATTAAATTGGTTTTATTAATTTTATGACGTTTTTCAATTATAATGTATAGCAATTGCCAACCTAAATTGAGTAATACCACTTTTCCTTGCTAATTCGTCTTGCTCTAAATGTTCATGGAATCTTACAGTAATTAGTCTTTTTTATTGACATATATATAATTTCAAACAATCTTGCAATGATATTTTGTATTTGCCGTTAATTTCTTAAATGTTCGTTTTATATTTTGCTGATGCTCAATTTTTGACTTCTGCTAGTCCTTATTAATTTCCATATTATTTTTTGAACATTTTCTTAAACTTCACAGTGAATGTTGAGTGCTTTACGCAAATTCTCCTTGGTTTTTCTACATCCATATTTTTTTTCAACAAGCTAGTAATGTTATTCAGTTCGATACGGTTCAGTTTTTTCCTCAGCATTGGGTCTATGATTTCTTCATTATACCCATTTTTTCTTATCGTGTCGTTTATAATCTATTCTATTGGTCTTTTCTTTTAAAGTTCTGTTCATTATCGAATGGGATGCTGTCATTTTCTGTCCATGTGGGTGATTTCATTCAATGGGGATTGTTTGTTGTGTAATGTTTTTTTCTGTACATATCGAATTTTATGTTTCCATCTTTATGTATTATTTTTATGCCAAGCAACGGTATTTCGTTATTTTTTGCCTTCTCTATAGTTAATGTTATGTTTCCATGTATTTTGTTCAGTTGATCTAACATGATGTTTATTTTACCCATTGTTACTACTGCAATGATATCGTCTACGCATCGGATCCAAATTCTCGGCATAAGTCACTTTTCATCTATCCTTTTTTCAATATAACTAATGAATATTTCACTTAAATGAAAAGCGGATAAAGCGTTTTCCACTTTTCAACATTTTTTTCTATATCATTGCTTTCCGAGTGTGCTATGTGTTTATGTGTACAGTACAGGTGTCATAAGCAAATACGGCTAAGTCGATGTCTTCACGTTAGGAATATCATGCTGTAAAGAGTCGGAATAAGAACCAAGCCCTACGAAATAGTGTATATTTCAGAATAGTGCGTTTTTTTTAAGTTAGATGTATCTTGAACGTTTCATCTGTTGCTAAATTTTGTGGCTTAAACCATAATATTCCATTCATTTGATCTTTCAATCTGAAATATAACTGCTTTATTTAAATTGAAAATAGTAGTAAAGATATATAATGTAAGTAGGTACATACGTTTCTCCATAATATCTTCTTTCGATTGAATTCTCAAGTTTTAAGCTGAAAAACATAATATTTTAACTGTAGTTTTAGTATAAAAACATAGCATGCATGTACTATAGTTATATTAAAAAATTAAAGGATATTTCATATTCATTTTTATTATATGTATTTGAAAATGAAAGAAAATAAGCATTAGAAAAATGGATGCAAAAAATTAAGAGTAGAACACTGCCTCAATATGTGGTGCCAAAAACAAAAATTTAAATATATTTATTCTGTTTTAAGAAAAATTCACGTATAAATATCTATATGTAGCTATATATGAAAACTGTATTTTACTTCGGTATTTTGAAATTTGCTTTTTATAGACTTCTTATTTTGTAGAATGTTATAACTAAGAAAGGACATCTTTTAACGATTTAACAAAAAAAAAATAATATAATAATAATAATTCAATGTTGCTCTATTCTATTAAATAAATTGTTTAAATGTGTTGGTGTGTGTGTGTGATATGGAACGATATGCTAAGCCAAGTATATTTTAACACAATGTAGCATAAAAATATTCTGCATTTTTGATAAAAAAAAAAAAACTGTGAAAATCAGGAAGAAAATCTTATCTATAGTAAATAATGATATGACATAAAGAAATTGTTATATTTTCAAAAATTACTACATACCTACATCTATACATCACACTCCAGTTTTAAAGTTGAATTTTTGGTTTTCACTTTTCTTTATGAAAGATTTATGTTTCATGAAAGAAATTATAGTTTTTTTTTATATGTGTATATTATTTTATTATAATAATCATGAAAAAAAAAATATAAATAATAAAATATGTATTAAATTTTTTTTTTATAGATATAATACATATATATATATATATATTTATTTATGTTATATTTTTAAATGAAAGGATAATATATCATATAAAAGATAAATGAAATAAGATGAGAAACTGCTGTGATGCAATGATTAGATTTATTTTGTATTTTTTTTAGCTAGATAATATTAATTTATATAAAAGGATATAATAGTGCATTTGTTATATTTTTGATATGTACAGAGTGTGTCGAAAAAATGTTTTTTTTTGCTTTAATTTAGTGTTTTCTGTTTCGATATTATAATTTGAAACAATCTCAATCAATCACTTCACTGGTATCTCATGTTAATTTTGTCGTACGACATAGTGTGATTATGTCGTTGATAATTACACGAAAGTTGTGAGCTCCAACACAGTATTTATAACTTATTTTATTTTATTTTACTTTGTGTTTATTTTCTCTAAAAGAGTTCATAGATCATATTCAGAGTATGTAATTCAAAAATTTTAAAAACTAAGTAATAGATATATATTAAATTTAATTTAAAAGTGCATTTCGTAAGTAATACAAATGTAAGAAAAAATAGTACAATAGTACATGTATCAAATTTAGAACTCAAAAGAAAAAAAAAATATTGAAACTTATTATTTATAGTTCAATAAGCAATAAAAAGAGAAATAATAAAAATTATCCTAGTAACATCACATTCTTTCATTCATTAATAAATCTTAAACTAATTTAAATTTTTTTTGTTTTTTTTTTATTATGTATAATGTATTAATGTATCTTATTTTATTATAGTTAAGAAATATGTTTTTATTTTTGATGTTTCTTGAATCACAAATTTTTATTCCTAGAGGTAATTTGTTAAATATATTTTTTTTTTTTTTTTTTTAAGCTAAGCCAAACACTAGGTTTCAAACGATACCTTTATACACGAATATACAGGGTGGTCCGGCTTAGAGCAAAAAGTTGTTAAGGGGTGATTCTTTGGAGTATTTTAGGAAAAAATTGTTCTAGAAGAGAGGTCTATCTTTAAATTTACCTGGGCTACAGAGGGTTAAAGAAAATCGGATTAGAAAAATTATGTCTAAAGAATATCCACTACAGCTCAGAAGAAATTGAAACTAGAGCAACATTTTCTTCACAGCTTTTTTTTAGAATTAATACACCTAATTAACGGTATATGTTGAATGAGTATCAGACTTACCGTTTTTGAATAATAACTGCATAAACTTAAAATTTTGCTTTTAAAAACTGAAAATTTTATAAAAACGTTGATTATCTCGAAAAAATTCGCTATTTTTTTTATTTTTTTTTTATTGTATTGATGCGCTACATCATCCACTACAACTTTTTGATACAAAACTTTCATATCAAACTTGCTGTTTTTCAGGACACCCTGTATAGCTTGGACTAATTGAGGATTGTAGAAAGAAAATATCCCTTTGATCAGTAGGGACATTTTATATTGATAAACGTACTATAGATTCCGTCCAAACATTATTCTTTATTTTCTTGGCAAGTATTGTATTTGCTGATCTGGTATTATATTGATGTATTTCCCAAACTATCAATATGATCTTATATTTCAATAGATATATATATGATCAATATGATCTTATATGATCTTATCTTATGTTTATATTTCTCCAAACTAAGATACCAGATGTGACAGTAACAAAGCGCTTTTTTCATATCCATTGGAATTCTTTTTGTGTCAGTTTTAACATACCTGCTATTCTTCGTCTTTTTTTTGCTATCTCATTAGTTTGTTCATCCAAATTCAAATTGGTTTGTCCATTTCAAATCTGCGTCTATGATAACTCCAAGATACTTATAACTTTTCCCTACGTCAATCCTAATATCGTTAAATTCAACATTTAAAGAAATGCAAACCTTTTTTTATTATCAAGTATTTAGTTTTTTTAACATTTACGTTGAGCATATGTTTAGACATCCATTCACTAGCCAATCGGATATCCAAATTCATTTCCCTTCTAGCTTACAATAATAATCATTTCCCATGAACACCATTACCAAGTCATCTGCATACAATAAAGCTTTACCATGTAGTTTCAATTTTGAGAATCCATTTATGTAGCATATGTAGCAATAGTGACGGTCCCAGTAAACTTCCTTGAATAACCCCATATTCATTTTTTATTACTTCACTTTTGTACTTCTCACATTCAGGCATTCAGCACACTGTTTTCTTCCACTCAAGTAACTATCAAACCACATAAACTCTTTGCCCTTAATTCCACATTCAAAGAGTATACGTAATAAAATCTTTCTATCTACAGTATCAAATGCTTTGGCAAAATCAAAAAATTCTATTGAGATTTTTTTTTATTGTTTAAACCTTCTTGCATATGGATTATAAGATCAAATAATGCCGCATTTTTATTAGAGTCTTTTTTGAATCCATATTTTCATACTTCTGTTAAAAATACCTAACTACGTGCCTCTTTTTTCATATTTATTTATTCATTTCACAAGAAGGCCAAATCCCTCGTGCAGAATTTATATTTTTTTTATATTAGACCAAAGTAATGACATAAGCACCCTCACTGCATTCGCAGAAATTTGGCCATATAAAGATGAAGGAAAGAAAAAGAAGGATAATAAAGAGTAATAAAAAAGAAAAAAAAATTAAAAAAGAATTAGAATGGAATATAATAGAATAGAAAAGATAGTACAAAAATGTACGGACAAGCTAAAAGATGTTGGGAGACAATAAGATAATGCTATACTTTGTGAGAACTGATCGTTGAGGAAACACCAGCGTTTATTTGGAATTGTTCGGACCTTCTCTCGAAGACTTCTAAGTTATATGTTTGTGGGATAACAAACGATGATAAGGTGTTCCATAGTTTAGAGGTTCGGTTGATGAAAGAATTTTTATATTTCCCAGGTCTGGTTCGAAGAGGCTCTACTACAAATTTGTGAGCTAGGGCTGCCCTGCGATTTCTGAAATGGTTATATTTTGGAAATAATACTTTTTATATCTTCAGAACAATTACCCAACAGATATTTGTAAAACATAGTGGCTGATCCTAAATTACGGCGACTTCCTAATGATGTTAAATGTTGTGTAACATCGCAATCATTAATAATTTTGTGGCTTGCTTTTGCACCTGATTTAGGTACTGTAGACTTGTACTAGGTGCACTTTCTAGTCAAGGCCGAATGTATGCCTTATATATTAACAAGAGGTTGGAAGATATAAAATATTTTCTATTTCTGCTTAACAATCCTAAACATTTCGCAGCGTCCTTCGCTACAGAAAAAATATGATCGAGCCACGAAAGTATGGTGTTTATTTCCATTCCAAGAATTTTTACAGTTTAAAAGTTTTCGATATTTACATTTCCGAATAGAATATTTGGTTTTGATATGGGTTTTGCTTTGTTGATATGAGGCACCTCTGGGTTTTTGAAACATTAAATTTTACCCTATTTACACTTCCCCAGTCATGTACGTTTTGAAGGTCGTTGTTTAGAGAATAAGGTTTGTTATTTATTTGAAAACTGGGTCAGTTTTTTTCAAAGAAATACAAATCAAGTGTAGGTACTATCATCAGCAAAGCTGTTTTGGTTTGAAGTCATGGATAGAAAAGATATATAAAACCATCAAACCATATTGAAAATGTCTCCCAGTCCAATTGCTTAGTTGTTTTCAGTAATGAAGCATGCCAGATGCGATCAAGCTTTGAATATATCTAGGGATGTAGTTGTGACTTAACCGTATTTTTCTATGCATCGGTACCATTTTCCGTCATAAAAGTCAATAGTTCACCTGTTACGACTTGAAGCCGTAATATTTAAAAATCTGAGCGGCAATATTTAAAAATCTGACAAGTAATAATTCGTTCTGAAATAAAAAATTAAGCCATTAGATATTTAAATTCTATTGGTCTGTGACTTATAATGAAATATATTAAAAAGAATCTATTTAAGAGTTGGGGATGTGAACATAGGAACGTAAGCACTGGAATCTTTTTTAGCCAATTCGTCCATTTTCATCTACGTTACTGTGACCAGTAAACACTAACTGCTTGATTTATGCTTGAAAATAAAATATAAAATTATGGTTTACAATATAAAAAAAAATCCAAAGTCGAGAGAACGAAAACTGAACAGCTAAGCTTTCAATTTCGTAATGCCATTATTATGTCAATTTGAAACAGATAATTACCGTATAATGTATAATGGTTGAGGCTTGATATCGGACCAAAAATTTTGCTTTGGTTTTTAGAATGTCTCTGGTAGCTAAAGCTCTGCTTAAAACAAAATGGTTTACTTTGGGAGACAGTAAGATAATGGTATACTTTGGGAGAACTGATCCTTGAGGAACACCAGCGTTTATTTGGAATTGATCGGGTCTAAATCCATCAACTAAGACTTAAGTTGTATGATTCAAAAGAAAACTTTCAATCTATTTAAGATAAGAGGAACCTTCGATCAAAAGCTTTGAGAATATCCAGAGCAACATTATTTACTTCACTAGTATAAACAGATATTAAGCTTCTCGTTAAAGAATGCCATTAAGTCATCGGTGGAACGGGGGATCTAAATTAGTATTGCCTATCATGAACAACACCTTGATTGCCCAAGTATTTGGCTAGCTTCTTGTTTATTAAGATCTTCACAATTTTGAAGAGGATCGATATTATAGCTATAAGAATGTAGTAGGAGGGATCACTTTTGTCGCCTTTTTTTGGGGAATTGGGTTGTCATGTGCAATTTTCTATTGCATTAGGTATACTCCTGTATGGTAGGATAGGAGGAAGGCTATTTGTCTAAAAATCATAGCAGGGATGCTATCGGGGTCTGATTTTCTGATATGTAGATTTTTGAGAACCTTTACAACGGCACAAGTTCTGAAGTAGACTATTCCGAAGATAGAGATAATTAGCTCCTTCTTCGGAAGAGTCTGAAGCTGAATTTTGTGATTTTGGAGGAAGGGTGGAATTAGCAGAAAACAGTTTTGCAAATAAATTAGGTTTTCCAGATAGGGCATAATAATTCTCTTAAAATAAAAGCCATTAATGGAAGTGTTCAAGAAAACAATAATTTTTATATATTTAATATTGAGACACTCGTTTTACATGTATATTATGTATACATAACAGTATATTACGATCAAGGCACAGATAATGGAATAATTTATAATATCTATATATGTGTATGTATATTAATATAAATTTTCTTTTACAATAGTGTTATAAAATGTTACAACAATGTTACAACATTGTAATTCAATGAACTTGAATAAATTCAATTATTTTTTAACTAAAAATGAATTCATTGCAACATGATGTGTGGTTCTTTTTTTTTTGGGGTTGCAATATTGCGGCAATTTTAGTTTTTTCTTTTTGTTGTTTTTTGTTATCAGTGAAAAAACAAATTAAGTTATATAGTATAAATGGGAATTGTATGTTAGTGTATATATTTTAAATGAAATATAATAAATCATAATGGTTATATTTTTTGCCACACTGTGAAGTATTGTAAGTTTTTAATTTAACAGCTAAAATTGAAATTTCTTTTTTATATATTTTAAGATTTCATATTTAACAATTAATTTTTTTGTTTTTATAATAAAAACTTGAAATTCATCAAATTCTAATAAAGTGTCAATAAGACATAAAATACATAAGTATGTATAATATTTATGGGTTGAAATCTGTATAGACACGTTCTGTATTTTCGTGCTCTTATTTTTATTTTTACAGAAGTTATTCGAAATAAATCTAAAATAACTAAAGTCCAAATAACTTAAAATTTAACTATTAGTAAAATATGTTTAATTTATAAACTTCAAATTGAATAGCTGAGTAAAAGGTGGCTATTTTAGCGTTAATTGTAATTGTCAAAAAAATTTCAAAATGTCAAAATCAATTTGTAGTTAGTGTAATAAAAATATAAATTTAATGTGATAGTGAATGTAAGAAGTGATTCCATAATACCTGCTCAGGTCTGGACATTTCAGATTTTAATAATATTCAACTAAATCCGGATATTGTATGGATTTGTTCGACATGCACAAATATGCGCCAGAAGCGAAAATCGGCTGTACAAAATATTACGAGCATCAATACATCGACAACAGCGGAATCAGCTTAGTTGATAATGTCACAGGAATAATGAAAAAACTCAATGAAACTCTCGCTAAACAAGCTTAGCAAGAACAAATTCTAGCTGATTTGCAAGTTGAGGTTAGAGATTTTAAGTGAGGTTAGACACTTGAGAGAATAATTGAGAAAAATATGCATCTACGCAACGAAAATGCTGATCTAAGATATCAGGTAGAAAACATAGAAATTGAAGTTATTAAGCAACGTCGAAATAATAAATTCATCGAAATCTGTGGTGATGTTCCAGACAGTGATCTTGAAAACAGTGTAAAAAAATTTCAAAACATTTAGATTTTGTTCTTGGAAAGCACGATACACAGGACGTTTACTTTACAGCTCCAAATTCGAAAAATTCTGGTGAGCCTAAAAAAATTGTTGTCAAATTTAAAAATATATCTAATAAAGCCAATTTTATGGATGCTAAAAACAACAAAATGTTGGAAACAAATAAAATTTTTGCACATTCAATTAAAACAAAATTAAACCGAATATTTTTGAATGATCGTTTAACACCATATTTTAACTTTTGATATGAAAAAGCTAGAGATTTGAAAAGGCAGAAAATTATAAAATTCAAATGGGTCAAAGATGGTAAAGTATTTGCCAGAGAATCTGAAACTCACATCTGAGAATTCACACTCTGAGAAAACCACCAACAAATATAACCAGAATGGTTTTAGACAGTAACCGTCAAGGCATTAGAAGGAGAAGAAAATCCAACACAACACCTGGTGCCGAACCATAGCATTTCAATTAGCCAGTCATGGACGAAGTTGGGAGAAAATCAAGATCACTGTACAAAACAGAGAACAGTGGAGGAGGCCCTATTCTCCCACGAGAACTGGCCAGAAAAAAAAATATATTATCTATAATTATAATTGACAAGAATTTAAGGACCTGCGCAGTAGACACCTTTTCATTTGATCTCGCTTCTAAAATAGTTATATATAAAACAATAATGCGTACACAGTTGAAAATTTTTTACTAATACGGTTTTATTATTATTTTATTATATTATTCTAGTTTTAGAGTTCTTATTAAAATAAAAAACAAAAACAAGCAAATCAGTTATTATAATTGCAGTGAACATAATGTACAGTTTACAATGTAAAATAAAAATAAGAAAAACAAATTCATCTCAAATAAAAAATATAAAAACAGCAAAAACGAAAAAAAAATCCGTTGAATTGTTCATATGACTGCCAAATTCATCTTTATATAGTAGAGTTATAGTATCTATAATTATAATAGCCAAGCATTTAAGGACATGCGCAGTAAGCACCTTTTTATTTTATCTCGTCTCTTCTTAATGAATTCTTAATATGTAAATAACATGTATATACGACCGAAATGCGCATACGGGTTAAGAAAATTTCTATTTGATTTTATAATATTCAAACTTTTAAATAATATACAGCCATTTTGTGTCAATTAACATCTTATTATTTGTATAAATAATTAGAGGAAATTTTTTTTATTAATTTTTTTAAATAACTGTCTCAAATTATTGTTTTCTATATTTTGAGCATTTGTAGTAATCATATAGTTGTGGTTAAAAATATGTATAATGCCTCTTTAATTACAAAAATATTTTATTTTTATTAATTTTATCCATTAAATGCCCCTGACTATAGGGAATATATCGAAAACGAAGCAGTATATGAGGGAGGTGTATTTATGTGTCCAAAATAAAACTTACTAACCTCAAACCTCATTAGTGGTTTGTGCTTTATCGTGAGAAATCTATGTCAGTACATAAATTACTGTTTTTTTTTTTAAATTTAAATTTGACTTCAACTGTAATTATAATTACTCAACAGGGTCCACTAGTATTGATATAACAAAAAACACAATTTAGAAAATCTGAAGGCTTGCAGAATGAATAATATGTAGAATAATTTTGACATATTTGAGTATAAAACTTCACTAAGTGAAGAAGTAACAATTGAAATCTTTAAATATAGAATAAACCTATATAGAGTAAGATTTGAATTTTGATAAAGAGGTATATTATTACAAATATCCGACTTGTTAACTGTTGTTGATTGATGTCTTATATTACATAAAAAATATTATAATTAACTATATTTCCAATAGAGATATTGATATTATTGAAAGCAGAGCTGATTATTAAACTAACATTGAAATTATTAGTATTTATTTATTTATTTATTTCAAAAACCATGTCTAAATAGACCTCATAACAGACTCTATGTTTATGTCTATATCAGTATTATTAATTATTTGATTACGTTTGTTTGTTTTGATTTAGTTTTTAAAATGTAATATACATTATAATGAAAATTTTATATGTATGCTATGAAAAAATACATACACCTTCTTTTTTGACATTATGTTATTATGACTAGACTATACAACTAGATTTATTTAAAAAAAAGTATTAAAATAAAGCTTTGAAATATCAGCCCCAACTCGATGTATTCAATATGAATTTCAATATAATATTTTGTATAAATTGTATATCGATATCATATTCAAATTTAATTGTGGAAAATTTCGTGGGAAAACGACATTATCTCGAATTATGCTATATACATTTTCAATAATTTAAAAAAATTGTATTTGTTTATTAATTTTAGTTGACTGAACATAATTCCCCGTCAAGAGTGAAATAATTGAGTTTGAACTGAGCTTACTTTTTTCTACTTATTTTTTCTACTAACAGTTAATATTGCTATACGAAAAATTTGTGATGGCCGCCGAAAACGTAAGTTTTTAGAAATTTTTTAAAATTGTATTTAATTTTTATGTTTTATTCATAAAGTAAGAGATGTTTAATTTTATATCGGTAAAAATTGTACCTGTACATTGTTGAATTAGTCAACACTTTGGAAAAAAAATGGTAATAGCTGTTTAATATATTTTTGTTTATTTGTAAGAGACTATCTTAGCACAAGTTTATAGATATAATTATAGTACTTTTGTTTTTTGAAATATTGGTGACGGGTGCTAAGAGTTGCTTAACAGGACAGATACTAGTTCTGGTAGATTTCTGGTTTTGGTACATCTAAATATTTTAAAAAACGGTAATATTTTTTTTTATTTTTGTTTTAAAAAATTTTTAAAGTCTACAACACTTTGGTTTCTAAAATTATCTTAGCGGGTACTAGAAGCTGTAAGGCACAATTAAAATAAAAAAAAAAATAAGCTTATTTATTTATTTTTTGTGATAACACGTGAGTAATACGTTTGAAAGAGTGCCTCATTAAAAAATTTTACTTCTGTAACACCTTTGGTTTTCGAAATATTGTTGATGGGTGCATCCATAAATAACAGAAAGACCAGATAGATTAGCTAATATAATCGGTAATATAAATTTGAATAACTTTAAACATCTTAATAATTTAAAAAAAAATATTTTAAAATAATAAAATTATCGTTAAATTTTTTCTTCTTAAAATTTATATAAATATATTTAATTCACTAATAATGTATGCTCTTATGGATCTTTAAAAAATAGATCATCATTTCATCAACATGATCAATATTTTGAAATTACTGTTGTGAAAAATTACAATAATCAACTACTTTCGCGATTATGCATTATTAAGGCTTAATAACACAATTACACGCTGGATGACGCAGCGCAAAGTAAGAGTCTGGCGCACTCTTATAACACTATTATAAACACTCTTATAGCAGTATTAGTGTTAATTTGAACACAATTGTCGCAAAACGTTATAAATACGTTATAGCACTAAAATGGAGAATCCTATAAGGCACCGGAGCAATATCTTTGAAATGTTAAATAATGTACGTTAATGAATGCATAGCATCAAATTTGATATTTAAACAATTATTCTTTTAAGTAAAAAATTATACTTGTGCGAAAATAATGTAAAATAGAGATAAGTTTTGGTTTACCATGTTTGTAGAAATGAATGGGCGTCGCAAAATTTTTATTCTAAGTATTTATTCATACAGTAAGTTTATTAGTACCATTATAGGAATACAGTAAAATAATAACACTACTACTGCTATTCTAACAATTTTATTCTTATAACATTTTAACTTTCGTTATAGGATTACGCACTTTTAGACGTATAACAACATTGCTGTAGCACTTGCTGAAAATCCATTATAATGATTATAACAACTCCCGAAATTTCTATAAAAACATTCTTATAGCAATATTAATCACATTATTCCCATAAAAACATCATTATAACACCTTTAGTGTTCATCGGGAGTTATGTAGGAGTATTATAGCACTAATTGTGTTTTTATAACAATAAAATGTTACGTTGGATGTTGGATTTCCGATGAAGGAAAAAAAATTTTTATGGCTTTTTCGACCTGGTTCAGTACCCTTTGTCATTGGGATATAATAAATGATAAAAGATAATTTTACTGAAAGGTAAATTCAAGTTTGGGTCTGAATTTTGAGTCAAAAAATAAAGTTTTGAGTAATTATGTGTAAGCCTATAATGCTATTTGACTGTAAAAAAATTTAGATAAATCATATTCGAGTTTATAATAACAGACAAACCTAAAGAATTTGTAACTGCAATGACGCGCACCCACATTGTTATGTTCTAAAATACAATTTTGAATGTAGTTTTCGAACAATTATGTGGTTATGCATTTTTTACTGTTATTTTTCATATATATATCTAAAAGTGAGATTTCAAAAATGTACTTAGTCCTTTCTGCTTGTTAAACGATGATGTATATTTGTAAAGAATATTTAAAGTTTTTTTTTTTTTTTATTTTTAGTTTTAATTTAAGTCTTTGCAACTTTTAGTAATAAAAAATATTAATTTATTTCTAATTAGTCTTTCATTATCAATAGTTCGACTCATCAGACCAGATCATTAAATTCTCTATAATATATACATATATATAAAATATATTATAAACATTAATTTATAATTTATATAAATATATGAATTTATACATAATGTATATGTATTTAGAATAAGAAGATAAATAACCGCATAAGTTGAAAATACATCCTTTAAGGATTTTTGTTTGTACATATTATATTATGTTGTTGTTGTTGTTATTATTATTGTCATTATTATTATTTTGTTTTGTTTAGATTCAATTAGCACATTAAGGAAGTTTTGACCAACTAATGGACATATAATAGAATTGTATTTTCTAGGATAATTGAGGAATTTGGTATACGAATATATAATATGTATAAATAATATATGCCTATGTATTAAGATACATATATTTCAATTTGTTTTTTTTTTTTATTTCTGGTTGTTGTTGAGTATTCTGTGTATCATTAGATTTCTGGTTCTTATATATATATATTTTTTTTGTTCATGGATAATTATATTTTTTGAGATTAGATTTGCTTCATTTACTGCAATTAATCTATCTACAATATATTTTATATTTATACATATAGCGAGCTAAAGATTTAGCCAAAATATCAATAATTCATCCATTAATTTTGAACTAATATTTGAAATATATGTACATCATAGAAATTAATTTTTGAAGGGTAAATATGAAAAGAATAAATGAGACAAAAAATAACTTTAAGATGAAACTAATTTTAAGGGGAAAATAATAAATAGAAAATTTCGATTTTAATAATTAAAGATATTTATTTGTGTTAATTTTTATTATTTTATGTCTAAGTAGTTCTAGCTGTAATTATGAACTGATCAATTAAAATTTAATGATAGGAAGTACAATTACACTGTGTTAATAAGAGGTGATTTTATATGTTTCAGTTTTTTGTAGAACTACAAATAAATTGTTCTGTTTCTTATATAAAAAAAAATCCATTGAATGTCATTCGCCTATATATAATGTTATATAATGATTAGGTTATCGAAATGGTTTCGGTTATTACATCACATCTTTTTATTTGTGATTTTATAGTCGCCTTCGGCCTTAGATGCCAGGGTTTACATTAGTCTTTTAAGAGAAATTGAAATTAATTTCTTTCGTCTTTTTAAATAACATAAATTTTTTGATTTTATTTGAACCTTTGAGGTAAAAATCTTTGAGCTGTATAAAAACTTTCTTATATTTTACTTGCTTTATTTATTCAATACACTTTATATTGTATTTAACAAAAAATTATGTTTTGTTAATAATTAATTTTTAAAAGTTCAATTTCGTAAAAGTTAAGTATTAAAAATAATACTAAAAATTCAGATACAAATTTATTTTTGTATTTAACAGCTCAATATCGCCCTTTAATTGATTTTCTGATGCAATTATGTTTTATATATGTTTATTCGGATAATTTGCGATTATATTACTCTTCTTCGTTTGTATACAGTTTTCAGAATACATGTTTGATATAATTTTCATTTCAATGCTCAATTCATTTTCCATTTGTTTTCTATATTTATTTTTCTCACAGCTTGAAACGTCAGTAAACAACCGTAACATTTGCCTGTATTATGTTCGTATTTGACGTATTATAAAGCCATATTACTTGTCCTGAAGTATTGGATTGTTTTTCTTTACATGTCCCACAAAAATCGTTAGCAGTGAATATGCTTAGAGTTGAATTTCATTGTAAAAATTATGCTAGAAATGAGCCAATTTTGAAATGTATCATTAACTTTAATTCAATTCAAATATTGCTTGATTATCACATAACGAGAAATGTTTTTAAAAATACAATAATGTCACACTTTTATTTTCCAAATTTAACTGTGAGTTATTTTGTTTTTTTTTAAATAGTTTTCGTTCAAGAAGAACATCGGGAGAAAAGGCGGAACAAGATAAACTGTCATGAGTAACCGACTTTCGCCAATTTTAAGTGAATTATTCATAAGTTATATTCCAGAAAGGATAGAGGAACAGGGGTGATATCATTGCAGTAGTAAATACAATCAGATCAGCTGAACAAAATATATGGAAACATAACATTTAATGTAGAGAGCGCAAAAAATACGAAATACCGTTTCTTGACATAAAAATAATGCATAAAAATGGAAACATAGAATGTGATATCTATAGAAAAGGCACCACTTTTGGTTCGCCATTCCCATTGAGTCAAAACACTCACATGAACAAAAAATGGCAGCATACTTTACGATGCTCAATATTTTAGTAACTATACCGTTATCAAATTAAGAAAAACATATGTATATGGTTTTATCTGTTCAAGTCTCAGATATAATTTTCTATTTGCCTCTTGACAGTAGTCAAATTAGAGCTCGCAAATGGAAAATTAGTATTTGTGTCATTAGCATACATGTCTCATGATGAACATGCACCACCCAATGAGGTTTGGGGAAGCGCAGAAAATAACGGACGAGGTGAGTGTCTTTTTGATTTTATTCTAAATACTAGCCTCTCTTTAAGTAATGTCGGTAACAAAAAAATCTTTGGTTTTCCTAGCACGGAAATCTTTAATTGATGGGAAGAAGCTATCGACGTTACCTTGCAACAAACAATAACACCCTCAGGATAGATAGCTGGTTGGTATTCGATTTAAACTATTTTTCTGATCATAGATGAATTAACTATACAAAATAAACTTGGAATTAGGAAAACCCAACAATTATTCAAAAATCGTAAAAGAATTGACTGGATAAAGTTGTTCAAGTATTCCAATAATGAAACGCTAAATATTTAACTTGGAAATACAGTCAACATTAGAAATTGACTATAAGGTTAAGGCTTTCTATAGAAAGCAATGAACATTACTTTAAAAGTCTCGTGTCCAATCGGATACAGTAAGATATATTCCCTCCTTGGTAGAATGAAGACCTGTCAAACCTTAGGAAAATGACTAGAGTAAGCTTCAATATTTGCCACAAGAACAAGTTCTGGCGGCCATGCAAAGACTGCATAAAGGCTATAAAATTCCATTATCTTGAATAGATTACTGCAAGACTGGAAAGGATAATATCCAAGATACATTCTAATCCCTCTTATTTTAAAAGAATGGATGGTACTTAGGCGGAGTCTAGCGAAGAATCCCTGGAATTCTTATTAAACACACGTTTCCCAGGACTGACAGCAAAAAAGACACAGCAAGACCATATCATACGATAAAGAAAATCAGCTTCCGGTTTTTTATATGTATCAAAACATGGTCTGTCTAAGACATTTTCTTTCAAATTTTCTGTGTATTTCCACTAATATTACACCATATTTGACATGTGTAAGTTAACACTAATCTAAGGGTCTAATTATGTTTTAACTTTTACTGTTGGTGAAACATACTTATAGTGGAATTCCACGTTATACTGTATTCTTTACGAGCATCATTAATCTTGTTTTTAATATAAGTCGACTAATTTAAATTATGCTCCAAATATACCCCAATATATTTAATTACTTTTTTGTTGGTGAGTTTTGTTCTATCTGGTAACTAGATTTTTTAGAATGAATATTTACTGATCATATATACGTCAATATTAGGTAGGTTATATTTAGAAAAGTGGAATGTAAAAAATAAAAGGTTATTGCATAATATATGAGTATCTATAAAAGATTTTGTAAAATACTAATAAATTTTCATAATCATAATAAGTAATTCAAGAGTCTAATCAGTTTATATTTCGTTTCAAGTAAAGCGTTATTTATTAACTATGTTTACCTCTCTTTCTCTCTTTCTATACAATTATTTAATATGAATCGATCCAAATATTTTTAATAAAGTAAATAACTAAATAAATAATAAATATTTAAGCTATATATTATGTACATTTATACTTAATTTATTCCTGAATATGTATACAATTACAAAATTTGACAATCAAAAAATAATCTGTCATTCTTTAATTTTTTATTACATTTTTATTAGATTAACACCCATGTGAAGAATCAAAGTAAATATATCTACTTATTTTATACTAAATACAAAAAAGATATTTATACAAAAAAAAATAAAAGTTGTTTTTACTAAAATAAAGAATACAGGGGTATATTTTGTTCGTGACATCAAAATCTATTAGAATCCAAAAAGCTCAAGTTTTAAGATTACACAAAAAAAAAGAAAAAAAAAAGAAAAAAACAACATTCTTTTATTTGATCCTTGATGAGAAATAATTCCTGTCTAACATCAACAATCTGATTTATTATGTATTATTATCCTGTCTGTCGCATGTTCATTATATTCCTATCTCTGTTTAACATTCATTCAATTCAATTCATTCAATTACTAATGATCTCTTTCTTCTAGTTCAATAGAGCATAAATGTTCACTTGCCGACTTTTTCAGAATGTAGAAAAAAATAAAATGAAAATGAAATCGCACACACTCATTTAGAAAAAGTAAAATAAAAAAAAAAACCCACAACTTAAATTCAGAGATTATTTTTTTGTGTTCTTTTTTTCTGTGTTCTCTTGTATTTCCATTTAAGGATAAATTTCATGATGACGCTAGGAATTCAAGAATGAAAATGTTATCCTTAAAATCCTGAAGTGATTTTTCTCTTTTTTTCTTTCACTAAATAATATTATTGTACTTTAGTAACAAAAAAAAAAAAAAAATAAAAATTCTTGAAGCATGCAAGTTTTAACGAGATTACCTGGTAAGAAATGCCGTCCATTTATATATGGACATTACATATATAAATTAAAATAACTAAATATAACATTATATACAATATATAATATATATTAATAGAAAAAACCATTAAATGACATTATTAATTACACATTTTATCATTTCATTATTATAATATATATATGTGTATGTCTATTTAGTAGAGGGAAAATTTTGTGATGTCTAAACTGCGTGATGTTTTTTGTGTATTTTCTAATGTTTAAAATTAATTTATTCTGAAAATCTTAAATTATATTTTTTTTGTTTTTTTTTTTTTCAAACATAATTTCATTAATATTAAATAATGAATATTTTAATGCGTGTCGTTGTATAATATTATGTTGTATATGTATGTTGTATAATTATTTAGCAAATATTAATCCTTTTGATTTAATTTATTTTAAAATTCGATGTATTAAAATTGAATTCTTTAGACTGCATTGATTCTAATACGATTACTAAGGGTGCAGTGATTTTGTGGTTGGTTTTAAAATTGAATTTTAAAATGATATCAAAATAATTTAGTATTATGTTAATGTAAGATGTATAGAATCTAGATTTAAAATTATATTGAATTAATTGTGTACAATTTATATTATTTACAAACAATAAATAAAAACTTTGAACATTTTTTAGCAGATTATTTGATTGAAACTAAAAATAGAATAATGTAAAAATAATATGGTTTCATAAATAATAAATGCTCTAATTTTGATCGATCACCTGCCCCACTAATATTAATGGAATCGATGTATGTTGAATTCTTTGAACATTAAGCAAACAATTAAAACAAATATTAAGCTAATTGCTAAATTTTTATTTAACTTGTATAATTGAAACATTTTTAAAGTTTTAAATATTATAACGTGTAACAAAATTTAAAATGAATAAAGGTTTTCAAACTGATGTCGTCCATACAGATTTTAGTAAAGCCTTCGATCTTCTTCCACATTGCGTCATTCTCTTAAAATTAATTAAACTTGGATTTCCACCGTCATTTGTGAAATGGATTGAATCTTATTTGGCTAATCGAAAGTATACTGTACGATTCAGAGCAGCTACGTCAACATCATTCGAAGCAAATTCAGGAGTTCCTCAATGAAGCCACCTAGGTCCCCTTCTATTCATAATCTCTATTAATGACGTTGTCTCAGTAATAAAAAATAGTGAAGTTCAAACTTATGCTGATGACATGAAAATTTTTAAGAAAATCACATCACTTCGAGACTCAAGTTTACTTCAAAATGATCTCGATAATTTCTTTGGATGGTGCCGTAGCAATAACTTTATGCTTAATACGAATAAATGTTTTGTGATGAGTTATCATAGGCGTACCAGTTTCTTTTCAAATATCTATTCACTTAAAGGATATGTTCTTGAAATAGTTAGGTCGATCAAAGATTTAGGTGTCACTTTCGACGAAAAACTGTCTTTTAAATTCCACTATAGTAATATTATTAGTAAGGCTAACTCAATGTTAGGTTTTATAAAGCGATGGTCTAAAGAATTTGATGAGCCTTATATCTTAAAATTGCTATATACATGTCTTGTGAGGCCACAACTGGAATATGCTAGTCAGGTCTGGTCACCCTATTACGAAATTCATATTAAAAGAATAGAAGCTACTCAAAAGAACTTCATAAGATATGTACTTCGCCACCTTCCTTGGTCCAATCCACTTGTCCTACCTCCATATGAACACAGATTAAATTTGCTATATTTAGCTACATTAAAAACTAGGCGTGAAGTTGCTGATGTTCTTTTCATCATCCAAGTAGTGAAGGGGAATATTACGTCCCCATTTATATTGAATTCTGCCCGAATTTCCAATAACACTCGACTCCGATCACCTAATATTTTCACACTTGTATTTCATAGAACCAACTATGGTATGAATGAGCCTATCCACAGAATGATGATAATAGGGAACAAATATAAGAACGTGATTGACTTATCACTCTCAAAAGATGTGTTAAAGAATCGACTATACCTCTGTAATCAGAACCCTTCTAACTAACCCCTCTAACCATTAGGTAGTTAACTTTTGTAAATTTTTATTGTTTTTTAAAATCTTTTTATTGTTTTTAAAATTTTGATTCTGTTAAATTTCAATCTTATATCAAAAGAAAAAGAAAATAATTGTTGTAATAACGCTGGGTGGCGCAGTAGGTAGAGCGCCTGCCTTTCAACCGAAAGGTCCCGGGTTCGATTCCCGATGAAGCAAAAAAAAAAATGCTTCATTGGTTTTTCGAGCTGGTCTAGTACCCTTTGCCATTGGGATATAATAAATGACAAAAGATAATTGAGAGTTTATCTGGTAACAAATTAAATAAAATGGAAGTATTCTATTTAAGAAGGCTTAGTTCCTGAAAATAGTAGTAGTTTTCCACATTTAATGAGTAGATAAACCAGTAATTTGTTAAAATAAATGCTCGAATTATTGTAGATATTGTAGTGTAAAATTGCAGTACCGTACTTAATTAAGCACGAAAAGGTGATTCTACCTAAGTTACTGTCAAAATCATAAAAAAAAAAAAAAAAATTGTTTGAATTAAACGAAAAACTAAATAAATAAATAATTTTCTATGAAGGTAAAAAAAATATAAAATGTATGAAAATTATTTACTAAGAATTATAGTTAGGTGTACATTCGGCAGGGTTATAATGAAAATTATATTAAATTTCCTTACAACCAAGATCATGAAACTATTAGAATAAGTTTAAAATTTAAATATATTGAAGCGAATAACAGTGATAAAAATTGCATAAAAATTTTGAAATACGAAAATAATATCTTTTTGCAATCAGCATAATAACAACTTATTATGATGATTTCATCATGAAAGCGAATATATTCAGTACATGTCTACACGCAATTGTGAATGAATTTATTTTTGAAAAATCTGTTAAATATATTGGGTGTGAATGGTATACTAAAGAACTTGATGACTTAAGAAACTATCGATATAAATTAGCAGTGTGGTCTAATATGAATGAAGAATGGGAAGAATATAAAGTACTACGAAATTTATACAAAAATAAAATTAATTATGCAAAAAATTGTTTTATTCGAAGAAAAGTTAAAAGCTCTCTGGACCAAAAGTCGTCTATTTGGTATAACATTAAAGAATTTATTTTGAACAAGTTTAATTACGGAAATAAAATTTAGTGACAATGAACTGATCAAGAATAAAGTTCAAATAGCTAACAAATTTAATGAATATTTTGTGAACAACATTGATGAAATCCTTAAAAAAATACTTAACTTAACATATATAATAATGTAATTGAATTTAATAATCATTCATTCAATTTTAGTAATATTTCTCTCATGCACCTGAAAAATACTTTGAAAGACATGAATAATAAGAAGGATAATAATTTCGTAAACGTGCAATTGTAATTGTTTCATTTGATCTAATAGGTGCTAATTTATTATTTATTATAAACAAATCAATGGAGACTGGCTATTTCCCAGACATCTGGAAACAGACAATTGTATTACCAATTAGGAAGATTAAAGGGACAATAAAAGTTGAGGAATTTCGTCCAATTAATGATGGAGGAAATTGTAAATAAGTAACTTGAAAAATATTTGGAGCAATATAATTTAATATCTGAAAATCAATCCGGTTTCAGAAAAAATCACAGTTGTGAATCTTTGGTTAACTTAATTGTTTGTAACTGGAAAATGGAAATACATGATAAAAAAGTTATAGTTGCTGGTTTCCTAGATTTACAAATAGCTTTTGAAACGGTCGACCGAAACATAAATTAAATATTATGGTATTAATGCAGTGTACCATAAATGGTTTGAAACATACCTGGAAAACAGAAAACAAAAAACGAAAATTAACGGAGTTCTTTCCAATGAAGTAGATGTAGTTCTTGAAGTGCCGCAGGGTAGTACTTTGAGTGCTCTACTATTTTTGCTCTATATAAACAATATAGAAAAAACCATATTGCGTGCAAAATTAGCTTTTAGCAATTAGCAAATTAGCAGATGATGCACTAATTTACACATGCTGTGACAACTTTGACCAATGCTTAAATATTATGAAAAGACAGAATTTAACTGAATGGTTTATAATGAATAAATTGAAATTAAATGTTAAGAAAACAAGAGGTATGATATTTGGCCATAACATAGCTAGCGATAATATAGATTTAAGGATCAGCAATGAAATAATTAAATTAGTTAATGAAATGAAATATTTAGGTGTAATTTTAGATAATAAGCTTAATTTTAAAAGGCATCATGAATATATAAAGAAAAAGATTGTTAAAAAAGTTTACTTTTTTCGAAAGTAAGGCAACGACTAAGACTTTCGCTATCTAGTGCATTTGATCAACCATATTTTGAGTACTGTTCGTCTATAATTTTTATGTTTTCACAGGAAATGATGAATAAATTACAAAAGTTGCAAAATCGAGCAGTGAGAATTATTTTGAAAGTAGGAAGATATACTCCATAAATTTTATGTTTGAAGCATTAAAGTGGCTATCAGTTCACCAACGTATTGTGATGAACGTGTTAATAATAGTTTTTCTGATGAAACACAAAATGTATCCCAACTATTTATGCAGTAAATTAGTTTATGGGCGGATATTCATAACTACCACTTAAGAAATATTTTTAATTTTAGGCTAAATTTTTTCAGAAATGAAAATACAAAAAACATGCTACTATAAGGCTTAAATCTTTTAATAATCTTCTTGAAGAAGTCAAAAATTTAAATAATTTGAGTATTTAAGAAAAACCTTCTCTATTATGTAAAAAGTAATTTTTAACTATAGTTGTAATTTAAAATTAAATTGAAATATCTTAATAGTAAATTAAATAAAAAGTTTTTTTGTTTTTTTCTCTTTTTGGCTCTAATAACTTAAATGTTATTTCTTTTTTAATTTTTAATTTGAAGTAAATAAATATAAAAATTTTGTTAAATTGTTTTTTAAAATAGTAAAAAATTTTACTAAATAAGTGAATAATAATAAAAACAAAAAAAATTGTTTTCAATTGGGATATTAGGCTCGTGAAATAATATTATTTTGTAATCAAAAAATTTGAATGAATATGACTAGAAATTAAATCATTATTTGAAATTCAAATCATTTGATAAAAAATCGTACTCAATTTTATTGTGAATTGTTTTTCATCATTTCAATTTATCCTTGGTACTATATATTATTTTCTTATTCATTTAACTTAACAACGAGCGCATACGTAATAATTTATTTAAAAAAAAAAATTAAATTTAAATTTGATTTTGGCTATGGGCGAGTTGCTGCAATTTGATAAATTTGTAGTTTTTAAGTAATTTAATTGTTTTTTTTATATCCGAAAGTAATTTTAGTAATTTTTTGATTTTTAATATGTTATTTTCTTTTAGTTTAAAATTAATTAATCAAATTGTCTTATGAACTTAAGAGAATAAGGAATGAATGAATAAATATAAATAAATAAATAAATAAATTAAAATATTTGTATGCTAAAACTACTAGTGCCGTAGCTAAGATTTTTGGGCCCTAATGCAACCAACAAAAATTTGCGAAATTGTTTTAAATCCGTCGATACTTCGTCTCTCAACGAAAGTTTGGTTTGCCTCGACGTCTTGTACCTTCAGGTTTGGATTCGAAAATACTCTTGGCTACAGCATTTCAGCAGTGTCCATGATTCTGATCCGCAGAGAAAATCCGGGAGTATGAGTTTTGTAAATTTGTACATTGGGTTTCGGAAAAGGTTTTGAAAAGAAAACTAGAAATGGTTTACAAGGGTTATTCTTCGCCATATCTCCAAATTGGTGTCATTTGTGGGATTTAGCGTTTAAAACTGGTTCGGAGGTAGGTAAATTCCTAAATTACTTCGAAAATATATAAGCTGACAGTGATGTTTTGCCCAATATGATTTTAGGAGGCCTGTCGATAACATACCTTTTGTAGTTTCCTCATTTATTTTGAGATGCATTCGATTTTGGAAGGGATCTTATATGCGATATTTAACCGGGATATTCCTCTTTAGTTTTTACAGGACATGGCGTCGTCGTTTTTGTAAAAGGGGTATATAGAGCTGATACTCAATTTATTAGGCTTGCTTTCTTCCATCCAGATGTTGCCAATGATTTAGTGCATGCTAACGCGTCACAGAAGTCTTCTTTCTCTGTTTCTTCTTTTTTATCAGATGAACACGCACACAGATTAGGCTGATGATCCTTTAATGTGAATTATGGCTAGACGTTAGTTAAATTGGTTTGAAATTAATAACATATCATCTTAGCCTGTCTCCGAGTGTAAATTCGCATCCAAATATGTAGTGTTTTTCGTGGGAGGACGTATATATCGTTGTTTTGTTTCCTCATTAGACCGGGTCCTGTAACGCAGTTATGTCAGCTTTATACTGCGTGAGGACATTTCCGAATATATTGGATGAATCTGGGCTGCATAGTTTTTGAACGTTTCAGGTGCAAATTCTAAACTCAAAATTCTTACGAGCTCCGGGTCTGTTTCCAAATAATCCATCCATATCACAGGCTTATTTTAAGTCTTTCTTAACTAGATTTTCGAAATTTTGTTGTTTTCAGCTTGTTGATGTCTTGGCCAACAACGTCTAAAGTAAGTGGCGGAAGATTGTTTGTAACGACTGGTACTGATGCTTTTAGCTCTTCTTGTTGTCATTGCTCTTAATGTAGCAGCTGTTCAAAGGGCTGCTTTGATGCTGCTTCCATGTCTCTAATAATATTCTGGAAAATTAATTAGCACTTAATTATCACATTTTGATGCTACAACTCGAATGATAAATTTATTGCTAGAGCCAATACTACAGCAATTTTGTGCGATTGACAAAGTCAATCAAAACGTTAAATTTGGTTTAAACTTGAATTATAATTAACCAATAGGGGACCCTAGTAAAATATCAACCGCATTAATTTTTCGTTTCTTACAACTTTATATAATAACCATAAAATTTTTAGCATTTTATGTCCTGTATAACACATAAATAAAAATAGATTCCTTGGTGTCCTTAGACTTGCATTTTTTTTGTTTTCTTTATTTACTTCATTACAAGAATATAGAAAACAAAACCTTATTCGGATGGTCAAAGGTAAAAACAATCAAGAACAAAAATAAAAAGAAATACTTTTTATAAATGTTTCTTGTTTTTATATCCTGTTCAAATGTCCTTATTAAGGTTAGTGATTTTTTACTATCTCTTATTTCTATTCATGATATTTTTCTTTTCTAAGAAACTTAAAATATAATATTTTTATTTTTCTTACCTTATCGTCCGTTTATTGACTTTTAGTAGCTCTAACCTTATAAAAACCTTTCTCAACAAAATGTTATAAAAATATGTGACACATTCGTATCTAATGAATTCGTTTGTGTATGTGTATAAGTATAGAAGTGTAAATTCGAAAAAAACATACACACACACAACACAAGAAAATAAAAATAAAATCAAGATCAAAGATAGGAAGTCACAATGAAAAAAAAGGACATTAAATACATAAAATAGGAAGAGACATCATGAAAATTTATTGGTATTATTATACATATCATGTTTATATATAAATATTTTTGATATTTTTTGTTACTGTTTTTGTTGTTGTTATTATTGTAGATAGTTATTTTGCAATTTATTTCCAATTATAGTCCTTTTTTTCTCTTTTCTATATATTATTTTTATTTATTTTTTCATTGTTTTGCTCTTTATTCTTGTTGACATTCTTCAATGTTCAATGATGATGTCCTTTTATTAGCTTATTATTTTTTTTCATTTAATTTTTTTTTATTTATTATTTTGATTTACCTTTAGACTTCATCAACATTTAAGAGATTTATTATTATATATACAGGGTGTTTCAGTGGTATTTTATTCAATGGTGGGGTTAGGTCGTATAAATAGTGGTTTTATAATAAAGGTTTCACTAAGATAAGTTTTAATAGAGGGGTTGATTCTTTTGCGAAGATATTGGCGTGAGAAATACATAACTTTTATAATGCATTGAATTACTTACTATATTAGCTTTGAAAAATTCGATGCATTGAATTTTTCAATGTATTGAATGTTTTCAACAATCTATTGAATTTCTCTATTTAATTTGTTGAATTTGCTAGGTATAGCCGTAAAATGTTACACTTCTAATGAACTATAATGGCCAAAAAATTAATTTCTATTTAATTTCTTTTATTTAACTACATAATATAAATGATTTATTTTAATATATGCATGTCATTGTGGACAGTTTAATTACAACAACTATACAATAAACGCTGGCGTTCCACAATGCTCCGCCTTATCACCTACTCCTTTCTGGATTTTTATCAACGACTTACTCTCTTCAACTCTCAATCCAAAGTAATTTGGTGGCATGCTACCACTCTTTTAAAAAATCTAGTAATTTTTGACACTTCATTGAGTGAGGGGGTTTTCTTAGAGAGATGGAAAGTATAATCAATTGCACTTATACACAAATCTGGTCATAAACATTTAGTAGAAAATTAGAGAAGAATATCCAAGCTCTTTGAAAAAATTTGTATAAAAAAATATTCTTCTTCATCAAGGAATCGCTAGATCCTTTTCAACATAGTTTTATGGCGGGCAAATCTATAACCCCGAACTTAGCAATTTATTCGAATTTTGTGTTAAATCAATTGAAAATGCCAAGTTGATTCAATTTACTTAGATTTTTCAAAGGCATTTGATCGTGTGAATCTGCAACTAATAAATAAAAAGCTATCTAGTGTTGGCTTTTGTTCACCTATTTTAAACTGGTTAGTTTCGTATATAAGCAATATCAATCAATCTTAATTTGGATAATATCAGTCTTATTTGGATAAACCATATCAATCTTAATTTAGATAAATGTGCCGTTATAACTTTTTTTCGTGCTCTTCAACCAATAGTTTTTAATTATTCAGTAGGGAATATTGTCAGTCTCCTACGTGTTGATCGAATTAAAGATTTTGGTATAATTATTGATAGTAAGTTTCCATTTTCTAAGTATTTTGATTTTATTTTTGCCAAAGCTATTATAAAATTAGGTTTTATCAAGAGAAATTCTATAGCTTTCTATGGCTTTCAACTTTCAAAAGCTTGTTCTGTAGCCTTGTTCGGTCGGTGATAGAAAACTGTTCTGTTATATGGGATCCTAATTATCACACACATATTAACAGAATTGAAAGAGTTCAAAGATCCTTTACTAAGTATGTTTCGTATAGGATTAATTCTTCCTCTTCACCGATAAAATATGAAATGAGATGTAGACTTTTGGGACTTGAGAGTTTTGCTAATAGATGACAGATTGTATGAATTATTTTCGTTTTTTATGTATTGTCTGGCCGTATATTATCCAGTGCTTTAATGAATCTGCTTATCTCTTAATGTGCCTCAAAAATTGTTTAGATATACTAACTTATTGCATGTTCCTTATCATAGAATGAACTATGTTTTACAGGAACCCGTTACGAATTGTTGGTATAATATGAAATTTTATTGTATAATATTCTTCTAAATATTTTCTTACAATTGCGCGACAAAAGTTGAGCTGAGTTTTATATATCGTCGTCATTATTCAAAAGTAAGTACAGCTTCCACGCGTTAACCATAACTAGATCAATAAGGTAGGTAAAAATCACCCAACACCATTTTTTACCTTTTATTACTATTCTGTAGACATTCACATTTACATCCACATTAACTACACCTCCCATATGTGAGTTGTAAGTGGCATATAATTTTGGTTGCTCCATTGATTTTTTTTTCCCAAATTGTTTTGACCAGCGTTTGACATAGTGAAGGGGCTGTACTTGATCAAAGTTTGTTAAAACCCTGCACACACTATTATCGAACCACTGTACAACTAGTAAATTATTTGTTGTGTCGTATTTGTAATTTTAAATTATAATTTAAGAATAATACAATTAAGAAGATTATTTTGAAGTTTTTCTTTCAAATTTTAATAATTACCATTAATCGAATGTACCACGAGATTTTTTCTTAAAAATTTTGTTTTTTCTAAAGGGCAGTTTGATACTCTATTTTCCCGAACTTTACTCGTTGCGTTTAAATTCATGTCTTTCAAAATTTTCATTAGTGAATGTGTAGTAAAGAAATAATCGAAGAATATATTGTGTTGGCTTGGTTGGGATATTTTCACTAAAAAATCTATCACCACCTTTGAACCAAGTGGTATTATTCTTTCGTCATTCTTATTTTTTCCACAATATAAGTCAAAATCGTAAAAATAACCGGTAAAACTGGATAGCATCCAGTTTTATATCCAAAGCGAACCGGCTTACCACGTATATATTGTTTAGCTGAGTTCCTTCGAAAATATTCAACCATAGATTCGTCAATAGAGAGGTTTTTATGAAAATATCCAAATTGCAAAAATTTATCTCATAACGTATTCATTAAGGGTCTCACTTTCTACATCTTATCAGTTGACAAATGAATTTTTCCGTTAGCTGCAAAATGCAAATATTGTTTAATTATTTGATATCGATCACGACTCATAGCACTATGTATTATTTCGACTCCCAAATCTTCAACCAAGGAAGAGTAGTGTGTTTTGGCAATTTGTGGTAGGCAGCGAATAATAATATAGCAATAAACGTTCTCATTTCTTGAATATAAATTGGAAATTTTTGATCGTTCTTTACAACACTTGCATATCTCATACTTCCATTACATATGTGGTCCACAATATTATCGGTTAATATCATTTCAAGTATCATAAGTGGTGTAAAATTCGATCATGTTTCAAAACGTTGTTTATTTTTTCTGTAAATAAAGTTTCTTCATAAGTTTCATAAGGAGGATATTTTTTTAACCATTTACAGTTTTTAGTGTCTGTTTTAAATGATAAGATGCAATAAGAAGGCAAGCAACAGAGAAAAAATAAATTTAAAGTAAGCAAATGAAGAAACAGAAATAAAAAATGGAAATTGTGTAAATTACCTGTCATTAGGTACTGATCGTAAACAGTTATTTCTCGTTCATTTGTACTGGAAAGCCCAATTTGTCCAGGTTTAGGTAAAACATGTTCATTTTGATCTTCTTTATCTAATTCGCCTCTAATTTCTACTTCAATAGAACCAGGAACATTTTTCGGCATAATATTTTCAAAAATATTTTGGTCGTCTATTTCTTCCGAGTCAGTGATTGCATCCAAATCTGGCGGTATAATGTTTATGAAGAACTCTTCAAGATCATCATTATCATATTCTTTTCATGTATCAAACTTTCAATTGCCTGTTCAAGGCCTTTAAAATGGTTTTTTCCACAAAAAATATCTTTATTGTTCATCTTCTAAAATATAAAAACTTTGTATACATATTATCCGATTGTACTTTTTATAGTACACCAAATTTTATTTAAAAAAAAAAAATTCAAAACAAATTTATTATTCTTAAATAATACTTACATTTGTTTTTCATATTTTTAGGGCGTTTCCGAACCTCTCACACTAAATTTTTTCCGAAAAATTTCGAATAAACTTTAGTGCGTCAGGATCGCACTTGATTTGTTGTCAAAATTTTAGTGTAGTCTCAAGTACACTAGATATCGCAAAATGAAATTTATTAAAATTGAAAATAAAATTCAAAGAAGAAACCAACGAAATATGATAAAAATTATCCATTAAATCATACAAATTTATATGGACATGTTACTTGATGAGCTAACACATTTTTGGCGAATGCATTAAATAACTTTTGCCTAAGAAAAATGTACTGTAAATTTTTCTAAAATTTCAAATTTCAGAAAGGATATTTTAAAGAAATATAGATAACCGTGACATTACGGATATGTTAAATGGTACACAGTTAATCAATAAAGTTTATTATAATATCAATTCATAAAATTTACAATAGATATTAATCAAACAATTTATTTATAAAAATATGTAGCTAAGCTATATACAAAAAGAAAAACCAAAATAACTTCAACATTCAAACAAAAATATTTCATTTCATAAAACAACAAATAATAATTACATACTATATCTAAGTTGATATTCTATCTAAGTACTAATTCTATTTTTCCTATCTAAATGCATATTTTAAATATAAATAATTTTTTTTTTTACTTTTTAAAGTTAAAATAACAAAAATAAAATATAAAATTTTCTTTTTATTTTGCATGTTTTTCTTTTAACCAAACAATAATTCATAACAAACTGAAATAAAATGACAATAATGACATTTTATTAAATTTGAAAATTTATATCGTTGCCATAGTCATGATAATAATAAATATTACTAAATGCTGATAAATATTGCTGGAATAAAGCACTTTTTTGCTGTTTTCAAAATAAATTTGACATAAAAAGTTAAAAAAATATGTATTAAGGTAATTATAATTTTACTCCGAAAAATATAGTACTGTCACAAATTTTTAAATCCGTATAAAAATGTAATATAAAAAATAGTGTGGTAAATTAGTATTTTCGGAAAGTGCGAGTGCGAAGTGCGAGTATCAAGTGCAAGTGCGAAAGGTTCGAAAAGGCTCTTAATTGACAACATTTATTTTGATTTGAGAAGGAACAATGATTATTTAAATTTCTTTAATTTATTTTGCACTAACAACTCTACTTTTTTTAAGAATAGAAAAATTATACTTTTTGGATGTCAAAAAATGACACTTTAATTGTGACAAATCAGCGTTACCATACAGTAGTATTATTTATACGTTTTCTAACTTCAGTTTGGTATGAATAAAGTTAAAAACTTCACAATAGTTTAGTCTAAACAACTGAATATGTGGCACCTATTTTGCTATACTATATATAGTACATTCGTTGAAAATGGGTTAATGTCATTTGCTTAATTTAAAATCTTATTACTGTTCTTTTCTTTAAATTTCAATTTTTCATCTTATTGTAATTTGTTTCAAATTTTAAAAGATAAAAATATTTTGTTATTTGCCTTATATAACGTTGTAGCGGTAGTCTGTTGAAGTTCGTTTTCGCAGACGTAATAAATAAATAAATAAAAGAGATCAACCCGCCTGAACTCTACGTTTTCAAGGAAAAAAGCTGCAACGGTCTGAATTTTTTTTTTTTGCGTGGATTGGTGGGAATCTTCATAGACACAATGAGCCCCGTAGCTTCCATTGTGTGCCAGATTTTTACTGACTAAACCACACCCCTCCCATTAATACTAGTCCAACGGACTAACCATTAATTTATTGCTATTTTGATTTTCTTAAAGAATCTAGTATTAAATCTAGTGGCTTAGTTCTTTTAAGCCTTCTGACATCATTTTGATTATATAGCAATTGAGTGGCCTCAACGTTAACATGTCCCTCCAGACGAGCTATATGCTTTGTTGCATATCTTTTTATTTCATTTTCTATGCAAGGAATTTTTAGATGTCTGCGCAAATCACTGTTGCGAACATACCAGGGGGCATTTACCATGTTGCGCAAGACTTTATTTTGGAATTTTTGTATACAAAGTACATGTGTTTGTTTGGCACATCCCCATATTTGTATGCCGTACAACCATATCGGTTTGGGTATCTGATTATATAACAAAATCTTGTTATGTATAGGTAATTTAGAATTACGACCTAAGAGCCAGTACATTTCTCTATACTTATTTTCAAGCTCAAATTTTTTCTTTTTAACGTGCTCTTTCCATCTAAGTTTGACATCTAATGTCATTCCTAGGTATTTAGCATTGTTTTCTTGGGGTATATTGACCCCATTCAGATTTACCAATGGTGGTTGATTTTCTAATTTTTTATTTGTAAAATTTACATGTACTGATTTTAACTCATTGAGTTTAATTTTCCATTTCTTTGTCCAGAGGTATAGCTTATCGCTTGCTCTTTGCAATTTAATTGTAGCCTCGTCAACATTTGATCCTACTGCCATCAACGCAGTATCGTCAGCGGATGTAGCTACAGTTATATTTTCCATTTCTGGTAAATCATTGGTGTAGAGCAAATACAGTATGGGACCCAGAATACTACCTTGAGGCACACCCGTTTTAATATCTCTAATAGTAGAATACTCTTCGTCTTGTTTTATTCTGAATAGTCTGTTTTCTAGATATGATGAGAGTATATCTACGTATTGTTTAGGTAACATATTGTTTAGTTTATTTATTAAGCCTCGATGCCATACTTTATCAAAAGCTTGGGCTACATCTAGAAATATGGTAGAGCATACTTTCTTTTCCTCTAAAGCTTTTTCTATTATGTCTGTTATTCTATGAATTTGATCGATTGTCGAGTGCTTAGATCTAAAGCCAAATTGATAATTTGGAATCAGATTACTATTTTCTATGATCAGTCTCATTCGAATCAATAATAGTTTTTCAAATAATTTTGATACTATTGGTAGTAATGATATTGGTCTGTAGGATTTGACTCATTTATGGGCTTACCTGGCTTTGGTATCATAATTATCTCTGCTATTTTCCACATATTCGGCACATACCTTATTCTTATAGCAGCGTTTATAATGCGTGTTAGCATTGTTATAGCTTTTTTCGGAAGTTCTTTCAGGACTTCCGATGTAATTAGATCAAAACCTGGAGCTTTTTTATCCCTGAGTTTTTTAATTTGTTCAACTATTTCACTCTCTGAAAATGGTGATATTACATTTTCTTGCCAATTATTATTTTCTTCAGTGAGATCATCCGAATCTGTCTCGTCTGGACAAAAAATTTCTTCAAGATGATCTGCGAATGTTTTTTTTTTTTTTTTTTTTTTTTTTTTTTGCAACGGTCTGAATAAGCAAGTTTTTATATAGATAAGAATGCCTCCGGAATATTTTGCTTTTTTTTCATCCAAGCCTGCTTTTATCCAAGAGATCGTCCAACATCTAAAATTAAAGAAGGATTAAAATTCTCGCATATGAGCTGGCGCATCTTAAGCCTCATTCGCTTGACAAATTCCGAGAATCCCGCCTTACATTTAATTGGTGACTCTACCGCCCAGGTAACCTTTACTCCTCTTAATATTTGTCAAAACATTGAAGCTTTTTCTCACTCTCTCTCTTTTATAGATACTAGCCACTCGATGGGTGGCGCAATAGGTAGAGTGCCTGCCTTTCAACCGAAAGGTCCCAGGTTCGATTCCATATGAAGCAAAAAAATTTATTGGTTTTTTGACCTGGTTTAGTATCCTTTGTCATTGGGATATAATAAATGACAAACAATAATTGAAAGTATAACTATATATATAGTATAGCTTGCTATTATCTGTTTGGATATCTGGTAACAAATAAAATAAAATGGAGCTATTCTATTTAAGAAGGCTTAGTTCCTGACAATATCAGTAGTTTTCTACATTTAATAAGTAGATAAGCCAGTAATTTGTTAAAAAATACTCGAATATTGTTGTTATTGTAGTGTAAAATTGCAGTACCGTACTTAATTAAGCACGAAAAGGTGATTCTACCTAAGTTACTGTTAAGAGTGTAAAAAGAAGGTACCAAGTCAGAAATGATGCTTGTTCTATTGAATTGAAAACTATAATGCCTCCTATGAAAATTCCGTCGTAACACTGAGAAGGTTTCTAGTGCTCATTTTAGACTGCAGAAATACCCAGATGGTCCAAAATTGGTTTCGGAAATGCATTTATTGTAAGAAGTGCTATAATGTGAAATATGTTTCCATCTCATGTGAAACGCCCTATTATACAATTTGTAAATTTTAGAAAACCTCTTCCGGTTCGACTCCAATTTACCTACTAAGTCTCCTCTATTCTATGCTTCTATGATCTTATTTACATTCTAATCATTTTCTCCGTAGCTATGCTGAGTGAAAGAAAAGTAACACAGTAGCAAACACACATTAGAAATGGGCTCATCATTGCTTATGCAATCACATCATTGCATATGTATTTATTACAATAAGAAATACAACACCCAAGCAATGATATGACACATGATCATATTAAGCGTATAATTAAAACACCCTGTTGTGTGTTTGTGATTTTTTTTATTATAGTTTTGGTGGCCGTAATAATTTCGAAATAATGGTGTTAATAATGTTCAAAAATTTTTTTATTTATTTTTGTTGTTTTTTTTAGTGTTTTTGTTTTTGTTTATAATCAGGAATGAATAATAATAATAATAATAATGATAATAATGATATAGTAATTATATGTTTAGAAATATTTTGAGTACAGGCAGGTGTCAAGTAATTGAGAATGACCCTAATGTGTGTTAAATGGGAAAGGAAATTATCTTGGACATTGTTTTATTATTTATTCATAATTTATGTATATTATTTTTTGGTAAAATTAGTTTTACTTATTGTATAATATACATTTTTATTAAAGTACATTAAGTATATTGGAAAAAAAAAATAAATAAAATGTTTCTAATTTAATCGTAAAATAAATGGTAATTATTTATTTGGTAATTTTCCTATTCATTACAAATATTTGTTAATTTTTTCTTTATTTTATACAAATTAATTATTTTTTAAGTATACCAAATAAAGAAATATTTAGGTGGGTTTTATTTGGCTACGAGCTGTAGTGACAAAATTAATACACGACAAGAGGAACTCTTGAGTTGGCTGCTAATAGTGTCGATGTAGACAACCAAATAAGATATTGTAGGACCTATTAATTAAATATGAATTGATCCACTTTATAAAGAATACCATGAAGCCTAATTTTCTTAATTTATTTATTTATTTTCTTGTTTACATCAAACAGATTACAGTTCTTAATCTAAGAATAAAAGAAAAGTAATTAATATTTAACAAAATTATTATAAACTAAAGTACTCTCCAATTTACAAAAAAAAAAGAAATGAGAAAACTAGAACTATGTATTAAAAAAGGATCACAAAGCATATTGTGATGATGCAGAATGTTTTTGTTTTTATAACCATATATCTTCTCTATTAAAGCTTGAGCTCAAATATTTAATTCCAAGAGAATTGTAGCTTCTAATAGAAATAAAGCTTTTTTAATTTGATTTCCACTTAGTGAAAGCTATTTTTATTAACAAAGGTGTTCCCCAAGGTTCAGTGTTGGGGCCGATATTATTTCTTATTTATATTAACTCTCTCTTAAATCAAAATTATAATGGGCTCTCGACTGCTTTTGCAGAGGACACTGTTTTTTCTTATTGTGGCTTTAATTTTATGGATGTTGTAATTAAAATTAATTACGATTTGCAGCTTATTAGGAACTGGTTTTCTGTTCATGATTTAACTATAAGCCCTAAGACTAAATTAATGTTTTTCAAAACTTCTTCTGATAGTAATGAAATTAGCGATTTATCTTATCACTCGCCGGTTTGTAAACGTTTTCCTTTATTTGTTTCTCCAACCTCAAACATGTCATACTGTGATTCTGTCCTTTGCGATAATAGTTGTTTTTATATTGAAAATTTACGCTCTTTCAAATACGTGGGAATTATATTGGATAATAAATTAAATCGGTCTGAACATACTCATAATTTAAAAAAATATTTAAATAAAATGGTTCGTTACGGCTACCATTTGAGAAAATGTAGTACGTTAGAAATTTTAAATATATTTTACTACGCCTTTTTCAATTCCAAGTTGAATTATGGTTTAGCTTGCTGGGATGGTTCTTACAATAATAGAATTCGCCCACTTCTCCTAGCCCAAAAACATTACTTAAGAACCATGCTTAATGTTAATCGTCTATCATCTAGTTTCCCACTTTTCAAAAGAGTCTGTATTTTGCCACTTAGACATCTCTATATCTACGAAACTATGAAATTTTTTTTCATTAGATCTGGTTACCTCGATCAAGATTAACTCCAACTTACAATTTACATATTAATTATTTGAATTATGTTGCTGTTAATATGGAATCACGAATTTTTAATAGACTACCAATTCACATCAGAAGTGAACGTAATCTCTCCTCATTTCTTAGACAGTTGAAAATCTGGTTATTTCAGTTCGATCACTCTCAAATTGAATCAATATTCGATGGTGGAAATTTGTATTATATAAGTTTTTTGTGTACCTATTATAATTAAATGTGGTTTTCTCTTCATACTTCAATTACACTATATTCTTTAGTTTTGCTTAAACATATAGTGTACTTGTAAATTTTGTACTTCAATATTATGCTTTTCACTTTGTTATTTCTTTTTTCTTTACATTTTGTAATACATTGTTTACACTCTTTTTAATTTTATTTTTAATTTTATTTTTTTTTTTAAATTATTTTGTCTAATCTTAATGTGTAATTACTTTTGATTTTAGTACCCCGCTAAAACATTTATATTTACATCTTTTTTTTTCATTTATGTTTGTTTCATTCAACACGTATTCTTTTGAATATATTCGAATGATCCTACTTATTTTCTTACATATATAAAGTTTTGTTATTTTTACTAAATTATTTCTTATTGAATTTTATATTATTATTTGTTCCTATTAATTATTCTAATAAACTATATTATAGTTTTGTTTTTTTTTTGTTTTTTTTTGTTTTTTGTTTAATTTATTATTATTGTTTTTTGTTTATTATATTTAAGAGCTTTATGTTTTGTTAATATTCAATTTTAATTTGATTTAGTTTGTAAAAAATTTTATATTTAAGGAAATAAATGAATTCTAAATCTAAATCTGAAAGATCTATAGCTTTTATATTTATTAGATAACATAAATTTTCTATTAATGGGTTAATATTTCCCGGAATTTGTCCGATGATATAAAGGGTATTCAAAATATTCACTTTGCGAAATCATGAGGTTTAGTATGGGCATTCACATACTTGTAATGTACCGTGAATAGATTCCGTCTTTCATAACTTGTAATATGAAGAAAATAAATGAATTTTCTCTCCTAGAATCCAAAGAAATTAAATAGGCGATCTTTATAAGCAGGTAGAATAAGAGGGACAGCCCAGGGCAGATTAGGTAAAGGATATCTCAAGAATTTTTTCTAAATTGACTCAATTCTATCAATATGAATATTTTAGTGTAGTGACCATACTTGACTAGCATACTCAAGATTGAGACGAACTAGAGACATACACAATGATCTTGTAACATATGGATCCTCGAATTTCCAATGAAACCCAAGATAAAATTTGCGTTATTAATAACTGCGTTGAGGTGTTCACTGAAAGACAGTTTCTCTAGAGTGGGGTATTCTTTTAATAACACTGTCGCTGAAAGTATAATTAGTACAGCAACTGATGTTAAGCGACGAGTAAAAGCGCTGTCATTACATTCGCCAATATTTAGTGTTATCTTGTTCTGCACCATTTCATGAAGGTATTCAAGTCATCTTAAAATAAAACGTTATTTGATGTGACAACTTCTTCAAATATATTCACGTCATCCGTATAAATAATAACGCTGCTACACTTTTAATTAACGAAGCTATATCATTGATGGAAATGATGAAAATTAATGGACCCAGATGGCTGCCTTGAGCGACACCAGAATTAGCATGGAACGTTCTGGAAATTGCATTTCTAATGAAAACCTTGTAGGACCTATTCGATAAGTAAGATTCTATCCATTTTAATAAGTTGGGAATCCTAGTTTGCGAAGTTTTAGTACAAGAGATCAAATGCCTTACTCAGATCAGTATATACGACATCAGTCTGGGAGCCAGCCTGAATCGATTTCCGAAACGTAAAACATGATTCAACTAGATTTGTTATGGTTGATCTTCCCATCATAAAACCTTGCTGGTTAGGCACATGCAGAGAAGAATATTCACTATATAATATAGCATCATACACAATAAGTTCAAATAACTTTATTGAACGATAGTTTGTAATGTCATTTTTTGAATCCTTCTTGTGAACTGATTTGATATAGGCACATTTATGAAATTAAGGAAATATTCCGTGTTCAAGAGACTTATTAAATAAAATTGGCAATTGATAAGCGGGTGATGCGGAACAAGTTTTTAAAACTATATCCGGAATGTTATCGAGACCTGGGGATGCAATTTAACTTACTTAAATAGACTTTTATTTGGGCTGCGTCAAACAGGATCAACGGTATGGGTATTGGAGAGAGTTGTGATAAATGCGGAAGTTTAAGTAGGTCTATTTCAAAGATGTTACCTAATAAGAGATTGAAAAAAATATTTTAAATTGTCCTAAAATACAATTATATATATATTATTCTGTATTTATCTGGATGTTTGTAAGTTCGACGGAACGCTCCAACACATATACAAATTGCATATGGATACAAATGCATATATATACAAATTGCTTTGGTGCTTTTTTTAACCCCTGTTTACCATGCTGAACCTTTGCAGGAAAAATTGATTGCATGAACTATATTTTTTTAATTTAATGTTAGTCTTCTTCGCAAATAATAAGGAAAAATAATAAATAATAATAATAATATAAATAAAACAAACAATTTTTTTGATTTATAATAATAAGGACTAATAGAAATTTAATCAATAGTTTAATATGGTATAATAACCAAAAGGCAAACAGCATTTAACACAAAAAAAAACATAATTCACTCAAAGGTTATTCTTATTACTTTATATAAAATTATACACAATAATACACATGTGTATCAGCATATTTGTATTGTATAATATTATTATACATTATACTACTTTATTGCTTCTACCTTTTATTTTTGTCATTATTGTGTGCGTAACTCACTTCACTCAATATACATGTGTATACAAAAATTATTTTTGTTTTTTTTTGTTTTTTTTATTATTTGCTGTATCTGTATTCTGTATGTTCTATATGCTCCATTCCAAAAATATTATTTTATTTTCAGTGTTAAGTGTTCACTTTTCACTTCACTGTTCAGGTTCACTGTCCAATCAATATAACTTGATAGAAGTAGAGTAGGATAATTAACTCTACTTCTACGTCGGGTAATAAAACATTGTTTTTTTTTAAATTGAAAATTATTGATGAAAATGTTTTTGTATTTTTTGTAAATTTTACCAATTTAGATACAAAATTTTGAATATTTTTTTAAAAATAACACAATACCATAATAACAGTTTATTCATATAGCAAATTAAGATCCCTATACATTATACAAAAGACAAAATTTATATGAAAATAAGATCCCATTTTTAAATTTGGTCTCCCAGAGGCCACAATAACGCTAATACGGTATAATTTATACTAAATGGAACCCAACTAACGAATTATAACTAAATGGAAGTGAGTACGAGTATACCATACAAAAATACAAACATTTTATTAAATTTGTTGGTATGGTACTTCTTTTTCTGTTATATAAAAAAAGATTAGTGTTAGGCCAATATAAACATAAATAAAAATAAATAAAAAGTGATATAAACATAAGTACTGTAATTTCGGAATAAAGAATCTAATTAAAGAAAAAAAGAAACTAGGATTTATTTTGCTTCCGTCATTTATGACGGGTTACAAAGCTAGTATTTCAATAGTATAACACTATGAGGCAAAATGTCCAAAGGTTTGGTGAATTAGTTAAATTACATATGTTTATAGTTTAAATTTTAGTTAAAAATAAAATACCTTTCTTTTCGATAGTTTTCAACAAAATAAAAGTTTAATTTTCTTTCTTATATCTAAGTACAGTAAAAATATTAAATATGAACAATACAAATAATTAGTATTGCCAACTTGGAGGTTGATTGTTAATTTGCTACAATATCTCCATTCTAATGATAATGACTAAATTGAAGTAGTTGATTCTTACTCTGGGTTGGCGATGAAAGCTGGCTTTAGACGATCAATATTAACAGAAGTTGTTTTCTTTCCGATCTGGATTTTGTTAAATTTCATTAATTTCTTCAAAATTTCATAAGGATCATTATACGGGGGTGTGAGCGGTTTTCGTATAGTGTCATCTCTTACAAAAACATGAGTACAGTTGTTTAAGTCTTTCGGGATAAATGTTGTTTGCCTCGTTTGATGATTCGATATGTAGACTGGTCGTAATTTTTCAAAGTGGTTTTTCAGTCCTTGAATGACTTCGTTTTGTGTTTCCATACAACTGCTTTCGTCAACTAGTTCCCCTGGTAATCGGATCGTAGTACCAAAAACTAGTTCAGTTGTTGAAGCTCCTATATCTTCCTTGAGAGCTGAACGCAAGCCAAGCATTTTCAATGATAATCTATCTACCTAATGGTCTTTATCATTGCATGAAATTGCAGTTTTTAGTGGGCGATGCAATCTTTCAATTAAGCCATTGGATTGCGGATGATATAGCGTCGTTTTGATGTAAAAAGTTTCCATTTTAAATAAATTTTGCATTATATGAGATTGGAAATGAGGTCCTTGGTCCGTAGTGATAATTGTAGGTGTACCATATTTGCAAACCCATGAAGAAATGAAACGTTTTGCTACTGTTTCAGCAATTATATTCCTGATTGATAAAGCTTCAGGCTATCTCGAAAATCGATCCATTATTGTTAAACAGTATCGTTTACCGTCATTTAGTGGGTAGGGTGCTACAATATCCATGCTTATGCGCAAAAAATGTTTATCTGGAATTTTAATATTGTCGGCAAGCGATTTGGTGTGCTTTTGTGTTTTGTTTTGCTGATATGCAATGCAACGTTTAACAAATTTGGTAATATTTTTCTTCATAATCTTCCTTCGTGTGCCATCCTTCATGTTATAAATGAAGGCTGAAATTGATTTTACAAGGTTAGCTAACACAGATTTACTTTTTATAAATCCATGTTATGCATTAGAAAAGCGCAATGGTGATAAACAGAGTAGAACACAATTAATTCAAACACTTTTGGAATCGAGTATAATCTCTGTTTTTGGTCAGTGTGTCTTATAAATTTTTTTTTTTTTTTAAAATTAAATGAAAGATACCAAATTGAAGGCAAATATTACACAAAATGGATAGTAAAGATGCGAGTAAATTAGAACACATTTTAAGATAAGTTCAGGAACTCCATCAGAACCGGCAGTGTACTGTTATTATTAAGATTTGATAAATATTTCTCTACAAGACTTTCACCAATACGGAAACTGATAAAAGTTGTTTTGGAATAATTATAATTTGTAATGATTTCAGATGATACTTTACAAATATATTTATTGTACAAAGCTTGAGGTGTTGTTTAAACTCATCCTAAAGATATTTAAAATGGATATTCATTACCATTGAATTTTAAGTATTCACTCAATGCTTTTTTTTCTTATATCTTAGTTTTTTAAGATAACCGTTTACACTATGGCGGACAAGCATTAATTATTTTTATTTAACGGAATATATTGATTAAATTTTATAAAATTTGGTAATCATCGCTACTACATAATAATTTCCCGAAATAGATGGAAAATGGTTTGATTCAAAAGAGCCATGTAGGCCATCAATATTGGCTTGGCTAAAATTGTAACGGTAGGAAATAATATTTTCCAAGGTTTTGGGAGTATAGTTATATATAAGGCAAATGATAGGGATCAATATTTACGAGAGGTTCTACACAGTCAATATTTATTAGATTGATTCAATCAGTAGTGAAGATAAGGTTAAGTTGTCTATTCTGGATATTATATATATAACTTATGTTAACTTACATAGTAAATTTTATCAGGTTAAATATCACCATCCAGGTTAGATTTATTGGAATATGTTACTATCGTATTATCTTATCTTAATATATAATAAAAGAAAGCTGTATGTTTGTAACCATTTTCCGGAAGAACTACTGCACCAATTTTGACAAAAATTTATACAAGTTTTATGGATTACTAGAATGGTTTATGTCGAGTTTGGATCTGCAAATAGCCCTAGAACAAGAGTTTAATTTGTATGCGTAATTTTATATTAGAAGAATATTACTTCATGAAATAATTACATAATTTTTGCTAAATATTCAATAAGTTTAGGCGGGGCAATCTATTTAGAAAATTAATTAACAATCTAACAAAAAGGAATGTACTTATTTTAATTGAATAACTAACATTAATAAACCAATATTTACTTTGTTATTCAATATTAATTTATTATAAACTTAGTTAATTTATGTTAAATTCAGTGTTTACTCAAATGAAATTATATAATGATATTTTTCAGTAATTAGAAAACCATTTCGCCCAAGTACATGAAATATAAGTTTTTTATCAAAATCATTTGAAATATTATCAATATTGTAAGAAATTGATAGGTATTAATTTCTAATATTGTCCATGTGTTTTACTTTATTTCGTTTAAATCATCATACACTGTTATTTGAGTTCAAAAATAAAATAAAGTAAATGTTTAATGATAATAAAAAATTAATACCTAAATATTAAGTATTTGTTTTTTTTCTGTCTTTATGCTTTTTCTGTCTTTATGCCTTTAAAATTTTTTTGACACATTTGATAATAAGCGCTCAATGAAATATATTTTCAAGTGATGCCTTTAGGTTGCCTATAGGCAATATACTGAATGCTATTTTCTGCGTTTGTAACTGATAATGTACGTGGCCCAAATATCATTTCAAAATATAAAAACCGTTTATAACGTATTGTGTGAAACATATCGTGACGCCTGCCAATATTTAAATTTACTTGAAAACTTTGAACATTGGGATAACGCACTTACGATCTATCACTCGCTGCTTCTGCATATCAAATTCGTACATCATTTCCAATATAATATCAACATGTTTTCTATCACATCAACCACAGTTATGGGAAAAATATATAGATGCTATGACCGATGACATTTTATATCAGGCACGTAATAGACATGCAAATTTAAATTTACAATATACTCCGTATGTATAATCAAGCATTGATTTTCATTCAAGATATTTGTTTAATGATGGTAAATAAGGTATTGAATTAATTGGGGATGAAATCACCTAATCGAACCAATTGTAGACGCATGAAATAATTAATTACAACCAAAACAAATACTGATGAAAAATCGATACTGATGTGTTGAATACATTTATTCAACAATATATTTCAAATATCAGTAAACAGCAAAAACAAGTGTACGATACTATTATTCAAGTTTTAATTTTAAAACTGGTGAAATTTCCTTTTTGCGCCTTTTCCTTTTTGGATGTACTGAAAATACATACTTGATTTCCTTAATGTTGGCAACAATACGGTGACACAGCAATAAAGCATTGGCAATATCCTTCTCTGGAATTGCAGCTGCATTAGATGGTGGAAGAACGACACACCCGTCATCAAAATTACCTTTGAATATCTATGCAAATAACAGAAACTCTAATATGCAATATTTCTAGATCTTCTAGAAAGGCGAAGTTACTTCAGCAATGTGAGATTATTATTTGGGATGAATGCCCAATGACACATAAACAATCATTAGAGGCATTAGACCGTACACTGCAAGATTTACGACACAACCAACAACCTTTTGGAGGTGCTGTTATATTAGTCGCAGGTGATTTCAGACAAACTTAACCTATTCCCCGATCAACACCAGCAGATTAATTAAACGCATTTATAAAATCATCACATTTGGGTAGATTTGTTAAGAAAATTATCACTCATTGTAAACATGCGTATACAACTACAAAGTGATGCAGCTGGCCTATTATTAGAAATTGGAAATGCCAATATAACAATCAACAATACAACAGAATTAATAACATTGTCTGGCAACTTTTGTGTACTAAATGAATCATAATAAGACTTAATATTAAGTGTATATTGTACGTAATTATACAAATTATTCATGGTTGAGTGATCGCGCTAAATATGAAATAAATATAGACATTTTAAACAAAATAAAAGGCCAAACAACTACATATAAGTCAACCGATTGCCGTTATGGATAATGATGAAGCTGTGAGTTACCTAATTGGATTTTTAAATGTACTTGATTTACCAGGAGCTCCACTACATATTCTGCAATTAAAAAATGGTATGACTATAATTATTTTACGCAATTTAAATCAACCATTGTTATAATAATGGCACAAGGTTATTAGTGAAAAAGTTAATGAATAATATTATCGAAGCAATAAATAAATCGCAAGGTCAATCGGTACAATTATGCGGGTATATAATCTTTAAAATGATTGTTTCTCACATGGCCAATTTTACATAGGATGCTTAGGTGTTGGTAAAGTTTCGGCATAATTTATATTTGCACACGAAAAAAAAACAAAAAATGTTATTTACCAAACAGAATTGCAATAGAATAGTAATATATTTTAAGAGTTCAAACTTTGTAATCATTTAAAATTCAAAATATAAAGTTATTATTCTGTGTTTTAATAAAGAACATTAGAATTAATTTGTACGATTTTTGATTTAACAAATAAATATTACTTTAATCCACTTTCTAAATGACGGTATCACTGTTTTGTGTGTAATACGGACATTTTTATCAACTGGATGTAGCAAAGCGAACCAGGTCTGCTAGTCCCAAATAAATAGATTAATTTAGATTTTTTTGTTCAAAATTAAAGCTATTTAAAATACAATTTCAGAATCTTTAAAAATTTTAAAATTACAAATCAAAATAATTTTTTTTAAAGTTGGTAGTTTCTTCTTTAATTATCATATTAAATTCCTCACAAATTGAAAATAGATAATAATTAGGTAAGTATATGTATTTTGTATTTAAATGTAAATATAAAATGTCTTTAGGTTTTTAGTGGTAAATTTTCATGTAAATATTTTGTATTGTACGTATGTGTATGCGTATGTATATCAGAATATGTAAAAGCTACCGGAAATAATTAATTAAATTGTGTCCTGTAATTAAAGTTCTGAATATTCATATATAATTTTAACCCTTATCAAAATTTTATCTATTATATTCATTATATCTACTCATGTATATCCAATGTAATTCATGTACATTTGTTATAACTAAGTAATATTACATAAGAATGTATGAATTTAGAAAATTATTTTTTTTTTGTTTAGAAAATCTAATAGGATTTTTTTCCCATCTATTCAATTTTCAGATATTTTCTAATATTATTAAATCATTTTTTAATATTTAAATAATATGAAAATGTGTATGTGTATATACATATATGAATAATTATTATCATGGTAATATATCTTTAGTCTTTAATACTACCCATGTTAAACTTGGGAAACATATATGTATATATACTTCAGAAGGAACAAAAAAATATATATATATATATTTTTTAAATCAGAATTATGTACAAAAATGTTTGAATAACATGTGTACTCTTATGTATGAAAACTTAAGGTTATAGGCGGAAAGTATAAAGTAGCTGTTTTTTGTTTTAATACCAACAATTTTAGGTTTTTCCAAAGTTTAATGCAACAAAAAATGTAGGTTGAGTTTTTTATGTGTTTTTTTTTTTATTTTTGAGGAGACTTTTATTCTCATTAATATTTTACGTTTACTCTATTATGTTAATATAGTTTCAGAAGTAAGTAAGTATAAGAAGAAGCTAAAGAGTTAAAGTTTGAAAATTGGCAAATATTATATAAGAAAAAAGGTTTAATCTATAGGTGGAGTAGAAGCTAGATATGAAGCAGAAATAATTAGTTTCTACTATTTATAGTTTTTTCTATTTTTAATTGTATTTTATTAGATTTTTTCATTATAATTTTTTGTTTCATCAATATTAAAGATTTTTAATACTTCTGCTTTAAAATTACAGAACATTACCCGCACTGAAAGAGGAAATTCCATGCTAAAAGTTTTGAGATATGTATAGAAATATAATTTTATCATACTACTAGCAATTTATGTAAATGAATGTTTCCAATTTTTGATCACAGAACTTAAGTACATCTTAAAGTGACTGTGTAGTTTTTAAAGTATACTTTTATAGTAGATAATGTCTTTTTATGATCCGTATTCAATATTTTATGGAGTTTTATTATTATTAACAAATAAATTTTTATCCTAAAAATAAATTGTACCCTATCACAATAGAATAAAGGGAAGATCAAGGTTAAGGTGGGTTGATAACATAGATCAAGACAAAAAGACCTTTTAAATACGAAATTTGGAGGAATATATATATATATATAATGAAAAAGGCCAAATCTCACATCGAGCTGTAGTATTATAAGATGATAATGATGATGATGATCATCATGTGGGGATTATGTTAAGAATATCAGAAAGTTTTAATTTTTAAAAATTTATTTTTTCCTGTAGCTTTCATTATAGTTCAGTTAAAATTTGTATCAAATCTTTTACTACAATCCGGAAATAATTCACATTTTGTTTATTTTAGTTGTAATGAAGGACTATGTAGGACTTAAATTTTTAGTTAAGACAAATTTTGTTCAAATTTTGTGCTATAGAGCAATTCGCAGTTAAATTTGATTTTGAAAAATTGAGATGAAATAAAATATGGTTCTTTACCTATACTATTGTTGAATTTGAAAATGAACATGAATCTTGAATTGTCGTTCTATTGAAACTTCAGACTTTTAATTTCGAATATTTTGAAAATATTTGAGTAATATATATATTATTTGAAACACTGACTTTTCAACACTGAAAATAAAATATTAAATATAAAAGGATGGCATACATTTTTTTTTTGTACTAGATTTTTGTGAAAAAGTTTATATTAACAGAAAAAAAATGTTCTCTTTGTTAAGATTTTTTTCCATTTAACTAAAACTAAAGTACGAGTATATATAGCAGTGGTATTTAGAACTACTTATTTTTATATAATATGTACTAAGATAATTTTTAATGGTAAGAAACTATTCATGTATTAAAATGCCTTTTGGTTAAAGTTAGTTTAACTTTTTTATTTTAATTCAAAAATATTTTTATAGGAAATTAAAACAATGTTTTTTTGCAGAGTAAAGATGGTTAATTTTTTAGAAAAAAAAATTTGTTTAGTAAATAAATTATTTTGTATATTATTTGAATACTTTATAATTTTTGGGATATAATAAATGTGTGGTAGTATTTTTAGTTTTAATTAGAAACTTTTTTCGTTAGATAAAAAACAAAAAATAAAATAAAAGATCAATTTTATTCATTTTTAAAATCAAAAATAAAAAATTAGGTAGGTACCAAAAAATTAAATTACTTTATTTTATTTAAAAAAAAATTTAGTTAAATGAAGAAAAAGTTTTATATTTATTATATATACACTACTTTTTTTATATATACACATAATTATTTTTTATAACGTAATAATATATGAAAAAAATTACTTTCAATTATAGTTTTGGCTCTGTTCTGTAAACAGTTTCAATTTCAAAAATGAATCATTCTTGTTTTTATATCTTTTGTGGAAAATAAAGATTAAAAACTCTAGATTTGAGTTATCTAGATGAATCTTTTAGATACATAGAGTGTTTTATGTTTATTTTTAAAAATGGTTCACCTAGAGCCTACAGCATATTTTAATAAAATATATGTTTTTTTTTTTAAATTTGAGTTCATCCATCTTAGTTCAAATGAATTTACGATAATTTAAGTTTTTTATTTCAAATGCTGAATTTCGTCAAAAATTGAATAATTTGCCCATTAATATTTTTGCAGCTGATTTTTTTGCAAGTAAATCTTTAACAAAAAAATTATGGCGACTGTGTTTACTTTAAATATAGTTCGAGTTATAAAGTCTCTATTAGTTGCCGTTACAATTGTACAGAAGTGGGGTTTTTCAGAAACGATTTTGTATGAAATAAATATTTTATTTAATATTATTTATGCTGTCTGGTCAATATAAAGTAGAGATTCAGGAACTCTCTACTTTATAACGAAATCAACAATATTTTTTTATATTTTAATTTAACGAATTGGCGAAAAATAGTACAGTACCTGGTTATTAAAGTTCTAATTAAAATTTAACGTTGTTTTTCAATTCATATTCACTTTGGAATGTTTTCCATTAACATCTCTTGTTACTTCTATTGCAATCATAGGCAACCTTTTCAAACGATGAGCCAAAATAAATTTTCTGGATAAGAGCATGGGCCAAAGGGGTTTAATACTTACTGTTACATTTTCAACTGTCACAAATAATTTCATTTTAATTAAAATAAGTTTTTAAAAATAAACTTTTTTATTTTTTTACACAATTTTATAAATCCATTTAACAAAAACGAAAACAAAAAAACAAAATAGTGTAATTGTCATTAATGAAAAATTTGGTATTGTTTGAAAGTTTTGACCCAGCAGAAAATATTTTAAGCGGAAAAGCAGAGTCTGGTAGATTATAATAAAATGTTTTCAGCTGCGATGGGGCAAAGGTTGATTTTAAAACATTATTTGATTTTAGGTCAATTAACTCCATTTCCAAGTAATTGGGAACACCTTCAAGTTTAATTGCAAATGGATTTTGAAAAAGGAAATCTATTCAATTTCTTTGGAACGGCTTTTGAAAGTCAGAACACCATGTCGAAAACTTATTTTCCAAGATTTCGATATAATCGTGAAATTTGTTATTTGATAAAGAAAGATTCGATTCTTGTTCTAACATTATTGCACAAACAGACAAGTTATGTGATTCATTTTTTAAATATTGTTTTTAAGTAGTTTTAGGTTAATCTGAAAAGATTTTATATTTGAATATGCTTCATTAATAAAGAAATCCTTTTATTTGAAGCTTTCGGTTTAAGTCGTTCATTAAAGAAGTCATGTCTATTAAGAATGCTAAATCAAAAAACCATTTTGGATCCGATAAGCCCATGAGCCGCACGTCGCCGGTGGTTCTTCTATAGTATACGACACGTATATAAGATAGTAAGATAGCATATAATGAATTTTTGATTTTTGTTATTATATTTTGTAACTATGAATGAAGGTTTATGCAGAAAAATAATAAAATAAATCTTATATATAATACACAAGATGATCGACGTGGTGAGTAAAAAAGCAAGAATAGCTGAATAGTAAATTACACCACAAAAATATTAAAATTTTAGCAAGTTCTGCTGAATACTCAAAACATTTCAAATAGTTACACCAAATAAATGACGGTTATTTCCAAGTTGAGCATCAACATCTATACTCTGAAATGAATTTCAATCACGGACAATTTTTAAAAAGGCTTTATAAACATTCTGTCATTTTAAATAGACACACAACTTATAAAAAAAAGAACAAAAACACAAAGAAAAATTTAAAACGAAACAGAAAAACAACAATCAGATCAGATCATACTCTTCAAAAATGATATAAAAAATCTTAGTTCATTTGATGCTTCTGCTATTATTTAAAAAAAATATATACAGTAAAACATGGTTATAGTCATTTGCTAAATTTCAGTAATATTTCTGGCTATAACCGTTTTGTGACTATAGGCGGGTGACAGACGGTCTAAAGAATCAGCTAAACAATGAAAAATTTCAGTTATGAAATGTAGATTTTTGATACTTCATGCCAAGATAATAGATTTGCAACATCCATAAAACTGGAAGCAGATCTTTTCAGAAAAGAAGAATCCTAATATCGAGACCTACAGTTCGAAGAAGACTATTAGAAGTAGTTTTTATTGCACATTAATCAACACAAAATATTATTATATTATATTTGTCTTCATTGAACCCAGGAACATTTGAGCTAGTCTAAAAAAATGTAAAGTCTCTTAAGGGTTCTTGGAGAGTTAGAAAAATACTGCTATTTTCAGAAATTAAACCTTAGTTAATTCAAGTTGTTACACAATTTATACTCTCAATTATTTTTTGTCATTTATTTTATCCCTGAGATCTTTTGGTTGAAAGGCAGGCGTTCTAGCTACCAGGGTGTAATTTTTGGATTGAATTATTATTCATTTTCATTATATAAAATTGAATATTTTAAGATTATAGAAGTGATTAATATTTGTGTTTGACTCAAATATTTTCGTCGTTGCTGTATTTTCATTAATCCTAGCGAGATAAAAATAGCCATCAATATTATAAATGATTTAAACCGTCTCTACTTATTATCAACCATTATTCTAGGTTTCTTTCCTCGGAAACTATTAAGCTATATAAGTCAATTTTATTTCTAACAAAATATAAATGAAAGAATTTTTATAACACACAGTTAATTTTGCATACAAAGTTAAAATAATTCATTTCGATCAGTAACAGAAGGAACGAAAACAAAATCTCATAAATTATTTGTGCACGTGTTTATTATGCATAAACAATAACTGACAAAAAGATTTTTTTTTTTTTAAAATATTAAATGGTTTGACATGATATGGGATATATTTGATATATGATACCTAATAAGACGTATTTCCTCTTTTCGATTCAGTAATCATCTGGAGCTTTCTAGGCATTGAATCGCTTAAATTTTTCAAAATTGAAATTTCTATTGATTCCCAAGTATTTTCAACGAGTTTTCTGTTTCTGACCTTCCAATATCTCGTGGTACTTTATTTTTCATATAATAACAAAGGCTTTCAAATACATTAAAATAAGGAACCTAATATGGCCAGTCTAAAACACTTTGCCCAATAAACTTCACATACGATACCTTGTGTGTCGTTGCATTATCTTGTTGTAGCATAAAATTTGAAATTATCAATATAGTCATGAAGGTATAACACTCTATTATGTTAGAGAACAAGAGGTAAACTTTTTTTGGCAGTTTAAATACTTCTTTCAACTACAATCATCGTCATAATTTAATAACAAGACCAAGTAATAAAACATGTATTGATCATGTGTATTGTAATGAAACACACATTTGCACTGATATATCTTCTATAGAAAATGTTATAAGTGATCATAATGCGGTAATAATTTTATTGAATAAAAAAATTAATATTATCCATATTAAATCGTATCAAGCAGTTAAAGTATCTTATAGCAATGTTATCACTGATATAAGCAATTTTTTACCAAGTAATTATAATTACAGTAATCTAAATGCTAATAACATGTGTGAAACGGTAGTTTCTGATACCAAACAAATTATTGATTCAAATTCTATAGTAAGTGATTCAAAAATTGACTGTAGAGATTTATTAGTTCAATGGATGAATAATAATTCAAAAAATCTAATTAGAGAGAAGAACAAATTAAGAAATAAATATAAACGTAATCGAAATAATTTAAATTTAAGGTCAGCTTTCGCTAGTTTAAATAAACTTGTATCTAAATTAATTAAAAGTTGTAAAAAAAACTATTATGTTTACCGTATTGAGCCTTGTGTGGGTGACCAGAAAAAACTATGGTCTTTTATAAATGAACTGTCGGGTAAATTAAATAAAAATGAAATAAAATGTTTAATAAGTAATGATAATACTTACACTGAAGACCCTAAGCTTGTTGCTGATGATTTTAACAATTATTTTGCTAATATTGGTTTAATTATATCTAATTCAGTAAATGTGAGACCGAATGATAATATTAATTTCTTTTCTACTTTAAATAATGATTTCCCCAATTTTAAGTTCAAAAAAGTAAATGTAACGTTAATCTCAAACGTTTTAGCTAGTTTAAAAAGTAAAAAGTCTGTGGGACATGATGGAATTCCAACAAAAATAATAAAAAACTCTTAAACAATTTATTCTTCTTCAATTTCTCTTTTATACAATCAAATAGTCGATGATTGCTCCTTTCCAAACATTCAAAAATTCAAAAAGTAGTTCCCATCTAGAAAGAGGGTGTAAAAACTGATGTTTCAAATTACAGACTTATAGCCTTACCTTGTATATTTTCTAAAATAATTGAAAAAGCCATGTATATTGATATAAATAATCATCTGATATCCAACAACTTTTTGTTTCCTTATCAATATGGGTTCCAAAAAGGTATTGGTTCTCAAAATATTTTAATTGACGTTGTAGATATGATCTGTGAGAAAATTTCTGACTTTAATATTGTTACAGGTTTATTCATCGATTTGAAAAAAGCTTTTGATACAGTTAACCATAATTTGCTTCTAACAAAATTATCTTTTTTAGGCTTTAGATTTGGTTCGCTGAAGTTAATGGAAAGCTATTTAAAGAATGGAAATCAGTTTGTTTCGTATAATAACTGCTTTAGCTCCTACAATTCAGTTAACATTGGTATTCCTCAAGGCTCTATATTGGGTCCTTTAATATTTCTAATCTACATAAATGATATACACAAATTGCCATTAATAGGTAAATTATACCTATTTGCAGACGACTGCAGCTTGTTCTACTCTGGGAATAATTTAGAAGCTATTAAATCTAATTTAGAGCATGGTACAATGACAATAACGGAGCATTTCAGATTAAACAAAATCGTTATGAACGCGGAAAAAACTAAAATCATCAATTTTAGACATCGTCAAAGAAATATAGGTTGTATAGAAATTAAAATTGGCAATGTAGTTTTGAAAGAAGTTGATGAAATTAAATTTCTTGGAGTCATATTTGACAAATATTTAAGTTGGCAGCCACATATTGATATGTTAGATAGAAAACTCAATACTTTTAATGGTATTTTATTTAAATATAAATCCAAAATTCCAAATAATATTAGCTAAAAATGTATCATGCAATCTGGGTATCAAGCAATCTGGGCGTTCAATAATAGAATTTCTCAAACCCAAATTTTACAAAATAAAATTTTGAAAAATATTCTAAATTTACCTTTACACTATAATACTCATCGCTTACATTTAAACTTAAAAATAATGCCTATAAAAGGAATTTTTCAATTTCAACAAATTTTGGGGATATATAAAATACTTAATAATATCGGGCACTACAACATGAATTCCATTCAAAATTATACTCATAATTTAATACTAGAAACCGGAATAATATTGGGATTCCAAGAGTTAATAAAGTGCTAGCATCTCAGAGAATTTCAGTGTCAGGATCTGGGTTATACAATCGGTTATCTAGTAATATTAAAAATATAGCATTAGTGGGTTCTTTTAAAAAACGACTAAAGGAGTTCCTTTTGGAGTCGGATCTTTTGTTTAACTTAATATTATGCTTAATATAAAATTTAATAAAAATATATAATTTGTGTATCTTAATAATATATAATCTAAAATTTAAAATTTAAAATATTATTTAAGATTTATTTACCTTATTTTTTTATTTTTTTTTATATATAGTTTATTCTAAAAGCTCTTCATTAAGACTGATATAGTTTATTCTAATGTTGCCTTTTTTTATAGTATGTATGTTTCTACAATGCCACTTAGGCGAAGAAACTATCTAATGAATTATTGTATTGTAACTTTTAAAATATAAAACAAAAAAAAAAAAAAAAATAAGGGGTATTTTCCGTAATAAAGAAATATCCCCCAAATCATTATATTCTCACTATTTTTAATGCTGGTGGAATGATAAAATTTTCTTTACTACCTATCGTGAAAATAAGCGATCATTTGTGCTCAAAATGTTTTGCCCAAAATTCAGGAGGTTTATCTATGTCTTTTTTTAGCAAATTTTAATCTAAGGCTTCTTTTTTGTAGAATATGTCATAATATTTACTTATCTCAATCTATTTACTACAATTGTTAATTCTTTTTTTCGACGTTTACTTTTATTAAACTTATTTGGGGTCTGTTTCATAGTTACACTGGGATTCCCTTTAACAGCTCTTATTATTTGTTAGTCTTCTTTCTTTGTTCTCTTACGTTTTCGGCCTTTACCTTTAATATTTTGATTTTTAACTAGTTTGTGTTGACTTTCGCATTTAACAAAATAAACACGTGTACAAATAATTTTTGAGAAATAATTTAATGCACAAATAATTTATGTGATTTTATTTTTGGTTTTTTTGTGAAACATTTATTCACTTTTTTTTTGTTAATATTTTCAGTTTGTTCAACATAGCAAATTTTCGAAATGCGTAAATATTTTTATTATTTAGTGAGTTACAGACAATTTTGTTTTTATTAATTACGAAATTGTTCAATGCACAAATAATTTTTAAGAGAAAGAGCCGTTATTTTATTAACTAAATCGAGGGTGCTCTATCGACTGATGATATTTTGAACTGCCGGGAAAGACCGGAAAAGGGTTTTTTAAACTCAAAATTCGCCGAAATTCACCAAAATCGAGATTTTCAAATTAGTAGAGGTACTTTTTTATGTTAATTCGGATTCTAAGACAAAAAATAAGAAACTTTTGTTAAATTATGTTTTTTTTTGTTTTCTCAGTATTTCTCTCTAAAATTAATAAAAACAAAGTATGGAAAACTTTCGAATGATGGCTTTTGAAATAACTTCATTTCAATAGTTTTCACGAATTTGTCATGGGATTTTCAGAAAAAAATTAAAAAACATACAGAAAATATTCCAACAAAAAACAAGAAAAGAAAACATGATTGGATAAGTTCTGAAATAATTCGTTTAATGAAAATACGGGATTCATTCTTTAAAGTAGTATAAATAGGGGGTGTCTACCCCAGTATTGACGTCATAATGGATCATAAGCTGATCTGGCAACCCTAAAAGAGTACAAAATTGAAATTGTCCTGCGTGATTTTAGGTTTTGGGGTATGCGGTAAGCCTAATTATAAAAATAAAAATAATATCTCAAGGTAGAGATGCACTTTTGACGTGGTATTATGGAATATAAATTTTTGGGGGTGGTATTATGGAATAGAAATTTGGTTCGATTAATCTGAAGCTATCAACCCCGCCGAAGTTGTCCACCCCGCCGAAGCTGTTAACCTCGCCGAAGTAAAATTTTAGGGTGGTAATCTGAAGCTGTCAGGTGGCCGAAGCCCCGCCGAAGTTCCAAAGTTGCGCGCCGAAGCTCTGAGGTTAAAGTTGTAATTTGGGTATAAGTTTTTTTGATAGAGATGCTTCGGCAAAATAGATTTTAGGTTGATGATGTGTGTTGGGTAACGCGACGCCGCCGCCGCCGCTGACCTTCGTTGTCCACCGAAGCCCCGCCGAAATTGATGAATTGATGCCGAAGTTGTACCAAGTTGTCATTGAAGTTGTTGTTAGAAGCTTATATCAGCGACCTTGGACAGTGTTATGAAATTGTTAAAGTATCCTAGAGTAGAAATAAATGTTTGGAGTTTTGTGATAAGAGAATAAAATTTAAAATTTAAAATTTTTGTTTGCGGTTTTATGATAAGAGAATAAAATTAGAATTTAAAATTTTTGTTTTGCTGTTTTTATTGTTTTAATGTGGAATAATTAGAGTTTGTAATGTATGTTCACGCAACATAATTGAAATTTTGAGCATAGTACCCTACCAAATTGTACGATTTTAAAAATTGAAAAAATGAAAACTTGCGGTTTTACAAGTTGTTATATGAAACAATTGTTAAAATTAATGCGCAGGCGGAATTGTAGTGTAAAAGTTAAAATTCGTCCATCCGTCCCACCATATGTCGGTCAACATATAATTATTGTTTGGAAAGAATAATAAAAATTAAGAAAATATAAATTTAGCATATAATAAATAAATTCTTCTGTAGATGAATTGGTTAAGCTGCTTCTATCTCTGGTAATACTCAAAGTAGGTTAAGTATCGAATCTAGTCTGATTCTTCTGCAGAAGAATTTAAAAAAAAAAGATGGTGGTGCTGTGATATTGTTGTGTAACTGTAAAGTATTGATAAGAAAATTAAAAACTATGTATTTAAAGCATAATGTTGTTTATTTAAACTTAATATAATTTATTATATATCTTACTTCTAAAAGTTAACATTTGTTTAATTAAAATTTCTTTTCTATATAAACAGTTTCTATAATCATCTATGGTGAAATTATTTACAATACATTTTTTAACACCTTTAGCTTTATTTATTTTTTTATTTTCAATATCAATTGAATACATTTTAGCTCTTAAACCTATGAATTCAAGAATTATTCGACCACTGCATTCATCCTTCATCATACCAAGGACCTTTTTATTTTTCTGTGAATATTATAAGGATTATCAATAGAATAATCTGAGGTATCATAGAAATTTTGTATATCAGGCAATATATCGCTATGAAAATCTTTTGTTTTTATTGTATAAATAAAAGAATCTGTATCCATATAATTAAGTGAAATATTTTCATTATATTTTGGCTTGATATAGCTATAATGAAAATCATACATTTTTAGTTTTGATAATTCTAAAACTGTAAATCCGGCATATATTGGTTTATTATAATATGTACGCACTCTACTCATTTGAATAGCAACCATATTTTTTGTGAAATGAGTTATTATTCCCAAAAAAAGCTTGTATTTTTTTTTTTTATATTATAGCCAAAACGTAGGTTTTGAACCTTTAAGTACTTGCGTACCGTTGACTATTTGAAAAAGGAAAGGATAGTTAGAGGAAAGGAAAGAAAAAGGAAGAAGAAAAGTTTTGTTGAAAAGAGCGAACAATGTTGTTAATATTCGTCTTAAGCCTCTGTAAGTCATAAATAAAAATCTCTCATTGGGACTGCTTCGATTGGGACGCGAATCCACAATCAGGATGCTCTTACCATAAAATAATTTCCATAACCGGACTTAAACCATCTCGGAATTTCCACTGTGAAAGAGTGGGCACTTGATGCCTCTCGTGTTGTGCGATGGAATTGCTTAAGAGGAGGAAGAAGTGATTTAAATTCCTCGGAACAAGTGCCAACACCAAGCAGATGTCTATCAAATAGAGTAAGTGCTCCAACAATACGACGATGACCAAGTGGTATAAGGGATGAGGTCACATTTATGTCGCCTATAAGTGGTTTTGAACTTTGTCCAAAAAATTTAAGGCAGTTATACTCGAGCTTGGGTTGTATATATGCTTTATAGATTTTAAAAGGTCTCGAGATGAAAAATAAGTTTTGCAGCGACTCAAAAAGCCTAAACATTTTGCGGCGCTTTTCGCAATATCGAAAATATGTTCATTCCAGTGCATATTTTGATTCACTCGCATTCCGAGAATGTTCAGGTCTTTGAGTAGCTGGATACCTTCATTTTGAACCGTTCGAATGCTGTTACCTTGGTACTGTAGTATGCTGTCAATATGCAGTATACCATACCAACAATGTATATAGAAATATGTATTCATTGATAACGCATATAGTACAAGAATATGAATATCCAATTTCATATGATTAATTTTTAAATATTTCAAGTGTTTTTCTTTATTTTCATTAGGTTCAATGAATGACCTATATTATTAGTTAATTTTAAATATCATATTAAATTTTGAATACTTGACTAAGCATTTTTGTTTGTAAGATTAGTCAAGTGCTTTGTTAATGAAGTTCATTGATTGGCCTACATAAATGGGTCAATAAAAATATCATATTCATTTTGAATATGAATAATTTTTAATTGTAATTTATTAGGTAATAAAATACGTAATTTTATCATTTGATAAAATTAAGTATAATTTTTGTACTATTGTAAATTATTTTAAAGAATAATAAAATCACTCTATTTCATAAATTCAAAAGGACAAGTTGTCTTTTATTTAAAAAAAAATCACAAGCAAGATTCCCAGTTCTTCATACAGAAGAACGAAAAATCTACAAAATCACAAGCAAGATTTCCAGTTCTTCATACAGAAGAACGAGAAATCTACAACATTACATTGGAGAAATCTACAACATTTTATTGAATTTAGTTAAGATACCATGAGTCTGGTAGATAGTACCTATAACAATAAAAAAAAAAAAAATGAAACACAATTAATAATTAAAAAATTAATTTTGATATATATAAAAAAAAAAGGTGAAGTGAAAGGTGAAAACATAAAGGAGAAAAAGGAGAAAAGTGAAGTGAAAGGAGAAAACATTAAGGAGAAAATAAGAAATTTAATTTAAACGGGGGCCCAGAGCACCGTTTAAACCAACATTATATAAGAATAACATCGATCGACATGCGTTCAACTAAAATATTAATGTAAGTTCTATTTGAAATAAATTAGTAAAAATTAGTAAATAGTAATATTTTAAAATTGGTTTTTTATACATTATATATTTTAAACAAAAAAAAAAGAAAGAAAGAAAGTAAATTTTTTATAAATTCGTATCAATTAAAAAAAAAAAGGAAAATAATATAAATTTTTGTTTTTATTATCAATTCAATTCTTTTGCGTATTTTGTGCAAGGTATTTTTTATTTATGCATCTACCCCTATGAGTAAATTAAACCTAAATATTAGTTTGAGATCAAGAAAAATCACCAGACCAAATTCATCCCTTATGTCGGTTACGCGTTCACCTATTTAAAAAAAAAAACAGACTCTGAAGTTTTAGAATCTTCAAGTAATAAAGAAAATAATGATTTCCTAAAACAAAATAAAACCTTATTTAGAAAATAGTTTTTCTTTACCTCCGAACAAAAGTATTCTAGATCAAAGCAATTCTAGTCTCGATAGTCAATACCATAGAAAAATGGCAAAATTTGATATAAATCCCTGAATTTACGGGAAATTCGGTTGAGTTACACAGATTTCTGCAACTCTCCGATATTTATTACAACAAAACTATGGATGAAAACGAAAAAGAAGATGGACATCATACAATCAAAAATTTCTGGTCGTGCGTATAATGTTACTTTGAGATATAAATCTTTTGATAACTGGGAGGATTTAAAAATGCTACTGTTACAAAAATTTTCAAAAATTAGATCTTCACAGGTAGTTCAAAAAGCAGTTTTTGAACTCAGTCAAGGGTTCAACGAGTCAATAGCTAATTATTCCGAGAGAACGGAAAAATTAATTGACGAATTAAACATGGCCTATATAAGTGACACTATGCCTATTGATGGTAGCCAAGTTATTCGTGAACTGAATGAAACTACGGTAATGAACAATTTCGTGAATGGACTGGTATCCACAATAAAAATTATTGTTCGTTCATAATAATAATAATAACAATAATTATAAGAATAATTATAACCATAAAAAACCATATTGCAATTTCTGCAAAACACATACACGTTATACAAATAATTGTCGAAAAACAAATAATTATAACTCGAATTTCAAACAAAATTTTAATACTAATAATCTCAATCCTAACTTCAAATCTGGAACTAATCAAAATACCTTTCCTAAGTTTAATAGTGTACCAAGAATAATTGTTCCTAGTTCAAATCCACAAATTGCTACGATAACGCAAGAAAAAATCTGTCGTTATTGTAAGAAGCCTGGACACACTATTGACGAATGCAGAAAACGTATATATAATAATAATAAAAAAGATAATCCTATACAAAACTCAAGTCAAGTACAGGAAAACTGCAACCAGCCTGGTCCGTCGGGCCTCAGGTCACAGGCGAGAGAATTGAAATAAGAAGCCCTAGGAAATTTAACAAAATCAACAATCTACAAAATCCTAAATCAAACAAAATCAAAAATCTACAAAATCCTAAATCAAACAAATTCAAAAATCTACAAAATCCTAAATCAAACAAAATCAAAAATCTACAAAATCCTAAATCTAACAAAATCAAAAATCTACAAAATCCTAAATCTAACGAAATTCTAAACTACGAAAATCCAAATTCAACAACTTTAAATAGAGTAATGATAAACCAAACCAAAAATCGCACCTTTTCTAGTATTTTGTCTTTAGAAATTCAGGGTACAGAGAACGAATTTACAAATTTGTTATTAGATTCTGGGGCAAATATTAGCATTCTTAAAGTAAGTGCCTTACACGACAATACATATGTAGATTGTGTACCAGTAGAATTAAAAGGTATCACATCCGAGCCTATTACTACAATTGGCACAACTACATTATTCATCAAAATTCCGGGTAGTAATGCAGAAAAATATCCTATACTTTTTCACGTCGTGTCCGCCGATTTTCCAATACCTCAAGAGGATATAATTGGCGAAGATTTTCTAAAAGAAACTAAATCAATTATCGATTACGACAATGAGCAAGCTATCTTTAATTTTAAAAATTTAAAGGTTTCTATAAAATTCCAAATACAAAATAATAAAGTGGTGATACCTCCACGAACCGAGAAAATTATAAAATTCGGTCCTGTGGCCATTCAAAATGGAATATTTATAACTAATACAATCGTAAAACCACAAAATGGTTATGTATATCTTAGCATAATAAACGTAAGTGAAAAATCATTCGAATTATACAATGACGAGTTGAAAATTTGTTTTACTCCAATAAAAAACTTTAATATTTATACACTAGCTGAAACTCAATTCAATAATCAAATAGAAAACCGTTTAGAAATCCTAAATGAGCAATTAGATTTCTCTCATCTCAACACAATAGAAAAAGAATCCATAACAGATATATGCAGAGAATATAATAAGTTATTTTACCTAGAGGGTGACGTATCAACTTGTACAGAAGCTATTAAACATGAAATAAATACACTATCGGAAAAATCAGCTGTTAATGTTAGGCCTTATAGATTGCCTGAAATCCATAAAGCTGAAATAAAAAAACAAGTTAATGAAATCTTAACGCAAGGAATAGTCCAGCACAGTAAGAGTGCGTGGAACAGTCCTTTACTAGTCGTTCCAAAAAAAACCAGATTCTAATGGCAATAAAATATGGCGTGTGGTCGTCGATTATCGGAAACTAAATGAAATAACAATATGCGATTCATATCCACTGCCCAATATTGAAGATATTCTTGGACAGTTAGGAGAATCAAAATATTTTTCCACTTTAGATTTAGCAAATGGTTTTCACCAAATCGAAGTTGAGGGTAAAGATCGTGTAAAAACTGCTTTCAGCACCCCCTATGGTCATTTCGAATTTAAACGAATGCCATTTGGGTTACGAACCGCCTACTTTTCAAAGGTTAATGAATATTGTTCTCACCGGCCTCCAAGGGATACATTGTTTTGTGTATCTGGATGATATAGTGATATATGGTAAAAATCTCGTTGACCATAATCAAAAATTGATTAAAGTTTTCGAAGCGTTAAAAAGGTATAATTTAATACTACAGCCAAATAAATGTAAATTCCTGAATAAAGAAGTTTTATATCTTGGTCATGTGGTAACAGAAAAAGGTATTAAACCGGACGAAAAGAAAGTTTGTGCTATTCTAAATATAGTACCGCCACAAAATCAAAAAGGCGTAAAATCCTTTTTGGGTTTAATCGGTTATTATCGAAAATTTATTCCAAAATTTTCAGCTATTGCACAACCCTTATTTAGTTTATTAAAAAAGGATGCTAAATTTGTTTGGGATGAATTTTGTGATGAATTCTTTAAATCCTTAAAAAAGGCGATAACAGAGTATCCAGTGCTACAATATCCTAACTTTGCTAAAGAATTTTATTTGACAACTGATGCGAGCAACACAGCTTTAGGTGCCGTCTTATCACAACAAAACTTAGAGCAAGGCAAAGTACTCGATTTGCCAATTGCCTATGTAAGTAGAACGCTCAACAAAGCCGAGCGTAATTACTCTACTATTGAAAAGGAAGCGTTGGCTGTAGTTTGGGCAACTAAATATTTCGAACCATATCTTTTTGGTAGGAAGTTTACGGTTGTCACTGATCACAAACCTTTTGTTTGGATCTTTAACATTAATAATCCTACTTCTAGAATAATGCGCTGGCGTATTAAATTAGAGGAATATGATTATTGTGTTGTCCACAAACCGGGTCATTTAAACTTAAACGCAGACGCACTATCAAGGTTAGAAACAGCCAAAATAAATGTAATTACAAGATCTAACTCTAGCAAAACCAAAAATAAAATAACTAAAACTGTCGAAAACGAAATTGATGATTCACATCCTAGTATCGTCCTCGAATCATCCCCAATACAAAATATGGTACCAAACAAAACAAATAATCATGATATTAAAACTCTTACTAACCCTAAAGAAATCCAAATCATTTTAGAAGAATACCACAATAGTCCACAATAGACCAGTTGGTGGTCATCAAGGTATTAATCGTACTCTTCTAAAACAAAAATCGTACTAGCTAAAACAAAAATTTTATTTTAAAGATATGAAACAAACAGTCACAAAACATATCTCTTCATGTGAAGTATGCCAACAAAATAAAATGAGTTCAAAAACTAAAATGCCAATGAAAATAACCGATACACCTACTAAACCTTTTGAAAAGGTAGCCTTAGATATAGTCGGTCCTTTATCTACTACCGAATCCGGTAATAATTATATATTGACATTTCAGGATTTACTTTCAAAATTTCTATTAGCTATCCCGATTTCTAATCAGGAATGCAAATAAGGATTCTGATAATTGGGATACGTGGTTAGATTTCGCAATATTTGCACACAACACAACTTCTAGCACTTCAACGAAATTTACACCGTACGAAGTACTATTTGGTATTAAGCCCGATTTACCTTCATCTATTTCCAGAACGGTTGAACCTTTATATAATATCGATGACTACGTTCTCGAGTTAAAGGCACGTCTTCAACATAGTTATGACGAGGCCAGAAGAAATTTAATCGCTTCCAAGGAAATAAATAAAAAAATTTATGATAAAAATGCACGCGTTTTCAATATCATTGTCGGAGATAAAGTGTGGTTACTAGATAATGTGAGAAAAAATAAGAAATTAACTTCATGTTATTTAGGACCTTATGAAGTCGTAGAAATAAATTCACCAGAAAATACGACCATAAAAATCGGAAGAAAAAATAAACTAGTACATAATAATCTTTTAAAAAAAGTTCATTGATTAAAATTTTTTTTAATATTTAATTTTTTTTTTTAATTATATTATTTTTTTTTAGGATCTTGAATTTTCTGTTCTCCATGGCGAAATTAGAAACCATGGTTAATGTTCAAAATCACGACGAAAAATCTGCCGCATATTTAGAACCATTAGGAGACTACAGAATTATTTTATCTAATTGGAAATTACTGCTTTATTATGACATAACAAACATGAAAACAGAATTACAAATAATTTAAGAAAATTTTGTAAACTTAAAAACTATTTGTAAACAAATTAAACACATATTTCCCTTAGATCAGTGTCCTTTAACTATACACTCTCTTAATATAAGTCTATCAAAAATAATTAATACGCAAAAACAAATCGATAAATTTTTCTTACACACAAAACAAAAACGCGGTCTTATAAATGTCGGTGGTACTTTATTAAAAGAACTATTCGGTGTAATGGATGCGCAAGATTCCGAACGCATAGAAAAAGAAATATCTGATCAAAGAGAATCAAATAAATTTATATCCCACATATTAGAGAAACAACGCACAATTTTAAGAAACTCAATAGAAACATATCAAAATTATACATTAAATTTAAAAACTAATAATGAATTATTAAAAACCTTAATTTCAAAAGTAAGTAATTTAACAATATATCAACAATTTTTACTCGAATTAGATGAATATTCGATTATTTTAACCTTTGATATTCAAAATTATGAAAAGGTACAAGATAATATTTTAGTCTCATTAAGAAAATCAATGAATAACGAAATAGATTTCAAAATCATACATCCTCAAATTTTATTCGAATCTTTAGAAAAATTTCAATTGTTTTTAACACCATATGAAATTCCTATAAGAATTACTACAAATAACCTTTTTATCTTTTTAAAATTATTGGAAATTAAAGCACAATTTACACATAAACGCATAATATTCGACATTACGATACCATTAGTCGAGAGAGAACAACTATATATTTATAAAATTTTTTCAATACCAAATCTATTACAAAATAATACATACTATTATATAGATCATAAGAGTTATCACATTGTAAAACGTTAAATAACTTCCCAAATATCTCATTAAACACATATTTGTGCAATGCCAATATACCCGCTAAAACAAGTAACACCTGTATAGCTAAAGTCATACATGGTGAGCCTGATTTAAATTATTTTTGCAATCTACGTCTTTTTCATTTTAAAAACGAATTATGGTACAAACTTAACGAAATAAATACATGGATTTTCGTTATTACCTCTCAAACTACGTTGAAAGTCTACTGTCCAAATTACTTTAAAACTCTTAAATTAACTACCAGTGGCTACATGCAATTGTCACCGGGATCTTCTGCTGAAACAAAAAATGTTAAATTAACTACACAAAATTTAGAACCATTAAATTACACTACTGCAATAATAGAATCTAACTTCATAAATCTTGTTCCATTGAAACTTAACTTAAAAAATTTAGAAATATTAAAAATCCCTAGCTTACAAGAGAATATAATTAACTCAAATGAAAATCTTATACTATCCAGCAAAAGTTTAAAAGACATCCAAAACGAAGTAGAATATTATAATAAACAAATGCGTGAAAAAGATAATAATACCAGTATCATAGTCAAAGCCGTCGTTCTTGTATCTTCCATAATACTCTTTTTTCCTATAACCTATCTCATACATAAATACATCAAAATAACTTGTAAGAAAATACCAATTGCTTAAATATTTTTTTTTCTTCCCTCTCTATAAATCTATAATTATAATTGACAAGCATTTAAGGTCCTGCGCAGTAGACACCTTTTTATTTTATTTCGGTTCTCCTACTCCTTAATGAACTTCTAATATATATAATATATAAGATTATAATATAAAACAAAAATGCGCACACAGTTGAACATTTTGTACACATACGATCTTATTATTCAGCAAATACATTATACATAAGTGAGATCTTATGAAAATAATAAACAAAATTAAACAAATCAGTTATTATATTTTATATTATGTACTTGCGAATGAATCTATGTACATATGCCAAAAAAAAAACAAAAAAACAAATTCATCTCAAATAAAAAATATAAAAAAGCAAAAACAAAAAAAATCAGTTGAATTGTTCATATGACTAGCAAATTTATTTTTATATAGTAGAGTTAGAGTACCTATCTATAATTATAATTGACAAGCAGTTAAGGTCCTGCGCAGTAGACACCTTTTTATTTTATTTCGATTCTCCTACTCCTTAATGAACTTCTAATATATATATAATATATAAGATTGTATATAAAACAAAAATGCGCACACAGTTGAAAATTTTGTACTCATATGATTTTATTATTCAGCAAATACATTATGCATAAGTGAGATCTTATGAAAATAATAAACAAAAGTAAACAAATCAGTTATTATATTTTATATTATGTAGTTGCAAATGAATTTATGTACATATGCCAAGAAAAAACAAAGAAACAAATTCATCTCAAATAAAAAATATAAAAAAGCAAAACCAAAAAAAATCAGTTGAATTGTTCATATGACGAGCAAATTTATTTTTATATAGTAGAGTTAAAGTACTTCATTTTGATATAGTAGGTCACTTGAATTCTTCATTTTTATCTTTTTAAGTAACTGTTTCTAAATTTTTGTTATTTGTAGTAATAATATAGTTTTTATTAAAATTATGTATTATGTAGGTATATATATACGTACCTCTTTAATAACAAAACTTTTTATTTTTAGTAATTTTATCACTAAATGCTTCTTATTATAGGGAATATATCGGAAACGAGGCAGTATATGAGGGACGTGTATTTATGTGTCCTAAATAAAACTTACTAACCACAAAACTTTTTATTAAACACGAGTGTTTTCTGCTATATTGTGCGAAGTCTATGTCAGTACGTAAATTACTGTTTTTTTAAAAACTTTAAATTTGACTTCCACTTGAAATATAATTACTCAACAGGGGCACCTAGTAAATAAATAATAAAGAAATTTTAATTTTTTTTTTTGATACACTTTTTACTCATATTTCTACTAAAAAAAAAAAAATAAAAATAAAAGAAAAAAAAAAAATTTTTTATAAAATATATTAGTATTAAGAAAATTTTATAATAAGACATAAATTCAAATAATTTTATAAATAAACAAATTTTATAAAACCACTATGTTTAACTTCATTCATTCAAATTATAAATTGTAATTTTTTTCTAACATTGTAAACAAATGATCTTATTTCATTTAATTCATTCAACTAAAACTGTAAAAAAAAAAATTTTGTTTTTAAAAATATTGTAAACAAATAATTATTTATAAGTATGTACTCTTATTTCATTTTACTTTTAGACATAAACAAATTGTCACATTTTATATTACAAAGAAAATAAATTTAATGTACACTTAAAAGGTGTAGTATGCTGTCAATATGCAGTATAACATACCAACAATGTATATAGAAATATGTATTCATTGATAATGCATATAGTTCAAGAATATCAATATCCAATTTCATACGATTAATTTTTAAATATTTCAATTGTTTTTCTTTATTTTCATTAGGTTCAATGAATGACCTATATTATTAGTTAATTTTAAATATCATATTAAATTTTGAATACTTGACTAATCATTTTTATTTGTAAGATTAGTCAAGTGCTTTGTTAATGAAGTTCATTGATTGGCCTACATAAATGGGTCGATAAAAATATCATATTCATTTTGAATATGAATAATTTTCAAACTTTTGTCACCTTTTTTAGGAATAGGATAAACTTGGGCAACTTTTCAATAGGACGGGTAAGTTCCTGAAGAAAAGGACAAATGGAATAAGTTGCGCAAATGTTTAGAAATAGCGAAGGCAATGTGTCGCAGCACAATTGCAGGTATACCATCAGGACCGGTAGATTTTTTTATATCGAGATTCTTCAAGACTTTTACTACAGTTCTTGTTCTAAAGTAGATCCTTTCGATGGAATAATTTAGAACAGGGATTGATGGAGGATTTTGGGCTGTAGGAGGGAGTGTGGAATTAGCTGCTGCTAATAATTTTACGAAGAAATTAGCTTTTCCAACAGAATCTGATATCATTAATCATAGGTGGAAACGAAGACTTGCAAAGCCCAACATATTTAGCAAATGTCCAGAAAGACCTGCTGTTGTTGCTGAGATCAAAGATTTCTCGTCTCAATCTTTGGTTATGCAGGAATTTTTACTGATTGATAATTTTTTTACATTTATGCCTAACCACTTTATAACTCTCATACATATTGACTGTTTTGTTGTTCTTGTATTTTTTGTAAACTTCTTTTTTGGATTTCACAGCTTTGCTGCAGAGGTCATTGAACAAACCTGAGAGATTTCGTTTTATACTTCTAAGGCTATTTGGAATGAAAGTTTTCATTCCTAATAGAATCCTGTTGGTAATCACCTCTGCAGCAAAGTCGACATTTTTATATTGGAAACACAACGACCAGCTCGATGCATTTAAAAAGTTGTTGAAGCCTTACCAGTCAGCTTGGTGATAATGTCGAACTAGCCTTTTGGGAGAATTAGAAGATGTTGTGCCTACTTCAAGGCTTGTGCTTAAAAGACAGTAGTCGGAACCACCTAGCGGAGAGTTAACAACGATCTGTAAATAAAACAGAAGTGAATGATGTGCTTATCGACGTGTATTTTCATCCAATTATATTGATAAATTGGATTGGAGCACTCAAAATTTTGAAGAGTCTTATAAGCTACATCATTTCGTATATACAAAGTAATCCCTCTATGGCGTATAAAGAGTGGCACAAGCAAATAATTATTGATATTAAAGTTAATATCATTATTCACAACTTGTGTTTCACTTAGTGCTAAAATTGCTGGATTTTGGAGCTGTAGATTGTTTTCGACGAAATGGAAATTTGTTGAGAGACCGTGAATAACAAAAATCTATCTTAAACATAATAACGAACAATTTACATAGAGAAAAGGAAAATTAATTAAACTTAACAAAAAGTACCGAAAAATAAATATGTATAAAAAAATATATAAATTAAATTTTTTGGCCCACGTACCACTTACCTATACCACCCCTGCAATCAATGCAATTGAAAACAATATCTACACACAACAGTTTTTAATACTTTATTGGGTGTAGAAATACTCTCGGAAACATTCACTGAAGGTTAGAACAATGAGAAAATTACGGTAATATCAAAACAAAAAAGAAGAAAAAATTATAATGCATTAATGAGAGAACTTTTTGAAAAAGAAAGCCGGAAAAGAAAAACGAAAAAAAAATTATTATTTTAATATGATTTTTATTAATTTAATATGAGAATCATGATGACGCGTCATGACTTAAGCAAGATTTTATTATTGTCAACTAAGATGAACAGTTAACAACATTTTGAATAAATTAGAGAAAGAAAAAAAAATTAGTTTTGGCTATTTTTAATTTATGTATTATTTGATTTAATGATTATTCTAAAGTAAATTTTATTATTGAAACTATTTTTAATTTGTTTTTATAATTTAAATTTTTATTATTTTTATTTTTATTCAAGCGCTATGATTTTAGTTTTTATTTGTCCATTAATTGTTAATTGCTTATGTTCATTAATTGCACCGCACTTTTAATTCACATGTACCTAGGTTGAAGTACAGTGGTAGACTCTAACAGTGGTATGAAAAGTATTAATGCAGAAAAAGAAGTCTGACAATCATTTGACATACAAATATTTCTAAATAAGAGAATAATGACAGAAAATAAATAAATTTTTATGATTTTCAGCAATTTGTTAATATTATGTTTAAAAATAACTATATGGGATTTTATTTTATTTTTGTTAATTTACATAAAAGACTAATTACCATATTAATTTTTAGAAATATTTTACTTATTTTAAATATTTTTCTTTGTATCTACTTTTTTTTGTACATTGTGAAACTTTTTACATGAATTCTCTTTTACTGTAAATAATGGATAAAACTTTCTATAAATATTTTTACTAACTAAAACAACAAGAACAAAAATTCAATTTAATTCAATTGAAGTAAGTTTTACCTAAGTACTCAGTACTAAGTACCTTATGAACGCCTACTTAATTTTCAAATAATAATTTAATGGGAAAAATAACTTAAATTTATTTTTAAGTTTTAAGTTTTGTTTTTAATTACAAATAATAGAAATAAAAAATAAAAAAAAATTAAAATATATTAAAATAGATATAGCTATGCACAACACATAATAAACTAGAAAATAGAAAAAAATATTACAATGGCGATTTTTATCATATCTTGTTACTATAAGTATATATTATATTTTACTGAAGGTGTAGGGTGCCACACCATTCAGGATGTTGCAAATTAGTTGATATTAATTAATTTGTTTAAAAATAAAAGAAGTAGACAATGACGTCTCGTTCAATGTTAAATCATTATTTCCAAGCATGCCAGTGAAAGAAGCCATAATATCTAAATTAGAAAACTGGTTGAATTAAATAAGTAAAAATTTATATTACTTTAGGTTTAATATACATGAATGAAAATTATTTTACTTTTAGTGGTGAATATTAAAAGAGTTAAACTACAAGAGGAAACAAAGTAGGGATGTAGAAAAACTAAGAAGGATTTGCGTACAGCACTCACAATTTACTGCGAAGCTTAAGAAAATGTTTAAAAAACATAATTTAGAATTAATAACGACTAGCAGAAGTCAAAAATTGAGCAGCATACTTGGATAAGCAAAAGACAAAACGGACATTCAAGAAATACAAAGTACAAGAAATACATAACGGCAAATACGAAGTATCATGAGTTGGGGTCAAAGTCCCAAACTTCTAAAACATGTTATTCGGTTCCAAACTTCTGCTCCATGTTATTGAAACCTTTATTTTTCGGACGACAGGAAGATGTAGATTGCAAGACGAAAAAAAATTTAAATACAATAAAATTTTTCACATTCCCTCGATTTACGTTGTAAATTTGTAATTTTGCCGATATAAATTAAAAAAAATTTTGTTGGACTTTCTTTTTGGGGATTTTGGTTTTGGGGCTTTTTAAGAGTCTGGGGATTTTGTAAATCTATAAATCTTTTTATAAATCTATAATTTGATTAACATTTTGTATCTATTAATATAACATAATATGAAGCTAATGACACTTCAAAAACAAAATATGCAACCAAACAGATACGGCTAAGGTCTTGAAGAACATACTATTTCACATTTATTACTGAGTATTGTAATTTCTGAATTTTAGAAACAAGTATAAGTAGAGATAAAAAAACAAAAAAAAATAGAAGTAAAAAAATGAGTTAGTCACAAGCACTGCAATCAAATATTTCGAATTATTAGTGAACGGAAACCTGACAACAATTAAATTATGTCTACAACATATCAAACAACATAAATAGTAATGTTATCTTTAAAAATATATTAAGGATATCATGAGGGATTTGAACCAACAGTCCTACTAGGTTGGTAAATTGTATAAGCGATTTATCTATCGCCTCTATCGCCCTCCTCTGGATCCATCGTTTATAAAATTGAAATAAAAATTATTAATTTATTATATCTGTATTTGCCTAACTTTTTTATTTGCATCATACATATTTACGTTCTGTTTTGAATTTTCCGACCTGCTTCCGCTTTTTAACTTAGTTTTTGAATTTTATGATAAAAATAAAAATTAATCCAAAAAATAGTTTCCTTAACTTTAAGCGGTAAACACTATTGCGACTACCGACCACCGTCTACCAACGAAATTCGCTTCGCTCAACTATTTTACGTCAAATGAAACACACGAAGAATTAAAATAAATAAACAAAAAAGAAAAGCAAATGTCGATAAACGATATTTTATTTCAAATTCAGTTCAGTTTTTTTATTTCAAATTCAATTCTTTTTATTTCAAATTCAAATTTTTTTATTTCAAATTCGATATTTGTAATTTTTGTTTCTTTTTATTTTTAAATTTTTGAAAGAAAACAAACTTTAAGTAAGTATATTAAATGTAACAATTAATGTAATGGTTGCCCAACTACAGCCAATGGTAAGTTCATTGCTATATCCACGTAATAACTTTTGCAATCGGCTGAGGTAACAGTGTCACGGATGTTTCTATTATATTTACCAAATTTATACTAGTTTGTCGATCCGCCAAAGAATCTCTAGCTGATAATTTTTTAAAATACTTTTTCAATTGGACTGAATATCGGTGAGTATGGAGAAAGAAAAATTAAAGTATGACTTGTCGAACTAACTTTTTCACGCACTCCTAGAGTTTTGTGGATTGTGCAATTGTCCAAAACCAGTCATGCTCCTGTTATGTTAGCTTCAGCCACTTTAACAAATAACTCATCAAGGAATGTAATAAAAATTGTTTGAATTAACAGATGAGCTTGCTATTATTTGACTATATATTATTCCATGTAAATTCATAGCTGCTATTAATGAAACATGTCGCCCTCTTACAGTTGGTAATAAGATATGAGCGGCAGTAACGGTTTATTTCAGTTATAGCAGTTTTTTGTAACGATTTGTTATAGACATGACAGTATTTTTATTGACTGACTCAATTATGGTTTTACCTTCTTCAGAGCATTTTATTAGGATCTGGTTTTTGGCTAAACTAGTTTTCCTGTATAGTTCCCTATTGTATCCTCTACGATGTACAACCAAGTTAGATGTAGTTTCTACAATGCTGTCATCAGAGGATATTATTAGTGCATAATTCCGTGAATTGGGACTCCTCACAGAACTCGATTCTATGGACGAAGTGTTATTCATTTTTTAGATTATCAAGACTACTGCAAATGCTAAATCTTATTTAAAGGTTGCTTGTTTAAAAAATCTATTTTTGTTTGTATATTTAGTATATTTTCTTTCAAAAATTTAAAAATAAAAGGAACAAAATTTACAAATATTGAATTTGAAATGAAAAATATTAAATTTGAAATAAAAAAATTTGAATTTGAAATAAAAAAATTTGAATTTGAAATAAAAAAAATTTAATTTGAAATAAAAAAACTTGAATTAGAAGTGAAAAACCTATATATTGTATAACTTATTTTAACTTTTTTTTTTAGATATAACAAAATAACCTAAACTTTAGATAAAAACAAAACAATTATTTATTATTCTAATTTCAGATTTGTTGTTATTTTTTGTTTATTAAAAAGGTTGTCAGAAATGTCAAATCCGAGTGTTTTAATTGAATGTTAGCTCAGTTGGTTAAAGCTAAAGTTTGTTTGTATACAAATATTTAAAAATAAAAATAACAAAATTTACAAATGTTGAATTTGAAATAAAAAATATTGAATTTGAAATAAAAAAATTGGAATTTGAAATAAATAAAATTGAATTTGAAATAAATAAAATTGAATTTGAAATAAAAAAACTTGAATTAGAAGTGAAAAACCTACATATACATATATTATAAAATTTATAATATTAATTTTCATAATAAAATAACAAAAAAAAAATTTTAAATTTAAAAAAAGTAATTTTTAACTCGTATTTCTTCCCAAATATTTCAACAAAACACGAAAGAAAACATTTAGAATAAATCAGGCACATGCAAATTATGTATACAGTATACATGTATATATGTAGATAATGCCAAATCAAGATCAAATCATATTATTCATATTATCTTATCAATTATTTGATTATCACTCACACCCACTCAGTATGACTGGGCTCATTTTCATTTATACCTATTTTTCTCTCATTAAGTAATTGCATTTTTTGAATTGAAATTTGAATATGTTTGTATGCATACCTGTATATACTGAAACGGCTAAAATGTTCAATAAATTATTGTAATACCATAGAAAAAGTAGTAATATACATACATTGAAAAAATATAACAGTAGAATATACATACATTGTATTTGAATATACATTCATGTAGAAAATGAATATAAAATTATATATAAATATAATATATTACATTATTTATATATAATGTAATTTATTCCAATGTATGTATTTCAGTAGAAAATACATACATTGGAATAAATTATAACAGATAAAAAAATTATTTAAAAAATTAATTACTGTAAACTGTTGTTTTATTATAGAATATTTTTTATTAGAAAATTAGAAATTAATAACAATATAATGCTGTACATATGTATGTATATCTATACCTTTTTTCAGTCAAATTCAGCGTTTTTCCAAACAAATTGAATATTTCGTCAAACAAATTAAACAATTTCTTTTTCAAATTCAACATTTTTTCAAACAAAATAAATAATTTTATTGGATTGCAAAATTTAGTCCTTTTCTGAAATTTTTTTTCAAAAAGATAAAAAAAAAATAAAAAAACTGTCTAATTTGAAAAAGAAATTGTCTAATTTGTTTGGAAAAATGTAGAATTTGTTTGAAAAAAAGTATAGTTAACATAGTACATGCTCAATTCATAATCAAGTCGTTATTTAAAAAAAACATAATATTTGCTCATTTAAATTTTTATTTCTTTCTCAAATTTTAATAAAAAATTTTAAGCTATGGGTTGGATAATATAAACAAAACACTAAACATATAGAGTTTCGTGGATCCAAATTTTACAAATTTTTTCCTTCATTTTCATTGTTTCTTAATATTGATCTGAAGGCACCAAAGATGAATTTTGTTGGTGGAAATTTTTTTTATTTTGAGCAAATTTTCTCGACCTAAAATTTTATTGATTTGTATGATTTTTTGTTAAATTTAAAGAACAATCTAGACAGGGTAATTTTATAAGAACTTTGTTAATACTTCACAAAGTACAACTCAAAGAAAGATTCAAAAAAATGTTTTGAGTATAACAAGTCAATTAATTCATCAAAAGTATGTATGTATTAACAAAAATATTGCCGAAAATTAAAAATACTCATAATTCATATCAATCCCAGCACTTTTCAAAAAATGTCAATTTCCCACCTATTTTATCTCTTCAACATTATTTAGTCATATAGTAGGTAAATATGTAAATGCAGCTATGAACGCAACAAATAATTCTGATTTTAACTTTTTTCATATAGTAAGTAATAAGGTAATCCCAACTGCTGGTTAATTTAATTTAATTAAATCTTTAAATTCTTCAAAACTAAAACAACTACGAAAAATTATCCATATTTCTTCGTAGAGGAAATGTTAGATTATCTTATAAAATTAAAAGTTTTAAGAAATCCATCTGCACAACAAGTTGGAAATATTTTTGCAAATATTACGAGCATGAATTTTTTATACAACAATATATTTTCAAATCATGTAGTAGATCATGACAAGCATTTGGACATTATTGTTAGATTCTCGTTATGAAAATAATGACAAACGTAGAAAATTCTGAATTTGAAAAAAACCACTATAAAACTGTGCATTTCTAAAAATATTCAAATAAGTGTTACCGTAATTTACCGTTAAAATATTTTATTTATGAGTTTATTAAAATTAATAATTAGTTTTAAAAATATTTTTAAACTCTGTTATAATTTCAATATGCATACATATAGAAAACATTGAACACTTTTAAACAAAAATTTTTTAAAAACAAAATGTTATTCTATTTGTAAATTTATATATACATATATGTATGTACATATATCCATATATTAGAAATCATCACGTTAATAAATGTGCACTATTATTTGAATTTTTTTAAATTTTATATTTTTACAATTATTCAAATAAGTAAAAAAAATATATTTTTAATTTTTAAGCATTATAAAATTATATTATAATTTATTATTATATAAATATACATATGTATACAATACATATGTACACGCACAATTCAACATTTATAAAATTATTTTATAACATTACATGAATTGAGAAAAATAAAATACTTGTTTTTTTAAAAGACTACTCGATAAAAGTGATAACCATATTTGAAATTTTGGTAGATATTAATTGAAAAAAATTTCAAATTACACAAACACAATAATAAAAAAAAATTAAAAATTAAAAGGATATTTTCATTGTTATTTGATTTCTAATAAAAAGTATTATTTTTGTTTTTGCTTTTATAATAAAATAACAGTTTACAGTAAGAAATTTTGTTTAATAAATTATAATTACAGTATCGAGAGAAAACATAAAAAGCAAGAGAGTGGCGAGGCAGGCTATTGAAAAAAATTGCCAGAAAAATTTGTTCTACGCTGGACTTCTATTATACTACTTTTTCTATGGTATTATTAACTTGTTGGTGTAATTGGTTAAGGCGTTGAATTGCGCTTTATAAATTTTTTGATTTAATGCCAGAAATTTGGTGTTGGTTTCATTCTCTTTTGAGTCAAATATTTTTTTTTTAATTATTTTCGGATTATCGTATTTGGTTTTTTTTAATTGTAGTTGAAAAAAAAATTAATTAGTAGGATAACATTATTATAAGTTTTATTAAGGCAGTTAATTAAGTTAAGTTAAGGCAGCATATTTACATTTCAATATATGTATATTAACAGTATTTATTGATGAGAGAGAATATTGAAGAAATACTGATGTGTAAACACATATTGATATACATATAAATTAAAGAAAAAAATAGAATTTATCTTATTTTCTTCAATATTTTTAGAGAGAGACCAAAATTAAATATGGCGAATAATGAAAAACTTGCAACATTCATATGTTAATTTGTTTTATTTTTTTTTATTTGACATTTGCTTTATATTCACAGGGTACTTGATTAAAAAAGCTTTTATTTTTATATTAGTTTTGGTGAATATATAAGAAAAAACTGACAAATAGTTTCATTGTTTAAAAACTGATGTGTAAACACAAATTTCTCTCTCTTCAATCTAAAATCGTCAATAAATATTGAAGAATATTGATGTGTAAACGCTGCCAGACGCTGCCAGCGAAATTCAGGAGCTGCACCGATTTGTAAAGTATAGTGCCTTGTGCCTTCACCCCGGAACGTCGCATTATATACTCCAACACCAGATTAAAGAAATTACATGACAGCGCATCGCTTTGTCGAAATCCGGAGCACGTTCGAAATGAATCAGAAATGTGCCGCCCAATCATCACAGTACACCGGGTGTTTTCCAGGGTAATTTTTAACAAACGGATAAACTTGGCCGAGGAACCAAATTCCGACATTGATTCGTAAAGCACTGTCATAGATCGCAGATTTAAGATCGATAGAAAGATGGTACGTATCGATTTGAAATTCGAGGGCCTTCTCCAGGATTTACCTTAATTCGAACACCTGGTTGGTTGTTTGTTTTACCAAGACGGAAGCCGCACTGATAGTTTCCTATCACAGCGTTACAGTGGCGCTTCAATCGTTCGCACAGAATATTGGAAAGGATCTTATACGAAACGTTTAATAGGGATATTCCTCTTTAGTTGGCGCAGGACATGGAATCGCCCTTTTTGAATATTAGAGATATTGAACTTAAACTCCAGTCATCAGGTATGCTCTCCTCGGTGCAGATTTGTTGGATGATTTGGTGCATGAATTCAATCATCCCTTCACCCCCTGCCTTAAAAAGTTCAGCTGGCAGTTTATCTTGTCCAGCAGCTTTGTTGTTTTTTAATTTTTTAATGGCTGCTTCCACTTCTGCAGGACTGGGTGTATCTGTATCTTCGGAGTTGACTGGGTTAGGGTGCGGCGTATCTGTGTTTACTATGTTTGCGCCATTTAGCAGGTTCTTAAAATGCTGTTACCATGTCTCTTATATCCCTTGCTCTTCTCTTCGCTCTATACTCTTTTTGGCTCTTGTTTTACGTTGCAGCGCTTTCCTGTAGGCCTCATTTTTTTCTACCGTTTTTGCTAAACATTCATCGTCGTACCATGGGTTTCTCACGTGAGGTGTTTTAAAACCCACGGTATGTGTAGCAGCTATCGTGATGATATTTGCGCATTGCCTTCATTTTTGTTGACGGAGAGATTGTGTTGTGGAAGTGTGGTATTGAGCATATCGCTTATTCACTCCATGTATGCTATGGCTATCTCAGGTGATTAAAGTTTTCCAATATTCATTTTCCTATTTTGGCTGGTGCGTCCTTTTTTGACATGGATATTCGTGCTCCGACTGGGCCACAACTAGGAAGTGGTCAGAGTCGAGTTTAGCTATAGGTCCATCCGACACACTGGTAGCATATCGGGCGTCAATTATAATGTGGTCAATTTGATTCGATGTACGTCCATCCGGAGATAGCCAGGTTGCTTTGTGGATCTTTTTATGGGGGAAATTTGTGCTACTTATAACAATATTACGTGCTGCTCAAAATCAATTGTTCGGTATCCATTATCTGTGGTGGTAGAGTGAAGACTATCGTTACCAACCGTTTTGCCGAAAATTCCTTACTTAACGATTTTAGCATTGTAGTCTCCAAACAAGATTTTCGTATCGTACTCAGGACAGGACTTATATGTTTTATATAAGATGTCGTAGAATTCATCCTTCGTGGAGTCCTCCGCTTCGGCGGTTGGTTGTTGCACACATATTAGGCTGATGTTGAAGAATTTGCCTTTGATACGGATGACGGCTAGACGTTCATTAACAGGTGTGAAATCAATGACGTTTCTTCTAAGACGTTTTCCCACAACGAATCCGCATCCAAATATGTGATGTTTTTCGTGGCAGCTGTAATATATATCGCATGTTCGTTTTTTTAACATGCCAGATCCTTTCCATCGGATTTCCTGTATCGCAGTAATGTATGCTTTATACTGCGAGAGAATATTTTCAATTTTGTTAGATGCAGCTGGATGATAGAGTGTTTTTACATTCCAACTGCAAATTCTTAAATCGGAGTCCTTTAAACGTTTGCCGGGTCTGTTTCCAATAATTTCGATCTTATCCGAGGCTTCAATTGCGTCTCCCAAAACTATGTAATTTGTAGGGGTAAGGAAGTCAGCCTTACGCGAACCTCAAAATTTGAGGATTTTGGCGCACTTACAATTTTGGGCTGCTTACCAGCGGATGCTATGTAAAACAGTTCCCAGGGGTCCCCACGTGGAGGTAACGTAAGCGCTTGAATAGGAACTCGACAGTTGCGCATCGCATACAATACAGCTTCATGTGTTGAAAATAAAACTAATTTATATTGCTACAATATAGAAGGATGTATATATACATACATATTTCATTAATGTGCATATATATGTATAGCTTAGCAATCATAACATAATTATTTTGATTGAAAACCTAAATAGACACCAATTTCCTATTCGAAGAAGTGTTGTAAGGTGTTTAGCTCTGATGAAAGTCAATTGTATGGGGCTTTCATCAGAGCTAAATCTTTTAACTCAGTTAAATTTTAAAATCAAAACAAAACAAATAAATAAATAAATACTCAAAATATTGTAGATTGTAGTGTAAGATTGCAGTACCGTACTTAATTAAGCACGAAAAGGTGATTCTACCTAAGTAACTGTAGAGTGTAAAAAAAAAAAAAAAAAAAAACGTAAAATATTTCAGTAAAATATTTTCAATGGAGGAGCGCGTGTGATTTACTATGTCTTTCGGTGATTGTTATAAAACTCTTTTTATAAAATTTAAAAAAAAGGGTGAAAAGAAATTTAATCTAGACGGCAATTTTTTTTATCCTGTACGATTTTCAGTCGAATTTTTGTCGTTTTTTTCCGAGTAGGTTCCCATCATCGAAATTTTGACCCTCCTAATTTAATCAATGTTTGCAATGCGCCTCCATTTTTTAAAAAAAAATTTAGAATAAAAAAAATAAAAGTGAGGGTATTTATAAGTATTGTAATAATAGTTTAATTAGTAGTATAGCACAAATAAAAAATATAAAAACATAGATATTTTAATAATTTCAAAATGCACAATGATTTGACACTTTTTTTCGAGTATATGACATTTTCCAGGTCTATATCAGATCATATTAGGCATATTCACAGCTCTGTACAGAAATGCATCTAAATGATTTTCTAAATATTATTTGATTTGTGAGCAACGTGTTTTGCAGCCCAGCAATTTGGGATTCTTTCAAATATAAAGGATGTACCAGGTCTTGGTTGGAATTGATTGATTCGATTTCTAACGAATCTATGAAAATTTACTCTGAACCCGCTCAAAATGTTTACTTTCGTGAACTGTATCGAATTCATCAAAATATTGCCAAGCACTTCGCCTTTCCAGTTTGTTTTTTTTTTGTTTTTTAATGCGCTTGATCAGTCATCAAAAACTTTTTATTACATTCGTCTACAGAGAAAGGATATTTAACATTTTCTCTGATTATCTGTCAATGTAAATTTGCTTCTTGCCATCATTGAATGCTGATTTAAATTGCAATCTAAAAAATGTCAGTCATACTTTGACTCCAGTATTCTTTTTCTAAGTGGATTTCACTAGAAATTACAAAATAAATTTAAAATTTTTTTCTTTTTTGTTTTTTACATTTGGTTTCTGTAATTAAAAATAAACTTAAATCAAAGGTAACATAATTTATAGCATTAAAACCTTTTTTTTATTACCGAACAAGATCCGAATCACTCATTTTTCAATTTTAACAAAAAAGTAAATTTAACGCAATTTTTTCTTTGACGATATTGAAATCTCAAAACATGCAATATCAAGTGACGTGCAACTGACATTTTCGATTAGATGATTTTTGCCTCACTATGCGTTATCGATTACACTGCAAAAGCAGTCATCTAAGTTTGACATTAAAAATTACATGACTAAAATCAAACTACATAATCGATTAAACTTAAGACTTGAAAACATTTCCGATGACACCTTAAGATTTTCTATAAAAAAATTCTAATAATAAAATAATTATTATATTAATTCAAAGCAATTTTGTTAGAGTCAGTCATAAATTATATTAATTCAAATCAATTTATGACTGACTCTAACTTCTTATTATTTACCAATCTTTTGAATTTAAATTTAAATTTTATTCAATCATAAAATATTATTTCTAAAAATTATTTAGTTTTGTGTGTATTCACTCAGTTCATCAATTTACAATAATAGGGTACTGAAATCATTATAAAATAATCATTTATATTTTTAAATAATATTTCGACCTAATATTTTAAGAGCTTCTGATGAATTTAATTTTAATGCTCTTTTAATTGCATTACCATTTTATATTTTTTTTTTGTTTTTTAATTATTAACGATAATTTAATTTTTTTTTGTTTTATATATTTTAAACATTAAATTCCATTCTTAACTTAGGAAAAAAAATATTTTTTTGTTCGGTTTCGATGTTGATTTTGTATTCCACATTTTGTATTTCTAATTAATTTCTAAAGAGTTTTTAAGTATTGTATAATTTTATTTTTAAATACAAAGACTTCAAATAAAAAATATATGATTGAATTTTAAAAGTGTTATGATTAAATAAAGAGTGTTTCAGTAAGAGTATAGTGATAAAGTAGTTAATAAGTAATTTAGGAACATGATAGTAGTAGATCTGCATAATTTTATTTTTTCCCTCTAATTTCATGCTAACACTTTCAAAAATTGATTGAAAAAATCTCCTTTGAATCTTTTTTAATTCCATACTTCCAATTTTCACCTATTTACAAAAAAAAAAATCACTTTAAAAGTTATTTTTATTTTACACATTTCAATTATGAGAATGCGAACGTGAATCTATCATGACATCACACATCCTTTCTTAGAATAATAATATATATTATGAAAACAACAGCAGTGCATATGCAATATATCTAAGCCTACATATATTACAAGTCATGACACTGCAGAGAGGATACTCATTGTGGTCCCTATTTATACAGGTAGCATAGGAAAAATAGGGGCCTGATTTTTTAAGTCTAAATAACTGAAAAATAAAATTTATTTCGAGTTTTGTTGTAAGAAGAAATTAAAATTTTGTATTTTTTAGATAATAAAATCAGGCTCTCCGTCATCAAATTCTAATAGTCGTCTTTGTAAAGGTTTTTCTTCGGATCGAATTGATTATTTCAAATGTGATGTCTATAATACTTTTTGTATTCAATTTTTTGCTTGCTAATACCTGTTGATGGATTATGCAATGATATGACCAGTTATTGAATTGGTCCCATCGGTGGTAATGAACACTAGCTTAAATATTGGTATTTTAAACTTATTAATAAATTCTTCAAATGCTTTGAATATATCGACATCTCTGGTGTTAGCTTTCAATGAAATCATGCTCAGTAGCTCTTCTTTACTAGTAAAATCATCAAATATCATACGAATAAATACAAGCAATTGGCAGTATTACTTACATCTGTCGTTTCATCAATTTGCAAAGTGAACATATTAACATCTGCACCTTATTTGTTCTCTGATGTTTTCACTCATCTTCTCAACTCGGTGCATTACAGTATTTCTGGTATAAATAGCAATAAATTCTGAATAACAGTTTTAATTATAGAAAAAAAAGCCTTTCCAACAGTATACAAATATTGGGGGCTTAATGGTAAAATCTTGAGGTATTTGGTTTTTAAAGACAGAAAATAAAGATTGTTTTTTTTTCCGAAATTTTTTTTACTTTGAACTACAATTTCTCCATGACGGCAGAAATAGATTAACAGATATTACGGTTTATATACAACTATTCAAACAACAAGGATACTTTCAAATGTCCTTTTCGTCCTTAAAGGCTAAAGCGCATTTTATTAAAGATATATATTTTTGGAAAGATAGGAACATTAGGTATCTACTTGGGATATAGTCATTAGGTTCAACGCGCATACAATATCTTCCTCAGAGTCCCCAAAAGCGGTTTAAAATAATTATATAATTTACTTTATTACTGATTGAAATTTAAAACAGAGTTACTATCAGTGGAAATTTAAACTGTATGGAAATAACATACAAACAAGTTCAAATATTTTATATTTTCCAACAAAACTAGCTAATAAACCGAAATAGCTACCAAGATCAAAATTTAAACTAAATTCCATTCATAAGTCATAATTATTTTATTCCACTTCGTTTCCATGGAAACAGAAATAGATAAAAACTAAAAACTAATGAGCGCAAATATAGCTAATTCAAATATAGCGCAAATTCTGTTATATTTTCAATTCTTTTTAAATCATAAATTCTTAAAAACATTTATGATTTAACATCAAAATTCAAATAATTTGAGATCGACCAAAAATTTTTCGGTGCTCGACTTGTTAACCACTTCTGTAATAGATAAACAGATATAACGGCTTATATTCAAATGTCCTTTTTCATCCATAAAGGATAAGATGCGCCTTTAAGGATATATATTTGTGGAAGTTGGTGTCACTATTGAAGCATTCTTGATATATAGTCATTTTGGTCCGGCGCGGGTACAATATTTACTTCAAAATCCTAAAATTGTGTTTTATTTCATAATTATTTTTTTATTTGCAAGAATTATTCAAAAATGGTTGTTTGGGAATTTACCAAATGGTGTGAAATATTTATTTTTATTGAAACACTCTTTATTTGCATTCATGCTTTGGTGGTGGTATTAAACTTATATTTTAATATTTTAATATTTTTTTAATTTTGTTTTGTAATGTTTTTTTATATTTTACACTTTTGGTTATATATAACATAGTATATATTAAATAACTATTGTATTATAAGTATATTGTATTTGTTGTTTTTATATGTATATATGATAATATTAATTAATCACTTAATTTATTGAGATCTTTTCAATTATTAAATCCGTTATTATCCTTATTGTTTTTAATAGATTTGTTTTTTTTTTGCTTGTTCTTATTTATTTTTAATTAGTATTGGAAATTAATTTGATATGAAATTCTTTTTTGTTTTAGCTTTTCCATGACTGTGAATTTCTGTACAATTTCGTCTTATCCCGTTAAACAAACTTGAATGGATCATTTCTATTCGAGCACTCGGAACTGCAATTTAATTTTTTTTGAATTATTTTTTCTTTACTATTTCAGTGCAATTAACCGGTGGAAGTTAAATTTTTTTTTAAAAACCGTTAACAATTGTTTTTTATTTTTTTCATATTAAACAAAGAAAATACAAAATTAAAATGTTTCATTGAAATTTTTAATTCATTTAGAAAGATTTTTGTTTTTTGAGTCATAAAAGCCAAACATTAGACGTGTGTATAAATCTAAATTATGATACAATACTTGATACTATAAGGATTCGCAACAAATTCATTAAAATTTTTTTAATATAACATCAAAATATAAGATTCAAAAGAAATTTCTAATTTTCAACTGAATACTCTTAATTTTTAATATGAGCAATAAAGTTTTGGTCTGTTAAAATTTTCCAACATCTTCCATACTATTCATTCAGAAGAAATTTAATTAATGATTTATTTTTTATTCTGTTTTATGCCTCAACTTAATTTCGGACTTTTCATTAAAGATAAAATAAAAAAAACGTAATTAATAGATCTAGCCTATCAAAAACAAACAAAACTTTAATTTTTAAATCAATATTTCAAAGTTTTTACTTATATGAATTCACAGTATGGGGAAATTGTCCCAATTGCCAAAAATAAAAATTGCGGATAGACCAAAACAAGGTTCTAAAAATTATCTTAAATCATCCAAAGCATCACTGCACGATGGATATACATTTCAAATTGAAATGTCTCTCAATAGCTGGTAAAATTACCAATAGGCAAACGATATCTAACGTTAAGTATGAATACTCAAGTAATTGCTTAATTCGGAGGCTATTTTAATTATTGATCAAACGCAGGCTGTAGAAATGGTTTTTTCCCTTTTGTCGTAAATGGCAGTGTAACAACATGTAAAAATTTATATTGTAGCTGATAAGATTATTTCATCTAGGTTCTAAATTAATATAAGTCGATAATGCCAATACATGTAAACTATATTTTTGAATAAATAAAAATTAAATTAAATTGATTAATTATTCCAAAAGGGAAAGGTACCAGGTATAAATGGTATGTATTATTTTTTTTAATTTTTTAAAAGTTAAGTTATTTTTTATTGTTTTCTAATTGAAAAATTATACCGGGTGTTCCAGAGCATGCGTATCACCTTTATAAGAGCGGAAGCTTTTTAAGAACTGTTATTTTAAAATTAAAAAAAAAATTTATTAACTAAATCGAGGATCGATCGTCATCTTCATTAGACGAGTTGCTGTCGAATGGTAAAGGAAACAAAACATCTAGGAATAAAGCAGTAAACTGTCATGGAATCCTCACATAATTTATATAAAAAAAAGCTAATAGGGCATTTTTTGCATGTTAAAGTGTGTTTGGCAAAACATGGGGACCATCCCCACAGATGACTGTATGGCTAGACAAGTCTATAATAAGATCTACAGAATCTTACGTGACATTTGTATCGTGGCCAAACATAGAATAGACGAAAGCATGTGATAAGCTTACCATAATACAAAGAATAGTATGCCTTGGGTTCATTGGAGCATTCAAACTACTCTAACCCTTGAAAAAATTCTGAAAGCTCCACAGATTCATCTATACTTGACGGTAAGAATGACAGCAACAAGGGTGCATCTAATTTTTTTAAAAATTAAACTAGGAACCGATAAGCAATTTCAATGTCAGACTATATCGCAAAAGTAATTGATTGTCGCAGAAACTTCACTGTAATAATACCTAAAAGGAAAAAAGTCGAACATTTAATAAGAAACCTTACCTCCAGAAGCTTCAGTATGGTATATTGATGGCTCAAAAATCGGGAAAAAAACCGGTGCTGAACTATTTGGATCAAGGCGCAAATTTAGCGCCGCACTTGGCACATAGCTCACAGTTTTTCAAGCTGAAACCTATTGCGTTGTTGGAAACTACAGAAACCCAAAACATATGGGGTAGATGCCAAGGATTTACGTAGTCTAAAGTCATTTTTAAACAAAGTATCCAACGACTGAATCAGGTAATGAGGGAGACTAAATCCAATATCAGAATGCTGACATGATTTTGATTGCAAATAACGATATTTCGGAAGCAACATACTTCCGTCATAAGTGCTTGTGACTAACTAACTTTCTTAATTGTTTTGTCCATTTTTATATCTTATACCCCCTACAGTTGTCTGTTTTACTTATTCTTTTAAAATTTAATTAATCTTAACTTAAAACATTTATATTTATATATTTTTTTTCATTTATGTTTGTTTCATTCAACACGTATTCTTTGGAATATATTCGAATGATCCTACTTATTTTCTTACATATATAAAGTTTTGTTATTTTTACTAAATTATTTCTTATTGAATTTTATATTATTATTTTTGTTCCTATTAACTATTCTAATAAACTATAGTTTTTTTTACTTTTATTAATTTTATTGAATTTATTATATTAGTTTATTAGATGTAAGAGCTTTATGTTTTGATAATATTCAATTTTAATTTGATGTAGTTTGTAAAAAATTTTATATTTAAGAAAATAAATGAATTTTAAATCTTAAATCTTTAAATATCGGTTAATATCTATTTCCTAAATTATTGTTCAATCTTTTATACTACCTGTTCTTTTAAAATTGCTAAACTTTCGTATGTGCCTAATTTACTTATCTTATGTACCTCCTATATTTATGATAAATTGGGTTTATCAATTTTATGGTGTTCTTCGATTTTATGTTTAGCAATTGCCGACCTAAAATTGGTAGTACCTTTTCTTGTAGCTAATCCGGCTTCCCTTAAAAATATTCTTGAAAATGAATCTCACTGTAATTAGCCTTTTTTATATATGCCCGTTAACTTATTCCATCTTCTTTTTGCCTTTTTCGTATCCAAATGTGCTGCTCATCTTTTGACTTTTGCTAGTTACAAATTATGTTTTTGAAAATTTTTCTCTACGTCTTTGTTTTGTTGAAATGTTATTCAGTTATATGAAGTGCTGTTTCCTTATAATTAGGTTTATGATTTCTTCATTATATCCATTTTCCCTTGCTGTGTCTTTTATGTAGCTTCTTTCTTTTTCAAAGTTAGCCTTGACAAGGGAGCGGTACGTTATCTTATTTTTTTTTAATCTTTTTTTTTAAAATCTTATTTTTTTAAAATCTTGTTGTTCCTAAAAATCTAGGTTTTTTCAAAAAATCTTGTTTTTTTTAAAAATTCTTTTCCAAAAATTTTAAGAAGTGAGGAAATGTTGCTTTTTGATTGAAGTGATAAAATTTTGTTGCCGTCACTAATAACAGGGTTCCAATAATATAGGACGGGGGCTTGGAGGCGGCAGCCCCCGACTTTTAAAATAAAATAGCTTTGTTTTTAAATTGTTAACTAAACTCTTACCGTTTACGTTTACCTGCCGTCGGCAAAGAAAGGTTTTCAATAAATGAGTAACGGGGGTTTGCTACTCATTAAGCCCCCGACTTTAAAATTAAAATACCTGGTTTTTATATTTCTTTCTGAAATCTTTTCGCTAGCAGCTCCAGAAAATATATTTTTATCGTATAAAGATTTTGAAATGCTTTTATTTTTGCATATTCAGTGACGATGTTTTATGGGCGCTGTGAAATAACTTCGATATTCAAAACTTCGAGACCCAAAATCCCCAAAAAAAAGTTTTTACCTAAATTATTTTTATGCGTAGCCGCTGTTGGATACAAAAAGGGTGATATATCAATTTTTTTTTTATAATAATTAATTTTAATCCTGAAAAAAATTAGGAAAAAGGATATTTTAATTCGTCCTTGTTATAAATTATGATTAATTTTAGCACAATTGACACTCCTGAAATCAAGAACTTATTTCAGTCTTTTGTACCATTCTGGATTTTTTTTCAGTTTTGTTCATCTGGTAAGCCTAACAATAAAATATATTTTTAAATTAAAGAAAAATAAGAAAGAAGCTGTAACTAAATTAATATTTGAGTTTTTCGAAAATAACTGAATATTTACATCCAAGCATCTTGTTTTTTTTAATTATTTTTAATTTATAATTATTAAATAAAATAAAACTTATATCTTACTTTATATAATATTTTTAAAAAATTTTAAATTTAAAAATAATTAAACAACAAGATTTTGAAAGACAAGATTTTAAAAAACAAGATTTGAAAAAAACAAGATTAAAAAAAACAGGATTACGTAGTAGACCCCTTTGATAACGGTATACATAGTTACTGATCTGTTGATCATCGTATGATATGCTGCCATTTTTTGTTCATGTGGGTAATTTGACACAATGGGGATGGTTCGTTGTGTAGTAGTAGATTAGGGTTAAGTAGTACTGAAATTGTTTATTGCAATAATACTGGTACGAAATGAATTCTAATTTCTAAAAGAAAAATACAGGCCCGTTTTATTTTGGTTGCATTACATTTTCCCCTTTAATTTTTTATTATTGGAATGTCTTTTAGTAATGTTAAAAAAAATATTTGGTTTTTAAATGAAATGAAATTAATAATTATTCTTTGATGGTTTTATTAATATTCAGAATTTTGTCTTATTATGCATATCATAAAATACTTTAAAGTTCAACTTTATTTTTTGTAATTAAAAACTAATAAATTTTTGAATTAAAGATTACAAAAGATATAAAATGGAATAACTTTAGTTAATTTGTTCACCAATACTATTATAATAAAATAAATTAAGAATTGTTTTTGATAATTAAAGATTTTTTTGTAATGAAATGACAAAGTCCAGTTTTTGTTTTTTGTTTTTTGTTTCATATTATATTATATTATTTTGTTAGATTTAAAGATATAGTGGGAATATGAAAGAATAGAATTTAAATCACTAATTAGTTTATTTTATTTGAGACTCATTAGCTTTTATTGTAATATCTATGTAACATTATATTCTATTCATGCTTTAGAAAACTATCCTTTGAAAAGGATGTCTTCTTATTAAAATTGAAATTTTCGAATATAAAATATATAAAAAATAGACACTGGCAAGTTAATATAAAAGTATATAAAATGTCTTAAATGATATTTTATAAAAGAAGAAGCTTATTTTCTTAAAAATGTATGTATTATATACATATAATATACATTTATGTATACATTGTATGTATACATTTTTAACATTTTATTTTAAATATATTTTTTATTTTGTTAAAAAAAAGGTAATTAGTAGTTCATGGTGGAAACGGTCTCTGATATAGTGTTCCTCAACATTTTTTATTCCACGAATCAAATAAGTATTCATTTTACGGTAAAATTAAATTTCCGACTTTATGCTAGACACACAATAACATCGAAAATGCAGTAGTAACGTCAAATTAACAATGTACTATGATCAAAAATGTTTTTAAAAAAAATTGACAATCCTTTGAGATCAAAAATGTTTAATATCGGTTTTAATACAGCAGTGAAACAGCAGAGTGTGTAGCGAAAATTTTGAATATTCAGTTTTTAAAATCTACTGCCATCGGTGTTTTCAAATAAAGCGAAATTAAAAAAATGTGAAAAAGAGTATGTTTAGCAAATTTTATTATTTTTTAGTTAAATTTTGGGAAAAAAATTTTTTTTATTGAGTTTTGGTAAACATTTTAACATGTCAATAAAATTCAGTAGGAATTTGTGAAAACATGTCAATAAAATTTTTAAGTGATTGAAAAATATATCGTCAGAATAGGTGTTGATTATATTCAAATAATGTTGAAGTTTAAGTTCAAATTCCAACTCTCTTTTTCTTTTTTTCCCAATATATTTTATAATTTTTCTTACATTTTTGTCATCAATAGATGAACTTTAAAAGAAAAATCAATTATATTCGTGGGTGTTCTGTAATTCACTTTTTGTGAAATGAAATGATGAATGTGAAATGTGGTGTTGTGCAATCCCAGTGAAATGAGTTGAAATTAAATTTGTGAATTGAAATTTCGAAAGTGAAATTTAGTAATCTGCAATCCGAATTCGTTAAATTTTTGTCGGATTCAATTCACTCGTATTTTTAATTGTGATTTGGTAGTGAAAAGGCGAATTTATAGTCTTTTATATTATTAGTAGTATTTTATTAATATATTTTTGAAATATCATATATATAGGGAGAAAAAGAAAACAACAGCTAAGAAATATAATACAAGTTCTGTGACAGGACCTAGTATATTACATGTTATTATATACCGGGTATTTAAGAGCATGCGTATCAGCTTTTTAAGAGGAACAGGAGAGGGTATTTTAAAATTTAAAAAAAAAAATATTAACTAAATCGAGAGTGATCTTCAACTTCCGTGAAGAACCGAAAAAGGGTTTAGCAAAGTAATTTTTTTTTATATAGAGCTATAATTGTACTAAAGACAAGTTATAAAAGAAACTAAAAACATTTTTTTTTGTCGAGGGCTTTGTGAGATAGGACCCGAACCTATTTTTGCTAGAGGATGCTCAATTTTTGGACTAGGCACTTTTCACCGGTATCCACCATATCAAGTCAAATGAAAAAGAGGCAAATGATACTACAGGCAACTGAAATACAGATATATGACACGCTCCCCAAATATATCTGTCTTTTGACGCAAAATTCAATAAAATATTTTCTCTTTTAATTTGATTTTTTATTAATATGATATCCATTTTAGTTTACTTTTAATATATTTTAAATTTAAAAATTACTCAACGTTAACATGACCCTCCAGACGAGCTATATGCTTTGTTGTATATCTTTTTATTTCATTTTCTATTCAAGGAATTTTTAGATCTCTGTGCAAATCACTGTTGCGAACATACTAGGGGGCATTTACTATATTGCGCAAGACTTTATTTTGGAATTTTTGTATACAAAGTACATGTGTTTGTTTGGCACATTCCCATATTTGTATGCCGTACAACCATATTGGTTTGATTATCTGATTATATAACAAAATCTTGTTATGTATAGGTAATTTAGAATTACGACCTAAGAGCTAGTACATTTCTCTATATTTATTTTCAAGCTCAAATTTTTTCTTTTTGACGTGCTCTTTCCATCTAAGTTTGACATCTAATGTCATTCCTAGGTATTTAGCATTGTTTTCTTGGGGTATATTGACCCCATTCAGATTTACCAATGGTTGATTTTCTAATTTTTTATTTGTAAAATTTACATGTACTGATTTTAACTCATTGAGTTAAATTTTCCATTTCTTTGTCCAGTGGTATAGCTTGTTGCTTGCTCTTTGCAATTTAATTGTAGCCTCGTCAATATTTGATCCTACTGCCATCAAATCAGTATCGTCAGCGAATATAGCTACAGTTATATTTTCCATTTCTGGTAAATCATTGGTGTAGAGCAAATACAGTATGGGACCCAGAATACTACCTTGAGGCACACCCGTTTTAATATCTCTAATAGTAGAATACTCTTCGTCTTGTTTTATTCTGAATAGTCTGTTTTCTAGATATGATGAGAGTATATCTACGTATTGTTTAGGTAAAATATTGTTTAGTTTATTTATTAAGCCTCGATGCCATACTTTATCAAAAACTTGGGCTACATCTAGAAATATGGTAGAACATACTTTCTTTTCCTCTAAAGATTTTTCTATTATGTCTGTTATTCTATGAATTTGATCGATTGTCGAGTGCTTAGATCTAAAGCCAAATTGATAATTTGGAATCAGATAACTATTTTCTATGATCGGTCTCATTCGAATCAATAATAGTTTTTCAAATAATTTTGATACTATTGGTAGCAATGATATTGGTCTGTAGGATTTGACCTCATTTATGGGCTTAACTGGCTTTAGTATCATAATTATCTCTGCTATTTTCCACATAATCGACACATACCTTATTCTTATAGCAGTGTTTATAATGCGTGTTAACATTGTTATCGCTTTTTTCGGAAGTTCTTTCAGGACTCCCGATGTAATTAGATCAAAACCTGGAGCTTTTTTATCACTCAGTCTTTCTGTGAGAATGGTGATATGACATTCTCTTGCAAATTATTATTTTCTTCAGTGAGATCATCCGAATCTGTCTCGTCTGGACAAAAAAATTCTTCAAGATGATCTGCGAATGTTTCAGCTTTATCTTTATTATATCTCGCCCATTCACCATTATTCATTCTGATTGGCGGGATTTGAGAGATCGAGTTTTTTGTACTCTTTGTTGCTTTCCACAACGAGTAGTTATTTTCTCTTTTAGCTGATACATTTTTTATATATTTTTCAAAATTTTCATTTTTAAGATCTTTAATTTTTCTTTTAAGATTCTGAGTTAACCTATTTAGTAGAGTTTTGTCTGCCGGATCACGCGATTGTTGCCATCTGCGTCTAGCTCTTCTTTTTATTTTTATCATATTTAATATTTCTCTAGGGTAGTTGAAGCCTACAGAATTATATTCACAATTTTTTGTATTATTCCATCCAGCATTTTGAATAATTTTAATAAAATTTTCTACTTCAGAATCTATATCACATTTGGATCTTAGTTTTGTTTTTATGTTTAATTTGTTTTCTATTTCTTGTTTAAAGCTAGCCCAGTCAGTTGTCTTGTTCGTTAGCAGAGGTTTCGACTGTTTCTTAATAACCTTTTCATATAGACTTAGTATGACTGCAGAGTGATCTGAGTCCAAATCATGGTTATCTTCTAGCTTAATATAATTGGGTGAAATTTTTTTTGTTATATAAAAATCAAGCAGATCAGGAGTTTTATTTCTATCAGTTGGCCAATAGGTAGGCTTACCGGTAGATTGGTAAATACAGCCTTTTTCTTTTATAGCTTTTCTTAGCTCTCTTCCTCTCGTAGAGGTTACTCTAGACCCCCAATCTATATGCTTGGCGTTGTAGTCATCTCCCACGATAAATCTTTCGCCAAGTAGTTTAAGAATTTCTTCAAACATGTTATTCTTTATGTTGTATTTGGGTGGACAATATAATGCACCGACACAAAGGCTTTGTTTAACAGACATAATTCGTAGCACGATTAGTTGGAATTCATCTATTTCTAGACTAACTTCCTCGTGGTGCTTAATATCTTTCTTTATTAAAATTGAGCTACCACCTCTGGGTGTATTCCTCGGATGGTTTGCGCTGTAGCATGTATAGTCATTTATTTTAAGCAATGACTAATCTGTCATATGTGTTTCTGTCAAGAGACATACATCAATATTTTGTGTTCTCAATAGAATTTCCAAATTATTTTTCTTGTTCAGAATACCATTGGCATTCCAGTGAGTTCCACGTGACCTGAAGAACATGATAACTTCAGTTATTCAGTTTATACAAAAAAAAAATGTATAATACTCCTTAACATTTTTCAAGATACATTGAAATGCAAAACTGTATATCTTGCATACTCTTTATATAACATATAATTTTTTTGTTTTGAACTTTTTGGTAAGTGTTGCCAATATAACTACAGTTGTTAGTTATTCAGTTTTGAATTCATAAATTACTTAATATTATTAAATTTTTTTTATTTGAAAGAGCTTAAAATTTTATATAAAGTGGCATTCATAACTAAAATTCGACAAAATTGCAGTTATCATCTTTCGTTGTATAACCACAGAATTTCATATCACCTTTGCAGAATACCTTGTTTTTTTTTTTTTTATTTTATTTACAATTTATAATGCCTTAAACCACAAAAAATTTTATAAAAATGATTTTGATTACTTTCTATGCAATGAACATCCTCGGTCAGTAACGTTAAAGATCGGTTTGCTCTTTGTTTGTTAATTTTTCATCTTAAATTTAGTGTAAAAAGGTATTACTTCTTATTTATACATTTCATTTGCTGTGTTATTACAACTTTTTGGTAAAAATTGCTGAAAAAACCAAATTAATCATTATGTTTGAATATTAAACTTAACCTACCTTAATCTACAAAAACTATTTACTAAGAGATTAGAGAGATAAGAGATAATACAATAAGAGATTCTATCTGTTGTTTAGCCACCAAAGCTCTCGTTTGGTAAATGTATCTTTAGAAGGAATGCAGATGTCGTATTTCATTTAGTCTCTGTTAATACTGCCTAGGGTAAATTTTATTTTTTCAATCGACGGTCTACGATAATGAAATGAAATAATGAATGAAATAATATAGGGACGAAATTTTGGCTTTGGATATAGCCTTTGCTATCTAGATAACTATAATGTTCGGATGCTATAAAACCCGTTTTTATTGTGCTTTCTATGTATTCCTCATTATGGTAAAATAAATGTGATGTTAAACCATTTTCTGAGGTTTGTTGATCTCTATTGAAATGATTCTCATCAATTTTATAATAAATTTGTCGATTCTATTAATTTTAGATTCATTATAGATATATCTATTTGAATAATAATGTATAAATCCCAGTTTCAGGCTTACGGGATTTGTTTATGCAAATCCTAATGCTTTTTCTTTCATTAGGCTACCACTGATGTTATACCAGATAGGAGCTCGTTACGTTAGAGTAGATCTTATTAGTGTTTGATATTACTTTAATTCTTGCGCGTATAGTTTTATTGTAAAATAGTTTTTTGGAGGCCATGAATGCTTTGTTACCTTTTAAGACGACGTTTTTAACTTGATTTGCAAATTTGAGGTTTTGATTAAGAAGCACTCCCAAATATTTTTCAGTTTTTTTTATTTTTGTGTGATTTGCTGTTTTTATTGTAAAGCTTTTCCAGATTTTTTTTATGTTGTGATTGTATAGATTACTGTATATGTCTCGGAATAGGATTGTTTCGAATTTATTAAAATTAATTAAAATTTATTTTTAAAAGCCATATTTTGTAGTAATCAACAGTTATATTAAACATTTGTACATCTGTACTTTATTTTGTACCATTTCTACAGCGTTAAATGCTGAGTAAAAATGTATAATTTATTGCTTTTATTCTGTCTAATAATTTTGAAATATACTTAAGTATGACACTAGATACAAAACATCTTTAGAAAGAACACGTCAAGAAAAAATAATCAACTTCAAAGGGGGATTCGAATGTAGGATCTTTTGATTCATAACTATACTTTATTGATCACTATACAAGACATAGGTCGGCACATTTTTACTAAAAATTGTTTTCTTCACATTGTTTTTCATGTAAAATTAAATTAAGAAAATAATCTACTAAGAGTTTTTCGATTTCAATTAATGGAGTAATAATTTAACAGTTTGAAACTTCTGATATAATTTTGAAACAAAAACAAAGAGAAACAAATCGTATCGATTGAAGTACTTAAACTTTAATTAATATAAATTAGATTTTATTTTTTTTGTTGCAAAATGCACAGTTTGTGATAATGAAATTTTTTTTAGAAATAAATTAGTAAAAAAACAAAAATATTTATTGCATCAGAGTTGTTATTAGAATTAAATTAAAGTGAAATTATAAAAATATATTATATTTAAAAATGGCAATTAAAAGAAATCAAATTTTCGAAGCAAATAAAATTATCAAATTAGTCTTCAGAATAATATTATAAAAATTGTTCATAAGTAGTTATAATTGTCATGGTATATTTTTTTCATTGCCATGAAATATCATACAATTCTGTAGATATTAGTTGTGACAATAGATATTATATTTTCGTTACTATCACATTTTTTAAGACTTAATTGATATTGATCGTTTCATTTATAATTTATGATTTTCATACAGAATCTTTTTCTAGAAATTGGAAATATTATCTTTATTCATTAATTTTGATAAATTAATGATAAATTATACTGAAAAGTTATATTTTCTGGAGCTCGACAGGGAAGAGTTTTTTAGTTCAATTTTTCAAGATTACCTACAATTCTTAAAATTGAAAATTTTGATGGCAAATATCGCAGTTGACGAACCTATCAAAAATTCAATAAAAACACTCAAAAAGCAGTGCATAAAATAAGAATAATATAATAATGATCAAAAGCAGAAACAATTTAAACAAAAAAATGACTCGATCTAATGTAGCTTTGTTATAATGGAAAAGAGGTAGGTACCTTTTCGGGTTTCCTTGGGAATTACCTTCTATCTTTTGAAAATAGAAAGAAAAAACATAAGTAACTTATAATAATATAGGTTTTTTATTTTTGAGATTGTTAATGAATTAGTTCTACCATATCGCACCCTAGAGATTTGGAAAGTAAAGTGCGGTTTACCTTAGAAAGTGCGGTAACTCAAAAATCGTGTTTTTCTAATTTTGGCAGCAAAACATTATACAAACATAGCTCTATCGGTCAACAAAAAATCATTAAAATATTTTACTTATTCTAAAAACAACTAAATCAAAAAAACAACTAAAAATCATTAAAATAGTTTACTTATTTTCCCGTCAGTCAACGTTGAAGTCACTTTAGATAATTTTTTGATCGAACAACTGTCAAGTTTGCTGTTATGGTATTTCAATGTAATCGGTTATATTAATCAAAATATATCGAATAAAATCGCAAAGGTTGAGCAAATTTCAAATTTTTCGAAAAGCATAACCTAAAAATAGTGAAAAGAACATTAATTTAATTACAAAACAAGAATAAAAATGGAGAATACAAATAATATCTGTGAAAATACTAAATTAGGTAAATATTTTGTATAATTACAATTTTATAAATAAATTTTTTTTTATCAAATACAGAAGGGATATTGATAGAAGAAATAACAAAATTCCCAGAAATTTACAACAAACAACATAAATTATATATGAACTAGCTTTGTAGCCCATCATAAATGACGGAAGCAAAATAAATCCTAGTTTATTTTTTTCTTTCATTAGATTCTTTATTCCGAAATTACAGTACTTATGTTTATATCACTTTTTAATTTTCTAAAACACAAAAAAGAAATATTTTTTTTGTAGTCAAAACTTTGCCAATTTTTATTTTTTTTTTATTTTTCGTAGGCTGGTGGGAATCTTCAGAAAGATACAATGAGCCCCGTAGCTCGACACTGTATGTAGGATTCTTACCTACTAAACCACACCCTTCCTTAAAAAAATAATTTTTTTTGAGTGAAGTGAGTTACGCACACAATAATGAAGAAAATAAAAGGTATAAGCAGGTATAAGTAGTATAATGTATAATATTATACAATTCAAATATGCTGATACACATGTATATTATTAATAGATGAATATATTCGTTCAATATATTTTCTCTCTTTTTAATGGAATTTATTTTGATGCTAGTGTTAGTACTTTTTGAAAATTTCATATATTCATATATTACAAACTACTGCTACATTTTCAATATTTCAGAAACATGAATAATTATTGTTTTTTTTCAAATAATTTAACAACAATACTTTTCTGTGTAATAATAGAATACGGTAATAAAGTAAAAGAAAGTTTAAATTGAAAAAACATTGTTATTTTTATTAAGATTGTTTTTGATTCCTTTTATTTTATTCATACACAAAGATTTGACTAATTTTCTATTTAAAAAAACTATATTGGCCTAACACTAATCTTTTTTTTTTATATAACAGAAAAAGAAGTACCATACCAACAAATTTGTATAAAATGTTTGTATTTTTGTATGTTATACTCGTACTCACTTCCATTTAGTTATAATTCGCTAGTTGGGTTCCATTTAGTATAAATTATACCGTATTAGCGTTATTGTGGCCTCTGGGAGAGCCAATTTAAAAATGGGATCTTATTTTCATATAAATTTTGTCTTTTGTATATGTATAGGGATCTTATTTTGCTATATGAATAAACTGTTATTATGGTATTGTGTTATTTTTAAATATTCAAAATTTTGTATCTAAATTGGTAAAATTTACAAAAAATACAAAAACATTTTCATCAATAATTTTCAATTTAAAAAAAAACCATGTTTTATTATCTGACGTAGAAGTAGAGTTTATTATCCTACTCTACTTCTGTCAAGTTCTATTGATTGAACAGTGAACCTGAACAGTGAAGTGAACAGTGAACACTTAACACTGAAAATAAAATAATATTTTTGGAATGGAGCATGCAGAACATACAGAATACAGATACAGCAAATAATAAAAAAAAACGAAAAAAAAAACAAAAATAATTTTTTTTGAGTGAAGTGAGTTACGCACACAATAATGACAAAAATAAAAGGTATAAGCAGGTATAAGTAGTATAATGTATAATATTATACAATACAAATATGCCGATACACATGTATATTATTGTGTATAATTTTAAGTAATAAGAATAACCTTTGAGTGAATTATGTTTTTTTTTGTGTTGAATGCTGTTTGCCTTTTGGTTATTATACTATATTAAACTATTGATTAAATCAGTCCTTATTATTATAAATCAAAAAAATTGTTTGTTTTATTTATATTATTATTATTATTTTTTATTTTTCCTTATTATTTGCGAAGAAGACTAACATTAAATTAAAAAAATATAGTTCATGCAATCAATTTTTCCTGCAAAGGTTCAGCATGGTAGACAGGGGTTAAAAAAAAGCCCCAAAGCAATTTGTATATATATGCATTTGTATACATATGCAATTTGTATATGTGTTAGAGCGTTCCGTCGAACTTACAAACATCCAGATAAATGCAGAATAATATATATATAATAGTCAAAGAAAAGATTTCATATGGAAAAGTAATATTTTATAATAATTATACTTTAAAGTCAAGTGTGTTAAAAAATGTAAATAAAAGCGCTAAAGAACTGTCAATAGATTCGAATCGGATCGGAACGATTATAATCACCTAATTGAAATGACATTTCGAATTGGATTGAATCAGATCGGATCGAATTGATTATAATCGGCACTTCGGAAAACTGAACAAAAATGACATATTTTCAGTTATGCCTTGAACTAGGTTGATGACGGTTGATTTTATTATTTTGTAAGAAGTCATATTTTTAGTTTTATTGCTTTTGCGAAACTTAAATTTTCTTAATGAAAATATAAAAACGATTCATTTTTTACGATACATTCTTCACGATCCAGACTTATTATAAATTTTGTGTTATTTCGACTCAAAGCCCTTTAAAAGATTCAAATTGCAAAATTACCACATTGTTTAAAAACAAGATCGCTATAATTTAAAATAATTTTACCGTTGTTACGCCTATTACTCATCAAAATCGCAACAGTCAAAAAATGCTAATTTTTGGGCGTTTTTTCAATAAAAATAAAAGTAAAAACTACCTCCAATATATTTTTAAAACTATTTTAAGTTATATTATTAAATATGATTAAAACTTTATTGCCCCCAAACTTTTTAAGCGGTTTTTCGTGTTTTTCTCAAAACTTCATTTTTTGAGTTACCGCACTTTAGACGCAGGGGTGCGATATTTTCTTATTAAATAAAAGCAAATGATTCAAACTTTTAATAATCTTGTGATATTGAAATTCAAAAGAAATTCCGCAATTAAATCTGTTTAATTACCCCTTAAAATTACAATTTAATATTATTTATAAAATTTTTGCTAAATTTTTTGTTATTTAAAGAAAATTGTTATTTTCCAAATGTCAGTATTAATGAACAGAGACTTTGCAGAATTGTCAAGTATAATATAGGAAGAGTTTGTGTTCATTATTGCAAAGTACCCTAACTGGTGGCAAAGTTATTGTCAGTTTGCAACATTTATGAATATACCCTAAGCTTTATTTGACATTCAAAAAGGATTTTCTTTTTGTTATATTGTAAAGTTATTTTCATAACATTTATTATGTAGATGTGTTTAAGTAAAAGTAAACCAAAAAATAATTTTTTTGAAAACTTTAAGTCAGTTCTTTTCTAAGAAGTTATTTTATTAGTATAGAAAACAAATGTGTAGAAGTAATTAAAAAAATATTTAAACAGAGAATATAGTTATTTAGACTGTGTGCTACTACTATTGAAACCCAGAAGAAAAAAGAAATATTTCAGAAACACTAAACTTTCAATCGAATTTCCAATATAACAATTATATTATCTACATAAATATTATTTTACAAAGTAATACAATTTTTTCCAGATATTTTTTAATTATTATTGAAAATTGAAAATTTATTTATTTAAGTATGCCATACATAATATTTAGTTATCTAATAAATACACTACACTACTAAAATATAACTTTTCAAGTAGGTTCGAATAATTTATTTCGAAAATTCTAATATATATCTTGTTGACTGAGCTTATTTACATATCTGTGGCAAAAAGGAATAACGATATAACTCGTTTTTCTCAATTTTTCACTACAGCAATTTGAAACTTAGAAACGAAATTTGAAAAATGTTTACAAACATTTTTTCAAATTTCCTTTTGTATTTTATAGAGTTTGATTTCCTTAAGAATTTTAAATTTTCAGATGTTAGATGTTGTAATTTTCGTGGCTTCAGCAAAGTATAAACCGAGATATACTGTTATTCGTTTTTGGTAAAATAATTAAAGATGAACGTAACTCGAGTTATGCTGTTTTTCCAAAATGCTGTTTTGAAAGCCATTTCACATAAGTCGAGTTAATATTTTTTTCCATAGTAACACAATGTAATAAAATAAATTATAATTAGCTATATAATTTTTAATTGGAAAAAACTCTGAAATTATTATTTTTAATAAAAAGGTCAACTCTGCTTAATAAGATTTAAGGATTTTGTTAATCAAATAATTTTGTACTTATAATTTTATCATTTTAACAAAATATAAGAAATTTCAAATAACATAGTTAATAATTAAATTAAAATATATAACAGATTTCACGTATTCAGTTCAGTTTTGTAATTAAAAAAAAAATTAAATAAAATATAACAAAATCGTAATAAAAAAAGTATAAAAACTAGGAATAGTAATTGAGAGAACAATTTTATATATTTATATTAATTAATTTTTTAAGTTATAAAGTATTTTTTTTTACAGTGTTAGTTTTCAAGGCTATCAATTCCGTCTTCGACTATATCAGGATCGATATTCCAAATATTATTAACACTTAAATTTTTGTAGAAATTACGATATATGGGATCAATCAGGCGCAACATAGATAATAAGTCCGCTTTTTTTTCTTTTGAAATGCAAGGTAGAGAATCAATCTTTTTTATATCCCCTTAATTTATGATATTTATACACCGTTTTCTTATATTTAGTATTTCAAATGGTTTTTCTTCATTTAATGATATTTTCGATTCGCAAGTTATTTTGCGTATAGCGTAACCATTTTACATCCCGCCAAACAAACTTTTCAACACCTTCATTGCACTTTCTCCAATTAAATTTATCCTTTGATAAATTACCGAGGTCGTAAATATTATCTCTCATTTCTTCCACAATGAATGTATTTCTTGTACCAACCAACCGAACAAAGTGAGGATGATGATGATGAGTCATGAGGATGATGAATTTTTATAAATCCTTTTTTCTTCTTCCTTTCTATTGTAGCATGGTCAACATCGCATTCCATATGGCTATGACCAGGAATTAAAAATTTGTGATGTATTTTTTTCAAATAGGGGGCATTTTGAAGAAGAGTAACAAACATTGATTTTACGTATGAGTTTTTATTTTACCCTGCACACGCATCACTATAAAATATTAAAGTGTCAATACTTCCACCTTTAGGCAAAGAATTAATGTGTTAGAGATTTCATTGGCGCCTCTTCGGCCTTCAGCTTCATGCCACATATATCAATATGGCTGATTGTTGGCGCAGTCATGGATCGTTAAATTATATGTGTATAACTGTGTTTTATAAAATGAAATTGATGTTCTTAAAAATGGCGTTTGAATAGGGTGTTGAAGCTTCTGTCGCCATTGAAATAAATTTTTAAATTTTGTGTCTCCTTCTTTTAATGATATATGTATCTGTAAAGCAGAATTATCTTATATTGAGAAAAGTTAACAGTGGATCAACAAAAATCATGTTTTACAATAATAAACACTACTAAAATTCACTCTATTAAAAACTATCAAATTCGCAAAAAAATATTTACCTTTACGAATATTACGACATTTATTTCCTCTATCATTATCGTTATCTGCTTTCAATTTGCTATTTATGATTTCTCGAGCCATTTCTAATAATTTGTGTGCACGAGACATTTTTTTAAATAATAATTTCACAAACTTTTTCACTACCTAAATTAATTTACTTTTTTTTTTTCATATAAATGTCATATTAATACTAAACCAAAAACAATATTGTTCTCAAGATACAATATTTCCAGCCTACTATAATAGAATATCTTAAATATTTTTTTCAATTTGCACGCGTAGTAATAGCATACCTAGACATATGTTTGTAATATTTAAAAAACTAAAATTGGAATAACAGCATATTTATAGTTACACTTTAAAATTTTTAAATTTATCTTTTGGAAAAAGAGTATATCTCGATATATGTTTTTATTTATAACATAAAGCAAAATGGAATAACAACATAACTCGACTTATGAAAAATTTAGTTTGAAATTTCAATTTAGAATAATAGCATAACTCGACTTATATTGTTATATGTTCTATGAAATAAATTTATACTTATATGAAAATTATTTCTTTGTAAACAATATTTCGAGGTTATTCTGATATTTCTGAAATTAGTTATATGGCACCGACCAAATGCAAATTTTTGACATCAGTAACAGTCGTATTTATTTATTTGAGAAGGGGTATCTAAGTGTAAATATTCATGCCTGTAATACCTTTGGTTTTTGAAATATTCCTGAAAAGTTCCTGGAGATGTATGGCACCAACCCGAATCAGTTCAAATTTTCGAAATCGGTGACATTCGTATATCTTTATTTTTGAAAGAGTACTCAAGTGTAAATTTTCAGATCTGTAGCATTTTTGGGTTTTGAAACATTCGTGATAGGTGCTAGGAATGTTAATTCTAGAGAATTATTAATGTTCTTCGTCATTCTCCGCATTTTAGTTGTTTTAATAAAAGTAGATGTTCGATTAAGCAGTTGTGTCATTACTTAAATAGGAGTAATTAGAATTAGTTGAATTTGATAGTTTTGATTGGACGTTTTGAAGTGGATTACAAGGGATCTGGAAATGTTCATCGAAATCTACACTTATACAATTTGTAACACCTAGAATTTTAGACTTTTTTTTTCTTCAGAATGTCTACTTTTCCTATAGAAATCAACCATTTATTTTAAGAATTTTGCATATAAGAGCATCACTTTAACTGATAAATTGTCATTACAATAAACTTATAACACATTTTTCATCTTGGGACCTCAAATCAAAGGCTTACTATTTATTTAATGCTTTCAAATAGAATTAATATATTTCGGCCAAATCTGGCTATCTTAGGAATTATATTTCTGAAATGTATCTTCGCAAGCGAACGCACTAGTTATAATTGTATTTATATATTATTGTAGTTAAATTTTTTGCGAAACATCAATTGGAAATTTCTTATGTTATGATAAATTGTAAGTAAAAGAAAGTAGAAGTAATATTAAAACATTGATTTAGTAGAATATTATGAATGAATTTTGTAATTTATTAGATTAATTTGGAAAAAAAAAATATTTTAAAACTCTTCTACCTTTATTGTCGTACTAACTATTTAATAACATAATAGCGATAATTATTCGCAAAAATTAACTGAAAACTAACAAATAAAAGATATTTTAACTGTATCGTATAAAGAATATAAAATAAAGTAGAGTATAAAAAAAAGTCCTTTTTGATTTATAACAATAGAAATTTTAATTATTTTTACTTAGATATAGTAAAAATAAAGAAAATTGGGGAGAGAGAAAGTGAGAGAAAGGGAAATAAATGCGCAATTTGCACATTTTTATTACTTTAATTTCTTTGATGTCTTAGCTGTTCATAAAGTTAAAATTCATTGTTATAAAAATAATATTGTATTAGTTAAATATCATCCTTATAAAAATAATATTAATATATTATAGTAATGTGATATAATGGAATTTAATAAAAAGTAAAACACTAGTGAAAACAAAATTGTAAAGCAACTTGTATGTAAGTGCTTTAATGATAAGCTTTCAATATTTTGATATGGTTTTAAAAATTATCTTGTCTTTTGTCTTCTTTTTGACCTGATAATAAATTACATACTATTAGCCTTGGTCGACTGAGACACATTTTAAAAATGGGACTTTACCTTCATATAAATTTTGTATAGAGACTTTATTTTGTTATAGGAATAACATGTTATTATGATACTCGTATTGTGTTATAACTTAAAAAAATTCCTTGACAAATTTCAAAAACGTGCATTCGTCTTGTTGAGTACTCATCATGTTGTTGAGAGACCTCAAGTGCCAAACCTAACGCATTCTGACGTAGTCTAACGCAGTACTTGATCCTATGAAATTGTAACAAACAGTGTAAAATAATTTTTTTTAAGTAATTTAGATAAATTATGGAAAAATCATTTGAATGTAAACTAATGAACTTTGTAGATATAAGTTGTTGTGTAGAAGTAAATATTATTATAAATAAAATAATAATATTTTTTCTAATATTTCATGTGTTTTATAGTAATGCGTGTAGATTATACTACTAAAGTTAGTTTCGGTCTCTTCAAGAGATAAAAATTCAACATAATTTAATTATTTTTTTTTTATTTTACTTATTTATTAATTTATTTAGTTTATACAAAACTATTTATAACTACAGTAATATCAACACATTACTAAATAATTAAAATAAATTGAATTAATATGTAGTTGAAATATAATCTAATTTAATTCATTTAAAAATTTTCCTTTACATAAATTTTAATTTGTCTTTTAAACGTACTCAAACGGTTTTCCGTTTTTAATTCTCTAGGAAGATTGTTATATAATTGCAAACCTTTGTACATGATATCATATTTTTTGTTCATTCATTTCTACAAAAATCTAGTCTAAAGTTAGCAATATTTCTTTATAACATAAATATTTTGGATAAAGCCCATTTTTTATTTTAAATACAATAAACAAAACATTCATTTTAATTTATTGTTCAATATTTGGCCATTTTAATGTGGCGTATGTACAGATGTTTAGCGATTTAATCTCAGAACAACGCTCATAGACTTGTTCTGAAGTTTTTGCAATCTACTCATCATTTCAGAAAATACACATAAATAATATAGAAGAACAATATTCAAAGTGTGGTTTAATCATTGTATTATGTAAATTGATTGCACGCTTAATAAATATTTGATTTCTAATTTTATTAAAAAAATTTACTTTTTTAGGGATCTTTTTACAAACATAATTAATATAACTTTTAAAATTTAATTTACAATCTATTATTACTCCTATGTACTTTATCTCTTCGATTCTTTCAATGTTTTTATTATCTATAATAACATTACTAGCAAAAAGGCCCGTCATCTGACGGTGGTAAAAAAAAATGTTTTAAGACACTGCAAAAAAAAATTGGTATTAATAAACGTACTCAAATATTATATAAGTGCTTTTGTGTAGTGCAAAACTTTACAACAACTCAAAAAAAAAACCATACATTTCCCAAAAACCAAGTACTGAAAATTGTAAAAAAAAATTGATTTTTGATTATTTATCGTGTTAATTTTATAAAAAAATAAAAAATTCTGCGCAACTTAATTCCAAAATGAACAATATTTGTTAGACTATAATGTTTTATCCATATAGATTAGTAATTGGATATTGCCATTTCTTTATACCCAATGCTTCTAAATCTTATACTCATAAATTTGGTTGGTATACCTACACGTATTTTTTCAACACATTCAACAAATTTATCAAAAATTTTTTAAGGTATAGTTAAAAAAACTATACAGTTGTTTTCTTTCTCAACTCCTACTTTTTCCAATGTCTAACCTTGTGTCCTATTTATGATTATAAAAAAGGCTAATTTAACGGGGAAGTCAAAGTCTGAGAATAAATGAAAATTCTGTGGTAGTTGGAGGTAAATATATTCTGGGAATAAATTGTTTCCCTTATAGCTGCACCGATTAGGACTTTTGTGATTATTAATTTTGATTTTAAATTTTTGACTGCTAACCGGCTTCCATTGCAGAGACCACGTTTGATATTTAGGCTGCTAAGTAATATTATTATAACTTCAGCTTTCAAATTAAGTTTATGTGGAAGCATTCCGCTTGGACAACAGCCATTTAAAAACCCCACGGGTTTCATTATAGTCCCATTATAGTTTTTCTGAAACGATATCAGAATTTTTAAAGCAAAGTATCTACTTTTTTGAATAGGCAGCTATCTACATTCAAACTATTTCTGGTATAATTATCTGGTAAAATGTCTGGTATAATTACGCTCGTGTTTTCCTTTTTTTCTTTTCTACATATCATCATCATATATATACACATATCCATGAATTGAATACTTATTTCTTTAATCAAACAGAACAAAAAAAATTTGGTTCAAAACAATATTTTTTTGTTATTTCCTTTCGACATTATTCGCCGCTCTCTTGAAAACAACTTTAAAATAACAAAAAAGCAAAAAAAAAAAAACATGAAATTCCAAAAAAGAGAGATTAATTTTATGTATACAATTTTTTCCAAATCAAGTGATGGGAGTGATTATTTTTGTGTTATGAATTCTGCTAAATAATTTCTGTTTGTTATTATTGAAATACTAATAAAATGCCACGCTAACGCAGCAGCAGCAGCAGGACATTACCTTTTATTATATAAGATGATTTTCATTTTCCCTTCCATTAATTATTAAACATTTAGTTTTATCTATATTTAATTTAAGTTTATTCATATTTAGCCACCTACCTAAACTAATTAAATCAATATATATTTTATCAACACATTCACTTACACATTCCCCAGTAATATATAACAATGCATCATCTGCAAATTGTATTAATTTACCATAATTCACAGCCTTCTCCATATCGTTAATAAAAATCAGAAACAATAACACACCCAAGCCACTTCCTTGACGCACACCATATTTTTGTTCTTTGAGTTCTTTCCTTATTCTTTAAATAAGATTCAAACCATTCTAATTCTATTTTACAAATTTCGAAATCCCGCCTTAAATCTAAAAATACGACCACTATTACTTTGTTACTTACACTATTACTTTTTCTATTGCAACCACAATCGATTCTTTCTTTTAGATTTATAAACTCATAGGCTTCCTCCAACAATAAGCCTGCACTGATACAATTTATATTACAATTGTTATTTAGCAAGTTTAATGTTTCTTTTAAATAATCAATTGTTATTGTTTTAAATTTAAATATACATGACTTACTTTAAATATAATTTACATATGTATCACATCTAATGCTTCTATTATATAATAATAATCACGACTTACAAATTTTTACATATGATGAAAGAATAACTGATCATTTTATGATTTTTTTAAAATTTTGTAATGTATCTTCGATTGAAAAATTTAAATATCTGGTTACTAACACTAAATATATTGATTTTCAAAAACTTATCTCAGCTTTAAATTTTGAATTTTGTTCTGAAGTCTATCCATCTCTAGCCTACGATAGTTTTATTAGTATCTTATCTGGTTGTATTAATAGGAATTCGTCTAATAAAAGTTCTGTTTGTAATAAATTTAAAAAACTAAAACCATGGATATCTTTTTCAATCACATATAAAAAAATAATAAGCGTAACAAGTTACGTAAAAATGTTGATAATCAGCCCAACAATATCCGTCTCAAGAAGTATTTTAAAAAACTTTGTATTGAAATTAAGTCTCAAATTGAATTATGTAAAGAAAATTATTTTGTTGGTAAATTTGAACCGGTGAAAGGTAATTCAAAAAAGGAATGGAATTTGGTTAACTGCCTTCTTGGTAAAACTAACAAAAATGATGATATAGTACTCAGTATCAATGATATGAACTCTAATAATGACAAAGACAACGCTAAATATTTTAATGATTTTTTTGTGAATATTTCTAATAAGCTTACTTCTGAAAATTCTTATTCTACACTTAATCTTACTGTTCATGATGAAATTTTTCAAGTGGTTAGTTTTTTCTTTGAACCTTTTTCTTCTTTCGAATTACATAGAATTATTATGAATCTGAATAATTCTAATTCTCAGTCTTCTGATGGCATCTCAAATTATATTTTAAAGAAAATTTCGTTACAGATAGTTGATGTACTTGCTCATATTTTTAATAAAAGTGTTTTATCTAGTATATTCCCTGATAAATTAAAAATTGCCGAAGTTCTGCCATTATTTAAAAAAGGTAGTTCTCTCGATACTAATAATTACAGACCTATTTCAATTCTATCCGTTTTTCCTAAAAATTTTGAAAAAGCTATGAAAAGACGAATGTGCGAATATTTGGATAAAACGAAATTCTTTAGTAATAGCCAGTTTGGATTTTTTAAAGAGAAATCTACTGAAGGGGCACTTCTTAAGTTTTGTACCGAAGTATATGAAGCTTTAAACAAGAATAATGTTTGCTCAGCATTATTCTTAGATATTACAAAAGCATTTGACCTTGTAAACCATAAAATTTTGTTAACAAAACTGCATAATGCTGGTTTTAGATGTTTCATAAATGATTGGTTTCGTTCGTATTTGTTCGAAAGAAAACAGAGAGTAAAAATTAAGGATGAATATAGTGAATTACTAGCTATAAGCAGTGGTGTTCCTCAAGGTTCCGTTCTTGGACCTTTACTTTTTTTGGTATTTATTAATTCTCTATTTCTTCAACCGTTTCAAGGAAGTCATACCGCATTTGCAGACGACACATCTTTTGCTTATTCTTGTAAAAATAACTTTGATGTTATGGTTAACATGAACTACGATATTAATATACTCCGTAACTGGTTTTGTAAACACGAACTGATTATTAGCTCTAAGGCTAAGTATATGAATTTTAATATCCGTAACGCTAATGACGATAACTATAATTTGTACTATCATTCACCTAATTGTAAAAAATATCCTCTATGTCTTAAATCTGTTTCTAATGTCAATAATTCCTCTCACTGTTTCAATAATCATCAATGTGACTCAAATTGTTTTTTAATTGAATCTATTTCTACTTTCAAATATTTAGGATTATTGATTGATTCTAAGCTTGATTGGAGCGGACACATTTTACCTCAAGAACCATTTCAAAAACGTGATTCGGCAACTATACTACGTAAATCTATATAGCTTTGCTAAAGTGTGTTCAATGGTGTACTTTGCGACATTCCATTCTAAACTTCAGTATAGTATAGTTTGTTGAGGGTGGTACTTAAGAAGCTATAACCACTTCCCATATTTCAAAAGCATGCTATTAGATTAATTTGTAAGGTTAACCGTCTTACACACACTGCAAGCTTATTTAGTAGTTTAGGTATTCTTTCCATCAGGAATTTATACCTCTATAAAACCCTGAAAATATTTTATATTAAATCAGGATATCTTGATGTGAGACATACCGTTATCCATAATCTAAGAATTAATAGCAGGAATTTAGTTGTTGTACCCCGCTTTTATAAGTTTCATATTTGTCATTTCTTTAAAATTATTGCACCGAGAATTTTTAATAAGCTACTTATTGATATCAGAAATATCAGAGTTTTATCCGAATTTTTAACTAAAACTACGAATTGGCTTTGAAATATTAGTTGGCATGAAGTTGAAGAGCTAATAAGAGTCATTAGATAATATTATTACTGATATATATATTATAGTATCCTGTTGCTGATATCTATCTATATTATTATTATGTAGCTTTGTTTATTCTTTTCTTACGCTTAATTTTTTGCTTTCTTTCATTTCATTTCTTTTCCTTTAAACTAATTTAAATATTAAATCTCGTTCTAAAACATATAGTAGTTTATAAAATTGTTTAATTTTTTTATTTTCTTTAATTCACTTATTTGTAAGTTTTATCTATAAATTTAATTCACATTTCTATATTCTACTTTTAATTTTAATATTAATTATTTCTTAAATTAAATTATTTTTTTATACATAAATATTTAACCAGATTAAATTTAGTATATTCTATTTTTCTATAAGATTATAGTTTTCCAAATTAATATTTACATTTTATTTTGTTACTCCACAAATATTGAATAATTTAAATTGTTTATTTCTTGTGATGGACCATTCGAAACTTGCTTTTGCAATAGAATGTTTCCTAACTATTTTATTTTATTTATATTTTGAATTCTGTAGATGCTTTTCATTTAGTACTATTATTATATTTATTTATTTTCTATTTTTAAGTTTTGAATTTTAGTTTTAATTAATTTACTATAATTGTAATGAATTCTAATATTTAATAAAATATAATAAATGAAAAAAAAAAATTAGTTTGTTGAATGCTTTCGATAAAAAATTTATTAAATTTATTGGCTATAGTTATATTATCATCCACTGTTTCATTATCAAAAATTTTGTCAGATATTTCAGTAAAACCTTTGTTCAAAACAAAATTTTTAATGTTTTTCACATAGTTTTTTGATAATTAGATTCTTCAATTTTTTTACTTATATAAGAAGTTTTAGCTTTATTGATTTGATTTTTATATATATTTCTCAATTTTTTGTATTTATTCCACTTACTTACATTTATTATATTATTTGTCCATTTTGCAAGTTCATATTGATAAATTTTTTTATTTTGTAATACCCTAAGTTTATTTTTTTTCAATTTTATGTTACATTCTATTATCTAATTTTTTATTAATTGTTTTAAGTTAAAACTAAAACCATTTTCCTTACTATTAACATCGGTATAATGATGGTCATAATATCATTTCTTGTTATATTATATAAAAAATTTTGTTTATTATATTTTAACACTTTTATTGTTTTATTTTTACTTTTGATTTCATTTTTTGTTTTAATATTAATTATAATAGTTTCATGATAACTTATTTTTGAATTTTGATCAATATAAGCTAAAAATGTTATTAGTTAATACCCAGTATAAGTGTTTTTGAACTATTAGTAACTTTATTATATTCATTTATTAATTGTCTAAAAAAGCATTTGAAAAAAGCATTTATTAATTGTCTAAAAAAGCATTATCAATTGTTATTTGCTCACAAAATTGCTAAAAATAAAATTTTTCAGTTTGCATTCTAAGTTTCTTTAAATATACTTTGCAGTTTGAGCTAAATGTACTATGATAAATATATCACATTCATCATCGGACAGTTTTAAGCTTTCTTTAACCCTAATTTATACATTTATGTGATACTTTATACTTCAGTACATTTTTCTCTATTGCGTTCATCACTTCCACATTTATGACAGCATCCTTTATCATTACATACACTCGATTTATGATTAAAACCGACGCTTTTGTAGCATCTAAAAACACTCATTTTTTCATATACAATACATAAATTCCAGCCAATCATTAATCTTTTTAAATCAATTATTTGTTTAAATGCTTTTGCATCAACTTCTATTATTGAATTGTAAACAGATTTATTTTTGAATGACGGATAAAGTTTTATACATTTAATTTTATCGCAAATAATTCTATTTTGTATTTTAATGGCATTAATAATTCTTTCCTCACTCAGCTGTTCATCCATACCGCAAATTAAAATTTTAGGATTTTGTAATTTAAACCTAAAAATTTCATAATCATTACAAAATTTCTGCAGAAGTCTTATTTGCGCAGCGCTATTGAAATAGAGCCATTTCGTCTTTCAAACACTTTGTTAATTTTTATTTGCATATTGCAAACATCAATGTTCTTCTCAATGTTCTTTATTTAATTGACTTATTATTTTTCACAATCAATGGACTTCTCCATGGGTGTCCCATAGCGTGGCGTATTGGGAGCTGTTCTATTTCTAGTATTTACTGCTGAGCTGATTTACTATCAACAAGACAATATACCGTGGTTGTTAAAACTTTTGTAGATTAAAATAAATAACAATACGTTTGCAAAGTGGCGGATTAGGTTGAATATTTTGCAATTCATTTGAACCAAAAATTAACAAGGTAGAAGCATATTGTAACCACAAATTTCCTAAAACTTTCCAATTAAAACTAGCCAAATTATACTAGACTTTATATTTAAAATTCCGATATGTTCATGAACCTTTTTTAACGTTCATGTTATAAGTAGATAAGTATAGTGCGTAAACCAATGTCCAATTTATCTGAACATATTTTTGTATTTATAATTTTAATAATTTCTATTTATCTCCTATTAAATCTAAAAAAAAAAAAAAACAAAAAATACTCATTTAATCAAGCACGTAATAATAATATATTATTATTTTATTATTTATTCAAAAATATTAAAATTATAATAACAAAATAAATTAAAAGCTTAATTGCTACGTAAGCTTTTTGTTTTCTATTTTTTTGGTTTTCATTTAATTTTTTTTTAATATTTTGAAGAATAATTTTTGTAAATTTTTGATTATAATATTTCTTCTGGGCTCAAATTACGCTCGAAATTTTGATTTAACTTAATGTGGACGAATTTTTTTCTGATGTAAATAACTGTTTCAATATCAGAGTAGAATATAGATATTAGCTTGCTCAAAGATAAATAATCACTTTGTTTTCCATATTTGATCCATTTGATTTAACTTAAACATAACACTTTTGGCTTAAGTTGAAATATTTCATCTTCAGCCTGCTTGTATTGGCCTGCATCATACTGGGATCTAATGTTCCGAGAATAGTTTGCATTCTATAACTATTCGCGCTTATGAGACGATATCAAAATTTTATTCCGGTTCCATTATCTCAGTGTTGCAATCGACAATATCTCATGAAAAATGAGTCACGTAAAAGCAGAGAGCAGGGAAGCGGTCAGGGAATTTATCGTAATTCAATAGCATTTACAGTTTGCAGACAGCCTATACATTGATATGTTTTATTGAAACGGTTTCAATTCATTGACATTTTGTAATTTTCTGAAATATGGTTAATAAAACCACAATCTGAAATATAACAGATCCGCCCGTACTTTCAGTGGTCAGATTCATCTTATTACAGGAAAAGCCTAAAAAAAGTAAAAAGGCTTAATCCTTTTTTTTTTAAATAGATTAAAAAATATTAAAAGTCAATTAACATGTAAAGTAGATATAAGTACATTTAAGCAAATAGAAATAAAAGTATTGAAACTCAGTTTTTGTAGACTATAGGTAAACAAAAACGGCAAGATTCAAAACAAAAATAGCATATGAGCCTAAATGTTTTTGTTTATTTGGCGGCTGATATGTACTTCCAAACTCTATTTTTTATTCAAAAACTACTTATTTATTGGAAACATGTTAAACGTAAATGGCGAGGCTTTAAGAATTAAAAATAAATTATAGCGCAATTTTTTTTCCGATTGAAAGCCAATTTGATTTTATAATTTTATACTGATTTTCCCATTTTTCCATCCTAATACCCAATGTTTTTCTGAGATTTAATCAGCATTTTTTAATACATTTTGGCCATTTTGGTCGTACTGAATATTCAAAAAAATTCTGACTTAATGTCCTCCAACTGAATGTCAAACATCGTTAAAGTCTCTTGTCTAAAATTTAGATAATAAGTAATTTTCTATTTTGTGAAATAAATCTACGTTTTTACATTTTATTTTCATTTTGTACAAAGAACTAAATTCGTAATAAAAAATATGATAAGCTGAAAATCAAGGAAACAATAAGCTCAATATTAATTAAAGTTAAAAACAACAAAACTTATAATAAAAAGGATTTAAAATTAAATAGTATTTTACTAAAGAGCTGACACAATTAACACCATTTCTATTATAGCATATTTAATTTTTTAAACTTTTTGTTCATTCTATTTCTTTTACTCTCATCATAATTGTTAATTTTCATATTTTACAAATTTTGTATGATACATAATACATATAATTTCCGATAAGAATAGCTTTATTAGTAAACATTATTATATACGTTCATAATATTATATACTATTATTATATTATATATATATACATTATTATATTACCCAGTCAAAGATAATATATTGAACAAAAATGCATTTTATTGCGCCTTTTCCTTCTTCATCACATAATATACATACATTTTTGGTATGGAATATTTGCCTCTTAATTAAGACTCTGACTGAAAACAAGGACATTTTTTTAAGTGTTTTATGCGTGAGAATAAAAATGTTTCTATGTTGTTTTACTGGTATACAAATTACCTTATGACACGCAACAACAATTAACTTAAATGATAAAAAATCAAATATTTATATATATATATATATCTCTATATTTATGTATATATGAATATATTTATATATGAAATGCAGAATTTTGAATTTAATAAAGGAAGGAAGTACACTTTTATTCCTATGCATGTCTATTTTTTTTTTATTTTTGTACAGCGATAGATAGGAAAAGGATTGTAAATTTCGTTACTACAGCTTTTTGTTTCCATACACATATTTACTATAAGTCCTTGCGGTCATCTAATAATTCTTTTAAATTTTTTTTTTATATATGTATTGAGGGTTAATATGAAAATTTACATTCTGACATTGAGTTCTAAGAGACTCTAAAATTTAAAGGTAGTTTGTTGTATTCTAAAATTTAAATGTAGTTTGTTTCTTCAGTTTTCGGTCGCGTTGCATTCATTGAATCTTAAATTGATATTTTCCTGTTATTTTCATGATGGTGGAGATTATGACGACCATGTTTATATTGTTAATTAAATTTGCTGCACACGCAAATGTGTTTTTCATTTTTTTTTATATTTTTTCTAATCATGGCTATTTTTATCAGTTTTTTTTTTGTTCTTTTATAACATAAAAAAAAATTTATTCCTAAGGGAAAATACTAATGTATGTATGGCTATGGATGTATGTATGTAGAATGTGAATTGAATTTTTTTTGTTTAAAGCATTCAAAGATTCGTGAACTGGGAAAGAGAAAATGAAATGTGAAAATTAATATGAAAAACGTTTTGAGTGAGAATTTATGATAAATAATAATTCAATATGAAAATACTTGCATGTTTATTTAAGTGTGTATTAATTATTAGGTTGTCCTATATTTTTTATATACAAATTTTTGAAAATATTCTTTCTTTATGATATTTTATTTAATAAAAGTTTTAGTTTCTTTTCGTATACATTTTATTTTATATTTTGTATATATTAATATTTCAGCAGTGCTAATCGGATTAGTTAAATTATATTTTTTTAATTTTTTCTTTATTCTAATTCTAATTTCTACTGTATAATTTATTACCCATCTTTAATATAATTTTGTCAATTTGTTATTATTTAATTTTTTAATTTTTAGTTATTTTGAATAAATTTTAGAATGCACTTTCTAGGTCTGTGTTGAATCTGTTGTTTACCTGTTGTCTAATTTGTATATTTTTTGGTTGTAAATCACTTTTATTCATTTTGTATTTTTCTTTTACAATCATACAATCTAATTGTCCTAATGTAAGATTTAGCACTACTGATGCTAATAAGCTATTTCATTTTTGGTTTCTACTGGTTGTTAGTATTTTAAGATTCTTGATTTTCCATCTAAACGATGAATGTGTTATGCAAATTTTTGTACATATTTCTCTATTTTTTGTATTTTATAAATAACGTTGACATGTTCTATGTATTTTAGAACTTTAATTTAATTAATTAGTTCTTTGTGGTATATTTTCTTAGGTGTTGTTATTAGCTATATCGATTATTAATAATGTCGATAGGAATTCGGCTTGGTTCGCAAGAAAACCTACGACATACAGGGAGCAGGTAGTCAACACACTCAACATATAATTTCTCAAATGCATTCTCAAGTTTTTATAAAAAATTAAATATTAGAAGAATAGATAATAAAAATGAGGGCGAAATTAGACTAATAACAAACTAATAACTGCTAAAATTTATAAAATAGAAATTAGAGTGAAGATAGATAATAAATTATACAGTAAAGATTAGATTATTTATTTATTTATTTACGAAACAAGATGAACGACGTGGTGAGTAAAAAAGCAAGAATAATTAAATGGTAAATTACACCACAAAAATTTTAAAATTTTAGCAAGTTCTTTTTGCTGAATAATTAAAACATTTAAAATAGTTACACAGTAAGGTTATTTCTAAGTTGAGCGACATCTATACTCTAAAATAAATTACAATCTATAATTATAATTGACAAGCATTTAAGGTCCTGCACAGTAGACACCTTTTTATTTTATTTCGATTCTCCTACTCCTTAATGAACTTCTAATATATATAATATATAAGATTATATATAAAACAAAAATGCGCACACAGTTGCAAATTTTTTACTCATATGATTTTATTATTCAGTAAATACATTATGCATATGTGAAATCTTATTAAAATAATAAACAAAAGTAAACAAATCAGTTATTATAATTTACATATTTACTTGCAAATGAATCTATGTACATATGCCAAAAAAAAAAACAAAAAAACAAATTCATCAAAAATATAAAAACAACAAAAAAACAAATCATTTGAATTCTTCCTTTTTATCTTTTTAAGTAACTGTCTCTAAATTTTGGATATTTGTAGTAATAATATAGTTTTTATTAAAATTATGTATTATGTAGGTATATATATACATACCTCTTTAATGACAAAATTTTTTATTTTTAGTAATTGTATCCACTAAATGCCACTTACTATAGGGAATATATCGGAAACGAAGCAGTATATGAGGGACATGTATTTATGTGTCCTAAATAAAACTTACTAACCACAAAACTTTTTCTTAAACACGAGTGGTTTCTGCTATATCGTGCGAAATTTATGTCAGTACATAAATTACTGTTTTTTTAAAAACTTTAAATTTGATTTCAACTTGAAATATAATTACTCAACAGGGGCCCCTAGTCTTATTTGAACTTATAAGAAAGAGTACAAAAACGAAAACACAAACAAAAATTGAAAACAAAACATAAAAACAAAACTCAGACCATACTTTTTAAAAATGATATAATAAAATGTTAGTTAATTTGCTTCTGCTATTTAAAAAAAATTTATACAGTAAAACACGGTTATAGTCATTCGCATTCGCTAAATTTCAGTAATATTTCATAACCATTTTATAACTATAGGCGTAGTAAAAAAAAATTACATCTTTATAAACAAAATCAAATTCAATAAAATATCTTTCGTATAACAATTTTAAACTTTATTTAATTTATTTTTTTTATTTATTTCAAATATATCTCAAAAAGAGCTATAGGTACAGTGTTCGTCATTTCTCACCTTATTTAATTTCTCGAGAAAAGAAAACACATATTCTTTTTCTCGAGATTTCTCGAGAAAATATGTTATTAAAAATAGGTTATTATAAAAATCTAATGCACTACAATATAAACTAAAATATTCACATTTTTATTATACAATGAAATAAAAAAAAAATAACGTAAAAATAATTTCTTAAAGTTTTACAAAAAATATATAAAAAGTTTTATAAAAATATAATAAGTTCAATCATTTTTGTGATCTAAAATAATGTTTTAAGAAACACAGAGATCCAAAGTTGAATCTCCCATTCTGGTTCTTTTTTTGATAACAAGATCTGTTGCAATAGAAAAATTCGGCTCATTTTGCGTAAAAGTTGGTTTAATGGTCAGAAGTGCATCCAAAAGATTCTGCAAATTTGAGGTTCTCTTCCCATTTGCTTCAAATATTTTAAATTCCTTTACTAATGATTGAAATTTGTGAGCATTCGGACTTTCATATTCTTGTAAACTTTTTGAAATTGCAAAATTTATTTGTAGTTGTAGACTTGCCTCTTCTATTTTCAGTGTCACCAGTTTCTTCAGTATTATCGTTATCACTGTTTTTAGTTTCAAAAATTCTAGATGATATAGATTTAGCTAATTTGTATATTTCTTTTTTTGGTGCCATGTCAAAGAAATTATCATTTTCTTTATGTGACATACAATCAGGATTCTGTAGGTGCCTAATAACAGATTCTAAAATATAATCCCTCCTTTTAGACATTTCCTTCTTAACTGCATTAAGGAGGTCTCGACTTAAATTAGTATTTAATTCTTCCAAAGTTGTAAATAAAAACTTCTCTCAGCAGTTAATAATGTAGAATCTTCTCGGCTAAGATTTTCAATTGCAGTCCGGAGTGGTTTTAATGTTGCTAATATTATTTTAGCAACCTCAATGTAGTTGTCATACCCCAAACTACCCAAATTTAATTCAATCAATAATGCTTTTTTGATTGAGCCGCTAATTCGTACAAATCTTTCTACCATAGCCTCCATTGTATTCCATCATGTAGAACAATCTAAAATTACCATTAACTATTTTTTTCCCTCTTCCATTACATATTTTTGTAAGATAGTATTTTTAACGGTGGAGTTTTTGATGATATTTTTCTTATGGATTTAATTGATTTTTCGATTTGGGGTTGCAAATAAACATCAACGTCTTCCATAACTTCTATATTGGAGTCGTCAGAGTTATTATTTTCATTTTGTAAATATTCTATTTCAGATTCGTTATCAGATTCCAGTTCCTCGATACAAGCAAAGTAATCAGGATAGCTATTGTTGATATAAAATACTTTGAGAACAGCCAAATGGAACCCGTGATAGTAGCAAAGTTGGTGAAATTGAGCAAATAATCTTCCAAATTTCTGCATCACAGCAGCACCATCACTCAATGCAGCTACGGTATCGTCATTAAATATGATTTTAAACGATTTTAATTTTTCTTTTACTAGTTCCTTGCAAGTACTTAGTGTGTGTATTTATCCGATCTCGACTGTAATACACTTAATTATACTTGTTGCATATTTAATAATTTTATCAATTTTCTCGAGAAGAAACACTAGCTATAGGTAAGCTCGTACAGAGTTTATAATTTATAAAATAGTTTTTAACAATGAAAATAAACAATAAATAATTTGAATGTTAGTGAGAGAAAAAAAAAATTATAAATAAAACAAGGTAAATATAAGCAGTTACAAAATCAAAAATTAATATAAAGTATTTACGTTTATACAATGGTAAAAAAAAAGAAACAAAACAGTATAAAGCTCACAATGACAATTAATTAACAATAAATATAAAAGAAAAACAATTTTTCATGTTAGTTATACTTAGATAATATTAATTTTTTAAGCTCCTTCTTAAAATTTTTTTTGGATATATCCAGAAATTTTGCAAGTAGGTTGTTTAAAATCATGATTCCTGTATTCATGATATGTTCTAGTCCATTTAGGTGTGCCTCAACACCATATAGCAGTTGATTTGCTCGTCTCGTATCATGCCGATGTATTTGATTATCAACGACTAATTTAGTGTTTGTTTTTATCCAATTACTTAATATTATATAATTGGGATGCTTGGTTTAAACTTCTAAGGTCTCTTATTTTTAAAATTTGATTTTTGAAGTGTATATAATTTGTTGAAGTTTTGCCAGACAATCGAAACAAATTTTTAATTGCTTTATTTTGAATTCTTTGGAGAGAGCTTAGGTTTATTTTCATATGTGTTTCCCCAAATTCCGATACCATAGTTTATTGTACTATGAAATAGACTATAATATGTGGATAGCTTAACCTTATCTGGTAGTCGTATTCCAATTTTTTTAAATACACCTACGATTCTTCTGGACTTTTTTATCAGCCAGATTTACATGACAATTCCAGTTTAATTCATCATTGAACCAAACACCAAGATATTTGTAGCTAATAGTCTTGTTTATTTTAATTCTATTGTAGGTTAACGTGATTTTCTTATTTTTGGCTTTGATCATCATATATTTTGTGCTTGCCACATTTACTGTGAGTTTGTGCAGCGCCATCTAATCATGTATTTGCAGTATGTCTCGGTTCATTTCTAGCTCGAGATTTAAATAGTTGTCTTCTGAATATACTACAGCCAGATCATCTGCATACAAGAACGCCTTTCCTGACAATTGTATGTTATTAAAGCTACTTATATAACATGAAAACAAGGTTGGTCCTAACGAGCTTCCTTCTATCACACCGTAATCAATGTTGTCTACTTGACTTTTTATATCCTCACATTCTGAGTATTGTTTTCTATTTATTTTCTATTGGCGAAGTAACTGTTAAACCATCTGTATTCTTTGCCCATTATACCACATTCAAAGATAATTCTTAGAGTCGAAAGCTTTAGCTAAATCAAAGAATATTATGCTTATTTTGTTTCCTTTGCTAATCTTTTCTTGAATATGTGTTACGACGTGCAAATAATACATATTTGTAAAAAAGACAATATATAAATCAGGTTCTTAATAAAATTATTCACTTTTGACTTATTTTTGTTTTATTGAAAAAATTGCCGTTTCAATGTGACTATAAACGATATCGATTCTATGGTCCGATTAAACACACAAACGATCCCATTAAAAACAAAAAAACTATTTTTTTCTAGTTTAATGAATTTCTTTGTTTTTAATATTAAAATAATTTTAGAATTTAGTTAGTTATTAATTAATGTAGTTATAATAAATTTGGTACTGCAATTTAATATATTGTGCTTTTTAATTAGTAAGGCTTTTTGAATATCTATTTGTTTATTAATTTGAAGTGTTTCAACTAATTAAATGTGGCAAATTACTATACGATTACCATGAATTTGAACTTTTAAAATAGCTCAACTCCATTCATTTTATTAAACTATTACAGAATTAAACACTTAACTAAATTCACCAATGAAAGAATATGAAAGAATGTAAAAACAAATAAATTAAACATCGAAAACATCTATTTTAAAATTTCAAATAAAAGTAGTCACAAATTCCACGATCAAGGATGTTAAATAGAAATAAAATATAATTTCCGATTCAAGTTTATAAGAAAGAGGAGTTATTTTCGATTAAAATATATTTTGTGAATCTATTAGCTTCGATTTGTAAATAAAGTCGAAATTTTGGAAAGAAAATAATGTATGCAATGAAGAGCTATTGCATTTAAAAAAACCGATGAAAACTGAAAAAAGATGTTCGTTGAATTTATGTAATAAAGAGTAATCTGAAATCAACTTGTATTATATTGAACCGATCTCGATTGTAATGTAAAAAATATTTATATATATATATATAATGCTTGACAAAACTTTGAATTACGTTTCTCACAAAAGTATAGATATGGTATAATACGTTATTTCCTTTATTTTAAATTGAAAATTACAAGGTTCAAGTACGGAAATATCAGAATTTGATTTGAAATAATTTAAATTTTTTGCAAGTGTTGTTTTTTATTTGATTAAATGTTTACCGCCTAAGAAGGAGTTCCATCTTTTTTAGTATATACCTGCTTTTGGAAATTTTTCAGAAGAAAGACATTAATGCAGCTGGTATGATAAGATTAAATTAAATTGTTTTGTAGACTTAATAGTGTTTTCGCGATTGTAAAAAATTTATATTCCTAATAATCAACAAAAAGATCTTCAATATGGCTTTCCAAATGCATCTTGAAATTTCCTTAATTCTAAAAGGGAATTCTAATTCTAATCTGTTGTAAAATAATTTGCCATAATTTCTAATTTGTAATTACACTCAAATAAAAAAATTAACTGAAATTCGGCCACTGGGTAGATTTTCAATATGATCAAATTGATTATTGACTTCATCATGATAGCAAGAAATAATCAACCAGGTGTAAGATGATAGGTTATAAGGATCTTTTTTTATTGTGATAAATATAAAATTCATCTTTTCATTAGAAAAAATTATTTTTGTGATGTTCATCGCAAATTAAAAATATTTTTGTTTATTGTTAGTTTTTATAGTATGTACTAATTTTCAGTATTTCTCATGACGAGATTTGAATTATTTTTTTTTATGCAATAATAGCAAAGTCACCCGACGTTGTTCGAGTCCAATGCAAAATAAATAAAATTTCGAATTTTGAAATATAATATAGAAAAATCCCAGCGTGTGATGCCATGCCCATGTTCACCAAATATTCACACTAACCATCGGCGGCATGGCCACGACAAATTGTGATAATATAATTAAATGGCTTATGCTGAACTTTATTAAAAAAAAAAAAAAAATAATTGCATACTTTTTACCAAATAATAAAATTGTATATTATAAATTACTCACACCCATTGATTCGGATTGTACAATATACTGGACATATTTTTTTTTATACGCATGCTGGTCGGAATCTTCAAAAGAGCATTGTAGCTTGACATTGTGTGCAGGATTCTTACTAAACCACAACCTTCCTATATTGCGATCTAGTCCTACAGGACTAACGAGCAATTTTTTTCTTGGCTTTATTTTATTTTTGAATGTAGACTACACCCAGCGATGTCTATCTAACTTTTCCTTTGACGTATTCATCCATAACCTTGAAGACCCATCGCATCAGCGACGAAAATCCAACCACCTCTCCGAACGAATTTATAATTATGGAAGACTTGTGAAAAACCTCGTTTCGTTGGCAGTCAACAAAAGGAAATTCTTCACAAATAAAACCAGTAAAAACAAATCTATCTACACGTGGGAACGGGTCAACCTCCGATCACCAGTGCGACGAGTCCTCAAGAATGTGGGTGATTATTGCTGCACTAACTCAAAAGGTTTTACTCTTTTGAGTCGCCTGGCTATATATCTATTATCCAGGAGTTCGACTACCTCCACATTTACATGGTGCTGAAGCCTTTTTTCGTGACTTCTTGCAAATTTCTGTATTTCTTTATCGACAGATTCTATTTGCAAATCTCTATGTAGGTCATAGTTTCTTATGAACCAGGGCGCGTTCACAATGTTTCTTAGGACCTTATTCTGGAACCTCTGAATAATATCTCTATTACTTTTTGCTGCATCCCTTTAGCTGGATGCCATATGACCATACTGGTTTTAGTATTTGTTTATAGAGCAGAAGTTTGTTTTGTATTGTTAAGGTAGAATTTTTACCTAAAAGCCAGTTCATTTTTCTATAGCGGATTTGTGATTCGTCTGTCTTGTTTTTGATGTGAGCTTTCCAGCGAAGTTTCGCATCTAACGTCATACCAAGATATTTGGCAGTATTTGGATGGGGTATTTCTTGACCATTTATATATACGAGTTTATGGTCAATTTTTTTATTTGTGAAATTCACATGTACTGACTTAGCTTCATTTAATTTTAGCCTCCATGTTTTTGTATAATCTTGGATTTTTGTTATAGCTCTGTGTGGATTCTTTATTATTTTCTCCAACATCCAGAACCGCTGTATCATTTGCAAACGTCGCAATAATATTATTTTCTAGTGAAGGAAAATCACAAGTGTACAACAGGTACAGCACCGCACCAAGTACATTTCCTTGAAGAACCCCGGCATTCATTTACTTAAGATCGGAATATGTCCCTTCTTGTTTTATGTAGAAGTATCTCTCTGATAGCTTGCTATGATTTTCGAATGTTCTTTTGGAAGGATTGTTTTCATTTTACAATTCAACCCCTTATGCCACACCTTATCGAATGCCAGAGCCACATCCAAAAAAAAAACATATAAATACAATATACTGGACATATAAATATAATATATTGGACAAACCATAAAACTCAGGTTCCAGAAAACAAAATCAAAAAATCCTTTATAATTAGTTGATTCTATCGAATATAACATTTTAAGCATATCATATAAATTTTTTATAGCTATATAGATTTAATTCACTTGAACGAAATGGATAATAAACTAATATTGATTTGATTTTTCAACTCATCAAGCTAAATTACACCCACCCTAATGCATAATACGTATCGAAAATAATACAGAAAAATAACGGAAAATTAATTTTTATTATTGTTTATTTATAATATGTTATTTTCAAATATAAAATATTTACTAACAATAGAAGTGTTTGTACACTTTGATAATAGTGATTGGTTGTGGTGTGATAATTGAATATTTCATGTTGTTTTATTTTTTTTATTATTTTTTGTTTATTTGTTATTGTGATTTTTATTGTATAAGGATAATTATAGTTATTTATAGTTATTTCTCAAAAATTTTAAATAACAGAAAACTTTTATTTTCTACACAGAATATTAATTTTTAAATTTCGAAAATACGTATAGATATAACGTAAATCTATTATTAGTGGTGTACAAATCGAAACATTTTTTTTTTAAACTTATACAAAAATATTTAATAATACACACAGAATACTTATAATATATTGATTTTCAAAATTTGGTAAAGGACGAAATTCTGTCAAATAATTTTTTATACTTACCTGTAGCACGAACAATAATTTAAAAAAAAAAATTCTGAAATGAAATTTTCAAATAATATTTTCAATAATTTTTTTTAAAATTTTATAACGTTGTATGAAAAAAAAATACCAACCTAATTATACGAGAATAGGGTAATTTTTAAAATAAATTTACTGAAATATTGTTTATTTTTTTTTTAAATTTGCAATACCATTGTCGTGGGTTGAGTATTGTTTTGTCGTATACACCATTTTTGACCTTTATGACTTGATAATGTATCTATAAGTTTCCATATGTTCTCTTTCCGAATCTGTTTTCAGGTTTTTAATATATCTTACCGTTACTGACATTTTCAGTCTAATTTTTGTTTTATATCCTTAAAAATTGCTATTTGTTAATATTGGAATATCGTACTAGCCAAATTTTCCAACTTACGACATTATATTAATACTAGTGAATCCCCTGTGCAATTGCACAGATGTAGTTCTTTCAAACACAATTTTATATAAAAAGAAATATTTGTTTTGCTACGATTGTAGTTGTTTTCTGAATCGCTTGATTATTGAATTTATATATAATGAAATTAAAGTGTAGTATCTAATACTTTATGATGACGAAATCAATACTAATTCCAATATAACTTAACACAATAAAATCCCATTACTCTCAATGTATTATAATATAATAACATCTTATGTATTATAATATAAGATTATTAAAAGAAATTTCTATCTAATTATTAGTGTATTGTACGTGTTTTGACATAATACGTACGATAAATTTTAACGTTGTTTGATCAATATTGCTTTATTGTACGGTATACAGAAATGTATACTTATACGACAGTTCACTTGAAATTGTTTTCAGTATTGGTTTGTTGTATGTGTATATAAGCTTCTACGGTAAATCAAAAAGTATACTATAAATAGAAGATTGCACTGAGAGGTAACATACGTTATAAAAATTTTGTGCAGTTGAAAACGTGTTTTCAGCGAAGAAAAATATATGGAGTCCCCGATGCCATTTTTATTACCTACTCTTCTATTGTAAGTTTTATAATTTTATAAAATATAATTATTGAAAGAACTTATAGCTATCTATATTTTGTAGAAAAATGAATGAAATATTAGAATCCGAAGACGACGAATTTAAAAACGACTCTCTAAATTTGGAGGATGAAAGTTTTGGTATTTTGCTGTAAATATTAAAAAAAAAAATAATCATGGATTTTTTTTTACAGAATCTGACGACAGTAGAGCAGATCCGGACTTTGTTTTGGAAATAGATATTTTTATGTACCATACCAAACGGATTTGTTTAAACTACAATTTAATCTCTAAACTATGAAAGCAGATCATTAAAAAGAAAATGGATCAAAGAAGACAAAGTTTCTTGCACCTTGCACCGAAAAATTTATTTGCACATAAATTAAACATAATTTCTAATAGGTTTGAAAATGAATTTCAAATGAAAAAGTTGCCGATTTAAAAAGCTTATTAGTCTATTTGCCAGTTATAGATAAAGAATATTACATTACAGAGCAATTTACAAAAAATATAATTCTCTATTGTGATATTAATTAGGACTAAGTTTTATGTTCCTGTCAATATTAATGACTTTTTTATATTATTGCTTTTTTTTTTGTCCCCCTACGGAGGTGGCCCTAATATGTCAGAGCTGGCATGTAGCTTTTTAACCCTTTATGCCGTCCTCCACCCCTCAACTTAGTCGACCCTTTTGATAAAGGCCAATAGGTTTGGGGGATTTATCCTGCAGAAGTTTTCTGAGGTTATGTAGTGCGTTTCCAGCAGCCTGAGTCTCAGCCTTGAAAGAGCTAAGCACTCTCCTAAAACGTGTGCGGAAGTTTCTTCCTCTTCCAGACAGTGTTTACAGGTTGGGTCGTCACTTAGTGATAGTCTACACATGTGTTTATTCATGTGGTTATGACCAGTAAGTATGCCCACCATCTTCCTACAGTCTCCTCTATTGAGTGTTAGCAGGAAGTTGGTTATTTTGGTGTTTATTCTTGGTGCATATATTTTGGAGACCCTGTGGCCTTCCATACGCTCCCAAAGAATATTTGCTTCCCTTTTCAGGGTGTTTTGTATTGATAGTTTAATATTACCAATTGATATACCAACTGCTGGTTCCGGGCCATAAATGTTTTAAAATGATCTGGCTAGTTCGTCAGCCTTCTCATTTCCAATCAAGCCACTATGACTCGGTATCCAGATCAGTTGTACCTTGTTTCGGAGCCGTATGAGTTTTAGGGCTTCCAAACATTCTCCCACCAATCTAGATTTGATGAGGCTACTTTCAAGAGCTTTTAAGGCAGCCTGACTGTCACTAAAGATTATTATTGCTTAGTATCTATTAAAACTGGAATTTATTTTATTTTATAATATATAATATAAAACATACCTACATATTATATTATAAAAACCATTATAACAATAAACACTGTTCAATTTTGAAAAACTATTTTTATAAATTTTTATAATGCGAAACCTGAATTAAATTATAATTAAACAAAGTTTTTTTATATATTTAATATTGGGCCCGTATAGTTCGCCTGCAGATTAAACTGTGGTCCACTGTTAAATAAATAAATAAATATTGAATTCTTATGTAATCCACTTTTTTTGTCGTATATACAAGTTAATGAAGGAAGTATTCGCACATTGGGATTTACAACAAATTCATTTTGAATATGATTAAATATAGCCAATGAGTCAGATCGCTTCCTAATTCAAAAAAATAAGCAAAAATATTATCAAAATTAATTATAAAAATTTTGTATTAAAACCTATCGAACATTTTTTTCAAAATTGTCCCATAAACATTCATAGGAGTGTTTTTCTCCGTTTCAAACAATTGGCGTATGTGACAAAACAATATTCAAGCGACAATATGTGAACAATTTATAAAGTTTTTTTGCTCTTATTTCCAGTATTTGAATATGTGTTATTAAATTAGTGGTATAACTAATTTAGATCATTAAAATTATTTTAGAGTTTTTCAAAAAATTATTGTTCAACAACATTTTACCAACTAAATAACCTTTATTAAAATTACTTGTAATGAGATGATTTTGTGGAAATGAATAAAATTCAATTTTATTATTATTTCTATATTAAAAAAAAATTCCATTTAAATTTTGTCTTACTTTAGTTAATAATAGAGAAATAAATTTTACTAGAAAATTAATAGAGAAAATGTTAGACCATATTAAAATAATCATCAATAGGATTTTTCTATTTATTTGGAAAATTATATTGCCAACAAATGTTTATTTGCGGTAGCATGATTCAAATTTTAATTTAAATATTCCGTTATCAATTTTTATAGAATTTTCACTAACACGATTAACACAAAAAACACAAAAAAGTTGGTTGTATTGTTAATTTATGTATTGTAGGTGTATGAAAATGAAAAATTTAGCACTATTCTTTCTAATTTCACTAAAGTGATAGTTTCTAAGAAGCTGAGAGGTTTTAAAATTTGAAAAATTTATCTACATTGTTTCAATTTCGTTTAATTCTCTTTTAATAATAATAAATTTCTATTAAGCTGAAATTAACTCTTCTCATAATTTTTATGTATATACATAATTAACCATTCATGTGAGGAAATTCTATATCAAACTGTATAAAAACCTAAATAATATTTAAATTATTTGGAAACTTATATTATTGAAAAAAATTTACATTTAGCTGATTTTTAATTTACTTATGCGTATTATCCTACTTTATAATATTAATTATTCTAATTTCATATTATTTATGTCTTATATAGAAAATATCTAAAATTTCATAGCATTTTTATAATTAGTTTAAATTCAGAGTTGCATTTTAATTTTTTACTAAAAAATATTTTCTCTAAGGATTTTCTTTTTTAATTTATTATTCTTAATAATTATAAAAAATTACCTTGTAAATGCACAAAATAAAAAATATATAAAAATAACACAAAAACCAAAGGTAACTAAAATTATTCTTATTTCTTTTAAATTTAAATTTATATACGTGCATATTAAATCCCATTAGTTTTAACAAAAAACAGAAAAAAAAACATTAAAATAAAATATATTTTTGTTTGTTATATCTGATCCCACGCTTATGACCCACATTTATGTAATTATTATATAAATATTTTTTTTTTATAATATTTCTTGCAACTCTTTCAACATCTAAATTAAAATCCCAATACAACTACGTATGAAATTCTTTTACTAATTCGCTTCAATTTTTCTAAATCAGTAGAAATCATCGTTTTCTTGTTTTCATTTTGGTACACATAACATTTAGATACAAATTTTGTTAAACCAAACCACTATTCAGTGTGCATTTTACACTTCACAGAGAATTCAGTAATAAATTCCAGATGCTGATAATAAGAAATGTAAGATAAAAAAAAATAACATAAATAAAAGATAAACAAAAAAAAAATACAAATTTTAGCAATATCTATTTGTTGTTAAGTTTTGCGTACCGATGATACAACACACGCTAACCAACACCAATCCAACCGGAAATAACGTAAAGATAGCAAAGAAAATATTCTAAACACCTTTTTTCCACCTTTTTCAACTTTGTTGGTTTATTCAGATTGAAACTTAAGATTTCCTTCAAAAAATGAAAATAAAATTTATGACTTCAAATTTGCAACAGATGTTCAAGGTATCTTTCGTAAGACCCCTCCTGTGTGTTATCTTCTCTATTTAATATTATTATTATTATATGACTATATGTTTTTGTTAGGGTGTACCAAATTTTTTATTTATAAAATTTTCATATTCATAATTTTTAATTTGAATAATTGTTTTAATGTAAAAGTTATATAAAATGGATTTTTTTAAATATTATTATTCTATTTTTACTTTTATTATTATTATTCTTTTTATTGAATATAAATCAAATTATACGCAATAGTGATTTACAACCTTAGGCAGCGTATACACATCAATATTCTTCAATATTTATTGACGATTATAGACTGAAGAGAGAGACATTTATGTTTACACATTTACATGTGTAAACATGTTACACATGTTTACATATTTATGTTTAATCAAGTACCCAATATAAAACAAATGTAAAATCAAAAAAAAAAAATAAAAAATTTACATATGAATGTTGCTTAGTTTTTCATTATTCGCCATATTTAATTTTGTCTCTCTCAATATATATTGAAGAAAATAGGATACTTTCTATTTTTTTCTTCAATATATATTGATATCAATATGTGTTTACACATCAGTATTTCTTCAATATTCTCTCTCATCAGTAAATACTATCAATATATATTGATGTGTAAACGCTGCCTTAGCTGTCATTAAAAATATTGTAATAATAATTTGTATCAAAATATAGTTTTGTTGTATATCATAGGAATTCCATTCCATATCTTATAACTCACAGTTATCAATTTCATATTTTATATTTTTGGTATGTACTTAATTTCAGTTTATATATATCATTTATAAATATGTATTATATCTGTTTTAAGTTAATATTTTATAATTATAATAGGCGAAGTTTTTAATCTTAATATATAAAATCGTTGGTGCATGTATTCGTAACCCTATATCTCGGATACCATCAAATATTACCATATTTGTAACATATATTACTGACACCAAAACTTAACATATATGTTACTTTTTTCTTCTATAGATGGCGCTGAGGTGGCGTTATTTTGAAAAATTGTTTTTTTGGGCGAAATTTTCTGAAATTTAGAACATATATTTAACTTATAAAATAAAATACTTTTGTGAAAATTTGGACCCGATAGGTGGCGTACAAGTTGAGATATTTAAAATAAGTGATATTTTTTGTATTTTTTTACGGAAAACTTCAAATAAAAAATTTAATTTTAAAATAGCTACATAATTTTATTTATTGACAAAAGAACTTACAAAATGCCACTTAAACGTGTAAAGTCAGTATACTCGACGAAGTACAAATCAAAGGAGACATCGAATTAACGTAACATCACAACAACAACAGGAAGAAACAGAAACAGCAAGAACAAGAATGCAAAACTTATATGCAAGAGTGAGTGATGAACACAGAAGTGTACGAGTACAACATGTAAGAAATGCAAATAAAAGATCACGTCAACAATTAAGTGGTATAGATAGGGATTTGAATTAATTAAACAATAGAAGAAGAATACGTAGATCATTAACATTATCATCATTTGACCGTATTGCATTTGATTGTGATCCTGAAATGGATTATGCTTCTCATTCTAGAGTTAATATTGGGGAATTGGACAAAGTATGTGAGTATTGCCATGCTTTAAAATTTATATATGAAATAGCTGGGATGTGTTCTTTTCCAAAAAAATTGATTTGGATTTCGACGAGAATATATAATGATACCCTAAATATATAATGAAACTCTCATCAAATTAGAAGATGTATGTATGTCAATATCAAATGAAACATTAACAAAATTAGGTTTATCATCACCTAACCGCCCAGCAGGTTATTTGTTTAACCGAGATATGCATCGAGAACAATGTTATGATATAAGTATTTTAAATGATCATATATTAATAAATGAACTAAAAAAAAAACAGCGAATGAGTTTTTGGCGGAACTCTAATTTTATTAGCCTGTGATTTTAGACAAACTTTGCCAGTAATGCCACGATCCACATATGCTGACCAAATTAATGCTTGCCTAATTTGCAGTCCACATTATAGCATAATGTCCATAAATTAAAATTAATAACAAATATGCGATTATAAATTCAAAACGACCCAACAGCAGCACAATTTCGAAAACAATTACTTGATATTGGCAATGGAAAAATAACTGTTAATGAAGAAACAAATAAAATAAAAATACCAGATACTTTTTGTACAATTAATTAATTGAAAAAAAATTTCCAAATATTACGATTAATTTCAAAAATTATAAATGGTTAGAAGAAAGAGTAATTTTAGCTGCAAAAAATGTTGACGTTGATCAAATCAACATAAAAACTCAAAATATGTTGCTAAATGAAAAATTTACATTCAAATCAATGGATACAGTAGTAAATAAAAATTTGTCAATTATCTAACCGAATTTTTAAATTCATTAGATGTTCCAGGAAAATATTTTTTTGTATTTTTGTTTTCATTTAAAAATGATAAATTATTAAATATTTATTATTATTACAGGTTTAGCACCACATCGTTTAAAGCTGAAAATTGGATCACCTATAAGTTTGTTACGTAACCTCAAACCACCAATACTATGCAGTGAAACAAGTTTAGTTCTTAAAAAAGTTTTAAAAAATGTCCTTGAAGCAACAATTATTAAAGGGAAATACGAAGGGGAAAATGTATTATTACCAAGCATACCAATGATACCAACTGATTCACCAATTCAATTCAGACAGTTACAATTTCCAATTCGTTTGTGATATGCTATGGCTATCAATAAAGCATAAGATCAATCAATGCAAATTTGTGGCTTAGATTTGGAAAATGAATGCTTTTCATATGGACAATTATATGTCGCATGTTCACGTGTTGGCAAGCCCACAGATTTGATGCTATATGTACAAAACGGAGAAACTAAAAATATCGTACATACAGTTGTGTTAGAATAAAGAAAAAAATTTTTTTATAGTTTTGAGAAATTTTCTATGAAGAGAAAGACTGAGTTTTGTCATCTTTTTAATTTGTTGTTAATTTTTTGCATTATATAATTTAACAGTTAAATGTGATATTTTTTTTAGAAAAAATTAAATAAAAATATTAAAAAATGGACTAAAGAATAAAAAAATGGATTTATCATAAACACTTTAAAACCTTTTAGGTAAAACAATATTAACCAGATTTTTTTTTGCCACAACGATTAAGGGTTAAGGGCAAAAAAACGTTTGCCGGGTGCGCTAGTAATTATTATAAAGTAAACTAAATATTGTAAATAATTAAAATAAATTAATTGGTTGAATATACGACAAGTTTTAAATTAAATTAATTAATTTTGAAATTCTATTTTATATCCTATTGAAAATATCTATCAGGGTGTGCTTGTGTTTATATACAATATCATTTTAATATTACATCATAGTATGATATTAAAATCGTCGTCAGTACAGTGAAATTAATGTTATTTGCAGTGCGATGTGTTGTTGTAATAATAAATATTCTTTCCTTACTCAACTATAAAAAATTAAATATTATCTACTTTTTTTACATATGGAATCATGTAGAAACTTCACTTAGGTTACTTAAACCATCCAGGTAACCCTTACACCTCTTAACACAAGCAAAAACGTCGGAGTTCTCTCATTCTTTCTTTTATAGATAGTTTCTTGGAAATTACATTTGTTTTATTATCTAGTAAAATTAGAGAGGATTCAAGTAGTTATTTTTACACCGTGGAAATACCCAGGCGGCCCAAAACTGTTTTGATAAATTCATATATTGTAAGAGCTCTTAAATGTTGAACATGCTTCTATCTCATGCGTTCCATCCCCATGGGAGCACTCCATTACACAATATGCAACTTTTCAAAAAGAACGTCATTAGGTTTGTTTCCAACTTACCTACCAATTTTCCTCTATCATTCTATTTCTCCGTACATGAACCTAGAATAATTTTGTAGAAATGAATCCTTTCCTAGTAATCAATTTAAACTGGATTCAGTTCGTAGTTTACATAAATATTAAAATCAATATAAATAAAATGAAAAATTGTGTTTCTGCTTTCAAACTGTTAAATCAAATAAAGTTTAACAGATATAGCTTAAGTTGTCTAGTTAACTTTAATTAGATTTAAGTTTTGATGTAAGATTAACGAAAAGCATTGTTAACTTAATAAACTAACTTAAGTACGGCTAGTCAGGCCTTACAAAATTCGTCACGAATTTTGTCATACGCCGATTGGTAACAAAACGGGTACATGTATTAAATACAACATATTTATGGTAATTTCCCCGACATTTTGTCATTGTTTCTATATCACACTTGTGGTATTTAATGAAAACCGGACATAAAACTTTAAAGGTACCCATATACTAAAGATGCAAACTGATAGTATATCGGGTTTATTGTCGGTTGTACATGCCAACTGCTGGATTTTTAAAAAATTTGACTTTTTTTTGTTTGTACATGCATAGTATAGTATAGGTTTAAATTTCACATTTTAACAAACGTTTTGTAGCGTTAACAACAATTAAATAAAAAATATAAAAATGAGAGTCGGTACAAAATTCTGGAAATAATTTTTGGAACTGTATGAAAGCTTACCATGTTTGTGGAAAGTTAAAAGTGAGGAATTATTAAATAGAATAATAAAAAATAGCGCATATAAGGGCTTTTTTGTTTCTTTATTGCTAGAACTAATAAAATAACTGCAAACGTTATAATTTAGACATTTTTGTACTGAACGAAAAAATATATCAGGCATGAGCAAAAATGCATGAAGAATATATGGTGAGAATATACGTAAGCAGTTTAAAGTGAGCATGTGTAGTATAATTTGTACTCTATTATATATATATATATATATATATATATATATGTATATCGGTAAACACTTAATATCTTAAAATATGGTGTATTTGAGTATATTTTTTTTATTCGAGAATAAAGAATATTTGGAGATTCTGAGGGAGATGTTGTCTTGACATAGGATCTAATGACCATATCCCTAGGATACCTGTAGTTGCTAGCTTTCCAAAAATATATATCTATAGTGGCGCATCTTGTCCTTTAAGGACAAAAAGGATATTTGAAAGTATATTTGTTGTTTTGATGTTTTTGTATAAAAACCATTATATCTGTTGATCTATTATATATTCAGTTATATATTCTAAAAAGATAATAGGCTGGACCATATTTTTTTAGCATTTATTTAATAATAATTGGTGCTGCCGTTATGGAGATATTGTAGTTCAAATTAGAAAATTTTAGAAAAAAACAATCTTTATTTTCTTACGATCTTATTACGATTCAACAACTCCTTCAGAAGAGCCGAATATTTATATAATAATAATATGTAAATAAATGTCTTTGTTCGTGTTCTCATGACTTTTATTTTAAGTATCATCATGTGCTAGCTAATTGTGCTACAATTTATATTTTTTTTACAATAATAAATTGGTAAGGCAATAGACACCTTAGATGCCTAGACTGCTTGTCATAATATAAAGTAAAAATAAAAATTTAATTTTGTTATATACAGTTTGATCGAAAATTTAAAATTAAAAATAATTATTAATTATGAATATGTAATGGCAGTTAAGATTTATAAAATTGTTCTATTAAAAATAAAGGACATCCTAATGTATATTTATAATAATATATGTGTATTTAGCGGGTGAAATAATGGTCATAAGGATTTTCAAGGAAATATTTTATTCTTTAATAAAAAAAATTTTCTTTCCCCTTTCCCTGTGTTTTTTTTTTCTGAACGATGAATCTCTATTACAACATCCGTTTTTTCTTTTTTGTGGAATGAAAAAAAAAAAATCAAAACTTTCCACTAAAGTGAAAAATTACTTAATTCTATATTCTATGTACGTGGATGTGCATGTAATTCTATACATCTAAAGCAAAAAAAAAGGTTAATATGATATACCAACTAGGATATATTGTATTGCTTTTTTTTTGTTGGCTTATAGTTTTTCTTAAGTAATACGATTCACCTATCCCAAAGGATTTTTGATTTTGATACTGCAATATCTTTCCACTTTTTGACTCTATGTAATTCTTTAGGTCGTAGTTTTTTTTCTCAATGGTTTCTTCTTCTTATTTTTTTTTTTTGCTACTTCTTTTTCCATCATTATTTTTTCTTATTTTTGTTGTTACTATGTTGTTTGTTATTTGTTGTTTTTGTTATATTAGTGTTGTTGTTGTTGTTACATTTTTTTTTTTTTATTGTAGAGAGTTGAAGGATATAATGTGCTACCATTTGCTTCTAATTAGCATAAATTTTAAGCCATAAAATATTTTTCTTGTTGAAATTTTATAAATTACGTATCCTTGACTGTAGATAGATAGATACATATTGCATAGATAGATTTAGAAAAGTGTATGAACATTTTCTTTTGGGAAAATATAAAATATATATACAGATTGCGAAAAAAAATCTTTTTGAAGCATATAAATGGCTAAAAAAACTTTATTATATATATATTATATATATATATATTCTATATATTTTATGTATATATTTTTGGTTTATTTTTAAGAGCTTTAATGAAGAGGTTAATTACGAACTTGATTAAAATAATTTTTTTATTTAATTTTTTTTTATTTTGCGTTTTTGTAATAAAAGGTTAAATTATAAAGATTTTAGGTAGTTAGTTTTTAAGGCATATTCATTAAATGAAATAACAGTCAAAGAATTATGATAGATTTATTAACTGATAATTGAGTTTAAATTATTTAGTAGGAAATTTGTTGTGTTTTATATTTTAATTTATCTTAGTGTTATTTGTGTTTGGGTTGTATATACCTAATATAGAAAACATGATTTACATAAACAAGAAAACATTTTTTCTTAGTATAAAGGATATATTTTTAATTTACAATTTGCTTTGTGTACAGGTACTTTGCTATATATATTTTTTAAAATTTTAAATAAATTTTTTTTATAAATAAGGTATTCTATATAATGAACCGATAAGTATTTGTATGTAAAAATATGATTTATGAGGTCATCATCATTAATGCTTTTATTTAATCTATTGCATTGGTGTATTACTTAGAATAACATACACAACTGTTAGCTCATTCGTTACTTCTAAATCACTATTATAATTTTAAGTAAATCTAATTTCATGCCGGGTGTTCCAGGGCATGCGTATCAGCTTTTTAAAATGAGAAGGAATGGCTATTTTAAAATTAAAAACAAATTTATTAATTAAATCGAGGGTGCTCTATCGATTGGTGATATTTTCTACTCTTAAAAAGTGTATACGCTTGCTTTGGACCACCCGGTATATATAGTAATAAGTTTTTTTTTTTAAATATTTTCAATTCTAATTGAACATCTGGCAAAGTACAGTTAAATTAGTATAATTCATTAAAATTATAATTTTAGTAAGAATTATTCAAGTTTCTATTGCATGCCTTTGCAATATTTAATCTCTCTTAACCCTTAATCGTTGTTGCAAAAAAAAAATCTTATTAATATTATTATACATACTTTAGACTTCAAAATTTAAAAGTTCTTAAGGTGTTTGTGCAAAGTTAATTCATTTTTTATTTTATTTTTTTTTTGTCATTGTATTTAATTTTTTCTTAAAACTCCTAAATTAAATAAAACAGAAAATTTGACAAAAAAATAACAGAAGATCAACAATATCTCCACAAATAAGATAAAGAGTAACAAAAATCAATCTTTCTCTTCATAGTCATTTTCTTAAAAGCCTAATCAATTTAAAACAAATCAAAAACAATTTAGAAATTAACTTTTTTAAATTTTGACATTGCATATAAAATTGCAACATTGTAAGCACATGGGGTTGGGTGTTTACAGTTGCCATAGATATTCGATTTCATTCGATCAAAAAACTTTAGTATGCATTGTTGTATGTCTCCGAGACGTAAATCAATATTTCTTTAGCTAATAACAGCCAGAGAAAACAATTTCATTGTACATGAATACTTTTCAATAATAAATTTTGCACTAACTTGAAGGTACTGAAAAATTCAGATCCGTACTTAATGAACATAGCAAAACAGACTGGAGAATAGAAAATTGAGTACTTCTGTGTAACGTACAACAACGATTAAGGGTTAGGCTGGTAAATATTTTGGTAGGATTAAGTAAAAAAAAATGCTTTACCCTTTATCATTGGGATTTAAATAAATAACAAAAAATAATTAAGAGTATAATCTGGTAACAACTTAAATGAAATAAAGCTATTCTTTTTAAGAAGGATTAATTCCTGACAATAATAGTAGCTTTTCGCACTTAATGAGTTCTTAAGCTAGAAATGTGTAAAAAAAAAAGTATTAGACAATATTGTAGTAAAATGAAAAACTTGCAGTACCGTACTTAATTAATTGAGCACGAAAATGTAATTATACCGAAGTTACTGTTAAGAGCATTAAAAAGAAAAAACTTACATACAACAAAGCCGGACTTATGTCATTGTAGTGTTCTAGGACCTGTATTGTACAATATATTTATGCAGCTGATCTCCCAACATCAAGCTCTATGTTATGTATTGGTTGCAACTTTTGCAGATGACAGAACCGTACTGATTTTCTACATAAATCTGAAAATAGCTTTGACAAAATTGCATTTTCATCTCAATAAAATGGAGCAATGGTTTTTTTTACTAAATTATTTTTTGTTCAATTATTACTGAAAAACTAAAATCATGTTAATAAATTATTTAACATATTATATTAAAGAAGTTAAAGATATAGATATTCATTAAATCGTTAAAAATATATTAAGTTCGAAAAATAACAAATCAAAATATATATAATAAAATCGGTACATACCACATTTGCCTTAAATAAGAAGACGTGTCCAAAAAGGAAAATAAACAATATTAGTTTCCCTAGGAAGAATCAACTTGGGAATGTATCTAGAGCAGGGACTAAACTGCAATAAACACAATGCTAACTAAGGGTGTACCTGTAGCTGCCTAAACTATCAAATATTTATTAGTTGATTGGTCATAAATGGAAGTTGTCACTAGCAAATATTATATTATTTATAGCAAGAACTCGCAAGAACATTCACATCTGGGTGCTGTAAAGCAATCTGAATATTATAGCCGTAAGAAAGATCATTGTGAGCTTCAATTCAAAGTACATACCAAAATAGCGATGATGCTGCCGACTAAAATAATTTGATCCTTCGGATCTGGTTAATATAGATTTTAGCAGCCAGCAATATAATTAAGTGTAAGAAATTATAATATTGGTTACGATCTCACCCCTATTGCAGTATCGTAGTTAATTAAGATTTTAACAAAAAATCTGGAATGGTATTTTCAATGATAGTGTCAAAAAAATAATCACAAGCTGGTTTTTGGCATTTTCTAAACTTTTTGTCATTGATGCGATAGTGACAATTTTTGTACATTTGAGAGTGACAAAAAATTTGTGGGCACCGCCATTCAAAATATTAATTTTTTTGTTTTTTCTATTCTTACACAACTATCTATGCTTATAAAAGGGAAAGTTTGTTTGTTTGTTCGCTATACACGCCCACAGTTTTAAAGATAGAGTTCTGAAATTTTGTACAGTTGTTCACGGTCAAAAAAAGAACCGAACGCGGTACAGTGCAAAGTCATCAAATGACAGGTTTGGGTTGATGCCGTACAACTCATAGTAAGTCTAATGAATATTTCAAAAACCAATAGTGTTACAGGCATGAAAATTTACATTTAGATACTCTTTCAAAAATCAAGAAATACGACTGTTACCGATTTCAAAAACTTGGATTGGTTCGGGTTCTTGCCGTACAATTCTTAGCACGCCTAAGAAATATTTCAAGCACCAATTGTGTTACAGGCATGAAAATTTACACTTCGATACTCTTTCACAAATAAAGAATTCCGACTGGGACCGATTTCGAAAATTTGGATTGGTTCAGGTTGCTGCCGTACAAATCCTAGTACGTCTCAGAAGTATTTTAAAAACCAATTGCATTACAGGCATGAAAATTTACACTTACATACTCTATCAGGAATGTTTTAAAAAAGATTGTGTAACAGACTTGAAAATTTATTCATAGGTACTTTATGAAAAATAAGCAAGCATGTATTGTCCTGAAAAAGTATTTTAAAGCTTTAGGAATCAGTATAAAATGTTTACATGGCTATTAGCCACAAATGTGACGATTCGTTTTATTAATCAGAAAATACTGGAGATAGTTCCAGGGGGTCCATGTGTAACAGATCAGTCATCGATGAAAATGAAGTTGTTTTTCCTCATCAATTGGAATTAAAAGTAGTAGCTTCAATATTGCTTCTACTAAACTTGAAGTAGCCAGAACTATGGTACTAGATTAAGAATAAGAACTTTGCATCCTCATTTCATTTAAGCACAAATTCAAATTGATTGTGGGAAAGGCGAATGTTGACTTATTTCAAGAATACCGCAATAGCAATAAACGTATTTGTACTCCATCAGAACAAAAACAAAATATTGTTTTCAAAGAAATAATTTTAATATAAGTTTAAGTTGTAGTATAGTTGCATATATTTTTAATAAAACCAGTTTTTTTTCAATTCTATTCCAAAAATCAAACTTCATTGAAGTAAATTCGATACATTTTGTGGTCGACCCGGACCACGTCGGGTAGCTTTGCTAGTATTTCATATATGTGTCATAAAATTATTTGTGTTTTTTTTTTATAATTATATGATTTGGTAGGATTTTATATTTTAATATACATTTGTAAATGTTGTTTCATGTTGCTAGTTTTAAAATGATTACCTTACCAAATACCGCAAATTTTCAGCAACATTGCTGATCAGATCACTTTTACCTTGTGTCACAGTCACTAGCAATTATCACCTTACAAAATTCCGCCACCATGTTTGGATGGTCAAATAAATTTAGTACTGTTTAAAATTGGACTTTTTTTATATTATTCTTCAGTTATATATAGCTGTTATGTGCTAATCATTGCGTTGTGCTGCAAAGAACAATTACACAATACAAATAGTATTAGACGCAATAACGTACAATACTAGAGTAAGAGGTAAAAAAGATCAAAGTGTTCGGACAAAATTCAGAAAACTGTCGAAAGATTGGGGTTTGATTTGGTATATAGAGCAAAATGAAGGAAAGTTGCAAACATTAAGCCTCCCCTGAGTTGTAGAGCCAAAAGATGTTGTTGATGATGGAAAATATTGCTGTGTAGATAAAAAAAATAAAATAAATTAATATCCGTGACATCGTAAATGTATCGACAACGTCGCCAACATATTGACGTTTGATCTTAGATGTCAAAAAAAAAATTGTTTACATTGCCTCATGATCGTTAATTAATTTTACAGTATATCTGCGACCAACGTTCCCTTTACTGTTTTTTTAGCTGAGCAAAAGAAAAATAAATTGCACTATGAAATTATTTAAAAAATTAAACAAAAATTTGGTAAATTAGATATTTTATAAAAAATAAAAGTTTTTTATTGCAGTTTTTTAAGTTTTTTTATTGTTTTTAATTTTTTTTATTAATTACATATTACTTTATTATTTTTTTTCTCTCCTGTCTTTGTTTTCCTTTTTAAGTTACCCAAATAATTTACTACCAACCTATTTCTAAATTTGATTTAAATCAAATTTATCAGGCTAAATTCTCTTTCACAATCAACATTCGACACTTAAAAGGTTCCACATATATCAAACAAAATTTTTATATTTTGAAAACTATCTTCACGAAGAACCAATTGAAGTAGATCATTGAAATTACGACTATTGTTTGTGAATCTTTCCGTAAATAAATATTTTAAATATTTATACTCATCCATTATTAGATTTCTATAATTAAAATCATGTTGACAATAGCGTTTTGATCAAAAGCTTTCCAAAGGTCTATGTCAGCATCAGGAAATCATTTATCCAAATGGTAGCAGAACTTTTCAACAAATATAATTATCCCAGATGATATTATCATATAATTTTTACTTTCATCTTCAAGAATTTCAGTAAATTATATCACCAAGACACTGACTTCTTCATTTTGTGATGATCAATTTAGAATATTGATACGCTTCCATAGCTTACACTTTTTTTTTTTAATATTTTGATAATTCTTTTAATTCGGTAAAAACATAATTTTATGCAATCAATGATATACGATTTATATTATTTTCTAATCTATTGCTTAACAATCTCTTGAGATTGAATCAACTGAATTGGATCAACTATCAATCTTTTTTTTTGCAATATTCTGTTAAGACATCATAGTTTCAAATAAACGGAATAATCCCAAAATTACGAGAAAGTCAGCGTATTTGATTAAGAAGTCGGAACATCAAAACTTCACAATCCATTAAACTTGCCATTTCTTCAAAACTATGTTTTTTAACAGCTGAACGATGGAACATGGTATATACTTTTCGCAATAATGTTTCTACTTGGGACCCTTCTATACCCTTCTATACCCTTACAGACACCATCGATTCCCAAATCTTCTCTATGTGCCACACAATACGTGACAAATTGTGAAATTAAATAACCAATTTCTTGTGTTAATAGTGATGTTACTTCATTATAGGCTCCCAGCATTACTGCAGCTCCATCGGATGCTAACATTACCATTTTTTTCAGATCCAGATTAATTGTTTTATAAAAACATTTTATGGACTCCACAATTCATTTTCCGTCGCATGCATTTAATTGTATTATACCAGCAAAAATAGTTTTATAATTAAAATTAGAGCAGTATTTTATATAAATAATTAACATTTTGTAAACGGAAATATCAGTACTTTCATCCACTATTAAGCAATAGAATTGTGCCATTCTTATTTCTTGGACTGAGTTCATTGAAAAATTCATTTTGATGGCAAGAACAAAATTATTTATTAAAATTTTGATGTTATCTTGTTATCTTTACCAACTTTTGTTCTAGAAATGGATTATGTACAAGTTTCTCGATCTTGCTGCGATTTTGCTGATTAATTTGGCTATACTATTTAAATCGATAACAATTTGCACAGCCTACTAAGGAAGTATTATTTTAAATAACTAATATTCTAATGCGCAATTAAAAAAAATCCGTGCGCAATTGCGCACTTGCGCAGCTTAGAGAGAACGTTGTAATAACTGCGACTCATTTTCACGACACGGGTTGTCAAATTATGTATCCGAAAATTTGTTGATACACAGTATAGTTTGGTACAGTTATGTTGAGTTTTTTTTTATTTATCAAGCAAAATTAAAGGAAAATAGGTATAAATTTTACTTCGTGTTTCAGAAATAAATTTAAAAATGTTTTTTTTTACTTTAACTTACTTTAATTTTAATAGCAAATGGACTCACGATTCACGAAAGAAAGATGCTTTTATTTAATTTTTCAAAAAAAAAAAATTTTTTTACGAAATTGTTCATATTAAGTCTTTATATTACATAATCTTTCACAAATATATTCAATACAAATATTTAAAAATTTATCCACAAGAGTATAATATTTTGACATTTGATTTGACGTTTATTTCAGAGACAATGCGTTTTGAGTGATCGGAATTGTAAGCAAAGTACATTGTGTTGCCAACATAATATTGTCAGTTCAAAAAATTTGATCTATTGTATTTGTATGTACATTGTATCGGTTGAAATTTTTTGGATACGTTTCCGATGTCACCATATATGATTTTTTTATTTATTTATTTATTTATTTTTGACATTGGGTTCTACAGATTAATCTGCAGGCCAACCTTATAGGTCCTTTTCCCTTTCGAAATGTGGGCCTTTTCATTAAATTATAGTAATTATTTGGTATATATTTTTGTATATATTATATATATATTATTCTGCATTTATCTGGATGTTTGTAAGTTAGACGGAACGCTCCAACACATATACAAATTGCAATATGTATACAAATTACTTTGGTACTCTTTTTTTAACCCCTGTCTACCATGCTGAACCTTTGCAGGAAAAAATACCACTGCATGAACTATATTTTTTTAATTTAATGTTAGTCTTCTTCGCAAATAATAAGGAAAAATAATAAATAATAATAATAATATAAATAAAACAAACAATTTTTTTGATTTATAATAATAAGGACTAATAGAATTTTAATCAATAGTTTAATATTGTATAATAACCAAAAGGCAAACAGCATTTAACACAAAAAAAAACATAATTCACTCAAAGGTTATTCTTATTACTTAAAATTATACATAATAATACACATGTGTATTTGTATTGTATAATATTATACATTATACTACTTTATTGCTTCTACCTTTTATTTTTCTCATTATTGTGTGCGTAACTCACTTCACTCAAAAAAAATTATTTTTGTTTTTTTTTGTTTTTTTTTTATTATTTGCTGTATCTGTATTCTGTATGTTCTATATGCTCCATTCCAAAAATATTATTTTATTTTCAGTGTTAAGTGTTCACTTTTCACTTCACCGTTCAGGTTCACTGTTCAATCAATAGAACTTGATAGAAGTAGAGTAGGATAATTAACTCTACTTCTACGCCGGATAATAAAACATTGTTTTTTTTAAATTGAAAATTATTGATGAAAATGTTTTTGTATTTTTTGTAAATTTTACCAATTTAGATACAAAATTTTGAATATTTTTTTAAAAATAACACAATACCATAATAACAGTTTATTCATATAGCAAAATAAGATCCCTATACATTATACAAAAGACAAAATTTATATGAAAATAAGATCCCATTTTTAAATTTGCTCTCCCAGAGGCCACAATAACGCTAATACGGTATAATTTATACTAAATGGAACCCAACTAACGAATTATAACTAAATGGAAGTGAGTACGAGTATACCATACAAAAATACAAACATTTTATACAAATTTATTGGTATGGTACTTCTTTTTCTGTTATATAAAAAAAAAGATTAGTGTTAGGCCAATATAAACATAAATAAAAATAAATAAAAAGTGATATAAACATAAGTACTGTAATTTCGGAATAAAGAATCTAATGAAAAAAAAGAAACTAGGATTTATTTTGCTTCCGTCATTTATGACGGGTTACAAAGCTAGTTATATTATATTATAGATATTATTTTTATTAGTTATATTATATCTTTATTAATTATTAAATTATATTTGAACCGATGTTGTTGTATTGAAAATTACATTTTTCTATAATTTTATGATTATTTTAATTAACAAACTATTTTGGCCTTCTATATTTTAATACTTTAAGTATTTCTATTGCATAATTGAAATTTAATTAACTAGTTGGGATAATGAAAAATAAAAGCTAAGAAAATTTTAAAAACAAAAAATATAAAACTGAAAAAATGAGAAATTAAAGGGAAGCAAAAAAAAAAAGATAAATAAAGGATAAAATCTTAAGCTGTGATATAAATAAACAGATAAATTTTAAGCTGTTTAAAGTGTGTAATTATTTTTCGACAATGGGAAAAATTCAAAAAACAAAAAAAAAACTCTGAAGAAAATTTTTAACAAAAACAATTTTTTTTCAATTATGAGAGAAAGTTAACCTCGAATAACTCTGAGTATATTAAATTTCTTATAAATTAACCTTAAAACAAGTACAAATTACACAAAAAAAGAAGAAAAATGAATTTTTGCAATTTTATATTCAAAATCATTAAATTAAGAACTATGTACATTTATATTTTCTTGTATCTTTATTTTTCAATCTCTTCTGAATCTTGTTAGTGTCCTTTATAGGGTTTTTCTTTTCTTGAAAATCTGTGCAATAATGAATAAATTTGTGTTTTTTTGTATGTTTTAGTTTTAGTTTTTTTTTTTTTTTTTGAATGATTCTTGTTGACCTTAGACATCCTTCCTTTTTTCATTCTTCTCGTATTCATTTTCTCATTTTAATTGCTTGTAATTTTTTCTTCTTCAAATTTTTTTTTTGTATCACTTTCGTGATCGTTAGTTTAACCAAAAGCAAATTTAAATAAAAAAAAAAAAAATTTAAGAAAATCTCTCTAAAATTGTAATTCGCTAGATTTTTGAATAGATATTTGTTTTTTATTGTTTCTTTACATTTTGCTTGCATATTAAGTTATGGTTTCTTGTTATAAAAACACAAAGGAGAGATGATTTTAAATTGTCATTGGAAGGATGATAGCTAAGGATATTTTTAATGAAATGCATTTCAATTTTTTTTTTCTTTATTTTTTGGCCTGCCTAATGAATTTGTTGAAGTTTTTTTTTATTTATTTCAAACGAAAAAAATTTTTTTTTTTTTTAATAGAGTTTAAGTGTCATCAAAGCTTAGCCTTGTAAAAAAACAAAAAGAATTTTTTTTAATGTTAGAATGAATTTTAATAAACAAAAATGAAATTATTGGTATGCAAAATTGAAGGAGTTATTTTCTTTTTCCGAAGAGGCTTGTTTCATTTTTTTATTTGAATTTTCGGACTTTCTTATTGTTCAATATAGTTATTCAGTAGTTGGAAGTGACTAGTTACTTTTAGAGAACTAATTTGAAATAATTTGAGCTTTTTTGATACAATCATTTGAATGAGATTATTAGTTATTGCTGCGGCTGCATCGTTAAAGCTTAAAACAAATATTGGCAATACAAGGAAAAAGTAGTGAACTATACACTATTATTAATATTTACCCGTAGTATTAGAAAATTGTTTTTCTTTAGTATAGTAGTATTTGGAAATATTCACCAACCTAGTAGTTATTGGGTTATCTGACTACTAATCAGAAAATTCTAGGCTCGAATTGGGATTGATGCTTAATTGAATTCTATTTTTCATTATTCATAAAATTAATAATAATAATAATTCATTTATTTGTACATATACATGAGAAGGTAAGTTTCTATATAATTGTATATAAAGAGTATGAATAGAAAATGTAACAAAATATAACATAACACTTAAAAACAAAAACTATAGAAAATACCAGAAGCTTAAAGAAGGTGTATTTTACAGAAATGTTAATAATTCAGTTCAAATTTAATAATCATTATTGTATTTAATTTGGAAATTAAAAAGAACCGGTACAAAAGTTTGAACCATTTCAGAATCATAGACTATCACATAGATCAATAACTAAAGAACATCAAATTAAAGCTGGCGTATCACAAGGCAGCGTACTCGGACGAATGCTTAAGGAATCGAACTTGGAACCTTTCGGTTGAAATGCAGACGCAATAGGTAGGCGCTAGCAGCGTTAATTTTATACTTGAATTGAAAATCTTATTTTAGTGACCAGAAAAATGTTGCTTACCTGCCATATTTTTTAAAGCATTCCAAAATTAGTACAGGCTTTGCTGATACATCCTTCATTATCCTAATCGGCACTGCCATCTGATGATACAATGCGGCACCGCTAGCTAAACTTATCACCTCTTCATATTATAGCAATACCTAGTTAAGATTTTTGACAATGGTTCTCAAAAGCTTTGAACAAGAAAACTACTGTGGATATAATGGGTATGGTATAATTGGTTGACCATTTTTGGGACCCTCGTAAAGAGCTTTGGCAGTAACGGTTATAGGCAATTAGAAGAAAATCCATGACGGAATCTTTTTGGAACTATCAGCAATTTGTGTTTTTCAAAATCATACAAAATTATAGATAAAATCAAATTAAATTAAATTAAAATTTCGAACTAAATTTTTAAAAATATTAAAAAAAAATTTGAAAAAATACTCAACATTTTAAAATTGGGTTACGTTACGATTTTCATGATTATAATTGCAATAAAAAAGATGATAGATGATAGATGGTAGATGGTAGATGACAGATGACAGATGACAGATGACAGATGACAGATGACAGATGACAGATGACAGATGACAGATGACAGATGACAGATGACAGATGACAGATGACAGATGACAGATGACAGATGACAGATGACAGATGACAGATGACAGATGACAGATCACAGATGACAGATGACAGATGACAGATGACAGATGACAGATGACAGATGACAGATGACAGATGAGAGATGACAGATGACAGATGACAGATGAAAATTATACACTTAAGATAAAGCAAAAACATTTTACCTTATGTTCAGGGGTGGCATTATGTAACTTAGTTTCAAATATTTCGGTCGAAATAAAATGTTGTCGAAACAAAATTTGGATGACATTACGTAATTTGAAACGTTAATTTATTTTGAAACGCTCGAAAAAAAAGTGAAACACTTTACATAATTCCATTTTTGATTTGTTTCGTTAAAATTTTTCAACAACTACTGCTACAAAATAATATTGAAAAAAATAATTTAAAAAATTTGAAACTAAAAGAAATTGCAACTAGATATAAGTAAAAGAAGCTAGTAATAATACCAACATTTTTATTCTGAAGATGTTTCTGCTTGTAAGAAAATCATTATAAATTTACTTAATTATTAATTTTATTGGAATTTTTATTTCTGTGCGTTTCTAAAATAAATATTCCAATAAAAATCATGTATTAATTTTTTTTTTTTTTAAGCTTACCTAAAAGCGTCAACTATTTTTCAATCGCCGAAATTTGGTCGTATCAAACGCCAAAAAAGTAGCGTTTCCACCTTACACAATACCAAAATATGTAGCACCAATTTTGAAAAGATTGAAACAAAATAAAAATTGTCGAAACAAAATTATGCAATGCCACCTTTTGAAAAGAGTCGAAACAAAACAACGTTTCAAATTACACAATGCCACCTCAGTTTGGCTTCAGAGCGGAATATAACAGTGCATCCTATTTTTAGAGTGAAAATTTTGATAAAAAATAATCTTAGTTAAGGCAAGTCAATTGATATGGTAGTATTAGATATTGAGGCTGCTTTCGACACAGTATGGCACAATGGTCTAATACATAAGCTTAATGTAATCGGTCTTCCAATATTTTTAATCAAAATCATACAAAACTTTCTGAGCAATAGAAATTTATGCGTTTCCATTAATAAAATTACATGAGAACTAAGACCTATAGCAGCCCAATCTGGGTCACTTGTGCTAAAACACATAGAAATAAATTACAGATTTTATTTTTCTACGAAAAAGTTGCACAATAAGACCAATGTGAATATGGTTGCCGAAAATATTAATATTATAAAAGAGAAATTTAATAATAAATTGCAATATTCAAACAATATTATGATACAAAACTTGTATGTTAATTTGTAAATATAGATAATAAATTAAATTAGTTAGTTTTAAGTTTAATTAAATGTAAGTTTTACACAAAAAAAAAAAAATTGGATAAGGCTTTTACTATCCTGTTTTTCCTTACAAAATTTAATATTAATATGAAAATGTCCGATTTATTTAAAATTTGAAATGTTGCAGCTGTAAAAAGAATATCTCTAAACTTTTTTAAAAAACTCTGTATTTAAAAAAAAAGTATATTGAAGGAAATAAATGAATTGAATTGAATTGAATCCTTTATGTACTGTAAAGCGATATATATACATGTTCTGCGATTTTCAAATTGAATGCATTTAAAATGCAAAATAGCCGATATTTTTACCAAATCTCCAGTATTAAATGATATCAATATTCTAATATTCTCTATATCATAATATCAAAAGTACTATGACAGACACAAACGTAGTTCTTATAAATTAAAAGAAAATCGCATGATGTAGTGACAAACGACCGCCGAGTAAAAGGTGGCAGACATAATATTACAAATATCAAAAGATACCGTTGGACACATTTTACATGATGAACTCCTTACGAAAAATGCAAGCAAGATGAATGTCACGTTTATTAACATTGCCACAAAAAATTATTCGTTGGATACGTTGTGAGGGCTTTTGGAAATATATCAGCGTAATCCAAATGAATTCTTACGTCGATTTATAACTGTTGATGAGACTTGGGTCCATTAATATATATCAGAAACAAAAAATAAGTCCAATCAATGGATAGAACATGCTGGAAGTGCGCCAAAGAAAGCAAAAGCAGAAAAATAAGTAGGAAAGATTTTGGCAACAGTTTTTTTGAACACACAAGGTATACACACAAATTATTTCTTATTGTTTATATTTTGAAATAATTATATTTCTTTTAAATACATAATTATATTTATTTTTTATTACAATTTAATTTAATTAAGACTATTACTTTAATTTTCTTACATGTTCTCTGAAGACATTCCCTATTTCGAAACAACCGTACTATAATAACTATTAACGCAGGCGCGGTCAAACCCATGATTTTAGGCGCATTTAATTGCGTAGTTTTTTTGACAACATGCAAACTTTAGCAAAGTATTTTTTCTGTTTCGCAGGCCACTATGAACACGCCTATTCTAAGGTATTTCATTGATCTGGTTTATAGGACGCTAATATTATTTCTTATTAATGCTGAAAATGTTTTTTTTATTTAAGGTAGGTAGGTAGAAGTGGCCATTCCAGTTACTTCTGAAAAACCAATTAGCACTTAATTGTGCCTTTTTGTTACCACGACTCGAGTGACCTATTTCATTTTGTCAGTTGTTATAGGTGGGCGTTCTCTTATCTTCACTCTCCCCAGGGACTCAGTACTAGAGCCACCGTGTGAGATTAAGAAGGTTGATCAGATCTCCTATTTTGCTTTCCGCAATAAAACCTATATTGCTGGGGAAAGCTTCACCTAAAGTCCGGAGCCTGACTCTAGCTAATGCTGGACATCTGCAAAGGAAGTGTTGAAGAGTTTCTGCCTCATCCTCATCCTAGCAACTGCGACAAGTGGAGATTGAAAGGAATACCTAGCTAGGCAGCGTGGCTTCCTATTGGCCAGTGACCCGTACTTATGGCTACTACTCTTGCTATATCTGTGCGGGATCTGGTTAAGAGTTGTTTGGTTTTATTAATATTATACGCGGGCCACGTTTTCCTCGAGGTCGCACAGGTCAGTCGCTCTGGCCCGAAAGTATGAGTGGATGCGCTCCTTGACGACTCTCATTGGACAGTGAATGTCTTCCTCAAGGGACCTGTCGAGATTGGAACCTTGCCTTGCCAGTTCATCGGCTCTCTCATTTCCATCAATGTTGCTGTGGCCCGGAACCCATAGTAGAGAGATCGAGAACCGGTTATCTAAGTTTCCAATTTCGTTTCGGCATTGTTCCACCAGCTTAGAACAGATAGTGTCCGCCACCAAAGCTTTGATAGCGGCTTGACTATCCGTGAAAATGGTGACTTTTGTTTTGGTCGTATGAATGTTATTAAGGGTTTTAAGCGCTTCCCTAATTGCAAGCAGCTGTGCTTGAAAGACACTAGCGTATTTAGGGAGACCATAAGATTTTGATATTTCTAGATCTTCTGAGAAAATTCCTGCACCTACTCCGCAGGTCATTTTAGACCCATCAGTGAAAATTCCTATATCATTTTCCTTTTCTTTAAACCACGCTTCCAATCGGCCCTGGCAGGAAAACCTACTTTAGGCTTTTTGTTGAAGTTCAGTTTAGGGGTGATATAATCGGTTGTGCTTGGTAGCAGTTCATTTGGAAACTGACTTATGATATTCCCGTGGCCATATGGTCTGGAATACCAGAAGCCAGTTTCTCTTAGTCTGACTGCACTGCAAGACGCAACGTATTTTATGTACACATCGGGAGGAAGGAGATTAAGAATCACATTTAAAGCGTCAGTAAGGCACGATCGCAAAGCACCTGTGATTCCAATTCCCGCTGCTCTTTGTATTCTCCCAAGTTTGGTAATATTGTATATTCTATTTACCGCTGGCCGCCAGGCTAACGATCCGTATGTAAGAATAGGACGTACCACAGTTGTGTACATCCATAGTAACATCTTCGGTTTGAGTCCCCACCTCTTACCAAAGGTTCTACTGCATGTGTAGAAAGCTATACTTGCTTTCTTGATTCTATTTTCTATGTTTAGTTTCCAGCTGAGCTTAGTATCAAGTATGATTCCTAAGTGTTTGGCACTATTAGTGAGTGTGAGTGTTTGACCGTTTAGCTTCGGGAGATTAAAAGTTGGTATCTTAGTTTTTGTGGTAAAGAGCATCATCTCCGTTTTGGCGGAATTAACACATAGACCGCAGCTTGTAGCCCATGTACTAATCCTACCGAGAGCGCGTTCCATGATTTCACTGATCACGGAAAGATAGATTCCCGATACTAGAACAACTAAATCATCTGCATACGCAACCACTTTGATCCCGTCTTTTTCAAGGTTTAGTAAAATTTTATATATGACTAATAACCAGAGTAACGGAGAGATGACACCTCCCTGGGGTGTTCTTCTATTTACATTTTTGGTTAAACTTGATTGTCCCATATTTGCTTGGATGACTCTCGATTCAAGCATGGATACAATCCACTGACTAAGGCATGTTTCCACACCTAAGTCGATCATAGAATTTTTAATGGTTTCAGTTCGAACATTATTGAAAGCTCCTTCAATATCAATGAACGTGGCTAAAGTATATTGTTTGTAGTGAATGGTTTTTTCGTACGCACTACCTCGTGAAGAGCCATATCGGTTGATCTTCCTTTGAGGTAGGCATGCTGAGATTTGGATAGGCGCATCATGTCCATTTTCGATCTGATATGGTAATCCAAAATGCGTTCAAGGGTCTTAAGTACAAAGGACGATAGACTGATCGGTCTATAGTCCTTGGCAAATTCGTGACCTCTCTTGCCCGCCTTGGGAATAAATACTACACGAACATGTTCCATGCTTCGGGTACATGATTACGTGCAATACAATTTTTGAAGATTGTCACCAACCATGGGGCTACTTTATCTTGCAACCTTTGGAGCATAATGGGCAGTATGCCGTCAAGGCCAGGTGACTTATACGGAGAGAAGCTATTTATGGCCCATTTAATTTTCTCCTCCGTGATAATGGATGGCAATTCATTAAAGGATGTGGAACCCAAATCATCAGAAATTGCAGATTCGCTAAATTGGTTTCCGCATCCTGGAAAGTGTGTGTTTAATAAAAGCTCCAGGGATTCTTCGCTAGACTCCGTCCAAGTACCATCCATTCTTTTAATATAAGAGGAATTGGAATGGACTTTGGATAGTATCCTTCCCAGTCTTGCAGAGTCCCTGGTACTTTCAATTGATTGACAGTAATCCATCCAAGATAGGGTCTTCGCTTTCCTAATAGATTTTTTATAGAGTTTTAGGCAGTCTTTGTATGGCTGCCAGAACTTGTGTTTGTGGCAGATATTGAAGATTACTCTAGTCATTTTCCTAAGATTAGACAAGTCTTCATTCCACCAAGGAGGGAAAGTTTTCTTGCTGTATCTGATTGGACATGAGACTTTGAAAGCAACATTCATTGCTTTCTGGAAAGTTTTAACCTTATGATCAATTTCTGAGGTTGACTGTACTTCCAGGTCAGGTATTTGGCGTAGTTTTGATTGGAATACTTGAATAAATTTATCCCAGTCAATTCTTTTAGGATTTCTGAATGGTTTTTGGGTTTCGGATTCCAGGTTTATATTATAGGTAATCCATCTATGATCAGAAAAAGAGTTCAGATCGGATACCAACCAGTTATCTATCCTGAGGGTGTTTTTGTTTGTTACCAAGGTAATGTCGAGAACTTCTTCCCAACCATTAAAGTTTTCCGAGCTTGGAAAAATAAAGGTTGGTTTGTTACCGACAATACACACATAAAGATTAGTATTTAGAATAAAATCAAAAAGACACTCACCTCGTTCGTTATTTTCCGAACTTCCCCAAAGCGAATGTCTTGCATTTGCATCGCAGCCTAACACCAGGTCGGCCTTACTGTTGTTGATCATCGATGTAAGCTGTACCACCTCATTAAGTGGTGCAGGTTCATCGTGAGGCATATATGCTGATGACACAAATACCGATTTTCCACTTGTAAGCTCTAACTTGACTACTGTCAAATCAGAGGAGCTGAGGCTAGAACAGATAAAAGCATATATGTTTTTCTTAATTAGAATACACGATCTTGGCCTACCACTGTCTTTTTTATAGAAGAGATTATATTGGCTGTCGTTTAGACCCAGCACGGCCGAGTCCTTAGCCCAAGGTTCTTGAATCAAGCTGATGTCAATATCTTCCTCACGGAGGTAAATTATCAAATTATCCGAGGCACACCTAGAGTGCCTCAAGTTAATTTGATTTACCTTTAACATCAGCTTGAAATTGTGCCATTTTTTCTGTGTCGTTATTTGTTGTTGCTGGTTCATTTGGTGAGGCATCTTCCTTGGCATCATCATTTTCATCGACAACCATATCGTCTGTACGGTTATCTTTGAAAATTTTAACCTTCGCATGCCTCACACCAAACCAAACTTTACAGTCCGCCATTTCTAGTGCCTCAATGGTTTGTTCATTGATGGACACTAGACAGGTCATACTGTTTTTAGCTGGTTCCTCAATTTTTATGACTGACCAGTCATCCATCGGTATCTGAGGGTTTTGAAGTTTTAGGCATTGGAGAAGCTCTCTTCTGCCTATATTCATTGTGGGTAACCATATGAGAGCCCTTGGTCCTCTAGGAAGTTCCTTGGCGTTGATTAGCCTGAGCTTCAAGCCGTCAAAAGCATTGCTGATCTTAGCAATGCATTCACCAAGAAAATCCCTGGAGTACTGATTCTCAGATTTGATCACCCTACATCCCCTCAGTACCTCAGCCGAGTCGAAATTTGGAGCCTGTTTTCCGCTATTTTTTATCACATGACGTAAAACCATCTCGGACAATTTTGTCTCAATGGCTGGCCAGATCGCCGCCACCTGCTTGCCACTGTTGGTGATTTCGTCAACTAGTGCCATATGCAGATACTCCTTGGCGACCTCACTAAACGCCCTTTGTGGTTGGTCTGTTGATAAAATATGGGGGTGAGTTCCAGAAGCCGCCTTGCTTCTTTTCGAAGCTTGTAAGTTCTCTTCGTGAGATCTGTTACGCTTTCCGCCTTCCGTCTCCCCTACATTTGTTAAGTTTTTTTGGCGGTTATTGTACTCTTCAATGACTGCCTGGTATCGAATTTTGTCCGATCGGTCACGTTCGGTAGAAGTACCGGCTACCTCATTTTTGGCAATCTTGCCTAAAATGAAGTTGGCCTTGTTGTACCTCTCTTTCCAAACAACGTTTTCCGATTTCCTTTTGCGTTTTGGTTTCCGGTCACTGTGACTGGCGACCAGAGTTTCCTTTCCTTTATCGGTTGTTAGAGGAAGAACAGGTGTACTATGGCTGGTACTCGCTGCTCTTCCTGACGATGGTTGCGAAAGAACAGGTGTACTATGGCTGGTACTCGCTGCCCTTTCTAAACATGGTTGTGTGAGAACAGGTGTACTAAGACTGGTACTCTCTGAACTTTCCACAATAGTCTCCTGACTGGAGAGAAGTAGCTCATCCTCTGACAAGGACAAGCTTGCTAATTTAAAGTTATTTTCTTTTTTAAAATTCATATTTTAATCCCACGAGTTGCGGAGAAAGGAAAAGTCACCCGTGACAGAGATCCGCAATACCACGGGAAGGCTAAACTTGAAACTGGAGGTCGCCAGGTATCCAGAGTTCGCATACTAGTGGTTAGTTAACCCACTAATCATTCATACTTTGGCGCATGCTGTTCCACCGTGTAATTTGGGGATTTTTTTTCAAGGTTTACTCCTTTAGCGCCGTACTTTAGCCTAGAAGAATCTAGTTTACCAGTGACCACCGCGGGGAGGTAGTACGTACACTTGCGAAACCACATTGGAAAACCATTGAAAGGCTACCAAGTGATTACTTCTACTTCACCTGTTGCCTAAAAGATGACCAGCACAACAAATGAAGTATCCGTGCTGTGAACCACAGTCGCCGATCACCTTAGTTTTAAGTATATATAATAATATCTTATATTTAAATCTTATATTTAAATCTTAGGCCCCGGCGGGTTGGGGTACGAAATATCCGCAGTAAGGCATGCTTGTGGTAAAAGTCCACTAAAAGCCTAGAAAAATCCAGAAGCGACTGACCCAGAATGGGCGGCTTTCTGGTCTGCGACTGATCCCAGAGGGACGGCAGGAATAAAAGGTACCGCCTTGTACAAGGGAAATATTATCCTTAGGCTAGGAGATGGAACTCCGAATTAAAACAAAAAAAAAAAAGTATGCAATGAATAAAACTCAAAGATTGTATACCCCAGGTGGTAATCCAGATCTTCTGGAAAATCCACCCTCTTTCGAGGCAGGTCTCACGGATTCTGGGGGAGACCACTTATTGCAAAACCACGAAAGCAGAGCTGCTTTAATTGACCCATTCAGAAGAAAATCTGGGGTCCAGAGAACACCTCCAGCAGGGTCTCAAAATATCTACGAAAACATGTCCCAAAAAGACAGATATAGAAACCCCGACGAGGGTAATAATAACGAAAAGGCACTTGAGGCAAAAAATAATGAACTTAATGCCAGAGTTACAGAATTAGAAATCTTATGCAGGGAATTGAAAAATGAACTCTGCATAATTAAAGAAGAAAATGTGAAACTAAAAAATTCACAAAACATGTCTACTAAAAGAGTAGTACTAAAAACTGCTGAAGAATTTCATACAGATGATGAAGAACGAGCTCGAGAAACCGACTGGATCTTTAAAACAAAAAGAATCTGTAAAAAAAGAAAAGCAGAAAAATCACCTACTTTAAGCCCAGAAAATGTTGCGGACAAAGTAGAGAAAAATGTGCAAATAAATGAAGTTGCGAAATGTAAAAGTAAAAGAAAAGGTAAACCTCCTCCAGTTATACTTAGTAATGTAGTGGAATACCCTCAAATAAACAAAAAATTAAAAGAAAGCAATATTAAATATAAAGTTAATATGCTTAACAATAAACAACTAAAAATTAATGTTGAAGAAGAAAAAGAATATAGAGAGTTGACTAAGGCAATAAATGAAGCCAATATTGAATGGCACACTTATGAAAATAAGAGCACCAGGCCTATTAAAGTAATGGTTAGGTATTTACATCCGTCATGCCAACCTGAAGATATAAAAAATGAATTGAAAGGTAGAGGCTTCAAAATTCTAGAAGTCACAAATAAAATAATAAAGAAAAAGGAATATAACAAAGAATCTACGGTACGTCTTCCTCTCTTTATGCTAACATTCGAAAACTCCGAAGATATAAACAAAATACTCAAAATTGAATTTATCCAGCACATGAGGGTTAAAATGGAGGCTATTCGTAAAACGACTACCATTCCTCAATGTAAGAGATGCCAAAGATTTGGCCATACACAAAAGTTTTGCCAGCGTCTAGCTCAGTGTGTTAAATGTGCTGGTCCCCACTTAACAATTTCTTGTAAAGAAAAAAAAATATTAAGCCTAAATGTGCTAATTGCCTTGAGGCACACCCAGCGAGTTATCGTGGTTGCCAGGTGGCTAGAGAGTTGCAAAAAAGGAAGAAGCTACAAAAAAATGCGCCAAAACAAATGCAACATAGACAAGAAAAACAAAAGACAAAACCTAGGCAACCTAGTGCACAGAAACAGAATTGCATTGAAACTTCAGAGATACCTAAAACTTTTACGTCGAAAAAAGTCGTAGAAGGCTTATCATATTCACAGGTAACACAAAATAACCTAAGTCAAAAAAGAAACCCGAAAGAACAAAATAAAGTTTCTACACAAAAGTTGACTGAAAATACCATTATGCAGATGATGCAAAATATGATAAAAACAATGAATGAAATCTCAACAAGACTATGCACATTAGAAAACAAACATAATGAAATATATATGTATACACCAAAAAATAAATCCGCAAGGCATGGTTAAGAACGCACTTCGTATAGTCACGTGGAATGCCAATGGTATTCTGAACAAGAAAAATAATTTGGAAATTCTATTGAGAACACAAAATATTGATGTATGTCTCTTGACAGAAACACATATGACAGATTAGTCATCGCTTAAATAAATGACTATACATGCTACAGCGCAAACCATCCGAGTAATACACCCAGAGGTGGTAGCTCAATTTTAATAAAGAAAGATATTAAGCACCACGAGGAACTTAGTCTAGAAATAGATGAATTCCAACTAATCGTGCTACGAATTATGTCTGTTAAACAAAGCCTTTGTGTCGGTGCATTATACTGTCCACCCAAATACAACATAAAGAATAACATGTTTGAAGAAATTCTTAAACTACTTGACGATAGATTTATCCTGGGAGGTGACTACAACGCCAAGCACATAGATTGGGGGTCTAGAGTAACCTCTACGAGAGGAAGAGAGCTAAGAAAAGCTATAAAAGAAAAAGGCTGCATTTACCAATCTACCGGTAAGCCAACCTATTGGCCAACTGATAGAAATAAAACTCCTGATCTGCTTGATTTTTATATAACAAAAAAAATTTCACCCAATTATATTAAGCTAGAAGATAACCATGATTTGGACTCAGATCACTCTGCAGTCATACTAAATCTATATGAAAAGGTTATTAAGAAACAGTCGAAACCTCTGCTAATGAACAAGACAACTGACTGGGCTAGCTTTAAACAAGAAATAGAAAACAAAATAAACATAAAAACAAAACTAAGATCCAAATGTGATATAGATTCTGAAGTAGAAAATTTTATTAAAATTATTCAAAATGCTGGATGGAATAATACAAAAAATTGTGAATATAAATCGGGTAGGATTCAACTACCCTAGAGAAATATTAAATATGATAAAAATAAAAAGAAGAGCTAGACGCAGATGGCAACAATCGCGTGATCCGGCAGACAAAACTGTGCTAAATAGATTAACTCAGAATCTTAAAGAAAAATTAAAGATCTTAAAAATGAAAATTTTGAAAAATATATAAAAAATTTATCAGCTAAAAGAGAAAATAACTACTCGTTGTGGAAAGCAACAAAGAGTACAAAAACCTCGATCTCTCAAATCCCGCCAATCAGAATGAAAAAGCGGTGAATGGGCGAGAGATAATAAAAATAAAGCTGAAACATTCGCAGATCATCTTGAAGAAATTTTTTGTCCAGACGAGACAGATTCGGATGATCTCACTGAAGAAAATAAAAATTGGCAAGAAAATGTTATATCACCATTTTCAGAGAGTGAAATAGTGGAACAAATTAAAAAACTCAGAGATAAAAAAGCTCCAGGTTTTGATCTAATTACATCGGAAGTCCTGAAAGAACTTCCGAAAAAAGCTATAACAATGCTAACACGCATTATAAACGCTGCTATAAGAATAAGGTATGTGCCGAATATGTGGAAAATAGCAGAGATAATTATGATACCAAAGCCAGGTAAGCCCATAAATGAGGTCAAATCCTACAGACCAATATCATTACTACCAATAGTATCAAAATTATTTGAAAAACTATTATTGATTCGAATGAGACCGATCATAGAAAATAGTAATCTGATTCCAAATTATCAATTTGGCTTTAGATCTAAGCACTCGACAATCGATCAAATTCATAGAATAACAGACATAATAGAAAAAGCTTTAGAGGAAAAGAAAGTATGCTCTACCATATTTCTAGATGTAGCCCAAGCTTTTGATAAAGTATGGCATCGAGGCTTAATAAATAAACTAAACAATATGTTTACCTAAACAATACGTAGATATACTCTCATCATATCTAGAAAACAGACTATTCAGAATAAAACAAGACGAAGAGTATTCTACTATTAGAGATATTAAAACGGGTGTGCCTCAAGGTAGTATTCTGGGTCCCATACTGTATTTGCTCTACACCAATGATTTACCAGAAATGGAAAATATAACTGTAGCTACATTCGCTGACGATACTGCGTTGATGGCAGTAGGATCAAATATTGACGAGGCTACAATTAAATTGCAAAGAGCAAGCGACAAGCTATACCTCTGGACAAAGAAATGGAAAATTAAACTCAATGAGTTAAAATCAGTACATGTAAATTTTACAAATAAAAAATTAGAAAATCAACCACCATTGGTAAATCTGAATGGGGTCAATATACCCCAAGAAAACAATGCTAAATACCTAGGAATGACATTAGATGTCAAACTTAGATGGAAAGAGCACGTTAAAAGAAAAAAATTTGAGCTTGAAAATAAGTATAGAGAAATGTACTGGCTCTTAGGTCGTAATTCTAAATTACCTATACATAACAAGATTTTGTTATATAATCAGATACTCAAACCAATATGGTTGTACGGCATACAAATATGGGGATGTGCCAAACAAACACATGTACTTTGTATACAAAAATTCCAAATAAAGTCTTGCGCAACATGGTAAATGCCCCCTGGTATGTTCGCAACAGTGATTTGCACAGAGATCTAGAAATTCCTTGCATAGAAAATGAAATAAAAAGATATGCAACAAAGCATATAGCTCGTCCTGGAGGGACATGTTAACGTTGAGGCCACTCAATTGCTAGATAATCAAAATGATGTCAGAAGGCTTAAAAGAACTAAGCCACTAGATTTAATACGATAGAATTTCGTAAAATTTTTCTTTAAGAAAATCAAAATAGCAATAAATTAATGGTTAGTCCGTGGGACTAGTATTAATGGGAGGGGTGTGGTTTAGTCAGTAAAAATCTGGCACACAATGGAAGCTACGGGGCTCATTGTGTCTATGAAGATTCCCACCAATCCACGCAAAAAAAAAAAAAAAAAAAAAAAAAAAAAAAAAAAAATCTTATATTTAAAGTAAATATAATAATAATAATACGGATTTCGTTTAATTTATTTTATTCGTCATTTCTTAAGCCATTGTTTTGTAATTTTTTTAATTTTATTTCGAATTTTCGCACAACTGTGCTTGTACATTTTGAGTCATTTAAATTGAAATATCGTCTTAAAATTATCTATAGAATATTTCGCCCGCAAAGAGTCTCTAACGTGAAACTGGGAAAATAGCGAAGCAGGAATGAATCTAGACGTAAATTAAGAGAAAAAAAAATGGCGTTGGGTAGGTTATAGTGTCAAATGCTAGAAAGCACTACTCATATAACGAAAATAGACTGAAATCCACAAGCATGCCACAAACGAAGATGTTCAAAACAAATATAGAAAAATTACAAATTTAAGATATTCTGGTATGAGTAAAAATAAAAATCAAACTAATCTAAAGGTACTTTCATTTTTTTTTCTTTACTAAATACTTTATTTTCTAAATAATAATATTATCAATCATATTATCAATACCAGATACAATTATGATTATCATCAACAACATTATGATGAAAAAATGTTTTGTAATACTTTCGGGAAATCTAGTGGTCAATTGTTTTGTTATTTTTTTCATTGTTTTTTTTTCTATTTCATATCAACAGATTTTGAAAATTTAAATTTAATTCTTAAATTTTTTCTGAAGATTGAATATGTACGTACAAGTTATATTGTTTTCAATTTCAAAATAAACTAATTCCTATCTTTTTATTTTTTATTTTTCCTTGTATTTGGTAATCCTTAAAGAACCAATACAAGGCTTTTAATGTAAGCTAGATGAATTGTCATTCTTGATGGATAATAATAAAAAAAATGTGTACAGAAACACATGATATATACACACTATATACTCACATATGTAGAAATGAACAGGATGTTTCGAAATAATGAAGATATTTTTTGCTGTTCTTAGACAAATGAATGCAGTGCAGTGACTTTTTTAAAAAAAGATAAATATTGTACAAAGGATGTTGAATTGTATTCGCGATATTTTGATTATAAATGAATTTCCATAATATGTTTTCTACCATCTAGAGATTGCAACACTTCAACCTAATCTCTCCTTCCAAGGTGTTACTTTACAAAACACTAATATCCTAAATATTTTAAGCATGCGCGTGAATCAAAAAATTATTAGGAATGACCATATTTTTGATATCGCGAAAGGACCTGTCAAATGTTTAGGCTATCTAAGTAGATGTAAAGCTGTAATTTCACCTTTGGAACTCCTTAATATCTATAAATTATTTATACGTCCCAAGATGGAATATAACTCACATATTTGGGCTGGTGCTTCCATTACAGCTTTAGACTACCATGACCGCGTTCAAAATCGCACCATTCGTCTAATTGGCGACCCAAATATAACTTCATCCCTAACTTCTCTTGGACATCGACGTGTAGTCGGAGCACTTCACATATTCCAACAAACGTGTTTCCTCAATGCAAAAATATACCTAAGTACAATCTACAAAAGTGGATATCAAATTTATGCGATATCGGGACATCCACAGTATATAATAATAAGTATAAAATAGTTTTAGTGTAGAATTTGATTTGAATTTGACTCCATGAGCTACTCTAAATTTTAAATGAATGGTCGCACAGATATTTATTCTATGCCACCTTTCGTTTGTTCTGGCTGGATGTTATGAATGAATACGTTCTTCATGACAGCTCCCATTGGAGACTGAATGTCTTATCATAAATCTTTAATTTTGGAATCTTGCTTGGCGAGTACATCGGCTTTCTCATTCCCCTCTATGTTACTGTAACAAGGCACCCAGAGTAGAGAAATCGAAAGTACGCTCAGCTGTGCTTTTAAATTTGTCTCGTCATTGTTTCAGCAGCTTTGTTCCAAAGCTTTGATAGCAGCTTGACTATCCTTGAACATGGTAAAATTTTTTGATTTTGGTTACCAAAATATGATTCAGGGTTTTACCAGGGCTTCATTAATTGCAAGCATTTCAGTTTTAACGATACTAGAATATTTAGGGAGACCATGAGGCAATGTTATATTAAGCCCTAGCAGAAAAAATATCTGTACTGGCTTTTTTGAATGCATTAATTTTTTTCTGACACTCTGTATAGGTACAGAACAAAATTCCCAAAGGATTATTTACATTCGTTTGTTTTTGCTTTAGTATTCTTTTAAAATTGATTTAGGAATTTTTGAAAATGTCAACTTTTTTTTTTAGTTTTTTTTGTTGTTCTTTCTGAGCACATAATATGTACCATATTACAAAAAACTTAAATTTAAATCCTTGAACTTATGAAAATTTGTTTTTTTTTTTTTGTTTTCTAATTTAAATTTTTATTTTTATATGTAAACATTGCAATGAAAAACTATCAAATGTTGCACATGAAAACTTATTTTTGAGAGGGTGTAGTATTATAGTTGCTGATTATTAGTTTTTATTTTATTTTTTTTTTACATTCTATGATTTTAAATGACAATTAAAGAAGATTTTCTAAAAACTATAAGGAAATTGGAAAATTTTATTATGTGTTCATCTTTGTTGTATGTGTTGAAAACATTTACTAATATTTTTGTATAGTAATAATAAAATTTCAAACCAAAAATAGAGCCTCCTGTCATTTCTTATATTGTTAAAATTCTTGTTATCTGGTTCTGTGTTATGTGTCCTGTCTAAATGTCGAGTCCTATTTAGATTTTAGTAATATAAAGTAGACACTTAGAAAATTGTATAAACAGTAATAGAGTGAATATTTTTGGTAAGGATCTTATAGAATATTTTTCGTTTGTTGTTATTGTTATTGTTTTATTTTTCTCTGAAAAACTCTCTGTGGTTCATGTGGTTGTTAATATTCTCAGAGTGAATTAGATAAAAAAATATACATAGATTCTTAATACACTTATATACTATAATATATAAATTTTGATATAATGGTGAATTGTCCATTATAAAATTTGGAATTCTATGTATTGGGAGTATGTATTAAGAATTTATATAATTGTTGTAAATGTCAGATTTAAATTTGGGAACAGTGTAATGAAACATGAAAATTGTAGATGAATTGTTTTTATGTAAATAATTGCAATTAGTTTTTGTTTTTTTGAAAAATTATTTCACAGAAATCATTATATATTCTGTACTTATACTATATACATTTATTTAAGAATACTAAATTCGATAAATTGCAAAATTGTAACTATAATTTAGAATAAAAGACATTTTTTTTCATTTTCAACCTATTAGATTAATTGAACATAATTTTAGTTCTTTCTCGGGCATATAATGGAGTGGTGATGTGTTTTATGGTCGGCCACTTTACCTCTCCCACCTTATTTTCCTTCTATCATCTTTGCATTGTGACGCCTGATAATACTATGAATGTTCGGGCTCCATTCTTTGTGCAGCAGGATGGATAAGGAACAGAAAAGAGGGAAAGCATGGAAGCATTTTGTGTCAATTTAAGGATCTGGAGACATATAAAAAGATGAATCTGACGGTCCAACAGACGGACGTGTTTCTCATGTTTGAGCTAACGGTTTTATCACTCATATCTCAGAAAATGCCAAAGGATTAACCAATTGATAACATTTCATGGAACATCACAACAAACGATAGGTCCCCAAAAAGTAATGGCTCTCTCTCACCGGATGAGGTACTTTTTAAAACCAATTTGAACAAAGATATGGAGGATTAATTTTGGTAGCTGCAGCCTGGGTAATAGGTTTTTCTTTTATGAATTAATGCGAGGCAGATGTAAGGATTGCTTCGGCTTCTTCCTAGTCTTTGCAGAAATTATTTGCATTACTGCATGCTTGCATATAAGGAATTTGAATCTGAAATATGAATTTATATTTGTTTTTGAATTGATTTTTTTTTTTCGTTATAAAAAAACATGTTTAAAAAAGAATTTAAAAAGTATACCAGGTGCATCACCTTTTCAAGAAGGGAAGGAGCCGTTATTTTAAAATTAAAAAACAATTCAATAAAATAAGATCAAGGGTGCTCTATCATTTCTTATTTTTTGACGTGGAATCAGAGTTTGGAAGGGATCTTCCCATCAGAAAACTTCATTTCGTCCAATTTCCGACCTTAAAAATCGATTTTCCGTTCTTCCCGGAAAGTTGAAAAAATCATCAATCGATAGATAACCTTCGATTTAGTTAATAATTTGTTTTTTTTTTTAAATAACGGTTCCTTCCCTTTTAAACAGCTGATATGCATGCTCTGGACCAGCCAGTATATTAGAAAAATATGTAGTTCGTAATGGGTTCAATAAGTTAGTGTATACGATAACAGACTCTGGCTCGTCTTGAATGGTTCTTCTAAAGCTAAAAAGATAAACAATTTTTTTTTATAAATGCTTATATCTTCTACTAAACCATTCGGCGTAGACATAAAATATGTATGTATGAGTTATAGAAAAAAAAGACTTTTCTAACAGTCTATAAATTTTGAGGGATGAATATATGCAAATAACTAATTTAATTTCAATAAAGTATCTGATTTTTAAAAGTAGATTATCTTTGTGTATAAAATTTGTTCTTTCTCTCCATTTATAATTATATAAATTTTTTATGGTTTTATTTTGTATTATTTGAATATTTTCAATATAATTTTTTGAATTAGTATTATTAGGGTTCAATCGTTACTAATTGTCGTTTGGGTAACAGATTGAAGCTAGCTATTTCATTAAAATACTAGGCTAAGAAACCTGAATTAATTTGTTATATAATTTTGTAAATTTAGTATGTAAGTTATCTTACGTTGTTAATGAAATAAAGAATTATTATATTATTATTATTATATTTATATTATTATTATTAGTACCCCACAGTTTAACACCATAACTAATATGACTATGAAATAAAGCATAAGATTATGGCTTAGTATTAAGATAATTTCAGTAAATAGACGTTAGCTTATAGGTTAGGTTTTATATTAGTATAAAAGTAATTAATTAAAAGTTTTACTTGCTATTTTTTACTTTACAAATTAAATTCTAAATTATTAAGTCAGGCTAGTCTAAATAAGTACAAATCAAAGGTTTCAAAATATTGTAGAAATATATGAAATTAAACATAAAAGGCAAAAACATTAAGATAATGAAAATAAAAGAATAATAATAATACATAATAAATATTACTCTTAGAAAATAGTTGTATACAAATATTAGACCGAAATATTATACTTAATTTTATAATAAATAGAAAATAAAGAAGACAAAAATCAGATGCATATTTTTGCGGTTTATTACAGTATGATGAGTTATTATAGTACGGTTACAACTTTAAATAATATTCTTCAAAATGTTTGCTGTCATTTGATTTCCTTAGAATCTGTCTAAAAAATTAAATTCATATATTATGTCTATATTATATTTTATATTTCAAAATTAAAAAAGTTTACTTTTATATAATATTATGTATATCTTTTTACAGGTTATTATAAAATTAATTAACTAAGCGTTCACACAAAACAATTTTCAAACTATAATTAGGTTTAATTCTAAACTGGAAAACCAAAAAAAAAAAAAGAATATAAAAGAGAAAACGCTGAAAAATTAATTTAATTTTTAATTATCTTGTGAGTATAATAAATGCGCAATTTAACAGTTAAATTAAGAAAATTTTGAAAATCTAAATAATATAAAAAAAAAATCACTCAATCTAAAAAAAACTTAATTATCAGCAATTTAGAGTTTTGAATTTTAATTGTATATTTCCTATCTTATATTGTAGAATTTTAATATTGCATATTATACTGGTAATGTACATATAGCCTTTCAAGTATATCCATTTGACTTGTATAATAGTATAGTAATGCCAGTTAAATATTATAAAAGTTTATCTTATTGAATAAAATTTTATTCATTGCAGCATCAATTTGAATATGCGGTGTAAAAGTTTTAATTTCGAATCATTTGGCCTTTATTTTTTATTTTTTGGTTGATGTAATCTAAAAAACAAAATAAACGAAAAAAAAAAATAAGAAAACCAGATGGGAGGAAAATTTTCATAATTTAAAGATAAAGGAAAAGATAATAACAAAAAATTGTTTTTCTAATGAACCGATTTAACAGAGTTTTGAATTTTTTTCCTTGAATGTGTGAATTGGGAATATTTTGGAGAAATTTGGTTTTTTGCAAAAATTACTATTTGTTTTAAAATTTAATGCAATATTTCAAAAGTTAACTTGGAAGAGTACATATGAATATTTCCAAAATGATGATGCAGTAATGTGTGTTCTCATAAATAAGAAGATTATTACATAAGGTATATTAGGGTAGAGTGGTTATCCAGAGGGTGGTATAAATAAATTTAGCACAGAACCTAAAATGGCTAACTGACAACATTTTAAAGTCATAACTTTTAATTTATAAATTTGCAAAAGTCTTTGGATTCGATGTAGATAATTATATCATGAAAAATTTCAATTGACGAATTTTGCCGATAAATAGAGTTTGACGTCCGCGAATATCCTGACTCATATCCGTATTCGGTATCCTTCTTAGAATAAGAAACAAATCCTAAGTAGATTGAGAAAAAAAAACTTCGTGCAAAAGAAATTTCTAACTATTTTTTGTTTAAAAAAAATCTGAGTAGGCTTAGAAAAAATGTTCTTTTTCGCAAAAAAAATCTTAGTAGGTAATATTTCTATAATATAACATGTATTAATTAACTCTTGTTATTATCAAATCAAGCATTATCTTTTCAAGTTACAATTCAAAACAGACTCATTGAATTAAATGCACTTCATCTAATATTTGGAATAGATTTCAAAAAACTATCTAGCTTAATGAATGCAATAAAACCATTAATATTAGTTGTTGAACAATTTTTTATTAACAGCAAAAGGAACGATGAATTTTATGTACAAAAAATTAGATGAATGTAATGACGAGATCTGTACTACATTAAAATCAAATATTGAACGAGGGATGAAAGAACGAGAATACACTACCATTATCGATACACTATCATATCTCACCAATAACTCTATGAAACCATCAAAAATTGTTTTGGAATTAGCACTTACACTGTTTGGTAGACTTTTTGAATCTTCTTCATCTATATCAACTCCATCTTCGCCAGAGCATGTATGTTTGAATTTAGATACACAAACTACGTTGGAACTAGATGCACTACACTAGAACTACACTACACTTCAAACTACGTTGGAACTAGAATGCACTAAATAATGTAAGTGGTGAAAATATTAATATATCCAACTTAAACATTAAAGAGGACTTAAAAATATTTAAGAAAATAAGTCAAAGGCCAGAAAAACTCAAAATTTTTTCAATAAAACCGAATCTGAATGGACGTTCTCTGTTTTCTCCCACTTTTGTGGTAAATTACCTACCCGTTTATCGGATTATTCCTTACATTGTTTAGTTTTTCTAAAATATTTTTGCATAAATCACAAAAAATTAATAAAATTGTATTTTCTATTTTATTTAGTTATTTTTAAAATAACTCTATGCGCGGTTAACCGCGGTTTTCGAAGAATGAAAAACTGGTATTCGCGGATACTGAATTACCGGATATTTTCTAAACTCTACCGATAAGCAAATTCTATTTTACTTTATATTCATTCTATCCAATCGTCATCAAGCAGCTATGACGATTAGATAGAATGAATATAAGGCAATGTATACAAATTCTATCATCTAAAAATGTTTAAAGAATCCATTTTAGGTTCCGAATTTACTCAAAATTTATATAAATTATGTAATAAAGTTAAATTTAATATATTCGGTGCAACTTTACACGAATGACGTAGCAGTATTGAAGTATATCAAAATTGATGTGAATTAAAAGTTATTGATCTGAGCAGAGAATAGCAGGTCTAAATACATTGAACGAATGACTTATTAAATATCGTCTTTGTTTGAATTAAAAAAAAAACCTACTTTATTCTTAATGCTAATGCTATTGACATGGTGAAGGCTTTTAACTACGTGGGTCTAAATGTCTGATGCAAAATAAAATGGAAAGATCAGGTTGAACATGTTAGCAAAAAAATTTCTGCGCATTTATTTATATATATTTTTTTATTTGTTCTCATTTTATTCTTAAAAGGAGCGCTAGCTTATACAGAGTGATTATAGAGATTAAAGAGGTTTCGAAATTATTTTTGCACCAGCATGTTATACTAGACCAATTTTTGCTTCTATTCATTGTTACACGCTGGGTGGCGCAGTAGGTAGAGCGCCTGCCTTTCAACCGAAAGGTCCCAGGTTCGATTCCCGATGAAGCAAAAAAAAAAAAATGCTTTATGGCTTTTTCGACATGGTTCAGTACTCTTTGTCATTGGGATATAATAAAGGGCAAAAAATAATTGAGAGTATAATCTGGTAACACATTAAATAAAAATGAAAATTAAATAAAAATGAAACTATTCTATTTAAGAAGGCTTAGTTCCTGACAATAGCAGTAGTTTTCCACATTTAATGAGTTGATGGGCCAGTAATTTGTTAAATAAATACTCGAAATATTGTAGATTGTAGTGTAAAATTGCAGTACCATACTTAAATAAGCAGGAAAAGGTGATTCTACCTAAGTTACTGTAGAGTGTAAAAAAAAAAAACATAGTGTACCTTTATCCAATATGGAGCAGAATTATCTTGATCTCCAAATTAACTTGATCCGCTTGAATATTTTATACGAAGAAGCCATTAAAATAATTAATAAGTGCCCTGTCATGTTTCTTTGCTTGCAACCAACTATATAATTATCAATATACTTGAGTCTTGACAGCATATGCTAAAAGAAGTTATATATAATCACAAAATAAAATAATTAATATTTGTATTAAACATTAGTTCACATTAAATAGAAGGGTAGACATTCATAACTACTATACTAGAAATAAGTAAACTTTTTATTTTCTATTCTATTTTAGGAGTCCAGGTATTCCTCGACATACGAGCATTACTTACGACTATTCACACTTATACGACCGATTACAACAAATTTTTTTTCTCATTTTTTTTACGACCATTCACATTTCATAGAAGAAATTCTTAAACTACTTAGCGAAAGATTTATCCTGGGAGGTGACTACAACGCCAAGCACATAGATTGGGGGTCTAGAGTAACCTCTACGAGAGGAAGAGAGCTAAGAAAAGCTATAAAAGAAAAAGGCTGCATTTACCAATCTACCGGTAAGCCTACCTATTGGCCAACTGATAGAAATAAAACTCCTAATCTGCTTGATTTTTATATAACAAAAAAAATTTCACCCAATTATATTAAGCTAGAAGATAACCATGATTTGGACTCAGATCACTCTGCAGTCATACTAAGTCTATATGAAAAGGTTATTAAGAAACAGTCGAAACCTCTGCTAACGAACAAGACAACTGACTGGGCTAGCTTTAAACAAGAAATAGAAAACAAAATAAACATAAAAACAAAATTAAGATCCAAAAGTGATATAGATTCTGAAGTAGAAAATTTTATTAAAATTATTCAAAATGCTGAATGGAATAATACAAAAAATTGTGAATATAAATCGGTAGGATTCAACTACCCTAGAGAAATATTAAATATGATAAAAATAAAAAGAAGAGCTAGACGCAGATGGCAACAATCACGTGATCCGGCAGACAAAACTGGGCTAAATAGGTTAACTCAGAATCTTAAAAGAAAAATTAAAGATCTTAAAAATTAAAATTTTGAAAAATATATAAAAAATTTATCAGCTAAAAGAGAAAATAACTACTCGTTGTGGAAAGCAACAAAGAGTACAAAAACCTCGATCTCTCAAATCCCGCCAATCAGAATGAAAAGCGGTGAATGGGCGAGAGATAATAAAAATAAAGCTGAAACATTCGCAGATCATCTTGAAGAAATTTTTTGTCCAGACGAGACAGATTCTGATGATCTCACTGAAGAAAATAATAATTGGCAAGAAAATGTTATATCACCATTTTCAGAGAGTGAAATAGTTGAACAAATTAAAAAACTCAGAGATAAAAAGCTCCAGGTTTTGATCTAAATACATCGGGAGTCCTGAAAGAACTTCCGAAAAAAGCTATAACAATGCTAACACGCATTATAAACGCTGCTATAAGAATAAGGTATGTGCCGAATATGTGGAAAATAGCAGAGATAATTATGATACCAAAGCCAGGTAAGCCCATAAATGAGGTCAAATCCTACAGACCAATATCATTACTACCAATAGTATCAAAATTATTTGAAAAACTATTATTGATTCGAATGAGACCGATCATAGAAAATAGTAATCTGATTCCAAATTATCAATTTGGCTTTAGATATAAGCACTCGACAATCGATCAAATTCATAGAATAACATACATAATAGAAAAAGCTTTAGAGGAAAAGAAAGTATGCTCTACCATATTTCTAGATGTAGCCCAAGCTTTTGATAAAGTATGGCATCGAGGCTTAATAAATAAACTAAACAATATGTTACCTAAACAATACGTAGATATACTCTCATCATATCTAGAAAACAGACTATTCAGAATAAAACAAGACGAAGAGTATTCTACTATTAGAGATATTAAAACGGGTGTGCCTCAAGGTAGTATTCTGGGTCCCATACTGTATTTGCTCTACACCAATGATTTACCAGAAATGGAAAATATAACTGTAGCTACATTCGCTGACGATACTGCGTTGATGGCAGTAGGATCAAATATTGACGAGGCTACAATTAAATTGCAAAGAGCAAGCGATAAGCTATACCTCTGGACAAAGAAATGGAAAATTAAACTCAATGAGTTAAAATCAGTACATGTAAATTTTACAAATAAAAAATTAGAAAATCAACCACCATTGGTAAATCTGAATGGGGTCAATATACCCCAAGAAAACAATGCTAAATACCTAGGAATGACATTAGATGTCAAATTTAGATGGAAAGAGCACGTTAAAAAGAAAAAATTTGAGCTTGAAAATAAGTATAGAGAAATGTACTGGCTCTGAGGTCGTAATTCTAAATTACCTATACATAACAAGATTTTGTTATATAATCAGATACTCAAACCGATATGGTTGTACGGCATACAAATATGAGGATGTGCCAAACAAACACATGTACTTTGTATACAAAAATTCCAAAATAAAGTCTTGCGCAACATGGTAAATGCCCCCTGGTATGTTCGCAACAGTGATTTGCACAGAGATCTAAAAATTCCTTGCATAGAAAATGAAATAAAAAGATATGCAACAAAGCATATAGCTCGTCTGGAGGGACATGTTAACGTTGAGGCCACTCAATTGCTAGATAATCAAAATGATGTCAGAAGGCTTAAAAGAACTAAGCCACTAGATTTAATACGATAGAATTTCGTAAACTTTTTCTTTAAGAAAATCAAAATAGCAATAAATTAATGGTTAGTCCGTTGGACTAGTATTAATGGGAGGGGTGTGGTTTAGTCAGTAAAAATATGGCACACAATGGAAGCTACGGGGCTCATTGTGTCTATGAAGATTCCCACCAATCCACGCAAAAAAAAAAAAAAAAAAAAAAAAAAAATTCACATTTACGGCCATTTTTTTTCCTTTATTGAGTTTCATTACACTTTGGGAATACAAATAATTTTTGACCACTAAAAGTGCTGATTTTGTGTTATTTTGGCAGCAGAGAGCACTGATAAAGTGTAATTTGTTTTATATATATATATATATATATTTTTTTATATATTATTTATTTTATTCAATATTATTTATTTATACCATTTAATTTACAATTCCAAACATTTTTCGTTCTCTTTTTTTCTTCTTTTTTACAAAGTTGTAAAAATTCCAGTACAAAATAATAATATTTTACAAAAAAGAAAAACAGGAAACAAAAAAATTAAATAAATAATTTAATAATTATGTATAAATAAAATTTAAACTATACAGAAGTGAATTCACACTAGTGAGCACACACTAGATGTAGTCAAAAAGCATTCTTCATTTTACTTAGATTTACTTTTCAAGAAATTAATTGTGTGGTTTCATCAAAAATTAATACTAATTTAATAATAATTTTTAATCTAATGAAATACAATAGAAATTAAATAAGCTATTTTTTTTAAATAATAAAATTTATTTATTGCAAGAACAAAAGTGGATAAGTAGAGTCATAAGTAATTTAAAATTTAACATAATTTTATCATATAACTACATCTTTATAATTGTATGCGCAGTCTAAGTAAGATCTAGCGTGTCTTAAAGAAGTGCAGAAGAAGAGAATTTCTAAGCCGGGTACTTCAGGTCAGATATATATATTACTGATAAACCATTAATAAAAATAGATTTCACAAAATTTAAATGAAAAGCGACTCCTAATAGTTCCAGTGCAGTTTGAAACTAGAATAAATAAAGTTTATCTAATTGACGTAATTAACTTAGTAGTTCATACATCGTAATAATTTATATTTAAAAGCCATTTTTTTGAAAAAAGTTTAACAAATTTATTTAAACAATTTGAATTTTTTATATTCATTGGAAGATTGTTAAAGCACTTTGATGCCATAGTAAAGTAAAACTTCTCATAGTGTGTCGTATTACAGAAAGGTATACTGACTATCATTCTATAATTTGTAATATTTCAGACTATGTTCACTATATGATATAGAACAGTCATCTGCAAAACCTATTATCTTGCCTTTAAAAGGTTGTAGAAAAATAGAATTAATATAAATTAAGAATAACAGTGGACCTAACACTGAACTTTGAGGTACTCCAATGTCAGTAGTTTTGAGTTGACTTACTATATTATTTAGCTTAACTTTTTGAGTTCTCTCTTTTAAATAAGAAGTTAAAAAGTCTAACATAAAACCCCTAAAACCCATTGACTCTAATTTGTTTAAAGGAATCTTCTTGATCAATCATATCAAAAGCTTTGGTAATGTCAATAAACAGAGCTGAAGTACATTTTTTATTGTTTATACTCGAGTATAACTGAGAACATAATTTTAAAATCGCATCTTCAGTGCATTTACCAGGTAGAAAACCATTTGTTTTTGATAAAAAAATTTTATCCAAATAGAAATTTTAATATTTATTCATTTAATAATTAATTTTTCAAATAACTTTGCTAAAGAAGGCAAAATTGAATATTTATATAATTACTTAACAATAGCATAGAACCCTTTATAATAATTAAAGTTGCGCGGATTATATATTTTGTACTTTTTGTGTTCAGTGACTGTCACATGAAATAACTTCTAAACAAATAATTGTTGTTATGAAAAATGTCTGCATATGTTTGTCGAAAAGTATGTTAAATTTTAAGTGAAATATAAGAATTTTTATGCGTAGCCGCTCTTGGATACAAAAAGGAGTATTTCTCCTTTTTCCAGATTTTTCATAAAATTAATTATCTTGAATTAATATCGGAAAACGATGATATCTCTATTTTTGCATCCAAGAGCGGCTACACATAAAAATAATTAACTTAGTTATTGTGGAAAAAGGAGGTAGCCTGTTTTTGTATCCAACAGCGGCTACGCAAAAAAGTAATTAAGGTAAGCATCCTGGAAAAAGAAGATACTCCCCATTTTAATCCAAGAGTCTCTACGCATAAAAAAAGGAATTTTAATTCTGGAGTTATACCCATATTTTGAAAAACGAGATTTTGATAAAGCGATTTAAGGGTGAAAAGTAAATAATCAATAAAATCTTAACTTCGGAAAAAGGCTTATATTTAAAAAAAGAAAGGAAGTTTTCATAAATTAAAATAAAATCAATATATATGCTTATACGTATACATATATGCATATATATGTATATATATAACAAATATAATTTAATAAATATATTTTCTTATAAGGTACGAAATAAAGTGTGAAATGTCTTCCATTATTAAAATTGTTTTTTTTTCGAATTAAAATTTATGATTTTTGCATTTTATAAGGCTTTTAATCATCTTATACGTCCTTTTTACATACCGTTGGAAAGGACGTGAAAGGGTATTTTCAGTGGTTCTCAAAAATATGTATAGAGTAGAGTGTCTTTGAAAAGTTTAAAAATATGGAGGTTTCCATAGCAACTATGGAAAATTTTTTTTTTATTCTAAAATTTTCATTTTGAACTATCTCTGAAGTATTTTTGATATATCTCTGAAACGGTAACACTGATTCAAAGCAAATAAGTTTATTGTAGATTATTGTAAAGTATATTGTTGTAGAGAAAATATATAAGATTTTTACCTAGACCTTGCTGTCCATGGTCATTGACATTGTCAGGTAACGTTATCGAAAACTTCGTTTCATTCGGAAGCGCCCTTTTCCAAAGTTTACACTTTATTTTGCTTATTTTTTAGTAATTTTACTTTTCCCGTTTTTTGTTGTTTTTTTTTAATGTATAGATTTTAGCTAACAAAGGTTATATATTTAATTTTAAATTTTTAATTTATTATTTTTCATTTATTTTTTCATATGAAAAAGTTATTTTCAGTTGATAAAGTTATCTTTAATCGCCTAGGACCTAGGTAATCAACTAAAACAGAAAATCAGAAATATAAAAAAATTATTCATTTGATAAATTTTTAAATAATTTATCAGTCGAGGCTTATACTAACTACTCGTATTGGAAAGCAGCTAAATGAATAAATAGACCACAAGTGCAGGCTCCACCATTGAAAACACAAGCTGGTAGTTGGGTCAGTACCCCAAAAGAAAAAGCTAAGATGTTTGATAACCACTTGGCAGAAGTTGTCACATCATTCACACAAAATCTTGATAATGAAAATATAACTTTCGAAGCTCAGATAGATTTAAAAGAATTAGAATAGGAAGTTTCACATGTCACTCTTAGAAAAATTAAAACACAACCTCAATGTGAGAAGATCAATTGTCAAATCATGCGGGAACTTCGGCCAGTTTTTTTTATCAGTCAGAATCACCTCTTCGTGCTAGTATATAAGACAATACCTACAATACTTTGAGCATTTATTTATCAAATTATTGGTTTATCAACTCATTAAATGTGAAAAACTACAGATATTGCCATGCGATTTTTAAATATAATATCTCCATTTTATTTAAGCTGTTACCAGATTATACTTTCAATAATTTTTTGTCATTTATTTTATCCCAATTACAAAGGTCGGAAAGGACAACGTCGAAAAGCCCCATAAAGCATTTTTTGCTTAATCGACAATCGAATCTGGGGCAATGCGGTTGGAAGCCAAATGTACTACCTACTGCGCCACCCATGCGTGTAATCCTATTACATATATCCAAAATATTTGAGAAACTACTCTTCAAAAGACTTACCGCGATTATTAAAGAAAGAGATCTGAACCCGAACCATCAATTTAGGTTCAGAAACAAACATTCTACAATTGATCAAGTGCATTGGATCACAAGTAAGTGTTCGTCATCAGCTTCTAAGATGAAAAATTTTTATTCTATATTTTTCAATATAGTTTTTATTTTACATAATTTTTTATCCAGATGTCGCCATTTTTTAATGCTGTTAATTAACATGAAAATTGGAACTTTTCAATTTTTCCATATTTCCATGCTAATATTTTTAGCATACTGAAGTTGTCGACATTCAGATGGTTTTGATCTGAATCACAAAATGTTGGCACAATAGGGTTAGTTACATAGCCACAAAATGGTTAGTATGGTGTGGTGATAAACTAAAATGGAGAGAGCAAAACAAAATTAAATTTCAAAGCTTCAGTTTTTAAAATTTTTATAGGAAAAAAAGAGCAATGCGGAAACAGTAAACAGGAAAACAAGATATTACGTATTTTAAATATTTATTAATTAAAAAACAACTTCTCGAATTTCGAGGGACGGGCGAATACTAGTATTATTTTATTTTGAATTTTTCTTTAAAAGTGAAAATTCCATTTAATTTAAATATAGTTCAATTTATTAAATTTTTTTTATTATTTTTTTTCTGTGCTATTTTTTTTTGGTTCTCAAAATACCCTTCCAAATTAAATGTAAAATTTTTTTCTCATTTAACCTTTTATGGTCAAACAAACATTTAAAAACAAAGTTTTTCATTTCATCTCATAATCAAATTGTATCTCTACGATTTACTCAAAGGATATATGTATATGTGTGTAAGTATGTGCTCGTATATAATATTATGGTATAATTTGAGTTGCACTTTTATGTTGCTCTTGGTTTTTCTTAAAAAAAAAAAAACAACAAATTAACAAAGAAAAAAAGAAACAATAAAAATAAAAAAACAAAAACTCATATGCTGGTTGTATATTTTGTTTTTCCTATGCATTCTGTTGGAAGTTTGCACTGAATCCCTCAGAAAGCAATTAATGGAAAAGTTTTCCAATTTTTCATAAACATTTCTTGTTATTTTTTAGAGAATTTTTGTTATCGTAAAATGATAAATTTAAAATAAAAATTAAATGATTTGATTTTCGAGTCAGTTGAAAGAGGTTGCCTTTAGAAGAAATAATAATAAAATTAATAGTAGAGTTGTTGGAAGAAGATAAATATTAAAATGTGAGGGGGGTAAAGAGATCAAATGAAAATTGGATTATCTTATTGGTATACATATAAAATATATAGCAAGAATGTTTTAATAATAAGTATTAAAAAATAAACTTGAAAAAATAAATGGATATTATCTATTTAAATATTATTTAAAATTTTATTGCCTAAGAGACTTGTAAAGGTATATGTAAACAAAAGGAAAACAAACAATAAAAATTAAGAAAAGTTGTTATACAAGAGAATTCTTTCGCTAATAATATTTTATTCAACTTTTTTTTTTTAAAGATTTATGTTAAGTTCTTCAAATTAAATTTAATGTTATCTATATGATAATAATCCTATAATCCTCACTTTTATAATTTTTAATCATCTATATTATTCTGTTTAATTTTTAAATTCTAAAAATAGTAAAAAATCAAGAAATAAAAATCGTTTTAGTCATCCTCTCAGCCATCTAACTTCTTTTATTTTATTTTTTAGTTGCTTAACTTTCAATTCAATTCAATTCAATAGTCCACAAAGATTAAAACGGAACAAACCATTATGATAACGATATCATATCTGAATAACTCATAACTATTAGTATTATTATTATTATTTTTTTCTTTTTATTGTTTTTCATTATATAGAGACCATTTTTATTCATTTAATTTACCTCAAAAATTTCATTTTATTATCCTTCATTGTTCCCATCGTTTCTATGAAAAAAAATAAAATATTATGCTAGATCTGGCATCTCTTGTATATGCTTTTTTTTTATTTTATAAGTAGAATCACCGTATTCTACACTGCACTGTACTATACAGTTATATAACGGTGTATTGACGTTGAGGTGTATGTTATTGGTGTTGACCCTTTTTATAATATCTCTTTGCCATGAAAATAAAGCATATTTTGTTTTTGTAAAGAAAAAGAAATGGCGGCGATTTTGTTGTTTTGTTTTTTGAAAATTCATTTTTAAAAATTAATTTTCTATAGTGTAGTTCTATGTTAAGTATATAACAGCTTCAGAATTATTAATAAAGTTTTGTGAAAATTTTCCTTTTTGTATTCGTTTTTTTTGCTTTATTTTCTTTTACTGTTTTTTTTGTATTATTAACATTTAAGAACAATGAGAACATCAAAATAAAAGGATTATTACAAACAATGTGTGCCAAAAGTTTACGAAGAGTGGAAATAAAATATTTGTTTCCAGTTCTTACTATGTTGATAATTAGTGGAATTTAATTAGAACTAAAAATTTAGTGGATTATACAGCTCCAGGGTACCTATTATTAATTCGGACACTGCAAGTTTTAAAAATATTTCAATATACTTACCGACTAACTGTTTTAATACATGTATTACACTTATTTGAAAGCTTGGGTTATTAGCAGCATTGTATCGAAAAACAAATTGACATTATAATTAAATTTCATTCATATAACATAGTAAAGCCTATTTTTCAGTTCAAAATAATTACGACTGTTTACGGTATTTTTTAATTATAAACTATAAAATGTTCTCTTTTAGTGCAAGTTTATAATTGATTTTTTTTTCCAATTTTCTCCTTATTTATACAAAAAAAATCAATTCTAAAATCTACTAATACATATTTATAATTTTATTACTTTTATAAATTTAGATTCATTAATAATATGCATTTCCAAGTTTTAACCAAAAAAATGCAAATTAGGATAAACATATCTGCATACAATATTTAATATTTTTTTTATTTATTTTATTGGAGATTCTGAGAGAAATGTTGTATCGGTAGGATCTAATGACTAAATCTCAATAATAGTTGTAATTGCTACAATCAGCAAAAAAATATGTTTAGCTCAACTATAAAATTAAAAAACAATAATATGGTTGAAAAATATAGTTACATTAACCATATTACATCATGTAACTATGGGTTTTATACAAAGTTAAAAAGTTTCTTATATGGTTGAATGAAATATAATATGGTTGCAACAAAACTAATTTATAGTCCTCACAACAATATTATTATATTCACAAACATAATTGTGTTTGCAATAATATTATTTATAATTGAACAAAAATAATTATGTTTGGAGTAAACATATTGTAGTTACTTTCTACTACACGATATTTTGTTCTCAACTATAATATTGTTGTTTTAAACATAGACAGTAACTGCTATAAGTTTTAATAAAAAAATCACATTGAAAGAGTTATTCTTTAACATTTTTTCATTTCGATTATTTGTAATAATTATTCTTAATCAAAAATTTGTTCGCTCATATAAAATAGTTAATACTCAATTTTTATCTTTTTCTCTTATTTTTAATAGTTACGAAATAATTTTTATTTTTTCTATTACCGATAATAGTTACATAGCAATTTTTATTTTTTTCGATTAAAAATAATTCTTATGAGCAATTTTTATTTATTTTCGATTAAAATGAAAATCATTTTCTAATTCTGAAGCTACTTCAAATTATATGTTCCTTAAAATTTGCATCGAAGTAGCTCTAAGTATCTATTTTCATACAAATTAAGTCCCATGTTAATAGGTTATGTAGTTAGAAATGAGTACTTTGATTTTAATAATTTCGGGTGGCCATCTAGCCCTTGTTTAGTAGGGTAGGGACTTGATTTGTATGAAAATAGATATTTAGTGCTACTTCGATGCAAATATTCAAGTAGATATGTTTTGAAATAGCTTCACAATTACAAAATGATTTTTATTTTTTTTTTATTAAAATAAAAATAGCTTGTTTGTGTTTTCGACTAATAGGAAAAAATAAAAATCATCAAAACAATTGAGAGTTTTAATCAAAGATGAATTTGAAAAGCTATATCTTTTGAAGTACTTAATACATTTACATGGACCAACAGGTGAATTAATGGGTGGGGATTACTCTTCAAAATTAATATATTGTAATGGTAATATGTTATGTAGTTTTCGAGAAATGGGTACTTTTATTTTAACACCTTCGGGTGGCCATCTAGCCCTTGTTTAGTATGGTAGAGTTTTGGGACTTGATTTGTAATAAAATAGATACTTAGAGCTACTTCAATGGATATTTTCAAGACGATATGATTTGAAGTAGCTTTAGAATTAGAAAATGATTTTTATTTCAATCGAAAGAAATAAAAATTGCTATGTAACTATTATCGGTAATAGAAAAAATAAAAATTATTTCGTAACTATTAAAAATAAGAGAAAAAGATAAAAATTGAGTATTAACTATTTTATATGAGCGAACAAATTTTTGATTAGGAATAATTATTATTTTTAATTTTTTTTTATATAAATTGAAAATTTATGGATCTTTTGTGAGATCGATAAAAGACATCTTACCGATCACATACATATACTTTATTCGATGTTACAATAACTCCTTATGAATGATTTTTTTAAAAAAATTAATCGATAACAGTTATTTGTTAAAAAATTGATCGATAATAGTTATTTGCAGTCACTGGTTTTAAATATGATTCACTAATATATTATGTTAAAAATAAATATAATATGGTTTAATGAAAAATATTTATGTTTACACCAAACATAATTTATAGTAGGTTCAATAATAATATTATTCTCACAAACTGCAATAATTTGTGCAAACACTATTGTTATGCAATAATTTATGCAAACACTTACAAATTTAGATAGTTATATCCATTAACTGAAAATTTTTATATTACGCTTGCATTTATATACACGTTTTGACTTCGTAAAGAGCAACAGTAGACTGAAAATTACAGTGAATTTTTATTTTTGAAGGATTTTATTTTAACGCCAAATATAATATGATTACTTCAGCCCCAATATTATAGTTACTTCAACCATAATATGAATACTGCAACCATAATATGTTTGCTTCAAACATAATATGATTACTTCAATCATAATATAACTATAATATGATTATTTCAAACATATGAGATGATTTTTTCAACCATTATTATGATTACTTTAATCATAAGGCAGCTATAATATGATTGCTTCAATTATAATATGTTTAATATTACTACAAATATTTGTAAAACAACTATTTAATATGATTTATTTAATCAAAATATGTTCATTACAACTACTGGATTATGAGCTTCTTAACCATATTATGATATCCACAACCATAATATTTTTGTAAGCAATATAATTTATAATTGGTTTATATTTTTTTTAAATATAGTTGTAGCAACCATAATTTATTACAATTTACAACGTAGGTATATATTTCGATTAACTTTATATTTGTAAGACAAATATAATATGTTTCTATCAACCATAATTATATTCATCATTAACATACATACATACAATACATATCAAATGTTTGTTTCAACTATATCTAACATAATAAGTTTAACGTAACCATAATATGTTTATCGCAACCATTGGATAAACATATTATTTCTCTTAGTGTAGCTTTCCAAAAATATATATATTTAGTGGCGCATTATCCTTTAAGGACGAAAAGGACATTTCCAATAATTCCAGCTATCCTGGGGATATGGTCATTAAGTCCTACGCCGATACAACATTTTCCTCAGAATTTATATCTTTAGTGGCGCATCTTATCCTTTAAGGACGAACAGGACATTCCCAATAATTTCAGCTATCCTTGGGATATGGTCATTAACTCCTACGCCGATACACCATCTCCCTCATAAGAGCCATTTTATTTATTTATTTCCTTAAAAAATATATTTTTTCGAGAGTTTTTAGGCACTTTTTTATATTACAGAGTTTAGACCAATTTTTGACTTTTCAACTGAAATGTGAAGAATTTTGTTATTGATTTTTTAAATTATAATACAAAAATGTAAACTATAAACTATACACAAGGAAAAGCATTAGGTGTACAAGAAAAACCTTATGTAAAAATTTACAGTAAATAATATCTAATATTATATCATAAATATTTATCAATTTATATACATATGTATCACATTAGTAATACATTATAATTATGATCACACACACAATTATATGCATTATTAGTCAAGCATTAATGCATAATGTCATATAATTGCAACATAATCGTTTTGCTTTTTCTAAAGCTATAAGCAATGACTTAAATTTTTTATTTTACACGTCTTAACCCATTACTGCCTATTGGGTATTTAAATACCCAAAAACCTTAGTGCATTAAAAAAACTATATCTGCCGTTGGGTAATAGATATTGAGCTAGTTTTGGTTTTATTAGAGAGGAAAAAGGCGGGCCATAATTCGTTCTCAGTGAGCTAATCAAAATTCTCAAGAACTGCCCTTGTTAGTGGGACTCAAAAACTAAGGATTTTTTAAGCCCCAAAAATTTTTATAAAAAGTAGTTTTGGCAAATTGGAAAATGGAAAAGTCAGGAAAATTTCTAAAGATCACTTAGCCTCAAATTTTCTCAATATAATAAAAATTTTTTTTGGATTGGAATAGAGATGATTTACCTTTATGGGTATTTAAATACCCAACAGTCTAAAGCATGAAAAAATTGTTATAAAAATTAGTGAAAAAAAAATTTATATTTTTGTGAAAGTAAGGCACAATTCACAGTGTTTTATTGAATAAATCTAAAAAAGTAAAGTATTTAAATAATAATATTGTAAAATTAAATTTTAAAAATTATTTTGTAAATTATTTCGCTTTCTTATTTATTATTTTGCTTCGTGGTACATCATTATGATAGTCAAAAAAGCTATTTGGGATGCAAAGTAATCGAACACTTTTTGCAACCCAATTGTGTTTTAATACCGCATTGTCTACAAAGACTGCGTTTAGGCATTTTTCCACTATATGGTCGATACGATCCGTGCGTTTTGCCATTTGTTAGGCATTAACAAGTACACGCCCACATGGACGGCTGACTACTTGTGGTAGTGTTACTAGTGCTTCCACCACATTTAATTTAATCAAATATACCCATTGAAGTCACACCTTCATACCTTGCGCAGAAAACATGAAACTTCCATGCATTCACCATTGCTTCATCAAATGCATTTGTGGACCATTACCATTTTTTAGCACGAACTTTAATTCGATAATTCTTCATAGCAATATAAAACAAATCAACAGCATCCATCCATTTATTATATTCATGAATGACCAGTGGCTGGTCAATTGTTATCTTACGATTTTTTCGGTCATACCGCTTTGTATGGAACATTGGGCCATGTCTCAAAAAGGTTGACATTATAGTAATTTCAACAGAATTATATAAATTTTAGCCTACTAATTAGTTTTACATAACACTACATTTGAAACATTTGAAAAGTTATACACTTTATCAATTCACTTTTCTAAAACCTGAATTTCTAAAACCTGAAAACACAACGGTCAAACTTCAAACCAGGAGATAATGTGAAAAAGTTAAAAAACATTTTAAATCTTACAACGCAGAATAATTATATATTTTGTTATATTATCCATCAATAGATATCAGATGGATCTTTTAAATAATAGATCTATGAAATTTTAATTTTTAAAAAAAAAAAACTAAAAAATTTATATAAAATGTAGTAGAAATCTCAAGCGTGGCAAACGCTAGAGGTCTAATTTTCCAGGCAACTTCTATGACCTCTATGACCATCCTTAGGAAATTTCATAATGATTGTACGACGGGATCTATGAGCTTTAATGGGTTAATTTGGCAAGTGTTATAGAAAATTGCTTACGGGGCTTAGCTGTGTGGACCGATAATCCAATTGTTCGTAGTCTGGTCTAGTTTATTATGTTTCTTAGCCGGGAAATTTGATGATTTCTGTAGTATCATAATTTTCTCAATTTCAGTGTTTTTTCTTTTTCATTTCCTATACCCGGTACCTCTTTTACCTGATTTTTTTCTAATTATTTTATTAATTTAAATAGCGGTGAGTACCCTAAATCATTATTCAATCTGTTATCTACCTGTGCCTTCAAAATTGCTGAGCTCTCGAATGTGTTTAGATTACTTATTATGTATAAACAAGGTACGTTTATTGAAAATATTTTTGATTCGACATTTTGTGTTTCAACAAATGCAGTTCATTTTATATTAAAATTTAATTTTAAAATCAAGAAGTATTTTTTGAATCACTCGTGTACATACATGTAAATACATAGTATTGCAGAGGCATAATAATGGTTTTTTGCATAATTTTGTAATGAGCAGCTATAGTTCGAAGTAGTTATGCCGATTTGAAAATATCGATTTAAATAAAATGTAGTAATAATAATAGTAGTTGTAGTTGTAGTAGTAGTAGTAGTAGTAGTAGTAGTAGTAGTAGTAGTAGTAGTAGTAGTGGTAGTAGTAGCAGTGCTGTCCTTGATATGTGATATTTTAATTTTACATTTCTCCTTAACTTAATACAGAGATATAGGCACAGACTTTAAAAACATTGATTTGAAAATGTCGATTTTATTTTTATTTATTTATTTATTGCCATGATATATATTCATACTTTTTTTAACAATTTGAAATTTTTTAGAGCTTATACTATTGCATTTACACCAATGACTATTTTTAATTATTATTTTGGCTAGCGTACTAATTTATTTTCTATTTAATTTATTATTTAAAGGAAAAATGGCGACTAAAAAACCTTTTATTTTTTGTCATAGTCGATTTTATTTAATTTAATTAATTTAATTTACTTAATTTAACTTAATTAATTTAATTATTTCCACTATACATAAACCATTTTGTCGATTTAACAAAACTGTGATATTTTAAAATTTAAAAAAAAAAATATGAATATTTTAAATAGAATTCTTGCTTTTTATGATCCATTTTTTTACAATCTTCGCGTTTTAAGACCGAGATCCAATTTAATTACATAATTATATAGTTTAATTAAGTGTTTTTTTTTGTTGCTAATTTTACTTTATTTATTTTATTTTATTTATGACCCTCGCATACTCGTATATAGACTAATAATTGCATTTGCAATTTTAAAAAATTTAAATAATATATATTTTGTGAGACATCACTACACTTAAAGTAATAATTAAGCACATTTTGTGTTCGAGATTAATATTATTAATTACTTAATATTTCTAAGGCTTTCAATATTTAATTAAATAATATTAAAATTGTTTTTAAATTCATCGAAGTTAAATTGGATTACAGGATTAATCCTTAGAAGATCATTTCATCGTTATAATCAACCAAGGTTATAATCAACTATAAAATTTATTTTTTAAGTTATTAGTCGAACTTTTATTTTTGTGATAATTTAAATTGAGCAATTTAGTTGTTGCCAGGTAGTCACAAGCACTGATAAAAGAGTATGTTGGTTTCGAAATATCGATACATATTTGCAATAAAATATTAAAAACTTTTTTTATTAGTGAACGAAAACCTGGCAACAATTAAATTATTTAACTTAAATTATCACAAAATTAAAAGTCCGATTATATTTAATTTCAAATCTAGATAAATGACACAGTTCTCTATATCAAGGTTGTAGGAGCTAGGCGACATTTTTTTGATCAACGAAATTTTTTCTAAATCAGCATTGGCTCAAGAATCATTCACAGCTTGATGATAATTTTCGAAATATTTCAAATCTTAATTTGTAACAGTTTGCTTTTTTTCATTAAACAACAACAAGTAAAAATCGTGTTTTCTCGTTTTAATAGGATTACAACTATGTATCATTGTTTTATTGTTCTAAAACTATGGAATTCGTCCACCGTTGCAGCTATGGAAATGAAAAACATTAATTCATAAATGCATAAATTCTTTTTAACTTCAATAATTAACTGTTAGTTTTGCTATTTAATTGTTGCTTTGCTTCTAAATTAATTAAATTTTTTATTTTTTGTTTGGGGTGGAAACGGTTAAAAGTATGGTATATTGCAGGGGTGCCCATAAGGTCGATCGTGATCTAGCATTAGATCGCAGAGTATTTTTTAGTAGATCTTCATAAAAAAAATTATTTTATGTTTTATATAAATTTTATGTACTATGTAAAGTAAATTATATGTTTTTTTTATAAATTTTATCAGTTTTATAAATTTTTTACCTATGTAATTTGATTTTTCGCGTGCCATTTCCATAGCAAAAATTTGAAATAATTTTGAAATTATATTTAAATTCTCATGGCGTACTAAATAAAAATTGTTGTTTTTTTGTTTGTTTTGTTTGTTTTGACAATTAAAAACTGCAAAATAAAAAAGTCAAGCCTTATCATTATAACGAAGTAATGGAGGAAGAATACTTTTTTGTAATGATTAAAGTTAAATGTTGTTGCTTAATTTCCAATGCAACTATTTCATTACCAAAAAAAAGAATTTTGGAAAGGCATTTCAAGACAACCCATAAGACTTTTGCAGTTGACTACCCACCCGACACTGAACTACGCAAGTCTAAAATCATGGAACTGAAAACATGCCTTTCTTTTCAACAGTCATTTTTTACGAAGGTAACATCCAAATCAAAGGTAGCTACAGAGATCATACCGAGTAAGCTACATTCTGGCAAAAAATAAGAAATCTTTTAGTGATGAAGTCATAGTAAAAGAAGCATTCTTAGAAGCGATAGAGTTATTTTGTGATTTTAAAAATAAATCAGATATAATTTTGGCAATTACACGGCGAAATAAGTTCCAATTTAAAGAATCGGTTAATGATAGACATGGAAAATTATACCGCATTTTTATATTGCAAACAGACCAGTCAACTGATGTGGCTTTGTTTCGCAGTTTTTACTTTTTATTTGGTTTTTAAAGACTTTTCTATGAAGGAAGAATTATACCACTCAAAAGTAAAACTCGCGGTGACGATATATTTCAGAATTCTAAACCCTTTGTCAACAGCATTCAGCTCCAAATTTGTTAGCTTGTTTCAATAACAACAGATGGTAAACCAGCTATGACAGGGCGTCACAACGGACTTATATCATATTGTAGGAATGATTGTCACTTTCCAGATTTTCTATATTGATATTCGATATGATAAGTTCAACCAATGCATTTATTCAGAAGCTTCATTTAATTATTACCAAACTAGAGGGCAAAAATTTAACTTATTTTCCAAATATGTTATTAAAGGCATCAGAAAATGTAAACTTTAATATTACGAGATATGCGGAACAGATAAAAAATTTGGTTTTAGAAGTCAAGAGACATTTTGAAAACTTCACGAAACTTGAAATTGTGGGTCCATTAATGTCGGTTCCGTTTCCAAATATAATACCAGAAATTATTGTAGATTCAGTATTAACTTTGTTTAAAATGGATATCCCTGTACTTAAGATGGAAATTATCACACTTCAAAATGATATTTTCAATAAATCAAGATCTGCCGAATAAAATGTATGGAAATATCTATCAGAGGATAATGCTTCGGAAATTTAGTTGCATTTTTTGGTGCAACTTATTTATGTGAGTCTGCTTTTTCACATATGAAAATTATAAAGTCAAAGTACCGATCAACGTTAACAGACGACCATTTGGAATGCAGCCTAAGAAGTTGGCTTAGCACTTATATCCCAAACTACAAAAATCAAGTGGATTCAATCCAATGTAGAACATCAACATTGAAAAGTTCTATAGCTGATTACTCGCAAAAATAATTTTCAAAACTTGATTTCTTAACCTTTTACATACATACATTTTTTTATAATAAATAGTTATATACTTTAATTTTCCATATTTAGACATAATATATTTTTTTATGTGGAGTTCATTTTGCATTAAGAGTAAATATTAATTAAGTATTAAAAAAGGAGATCGCAAACATATTTCGGATGTGAATGTAGCTCTGCTAGAAAAATTAGTGGGCACCCCAGGTATACTGCATATTATCTTAACTTTTTTATAGCTTTATAATTTCTTTCCTAATTTTATGTTTTTATAATAATTAGGCTTAAGTTAATTAGGTAATAATTATTATTAATACAAAATTAATTATTAATTGGTACATTCTTATAGGCCAGACCTCTTCTGTAAATTTCAATTAAATAAAAAAATAATTGTATAGCTAAACTGTTGTTTTTCAAGAACGTTCAATATTTTACCTTCAATGTTTGGATATTATTAACGATAGTAATAGTCGCATTCAATTGTTTTCAATAGTCACTGTATATAATATAAATATATATTATGTATATATATATATGATTAATATTATTATTTTATACCTTTTGGTGTAAAGGAAATGAAACATTAAAGAATTAAATTGAGTTCGGATGGACGTCGTCGTCAGTTACCACTATAGAACGATTATAGTCATAAAATAGAAAGAATTGCTTTTGTTCTTTATTTTAATTTTTTTTTTTTTTTTTTTAAATATTTTTGTAAATTAATTCTCTGAAGGAAGAAATTATTTGTTAATATATTAATGAATTGCGGCATTTGTTGGTTTTGTCCTCTTTATATTTATATTCGTTGATGGTAGGTAGTTGAATGTATAAAAGAGAAATCCATTTTTGTTTCAGTATAAATTTTAGAATAAAAAGATAGGGTAAAAGCGTTGTTGTAAAGGAAAAAAGACCAAAATAGTTCTTTTACCTTATTTTTTTCTATAGAAAAAGTGGTAAATTTTCACGAACGAAATTTTAGAAAAATATATTTTTTTTTAAAGAATAAATTTAATAATAGAATATATAGAGTAGTACATATTATTGGAAAACTTCATAAATTCCAATACATATAATTGGAAGTATAGAAATTACTAGTTTTGTTGAGAATGTTCTTGAATTCGGTGCAATTTCCAGACTAATTTTTCAGCCGATTTTTATTATTTTTTTTTTATATGAGAGATATTTAACAGGAATCGTAGCAAAATTAAATATTTTTTAATTTTCAATTAGAAATTTCAATTTAAAATTTTACCTATATAAAAGTATATACACAGATTTTCACAAATGCAAAACAAAAGTAAAATAGTAGTAGGCATTTTTGTTTAAATTTTCGTAATCCAAATAAGACCACCGAAATGTAGATGTCGCACTATATGATTACAATATTGAATGAAGAAATTAAATATGTCAATTGTTGCCTTAGATTAAAATTGTAAAAAACAAACAGAAATGATTATTTCAATAAGTATCTTAGAAAAATATATACTATCCGTAAAATAATGCTTGAAATGCTCGCTTTTTTCAACAGCTGATAGTTTTTTACAAAAATATACTAGATGTAGTTCCTATGTATATGATCTATTAATCAAATGGTAATATACAGGTTTATTATTACTTTTTTCATTGTGTTGTGTAAGCTGTGTAGGCAAATAGTTACAAATGACAATGAATGGGATGAATGCTTAAATGAAGCCAAGGATATTCAAAATCCGTTCAAATTACGTTAATTATTTGGTTTCATTTGTGGATTGAATGTCCCACTAATGTATTAGCACTGAATGAATGAAACTAGAATGAATTTAAAGAGTTTCTTTGTGAAGACTATTTAATTACCTTCGATGAAACAGTTTCATGTAACAGAGCTCTTTCGGAAGTTGAATGTATCTTTTTAGCACATCATATTTCTTGCGAAGAACTTGGCTTACCAATTCCACAATATGACTGCAATTTAAAACTTTCTTCACATATAAACCCAGAGGCAGATGTTTCAATATTTAATGAAATACAAATGAATCTGCTAATAACGAACAACGTATTATTATTGATAAAGTAATTCAAGAGATCTTAGAACATAATACTGGAAGTAATGTTTTCTGTTTGACAGCTTATGCAGGTTGGGGTAAATCTTTTATTCAAAATGCAATCAATCACAAATTAAATTCATTTAATCTTAAATGCATAGCATGTGCATATAGTAGTGTAGTACATTGGTATGTAAAAAACTGCAACATACACAATGATCTGAATATACCCATTGTTCGGGATGAAATCCAAAGACTAACAAGGAACTATGCTGGCAGATTGTCAAACCATCAAAATTGTCTTGCACAGAATCTTTTATGCTCCCTTTAGCGATTAAAGAGGAGCACCTCAGCTATGTAGGCGTGGTTAAGCTAAATTGATGTCTAATCACTGGATTATAAGTCCTCAACCTTAGTATGTAAGATTTGAATAAACTTATTCTTTTTGAATAATTCTAACTAACATTCTAAATGTTATTGTGTTATTTGTAATATCGAATAGTATAAGATCTTTTAATGGTATTACATTATTTTCTTTAGTTTATAAAACTAGCAAAGTCACCCGACGTTCTTCGGGTCCAACACAAAATATATAAAATTTTTGAATGCTGAAATATAATATAACAAAGTCCCAGCGTGCGCTGCCATGCCCATGTCCACTAAATGGAACTTTGCATGTTCACTAACTATTCACACGATCGGCGGCGGCGTGGTAACGATAAGGTAAAGTAAATATACCTGATATAGTAAATCTAATCAGACCTGGAATCAGAATTTGGTCAAATAACAAAATTTATGTAAATAAGTTAGACACGTCAACATTTTGTTGCCTGTAGTTCATTAAAAGTGACTAAGCTCGTAATATATATATCACCCTTGTGTATGTTGCACTTTGTAATTACATTACACAATTATATACAATATTTTTTGATTTTTTTTTGCTGGAGTTAAAATAAAAATATTTTTTTTGTTACTTGCTGTCGAGCACGCATACATAAAATTAACGTGAGAGAAGCGCTGGTTGGCGCGGTAGGTAGAGCGCTTGCCTTTCAACCGAAAGGTCTCAAGTTCGATTGCCGACGAAGTAAAAAAAAAATGCTTTATGAGTTTTTCGACCTCGTCCAGTACCCTTTGTCATTGGAATAAAATAAATAACAAAAAATAATTGAGAGTATGATCTGGTAACCAAATAAATAAAATAAAGCTATTCTATTTAAGAAGGCTTATTTCTTGACAATACTAGTAGTTTTTCACATTTAACGAGTTGATAAGCAAGTAATTTGATAAATAAATGCTCGAAAAACATTGTAGATATTGTAGTATTAACTTGCAGTGTCGTACTTAATTAAGCACGAAAAGGTGATTCTACCTAAGTTACTGTCAAGAACATAAAGAAAAAAAATCGCTTACTTCACCAGTTCTCGTTCTTTCCTGAGCCACTGGAATAATTTGCCTTAAATCGAAAGCAAAAACTTTACTCCACTCAGCAGATCGAGTAACGTTCTATCTAAAGCTTCAAATAATAATTTATTAGCCATTGTGCAATCATCCCAAGGTAGTTTCTTTTTTAGTATTACAAACTGGACTTTCGGAATTCGAATTTTTTCATCTATTAATCTCACCCGAACAAACTTATTTTTTTTTGTATCTTTTCGCTATTCAATACATTTAGTGCATTTTTTTTTATTGTATTCTTTTATTTCTTACAGTTTAAAACAGGAACATTTGTTTTTTTTTATATGATTTTAAGGCATTCAGTTTTACAATTTCTGACAAATAGCAATGCAAAGAAAGGGAGATGTAATCAAAGCATTGTTCACTTGAATGTAGGATAAATAAAAAAATTATTTTAAAAACACTGGTTCTGTTTGGAAAGAAAAGAAAACAAAACCAATTTAAACTCTAAAATCGAAATTTTAAGAAAAATTGTGACGAAATTGGAAGGGTTTCAAAATGTATGTTTCTTCATTCTTCTAACACATATAATGTTGGATATTCTTTGCTACCTACATCCTTATGATTTTTTTTTCGTTTATAAATAAAATAAAAATGCGTATGTTAAAAATAAATGAAAACAAAAAAAATTTACTGCAAAAAAACAGAAAGTGTTTGAACGAAATAGCTCATAACTTCTGAAACAATGAACGTGGTGTAGCCTTTCGAGGATTTTTTTTTTAAGGAAACTAAATTTTTGTTAAACTCTCTTATAACATGTGTAGATGCTTCTTCCTCTTTCAGACAGTGTCTACAGTTTGGGTCGTCACTTAGTGCTAGTCTACACATGCTTAAGACATTATGACGACTGAGTATGCCCATCACCAGCTTCCTGCAGTCTGCTCTATTGACAGTTAGCAGTAAGTTGGTTATTTTGGTTTTTATTTTATTTGGTTTTTAATTTTATTGTTTGTCTCCCTCTTTAAGGTGTTTTCTATCCATAGTTAAATATTACCAATAGATATAACAACTGTATATCAACTGTATTAACACTATCGTTAATATATACTTTTTTTCGATTCAAATTCAACATTTTTTCAAACAATTTGTTAGATAAAATGTTGATATTGATTAAAAAAATGTTGAATTTAAATGTATACATAATGAAGTTTACGATACAAGTACTACATTTATGTATTTTACGAAATTACAACTTTAGTATATAAACAATATACACAAGAAGGTAAATACTACAACGGATGATCCCTGTGTTACTCTATTAAAAGAAAATGTTGATGAAGAAAATTTCTTCACGAAGAAAAGTCATTATTGTATTCTTTATTTAATTTTCACTTATCTAAAACAAAATATTTAAAAAAAAACTGTATTATTAAAATTAAAGATTTTTATTTAATTTACAAAACAGAAATGCTAACAAAAATAAATTTTAGCTCATTGAATCCTTCGATACGAAAATCTCAGGAAATTTTCCTAAAATTGCTCTCTTAATCAATTAAATATAAGAAAAACAATATAATTGTTAAGTTCCTTTACTATATATACATAATATATATGTATAATGTAATGTAATCCTTGATTCTTTGACAGTAATTTCAATAAAATTTACCATTATAATATAATAATGATAACAGCAGACTTCCTATAATATTAAAATAACAAAAACTAATTTGGAAAAAAAAAACAATATTTTCCTTTGACATTTCCTTATGGTTTCTCTCCAAAAAAATAACGAAATAATCTTATTCTTCTCCTTCATTCTTCATACAAAAACAAATTATATCCCTATTTTTCTTCCTTCCAATTTTTGTGTACAATATCAATATTGATAAAATCATAAAAGGATAAATATTTAACAACAATAATAACACAAAAAAAATAAAAACTGAAATGTTTTCTCTGTGTAAATTTTATATAAAAAAAAGGAGTCAAATAATTGATTATGTCAATAACATCATAAAGCTATTTTTCTTGTCAATAATAGTGAGTATGATTATGATGATGATGATGATGATCATGATGGGTAACAATGATAACATTATTGTCACTGTATTATATTTACTTTATAATCGTTCATTTTAGAGTATGTTTTAGTATACCTATCTATATATATGTATATATATACATTAGAATTTTATATCTATATTCTCTACATTTTATTCTAATTTGATATTTAAAGAAAACCATTTTTTTTTTGTTAATCGATTCGTTAAAGCAGGGTTGTACAACAATGTTTTTTTATACAATTTTACTTACCTCTAAAATTTGTATGTTTATAGAAAATTAAATTTTTTTAAACTGATAAGGTTACAAACAAGAGGTACAATGGTTATAATGATATGATTTTTACTTTTTTCAATTTGATATTTTTATAAGTAGTAGTCGTCTTGTATTAGTATTCAGAAATCTCACTCGTTGAAATTTTAAGGTGCTTGTTATGTATTTCAATGACATTTTCAGTTTGATCGTTGTAAAATTGCCATTGCCTGTGTTTTTTGATATCGATAAAAATTATTATTGATCAACATTTTATTGTCGAAAGGGGTTATTATTAGTTTGATTTAGAATGTTAACTGATAAAAGTTTTGTTTTTACTGAAATAAAATTTTTTTAAGAGTAAATACATTTTAAATATATATTGATAAATCTGTTTTAAGAAATATTTTAGTAAACCTGAACGAAAAAGGCACTAATTTAATATACTTCTACGTGATTTCCGGCATAATATTTGCCGCAATATTCAAGCATTACAAAAATATTTCTTTCCTCTTCATTTAGATAACATCTAAAATGAAGACACATTTTTGTGTTCCAATTCCCAATTTGAGTATAACATTTTGTTAAATAGATAATATTTTACTTTCTCTAATTATCCTTGTTATTATCTCCGAGGAGTCATCGATGTACAAATTTCCATTCTGGCTTAAATTTGCATACAACGGAAACACAATTTGGAGATGAAGAATGTGTTAGTTTTGTAATTTCATCACCAATTTGAAGAAATAGTCAATATTGTCCTTGATATGTTCTCTATCATATTCTGGTGTTTTTTCTATAAAAAGATTTTTTTTAGCAAATCTAGTGATCTCTTAAAGTTCGCGAAGCAAGACTTACAGCCATGGAAACATTAGGAATATTTTTATCTGCTTGTCTGAGGTGGCTAATTCAAAGACCCAAACCAGGGAATTTTAAACATTTTTAATAGGTATTTTATTTTTTGGATAATTTCAATTGTTTTGACGACTTTAAAAAATACTTCTTATTTGAAAAAGCTTTATATTTTATTGATTTCATGATGCTTTGCTATTATTCAGATGATCGATCTTACTTGGTTCTTTTATTAAATATACGGTTTTCGTATGTAGGTTTAGAACTTGGGTATGTTTTCTATAAATGATTTATTTGAAATATAGGCACACAAATTAGTACTTTTTTATTTTTTTTTTATTTTTCAATCGTTAATTTCTTGCGGAAAAAGCTTCATATTTAAATTTTTTGATTCCTGTCATTGCTTTTTTTATCTAATTCACCCAGGTGGAAAGTTTTACAGACATTATTAAGTCTTTTAATTTTATAAATCTTAAATTTTTTTTAACATGTCGGACAATTATTAGCGTATTAATATATTAGATTACATTTATTGATAAACTACACATATTGGTAGGAAAGTGAAAAACGTAAGATCTAGGTAAAGTAAAATTATGTGCCTATTACAGGTATCACTTTTTTGTCGGATCCGAGTAATTTCAGGTGACAACACTAATTACTATTACAACTGTCACGCGCCGACTGAAAAATGCGACTCAATTGTCACTTGCAATTTATATGTGACAGGATTCCGTTTGCCTGTAATTTTGTAATTTTTTGTGTCTATATTATTTAAATAATGGATTCTGAACAGAAAGGGTATGTAAATATATACAAATTTATTGAAATAATTTATATATATAATATATATTTGAATTTGAATTTATATTATATAATATATATTTGAATATATTAATTCAAAAATTGAATGATAAAAATTTTTGTTTATTTTAGTTAAAAAAAAAACAACAAAAACACAATTTCAAAAAAAACATAAATAAACACATCAACCAATTTTGTATTCTTATAAAAATATTTTTTTTAAATTCAAACGTCAAATGAGTTTTTCTGTCAAAGTACATAAAAAATACGTTCAGAAATTTGTTGCTGTCGGATGAGACTTGTAATACGAAAGTAAATTTCATTCGGGTGACTGGGAAAAATGACTGGAAAAGTGGTGTGACACCTGTAATAGGCACATTAAATTCAGCATTCTACGATCTGTTCAATAATGGATTTGAAAATATTTTTTTTCAGTAGTTTGAATGTACCAGAATGTACTGAACTCCTGATATAAATTGTAAGTGAGTTCCAGAGTTTAATGGTATGAGTGACAAATAGACACCTATTATTGATAAGAGTGGGTGGAGGTATTATTAATAAGTATTTAAATAATTTTTTGTTGACCTAGGGAACTGCAAATTTTTATAAAGGTACCAATGACAACGAAATTGAACCATCTCATGCGCAAATTGTGAAGCCAAAAGGTTAAAATTGTTTATACTATCCGGGGATAAGGGTTTGTGTTTGGAGTTGGGTTACATAATGGTGCATGGCTGAAATGTGGAATGAAAAATTTCAAATTTTGTCTATAACAAAATATTAAATTCATCATTATTACTAACTAAATACTGATGAAACCTTACAACGATTTTAGCGCTATTTTTAAAAATAATCTGGAATAAAATAATAACTCATACTTGTTTGTGGCAAACTAACCAACTGATAAAAAAAGGCGTTTATAATAACATGAATGTTCTCTTTTTTCAATGGAGTGTCTGCTATTGCTATTGGTCTGATATTAGTTTGCTATATGGAATCGGAACACTTTCAATCAAAATATTCAAAAAACAAAATAATATCAGACACAAACCTTGCTTCCACTCCACTCACATCTTAACAAAGCCTGATGGATAATAAAAAAGAAATTTTTAAGCTATTTGAGCTAAAGCAGTTTTATATGTATATGTATATAGCTATATACCGGGTGTACCAAAGCATGACCGGGTGTACATGACCGTATCAGCTTTTTAAGAAGAGAAGGAGCCGTTATTTCAGAAATAAAAAAAATGATTAACTAAATCGAGGAGACTCTAGCGATTGGTGATATTTTTAACTTCCGGAAAGGACCGCAAATCGGTTTTTTAAGAATAAAAATCGCCGAAATTGGCCGAAATTGGCCGAAATCGAGATTTTCAAATGGGAAGGGGTACTTTTTTACGCAAATTCGGATTCTATGACAGAAAATAAAAAATTTATGTTATCTTCAATTTATAGTTACTGCATTATTTGGTCCCCAAATTATAAAAAAATCTATAGAGAACAGTTTAAATTAGTCAATAAAAAACACCAAACCTCTAACTGTAAGTTTTTGAAGTACTTTTAAGCATAACAAAATGAAGGTTTAGCAAATTTCACAAAATTTTTAAATTTTTTAACTCGCAATCTCTCAATTTGCTGCACAACTTAAACTACAGAACTGACGTCCGAAAAATATTTCGAAATTTAGAAAAGAGAAAAAAATGTCTTATGTTGGAAGTAAAAAACTGACAAAGATTAAAAGTTAGAGCTCTCGAAAAATTGCGTTAGCTTAACGAACAATGAATGCAAGTAATGTGAAATGTGGTAAAAACCACGAACTAAATGAATATATCTTATCATAGAATTTTTATTTTATATTATTAGCCAAAACGCGGCGGGAAGTTGCGAACTATGTTCAATTGAATTTTTCTAAATCAAACACAGAAAAATTATGTGTTCTTGGGAATGTAATTTTGTTTTTTATAATCAAGCCGAAACTTAGATTATGAATCTTTGAGTACTTGCATACCACTGCCCGTTTGAAAAAGGATAGGATGGTTAAAGGAAAGAAAAGGAAAAGGAAGAAGAAAAGTTTTGTGGGAAAGACTGAGCAAATGTTGTTAATATCTAGTGTAGTGGAATGCGATTCCGCAATATAGAGTTCTGACTTTAAACCAATTTTTATAACAAGCCTTAAACCATTTGGGTTTTTCCACTGTGTAGAGGTGGGTATTTCCATCTTCAAGCGTTCGTTGACGGAATTAGGATTTTTAGTTAAGAAGCTGAATAAGGAGAACAAGGATTTTAGTTCTTCCGTTTAGTTCTATATAAAATAGGGTTGGTGCTCCAACGATACGACGTTGGCCAAGTTTACCAAGTGTTGTTGAGACATCAACATCATCTATGAGGCGATTGAAGTGTTTTTATACTCTGTCAAGAAAGCTTAAAGTAGTTTTTGAGGATAGATATGGATTATACTCCAGTCTTAGTTCGTATGTAGTTTTTTTTGTTGTTTTATTTCTATTGTAATTTATTTGTTTTCTAAACACAAATGAGCTCATAGAAAGAGTGTATAAATATTATTGAATTCCTAATTACATAATTCGAAGATTCTGAGGGAAACGCTGTAAAGTATAATTGTTGTTTTGATGTTTTTGTATAAAAACCGTTATATCTGTTGATCTATTACATATATTCCATTACATATATATATTCAGTTACATGCTCTAAAAAGATAATAGTCTGGAGCATATTTTAACATTTATTTGATGATGATTGGTGCTGTCGTTATGGAGATATTGTAGTTTAAAGTAGAAAATTTTGAAAAAAAATATTTTTTTTTTGTAGTTAAACTTACAATTCGTTCTTGAAAAATCGAATATCTCAAGATTTTACCATAAAATACCCACAATATTTAAATACTGTTAGAAAGGTCTCGTTTTTCTATAACTCATACATACTTTTTTTGTCTACGTCGAGTAGTTAAGAAAATATAAGCATTTATTAAAAAAATTTTTTGTCTCAGAAGAACCCATAATTCATCAAAATAATTTAAAATAAGAGGTATGGAGTAGATCTCTAGATTAAAAATATGTCTTACATAAACTTAAAAAATCATACATTTTGTGGTGCTTTTCTTAATATCGAAAACATTGTCATTTCAGAGCTTATTTTGATTTACGCACATTCCGAGAATATTTAAGTCTTCTTTAAGTCGTTGTAAGACTTCATCTTGAAACCTGAGAATAGATTCGAATAGCGTTAGAGTTTTTCGTAACTAGACAACTTTGTTTTCGTAACTAGACAACTGGACAGTTTTGGAGGTGTTAAGCTCAACCTTTTTTGCTTTATCACAGCAGGAAATTTTGGTTAATGTATGGTTTACCATCCTGTCCATTATTGTTCTTTTAGTTGTAGATGCACTACAAGAGTGCTGTCATCTACAAAGTTATTGATCGGGTTGAAAGTTGTTTGGAAGAGATCATTAATAAAATAAATTTAAAGAGAGTTGAAGAAAGCACAGAGTCTAGAATTAAAGGTCATATAGATTTTCTTATTATTATTAGAATCCAAATGTTCCATAAGTTTTTATTTTTTTGTTGTTTGTAGAAGATTAATGATTTGTCTTTCTTAGATTTTCTCATGATATCTAAATAATTTTAAAATATTCATTTAGAAAAAAAATTACTAAAAAGTATTTTTATTTTGGAGGTTATTAAGGTTGCAAATCTATGCTTTTAATAAAGAATTTTAAGAAAATTGGATTTATATTGAGTGAATAGAGTATTTCTGGTTAAGTATTCAAAAATTTGGAATGTAAAAATTCATAAATTTTAATTCTAATTGTATTGTATTCAATATATATGTGTATTGTATGTGTACTATGTATGTATATAATATATTAAAGGTATTTTGAAAAAGGATACAAATAAACAATTTGTGCTTTTTTTTATGGTAGGTATAACATTTAGAATTATTATATTTACAAGAATGTTTACAATATAAATAATGATAATTATGATAATAATAAAAATGATTTTTAATAATAATTATGATGTTAATAATAATTATAATAATGTTGATAATGATAATAATATTTAAAATAATTAATAAAGGATATTTTTTTAAAATTTTAATATTGAAATAATTGTATATAATAAATAAAATAAATAATAAATAAAGTTATAATTTAACCCGCGTACTCTGTCTGTTTGAAAAACAAAAGTAATTTTTGTTATTAGAAATTTAATAAATGTATTTGATAATGTTCCTAATTATATTTTTATATTATGTTTCAAAGGACTTTTATCTTTTACCAGTAAGTTATTGATGAAAAGTAGATTTCGACGAAGTGAAAGAAATCTATTTAATGCCATATAGTTCCCAAATAGGTTTTCAATGTAGTAAATTTGTATGTCGCAATGTAGTTGCGTTTTTAGACATCCCATTGGAAGATTAACATCAATTTGATTTTAGTTTTCACTATAGTTTGTTTGTAAAATGTTGATATAACTTATAAATTAGTCAGTAAAAGTAGACAGTACTTTTCAGTATTTCATTTGGAAATAATATAGAAAATACTAAATTAAAAAAATAAAAAAAGTTTTAGTTTAAAAATAAAAAGGCGATATTTTAAAAATTTATGTTTAGTTATGGGTATCTCACCTGAAACATTTTTATTTTTAATTTGATAAATCTTATGATACAAATATTGGCTCAGTAGGTAGGTAGGTAAATATTGGTTATATTGAGAAAAATATTTTTAAGGAAGCGTCTTTTAAAGTATTTGATATGATATTTTGCCATATAAGAACTGTGGGGAGAAGCAGGCCCTTCCAATTTTAACAAAAAGTATTATCATCAGAAACCAAAAAGACTATAATATTTTAATCAGATTGGACCAGTCGTTTCTGAGATATAGATTTTGAGCCAAATAAGATCTCCGATAATTTTGCTGACCATTTAAATTTTTACAAAGACTGTTGTTATCAGAAATCATGAAGAGTACGGAATTTGAATCAAAGTGCCAAGTGTACAGCAGATTCTGAGACATAAATTTTGGTGCAAATAAAAACTTTGCGGAAGATCAGGTCCTCTCAAGTTGGTACATAAGGTGTCATCATCGGAGTCTGAGCTGTATTAAAAAACTTTAAGTTCCTAGTTAAGGCGAAAGATGTTTAAATAGACACAACGTAATATGGATTTGAATATATGTAAAAACTCTGAAAATGTTACAGAATGTGTTGTTTCCTATACACAAACGGAAGTCGAAATTTTAAGTTCATGATTGACGGCAAGCGTGCCTAAAATGCTGAAAGTTTTTCCAAATGAAAATAAGAACCCAACACGCTGGGTGACGCAGTATGTACATTGCCTGTCTCTCAACATAAATTTCCCAAGGTCGATTCTCGAGGAATGCAAAAACATTGTTTTATGTGTTTTTCGACCTAGTCCAGTACTACCCTTTGTCATTGGGATAAAATAAATGATAAGAAATAGTTAAGAGTTTTGTTATCACTATAAAAAAAATGGAAAATAAAATAGATGTAGGAAAAGTTATACTCTTGTACACATTTAAATTAGTAGATATATTATAACAAATATTCTAAAAAAAAACTATTGTATGTATTTGTGTATGCCAAATATCGATGTAAAAATAGTTAGCGTGTTCATCCTATAGACTTGGAATTATATAAAACGAAAATAAGAACCCCGGGGCGAACCAGCCTCCCCAAATTTTAAAAGAAAATTGTGCTTTGAGTACTCAAGCTGCATTCTATATTTCAAGTTTCTTTAACTAAATACCTAAATCAAAATACGAAAATCAAAATAATTTTGAGCTAGAAATAGCTTCCAAAATTTTTACGGAAAGAATTGTCACCGGGATCCAAGTTGCGTCTACAAGTTTCTAGCTTAACTGGAAGTGTATATGCAAGATGCTTTACTAGATTTCGCAAAAGAACGTACAGCCTTAGTCCCAGCTGTGCATTCGTGTATAAGGGTTTTAAACCTAATGTTTATGTGTGGTTAGGGGAATATATGAGTCGTGTGATAGATGTGAGTATAATAGTTTCTATGCACTTTTTATTTTTTTTTTTCGCTTTTGACAGTAGCTTAGGTACCTTTTCGTCCTTAATTAAGTACGGTACTGCAATTTTACACTACAATATCTACAATATTTCGAGTATTTATTTAACAAATTACTGGCTCTACTCTACTCTACTCTACGCTACTGTACTTGCATTCCTTTCAACTGTCTTTCTTAATCTTAAAATAATCTTAATGTTAAATATACATTTTGTGTAACTCGTTTAGTCAAACTAGGCTAGTGGCGGGTTAAAAAAATTAAAAACAGTATCAGTGTAAGTATGACTAGAAATATCAAATATGTACATATGTATGTAGGTTAATGATGGTAGTTCTAATTTGTCAATTTATTTTTGATAGATTATTTTTAATATTTAATTTATTAATTTCATATGGTTTCGTTATATTAAATATTGATAATTAAGTATCTATATTTATAGGAAAATTGATAAAGGGATGTATATTTTTATTATTTTATTTTGTTTTTTGATGTATTAAAAATTTTGTTTTTAAATTAATTGGGTTATTAAACTTAATTATTTTTGGTTTCATTTGGCTTCATTTTTATTGAAAATTCTTGTTACCGTTTTTTGATTACTTTCATTTTAAAAAGTTAAATTTTAAGTTTTAAAATTTTTAGTTCTTCTCTAATTATTATAAATATTCTTCGTAAAGATAATTACAATGTTCGATTTAAGAACTCATAGAAATCGTCGATATTCCAATATGTACAAATTTAAATTTCTAAAACTTTATTAGATTTCGAATATTCGTCAATATCATATTCATGTCCAGAATCATATTCATGTTTAGTTCATGAAATCTCGTTTCGTTAAGATCCATTTTTTAGACTTTATTTTAAAATTATAAATATTTCCAACAAAATAATATTTGTTAATATTATAACTTTTTGTTTAAATTTGCCTCTTAATTTTCCCAGTGTCAGGGAAGATGGATTATTCTTGCATACCTACGTTTTCATTCAAATAATTAATTTCTTCATTTCTCCAAAAATTAAACACAAAATCTTTTTTTTTTTTTATTTAGTTAATTTATAGAAATTTGACATTTTGTCAATGTGTTATAATAGTGACCACTACTATGTGATGTCAATGTTCTGTGGAATATTCGTAATTGCAACATACGTAAGGTATAAAAGTGAAAAGAATGTTATATAAACGATCACACAAAGTCAAAAATAAATTAATAAAAACATATCTATTTCGAAGCTAATCAACTCTTGGACAATGATGGTATGACACGAAGATTGAAACCAGTAAAATCGTTTGAATTGTGGCAGAATTAAAATTGTAATATGTTTTATAATAAAAAAGAAAAAAAGAACTGTCATAGGATAAAATTTTGTATTCTAAAAACCTAGTCAATTAAGATTATTATTATATTGTATTTTGTAGAATAGTTTACTAGTATGTTATATTATTTGATTACTGAAATATCAATAAATTCACCAGTACGTGTTGTTTTAAAAACAAAAAAAGAACTTGTGAACACATTGATAGCCAAAGAGGTAGTTCGTCAATAAAAATAATAAAAAAAATTAATTATTGATTATCTAATATACGCTAATAATGAAAAACGGTAAAAAATTTAAACTTCTGACCGCGGTAAACATAACCTTCCATGAAGTAAATCAAATGGTGAATAAAAATAAAACCTCAAAACGAATTTTAATCACCTTTTTAGTTAAGTATTGCATCTCATTTGCTGTATTCTATCAGGAACAAAAATTGTTTTGCGCTGACAGACTACATTTTTTAATCATTATTAATTGTTCTAATTATTATTGTTGTTGGTTTACAAAACTTTTACGATATACTCAATTTTTTGATATATTTTTCTGAATTAAATTTGTTATTTCGAGTTAACAATAGAAAAATGCAAGCAATTATAAAAAGTGTTGGTATTGTAAAAAATGAAAAATTAAAGAATATAACAAAAACTATATCATTATATTAAGTTAAATTATTATATTAGCAAATGTTAAAACAACAGTGTTACAAAAATTACAACAACACAATCTTTAAAATTAAAAATTTTGCTGATGTGAAGACGTCAGAAATTTTGAAGTAAAACTCAAACTTGATTAAATTTATACGATATTTCGAACTTTTTTTTTCTAATAGATATCTCTACTCACAAGATAATTATCATTTAATAGTTAAATACGATAAAGTCCAAATACTCTTTGAGAGCCTAATTAACCGATTTGATGTCATTTCAAATGCTTGTAAAATCATCGTTAAATAATTTTTTGTATTAGTTGTTTAAAACATTGTTTGTGTTATCTTATGTTTTTGTACTTCTCTTAAGAGAGTGAAAAAAAAAGTATTTTTTCGAGCCAAGTGAGCGTAGTAAGATCATCAGCTTAGCATAAAAATTTCATTTATTTATTTATTTAATTTACTTGGACATGTTTTTTGTTTTTTATTGTTAGTAAATTGTTTCTCCACGTTAGAATTTGTTATTGTTATTTTTTACTAAAATTTTAAAATTTAGAATTTTAAGATGTTTGTACTCAAACATCACATAACACAATAAGTTGGACATCGATTGTAGCAGTGATGGCGAAAATGTTGATGAAACTTATGTACAAAAAAAGTTATATTTTGATGAAACTGATTCAAGTGAAGATTCTACAACTGCTAAATCTGACCCAAGTGCTTCAATAACTCTCATAACGAGTACTCATCATCAAATCACATTAACATAACCTACAACTACAACACACTTACACAATCATCTGGTATTGTACACATAATTTTTAGAAATACCGTTATTGATTGACGATATTAAAAAATTTTACGGAGTGTCAGTTATAATGGGTTGCTTGCAAAATCCACAAGCATGGATGTATTGGTAATACGATACAAAGAACGAAATAATTAGCAAGGCACTGAGCTTAAAAATTTTTAATAAATTAAGAAATATTATCCATTGGGTAGATATCACCAAACCGGATCCAATTAATGATTAGATGATATCGGTGTACCAACTAATAAAATTAAAATTTTTTTGAAATTTAAACTAGAAATTGGTAATGTACTTGCGAATACCATCGCACAATTCAAATCTCCTTCAGCTCGTGTATTTGAGTTATCTGAAGATTTTCATGGTGCAAAATATAAGCAACATGATACTCCTGATGATGTAAGGTATGATCGTTACTACCATTGGCCAGAAACGATGAATGGATATGCAAGAAAATGCAGAAGTTGGAACTGTGAGAGTCGTACTAGAAATAGGTGTCCGAATTGCAAAAGCTTATCACTCTATTTTTAAGAAAAAAGACTGCTTTAAAGCTTATAGCAAAATATGATTCCATTGATATTTTTAAAATTTAAGTACAACATTAAACAAAAAGTTCATAAACGTTGTTATTAAGAAAATTTTAAAAAGGCTGTTTAAACAATATTATTAAGAATATTTGACAAAGAATGTGATTTCATGTTTTTAAAATATATTTTACAAAATGTTATGAATTAAAATTTTAATTTTAAAAAATAAAAAAGTGAAAACAAATAATGATTCTATGATAAAACAAGAAAACATTATATTTACAGTTACCAGCTCAACAACACGAACGTGTTAGGTCCGTTCCTAGAAAAAGCACCTTCACATACTTTTTTGTTGTTTTTTTAGGACTCCTTAGACTAAATATTCAACTGTTCAAAATTTCACTCGATTTGAGTGAAAATTATTTTTTGCCCGTCAAAGGGAGTACTCACCTAAAAATTAATGTTAAAGTAAGCTGTCAAATTATTTTGTTAAATATTCTTTAATTAAAAAGCACTGTGAAGCTTAAGAAATTTTGAAAGTAATATTTTATCAGGTATTTTATAAAAAATAATACATATTAATTAAAAGTAAAAATGGATACAAAAAAAAATTTAATAATTTTAGTTTTTATTTTTTTTTTACTTAAATAATTCAACTGTCAGAATGCCTTTAAGTAATAAGTACATTTTCGATATGCATTGCAGAAAGATATTTAAATTTCCTAAAATGACGATATTAGAATATCAAAAGAGAAACGTTCACTGAAATATTCTAATAAAAAGGAAAAAAATGTTTCTTTAAAGCTAGACAAGCGAATTTTACGCCGTGAATAGAGTAATAATTAAAATTAAAAAATATCCAAAATTTAAATTTTTCATCGACCTATATTCTAATTTTGGTTTTAATTTTAATCAATCTCTTCTAAACATTCAAATTGTTGAACAAGTTTTAAAAATTTACTTTTCTTTTTACTAAATTAATATTGGCATAACAAACAACTAAATATAAAAGTTTAAATTGTTTTTTTTTGTAATTTTTAAATAATCTTAAATAAAAAAAAAACAAAACCGTAAATACAACAATCTTGGTACAAAAGTAAAATATTTACAAAAAAAAAAATATAGTTTTAAAAGTTAAATTACCCTATTAATATAATTCATCAATTTTTATCCCTAAAATTTTCCAATTAAATATTATTATCTTATTAAAGGGTTATCATGCATAAATTTTAAGTTTAAGAAACTTAAGTAAAACAATTATTTAGAGTAAAAAAATTGTTTTTCTTTTTATTTATTTTTTTCAAATACTTATATTTAAAATCTTAAGTATATTAAGTGACAAAATCAAAAATTAAAATAATTTTTTAATGATTACTTCATAAGAAAGAAAAATAATATAAAAATAAAATAAAGAAAAAAATAATTTCCCTTCAACTCATTTTCACAAACTAAATAATTTTCCGGATGATAAAATTTTAAAAAGTTTATTTCTTTCATTTAATTTTTTTTGCTTCCGCTATTTCAAAATTAGGAAAAAAAAATTTAATTTTTAATTTATGCTTTTGGTAGTACTTAATTTTGCAAATTAATATACGATTATGTATATTTAGTGAATGTGGATAAATGGGGTTTATTTTTAAAGTGTTTGATAAGGTTTGGCCCAAAGGCTTATTAAAACAATATTATCGTTGTTTAATATTGAGATCTTAATCTTGTAGTAAATTGTATTTCACAATATGTATTTAGAAATCATTTTTACGAACCAAGATTTTTTTTTTTTTTTTTTTTTTACACTTACACAAGATGAAATAAAATTCACACATTTGGGCTGGCTCTCTTCTCTTTCAACTTTAGACTACCTTGATCACGTTCAAAATCACGCAATTCGTCTGATGGCGACCCAACAGCATTACTTCGTCCTTAGACATCCTATGGACGCTTATTGTCGCTAATTATTTCACATTCACACAACACCATAGTGTGTATGACCTACAGAAATTCAAGTAAAACATAAATAACCTCATTCTGAAAATTTCTGCTAATTCTTTCAATAATGTTTCCTACCAAGCGGTAACGGATACGAAAAGTTATATCCTAACGCTGGGCTGTTAAAAAAAAAGCAAAATTAAAGTTCTGATTTCTTTTCACTTAAGTTATTGAATATTTTCCACAAACTAATGATTCGGAAATTCGGAAGCAACCATTGTATCTGTTATAAATGAATTTGGAACACACTCCTGATATTTGATTTATGTTTGACCTATGTCATTATTGACATTTTTGTTATTTTTATATACACTTAAATGCATTTTACATCCAGTTTGAATTTCATGGTTAAGGGACGTTTTATTTTATTGCTTTTGTGTCTTTGCAAGGATATCGTGACTTTTTGGCTCCCATCAGCATCACAATAGACCTCACTGTTTTAAGTGTGTCGGGGTATTGTCGCCAACCACAACTGCCTATCTACATACTACCCTTATCAGTACTTTCATATTAATTCTGAATATACAATAAGCTGGTGTGAAAAGAAAGCATATTTTTTTATTTTAGCTTTGATACTTTTAGCCTAACTTTTGGAAGTGTTTTTAATAAATGTATAGTTATTAACATAGGTATTAATTTACTACTTTTGACCCTTCTACTAACAGCATGTATCTGGTTTAGTTTATTTTTAGATGTTTTAATCGAAGGTGAAGGTGACTTACTAATCCTACTGGATGAATAGTTATTGCCCAATCAAATGAAGCAAGCCTTCGTCTAGTAATAGAGGTCTGATATGCTTGCTCTAAGCATAAATCTGACAGTATAAAAAAAAAAACAAAAAACAATATTAAATACCTCACCAAAAATAAGATCCAAGTATAACTAAAAGAACTTGAATTCTTACTAAAAATACAAAATCTTGTGTTTCACAATATATTGTACTATTGCAGGTATTCTATACTTGCAATCAAGTGTAGGCGTCACTTTAGTTACTTTTATGGATTAGACTGATTTTTTAGCTCAGTAAAGAGATGTGATTTATTGTCTAAAATAATCCTACGCTTGTGGACATATGGTGTCGAGCAGTGAGAAAAATATTAAACATTTCAAATAACGAAATGTTAATGAAGATATTCGGCAAACTGACTGATTTGTCAATGCGTAATGGTTTCCGTACCAGTAAAATGCCATAGTAGTATTTGAAGAAGTAACCTTCATATTTGATTTATATAAGATTTAATATAAGAGTAAATTAAAAATATCACCCCAGAATTGTATTAGTAGTAATACCAAAATGGATTTATATCAAAAAAGATATACTATCAAGTAAATATTGATAGGCATAGCCTGGGAATATGCTACAAGTTCAACAAAAGTCTTCATCAATTAATGATTGATTTCCGCCAGGCTTTCGACTCAATAAAAAGAGATATGGTGGCAATTATGTTTCATAGCATGGGAATACCACGAAAATTGAAATTGACAATGGACAATGGCTTGGACAATGACAATTACAGGAATAAATAAATTAAAAGTATTCAAAAGAAGAGTACCTACTGACAAAAATATTTGATCCCAAAATACATGGCGATGGTCATAAGATCAAACGGCTAAAATCACTAATTGTGTTAAAAAACTAATATTAGACGCAATACCGTACAATACTAGATCAAGAGGTACATCAAGATTAAGATGGATGAACGAAATCAACGACAACTGTCATTATAGTTCCCGGATGTAGGCGAGTTGCAAAATATTGCAGACGCAAATATTAACAAAATGCAGAAATTCATGTTTCTCAGTAGAATACAGCCATCTACCAGGTAAGTTACTGGAAATTGGTCCAATATGCTAAAGTGTTTTGAAATATGTCACTATGTTTGTATATCAGTAACAGTTCAGTAAGAGTATTCTACTATCAGAGATATTAAAACGGGTGGGTAGTATTCTGGGTCCCATACTATATTTGCTCTACACCAATGATTTACCAGAAAAGGAAAATATAACTGTAACTATATTCGCTAACGATACCACGTTGATGGTAGGATCAAATATTGACGAGGCTATAAATAAATTGCAAATAATAAGAAACAAGCTCTACCTCTAGACAATGAAATGGAAAATTAAACTCAATGAGTTAAAATCAGTACATGTAAATTTTACAAATAAAAAATTAGAAAATCAACCATCGGTAAATCTGAATGGGGTAAATATACTCCAAGAAAACAACGTTAAATGCCTAGGAATGACATAAGATGTCAAACTTAGATGGAAAGAGCACGTCAAAAAAAAAATTTGTATATAATAATTCCAAAATAAAATCTTACGCAACATGGTAAATGCGCCATGGTATGTTCGCAACAGTGACTTGCACACAGACCTAAAAATTCCTTGAATAGAAAATGAAATGAAAAGCTATGCAGCAAAACATTTCGCTCGTCTAGAGGGTCATGTTAACGTTAGGGCGCTCAACTGCTAGATAATCAAAATGATATCAGAAGGCTTAAGAGAACTAAGCCACTAGATTTAATACGATAGAGTTTTTATTTGTTTAAGACAATAACACTAGGAATAAATTAATGGTTATTCCGTCGGACTAGTTTTAATGGGAAAAATGTGGTTTAGTCAGTAAAAATCTGACACACAGTGAAAGCTACGTGGCTCATTTTCTCGATGAAGATTCCCACCAATCCACGCAAAAAAAAAAATCGGTAACAGTTGTAATAATTTAAATAAAAAAAAAAAAATATAAAATATTTTTTTATGCTCAAAACTTGCTACTAAAACAAATTAATCCCCACTTGTTTAATGTCCATCTATATATCCATTTTCTAATTTATTTTTCGATAATATTCTCTCAAGTAAAAATATTTTCATAAAATTATCATCGTGGCGAATATAGTTAAAATTTTGCTTTTGCGGTCTTCTCAGTTAATTTTTCTAAGTGAAAGAAAAATAGGAAATGCCAAAAAAAAATATTTTATGTTTGTTTGTATGTACGTACTTACTTCCGTTTCAGTTCCTTTAATTATATCTATTGTGCTGCTATTTCCATTTTGCTCCGGTTAAGATGAGTAATTTGTATTTAATTATCGTTAAAAGTATTTCAAATTTTTAAATAATTTGTTTACATTTTGTAAATCAAAACAAAAATAAATAAAAAAAAACAAATAACAACAAAAAATTTATAAAATTAGTTAGTTTTCTTCTGTTTGTATGACTTTTCAAAAGTCCAATGATAATTTTTTGCAAATAATGATTTTTATTTTTCTTTTAATTTTTTTTTTTTGTCGAAAGTTTGTCTTGTAAATAATATTATTTAGTTCATGTATTTCAACTCTTGAAATAATTTGAAAAAAATTCAATTGAATGACATTTTTAGTGTCAAATTTAGCAGTAATTAAATGTGGTAATTAGTTATTTCCAAAGTTTTGAACTTTGAAAAAAAGAAGAAGAACGTTGGTTTTATAGTGGCGGAATTAAATTTTATTTTTTTCACTCCATTTATTTTATCAACTTATTTTGTTTAATTATTCTCATTGCAACTAAATTTTTGACAAAGTCTTTGTTAATTTGAGGAAATCTTAGTTATCAGATGTCTAGATGTCTACTATTTTATTATTGATTATTGCAATTAATTAAGTCAATTGTGTTTATCTTAATGCCTTATAAAATATATTTTTTAAATTCACAGTAACACATTTTTTTTAATGTATTGTATTTCCGTTTGTGCAGAATGTTTTGAACAAGCTAAATTGAGAACGTTGCTAACTTAAGTCGGTATTTATGTATTTTGAACAAAATTTATTTTATTCAGTTTTTCTTATTTTCCTTTTTATTTTAAATATGTCTTCTGTTTTATGATATACTGGGGGTGGAAATTTGTATTCTGCGCACATGTCAATGCCTTGATGTTGTTTTAAGTGAACTTCAGAATTCATCCTAAACTACATACTGTGTGATAGTATGGGGTGAAACCAGAAGTTCACGATCAGGCAATAATTTAACATATTCAATACTTTGTATTCTAAAATGAAAAAATAAAAATTTTCCGCAGTTGGAATGCCTGCGTTCCACAGAATAGAAATAAACAATGAACAACGTTAATATACCTACTAAAATTCTTTGGATAAGCTTTGCAATAGAAGGCACGTCCGAATCAAATGAAATTTTACATAATGGTACCTGAATATATATAAAAAAAAAATGTTTCCCATAGTTTTTAGAAACTCCAATACTGTGAAAATTTCCAAAGACACTCTATATCTATTTTGATATCATTGGGAAGGCTCCTTCAGGGCCTTTCCAATGGTATTTAACAACCGTTGTATAGGATGTTTATTAGCCCTTCAAAATGCAAAAATTCTAAAAAAATACAATCATAATAACAAAAGCCATTTCATACCTTATTTCGTACCTTAAATATGAAAATATATAATACATTAGAAATGTTTTCTATTCATATTAACTATCTACTCTACCTATGTTTACATCTTTGTATATCGTTTTGTTTGAATATTATGTTACTTGGTTATTCTGATGTTTTTTAATTTTTTTAAGCTTATTCTAAAATATTTTCTTTCAAATTTTCGTATTGATTCTGTGATGGATGACTTAATTTTGAACGAAATGGAAGAAGCATAAGTTATGATTGGTTTAATTGAAAACATATATGCCAATATATTTGTATTCTCGATGTTAGATGTTCATTAAAGAACATTGTTTTTTTAGGCAAGACAGCTCTATTTCCCTCTGCGACCAGTTTTTTTATATGTATTTTTTATAAGTATTGTACAGTTTCTCTATTTGTTATTCTTGAACTATCAGACACTGTAAGGCAAAATTGTTTGTAATTTTTCCGAATGGCTTGGTTCACTTAAAATAATCACTATACATTTAGTAAACTTTATTTCCAATTCCCATAAATCACAGCAGTAATTTGTTTCATATAACATATCTTTTAGGTCTATTTGTGATTCAATAACTGATTTATTACTATTACAACATTACAGTTAAGTTATCAGCAAATGCTATATGAATTTTGGACCTAAAATAATTCAATAGAGATCTTACAAATATTTTGAATAAAATGGGAGAATTGACCTTTTCTGCTGTAGACCATTTTTGCTCTGATATTGGTGCGATAATTTGCACCAATATAAAAAAAACTCCATTATTATGCAAATCGGCACCTTCCATATTATATTTGTAGTTATGTAGAATCAATGGTTGTTGATAATTTACATAATCCTTCTTTTCTTTTTTCCAGCATTTAACTGTATTCATCGATTCAATTTGGTCAAAGGTAAAGCAAACTGTAACCTACTTATTATCAGGCTATCGACAGAATAATAATTTGTTTGTTGCATCAAATATGTAATCATGCTCACCACGCTGTAATTTTTTATGTTTCAAATGGTGCATTTACTATTCAATTTTTTCGTACTGTTGCAGTGGCAAGGAAACGTTTTTCACCAAGCAAGCACATCATATAGTATGATGGGAAAAAGTTATCAAATGACTTTGATGTCGAATATTTTTAAGTAATCGAACGACAACATCGGCATCTTAGCCAAATTACTTATTATAGTTGTCGCTTGGGCGAGCGTGTGGTATGCATGAGAACAAGTATCTGTCAGAAGAACAACCATATTTTATAACTGAAATGGATTGGTTAATTTCTAATATGCATTTTACAAGAGTGATGCCCAAAATAAGGAACCATCTGTTCGTCTATTGAAAGATTCTCAGACCAAAAATCAAATTGATCTATTTCCGGCAAAATTTGTAATATTTTCAATTTTTTAAAATTTAAATTCATTTATTTACCTGTTTATTTAAGGTAAATAATTACAAGTTCTTAATAACAAAAGATATTTTGTAGTTACTATTTGTTCTTTCCTGAATTTTATAATACATACTATAATAAATTATTATGTTGGTAATCTTATAGACTTTATTTTCAATTTTTATTGTACAAAATTATGATATTTTTCCTTAAAAATAATTTAATATCATTTTTATATTGCAAATTCTCATTCTGTTCTTCTTTCTATAAAGTACTTAATCGCGCATTAATAAAATAATTCCAAATAATTCCAAATTATTAAAAAAAAAAAAAAAAAAAAAAAAAAAAAAAAATAATTTTGTGAGCTCAATAATTAATTAATGAACTTGTTTGAACTTTATTAATGTGCAATTGCATTTTGTTTGTGATATTACAATTATTACTTTAAACTTTAATTTGTGCAAACTAAGCAATTATTACCATAAAGTTAAAAAACGTTAAAAAAATAAAAAACGTTAAAAAAAAAAACCAAATTCGCTTTTTCACTTAATTCAAATAAGAAATAAAAATAAAATATAAATAATAATAACAATAAATAATGGCTTCTACTAAAATTACAAAATGCAGCGTCGCCAATTGCAGTGCCAGCGATAACAAATTAGAGGTTGTGAAGTGCAACTTATGTAATAAAACATTTCATGGCGTATGTCTTAATGCTCCACGCGGCTGGTACTCAGCTTTTTTGATTCAGTATTTTGTCTGTAGTGAATGTACTACCAAATCTCAGCATTGTAACTGCGAAGCTACATTCAACGTAATTAAGGATGATCTCCGTAGTTACACCACCAAATGTGCTGAAACAATTAATGCTAATACTGTTGCTTTCGGAGAAATGTGCAACAGTTTTGAAACAATTCATTCAACTTTCTCCAACTTTTTTGAGAAGCAAAAGATATCTATAGGAAATATAGTGAGAGAAGAAATTGGCAAAACCACATCGACATTAATCACCTTACTTAACGAGCAATCAAACACGAACAACAATTCAGCGACACTAAAAACAATAAATTCAGATCTGCTGCTAATAAATAAACAGAATGAGAATGATCATCAGGAGCTTTTTATATCGCAAAATACCATACTTAACGATATAGTTTTATTGAAGAAACAACTTGATGAAATAAGCTTAAACATAAAATATAATTGCACTAGTTCAATCAATGAAAGTATATCTAATGCAATTGAAAGTTTAAGTCCGCAAAGATCGCTTCAACAAGAGCTGGCTGACGTAAATATGTTCAGAACTTCTACCACTTCTTGTTCAGCAGTTGATAAGTCACTGTCTATAAGTATTCAGCAGTCTATAAGTAAAAAAAAAGAAAGTGACACAGAAAAGGTGCTTTCCACTATTGCGGAAGATATTGATGAAGAAGAAACAATGAGGCCGCCAATTCCATTGTCACCACTTATTCAAGTATTGGAATCAATTCCGTATGATGGCACTACTAATAAACCTTCAGCAAAACCCTCACTAACGGTTAAAGTTGCATCTAACGAGGTTCCTGAAGCAGTTCAAGTTCCAACTCCAGTTTATAGATTGGCAATATCACATCTGAGTACAACTACAACCGAGGAAAGTTTGGCAAGCTATATTAAAAATAAATTTAGGATTCAAAATGTTTTTGTTAAATTAATAACTCCAAGGAAATTTAAATATACTCCTAAATTTCTTTCTTTTAAAGTCAGTGTTCCAAATAACAAATTAAGAATCATAAGAAATTTAAAATTTTGGAGTAAAGGAACTATTATCTATAATTTTAATGACACCCTTTCTTCTAATAATAACCTTTCTTATATTACAAATACTAAAAATAAATATACGAATAATAATAATAATAATATCAAAAATAACTTTAAACATAGAAATAGTAATAACACTAATTCAATGAACGTTAAAGGTAATAGCTCCAATAAAAATAAGAACAATAATAATAACATTCATCATAATAATCATAATAATTATAATAATAATAATAGTTCTAATAAATATTCTAATTTCATAAAAGGGGATACCCTCAATCCTCAACTTTATAAAATCAAATCGACTTCAGCAACACTTTCAAATAATATTAATTCTCTTCCTAATTTTGTTAATCCTTTATCCCCTCCGATAGTGCGTTTAACTCAAAAAGCAGTGGAAACTAATGATAGCATATATATACTCTCTCGCTTAAGAGACCATAGAATATATCAAAATATTAGACTTTTTTTAGCGTACTTACATGATCAAGGTAATGATACAGTTTTTGAGGGAAAAACAAAAACGAATATTAAAATCTTAATTCAACAAGATGGCCTTCCGTCAAACTACACGGAATTATTTAATATTTTTGTGCGATTTCATGAATCACTAGGAGTAAATAAGGATGACACACTCAAAGATTTAAAAGCATACAGAACTCATGTCGAAAATTTGAGAATGGAACGATTACAAAGGGCTAAGATGCTAACTACAGGTTTTTTCGTCCCTGTGAATAGATCCTCTGTGAACATAGTACAATTAACTAATTCTTCCAATAATCATTCAATTAATTACTCTTGCCATAGTTTGACATGTTATTATCAAAATGTTAGGGGCTTACGTAGTAAGACCTCCTCAGTTTTCATGAATTCCAAAATTTTGGACTATGATATATTTGCTTTAACAGAAACATGGCTTAAAAATTCGATAAATTCCTTAGAGTTGTTTGATTCTTCTTTTTTAGTTTTTAGAAAAGATAGATATCAAGAATCAGTCAATTCGAATAATAATGCCTTCATTTTACCAAAAGGTGGTGGTGTTCTTATTGCAATAAAAAACTCTTTCCAAGTTGAAGAATTCATACTTCCTGAATTCGTTTACCTTGAAATTATTGTTATTAAGATAAAACTTGATAATAAAGCACTTTTTGTTGTTTGTTGCTATATTCCCCCTAGTTCTCATTTTGATACTTATTCAAAATTGTCAATAGCAATTAATTCTATTATATCTAAAATGAATTCATTTGATGAAATATTTATATTAGATATAAATTTTTTTATTATTTATTTATATTGACTTTAATCTCCCAAATGTAAGTTGGGATTTTAATGAAGAAGAAGGATATTTAATACCGAGTCAAATTACTTCGGCTTCTGAAATGGAAATTATTGATGGTTTTAATTCTTTTAATATCCAACAAGTCTCACAAATTAAAAATTCTTGTAACAGACAATTCGACTTAGTTTTTACATCTGATTGGTCTAATTTGTATTTCAATAATATTCTTATGCCTCTTTCAATTATTGATCATTATCATCCCCCATTCTGCTTCTCCTATTGTTTTAATAGTCCTCTTATATCTAGTTCTGAAATCTCTTATAAATATAATTTTATAAAAGCTAATTACCTTTCACTCAATAACTATTTTTTGTCTTTTAGTTTTGAAACAATACTATCTCAAGTAGATCTCGATCTTGCAATTAACAATTTCTATGAGATCTTATTAGCTGGATTTAATTTATTTGTTCCTTTAATTCGTGAGAGGAATATAAAATCAAGTCCCACTTGGATTAACCAGGAATTAAAAAAACTGAAGAATAAAAGGAACAGGTCATGGATTTTATATATGAAAAATAGGAGTGATTCAAATTATAATAATTTTGTTAGTCTTTTTAATTCATATAAAAGTCTTCTGAATTTTAACTACAGAAATTATTTATCCGGTATATCTACCCAGATAAAGCGTGATCCCAAAATATTTTGGAAATTTGTAAATTCCAAACGCAAATCAGATCAGTTTCCGGCGTCAATGTCTTATAATAATAATTCATCCAATGATGCGACAGTCATTGCAGATTTCTTTAAAACCTTTTTTTCAAGTTGTTTTGAAGACAACACTTGTGAGCCGGACAGCTATGATTCTTTAATGGCTGTTAATTCTCATATTATTGAGTTACCTGAAGCTGACTTTTCAAGCTTAAAAATTAAATCCTACTTAGATCGATTAAATAATGATTCTTTTCCCGGTAATGTGCCTGAAATCGTGTTAAAAAATTGTTCTGAATCACTTGCTCTGCCATTGTCAATTCTTTTCACTCGTTCTTTTGCATCTGGCATATTCCCAAACTACTGGAAAAAGTCGTTTATCAGACCAGTGCACAAAAAAGAGTCCAGAAACATGATTACTAACTACAGGCCTATTGCTAAATTATCTTGTATCCCAAAAGTTTTTGAAAAGATAGTTTATGATTCTATATATGAAACCTGTTCAAACTTTTTATCTTCTTGCCAACATGGTTTTATGAAAAATAGGTCAACTGTTACTAACTTAGTAGAATGTTGCTCTTCTTTTTGCAACACAATGGAAGCTGGTTTTCAAACTGATGTAATATACACTGATATGAATAAAGCGTTTGATATTCTACCACACAATGTTATTACTAAGAAGCTTGCTAACCTTAATTTTCCACCAACATTCATAAATTGGATTCAATCGTACCTAGTTGACCGAACATATAATGTACTTTTTAGATCAATTATTTCTGATCCATACAATGCTAATTCTGGAGTGCCGAGGGCAGTCACTTAGGACCACTACTGTTCATTTTATCTATTAATGATGTAACAACAATTTTGAGAAATAGCAGCTTATTCATATATGCTGATGATGTCAAAATCTTGAAGGCAATTAAGTAACCTAATGGAATTACTTTACTTCAAGAAGATCTTAATTTGTTCTTAAACTGGTGTGACGTCAATCGATTAAAATTGAACGAGCAATGTGCTCAAATAAGTTACACTCGTCGGACTTCTCCGATAATTTCGAATTATACCCTTGATAACAAGATTATCAAGAGAGTTAGTTGTTTTAATGATCTCGGGGTCATGTTCGATGATAAATTATCATTTAAACAACATTTCAACATTATCGTCAATAAAGCAAATTCAATACTAGGCTTTGTTAAAAGATGGTCAAAAGAATTTAATGACCCTTATGTAATTAAATCTCTATTCACTTCTTTATTTCGCTCAAATCTAGAATATGCTAGCCCAGTATGGTCACCTAACTACGTCGACCATATCAATAGGATTGAAGCTATTCAAAAGAAGTTCCTTAGATTCGCTTTAAGAAACCTTCCTTGGTCTGATCCTATACGTTTACCACCTTACAGAGACAGACTAAAACTTTTACACTTAAACACTCTTGAATCTAGAAGAATAGTTGCTGACGTCATATTTATTTTAATGATTAATTCTGGAAAAATTGATTCACTAATTATCAAAGATAAGATCAATCATCATCGTAATATTAGTACACGTTTTCGTTCTGAAAATATATTCAATGTTGTTCATCATCGTACAAATTATGGTAAGTTCGAACCCATTAACAGAATTTTTCTCTTAGTTAACAGGTACAGAGACAACATTAATCTTTCTATGAATAAGGAACAACTTAAAATTAACTTGTTTTCTTTGTTACCATAACCTCTTATTTTCGTCATAAATAAGTAAAAGTTATTGAATATATATTTAAAAATTATGATAGTCTAATTTCTTTTTTCTTTTTTTATATTTAAATTAAAAATTATGTTTGTTGTTTTAATATTAATTTTTATTCTAATTTTAAGAAATATTTTTGTAATATGCTTGTGTTAAGTATAATAAATGAAAATAAAAAAAAAATACAAATGTTAGAAACCTTATTTTAAAAATTTATAAATATAGTATCTACGAGTGAGTCAATTTTAAATATAAAACACTTATTTGAAAGCTAAGAGTCCAAAGTTTAGTGATGTATTAAATTTTAGTCAGAAATATGCAGCTATAACAGAAAAAAACTTTAATAAAAATATGTAATTTTGATGTTCGAAAAATCGAACAGTTGCCGAAAAAGGGTTAATATATTTTTCGAAAATTTGTATTTAATTAACTTATATATTACTTCATTTAATCAGACTGTATCGAAAGCTTTTTCGAAATCGAAGAGACATACCCGTACAGATTTCATATTGTTTATGCAGCAGCAAGTATCTGAGGTCACTTTTGTAATCAACAGTAAATATCGCCATTTAAAGAAGAATCTATAATTTTGAATTGCTAAATTTCAATTGAAAATTAATTTCGATTCATATTGTTTTGGCATTTGTATTTGGATTATTTTTAATTAACTATATGTAGATACTCAATTTATATTTATATCTCTTTCTGATTTTTGAATTTCATAAAATGTAAAAGTTTTCACCATTTCGAAATATAATTTGATATTAAAAGTAATAGTAAATAAATTATAAGTAATAGTAAATGAGAAAATATTTGCAAATTAGTGCGAAATTTTATTTTGAAATTTTTTTTTTTTTTTGGTTTTGTGTTAATTTTATTTTTGAGGCTTCATATCTTTTATTTGTTCTGAAAAGAGCATGAAAATTCCATTTTTTTTGCCAATATTATTTTTTATCATTTTCTTTTTATTTTTTTTTAAAAAACTTTATCTTCACAAAAAAATAAATTTATTTTTTATTTATAAAATTTTCCTCGTTTATTTTGAAATGAATATGAAAATGACAATATTCTATTCTTTCAATACATTTTAATATATAGATATGTATATGAAAATATACATAGTCAGTATATAAATTGTATATGTCTATTTAAATCTTATAACCGTATTGCACAATTATTTTATCCTTTTTTTATTTTTCTGTTTTTTTTTCTATAAAAAATAAGAAAAAGGATGAATAGAAATAAAAATAATTTGTAGAGTAATAAAATTAACTCATCATAAAGTTTATATTATGATATTCTTTCCTAGAGGCGCGAGAAATTTAATGTTTAACCATCTGTTGGATTCTTAAATAAAAACTTTGTATTCTATTTTGTTTTTTGTTGTCTTACTGAAAAAATATAAAGTTTTTCCATTTTCTTTCAATATAATTTCAAATTAGAAGAAAATTAAATCAGTTGAAAGAAAAAAAAAGAAATAGAATTTCTTATTAAACTATAGTGAAATTCTTTGTTTTGTAAAATTTGCAACGACACAACAAGTGGAGCATTAATAGCTACATAGTATAGTATAGGTGAGAGTGGTTGTATTAAAAGCAGTAGCTGAAATAATAGTTTTAAAATAAATAAATTTAGTAAATAATATGTAGTTTAATTAGTAATTATAATGACAACAATAGTTAAAATAATTACAAAAGTGTAGAGGTATGTTAAAAAAAAGTTGTAAATGACATTAAATTAAAATTAATTGTGTAAAATATGCTGAATATTAAAAATATCAATAATAATAATTTAGATTTAGATTTATTAATTTATTTAGTTTTATATATGTAAATATATAAACTATTACAATACTACCTACAATATTTTTTATATTCATTTTAATTTAATAAATAAGATGTTCTTATACTTTTAATAAGTTTTTTTTTATATATTTCAATATTAGTTTCGGTTTTTATTTCCGGAGGTAAATTATTAAATAGCTTTAACCCTTCATACATTAAATTCTTTTGAGCCATATCCGTTCTAAAAAACTGTAATCTAAAGTTGAAGATGTTTCTTAAACTATATTGTATGTATAATCAAAATGCTTATGAAATTTCAATTGCTCATCTAGTATTAACTCTATGTACTTAATTTCGTTTACTTTTTCAACAGGTTCATCATCGATTTTTACTTGGTATTCTGAACTACCATTAATTATCATGAACTTTGTTTTATTTATATTTAGTTTTAATTTAGTCATTCTTAGCCACTGGTTGACTCTTTCCAAATCATTATTTATTTTCTTTATATAATCCTTAGCTGATTTTCCTGAAACATATAGAAGTACATTATCCGCAAACAAGATTGGCTGCGCAAAAATTACAGCTATCTCCATATCATTTATGTATATTAGAAACAATAACACCCCTAATATTGATTATGTTTTTTGTACATTTATGTATATTCGACAGATTGTGGAACTCCCAACAAAACTTCAATTGCCTTTGATACTACACCGTTGACTTTAGTTTTTTGACTTCTATTGCTTAAATATGACTTGAACCAATTAAGTTCTATATTTTCAACGCCTAATGCTTCTAATTTTGATAATAGAATACTTTTGTCTACTGTTTCAAATGCTTTTTTCAAGTCAAGGAAGACCGCTGCTAACTTTTGTTTTTCGTCTCTAAGCTGTTTCCAATTTGCTACAATCAGATTCAGAACTGCTTCACAACTGTGGTTTTTCCTAAAACCTGATTGGAATTCAGATATTAAATTGTTCTCATTCAAATACCTTTCAAGTTGAATATACACAAACTTCACAATAATTTTTGACTCTATGCTTGTCATGTTAATTGGACGCAATTCACTGCATATATTTGAGTTTTTTACTTTTTTATTGATGTTACTACTATTTCCTTCCATGCTTCTGGATATGTAACGGACCATTTATAACTTCAATCAAATTATGTGTAATTAAGTCAAAAACAGCCAATAACATTTTACAGTTTACATGATTAAAGTCTTTTTTATTATTTATTTTTTTAAAAATACTTTTTAAATCATCTTCCTCCATTCTTTTAAAATTAAACTGATTTGTATTATTTCTTAATTTTAAATTTTTGTAAAGTATGTTTGGAATACTATTATTAATTTCTACTACACTATTTACAAAGTATAGGTATTCAAATTTGTTCCTATATCCATATTGTTTTTATAAATCAAACCGTTAAAATTGACTTCGATAATGTTTTTTTTTTCTTTTAATACTAACGTTGTTATTGTTTTCCACATTTTCGATTGGTCCTTGCTCTTGAGAATTTTATTACTTATAAAGTTATATTTAGTCTGATTTAGCTGGTTTTTATATTTATTTCGTATGATTTTATATTTCACTCAGTTATCATAAGAATTTGTTGAAATTGCTTCATTATATTGGTTGATTTTCCTAATTTGCATATTATGAAGAGAACTATTAAACCAAGGCTTATTTTTATTATTTATCCTAATCGTTTTCATAAGGTGTTGGCTAATATTTCGTAATTCATTACTAAATATACTTGCTTTTTCATTTACACTTATTGAATATGTCGAAATTATTTGACTACCAAAAATTAAGTTACGAAACTTTTTTTTATCATAATTAAGATAAGCAACAGTATCTATGTTTTCGGTTCCACCATTGTCCATTATAGTGATACTTATTCCTTGATGATCACTAATTTTATTATTTTCACAAATTTCAGCAGTTATCTTATTTCTATAATTTGTTACCACATAGTCTATTAATAAGTACTAATTCAAAAAAAGTACATTCAAAAGTAATATAGAATACCTGTAATAGTATGAGGGATAGCAGAAGTTGCAACAAAAATAATTATAAAAATAGAAAATTGCTGAATAAAAATATTGAAATGAGACCAATGTAATATAGTAAGCCAAAGCTATAAAAATTTACAAAAATAAATCCCACCACCCAAACCATTCCATTTAAATCTGCAACACAACCTCATCTTTCAGTACAACACAATCTCATCTTTCTTATTACTTTTTTGTTTTATTTTATTGTCAGGAAATTAGGTAGAATAAGTTTTCGAACATTCTGTAAAAGTACTGAAATTTGGTACACAAAGTAGAAGGATTTTTATCAACACCTTTGTTTTTTTACATTTTTTGGTATATTATTAAATCTGGAAAACTACAACTATTATCAGACACTAAACCTTCTTAAACATCATAGTTCCATTTTTTTAAAGCTGAGATTATAGTGATTTTTTCAATTTTTAGAATTAAAAATGAAAAATCTTAGAAAGAAGAATATAATTACGAGAATATAAGTGCGAGTAGAGCGACTTACATACACGTTTTTTTTTTTATTTTATCGTCTGTTGAGTTAGGGTTGCCGTTTAATAAAAATTAAATGTACCAAAAAAATGATAAAGGCAGTTTTTGAAAAAAAAAATTTTTTTGTTTTTTCAAGCCACATTTTTTTGCTGCAAAAGAGTCTAATTGTTTTATGTTGAAATCCGACCCTGATATTCATTGAATTATTTAAAAGAATTTTTACAATAACTAAGAATAATGAAGATGAAAAATTAAATGTATAAATATTTAATATATACATTTATTTTTTAAAAAAAGTTATTAATAAATGAAAAAAAAAGAGAATAAAAATAATTAAGAAAACAACAATCAAATCAATAAATCTATTAAAGAATTGTGATGGATTGAAAATGTAAATTTCCGCATTTTCATATAGTATTTATTATTTTTAAGTAAAATTAATTTTCATCGTTACTCAACTAACATAAATAAATAAAAAAAAATTATAATATTAAAAGTAACAATCATTTATTTTTCATATTTTTTTCTATTATTATATACTATAATTTAAATTATTTTTATTAAAAAGTTCTGTATGTTTTCAAGGACTCTAGTTTTTCTTTTCTTTTCAGATTTTATGCACTTGTTTGTCGGTCCATTCGAAAAAAGTGTTATTATGCAGTATTGAGTGTATATATTGTGAGTATTGTGTTCTATTCTAATTTGTTTTTATATTATTATTATTATTATTATTATTTTTTTTTATTTATTTACTGTTCTGCACAACAAGATGATATTATTTTTATATGCTATATATTTTATTATTTTGAATATAAATTAATGTTTTTTTTGCTTTTATTTCTTTTATTTATTTTCGATTTTTATTTTTTGTATTTATTTATAAATAAATATTTTCTTTTGTTGTTTCATCTAATGGTCTGTTATTTATGGTGAATATTTTCTATAATAAAAATATAATAGAAGAAAAACCACTACAATTTATTTTGAAATGGTTGGTTACTTTCCAACAAAAGTCAACATTTTCAATAGTTGAATATTATTTTTATGTTCGAATGTGTTAGATGAGAGTACTCGTATTTACCATTATATGAGTACGATTTATTTATTGATAAAAAAAAACAAAAATAAATCAACAGGACTTATATATTTCATATATTAGAAAATATTAGAGATACAGGATGTTTAGCAAAATTATAACTTGTGTTTGTTTTTTGTGTTAAGTTTTAAAGATGGTGTAATTGAATTAACACATTTTTATGTTATTCTTACTTTCTATTATTAAAATCCTTCTCTTTTTGATGTTGTCAAATAATTTGACACATTTAGTTGACTAAAACTATTTTTAAAATGTTACATCTACGCGATATATTTTTATGTATTACGTTTGAAACTAGTTTTAAAAAATCATCATCATTGTTTTGAAAACCCGTCAGTGGGATGCAGAGCGTATAACGTTAGATCTCAATATTCTATATGATGTAGAATGTTGAGCATGAAATAATTTTAGAAATTACCGAATTTTAAATCATTGGTTAAGATATTTGTGTCCAAGGAAAACTGTTTGAGTATGATATGTAACCCAACTTCTAACATTTTGTTATTAGGAACCAAACTGGATTTTAGTTCAGATTTCGAATCAAAACTCAAACTGTTTCGACAAGTTGTCATACAACTCTCCCCATTCATACGAAATATTTCGAAAAGCAAAGTTGTTACAGACTAATTAAATTGTACGTAACAGACCTGAAAATTTGTAATTAGGTACTACTTAAAAAATAAACTAAAATGTTTTGTACCAATTTCCAAAATTCGGACTTGTTTAATTAGCTGTTACACATCTCTTAGCACCCATCAGACATATTTCAAAAAAGCAAAGGCGTTGCAAAGTTGAAATTTTACAATTAGGAAGTCCCTCAAAAATAAACAAACACATCCTTTATCATTTCCCAAAATTCTTTGTGGCTAGAAAGATGTTGTAGTGAAAGGAATTCTTCAATTTATTAGCTTGAGACTTGAAAGAAGAATTTCCTAAAAACTTAAATGGTAGAAATTAAATAACGACGATTAAATCATCAAAGAAAATGAAGCAGTTGGCTACCCAACGGAACTCCTCAATTTTATGGATTTGATAAGATTTTTAACATTTCAGCTTCCTCAGTAGTCTGAACCAAAAGTAGAAGAGTCGACTATGTTTCCAGGAAGAGCCGTAAATATATCATAATATATACTTAATCACAAAAGTATAAATATGAAAGGGAGCATTGCAGGGGGAGCATGTTATTCAGGAACAAATTTATATTACAGATTTTAAATTCGATCCACCATATGTGTTCAAATTATGTAATGCAAAATGCAACTGCTAGAATATTTATCAAATTTTTTTTTTGAAAATTCGGTTATCAAATAAAATTTTATTGGTGTAAATTTTATACATTTTGTGTTAGGGCAGGACAACGTCGGTTGGCCTTGCTGGCTTGTTTTACAATATTGAACAATTATAATTGTCCTGAGACCCAACCCGCGGGGCATAGGACGAAAATTAGGGGGCCAAATATGGGGTGACACATTTTATGATCCTTGTATCCAGCTTACATCACTCAGCCTATCCAATCTTATTTTCCTACTCGCACCTTCACGTGGTGGCCCCTTCTAATTCTAGCAACTCTTACGAACGATCGGTTCCAATTCCGGTTTAGTAGGAAAGGTTGGGAACAGAAGATAAGGGAAGCATGGACTGTATCGAAAAAAAAAACCGTTTTAATGTGTTTAGTATCAATTCAAATTTTTTTTATAAAAATAACTTACAAAAATATATTTTGTAAAGGACAGAATTCATAATTTGTTATACTTAATAAGATTTAAACACATTTTTTTAAACATCTAAATTACCTGTATTTTAAACTTTAACTGTTGAATAACTGATTAAATAACTGAAGACCTTGAAATTAGTTTGGGTATTAATCCTACGAAACAATGTCAACCTGAACAAATTTGTCGATCACAGACTGTATAAGTACTTGGTCCGCTAACATATCGTAACAGATTTTCCAAATAACCTGGTAGCATAGTGTTTCTTATTTTAAAAATAAATACCAAAGTATTTGAAATACAGAATTACCATTTTAGCTGTCCTATCACATAATTCTGGTTACTGCTTCCATTACATTTTAAAATGATTTTCTTTCATAGCCTTGTCATATTCATGATTCCATAGCCATCATTCCATAGTCTTGTTATGTCAATTTTTTTTTATGTATGAATTGTTATACAATCGAAATTATATTCTTTTGCTGAATATAATTGAGTGAAATCAAAATTTATTCAAAGTTTTCAAATTAGACTGTCTAAATAAGTGAAAATTCAAAGTTATATATGTATAATATTTAATATAATTTGAGCTATGTCGTCATAATAAATACTAAGGCAAACATTTTGTGAATATACATTTTGATTTTGTGTATTTTATTTATTTATTTTGTATTAATTTTAATTTTCTAACATCCTGTATATAATTACTTTAAATTAAATTTAAAAAAATTTGTTTTTTGTAAATTAAACTCATATTTAATATAATTCAAAAAACTTAAGTCTTTCTGTCAATTGTGTCAAGGAGTTTGAAATATATCATTGAAAATTAAAAAGTTGTCTAAGATAATCCAAAAAAAAAATTATATAGTGTTAAGAATAAATTGAAATGATTGAAAATAACTCATAATGAAATTGGGAACGATTTTTTTATCAAACTTTGTTGAATTCCGAGGAGCGACCAAATACTAGTTTAATTATAATTGACAAGCATTTAATAATCTGCGGAGCATTTAAGGATTTTCGGTTCTCTTTTCTATTTTTTTCTGAAAATTATTCAAATTTTTAAATAATGGTTTTTATATTTTACGTAGTACAACTTTTAATTTTTTTTTATATATATAATGAAAAAAAAAACTTAAATTTCTATAAAAAATTCCGATAGAAGGCTTTTCGTCGAAAATACTTTAAATGTTATTTACTTATAATAATGAGTTATTAACAAATTGAATATACCTTTAAATTTTGCATAAAATCTATATCAGTCCATCCGGATCTCTATTCTTTTAAGAATGTTAAACTTAGCTTTAACTTAAATTAAAATTAACCAACAGGAGCCCCTAGTAGTAATTTACTGGTTGGTAGTGAGAAGTCTATATCAGTCCGTGTGCTATCCCTATTCTCTTAAAACCATTTAATTTGGCTTTAACTAGAATTATAACTAACTCAAAGGGCTCCTTAACTTATTATTTTGACATTTTTTCCTTAACTTAAGTGATTTTGACATTTTTGAATTGTATATAACAAAACAATTATTCTAAATTTCTTCGATTAGCTGTATTTGAAAAAGTAAAATTTTTGGAAATAATCTGTTTTTATTTGTTTGAATATAAAATTCACGATGGATAATGATGTAAGCGTACAACAATTAAAGTGTTTGCTTTTGATAATGCAGGGAATTAATCAACTAAAAAAGATGAGAGACAAAAAAATAACGTTCGTGTAGTGGTCGGGCTAAATCGAGATAAACATGTTTTTTTTTAGAATTTTTACCCTGGAGATAGTCTCGACACTTTTAACGCGTGTCACTTGTTAACTTTCACAGTGAAATCAAATTTTATTTTGCTGATGATGTCAACATCTGTCAAATGAGTAAATAAATGTCATTCTGTTCTATACCTACAAATACAATTCATGATATACAGTGAATAATGTTACATATTTATTTATATATGATATTATTTTTACGAACTAAATTAATTAACTCTTCATCAAACTTTGACTTTTTTTGATTTTTAAATATTCAAACTGTGCTAGTTAAACAAAAAAATTTAAATTTAAAAAGTTTTAATATCCTTATTATATGATGGAAAACACTGATATCTCACGCCGTATACGTCAAATTCAATTTTCACACGATGAATTTCATACAATTTCATATATTTCAACTTTTTTTGACATCTCATGCCGTTGAAAAGCGTCGACATTATATCCAGCATTAGAATAACATTTAAAAAAATTAAAGATCTGGAATAATTAATGAACAATTTTTTATTTATACAAAAATTAAGACAGAAATTTACGTCCAAATTGAATTAAAACCGACTCAGTGAAGATATCAATAAAAGAATTAATAGAACCAGAATGACGACTGGCTATAGCATTGCTGTAAGAATATTTATTAATTTTCACAATATAAATAGTTTTCGTTTAATAGCTTCAATCTTGGGTCAAGCTTTTTTCCCTTATAATTTATTTAAATTAAACTTTTTGTCATAAAGGCTATATTTTGTCGCACATTTTTGATTAAACTATCAATAAAAGCCATATTTATCAATATATGTATGCCGACATTTTTTTTAAATTTAAACAATATTTATACAATAATACAACAACCTGACAATTTTTAATTTAAACACTCAATTTCCACATAATTTGAATATAAACAATTCGTAATTACAGTTAATTTTTTTTTTTTATATAATTCCAAGTCAATGGGATAAACACCCTAACTGCTTTTAAACAGAGATTTGGAATACACAATCACATACAATAGCTTTTTCTGTAGAATTTTTGTGGTATAGACTAATTTAAATGTGGAAAACTACATCTATTGTAGAGTACTTCGCCTTCATAATAGCATAGTTCCATTTTATTTTTAGTGATAACCAAAACTCTCAACTATTTATCATTTATTTTATCCCAATGATAAAGGGTACTGGACCCCTAATCAAAATGTTATATTTCCGTACAGAATGTACGAATAAAATCACACTTTTAAGTCAATTAAAGTTAACGGGAACTTAGCAAAGCTTTCTGATATTTGTATTATGGTTGGGCAAGACAATTTACTCCTAACCGTACATTTCCTTAAGCTTAATGTCAATATGGTTAGCTCTACATTTTTTAATTTCTACAAAAAATGTTGTACGTTTATTTTAGATTTGGATTCTTATCATTATCATCTTAATAAAATTTAATTTATTATATAATATTTATGTATCGGGTGTGCCAGAGCATGCGTATCAGATTTTTAAGAGGGGATGGAGTCATTATTTTAATATTTAAAAAAAAATTGTTAATTAAATCGAGGGTGCTCTATCGATTGACGATCTTTTAAACTTGCGCAAAAAACCGAAAATTGGTTGTTTAAGACCAAAAATCGTCAAAATTGGCCGAAATCGAGATTTTCAAATGGGAAGGGGTACTTTTTATTGCAAATTCGGATTCTACGATAAAAAATAAAAAACTTTTGCAACGTAAATTTTTATTTTTTTTTTTGTTTAAACTTTGTAGGAACCCAAAACTGAGATAAAAAATATGATAATATAAAAAACAAATTTATTTATAAAAATAATAATTATTAATTTTAGTTTACCAAAGGAAAATATTGAGAATTTTTGTTTTATTGCTATAATTTTAAAGAAAAATACTAAGAAAACAATAAAAAATCATTTAACATAGTTTTCTTATTTTTGTCGTAGAATCTGAATTAGCATTAAAAAGTACCCCTTCCCATTGATTTTTGGTTTTTAAAACCAATTTACGGTCCTTTCCAGAAGTTAAAAATAAAACCAAGAGCACCCTCGATTTAGTTAGCAAACTTTTTTTTTAAATTTTAAAATAACGGCTGCTCCCTCTCTTAAAAAGATGATACGCATGCTCTGGACCACCCGGTATATAAATTTGGTATTTGTTTATTTCAAATGAATACTGATCTTAATTTTTTGTTTAAATTTATATAACCATCGCATCCTAATTTTAAAAACATTAATTTTGACTTTAACTTGCATTATAGTTAATCAACAACGGCTCCTAGTAGTATTATATATATTTTAGTCTAAGGTACTCTTTCTTTAATTTAATTTTTATTAAATAATTTTAATTTTAGAAAAATCTATATCCTATAAGAGCCTGTAAATAAATTTAAATATTTTCATGTCAAATGTAATAAGTTAAAAATGTTCAACTTCTATTTATTTAGATTAAAACGAAAATAAAACAATGTTTTATGTCCCTTGATAGATTCTTGTTGTTTTCTTATACTCTTATCATTCCCAACATAATATAAATGGTAATATTATTTATATGAATGACTATATAGAAGAAGAAGAGAAGAGAAGAGATTTCTTTTTTTTATAGAATGAAGCCCTATGGAATTTAAGGGCATTGTTCATTTTCTAAAGAATTTTTCTGAATAGCCAACATTAGGATGTATTTGTAATAAGGTGCTGACATTTTTTTACGGTATCTCAGTATTTGTATTGTACTGAAATGATGATAGTATAAACAAGTTGTTTCAAGTTTCCATTGATTTGTTTGGGTAATAGTTTCTTTTTGTTTTTTGTTTTTTTTTTTTTTTTTAAATCAATAGGGCATATCAACGATACTAAAGTTTAGAGAAATTTTCATTTCTTTCAAATGTCATTTTCTTTTCACCTTAACCGTTGTCGTTCGAGTTGTAAAAAATTTCTGCAATGAAATAAACAAAAACAAAAAACCAATTGAGTAATTTTTAACTTTAGTGTCTCACAACGGAAAATTTTTGTTTATGATTTGATTCAAAAAAAAAAAACATATATATAAAAACAAAAATAAATATTAAATTAGAATTTCATTCTTGTGTGTTGATGTAGTTCTGTATAAAGGACAATGAAGTTGTCGTTAAACTCTGATAACATCGTTAATTTTTCACTGTTCATTTATTTTGATTTTTTGTTTGTTTTTTTTGTTGGTTTGGCGTACGAAATTGTATGATCTTTGTGATGATAGGATAAAACAGAGAAAAGAAAAAAAAATAATTTAATATTATATGACCACGATATTGACTTATCTATATATCAATAGATATACATATATATATACGTAGTATACATAACATTTCATTTTTTGATATATATAAAATTAAGTTGAGAATATTTTTCATTTGATATCACAAGTCGATTTATAAATCGATGGTGATTTTTTATATTCAACAAGGACACCTTTAAGATATCAAACAATATTTTATCACAATATTATGTTGCTATTTCATGTTTCATGATGTTACCTGCATGAATACATTTTTTTTTTTTTGTAAAATTAAAAAGGTGTGTGATTGAGTCTTGTTGTTTCTTAAGAATATATGTATGGATATTTTAACGTAGGAAAAACATAAAAAAAAAAAATGTGTAAAAAATTGTAAAAAAATAAATTTGCTAATATAAAATTACTTCATAATAGTTTTGAAAAATATAAATTTAATTTTATTGAGTTTCTAATATAGTAAACAGAATTTAGTTTTATTCAACAAAATGTTTTATAGTCTCTTTAAATATTTATTAAGGGTGATCAAATAAGCTAATATATTTTTAGTTTAAAATATATTCATTTCATTTCATTAAATCGATAATTTATTGCAATTTTGGAATATATGAAAATATTGTCAAGGAAAAATAAAGGATAACATATAATTTGCCCTTTTATATTTTTGTTCTAGATATCTATTTATACTATATATAAAATTGAATGTATAGTTGTGGGTTTTATTTGTAAAGTATTTCCCGATCCTAGATAAAAAAAAATAATAAAAAAAGGTCTTTATTTTAACAGAATTACAAAGCTAGTAAAAAATTTTGAATACATACATATTAAATTCATTTTTTGTACAATGTATCCTTAATCTAATTAATAATTAATTCAAATTAAAAGTTAGCATTTAAAATAATTCAGATTACATTTTTAATTTATACTAAATAACATTTCATTTATATACTATTAAAAAACATTATGAATTAAGAATTAATAATTGTTCACAAATGTACAGTATATATATATAGTAGAAGATCAATACAATTATTATAAACTACAAATATATATACATATTAGAAAATATAAAAAGAATCAAAAAATTTGTTAATATTCGTAAATAGTCACTTTTAAGCTTCAAGTTCTGAATGAAATAGTTAAAGACATTCCATTACCGCAAGAGACGAATGTCTTACTTTATTAAAATAACAGGTATATTAGTATTAATGGGGAAAAACAATATAAAATTAGTGTGTAGATTAGTAAATATAAAAAGATTTGAGATTTTTAATAAAAATAAAATAAAATATAGGATAGTAGATTGAATTACGATCTGAATAAAAGCCATTAGAAATAACAAAAAAATAAATAAAAAAATAAGTTAATAAGAAAACAGATAAAAAGTGAGTTTAAATTATGGGTATTAATATTGATTCAATTTGCGCATGATAAAATGAAAAGAGCCAGCATTTTATTTGTTTTATAAATTTAATTGTATTCTCTTGGTTCTAAAGTTGCAGTAAAAAAGTGACGAAAATGAGATTTTTTACACATTTCTACATTTACAACATTTCTGTTATTTATACGGAAATTATGATCCACCAACAAACTCGAATTATTATAGCCCGATTTTACAAAAAATAGTTTAAGTACACTGAGCAAAAAAATATGTTTGACTCAACTATAAAATTAAAGAACAAGAATATGGTTGAAAAATATAGTTACATTAACCATACTACTTCATGTAACTATGGGTTTTATATAAAGCTAAAAAGTTTTTTATATGGTTAAATGAAATATAATATGGTTGCAACAAAAATAATTCATAGTTCACTAATATATTATCTTAAAAATAAATATAATATTGTTGAATGAAAAATATTTTATTCAACCATATTATAAAAAATATTTTTTATTGAATAATAATATTATTCTCACAAACTTAAGTTATGGCTGCAGCAATTTTATTTTTGATTGAAACAAAAATAAATATGATTGAAGTAAGTATATTATATTTGAAATAAAAGCATATTATAGTTAATTTCTAGAGGATTATATTTTCTGTCAATTATAATAAATAAATGTCCAATAAATATCAAATTTTGTTTAATTGGTGCTGTCTACATCAGTTACATAACTTTTAAATTTATCATCTTTAGCTGTCGATGACTGTAAAAAATAAAAAATAAAAACATAAGTATATTGTAATAGTTAATATTACCTGCAAATTAAAAACTACTTTAACTAACCTGTATAGTTTCTTTTTATTAGTTTTTCAATAGTTTTTCTTAACTTAGATTGTTTATTCTGTTTTGTTGAAATATTTCGTCTCACAACATTTTATCCAGTTTTTCATAAAGTACACTCCATTGTCTATCAACATCTAAATAAAAAATTAGTGGTTAGTTTATAAAATGTTGTGATGAAATGTATGCAAACACTTACCAATTTATATCCATCAGGTAAGAGTTTTTACATTAGGTACGCTTATATTGTAAAACACGTTTTAACTTGGCAAAGAACTACAGAAGACTGAATATTAAAGTATTTTTTTTATTTTTGAAGCATTTTATTTTAACGCCAACTATAATATGATTATTTTAACCGTAATATGATTACTTCAACCATAATATTATAGTTACTTTAATCATAATATGATTATTTCAACCATAATATGATTATATTAGCCATAATATAATTATTTCAAACATAAGGCAACTATAACATGATTACTTCGATCATAATATGATTAGTAATTTCGATTAACTATAATATTTTTAACACAAATAAAATATGTTTCTATCAATCATGGTTATATTCGTCATTAGCATATCAAATGTTTGTTTCAACTATATCTAACATAATAAGTTTAAAGTAACCAAATATATTTCTCGTAACCATTGAATAAACATATTATTTCTCTTAATGTAGGTAATTTAAAATAGTATAGATGTCTTATTGGAAGATGCCGTGGAGATTTAAAATTTTGCACAATTTTCAGGCTTCAGACCATAAAAAACAGAAAAATTTGTCAAAAGTGGTGAGGTCCGGAAATCTTAATTTTTCAGAATGACTTTATTGTGTGTTCAGGTGTTTATGCGTAATAAGTTTTATGTACCAGCTTATTATTTTTTTTTACATTATGTACATATTTGTATAATAAAATTTATTCATTGAATTATTGATTATTGGGGAAAATATTAATGTATAGAATGATTCAGACTTTAGCCTAAGCTGTACGGTCGTATAGTTAATAACATTTTAAGAGTTCTCAACCAAATAAAAAAAAAATTAAGTTTTAATTTAAAATAATAAAAAGTAGAATTTATCAAATTATTCCAACAAGCCTTTCCTAATTATTCAATAATATTAAAATTATTAACTACCAGCATTCCAACCTTTGTTTTATTTTTATATTTTATTATTTAATTTATTTGCATTAAGTTTTTAGAGTTTGTATTCTGATTAGTTTTTATTTTTTTCCTTTCCTTTCACACTTTATTTATAATATTTATTCTTTATTTTTATTTTTTATTTTTATTTTTATGCCGCATGTAAGTGTTCGATTTTCCTTTTAAATAAACTATATGAATGTAGGATTTTTGTATAAATCTGTTTATAAATTTTATTTTTATGTTGATTACAAGTTTTATTTAATTTACTTATAATTATGTTAATAAAATTATAATAAATTTTATTTAATTTGAAACTTGTGTCTGACCTAAACGACTGCTGCAACAAAAGAGAACTTCTTTCTATTTATTTTTTTACAATTACCTACTGCAAAGCTTTTATATAGAAGTGAAAACTTTTTTAGAAATTAACGAGTACAGTTTAAAGGTTAATCCATTCACAATAGTTAAAGTAAATCATGCATAGATCATCAGTAGACACCTTTTTATTTTATTTCGATTCTCCTACTTCTTAATGAACTTCTAATATATATAATATATAAGATTGTATATAAAACAAAAATGCGCACACAGTTGAAAATTTTGTAACCATATGATTTTATTATTCAGCAAATACATTATGCATAAGTGAGATCTTATGAAAGTAATAAACAAAAGCAAACAAATCAGTTATTATATAATTTATATTATATACTTTCAAATGAATCTATTTACATATGCCAAATAAAAACAAAGAAATAAATTCATTTCAAATAAAAAATATAAAAAAGCAAAAACAAAAAAAATCAGTTGAATTGTTCATATGACTAGCAAATTCATTTTGATATAGTAGAGTTAGAGTATATATAATTATCCTTATTGAACTTCTAATATATAGTAGTTGTATATAAAACAATAATGCTCACACAGTTGAAAATTTTTTAATCATATGGTTTTATTATTTACCAAATACATTATTCGTGAGTTCTTATTAAAATAAAAAACAAAAACAAACAAAACTATAAAAAGACAAAAACAACAAAAAATACAAAAACAAAAAAAAATCATATGACGGGCAATTTCATCTTTACATAATAGAGTCAAAGTAGCTATCTATAATTATAATTGACAAGCATTTTAACTTTATACTATTTTTTCAATTTACCAAAAATATTCTTAATTTATAAATAAACACGGTTTTGGTTAATGAAAATATAGACCCAAATTCTATTAATTCTCTTGCAGAATTGTGAGCTTAATCTGTTTCAGAATTACATTCATACATAATCCATACATATTTATATACCTACAATTTTGACCAAAATTATTTTTTTTTACTTTTATGAAATTACGTATCTACATAAATCTACTTCACTCATATATAAATAAATAGTATATAGTATATGTACATTTGCAGTAGAAGAAACAGCATTTATTAGATGTACAATAATAAATGTAAATTGAAAATTTTTGATTTAAACTTTTAAATCAATTTTTTTATTTTTATGTACATAATATGTAACCAGGCAATATTTTATTATTTTTGTTTGAATACATAACATTCATAACTAACCGCCAATTTTTATTGTACTATATGTTAATCATCTTTATATAATAGAATAGATGAGTAAAATATTTAAATGCATTTATATGAAAATATGACATCTGTATATATATAGGCATAGGTAATTATATTTAAAGTTTGTCTTTGTGGTGGTTATGAGTAAAAGTATCATCTATAATTATAATTGACAAGCATTTAAGGTCCTGCGCAGTAGACACATTTTCATTTTATTTCGATTCTCCTACTCCTTAATGAACTTCTAATATACATAATATATAAGATTATATATAAAACAAAAATGCGCACACAGTTGAACATTTTGTACTCATATGATTTCATATTATTCAGCAAATACATTATGCATAAGTGAGATATTATGAAAATAATAAACAAAAGTAAACAAATCAGTTATTATATTTTATATTATGTACTTGCAAATGAATTTATGTACATATGCCAAAAAAAAACAAAGAAACAAATTCATCTCAAATAAAAAATATAAAAAAGCAAAAACAAAAAAAATCAGTTGAATTGTTCATATGACGAGCAAATTTATTTTTATATAGTAGAGTTGGAGTATATATAATTATCCTTATTGAACTTCTAATATAATAGTTGTATATAAAACAATAATGCTCACACAGTTGAAAATTTTTTAATCATATGGTTTTATTATTCACCAAATACATTATTCGTGAGTTCTTATTAAAATAAAAAACAAAAACAAACAAAAATATAAAAAAAACAAAAAAAATACAAAAACAAAAAAAATTCATATGACGGGCAATTTCATCTTTACATAATAGAGTCAAAGTAGCTATCTATAATTATGATTGACAAGCATTTAAGGTCCTGCGCAGTAGACACCTTTTCATTTTATTTCGATTCTCCTACTCCTTAATGAACTTCTAATATACATAATATATAAGATTATATATAAAACAAAAATGCGCACTCAGTTGAACATTTTGTACTCATATGATTTTATTATTCAGCAAATACATTATGCATAAGTGAGATATTATGAAAATAATAAACAAAAGTAAACAAATCAGTTATTATATTTTATATTATGTACTTGCAAATGAATTTATGTACATATGCCAAAAAAAAACAAAGAAACAAATTCATCTCAAATAAAAAATATAAAAAAGCAAAAACAAAAAAAATCAGTTGAATTGTTCATATGACGAACAAATTTATTTTTATATAGTAGAGTTGGAGTATATATAATTATCCTTATTGAACTTCTAATATAATAGTTGTATATAAAACAATAATGCTCACACAGTTGAAAATTTTTTAATCATATGGTTTTATTATTCACCAAATACATTATTCGTGAGTTCTTATTAAAATAAAAAACAAAAACAAACAAAAATATAAAAAAAAACAAAAAAAATACAAAAACAAAAAAAATTCATATGACGGGCAATTTCATCTTTACATAATAGAGTCAAAGTAGCTATCTATAATTATGATTGACAAGCATTTAAGGTCCTGCGCAGTAGACACCTTTTCATTTTATTTCGATTCTCCTACTCCTTAATGAACTTCTAATATATATAATATATAAGATTATATATAAAACAAAAATGCGCACACAGTTGAACATTTTGTACTCATATGATTTTATTATTCAGCAAATACATTATGCATAAGTGAGATATTATGAAAATAATAAACAAAAGTAAACAAATCAGTTATTATATTTTATATTATGTACTTGCAAATGAATTTATGTACATATGCCAAAAAAAAACAAAAAAACAAATTCATCTCAAATAAAAAATATAAAAAAGCAAAAACAAAACAAATCAGTTGAATTGTTCATATGACGAGCAAATTTATTTTTATATAGTAGAGTTGGAGTATATATAATTATCCTTATTGAACTTCTAATATAATAGTTGTATATAAAACAATAATGCTCACACAGTTGAAAATTTTTTAATCATATGGTTTTATTATTCACCAAATACATTATTCGTGAGTTCTTATTAAAATAAAAAACAAAAATATAAAAAAAACAAAAACAAAAAAAATACAAAAACAAAAAAAATTCATATGACGGGCAATTTCATCTTTACATAATAGAGTCAAAGTAGCTATCTATAATTATAATTGTCAAGCATTTAAGGTCCTGCGCAGTAGACACCCTTTCATCTTTAATGACAAAATTTTTTATTTTTAGTAATTTTATCCACTAAATGCCACTTACTATAAGGAATATATCGGAAACGAAGCAGTATATGAGGGACGTGTATTTATGTGTCCTAAATAAAACTTACTAACCACAAATCTTTTTATTAAACACGAGTGGTTCCTGCTATATCGTGCGAAGTCTATGTGAGTACGTAAATTATTGTTTTTTTAAAAACTTTAAATTTGACTTCAACTTGAAATATAATTACTCAACAGGGGCCACTAGTGTATTTATATTTTTTAGGTCGTTCGGTAGAGTGTTAAAAATGCTTAAACTGTTGTTAATATACGCAGTTTGCTTGTTAAAATACGCAGTTTGCTTTATGTATATCTGATCTGAACACTATATTGTATAAAGGGTGTTGGTATTAATATATTTCCTCAGTCTTCTTAAAATAAAAATGTAAGGAGTGATTTTTTTAATTACATAATCCATATGGTGTCGCCATTCCATTCTATTGTCAATAATTAGTCTAGTAATTGAAAGTTTTTACTATTTCTATGGTCTCATTTTTGTGTGTTATATTTACGAAGGTATAGTGTTTATTACTGAAAAGCAATATTTTTGTTTTCCCAGCATTTAATTTCATCCTAATTTTTTGTAGCCATTCATCAAGTAAAGTTAAGTCATATATGATCGAGGTTTTTTAGATATTCCTCGGTAGTGCAAGAGTATTTAATAACGGCATCATTCGCATAAAGTTGAATAATTCCACTAAGGTTTAGCATGGTTATGTCACGTTATAAATTTTAAATATATCAGGCCCCAAAATGGATCCTTGTGATACTCCTTGTTTTATCGTTTGTAAATTACTATATACGTTGTTGCAATGAACCTGTTGTTTCCTATTGGTAAGGTAAGATTTAAAAATTTTTAATTGACTTTCATTGAACTTTAGTAGCGATAATTGAAACAGAAGTGTATCATGATCAACACAGTCAAATGCTTTTTGTAGGTCGATAAATAGACATCCAGTATATTGTTTTTCATCTATGATTTTAGAGATAAAATCAGTGAGCGATAAAATTATCTGGTTAATGTTACTTTTGAATCAAAACATAATCATAAATCTTTCTGAAAATTTGTAAACTCTATACAATAATAAGCTTCCTCTGAAACTTATTGCTGAACTCTTTCATCAATTTTTTTCTAATTCATACACCACAAATAATTCATTTGAAGCAGATTCCGCTAATTTCAACTACATTTTAAATTCTCGTGAAATCCCCATTCCATCAATTGATTTCTCAATGTCTTGAATAAAATTTTATTTAAGTAAGTTGAATAATGATTTGTTTCCGGGTACAGATAACGTGTCAGAAATAATACTGAAAAGTCCCTTGCATCACCTTTATCAATGATATTTACATTTTACTTATGTTGTAACTCACTGGTGTCTAATCAGCATGGTTTTATGAAAAATAAATCAACTGTAACTAATCTTATATCATATTAATACGCTTAAACGTCTGTTAAACTTTTCACAAAGCTTTTACGACACAAAGCTTTTTTCAACTAGATTAGACAACTTTATTAGAACTATTACGAATTACGATTGTGTGCAAAATTTAATTTAAAGACATAAACCAGAAAACAATAAAACCAAATAAAACCATAAAGGAAAACCAAAAACAAATTAAAATTAACCTAAAAACAATTCACCTATTGAGCAATAGCATTGATTATATCTGATTATATGAATTAATTTAAAAAAAAAAAAAACAAAGTAGCAAAGACAAAAACCGAATTATGAGAATATAATTATTATATCGAATTATAAAAATAGCTTTGTTAAAACATTACGATATTACGATATTACAGCAAAAAAACTTACCGGTAAAAAAAATAGTAAATTTAGAAAATATATTCACCCAGACCATGTTCACAAATTCTAATAATTGAAATTTATTTATTGTATTAACAAATAATTCAAAAGTATAAATTCAAATGCGCAGTAGCATTGGGTAAATATTATATTGTACATGGAAAATCATAAACCGAAATTCACGATCTGCTAAGAACAAGAAAAACAAAATATGTTATGACATTATCAAGTTTCAAATCAATACACGGCAAATTTAGTATACATAAAAATTAAAAAAAACCTTAAAAAGAAAAATCACAGACTACCCTTATCTACATCAGAGACCCTAGTGGGATAAGAATATAACAATAAAAACTGACGAAAAAGTGAAAAAGCATAATTTTACCACTAACTATATTAGTCATAAGGCGTCAAAAAAAACTGAACAATAAGAGAAAAAGCATAATTATTGGCTTTACCCCTAACTATATAGTTATAAGGTGTCATATGATGTCATATTATACTTCGTTAAACGGCCGATATGATTCGATATGATTTAACAAAGTCATAACCAATCATAACCTTTACTATAATAATCATACCTAATCATACCAAAACGTCAAAGCCAAAATTTAAAAGAAGTGAAATAAAAATATAAATTCTATAAATAAATGTTTTTGTTTTTTTATTTTGAGTTTTGAAATAGTTAGGGCTATTATGATAATAAAAAAAAAACACAAAAAACGTATCTATGGCTATTTTAATGTATTTTTAATGTGGGTGTGGTATGTATTTAGTTTAAATACATTTAATTTCATATCTATACTGCCAACGACATCTCTGTTCGCCACATTTTGTTGAAATGTACGTCTCTATTAATAGTATTTGTTAGGGAGCGTTTAGACATCAGATTTTGTTTCATGAAAGTTTTGTTTTACTTATTTTTATTACATTTATAAATTTTATTGCAATTCCATCAAATTTTATTTCAAAAATTTTAATTACATATCTCAAAGATAAACAAATATAGTTGCAATACTATATTTCTTCATGCAAAATCCACTTTCTAAACTTGCAAAATACGAAGATACGAATGTGCGTTACGAGTACTAAAAATAAATACTTATAAACAAATATAAATATACAGTGTAATTTCAGAACATTTATGAAATATAAATATTTAAATAGTAAATCAATTATTCTAAGTATTTGTATTAATAAATAATAATAATATTTAATACACATTTTTTGTATTTTTTAATGTATATCTTTCAATATATTGGGATAACACAATTAGGAGTTTATGAATACCTTTTCTCGCAAAATCACTTTTTCAACTTGCTAAATACGAAAATGCGTGTCGAGCACTATTGTTTTTAAAAAAAAAATTTATGATATTCTATAACAAAGTCGCATGTCAAACTTTAATGAACATCATTTATACGTTATAAACACAATTCAAAAACGTATAAACGCTGCCTTATATAAAAGTTTTCTTCAAAACTATTAGCGGTCAAAATTTTCAATTTGATTTTATGAAAAACAAATAAATTATTATTTATTATATTATACATATTAAGTATATTATAAATATTTTAAATTATAATTTTATTCATATTTTTATTCATTTTATTATTATTATTTAAATAACAATAATAATTACAATTATAATAATTTATGATACCGTACGTATTATAATTATAATACCTGCCTACCTGTTGTGAAAATAAAATTTTAATACAAACAGTGAAAAATGCTTTCAAAATAAAACAAAAAAAAATATAAACCTGAAGTAGGCCTGGGGATTTATCTATAGGTCCACTTTTTAATAAATAAATAAATACCTAAATAAGAAATATAAAAAAAATAGTTATAGATAGATCAAACAATATTGTGAATTACTAGCTATTCCCGGCGTAACATTCGCCAGTCTACACAATTATTTATTTCACAGTTGTATGTTGCTTTGTCTAGAGTACGATTTTTTGATAGTGTTAGTGTAGTATAAAATATTATGAAATGTTTGAATAAGTATTAAAATGTTAAACTATTTTTAAGATATTAAATAAAGTGAATTATAGTTTTAAGTTTTTCAATTTAACTTATTTATTATGTAATAAAAAAATATGTGAAATATTGATTTTTTTAAGAAAATAAACAAAATAAATAAATATAATAAATTGTTTCATTTATAATGCTAATGATAGGCCGGCGACTGTTACGCCGGGAATAGCTAGCTTAGTATAATTCTCTAACTAAGAACTAGGTACTCAAACTGATGTCATTTACTTTATACAGATCTTAGCAAAGCTTTTGATACTTTGTCACACAGAATAGTTCTTATAAAACTTGAAAAGTTTAGGTTTTTCACAAACAATAAATCATTGGAATCAATCATACGTTTTGGAAAGTAGTTTTTACCCAGTATTAAATTGTTCTTCATGAATCATATTCCTCTGCTTTATTATTTTTCTGTTGCTTTTTACTTTTTTTACTTAAATGAAAAAATAATCTTAAAATAAATAATATCAATAAAAATGTTAAAGAAAAACTATTTGAGTAAATGAAATCAAACTTGTATCATATATAATTATGTCACGTTGATTAATTCGGGTAGCTGTGCTAGCACCTGCCCACTATTTTAAAAAAACAAAAAGTGTTCCAGGCCTGAAAATTGGTAACTATAGACTATATTAAAAAGAACACATAACGACTTTTACCTTTTTCCAAAATTCGGACTGATTCGTGTGGTTATCACATAACTCGGGTGGCTACCATCATCAAGAATATCTCGAAACGCAAAGGTGTTACCCACCTAAAAATTGACTAATAATTTACTCCCTCAAATATAAACGAACATGTGTTTTACCATTTCCCAAAATTCTGACTGGTTAATTCAGAAGATGTTGCAGTGAAAGTAATTCTGATATATATATATATATATATATATATATTAGATCGGAATTTAGTATGGTTTAGTGAAAGAAAAATTTCTGAAGACTTAAACGGCAAAATTGAAATTTGAAATAACGATGATACAGTGATCAAAGCAAATAAAAGAAAATTTGTAATTTTGTTGAATTTTTACAAGGTTTTTGACATTTTTTCCTCACCAGCCAGAACTAAAACCAGGAGCTCATATGATGTTTCTACGAAATTTCAGTCAGCCATAACTATACAACAATTATTATTTATTATAATAATTAATAATAAAAGTATAAATATAAAAGTATTATATTATTAAGGACGACTTTCATATAACAATTGGAAATTGCGGTAGACATGGATTCCAGGCCACATAGACATAGATGGAAACACTAGAGCTGATCTTGAAGCAAATATAACGGCCAAAAACCCTCTTACAGAGATTCATTCTTGTCCTCTGCGCCCATGCTAAAAGGATTATTGCAATACACGCGGCGCACATCCGTCAATCACCCTGGAATTCTTTCAATTGCTTTGCAATACTATTTAAGACTAAGCACTCAAATACATAAATACCCAATTTTTTATAATATTTTGTTGTAAATTAATTTAAAAATGTATTTTTTGGATTATAAGTCAACTAATGGGGCGCAGACCAGGAGGTGTAATTGCTACTTTTGCACTTCCTGGTTTGTGCCTCATTGGCTTGAATTAATCTCTATCTTGGTCTATATTTTGAATGGTTTTAATAGTTGATTTGTTAATTTGTTAAATTGTTAAACTGATGTTAAATTTTTGTATTGTTGAATTGTTTAATTTTTTTTTGTCTTAGATTATTTGTCATATTCCTAGATATTAAGGGTTATATTTTGTAATTTTTTAGATATTTTTCGGCCACCGTTTAGGAAAAGATAAAGTTCGTTTATCTTGTCGACGTGACGGTAAGTCGGCAAATGTAGAAATCGAGCTGTCAAAACCATAAATTTGAAGAACAAATTCCTATTACAGATTTTAGTTCAACTCATCATGTGTTCAAATATCTGTTATGCAACTTATAGAATATTTTTTAGAAACCATTTTTTAAATGCGATTGGCAAATAATGACTTTATTGATGTAAATTTTATACATTTTGTGTTGGACCTGGACAACTTCGCGTTGATTTTTTAGTTAATTATAAATGTGTAGGTGTATAATACACTAGATTTTTAATTTGGGTTTTTTTTCACTTACTTTTGCTGAATATCATACTTTGGTGAATTGAAATTTTATTTTGGTTTAAACATCGTGATAATTTTGGCTTATTACCGTTAAAAAACCGTTTGAATTGTCAATTTACTGTTAAAAACAATAAATAGCTATATTCTAAAAACTATATATTTTTAACTATATATATAAATGGAGACCATCCCATTTTTTTAATTTGTATTTTTTTGTTGAGCAGCATTCGTTGGTGAATAGAATTTTTATGGTATAATGTTTAAAAGTGGTGACTTGATGAAACTTTGTAGATTATAATATAGAAAATTAATCCTTTCTTAATCTGTTGTATTTTATGATATGATAAAAAAAAATTACTTATTAAAAATTTTCGTAAAATTTTGTATATATTTTTTTGTTTTAAATATAACAATAAAAATTCATTATAAATATCTAAACCTTATTGTTTGTTTAAAAAAATGAAAATAAAAAAAAACAATATGACAGGTTTATAATATAATATACTATTACAAGGCAATATGATGAATATCTTTTCACTTAATACTTAACATAAAGGATATAAAATTAATTAACGAAATAGAATTTATTATTTTGATTATTATTATTATTATTATTATTATTATTATTATTATTATTAGTATAATGCTGTTAATGATGAGGATTTTATAAAAAAAACAAGACGACTATAGGAGTTATAAAAAAGCTTATTATAATAAATGTATTGTTTAAAATATATAATAATATAATGTAAAAGAGCTGAACAAACTGTTTTATTGTTTACAAAAACTCAAAGAATATTTTTAATACTTATATGAATATTTTAAGGTTTTTAATAAAGATCAGTTCTACAAAAAAGGATTTTATTTTATTAGTAATTCTAGTAAATTGTCTGTTGAGTTCTATTTTGTTTTATTTGCTTATTTTAATTTTGAAATTCTATCCAATATGTAATAGAAAATAATAATGATCTAAACAATTCGTTTTATAGAACCGATCCCGAGAACCTCAAAATATGTTATAAAAAGAATGTAAAAATATTCAGCCATATTCTGTAATCCACTCGAAATGGATTCGGAATCAAATTTGTTGTTCTGCATCTCATGTGATTTCCAAAAATTTGTGAAATGTCAAAACCCCTGAGGTATTTTAATTCAATTCAATAATTTTTAAATTTAAAATATATTAAAAGTAAACAAAAATGGATATCATATTAATAGAGAAAGTATTTTTTAGAACTTTGCGTCATAATTAAGGCAGCTATAATTGACTTCTAGATTTATTGTAAGTGAATATTTTATTGTGTGTGTATAAATAAAATGTATACATATAAATAGATTTATATTGTAAATTTTATAAATTATGTTATATTAGCAAACTGCTCCAGCTTCGGGTACAGAAATCAGCAAGAATAGTAAAGCTGGTATTTTCTTTTGGTATGGTATTCACGAAAATAAAATATCTCTACTTTGGTCACGAAGGATGCCATGGCTATGGCCTCAGAGCTCAGTAACGACAATCTTTTTTGACCATATCACTCAAATAGCTATGCCAACCCAAGTTTCTATAATAATTGAGAGTATAATCTGGTAACACCTTAATTAAAATGGAGCTATTCTAATTAAGAAGGCTTAGTTCTTGACAGTAGAAGTAGTTTTCTACATTTAATTGGTAATAAGCCAGTAATTTGTTAAGTAAATATTCGAAATATTGTAGATATTGTAGTATAAACTTGCAGTACCGTACTTGATTAAACACGAAAAGGTGGTTCTACCTAAGTTACTGTGAATAACATAATAAAAAAAAAAATCCGGCTAACTGCAATGCAGATCAACTAGCTAGAGAGGGTACTATCATAGAAATTCATTCGGAAAGGAGCAATCTGGGTGCACCTCTAGATATCTGTACTCTATTGCTTCGTAAAGGTGCAATAAAAATTTCAGATAGTTAGGTTGACCAGACTGCGAAATCACCAGGCAAATGTAGCCTATCCTGAACTTGAAACGCTACCTGAACGTACTACCTTTGAAAGGAGCTGTTGAAACCTGTTTCGTTGTTTCATTGTAAAATTGTATTGCGTGATGAGGCTAACTTTTGATCAAATTGCTATGTTAACAAACACAATCCACAAGAGACCCTACCGACTACATTACATCCAAAAAAATGCACCTTTTGTTACGGCTTACACGTTTTTTTTTCAAAAATGAGGGTGGAGCTCGCTTTACGGTCAATGAAGGTCGTTAACGCACCATAATTGATGATTAAAAGATGTATAGTTTGATTCGGATGAAATGTGATTTAAACAAACAAGATCGCAACCATCGATTTATTAATATAAAAGTTTGGCAATAAGTTGATTTTCAGAAATTAAGCTGTCAATTGGCTTTCAAGATAGTATAATTGGACACTTTTCGATTATTTGTTTCCTGTAGGCCGAAACCGTTTCATAGTGTTAATGCCATATTTTGATCTTTCGAAATGATTAAAACCTAGTACAAATGAATATATTCTCCGGAAATAGCATCAAAATTTGTTTTACTCAATTTAAATCTAAAATTTTTAACACAATATTGGGGCTTATGATGGAAGATGCGTGATAAATTTAATATTTTATCCGCACTTATGCAATTTGAATCGCATTCTTTAAGCTACCAAAAATTAGAACCGTTATCACCGTAAGGTACACATTTGTACGTTTACGTCTTGCATCGTAAGTTACATTATATGCTTCTACAATCATTCGTAATAATCTTTAACTCTATTTGGACCTTAGTTTGTAACTCTTTTATTAAATTTATATGTTTGTATATTCATATACATATTTATATTATAATATTTATAAGCATCCGATATTTAAAAAAAAAATTAAAATATTTTTGTTATCGTTCCGGTTATATTTTCCATATCTTCATACCAACAACATCATTTCTAATTGGTGTTTTAAACAAAGTTTACTACAATGTTTTATGTCTGTAGCAAACTATAAGGCAGGCTGAATACTAGGTTTTATTTATATAACAATTCTGTATTTTGCTTTAAGTATATCAAAAACAAAATATTCTTCATAGTTCCAATTTATTTTTGTTGCATACACAATATTATCGAATTGCAATGATTACGTTGATTATTATTATATTATTTTAATATATTGACGCTGAATGAAAAAAAAAACCGCACATAAAGGTTTCGTTATATCTTTGAAAATTGCTTAAAACGTTTAGGTTTTGAATGATGAAATTGTTCACTTTACAGTTGTTGAAAATGTACATATGTCTCATAGAACAATATTAGTTACTGGCCATACATATACATTTTCTTATATACCATTTTTTTTGTTGAATTTTGTTTTAAAATTATTTATATTAAATCAATTTATTATATTTCATATATATTTCAATTTTAACCAAAATATAGGTCCTTTTTGATCTAGTTAATTGTACAGTATTACAAAAAGATAAAACGAAAAACAAAAAAAAATTAAATATAAGAAGGCTTTATTAGAAATGTCAAAATTTATGATAATTTCTCTATTATAAAAATTAAGTGTATTTATTAGATTAAATAAGAGAGTAAAGAGAAAGGTCATCTTTTTTTCTTCTTTTAAATAAAATCAAGGATCAATTTTAATATCCTTATTTTGGGTAAGCGTTTTTTAATAAAAATGTAACTTCTAAAAATATTTAAAACCTAAAACAATTTAAGTAAGTTTAAATGACATCACCATTTGTGTATAAAGTATACATATGTACACATATATACATATGTACATATATATACATATATATATATATACATATTTTTATATATCAGAGAAAATATGTTAGAATATATGAATATGTACATATACATATATGTTGTGTATGTTAGATATTATAAAATGTTGGAGTCGAAAGTTGACAATGATTAATGAGGTCAAATGACGTGTCATCTTTTATATATTACAAAGAAATCATTTTAATTTTAACAACAGCTTCATACTGTTTGAAATCATTTAACAATGTAATGATGAGAATTGTGGAGGACGTAACAAAAAAAAAAAGAATTTTTATACCTATATTCTTAGCGATAGCGAAATTTTATAAAATAAAGTATGTAGGTACATACTTGTAAAATAGAATAAAAAAATAGGTACTAGTAAGGATTTATAATATGTTGATATTATATACGACCCAACATCGCCACTGATGGTGATGATATTATTAAGGATAACAAGTTTTATTTTATGATAAATTATATTTTATTATAGTAAGATTACACACACACAAGCAAAATAAATAAATAAAAATTAAAATGAAAAATAAATAAAAAAAATTATATTAAATTATAAGTGAAATTAGGAAGAAGCAGCAAGAAGCTCTCGTTTAACTACACAAAATTTTGAGTACATCAACAAAAGTTTTTAATTTGTTTTTTAATTTTTTTTTTAACTTTGTTAGAGTTTTTTCTATTAAGGTTTGTTATATTCTAATATTTTTTGGGTTTTACGTAGGATTAAAAAATAATTATTAAATAAATGAAAGGTTGTTCTATGGGCCATTAATTTTACTCTTACATATATATTTTTTATACATGGCAAAAACACTAGATAAAACCCTGATGTCTTGAATTTATGTAGGTTGTAAATATAGAATTGACCATGTTTAGGGAACATATAAGGTTGAATTTAGGGCCCCCTTTCGGCATGGTTATAAACTAATTTCCATTATTTGTAGGGTGAAGCACTTGCTGGCTTTCGCATTGCACGAGAGAAGCACTTAAGTAGAAGTAATACAGATTTAATATCCACTGATGAGCATGTACCATACATAGATGAATTGGATTGATTGATTTTTTAAATTTTCAACCTATATGTATATATGTATATTTTTTTGTTATTTTAAATAATGATGAGTCTTTATTACATCTCAATTAAATCTAATTAATTTTGTGTTGACTTAGCAGTATTCACTAACTTTGTATAACATTTTACTACTTTTTTACAATTTTTAAATGTATACACAGGATTACTATCACATGCCTTTATTTCATTTGACGTAATTTCATTTAACTGAATTTCATTTGCCTGCATTTCATTTGCCTGCATATCATTTGCCTGCCTGTCATTTGACTGGATATACTGTATTCTGGATATGATAAGTATTCATAATAAAGATTTCAGGTAGCAAATTTTTGTCAATCAACCAGTATCAGAATTACATCTTCTAGGTGGTGACTGGTGGAAAGTTCCAATTTCAAGAAATTGAGCACCCTCCAGTTAAAAAATGTTCCGCGTCCAGTCTCCCAAGGCCTCCGAAAAATTTGTTTTTGTTTTTTCTTTTAACTTGTCCTAACAATGGCCAATTGTCTTACAATGGCTCACAGCATGATGCAAACAAGAAGTCCGGCGTCCCAAGCGTCGTCGGCGTCGTTCGGTGTCGGGACCGAGCACCATGATTTTTTTTTTTTTTAAATTCTGGAAAAAGGAATTTCGTTGTTTCGTATTCAACAGGGGCTACGCATTAAAATAATTCATATAAATATTCTGTAAAAGGCGTATAACTGTGATTTTAAATCAAAATTTAGAATATCACCTAATTCAGAACCTGCCCGAACAAGGGCTAAATTGAGCTAAATGCTCTCCTAAATTTATTAATTTTATAATTTAAGTATAAAAACGCATTTTTTTTTTGTTCAAGGTCTTTGGTCCCAACTTCTGGACCGTCGGACCATTCCGAAAATTATTTAAAAATTATTATAGAGTTTCGGCCCCAATTCCTGGGACTCCGGATCTATTGCCTTACACATTAGTATTTTTTGATTAAAAAAAACCCGAACATATATTTTATAGGAGTGCAGTATAAAAAACAAGTTGTGTAATTTTAAAATCAATTTTTATGATTTACAAAATGATATACAAAATTACGTTTCTATATATAGAATTCGTTTTATTATGCTTTAAGAATTAGTTAAAAACAAAAATTATCAAAAACATGTGCCTTTCATTTTCGAATCTTTGCCAATGAGATCATATTTTACTCTGCCGATAGTTTAAAAAAAAGAGCCCAAAGAAAGTTTAAAACTACTCGTAACTAGCTACTGCAAAATCAATACCAACGAATGTGAGACAATATTATTGACATAAAGCCAGTGTAGATATCAAAAAACACTATCACCCATATTTTTGAAGACTCATCGCGTCAGTGATGAAAAATTCACCCGCTCCTACGTCTAAATAAATATATATTTCTAGAAGACTTATTTAATATATCGTTATGTTGATAGTCAACATAACGACATTTTTTACAAATCTCAGAAAAACAAATTTAATTAGACGTGGGAGCGGGTCAATTTTTCATCACTAACGCGATGAGTCTTCAAGAATGTGGGTGTATATCTGTATGTATATCTTCACCCCTCCATGTTCTTATATCTAGTAGGAATTGAATCCATCTATGATTAATGCATATGTGGTCGACCTGCTTTCAATGCATTGATCCTCCCCATGTATATTTCTGTATTGATTTTTAAGGGAAGAGGGTGTCTTTTCATTATCGATGACCCAAAGTCATGTCATCATATGTCCCAACTGGTTTAATTGTAGCTTTGTACAATAATATATTATTTTGTAGTGACAACTTCGATTTATGATCAATTAACCAATGCATTATTAAAAACAAAATTAACCAAATCATTAAAATTGGTAAATATTTGTAATAAAAATTTGATTTAAAAAAATGGCTGTTTGTTTAGTGTTTTGTTTAAATAATAAAAAAAAAAATATGTAAATATAAATAAATATATAAATATATAAATTTTTTCAACGAGGAAAAGAAAACAATACAAAATACTTTGAAGAAACAGATTTAAAATTTGTAAAATGCATTTTCTAAATCAAAGTTCACAAACAAAGTAAGAAGAAAAATAAATTAATAAAATAACGCAAAACAAAAAAACAAAATGGTATAAAACAAAATTGGTAACAGCTAAAAATATGTGAGGGAAAAAAATTATTTTTTTTTGTATAACGAAAAATTATTTAATTTTCATTACATATACACACACACTTATATGTTGTAAAACCATTAATAATCTTTAAAAATTTCACAATGAATATATTATTGATTTCTTAATGACTTCATAATTTTAAAATAAATAATAGCAAAAAGAAAAATTGTTATTAAATAATTTTATAAATGGTTAGAATATCATTAAACATCTTTGTTCGTCTTGTTTTTATTTTAACCTTGATTTCTGAAATATATAATTAAAAACTCGGATGTCATTTAAATTTTTCAGAAAATTTAATTATTTTTGCTTAGATAGGGACGTTTGGGAAATTAAATTATGTAGATTTTGTAGTATCTTACATTTTTGTTGTCAAATCTTTGTGGTAGGAATCAAATTGTTAGTCAATTAAATAGGAAACAAATTGTAGAGTCTAGAACAATTTCAGAGATGCTTTGGATGTTCTATATTGGAACCACTATAGTTTTGAATCTTTTTTAATTCTATTTTGTTTTTACAAATCCAAATTTACCAGCATGATGATTTTGCATGCAGGTCCTTGTAATTTTCATATTATATATGTGAGGTGAATTACGGCTTATAGTTATTGATTTAATACGAAATTGATTTAATAAATTACTATTAGAAGTTTTTTTTTGTCGAAATCATGATGAAAATATACAGTTCCCTCTTTTAATTATCTAGTGTAACTAATTTAATTGATTACATTTAAAATTAATTCTCTGTTCTTTTCTTTATTTTGTCGTCCCAGAATTATTTTGTCGTAAATGCTAAAACCAAAAAAAAATGAGTTAGGCAGCTTTTATACGTCAGACAAAATCTAAGATTAAATCTGAATCTAATCAAAGTGTGAAACATAAACGTAGTCTGGCATCATACTTTATATCTGATGGAAAAAATAGAAAACCATTTAACTCATATCGGGATGTTTACTCAGGTTTTTAAGATTCAATATGGCGGTAGTAGAATTTTTAGAAAGTATTACTGCCGTCTGGTGATTTTTGTATTTTATTCGATCATATGACAGATCCCATTTAAGGTTTACAGGTTGTGTTGAGTAGTTTTCATTATTTAAGTATTTTGTTTAAATTTATAATATAAAACAAAAAATAATATTTCTATAGGTTAAAAATGGAACATTCAAATAACAATAAAATAGTAGGAGCTACACTATTTGAATTTATAGAAATGTACAAAGAACAATAATGTTTTTGGGATATACATTCCAAAATTTATAAAAATATTTTTAAAGAACAAGCCATACAGTCAAATAGCATTAAAACTTACAACTACGCTACAGGAAGTTAAAACGAAGATCAATAATTTTTGCTCATAGTACTTCAGGTCTTTAATATTGTTTTATATTACTGTAATAAATTTTATAAAAATATATTTTAAATGTAATTTATAAAAAATTTATTGCAGATTTTCGATTGCCTTTCAAATTTTCAATTAATATATTAAAATTTTTCACGAATCGTATTTTATCGTCTAAACATCCTTTTTGTCGTACGTGTTTGAAAGCAAATATTTGTTTTCGAAAATGGTGTATGCGATAAAGTGCTTTAGGGAAAAGTGTCTAAAACTCACATTGTTTGCACTATACATTACTATTTTATTGCATTAGTAAATAGGTAACAATAAGCAATAAAATTATAAAAAACAAAAATCTCTAGTTTATCGGTTCATTTTTGAGTAATTTGACCTTAGCCTTAAAACTCGATTTCCCAAAATTCTAAATTTGGAATATACGATAAAATAAGTCTAGGACCATAATTTATTATAATTTATAGAATATTATGCTGTAGGCTCTAGGAAACATTATTAAATTAAATAAGTATTAAAACTCTAGGAATGTTTCACAATTTTATTAATAATCTTAATCGATTTCGGTTATTACACCATCATCAGAAGACCATCATTAGAAGAAGAGATTTCGGTTATTACACTGAGTCTTCTGATGATGGTGTAATAACCGAAATCGATTAAGATATTTAATAAAATTGTGAAACATACCTATGGAATTTTAGTATTCATTTAACCATAATTTATTCTCTACTTTTTCATTTTGTTCTCATGTCAACCTGAAATTTTCTAAGACATAACATGTTTAATAAAATATTACAATTACAATCCATTGATAATTGGTTTTGTTTAATTGTTTGTCTGTCGGCGACAACACTTTTTATTCAAAAAATGTCAACTCTCAGAAGCTTTTAGGCTAATTTGATTAGAATTTCGCATGATGTCTGGATTTTTGATGACAATCCCCTTCGTCAAAATTTGGACGTCTTAGAAGGTTAAACTTGGAAGGCTTTTCTTGGTTGCAAAAAAACCCTCATTTTGACTAAAATTCATATCTCAGAAACTGCTAGTCTACATCACACATTTTTTGTTAAAATTTGGTCGACATGATCAACATCAAAACCTTTATTTAGATTAAAATTCAAAACTCCTAAACTATTGGGCTAATTTGATTCAAATTTGATTCACATCATGATTTCTGATTACACTTTTTGTTAAATGAGGGCGATTTGAAATTAGGATGATTCGATTGCCAAAACCTTTATGTAGATCAAATTTCATATCTCAGAAAATACAAACTGCCGATACACACTACACTATTTACATAGTGACAAATTTAAATTTTAAGTTTTTTATTGTAAATATTTCAGTTTTTGGTTAAATTTAATAAATTTAAAAAACTTAATCAATTTCTTTTACTATTCAGCGGGTTTATTTTCTTTGTATACAAAAAATATTTGAGTCCACTGTATGCATGTATGCTCATTTCTAAATAGAATTTTTACATTTATTTTTACATAAATATAAATATTAGTACATCGAAATATTTATTTTTAAAATTAAAACCAAATTTAAATAATTTCTGTTACAATTTTAAAATATTAAATCCGGAATTTTAAATTTAAGAATTCAAATTTAATTTTATTTTAATTCAACTCTAAAATTTGAATTTTTTAAAATTTCTTCCCCTCCTTTCTATTCTCATATTCAAATTTCGTAATAATTTTATAATAGCTATACAACATTTCAAATAAATTGGTACATATGTATATGATTTTTCGATATATCTATGCGTGTATTATATATATATGCATACATAATAATATGTATATGTATTCCTATGTGCATTCATTTGTTATTATTTTAAATAAGAAACTTATTTGAAATAATTTTTTTATGAATAATTTATTCGAATTAATCTTAGAAAACAGTGAATATCATGCTTTTAATTCTGTATAAATGTATAAAACATTTAAGTATTTCAAATAAAATAAAGTAATAAAAGAAAAACAAAATAATACAAAAAAAAGTCCTTCAGCATAACAGCCATAACTTTATAAGCAAGTGTGTATTACAATATTCATTGTTGTAAATTAGTACTTTTACATACTGTTGATTCTAAAGTATTTGTACTTCATATCAGTAACACATACTAATTGTACTTAAAAGTATTTTCATTGCTATTATAACCATATAAACAGTCTTATCTCGACAAATTGAACTAAAATTGAAATTATTGAATTTTATACCACAAAGCTTTAATACTTATAATTATAGCAAAGTTACCCGATGTTGTATGGGTACTCTATAAATTTTTTAAGATTTATTTTAATAAAATTTTATTTATGAATCGATTTAAAAAAAAATTGTCTGTAAAATATTTTAGAAGTTGAATAACCAATATTCTAACAAATGCTGGGTTCAGCTGTTGTGTATAAATATAATATGATGGCTGTATCGTCGCACTTCCAATTTTTCCAATCAAGTTTTCAGAAGTTATCGGTGAAAATCAATAATAGTAAGTTTCTAGTTAATTTCTGGTTTTATTCTGAGAAGCGAATTTTATGAAGCGTAGGGAAAATTTTTATTTTTGGTATTTTGCGAAGCGAAATAGCGCAACTTATCAGTATTTTTGGAGACGTTTCTATTATATTCAGCTTCAATATAAATTTAAATGGTTCAACGTATAAAGCTGTCAATTTTATAAAATATTATATCATTGACTTCACAGAATACCAAGTATAATTCGTTTCTCACAATAAGATCCAATATACCAGGTGTTCCAGAGCATGCGTATCAGCTTTTTAAGAGGGGAAGCAGCCGTTATTTTAAAACTATACATAATCATTTTATTATCTAAATCGAGGGTGCTCTATTGATTAGTGATATTTTAAACTTCCGGAAGGACCGCAAAAAGGTTTTTTAATTTTGAAAAATCTAATACGTCAAAAAATAAGAAACTTTTACAAGGTAATTTTTTTTTTTGTTTTTTTTTTTTTTTGCTTTGTAGGTACCCTGACAGGTAAACTGAGATAAAAAATATGCTAATATGAAAAACAAATTTATTTATAAAAATTATCATTATTCATTTTGGTTTACCAAAAATGAAAATATGGTGGATTTTTGTTTTATTTTTATTAATTTTAAAGAGAAATACTGAGAAAACAAAAAAAATCGTTTAAAATAACTTTCTTATTTTTTATCGTAGAATGCAAATTTGTATAAAAAAGTACCGCTTCCCATTTAAAACTCTCGATTTCGGCCAATTTCAGGGTTTTTTGGTCTTAAAAAACCTTTTTCTGATCCTTCCGGAAGTTGAAAATATCACCAATCAATAGAGCACCCTCGATTTAGATAATAAAATGTTTATGTAATTTTAAAATAACGGCTCCTTTCCCTCTTAAAAAGCTGATTCGCATGCTCTGGAACACAGTTTATAAAAACTACTTGCACTACAAATTCTGGCTCGCAAGTTACATGTGCATACCTATTTGCATACACAGTTTTAACCACCAAAATGTTTTTCAAAATGTTTTTTCAAACTATAAATGAAACACTCTTTAAATAGTAGTTTAATAATTATTTTTTCTTAATATAGTTTATAATTCGTTGTCTTTAAATGTACACTATATTTCCTTTATTAAATCTAATAGTTTATATATATTATTTTAAATATAATATGGAAGAGGATATTTGAATTTTATTTTCCTAATAATTACAATTATTTAACGTAACTTATTAATCTAAGTTTAATAACCTTAACTATAACGAATTCCATTTAATATATAATACAATAGTATATAATGTACACATGAATAAGTTACTGACCTTGAAAATAGAAATATAATTCAATGAAATACATAATGAACATATGTTATCTTTTGTATAACAGAATGCAATAGAAAACTTGACTCGATATAATTACTCAAATTAAATATTACTCAATCACTGTGATATTCGAAAGTATAATGTAATTATAGTGGAGACTTAAAATAAAACGACAAAAAAGTGACAAAGTCAAAGTGACAAAATATTATCAAAGGTAAACAAGAAGAACAAGAAGATTTAAGTAAGTACAATTAAAGATTATTTAAATATTTAATATTTAAATAATATTATTAAATTCAAATAATAAAATATATTATCTAAAATTATTTCTGATTACAGGATAACCAATACTGGATATTATGATGCTGATGAACATCGCTGGAATGCTATTTTAGGTAAGTGTTTGTTGACATAAATATATAATTTGAGATACTCTAAGCGAGTTTCTTTTCGTTTATTTTTAGATGCTGGTTGGAGTTGGAACCATGCCACAGTTCCGGAACAATCATCATCATTGTCCTGTAACCCCATCCGTGGGGCATAGGGTGCTAGGGGCATAGGGTGAAATACACATTACATAGTTTTTCATAATCAATACTAAATTAAATTAGTATTTACACAAATGGTTATTCTCTTAAATTAACATTAACGTTTTATTCTGATTCTCACATACTATTTCATTTCAAATATTAAATTCTCTTAGTTACAGGTTTAAAGAACAATGCATAAGAATTTTGAATTAATAAATAAGTTTAAGATAAGTAGGAAATGTTATGCAAGTTTTTAGCTATTGATAGTAATAATAAATGCCCGAAATCGACTACTTATGTGTTAATCCATTATAATCCGGATGTCAATTCTAAGCTTCAAAATTTTAATTTTGTGCGCAAAACGCTTTGAAATTCTATAATACTCGAAATTCAGAATTATACTATAAAAATGTAATGAAAAAATTGTATCCACTTGGATTCAGCAATAAAATGAGAAGTACTCATAATATAGAGTATATATTAGACTTATCGAGGTAGTACTGTCATTTTATATTTATAAATAAAAAGTCAAGTATATCCTTTGCATTAACATACATTTGTGTATATAAAAACAGGAAATATATTTTCTTGCTTTTTCAAAATAAAATTTTATTTTTTTAATTTTTGTTTTTATTTTGTTTTGTTTTTCTATTCTATTTATTGGATAAGGATAAATGTGTATGTAACAGGATATAAAAATTAATAAAAAGAAGAATCTTGATTATAAATGAAAACACAAAAAAAAAAAACTAAATTAACATAAAATAAAATTAACATAAGTATATACATTTTTTTTTTCCTATGTTATTGTTCTACAAATACAGTAGTATGTACACATATGTAAAATTTACGTAATTTATGTAATATATATAAAGATATATTATTATGTAGGTACTATAGATAATGATAATTAACAGAAAAAAATATTTATTGTGAAAATACTTATACATAACTACTAGGGTAATTTACAAAACAAAAGTAAGAAAAAATATTAGTCAAATTTTAGTTAGTTTGGTCAATTGTAGGATAATATGGTTATCAGCAACTAATAGTAGAGTCATTTTGTTACTGTTTACTTTGCTGAATCTATGAATCATGAAACAAAAAACAATTCACTAATTTACAATTTTAAACATAACTATGAGTTTAGACTGATAGCCAATTAGATATTATATTTTTAATAGTACAAAAACTACAATGTATCAAATTATATATTAAAAAACGTCACTTTGTTGTAATATACTAAATATAAAAAATGTAATACTTCTAAATACTTCTCATTATTATTACAATTGGATTTTTGGCAAGTGGCATTATAGAAATATTAAAAAAAAAAACAATATACGATATTTATAAAATAAGATAACAGCAAAATATAAAATTTAAATATTAAAAAAATTAAAATTAATTTACAATTTAACTAAATATTATTATTCACAAAACCAAAAAAAAAACAAAAAAACAACAAAAATTTTAAATGTTTTTATTTTTTTTCCATCTTTTTTAAATTATTTAATAATTTGATTCAATTGAATCTGATGCCATTGGTCCTGATTTATAGCTACTAAATTTATTAAGATGATTCAGCCATTGAAGAAATATCCACACAATATTTTAAATACCATAAAATCAACTACTGGTTCATATCCAGTAATATGGAAGTGCGAAAAACATCTACTTATACCTACAAAATGTATTCCCCAAAGATATAAATTAAAAGGTCAGGCTCCAACATTGATAATTTTAGACCCATCAGTATATTACCACAAGCTTATCCAACTTTCGAATTCGTTCTATATAATAAAATAATCAATTATGTAAATGCATACATATAGCTAAATAAATTTCTGTTTAGCGACATAGTACATCATCGTTATTGCCTAAAATAATTGCCTATAAACAATCATTTTGCTTTTTCTGGACTTCTAAGAAGCATTTACTTTTCAAAATGTCAACGTTTTGACTTTAATAATCTAAGTTTTTGAATCATTCTTTGCTTACTTGTCAATACTGTAATGAATATATGAATATAACTGTATATATAAATCTTTAATAAAAAACTGTATATTCATTCATAACCTTGCTCAATATATGATAATGAGAACATTTGTTAAATATTATTTTCATTTATAAAATACTGCTGCCTAACATAAATTTTATGGAATTTACTATAAGATATTTTGTTATTATCAGCAAATCATGATTTATCTTCCCTTTAACACATTCAATATCATTGTAAGTATGCTACAATCATCTGCAAATATAATATTATCCAATATAATTTGGCAATGATTGGTAGCCTTTGATTATAGATGTCCTAATGTAGTGCGTTGAGGTACTCCAAGTAGCTCTCTATTAAGTTTAATAACGGCCCTGTGAATCCTATGAAATTTAATTTTAATTAAAAAAAACAGAAGTATATCATAATCACTACTATCAGCGCTTTCTTTTTTATATCTAAGAATTCTCCACAGTTACCATTTTAAATTGTTAATATCTAAGAGGATTTTAAGTACCTACACCTTGTTGAAATCCATATTGATAGGGATACAAAAATTTATGATTTGCTAAATGATTCTCTATTCTATTACATATTAGTTTTTTAGTTTTCTAAATTTTTAGCTATACGTATCTGAAGTTTTTGATAACTATATTTCAATTTATACATAACTAGTAATTTATACACACTAATAAAGTCTGTAAAACTTTCCACCACGATGAATTAAATCAAAAAACACTGATTGTAATCAATAAATTTAAATGTGAAGCTTTTTCAAAATATTAAGTCTAAAAATAAAAAGTACAAATTTTTGTGCTTAATTATTTCATATAAATCATAGAAAAGATATCCAAGTCCGAAACCCATATTTAATACAAGAGCCAAATAGAAAAACATTATAAAATCAATAAAATATGAAAAATTAGAAGTATTTTTTAAAATCGTCAAAACAATTCAAATTACCCAAAAAATAAAATACCTATTAAAATATGTTAAATCTCCTTGGTTTGTGTATTTAAATTAACCACCTGGAAATGTTTCTAATGACCAATGCAGGCATATTTTCAAGTTCGAATGTGTTTACTTGTAAAGCAAAATATTGACAAACAGAAAAAAAATATTCCTATTATTACAATGGTGATAAATTTTGCTTTGCAACCTTTAAAAATTCACTAGATTTGCTAAAAACCCTTTTTATAGGAAAAACATCAGAAGCCAGATATTATTCAATTGAAATGTAAAAAAAACATAATTTATTAAATTATTAATAATAAATTATCTTATACATAAAAATTTATTTACGCCAATATTGAGCTAATTTATGTATTTGCTCCACTAATGCTGGCATAACGACTGTTATTGATATATCTAATAAACTTTGTAAATGTTGTACAGCTTCTTCATCGGTTAAACTTAATTTTAAATTTTCTTCAACTTTATCAGGTTCAAAAGCGATATCTGGAATGCTAGCATCAACCATTAATGAAAATAAATTTAATATAACATTAGCATGTCGTAGCAAATGTAAAAATGCTGTATAACATTACGAAATTCATGATGGTGTTCAGAACTAATACCACCCATAACTTCAACCATTTCTTTACTTAATTTCATTGGTAACCAAAATTAATATGAAAAAGATTATCATTTTCGGTAAGAAGTAAATTGTCCAAATGACGATCACCAACACCTGATAAATATGTAATAACACAGTATCCAGCACAACTTTTAATATAGGTATCCATAACTTCTGGACTAATACCATATGGTCCAGTTTCACATGGATTATGCTTTATAAAGTAATTTGTGAATGCTGCCTTCTGCACTAATACATCTGCAACGGTACACGATTTAATATATTGTAGATTCGAAACCATGTTTCGAACTAGTTGCTAAAACTTTATATGAAGTCAATTTTAAATCCAAATTCTCTCTACGCAATAATTCGTCCATCAATGTAATTATTTGTAATATTAATTGATCTTGCCTAAGATCATCACCATGTTTGAAAATTGCTACATATTCCTCTCTTGGTACTGAAGTTAAAAAAAGTTAATTTTTATGGCATCAATGCAAACTCTTTTGCAAAACTCTTTTGCAAAACAATGAATTTTTGTTGTTGTCCAAATTTTGTCTAATTACTTTTAATTTACTATTACCATTTTCTAAGACTTTTAAGAACATTTTTAATACGATAATATACATGTTACGAACTCTTTCATCTTGTTTTCGAACATTTTTTTGATCCTCAACTTCTATTGATAGTCTAAAAATAATTAGCTAATTTGCTATTAGAACATACTCGTTCAATTTAAAATAAGTCATTTGGCATCAAATTATTTTTAATTTTATTTGTTGTTATAATATTATCACTTATTAGGGTATTTGAATTATCAGAGCCAATATCAGATCGAGTCATATCTGTATTGAGCTTAAATATTCTTGGGTAGATTTTCTTGTAATTTTAAGAGATTCTAAATTACTACCAGGGGTATCACCACGTGCACTATTTGAATCAGCATTTGAACTTTGATCAAAACCGTTATCATCAAATGATTTGACAATATCCTTGTCCGTAAGTATTTTTTTATACGATTCAATAATATCATCAAAATTTTCATATTTTATCGCTTGAACTAATTGTAATAAATATAATAGTAAATCTTCATCGGGAACTTGTCGTAAATGACTTAGCGCATATCTTCTAACTTCGTCATATTGACATTGGTATATTATAGAGAAAATATCAATGGCAATATTGACTATTTCTACATTTCGTCAGCTGGTTCAATACTTGTCGTATGTTAAGTGGGGTTACTTTTGGGAAAATGGAATTTAAATTTCAAAATGCAAGAGCTCTTATGTCCTACGGTAGATTTCCTCGAAACTTTGACAGAATGTAATGGCTGTTATTCAGTATAAGAATTAATTCTTTAAATTACCTAGAAGTGCCAAATTATGAATATTAAAAATATTTAGTAAAATTTTATCGTAGGTTAGGATTTTGAACAAAATTATTCTCAACCTTTGGACATACGACAAAAATCGAATACATACGACAAAATGCTACTAAAATTTTTTTATTGTAAGTAAGTTGAAGACATCATAAAACTATTTTATTTCAATTTCATTTGGCTCATAATTTAAGACCAATCAAAAAATAAAATATACCAACTTAAAATCTTGTGGTAATATTTGCAATATTTTTAAATGAATCTTTGGATAATTCATCTTCTTTAAATTTTTTATCAACGACAGTGGACGCCCAATTTCAACATTCTTAAGAAATTTTTCTATCGCACTATGGACAGCGTCAAAATCCTGAATTAATGAGTGGTTAGCCTCAGAAAACTTTTGTTCTACTATTCTGATATTTTCATTTTCATTCAAAAACCTTAAAATAGCAAAAGATGTAAGTTGATCTATTTTGAGGAACACATGAGTCGCTCCACAAAATTATATGATTTATTTGATTCTTATCTTTCACAGTTGCAGGCAGAAAGGGCACTACTAATGTCCGTTCCGGCTCCCCACCAACATCTTCAGACCATGAAGCGCAATAAGTAATTTTTTTTCAACTTAAAAGAAATTTAAAAAATCTAAATTTTATCTGTTCCTTTCTATGAATTTCATAATTTAATTTGTCTTCTGCTGATCACATCTATCTTTTTTCGGAACTTCTTTTTTAGTGTATTATTGTCATGTATTAATGCAAAATATAAACACACGACATGTATTTACGTGATCATAAAAATAAATACTTGTTGTACTCTACATACGTTAAAAAGAGATTATCGCCAATTTAAATGAGGAATTTATCTTATGTTCGTTTGTGATAATATACGACAAAAGTTTTTGTTTTACTGTGGACATACGATAAAATAGATTCTCAATAGCTCGAGAACTAAAAGAAATTTTGCGAAACGGATTAGCGCTTTTTAAAGAGCATATCGAAAAACCCATAAATCATTTTTTATCTAAAAACTGCCAAAAGCTAACATACAACAAGTATTGAATCAGCTGACGATTTGGTGATGCAATTACAAAACTATACCATCTTCTTCACATCCACATGGCGTCTCCGTTGCATGCAGGAGAAAATTTTAAATCGGAATGAGTTGTTGTACATTGGCCACTCGACGGAGGTGACAAAGAGATGAAAGAAAATGAAAAATAGCCTATGTAACAAAAATGTTATGCTGAAATTGGACGATATGCTAAGAAAAATTAATTGTTTTGTTTTGACTGTAAATGTTAAAATGTAAAATTTAAATGAAAAGGAAAGAAATATTTTTTTTAATGTTGAACCGGCAAATGTTACGTTGGGATTACCTAACAGTACATTATTAAACTAAACTAAAATAGATAAGATTTTAGTAACTTTGATACAAGAACCATTATAAACAAAATATGAATTTCTTGTTAAATTTTTCTGAAAATATTTTTGTAATTATTTTTTAATTTTTTGTATAATTCTATAATTAGAATAAAATATGGGTGCTGCAAATTATGTACCTAAAGTAAGAGTAATAAAACTTGTTGTAAGTAACAACCTACAACTAATAGTAGCCAAAACTACAAAACAAACATAAGCATACAAAAAAAACTCATAAGGTAGGTGTTAAAACTGTTATAGTAGTATGTTTCTTAAATTGTAAAAATTTAAGGACCAAGGAAAAATAAAAAAAATAATCTAATAACAAAAAAGCAGAGATAAAAAGATATTAAAGTTTATTTGAATGTAATGCAAATATTTCAGAATATTTAATTTTCTTATTTATTGCTTTGTTTAACTTTGAAATTATTTTTCATAAAAATATATATATATATATAATTGTGCGCCAAACAATAAAACATATGGATTGCGTATATTTTTCCACAAGGTTTGTATATCTCATTTTAAAAACATCTATAGAATATATATTCGTATATGCTATTCAAGGTTTTAAAATTTAAATTTTTAAATTCGAATTTCTTTGATGTTTACAATTAAGTATAAACTAAAATTTTAATAATTAAATTTAAAAAAATGAATATAGCTACATTTATAATTAATTTTGTAATTTTTTTTATTTTTTAATCCAGGTTATCTGATCTAATTGTCCTTAGCATGATAATAGAGAAGATGACAACAAACACATGATTTCGCCAATAGAACGAGTCTTAATAATAAAATCAACAGTTTTATTATTAAGACAAAAGAAAAATTATATAGCATATAAAACCAATTACATATTACCGTTGAAAGATTACAGAGGTATGAATCAGTTGTGACTTAATTTCAATATTAAAAGTAACAAATATATCATATTAAACAATAATTGTAACAATAATACTCAATAATAGTAACAATATGAAAATGTTCACATGAATAAAATTAAGAAAAAAAGAAAAGCCAAATTTTTTGCGGAACACCTAGAAAACATATTTCAAACAAACGACGGAGAAGAAGGTGAAGATCTAAATATAGAATCAGTTCAGGAAGAAGAAGAAATCGCATTAACAACCCCAGCTGAAGTGAAAAAAGAAATAAACAATACTAATTCTAAAAAAAGCTCCGGGATTTGATAACGGGGCAGATTCTAAAGCAACTACCAGAAAAGGCAATAGTTAAGATAACGAACCTTATAAATGATGCATTCAGACTGATATATCCACCGAAATTGTGGAAATTTGCCGAAGTCATCATGATACCCACAGCTGGAAAAGTATAATCGTATAGACCAACTTCACTGCTGTCTATAATGTCAAAACTGTCAAAAATTTATCTAAGAATACTGAAACCTATTATTGAAAGAAAGAATATAATTTCGGATCACCAATTCGGTTTTAGAGAAAAACATGCTACAATAGGCCAGGTACACAGAATAACAACTAGAGGAGAAGAAGGTCTGTTCAGTAATCTTTTTGGATGTGGCTCAGGCCTTCGATAAGGTGTGGCATAAGGGGTTGAATTGCAAAATGAAAACAATCCTTACAAAAGAACATTCGGAAATCATAGCAAGCTACCTATCAGAGAGATACTTCTACATAAAACAGGAAGGAGCATATTCCGATCTTAAAGAAATTAATGCCGAGGTTCCTCTAGGAAGTGTACTTGGTACGATACATGCTGTACACTTGTGACTTTCCTGCACTAGAAAATAATATAATTGCGACGTTTGCAGATGATACAGCGGTTCTGGCTGTTAGAGAAAATAATAAAGAATCTATTGAAAAGCTGCAGAGAGCTATGAAAAAAATCTAAGATTATACAAAAAGATGGAGGCTAAAATTAAATGAAGCTAAGTCAGTAAATGTGAGTTACCAGTATATATAAATGGTCCAGAAATACCCCATTCAAATACTGCCAAATATCTTCGTATGACGTCAGATGTGAAACTTCGCTGGAAAGCTCACATCAAAAACAAGAAAGAAGAATTTCAAATCCGCCATATAAAAATTTACTAGCACATAGGTAAGAATATTCTACCTTAATAATAGAAAGTCACGAAAAAAGGCTCCAGCACTATGTAAATATCTTGGTAGTCCAGCTCCTGGACAATAGAAACATAGCCAGACGACTCAAAAGAGTAAACTTTTTGAGTTAGTGCAGCAATAATCACCCACATTTTTTAGAACTCGTCGCGTCGGTGATCGGGGGTTAACCTGCTGCCACGTTTAGATATATTTGTTTTTCCGGGATTTGTGAAGAATTTCGTTATGTTGACAACAAACGAAACGCGAATTTTCACAAGTCTTCCAGAGTTACAAATTTGTTTGGAGACCTGGTCGGCTTATCGTCACTGATGCGATGGGTCTTCAAGGGTGTGGGTGAATACGTCAAAGGAAAAGTTAGATAAACATTCCTGGATGTAGTCTACATTGAAAATTAAAATAAAGCCAAGAAAAAATTGCTCATTAGTCCTGTAGGACTAGATCGCAATATAAGAAGGGTGTGGATTAGTAGGTAAAAATCCCACACGTAATGTCAAGCTATGCGGCTCATTGTGTCGCATAAACGAAAAAACAAATTAATAAAATTATAACAGATTGTAAAAGTTAATCACTTAGAAAAATACAAAAACTTATAACTTTTTGAAGAAACAGAAAAAAATAATATAATAAATTTGAAATAATAGATCTAGTTGTAATTTGTATTTCATTGATATCATATGGAATTATTAATTTCTTAAATGGTAAATCTTGATTATTTCCGTTTGCCAAATGTCCCTTTTTGTGTAAAGTATGGTCATGGTAATTGTGCAGTTTGCGAAACGTAAATTTATGCCAAGAGAATTTTGCGAAACAGGCCATTTGCAATATGGCTTTCGATAAACTGTCTTGTAGCCGTTTTATGGTGTCTATATTCAAATAACTGAAACTTTTCAATGAACAGTCTTGAGACATGCCCTTCGAAATTTTTCGTTAAAAGATCCCTTTCGTTTAACTTCTTATGAGCATAAGTATAGATAATAATTATAAACATTTAGATACCTTATAAAAACGAGGGAAATTGCTGATGTAAACTTTATTGTTGAAATTGTTAAACGCAATATTATTTCACCACACATTTCTAATAAAATTGTTATTAACACCGACTTCCCACTTCGTTCCGTTAATCTTTCTACTTTGGCACACCATAGAACTAACTATGGTATAGATTTGAACCCATTAACAGAATGTTAATATTGGCAAATAATTAATATTTGGTCTTAATTGGCATTTAAATAATTTTTCCAGAATATTTACCCTTTTTTAATATATTCCTATGAAACAATTAGAACCAAGTCAAGAGCCAATTTCATTGAAGAGATGTGGGAAAATGAAAAGAAAACACATTTATTTTTAGTAGCTTTTATTTAACTGTTCTCTGTTAATAAACTGTCTCCATATAGAACTTACATTTTATTTTTACTGTAAATCTATTTCTTTTATTTTATTCTGACAACACTTTCGAATACTTTTGTTTTAATTACTTTGGTCGACTAAGAATATTCCTAGTCTAGTTACATTCATGTTTTAATTTCTTTAAGTCAAAAGTAAATTAGTAGTTAATCTGTAACACATAGTTTTAATGTTGAAGTAATGATAGAAGTTTTTAAATGGTTAAATTCTCCACAGTCCTTCAAACTGGTATCCTTGCTGAGAACAGTTTTTGAAGTTTCCTTCAATGATTTACTGCTATCTCACAAAAATATATATAAATATATATATATATATATATATTTATATATTTCAATCAAAAATCTTATTTTACCTATTGAAAATAGAAACAATCACAATTAAATATTTTATAATAACGGAAAATAAGGATATTCTATGAGGATACATTATGAATGAATATTTTTAAAATCAATAAAAATTTTTGAAAAAAGTATTATGTGAGTTAAATTCTACTAAATAAATTTGTTGAAAAAACTTCAATTTAAAGTACTCTAGATTGTGTTTTTTTTTCGTTTATTATTTGCTATAAAAAATATATATTTGTTTTTTTTTTTATTATGTAGAACATAATACAAAAATTGCTACTCAATTTATTTATAATTTTTCATTCCTTTGATTTTTTTTTTAAATAAATAAATAAACAATATTCACCATTAAAAAAAGAAGTGCAAAAATATATACATTTTCTTGTAAAATATATGTAGAGTTTTCATGTTTTTCAAACAAATTGCTGTAATAATTTTATTTACATTTCCATTTTCCATAACACACTTTTTCTCTTTTCTTATCCTAAATATCTTTAAAATGTTTTGTTTGTCCTCAAGCGAAAAGAGCAAATAAATAAAAAAATAATAATAATAAGCAAATAAAAGAAATAACAAACGCAAACAACTCTTTCATTCCATTATCCTTAAAGAAGTATAAATACATTTCAAATGAAAAATGAAAAAAATTCAAATATTATTTATAAATATATATATTATATATATATTAAAGAAATATATATATATATATATATATATATATATATATATTAAAGAAATAAAAAATAGCAGTAAAAATTTACTAAATAAATAAACTAAATCGAAAATATGTCGTTAAGTAATAGTGCTATTTCTTTCTATTTAAATTTTATTTTTGTCTTGGTGTCTCCTACCAACAAAAACTCTCTAACGTAAAATTTTTTTAATAATGTTAACAGTATTCTACTGTTCTCATATTTCTATGTATATTTTTTATCTGTGATTTTATACTGTTGTTATAATGGTTGTTTAATATATCACGCTTCGTCCTCTTTTGTTATTTGTACAACATAAATAAAATATACAAAGAAAATAACTAGAAAAGTAGGTAAACTAAAAACAATTAGGAAAATATGTATAAAAAAAAAACTTTTTTAAGAATAGTGGTAAATAGAAACTACGTATAAATTCGTTTCTTACTGTAGTTCTCAAGAAACATGGGAAGCAAATAATTTAAGTACTAAAATTTTATACGAAAATACAACAAAAGAGAAAAAGTAAAAAGCATGTTAAATTATGGCAGGACTCTTGTGACAAAAATAGGATAATTTTATAAATAAATTAGAAAAAATCATATCAATTCTATAAATTAATGTGTAATGTGAATATGTTATAACATTGGCTGGAGTTTATAGGTATGTATTAAATTAATCAATTATCCTGCGATGCCAAATTGTTATCGCGAGAATTACTTATACTTTTAGGAAATGATTATCGTAGCCGGTACTAAACCGGAATAAAAAAGATGCGCATTTTCACTGTGGATTCTGCACAGAAAAATATCGCATATTTTTTTTTTTTTTTTTTTTTTTTTTTTTTTTATATTATAGCCAAAACTTAGGTTTTGAACCTTTAAGTACTTGCGTACCGTTGACTATTTGAAAAAGGAAAGGATAGTTAGAGGAAAGGAAAGAAAAAGGAAGAAGAAAAGTTTTGTGGGAAAGAGCGAACAATGTTGTTAATATTCGTCTTAAACCTCTGTAAGTCATAAATAAAAAATCCTTCTCTCATTGGGAATGCTTCGATTGGGACGCGGTTCCACAATCGGGATGTTCTTACTATAAAAGAATTTCCATAGCCGGACTTAAACCATCTCGGAATTTCCACTGTGAAAGGGTGGGCACTTGATGCCTCTCGTGTTGTGCGATTGAATTGCTTAAGAGGAGGAAGAAGTGATTTTAATTCCTCGGAACAAGTGCCAACACCAAGCAGATATCTATAAAATAGAGTAAGTGCTCCAACAATACGACGATGACCAAGTGGTATAAGGGATGAGGTCACATTTATGTCGCCTATAAGACGAATGGCGCGGTTTTGAACTTTGTCCAAAAAATTTAAAGCGGTTTTTGGTGCACCTGCCCATAAATGTGAGTTATACTCGAGCTTGGGTCGTATATATGCTTTATAGATTTTTAAAAGGTCTCGAGATGAAAAATAAGTTTTGCAGCGGCTCAAAAATCCTAAACATTTTGCGGCGCTTTTCGCAATATCGAAAATATGCTCATTCCAGTGCATATTTTGATTCACTCGCATTCCGAGAATGTTCAGATCTTTGAGTCGCTGGATACCTTCATTTTGAAGCCGGAGAATTGGTTCGAATGTTGTTAGCTTGTTACTAACAAAACAGCTTTGAGTTTTTGAAGTGTTAAACTCGACTCTGTTAGCTTTACCCCAGTCGACAATTTTGGCAAGGTCGTGATTGAGCGCGCCGGCCATCATTGTTCTTTTGGAGGTGACTGCGGAAGCTGTAGCATTAGTTTGTTTTAGAAAATCATATGATGCTACTAGAGTGCTGTCATCAGCAAAACTATGGATTGGATTGAAAGTTAATTTGAGAAGGTCATTAATGAAAATGAGAAATAGGGTGGGGGAAAGGACAGAGCCTTGTGGAACACCAGCATTGATTTGAAGTTGGTCGGAAAAAGAACCGTCAACTGAAACTATGATAGATCGATTTAAAAGAAAACTTTCAATCCATTTAGAAAAGGTTGAACCAAGGCCTATAGCGTTGCATTTTGCTATAAGAGCAGAATGACAAACTCGATCAAAAGCCTTAGATATATCCAGAGCTACAACAGTAGCTTCACCAGATTGATGCAGGCTGGTGTTGAGCTTCTCGCAGAGGCATGTCATGAGATCACCGGTGGAACGTTGGGCTCGAAAGCCGTATTGGCTATCATGAATTATACCTCTACTGTCAAGATATTTCTTCAGCTTATGATTAATTAAGATTTCCATCGTTTTTGAAATAATGGAAGTAATAGCTATGGGCCTATAGTTTGAAGGATTGCTTTTGTCACCTTTTTTAGGAATAGGATAAACTTGGGCAACTTTCCAATAGGACGGGTAAGTTCCTGACGAAAAGGACAAATGGAATAAGTTGCGCAGAGGTTTAGAAATAGCGAAGGCAATGTGTCGCAGCACAATTGCAGGTATACCATCAGGACCGGTAGATTTTTTTATATCGAGATTCTTCAAGACTTTTGCTACAGCTCTTGTTCTAAAGTAGATCCTTCCGAAGGAATAATTTAGAACAGGGATTGATGAAGGATTTTGGGCTGTAGGAGGGAGTGTGGAATTAGCTGCAAATAATTTTGCGAAGAGATTAGCCTTTCCAACAGAATCTGATATAATAGTACTATTATTATCAATCATAGGTGGAAACGAAGACTTGCAAAAATTTTGCCTAACATTTTTAGCAAATGTCCAGAAAGACCTGCTGTTGTTGGGGAGATCAAAGATTTCTCGTCTCAATCTTTGGTTATGCAGGAATTTTTGCTGATTGATAATTTTTTTACATTTATTCCTAACCACTTTATAACTCTCATACGTATTGACTGTTTTATTGTTCTTGTATTTTTTGTAAGCTTCTTCTTTGGATTTCAGAGCTTTGCTGCAGAGGTCGTTGAACCAACCTGAGGGATTTCGTTTTATACTTCTAAGGCTATTTGGAATGAAAGTTTTCATTCCTAATAGAATCCTCTTGGTAATCACCTCTGCAGCAAAGTCGACATTTTTATATTGGAAACACAACGACCAGTTCGATGCATTTAAAAAGTTGTTGAAGCCTTCCCAGTCAGCTTGGTGATAATGCCAAACTAGTCTTTTGGGAGAATTAGAAGAACTGGTTGTTGTGCCTACTTCGAAGCTTGTGCTTACAAGACAGTGGTCGGAACCACCTAGCGGAGAGTTTACAGAGATTGAATATTTCTCTGGATGGGTAGTTAGGAATAAATCCAGGAGGTGTCCGTTCTGGTCGCGTCGGTCTGGTATCCTCGTAGGGCTTTTAACAAGTTGAGAAAGGTTGAAAAAATTGGAAAAAAGTTCAACTTGTTTGCCTTCGGGACTGTTGTGACTAGAAAAATTAAGCCAGTCTCTGTTATGAATATTGAAGTCTCCCGCCAGAATAATCTCAGACTCGGGATTGGTTTCCAGAATTGAGTTTATCTGGTTGGATAGTCTTTCTATAAGCATATCAGTTTCTAGCTGATTCGCTTGAGGCGATCTGTAAATAAAACAGAAGTGAATGATGTGCTTATCGGCGTGTATTTTCATCCAATTATATTGATAAATTGAATTGGAGCACTCAAAATTTTGAAGAGTCTTATAAGCTACATCATTTCGTATATACAAAGCAATCCCTCTATGGGGTATAAAAAGTGGCACAAGCGAATAATTATTGATATTAAAGTTAATATCATTATTCACAACTTGTGTTTCACTTAGTGCTAAAATTGCTGGATTTTGGAGCCGTAGATGGCTTTCGACGGAATGGAAATTTGTTGATAGACCGCGAATGTTACAAAAATCTATCTTAAACATAATAACGAACAATTTACAAAGAGAAAAGGAAAATAAATTAAACTTAACAAAAAGTACCGAAAAAAAAAAAAATATATATATATAAAAAAAAAATATATAAATTAAATTTTTTGGCCCACGTACCACTTACTTATACCACCCCTGCAATGAATGCAACTGAAACCAATATCTACACACAACAGTTTTTAATACCTTATTGGGTGTAGAAATACTCTCAGAAACATTCACTGCAGGTTAGAACAATGAGAAAATTACGGTAATAACAAAATAAAAAAGAAGAAAAAATTATAGTGCATAATGAGAGAATTTTGTAGAAGAAAAAGAAAGCCGGAAAAGAAAAACGAGAAAAAAAAAAATTATTTTAATGTGAATTGAATCATGATTTTATTATTGTCAACTAAGACGAACAGTTAACAACATTTTGAATAAAGGAGAGAAAAAAGAAAAAATTGTTTTGGCTATTTTTAAGTTATGTATTATTTGATTTTATTATTATTCTAAAGTAAATTTTATTATTGACACTATTTTTAAATTGTTTTTATAATTTAAATTTTTTATTATTTTAATTTTTTTTTTTTTTTTTTTTTATGCACTCTGATTTTAGTTTATTAATCATTAATTGCTTATTTAAACGTTTATTTATTACACCGCACTTTTAATTCACATGTACCTAGGTTGAAGTACAGTGGCAAAACTGAGTACATTTGAATTTACGAATAGCCTCGAGAAAATTTTCAGCACAATTCTCCTCCATTATAATACAAATACTAATCAGGGAACATTTACTTTAGTAAGCCACACTAAAACAAATCTCGTGCGCGTGTTTTCAAACTTGCTAAAAAAAATGTTTATATAATATATACACATTCTCATATCACTTGAATTGACACAACTCCCTACAACAGCCAACCATTAGTCCGCCTAATAAAAAGATATATCAAATAATATTTTCCTGTCCAAATTCAAAGAAAAGTGAAAAACTGAAAATTTTCAGTTTTCTTGGACAACACCAGGTCCCTCTGTAAATAAATATATACATCAGTATAACAGTGAAAATAGTCGAATATTTTCCTTTTAATTTTACTGATATGCTTATCATACAGATACGCGTATTTCGTCTACTACTTGCAGACTTCTTCAGTGTTTTGTACTCGACTGAGGAAAGAAATCTAAAATTGTCTTATTTATTTTATTCGTACAGGTAACAATTTGATGTTTCTCGCAGCTGCATGGTTGTTTATTATCCAATGAATTAGTACAGGTAGGGGGTTGAATAAAAATATTTTTATTTATTTTATTATTGGTATTTAAAATAATTTTTCCGACGTTAGGGTGACAGGTAGGGGTGGTGTTATTTGTTTTATTGTATTTCACTAAAAATTTAAATAAAGAAGAATATCCATTGCCTTGGTCTTTATTTAGGAGTGAGTCATTTTTAGTTTTGTAAATTTCGATGCTTTCAGCTGAATCTAGTTTCCTAGAATCTCTAATGTAATTTATCATTACAATGTCTTCTTTCGAAATGCTATGATTCTCCTGGATGATGTGTTCTGCTACTTTGGATCGGAACTCTGTTGAGTTCTTCTTTTTAGCCAGTTCTGCTTCTTTCAGGTGTTCATTGAGTCGCGTTTGCATGTTTCTCCTAGTTTGCCCAATATAAACTTTGTTGCAATGACTGCAAGTTACCTTATATACACCTGATTTTTCCATTTGTTCGATTGGGTCTTTAGTTGAACCTAGAACAGACTTGAGTTGGTTAGTTCTACTGCTATATACGATATCTAACCCGTGTTTTCTTAATTTCGTTCTGAGTGGGAGAGAAATCTTGCTAAACTCCAATGCTACTCTTCTTATGGGTTGTTGATCAGTCAGTAGGTTAGTGAGGGAATTCCGTTGTAAACTTCTTTTCCGTTTACTAAGTAAGGCCGTGATGGTTTTTTCCGGATATCCGTTTATTCTCGCAATTTCAAATATGTGTTTAGTTTCTTTTACTAAACCTTTTTGGGAGATGGGAAGTGTTAACATTCGATGGATCATGTGGTTGAACGATGCCATCTTATGTTGATAGGAGTGGTTAGAGGAAAGCAATATACATCAGGTTTTTGCCAGTTAACGTTGTTTTTAGGACCGAAAAGATGCGAAATCAAGCGAAATAACGAGTAAATTACATCTATACATACATATATGTATACATATTCTATAGAATAAAAAACATATTTCTTGCACAATACATATATTATTTTTTAATAATGTGTTATATAATAATTGGTACATAAATTCGTAATGCGTAAAATTAATAAAATTATGAAACAAAAAATAAAATTTAATAAAATAATTCCATTCAACAATATTTACTTATTAAAAAATCTCAAATTTATTTAATAATGAAATATTAAAATTACAAAGGTCGATAATATAGATGTATTGTATGCAACGACGGCTTAGGAGCGATGCAGATATGGCAAATGCATAGGGCAGCATGATTATAGGGCGGCAAATTGGCCGAAATTTTTGTTACGTTTCTTTAAATTTTATTTAAATAATTTAAAAAAATATTAAATATTATAAAATGTTGTTATTTATATTAATTATTTGACTGATTTTAATTGAATTTGTATACAAAATATACATAAGGCTAGATATCTGTAATAATAATAATAAATATTTTGCATATCTTTAGCTGTTTCCAAGTTTTTCCTTCGATATAGTTTGAATTTGAGCTAAAAATTTTTGGCATTCAATAGTTTTTTGAAACTTGATTTATTTTAAACAAAACGAAAATGAATTATCATCGTAACGTTGTGAGTATTTTGCAAGCATTTGCAATAGCAATATATTTAATTATTATTTTACATAATTAGTATCAATTACGATTATTCAGATATCGGGAAATGGCCAGAAAATACTGCACCAATAACCGATTTATTGGTTCAAATTGGGCCGGTGAGAATTTTAGACTATGACTTTCATGTATCTATTGATAAAGGTAGAAATAAAAGAAAATTTTGTATAGAAAACTATTTTAGAAAACTGCCTAATGGAGAGAAATACAATCGTGATTGGTTAGAATATTCAAAATCGAAAGATGTTTTATTCTGCTTCTGTTGTAAGTTATTCTCTAAAAATAGTTTTGCATTAAATCATCAAGGATTCGACGAATGAAAAAACACTAATGGGAAATTGAATATGCATGAAACGAGCTCAGATCATTTTAATTGCTTCGAAACGTGGAATGATATGATTAAACGAATAAAGTTTCGAAAAAAGTGTATGGATTTCGAATTTTTTCTCGCAGATGGTGATCAAAATGATATATCCGGTTCCGATTTATAAGATGAATTAAGGTTTTTAAGAAATAATGCTGCTACACTCCTTCAAAGATATTGGAATATTTATGCTCAAATAATTTAGTGTCATTTTGGCCAATGTTTTTATATGACTATGAAAACTAATTAAAATCTATGCACTGGCCACTTTATCAATTGAAGATGAAATTGCCAAATATTTAGATGAAGAGGAATTAACTGAGAGGTTTGCGACTATAAAGGCTCGAGAGATTAGTTTTTAACTCAACATGCTAACAGCACTGAGTATATCTTATGATTTGAAAAGTTCTAGAAGATTAGATTACTAAATTGAGATTTTATTTTTTATAATGTTTTATTGTTAATGGATTTAATGAATTCTTAAATATTAAATAAATACATTTTTTCATACATTTTTCCCAGTATTTTTATTATTAAAAAGTTTAAGAAATAATATGGGGGCGCGAAAATTTATATATATACAGGGTGCCACTACTGTTGACGCCGACATTAATTGTATGTGTGTAATTTAGTTCTATACGTAGTTTAGTCAGTATGCATTGGTTCACTCCTACTAGTTTTTTTTCGACACGACGATTTTTTTACAATCGTTCACACTTTCCCAAAGTGAACTAACTATAGATTAGGGTATATGATCATTGTTATAATATTTTCAAAAAATATGTAGAGCTAAGGTAATTAAAAGCTTCTAACAAATTTGCTTTCATTTATAGTATTTTCGTTAACGGTGTGTTTAAAATCTTTAGTTTTCTTCGAATATTACATCAATTAAATTTTCATTTTCTAACTTTTTTTCTGAAGCCATCATTCGCATTTATGTTGTTTTGGTTCCCATTTGCAAAGACAATTTTGGTTACTAATGGAATCATCCCTCGTTTAAATATTGGTATATATATCTGAAGACGAACATAAGATTGATCTTTTTCATTTAAATATAAACATGTGGAAGCAATTTCTTTAATATATATTATGCGTGCTTGACTTTTCAACTTCATCCCATGACTTAGCAATCTTATTGATAGTTGATGAAATATTGCACCTATTCCAGAAATTCGGGAAAAATACATAAATCGGGGCAAAAATTATCTCTAATATCATGGTGACAACATGTCAAATTGTGTCGTGTGTGCAGCAGTTGTCATCCAACTTTACAACTATTTTGACAGTTGTAAGACAACCATTGACGAAAAATTAAAATTCTTTTGGGCGTTGGTTGTTGTTAAATCTTTTCATTGGTCAACCAATGACGTCTATGGTCGTTTTGAAAATAATTTTGTAGTGCAAATACCTATAAGTTTTTCCTGAATTTATAAAAGTGTCCGTTGTAAAATAAATTGAAATTAGGTTGATGTGTGTAGATGGTAGTTGTACAACGTATTATCAGTTGACAACCAAGTTATATTAATTCAATTTTCAATTTATTAAATTTAAATATACATCAGACGATTAGTCTCTACAATTGTGTATAAAATATGTGTAAAATGTACACAATTGACTCAGATCAACAGAGATCGTTCTAATGTTCAACAAAAAAATTTTAAATTAAAATATTAATTCAAAACTTAAATTTAAAATTAACAAAACTTAAAAGAAAAGAAAAACAAAAATAGAAAAAGAATATATATAAATTTAAAAATCAAGAATGTAAATTACAATTCTCTCTCAACAAAAATTTATTAACATCTATAAATAATAAAATAAAAATAAAAGAAGGTAAATAATTGAATAACCACGATTTTTGTCTGAAATGCTCCCAACAAAGTTCAATAAATTTACAGTGAGAAGTTGCAGATCTAATTACATATTCCAAAGCAAGATAATCTTTCAAAGTCTTTACAAAGAAAGATAAATGACTGAGTCTACCATTATGACGTGGGATTACTAGGTTAATACTCCTTGGTGATTTTTCAAAAGTTATTTTGTAAAGCAACTATGAAGGACCAGTTTTATATATTATTTTCCTCATATATGAAGTATACATAAAATCACGAAATTAGTAATGGTGCAGCCTAGTATTGTTTTAGCAACATCACTAATCCTATAAAATTTACGTCGATTGGTAACGAAATGAATGAATGCATTAAATATAATGTTAATTCTGTTAAGTTCATATGCACTCATCACAGCAAAAACTACGTCACAATACATGAAGATTAGAAGAACCAAACACCACAAGCTTTTTCTTTACATTTGTACCAATATAGTGAGAGAACTTCCATAGTTTACGAAGTATTGAATATACATTCTGAGAAATAAAATTAAAGTAGTCATGCCAAGTGAATGTTCTATTGAAAATGATATCCAAGTTTTTAGTCATATTGATATACTCTACTACAGAATAGTTAAGTTTGACATTAAGAAGAATAGTAGTATTAAAATTTCTCACGTAAATAAACATAGCTTTAGATTTAGAAGGATTAAGTCTTTATCCATTCTTTTTGGCCCAGAAAGCAACTGCATCAAGTTCGTCATTAATTTTTGCGATATAATTGTGAATGTTAGAAGGTGGGCCATTAATGTAAAGTTGAGCATCATCGGCATACAATTTACAGTGAGCTTCGGATTAGCATTTAGGAAGATCATTAATAAACAAACTAAACAGTAAAGGGCCGAAGATTGATCCTTGTGGTACACCACATAATACGGATAGACAATCAGATTTAATATTGTTAACACATGCAAATGGAGTTCATTTAGATAAATAATTATGAATTAATTTTATTGCGGAAGAGTCGTAAGGAAAGCAGTCATTTGTGCATACAGCAATTTCTCAAAGATTTTAGATAGACACGAAAGAATGTTAATAGGTCTATAACCAGCTATTGTTGGATTAGACTTTTTGGGTACCGGAATGACTTTAGCACACTGCCTTACATCGGGATAAACTCCACTGGTTAAAATAAAATTATAAATGTGGTTCAACAAGGGAAGAATGGACGTTAAACGGGGAATACCTGTATAAAGGAAGTGGCAACAAGAAAGTAAATATCTTCCAGAAATTTATTAGTGAAAGGAAATTCGACTTTAATTAAATTTATAAGGAACCTAAGGAACTTGAAACTCAAAAAAAAAAAATTAAAACAAAGGGAATTAAATTATAACCCTTTCACACCCAAGCAAATAGAAATCTTCTTTAATTCGGTCTATAATTTTTTGCAGTCAAATTCAACATTTCGTCAAACAAATTAAATAATTTCTTTTTCAAATTAAACAATTTTTTTTATCCAAATTCAACATTTTTTCTTAAATAGTTTTTTTGGATTGCAAGATTTAGTTGTTTTAAGAAAAATCTTTTTAAAATTATAATGTTTTCAGACTTTTATTAGATACTGATACTAGTATTAGTGAATTATGTATAATATTTATTATTTTCAAATTATTAGAAAAATGTTTGATTTGAAAAAGAAATTGTTTAATTTGTTTGACGAAATGTTGAATTTGACTGCAAAAAGTATATACAACTCTACATAATATACATAAACAAAAGCTATGGAATTAATCCTTTTAAATATAGATTATGACAATGGTTTTAAATCAAAATATCAATTTTGATAGAGTATAGAAGCATTACACCACACAACCCCTTAAAGTGGGTCTTATAACAAAACATGAATGTAAACTATCATAATAAAAATTGATGTAAATTATAGAAACATTTTTGAACCGATACACAACATTCGACTCAACTTTTCTCTTGAAGGTTTAGTTATTTGAGCTTTTTTCACTTATATAATTTATATGGAGCAGAAGTAAACGACATTGTTTTGCAATTTAGCAATAAGTAACAATAAGAAACATTGAAAACAATTTTTGTTTGAAACAAAATTAAACATAATGAAACTTATTTTTAAAAATATTTCATTCATAAAATATTTTTAGTATTAATTGCCATCATCTTTTCAAAAAAAAAAATTAGAATTTAATCATCTGCAGTTCTTTTATTTTAAATACTCGAAAAAATATTTTCTATAACAAAATTTTCACTACAGTATATGTTTTTAATGTATATATACACATTTTCAAAAATGTGTTTAGAATATTTCATAAATTTTATCATAAAATATTCTTTAATACAATATTAAAAAATTTATCCTTATGTTTTATATTTTTCAATCAAATTTTATCTAAATTTTGTTCCTATCTATACCTATTTTATGATTAGATTTATTTTCTATTTGTTGTTGTATTAATTTTTTAATTTTTTAAAATTATAAAAAGAAAAATATTTTTTTTTTTTGATTTTACATTATGCAAAATATTATATTATGAAGGATAACATTTTTTATGCAAAAATTATTTATTCAAATCTGGTTTCAATGAGTTTTGAATATTCTCAATCAACGCCTAAATTGATACAAACCATACGGATTTTAAATGTTCTATATAGGTACATATTGTTAGTGTATTTTTAATACATGTACATACTGAAATTCTGATATTCCTGATTTAAATTAATTTTTTTTGTTGTTGTTTTTGTTTCATTCTCAGTATGTAAACAATCGTATGTATCTGATTGGGAATACATTTTGTCTTAATGAAAAGCCTATTAAAGTACAATTTTACAGTATCACAAAATTAAAAATAATAACTTAGATGTCAAAAAAACTAGAATAATTGGCTCTTTTTGGAATTTTAATTATTATTTGTTATGTCCATTTACCAGCAAGACCAGAAATCTTGAAATTGAAGAGAAATTGTATTAGACCAGAAATCAGAAGATTGCCGTAATGATCTCATATATAAAGCTATGAAGGTGTTTTGACAACATTTTGTCATCATTGCACTTTTCTAATTAAGAAAATTTTGATAAAGATGATAAGTTATATAAAATACGGCCATTATTTGAATAGGCCAATGATATTTTAAAATATTTTACTCCAATCATATCTTAATGCAAATAGATAGTTTGAGATTGTGTCGTTGGTTCATGAAACGAGACTAGCAGGAGAGCAGTGGAAAACAAGCAAGCCAATTCACAAAATTGAAAAAAATTATTTTTACTATTATTTTTTATTTCTTTTTAAATTTATAATTCAATAGCGAAAGTTCTAAAATAATTGTTATGCTTATTTACAAGGAAAGAAAAAACTTCGAAAGCCTATATGACGATTAGTGCTTCAGAAGTTATGAGCTATTTTGTTTCCACACTTCCTGTTTTTTTGCGGTAAATTTTTTTATTTTCATTTATTTTATTCATAAAAAAACAAATTTCATTTATTAGGTAGGAAGTAAGCATCATATTATTTGTATGGCTTTTTTTATAATTTACTTTACTTTTGTACTTGATTTGCTTTTGTTTTTTTTTCTAATGGACATGCAAAATCGAACTTTTTTATATGTGTTAGATTTTAGAAAAATGAACCTTAAATTTTTAAACTATGTATTTTAATTTGATTATAATCATATCATACAACATTACATACGCTAATACTACAAAAAAATGGTTGCGAAATTTTAAACTAAAAATTTTACTGCTTCATAAATTGTAGCCCATATTCCTTTAAAATGTCAGAAAATTGTTTATGGTACATACGAAATTATTTTCATCCGAGCATTTCATCTTTTTAGACAAAAACTGTTATATACAAAGCCAAAATCATGTTCCTATACTATTTTATTTTAGTAGACGGGCCAACATGTAAAAAAAATTAATACAATCCAGGCAATATTGATAGAAATAATATGAAATACTACTATGTCTATAACGGATAAAGACAAAACTATAAGAAATAATCATGGGTGGTCAACACCTTTGTAAAATACGGCAAGTAGATAAAAGTGAGTTAAAATACATAATATATTAATAAATTATGCTTTCAATTCAGTTTATAAAGTATGACCATGCAAATATGATCAATTATATTTCAAAATTCTTTAGATACATTTCTAAAATACTTGTGGTGTTGACCCTGTTGTTGAAGAAAATCAATTGGACAATAATCTCACTATATTTTATTACACTAATATTTCTATACTTAATATTATGTAGTGTATATCTTCTATCATATAGATATCAAAATAAAATATAGGTACATTGATTTGATATAATATGTATACGTATGTGCTTATAAATTTAAGGAAATTTGATTCATTTGTTGAAATTTGAAAAATTATTGTTGTTTCATGAAGTTAAAATATACATGTTTGCATTTATGAATGAATATATGTGCATGCTTGTGCATATCTATTGAAGAATTGAATTTTTGAATATGAACTTTTCTATAATAAAATTATTTTCTCTAGGGACAAATTTTGTTTTTCTATTTTGTTTTATTTTCATCTGATGATGGTGATTGAAAGTGTGAAAGTATTCACTGCTAGATATGGATACATGATGGATCATGTTATAAATTAAAAACAAAAAAATATTTTTTTGTTTTTTTTTTTACTTTATGAGGAGGTTAGGAAAATGTTATGAGGAAGGATTCAATTTAATAATATTAAATTATGTTAGAAAAGTTTAAATTTTTGTTTTTCTTATTTTCTTTAATTTGTTGTTTTTGTTTTTTTTTTATTTATGTTAAGAGAATTTAATTAAATGGATCATATATGTACATATTTATTAATTTAATTATTTTCTATATATATTTATTATTATTTTGATATTATTGAATTTAATTTAATATAATTTAAATAGACATGTGTAATAAATTTTATTAGGATTAGTTATTATTAGAAAATTTTCTTTAATAGTTATTTTGAAATTTTGAAATTCTTAATTAATAGAAGATTTTGTATTATAAAAGAGATTTTATATTAATATCTAAATAATAATAATTTGTCAAGTGAAAATGATTTTTAAATATCATATTTAATTATCACTATATTTGTGTATAATTAATAATGTTTTATAATAATTACTATAATTTATTATACTTTAAATTTTTCATAGATTTTGATTGTTGATAATTTTAAATTATTATTTTTTGACGAAAATGCTTAAAAGTACTGAGAATACCAATGTACAGAGTCACAATGTCCTTTATTTTCGTAGATTGAAGAAAAATATAAAAATAGAATTTTTCAGTTGAATTTGAAAAATAATACACAGTGTGTAAATATCATATATAAATACCTATAATTATAATAAACAAGCATTTAAGGACCTGAGACAAGTATTTAAGGACCAATAGACAAGCATTTGAGGACCCTTAAATACCTTCTCATTTTATCTCGCTTCTCCTTAATGAACTCTTAATATGTAAATAAGTTGTATTTGTAAAACTTTAAATTTGGCTTCAACTTAAATTTTAATTACTCAACAGGGGCCCCTAGTATATTTATATTTTTTTATTATAATATTAATATTAATTATTTTTTTTTATTTCTAAAATTGAAAGAAATCATTAATAATAATTAATTTATTATAATAAGTGAGTTCAATTTAATCATAATACCTGTATAAATTTATTAAATTCATAATTATCATCAACTAATCCATTCGCTCGTTTCGGAGTATAGTGCTTAGGCATGTTTCAGATATAATAGTTTGTGCTTCAGTTTTGGTAATTTGTAAATAAAGTAAACTCTACTTAGTATAAGGAAATTTGGCAAAATCTATTAAACAAAATAAACATTTGGCAAAAAAACCTTTTCCAACTAAACATTTAACAAATTAACACACTTCGCAACTCTATAATTTCTGTACCTATTTAAAATTGTTCTATGAACTGACTCTGTTTTATCTGTTTTTTCTTTGTTTCTAAGTTTGCAATGAAATACAGCTTGTGAAAATATTGCTAATGAAACTAAAAATGCTATTATAACTAAACGTATACCAAAACTATGCCCAACAATGCGTTCTAATTCAAGTTGTGACTAATATTTTATTTTTTTTTGTTTTAGTTTTTCCCATTTTAAAAATTTGAGATAGTCCAAATAACAAAGTGTACTTACATTTTTAGTTTCTTTTTGTCGTCTGGCTTTCAGGACCAAGGCCATATCTTGTATAACTGTCATGTATCTGAAACAAACTCAATAACAATATTTGCAAAAAAATGTTTGAATCCAGTGTAAAAGATTTGTAGATCGCTATTTTTTGATTTTTACTTACGTACATGGTATACGTCATTAAAGGGGAGCTACACGAAATCCCCAAAATCAAAATCTTCAAGACACAAAACCCCCAGACTTTTAAAAAGCCCCAAAACCGAAATCCCCAAAGATAAAATCTCAAAAAAAAAAATTCTCAAACACGAAATCCCCAAAAAAAATGTTTTCATTTATATCGGCAAAATTACAAATAAAATAATTTTTTCCTCAAGTTTTTTACTAAGACTGTGTCGCATGCGTTTACTTGCCGTCGGCAAAAACAGGGTTCCAATAAATAAGTATCGGGGGTTTGGGGGCAGAAGCCTCCGACCTTTAAAATAAAATAAGTCTTTTTTATATTTTGTACTAAAACTGTTCCCTATGCGTTTACCTTCCATCGGCAAAAATAGGGTTCCAATAGATGAGTACCGGGGGTTTCGAGGCGTTAGCCCGTGACTTTAAAAATAAAATTAGGGACTTTTAAAAATTTTATTTGGAGATTTTGTGTTGGGGATTTTGATTTGGAGGATTTGCAACCTAACCCAACCAAAAGTTGCCAAATGTCCATATGTTAAATGTCTATTTAATAATCTTTCTCTTGCTAACTGCCCATTTTGCCATGCTTGTTTGCGCAATAAGTTTTTTGTGAAGTATATATACTAAAATACGTGTAAGTCCATATTGATCCTGTTCTATATGTAAAGGTACAATTCATATTGAAGCAGGACCGTAACTGTTAGGGTTCTTTGAGATCTCTGTCTCACCTCACTCAGAAGTTGTCAAACAAATGACCTCCCAACCACTTACGCTTACAAAAGGAGACTGAACAACTATGTTCTTTCTTCGATTGGAGGAAATAACCTAGAACTTGGAGACGAAGTAAAATATCTAGGGATCATACTTGATAAGAATACTTGGCGAAACGAGATGAAATGTGCTAAAGCCGTGAAAGTTCTATGGGAATACAGAACAGCCTTTGGACACAATTGGGGTCTACACCGAAAAAAAGCCTTAATACTATATTAAGTGTGCAACAGGTCTATTGTTAGCTTTGGGTCCATTGCATGGGTTCCGACAACATTCACAACAAATGCCATAAAAAAACTGGAAACATTACAAGATTTGCCAGCCTCTGTGAAACAAGTGCTTTTAGGACCACACCTACATCATCTATGCAAATACTTCTTGGGCCTCTACCCTTGTATCTTTTTGTAGGAATTGAGGCCCTCAAAGTTGCAAGAAGTTTGCAAAGTCTGGGGATTACTAGAAGATGTAGGAACAAGCATCAGAGGCTATGGAAGGATGTCAGAGGATATGGAAGAAGAGCAGTAAGAGTTGTTCATTTCAACAGATGACGACAATTGGTATATCTATTGGTAATATTAAACTATCGATAGAAAACACCCTAAAGAGGGAAACAAACATTGTTTGGGAGCGTATTAAAGGCCATAAAGTCTGTAACATATATGCACACCAAATAAACATCAAAATAACCAACTTGTTGCTACCTCGCAATAAAGCAGACAACAGGAAGATGGTGGGCATACTTACTGGTCATAACCACATAAATAAGCACATGTCTAGACTAGCACGAAACGAAAACCTAACCTGTAAACACGGTCTGGAAGAAGAAGAAATTTTCAGACAAGTTGTAGGAGAGTACCTAGCTCTTTCAAGGCTGAGACTCAGTCTGTTAGAAACGGATTACATCTGCAGGATAAAACCCTCAAACCTATAGCCCTTTGTCAAAAAGGGCGGCTAAGTTGAAGCAGGAGGGAGGTGGAGGAGGTGGAGGAGGGCATAAAGGGCTAAGAACCTATATGCCGGCCCTGACATATATAGGACACCTACGTAAGAAATAAAAATAGTGAGATACTTTTAGTAGATTTAATTATAATAGATTGTAAAGTAATAAAATAAATAAACTAAAACAAGAACAAAAGTGTAATAACAACATTTTCATTATACCAAAAATATAGGTACCTCCGCTACCAAATAAAAGTTCAATTCAATTTTTAGTTCTACTTTATATTTACTCGTATTTAGAAGATCAGTCTACAATTATTAACTATTTTCAAAATCAAATTTATAAATTTTAATAGTTTTAATATTTAAAATGTTTTTTACTTAACACTTGGGGAACGTAATTAATTAATTTCAAATTTTTATATAATTTAAATAGTTTTGTTTATTTATTTTATTTTTTTTCCATCACAAAATTGTAAAACGAAAAATTAAATTGTTGAAGTTGAAATTATACAAATTTTTTTTAATTTAAAACAAATTTAGATTTTCTTTAACAATTTTATTTTGTTCATTTCTATCTTCTATCCTATTAGCTATTTAATTTATATAGAAAAAAAAGTACACATTAAGATTTATACGCGTCCTGCGAGTATATAGTATTTACACATGTATTATTATCATATATAAATTAACATTAAATTTGCACCTTCAAATTAGGGCTTTTCTTCCATTCTTAAATAAATTAAATATCTACAATCCCCACAAACAACTCTCTGTAATATTTACCAAAAACATGAAGAAAACAAATCTCTACTAAAATAATTCTTTTCCATTCTCTACAGTCCATCTTCATGATTTGTTTCATTGTAATACTTTTAATTACGATTTAATTAGCCGAAAAAAAATTAGAAGCGTTAAATTTTTTTATTTTGTTTTAAGTATACGCAACGTTTACCGAATTTATAACGAAACAAACACATGGTATAGATGGATAGATAGTATAAAACGTATAAAAACCATGACGTTTACAAAGAACTCAAATTATCCTTACTACGCAGTCCTACCTACCTGTTTTTAGAGTCACTTATACTAAAAAAAAAAATGTTTTATACCCATTAACAGTGGTTTTCTTTCAAAATTTCTTCTCTCTCTGTGTTTGTCATTAAAATTTTAGACTTTAAGATTTGTTTTTATTTATTTTTGTTATTATTATTATTATTGTGTACATCACAACTCACCATATTCACCACGTACTATAGTATAACGGCTGGCATATTACAATTTGCCTTAAGACGTAAGGATATTTTTATAATTAGTTTACCAAACAAATTAGAGAAAATTATACCACATTACTTCTACTGTCATTTAAGTTTACGAAAACGTGAAAAGCAGACAAAATTAGTTATTGTTGTGTTTTGTTTGTTTTTGTTTTCTTGTTTTATATATTTTTAAAGGACGATCACTTGATAGCAAGCATATTATACTTAATGTTACAAATGAAAACAAAAATAAACAAACAAAAAAACATATTTAAGAAAAAAAAAATCCTACATTGTGAAGATGATAAGAATAATAAAGAGAAAAAAAAAGTCAAAAGAAAAAAAGTTAAAGGACCCATAAGGATTAAAATTTCTGTCAGCTTATTTTGTTTTTTTGTTTTTGTATTTTTCATTGTGGAGTATGGGTATTAATTCAAATTAAAAAGAAAAAATCTTAAAATGTTTTACACTCTTAACAAATATGTACAGAAAAGTAAAACATAATAATATTAAAGTAGTTCTTTGTAACTGGACTGTAAGCAAAATGGTGGACACGATTTAAGGCATCTAAATTCTTATTACAGTAGTGTGTAGAATATTTCAAATTTGTTTTTCTTTGATTATATATTGTTGTGCATTTTTTTTTCTTTTCTGGTATTTTAGAACGTATAATTAAGCTAAATAAGAAACCATTTAATAGGATATAACAGTAATTATATGTATATGTATTTATAATATGTATACTTACCAATACAGTATACGTAACAGAGTGCTTCAAAAAAATAAAAATGTTAATAAAATCATTTTTTTTTAAAAAAGCAATTTTTTACAGATCGTAAGTAAAGAATATTGATTTTGAAAACAATTTGAAAATTTGTACAATTATTCAAAATGTATTTTTTTACAACAGAAGCTTCCTTAAAAATATTTAGTTTAACCTTTATGTGAGTAACAATCCAAACACCTTCAACAGGGTGACGAGGTACCCATGCACCTCTATATATTTTGTATGGAAAAACTCTTTTGTACCTATATGTTGTAAATATTCATATTTACGTATGTGTATCATACATATAAATATACTTTCATAGCATATACAATAATCTATAATTATAATTGACAAGCATTTAAGGACCTGCGCAGTAGCCACCTTTTCATTTTATTTCGCTTCTCTTTAATGAACTCCTAGTATAATAAATAAGTTGTATATAAAATAACAATGCGCACATAGTTGATTTTTTTTAATCATATGGTTTTATTATTCACTAAATACATTAGGAAATAGGTAGAAACGAAACAGAAAATGAGAGGTAAGGTATTTATGTTTTTTAACGAAAAAATAGTAATTTCAAAGCTTTTCATTAAAACATTAGTGTTTTCTGCTTTGTAATGAGAAGTCTATATCAATTCATGCAAATCCCTGTTCTTTTAAAAACTCTAAATTTAGCTTTAACTTGAATTATAATTACTCAACAGGGGCCCCTAGTATGTCTTATAATAAATTATACACTGATTAAAAATTATTTAATATTAATATTTTAGGAATTATTTTCATTAAAAATATTTTTATTTTCATGTCCGCATAATGCGATTCTACTGGGTACCCAACTACAGTAATTTTCATGTCTTGGTAATGAAATGTATTTTGAGTACTATTTTCATTTCCGTCTCTGAATAATGCAATCTTTCATACTTTCGGTACCAATTTTATTCGCAAGTTAACAAGTAATTAAATAAATTAAAGACTTTTACTTACAAAAAAGTATAAATTATAAAAAAAAATTAACATATTTTATAAAAAAATTAAATAGTAACAAAAATGGAACAATCAGATGGAAGAGTACGCATTCAAAGTTATAATTCTGAAGAAATTCGAGCAATGTTCTATAAAAATAGTGATGAAGAGATTTCGTTTATTCTGATGCGGAACAAGAATATATTGCAGAGATTACTACAGATGCTGATGAAGTATCTGACGTTGAGCTTATATGTAATTTGGAAATTGAAGAAAATGATTATGATTCTGAGGACAGTATTTGAGGTAGAAGAGACTGAATTCAGACAGTGTATTGGTACAAAACAGTCATTTAATTATTTTAAAGGTACAAACCAGAGGTAGAAATAGGAACTAAGGCTAAGCGCAAGATCATCACATATTACAACCAAGCAAAAGGAGGTTTTTACTATACGGATAAATTATTGGGTGAATATTCTGTAGAACCAATCGTTGGCCACTGGCATTGTTTTACAATATGGTTGACATTGCTGAACTGGCAGCATATATTATTTATATGGATCGTCATTCAAGATTTTCCATTACTGAATACCGTAGAAGGTTCCTGAAAGATTTGGCATTTGAGCTATGTGCAAATTAAATATCCAAGCTCGTGCATTAAATACCGTAGTCGTTGACAAACCATTAAACGTTTTTCTAAATATTCTATGTAATTATCATATATATTTGAAAAATAAATTTTATATGTAAAAATAACTTTAAAAATAAAATATTATCAAAATAAATAAAAAAAAAAAAATGATAAGATCTATAGAATTCCATACAAAATATATAGAGGTACACAGGTACCTCGTCACTCTCGTCAAGGTGGTTTTTAAAAATAAGGGTAGATCTCGATTTTCATTGATTATAAAAATCCAAATCTTTAAAAATTTTAAATTTACACCTTTTGAAGGGTTGACAGAGAGTTTGAGTTCTCTAGCCCTTCCAGAACCTTTTCTTTTTGGTTTGAAAATGCAAATGGTACCTGGGTACCTCGTCACTCAAATAAGGGTTTTAATATAACCAATATTTTTATTTAAAAGTTTTTCAAATTAAAAATAAAAAAAGTTTTAGGCGATATACTCAGTCAAAAATTAGCACAAATTTTCAAAATATCGTTTCAAACTATTTGACAGGCTCAACGCTTCTGAGATACCAGTTTTTGTTTGAAATTTTATCAAAAAATATTGTCTACACAAGATAGGAAGATAAGCAGTAGTAGCTGCCGTCAATACACAGAAACACTTAGAAGAATAAGGTTCATTGCGATACCAGGGGAATTTTCCTGGCATAAGTATCTACTCGTTGAACCATTTTGAGCTTTTTACAAAAAGTGGACCTTTTTGATTTTAAGAAAAGAAGGCTTCTAGATGGCTTCCCCTTTCTTGACAACGACCATGACAACTACAGGGAAGGTGTTTGGCAGTTTTTTCCTCTCTACACGTTCTGAGAAAGTCAGGGACATGCCTGCTGGCACGTTTGTTTTCCAATAGCATAATAACCCGAAATAACAACGGCTGGCCAACGTCTATACTGATGTTACGTCTTTTCAACTATAGTAGGCTACGAGATAATGTTTTTTTACACAAACTTTGAACTATATTGGTCCAGTGGCTTCTGAGTAATGGATATTACTCCAAATAAGAATCACACCCTAATCCTCTTTAACAAAGAATGTTGGCATCAGATTAGTACCAAATTGAATCGAATTAGTCCAGTAGATTTTGAGATATGAAATTTTGTTCAAATAAGGAACAGGTCTTCAAAATTCGAACAGTAATTATCGTCACCATAGAACTCGAGCTGTGTTTAAAAATTTAAATTCCTAGTTAAGATGATCAAATATGAATTTTGGTTCAATAAGAGTTTCGCGTGGACCAAGCGCCTCAAATTTTGACAAAAAATATTGTACCGAGACAAAATTGAGCTTAAAAAATCAACTCGCCCTGGCCGAAGGAAAGTAATACATGGATCATATGGAAATCAATATATAGATTTTGATCCAAAAACGAGTTTAGTCTAGATCAGATCACCAAAATTTTGACAGAAAGTGTTGGTACCAAGATCAAAGGTCTCGCTAAACTTTTAAGATAAATTGTATAGATTTGTCTATTTCCGAACTACTGCGAGAACCAGGTTTCCGAAATTTGTATAGAAAATTATGTTTCTAGTACTAAAGTTGTGTTCAAAATTTCAAATATGGATTTCGGTTCAGAGTTTGGGTCTGGACTAAAACCCCAAAAATTGTATTGTTTTGACACGAAGGGTTGTCACCGGGATTGCACACCTAGTTTAACGGGATGTGTGACTAAATTGCTTTACCAGATTCCGCCCAAGAACGTGTGTAAGATTTATAATGATATTTAAGAAGTTTTAGTTTCTGGTAATAGTTATAGTTTTTCTAATACGATAAAGAGTGGATTAAAATTTAAATTGTTTGTCCAATTTTTATTAACCATTGATGTTTTTATCCCTGAAACACGAAATGTGAAAGATGATCTACACCAATGAAACATGTCGATGCATTGAGTAGTTTTTCAACTGTATTATAAATAAAAGATGCATTTTTATTTAAAATAAAAACAGATCAAGAGAATGAAGAGAGAGAAATAATTTCAATGTTTTATGCTTTGGTTTACGGTCAGGTCTACTTTGTGAGAAACCATCATTAAAACAATTAAATGGAATTTTTATACATTTGAGCATGCTTCCAATTAAATACGAGGCTCACAAAATCATTAAATTGCCATAAGTATAAGAAAAAGTACAAACTGTTTGATTGCATATCTATGTCTGAGTAATTACAAATGAGACTGCAATTTTAATACATAGAAATAAAACCACTCGGAGAATCAAACAATTTAGCACATAAAAATTGAATGTCGGCCCTTGCCTTCAGTTTTTGAATCAAATTACTGGTTGGCTGATTAGTCTATACTCTATAGCATAGGTAAAAGAAATCGAGATCAGTTGATTTATATTCTACGCACTTGGGCTTTACGGCCCGTTGTATATCAACTCAGCAGATTTCATCGTCGAGCCAACTGATACCCTTTAATGAACCTAATGATTTCCATCGGTTTTTTCCTTTTTACTTCAGAAAAATGTTCCGACCAGTAACCTTTTAAGATGTTCGCTCATCTCGTTTTCAGCTTTGGGCGTATGGCAAGTAAGTGAAGCACCGAATCCGCTTTTTCACCTCATTATTTGCTGGTTTGGTTTAATACTGTAAATTAAAATATTTGTACATTTCAGGAATTTATATAAATAATTGTATATTCTATGTTTATTACATTATTAAATCATTGAACCATCAATAATATATATTTTGTTGGACACCCTTGTACTTAAAAAATATTATAAAGATTTCGTTAATATTTTAAAGTTAGTTAGGATAAGAGAATAATAATGTATAAAAATTCGTTGTACCTAAAGTAAAGAAACAAATGAAAGTTTTTATGTGTTTGTTTTTGTTATTATTCAACCTTCAAAAGGCAATTTGTAAATTTTCAATAAGATTTTATATGTATATGTGGTAACCGTCATTAGTCCAATTTCAGTTAGTTCAGTCTAAGCTGAAGGTTTTTTTTATAATTTTTTAAAAGTTGTATTTTGTTTTATTGCATACTTTTCTTTGATACAAATGGTCTTTAAGTGTCCTTAATTTTTTATTATTTTTTTTATTTTTACTCTCAAGATTTGATATTTTAAAACTAACCACGTGAGTTTGGTTGGATTTATAATATACAATATTAAAGTTGATTTAGTATGATTTTTTTTTATATTATTTATTTTCTTAATTTTCTTTAACTTCCTATTCCTTATTTGTTTTAAATTGAATTGATAAATTCCTTTATTCCAAATTGATTTTTATTTTTCGATATGAACTTTAACAAATTAAGAAATTTTAATTTTAATTGTTTAAAAATATTTTACTGTTTTTTATTATATTAAATGGTAAAATTTCTCTTTTAAATTTTCCGAATTTTTGTAATAACTGAGAATCACGTAATTTTATTTTATTCTTTGTATATCCGAAATATTCGACATAAAATAGATTTTATCCTTCATAAAAACAATTTACATTTATGTATTATATGAGAAAGTATGCTTTTATTTCTGTTAAAGACAATATTTTTTTTACTGTTATATTTTTGTTTTTTTGTAAAATATTTTCTTTTATTTTTTTTTTTACCTGTTTTTATATTTATTATCGTATCCTTTTTCTAGTTTTTGTAGATACTCTATTCTTATCATAACGTCCTTTTGGATTTTGGTTTTGAATTTTTTATCGTTAATATGGGAACATTATTGACGATGATAAAATTTGTATGTACATATATCATACATAATAATAACTCATGTATTATAATGGGTTGTTGTTGATATTGCTTAGGAATAAAAATAAAATAATATAAATATTTTGTTCCGATTCACATGGTCATAACAAAACCTATTTATTGAATTTTCAAATTTTAAAAAGTATTAAAACTGGTTTATATGATGCTAACATGTTGTTTACCTCTCATTGTAATTATATGCAATATTTAATATATTATAACTAGAGACCTGCGGCACCTTCGAACCTTCTACATCGTGATGCCGACAAAGCACCTGCTGTAGCAAGGCTGCTCAGACCTATTTGATTTTTTTACAAAAGTTTTTATAAATAATTTAAAAGGGTCAAAATTTCGATGCCTGGAACCTTTCGGAAGAAAATGTTTTAAGAAAAGTACAAAAATGCGACTGAAAACTGTACAGGACGAAAACCGTTGCCGTTAATTTGAAATTCTACAGTCAGAATTTTTGTAAGAATTCAAGCAAAATAAATACCAATTTCCAATTAAAAGATCTATTGTTTATTATTATTTACAACAACTTAAAATTCTAATAAATAATAATAACAAACTTTCAACATAAAAATTAATGATTTTAATATTTTTTTTTAAAAATGTACTTACACTATAAATATACACATTATGTATGTATTTATGCTACATTAATAGTTTCAATTATTAGGTTTGTTCAATTAAATGTTCTAGCACGCTCTAGAACGATTTTGAGTAGAACACTTTGTTGTGCAAATCCAGTATGAAGATTAGGTGGCATTCTGGGGTGACAGCTTTATTTTCGTAATAAAATTTTGTTATAAAAAAATACGTGCTGCCACCCCTGTATTGTGATAAGCGATAGTCACACTTGTGACAGTCAAAGTTGAAACTAAAAATTTTTGGTATTCTGTAACGCGATCACTTGTATAATTTAAGAAAACGGCAGCATTTTAAAAAATACAATTCGGAAATTTAATTTAATTATTTATTAAAACTTAAACATAAAAAACATAACATATATCTTAAAAAGTCTTAAAACTGCTTAAAAAAACTAAAACTTTTCTTTATTTTCATCTTGAGTGACACCAAATTAGCTGTCACCCTAAAATCACAAAAAAACGGCTGTCACTGCGATAATGATCATATAGAATACCAATTATAAATACGCGACTATAACTGTGATATTTGGTTTAAATTTTTCGCGAAAAAATAAAGTCTGAATTTTTTCTGAATTTTTGATAGAGTGTTTCTAATGTTGCTAAGTGTTGCACATGTTGCTAAAAATTTTATTTACTTTTAAACATTTCATATAATGATTACACATTGATACAGTTTAGTTTTATTGTTATTAAGTTGCAAAATTTAAATATTAATCCATTTTTTTGTTTTTATAGGGAGCTGCCGCTCCCAAGCCCCAATTCCGTATTATTGGAATCCTAATTTTACTGACGGCAGAAAGATGTAGATGGCAGGAAAAAACAAAATTTGAAAATTATTACATTTTTTTTTTTGCTAGGGTTTAACCAACTGAGCTAATAACCGATTAAAATTATTTCATTAAAATGCAAACACAAAATAATATTTTGATCCACACAAAATTCAATAAAATAAAATGAGAGAATGCGTATTCTACTTTAATATTATTATTGTGTGTTGTATAAACCAATACATGTAGGCTTTTTGAAAGCAATTTATATAAATAGCATTATATATGCTAACAATGTCTGAAAAACTTTCTACTTTAAATTGGACGGACTATATGCTACTATATGAACTGTTTTACGAAAATAGAAAACTTTGTTTTAAGTTAAACATTTAAATGAAGAGGAAAGAAATATTTTTTTAATGCTTGACCGACAAAAGTTCCGCCGGGAATAGGTATAGTAATATTGTGCGCTATAAATTTGTAATCTAATTTAGTGATTAAAAGTTTGATTTGACTCAATAGTTCAACAGCCCATTATTTATATTGTTATTGCATAGCCCAGTATAGTATAATCGATATATCTCTATAGTATATTCCGTGCGAAAGATGCAAATGTGTTATCGAATAATATGGCAAGCTCAAGTTCAAATTCCGTGGGACATAAAATTCTTCCACATCCACATCAAGTAAAATGACAGCTGCAGAATAATCATCCGCTTTGTTGAAATCATTCAAGAAATATTCTTATGATACCAATAAGATATGGACAACAAGTAAAGATTTGATATTATGTTTCGCCCTGGTAATATACTTGTCGAAAAAGGATATTTTGAGGCTCTCATTAAGTAAGTATAGGTTTTGTAATTGTACGTTTTTGTTGGTGAAGTTTTACGTTATTTGTGTAACAATGAGAAATTTTGTATTTACTAGTAATGTGCGATATGTATCGATGTCTAGATATAGAGGGACTTCGGATTTACTTCGGGTAATGTGGACCAGGGCGTGATGTGGGATAATTTCATAATCTGATAATAATACGATAAGTTTATCCATGCAAAAACAAACAAAAACAACAACAAATAATTAACTGTAAATATTCCGTATATTTAATTAATTCTGGTTTAGATTTCAATTTGTTAAAAAGTTTTAGAAAAAAAAAGTAAAATTTAAGTGAGCATACTATGATTTATTTGTAAGTTTCGTTTTTACCTCCAGTGCAATCAAAGTGAAAGTAGCATATAGAGCATATTGTTTAAAGGTTTTTTTTTTAGAAGAGTATATTTGTATTATATGGTCCGTTAAATTTTTTTAAAAATATTAGTTGATAGGTATATAATGAGGGTAATATGGACCACTACTGTTCCGTTATTTCGTACTACTGATCCACATTACCATGCGTTTAGTTTGTTCTTACTATGTAAAATCTATATTTATTCAAATTTGGAAAAAAATCAAAATCTAAAAAAGGCTGTTAAAAAAGGAAAAATGGATGGTTTTTCATCAGCATCTAAAATTTTTAATGTACCTAAAACAACATTGAGACGTCTTGCTTATGCTAAAGATTTTGATTCACTGAAATATACTCCAAAAAATTTGTCTGACCAGTGAACTAGTGAAGTACATCCTAGAAATGGAATCAAATTACTGAGGATTAACGTTACGATAAAAGAAACCTTGCTTATGAAGTAACAATTACCAATAACATTCCAATTTCACAATACTACAATAATGAAATCAAAAAATTCATGCCAGAAACGGGGAGAAAAAGCTGACTGACTTATTTAAAGGTTCAGAATCCTAAAATTGCATCAAATGGTCTCAGATCTACTGAAATTTATCCTTTTAATCCATATACACATATCCATAAAAACATATCTTGATTATTAGTTAGCCCTGGTACTTTTGGCAAATTATGAGGCTGATATTCTTCTTGAAATGATTCATATTTAAATCCCAATAATAATTTTTCAGCAACGAAAACACAAAACAGTGTAGCTTCAAGCATTTACTATTGAAGAACTCAAACCAGCAATCCACAATGGCTAATACTATTTTTTGCTCTGATATTGCTGCGATAATTTGCAACTCCATTATCATGCAAATCGACACCTCCCATGTCATACTTGTAGCTATGTAGAAGTAACAGTTGCTGATAGTTGACATAATCCTTCTTTTTTTTGCCAACATTTAACTGTATTCATTGGTACGATTTGGTCAAAGGTAGAACAAACTTAACCTGTTTATTATCAGACTATCGCCACAATAATAATTTGTTTGTATGTAATCATGCTCAAATATGTAATCATGCTCGCCACGCTGTAATTTTTTTATCAAATATTACGATGTGAAAATTTTATCAAAATAACTTTGTGTCAATTTGTATGTTGAATGTTTTTAAATAATCGAATGACAACATCGGCATCTAAACCAATTTGCTTATTGCAGTAGTCGCTTAAGCCAGCATATAGTATGCATGAGAACAAGTATCCATTATAAGAATATAGGCACCATCGAAACGGATTGGTTTATTTCTAATATACTAATTTCAAAATCCACTTCAGTTTACTTGAGTTCAAATAATTATTTCAAAACCATTTCAAACAGAAATTATGATAAAGGCTATATGCAGTGTCAAATGTGCATTTTGGTAATTTCATTTTAGGTCAAGAAAATAAAATTACATTGTTAAGATTACAAAATATTTTCTTTATATTCTATAATCTTATAGACTTTATTTTAAATTTGAATTATACAAAATCATATTTTTTCTTACCTTTATTTTATATCATTTTTATATTGCAAATGTTAGAAACCTTATTTTAAAAATTTATAATATCTATTTTATATATCTATATTTATAAAACCTACGATTAAAAAAAAATGTTCTGGATTGAAAATTGAACAATGATCATAAATAAATAAAAACCAGGAAAAAGATCAAAATAGTCGTAAAAAAAAATGTCGAATAGCAAAAGTTCGATTTTTCAATTAAATTTAAAATATTAAAATTTCATTTACCTTAAAAAGATTAAATTGTTAAAAATTACAGTTTTTAATTTTAATGTTTAAAGTAAAATTTTCCTGATTTTTAGTGCTCTAAATTTTGTAAATTTTTTGTTTTAAATATGGATGTTGTAATACCTGTTTTTCATTAAAGTAATCAACTTAAATAAACTAAGCTAAATTGAAAGTGAATAAATAAATTTTGCATAAAAATAAAATAATAATACAAAATATATAAATTGTGCAGATTCAAATAAAAACACAATAATTAAACAATAATAGTTAGTTATTGAATTTTATTATTAAAGGCTCAAATTATTGTTTTGCTGTTTTTATATTGACTTTTTTCGTAGCTATTTTTTAATTGTTTTTAATTGTAATTTAAAAATAAATCTCTACTTATACGATCTTCATTTGTATCGCAACTTTTTAAAATTTAATTGATAATGATTTAACTTTTACTATTAAATATTTTATTTAATTTAACTTTAAAAATCTTTATTGCACAACAGTTTTTTTAAAACTAAAAAAAAGATTTGCTCTCTTCCCTAAGAAATTCCAGTAATGGAAAGAAATAAATATAAATTTGGTAAGTTAAATTTTTATTTGAGAGCTTTAACTATAATTTTTTATTTAAATCATACCAAACTTGCTGCATTGATATAAAACTGGAGTCTGACTGTTAGCCTCAATGATTAAATAAATGTTATTGTATAAAAGAGATACGAAATTTTTTGGAAAAACGTTTCGAATTTCGTTCAAAACAATATGAAACCACTCTTGAATCAAAATCTTAAAAAATGGCGTATGAAGCAAAAAAGCTTTCAGCTGACGATATAACAGAATAACTGTATAAAGCAATATTTCGTAAAAATGAACAATAGAAAACAAATCTATAAAATATTTTCTTTATGAATATACTAAAAAAAAAATAAACTAACATATCGTATTATATGCATCATAAGAATACAGGAAAACGTATAAAAATATACAATAATTTTCCATCAATTTTTCCCGTTATGTTGTTGATGTAGTTTTGTTGTACTTCGTTATTTTTTTTTTTTTGATTTTTCTTGTTTCAGTGTTGTAGTTTTTAAATTCCTAAAACGTTTCATGGCAATAAATATGATTTTGATTTTTGGAATTTAGCCAAAAATGTGCTATGGTATTTGGTATCGGTACTTTATATATATATATAAAAAATTATGTGTAGTAGGGATTTATTTGAAATAGAAAAGAGAAAAACATATAAGTATGTATCAAAATAATAAAAATGAGAAAAAAAAATAGAGCATTTTTTTTATTTTACTTTTTTCCACAAGAACTCGATTATATTTATTGCATTTATTATTTCGTGTGGAACATAAGTATTGAGAACAATATTTTTCGATTGTTTCTCATTTTTTAAATATGTTATTTTCTTTTGTTTCATTTTTTTATTTTGTTTGTTTATTGGTTTGTGTGGTTAATTTTGATGAAATTAGAGAGCTTAAAGTGGTTGAAAATAAATCAAATCAAATTTCTATGATATTAATTAATTAATTTATGAATTAATAGAACAAAAAAAAAATTAAGTCTTTGTGTGTGAATTCTAAAGTTAAAATACTTTAATAAACTTTATTTAAAATAAATCATACTTAAATTTTTTAAATTATAAATGTATAAAAACAATGTAATATGATTAATAAGTTTAATGAGCCATGCACTCAATCTTCCTGAAAGTGCTACATAATCACATATTCTACAATTTCGATTCAAAGAACTAGAAATAGATAAGACTTTTTGAATATTTAAGTACTAGTACAAAATTGTCTTAATGTTCGTAAAGATGTTTTCTTGTGTTTTCTGGATTTATGGATTATGAAACTTATGGAGGTATTAAATAGAATTGGCATAGATAAAAATATCATAATAAATAGCTTATACTTATTTAAACAAACAGCCCATGAAAAAAATAAATAGTGTGCTTACACAAAGCATTGCTATTCAAAAAGGAGTTCGACAAGGCTATATTCTCTCCCCTTTACTGTTTAACATCTATGCTGAAGCCATTTTCCAATAAGCAGTGAATGATTTCAATATTGGTATAAAAGTAAATGGCACACACATACATAGATAATATTAGATATACAGATGATAAAGTTCTTATATCAGAAATCATTAGGGATTTACAACATAATAGTCGATAAAGTCAACCATCATAGCGAACTGTTCAACTTATAAAATAAATATCTCAAAAATTAAATTAGGAAAGGAACACCTTACACTAATGCTGTAACAATTAAAATAAATAACCGTTGAATCGAGAGAGTCTCCGCATACAAATATGTCGGATGCTGGTTACACGAGTATTGGAGCTGCGAAAAGGAAATTCGATGACGAATTTAACCTTCGCTTGGGCGGCAAATGAAATATACGTAAACGGGCAAGATTAACATAATGTTAATATTTTTGGTTTTTCCATATATTTTGTATGGAGAATTTTTTTGATAAAAATAAGTGATTTTTATGATTATTTTTGTATGTGCGTTACTGTTACTTTTATGTTCGCTTTTATTACCAGCGAATATCTATCCTCTAAGATATTTTTTTGGAAATACCGGTATTTTAGAAAAAGGAAGTGCTACTGGGGACTTCCGTTGGTTACAAGGTACTCATATCAGACTTAGTAGTTGCAACAACAACAGTGGATCTATTTCAGTGAACTAAAAAAAAATTAAATAAAATATATATATTTTGGAAAGATTATGTATTGAATTTTCAATATTGGCCATAATATGAAATAGTTTAAAACTTTATGTGCCATTCAGGTAGGCAAGTATGTAAATTTTGTAATTTTTGAAAACAATGAAAAAAAAACACAAAAAATTTGTGTTTTTCTTCAAAAAACCCATTTTTTAAATTTCCTGTATTTTGGTGTAAATATTAATAAATTTATTCGAAATCAAGCAAAACTGTTCAAAATATATGAAATTTAAAAACAAAATGCCATTATAGGTATATGACACTTTTTTTTTATTGAGTTTTACTATGAGAAACACAAAAAATTTAAAAAAAAATACACACAAAATGAAACAAAAAACTTATTTTTACAGGTTATCGTTTGAGGAAGAACAAGCATATTTCTCTAGATTGGTGGAACATGTGCTAGATGATGAACATGCAGATGTAGGACCACCGGAAGAAGTAGTATTTGAACCAGTTGCCGGTCCCTCAAGAGTCGATAGTGGTGATAATGATGACAAAGATGAAAATGAAGATTATTGTATTTCGCAAAATGAAAATGAAGAATCAGATGCTTCAAAATGCATGTTAGACGTAAGTGATGGCCATGATTCTGAGAATGAGTCACTAGATGATGAATGAAAAGTACAAGAAGAAAAAAATCACATTCTTGATTCAAATCAATATTTTATTGGAAAGGATGGCACAAAGTGGAATAAAATTCCATCAACATATCAAAGGGCTAGACAACAAAGAACTTTCAACAAAAATAGATAGGTCCGCATCCATCAACAAAAAGTTTAACTGATTGTGAAAGATTGATGTGTAAGAGAATTTTTCTTTTTTCTAACATACCAAAAATATGCTACCACGCGGAGTAATAGGAGAAAAAAAAAAAAAAAAAAAAAAAAAAAACATACCAAAAATAAACATTTTGTATGAATAAAAAAAATATTAACATATGTTAATCTTGCCCAACAATGAAGAAAAAAAATTAAATTGCCGAAAAATTGGACATAGACACGTTTTTCCGAACTTTTCTTTATATATTCAAAATCTACTAAAAAAATTAGGCACTGATCTCTGATTTCATTAAGATCGGTCAAATAATGAAGCTTTTATGCAAAGGTAAAAAACTAAATATTAACATACGTTAATGCTGCCTGTGTGAAGATTAAACAGCAAGAAATGTATTTTTTATTATACAAAAAAAATTGCTTTTGCTGTAGTGAAATGAACTTAGGCATTCGCTTACGATTCGTTAAACGCTATATGTTTGGTATATACTCCTATATGATGTAGAAACCTTAAAAGTAAGAACATTCAACAAACTCGAATCTTTCGAAATGTGAATCTATCGAAAAATGGTAAAAATATCGTGGACAGATCACATTACAAACGTAAAAGTTCTACGTAGGACAAACAGAAAAGGGTAAAGAAACAAAAAACTTCCTACTCTGGGCATATTACAACGTGGAAATAAATACGAGCTACTTCAGTAAAACGAAACCGTTGCCAAAATTATATGAACGCTGGCATCCAATTATAGACGGCCAACAAAAGAAGAAAATAATAAAAATAATATTAGAGAAACTGGGAAGCTTGCAGGGAACATAAACATAAACTGCTGCGAAGTTTTCGGGTACTAATTTTGGATTTATTCTGTACACAATTTTGTGAATTTAAAATAAATAAATATGCTAATTATTGTTACTTTGCTATAGAGTAGGTTAGTTTGGTTAATGTTCATTAAGTTTAATTTAAAATTTATTAAATTTAATTTACAATTGATAATGTTTAATTCATACTATTCAGCTTATATGAATCTTCATCTTAAAACGTCAAACGTTTTAATTTTATTTTACTTAAGTGACAAAATTCAAATTATCGAATACATACATTAAATTTATTTGCTTACGGAACTTATAAACAATATTTCTAGAATTGACACCATCAATGAAAAAAAATTACAACATTTGACAATAGTTACAATGGCATGGCAGTTCATATCAAATGTATTCCATAACCAAACAATTTATTGAACAACAATAATTATGAATGTCAAGACTCAATTAACTGATACGGATGAGACGATGACTTTTCAGGAAGATCATGGTTCAAACCATTTACAAAAATTTATCCAATTTTTTTTTACGTGAAAAGTAAAGAGTAAAAAATGACATAAAAAATATGCATAGGTATCAAGCGTATATTGTGAATCAAAAGTTTTTTATTATAAATATTTAGTTTTTTTTTTAAATATTTTTATAATTTTAAAATGTTTATAATAATAAGATGTAATAATTTTAAAAAAATTAATCGGTGTTTTATTTTTAAAGAGTTTTGGATTATTTAAAATTGCAAACAAACGAAACTAAAGGAAATTGCAGACTTAACTTTTGACAAAACTGATTGGAACTTTGAAGTGACAAATTAAGAGGTTACAACTTTAAGAATTTTGTAAAAGAAACTGGTTCTTTAAAGTTACAAAATAAAGTACCACAAACGTTTTTTTCACTTGCACCAAAACGTAACCGAAAAATTTCAAGTATTCGCTACCATTCTTGGAACTATAAAAGTCACCATGTAGTTACCATGGGTCTTTAAAGTTCCAAACTACAGTTCCAGGAACGTTTTTTTCACTTTCACAAAAACGTAACCGTGTACAAAAATTTCAAGTATTGGCTACCATTCTTGGCACTATGGAAGTTACCATGTAAACACTACAACTGGTTAGTGGTATTTCAATAGTTTTTGGTATGTTTTTATAACTTAAAAAAATTCTTTATAGTTTTCGTTACAATAACGTAATAATTGTAGTAATTGTTACGAAAAAGTTACTTTTAGAGTTACTATACCGTAACGAAAACCTCGTAGTAATTTATTTGGTCCCAAAAACGTAATTAGGGACTTTTTATTCACCTAATCTAAAAAACAGAGTATTCTGTCACTTTAAATGCTAGTTGGGTACCTTCCATTTGAATGCAAAGCCATAGCTTGCAAGAGATATAAATATTTTCAGAGCCGCATAACGCCGGATTTGGAAATTGAAATTACCTCAATAATAGTGTACGCCGCATAAATGTTAAGCAATCAAACGGAAAGAACAATAGATTTGCATAAAAGGTCGAGTCTACATAGAGCATCCAAAAAAGAAATATTTAACATTGTAGGTGTTTATATTTATACTATCATTTCAATAACAATAATGTTTTTTCATAAATTTAATTAATTGTAATTTAAGCTAATATAAACATTTATCTGTGATAATAGATAATAAGAATAAATTGAAAATAATGCTTTAAATATTAAATTTAATTATAAAACAATTAAAATATTTTATAATAAAATTTGAAAATAAATTTAAATAAAGCCTTTATTTTTTAAATTAATAGTGAAACCAAAATTAATATAATATTAAGAATTAGGATATCATGTATAAATTAAATTTTCAAAGCTAAGTAAATTTTAATAACAATAAAATGATATGAACTTAACTACATAAAGAGAACATAATTAATACTTTATACAGAAATATTCGATAATAGTCTAAATCTAAAAATCTAAAAATATGGTATCTACCTATTATAGTCTAATCATTTTCTAGAAAAAATTATATTTATTGTTCTAAATATTATTCTAACCTAGATACATGATAATTATGTATTAATTCTTCTTAAATTTTTACTTCAAATTTTAAACTTTCAAATTAAATAATATATTCTATTTTTTCTAAATTTTTAATTTTACTAATTTTAAAATATTAAAAGGTAAATTATCTAATTTCAATTAGTAATTATTTCTGCGTTGTTTTTCCTGTACGGTCTCGTGTGGTTGACCAAAAAGCTAAAAATTTCAAATTTGTTTATGCCAAATTTTAATCTCAAATAAGTTCAAATTTTAAACTATAAAATTGGAATTTCGAAATTGCAATTGGAAATTCTTTATTTCAAATTTAAAACTCGAAGTGTTAAGCTTAAAATTGAAATCGAATATTTGAAATTGTTTTCAGTATATATAAGTATAATAATACATTATATTATATAATATTAAAATAACATAATTGCATTAAATTATAAAAATAATTTATTATATAAATTTAAAAATATATTTTACTCTACTGTCAATATTATTTAAAATTTAGATCATTATTATATAAAAACATTACATTAAATTTTTATTTCTCTAAAACCGTTAATCTTTCTTACTTAATTCTATCAATTGTGAATTTTAAATGGGTGTCAAATTTTGAATTTAAAATTCAATATTTATGATTAAAAATTCAAAACTGAAAACTCAAATTTAAATTGTAAAATTAAATAAGAATTTGGAATTCATAACAACAGAACAAAAAATTAAAAGTTTAAAAATTTAAAATTCAAGCTTTTAAATTAAATCTCTTAATCTCTATTTAAAATTTTAATTTTTAATATTAAAAATTTAGTATTCGAGGTCTTAAAATTTTAAATTGTAAGACTTGAAACTCCAAAATTTAAAATTTTTAGTTTCGTCAGCTGTAATAGTAATACTTTGTTAATTATAAAATGACCAAGCCAATTTTTTTGGATATGGGTATTTTTTGTATGAATTTTCACGTCAAAATTGGCTTATTTCTGAAATGCCCCATATCCATATGCCTGACACATATGCCCAACAAATGATCAAAACTATCTAAAAGCCTTATTAAAAATAAAATAGTTGTGATTAAAAGCGTACGCTCTTATAATGTGGGGAACAACCATTGATGTCAAAAACGTATGGTTATTCTCACCATTATAGAACCGTACGTCTTCAATAGTTATAAATTAAGGTATACGTAGATAAGGTATATAATAAAAAATTTTAAGTTCTTTATTTTTTTAGTAATAGAATTATTGTTTTATGTTATATTGTTTTTGTTTTAGACTATAATATTGTTATGAGAGAATGTCATCTCAATGAAATAAACTGATTTTTAATTGTGAAATTTTTTGATTATCATAAAATATTTTTTAATATGTAGTGGTCAATACATTTATTTGTAAAGTTTAGTGATAAAACGACCCATATCCAAGTAAATTTGACCCACGTGCATGGACTAAAATCAACTTATTCATAAAAGTGGATATGGGTCGTTTGAAAATCGATTTCGAAAAACAAAAATGCCTATAACTTATAAACTATTGTGAAAGTTACAAAAAATTGCATCGTACAGTTTTTTCTAACTAACTTTAAACTTCAAATCACGTTTACTCGAAAACGAGTTGATGGCATATGAAGCCTTTCAGATCTCAGCCGACGATTTAACATTTCAAATTTATAAATTTCTTAATAATAAAATGATTATTATTATTATTCTTATTTTAAATAGGTATCAAATTCTCAATTTAAAATTCAATATTAGGTTCATTCAATAGCAAATAGTTTTCGATTGTAATCATTTGCAATGATGTTTTTTGTTCAATAACTTTTCAATCACTTTCAATCACAATTTGGAGAAAAAATTTGTGATTGAAATTGAGTGTTTTTTGTTCAATAGACATGATTGAAAATGATATTTTCTGATATTTTCTGATATTTTCTAATTGTGCTCAGAATTAAAATCAAAATCGTTGATTGGAATTTGATGTCAAAGTTTAGTTTTAAAAATTATTCTGACGCAAAGTATTCGGTAAAAATTAACTATTTTTATTTTTTGTGAAAAAATATTTGAGAAAAAAATGTATAATGTTTTAGCAAAAAATTTTTAAAATCTAAATTCAAATAAAATTTGTTTTTAAATTAAGTTTTTTAAAGTTTACTTTCATTGTTTTAATTTTTAATACTATTGCTATGTACTGACCTTGCAAATTTTCATCGTTGAATTTATTATAATATTCGAAAAGTAGGGAGTAAAAACCAATAATAGCTAAAATAAAAAATAAGAAATAATAAACTTAGCACAACTTAATCTATCTTAAAAATGCTTAACCTATTTAAAAACAAAATAATGTCTTACATTTTAGTGCTAATTCTAATCAGATTTTTCCAACCACCAATAATTGGATTTAATAATTATTAATATGTTCTTATCTGGTATATGGACATCTCGAATTTTAAATTTTTTTCCGTTTATAGTGCCTGGGTTATACCATGTTATACACAATAGTTTTACATTCAGTCTGTTCATTATAATGATATAATAGTGGGACGATAATTTACTTCCGTTTCAGTTATCTCGGTGTTCCGCTCGACACCACCACATGAAATAATGCCGCACCCCCAAATCCGATGTGCGGTTTACTACAACCGAGGCTGTAGGAGGATTCACCGTGATTTCATCGCGATTACCTTTTGAGGACCTACCATTCGTTGTCATGTTTCATGAAATGTTATCAGTTGGTTGACCCTTTGGCATTTTCTGAGATATGGGTGATAAAACCATAAGCTCAAACCTGACAGGCACGCCCGCCCGTTGGATGGTCAGATACATCTTCTTATAGGCCGCTCATTGTGAGTACAGACGCTGCATACATGGTTACGGAAAAGACCCTTAAATTCAAAATGTGAAAGTGGCTCAATTCCGGGCATGGATCTTCCGCCTTTGGTTGTTACCTACGCCGTTGTCCGATGCACGCCATGCTTCCCCTCACTTCTGTCGCCTACCCATTCTACTACACCGGGGCTAGAACCCGATCGTTCATATGGGTTGCTAGGGTTAACAGGGGCCACCACGTGAAGATCAGAATAGGAAAATAAGGTGGGAGAGGCTAAGTGGCGTAAGCTGGATACAAAGACCATAAAACGCATCACCACCCCATTAAACCCCCCTATGCCCTATTTCCGCCCTATGCCCCACGGATGGGGTTGCAGGGCAATGATGATGAATAGTGGGACATGATTACGGTTTTGAATATAAAAGGTATTATGTACATGAAAGATAAATAGTAATTGAGTGAACAGAGGAAATTAAAAATATTGTACTGCAATTTTTTTAATGCATTGGATTTTTTTAATGCATTGAATATCTTATTTTCAATGATAGTGCTGAGATCAATGCAATATTTTTCATTATCACGATCATTTTAATTCTATGTTAATAATTACAAAGTGTTTCTAAAAATCAAAATTTTAAAATATTGTATTGACCTCAGCATTATCATAAAAAAAAAAGATCTTATTGCATTTGCATGTAGTAACACGCATTCGACTTAAGCTGAAGAGTAAAATTTATGTCACTTTTATTACTTACTGACTTAGGTAGCCATAAGATAATGTAGGTCCTAGACCTGACTCATCAATGTCTTCCATTTTTGTCGGTCACGGGTGACTTCTCTCTGCAGTTGAAAATACAAAATTATCACCTACATTAGGTTTTTTTTTCATAGAAGATTTTGTACATCACATACGAATTGTTATGCAAGTATTTCGAAGAGAAAATGTACCGTTTAAGCACAATAGCGATCCATCCACGTTGTGGAAAATGTTTTACGTTATTTAGATGAAATTATGATTATTTTTAAAATTTTCATTTCTCATTTTTGATTTTATTACTTATTAAATAAATAAATATTTTGAATAAAATTTACTTAACCAAAGTTTCTTATTTGTTGACGTAGAATCCAAATTTGCATTAAAGAGTACACCTTTTCATTTAAAAATCTCGATTTCGGTCAGTTTCGGCGTTTTTGGGCTTAAAAACCCTTTTCCGGTCTTTCCCGAAAGTTGAAAATATCGCCAATCGATAGAGCACCCTTCATTTAGTTAATAATTTTTTTTTTATGCTAAAATAACGGCTCCTACTCTTCTTCAAAAGCTGATAAGCATGCTCTGGAACACCCGGTTTAAAATGATTTTTCCGATGATGATATAGTTGTGATTTGGCCGATGTTGCATAGAATACGATCATGGGGACAATACTGAATAGGAATACAAGTCTGACGATGAAAATAGAAAATATGTTAAGCATCACAGTACTATTTATTATTCATAATATCAATTATCACTATTAATAATATTTATTAATAGCATTTTACTGGATAATATCAATCAAAAAAAAAAACGCATGATACTAAAGCGGAGCGAAGAAATAGAAAAGGTTGTATCTCAGTCAAAAACTATTACAAGATTTTATGGTAGAAAGGGATTAAAATTCAAATTTAAAGAGTTTTTTTTCGCTAAGAAAATAACCAAAAAATGTATGCTAAATATTTTTAATATAACAAATAAAATTGGTGTTATTGGGTAAGTGTGCAATAGAAAATTTAATAGTTGAAACTTTAAAATACTAACGAGAGTAAAGGAATAAAAAAATCTTTATTTTGTAGATAAATTTATTAAATTTTTCTTTTTTATAAATAAATGAATTGAAATTTAAAACGTTATTTTACATCTTTGTTTTGATAATAATATTTTTTTACCCTTTTATAGACAGATCGTTCAGTTTGACTTTATTCTTATTTTCTTTATATTATTATGTAGATATTTTGTTTAACGGAAATTTTAAAAGAGAATAAAAAAAATAAAGAAAAATGAAAAAAACAATTTATTCTGATGGTGAAAATATGCAATAAATTGGTTGCTCTATTGATCTCTCGATATGATTTATTAAATAATATTTGGTACAATACATATTTTTATATACATTTTTATCTTATGTTTTTTTACATATATTTTTTTTTATTTTTCGGCGATTATTACATTGTCTAAGGTACTGTTTAGATTACGAAAAAAAGTTTTAAAAGTTTTCATTCTCAAGTGAAATTCTTCCATTACAATAATGATACGATAGAGCAAACAAGATTCATAAGGATAATATTTAAGGATATTACAGAATGGTTGTATCCCTTTTGGATAATTTAAAAATTGAAAAATTTTATTATTTTTTGTTATTTTTGTATTTTATTATTTTATTTTGTTTTTGTAATATAGTTTCAATACCCCATATATTATATTCATTTTTGTTTTTTTTTTGTATAGAAAAACATAAATAATTTTTTTGTCATTTCTATTTTATAGAATATTTTTTGGGTAGAATATACGTGGGACTTAATATTGAGAATATGTTGAAAATAATATTTTTCATTATGATGACAATGTTTTGCGTTCTTTTTGCTAATGTTTTTTTTTTTGGAAAATTTTACAAATAGTTTATTGGTTTTTTTGGTTTTTATTATTCAATTTAAATAAAAATACGAATTCCATATAAAATTTTAAATAAATATTTGGAAATTTAATGACAATAAAAAATTATTTATTTTGTTGTTTTTGTTGTTTTTATTTTCAACAAAGAATTTTTTTTATTTAAATGTTTTTCATAATGTTATTTAAAAATGAAATTATTTTAAATTTTTTGTTAAGTAACAATGTTCTTTTATTTAAATTTCTATAAATTATAATGCGTGATGGTTTTTTGAAATAAATTAATTTAGTGAATTTGATGTAAATAATATTATGTTTTCCTCTAAGGAAGTTGTAGAGTAAGAAGTAAGAAGTAGTGGAAGGGTATATACATATATATATTTTTTTTTTTAAATTCAATACAAATTCGTTTAGTATTAATTAATAGAAAAAAATATTATATATATTTTTACTTTTGATTTGTATTTTAAAATTAACTATATTATATAACTTTACACTTAGAATAATTTGTTCGAACAAGAACAAATTAAATTACTTTCGTTCACTTTAATTTTAAAGCCTGGAATTTGTTTAAAGACTTAAAAATGTTATGAAATTTGTTTCGAAGTTTTTAACTGTTTCATTTAATAAGTTATTATTAGACCCACTACCGTACAATACTATAATAATTCATAATAATTATTTATTTATTTCATACAATATCCTTTACAAAGTTGAAATTACAGAATTTCAAAAATATCATATAAAAATATAAGAAATTGTGTTAAGTTTAAGTTCAAGCATTTATTTCTATTGGATATAAGATTTGCTAGAGCTAGTTATTTAAAAAAAAATCAATAATTAAGTAGAGTTGAGGTAGACCAATACTAGACCAAGCTGTAGATAGACTAAGCTGAAGATGGATGGACGAAACCGTTGATAGTTGTCGAGAATTTAGAATTAATGGATAGAGGACAGTTGCACAAGAGAAAGCAGAAAGGAGAAAATTTGTAAACGAGGTCAAGGCTCACCCTGAGCTGTAGAACCAGTAGATGATGATGATTTAACTAGTTAAAATTAACGTTTTTTAATTATTCGGTTACTTGATTTCAGCATTCATTTTAAAGTTATTGTAAATTTTCATTAATTATGGGGTGAGACATTGCCATGAAATATGTTGCATGTGAATATGAATTTATAGAGATTTATTTGAAGAGAAAATGGCAAGCAAAGTATTTTCAAATTTTTTATCCCGCTATAGAAAAATGTACTGGCTCATAGGCAAGAATTCTACCTTAACAATACAAATCAAACTTCTGCTCTATAAACAAATACTGAAACCAGTATGGTAATATGGCATCCATCTATGGGGATGCAGCAAAAAAAGCAATAGAGATGTTATTCAGAGGTTCCAGAGTAAGGTCCTAAGAAACATTGTGAACGCGCCTTAGTTCATCAGAAACTATAGAGATACATAGAGATAGAGAATTCCTACATAGAGATTTGCTAATGGAATCTGTCGCTAAAGAAATACAGAAATTTGCATGAAGTCACGAAAAAAGGCTCCAATACCATGTAAATGTTGAGGTAGTTCAGCTCCTGGACAATAAAAATATAGACCAGACGACTCAAAAGAGTGAACCTTTTTTTGAATATGTGCAGCGATAATCACCCACATTCTTGAGAACTCGTCGCGTCGGTGACCGAGGGTTGATCCGATCCCACGCTTAGATAGATTTGTTTTTCCGGGATTTGTGAAGAATTTCGTTATTTGACTGCCAACGAGACGAGGTTTTTCACAAGCCTTCCAGAATTACAAATTTGTTTGGAGAGCTAGTTGGTTTTTCGTCGCTGGTGCGATGGGTTTTCAAGGGTATGGGTGAATACGTCAAAGGAAAAGTTAGATAGACTTCGCAGGATGTAGTCTATATTGAAAATTATAATAAAGCCAAGAAAAAATTGCTCATTAGTCATGGAGGACTAGATCGCAATTTAGGAAAGGTGTGGCTTAGTGAGTAAGAAAGAGTGGGTGGGTAAGATTCCACACGCAATGTCAAACTACAAGGCTCATTGTGTCTTTTAAAAACTCGAACCAGCCCGCGTATAAAAAAAAAAAAAATTTTTTTTATTTGTAATCTAAAACTTAATAACTAACTTAATGTATTACTAAAACTTAATTTTTAATCGCTCATGTTGGCGAATTTTGTAAATTTAGACAAAATTTTTTTTGAAAACAATGTTAAAATATGTGTTTTATTAATTTATATATTTTATGCTATACATAAGTAGAAAAATAAAAAAGTTTAACCAAGATTAGTTTAAGAAGCCATATACCCCCAAGTTTTAATTTTCATCAAACTGATAACGAACAAGTATTAAACATTTTAGAGTGAAATATAATAACTTAATTAATTTTAAAATTAACACAGATTCTATTGATTTGATTGCGGTGAAAACGATGAAAACAATTAACCCCTAGAATTTTCAAATGGCTGCTGTCCAAGGTGAATGCCAGACCTTTTCGCTGGTATAAATAATAAAAAATTAATTTCAAATTAATTAAAAAATATCAAAATCATAAAAAACCTGCTTAACGTTCGCTTGGACGGCAAATAAAATATACGTAAACGGGCAAGATTAACATAATGTTAATATTTTTGGTTTTTCCATATATTTTGTATGGAGAATTTTTTGATAAAAATAAGTGTTTCTTATGTTTTTATGATTATTTTTGTATGAGTAACAGTAATCTTTTATGTTTGCTTTTATTACCTCGGAATATCTATTCTCTAAGATATTTTTTTGGAAATACCGGTATTTTAGAAGTGTACAACAGAGTTAGTAGTTGAGTCACTAGATGAAGAATCAAAAGTACAAGAAGAAAATAATCACATTGTTGATTCAAATCAATATTTTATTGGAAAGGATGACACAAAGTGGACTGAAATTCCATCAACACATCAAAGGAACAACAAAATATTTTCCGACAAAAATCGATAGGTCCGCTATCCATTAACATAAAGTTTAACTGATTGTGAAGCATTCGCCGCAATTTTAAATACATCAGTGGTTGACATAAATTTTTAATTTAACTTCGTAACAGAATTTTTCTTTTTTATAACATACCAAGTATAAAATTTAAAAAAAAAATTTTTTTCAAAAGACCTTCGATGTTTTATTTATTTTATGTTTTAAAATATGTTAATTTTAGTATATTTCTATTTCAATTTAAAATATTTCAGAACCTGTATCTTATTTTTCAACTTTTATCAAAATAATTACAAAAATTTGATAGAATACCATAAATTTTGTATAAATAAAAAAAATATTAACATATGTTATTTCTGTTATTTTTTTTAAAAAAACACACATTTAACAAAATTTCAAACCCTTTCGACAGTATAGACGTGTTCGTAGTGATCGCGCCTGCGTAACGATATCATCAAAATTCTGCGGCTAGTGTGCATAGTAATCGGTGTCACATAAGTCTGCATGCGTCTGCTTTAGAATGATTTTTAAGGTACATGTAATTTAACAAAGTAATGATACCGTCAGAAAATATGTTAAGTAAAAAATAAAAGTTCATTTTTAACCTTTAACTTAGGAGGTGAAATTTTGTAACATAGTACTGGAAGTCGTAGTAAATTTTACACCATTCTTTTTTTTTTTGTATTTTAGAAGCAATATAATATTTTTTATGACTTTTTTTTTCACGTAAAGCTGGCTAAGTTAATTCTAAATGTTATATTAAAAAAAAAAAGAATTTAGTAGTAAGGGTTTTTTAAAAAATTGGCACTTTATTTCACAAGTCTTTTCTGAATTCCAAAAATAGTAATAGTTCTTATAAACAACATAAAAAAAAGGTAAACAAATAGTAAAATGGCATTTTTTCACAGCCTAATATACATATTTAAAAAAAATAAATAGAACATTTCAAAAAGTTTTATATCTTAGAAAATAACAATCCTCTTTTCATGTAATAATTGCATTCGTCAAAATCAGTATTTGTACAGTTTATACAAATACGCTTGCTACAACCCAACGCTGAAGAGCGAGAATCTGAACCCAATATTCTTCGAATAATATCAGTTTATGAAATATATCAGTAATATATCAGTTTTCAATTATTTTGTTAAATATTTCTTAAATAGCCGCTAATGGATCAATTATTAATATCTGCGATCTATCAAAAGAGTTATCAAATCGTAAACAAGAAAGTATAGTAAGAAATCGAAGCTCAGACATAACAGCTCTGAAAATGTCTCTCACTGTTCCGCTGTTACAAATAGTAATTTTGTAAACTCTCGATTTGACTTGAAAACTGATGTATAAATATTATAATATTCCTAGAAATACTCCAAATTAGATTTTATCAAAAGGTTTTGTTTCTACTTTTACTGTTGATTCAAATCTCAGTTTTTAATTTGTGTTGGTATGTTCGATGATTTTATCTTCAATAGAATAATCAAAAACTTGAGACCAATATTTATACATTTTATTTCTGTTACATCGTTACTAGCTGCGGTTACTGAAGTTTGTAATATTACAATATTATGCAGTGGAGTTCTAAACTGGAGTTCTAAAGGGGAGACTAAATATCTGTGGTTCATTTGCTGCCCACTTAAAACGGTTTCTTCCATAAAAACAATTCGTTTCAGCTTCGCGTTCGCCAATGTGTTCAATATTTTCGTTTCCTTCACTTACGGTTTCATCATTTACTCATCGTTGTCCGTTTCGCATATTTCGGAATTATTATTGTTATGAATTGTTATCGCTATATGGCAAAAATTTGGATCAACTTCGTCATCAACTTCGCTTATTATTTCGCACAATTATTTTCTTCATCAGAAATTTCATCGTCATTTTTTAAAATCTGTTTTATTCTAGATTCGTTCATTTTGTTTGATCGTGCAATATTCTCTATAATCGGAAAATTATAGAAAAAGGGTTACATAAAACTTCAAAATGGATGATTTTAAAAGATTTTTATTCTTAAAACTTTAATATAGATGTGTACTCAAAATTTTTCTATTAAAAACTAACATTAAACTGGAGGTGTAGTAAAATATTTTCTATTAATTTCTCACGTTAACTTTGACGTGGTAGTAAAAAATTTTCTAAGAAAAAATCCCACAATTAATGACGAGTGGTAGTTTTTACACCTCTTACCAAATTTCTCTTCACGTGCTTTACTTACAACATGACAAATAATACTGTGGATAAGAGTATAAAATAACTAGAGGGTACTGAGAATATCACCTTGTGAGAGAGCAATGGACAGAAGTAATAAGAGAAAAAAAAGAGAGTGTAAAATTTACCACCACGTCATAAGTTAAAGGTTAAAATAAAATATATGTATATATATATATATATATATTATATAAATATAAATATAATAAAATAAAAATATTGAATAAAATAAAATATATAATAATCTTAATATATAAGTAATATATATATTAAAATATATTAAATATTAAAAAAAAAATATTTATAAAACAGCTATATTTAAAAAGATATAAAATATATAAAATATATTAAAATATATTATTGTGCTTCTATGAACAAGAATGACTGCAAAAGAACTTTCTGAGCGCGTGCCCAAGGTTTTTTGTTGCACAGTGACAGAGAAAAAAAATCTACAAAACACCGACGCATGTTTTACTGCAACTAAGAATGTGCCTATAAAAGATTTATTAACGAATAATTATTATTAACATCTTTAATTGATAATAAAAGAATTATATCTCTAAAAGAGATCCTATTTCCTTCATAATCCTTTCCTGCGTACCTGAACCTAAAATAATTTCAACTTACATTTTGAAATGGGAAAATTTGAACTTTGTGTACAATACATAAGTCTGAATACTACTTTAAATTCTAAACAAAATATCGAATCCTTCGAATATGAATTAATAAAAGCTTACTACCGTATTCAATTGAATCTTTTCGTATTATTTGCAATTCTGTTGAGGATTTACAAAAAACAATGTATTTTGATATTTTTTGATATTCTGTTTTTTTTTTATGTTAATCAAAAGCGAAACAGGTACAAACACCAAATTTTAATTTTTCAGATAATTTTTTTTTAAACTAACAAAATTAAATAAAAGTAATTAGGCTGAAGAAGGCAACATGTAATTTTTGCCAAAATTTAACCAGTGTTTCTTGTTTTGAATTTAAAATTAAAAATTTCAATTTGGTTTAAAAACTTAATTTATTATTAATATATATATTTTTTTTTTATTTTTTTTTTTTTACTACAAATCAATTAGATATGCTTATTTCCGAAACACATTTAACAAGAATAACTTCAAAATCCACGAATACAACTTCTATGATACTAAACATCGAGAAGATAAAGCACGTGGAGGGACTGGTATACTAATTAGAATTCGGATCAAACACTCACAAACAAACACAACAAATTATTGCAAAGATTTTTTGCAATCATCATCTATTTGTGTCGGTGAATATATCAAAAATCTAACAATCTCCGCGATTTACTGTTCTCCCAGATATAGCATAACAGAAAAACAATGCTCCGTTTTTTTCGTTACTCTAGGCTAAACATTTCTGACAGCAGGAGATTACAATGCCAAACACACATACTGGGTATCCAGACTAATAACCCCTAAGAGCAGAAAATAATGGTCAACAACAACGAATGCTGGTTTACACATAATATCATCTGGCCAACCAACATACTAGCCCACAGATAGTTGCAAAATACCTGACCTTATTGATTTTGGAATTCTAAAGAATATAAAAAGAGAACAACTAAACGTTAAACCATCACTAGAATTGAGTTCGGACCATACACCTACCATAATTGAAATTAAATCCATGACGAACATTGTAAATTAAACATCTACTAACGTAACCAATAAAAACACCAATTGGTTGAAATTTCGTAAATTTATAAGTGCGCACATTCAAACAAAAATCTCATTAAGAAACAACCAGGACATTGAGGTAGTGGTAATAAAGTTTTCCGAACTTATCATTTCAGCAGCCAAAGCAGCTGCACCTGTTAATAAAAACACTACAAAGAAGGTGGTAGTCTGCCCAAATTAAAAGAAAATTTACTAAGAGAAAAGAGGAAAATAAGAAGGCAACGGCAACTTTACAGATCTCCTAATCTTAAAAATCCTGTAGCCATCTGTTGCAAAAAATTGTGAAAGATACTTAAGGAAATAAGCCTAGAGAACTTCCATAAATATTTAGAGGGTTTAACTCCAACGGCAGCATTTGACTACTCATTATGGAGGGCAGCCAAAAACGTGAAACGCCCTGTTGTAGCAGAGGTACCCATTCCATTATCGAATGGAAACTGGGTTAGAAGTGGCACCGGTCTCAATCAATAAATTTCCGACAACTCCTCTTCCAGAGTTAATCTTAGATTCGAGTCAAGCACCACCTCTAAAATTAAAGTTAAAGGATATCAGTGAAATTATTAACAAAAAATGAGATCCTAAAGCAGCAGGCTACGACCAAATAACAGGATGGATGATTGTTGAATTGCCTCGTATGGCACCTGATGCATATATTTAATGCGATTCTTCGCGTAGGATACTTCCAAAAGATTGTAGGTTCTCCGTCTAAAAATTATTCCGATGATCAGCGAAGAAATCGTCAGATATAGTCGAAACTTACCACAACTATCAAAAAAACTAACCACAAACAAAGGTCATATGTATAAGATTTAAAAAAAGGACGCAAAAGATCTAATCAATCTATGATGTTAATTACTTTTGTTATTTTTATCTTTTTATATTTTATTTTTAATTTTTATTGTTTTTAGTTATAGTTATCACTGTTATAAATTAAATGACTTTGTTAGATAAAAAAATCAATGCAATGTCAGGGATTTTCCAATTCTTTAGGCTAAGATTTATAAAATATTTTTTTTAAAGATGGGGAGTTCTATATAGACGCGACCTTTCATATATATTTACCTCGCAGTTTGATTATTTAAAATTGCAGGGTTATGTTCTTGGTGTACGCTATTATTGTGTTGATATAATGAAATAAAATTATGCGAAGTGGATACCTACAAATATTGGGTATAATTTTCAGTACATATTTTTTAAAGTTTCCTGAGACATACTTTAGGCCACGTGATGAAACATTATATGGGTACGAGTTTGCGACGGGGATATTAAAGGCTTCAAAAAGAATTTATAAGTTTATGTGGGCAACTTACTTAAAACATTGTAACACCTACATTTGTGAAGATATGGATCCCTGATTGAGCTTAAATAAAACCCTGGAAAAAGCATGTTTGTAATGTTACATGAAATTGCTACGCTTCTAGGACAGGGTGCTTAAGAAGACGGAAATAAAAAAATATGAATTTTCCGGATTTAAAAAAAATTAACATAACGGTACATTTTGTGTGGCATCATTAGTTTCGTTTTCTTATTCTCTTTTCAAAGTTTTGTTCAACAACTTTTCTACCTGGTATAGTTTTTTAGATATTCAACAGTGGACGGGTAAATAACAAAAAATATATGAATTTCATATATAATTCTTAAAAAACGGTTTTAACAGGTGCATTTCTGATGCAAATGGGTGATGCTTCGTCAAAGCAATCACCTTTATGGCTTAGCAGCACCACCATTCAAAATTTTGAAGGCTAAGTACCAGGCAAATGAGCCGAAATCAACCCTGACTGAATGAAATAAATCGTGCACTTACTCATACTCGTGACTTCTAATTTGAACTGTGAGTTATAAAAGTTAATTAAAATTAAGGTTAATTAGATTAGTTCAATCAAAATATATAAAAATAAAAAGCAGCAACAATAGCTTTAGAGAAATATAGTAGAGAAATATAGTAGCAGTTATACAGAGAAATATAGTAGACACCTTTGCACGGAAAAACGGTTCAAATAGAGCACACAAACAAGATTGGTACCAAGACTGCTAATCGAAATATTTTCAAAAAATGATGCTTTTAATGCAATATCTTTTTCCAAATTCTCAGTTTTCAGACGATTTAAAACTTTATAATCCTATATTCTGCTTATCAGATTGCCTGAATTTACAGAATGATTGAAACCATTTTATCTCTTGGTGTTCTTATAACGGTCTTGAATCAAACTTTTCCAATCGCTCGGTTGTTTCCTTTTTCAGGAGAAGTTGAGCTTGGTCAATTTGTTTTAACTACCAATTAAATGGCTCGTCGGTTACCAGATATAATTCTATTATTCTATTACAGATCTTTGGACCCACACTTGACTCAAAACTTCATTTCTTCAAGCTGCACAATTATAAGATAATGACTAGACCTAATGGTGCTTTGGACTTCATCAAACGTTGGTGCAAAGAATTCACAGAACCTTACCTTCTCATTATGTGACTGATATTAATCGGTTGGAATCTGTTGCGATTTTTTTTCAGGTTTTAGCATTTACATTTTTATCGTGGGATGATCCACCTTATTTCCACCATCTTAAACTTATTAACTTAGATGATCATCGGATAATTACGGGAGTCTTTTTATCAACATTTATCTTTTATCTTTTACCAGCAAGATTAAAGCAAAATGTAAGCGTTCATAATTTAAAATTTTCTGATTGTACAAATCGGAATAATCTCAGAACCGCTGAGATAATTTTCACTAGACTACTTTAGCTAGACTAAACTAGATAGTGTAATAACCTACTTAATGCCACAATTTAAATGTTTTTTTTTTGTATTGAACAAACTAGTTTTATTAAAGAATTAATGTTTTTATATATTTTGAGTGTATGTAAACTAGTAACAGTATGTTTTATCTAGTTTACTAACAACATGTCTTTTACTTGTTTTATTCAACGTTGTCCGGTTTTACTAACCCTACTGAATGATGATAAATGTTGCACATAAATATAGCAAGCTTTCGTCTCTAACAGATATGTCTGGTATGTTTGTTCTAAGCTTTGTAGTAAAAGAAAAAAGTATTAAAACAAATTTTACTGTACCAATTTTCCTAATTGACAAAATATTTTTTCACTATTTCATTTTACTGCTTGTTATAATCGCAATCTAATACAGTATTTTAAAACTCCAAAAACTGTACTACACATTTTTTTGCTTTTTTGTTACAACTAATTTAGAATACACCATTTTCTATTTCGATAATCCATTTTACTGTACCACAGCTTATTGATGATATCGATATGCCTTATTCCTTTAAATTGGTATAAAAATTCTCTATACCTACTATTTTTACAAATTGAAATTTTGTTAATGAAAATTTGCCGTCAGAATACAAGTATCAACCAAATATTGATGGCCGATCTAATACCTACCTATACAATATTATATGGTTATGATGTGAAATATATTTTCTCATATAGAGTGTTAAGGAACAACGAAATTAGAAAATATATTTTTGTTGCTATTTCTATTCTATTGTAAGTTTTATCAATGATCCTGACAATTTAAAAAAAAAAAAAAACCACAATCACTATCTAGTTAGGATGTAAAAAAATAAAAAATAAAAATTTCCTGGAAAATTAAAAAAGAACACGAACAGGAATAGAATTAAATGAAAAAAGGAAAAGAACAATTTCCTTATTTTCTTTAGGATATGTCTGTGTTTACATATTTATATTTATCTATACATATATTATGTATATATAAATGTAAATATGTGTTAGGGTGGCTGCGTTAAGGAATGTCTATATAAAATAATAGAGAAAATAAAATACAAAAAAGAAAAATAAAAATAGAATGCATTTAACAGTATTTGTATAGAAATCTATTTTATTTTTAATATATCCTGAATTCGGATACGTTATTCCATGCTTTTGTTTTCAAACATAAAACAAAACAAAAAGGATTTAGCTTGTTATTTTTTTTTTTATCATGAATCCTAAAAACAATACAAAATAGGATACTCTTTTCAATGCATGCGTGTGTTTTAGATACTAGATTGTTTTTAGATTCTCTGTTCAGAACAACAACAAAAAAATTCAATGTAACTTTAGAAATTTCAAATTTTGTTTTTTTTTTTAGTTTTTGTTTATTGTGAAAAATTACATTTTTGTTAGTCTACACAAACACTAGAAAAGGATTTCGTTATTTTTAGTTTTGGTACGGTGAAAAGGATTAGGAGGGAAATAGTTTAATTGAGAATTGGTAGGTAAGTTGGAGGTGAATCTGAAGAATTTCTTTTTAAAAGTTGCAAATTGTATAGCGGAGCGTTTCTAATGAAGGAGACACATGATATGGTAGCATATTTCATATTTTAGCAGTTCTTACAATAAATACATTTACAACACCGGTTTTATTTTCACCGGTTAATATTTTCACGGTATAGTAATAACCACTGGAAGCCCCCATAATGTTAAACAAGTTCAAACAAAATATCTATAGAAGAGAGAGATAATAAAATTAAGAAGATAGATACCTAAGATTTGTTAAATAAATATTAATACGAAACTTAATAATAGTTTAGTAGTTACATAGTTTAATTTTTTGACTCAGAGGTATATAAAAAAAGTCAATACGACACAGTGTCATATTCAAACAAAATAGGCAAAGTAACAGACAGATAGACAAGGAGAATTTTGCTATAATAGTATTATAATAAGACAAAATGTCCATGTCAGGAGATTTTTTAAATCAAAACATATCTAGTTCGAAATTGTATATTAAGAAGCAAGTTATCAGAAGATATCTATAGAATAAAATATGTAGAGAAACATAAATAGAAATTCGAACTGAATGGATATTTTATGGACTGTAAGTAATGAAAATATATAACAGTGTCTATGTTTATAAAATTGATTTTGTCTTATATTAATACGAAGCTTACAAAAAGGTCAATTGAAGATTATGTAAGCTTTTAGAAATATTCTATGTTAAATAAAGGAATTGCAATAATTTTAAATAACCGCAGTGGCGCCATAAATATGGTTAAGGGTTAAAAATTATAAGTAATTTAAAAAAATAATTTAAATAAAAATAACTTATGTTTACAAAATATTTAGTTTCGCTACGTGTCCTTTTAAATATCTATATCACTTAAAAAAAGAATAATAAAATCGGTTGTGAAATTATTTAGATATTTGTACCATACTTTACAGATTAAAGATAATAAGCTTGTTCAGTATATTTAGAACAGAATCGGACATAACCGTTTTGAACAAGGACAATTAACTGTCAAATACTTCAGTTAGAACAGAAAAATCTACTGAACATTTTTCTTAATCGTTTTTGAACTAGTTAGTTCTAATTTTTATTAACTCTCATTACTCTCAATTTTTTTTGTGTAACAGTCGAAATTTGAAGAAAAAACAACAAAAACAGGTGTCCAAATCTGTTAATGTAAAAAAATGTAAAAAAAAATTGGCAGAAACAAAAACTATATGGGCAGTCACTTAAGTAGTAATTCAAATAATTTGAATGATTTTGGTAATGCATTATATTATTTCAATACATTACTTTGATTAATAATTGAAAAATTAATTTTAATGCATTGTATGAATTTTAAAATACATGCATTTTAAAATACTGCATTATTTTAATTCATTACAAAATAACGTAAATATAAACGTAATGTATTATGGATATAATTCACATTACTTCACATCCATATGATCCATCATTGATATGGCCAGGCCAGTATTAATCTACTAAATAATAAATTAACAAATAAAAAATACATTTTAATGATAGTACCTATAACAAGTTAAATTGTTTTAAGTTAACAAAAAAAAAAATATTCTATGCAAATAATCAGCTTTGTTTTTAGTGATAAAATATTGTGTCAAATAAAAGACAAAATCGATTTTTATTTTTCCAATAATATTGATATTTCGTAAGTAAAAGATTTCATTCAGCAATATTGTTTTTTTTTTAATAATTAACTACCTACGCAGAATTTAAGCCAATTAAAAGAGACAAAAAAGGCTAGTAAAGATATTTATTTATTTATTTGCAATATACATTGAGATGACAAGTTTCTATAATATGTCTATATAATACAGCAATTGGGTCAAAATGACAACTAACAATATCGTTTTAAAAATATTAAAAAAGGAGTACAAACTAAGCTAGATTAATATTAAGAATAAAAAAATAAGTTATAAAATTAAATAAATTAATAATAATATTAAAATCAAAATTAAAATTATTAGAAAGAAAGATTATAAAAATGAAGAAAGTAATAAGTGAATAATAAAAATTGCAGAAATTAAATATTGCAGAAATTAAATAATAGAATAGAATAGAATAGAATAGAAAATAATAGAATAGAATAGAATAGAATAGAATATAATTTAAATTGTTAGTCGTTTATGATTTAAATTTTAAAATAAAACAAAAACTAAACTTTAAATGAAGTATCATAATTTTTGTGTTTGATTTGTCGTAACCCAAAGGAAGTATTATACTTTTTTTCGGTTTCAATCAAAAAACTAATCTGCAAATTATCTGCTTTATGTTCACAAAATATTTCAGCGGTTAAAATTTTGAAAACCAGATCAAAAATGCATTGAATAACAACTATAAAAAAAACACAAAAAAAAACAAATAGAAAAGGATAAAAACAGAAACAATATATTAAACCTAACAAAAATGAACTGGAATATCAAATATAGAAAAGTTTTTGTTGATATCATTAATTTCCAAAAAGAAAATTCAATTCCTACCCAAACACACCCATCCACCTACACACACAATGTATATGTATGTATAGATTGAAAAACCACGTACAATCAAGAAAAAAAAATTACAAAATTCAACTGAATTGTATCTAGCTATGCATTTATAGAGATTCCAATGTTGACATTTTTTTTTATATATTGTGAGTTTTACAAGAAAGAGACAGATAATTTTAAAGTTTTTAAATGATTTTCGTGTTGAAATTTTTTTATTCAAATTATATACAAATCTTTGTAATTCCATTTTTGAAATTATCAAGTGTGTTAAGTGAGCAACCAACCACCAATAATATTACTCAAGATTTTTCATTTAATTATTATTCTACCATAAATGGAAATAATTGAGATAGGAACCATTTAATTTTAATATGAATTGAATTGAAATTTTGGTATATTTAAAATTAAATTTTATGAATTAAAAAAAATTTCCGACTCAACATTAATTGAATATTTAGGGACAAATGGTAATAGCATTATTATTTTAGATTATTTTAAAAAATGAAAAAATTTAATTGCTAAATTTTTGTTTTAAAATTTGCAATTTTGAAAATTTCATAACTAATCAAATTTTATATTGAATAATAAAAAGGTGGAAAATATTGTGCAATTGAATGATAATTAAGTTTTATAGTTTTTGATGATTAAAAAAGTTTTTGTTTTTTTTTTTTTTTAATATTATTGGTTTTATATAAGCGGTAAATACCAAATAATTAGGTTTAGATAATTTGAATTAAAGTCGAATGAATATCAAATTTAGAGTTATATGTATAATATGTATAATTTAAAATCTCGTTTTTTGTTTTAATATTATCATAATTGTACAATTTTTACAATACTGTTTTTAATTAGAAAATTTAATACGAATTAAATTACTGGAACAAATAAAAGTTATAAAATTAAAAAAATTATTATTTATTCATGAATATTTTTTTTAGGGGATATAAAAAAAAAATAAATTGATTTAGTAATTTTTTAATTTTGTATAATATTTTTAATTATTGTGAATTATGATTATTTTTAATGTAATTTATTAAAAGATTGAAACAATTTATGAAATTTTTAATTTTATTGATTAAGCTTTGAAATTATTGTGATTCTTTAAAAATCGAAATTGGTTCTATGATTTTTAAAGTAAATTTATTGAAATTTTTAATTTTGTTTTTCATTAAATATTTAAATTAGGGAATTCATTAATTTTTAAAATTGTTCATTCTGGTTTTACAGCACTTATTTACTTAGGTGACTAACAGACCATTGCTAGAGTATTTTCCTGCAGCCATTCTAGGTGTTCGAGCTACTGCAGTCCTAAAACCATTGCATTATACAGCTTATAGATTTCGGCAATATATCTTCTCCTGCTGACCCGACGGACGTTGTCATTGCCATATTTTATTTCTATTTTAAAATTACTTTAAATTATTATATTAATCTAAAACTTTAAAAAAAATGAAAATTGCGGAGAACTGAAAAATAAATTTTATATATAAATTAAATTAATTATCTTTGCATTTAACAAAAATATAAAACCTATGCGGAATGAAATTAAATAAAACTAAATAGAAATACCAATTCAAAGTAAAGTTATCCTAATAAAAATATAGCACCGAATTTTTTTTTTATATTTTTTAATTTAAACAAAATAAAGAGATACACATTTTAGCTGCTTATGTATTTACAAACTTTGCAAAATGATATTGAAATAAGGATTTTATGTATATAAAAGTTGAAAAATATATGGACAATTAATGTAAACTTATTATTTTTGATCTTATTTAATTATGTTCTTCTTCAAAAATTTAAAAGTTTTTCAACTGCCTTTACCGATGATGTTGATCTATCCCACAATAATAAGTCATTTCTTGAAAATGTGTGTGATATCAATTATGATTTGAACTTATTACTTCGTTGGTTTTTCTGTCACAAATTATTACTAATTGAAAGAAAAAACTGAAATTATGTACAGTTTATGCGGCTCTATTCCTACATGGTTGATAATATTTCGTATCACTGTGGTAATGTAAAAAATTTCTTCTTTTTTTAATAACTTTTCATACTCAATAACGTTTTTTTAATAACTTTTCATACTTAAAATTTATGTAATTATAACGAAATGTGTAATTGTTTCGCAGGTTGACTTAAAGTGTTGATTTTTCAAAATATCTAGGTGCTGCAATAGATTCTAAGTTAGACTGGTCAATTCATACACAAATTTTAAATAAGTATTTTCATTTAGTTGTCAGACAATTTTATCACCTAATTCAGTTCTGTTCTTCCAAACTGCTTACCTCTGTATACTGTGGTTTATTTAATTCCAAGTTACAATATGGAATTGTTAATTGCGGGATGGTACTTTTAATAATTATCTCATACCTTTGTTAATTCCACAAAAATGTGTAATCAGACCCAATCAATAAAAAATGCTTCCCTTTATTTCAATATTTGAAAATTCTGCCTCTGAGGCATCTCTTTTACTTTCAAGTACTCAAGATATTGAAGTGGTTACTAAGGAAGTAGGAATTCTGAAATGTATAATCTGAGAATTAATAACAGAAGATTAGCTATCATATGAACAAAATTGGCAATAACACATCCCCTGGCCCTGACGGTGTCCCAGAAATTATTTTGAAAATTTGCTCGAATTCCTTGGTTTCATCACTATCGACAATTTTTAATTTATGACTTTCTAAAGGGGTTTATCCCTCTTTTTGGAAGCTTTATATAAGTGTCCTAGAATCACTAATGTAATTTACAATTACTATGTCTTCTTTCAAAATACTGTGATTCTCTTGGATGATGTGTTCTGTTATTTTGGATCTGAATTCTGTTGAATTCTTCTTCTTAGCTAATTCAGCTTCGTTCAGGTGTTCATTGAGTCGTGTTTGCAGGTTTCTCATGTTTGCCCAATATAAACTTTGTTGTAATGATTGCAAGTGATTTTATTATATATCTGATTTTTCCCTGCCATTTTATTTACACGGATATAGAACAAAATAATGTTGAATTTGTGTAAAACTATATTGTACTATATCTATTGAAAATATAAAATTTAGAAAATTCTACTGCTGTGTGAGGATAAGACAGTGAGAAGTTTGCCATCTGGTTATGTCAGCTATTCAAATTCTATTTAACAAAAAATTACTTGAATTAAATCTAACAACAATTAAACCGTATACTTTAGATTCGTCGGCTAAGTTCTGAAAGGCTCTATATGCCATCAATTCGGTTTCCAGTAAACGCGGTTTGAAGTTTAAAGTTACTTAAAAAAAACTGTACGATACAATTTCTGTAAAACAATAATTCAATTACTAAAAAAATAAAGAACTTGAAACTATTTATTATATATCTTACCTAGGTATACCTTAACTATAACTATTGAAGACGTTCTATTAAGGCGAAAATAACCATACGTTTTTAACATCAATGGCCCCCATAACAAAAACGTCACAATCACAATTATTTTATTTTTAATAATGCTTTTAGTTAGTTTTGATCATTTGTTGGTAAGTAAGCCAGCAAATTTTTGATATCATTTATTTTCTCGTTTGTAAAAGTTTTTTTCTGGTAGAGTTTCTATTTTTTTTTTTTAAAATATTTTTTGGTGCTTGTAAAATGCTTTTTGCTGTTTTTCGAAATATGCATTTGGTTTTGTAATCTATTTCTGCCGCAGATGTTTTAAATTTAACAGAAAATTCATCAGTATTTTCATATAACATAATTTTAATTTTCGAAAATGGTATAGCACTGTAATTCAAATTGTTAGCAATACCAGAGTAAACCTTAAAATCTGCTGGTAACATTTGCAAAATTTTTAGTTTCATCTTTGTGATCTTCATATTCACCAGCAGTCTTACCAAAGTAAGCAAACTATAAATCTTCATATTTTTTAAATATCTGTCAATAACTCCATGAACAGCATCCACATCTTGAAGAAGAGAGCGCCCTGGCTCTGAAAATTTGTGAAATATGATTAGTATATTATGTTTCTGCATAAAAATTTTGATGGCAGTCGTTTTAATCTGGTTCTTAGGCATATGAATATGAGGCATTTAAAAAATAAGCAAATTTTGCCGTTAAACTTCATACAAAAACGACTCATACCCAAAAAATTGGCGTATGGGTCATATTATAATTAACAAAGTATTATATATCTCCGAAAAGGTAAATTATAGCAAAAAACGGTTCGGGCCAGAAGAAAGAGCGTGTCGAAAAACCTAAGAATCTGTTCCTAAATCAAAAAAAGTAAAAATGACTTTTGAAGCCTTTTAGAACTCAGCCGACGATATATCACATTAAAAATACATCAAGCTGGACAAGCTTATAGAAATTGTAGATAATGTATCAAATCCTAAATTAATATATAATTATAACTAACATTAACTTAATAATTAATTATCTCATATTAAAAATTAACTAAAATAAAATGTAATATTAATCTCTAAATTTTTTTCTCTCTCTCTTTCTATCTAATATATTAAAATAATGCAAATCAATAAAATGTATAATTAGTATATTTATCTCTTAATAAGTAAATTCCTGCTAATGTAAAAAAAAGGTAAAAGTAGAAGAGAAGAAAAAAAAAAAATTAACTAGATTTGATTTGATCTAAAATAATTTTTTATATATTTATTGTATATAATATGTAATCTATGTATTATTATAATTATTATGTATCATTTTTTTTTTTTTTTTTTTGTCAATACCTTGTAGGTAATAAAATAAAATAAAATAAAATAAATCATAAAAACAGATATTTTCAAAATTACTTTGATTATATTATCTAAATATACATGGGTTGGCTCTTATTGAAAAACTTATATTTTACTTCTTGAAGAAAAACTTCTGTAATTTCTATTTTTAGATTATAGAACTACCATTTTAATTGTTCATTAGGTAAATTTTACTAAATATATTTTTCCGACTTGTTTCGACTTATTGATTATCAAAAAAAGCTATATTAAAAATCCATATAAAATTATTTTATTCCATATGACTTCGTAAACATTTTTTTATTTATTTATTAATTAGCTACCATGAAAAATATTCATAATTTTTTAACAATTTTAATGTTTTAGAGCTTATACTATTGTATTTACACCTATGACTATTCTTAATTATTATTTAGGCTAGCTGACTACTTTATTCATTATCTAATTTATTATTTAAAGGAAAAATGGCGACAAAAAACCTCTTTGAATATTTATGTTTTTTTATAAAACTTACCTCTACTTACATAATGTACTAAGAAATAATACTATTCTAAAATTGTTGTTATGACCAGATTTTTTGAGTTGTTGCAACTTTCCAGGGAAGCAGGAGTCAGCTTTTTATCTTGTTCAATGTAAAAAATTCAATATTTTCAACCAAACATTCAAAATCGATTTAATTCAAAATGTATTAAATGACGTATTGAATAAAATAATTTCCATGCGACGATCTGTATTATTATAATAACTTACTTAATGGGGTTAATATGTATTTGTATGTTTTGTATTTTTTTTTTTAAATTTCTTTTTAACTTTCAATTTAATTATATTATGTATATTGTTTTACATATACATACTAATAAACTTTTGTATCCACAGAATATTCATTATATATTTATATATTAATTTAATAATGGAATAAAAATAAAACTTAATTATTACTTAACTAAAACAACGAAATTATCAATATTCAAAAGAAAGATTTGTGGTTAAGTTACCACCAATAGAAAGTAAGCTAAATTATATTTTACCAATAATACCACTTTTATTCGATACAACAATTTTTCGAATCTATAGTATGTACACAAAATCGTGAAGACCTCCGGTGGATGAAAAGATTTATAATGAAATTTCATAGTTATAATGTCAATAAATGCACATGATCCCAGCGTACAGTTTATATTCAAGGTTATCAATATTCATATCATAAAATCTTTTCTAATTTATAATAAAATATATTTGAAAAATAATTTACATATATTTTAGCTTTTCTTTTTTATTTTCTAATAATAAAAATGCAAAAGAAAAAAAAACATCAAGATATATAAAATTACTTTAAATTAATCTATTCAGGATAATACTTTCATCAAAGGGACTTGAAAAGGTAATCCTTTATATTTTTAGCTTTCAATTATGTTCCCTCTTCTAAATTTTTATTTTCTTTTTTTCAAGAATTTTGTTTTTTTTTTTGTTTTTTGCATCTAGGACCAAAATTAAAGGATCTAGGACAATATTAAAATAATCTATCAGAAAATAACTGTAAGTTACGAAATATAATACAAAAAAATCTTTATTGTTAAGATTGAATCCCCCAGATTGAAGACCCCACCTACCACCTACCATTATTGTTCGGTATTGTAACTGTAAAGAAAGTTAAATAAATCGAACAAAAGCCTGGCAAAATGAGACACAAAATATATATATTTAGGAATTGAGTGATTGAAGAAAAATTTAAAAGAACAATAATAACAACAACAACAATAAGAAAAAAGAAAATTATTTTTTCGATAAAGGTATCAAGGAATTGAAAAAAAAAAATTCCAACTTTTTATGTCCAATTTAATTTCATGTCACGTTATAAACATTTTTATTTTCTTATATTCTTATTTGCTCGTGTTCGTTTTCTGTTGTTGTTTTTTTGTTTTGTTTTTTGTTTGTTTTTTGTTGCAAATAATCGTTGACAACAAATTCTTTTTTATATATATACATATAACAATTTTGGTGGCATTGAGTGGTACGATACCTTTCAGGAGGGTATTTAGAAAGTAAGTTAAATGTTAATATATTGTTTTTTGAGACTCAATGACAGGAAATTATCGAAAAAATGGCGGAGTATATTAATGAAAAGAAAAAAACAAAAATTTGTTTTTATAAATTCGAAAATGTATGCAAAGTAAATGCGAAGATTTTTTTTTTATTTGTTTTATAGTTTTAAATTTGATTTATTATAAAAATAAATTTAATTAAAAAAAGTAATTTGGTATAATATAAATATAATTTGTTGTTGTTTTTTAAATTGCTTTGTCAAACTGAAAAAAAAAAATTTCCTAAAACATTGAATAGAAAAAAATTGGGATGACGATTTTGTTCAAAATTTTGTCCTAAAATTATGATATTACTTCAATAATTGTTCTGTAGTCTAATGTCAGTGGTTCAGAGCAGAAAAAGTGAATGGCAATTTTACAATTCGGCAATTAGTGTTCAAAACGCTAATAAAATTGAGCAAATTTTGGCTCTTCTGAGGGAGATGTTGTATCGGCGTAGGACCTAATGACCATATCTAAAGGATAGCTGGAAATGTTAGCTTTTCAAAAATATATCTTTAGGGGCGCATCTTATCTTTTGAGGTCGAAAAGGACATTTGAAAGTATCGTTGTTGTTTTGATGTTTTTGTATAAACACCGTTATATCTGTTGATCTATTAGATATATATTCAGTTATACAGAACATAAGTTATATAATAAACATAAAGAAAGTATATAAAGTACTTATACAAAATTTACAGCTGTCCTTCTTCCTTTTTTCAGTTGTTCCTCTATTTGTTTGTCCCAATTCAAATTTTTACTTTTTCGATTATACATAAATCATATCTTATATTAATAGTGTCAATGATTGATTTATTTTTAAATATCATATATTTAGTTTTCTTACTATTGATTGCCAATTTGTGTTTGTTCATGCTCCTATTAAAAATTTTCACATCATTTTGTGTTATGTTTCTGTAGGTTATCTACGGAATCCTTTGTATATATACATATATTAAAGCATAGGCAAAAAAGTACGGTTTATCATAAAAATTCAGATTTAGCAAACTAGCAACACAAAGTGAGAATAAAGTTTGGTCTAGAAAGCTACTTTGTATTACACCACACTTAATATTTCGTAGATTGTTTGTTACACCTACGCGCACAGTAAAATTATCATTCTGTCTGAGAGATAACTTTTAAACTAATTGAGTTAATTTCCCATAACACTACATTCATATCGTATTATTAATATTATATTACTGTCTGCAGAAATCCAAAAATACAGCAGCAGTCTTTCTTTGTCTATCAACTTCAGATTTCACTTCGGACACAAAATCAAATAATGCAGTTTGAGCATTAGAATTATTTTTAAACCCATATTGGCATCTGTTAGTTGTACATGCAATTTTTAAGAATTCAGTGAGTTCAGAGTGTATACGAACATTTTAGTTAATTTACTGAAAATAGCTGAAATTTTGATATTGGTCTAAAATTGTTGAAGTCATTTTGATCTCCTGCATTTTTATAATATAAAAATAACTTTATTAATTTTTCATATCTCAGGCACAACCCCTTGAATCAAGTAGGAATTGATTAATTTTTTTAAACTGAACTAGAAGTTCTTCCTTATTAAATTTTATTGTCGACGCTGAAATTTGATCGGCACCATGAGAATTGTAGTTATTTAGTTTAAAATGAGAATTCGTCGAAATTTTACGAAGTTTTGACAAGGTTATTTCATTGGGAGATATGGTGAAAACCTCGGCTAATTTGTTTTTTTCTGTAATTATTGCATTATTCACTTTCTTTGAATATTTTTGTATCAAGTTACGATCCTGAATTTAATTTTTGTAGTTTTAGTGCACTGAAATTAAAAGAAAATATTTCTAACAAAAATTTTGTTTTTTGTTTTTAAATTTTATTTAACGTTGTAAAGTACAAGCTTCTAGACAAATAATTTGTTGTAGAGATGGCAATAAAACAAATGTTTATATTTTATTAAAAATGTCAAGCCAATCATCATTCGGTAAAATTGTCTGACTTATAATACCAAAGTCATGTATTCGGATGGTATTTATAAATGTGGTTTTACATTTGAAGGTCTCGTTAATATTGCTTAATTTCATAGAAATATCTACTCTTATTTTTATTTATTTATTCATTTATTTCAACAAGAGCTCAAAGCGTGTATTTCAACAATTTATTTGATCTGAAAAACTTAACTATCAAAATAACAAAAATAAATGAAAATTGGGTATTTAAAATCGAAAAAAAAAATAATGAAAATTAAAATAAGTTATGTCAGTTGTTTGCAAAATATTTCTTAATTTTATATTTAAAATTATAGTATGGTGAATTTTTCTGCTCTGAAAATTTGCTCACATAATCATTGTACTTTTCTATATACAAACAAAGCCACTACACATCACATATAATTACAAATTATTTTAAACCATTAAATTACTTGCCGACGTTGTAACTCAGCTGACTAGAATTTCTGGTACCTATACGATAATTGATGGACTAGATGATTTGTATTTAAATTAAAATATTGTATTTGATGTTGTTGTTATTTATGTTGTGTATTTCTTTTGTTTGATGTCTCTATAATATTGTATTTTCTTATGGATTTGGTTGGTAAATGTTCTTTGAGGAAGATAATAATGTAAATGTATGATGGTTTTGTTTTGTATTCTTTGTAGGAATACCAAATTTATATTATATGTATTACCCTAAATATTTATCACACAAGAAATCACACTATGGAAAAGGTTATCAAAGACTTGTGTTTTCATATCAGTTGGTACTTTGTATACAATATTTTTGAAAACTCCAGCTATTCTAAAATAAAAATGTCATAAAAATACTTTAATGCTGGATATTTCTTTAGTAGCAGTCAAATTAGTTTCAAGTGCTATAGCATATGTACAACATTTATTTTATTCTAATGACAAGGGATACTGCTGGTACTAGATAAAGAGAACCAGGCAGATTTACTCTTGGACAAAAGACCACTGTACAAAAAGTACCAGCTCCACAAACCCATGAAGGCATTTTCGATCCAAATCCATGTAAATTCTATTATTATACTGTTTTTTAGTTCTCGTGTTTTTTTGTACAGTAATTTGAAGTAGTGTGTTAATCTTTCATTACGGAAAATAATGTTTTTATATTTGTAATGGTTATTAATTTGCAACCACTTCCGAACTTCAAATGTTTTAGTTTTACATATTTTTTTTCTTCATAGCTTATAGAATAATAGTTTTTTTTTTCATTTTCCAGAAATTAACAATAATTTTTCTGGTTCGCCTGAATTTCATGATTTGTTTTTTTTTTCTTTAATTTTATTATCTTCAATATTTTTATTCCTGTACCATATATTATAGTATTTTATTTATTTATATACCAATAATGAGTTTGAACCCACGCTCTTCGGTAATAGTCGAGTGCTTTACAAATCGGCTACCGAGGTCACTGTAGTAGATGTAGTATTCACTGCCTTTTTAGTATTCTGGCTTATTTCGGCTGGAACCCCAATAAATTTAAGAAATTTCGTCTATTCCATCCCTTCTATTTTTATTTTGGTTTTTTGAATATCACTTTTGAGTTGTTTATTTTGAATACGTATAATCTATCAGGGTCTATATCTATATCTAAATACTCCTTAACCTCCCTTTGAAATGCATTAAAGTCTAATTGTTGAAATAATTGATTTATTTATGATAAATAAGCTTTTAATATTAGATTTAGAGGTTTTAATTAAGAACTCCTTCAAAGAATGTGGTTCCAGTTGATTCGATACATTTATTGACCTTATTTTTTACCTCTACGACTTTGTGCAAAACCAAATTTTACTTGGATCAAATATGTAATCTTTCAATGGTGATGATTTCAATGTCTAGGCCTTTGCAAATATTGCAGATCAACTTTTTTCACCGACTATCACAAAATAGTAGTTTGTTGCATCTTAAATTTATTTTTTTATTACCCAGGTTGCAAATATTCCAGTTTTGATATTTTTGACATGAAATGTGTTATGATTTATTTCAGTGTTTCCAAAAAAAACGATGTCCAAAAAAGTACTTTTAAACATGAAGCGTAATGCGAATATACAAAATAGAGTAGTTATAATGTTATTATTTTTATTTTTTATTGAACATAATTTAAATTGTACAGAATAGTGATTCACATTTCACAAACACTAGCTGTTTCGGCTTTTTAGTCATAGTATATCAATTGAGGTCAGTGACGGGTAAAGGCTCACTAAATTTCAGGATATATGTTCAATAATTTACGTCATACTACTATGTAAATAATTTTTTATAAGCAAAATCTGTAAGGGACTACCCAGTAGATTGAAATAAATGAATAAATAAATAAATAGTTCTTTTTTGTACCTCAATGTTAACTTACTCCATTAATAAAAATTATTCCGTCCAATTAAAATGTTATCGTTTCATATATACCTATCTATACTGTAAATTAAAGCTTTGAAATAAAATTAGAATCGAAAAAAATAAAAATAAAAAAAAATAAAGTCAAACCAAAATAAGAAAAAAAAAATAGAAAAATAAAACGCAAGAGTTTAGAATAATAATAGGAAACAAAATCCCTAATAGGTATGCCAATAATACTTTCGACAACAAAATATAAAACAACAACAAAAAAATTCCTTAATATTTCCAATTTGAATTAAGTGGATTTTTCCTTCTTTTTTTTTTTTTTTTGCTGTACATTATATAGGTATATTTGTTTTTTCTTTTCTATTTCTTCCTTTAATTTAATTTGCATTTATAGAAAATTGAGAAAATTGCTTGATATTATCTTAATGTAAAAAATATAAAATAAGCAAAACGAACAAAAAAAAAAAAATAAACATAAAATAAAACGAAAATTATACAAGAAGAAATGAGGAAGAGCAGAGAGAAATAAAATAAAAAAAAAAGAGTATCTAGGCCTCTTTACAATTCAAAAAATAGAACCTTATTTAATTTTGCATTTTATTGAAGTGGAACGGAGTTGAGAGTTGAATAGAAATAAAGTTTTCATTAGAAAGTTCTTATTTTTTATTAATTCAAATTAAAAAGACAAAAAAAAAAATTAAATCAATTAAGTTGATAACTCTATTTTAAAGTGCCGACCTAATTTCTATGATTTTTTTTTTTGTGTTCGGTGATTAATTCTGTGACAGAATCTAATTCTTAACTTTAAATTTGATTAGATAATTTTCAGAGCCAATAAGGAAATGAAATAAGGGAATTTTATATACTGATATTTGTTTCTGAACAACAGTTTTGTCTTAATTTAATCACTTCAGCAGGTGTGAATAGTATTAATATTGGATTTCTTTATTTCATTTAATTGTATATAGATGACTTAACTCTGTAACTCTGCGAAGGCAATTGCTAAAGCCTTTTTAACATCTCAACTCAAGTGACCAATTCGTAATTAAATTCGGCTGTTATATGGGTTACTAATATAATTTGGTGGCTAATTTTTTGACGAATTGTATAAGGCTATTAAATGAGTCAAGTAAGCTAAGATATTAGATATATTTTGTTATTCATTTTTTATATTTAACTCTATCGAATTTTTATAACATTTTGGAAAAAAAACAATCTTTTTTTTTCTTGAGAACCAAATACCTTAAGGTTTTACCACAAAGCCCACAAATATATATAGACTGTTTTGACTTACTTTGAAGATTGTTACTACGTAAAAGGCACATTCCTAGTTTTAATTTGAAAAAGGATAAAAAAACAACATTTTTTTTTAATAAATGCTTTTATCTTCTAAACTTTTTGACGCAGGCATAAAGTATGTATGTATGAGTTATATAGACCTTTCAACAGTTTATAAATATTGAGGTATTTGGTTTTTCAAGAAAGAAAAATAAAGATTGTTTTTTTTTCCAAAATTTTCTATTTTGAACTAACAATATCTCTATAACGGCTGCACCAATCATAATCAAATATTTTAAAATATGCTCCAACCCGTTATCTTTCTAGAATGTATAACTGAGTATATATATATATATATAATGGATCAACAGATATAACGGATATTTTTGGAAAGCTAGCAATTCCAGCTTTCCTTGGGATATGGTTATTAGGTCCTACGCCGATACAACATCTCCCTTAGTAGAGCCAAATAATTAATGATATCGATTTGAATATGCAGTCGAAACAGGCTAGCATGTGTTAATTCCACAACTTAAATTTCATTTTTATAATATATGTAGAAATTTTATAAGCAAACTTTTTTTACGCCTAAAACTAAGTATCTTATTTTTATTTATTATATTGTTTAATTTATTAACTCACAATGAAGGTAACGCTCGTGGCTCTTCATTACGGTCTGAATAAGCAGATTTCCATCGCTCCTGACTATCTACCGTGATAGTTTTAATAAAAAACAAAAACATATATTATGAGTTTAATTTGAAAAAATCTGAATTTGTCAAAAAAAAATACTATATTACAAACATTATTAAATTTAGATTTAATAAAATTAAAAAATGATACAATTTTTATTTCCAGTAGTGTAGAAAATTTTAACTCTCTTTTAAAAGGCATAAATGTTTTTTTTTTCAAATGGCAAAGCCTTTTTCAAATCAATTTTACTATAATAAAACATTAAAGTACATAATACTTTTTTTTACTATTCGATCTAAAAAAATACAAAATTTTAATTTCTTCTTAGGACACAACTCGAACAAAAATTATATTTTCTCAATTGAAGATTGAGACCCTTATTTTTCCTATGCTACCTGTATAACTACCCCTATGCCCCATTGCGCAACTTATTCCATTTATCTTACTCTACAGGAGTATACCCAACTCAATGGAAGATTGCGCATGTTAACCCAATTCCCAAAAAAGGCGACAAAAGCGATCCCTCCAACTACAGGCCTATAGCTATAATATCGATCCTCTCCAAAGTGATTGAGATCTTAATAAACAAAAAGCTGACCAAATATCTTGACAGCCAAGGTATTGTCCACGATAGGCAATATGGATTTAGATCCCACCGGTTCACCGGTGATTTAATGACATACCCTAACGAGAAGCTAAATATTTGCTTGCACAATTCGGGTGAAGCAAATATTATGGCTCTAGATATTTCTAAAGCTTTCGATAGAGTATGGCATAGCGCATTATTAGCAAAATGTCAAGCAGTACGCCTGGGTCTCTCTTCTCTCAAATGGATTGAAAGTTTCCTCTCGAATCGTACGATTCTAGTCTTAGTTGACGGATTTAAATCCGATTAATTCCAAATAAACGCTGGTGTTCCCCAAGGATCAGTTCTCTCACCTACCCTATTCCTTATATTTATAAATGATTTGCTCCAAACCACTTTCAATCCAATCCACAGCTTTGCAGACGACAGCACCCTAGTAGCCTCCTACGATTTTCATAAAAAATCTGAAGCTACATCCACCGCTGTGTCAACCAAAAGAGACATCATGGCTAGTTCCCTCAGCCACGATTTGGTCGCAATAGCTAATTGGGGCATAAAAAACAGAGTCGAGTTTAACTCTTCTAAAACTCAGAGCTGTACAATCTCCCGAAAAATTTCCATTTTTGATCCTACTCTTTTATTTCAGGAAGATAAACTTCAGCGGTTTGAAAGCTTAAGCATATTAGGTATGCACCTTAATCGAAAAATGATCTGGAATGATCATATATTTGATGTTGCAAAAAACGCAGCCAAATGTTTGGGTTTTCTTAGCCGCTGCAAGGCTTACTTCTCCCCCTGTGACCTCTTGAAAATCTATAAAGCTTTCATACGACCCAAAATGGAGTACAATTCTCACATATGGGCTGGCGCCTCTAGTATTGCGTTAAAACATTTGGATAAAGTCCAAAAATGGGCTATTCGTCTAATCAACGACCCAAATGTGACAGCCGATCTTGCTCCTCTTGGACATCGTCGTACAGTCGGAGCTCTCTCACTTTTTTATAGAAATTAAATCTATATTACCTCCACTTAAGCGTTTCCCCCGCGAAACACGAAGGGCAGCATGTGCTCATCCCTACACCATCGAAATCCCTAGATGGCAAAAGATAAGTTATGGAAATTCGTTTATAACTTCAACATCCCGAATGTGGAGCCAAATTCCATCTTATGTGTTCCCAAAACATGAGAAATTTTATATTTATGACCTAAACAAATTCAAGACGAACATTAACACCTTCGTTCGTAATTGTCCTCCTTCCCACCCTAGCCAAACGTACCAATCGGTATAAAACCTAGTGCTTTGGCTATGCATAAAAAAAAAAAAAAAAATAAACAGGGGTCTGAAATCAATATCCTCTCAGCAGTGTCATGTCTTTTAATATATGTAGATTAAGCGCTTAGTCCTAGTCTATTAAGTTAGTAAATTTAAATGAAACTAATCTTAGTAATAATGATTTATATTGCGGTTCAAAAGTAGAAATTTTGATGCGAAATATTTCTACTACGGACATCAAAACAAAGTTTTTTTTTTGCATTCATGTGTTTTATAAAACATTTGGTGAGGAATTAAGAACTAAAATTGATTTCGAAAATGAAATTTTGAATTTTCTTCCTAAATTTTCCACCGAACATGTTTTAGCTGGTGCAACGAACAGCATTTTGAATACTTTTTATTCCAAAATCAGAAAATAAAAAGACCATTAGCCGAGTATAAAGAATTAAAAAGATTTATAAAATACTATTTCTGAATTTTGGAGCGAAATAAAATATATCAAAAATGAATGGAATAAATGTATTTTCAGTAATAATTATCGGATTGCACACAAGGACTACTGTCCTTAGCACATTCATCCATTTTTTTTTAAATTTCAAAAACACAAATATTTGTTCAATAAGAAAAATGGATTGTATGTAAGTGATTGGAAATGATATTTTTTGAAAATGGTTTTTATTGGGTACTTATATTGTGAACATTTTGCATTGCATCTTAGAACATCGATTTGGTCTAGGAATTGCTCATGCTCCATGAAATACCTATACCAATTGCATTAGTAACCAGATAACATAGAGCCAACAGCTATATCAAATTATTCATAGATAAATAGCCATAACGCTCAAATATTGAAAATTCACAGAGAACATAATCTGAAATATTATGAACCATATCGGCTAATCATGGACCATTAAACAAATTTAGATTTGAAAACAAATTATTAGTTTCGATTTAAAAGAAAGATAGATACAATAAATGAAATAATGTGGAGTTGTTGGATCGCGAAAATTCATGTCATTTCAAACAATTTTATCTTATGAATTAAGAAAATTAATTATTTTTTTGTTTTAATGTAAGATGTATTTTTATACACGCTGGATCGGTTTGAATTCTTCCAGGAGTTTTATAAAAATGTTCATTAAAACCAATTTTTGTTCTGAAAATGGGGTTTTTGAATTTGACTTTATAAACTTCCATGAATACCAAAATTCTTCTACTTTTTTCAATATTTTTGTTTAGGTGATCGTAACTTTAAAAGACACTTGATTACAATACAATGTCGTCACATCTTACTTTCATTGAAACAAAAAAAATTTCCTGAATTTTACTGAAGCTAATAAAGTGGTAAAAATTGTCTAACAACCACACCCATAATAATATTGGTGGTTGTTTAACTAAATTCTGATGTTGAAAACGCAAAATCAATTCGGATCAACAATTAGTGTAGCTACCAGCGCTATTCATTAAAAAATAAAGGAACTTTTCAATGTAATTTAACTATTTTGATATTGTCGCCAGTAATTAATAGTTCTATACTAATCATATCTTGTAATTATATTTTATTATTAATAAAACTACTGGTATTTTCAACTGAAGAGAATACGCCCATGATCGACAAAAATAGCCGTTGATCTCCATGGTCTGTTACCAACCTAAGTAAGTAAAGTAAGTAAAATATTTAACACCACAGCGATTTTTTTTGTCTCCTATATTATTTTCAATTATTTGATATACCAAAAAAATATTCGATTCAAATGAGTCTTACTTTAGTAATTTTAAGAGCCATCAACATAATGACGTTTTCATATAATTTTTATATAAATCAAAAATACAATACTTATAAAATTTTGTCTCGTTTAAAAACCATAAATGCCATTTTAAGTCAAGTATTTTTTTAGAAAGTTTATCAATTCCAATAATTTTCAAACCGATATGTAAATGAACTAACCATGTCTCAGGTGTAATACAGTAGAAAATACCCAAATAACAGAGATAATAACAGTAGGTAGCTTCAAGTTAGTTCTTTATGTGTTCTATAAGACTGTGAGCTGTCTACTGTCTACAATATGTCAAATAACTGTTTACGACTGACTGCTTAAGTCTGTAAACTGTAATCATAAATTTTGTGGGATTAGTACGTTATCGCCCCTAATACGTTTCTGTGCAATAGATGCTCGTGTAAATTTATCTTTACATTTATACAACACTTTGAAACGCAAAATTTTCATTTGAACCGTTAAATAAAATTTTTGAATTTTCTTTTATGTCGTTGTGTGTAGTTCGAGTATAACATACTTTTTTCTTGTATTAATTTTAGCATACAAGTATTTTCTTTTTCAACTGTTTATATTTGGTTTGTAAAATGTCAAAATTAAATCAATTGTAAATTAAATACAACGACAACACCAACAACAACGAATTTTAAAATTTTAATTTTTTAACAAAAGGAAATTAATATTGCCATATGTGTATATTGTGATATGCTCTAAATAATAGTATCTATTGTTGGGTAGGATGTTTTTATTTAAATATTGAGGAAATTATTTTTTTATTCAAATATTATTTATAAAAAAAGAATCAGAAAAAAGAAAAACCCAACAAAATTGGAAATTTAACATAATTCCCAAATTATGATGATTTAAATTCAATTTTATTTTATTTTTCGACTTTTCAAATTTAATTGGAAAGTATGTATATTTTTCATTGAATAATTTGTAAATAATTAGTGGAAATTAAAAAAAAAAATACAAAGTACATATTGGGGAGATAGGATCTTATACATTTGATATAGAAATAATAATAAAGATAGTAATAATAAAAATAAAAATAATCTTCATGCTGTAATGGGATCTTATAATATCAATTATGCAATTTATTGTATAACAAAATTAAATTTAATAAATCATTTTAAAAAATGTAGAATCAATTTAAACTACGAAAGAATTGAAATTTCAAAGTTTTATCAGTTTTATAAATTATTCAAAATAAAATTAAATCAATTAACTACTACTTATATTAATTTTATTTAAATCCATAATAAATCAATACTAATTGGTATTCACGGTACCTACTTTCCTTCTATTCTCTCAATCTTATTTGATTGGTCGTAAGCTGTTCGATAAAATACTTAGGTAATAGCACTTTAATATACCAGGAGTTCCAGTGCATGCGTATCCGCTTTTTAAGAGAGAAACAATATTAAGGAAATTAAAAAAACAACTAGCTATTCCCGGCGTAACATTCACAGGTCTAGCATTAGCATTATAAATGAAACAATTTATTTTATTTGTTTATTTTCTTTAATTTCTTAAAAAACTCAATGTTTTAAATATTTTTTTATTACTTTATTAGTTAAATTGAAAAACTTAAAACTATAATTCACTTTATTTAATATCTTAAAAATAGTTTAACATTTTAGGCTACTTCAGGCAGGCCTACTTCAGATTTATATATTTTTTTCTTTTATTTGAAAAGCACTTTTCACTGTATGTATTAAAATTTTATTTTTACAATCGGTAGATAGGTATTATATTACGTACGGTATCATAAATTATTATTATTTTAATTATTATTGTTATTTAAATAATAATAATAAAATGAATAAAAAAATGAATAAAATTATAATTTACAATATCTATAATATACTTAATATGTATAATATAATAAATAATAATTTTATTTGTTTTTCATAGAATCAAATTGAAAATTTGGACCCCTAATAGTTTTGAAGAAAAACTTTTATATAGGGCAGCGTTTATACGTTTTTGAATTGTGTTTATAACTCATATAAATGATGTTCATTAAAGTTTGACATCCGACTTTGTTATAGAATATCATAATTTTTTTTTTTTTTAAATAATAGTGCTCGAGACACATTTTCGTATTTCGCAAGTTGAAAAATGGATTTTGCGAGAAAAGGTATTTTTAAACTTCTAATTGTGTTATGCCAATATATTGAAAGATATACATTAAAAAATACAAAAAATGTGTATTAAAATTATTATTATTTATCAATACAAATACTTAGAACAATTGATTTACTATTTAAATATTTATATTTTATAAATGTTCTGAAATTACACTGAATTTTTATATTTGTTTATAAGTATTTATTATTAGTACTCGTCACGCATATTCGTATCTTCGTATTTTGCAAGTTTAGAAAGTGGATTTTGCGTGAAGAAATATAGTATACTTTGCAACTATATTTGTTTATCTTTGAGATATGAAATTAAAACTTTTGAAATAAGATTTGATGTAATTGCAATAAAATTTGTAAATGTAATAAAAATAAGTAAAACAAAACTTTCATGAAATAAAATTAACTAAACGCTTCCTAACAAATACTATTAATAGAGACGTACATTTCAACAACATGTGGCGAAGAGAGATGTCGTTGGCAGTATAGATATGAAATTAAATGCATTTAAACTAAATACATACCACACCCACATTAAAAACACATTAAAACAGCCATAGATACGTTTTTTGTGTTTTTTTTTTATTATCATAATAGCCCTAACTATCTCAAAACTCAAAATAAAAAAACAAAACATTTATTTATAGAATTTATATTTTTATTTCACTTCTTTTAAATTTTGGTTTTGACGTTTTGGTATGATTAGGTATGACCATTATAGTAAAGGTTATGATTGGTTGCGACTTTGTTAAATCATATCGAATCATATAGGCCATTTAACGAAGTATCATATGACATCATATGACTCCTTATGACTATTATAGTTAGGGGTAAAGCCAATAATTATGCTTTTTCTCTTATTGTTCCGTTTTTATTGACGCCTTATGACTGTTATAGTTATGGGTAAAGCCAATAACTATGGTTTTTCTCTTATTCTTCAGTTTTTATTGTTATCCCGCTAGGGTCTCTGATGTAGGTAAGGGTAGTCTGAAGTTTTTTTCATTTTTATGTTTACTAAATTTGCCGTGTATTGAATTGGAACTTGGTAATAATGTCATAACATATTTTGTTTGTATTGTTCTTAGCAGATCGTAAATTTCGGTTATACTGTAAAATTTACCTTTATTTTATTTACTATTTATCATTAGTTAATTTATTTAAATTTTTTTATTTCTCACTAATTAAAATTATTTATTCCTCAGCCTCACTATTAACTTATTTATACTGTACTATTAAAAATAATCTATTATAATAACACAGTACGTGCACAAAGCGAAAATAAATCATATTGAATCGGTTTCAAATAAGTTATAAGAAAATTAAATATTACTTAAGCACTTTTAAATGAATCTTAATTGTTAAAACATATGGAAATTTGTGTAAACGTTAAACAATTCTCTATGAAATAACAACGTCTTCATTCTAATGTTTAATCATTCTTGAATTCTAACATTTTTCAATGTTAATTTAATATGTATAAATTATTATTTTAAACTCAACATTTTTTAATATCATTTATGTACTAAAACTCTACTATTTAATGTTTTAAATGGATAAATATTGATCTTATGTTGGATTTGATGAATGAAATTACAACGTCCGTCAATAATTTATATTTTTGTAATTATGAAAACAATATAATTATAAACTTAATTATAAAACAAATAATTTTTTATGGTTAAATTTCTTTTATATAAGATAAATGTTAAATTTACTACTAACATGTTAATTTAACATTTAATTTGTAGTTTTAAAGAAGTTATTTGTATATATTGCAAAAAAAAATATGTATATACTACTCACATGTTAATTTTACTAAGTTTTACTCACTTAGACTTTTACATGGTTCGTTGTTAATTTTACAATGTGGTTCTTCTCTCAGTGTACCTCTTACGTTCTTAAATCTTTATTGCAAATTTCACTGGAAAACATTAATACTGCGTTCTTGTTTCTTTTTTTCGTAAAACAAAATTCAGCATCACTTAAGAATCGACATTTATGAAGAAATTTATTTATTCTGTTTTTCATAGCGTTCTCTATAAAATTTATATGTAATGGGAGGCAGTATAGAAATATTTTTTTTTTTTTTTGTTAGTTTCATTACAACTATCTTAATAATTTTATTATACATGAAATACAAGATATCAAGTATAAATTTTGATTTGAATAAAGGCTTGTAGAGAAAATCCAATGATTTCTTCATCTAGAAACTTAATTTATTTGCAACTTAATTCCAATGGCGTGAATCTTTTTAGTCTGTGTGTCTGCCGAGTAATTAAAAGCTGTTGAATCAGGGCATTTGTGTAATAATGAAGTCTTGAGTGATATGATGTTGACTTGGAAGTAACTGTTTCTTTTATAGATGTAATCTTGAGATCTTCTCTTTATCTGCCGTTTCGTACAAACCAAGGGGCGTTTACAATGGATCGCAGTACCTTTGACTGAAAACGTTCAATTATTTCAATGTTTGAGCTACTTGTAGTACCCCATAGCTTTATCCGTATGTCCATATTGGTTTCAATATTGATTTGTATATCATTAATTTGCTATTCTTTGATAGCTTGGAATAACGCCCTAGAAACCAGCAGAGTTGGTTGAGCTCTATTCTGAGTTGTCTGTTACTTTGGACAATGTGTGTTCTTCAAGTAAGTTAGCGGTCTAAATGCATACCCAAGTACTTTACTGAATTCGCCTGTATCAATAGTGAATCGTTGAATTTTACTGCAGGATGACAGAAATCTTTACGATATGTAAACGTAGTGTGCAAAGATTTTGATGTGTTTGCCCTTATTCTCCATTTGGTAAGCCAATTTTCAATTTTAAAAAGGTTTTATTGCAATATTTTAGACGCCATTATGGGATTTCTATGGAATACCAAAATAGCAGTATCATCAGCAAAAGTAGCTGTAATAATTTTTTGTGATATTGGGGGATCGACTGTGTAAATTACACAACCCAAGTAACACCAAATAACTATTAAGTTAAATATCTTCATACCAACGTCGTTATAACGTCGTAAATTTTACGAAAAATAACTTTATAGTGAAAAATGTAAAAGTTATAATTTATCCGTCATTACGACTGCAATACGACGTTTTATTTTATCAGTTGTCACAAAGTTATTTTATATCTACTTCACATTTTATAACTAAACTTTTTTTTACATTTTATAACTATGACGCAACTATTAAAACTTAAAAGTGTCCGAAATAACGTTATACCGACGACTTGCTTATAACGTCGTAATATCTTATATCTTATAACCATTATCCGACTACTCTACTCAACCGACTATGAAACCACCAAATTGGAATAAAAGAGATAGATAAATTATATTTTAACAATAATTTTGTCCTTTTTGTTCTTCGTTTAATTAAATTATAAATATGCTAATGTATTATAATTTTATAAATATGAATTTATTATTATAAATTATAATTATTGGAAATATTTTATATGTATATCTATGGAATAGATTTTTCGTCAAAATAAACATTTTATTCAACTAAAAATTTATTGGCCTTAAAATTTTTTAAAATTTCAAAAAAAAAAAATATATTTTTTCTTATTATTATTATTTTTTTTTCAGATTCATTTAAATATTTTTTAAAACAACCCCCATGTTAAAGTAATGAAAGCAACTCACTCGCATTATTATTAAATTTGGGATTGGAAGCTAAAAAATTTTTTTTATTTTCTCATGCAAAATATATTTTGCAATAATAATTTTCGCTATATTTAAAATGGTGTAACTGTGGAAGTTATAAATATCCTAAAAACGACCAATAAATAACCAAAAAGTTATGAACAGAAAACTACATTAGATAAAAACGTATATCAAATACAGAGATGTAAACTGGCTCCTTAAATCGAATCAAAAACTTCTTGACAGTTTCAGAAATGAAAATGAAAACTAAATTTATTTTTTTTATATAATTCCAAGACTGTGCACAGAAATATGGTATAAACGAGAAATGTAACATCTCTTTTAATTTGGGGCTATTCAATTTGTTTAACTTGGTGTGCTCCACCACAAAGAAAATTTAGTTATGATTTTCTATTATCTTAAAAAATTGATTATAGGATATTATTTTTTAATAAGAAAATTTCAATGTCTGAAGTTTTTGGCCCCTTTAACATGTCTCCAGCCTAATATATGTAGCAAGATATATTCATGGAGAATAAGAAGAACTTTCTCTTAAACAAGCTGACATCAATTATTAGTTGTATGGCAGCGGGATGGCATAGCTTTCGGTGGATAACAAATTTTTAAAGTAAATAATTTTTACCATATTTCTGTGCCCAGACTTGGAATTATATAAAAAAAAAAAAATTTAGTTTTCATTTCTAAAACTGTCAAGAAATTTTTAATTCGATTAAAAGAACTAGTTTACATCTCTGTATTTGAGATTATTTTTATATAATGACGTTTTCTGTTCAACATTTTAAAAATAGCGAAAGTTATTATTGATAAATATATTTTGTATGAACATTTTTTTAGCTTCTAATCCCAAATTTAATACTAATGCGAGTAAATTGCTTTCATTATTTTAATAAGAGGATTGTTTTAAAAAAAATTTAAATGAATCTGAGCAAATAATAAATAATAATAAGAAAATATAAATTTAAAAATTTTTAAATTTTAACAAATTTTAAGACTCATAAATTTTTATTTGAATAAAATGTTTATTTTCACGAAAAACTTCCCTGTGGTACACCTGATTGTATTTGTCTAATGCATGTAATATCGCTGTTGTACTTTACCACAAATTTTCGATTACTTAGGTATGATTTAAAAAGTTGATGATAATGGTGAGGCAGCAGCTTTTTCAATTTAAATAATAGTTCTTCGTGCCAGACTTTATCTAAGATCTGCGTAATGTCGAGAAATGCTGCAGAACAATATTTTTTACATTCAAATGTTTCATTTATATACTTCATTACTTTGTGAATTTGTTTTGTAGCCGAATGCTTTTGTCGGAACCCGAATTGGTAGCTCGGTATGATATTTAGTTCGGCTATTGTAACATTCTGACTTCTGACAAACAATTTCTCAAAAATTTTTAACATAATGGGCAGAAAGCTAATCGGTCTATATGATTTAACATCTGTGGGCTCTTTACCTTGTTTGGGCAGCATTATTATTTGAGCTATTTTCCATTTTTCTGAGACACAATATTGCATTAAATAAGCGCGTGAAATGCTTCATTGTCTTGCTTGACACTTCTTTTATCATCCTTGTTGTTAACGCGTATAGAAAGATGTCTATATATATATTTCATTATTTCTAAAATTTCCACTACATTATTTCTAATAATTCTCATTTCATTATTATTCATTGCTTATAACTATTTCTACATTCGATTTTTATAATTTAATCAATTTGGATTTTTTTTTTATAATTGAAAAAAATTATTTAATTAATCTCACTCTATTTTTTCTCTAAATTTCTGAAAGCAAATTTTCTACCATATTTATACCGTTTTAAATTTTTTGTAATTAGAAGTCAACTAAGGGGCAATGAATAAATAAATTTGGTTTAATATATAATTATTTTTAAAATTATATTATAATTTTTCATAAAAATTTACATAAATGTTCATGTTTTTAATATGTGTCATTAAAAATACATGATCTATGCGAACACAATAAAAATATGACATTGAAAATAAATGTTCCTTAAAATGAGCAATAACAAAAAGAAAAAAAAAACCAGCAAATCCTTTATGTTTAAAAAAATATTTTTTATTCTATTTGGTTTTTCATTTTTGCTTTAACAGACTTAAATTAGCATTTTATATTTAAATGAAAGGATTAGGTACTGCCTGTCACTGATTATAGTACTTAAGATTCAAGGATTTTCTTACAATGATTACTGGTATTCAAAAGAAAAGGCAAATATGTTGTTGTTTTGTTGAATGTACTGTAAATATATTTTCTTTTTCTATGTACTATTTTTTGTTGTTGTTGTTGTTTTTTCGTTATTTAGTTAACCTTTACTTGGGCGGCGTAACGGGCAAGATTAACATATGTTAATATTTTTGGTTTTTCCATATATTTTGTATGGGGATTTTTTTGATAAAAATAAGTGTTTCTTATGTTTTTATGATTATTTTTGTATGTGCATTACTGTTACTTTTATGTTTGCTTTTATTACCAGCGAATATCTGTCCTCTAAGATATTTTTTTGGAAATACCGGTATTTTAGAAAAAGGAAGTGGTACTGGTGACTTCCGTTTGTTACAAGGTACTTATAACAGAGTTAGTAGTTGCAACAACAATAGTGTGTCTATTTCAGTGAAATAAAAAAAAAATTAAATAAAATATATATATTTTGGAAAGATTATTTATTGAATTTTAAATATTTGCAATAATATTGAAAAGCTTAAAATTGTATGTGCCGTTCAAATAGGCAGGTAAGTAAATTTTGTAATTTTTACTAAAAGTGCAAAAAACACAAAAAATTAGTGTTTTTCTTCAAAATTTTTTAAATTTCCTGTATTTTGGTGTAAATTAAGCAAAACTATTCAAAATATATGAAATTTAAATAAAAACGCGTTTTAGGTATATGACACTGTTTTTTATTGAGTTTTACTGTGAGAAACACAAAAAATAAAAAAAATAAAAAATCAAAAAATAAAAAATAATAAAAAAAAATGCACACAAAAGATACAAAAAACTTATTTTTACAGGTTATCGTTTCAGAAAGAACAAGCATATTTCTCTAGATTAGTGGAATATGTGCTAGATGATGAACATACTGATGTAGGACCACCGGAAGAAATAGTATTTGAACCAGTTGCCGGTTCCTTAAGAGTCGAAAGTGATGATAATGATGATAATGATGAAAATGAAGAATCAGATGCTTAAAAAATGCATGTTAGACGTAAGCGATGGTCTTGATTCTGAGGATGAGTCACTAGATGATGAATCAAAAGCACAAGAAGAAAATATTCACATTGTTGATTCAAACGCTGGGTGGCGCAGTAGGTAGATCGCCTACCTTTCAACCGAAAGGTCCCTTGTTCGATTCCCGATGAAGCAAAAAAAAAAATGCTTCTTTGGTTTTTTGAGCTGGTCTAGTACCCTTTGTCATTGGGATATAATAAATGACAAAAAAATAATTAAGAGTAGATAAACAAATTAATATATATAGAGAGTATAAAAAATTAAATAAAATGGAACTATTCTATTTAAGAAGGCTTACTTCCTGACAATAGTAGTAGTTTTCCACATTTAATGAGTAGATAAGCCAGTAATTTCTTAAAATAAATACTCGAATTATTGTAGATATTGTAGTGTAAAATTGAAGTACCGTACTTAATTAAGCACGAAAAGGTGATTCTACCTAAGTTACTGTCAAGATCATAAAAAAAAAAAATAAAAAAAAAATAAATATTTCCTTGGAAAGGATGGCACAAAGTGAAAAATATTTTCCGACAAAAATCGATAGGTCCGCTATCCGTTAACAAAAAGTTTAACTGATTGTGAAACATTCGTCGCAATTTTCAATACATCAGTGGTTGACATAAATTTTTAATTTAATTCCGTAACAGAATTTTTCTTTTTTATAACAATCATACCAAAAATAAAATTCAAAACAAAATTTTTTTTCAAAAAACCTTTGGTGTTTTATTTATTTTATGTTTTAAAATATATTAATTTTAGTATATTTTTATTTCAATTTAAAATATTTCAGAACCTTTTATCCTATTTTTCAACTCTTATCGAAATAATTACAAAAATTTCATAGAATACCATACATTTTGTATGAATAAAAAAAGTATTAACATATGTTAATCTTGCCCAACAATGAAGAAAAAAAATTAAATTTCTGAAAAATTGGGCATAGACACGTTTTTCCGAACTTTTCTTTATATATTCAATATCTACTAAAAAAAATAGGCATTGATCTCTGATTTCATTAAGATCGGCCAAATAATGAAGTTTTTATGCAAAAGTAAAAAATAAACATTAACATACGTTAATCCTGCCCAAGTGAAGGTTAATGTAATAAAAATTCCTATGTAAAATATGTCCTTTTAACAAATACATATGTTATTATTGTTATTATTACATTTATTTTTTTTTTGTTATTTTACGACAAATAAAATAAACGGTTGTGATTTTTCTTTGTACACGAGTTTTAGCAGATCGTTTTTTTTTCTGGTATTTTGGGTAATGATATGGTGGCATGTTTTGTGAGTGCGTTTTCAATTCAGGCACTCATTTTTGTTTTTGAGATTTGCCTAAAAAAATATATATTATATAAAAGTATACAACAAAAATTTTTATTGTAAAACCGAAATTTTATTGTAATTCAGTGTGGAACGCAATACTTATATTAGCGGTGGAAGATAGGAATTTTGATTAAAAACAAATTGAAGTATTGGCATTGGATTTAATTTTTTATTTGTCTTTATATTAGTAATGAAAGATAATAATGGTATACTAATGAAAATTAATTCCATTGCGTTGAACACCTGAACTTAAGCTTTCACGATTACATTTTTTTTTGTTGTTTAAGTAGAAGTAGGAAATACACTTTACATCTATCAACCTCCTGTAAATACATACTAGACATACATTCGATCACGATTTGAATATAACTCGTATATTTGTGACGCCACTCAGTACTAGCCTACATTATTAAGATAAGGTACAAAAGTAATCCATCAAAACTATCAATGATGAATATGTTACGCAACATCTAACATTATTAAGTCATTGCCGTAATGTTGGAGCAGCCACCCTGTTTTTCAATTTCCAGCGTAATCCAGCGTAATACTCTCATTCTTCTCATAAATTTGTGGTAAAACTAATTCGAACCAGAATTGTCAAATATAAAAATTCTTTCATTAATGGAACCTGTAATCTATGGGAGACCCTACCATCGTGCTCTCACAAAAATATAACTTACGTGTTTTCAAGAGACAGATAATTTTTTTTTAATTTAGGTTATCTGTTACTAACATGTTAGATGTGCTACTTAGAGAGCGTTAAATAATTTTGTTTATAAATGTGCAACAAGGCTGTAAATCGATACGATGCGATGATACGATACGATGCGATGATACGATACGATGCGATCGATACGATGTAAACAGTATTTGCAGACGATACGGCTCTAATGATCAGATCATATTCTTGATTCACGCCTTAATTGGCAGATCCACGTAAAGCAAACAACCCTAAAAATCAACTAAAAACAGTAGATATGTATTGCTTAACAGAAAGACAGTCGAAACTTATAGGCTTAGTTGGAGGACAGCTTCACATGATGGAGCAAGTTATAAATTATGTTAAGTCTCAATCTAAGCTGTTGAACCAATAGATGATTATAATGATTATAATGATTATTAAGCGTAGTTTTACTGACTTTAATAAAAACCCAACATTAATTATTGTCAACTCAATCCATATAAATTTTCTAAAATTATTTTTTATCCCTTAACTTTATGTATCTAAATTCCTTTACAATTAAATTTTCAACGCCATACAAAACATTATACAATACAATATTATTAGGAGTTTTGAAAATATTTCTCATTGTTTAAATTTACCCCTTTCTAATATGTGATAAGCCTTTGTAAATGGCTTACATTCAAGTACAAAACAGTAATCTACAATAAGCAAAAAAAAAAGAAGTTTTTCTTAGTTATAGAATTCTAACATTAGATGGTATTTGTTTATTGTTTTTATCTATTTAAATTGTGGGTTTGGAGGTACTTTTTTTATTTTTGTTTTTGTTATTGTTTATGATAACGTGTTGATATTACATAAACTCAATGAATTAAATGTACATAATACGTACAAATAGAATATAAATATTTCTTACAAACAATGAATATTAAATAAATTTGCTTTTTTTGTGTCGTTGTTTGTTGTTATTAAAGTTGATATGAACTAATTAAATGTGATTATTGATGTTGTTTATTTATATATACGCCATACGGCCAATTTAGTTTCGTTTGGCTCCCGTCTATGGTTTTCTTTAAATTTTGTAAAAAGAAACTGTAATATAATATAATCGACAGTTGCATGGCATACCGGTAAACGCATTGTACATTCAGCAGTTAAAATGTCAATATGAATTAAAAATGTGGGAAATATTATCAGATTGGAAGAAACGCCCTGAAATTTCCTTCAAATGAATGCACACACATATATATTATGTATATATCTAATAGATTCACAGATATGGGTGATTATATACAAAAATATTAAAACAACAAGGATGCTTTCAAATATCCTTTTCGTCCTTAAGAAATAAGATTAAAGATATATATTTTTGGAAGACAGGAAGCATCGGGCACTCTTGATATATAGTTATTTGATCCTACGCCAAATATATTTCATTTCAATCAACCGGAATAACCTTACAGATTTTGTTTACAAACTACATTAATAATATTTAATAATAATAAATTACAATCCAAATTGTGACATTTTATATGATGAGAAAAATATGGTGATTTTCCTTTTAAAATCTTTGTGAATTAACGATGGGTTCCGAGAATCAAATAGTTTGGTCTATGAGAATTGAAATATTCCTATGATGACTAGTATAGACCAGTTCATAGATATTATATAAATCTAAAATAAAAGGACAGTTTATTTTAGCTATCAAAACCTCATACGAAAACATTACAGCGGCCACATTTTGCCTAGTTTCAAGTGTTGAAAGGTCTATGAGTTGGCATTTAGCTTAATAGCTCGTTGTATAGGGTTGAAAGTTGAACTTGCCAAGACAGAATTAAATCGGTTACATGACAAAATTATAAAATAAACTAAATAATTTAATAAATTTAAAATTATAAAACCATGTTGAACCAAATAAAATAATATTAGTATTCTTACTGTTTTTTAAGAAAAAAAGTACCTTCATTACAAAACCAAACAATAATTTTAAATTTTTAAGAATTTAAATATGTAATTTTTTTAAATATGAAATATTTTGCCCATACGTAGTTTTGTCTTATGTAATTTTGTCGGAACAAATAAATCATATTCTTTTAAACTGATTCAATCCTTTTTATATGCCTATCGCGTTTCGTTTTACCAAATAGGAGAAACATACCAAGAGAAGTATATCTTATATATAATACACAAGATGAACACGCCCTTCACGTCGGTGTTTACCACGTCGGTGAGTTAAAAAGCAAGAATAATTGAATAGTAAATTACACTACCAAAATATTAAAACAACAATCAGATCAGATCATACTTTTCAATCATACAAGTGATATAATAAATGTTAGTTCATTTGCTCCTGCTATTATTAAAAAAAATATATTCAGTAAAACACGGTTATAGTCATTTGCTAAATTTCAGTAATATTTCTGACTATAACCGGTTTGTGACTATAAGTGTAGTAAAAAAAAAATTGCATCTTTATAAACAAAATCAAATTCAATTTTTATTATCTTTTGTATGACATTTTTAAACTTTATTTTATTGATAAATAGCAATTCTGTTATGTAATCACAAAATATACATATTTGTAATAAAGAACAGAAAAAACTATATAAAAATCAGTTTTTTAATAAAATAATTCACTTTTGACTGTATAACCGCAATATATTTTAATGTGACTTATAAAAATACATCAATTGTATGAACTTATGAAGTTTATTACTTTCTTTCAAACAAATTGTTTACTATTGCTATAACAGAATTGTGACTACAAACGTTTTTGACTATAAACAAACTAAAATACATCGATCTACTACGTTTAGATTAATGGAATTTTAATGTGTTAAGTTATATTGAAATTAGTATTAATTTCGTCGTAAAGGATTAGGTATTATACTTTAATTTCATTAAATATATATTCAAGAATCAAGCGTTTCAGAAAACAACTTCAATTATACAAAAACAAATATTTCTTTTGATATAAAAACGTACCTGAAAGAACTGTTTCTGTGCAATTGCATAGGGAATTCACTAGTAATGATTTAAATGTATAAGGATTGATAGAGTGTAGGGAATTTGGTTTAAAAAACCTAAGCATTTTTTTAAAACCTAGCATAGAGAAAAATTTTGCTGCTACGAGATCTATTCGAAGATTAAATATTAATTTTTTATCGATGATTACTCCCAGATCTTTAGCCTCACTAACATGTTCTATCACCGAATCATGAAAATACCAATGGACCCATTTGGATACCTTGAGGAAAGGGGCCTCAAAAATGGAAGATTTTTGATACTTGAATAGAAAATTTACGTCCGATTAACTAGGATCGTACCCATGCATGTATTTTCCCACGGACTCCTGGCAACTCAATTTTAGATAGGAGTTCATTGTGGCTTACTTTATGCCTTTAATATGTCTGTGGAATGTTATTAACTTGAAAACCTTTTTCTGAATTAATATTTTGTTTTGTTGAAAAATAGATAGATTGGTAGTTGTAGATCTATCTTGAATGAAACCATGTTGACTTGTAGATACGATTGAATAAAAAATAATTTTTGTCTGTGACGATACCTTCAAAGGCTTCAAATTCTGGATTTAGATTTAAAATAAGATGCAATATTATTAGAGTTTATCCAGTCTTTTAGGAAAGTATTTAACGATCTATTAAAGATTTTACAAAGTCGTACAAATACGCTTAGGATACATTTTGTTTAAATTAATAAAAAATTTCGTGTTACGTTGCATTTTATTAATATTACAATAACAAAAACGGAAATTATTTAGCAGAAATTATAACACAAAAATTTAATCACTCCCATCATATACATTTTGAAAAAATAGTATACATAAAATTAATTTCTGTCTTTTGAAATTTTTGTTTATTTTAAAATTGTTTTTAAGAGGTAATAATTTGCGGCTTATATGATGACATCGAAAGGAAATAACAAAAAAATTTGTTCTGTTCAGTTTGATTTAAGAAATAGGTATTCAATTCATGGATAATATGTGTATATGTAAAGAAAAGAAACATAAAATATGTACCTACATTGATTTGTAAATGTTTTGATTAATCTGCGAAAGAAATTTTGTAGTTTAATGAAAAATATTCACTAATACAACGAACAACTATTATAGATTAATGTATGAAAATTTTTTCATTATCTTTGGTGGGTTTCTTCATGTGCCTATTTACCGTTATTGTCGCTTTTTTCTGCGGCGGTTTTTTTAGAACGATTTCAACATCCGACGATTTTACTCACGCATACATTGAAATATTTGACAAATTAAAAATATATTCAAGTGGGCAAAGGGCCTGTAGTTGGCCTGCAGATTAATCTGTAAGTCCACCGTTCAATAAATAAATAAATAAATAAAAACAGTTCTTATAATATTTCAAATATTCAATTAAAATACTAGCGCTCTTCACGCATTTCGTATCTTCGTATTTCGTAAATTTACGAATGTCAATTTTGCGTGAAGAGTAAATTTGTAAATTTTGTATTTTTCATTTCGTAAAGTTGTAATAACAGCTGATATCTGATGTCTGTTCTGATGAATTATTCACCGAATAATCAATGCTTCTAGAAAACATCTCAAAAGCAAATACAAATTTATATTTATTTTTATTTAACCAATTTTGAATGTTTAAGTTTGTTAATAAAAAATGAATTTGATTATTACTTTGTTGCAAATTTGTATTTATTTTTCTTTATCATTGATATTTGACATTAACTGTTAATAATATGAAGATCCGAAGATACGAAATTACGAAATGAACACTAAATAGCTCAGAGGCTTCTTATTTTTCTTTCGCAAAATTTACAATTTCGTATTTTATCATCCGTTCGTTAATTAACCTTTGTATGAAAATGTAGCAAACTTTTTTGGTTTTTAGTATGAAGTGTAGCAAACTACCTATATAAAAGAACCAAAATAATACGAACCGTAAGTTACGAAAAGTTCATTTATCTTGTTGACACGACGAAAAATCGGGCGACAGTTTATTCTGATTGATTATTTAGCTGTCAAAAGACGATCAATGAAGATATTTATCGGCTGAAAATTAATTAATATTTTATAATGTTAAAAATTGATGTATATAGAATATAGATTGTTAGGCTAGATATCTTAATTAATTGTAAGGTAGGTTCTTAGTTAAAATTGTGATTTTAATTATTTTTTGAACATAATCACTTCATATTCGTAAGCTTTCATTTATTAATATACAAATATTACAACTAAATTAACTATTTTGAGTTGTTTACGTTATTTTACACACTTACAACCAAAAAACATTTTAGTAAATTACTAGTTCTTTGGATGTAAACAACTGTGTAAGAAACTAAACGTAATTTACTTTGCCAACACTATAATGTAATAGATTAATTAAATAGTTGTAATAGAATAAGTATTACATACTTAAGGCTTAGATTAGTTCGTAGAGTACTTACAGAGCTCAATAAAGCAATTTAAACCCTATATTTAAACAAATTGAAAACATTGATTTTAATTCGATTGATTATTATACGATTTAAATTGGGTTGGTGAGCAAATCCACAAACCGAAATCCAGAAATAAAAATCCAAAAGCCAAGATCAAAAAAAAAATTCATAAAATTGTGATTTTGAGATTTTTGTTGTTATTGTTCTTTTTTTATTCCAACAGCGGCTGTGCATAAAAATAATTTATTAAATTCATTAAACTACATAATAAAGCGAAATAAATAAAAGCAATAACAAAAAAAAAATATCGTTTTTTGTGAATTTGGGTACTAACCCGTATAATTATATTATTATCTTAATATTAAAATTCTAAGAATATTTAACATATTTTCTACAATTCTCTCATCCATTTCATTCGATTTTTTATTTCGTAACGCTTAAATGATAATAATTTTTTTATATTTCAATTATTTTTTAAAATGTCTTTTGATATTATTTGTCCTAAAAAATCTCTCTTTATACATTTTAATTCCTATCAATTTTACAAAATATTTTCAATTGTGACATCACTTTAAAATTTTATATTTAATTTTCTCGTTTACTGGGTTAAAATTCTACAGATTTAATTTTGATTCCTTAGTTTGTTCATTGTCGTTTACTAATTTCTTAGTTTGTCCTTTTCCAATAAAAGATTTTTTTTTAAATTTTTTTATTACTGAGAATTGCTTTAGAAATACCAAAAAACAAAACATCGAACAGTCGTTTTCATTTTATGAACGATTTTATTTTTTTTTTCAAATTGACTTTCTCTTGTTTTATTTTCTGGTAAATTTTATTTTTTTCTTTTGAATTCTTTTACTTGAAATATTATCAAAAAAATTCAATCAGTTTTGAAATTCAAAGAATTTTTGGTTAAATCACAAAACAAAAAACAAAATATAACGATAATAGTAATAACAATAATACAAAAGTTATATATATATATATATATATATATATATATATATGTATATTATATATATATATAATAACATAGTTCTTCGTTCATTTTCAAGTAAATTATTCAATTTTCATGAATTAAGTCTGGAATAGTACAAATAATTCGATGACAAGAAAAATAAGAAAATTTATTGAAGCTGAATAGAACTAATCTAATCGATTTCTGTCGTCGAATGACATACGAAAATTTTATTCTATTGAAAGAAATGTTATTCTCCTGAAATTAGCATCAAAATGGCGGGAACCAATTTGAAATTGAAGTTCTAAAATATTGATTCCTTTCAATGTGGGATGTTGAATTTCCGATAAAATTTTTAATTTCGATCGAGTTATATGGTTAGTAGGTAATCTACCTGTGACATTAAAGTAAAATAATATGATGTTCTATTGATATACATTGAATATAATATATATTGTATATTAAGGATATGTTTAGATGTTTTGTTTGTGTAGGTGGTGGAACTTTTATTCATTTAGGAATGAAATTGTATTTTACATGTTAATTTTAATTTTTGAACTTATTTCTTTCGGATGGTAGAGATAAAATTTTTCACAGATATAAAGCTTTGTCTGTCTTTGGGTTTAAATCAGCTAAATGCATTCATAGAAACGTATTTATTTATGGACGCATAATATTTAAGAAAAAAACTGAATGTAGTTTTTGACTTAAGTTTGTGTACATTTTGAGGATTTTTGAAGTGAAGTATAGAAGTATTTTTTGGAATCTATTAATGGGTTTTGTTTTAATTTGTAGTGATTTATCTTTTAGGGATAGTATCAAAATCCCGGATTTCAAAAGCCCGAGGTAACATAGTCCCGGATTTAAAAAATGTTCCGGAAATCTTAATCCCGGATTTCAAAATACCGGAATTCAAAATCTTGAATTTGAGAGCACATGTAAAATCCCGGAATTTTTTTTAAAACTACCTAGGTATATTTTTTTAAAACTACTTTTACATAATTCAATCCATAGGTAAATAATATTTTTATCCAACAAAATTAAATAGTTATATCAGGATTTATAGAAAAATATAAGTAAATTTATTATAAACCTTTTGGGAATTACACGAAATTTCAAAATTTGAAGTGTTTGTATTTCGTTAAAAAATTATAACGGAAATATTTTCAATACCTAGCTGTACAATGCGGCTGCTACTTATTTTTTGCGATGTGGTTGGTTTTAGCAAAAATGTAGTAGAACGGACCCGACTTTGAAATTTGTTTTTTTTTTTAATATTATTTGCAAAAACAGGGTGTCAATAAATAAGTAAAGGAAGTTTGCGGCAGTCCCCGACATATTTGAGATTGCGACAATAAGCGGATATCCATAAAAACCATAATTTATTTACCAAGTACAGAAGAACTTTAGAGCGGAATTCTTCACCAAACTGATCAACAATAAATATAGTAGCATTGGGATTAAGTGGAGCTTCTCTCCCACTCAGAACGAAAACACATCTTAAGCATAGTGTATAGCAGCATCAAATGTAAAATAGATTATATAGGGAAAAATAAGGCAAACAAGAAAATGTGACTCGAGGAACAAATGAAATAAGCAAAATTGGGCAAGAAAACAAATTTAACCAAATTCAGATACAAAGTAGCAGAACGCAGCATCCCAGAGAATCATAGTATTTCCAAAGCAGACATAGTAATGGTAAATTACATAATAGATACGAGGAAACTAGACTCAGCTCTCCCAGAAAGCATCGAAGTATACGTGACTTCCGCCATGCAGTGGAATCGTTAAATTTACAATGTAGCATCTTTCAAAATTCATTATAATAGTTGTATCTAAAATGTCTACCCCGTTGGGGTACGAAATATCCGCAGTAAGGCATGCTTATGGTAAAAGTCCACTAAAATCCTAGAAAAACCCAGAAGCGACTGACCCAGAATGGGCGGCTTTCTGGTCTGCGACTGATCCCAGAGGAACGGCAGGAATAAAAGGTACCGCCTTGTACAAGGGAAATATTATCTTTAGGTTAGAAGATGGAACTCCGAATTAAAACAAAAAAAACCAGTATGCAATAATTAAAACTCAAGGATTGTATACCCCAGGTGGTAATCCAGATCTTCTGGAAAATCCACCCTCTTTCGAAGCAGGTCTTATAGATTCTGGGGGAGACCACTTATTGCAAAACTACGAAAACAAAGCTGCTTTAATTGATCCATTTAGAAGAAAATCTGGAGTCTAGAGAACACTTTCTGCAGTATCTCAAAAGATTTACGAAAACATGTCTCAAAAATACAGCTATAGAAAACCCGACGAGGGTAATAATAACGAAAAGGCACTTCAGGCAAAAAATAATCAACTTATGCCAGAGTTACAGAATTAGAAATCTTATGCAGAGAATTGAAAAATTAACTCTGCATTATTAAAGAAGAAAATGAGAAACTAAAAAATTCACAAAATATGTCAACTAAAGGAGTAGTACTAAAAAGTGCTGAAGAATCTTATTCAGATGACGAAGAACTAGCTCGAGAAACCGACTGGATCCTTAAGAATCTGTAGCAGAAAAATCACCTATTTTAAGCCCAGAAAATGTTGCGTACAAAGTAGAGAAAAATGTGCAAATAAATGAAGTTGCCAGAAGTAAACGAAAAGGTAAACCTCCTCCAGTTATACTTAGTAATGTAGTGGAATACCCTCAAATAAGCAAAAAAATTAAAAGAAACCAATATTAAATATAAAGTTAATATGCTCAACAATAAGCAACTAAAAATTAATTATAGAGAGTTGACTAAGGCAATAAATGAAGCCAATATTGAATGGCACACTTATGAAAATAAGAGCACCAGGCCTATTAAAGTAATGTTTAGGTATTTACATCCGTCATGCCAACCTGAAGATATAAAAAATGAATTGAAAGATAGAGGCTTCAAGATTCTAGAAGTCACAAATAAAATAGTAAAGAAAAAGAAAACAACAACAAATCTACAGTACGTCTTCCTCTCTTTATGCTAACATTCGAAAACTCTAAAGATATAAATAATAAATGATTCCTCAGTGTAAGAAATGCCACAGACTTGGCCATACACAAAAGTTTTGCCAGCGTCTAGCTCAGTGTGTTAAATGTACTAACCCACTTAACAATTTCTTTTAAAGAAAGGAAAAATATTAAGCTTAAATGTGCTAACTGCCTTGAGGCTCACCCAGCGAGTAAAAAACTTTTACTCGCTTTTACTTAAAACTTTACGTCGAAAAAAGTCGTAGAAGGCTTATCATATTCACAGGTAATACAAAACAACGTAGGTCAAAAAAGAAACCCGAAAGAACAAAATAAAATTTCTACACAAAAGTTGACTGAAAATACCATTATGCAGATGATGCACAATATGATAAAAGCAATGAATGAAATCTCAACAAGACTATGCTCATTAGAAAACAAACATAATGAAACAAATATATATACACCAAAAAATAAATCCGCAAGGCATGGTTAAGAACGCACTTCGTATAGTCACGTGGAATGTCAATGGCATTCTGAACAAGAAAAATAATTTGGAAATTCTATTGAGAACACAAACTATTGATGTATGTCTCTTGACAGAAACACATATGACAGATAAGTCATCGCTTAAAATAAATGACTATACATGCTATAGTGCAAACCATCCAAGTAATACACCCAGAGGTGCTTAGGTGCACCACGAGGAACTTAGTTTAGAAATAGATGAATTCCAACTAATCGTGCTACGAATTATGTCTGTTAAACAAAGCCTTTGTGTCGGTGCATTATATTGTCCACCCAGATACAACATAAAGAATAACATATTTGAAGACATTCTTAAACTACTTGGCGAAAGATTTATCCTGGGAGGTAACTACAACGCCAAGCACATAGATTGGGGGTCTAGATTAATCTCTACGAGAGGAAGGGAGCTAAGAAAAGCTATAAAAGAAAAGATCTGCTTGATTTTTATATAACAAAAAAAATTTCACCCAATTATATTAAGCTAGAAGATAACCATGATTCGGACTCAGATCACTCTGCAGTCATACTAAATCAATATGAAAAGGTTATTAAGAAACAGTCGAAACCTCTGCTAACGAACAAGACAACTGACTGGGCTAGCTTTAAACAAGAAATAGAAAACAAAATAAACATACAAACAAAATTAAGATCCAAATGTGATATAGATTCTGAAGTAGAAAATTTTATTAAAATTATTCAAAATGCTGGATGGAATAATACAAAAAATTGTGAATATAAATCTGTAAGCTTCAACTACCCTAGAGAAATATTAAATATGATAAAAATAAAAAGAAGAGCTAGACGCAGATGGCAACAATCGCGTTATCCGGGAGACAAAACTCTACTAAATAGGCTAACTCAGAATCTTAAAAGAAAAATCAAAGATCTTAAAAATGAAAAATTTTAAAAATATATAAAAAATTTATCAGCTAAAAGAGAAAATAACTACTAGTTGTGGAAAGCAACAAAGAGTACAAAAAACTCGATCTCTCAAATCACGCCAATCAGAATAAATAATGGTGAATGGGCGAGATATAATAAAGATAAAGCTGAAACATTCGCAGATCATCTTGAAGAAATTTTTTGTCCAGACGAGACAGATTCGGATGATCTCACTGAAGAAAATAATAATTGGCAAGAGAATGTCATATCACCATTCTCACAGAAAGAAATAGTTGAAAAAATTAAAAAACTCAGAGATAAAAAAGCTCCAGGTTTTGATCTAATTATATCGGGAGTCCTGAAATAACTTCCGAAAAAAAGCGATAACAATGTTAACACGCATTATAAACACTGCTATAAGAATAAGGTGTGTGTCGAATATGTGGAAAATAGCAGAGATAATTATGATACCAAAGCCAGTTAAGCCCATAAATGAGGTCAAATCCTACAGACCAATATCATTACTACCAATAGTATCAAAATTATTTGAAAAACTATTATTGATTCGAATGAGACCGATCATAGAAAATAGTAATCTGATTCCAAATTATCAATTTGGCTTTAGATCTAAGCACTCGACAATCGATCAAATTCATAGAATAACAGACATAATAGAAAAATCTTTAGAGGAAAAGAAAGTATGCTCTACCATATTTCTAGATGTAGTCCAAGCTTTTGATAAAGTATGGCATCGAGGCTTAATAAATAAACTAAACAATATGTTACCTAAATAATACGTAGATATACTCTCATCATATCTAGAAAACAGACTATTCAGAATAAAACAAGACGAAGAGTATTCTACTATTAGAGATATTAAAACGGGTGTGCCTCAAGGTAGTATTCTGGGTCCCATACTGTATTTGCTCTACACCAATGATTTACCAGAAATGGAAAATATAACTGTAGCTACATTCGCTGACGATACTGCGTTGATGGCAGTAGGATCAAATATTGACGAGGCTACAATTAAATTGCAAAGAGCAAGCAACAAGCTATACCTCTTAACAAAGAAATGGAGAATTAAACTCAATGAGTTAAAATCAGTACATGTAAATTTTACAAATAAAAAATTAGAAAACCATCGGTAAATCTGAATGAAGTAGATATACCACAAGAAAACAATGCTAAATACCTAGGAATGACATTAGATGTCAAATTTAGATGGAAAGAGCACGTCAAAAAGAAAAAAATTTATCTTGAAAATAAATATAGAGAAATGTGGCTCTTAGGTCGAAATTCTAAATTACCTATACATAACAAGATTTTGTTATATAATCAGATACTCAAACCGATATGGTTGTACGGCATTCAAATATGGGGATATGCCAAACAAACACATGTACATTGTATACAAAAATTCCAAAATAAAGTCTTGCGCAACATGGTAAATGCCCCCTGGTATGTTCGCAACAGTGACTTGCACAGAGATCTAAAAATTGCTTGAAATAAAATGAAATAAAAAGATATGCAACAAAGCATATAGCTCGTCTGGAGGGTCATGTTAACGTTGAGGCCACTCAACTGCTAGATAACCAAAATGATATCAGAAGAGTTAAAAGAACTAAGTCACTAGATTTAATACGATAGAATTTTGTAAACTTTTTCTTTAATAAAATAATAATAGAAACAAATTAATGGATAGTCCGTCGGGCTAATTTTAGTGGGAGGGGTGTGCTAGGGGGCCTATTGTGTCTATGAAGATTGTCACCAATCCACGCAAAAAAAAAAAAAAAAACATATATGTACATCAAATGTATATCAAAAGTTCTTGATTTAGTACACTCTTCCAAAATGTTCGATATACGGAGTGGAAACATAAAATAAGAGCAGAATGTGTATTTAAAAAATGCGACTATATTTTGTATACATGTAATGGAGAAAGTTACCAGAATTATTTTATAGAATAAGCTATAGCCTCTAGGTAAAGCATTATTAAAATTAAATCAATATTAAACTCTAGGTATGTTTCACAAATTTTATGAATATCACAATCGGTTATTACACTATCATCAGAAGACTGATGATGGTTCTGACTTCTGTTGATGGTGTAATAACCGAAATCGATTAAGATATTTAATAAAATTTGTGAAACATACATATTTATTTAATTACCAGAATTATTTAAGGTATAGGTTAGCATATATTTGTGGCGGAAAAATAAGTTTGTAATGTTATATGTGAACATGTAAAACAAAAAAAAAATTAGAAACCACACCATAACTAAATCAACATCGGATATTTCTTGGTTTGTAAATAAAAAATATGGCAACGGAGCCTGCCTAATTGATTTAGAAAAAGCATTCATTTCGGTATGGTTGGATGGGTTAATATGTAAATTGTTGCATAAATACAACTTTCCATTCCAGTTAACTGCCTTTGTACAAAGCATGCTATATAAAAACAAATTTGTAATTCAGGCTGAACATAATACAACAAATAATGCATTTTATATTGAAAACGGGTTGTTACAGGGTACTGTTAATGCCTCGATACTATTTTCGATTTATATAGCAGACTTGTTAAATTTATTGAACAATGTAAAAGGTAATTCGTACACGCTAGCTTTCGCTGATGATATTGTAGTGTACTCCGCTAATAGTACAGTAAGTACAATACAACATAAAGTGCAACAAATGTTTAATACTATTTTGGACTATTGTAAGGTATTGATATTAAAAGTGTACTATACTAAATGTGAAATCGTGTTGTTTCGTAACACGTTGTCCGTTCTATCTAATGTGTACTTGAAGAATGCTATGAAACGTTAAGACGACTCACAGTACTTATAGCTAAACTATTTACTAATTTATTTGGATGTGGAGCTAGTCTTATTTGGTACTTGGTCGATTTAAAAAGGCCAAATGTCAAAATTTTAGATTTGAAAAGGCCTATGCGTAGAAGCATTTTTGTGATGTCTGGATTCTAATATTAATTGTCAAATTTTTTTATTAATGATTCTTACCTGTACATCACAATGTATAATATCATTATTGACGAACCACCAAGCGCCACTTACTAATCGTGATAATATTTTTGATTGGTGAACTAGTTTTTTCTTTACATATTCAATTAAGTTGTTATCTTTTGATTATCAAAATTAAATTTTATTTACATGGTAAAGAAAAATGGATCGCAAATTTAAAGAAAAATATTAAATCCAAAATTGTTCAGTGTTATTATCAAATAAATTAGTAAAGGCACGAATTTTCTATTTTTTGTCTTTATTTTCTTAAAAAAAATCATTGTTTTTACATAATCTTATATATTAATACGCTTAAACGTCTGTTAAACTTTTCACAAAGCTTTTACAACACAAAGCCTTTTTCAACTAGATTAGACAACTTTATTAGAAATATTACGAATTACGATAGTGTGCAAAATTGAATTTAAAGACATAAACCACAAAACAATAAAACCAAATAAAACCAAAAACAAACTAAAATTAACCTAAAAACAATTCACCTATTGAGCAATAGCATTGACTATCTGATTATATGAATTATTTAAAAAAAAAAAAACAAAGTAGCAAAGACAAAAACCGAATTAGCAGAATATTATTATTATATCGATTTTTAAATAATTAAAATAGCTTTGCTAAAATATTACGATATTACGATATTACAGCAAAAAAACTTACCGGTAAAACAAATAGTAAATTTAGAAAATATATTTTTACCTCACCCAGACCATGTTCACAAATTCTAATAATTGAAATTTATTTATTTTATTAACAAATAATTCAAAAGTATAAATTCGTATGCGCAGTAGCATTGGGTAAATATTATATTGTACATGGAGAATCATAAACCGAAATTCACGATCTGCTAAGAACAAGAAAAACAAAATATGTTATAACATTATCAAGTTCTAATTCAATACACGGCAAATTTAGTACACATAAAAATTAAAAAAACTTTAAAAAGAAAAATCACAGACTACCCTTATCTACATCAGAGACCCTAGTGGGATAACAATATAACAATAAAAACTGAAGAATAAGAGAAAAACCATAGTTATTGGCTTTACCCATAACTATAACAGTCATAAGGCGTCAATAAAAACGGAACAATAAGAGAAAAAGCATAATTATTGGCTTTACCCCTAACTATAATAGTCATAAGGAGTCATATGATGTCATATGATACTTCGTTAAATGGCCTATATGATTCGATATGATTTAACAAAGTCATAACCGATCAGAACCTTTACTATAATAATCATACCTAATCATACCAAAACGTCAAAATCAAAATTTAAAAGAAGTGAAATAAAAATATAAATTCTATAAATAAATGTTTTGTTTTTTTATTTTGAGTTTTGAAATAGTTAGGGCTATTATGATAATAAGAAAAAAAACACAAAAAACGTATCTGTGGCTATTTTAATGTGTTTTTAAAGTGAGTGTGGTATGTATTTAGTTTAAATGCATTTAATTTCATATCTATACTGCCAGCGACATCTCTGTTCGCCATATATTTTGTTGAAATGTACGTTTTTTTATTAATAGTCTCTGTTAGGGAGCGTTTAGACATCAAATTTTATTTCATGAAAGTTTTGTTTTACTTATTTTATTACATTTACAAATTTTATTGCAATTACATCAAATTTTATTTCAAAAGTTTTAATTACATATCTCAAAGATAAACAAATATAGATGCAAAGTACACTATATTTCTTCATGCAAAATTCACTTTCTAAACTTGCAAAATACGAAGATACGAATATGCGTTACGACTACGAGTACTAATAATAAATACTTATAAACAAATATAAATATACTGTGTAATTTCAGGGCATTTGTGAAATATAAATATTTAAATTGTAAATCAATTGTTTTAAGTATTTGTATTGATAAATAATAATAATAATATTTAATACACATTTTTTAATGTATATCTTTCAATATATTGGCATAACACAATTAGAAGTTTATAAATACCTTTTCTCGCAAAATTCACTTTTTCAACTTGCGAAATACAAAAATGCGTGTCGAGCACTATTATTTAAAAAAAAAAAAATAATGATATTCTATAACAAAGTCGGATATCAAACTTTAATGAACATGATTTATACGTTATAAACAAAATCCTAAAACTTATAAACGCACCCTTATATAAAAGTTTTCTTCAAAACTATTAGCGGTCAAAATTAATTTATAGTAAATAAATAAATACCTAAATAAAAATTTAAAGAAAAAATAGTTATAGATAGATCAAACAATATTGTAAATTACTAACTATTCCCACCGTAACATTCGCCGGTCTAGCATTAGCATTATAAATGAAACAATTTATTTTATTTATTGATTTCCTTTATTTTCTTAAAAAAAATCAATGTTTTACAATTATAGTTTTAAGTTTTTCAATTTAACTCATTTATTATGTAATAAAAAAATTAGTAAAACATTGATTTTTTTTAAGAAAATAAAGAAAATAAATAAATAAAATAAATTGTTTCATTTATAATGCTAATGCTAGACCGGCGAATGGTACGCCGGGAATAGCTAGTATTAGTATTATTAAGCTACAAAATTCAAAAACTTATAACTAAAATTGACGTTATATAATACTAAAAAAATAGTCTAAGAAACAATTAGTATCCGAGTGCCTCTCTGATATTTTAAAATTATAACTTTAAATGATTTGACTTGACTTACCCCACAGTAGTAAAAAAACAAATAAAAGAAATAACAATAAATCTGTATAATTAGGTATAGAAAAGAATAGATAGTATACACAGAATATTTATTTAGAATAAAGGAGCAAGCAGAAAAATAAAACTTTGATGTGGCTAACTTAAAAATAGATATTGACTGGTCAGAAAAAGAGATAAAATTAAATAAACCTTTCTATAAAATCATAATTATGATTTAAAATCCATGTATTAATAACTCTTAGAAAAATAGAAAGTATCCTACATGATCTTAAGAACATAGGAAGAACATTAAACAATTTTGGTGCTATAATATCATAAAATTTACCATAGAATGTGGTTCTAAAAGGCGGAACAATTACCAAAACCAAATTATTTATTCGTAAATTATGGTTTACCAAGAACATATTGTTTAGGTACCCGGCTCTTATAAAAAATATTTTCAAAACCTTATAAAAATAGAGGTGTCTTACAGGAAGAATTTGCAATTTCCTAAAGAAACCAAACCAAAACGCATTAGTTTCGTTTCACGAGACCAACTGCGTAAAAGACCTAGATTGTGATTAATAGATTGTGATTAATATTAGCCACCAGATCAAGTGGAGAAGAATTTTTATACGCACAGGCCAAATCATCGGCAAACGGTGTTAATGTGACCCTAAAATTTTGTCTAAATAATGAATTTATGGAAATTAAAAATAGTATCGGTCCTAAAACAGAGCCAATATTAATGTTGTTCAATATTAATGTTGAGGTATTCCAATATTAATGTTGTTCGAATTACTGAAAATATGATCTATTTTAACTTTCTGACTTCTAAAATTGAGATATGAAGAGAACCAATCATGAATGAAACCAGGAAAACCAATTTAGTACAATTTTTGCAACAAAATATCATGATTTACCATGTGTCTTAGTCATATCAACAAACAAAACAGCTGTAAATTTTTTACTATTTAAAGCAATATAAATATTCTTAGAAAATACCAAAAGTACATCTTCCGTAGATCTAGATTTTCTAAATTCAAAAAGCTTAAAAATCTCTTTTTCAAATATTTTTGAAAACGAAAACAGAGTGGTTTTGTCATTTTATCAGCTTTTTTGAAAAGGGGCATTACCTCACCTATTTTTAATGCAGATGGAAAAATTCCTGAATAAAAACTAAAATTAAATACATAGTAGAGTACATCCACTATATTAAGAGAATTTTTTTTCAATGTTAGGTTCGATAAGCAATCACTTGAGCAAGAATAAGAATTTTTCAATGAATTAATTATACTTGATAGCTCATTTGCTGAAATAGGAACAAAGGAAAAAGTGTTAGATTGTACATTATCATCTACCACATTTTTTCTTGTACATTCATAGCAATTAATGTTAGCATTATGCTCTTCAGGTAATAACTCATAAGTCATACTGTGAAAAAAGTTAATTATTGAAATAATTTGCTACTCCAAGGTCAGATATAACATTGTCTATTATGTTTAAAGTAACATATTCCATTTTATCTACAGAATTGTACCCAACACTATAATAGTCGAAGAATATTTATTTAGAACACTTAAAATTGATTGTAATAATAATTAATAGCTTGAATTTATTTTTTATACACTGTGACCAAAGGCTGTTCTTTTAAACTTTAAACTGCATTAGCAGGGTATAAAATTTGGAAGTAGGAACCTACTGGATACATTTAAATCTATATTTGTTTGTTCTTACGGTTCCAATAATATTATTTTATTAATAGCTTTTGGTTTGATTTAAATCATTTTTAACCCATTGCTTTAAAGCATTTATCCTATAGGTTTAACTGTTTTCACTTCACAACAGTTTATTGATTTTTTGTATCATTTTTATTGTTGGTTTTTAAATTAAACTTTTTTTCTTTTAGTAGTCTAATTAATTTCTAGAATTTCAAATATATACGTATATATGTATATATAACAATGTGAGGAAAATTGTAAAACAAAAAAAAAAAAAATTAACGCAAATAAAAATCATCGCGTATCTATTTTAATTTACTCTATAACGAATTTTGTTTTTTTGTTTTTTTTTTCATTTTTTTGTTTTCTACAATTTGGTTGTCATTTTTATTGCTAGTTTTTAAATTAATTTCCGATCGGCACAAAATTGACACAATACAATACAATTGCAATATTGAGATATTTTGTGACAGATTTTAATTACAAGTTTTTAAATTACAGAACTGTTCGAATGTATTTGAACAAATCAAATTGTAAAACAATATTAAAGGGCTTTTATCAAACAAAATGAATTAAATTAGATTATATAATGTGAAAAAGTATATGACGTGTAATTAAGTTCTAGATTTTAGATCGAAAATATCATCATTTGTCTCAGGGTGAGCCTTAACAGCATTTATGATTTTTTTTTCATTCTGTTCTATATTGTGCAACTGTCCTTCATCCATTAACTCCAAACTTTCGAAAGTTCTCCTTGATTTCGTTTAGTCATCTTGATCTTGGTCTACCTCTTTCTCTACTACTGTACAATATTGTGTCTAATATTCTTTTTGGCATCCTTTGTTCATTCGTTCTCACCAAATGCCCTGCCATCTCAGTGTTTGTGTCTTCATAAATTCCATAATATTGTATCTATCAATTAGTGATTCTATCTAGCTCCTTGTTTGATCTTATTTGGTACTCGAATATTTTTAATTTATTTTCGCCACTAATTATTGTCATTATTAAATTATCGCAGCTATATGTTAAGACCGGTTGAATTATGGTCTTATACATTCATAATTTAATTGTCTTGGTCAAAATTTTAGACTTGAAAAGGCCGTTTTGTATGCGTAGAAACATTTTTGTGATGTTTGAATTCTAATATTAATTGTCAAATGCATGTGATTTTGATTATTTATTAACACATCCAAATATATAAAATTGTATAGGTAGTCATTTATTGTTATATTTTGGACGTATAATCTTGTTTCTGTGCGTGACATCCTTATATATTTATCTTTTATTGCATGGTAAAGCATAAGATTATAAATTGTTGTTGACAGAGTATAATCATCTTATCAGACTCATGTTTTTATTTCGAATTCTTCCATTATTTTATTTTGCACTGCTACCATACATTTGGTATTGTATCTGAGTGTTAGCATAATTAAATTTGTCAGTTTTTGGTGAATTGCCGTGCTAAAAAAGATAGTTTTCGCCATATCAATTTTTATTGAGTTGAAAGCCTGGCGGAGATCAATCATTAATAGATGGAGATTTTTGTTGTTGAAATATATTATACTAAATAAATGGTCAAGTGTCTTAAAAAATTCAACTGTCATTATAATCCAATTCTTCCTTAAAATCAGGAGTTTTTCCCTTTATTTGCAAGCATTCATTTATTAGACCAGTTCTGAAAATGAAATCACTAATTATAGACCAATCGCGAAACTTTCCTCCATTCCTAAGCTTTTTGAGTTAATATTGTATGATTCCGTTTATTATCACTGATATAAATCTTTTCTAGTTCACAAGCAACATGAAGTTTTGGATTAAAAATCCACAGTCACTAATCTTGTTGACCCAGTTTCAACTTTTACGAGAAATATGGAAGCAGGTTTTCAACCGGATGTTATCTATACCGATTATAGCAAAGCTTTGATGTTTTATCACATGCAATAATACCTCTAAAATTAAGGATACTTGGTTTTCCAGAATTCTTTCTGAAATGGGTAAAGTCATATGTAACCGATAGAACTTATAGTATAGATCAGGAGTCCCACAAGACAGTCATTTAGAACCGCTTTTTTATAATCTCGGTCAATGATGTCTGCTCAGCAATTCTTAACAGTGAACTGAAAATTTACGCGGATGACATGAAAATTTAAATAAAAACGACTTCTTTAGAAGACGCTTTACTCCTATAAGGCGATTTAGATAATTTCTTTAAATTGTGTACAGATAATATAATCTTCTTTTAAATGTGTACTTATGTGTTACACACAACGACTTAATCCGGTTTGTTTTAATTATTCTTTAAATGGTCAAAATATCAAAATCTTGTGGCCTTCCTAAATACGTTAGTGTCTTTCAAGCAAAGCTGCTTGCAGTTAGGGAAGCGCTTAAAACCCTTAATCACATTCATACGACCAAAACAAAAGTAACCATCTTCATGGATAATCAAACCGCTATCAAAGCTTTCAGGTGCCGTACTGATATAGCAAGAGTAGTAGCATTCAGTACGGGTCATTGGCCAATAGGAAGCCATGCTGCTAAGATAGATATTCCTTTTAATCCCCACTGTCGCAGTTGCAAATATGAGAATGAAGCAGAAACTCTCCAACACTTCCTTTGCAGCTGCCCAGCGTTAGCTAAATTCAGACTCCGGCCTTAGGTGAGGCTTTCCCCAGCAATATAGATTTTATCGCGGAAAGCAAAATAGGAGATCTGATCAACCTTCTCAATCACACAGAGTGGCTCTAGTACTCTAGAACAACCATCTAGAATGACCATCTATACAGAAGCAGCTGGAATGGCCACTTCTACCTACCTACCTTAAATGGTATTAGCCTTTCCAAAACGAGCTCCATTAAAGACTTAGGGGTTTACTTTGACGTCAAGCTTAACGTTAAATCACATTTTTGTAATATTATCAATAAAGCTAATTCTATGCTAGGTTTTGTTAAACGTTGGTCAAAGGAATTTAACGATCCCTATATTCTTAAATCTTTATATTCTAGTCTCGTTAGACCAAATTTGGAGTATGCTAATTAAGTTTGGCCAGTTTTCTATGATGTTCCTGTGAATAGGATTGAAGCAGTGCAAAGAAACATTTTAAGAAATTAAAGGAAAATGAAATTATTAAAGGAAACATTGCTTCTGCACAGATTTTGAATAACATCAACATTAATTTAAATAATCGCCTACGAACTACAAACTTCTTTAAATTCAGTTTCCATAGGACCAATTATGGCAATATTATGAATACTACTAATTATTAATAAACACATAAAATATATTGACTTCACACTTTCGAAACAGTCTCAAAAACTTAAATTATGTAATCTGTAGTAATTTAAATATGTATGCAATTTATTCAACGTATTTTAACTAGTTCTAAGTTAGATATAATTGTAATTTGTAAATTGAATGTGTTATGCTGTATTGTAAAAAAAAAAAATAATAATAATTGTGATGAAGTTTGAGCTAAACTAAATAAATAAATAAATCTTAGCATTTTGCAATGCTAAGCCTCAGTAGAAATATTATATTTATTACTAACCGTTAATAGGTTCGTATTTACCATAATTTATTCTGCATTAATGTAAAAAAATTGAAAGTTGAAGCCGAGTCTTTGTCTTAATGATAACTCTTTGAAATTAATAGGGACTTTAACAATTTTTAAAATAAATAAAACGTCGGTCTCTTCCCGTTGTTGGGGCTTTGTTATTTTTCATTTGAATGCCATTGCATTTTCTACTTCAATTATTTTTGGTATTCCCTAGTCTGTGTATTGTGGAATCATGATGTTTCTATCAATTTTCATCACAGCTTCCAATGGTTGTTCAACATTTAAAATTTCGTCAAAATATTCTCTCCATATTTCTCGTAATAACATAAATCATATTTTGGGTATTGTGCAATTTAGAAAAGGCTAATTGGATAGTTATATGTCTGTCTGATAGTATAAGAAAACTTCTATAAGAAGCCTATAATATCATTATCAGTTGTGCAATACAAACTTAATAAATATTTCGTCTTGTGTCGGTGATATATCAGGTTGCTACTCCCGTTGAAGTGATATACAAATTTTATAAATAAATATTGAACTCGGTTTATGATTCAATATTCAACTCCATCTACTCCAAAAACATTAATATACATTCACAGATAGCAGAAAATTAGCACCTAATACTATACCGTCTAAATGGCATACCTAATAAAAAACAACTCATTTGAAGATTTCTGCCTTACTATTAAAAATAGCTTTAAATCACTGTTTTTATTTATTTGAAATACATATTGTTTAAAACTTTTAATATTCACTGTTTTTATTTTATGACCAATTTTGTTGCTGTTTTGTTTTGTTTCGTCTTTTTTTTTTTTTTGCATTTCATTAAAATCAAAGGATATCAACAGGATAATCAACAATTTTAGTTTTAACCAGATTCTCATTCAAATTGAAATATAAAAGTGGTAACAATAATTACAAACAAATATACATTTATGTTGTACATGTTACATGTATGTATTTATATGTATATGTTCATTAGAAAATAAACTCTATTTAAATAAATGTAAAGAATTTTGCACAAAAAAAAAAAAAATTGATTTTACGTCACATTGGTTATTTATACTTTTTATAAGTATGTTTTTGTGTTTTAGTTTTCTTACTGTTTAAATTTTCTGATATTGTAAATTGGAAAAACAAAAAGAAGAGGGAAAGGAAAACAGTGAATCAATGAATAAATGAATGAATGAATGAATGAAAGAATAAATCAATGAAAAGTTTTTTTTATTTTTAAATTCTTTAACGTGAACATTTGTGAATTTTTAATTGTTGCCTCTTCTACAATTATAAAAAAAAATTACCAATTATGTAATTATCAATTTTCATATCGATTTCGAAGCGTTTTTTTTTTAAATTGTTATTTAAATTGAAGTATATTTAATTGTAGAACGTAACGTTAATTAAGACAATAATACATTTATATACTTATTGTTGTTGAATAAATTAAGATTATGAAATTAAAATGGTAAATTAAAGAATTTGTATGTAAATTATTGGATATCATCTTTCTTCTGAGATATTTAAATTCCATGTTTTTGTTTTTTTTTGCTTTTGATAGATTCGAATCAGGCAAAAGATTAATTGAAAATTTTATATTACACTTAAGAGATAAATTGAAGAATAATAATTTTTTAACCCATTAGAGCCCATGCGAAACCTATAGCATTGAAATTTTTTTATAGATACAAAATAAATGCTAATAACTTCTAAACTATTCGATATACACATTAAGTAGCTATATATTTATTTATTTATTCATTTACTTTTATGTATGTTATAAAATGAGACGATTAGTCTCTACAATGTGTATAATCAAGTTAGCTGAATAGAAAATAATTGAAATATTATAACTAAAAAGAAATTAAATGCAATCGAAAATAGGAAATAGAAACTTAAATTAAAATATACAAAATTAAATAAAACTAAGATGAAAAACATAATAAGAAAATCTGAGAATAAAATTACAATATGTCAAAAATTAAATTACTGGTTACAAACTCTTAAAATACTCGAAACAGAGTCGACTAAATTTACGGTGCGTAGGAGCACGTCTTATAGCAATCGGAAGTGAATTCCACAAAGATATTACCTAAACAAAAAAAGAAAAGTGTCTCAATCTAAAATGATGACGAGGGATATTTATTGAGATAGATCTCAGCGATCTACTGAAGTCAAGTTTATTATAAATATAAGAAGGAAGGAAACCCAAAAGGTATAACATTGAATAGAAAACAGACATATTTAAAATTTAAGTAAGTATTAAATGTGCAGTCTATACGGTTGAAAATTTAGGTATAAAACTAATAAATTTTTCTTATTCATATAAATCCTGACTAAAATCATATTAAACTTATAAATAGAGAACGTATTAAAATCAATAAGTATTCTGGATTAATTAAATAACTTATAAATATAAAATTATTTAATATTTAGCAGTATATTAATTTAATATATTTTACACATTAGATTTTATTATATCTTGGAATATATTAATTTAATATTCTTATAGATACGAATCAAGCTTATAGTCATTTCATATTAAATTTATATGATTGTAGGTATTAGAATTGGGTATACCAATCTTTATTAATTTAATAAGTTAATTTAATATTAATATTTATAAGAATAACTTATTAAAATAATAATGAATAATTTATTGGATTTTATACCAACATTATATTAAAATAATAAGAAAAAGGTCTTATTTTTCATATTACAATTTATAAAAGTATATACCCTTTATGGCATACAGAGTGCAGATGGGATCATTATGATACTTACGAAAAACATTGTCCAAGATGAATCTCTTAAAAATAACTAAAAAATTATTGTATGTATTTAAATTTATTTATTTTTTTAAATTTCTTATAAGTAACAATTTACCAAAACTTATTTATATTATGTATTTTTACATTAGATTATAACATTTTGCAATACAATTTTATTCAATATATAGATTAATGTGCCTATTACAGGTGTCACACCACTTTTCCAGTCATTTGTCCCAGTCACCCGAATGAAATTTATTTTCGTATTACAAGTCTCATCCGACAGCAACAAATTTCTGGACGTATTTTTTATGTACTTTGACAGAAAAACTCATTTGACGTTTGAATTTAAAAAAAATATTTTTATAATAATACAAAGTTGGTTGATGTGTTTTTTTATAAATTTTTGGAAGTTTTTAATATTTACAATAAAAAAATGTTTTTATTTACAAGTGTGAATCAATATTTTAGTGATAGTGATTCAGAAGAAGAAACAGAGAATCTAAGTATAAAGAGAAAGGTTCTTAGAAATTGCTCAAATCCGTTGGAAATTGATAATGAAAAGTAAGTAAAACAATTTGTAAAATAATTAATGTACAAATATGTGAAATATAACAAAACGATTTGTTTTTAGCTTCGTTAAATATTTCCGATTGAATAAAGACGCTTTTATTGCTTTGTTTGAGGTTTTGAAGGGAAAATTTAAAAATTCAAAATTGAATTCATCTATTCCCGATATTATAAAATTGGCAGCATGTTTACGTTTTGTAGCTGCTGGCAGCTACCAAAAAAGTGTTGGAAACAATTACAATATACTTCTAGCTCAGCCAACAGTTTCAGTAATTCTTACTGATTTTTTAAATTTAATGGAAATTCATATTTGCAAAAAATGAATTTTTAAAATGAATGCTGAAGAAGAAATAGAGTGTAAGAAAAATGTTTACACTAAATATCGCTTCCCGGGAGTAGTAGGATGTATCGATGGAACACATATACACATAGTTGCCCCAAAAAAAGAAATTATGCATTTATACTATAACAGGAAAGGATTTTTCAGTATAAATGCAATGATTGTAAATATATACTTAATTGAAGTATTTTTTAATTTTAATTTTAAATAAATATTCATGTATATTTTAGATGTGTGATCATCTAATGAGAATTCGTTTTATTGATGCAACAAATCCTGGTGCAAATCATGATTAATTTGCATGGACTCATACTACCTTACGTATTATATTTTAAAGGGAATTTGATTCCGGGAAAGAAAACTTTTCGGGAAAAAAACTTCGAGAATATTTCATTTTAAATTCCAATGAATTAAAATTTGAAAGCAATTTGAATATAATTTTAAAAGAATGTTATTCCTTATATTAAAAATAATTTTTAAAAACTAAAAATAGTAAATTCAACTAAAAATAATGAATCAATAATAATAACAAATGTGCATTTTTCAATTGAATTAATGCATCTTCGAGCAGTTTATATTTAAATAAAAATAAAAATGAAAATTGATGTCCAACTCAATATGTAAAAATATTTTATTATCAGATCTTTAGTATCTTTTTTAATTTAACTTCTTTAAAACATATGGGTATAAGTAGGAAATTAGCATATGTTCTTGTTGTTCAACATTTCGTTTATTGGCTGCAAACGCAAAAATACTTAAGTCGACAATTTGATTACTTTTTTAAACTTTGTTGAAATTTAAATTTTTCCACTAAATTAAAATGTTGTTCAAATTAACATCCTAAAAACTATAATTTCTTTCTCTATTATTTAAGAAAATTATTGAAATCTAAATCAAATATATTATTTTTCTCCAAATTAAATTCTGTTTTAATTTTTTAAAACTTACATTGTCAATAAATGCTAAGAGCACATTAAGTATTTTCTTTTGCATTGATTAAAATGTAGGTCACAAATTTTATGTTGTTGTCTCTTCTCCAAATTGACTTTGAAAAGAAAACTTCCATTAATCGCACTCAAAAATTCTTCTTAATTACTAGAGTTGAACGAAGAATTAAAGTAAAAAGTAAAAATGCAAACAATAAAGTAACTATTGAAATAAAACAAAAAACAAACTTTCCATATTTAACAAGAGAGAAGAAAAAACAATTATAAAACTCAACATTCGCCATTTCAGTATTATCTTTAAGAAAATAAAAAAAAAATCTCAAATTTGTTAACACTTTACTCATATAAGTATTGAAATAAATATATATATATATAATATATATAATAAACAAAAAATAATTCTAACCTAAAAACAAATAAAATATAAAAAACGGAATCAATAACAGGTAAAGTGCAAATGTAGGTGGACACGTCCTTGAATAATGTACAGTTAGAAATAAATTCTGATTGGTTCTATATGCCACTTTATACCTCTTATATTAGTTTGAAACAAACTGATAATCTTCTGATTTAAAACAATATTTGACGAATATATGGAAGATAAATACCATCTCAACTGATCAAATTGGTTGGAAGTTCAATTGGATTTCCAAATATTATTTCCGAAATTGTACCATGTATACCAATGGTACGTTACATATTTTCGGAAAAGCTAAAAAAAAAATTAATTCCAATGTTTTTTCCTATGAAAGCGGTAAATTTTTTTAAAAGTACCAATCTTGGAATTTTTATCTGAACATGCATGAAATCTATGATGTCATTATTTTTATTAGGTACATTCACCTTAAATGTACCTAATAAAAATAATGACATCATAGATTTCTTACTATTTTCCCGTAATAAATTCCTATCATTATTCCCACAGCAATTCTAACATTTCTTCTAACAATATTTCCCCACTTTGTGCCAAGTACTATTCCTATAATTTTTCATTCGGTTTTTCCTATCATTTGTCTTACGATTTTTCCAATACAATTTCACTCTGTTTTGCCTTGTACTATTCCAATAACATTTCATATGAATTTCCTATAATATTTCCTACATTTTTTTCAATACTATTTGTTCTTGTTTTACCTAATTTTATTCCTACAATTTTTCATACGACTTTTTCCATAAGTTTTCCTACATTTTTTCCAATTCTATTTCCCGCATTGTACCTTGCATTATTCTTATAAATTTTCACACGGTTTTTCCTATAATTTTTCTAACGTTTTTTCCGAATCAATTACACCCTGTTGTACCTTCTATTATTCCTTCTATTTTTCAAACGACCATTTCCATAATTTTTCATACATTTTTTTCAATACTATTTCACCCTGTACCTCTTAAAATATTCTGCTTCAGCATCGGGTTTCCACAAAGATTTTCCATCTGACTTTGTTATGCGCTAAGTATTTAAGTTCGCTTGTGTTGTATTGTTGTTTTCTATTTCTTTATTAACATATTTGGGCCATGTTTCTTGCGGTGTACCAACCACTCTTTTGGCCAGCGAATTCCAATCCAATGCTTTCATATATATTTTATATTTTTACTTGAATGTTTACTGGTTATTGTTTGGCCATTTTCCAGAGTTAACTTCTAATATTATTCTGGGCCAGAATATTTTACATATTATTCGCAGACATTTATTAACCAAAACCTGCATTTTTCTAACATATTTTTTATTTATCAACAATATCTCGCTGCCATACAGTAGCATTGATTTCACTACACAGGCATCATATAGTCTAAGTTCAGTGTCTTTGGAAATGTCAGGTTGTGTCTACATAGCCCAAAGATTTCCAAAAGCCATTCTGGTTTAATTTTGCTTGTCTGACGAGGGCACTTTTTCTTACATTAATTCTTAGGCATTTTGTTTTGTTGGTATCGATTTTGATTTTTAATTTTTTTCTAGGCTTCTTATTTCTGTAGTATGTCACTGTTTGTGTGGGCGATAAGAGGAATGTCCTTCGCATATTCTAAATTTTCCAGTCTTCTTGCCAGAGTTCATTTTTATCTTCTCGCTGTGGTTGTTGCTTTCTTAATAACGTCATAAAGTATACTGTGTCGAACATGAGGTGGAATAGTGGATAATCTTGTTTAACTCCTGTTCCAAGTTTTATTTAGCCATTTTGAAGGATTGTTATTTCTACGTGTTCGTACTTGACCTTTATTGTAGTAGTTGTCTTGTTAGATATTTCGGTGCACGCTAAATATGCCATAACAATGTCGAATGCACTTTCGAAATCGAAAAAATATTTTATAAATATTTAGTTTATAATTAAGAGGTGAGGTCCATTCAACAGATTGCTCTATAACCACTCTTAATGTATGTACTAGATTTGTCAGTACGTCCTCGTCTTCTTCTGAGCCCAACTTGTTCTTGAGTCGGGTTTTCTTCTATTATATTTTCTATTCTTGAATGGATATTAAGTGCTAAATGATGAGTGTAATTCTTTTATAGCCGAATTCAGTATAGTATTGATTTTAGTATTGTATTGCATTGTATTAAAACCGGTCGTTAATTTTCAGAAATTATTAGACAATACATTATCTACCTATACTTACTTACTTACATACCATTTCAATCATTGATTTGACTTATCAGCGTCCTACATTTTTGTCGATAATGGCTGGCTTATCTCCAGTTCGAAATACGAAACAGAAGCAGATTATCACTAGTTGTAATAAAAAATTTTCGTAAAATATAATGGGACTTCTTATAAGCATTTTTAAGAAATATAAAATAATCATTGCTCTCTTATTTTTCATCCACGATCATGACAATGTGTGAATTAAAATGTTTTTTAATTAAGTTAAATTAATTCTATATTTTCAAATTTCTATGTTTTCAAATAAATAATAATATTTTACTTTTTTGCAATCTAAATTTGTATTTTTATTTCACTTTATTTGAATTAGTGGTTAATTTGAATTTTTATTTTTTTTTTTTTAATCTATTTCAATATTGTGTAATGGCGTATAGAGTATTTTAATATTGTAAAAAATTCAACTAACATGAAAAATTCTTTTCTCTATGGATAAATGGAAGCTTTGTAGAAATAATACAATACAAGTCTAATATATATCTACATATTGTATAAGTAACAATTCGAAAAATTTCTCTGTTTTTAAAAAAAGGGTTTTCAAATACATACACCAACATTGAAAGATAAATCGAATTAAATCCTTAGAATAATTAATTCATTATATACCTATATATCCATAAATCCTGAAATGAAAAAAAAAAAATTAACAACAAAAATTTCAGGTGACATCGATTTGCACTCACCAAATTGTATTTTATTTTCCCCAACATAAAATGAACATAAAGCATAAAAAAAGAAAAATATATAAAATTTAAATGAAAATAATTGGAGTTGAATTGATGAAATACAACTGAAAATTAAAAGGATATCGAAGTGTTTACATGTATTGTTGGTGTAAAACCAATAATAAAAAAAACAAAACAATAAAATATGAAAATATAGAGGAAATAGGAAATTAAATTGAACTAAAAGTTTTTTTAACAATTAAAAAGTTGAAATTTTAAAGTTAAGCATTTCTAAATACAGATAATATATATATACAATAAATATGGAGTTATAAGAAAAAAGATAGAATTTGAATAATATGGAATACAGGTTAAATCTAAGATGAGGGTCATTATCTCAACAAAAGTAAATACTTTTAAGGAACTACCACTTATTATGTATTTACTAAATAATTTACAAATTTTGTATTTTCAGTCCACAATCCAACAAATTAATTTATAAAAAAATAAAAATTTAATTTAAATTAAAAATTAATATCTCTTCACAAAATTAATATCTATTCACTTCTAATAATTTTCTATTTACATTTTTTTTATATATTTTTGTTTAAATTAAAATGTATTTCGACTTTGATAAAATATTGTAAAATTTTAGAGAAAAATAAAACCCAATAATCACTCGAATAACTACTTATTTTATTTTATTAACGTAAACAAAAGAAAAAATTTCTAAAATTATTATGTACGTTTATAACATTTTAATATTTAATTTAAAGTTTTCAATCAGAAATTATGTAAATTTAATTTAAAATTAGTTATGTGCACACTGTGACTTTCAACACATTTTAATTTGATTAGTCGTCGCTCTGAAGCTATTCTGTCGTACAACACAAAATGTTGAAAATTGATCTGAAAATGCCATACTTACAATTTTTTGTAGCTTTTACTGATCTGTGTAATCTTATTGTTCCTTTTCCAGAAAGCGAGTTAGACCATAAAATTTCGGAAATAATTAGAAATTTGTTATGCTAACACTGCTTAGCCTTTTTGTGTATGGAGCAGAAGTCGGCTAACTTAATTTGTTATAGGTATATAATTTGTCCACTATAAAAATGTTAAGTATTGAATTTTTTTACGTCGAAAACTATGCTAATTTGAGTTGTCATATGTATTGGTATATTAATTTCTTTTATTAAGCGGATAAAAAGAGTTAGAGTATTTTTGCACGGAATGTTTTTGATTTCACGTAAATATTCTAAGTACAAATATCATGATAAAATCCGTAACTTTTAACGGATTGTTTTGAATTTAACAGATGGTAGATTTAATAACGAGGTTTAGAATAATGGTATTTGCAAAAGAAACTGCTAAGTCGAGTTAGCATAGTTTTGCTTGGGACCATCGATATGTAGTACCTATGCATGTACATATGATCTATTAATCACAATAAGGTAATATACAGGTTTATAATTACTTTTTTCACATAGCTGTGTAAGCAAACAGCTACAAATGATAATGAATGAAGCCAATATGTATGTTTAAATGAAGTAAAGGATATTGTAAACCCTTTTCAATTACGTCAATTATTTGATTTTTGTTTTTTTACACTCTTGACAGTAACTTAGATAGAATTACCTTTTCGTGCTTAATTAAATACGGTGCTGCAATTTTACACTACAATCTACAATATTTCGAGTATTTATTTAAAAAATCGGCTTAATAACTCATTAAACGTGGAAAACTACTGCTATTGTCAGGAACTAAGCTTTCTTAAATAGAGTAGTTTAATTTTATTTAATTTGTTACCAGATTATATTCTCAGTTATTTTTTTTTGTTGACATTTATTATAACCCAATGACAAACGGTACTAGACCAGCTCGAAAAACCAAAAAAACATTTTTTTTGTTTCATCGGGAATCCAACCTGTGAACCTACAGGTTGAAAGGTAGGCACATAACCAATTACGCCACCCAGCGTGGAAATTTGTAGATTGAATGTTCCCACTAATGCATGTTGGAATGAATTTAAAGGGTTTCTTTTTGAAGATTATTTAATTACCCTCGAAACCCTTATCCAAAATGCAATCATTCACAAATTAAACTCGTTGAATCTAAAATGCAAAGCATGTCCAAATACTGGTATAGCTTTTACTTTATTACCAGAATGTAAAACTTGCGATTCCGGTATTATAAATTTCTGTTTCCAGTCCAGTATTACTGGTAACAGTTCATATGCACAACGTTTTATTGCTTCTTCATTAATTATCATCGACAAGGTTTCAATGTGGCCACTTATTGTTTTAAAATTAATTAATAAATTATTACATGATATTGTAATTTATGAAAGTCGTAAAAACTTTTTGGGGGTAAAATAATTTTATTATGCTAATGCCAATTTTTCTTAAATTCATACAGATATAATTGTAATTAAAATCATTTAGATTTTATCATTAATGATATTTATGTTAACGTTGTCGATATTGTTCAATCTCAAAAATTTTAAGATGCTTTATATTAATTCAAACATACTATAATTATTTCATGAAAATAACTAAAATTAAAATAAAATATAACATATTTTACAAAAAAAAAATACTAATTCATTTCTCCAAAAATTTTTGTTTTTTCAAATAGGTATAAAATAAATTTCAGGTTATTAAAATTAAAAGGGGGTTAATTTATTTCTTAATCGTCGTTATTATCAGCAAAATCTGGATGTATATTTGAAGTGCTCTGATTTACCTCTAAAGTTTGGCAAAAATTATGATAGTCTTTTCTAGGAGCATAGAAAGAAGATCATGCTTTTTTTTCTTATTTATTTTGATTGGCTCATTATAGCAGTTTTCCACTTGGGAGATTTTAGTGGGTCTTAAATTTTCTTCTTCTCTAAATGAAGTGTATCGTAACCATGTGACATTCTTCCATTTGAATGATTCATTCGAAGTCGTATATGTGTTTACTTACAACATTTTTAAGCATCACAAATGGCATAAACGATAAGATAAATTTGAAAAAAATGGTATATAAATGGTCTTGATTTTAGCTCTACCAAATTCAATCTTTAAATTGGAAAAGTTCAAATTTTTTCGGTTAAATTTTTAATTTTAGAGTTTTGAATTTTAAATTCAATTTCCCAAAATCCCATTTTCGGGGAGTATTTACAAAGTAGTGCTGTAAATAAAAATTTTACAATTTTTTTTCATTGTAATTGATTTCAAATAAATTACAAGTTTTATGTTCATCTTTGTAGGGAGGACAAGCTTTTTCGCACAATTATTGCTAAATTATTCATTTATGAAAATAAAAATATTGGAATATATTTTTAAAGCTGATCCAAGACTTTTACCTATTTCTATCGTTATTTTAAGAATTATTCATTATTGTGATTATACTTAGGATTGTATCCTAAAGACAACAATAGAAAACTTTAATAAAATGTTCTTAATTGAATTTAAAAAAAAAAAAACAAAAAAAATAGGAAAGAAAACAAAAAAAAAGGATCAAAACAATAAAATTGACTTTGTCAATACGAGTTAATTATTTATCAATGTAATATGGTTAATAAGAATTAATTTTTTATTGCTTTTATGTTTTTAAATTTTTTTTTTCAAATCTTGACACATAACACTCAAGACTTCAAGATTTCAAGACTAATCATAATAAGAATATCCATTTTTAATATTTAAGTAGTGAAGTAAAAACCCAAAATATGGCAAATAATAAAATCAGATTTTTAAAAGCTTTCCATAAATATTTTATTTAAAAAGGAAATTCCTTTAAAAAATCCTTTTTTATAAATAGTAAAATAAAAGTAAATTAAGTAGGCACTCTTATAGATATAATATGAGTGCTTAGAAAATTTAATATTTTAAGTTAAATACCGAGTATAAATGAAAATAAATAATATTATAAAATGAAAAATTGGTAGCATGTCATAAGTCCCAGAGTCATAAGTTCCATTCGAAGTAAGTCCCATCAAAGAGAGTGAAAAATCTCACGTAAGTTTTGTCTCAATTAGATAATTTTGCCAATTGAACTTGCGGCCAAGGAATACCGAAAAAAATTTCATTTTTCCATAAAAGATTTTAAATTTATTATAGTTTCCTTTTTAACACTCTCGTGTAATGAAACCAACAACCATTTACTTCGACACCTGGAAATACGGATTGAATTGCATTGCTTATAAGCTTCCTGTGATTTACTTTTTCATAATATGTAAATGAGTGGAAAAACTTGTAAAGAAAATAATTAAAAATATGTGTAAAAAAATATGGATCTGCGATCTCGGCTGTTTTGCCTGATCTGACCTATCTACGCACAATATAGCCCGTGTTGTGCATGAACAATATAAATAATCATGAATTGTGTTTACCCGCGTTTTGGAACCGTACGAAAAGTTCCATCTAATAATTAGGTGATGATTTTCTTCATTTATTTTTTTGTTTACTAATTAGGTTTAAAGAATGGTATAATCTTCTTAATAGGCAGGACATGTGAAAATTAATCAAAAAATAACATAAAATTATTAAATAAATTGAGGAGCGTTATTTCAAAACTCAACAAGTAATATTTTCATTTTTTTCAGGAGAGAGTTTTTAAATCGGTAAATTTTTTTTTTAAAACAAAATATTATTTAATTTCACAACTTAAAGCATAATAATAAGAACATTTTTTTATTTTTTAATTTTAAATTTATAGTTCTGAAATTGGGTCCGCAATAACGACCGTTTTTTTTCAAAACTCATCAAATAAAATTTTTTTAAATTTGTTGAGTTTTAGAAAAATTTTGTATATTAAAATATTATTTATGTCTTCAATATCGTTATTATATGCTTTTGAAGTGTTTTCATTACCAATATTATTTAAAGATGGCGATAACTGAATAGAAAAATAAAATTCGGTGGCACTAAATGGTATATAAAAATTTTTCAATAACTTGATAATTCCATTTCTTTTTTCTGCAGATACCATGTTTTGTTTTTCTACAGCATTAAAATTTCGGTTAACTTTGTTTTTGGTGTTCTTAAAAGGTTCTACCGAAATGAAAGCTTCACTATAATAATGTATTAATTACTAACTGAAAGGGTAACAGTTCCGTTTTTTTTTTGTTTTTTTTCTTTCATATTTCATTACCATTTCGTACCTCACTAATTTTGCAGGGTAATTTTGATTTCAATATGGCTTTTGATTTTGCTTTGAAGTCATATACTTTCCAATTTTTGAATAGTTTGTGAACAGTTCCGACATTTTTCATCATATCGTTATATTCATCTGGAGATAATATTTGCTCCCTTCTACGATAATTTTTCTCCACACAACCAAAAACACGATCTGGTGGCATGTAGCTATGTCCTTTAATAGGAAAATAATGTATTACACTTTTGAATATTTTGCTATTTTCTAAAAATGAAATAATAGTTAAAATTATTTCATTTTTATTTTGAGACGCACACGAGTCCGAAAATAGTCGAATATTATTCGGTATATCGGTTACATCTTCTTTTTGTTTCTTCTTCATAGGTAAATAACATTTTTCTAATGACTCCAAAGAATCCATAGTAGCAGATGATATTATATTCGCTCCTCCTGATGCTTCAGTTTCAAGCCAGGTATAAAAGTCGATTTGATCCTTGTTTTGAACTTTGTCATGTCGAATAATTCCTAAATTATAAAACCATACTTTTCGTGTGTAAAAAATTTATCCTACCGATAGTTTTTGTAACAGTTAATTTTGTTGCATATAAAAAACTAAACTTATAGTATTTTCTGGAAATGTATTCAAGATGAAGTTTTTTTTTCGTACGTAAATCCGTAACATTGTCAGATCCACTATTTAAATATTTTAATATTTCAAGATCATAAATTTGACAAAGTGGAACCAGTATTGATCCGGAGCCAAGAGAAGTTTAATTTGGGTTTCCAAAACCCAAATTAAATTTCTAATAAAATATTTTTTAATATTTTTTACACTTTCCCAAATTTTCCTCAATAAACATGGTGAACATTTTTGTTAGGTTAAGCTCTGGTGGTAAATAGCGTCTCACTTTTTTTCTGGAATAATGGCTTTCGCGACATTTAAATGAGCGTATTTGGTTTGTAATTTTTTCTGTTACGATAATTGAACAAGAAAAAGAAGTTTTTAATTTTTTTGTGGAAAAAAAAATTGAAAAACATTTTTAAACTTCAGTTTGCTTTGAAAGACTTTAAACATGTCGAGTTTTGTTAAATTTTCTCAAGCTCCATTAATAGGGCATTTTTCGATTTTTTCAACTTATTGACTTTTGAAAAAACGGTCCTCAATTATATTAAGATTCCAGTTAACGAATAGGACTTATAATATTTGGCATAAAAGTTAATGGGTGAAAGTGAGTTATGATTCTGGGACTTATGACATGCCACCGAAAAATTAACATCATGATTCTAAGTAAAACCAACAAAACAAAAATAAGATACTTACAAAAATAAAATATTATTATCCTTTTTTGCAGTAATCTAAAATTGAACATTTTACAATTAATCTTCATTTTATTGCGAAATGATAATGATGACTACGATTTTAATAAATTCTATATGATATTATTATGTAGATAATAAAAAATAAATTTTAATTGACTATAATTACTTCTCAAGAAATTACAAATAAAGGGAAAAATCTGAAAATTCCAAAAAAATATCCTTATATATTTCTTGATCTTTTAATGACGTACAATAACAATTAACGGTACAATTTGAATTGATCATAATAAATTGAGATGGATATTTTCCGGAGAAGATTTTTGTTATAAATTTATAATGTTCTTTTAGAATTTCCTGAATTTTGTTTTTAAATTTTCTTGTTCAACATTGAAATTTTAAATGGAAAATTTAAGTAGCAAATAATAATTTTTTTAAATAGATACTTTTGGGTAAATATTGGGGAATTAATACAGTTATGTATACTTTTCCTCAATAAAAGTTTATATTTTTAATTATAAAATAAATAAAAAAATGTTTATGGACTTGATGAACAGTAGAAAATATTGTTAATTTTATAACATTTTAGTTCAAAGATCGCAAGTTGTGAAGATCAAGTATAAAATGATTTCTTGAATGGTTGAAAAAGTAAACATCTGTAATGACTTTTTATGAAAAAATTTAATTTAAACGCACGTTATAACTAGAGATGAGTAAAACAGAGATTTTAAAATCACTGCTACTAACTGTGATGACTACTTTCAAATAACATTGATTCAAATAATAGTGAATTTGTCGGAATATTTGTGTTCTAATGAAATTAACAATTAGATATGAAAAATGAGTGATTCTCTAGCAATACTTTTGATTTTTTAAATTATGGAAAAGATCGCAGTGATAAATAATTTTTGCTTCGGTAAATGATTTTTGGAGTAAGTGATTTTAGTGATTAATAGCGATATCTATGTGTTTTATTGTATCTGATGCATTTAAATAAATTTATACAATATCTATTAATTAAATGTATTCATGTATTACCTTCTGTATTGTTTCTATTTATTATTTTATTATAGCGATAATAATAGTATCGTTTTGTTGTAAAACAAATCAAAATGTGTGTATGCATATTGAAGCTACCTTATTTTAAATAGTTTTAATGGTACTGATATAGCAGTTTTGTATATATGGTATCGAAACATTTTTTTTTACGTTACATGAGTTTTGAAATTCTCTTTTTCATCAAACGAATTTTTGTAAAATATTTTGAGAAATTCTTTGTCTATTTTAAAATTTGAACATCGTTCCACTTAAATGCATTTATTTTACCATATTTTCCTAAAAGAGTAAATTTTGTTTTCGAACAAAAATCAAAATTTAAAAAATTAGTTCAATCCAATTCAACAACTTCTAAATTTCTTTTGTTTTCAACCTTTCTGACAAATTGATACCAATCCCAGGGTTGATGGATTCTAAAGTTAGTTTTTTTTAATTTATTTTTCAATTATTGCATCGTTACTATCACATTCCATTAGGGTGTGACCTGGAATCAAGAATTTGTGCTCAATAGATTCTATATTACTATTTGAAGTACTTAAGGAAGTGAGAAACATTGCCGGTAAAAATGAGTTGGGCAACGCATGATACGCAATATGCTAAAATAAGGTTGTTTTTGGTGATAATCTAAGAGTGAGGTAATCTAAAGTGTTCAAATAAACATGACGCTATTCCATTTCCACCTCTATTCCCGATTGCTTCGTGCTACATAAACATATTGAATTATTAAACTTCGCGTCATACTTTTAGTCCTACATTATACATCATACATTATAAGTCCAAATTTGAAGCTTTTAAAACAAAATTGACGTGTTTAGTAATGGAGTTGACAAGCATTGTTTCATTTCGACAGTAAATGATTTTAAAGCTGATGATTTTTTAGATAGTTTATATCTTATTTTTTTCTTCATAAGCACACTCTGCTTCAGTATGATCTTCCAGTTGTTGCAGTATTAGTGTCTTATTTTTGATTTCATACATTTTTTCCCATACCTCTAAAAACTTCCGAATATTTTATAATGATACAGACTGAGCATTAGTTGTAGAGATACTATACAATATTTAATAAGGTTAGCTTAATGTTATGATCAAATGGTTTAAATATTTAATTCCTTTTTATTTTTGGTTCCTGCTGAAGTCACGACTGACTACTTATAATTTATTAATATTAATACATTCTTATAAATCGATAATTTATTGATAAAATTAATTCGAAAATATTATCATAAAGCAAAAAACACTTTGGAAAATGGTTTAATATATCATATAGAACGAAAGAAAAGAACTTGCTCAGGAGCTTTAAAGCTCCTGTTCATTTCATCTTCTTAGTTTTTTATTTTCTATTATTTTTTTAAATTTCCATTAAAAAATTATTGTTTCTTACTCCCAACTTTTCGATTATCCTTTAATCCCAGACATGAAAAAAAAATATTCCTTTTTACTCTTTTTTTTTAACTTTTGTAGTCAAATCAAAAAGAAAAAGTGATCAATGTCCAAAATGTTAATTCAAAGAGAAAAAGTGATCAATATCCCTCGTTTAAATTATAAAAACGTTAGCAGTATGAACCCTGAAAAATTGTTCGTGATTTTTTTTCTGTTAGCTCCTCTCTGTCAACTTTCTCATTAAATGAATCGTATTTTTGTCATTTAGACAATGTAACAAAAACAACACTTGGTAATATAAATATAGATTCCACTATGGTTTTTAACTACATAACTAAACTTGATGGCAGTTCTAGTCCTAGATTTGATGGTATTCCTAACTTATTCCTAAAAAGATGTGCTACTTATTTATTGGCCCTCTTTCTTCTTCAATCTAGAAAACCGCTCTTGTTAAACCTGCTCACAAGAAAAACTTAAAAAATTATATAGCTAATTATCGCCCAATTGCTAAACTATCATCTATTCCTAAACTGTTTGAATTGATTGTGTTTGATTTAACCTATGACCATTGTTTCTATCACCAAATTTTCTATCACCCTTTCAATATGGTTTTGTAAAGCTAAGATCTATAGTTATAATAAATGTTATTGAATCCACATCTACATTTATTAATACTATGGAGTATGGTTTTCAAGCGGATGTAATATACACCGATTTTAGCAAAGCTTTTGATCTTCTCCCTCATAATATCATTGTTTTTAGTTAAAAAAATATGGGTTTCCATCTTATTTTATAAATTGGATATTTTCTTACCTCTCAAACCGTAGATATAGAGTGTCTTTTAGATTTGGGACGTGAGAAAAAATGTGAGAAAAAAAAATTTATAAAAAAAGAATGTGTAATATAAAATAATATTACATATAACATAACAGCTAACATAACATTCATGTAAAATTTATATTTCTGACATTTGTGTAACAGTTACAGTTTTCAAATTTTGTGGATTATTCGTAGCAAATAGCAATAGCTTTTTTTTTTTAAACTTTTATTTTGATAATAATTGTACATTTTATCCTTAACCTATACAAAAAAAAGTTAACAAAACAGGTTTTTCTAATTTTAAAATTTTCAACATTTAAAAATAGTTTTTTTTTTCTGTTAAATTAATAGTCTTCTTATAATATAGGTGTAGTTTTTAAATGTAACTATACTTAAATTGGTATTTATCTAATCTTCTATGTAATTCATTGTAAAAGTATGACAAAAAACAATGTTAATCTGTTTATTATAATAAAAACATACTAATCTAACTTATCTCTGTTCTTAAAACTACTTAAATTAACCTTACAAGCTAAAGTATTCACAAATTTATTTAAGTACTTTAGCTTGCTTTTATTTATTTGCCCTATTTTACAAAAATGTTGACCACCAATGATTATTTCTTATAGTTTTGTTTTTATCGGGTAACGACATGTCGTATTTCATATTATCTCTATCGATATTGCTCTGGACTGTATTAAATTTTTTTACATGTGTCCTCGTCTACTATAATGAAATAGTATAGGGACATGATTTTGGTTTTGAATGTAACCATTTTGTGTCTAAAAAGATGAAATGCTATGAAACCCGTGAGCTATGAAACCCGTGAGCATATGTCTTTTTGATGTACTCCTCATTGTGGTAAAATATATGTAATGTTAAACCATTTTCATGAGTTTTTAATGCTGTATCATAATGGTTTCGAATTAATTTTATAATAAAATTATCGATTCTTATGATTTTTGCTTGTTTATACAAATATTTATTAGAATAAAAATGTTTGTATTCAGACTCAGGCTTTCTATATTTATTAATGCAAACCCTAATGCACTTTCTTTCGAACTTCCGCATTTTTTCCATTGAGGTCGCGCTAACGTTATACCAGATAGGTGCAGCATAGACAAGTGTTGGCCTTATTAATGTTTGGTAGCATATTAGTTTAACTCTTTTACTAACATTTTTATTGTAGAAGAAGTTTTTGCTGCCATAAAATATTTATTACCATTATCTATTGCAAGTTTTACATTATAAATGAAATTTAAGTTTTGATGTAAATGAACTCCAAGATATTTTACGACTTTTTTGTTCTCGAGTGTTGAAATAGGTGATTTAATACTAAATTGTTTCCAATTTTTCCTAATGTCTGAACTAGTTTTATCCACAGAATTGCGAAACAGAATGGTTTCGCATTTGTTGAAGTTCAGTTTTAATATCCATACTTTACAATAATCTAATACTATGTTGAACATTTTTTGGACTTTTTATTGTATGTTGTCCACAGTGTCGTTCGCGGAGTAAATTCGTAGAAATAGCTATATATTTAAATTAAATTTTACAGTAATTGCATAGTATAACATAACAAGTAACATAACGTTCATGACTTTGAAGACATTGAAGACTTATATTTCTGACATTTGTATAACAGTTACAGTTGGATTATTTGTTTACACTGATTACACTGAATTAAACTAGAATGTGTGATATAATAATTACAAACGTTTTCACATTTTGTGGATTATTATTAACAATATAATTTAAATTAAATTTTACAGTAATTTTTTTGCATATATAACATAATAACTAATATACCATTCATATAATATTTACATTCCTAAAATTTGTATAATACTTCAAATATTTAATTAGTTAAACTAATGGATTATGTGACACAATAACTTCAAAATTTCTCCAATATAGTAAAATATTCACAACAATATATTTCTATTAAATTTTACAGTAAAATTAAAAAAAAATTATTTCGGACATAATTTTAAAATTACTTTACCAAAAATATAATAAAAAAATTGTAACGGAAATTAATTTTTAAAATTTTTTACTGAATCTCTCAATCAATGTCCTTTTCTTCTATATTTCTTCCATTATTACTTACTTTTTTTTCTGTTATTCCAGAAAAAAAAAAATCAAAACAAATTTTTTTTTTCAAACTTACAAAACTTCTTACAATCTTTTAAATGATTTTCCTTCAAAAAATTATTTTCTTCTTCTCACGTTTCCACCTTTTCTTGTATTTTTTAATGTCATATTACTTAGTAACAACATCATAAATCATTTTGATACTGGAAAAAAAACAAAATCATTTTTGTACTCTCTTCCACTAATCGGTTTTGATTTTTTTACAATTATTATATATGTGTATATATACACAATGTACTTCCTAGACAGTTTAGTGAAAATCACGCATTCTATAATTTATTATATTATATAAAAAAAAGAAAAATCAAAAATTATGACGTATTAATAGCCCGCCTGCGGTCTTCAATTGTATTATCAAATGAGGGAGTAAACGGAAAGAGAAAAAGAACAATAAAAAATATTAAAAAGAGCTCGGATGTTTTTTTTTTACTTTTATTTTGTTGTCAAAACGTCTTGTTGCCGCAAATGATGAAATAAATACAAACTCTTACAATGGCGCAAGTTAATACAAAAAAAAAAAAAACGAAAAAGAACAAAAATTATTACAACACAGTAGAACAAAAACTAATTTTCTTTTTGACTTTTCATTATTTTAATGTGATGCTTAAATACAAAACGCGATTTTCAATGAATTAAGTGAAAGGATTTTTACTTTAAGGATACATACAATGATAAAATAAAAATACTTTTCTGGAAGTGGGTGCTTTAATTTTAAAGCTATAAAGGTTATCAAACAATATATAAATTTGATATATTTAATTTTATTGGGAAATTCGATGGAAATTCGATGAAATTTTTTAATGCAGTTTACAAAATGTCCTTGAAAGAATAAATTTATATACATATTTGTTAAATATATATGCATTATATGTAATTCACTTTGACCAGAGACCAAATAGATAATTTTATTTAAAACTTATAAAATTCTTGTCTATACTTTAATGTACACAATATGTTTAAAAATCTATCAAAGAAAATCGGAATGAATTCTATTTAATTAATAATATTATTTGAATAGAATTCTCAAAATGTATATGATTTCGGTTTGAGAATATTACTTTGAAAATTACGGTTTTAGTGGAAATTCAGTAAATAATCGAATCGTAATTGAATTTCCAAGAAAAAGTTTGAAATTTAAATAAATGAATTGGTTAGAACCATGAATTGATGAATTTTCTTTTGTACTTTAACCCTAGAATAATAAAAAGATACTAGCTATTCCCGGCGTATTATTCGCCGGTCTAGCATTAGCAATTTATTTTATTTGTTTATTTTGTTTATTTTCTTAAAAAAAATCAATGTTTTAAATATTTTTTTATTACATAATAAATAAGTTAAATTGAAAAACTTAAAACTATAATTAACTTTATTTAATATCTTAAAAATAGTTTAACATTTTAATACTTATTCAAACATTTCATAATATTTTATACTACACTAACACTATCAAAAGATCGTACTCTAGTCAAAGCAACATACAACGGTGAAATAGAGAATTGTGTTTTTAGTGAAATATTTGAAAAAGTATCAAAATGTTAAACTATTTTTAAGATATTAAATAAAGTGAATTTTAGTTTTTCAATTTGTAAATTATTTATTATGTAATAAAAAAATATATAAAACATTGATATTTTTTTAAAAAATAAAGAAAATAAATAAATAAAATAAATTGTTTCATTTATAATGCTAATGCTAGATCGGCGAATGTTACCCCGGGAATAGCTAGTAACTTACAATATTGTTTGATCTATCTATAACAGTATAACAGTATAACTATATTTTTATATTTTTTATTTAGGTATTTATTTATTTATTAAACAGTGGACCTGTAGATAAATCCGCAGGCCTACTTCAGATTTATATATTTTTTTCTTTTATTTGAAAAGCACTTTTTACTGTATGTATTAAAATTTTATTTTTACAACCGGTAGATAGGTATTATATTACGTACGGTATCATAAATTATTATTATTTTAATTATTATTGTTATTTAAATAATAATAATAAAATGAATAAAAAAATGAATAAAATTATAATTTACAATATTTATTATACTTAATATGTATAATATAATAAATAATAATTTTATTTGTTTTTCATAGAATCAAATTGAAAATTTTGACCGCTAATAGTTTTGAAGAAAACTTTTATATAAGGCAGCGTTTATACGTTTTTGAATTGTGTTTATAACGTATTAATGATGTTCATTAAAGTTTGACATCAGACTTTGCTATATAATACCATAAATTTTTTTTTTTATATAATAGTGCTCGACACGCATTTTCGTATTTCGCAAGTTGAAAAAGTGAATTTTGCTAAAAAAGGTATTTATAAACTTCTAATTGTGTTATGCCAATATATTGAAAGATATACATTAAAAAATATAAAAATTGTGTAATAAATATTATTATTATTTATCAATACAAATAGCTACTTAGAACAATTGATTTACTATTTAAATATTTATATTTCATAAATGTTCTGAAATTACACTGAATATTTATATTTGTTTATAAGTATTTATTATTAGTACTCGTCACGCATATTCGTATCTTCGTATTTTGCAAGTTTAGAAAATGGATTTTGCGTGAAGAAATATAGTATACTTTGCAACGATATTTGTTTATCTTTGAGGTATATAATTAAAATTTTTGAAATAAAATTTGATGGAATTGCAATAAAATTTGTAAATGTAACAAAAATAAGTAAAACAAAACTTTCATGAAATAAAATTTGATGTCTAAACGCTCCCTAACAGAGACTATTAATAGAGACGTACATTTCAACAAAATATATGGCGAACAGAGATGTCGCTGGCAGTATAGATATGAAATTAAATGCATTTAAACTAAATACATACAAAATTATCTTAAATGTTTGTATTTTATTATTTTGAGATTTGAATAAAGGTCTTAGTTAAAAGGAAAAAAAATTGCCATTTTCCATTTTGCTTATAAAAGTTTTTTTATTTATTTACATTGCTGTCAAAATCGCTTATGATTGCTTATGATTTCTACGCTTCTTCTCGTATGCTTATGACTTAACGAATGATTTTGAATAGACAACGAAGATGGTTATGACTATTATTATAGTTGATTAAATGGATATTATCGGATTTTATTGGATAAATTATTCTTCAGTTTTTATTGTTTTGAAAAATAAGTTTTACCAAAGATTTATAAACAGAATCATAAAAATTATTTAATTTTTTCATTTCGATACCACTAGGGTCTCTGATGTAGGTAAGGGTAGTCTGTGATTTTTCTTTTTAAAGTTTTTTTAAATTTTGATGTGTACTAAATTTGCCGTGTATTGAATTAGAACTTGATAATAATGTCATAACATATTTTGTTTTTCTTGTTCTAAGCAGATCGTAAATTTCGGTTTATGATTCTCCATGTACAGTATTATATTTACTCAATGCTACTGCGCATTTGAATTTATACTTTTGAATTATTTTTATAATAAAATAAATAAATTTCAATTATTAGAATTTGTGAACATGGTCTGGGTGAGGTAAAAATATATTTTCTAAATTTACTATTTGTTTTACCGGTAAGTTTTTTTGCTGTTATATCGTAATATCGTAATATTTTAGCAAAGCTATTTTAATTATTTAAAAATCGATATAATAATAATATTCTGATAATTCGGTTTTTGTCTTTGCTACTTTGTTTTTTTTTTTAAATTAATTCATATAATCAAATAGTCAATGCTATTGCTCAATAGGTGAATTGTTTTTAAGTTAATTTTAATTTGTTTTTGGTTTTATTTGGTTTTATCGTTTTGTGGTTTATGTCTTTAAATAAAATTTTTCACACTATCTTAATTCGTAATAGTTCTAATAAAATTGTCTAATCTAGTTTAAAAAAGCTTCGTGTTGTAAAAGCTTTGTGAAAAGTTTAACAGACGTTTAAGCGTATTAATATATAAGATTTTTTGTTCTACCTCTATCCCTCTGAAATAAATTTTATTCGAATTTTTTTTTGTAATCAAATTTTTTATTTGTATCTTTTAGAGTACAGAGTTATTTTATTATGATAAGTGTTTTGAAATCTGAATTTCAAGTTATTTTTTTTTTGTTTTTTAAATTGGGGAGTTCTAAGTAGCCGCGACCTTTTAAGATCTATTGTACTTCGCCGTCCATTTCAGAATTGCAGGTCTATGTCCTTAATGAACGCTAATATTGCCTTGATGTCAAAGTCAGTATCATGCGATCTGTGTCCTTGGAAGTGTTTATATCTTTTTCGAACTGCAGCGTCGCAATCAAATAAAATATAGGAGTAGGATTCCTCCTCTTCTAAGCAGAATCTGCATTTGTCTGTACTCGATCTACCAATCTTGAAGAGATACTGGTTGAATGAGCCAGGACCTATGATGAACCATGTCAGCATTCTGACATTGAGTCTAGTCTCCCTGATTACATGGTTCAATCCATGAATATTTAGCTTGAAAAAGAATTTGGACTGCGTAAGTCCTTGGCAGCTATTCCATATGTTCTGGGTTTCTGAGGACTCCCAATTGAAAATAATTCCTTGTAGGCAGGCGTTTGAACGAGCAATAATTGGCTCTGGTCCCATACTGAAGCTCCTGGAGTTAAGGCTCTTATTAAACCTTCGACTCCTTCTCTTTTAGGTATTAGTACAGTGAAGTTCCTGCGACAATCAATTGCTTTTGTCATACAGTCTGACATTGCAATTGCTCCGGTTCCCAGTTTAGTTTTCTGCAGGATCATGCTATGTCCTGGTCTTTTGTGTTTGAAATTGTTTGTTAGATGAAGTCTTGTTGCTGTCATTCCTTGCCGTCTTCATCAAGTATAGATGAATCGGTGGGAGTTCCAGAATTTCTAGGGCTAAAGTTGGGCACGTTCTGAGTGCCCCAGTAGCTCCAAGACATGCTATTCTTTGTATTTTTCTAAGCCTAGCACATGCTTTCGTCTGTTCTATTTTTGGCCACCATACAAATGTCGCGTAAGATATTATAGGTCTTATTATAGACTTGTAGAGCTATACAGTCAGCTGTGGAGATAACCCCCATGTTTTTCCAAACATATTTTGCCATGCAAAAAATGCCCTGCCCTGTTAGCTTTTTTGTTTATGTAATCTATGTGAGGATTCCATGACAGTTTACTGTCAAGTATTATTCCTAGGTGTTTTGTTTCCTTTACCATTTCGAATTTCAAGTTATACAGAGCATGTTAGTCGAAACAACTAATAATAATTAATACTAATATAATTTTTAACAATTACTATTTATATTTTTAACGAAAATATTCATTTATAAATGCAAAATAGGTGAACTGCGTTTTGATTACTTGTATAATAAAATATCACTACTATTAACTATAACAAAATACAAATACAAAATGGACTTTTAGGTGAATATTTCGTAAAACAATTATTATCAAAACCGAAACAGACACTGCTTGAATTGAAATGTTTAATTTTATTTATTTATTTATTCAGTTTATATAGGCGTCAATCATGAAAGTCTACTGGATTTTGACTTTTTTCAATTTTAGAAACAAGTAAAGTTTTGCTATCATGACAATCTACTGGGTTGTTATAAGTCAACTGGGTTGGCAATTTCAAGTCAACCACAATTTTGCTGTTGACTTTGAAAAATCAACAATTTTTTTTTTTTTTATATCTATAAAATTTAAGACTTAATTAGATAATTATTAATAAAACATTTTCAGGAAAATTTGTAGCAACAAAAGTGTTGTGTCTCTGTGCACATGTGTATATTTATTAATTAAAATTAAAGAGATGTTTCGTGGTCGACCTCTTATATTCAAGTGATCTTTTATTTATTCTTCCAACATAATATGTACTTCTAGTTTTTAACTAATAACTAATGCCAATTATAATTATAATGCTCTTTATTATAATTACAATACAACTATAACTATTATTTAACATATACTATACTAATACGGATTATACTTATAACTATAAAGTATATGTAAACATAATACATATACATGTATTAATATAATATATAACAAAAAGGCAGCTGGAAAAACTAATGAAAACTTATTATTTAAATACAATAAAATTTGACAAAAATTTTGAAAAAAAACACAATTTATAATATTAAAAACGCAATTTATAATATTAAAATTTAAAGACAAATTGTTTCTATTATAAGTGAAATATCTAATCACCATTTATATTAAAATACACCTAACTCAATTTAATCATTTGTTTTTGACAACAAAAATTTTGCCTGCAATGACTACATTTTTATAGTCAAGTCAATTTTATTAAGTAGTCTTTCATGATTGCGTAACTTATTTTTATTGACTTATTTTATTAGAAAAACTCTAATATCATTAGACTTTCATGATTGACCCTACAAACTATTTCCATTTAAGTAACAATCATCCAAATGGTTTTATTAAAACACAGCTTCACTCTAACATATCCAGAAATTTGCTAATTACCCTATTACAGAACGGTTACATTTAGCTTTTTATGTATGTACACATATATAGGGGTGGAATTCTTGATGATATGGTTGCTTAGGATATTTTAGACTTATTAGTAGAATTTGACAAACCCCTGAAATTTTTGATATAATTGGTATCCTAAACTATTAATATAAAATCTAGAATTTAACAAATAACAAATTAAAAGAAGACCGGTATTTGGCTAAAAATTTAGAATTTTTTTTTTACAATAAATCCAGTCGCCGAGAGAATTCTTAAATTTCTAAAGAAACTACAAAATTGCCACTATCCATATCAAGCACTTTACACAACGACCTCGTAAGCAAGACCAAATAAATGGAAATTAAAATTTTTTACAGAAAACGAAACTTGATGAAAATGAAATCATTCAAATGAGAAAATGTTTATATATGTATCGAACTGTGATGATGTAGAACCCGACAAGTCGTGTGAAGAAATTACATCCTATAAACCCATTAGTCTACTACCGTACCCCTCTATACTATTTGAAAGACTATTGGATAAACTAAAGCCGATTTTGGAAATACATAGAATAGCAAATGAAACCAAGATAAGTCTAGAATAGATATTGTTCAGCGGTATTTCTGGATATTTGCCAGGCATTTGATAAGGTATGTCCTGAAGGACTGCTGTTTAAACTTTTTTACTGTATAAACCATTTATTCTACGTAACTATTCCTTATTACTGTAGTCATACCTTATCGAAAGAAACTTTTTCAGTGAAGCATCAAAGTGGCTATAGACAGAACAATCAGAATATGTCAGGCGTACCACAGGGCAGCGTCTTAGATCCGGTTTCATACTTCATATATACCGGGGACTTACCAACAACAAATGAGACAACCGCCGCCGCTCAAATAAAATTCAACAAGAGCTAAAAAAGTGGAGAATTAGAGTGAATGTATCAAAATAAACACTTGCCAAATTGATCCTGAAGAGAAAAACTTGTCTAATGGTAGTGCTAAAGGGAGGAAGTAGTTTCACAAAAAGAAACCGTAAGTACTGTAAAGTACCTGTGGATGCATTTGGATAGAAGACTTAATGAAAATTTCATATCCAAAGCAAAATAAAAGTAGTAAGTATAAGTAAGTAGCTTTATTAGCATTTATTTACTTTGAATATACAATTAATATACAATTAATATATTATAATTTCATCACAAATTTAAAGATCTATTTTTAATATCTGTGATATAAAATATTTTTTAAATAATTTAAAATTTGTTTCTAATTTAATTTCTCACAGAAGATGATTAAACCTTTTAAATCCTTTATACACTAAAAACTTCTGCACTCTTGTTGATATATAGTGCTCCAATCGGAAGTTAACATCCGTATTCCTTAACGCATATGGTTGCGGGTTTTGGACCAATTTAATTTTTTCCCCTAAATATTAAATTTTAGACTAGTGATTGAAAAATTAAAGACTAGTGCATTTAATTCCAACCTTTCGCTTATTTTCATCCATTTTAGGCAGTTTAATATAACTCTTACCGACGTGAACCGGCTACATTTTAGAATAATTCTCATCGCACGCTTTTGTAGCCCCTCAATGCTATTTTTATATACACAAATGTATAATTGTTGAGCAATATTCAAAATGTAGCTTAATAATAGAGCTCTAAACATATTTTGCACATATAGTAGACAAAGTATTTCTCATCTAGATTTCCATTAATAACCATAGATTTCGTTTTGTTAATATTAATTTTTAATTTTCATTTTTAACCACTTACTCAATGATTTTAAATCTTCCTCTAATCATCATCTCAGTTATATCATTTTCACTAATAAAATTTAAAGCGTCACCCGCGAATATCATTATTTTGGTATGATTCAGGATCTTTTTAATGTCATTAATATAAATTAAAAATAACAATGTTCCTCAAACTGATCCTTGCGGGACTCTCAATTTTAATTCTTCTGAACTACCAATATTTACAGTTCTTTGGTATCTCTTACTAAGGTATATGATTCAAACCACTTTAGTTCAACATTTTTTACACCATATTTACTCAATTTATTTAATAAAATACTTCTGTCAATCGTTTCAAATGCTCTTTTAAAATCTAAAAAAACTGATATTATTTTATTTTTATTTTCTATTAAGTCTTTTCAATCAATAATTGACCAATTCAAAGTCGTTTAACACAAGTGGCTTATGCGAAAACCAGATTGTTCATTTAGTAATAATTTATTATCTTCAAAATATTTTTCAAGTTGGATTAGAATAACTTTTCTACTATTTTTTTTAAATTGAACATCATATGGCAACAACTGGGGTTGAAACCAAATAAAATGTATCCAGCAATCTCGCTGGAGAACACGCTTCTAATTTATAAAGCTATTTTAAAACCGATATGGGCATATAAAATCCTTATGTGGGGAGTAGCGAACAATCCAAATATTGAAATATTACAGCGATTCTAATCAAGAAAATTACGATTAATAAAAGAACGCACCGTGGATCGCCAATAATGATATTATACATTGTGATCGACAGATAAGAACCATTTAAACCACAATTTTAAGCAGCAATTTGTAGCCAAAACTCAAATTATGAATGTGCTCGTGTTCGAACAAATTGACACTGATGCGATCGAACAAATGGACCACCCTGGTATTATTAAGATAATCTTATATATTAATACGCTTAAACGTCTGTTAAACTTTTCACAAAGCTTTTACAACACGAAGCTTTTTTCAACTAGATTAGATAACTTTATTAGAACTATTAAGAATTACGATAGTGTGAAAAATTTTATTTCAAGACATAAACCACAAAACGATAAAACCAAATAAAACCAAAAACAAATTAAAATTAACCTAAAAACAATTCACCTATTGAGCAATAGCATTGACTATTTGATTATATGAATTATTTTAAAAAAAAAAACAAAGTAGCAAAGACAAGAACCGAATTATCAGAATATTATTATATCGATTTATAAATAATTAAAATAGCTTTGCTAAAATATTACGATATTACAGCAAAAAACTTACCGGTAAAACAAATAGTAAATTTAGAAAATATATTTTTTACCTCACCCAGACAAATTGTTCACAAATTTCAAAAATTGAAATTTATTTATTTTATTAACAAATAATTCAAAAATATAAATTCAAATGCGCAGTAGCATTGAGTAAATATAATATTGTACATGGAGAATCATAAACCGAAATTTACGATCTGCTAAGAACAAGAAAAGCGAAATATGTTATGACATTATTATCAAGTTCCAATTCAATACACGGCAAATTTAGTACATATAAAAATTAAAAAAACTTTAAAAAGAAAAATATCAAACTACCCTTACCTACATTAGAGACCCTAGCGGGATAACAATATAACAATAAAAACTGAAGAATAAGAGAAAAACCATAATTATTGGCTTTACCCGTAACTATAATAGTCATAAGGCGTCAGTAAAAACTGAACAATAAGAGAAAAAGCATAATTATTGGCTTTACCCCTAACTATAATAGTCATAAGGAGTCATATGATACTTCGTTAAATGGCCTATATGATTCGATATGATTAACAAAGTCGTAACCAATCATAACCTTTACTATAATGGTCATACCTAATCATACCAAAACGTCAAAACCAAAATTTAAAAGAAGTGAAATAAAAATATAAATTCTATAAATAAATGTTTTGTTTTTTTATTTTGAGTTTTGAAATAGTTAGGGCTATTATAATCAAATTTTATTTCAAAAATTTTAATTACATATCTTAAAGATAAACAAAAATAGTTGCAAAATATACTATATTTCTTGATGCAAAATCCACTTTCTAAACTTGCAAAATAAGAAGATACGAATTTTGCGTGACGAGTACTAATAATAAATACTTATAAACAAAAATATAAATATTCAGTGTAATTTCAGAACATTTATGAAATATAAATATTTAAATAGTAAATCAATTATTCTAAGTATTTGTATAGATAAATAATAATAATATTTAATTAGTACACATTTTTTGTATTTTTTAATATATATCTTTCAATATATTGGCATAACACAATTAGAAGTTTATAAATACCTTTTTTAGCAAAATTCACTTTTTCAACTTGCGAAATACGAAAATGCGTGTCGAGCATATATAAAAAAAAAAATTTATGATATTCTATAGCAAAGTCTGATGTCAAACTTTAATGAACATCATTAATACGTTATAAACACAATTCAAAAACGTATAAACGCTGCCTTATATAAAAGTTTTCTTCAAAACTATTAGCGGTCAAAATTTTCAATTTGATTCTATGAAAAACAAATAAAATTATTATTTATTATATTATACATATTAAGTATAATAAATATTGTAAATTATAATTTTATTCATTTTTTTATTCATTTTATTATTATTATTTAAATAACAATAATAATAATTTATGATACCGTACGTAATATAATACCTATCTACCGGTTGTAAAAATAAAATTTTAATACATACAGTAAAAAGTGCTTTTCAAATAAAAGAAAAAAATATATAAATCTGAAGTAGGCCTGCGGATTTATCTACAGGTCCACTGTTTAATAAATAAATAAATACCTAAATAAAAAATATAAAAATATAGTTATACTGTTATACTGTTATAGATAGATCAAACAATATTGTAAGTTACTAGCTATTCCCGGGGTAACATTCGCCGATCTAGCATTAGCAATATAAATGAAACAATTTATTTTATTTATTTATTTTCTTTATTTTTTAAAAAAATATCAATGTTTTATATATTTTTTTATTACATAATAAATAATTTACAAATTGAAAAACTAAAATTCACTTTATTTAATATTTTAAAAATAGTTTAACATTTTGATACTTTTTCAAATATTTCCCTAAAAACACAATTCTCTATTTCACAGTTGTATGTTGCTTTGGCTAGAGTACGATCTTTTCATAGTGTTAGTGTAGTATAAGATATTATGAAATGTTTGAATAAGTATTAAAATGTTAAACTATTTTTAAGATATTAAATAAAGTGAATTATAGTTTTTCAATTTGTAAATTATTTATTATGTAAAAAAAAAAATATTTAAAACATTGAGTTTTTTAAGAAAATAAAGAAAATAAACAAATAAAATAAATTGTTTTAATTATAATGCTAATGCTAGACCGGCGAATGTTACGGTAATAGCTAGTTATTATAATTTCTTCTAAACTGTAAATAATTATATTTCATTGATTTGTAATTACTATGTAAGTAACCGAATTACCGAAATAAGTGATAACTGCATTTACTATTGCGAATGCCACCTTATTTTGAGAACAGACTTGCAGTAATAGTTGTTTGATCGTCGGGTAATACAGCAGATATCTATTTTATTCACTAGATCTTTTCGGTCAATATATAGTTATCAAGCTCCAAATATAGATGAAATCAAAGCTACAATTTACAATACAAAAAAATTGAACCCCACATCAGAAAAGTATGGATAGAAGAGAATATACCACCATCATGCAAGAAAGGAATGATTGTCAAGATACCTAAGAAAGGAGACTTGGCAAATTGCAGCAACTGGAGAGGAATCACGGTTCCAAATACTATTCATAAGATAATAGCAATTATTATAAAGAAAAGATTAGAAGAAGTACTAGAACCAATACTACGGAAAGAGCAGGCAGGTTTCAGACCAAACCGAAGCTGTGTTGATCAGGCAAATACTTTACGGGTCATAGTTGAATAATCAGTAGAATGGAATGCCCCACTATATCTACTATTCATAGATTTTAAGAAAGCATTCGACACAGTCAAGAGATGCGCCATATGGAGAACACTTACAAAGAAGGGAGTTCCTGAAAAAATCATCAACATCATCAAAGCGATGTATAAAGATGCAGAGACAACAGTTCAACACAGAGGTAACATCAGTGATCCATTCTACATCAATATAGGAGTTAGGCAAGGATGTCCACTATCTCCACTTCTCTTCAACACAATACTAGACGACATTCTAAGAAAAGTTTACACTGGAATAAACGAAATAGAATGGGATCTCTTCGGCAACTTAGAAGACTTAGATTACGCAGATGATGTATGCCTCATATCAAGGAATCAAAGGGACCTATAGAACAAAGTCAACAGATTACAGGAAGAAGCAAAGAAATCGGGACTGGAATTAAATATCGAGAAAACCAAGGCAATGAGGACAAACAACAGTGATAGTGAGCCAATAACAGTGAGTGGACAACAGATAGAATACGTAGAAGAATTCAACTACCTGGGGAGCATTATAACATCAAGCGGAGGTGCAACAGAAGATGTCAACAGCCGTATAAATAAGGCAAGAAGAACATTTGGGAGCCTAATGAAGATATGGCGGAGCAACCAAATATCGAGAACAACAGAGCTAACAATATTCAGAGCATGTGTTAAGTCAACATTAATATATGGCAGTGAAACATGGCTCACTTCGGTCAGAATCAAACAGAAGCTACAAGTATTCATCAACAAGTGCTTGAGAATTATATGCAGAATATTCTGGCCGGCAAGAATTAGTAACGAGGATTTATGGATGATAACTGGAGAAGAACCGATCAACAGACAGATAAATAGGAAAAAATGGAAATGGATAGGTCATACACTAAGGAAATCAGAAAGTGATATAGCAAGAAGAGCTCTAGAGTGGAATCCACAAGGACAAAGGAGACCCGGCAGACCATACAACACATGGAAACGCACAATCGGGACGATATTAAGGAAGTACTCAACAGAGAGGAATTGAGGTTCACTATCGAAGCCCTATGCTACCACGCGGAGTAATAGGAGTAAAAAAAAATTGTCATGTACTAATGCAGAATATTAACATACGACATGTATTTACGTCATCATAAAAATAAATACTTGTTGTACTCTACATATGATAAAAAGAGATTATCGCCAATTTATATGAGGAATTTATCGTATGTTCGTTTGTGTTAACACACGACAAAAGTTTTTTTTTTTACTGTGGACATGCGATAAAATAGATTCTCAATATCTCGAGAACTAAAAGAAATTTTGCGAAACGGATTACCGCATTTTAAAGAGCATATCGAAAAACCCATAAATCACTTTATATCTAAAAACTGCCAAAAACTAACATATGACAAGTATTGAATCTGTTGACGATATATATTTACTTATGATTTTTAACATTTTTCTAATCAAAGATGTCGGATTTTTTAATAACCCTACCGGATGATTATATGTTGTACAATAGGCAAAGCAAATATGTAGTAAGCTTTCGTCTAGTTTAATATGCTTACCCTAAGCAATAATCTGACAGTATTAGTATTCATTTAACTAGAAAATATTTTTTTTAATTTTTGAACGACTTTTTGTAGTATAACTTTTTCAACACTCTGTGTATGTATTAATAACAAAAGCTTTATAAAGTTTTTGAGTTTTTAATATCTATTATTATAAATTTTACCTGTTAATAAAATATTTCAATAAAACTAAATATTATTGAGAAAATTAACGTCCTTTGATTGGAAATATGAAATAGATATGTTCTCTATATCACTAATATAAATTTATATGAATGGAGATATGAAAATTAAATTTATTTCATCAATATTTCATTTTGAATTTCTTATTTCGTATAATGTAATCAAATTGTATTGTATAATAAACAATATTAGGACAATGGTTAAACAATACAAATATATACATAAGTGAGAAATAATTGAGACTTTAGATAATATTTAGAAAACAAAACAAATGCATAATAATAAATAAGATGGTGAAAATTGTGACAATCTAGAAATGTAAATGAATTCTGTAGCAAAAATTCGGAGATTATTAAAATTAAATAGAAATTCTTTAGGGAATAAGTAAATTATACTATGTCGTAAAATTTATAATAGGTAATACATATCTTACCTTAAAAAAATATGAAATAAAATTGATGAAAAAAGAGGAGTTCACTAAAGCTCAATATTCCACCATATTATGCTTTCGATTTAGTTGAATCGTACGTGTAAATACTTTACTCTACTTGAATTAGTTGAATTGTTGAACTAATCATCCAACAAAAAAAAAATGTCCACTAATTTTCATTTAATTTTATTAAATTTTTTATTCTCTCTTAACTGCATTTATTGACTCTTTCTAAAAAAATTTACAAAAATTTCTAACAAATGTGTCCTTTATGGTTTATTCGAAACTTAAAACCTAAAAATGTTGAAAGGTCTAGTCTATTGATTTGACCCTTTATATTCGCTCGTTCATTCCAATGTTGTTCCTTACATTACTGCTAGAAACTTTTTTTTAACCTGCTGGTTATTGGAATGTTTTGTAGATCTCTCGTCAAAGGGTTAGGGTGCTGGATTATTATGGTTGCATATTTATTAGCTGTTTTTGGATTTGTCAAGCTCTTCATTAAATGAGCAATTGTTTCGAGCTGACAATTGTTTCGATGTTACTATTAAGAGCAGTTCTCCATAACTGACACCCATAGGACCAAATTCGTTTCAGAATGGCTTTGTATAGCAACACTTTATATTCCAGATCTAGTGTGGAATTTTTCCCTATATAAGCCATAAGATGCCGTTCGTCTTGAGTTTTAGATGCTCTTTTTTTGCAGTGATGCGCTTCTTCCAAGTCAGCTTTTTGTCTAGGTAAACTCCCAGATATTTAACATCGTTGGCTTGCGGAATAGTTATCCCATTTATGCTAACTGGAGAGCATAAACCTGTTTAACGAGAAAGTTATATGAACACTTTTACTCTCATTGATCTTCATTTTTCTCTCATAAGGCCATTTCTGTATCTGCTGCAAATTTTATTAAATGTGGCGAAATATGATTTACAGTAAATTACACTGCATTATCAGCAAAGTATGAGATAATGAAGTGGTGTCTAATAATCGAATTGTAGGCTTGATACGCCTTTATATATAAGATAGAACTAGATTTCCAGAACTATCAAGGGTATTAAACAGTTAAATTACTCATATAAAGTCATGTCGAAAACCATATACGAACGCTTGAAATCCATATTTGAAGAACAAATGGCCACAAAATATTAAAATTCATCAAAAGCCCAAGGCTAAGATGGGCGTGGCATATAACAAGAACGCCAGAAAGCCGATATAAGCTTAGAACATTCTCGACAAATCGCATTAGGACGAGAAGTAGAGGCAGACCGAAAAATAGATTTTTTTTTTGTATAGTTTTAATTGAATCGTTTTAATCTAGAAACTCAAAATAATTAGATCAAATCTTAGCCTAAAGAATTGGCAAATCCCTGCCATTGCATTGATTTTGCTATTTAACAAAGTAAGTTAATTTATAACAGTGATAAGTATAAATAAAAACAACAAAAATTAAAAATAAAATATAAAAAGAAAAAAATAACAAAAGTAATTAACATTATAGATTGATTAGATATGTTGTGTCCTTTTTTTAAGTCTTATATGACCTCTGTTTCTGGTTAATTTTGTTGCTAGAGAGTTTGGATGATCTTCCAGTTTTCGTAGATAGTTTCGAATATATCTGACATAAACATAAAACATAAAACTGAATGTTGATTTTTCTTTTTCTATTATTTTTTTGGTTTTTTTACAATACTCGGTTACAGTAGAAATTAAAAAATTTGAAAATCACCATAAAAATAATTCAAACGTTGGTGATTTTCAAACTGTTCTTTTGCAACTACAAATGGAATTTCACTTTAATTGAATGGATTTGGCAAGTACATACTCAACTTTATCTTGCAACAAGAAAATAAAAAGTAGTGAGCACTGACATTTATAGGACGAATATAACATTACAAAAAGCGCCATCCCATATGTGAGAATTATACTCCGTTTTGGGTCGTATGAATATTTTCAAAGTGGTTACAGGCCACCTAATATCCTTAAGTTTTCAGTTCAAGCTGCGGCAGTTTATCTTCCTAAAACTATTAGGATAAAAATTGATATTTTTTTGAATACAGCAAAGGTCTGTGTTTTTGAAGTATATTACACTGAACTCTATTTTTAGTCCCAAATCAGCTATTAATTGCATGGTTGATGGAACTGGTCATGTTTCCATTTCATTCCATTTGAACCATTCTCTTTTGTTGGTTGATACCAGTGATAGATGTAGCTTCAGATTTTTGATATTGATTTGGATTAACTAATTTACAAATATAAGAAATAGCATAGGTGAGAGAACTGATCTTAGAGAAACACCAGCGGTTATTTGGAATTGATCGGACTTAACATCATCAATTAAAACTTGATTGAACTAATCGAAAGGAAATTTCCACCTCATTTGAGAAAGGAGGAACCCAAACCTATTGCTTGACCTTTTGCTAATAATCCATCATGTCATATTTTATGAGAAAAGCTTTAGAAAATTTCAGAGCCAAAATATTTGCTTCACCCAAATAATCCATAGCCAAAATATGTGATTTACCTAACAGATATTTAGCTTCTCGTTAAGGTATGCCATTAAATCACCAGTTGAACAGTAGAATCTATAAATCTGTATTGTCTATTCTGAACAATAACTTTACTGTCTAGGTAGACTCTAGCTAGATATTTGCTATAGAAGAATACATTATATTTGTTATTGATAATCAATTATTTTGTACTTAAAAAACTAATAATATTATTATTATCGTTCCACAGTGCAAAACTCTGAAAAAAGAAGAATAAGTGATGGTCATCAATATGAAAAAAAATGGTCAAGGAATCTAAAAGGCTCATTTAAACAGAGAAAGGTACAAAATTGGTATATTCAAAAATTTATATTAATAATAATTGATTTATAAATTCATACATACCAGTATTCATAATTGTGTTTATGTGTGTTGCTCAGTTTTAAAGTTATTTCATCTTTTCTATAAAATATTAATTTCTTTCAATAATAGAAAATTTAATTATGGAAAATCTTATAATAACTATCACGGGATCAACATAAACCTGTTTTCTATTTATCCTTAATTACTTCCATATGCGTTTATGTATGTAATATGTATGTATATTTGTAATATAAATCTATAATAGTATCCTATAGAAACCAATTTGAATAAGAGAGATAGAGAAATCGATTTGAGAATTTATTGTAAAACATTTTTTTTAAAAGAATTTTGTTAGATACGATTACGAAATTCTTTTCATTATTTTTTAATATTTGAAATTTATTTCTACTCATTGTAATGAAAGGATGAATTTTCTCTTATTAAATCTAGGTAGTATGTTTATAAGTATGTGCTTATAATATTTAAATTAAATTAATTACTAATAAATAAATGATTAAATATAAATATATGTATTGTATACGTATATGTATATGTATGTGTATTTGTGTTTTTTTTAGTATTTTTTTTAAGAAAAAAAAAAACAAAAATAAAAAACTCTACATGATATATTTGATTTCAAATACAATTGGAAATTTATATAGGATTAAATATTATAGAAAAATAAAAACACTATGCAAAACAGCACAACAGGAAACACATAATATATAGCATGAGGAGATTTTTATTAGATCAAGTAAATTTATTTCCATTAATATAATTATTATTATTATTATATGAAGACTATTATTAAGATAATTTTTATTATGGTAGTTTTGAAGTATAATATAAAAATCAATAAGGATAATTTAAAATTTATTTACTTGTTGAAATTATTATACACACTACACGATACTAAGATATTCCAATATATGTATCTATATATTAAATTTCAATCAACTTATGTGTAAAGGATTAAAAATTAATAATTAAGGAAATAAATAAATTATATTTATTTGAAGAGTTTGTTATTTTTTTGTGTTCATTTTAATATACAAGGAGTGCATATAACATTAGGTTAGTCTCGTCTATGACTAAATTTAATAGGCAGGATGCAATATATAACATAGCGTTTAAGAACTATCATAGCTTACCCAATGACTTCAAAGAAGAAAATAATATAGGTAAATTTAAAAAAAAATTAAATGAATGTTTCATAGGCCAATTTTGAATTGTTTTTGCCATGTGATATGTTGATTTGATGTTGGGATATAAATTTTACAACTATTATTAACACAAAAAAAAAATAAACCTTCCATTTTGTTGATTTAATTTTAATATTTTTATTTTTTTTTTTTTATTTTTTTGTGTTCACTTACAATTTTATTAATTTAAAAATAGTTACAAATTAATTCAATATAATAAAAAAAATTAATAACAATTTTAAAATAGTAATTTTGCCAAACATTGTACATAAGAATTTTACAACCGTAGCCGAAGCTGTCTGATCTTATAATTTTTAATAATATAAAAATTCAATTGTTTGACAATAGTTTTTTTTTTATTTTAATATAAAATAAATACAACCAATTAGAAATTCATTAATAATTTTCATTATTCCAAATTTATTTAAAAATTACACATTTAAACATTAAGAAGTTGGACGATTTTTTTTTGTATAGACAGAAAATATCAATTGACTTAATATTATCAGGCAGATCATTAAAATTTTTTAAACAATTGTAGAGACAATTTGCCTTTTGACGGTTTGTTTTGACAAGTGCTAGATAAAAATTGCATTTGCTTCGGGTGTTTTTTTTTTTTTCTTTATTATTTCAAACGAGTAAAATACAAATTTTGTTATAATTATAATCTTATTCAAATATTTATGAGATAAAGTTCAATTTTATTATTAAATCTATTATTAAATCTAATAGTAACATGATCTTAAGTATAGAGAATATTTATATTTGATTTAATAAAAGATGAAAAAGATAAAAAAAAGTAGTTTAGATTAAGATTAAAATTATATACTAATTAATTTAAGATGTAAAAATATATGTTTAAGACCTAGCCTAAGCTGTCTGGTCGAATTGTGTATTATAAATCAATTTTTATTTTCCTAATATGTGTTAGAACGATCACATGAATATATAATAATAATATAGAATTAATGTAAAATGTATGCAAAAGTGCATTTTAATTAGTTTCATACTTTTTAATATTTTAAAGCTAATAAATAATATTAGCTTCATAATTTTACTTGCATTTAATTTTATTACTTTATTACCAATTATTTTTTTTTTGCATTGCTATTTCTATTGTTTTAATTACATTTAATATTTTTTATGACGGATTGAAAGAACTATAAACACAAGATATAAGAGCCAGAAGAAGAAAAAAAAAACAAAAAAACAACAACAAATAAAAATTATACATTCCTGCCAATAGATCATAGAGTTGAAAATGTGAAAAGAAAAAAGAAAAAAAACTCAAAAATCAAAAATATACCGAATTTTAAAATGCAGTTAGGTCCATCAATATAAACTACCCAATTTTTCTAGTAATGTGTTACTTTGTTTTGTTTAGGTAATGTTATGTGTGCTTAACAAGAAACAAGTAATATTTTTTTGAAGTGTGGTAATTTTTCTATTTCTTTTAACTTTGTAGGTAAGTCATTATAGGATTTTAGGCAGTTGTAAAGGCAGTTTGTTTTTTGTTTTTCTGTTCGGAATAATGAAAGATAATAGTTTGATTTATTTCTTGTATTGTGAGTATATAGATCAATATTTCTGTTAAGAATGAAGTTCTGTTTGTTATAGTTATTTATTATTTTGAAAGCTAATATGTATAATTCTCTGGTGCATATAAAATCGAGGCTTGGAAATTCAGGGGAGTATAGTAAGTTTGTTGGATGTAGTATTGGGTAATTATTAATAATTTTGATAGCTTTTTTATGAAGAACATTTAATTTACTTATGTGGGTCTTTGATGCTCTACTCCAGATTGGATTTAGATATGTAATGTTGGAACTAATATAGGATGAGAAAATAACAAAGAGGCTTTTTTTATCTAAGAATTGTTTCAGTCTTTTTAATATGAATATATAAGGGGCAATTTTTTTACATACAAAGTCTATATGCTCTACCCATTTGAGATTTGAATCAATCACCATTCCTAAGTAATTGTAGTTCTTAACAACATCAATTTGATCATTTTTAAATAAGAAGGTGGGATGAGCAAAAGTTTTGTTTTCAAATAAGAGGATATTAGTTTTTTTTAAGTTTATAACTAATTTATTGTTTACTAACCACTCATCGATTAAAAATAAATCGTATAGTATTGACGACTTAAGATCGGTTTCGCTATTAGTTGAATATTTTATAGCCAAGTCGTCGGCAAATAATTGCACTTTGCCTTTCAGATTTAGCCGTGCTATATCATCGATATAAATTTTAAAAAGATCAGGACCTAGAATTGAGCCTTTAGGCACTCCTTTTTTGCTTAATTTACAACTACTGTAAGTTTTTCCTATTTTTATTTTTTGCACCCGACCAACGAAATAGCTTTTAAAAAATTCAATTTGAAGGTGGGTAAAATGCAGTTTCTTGAATTTTAATAATAGGACATAATGGTCCACACAATCAAATGCCTTTTGAAGATCAATAAATACACAGGCAGTAAACTTTCCTTGGTCCATGCTCTTGGAAATAGAATCTGTAAGAGAGACGCAAGCTGCAGTTGTGTTTGAATTCCTTTCGAACCCAAATTGTTCCGGATGTAATATTCCATTTCCATCCAAAAAAACAGACAGTCGCTTTTTAATTATTTTTTCATAAATTTTTGAAATGTTACTCAAAACAGATATTGGTCTATAGTTTGTCAAATCAGTTGTATTATCTTTTTTATGAATTGGGGTTACAATAGCAGTTTTTAGTGGTTCCGGGAAGATGTGCGTTTCCAAGGAAGTATTAATAAATTTGGTCAATAAGGGTACAAGTCTATGAGCAAACCTTTTGACAAATTTTGCTGAGATATTATCATGTCCTGTTGCTGAGTTTGATTTTAAGGACATAATGGTTGTTTCTACTTCTTCAGTTGTGGTCGGTGTTAGCTCAAAAGACTTGTATATAGTTCGCAATGTATTGTCGAAGTAATTTTGATCAATGGGTTTGTTTAAATTATCCGTTACATTAGTAAAGAACTCATTCATGCACTCAGATATTTCACTTTCCTCAGTAACTGTCTGATTTTTATACTCGATTATTTTTATATGATCGTTGGATTGAGCTCCTCCAGTTTTAAACATTATTTTCTTGTATAATTCCCATAATTTTTTACCATCATTAGGATATTTTGCAATTTCTGTGGTACAAAATTTCACTTTAAGAATCAAGGACTTAACTTTTTTGCTATAAATATTATATAACTCGAGAGTATGTGCATCATTTGGGTACTTACGTTTAAATTTAAGGAGAGAGTCTCGGATTTTGATAGTTTCGAGAATTTCATTGATCAACCAAATATGTTTTTTGCTTTTATTATTCGATGAAAATTAAGATGGTATATTTATTAATTAAAATTGTTAGACTTTGAATAAGCAGATCAAGATTTTCAATGTTATCCATTGTATTCCAAAATGAATCATTACAGAGGCCGTCATAGTTCAGAACAGTTTTATTGTTATTTCGGATTTCTTTTACAGGTTGCATGTTTGCACTGATTAGTAACATTTGGTGATCTGACAAAGAAGTATCAGTTATTGAAAAGTCATATTCGTATTTTAATATATCAGTAAGAAAGTGGTCTATAATGGTTTTAGATGTTTTTCCTATTCTTGTTGCAAACTCCTCAGTTAATTTATTTCCAATTATAAATCCATTACTCATAATTATGTTGGAATACGTTATAACATCATTATTTCTTTTGTCTAATAGGTTTATATTAAAATCACCGATAATTAAAGAATTTTTGTAATTAGACATAACATTCTCTATTTTTTCTATAAAAATGTCCATTTTTGGTTTATGAGATTTATATATTGAAAATATGTTAATACCATGACGCAAAAGTTTTACACCTAATAGATGGGACTGCTCAAATTCTTCTTCGAAGAGATCAAGTAATTTGCAACGTAGATGGCTGCTCCTCCATAAGAATTTTCTCTGTTAGAGAAATAACCAGTATAGCCCGGAATATTAAAGAATTTGTTTTCGCTCTGGCTTATCCAAATTTCCGTAAGCACTATAATGTCAATTTCATTGTTTAGAGAATTAATAAAAGCTTCCAAATTATAAATCTTATTTCTAATACTTTGGATATTAAGGTAAATAACATTTAACTTTTTATTATGTTGTGTCACAATACTTTTAGGTAATACTGTAGAGTAATTTATTTTCACACTACTACTGATATCGATTATTATTTTTTTTTATTATTGTAATACAATAATTAGATTACAAAATGATATGAATGGTAGGTAGAAATTTTGTTAATGTTGCTGATAATGAAAACAAGAATAAATCATCAGTATTATCAAAACATGTGCGAATATCGCTTATATATTTAAGTACAAGAAAAGTATTTAAATACGGGACGAAAAATTTTAGTTTAAGAAGTGATATTAGTAAATAAGAAAAAGAAAAAAGCAAAAAAGAATAAGAAAAAGTAGAAAGAAATAGAAAAAAATAGAAAAAATAAAAAAAAATTAAATATTTGAAGTAAATTAAATATAAGAAATGTGAAGTGTAAAAAAAAGTTAAGAAAAATTTCAATATAAAAAAAAAATTATTTTCAAAAATAATTAAATCTAATGTTAGTGTTAAATTTAAAAATTTATTATTAATAATTATACTTAGATTTAAAAGTGATAAGATCATTGAAGTGTCTAAATCTGAATACATCGGTGCCATCAGTTTTACGTAAGTTGACAGAATTATTCTTATACCACAGATATTTGTAGTTATATAGTAATTTGATTTGTCTCGCCTCATGATAAATTCTTCTTTGCAGCATTGAAAGATGTTGCTGAAAATTAATAATTATGCACATCTACATATCTTTGCAAAATGAAATAATGCTTAATTTGATTATTTACAATTTTAAGGAGCAGAATGTATAATTCACGCTTATATATATTCTCGAAACTAGGGTACTTATCAGAATGTACTTTCTTTAATAAAATCTGAACCATTTAATTATGACGAAAAAAAAAATTCTTTTTATCATTTGATATTTAATTTTAAATTAGTGCAATAAATTATTATATTGTTGCTATTTAGTCTTAATATTATTAGTAATAATAAAATACTCTGTACGAGCGACTCAGCTCTTCTCAGATACTGAAATGAAATAAATAAATTTACTATGCATATGATATTTGGATTATGACAATTTTCAGGTAATTTCATAAAATATATAAAATAATATAATATATTTAGTAGATAAAGCCCAATCTGTTAGTAACTAAATACATCCATCTGATTAGAGTATAGATATGGATTACGGAATAAAGAAGAATATTACAAAAGTTTCTCGTTTTTTGACGTAGAATCAGAATTTCCATAAAAAAGTACCCTTTCCCATTTCAAAATTTCGATATCGTCCAATTTCGGGGAATTTTGAGCTTAAAAAACCGATTTGCGGTCCTTATCGGAAGTGGAAAATATCACCAATGGATAGGGAACTTTCGATTTAGTTAATAATTTTTTTTGAAAATTTTAAAATAACGGCTCTTTCCTCTCCTTAACTTTCGCTTCGGCGGCAAATTAAATATACGTAAGCGGGCAAGATTAACGTACGTTAATAGTTTTGGTATTTCCATATTTTTTGTATGGAGAATTTTTTTACAAAAATAAGTGATTTTTATGTTTTTATGATTATTTTTGTATGTGCGTTACTGTTACTATTATGTTTGCTTTTATAACCTGCGGATATCTATCCTCTAAGATATTTTTTTGGAAATACCGATATTTTAGAAAAAGGTAGTGCTACTGGGGACTTCCGTTTGTAATAAGGTACTTATAAAAGAGTTAGTAGTTGCAACAACAACAGTGTATCTATTTCAGAAAATTATAAATGAAATAAAAAAAAAATTAAATAAAATATTTATATTTTGGAAAGATTATTAATTGAGTTTTCAATATTTGCTATAATATGGAAGAGTTTAAAATTTTATGTTCCGTTCAGGTAGGCAGGTAAGTAAATATTCAAATATAAAAATTTTCTTCAAAAAAACCATTTTTTAAATTTCCTATATTTTAGTGTAAATATTAATAAATATCTTCGAAATCAAACAAAACTATTCAAAATATATGAAATTTAAAAAAAATGCCGTTACAGGTATATGACACATTTTTTTATTGAGTTTTACTATGAGAAACACAAAAAATCAAAAAAAAAAAAAAAATTCACATAAATGATACAAAAAACCTATTTTTACAGGTTATCGTTTGAGGAAGAACAAACATATTTCTCTAGATTGGTGGAACATGTGCTAGATGAAGAACATGCTGATGTAGAACCATCGGAAGAAGTAGTACCAGTACCATTTGAACCAGTTGCCGGTTCCTCAAGAGTCGAAAGTGATGATAATGATGACAAAGATGAAAATGAAGAATCCAAATATGTTCAAGGAATCTTAGACGTAAGTGATGCTTATGATTCTGAGGAATTCGTCACTAGGTATTGAATCAAAAGTACAAGAAGAAAATAATCACATTGTTGATTCAAATCAATATTTTATTGGAAAGGATGACACAAAGTGGACTGAAATTCCATCAACACATCAAAGGAACAACAAAATATTTTCTGACAAAAATCGATAGGTCCGCTATCCATTAACAAAAACTTTAACTGATTGTGAAACATTTGGCGTAATTTTTAATACATTAATGGTTGACATAAATTTTTAATTTAACTTCGAACAGAGTTTTTAGCATACATACCAAAAATAAAATTCAAAACAACTTTTTTTTTTCAAAAAACCTTTGATGTTTTATTTATGTTATGTTTTAAAATCTATTAATTTTAGTATATTTCTATTTCAATTTAAAATATTTCAGAACCTTTTATCTTATTTTTTAACTTTTATCGAAATAGTTACAAAAATTTTATAGAGTACCATACATTTTGTATGAATAAAAATTATATTAACATATGTTAATCTTTCCCAACAACGAAGAAAACAAATTAAATTGCCGAAAAAACGGGACATAGACACGTTGTTCCGAACTTTTTTTATATATTCAATATCTACTAAAAAAATTAGTCATTGATCTCTGATTTCATTAAGATCGGCCAAATAATGAAGTTTTATGCAAAAGTAAAATAGTAAACATTAGCATACGTTAATCCTGCCCAAGTGAAGGTTAAAAGCTAATTCGCTTGCTTTGGAACACCCGGTATAATTCCAAATCTATGGGATGAGCACTCTAACTGCTTTAACACAAAGATTTGGCATACTTAAAAGTTTCATACAATCATGTTTTTTTCTTAAGAATTTAGTATAATATATTTCCTAGTTTAAATGTGGAAAATAATATCTATTTCAAAGTAACTTCGCCTTCATAATAGCATAGTTCCATTTTGTTTTAGTGATAACCAAATTTTATTCCTAATAATTTCCAAAAAAACAGTTGGAAAACTGTTTACAATATTAAGAAAACCTTGACAAAGCGACACTTGGTACATATTCCACTGTTTTCAAGCTACAACATACGCCATCGAGGTATCGGCATTATAATGCAGTAAAACAGAAAGGTGACAACGTATATATAATTTCAGATAGCCAAGCTGCTTTAAAAGCTTCAAAGTCAAATCAAAGATTATCTTTATAGCTCTTATAATAGCTTAACAAAGCTAGCGTTAAGGAAAGAGAGTTACTCTTATGTGGACTACTGGGCAAAAAAAATACAAGGTAATGAAGAAGCAGATTTTCTTGTAAAAATAGGCGCGAGGAGTCAAGTTTTAGAACTGGATCCAAGTATTGTTCAAACGTCTAACCTATAAAGAATTGTTTCCAAGTGGGAAACTACAGAAACCCGAAACAAACATATGGGATAGCTGCCAAGGACTTACCTAGTCAAAAGCTCTTTTCAAACATAATATCCAACGATTGAATCGGGTAATCAGGGAAATTGTAATCAACGTCAGAACTCTGACATTGTTCTTCCGGGTCTATTTTACAAGTTTTTGTTCAAGATTGGTAGATCGAATACAGACAGATGCAGATTCTGCTTAAAAGAAGAGGAATCATCCTCTCATATTCTACTTGTTTTATTCATTGTAAAATTCGATAATTTTTAATAAAATTCATATTTTATTATGTAATCTATCTATCTATTAATGTTTCATTAAAATAATAATTTTGATAGATTTCTGAGAACTCCAAAAAATGGTATTATATATGCCATTAAATAATATTACCATAATGAAGAGTATAAAACCCGAATATTTAATTTATCTAGACTACAAAGGCTATACTCAAAACTATAAGCATCCATAATCATTATGTCCCTACAATAGAAGGGCGACATATTATTATGCAAGTATTCTAACCTTTACAATATAGAGATAAATTTGTCTAAATATGAGATTCTCATCTCAGAGAGGAATAAAAATATTATTAAAAATTATTACTAGTAGTGAAACGAATGGTATAAATATTGTTCAAGTTAGATTATAGTGTTATCGTGTAGATTATCGTTTCGTATCAATTTTTTCCAAAATAAAATAATTTATAATTACAATTAATTTATCGATCTGATTTAATTTAACAAAGGCTATGTCTTAACATAAGTTCATGCGAGAAATTTACAAAGATTTGTAAGAAAAATTTAAAAAAATTGTATTTTAAGGATATTGAAAATATTTATAATACAATTATAACAATAATTGTATTAATACAATTATTATTATAATTGTATTAATATAATTATAATAATAATTGCGTCGTTGGTTCATAAAACAATACAATAAGTATATATAAAAAAAAAGAATCTTGCAGAAAAAAAACAACATCAACTACAAACAAAATTTTCATTCCACAATCCACACTTGCAGCAAATATTAAATTGATGCGTAGTTTCTATATATTGAATGAATATGAATATCTATTATATAAATCAAATATACTAGGACGTAATTAAAAAAAAAGGTGTTTACAGGTTCATATGGCTGTACCTACATAATCTTGAACAGTTATGATAGTATAGCTAATTGAAATTGAATTTTTTTTATAAGGGCATATGTTAGAAGAGTATAAAACTATTCATCAATTTGATTCTGAATGCATTTCTTCTATATATATGTGTGAATAAACCACTTTTAGATGGTACAATATATAATATAAGTCAAAATTTTAGGGTTGCCACTTAACAAAAGCTTCATATAAATTTCTGAAAAAAGAAATATTTGAATAATTTTTATCTAATTTTTTTAATTAGTAGAAGCATATTTTTTAAACTCTTTTCAAATTCAGTTTCACTACTTAAATATAAAAAAAAATGTCAATTTTAGAATATTTTTTCAAAATTATTTTCTTTAAATTTTTTTAGACTATTGAAAAAAACATTGATTTTAATATTAAATTTATGAAAAATAAAAATTTAAAAAAAAAGTATATCGCTGTATAAAAAAAGTGTATTTGGTATTATCGGAATCGGAATTATTGGACCCAAGTGGCAACCCTATAATAAATTATAATATAATAATTGAAATAATAAAAGGAAGAGTAGGCATAGACCAAAATGAATTAAAAAAAAAGTGTTTAACTTGTCATAACTTGAAACAATTATGATACATATAAGCAATCTTCATTTCCATAGATAGACTAATGTGTAAAATTAAAATGGGAATTGATTATATGTATGTAGGTAATGAACGCATTTTTTTTTCTTTCCAAACATAATTTTTGTAGTTCTTTTTTTTATTTACTTCTAATGTTTCTTTCTCTTTCAGCAAATTTTTTTACTCAATTTATGTACTACATACCTACATTCATATATGGTCATAATAATTATTTTGTTTTTGCTTTTGGCTAATGAATAAATAATAATAATAATGAAAAAATAAAAAGGATAAAATAAAAAAAAGAACTTATATTGTTTTATTTTTAATTGATTTATTGTTTTCGTGGTATGAGATTGCGTCGTTGGTTCATAAAACAGTAGTAGTAGGAGAGCAGCAGAGAACAAGCAAACTAATTCACAAAATCAGAAAAATTTTAAAATAGGAATATTTATATATTTATCTTTCTCTTTTTTGCTTACATTTTTGTTTTTTCTGCAACCGTATACCAGACCGAGGAAGGTGATGCATTGAATGGGTTAGCCAATTTTTTTTATAGTTTTTTTGTTTATTGTTATTTTTTTTATTTACACAAGAAATAAAAGGAAAGAAGTAAAAGGAAACCTCCTTTTTATATTAATTTTTTTTAATACACGTCTAACTAAAATTGATATTGATCAGTTTTACAATAATTTGATTTGTTTTTGCTTTTTTTTTGTAAAATGTACAAGAGTTAGAAATATCCACCCATATAAGTAAAGGTACACCAAAAATGAATTTAAAAAAAAGTTTTTACCTATACATACCTACATCAAAACTATTAAATATTATATTAAACAATTATAATTAAGCCAATTATATGTAGGTATATAATATAATAGATATATTATTCATATATCAATCATTGAACCAATCTTCTGGCCTAGAATGTAAAACAAAAATGAAATACTTAGATGATTGGATGAGTTCAAATTATTTTTTTTTCTTTCAAAACAGATTTTTTATATATTGATTGAATATTATTATAACTCCAAACACATATTATTTTTTTCTCGGCGAAATCATCAAAATAAAAATTATAAATAAAAAATGAAGGAAAATTATTGAAAATAAAAAAAAAAACCAAAAATTTTATGCAAATACATATTGCAAATTAGTATGTTTTTTTTAGTTTTTGTGGTACAGTTTTAATAAAAACTAAAAATAAAATAAACATAAAAAATTTAAAAATCATATTTAATTAAAATATGGCTAATTTATATAATGTTCGATGTTACCAAGCTCAGAATCTCTTACACTAAAACATAGAAAACATTTAAAGTGTTAACTACTGGACGCATCAATCACTGAATTGTTATGCTATCATTTGTCATAAACATAAATATACAACATCGTATAAATAAATAGTTATTTAAGTTGAGCCCTTACATAAAGAGAGCGAGGGTTACCAATGTGAAATTTTTTTGTATATAAAATTGAAGGGTAACTAAGTTATTTCAAATAAACGTAGGAATGTAGGATTAAATAAAACAGTGAATAGTTTTTTTAAAATTCACAAAATTGTCAAAATGTCTATATGTATTAAATTTAAATATTTAGCAATGGTTTAAGAAAATAAATAATTTTTTTTGCTACACTTTAATATAAAAAAATATTTCCTACAAATAAATTTTTTAAATTGTCAAAATAGAAATTATCAAAATTACAGAATAGAAAATTCACAACGTTGATGAACTGAATAACTGATAAAAAAATTGGAATGATAACATTTACGCACGCATATGAAGATGCAATTGATGATATAATATAAACGCTAAGAGCTATAGCTTTTGCAACAGATTTTGTTCAATGCAATTGCAATTCAATGTGAACACATCCAATTACCGCGCGATCTATTATTTCTTTTTTCTCTATGATAAGTCTATTATTCCTTTTATGAAAGGAGTTGGTTTAATAAGTTAAGATATAGATTTGTGATAAAATTTATTTAAATGATTAAACCGTGCGTGAGCATGGGCCGTTCCTACTAGTGTATATAATTAATGTAATAAAATGAATTCGGAGTATAGTATATAACCTAGTTACATTTCAAATGTAATTCTCAGTGTGCTTCTTATTAACAATATGAAATGAACAACCTTCAGAAGAATAAAAGCTAGTTTATGATAATTATCAAAATAAAAAAATGTGCTTGTAAAGCTGAACGTGTCATTGATAGGAGCAATAAATACACATCATTGTATTTTATGCTACGATTTAGAGAGAGTTATAGGCTCACTCAAAGAAAATACCTCCTCTTCGTCGCTCCGGTAAAGATATCGCTAGCGCTTTAGTTAAAATTTTAAATCAATTAGTAGAGGATTTTTCGGAACTTAAAAGAATGACACTTTGGAGTCCCTCATGTGTGTCCCAAAACAAAAATAAAATCAATAGCACAGCACTAAAAATATTTTTGCATTCAAATAACATAATGTTAGAATCAATATCTCAAAAGTTTTCTGAGCCGGGCACTCTAACATTCAAGAGCTTGGATTGCGTTCATTCTGAAATGGACCAGTTTTTCAAAAATAAAAAAATTAGCAGTTCTTTACATTTTATTATATTACTTAAAACATTTAGTACTAGAAATATACAACTTAGAATTCTTAAAATTATAGTGTACCTGCAACAAAATTAGATTAGGCTTAAGTTTCATTTTTTAAGATAAAATCTATTTTATATGAAAAAGATATTCCTGCAGGGACTTTTGCAATAAAATACAAAATAACATTTCGTTAAACTGAATTTGAAACTATATCATTGAAATCAAAAGTTTCCCAAAAAAATATTAACGTGCATTTTTTTTTCTTTCCAAACATAATTTTTGTTGTTCTTTTTTCTATTTACTTCTAATGTTCTTTCTCTTTCACCAAATTTTTTTACTCAATTTATGTACTACGTACCTACATATATGGTCATAGTAATTATTTTGTTTTTGCTTTTGGCTAATGAATAAATAATAATAATAATGAAAAAATAAAAAGGATAAAATAAAAAAAAGAAATTGTTTTATTTTTAATTGATTTTTTTTCTTGATAAATATGAGATTGCGTCATTGGTTCATAAAACAATAGTAATAGGAGAGCAGCATAAAACAAACAAACTAATTCACAAAATCAGAAAAATTTGAAAATAGAAATATTTATATAATGTATATATAAATTTAAATATCATATTAAGCATACACCGAGAAAGGTGATGCATTGAATGGGTTAGCAAATTTTTTCCAGTCTTTTTGTTTATGGTTATTTTTTTTATTTACACAAGAAATAAAAGGAAACCTCCTTTTTATATTAATTTTTTTTAATACACGTCTAACTAAAATTGATATTGAACTTTTTTCTACGTGTTAGAATGAGTGCAACATAATTTTTTAACTATTCCAATTTGGTCAGTTTAAAATAATTTGATCTGTTTTTGCTTTTTTTTTGTAAAATGTACAAGAGTTAGAAATATCCACCCATATAAGTACATGAAGCTATTTATAATATAACTAGCTTTGTAACCCGTCATAAATGACGGAAGCAAAATAAATCGTAGTTTCTTTTTTTCTTTCATTAGATTCTTTATTGCGAAATTACAGTACTTATGTTTATATCACTTTTTATTTATTTTTATTTATGTTTATATTGGCCTAACACTAATCTTTTTTTTTTTATATAACAGAAAAAGAAGTACCATACCAACAAATTTGTATAAAATGTTTGTATTTTTGTATGGTATACTCGTACTCACTTCCATTTAGTTATAATTCGTTAGTTGGGTTCCATTTAGTATAAATTATACCGTATTAGCGTTATTGAGGCCTCCGGGAGAGCAAATTTAAAAATGGGATCTTATTTTCATATAAATTTTGTCTTTCGTATACTGTATAGGGATCTTATTTTGCTGTTACAAACTGTTATTATGGTATTGTGTTATTTTTAAAAAAATATTCAAAATTTTGTATCTAAATTGGTAAAATTTACAAAAAATACAAAAACATTTTCATCAATAATTTTCAATTTAAAAAAAACAATGTTTTATTATCCGACGTAGAAGTACAGTTTATTATCCTACTCTACTTCTATCAAGTTCTATTGATTGAACAGTGAACCTGAACAGTGAAAATAAAATAATATTTTTGGAATGGAGCATACAGAACATACAGAATACAGATACAGCAAATATTAAAAAAAAAACAAAAAAAACAAAAATAATTTTTTTTGAGTGAAGTGAATTACGCACACAATAATGACAAAAATTAAAGGTATAAGCAGGTATAAGTAGTATAATGTATAATATTATACAATTCAAATATGCTGATACACATGTATATTATTAATAGATGAATATATTCGTTCAATATATTTTCTCTTTTTTTAATGGAAATTATTTTGATTGCTAGTGTTAGTACTTTTTGAAATATTCATAAATTATATCATATATTCATAAATTACAAACTACTGCTACATTTTCAATATTTCAGAAACATAAATAATTATTGTTTTTTTTTTTCAAATAATTTAACAACAATAGTTTTCTGTGTAATAATAGAATACGGTAATAAAGTAAAAGTAAGTTTAAATTGAAAAAACATTGTTATTTTTATTAAGATTGATTTTGATTCCTTTTATATTATTCATACACAAAGCTTTTCCTAATTTTCTATTTAAAAAAACTATATTGGCCTAACACTAATCTTTTTTTTTATATAACAGAAAAAGAAGTACCATACCAACAAATTTGTATAAAATGTTTGTATTTTTGTATGGCATACTCGTACTCACTTCCATTTAGTTATAATTCGTTAGTTGGGTTCCACTTAGTATAAATTATACAGTATTAGCGTTATTGTGGCCTCTGGGAGAGCAAATTTAAAAATGGGATCTTATTTTCATATAAATTTTGTCTTTTGTATACTGTATAGGAATCTTATTTTGCTATATGAATAAACTGTTATTATGGTATTGTGTTATTTTTAAAAAACTATTCAAAATTTTGTATCTAATTTGGTAAAATTTACAAAAAATACAAAAACATTTTCATATATAATTTTCAATTTAAAAAAAACAATGTTTTATTATCCGACGTAGAAGTAGAGTTAATTATCCTACTATACTTCTATCCAGTTCTATTGATTGAACAGTGAACCTGAACAATGAAAATAAAATAATATTTTTGGAATGGAGCATACAGAACATACAGAATACAGATACAGCAAATATTAAAAAAAAAACAAAAAAAAAAAAAATAATTTTTTTTGAGTGAAGTGAATTACGCACACAATAATGGCAAAAATAAAAGGTAGAAGCAATAAAGTAGTATAATGTATAATATTATACAATACAAATATGCTGATACACATGTATATTTTTGTGTATAATTTTAAGTAATAAGAATAACCTTTGAGTGAATTATGTTTTTTTTGTGTTAAATGCTGTTTGCCTTTTGGTTATTATACCATATTAAACTATTGATTAAATTTCTATTAGTCCTTATTATTATAAATCAAAAAAATTGTTTGTTTTATTTATATTATTATTATTATTTTTTATTTTTCCTTATTATTTGCGAAGAAGACTAACATTAAATTAAAAAAATATAGTTCATGCAACCAATTTTTCCTGTAAAGGTTCAGCATGGTAGACAGGGATTAAAAAAAAGCACCAAAGCAATTTGTGTATATATGCATTTGTATACATATGTAATTTGTATATGTGTTGGAGCGTTCCGTTGAACTTACAAACATCCAGATAAATGCAGAATAATATATATATAATAATAATTGATAATAAATGAGATAGGTATAGGTACAGCAAAAATGAATTTAAAAAAAAAGTTTTTACCTATACATAGGTACTTACATCAAAACTATTAAAATATTATATTAAACAATTATAATTAAGCCATTTATATATAGGTATATAATATTATATGATATATTATTCATATATCAACCATTGAACCATTCTTCTGGCTGGGAATGTAAAACAAAAATGAAATACTTAGATGATTGGATGAATTCAAATTGTTTTTGTTTTTTTTCTTTCAAAACAGATATTTTATTGATTATATATTATTATAGCTACAAACGTATATTATTTTTTTCTCGGAAAAATCATCAAAATAAAAATTAAAAATAAAAAATGAAGGAAAATTATTGAAAATAAAAAAAAAAAAAAAATTTGTATGCAAATACATATTGCAAATTAGTATGTTTTTTTTTTAGTTTTTGTGGTACAGTTTTAATAAAAACTAAAAATAAAATAAACATAAAAATTTAAAAATTATATTTAAATAAAATATGGCTAATTTATATAATGTTCGATGTTACACTAATGCATAGAAAACATTAAAAGTGTTAACTACTGGACGCATCAATCATTGAATTGTTGTGCTATCATTTGTCATAAACATAAATATACAACACCGTCTAAATAAATAGTTATTTAAGTTGAACACTTACATAAAGAGAGCGAGTGTTACCAATGTAAATTTTTTTTGTATATAAAATTGAAGGGTACCTAAGTTATTTCAAATAAACGTAGGAATGTAGTATTAATTCAAATAGTGAAAAGTTTTTTCAAAATTCACAAAATTGTCAAAATGTCTATATGTATTAAATTTAAATATGTAGCAATAATGAAAATAAATAAGTTTTTTGGTACACTTTAAAATAAACAAATATTTGCTACAAATTTTTTAAATTGTCAAAATAGAAAATATCAAAATTACAGAATAGAAAATTCAAAACGTTGATGAACTGAATAACTGATAAAAAAAATTGGAATGATAACATTTACGCGCACATATTATGACGATGCAATTGCAATTCAATGTAAACACATCCAATTGCCGCGTGATCTATTATCTCTTTTTTCTCTATGATAAGTATTTTTTCTCTATGATCATTTCCTTTTATGAAAGAGAGTTGGTTTAGATACCTAAGTTAAGATATAATTTTGTGATAAAGTTTATTTAAATGATTAAACCGTGCGAGTTATGTATTCATCAATTTCCTCTAATAATAAAAACATAATAAATTCCTTTCCTATAAAAATAACAGACACTACATCAGAAATTTCTGTTATTTCACAACAATAAAATTTAAATAAATAATTTAGTAAATATCATATTTCAGTGTGGAAAAGTTTTAATTATTATTTTCCCATCAAATACACATTGCTCAAATTATAACAAATTTAAGTTAAGCTTTTGCGAAATTGCATTTTTTATAATAATAAGAATAACCATGCAATTTCAAATTAAAATAAAGATAATCATTCTGTATTTAGACTTAATATAAATAACTTGTAATTACCTGTCAAGTTAAATTTGTGTTTAATAAAATAATAAATAAAAAGTAAAAAAGTTTTTTTTTAAACAAAAAGAAAACTCCATACAAAAGTGGCGCAGTCGGTAGGATAATTTAAATTAAAAAAATTATCCAGTGATCGAATCTAAAATCGGTGAATAAAATATTTAAAAAAAAAAAATATATAAACTTTAATATACGAAAGTGGACAACAAAGGATTTTTATATTATCCGTAGAAACAAGCTTCGTAATTAAGTAACAAACAAAAAATTTAATTAAATATTATGAACAAATTTGACGAAGGCAGAAATTTAGAAAATCAACCCACCATGGAAGAAAAATTACAAGAACATATTGCGGTACAACAACAACAAATCCAAGCATTAACGGAGCAATTAAGACAAATGCAGATTCAACCAACACCAACAATAGTTCATAAAACTAAAACACCAACCGAAGTGGTATACAAAAACATCAAATTTATGTCAACGTTTACTGGTAGAGGAGATGTCAGTATTAACTCCTTCATCAGTAACGTTGAATATCAACTGTCAACTACGAATGATCCTGAAACAAAACAAGCTATGGTTCGAGCTATATTCTTCGAAAAGATTCAAGGAGAAGCTAAAAATTGTATCATAAATATACCAGATCCATCCGATTGGGAAGCTATCAAGGTGATACTTAAACTCAGGTACAGACCGGAGGTGGAGCCATCTGAGATATACAAAATGATCTCCAACATACGAGTAAACACGGTAAGTGAGTTAGCTATTACAATACAAGATATTAAATATAAGTCAGATGAGGTTCAAGTGTATTATAGGGACCAAAATTATATAGACCTAAGTAACGTAGATAGTCTCCTAGTGAATACTGTAAAAGAAATGACTCAAGGAGTCTTGTTAAAAAAATTTATAATTTAAGAGAATTAGGTGATGTAATCGCTATAATGAGACAAAGAAGATACGAAGATTCATGTATCAGAAAAGAATTTAATAAATATATATATAATCAAAAAAATTTTAATTTAAATCAAAATAAAATTTTAAAATATAACAAAAATTCTAATGAATTTAATAATAATCGCCAAAGAAATCAAAATAATTCTAGAAATAGTCCAAATTTTAATAACTCAGGACAATATAGGCAAAATAATTATTCTAATAATAATAATAATAATTATTCTAATAATATAAATAATTCGAACAATAATAATAATAATTCTGGACACTTCCGACGAAATCAACAAGGGTCAGGAAACTTTAGGAACAATTCGGGCCAATATCGCCAACAACAGAATTGTCCTAAACAAGGACCAGTTGATGCAATGGAAGTAGACAATATTCAAATAAACAAAGAAAAAACGGATAAAAACGAAAAAGAAAATAATAATATAGATTTTTTTATAAACTAGCCTCGGATCTTCCTACTATAGAATTAACAATAGAAAATAAAAAATTCCTAGCATTAATAGATACAGGATCTAGCTTTAGTATTATAGATGACAGAATACAAGACTTTAAAAAAATTAAAATTGAACCAATTCCATATTCAACAATTAATGGAAAAGACCACATAAATTTTGAAATTCATACTAGACCACCAAAAGAATTTAAAATGCCTTCCAACGCTTTAATAAGATGGAAAGTAAAAAACTTGCCAAATAGAAGATACCAATTGATAATAGGATCAGATCTTCTAAATAGTTTAGAAAGTATAATAGATTTTGAAAAAGGAACAATAAATTTAAATGACCAAAATTTAAACCTTCAAAACATACCAAATAAATTTAATGATGTATGTACACTAGAGGCAATAAATCCAAAAATAAACATTTTAAAATTAGACCACCTTAATTCTGAAGAACTTTCAGAAATAAAAAAAGTAGTTAAGAGATTTTCAAATTTATTTTTTAAAGACGGTGACATATTGACACAAACGACAGAAGTTAAACATGAAATAGTGACAATGACCGATCAATCCATAAACTCAAAATTATATAGGTATCCGCCTAAGCATGAAGAAGAAGTAAGGAAACAAATAAAAGAAATGGAGGAACAAGGAATAATCAGAAAGAGTAATTCTCGATATTCCAGCCCCTTAATAGTAGTACCAAAAAAATCGGACAATTCAGGAGAGAAGAAATTTAGGATTGTTATCGATTATAGAAAACTAAATGAAGTAACAGTGGACGATACCCGTTACCAAACATCGATTCAATATTGGACAAGTTAGGTAAAGCCCAATATTTTACAACATTAGATTTAGCGAAGGGTTATCATCAAATATCAATTAGAGAGGAGGACAAACAAAAGACAGCGTTTGTAACTCCTCATGGCTTATATGAATTCAATAGGATGCCGTTTGGACTAAAGAATGCTCTAGCGACATTCCAACGTCTCATGAATGATATTTTAAGAGATTATATTAATAAAATCTGTGTAGTATATCTTGACGATATCCTAATATTCAGTACATCACTTCAAGAACATATTAAAGCAATCAATAGTATTTTTAAAGTTTTAGAAGATAAAAATTTAAAAATTCAAATAGATAAATGTAATTTTATGAAAAAAGAGACAGAGTTTTTAGGACACATACTAACTAAAGACGGCTTAAAACCGAATCCGAATAAAATTAAAACAATTCAAGACTTAGATTTACCAAAAACAGAAAAGCAAATTAAAAGCTTTTTAGGTTTAACCGGATATTATAGAAAATTTGTGAAGGACTATGCGAAAGTTGCCCAACCTATCACAAAATATTTAAGAAAAAATACTAAAATTAATATTAATGATCCTAACTATATCTCTGCTTTCGAAAAATTAAAACATCTTATAATAAGTCATCCAGTAATAAGGTACCCAAATTTTGAGAAACCTTTTGTTTTAACAACTGACGCATCAAATTATGCAATTGGAGCAGTGTTGTCTCAAGAAGGACATCCAGTTTGCTTCGCTTCACGAACTTTAAACAATCATGAACGGAACTACTCCGCTACAGACAAAGAATTTCTCGCAATCATATGGTCAGTGAATTACTTTCGACCATACCTTTACGGTAACAAATTTAAAATATTGACTGATCATCAACCGATCAAATTTTTACATGCCAAATATAAAGGGAAAGACCTGTCACCAAGGCATCAAAGATGGTTATTAAAATTAGGAGAATATCAATTTGACATTGAATATCTTAAAGGGAAAGAAAATCGTGTAGCTGATTTTCTTAGTAGAATTGAGAAAAATAACGATACAGTAAATGAGGGAGAAAATGATGAAACATCAACCCAATCGTTAAACATATTAAACATTGAAGATGACATCTCAATGGCAACGGTACATTCTACTGAAGAACAACTATTAGATCATATATGGATTAAAGAAGAAATAGTTAATAAGTATAAAACTCAAATTATAATTACTAATAATAAAATAGCAGAAATAGAAAATATTCTTGATAGAAGAATAATTTATATTGCGGAATACGATTTTGTCAATTTAGGTGACATATTTAGGAGATACATTAAAAAAGGAACAACAGGGATATACTCTGAACTACCAGATAGTAAGTATAATATTGTTCAACAAAAACTAATTGAACTGTTTTCAAATGATAGACAAGTCAAATTCGTAAAATGTTCATACAGGGCTCAAGAAATTAAAACGGAAGTCGAAGCCGTTAAACAAATTTCATTTTATCACGTTAGAGAGAGTTTCCACTCTGGAATTCAGGAGACGTATAATCAATTAAAATATAAAATATATTATCCAAAATTACTAGAAGTTATCCAAATTGTAATAAATCAATGTGACATCTGCCAACAGGTTAAATATGACAGAAGACCAATTAAACCCAAGTATAAATTGACAGAAACACCCAGTGACATTAATGAAATTATCCATATTGACACTTACGTCATTATGAAATATTCGTTTCTAACTATAATTGATAAGTTTTCAAAATTCGGTTCTGCATATTATTTATCAGATAGAAACCATTTAACAATTATAGAACAATTAGAAGAACATTTTTCACAAATAGGTAAACCTAGGAAAATTATAGCAGACAATGAATTTAAAGCCTTACAAATAAGACAATTCTTACAAGAAGAAAATGTGACATTACACTTAACTAAACCAAACAGTCATACAGGAAACGGTGACATCGAACGATTTCACAACTCTTTAGCAGAAAAATTTAGAATTTTTAAACAAACTCAAAAGAGTTTATCAGTTAAACAAATGATTCAAAGAGCTATTAGAACTTACAATGAACGATTTCATTCAAGTATAAAAGATATTCCAACAAATGTACAAAGTCGTATCTCAAACTTTGAAAAAATTAAAGACACTATGGCAAAGATTAAATTAAATAAAATAGAAAAACTTAATGAAAAACGTGAAAACTACAGTGAAACTAGATCGGCAGGTTTTGTTAAAAATTACAAAGCCATTCGACATAAAGAACAACCTAAGTACAAAAAGTTAAAATTAGACAATATACACGTAACAAATATTAAAAGACCATTAAAATTTTCAGATACTCACCATACTAATAATACTGACAGTAATGTTAATACAAACAACGAACGCTAATCTACTAGAAATAAATAGTATAGATTCAAACACAGGATTTATTAAAATCCATTTAAATAAAGCAGATTTAGTTACTCAAACAGATATTGTTATACATATTATTCATCCAACTGAAATTTTAGAATTACTTGAAAATATTTTAAATAAAACCGAAATATTAGAACCAATACAACAAAAAGTATTACAAACAGAAATATCAGAAACTAAAAATAAATTAAAAACAATTATACCCATGAGAAGGTTAAAACGTGGATTAATAAACGGCATTGGTATTATATCTAATGGGTTATTTGGGACAATGGACGAACAAGACCGACAAAACATTGAAAAACATTTGCAAGTACTAGATCAAAACAATCAGTTATTAATTACAAATTTTAATGATCAAGTTACAATCAATAGCCAATTCCATAAAACAATAAAACAACTTAAAGCAATCGTAGAAACTGATAGAAATATATTATCAAATGAAATAAATAATTTAGAAAAATCACATTTTAAACAAAATTTATATTTAGATTTTCTTTTTAAAATTCAATTCATTAAAGAAAAAATTAATATAATACAAGATAATTTAGCCTCTATTAGACATGGAATTATACATCCAAATATATTAACAGAAGACGAAATAGAAAAATATCAAATAGATTTTTATAAGTTACAGTATCTCAAATTAGGTTTAGCCCAATATAAAAGCAACTCATTATTGCTGGCAATTAAAATTCCTAAAAAAGTAAAAGCAGTACAGTTAGAAGTAATAGTTCCAGTTCCTAATAAAGAAAATAAAGAAATTGATTTTAACAATGAAATTTTACTTACATATAATAATAAAACATATAAATATGAAAAATTAAAAACATTAAATGAATTAAATTTAAGTAAACATTGTATTTTAAAAAATAATTGTCAATTAATAAATAATAAACTAATGGAAATTGTAAAAATTGATAAAGAAACTATTTTAATCAAAAATGCTAATAATTTATTTATAAATCAAACATGTGATAATAGAAAAATTGTGGTATCAAACCATGTTCTAATTCATTTTAATAATTGTACTTTAAATATAATGGATCATTATTTTTCAAATGTAAAAGATACTTTTCAAGAAAGATTTTACTATCCATTAAATAAAACCTATAATTTTACAAATAAAATAACATTTGATGAAATTGTATTAGAAAATGAAAATAATTTTAACTTAATAAATGGATTAAAAATTCATAAACATGTATCTTATATAATAGATATAGTAATTTTTGTAATTGGAATAATTTTAGCAATGATATTAGTTAATAAACATTTTGGATATTTTAAAATTGATAAAAGAATTCAGGAGAATTCTAATCTAAATGAGGGAGAAGTTATGTATTCATCAATTTCCTCTAATAATAAAAACATAATAAATTCCTTTCCTATAAAAATAACAGACACTACATCAGCAATTTCTGTTATTTCACAACAATAAAATTTAAATAAATAATTTAGTAAATATCATATTTCAGTGTGGAAAAGTTTTAATTATTATTTTCCCATCAAATACACATTGCTCAAATTATAACAAATTTAAGTTAAGCTTTTGCGAAATTGCATTTTTTATAATAATAAGAATAACAATGCAATTTCAAATTAAAATAAAGATAATCATTCTGTATTTAGACTTAATATAAATAACTTGTAATTACCTGTCAAGTTAAATTTGTGTTTAATAAAATAATAAATAAAAAGTAAAAAAGTTTTTTTTTAAACAAAAAGAAAACTCCATACAAAAGTTGCGTGAGCATGGGTCGTTCATACTAGTCTTAATAAATAAGTTGTTGATAGAAAATTAAACTAGCTAAACGTTTTAGTGAAAATATTAGTTCAAATGTTAAGATTTTAAGTTCATAATAATTAAACTATGATGTCTACTTATTTATTTAATTCAAATAAATGTAAAATATATATTATTTAATAGATTCTAATACATACTTTCTTCAATTTGTAAATAAAAAATATTTAAGAGTACTAATTTGTTTTGAGTGCGAATTAGGGATACGTAAATTTATGTTGTATATATTTACGATCGACCAGCGGAATTAGAAAAATGATAAATCGAAATAATTAATTTAATTAATTTATTTTTATTATATATATTGGAAAATTTTAAATTGGACCTAATTACGTGCTATATATTTAAGTTCGCATATATGTATTTTTTGTTACAACTAAATTTTAAGGTTTGATAAAAATTTGTATGAAAAAGCGGGTCGGCAATATATGTACGAAAATGTGTGCTAATTGCGAACTTAATATTTGTAAACTATTTTCAGTAAATTAATTTTATTTCTCGTCATATATTTTAAAAAATCTATATTTTTAATGTTTATTTCAATTACTTGTTTTTAATAAATAGAAGCAATCTCTGAATTTATCTTACCATCAAAATTTTGTAAAGGTATCTGAAATGAATTACCAAAAGAATTTGTTTATATATTAAGCATTTTTTTGAATCTACGGATTATGCAGACATTTTACGCAATTTTTTTTTTCTTTGTTAGTTCATATATTTCTGATTTAATTTATAATAATACATTAATGTTTAAACTTATAGACTAAGAATAATTTACAATTTTTTTTTTTATTATTATACAGTTTTTTTTTGTTTTTTTGTATAATTTATATAATTTCAGATTGATATGAAAATTCGGTGACCTTAGCCATTTGTCAATAGCTTTTAAGTCATCGGATATTGCAGAAGAAAGATGGTAGAAGCATGAAGCTGAATAGATTCGAGTAGTAGAAGGCGTGCTAAGTCGTCTATATAAATTTTAAATAAATCAGGTCCTAAAATGGAGCCTTGAGGAACACTTGTTTTGGATTTCCATCCAATCGCTCTTATTGCTCCCATCACAAGCAAATTGCATTCTGTTGGTTAAGTATGATTCGAAAAACATTTTTTCGCTACTATTAAGGTTAAGGCTGGAAAGCTTACTTAATAACACCTTAGGATCTACACAGTCAAAGGCCTTTCCTAGAATCATAAAAACACAACTAGTACATTTTCCTTCATCCATACTTTTGGTGATGAAATCTGTTAGTGTTAGGCAAGCTGTTGTGGCATTTGAATACTGCTCGAAACCATATTGCTCTGGATGAAGAATATTATTACTTCTTAGGAAGCTAGTTAACCTATTTTTTGTTATAGTTTCAAATATTTTAGAGAATACTGGGAGTACAGAAATTTTTCTGTAATTAGATGGATCAGTGCTATCACCTGATTTGTAGATGGCTGTAATGAAAGCCATTTTTAAACAGGCTGGAAAATAACATGTCTCGAAAGATATGTTTATAAATTTAGATAAGATAGGAGCAAGTTTGTTTGAATTTTTTTTTTTTACAAGATATTATGTTATGTTATTTAGATATTACAGATCTATCTTTAAATAACATAACATTGATGCCAATCTTCGATAGAAAATAATAACGATATCGATCTAAATATCCAATAAAATAGGCAAGTTCAGCATGGTAATAGGTTATAGGTTAAGAAAGTGATCAATTCCAGATCAATACATCACCAGCATTTCATAAAAAACCTGAACGAAACGTTAAACGAAATTTAAAAACAAAAACGACATTGAACACCAAGGTAGTTCAAATGAAGAAAAAACTGCTAATATGCCTTGTTATAATTTTAATTTGATTTGGTTTTTGTTTGGAATAACTGCATTATCGAATTTTTGAAATACCTGTTAACTATAATAAATTTATTTGTTTTATTAATGATAATAATTACTTCTACTCAAATATTATTTATTTATTACAAATTATAGTATATAATATTGAATTTTTATTATAATATTAAATTATTAAATAATTAATTGTTAATTTTTACTCGTATTAATTATTTTAAAGGCAATTATATATATATTACTCTGCATTTATCTGGATGTTTGTAAGTTCGACGTAACGCTCCAACACATATATAAATTACATATGTATACAAATGCATATATATACAAATTGCTTTGGTGCTTTTTTTTAATCCCTGTCTACCATGCTGAACCTTTGCAGGAAAAATTGGTTGCATGAACTATATTTTTTTAATTTAATGTTAGTCTTCTTCGCAAATAATAAGGAAAAATAATAAATAATAATAATAATATAAATAAAACAAACAATTTTTTTGATTTATAATAATAAGGACTAATAGAAATTTAATCAATAGTTTAATATGGTATAATAACCAAAAGACAAACAGCATTTAACACAAAAAAAAAACATAATTCACTCAAAGGTTATTCTTATTACTTAAAATTATACATAATAATACACATGTGTATCAGCATATTTGTATTGTATAATATTATACATTATACTACTTTATTGCTTCTACCTTTTATTTTTCTCATTATTGTGTGCGTAACTCACTTCACTCAAAAAAAATTATTTTTGTTTTTTTTTGTTTTTTTTTTATTATTTGCTGTATCTGTATTCTGTATGTTCTATATGCTCCATTCCAAAAATATTATTTTATTTTCAGTGTTAAGTGTTCATTTTTCACTTCACTGTTCAGGTTCACTGTTCAATCAATAGAACTTGATAGAAGTAGAGTAGGATAATTAACTCTACTTCTACGCCGGATAATAAAACATTGTTTTTTTTAAATTGAAAATTATTGATGAAAATGTTTTTGTATTTTTTGTAAATTTTACCAATTTAGATACAAAATTTTGAATATTTTTTTAAAAATAACACAATACCATAATAACAGTTTATTCATATAGCAAAATAAGATCCCTATACATTATACAAAAGACAAAATTTATATGAAAATAAGATCCCATTTTTAAATTTGCTCTCCCAGAGGCCACAATAACGCTAATACTGTATAATTTATACTAAATGGAACTCAACTAACAAATTATAACTAAATGGAAGCGAGTACGAGTATACCATACAAAAATACAAACATTTTATACAAATTTGTTGGTATGGTACTTCTTTTTCTGTTATATAAAAAAAAAGATTAGTGTTAGGCCAATATAGTTTTTTTAAATAGAAAATTAGTAAAATCTTTTTGTATGAATAATATAAAAGGAATCAAAATGAATCTTAATAAAAATAACAATGTTTTTTCAATTTAAACTTACTTTTACTTTATTACCGTATTCTATTATTACACAGAAAACTATTGTTGTTAAATTATTTGAAAAAAAAAACAATAATTATTTATGTTTCTGAAATATTGAAAATGTAGCAGTAGTTAGTAATATATGAATATATGAAATTTTCAAAAAGTACTAACACTAGCCATCAAAATAATTTCCATTAAAAAGAGAGAAAATATATTGAACGAATATATTCATCTATTAATAATATACATGTGTATCAGCATATTTGAATTGTATAATATTATACATTATACTACTTATACCTGCTTATACCTTTAATTTTTGTCATTATTGTGTGCGTAATTCACTTCACTCAAAAAAAATTATTTTTGTTTTTTTTTGTTTTTTTTTTAAATATTTGCTGTATTTGTATTCTGTATGTTCTGTATGCTCCATTCCAAAAATATTATTTTATTTTCACTGTTCAGGTTCACTGTTCAATCAATAGAACTTGATAGAAGTAGAGTAGGATAATAAACTGTACTTCTACGTCGGATAATAAAACATTGTTTTTTTTAAATTGAAAATTATTGATGAAAATGTTTTTGTATTTTTTGTAAATTTTACCAATTTAGATACAAAATTTTGAATATTTTTTTAAAAATAACACAATACCATTATAACAGTTTATTCATATAGCAAAATAAGATCCCTATACATTATACAAAAGACAAAATTTATATGAAAATAAGATCCCACTTTTAAATTTGTTCTCCCAGAGGCCTCAATAACGCTAATACGGTATAATTTATACTAAATGGAACCCAACTAACGAATTATAACTAAATGGAAGTGAGTACGAGTATACCATACAAAAATACAAACATTTTATACAAATTTGTTGGTATGGTACTTCTTTTTCTGTTATATAAAAAAAAAAAGATTAGTGTTAGGCCAATATAAACATAAATAAAAATAAATAAAAAGTGATATAAACATAAGTACTGTAATTTCGCAATAAAGAATCTAATGAAAGAAAAAAAGAAACTAGGATTTATGTTGCTTCCGTCATTTATGACGGGTTACAAAGCTAGTTTTTTAATAAAATCGTAAATTGGTACACGCGAATCGCAAATAGGTTCAAGAGACGGAATTAAGTATACCTGTAAGCGGATTACTTAATATGTGCAATTCAATTTTTCTTGTTAGTCTCAATATTTTATTATTTATTTACGAAAAATTCAATTACAATCGAAATAAAATAATTTAATTGTATTTCCAAATATATTAATGATTGTAATTTAAAAAAAAAATTAAAAAAAGCTTATAATTTTCTTATTTTGCCAAATCAAACTAATTTTACCTTAAGAGGGCGGAAATTGGTACATTTATGTTATGCAGTGGTAAGCAGAATTAATTACACACTCAATAAATTTTAACATTTTTTTTTTGTTTTTCTTTTCTAAGGACGAAATTTACAAATGTTGCAAAAAAAACTTTGGGAATCAATTTCACAATGTGTTCTTAATTTAAATTTGGATTTTCGGCTGAAAAAAATCTCAAATGACACAGGTAGTAACAGGTTTCTTTTGCTATATCACCCGTCAAAAGTAATTACACATTTGGTTTCATACGGCATAATTAATTACACATCAGGTAGAACTAAAGAAATATTGCTAAATTTTTTAATCAAAAAGTTGTTTACAGTTAAATAGTTTTATTTTAGTATCTTTACATTATTAATGTTTAGTTATTCCACCCTGTGCATCAATAACAGCTTGCAACTACTTTCATATTGAAGTTCTTAAATTTTAATTAATTCCATAGGTGTTTTTATCTAAATATTCAGTATTTCCTCAATCCTTTCAGGTTTTTTTCTGCTTTTATCGATTTGTTTCCTTTTTCTTGTTTCATAAATGCGCAGATGTTCTCTATAACATTTAAGTCAGGGCCAAGTTCGGTGGCCAACTTCGAATGTTCAGTCCGACACCTTCAAGAAATCGTTTTACAACGCAACCTCTATCTTGCTGGAAACAGCAGTTATCATCAGAAAATATTCTGCCTCCTTAAGTGAAAGCATGTTTATTTAATATTTTAATATATAAAAATTGAAATAATGTTGCATCTGTTCAAAACAAAGCTCCACAGCCATAGTAGTAAATGCATCCCCAAGACATAACACTTCCATCGCTATGGGAATCAAATGATTAAACCCGTTTATACTTTAACTCTTTTGGAAGATGAATGTATTTTTTTCCAAGAGCTTCTGTGGAATGTAAATTAACTTTCCTCTGTCCACAATACGTTATAACAGTACTCCAATGATTCATTAACATATTCTTGAGCAAAAGCCTCACGTTTTGAAAAATTTTGTGGTAAAATATTTACTACTTTACGCACCCTATTAGTTTGAATATTAGAATATTTACATATTCTTCGTATTGTTCGTTCGCTCCCACTTTTTTTCCAATAACTTTTGCTGACCCAAAAACAATTTTAACTGGGCTTATATCAGGATTTTCTTTTTAATTACTTAACAATTTGTAATAGCCTTCTTTGGGTCTCTTAGTAACAACTTCATTCCTACTAGATCTTTCCCTGTTTTTCAAGCTACCGTATTCCTCTTTTTCCTTTACAAGGTTCTAAATAGTTTTAAATGAAATTCCATAAATTTCTGCTAGCAATCGAGCTAGTGTTAAGCAACAACTTCTGCGCGATTTTCAATATTTAATTCGTTTGTTTTACGCATTATGGATGAAAAATGAATCAGTAATTTTAACAGAATAAAACTATTTGAAACTCTATTAAGAGCTGCACTTCGTCACTTTTAAATATTAGAATACAAATTCAAAAAGAAAAATTAATTAAACACTATCAAAAAATGCACTAATTCACTTCAATAGATCAAAATGCAATAGTGTGTAATTAGTTATGCCGTATGAAACCAAATGTGTAATTACTTTTGCCGGATGACATAGATAAAGAAACATGTCACTACCTGAGTCATTTAAGATTTTTTTAAACGGAAAACTTAAATTTAAATTAAGAACACTTTGTGAAATTGATTCCCAAAGTTTTTTTTAACACATTTGTAAATTCCGTCCGTAGAAAAAAAAAACAAAAAAAAAATGTTAAAATTTATTGAGTGTGTAATTAATTTTGTCTACTACTGTATATAAGCTATTAGGATATTTACGCATCTATATTACGCAAATTTTTTTAAATAAAGCCTTTAAAATTCAACATTATCAAAAATAACATCAAATATCATAGAGCCACATTCGAATCCTAATTTCATGATAGATAAAAACAGAAATAACTAAAATTATTATGAAAACTACTTAACAGCTTCTGACATATTAAGTCCTTTAATCAAATTTATAACTTGAAATTCTAAGCTCTGTATTTCAAATCGAAAACTATATTTAATTTTAATAGTAGATATACACATAACAGTAGTTTAACCTGTCATTAATCGAACATTAAATTTAAATTTCAAAAAAAAAAATGTTGTTTCAAACTTTTTATTAACAAAATAGTTTTGAAATAAAAACTTTCTAAGGACTTCGTTTTTTTTTACTATTTTGTTTTTTTTTCTGTATTTTTGACTTTATTTTTGAGTTTAACATAAGATAAATTTATATTTAAAGGTTTATTAAGTATTTATATGGTACAGTCTTTTTTTGTAATATGCAACTTATAATGTCCTTTTAAACATGTTAAACTTATAATACGTGTATGTAAATGATTATCATAAAAAAAAAGTTCTTCATGTTCACAAGGAAGAAACACCCAAAATATCTTGAATATACCTGAGAAAAATTTCTTCTCAAATATAAAAAAAAAATTTTTTTTTTCTTTTTTTTTTAAATAGAGAAAAGTTCTAAATTATGTAAAACATACATAAAATCCAATCGTGAATTTCTTACGCTATATTTTCCTTTTTTTATTTTGATGAAATTTATGATTCATGAAAAAACTTTACCGTTATATGATATTCATTGAAATGAGACAGAAAAGCATAAAAAAAACGGTTAAAGTTTTTACGAATTATATTTAAAGAAATCTTGTAAATATGGATTATATTTACAATGATGATAAAGTAGAAATATTCTTAAGTTAGTGAAGATTAAAGTAGTTAAGAATAACGGTGGAAAAGCTAAACATTTTATAGACAACCACAAATACTCGGAAAGTAAGCTAGTTCGTGATTAGATAAATCAAATAATGTAAGAGCGTTTAAAAAATGCAAATCTAAAAAATAATAAATTTGTAACCAAACTTGAAACTACGTGTAAAAAAAATTTAGGTTTAAAATGAAACTATTGTTGGGAGCAATAGTTTTGATATATTGAAGTTGAAATGCGTTTTTTTTAATAACGTGTTTAATTTTTTTAAATTTTCAAATTTTTAGAAATGCTAGTCCATTTCTATCTATGACTTAGGTTTTAGATAATATTAATTCGTAAAAGTAAAATTATCACCAATATTTTTCTTATATTATATTTCAGTGTAAATAGAGTAAAGTCGGGTATTGTGGACCACTTTTTTTGCTTTGTTAAATAACTCTACTTGTTTTTATTATTTTGTATAATGTAAAATCAAAAAAATGAAACAAAAAATATTTCTATTCCTGAATATGCTTGGAAAATTAATAAATTCGTTCACTTATTTAAAATTTTTGAGCTCATAATTTTTGCAAATCAATAATTGGACCACCATTTCGGGTAATGGAATGTACTAGTTCATATTATCCGACAGTTTATTTAATATCTGCGTCATATGAGAAGAATGTGGCGGCAACAAACAATAACAAAACAATTTTCTAGGACAAAACGAATTCCATCTAAATGTTTATTATCTTGATATTATGCCCATCTAATATTAATAAGATCCAGTTTTATCCGGAATAAAAATCTGGCTTTAAAGGCTTCACGAATTTGAAATAATATTCAACCTATCCGGTAAAAATATAATTATATGGCGCCGTACGGACTTATGAAATGCTGCAACTAAATCAGCAGGTACATTTTTTTAAGCAATGACACATTTCAAGTTCTTCTCTGGAATCAAAAAAAAGGTGGTACGAAAATACCATAACTAGCATTCGTACATTTAATTATGGTTGCTATATAAAGATATTCATTCGGCCGATGTAGTTACTCCTATTTGCGCTTACCGATCTTTGCTAGCATTTGTAATGGTTTTGAATTACGAATACACAAATTTCATCAACAAAAAATTCGATTTGCAGAATATGCTGCTTTTTTCATAAAGATCTTCCAATATAGATATTACAAAATGTTAAAAGTTAAATTTAATTTTAAAAACCTTAAAAGTATTTTTAAGAATGAATCCTTTAATTCTATACCTTGAAGTTCCTGTTGGTTTTCGGAAGCTAATAATGCTTTTATGCTTACATAGGAAGCCACAAAACAAATATTTTACAGCACTTTGTCCGCCAACACTATACCAATTGAAGTTTCTATTGGTTTTCGGGAACTAACAATATCTTTATGCATACGAAAGAAGCCATAAAGCCAAACTTTTTCAGCACTTTTTCGGACTTTAGAAATTTGTAGCACTCAATTTATCACTGCCAGCTGATATGCAAAGATTCTGATATCTTGGCGTATGAGGCCAAAATAAAAGCTTTCAATTTCTAAAATATATTTAGTTAAGTCTCTTTTAATTTCTCTAGTTAGAGAACACTCACTTTTCTCCTAAAGGTTTTGGTTTAAATGTTAAATTATAATATTTGTCAACATACACCAACCACGTAGTTTTTTGAAATTTATAAAGGTCAATCTGCTTTAATTTTTTAAGCTTATTACCAATATAATATAAGTATATAGAAATTTCAGTTTTCCATTTTTTACGTCTTCAGCTGCTTTTTTAAGCTTATCGTTGTCATACTGGCGAACCTTTTTCTTTTCTTATGTTTTTTTATAATCTTTAATATCTAGTTCCTGTAATTTGGATCTACTTTTGAAACTGCCGTATCAAACTTCAATATTACTTTGCGTGTGTGATATTTTAACTTGCTGTATCATTAATAACATAGAAATTTGTTTCCTAATTTGGTTTTATTTTGGAATTTTTAGGCTTAACCAATATTGTAGTAATATAAAAACGTAACCATTTTTGGTTTGTAAACACACATTTACTTAGTATACGGTTGGTAAAATTATATTATAGCTATACTTTTACAAATGCGTAAACATTTGATATTTGTAAGTGTATAGTCCCAAAGTATGTACATTAAATTTAAACAAACCTAAATTCAATTTTATAGACCTTAAAAATATTTTTAAGGATGAATCATTTAATTCTATCCCATTAAGTTGCCTTTTGCTTTTCAGAGGCTAACAATGCTGTTATGCTTAGGTAGTGAGGCCACAAAACTAATTTTTAACGTCACTTAAACATTAATCATGCGTTTACGTATACAATTTATTTTTACTGTATACATTCTATAATATTATTTTGTATTGAATTCAAAATTTACAAATTTTGTCTACAGTAAATTTGTGATTATGAGTCATGACACAATGTTCTTTGGGGTACCTACTTGTACATAAATGTAAATATTTGGTTAAATAAATGAATTTAATTGAATTAAATTGAATCTTTAAGTTTACCCTAATATTTTATTTTTATGTAGACTGTTGTTGAATACAAAAACGAGATATCTGCTAAAATTCCAGAAATGTTAAATATAAAAAATAGTATGTACCGACGTTATAGATGGCTGAAAGAAGAACAGTTGTCCGTACACCTTGAAAAAAGGTAAATGAAAACAAAAATACATGAAAAATTCTATTCTTGATTTTGTGATTTTTTGGAATTTTGGATTTGAAATTTTAGATTTTGATTTTGCACTTTCGGACCGAACCCAAAATATTCGATTATCTATAATAAAACTTTGTTTTAGTATGAAAAATTTATATTGAATGCTAAAAATTAAAAATATAAACAAAATTATTGTAGCAAATGATAAATATAAAACTTGTTACATATAGCTGTCTTTTAAATTCTCTAATGAATTGCAGGTAACAACTAATGCACTATTGTTACATTCAATTTGTCTTCTTCAGTTTTGTTTTGAAGTAAAATATCTTATTTCAAAAACTTTACAAAAATTTGAAAAACTATCAACAAATAAACGTAACAAAATGAAATTTATATAACCATCATATACATACATAATAACTTCAGCACCATATCGGTCAACTTTTTACCTTTATTTTTTTTATTTTTGCTTACATTTCAATATTTTGGTAGTTAAACTTTTTTCACAAATTTTTTTTTGCAGTTAAAATTGTTAAATGCAAATACCCGTTCATTTTAAATTCTAATTAAAAGACAATTAAAAATACTGGATCGGACAGCCAATTTTAAATCAAAATGAACGAATAAAAGATATTTAATTATAAATTAAAAGAAAAATGGTTAAATTTTTCAACCATTGAAAATTGGTCTTCAAATAATCGTTAACAATAAAGTCCAAAAACGAAAAAAAAAACAAGAAAAAAGAAAAAAGAAACTAAATATAAAAACTTATTCTTTGCTTACTATTGCTATTTTAAATTGGAAAATGTTGTAATGATGTTGAGAAAAGTCTACACTACTAAAGAAATAAACTTGTAAAAGTTTTTTGAACCATTATAATATATATTTATAATATATATATATTATATATATATATATATATATATATATGTATATATTTTATATTATTATGTAGTATATACTTATATAATATACAGGAGATATCCTTAAAGCAGGCTTAGTTTATTTTGAAATATAAGTTATAACTCTGAAAAAAGTTCTGTATTTTTTCTACTTATGGTGGTTCCAGTCAGTAAAGAACCGCATATACGTTTTAATTTTTTTATATATTTTTTTTTTTTTTTGGTTTTTTCTTCTTCATAACTTAAGTAAAAGTTTTCAATTCTGAAGAGCAGCAGGAACAAGTTAACTAGGATAAAATTATAATTTTTCTTATTCTTTTTAAGGATAAATTTGGATTTTCGAAATAAAAAAAATGAGAATACTATTACCACCACCATCATCATCACTATCATCACTATCATCATCACCATTACATAGGGCACTTAAAAATAAAATCTAGAGTCTACAAAAAAAAAAAAAAAATATAGACGTTTATAGAAGTTGAATTTTTTAAAAATTAACCTGAAATGAATTTTATTTTAAGTAGTTCCAATAAGAATTCACTGATATCAAAGGCGATTTGCTTTCATGGAACTCCAACTATATAATAAAATTTATTTAAAATTAATATGCGAAATAAATTTTATTTTTAAAGAGTATAGTTTTAGAATTATTTTGTTATTTTGTTTTAAAATAAAATCTTTTCCAATAGAAATAGATAATAGAGTATTCAATATTCAATTAGTGACAAATCAAATTATGATTAAAAGTTAGTGCAAATTTACCATGTGTGTAATAAAATTCAAGAATTTTTTAGACCCTTCTGTAACCTTCTGTCACCATTTTTGCAAACTTGTTTTTTTTTAATTGAGTCCAAAATTTTAGGATAAGAACAGTAACTGCCTTCACAGAATTGAAGCCATTTCAAAGATTAAAAAAAAGAAGGATGGTGAAGAAACCAAAAAAAAGAAATAGAAAAGAATAAAATATAATCGAATAGAATAGGATAGAATAGAATAGAAGAGACATAAAATATACATACAGTTTAAAAAATACTATAGTATTCGCCCGCTCCGCGAAATTCGAGGAGGTTTCTTAAAAAATGGTACCCAATTTCATTATGAATTAATAATATTATAATTTTTATTAATAATTTCAACTTATTTTTGATGGTAATATATTTTTTTTTCATTGATTTATCATAGACAACATAACCATATATTCGTTATATTTTATTTAAAAAAAAAAATTAAATTTAATTCTGGTAAAAAAAAACAGAAACTATATACATGGATGAGTTGCATTAATTTAATAAATTAAAATTTTTGTGTGTTCAAATGTATGTGTACTCATACATGAGGTGAAATTTCAAATTAAAATTTCTAATTGAAAATTAATAAAGTTTAAAAAAATATTTGGGGGTCTAATGGGGTGGTGATGCGTTTTACGGTCGTTGTATTAAGCTTACGCCACTTAACCTCTCCCACCTTATTTCCTACTCTCACCTTCACGTGGTGACCCCTGCTAACCCTAGCAACCCATACGAACGATCGGGTTCTAACCCCGGTGTAGTAGGATGGGTACATGACAGAAGAGAAGAGAAGCATGGCGTGTATCGGACAACAGCGGAGGTAGCAACCAAAGGCGGAAGATCCATCCTCGGAATTGAGCCATTTCCACATTTTGACTTTAAGGGTCTTTTCCGTAACCATTTATGCAGCGTCTGCATCTCCTCTCTGTAGCAGCTGCCAAAGGTTTCTGCACTCACAATGTGCGGCCTATAAAAAGATGTATCCGATTATCCAACGGGCAGGCGTGCTTGTCAGATTTGAGCTTATGATTTTATCACCCATTTCTCAGAAAATGCCAAGTGTGAACCAACTGATAACAATTCATGAAACATGACAACAAACAGTAGGTCCCCAATGGGTAATCGCGATGAAATCAGCCTCGGTTGTAGTAAACGGCACATCGGATTTGGGGGTGCGGCATATTTCATGCGGTGGTGTCGAGCGGAACACCGAAATAACAGAATCGGAAGTAAATTATTCCGACCTATGCCCCACGGATGGGGTTGCAGGACAATGTGATGATAATGAAAAAAATATTTGAATTCGTTACGTCTCCTTTTAAATATATATCATTTAAAAGAATAGTAATGAAAATCGGTTGTGAAATTGTTCAGATATTAAGTACTGTAATTTTTTCTATTTACAGATTAAATACAACTAGAGTTGCCATTTGTTCGGAACAATATTGAAAACTAAAAACTTTTTCTTAGAATTTATCAGAAATTTATATTAAAATCATTACTATTATTTCCTATTAATTGCGATTAATCCTTTGTGAAATGACATGGCTAGACTTAATATATTTTTTTAATCAACTCCAAATGCTTTCATAAGAATTAGAATAAATACAGAAATAAATCAAAATGTTTACTGTAATAATTTTTCCCCCTAACTAAAAATATTAAGTTTGTGCAATTCAAAAAATATATGAAGAAACCGATACTGTTGATACAGAAGATTTAACAAAAAGTCAGAAAAAAGTGAAGATTATTAGGAAAAAGGAAATTAATCAAATGTAATTCCGTTTACACAGCACAGTGAAAAAAGTAATAATAAACCTGTATATTACCATGATTAATAGAACATAATATGTACATACATAGGTACGTACGTACTACATATAGTATATTTTTGTAAAAAATTTTCAGCTGCTGAAAAAAAGCGAGCATTTCAACCATTAATTTACGGATCAGTATATATTTTTCTGGAACAATAATTATTGAAACAATCATTTCTGTTTCTTTTAATCTTTACCATTCTATTCTTGGCCCAAAATTGGAATTAAAATATTTAAATTCTTTCTTAATTCATTTATAATAATAATGGTGCGATATCTACATTTCGGTGGAGTTATTTGTATTATAAAAATATAGATATTAATATGTCTGCTTCTACTTTACTTTTGTTTTGAATTATTGTGAAGATGTGTGTATATACTTTTATATGGGTAAAATTTAAAAATTAAAATTGCTAATTGAAAATTAAAAAATTTTGAAAAAATATTTAATTTCGCCACGATTCCTGTTAAATATCTATCATTCAAAAACACAAAATAATGAAAATCGTTTGAGACATGGCTCTGGAAATTGTTCCGAATTTTTTCCATTTACAGATTAAATATTATATGATTTATTTACCAGTCTTTTGAAAACTTCTAAGTTATATGTTTCTGGAAACCGGTAAATGTTTTAAACTAGAAAATGGTTTACAATAAGACACTGTAAACTCTCCTATCTTTTTTCATTATATTTAACAGAACTTTTAAAGCTGCTAGAGATCATTCAAGATAACATAGGTGAAAGTTACTCAATAGCTTTTGCTGACGACGTTATAGCTAGCAATAATATTCCTGATACACAATTAAAAGTTCAAAAACAATTTAACCTTACAGACAGTTGATTATTGTAAAGTATGGTTACTAAAACTGAACGTAGACAAATGTGAAACTATTCTTTTCCGAAACACTGTTGATAAAGTCAAATATAAAATATCAAAATATACTGGAAAGAATTTGACATAAGAACTAGAAATAATGTAAAATCAAACAAAAAAAAAAATAGTAAAATATTTAAGTGTTAATTTGCATAAAAATTTAAATTATATTACACATGTTCGCAACACTATATCCAAAGTAACATAAGCGTTCATGGCTTTGAAAAGACTCTTCTACGGCAATAAAATCAGCAATAGAGTCAAAATAATCGCATATCAAGCATTTATTAAGCCAATTATTTCATACGCTGGACCAATAAGCTCTAGCTTAATGGAAAATATCAGAGAATTTGAACGAAAATGCGTAAGATATCGTACAAAACTTACATAGAAAACCTGAAACGGATCACGAACATTTATACTCAAATAAATATTTGTACCGTATAGCTAAAATTCACAGATTCCATAATTTTTTAATAAAATTAATCAGAAATCACCGTAACAGACCTCTAAACACAAAATAAAATAGTTTAATATCCATCTTATATTACCATAATGAAGAGTACATTATAAATTGTTTTAAAACGGGTTTCATAGCACCCAAACATTTTATTTATCTAGATTATAAGGATTATATTCAAAACCATGATCATATCCACCTGTTATATCATTATAATAGACAGGCTACATGTTAGACACTTGAATATGCACCTGATAATATTGAAACTCGTAATGTAAAATATGATAGGTCCATTCCTGATAAGAATGAACATATCATCTGAAGTTATTGGTGGCTAAATAATGGGCCTTATTCTGAGAAGCAAATTTTTCGGTACGTACTGAAAAATATGATAAATTTAATTTTTGGTATTCTGCGAAACGCAATAGCGATACTTATCGGTTTTTATCGCAACGTTTCGATTTTCATGGTATTACGAGAATCGATTTTTTTGTTCGCTATCAGAAAAATTCGCGTCAGAAACGATAAATATATCATTATAGAAAAAGGTAGTGAAAGATGGCGAATGAGAAAAAGTAAATATATATTTAACGTAAAATTCAAGTAAATTAATTTTATTTATATATATATATATATATATATATTATTAAATATTATTTTACATTTTTAATCATAGAAAAGTTACAAATAGGAGGCAGTTTGAATGTTTGTTGATGCAATGATTTTTACATGTGTTCCATCAACATACAATAATTCCTGGGAATCCAAATTTATTATATAATCCCAATCTGATGGATGATTTTTCTTCTTCGGTTTAAGGAAATTTTATATACCTTCGACACAATTCCGTCTTTAATATTGATAATGTTTCGGCTAATATTTTAGAAATAGTTGATTTAGCTGAACCTACCAAAAACTTGTTTCCCACGCCTTTTTGATAATTTCATTCAGCAAGGAAGCGCAATGTTCCAACTAATTTTATGATGAGTTTTACTGAAACTGGACCAATGGCAGGATTTAAATTATTGTCTAATTTATCTATAATCATTGCAAAGGCTTCTTTCAAGAGCCTGAAACACCTAATGAATTATAAAAAAATAAATATAATTATATTTTGTTTCGTAATATAAATGAAAAAAACATTTTTTAATAACTATAAAATTTTAATTTAACTTCACTTAATTTCACTTTTCAAACAAAAAATATTAAAACATCATTTGCAAAACATTTTGCAATTTTAACGAGCAATGCTGCCAGTTTTGCAAAATATCGTATCATTCGCTTCTCAGAATAAGGCCCAATATCTGAATTCGAGACATTCGAAATTTTTTGTATTTTGCTTGCTTGTTATTATTTTTGTTTATTTTTATTTAGGTTAGTTTAGGTCTTAAGTTTAGTATAAGTTTTATTACTAATCTAAAATACACATTATTTTGGTTTTAACCAAAATTTCCAAAATATATTATATTAAATGAAACTTATAACACATCAATGTTTATAAATAATGAGGTATGTGACGAGAAGAGAGTAAAAACCAAATAATTAAAAAAATAAATATTTGAAACTTTTTTTTTTGGGGTAAATGTATAAAGAAATAACAAAAAACAAAAATATGTTTCTGAAAACTCATAAGATGGTAAATTTCACAGTTTAGAGGTTCGCTTAATTTTGTTTTTGTTTAAGTCTTTGAACTTATTGAGCCTTTCTTTCTGTTTGAAATAAACAACTGTTTTGTCCATTAAGGATGTATTAAAGTAAACGTTGGTGTACTAATAAAGATCTTACTTTTGTGATAAGACAATTTTTTTCTGCTAATTTTCTTGTAAATAAATTTGGATGATGCTTGAGTGTGGTCGCATGATTTTTTGTGACCTTTCCAAGCTGTCATTTTCTATTTTTCACATACCAAGCAGCTTTTGTTATAACTCTTAAGATTTTTTATTTCAGTTTTTGTATTATCTCCATTAGAGTTAGAAGTAATTTTCATAACTGACATCCGTGTCACCACATGGGTATATCATTATTTTGTGGTTTATTTTCATCTTTTGATGCTTGCGAATTTACTAGTATTAAGTCTATAACTTATGAGTGGGTCTATTTTGCTTGAAAAAATTTTTGTTCAAGGCAAATTATTTTGGGCATAATACTTTTTCTTTAATCAGACCAATTACGCAACATATATATATAAAACAGGGCCGGTGCTTCTCCATTACGTCGATAGCTTAATGATGTTAGACGTCGTGCAACATGTCTATCATTGACATTCACTTATGAAACCATTATAATTCACCAGCTAATCCATATCGTTCAAGCTCCAACAAAATATTCTTATCAATCGTTTCGAAAGCTCTTCTTAAATCTAAAAATTTTGCCACTATATATGCATCCCAATCTGATCAAATTTAAATAATAAACTAAAGCTGCTCTCTTCCCTTTCCAAAATTTTACTTTTATATTACTTCAATGTTTGAAACAATATGGCTGAAAAATGAAACTATCAGAAAACTCACATTATTTTAATAATTTCTCAATTAATTTTATAAGAGTAGTGATTTTTTTTTATAACAGTCAGTATTTAATTAATCAATTAATTAATTAATTTTATAGTCAACACCATTAATTAATAAATTTATTAGGTATTATATAGTTGTTTTTAAAACAATATAATTAATTTTGATATTCATAGCACTAGCTATTTATAGATGTGAATTTCTAAAAAATAAATGAAAACAAAAAAATTATTTTAACATGCAATCAGACTGTTGTCATCCACTATAACTAGTTTAAATGTGATGTAAGAAAAACAAAAAAAAATTAATCAATAAATGTCCTTCTAAACATTCACTTTTAAAAACGAATAAATAATATACCGTTATTGTCAGTATAACATTCTTTTATAAAATGATGACAACGGAATACCGTTGATTGTAAGTAAAATATTCGTGTAATTCGTATATAAAATATTTCGTGTAATTATATATATATATATTTTATGTATATATGTATACGGAAATTGATTGATTTGTTCTATTTCGTTCTTTTGTTTTGATTAATTAAAAATGCCATCAAATTTGACCGGCAGCAAAAAACGAATGTTTTCATCATATTTAATATCATTATCATTTCTATTGTCATTGTCATCATGAATGTCATCATTGAGTCTAGTCTTCAATTGGAAATTAATATAACAAAAATTTGTGAAGATAAATGATTGAAAAATTAGGTATATATACCATTATTTGTAAATATTGAATAAAATGTCAGGCAATATATTCAGTTATAAAGTTTAATTACAAACAATTTCAATTAAAATTTTATTAAAAATAGGACGAGGCAGGAAGAGAAAAATTGTAATGAAAAATCATTATAGTAATACAAATTGGTATAATATTTTATGACTTCCTTTTATTACATTAATTATTAATTAAAGTTTATTAGTTTGTAAATTGATTCATTGTATTCAGTTAAGGTGACCGTGTGTTAATGTAGTTTTGATTCCGAAAAAACTTCTATAACTTTTTATATAATTCTTTCTGAAAAATATCTATAATAATGCTCGTAATTGAACTTTAATAAAAAAATCAGAATAAAATAGTTATTCGAGGAGTTATTTAATTAAAAAATATGGAATAGAGTTGTTTTGCTACGAGGGGGTGGAATAGGGTTTTTTTGAAAATTAGAGGATAGGAATAAGTCACTTTTGATACATAAATTTTTCTAAAAAAACATACAATTTCTGATTCATTTCGAACGTGCACCGGATCTCGACAAGGATTTCGTCAATGCGCTGACATGTACTTTCTTCAATCTAGAGTTGGGGCATATAGTGCGACGTTCCGGTGTACAAACACAGGGTATTATATTTTACAAATCGGGACAGCTCCTGGGTTTCGCTAATCACGTCGATATTATCGGAACACCACGACGAGCAGTCATCGAAGCCTTTACTCAGATTAAAGAGGAATCATGTAAAGCGGGCCTTCTCACTTACTTATAACACATAATAGATGTTGTCGACAAATAAAATGTCCTCACAATACCATATAGGACACAACATCACAGCCGGCTCATATAATTTTGAGGTAGTTCAGGAGTTTATCTACCTCAGAACCAACTTCAAGTTCACCAATAACATCAATGTTGAAATAAGGCGAAGAATGACCCTTGAAAATCGTTGCCACTTCGGCCACACCTTCGTTGGAGAGATGAAGTGGCAGATATGAAAAAACTTCAAATCACCAATTAGAAAGATTCCGCTTGTGACCGAAGTCAGTGGACGAAAAATTTGCGTCAGGCTCAGGACCTTCAAGGTCTGTAGTGCCCAGCAAGTAAGTCAGTAAGTAATATTTCACTGCGATCTAATTATGACCTTTGTTTAATTTAACGCCAAAATAGGAATAGACTTTTTTTGTAACTTTTTTTATTAATTTTTATTTTCTACAATCGAATTGCTAAGAAATAGGTATATTTTGACAAAAAGTATGGAATAGACACATGTTGCTACACTCATAAGCATGGAATAGAAACATTTTGCGCCTAAGTATGAATTTTGATCTCGATTATGTATGTTGCGAAATTATCGATCTCGGGAATTAACATGGTTTGTTGCAATAGTAGGAAGTAAATCAATTTGAATTTAGAATATAAAGAATACCTCATCTTTAGATTTTTTTTTAAAAGTGGAAAAGACCTCGGTTTGATTCTAAGCTACACAATTGGACCCCATATTAGGTCATCTATATATAATAGATATATATATCATATTGTATATATATCAGATATACAAACTTTATAGATATTAGATCTTTTTATATTTTAAAAGAAACCCCAGTTGTCTTTATATTGTTAAAGAAACCCCAAACATTTGGCGACATTCTTAGGTATATCAAAAATATGCTCATTCTACTTCATGTTTTGGTTTAGCTGCATCACTAAAATATTTAGACTTTCAGACCGTTGTAGATTTTCTCCTTGAAATCACAAGTTTGGGTCTTTGAGTTTTGGACGTGTTAAGGTCAACTCTGTTTGCGTTGCTCCAATCAACCATTTTTCTAGATCATTATTCACTAGTTATCATTTTTCTCTTAAAGATGATTGCGATAGAGGTGGCGTTAGATTTAATTAAAAACACATAGAATGCCACTGAGGTAATGTCAAAAGCAAACCTATGGATTTGATTAATTAAATAAAAAGCATTAAATAAAAATACTGACCCACAAAAACAAATTTCTTTGTGATTGTAGATTTGTATATTTAGATTATATTAGATTGTGGACCACGGGAGGGAATCTGTCCTCGATATCACCACAGTCGCAAATGGGCTTATTGTGATAACCCGTGTTTGTTTGTTAGTCTCTGATTCCCTAAAGATACTTGATTTCGTGATCACACTTAGGATACTCTACAATGGTATTCTGGATATCTCCTATTGTTCGGGCAACGATATTCCCAAGTGACGAAGTCTATTATGAGTGAGCTCTTCGCATTCAAAGAGCAGACGTTCGAAAGATTCTTACTCTTTTTCAGATATTCTGCATAAGTTGTTTTCGGTTAAATCCATTTTTGCTTGATGATTTCCAGGAACGTTAGCCCAGAAATCCTCAGATTTGTGCTCTACCCAAGCTTTTAGTTACATCTTAGCTGTGTTCAGGGGAATGCCACAGAACGAACTTGGCCTATGAAAGGCATATCCGATGCTTTTCTTGCTAGATAATTTCCTGCTTCGTTTCCTGCTATGCCAGAATGCCTTGGTACCCATATTTTTGTATATTTACTACAAGAGCGAGATTTTTTTAATTTATTTTTTCGAATAGCCTACACAGTCTATATTTCTTAATCCGTTGTAGGCAAATCATTGAATAATTTGTGTGATATTTTTTATAGTAAACATTTTTTCCAAACTTTAACTGCTTTATCTATAACAAGAACTATTGTAAAATATGTGAAAACATTATGCACAACTACCATATAAATTGTATCCTTTATATTAATAAGAAATATAATTTTATCTTATTATTTGTATACAGCTACCTATACATATTTATTTCAATTTATCTCTTTTGCTCTTTAAAAATTTTCTACTTTTTATCTTTTAAAGCGAAACATATCTTAAATCTTCTATTAAATAAAAATAAGTATTTAATTAGAAATTAAAATGAAATAAATTAAACAAATGGCTAGTTGAACAGTAAATAACAGTATTTTCACGTTCTTACAATAAATTTTTGTTTAAAGTAATTTATAGATGTATAGCTGTAATTAAATGGAATTGAGTTAAAGGTTTATTGTAGCTAAGGATTTATTATTAAAAATTATCACTTCTTTTTTTTTTACTATATAGGAATTACCCTTTTTTCCAAGTTTTAACCAAAAATCAGATATTTTAGTTTTATATTTTGTATATATATATATATATATATAACAACATAAAATATACATGAGTATGTAATTAGAGGTTTCAAATTAATAAATATGTAAACATTTTACAAAACAATTTCTGGGAATTTTAGTATTAAAAAAAAATGTAAATTACAATCAGGTCGAGAGTGCAAAATATGTTATATAAATGTACACAAACAGAAACAGAAAAACAAAAAACAAAACATATTTAATTTTACATATAAAAACAAAATGAAAATTATGGCCTTAATTGATTGTTTAAAATAGAAGGCGGTACCAGAGGGTGGTTGTTGATGATAGTAAATTGCATGTTATAACATTTGTTACCGCCATCAGTATAATTCTTGTATAATATTACGGCCAATTTTCTGTAATTTTTTTTTTATTATAATTGAAATTAATTGAAATATTGTAAAACAAAAAAAAAATAAAACATATTGAATTTAAAAAAAAATATCTCAAGTGCATATTAGTTTTTTGTTGTTTTGCAAAAAAATCTTAACTCCCTACATACATACATATAAATCTTGTAATTAATGAAAATTGTGAAGAAAATTAAATTTTGTTTTTAATGTAATTAAAATTGCATTAGAAATCGTTCATAATTAATTAATTTTCATATAAGGATATTTTCATAAAATTATATCAATCTGGTTCGTTGACCCAACCAACAAAAAATGTGATAACAATTTTAAATAGTTTTATATTATAAATGGCAAAAGTCTAAGAATTCAACGAAGGAAGTTAAAATTTGAGTTGTGTGTGTGTAATTGCAAAAGAAGTTTTAATTTTGTTATAATTATAAAAGTATAATTTTCGGTACCAGAGGTGGAGAACCCGCGGCCCCAATGCCACATGTGGCCTCTTTGAGTTTCTTGTATGGCCCAGTTCCTCAAATTGTGGTTACGGTGGTCGATTATTCTAGTTTTTTTTGTTTTTTATTATCGTGATTTTTGAATATACACAAACAAAAATATTTCATAAATTTAACATACAAATTTCATAAAATAAAAATACTAGAAGAAAAATTGAAAAAGGGGGAGTATCAAGAACATGCGTCTTTTAGTACTTTTGTAATAATACTTGGCAAAAAAGGCAAACCATTTAGTAACGTTGAAATAATTAAAGAATGCATTCTTGAGTACGTTGAGTACCTTAGATCCAGATAAAGTTGAAAAATATAAACGATTGCCTCTTTCAAGAAGAACTATCACAGTTCGGTAGCTCGAATTAACTCAAAATGTAACGGATCAACTTTGCACAATTACAGAAAACGAAGAAGTTTATTTTTCAGTTGCTTTAAATGAAACTACTGATAAAACCGATTCTGCGCAGGTTTTATATTTTCTTCGTGCTGTAACCAAAGATTTTCAGTGTTACGAAGAATTTCTTGCGCTAGGTGCATTAACTAGGAAAACTCGTGGAGTTGACATTTTCGAACATTTCAGAGAAGCACACCGCCAATCATAATTAAATTTAAATAATTTAATCTGCACCGATGGCCACCTTCTATGAGAGCTAAACACGAAGGATTCGTTGCTTTGTTAAAAAAAAGAAAATTGTAACTTGTAAAAACTGATATCTTTTCATTGCATCCAAGAAAAATTTTTGTTCAAAATTTACCGTTTTAGTAGATATATTGTAGAAAGAATTGCGATTCGCAATTACATTCGTGTAAAAGCTAACTGTATCCGAGGAAGCGTACAGTGTTGATCTGCCCTACTACTGCAAGGTTCGATGGCTATCAACACAATAGGTTTTGATAAAAATTTTAGCATTACGGAGACAAATTTTAAATTTTTTTTAAGAAGAAGAAAAACCGTGAAATCTATCAGGTGAAATATTTTGAAGACATAACAAAAAAAAATGATTTAAATATTTGTCTGCAAAGAAAAATGAAACATATCCATAAAAGCAGAAGATTCAAGCATTTCTGGCAGCAGATCCAGGTGTTCCGAAAAAAATTAACATTTTTCAAAACATTAAAAACATAGCAAAAATGTTAAATAAGAAAACATCTGTATATAAAATATTCGATGATACATGTCTGTCGAAAGCATATGTGTCTTAGATGCTTTAAAAGAAGAATACAATGAAAGATTTGCAGATTTTGATGAGCATATTGTTGCTATGAAGCTGACATTTGAGCCATATTTAGCAGATATATCTGAGGCATCTAAACAACTACAGATGGAGTTATTTGAGTTAGGTGAAGACAGTATTCTCAAAGCCCTTTTTGACGCTAAAAAGGATCCAATAGAAATCTCAAAAAATGATGTTGAATATCCCTGCCTACGAGATAATGCACGCCGTTTACTTTCCTGTTTTGGAAGTACATAAAATTGCGAGTCAACAGTTTCTTTAATGGCAAAAATTAAAACTAGTTTAAGAACCCCAATTACAGATACTCATTTAAAAGATCAATTAAAACTTCGCGTTACGCAGCTTCATCCAAGTATTCAGCTACTTTTAAACCAGAAACAAATGCAAATATCTTACTAAATTTAATGAATAAATAATTTAAAGCTTTTTTTTGATATTTATATACTTCGTTTAATTATTTACTTTTCATTGAATTAATTTCTTGTTTTGTTTTATTAATTTAATTTTATTAATTTTTTTATTTATTAAAAATGTATGTATAAAAAAAATATTGAATTTGTTTAATGAAGAAAAAATTAATTTAAATAAAAAAATTTAATTTGAACAACAATAACTTTACAAAAGTTACATTTATGGGTATTGAAACTTATGCGGCCTCCTTTGTTACTGGTATTATAAATGTGGCATCTAAGGGTAAAAAGGTTCCCCACATCTGATAGCCTGTTTCGATATTCATGTTTCGATAGCCTGTTTCGATATTCATAACAATGATTATTTTGACAGTCACAAAAAATTGAAATATTAAACAAAAAAAACAACAAATGGGTTCGGTAAACAAACTTTTATTTTCACTTTTACGATGTAAGTAAAAGAAATAAAATATCCAATGAATAACTTAAAAGTGTTGTAAGTTGTATTGCCTTGAATTTGAATCTAATTTTTCATCATTTTTAAAATTATATGATTCATAATCTTTCTTTCTATTATTAATATTTCTTTATATTTTTAATACTAACTTCAAATTTATAAAAAATATTTTATTTTAATTTTAAAGGAATGCATTTTGTACACAATTTTTTTTTAAATATTTTATATATTATTATAACATTGATTATTTTATTATAATAAAGACAATTTATAAAATTTATAAATTATAAAGTTTAAATAGAAATAAATACATAATATCATTAATATGCTTTTAAATGTTTATAATTATTTTTTAGTACTTTTGATAATTTCTTTAATTTTTTTCATATTGTTTATTTTTCATCTGTTTATTGCAAACTTCTTCTCCGCTTGAATCATGAAAATCAATAAAATCATTTTCCTCATCATCGCTTCCTTCTTCTGGTTCTAATTGGTTAACCTCTGGTGAAAGTGGTGTATCTGGTATATTAATATTACAGGTTGTTTTTTCCTCTATATGATAATTAATATCATAGTCTAATTCTGCATCGCCAAGTGAAATAACATTATCCTTGTTATTATCTTCATCTTGTTTGTTATGTTTGTTAGAATTGTCTACTGATTTTTTCAGATTTAACTTTACAAATTTCACAATCTATGACAGTATTTTGAATATTATCGTTATCAAAAGAGACCTTCCGTTATTTCCGTTATTCAAATATTATCGTTATCTAATCCTTACTTCCGTGTTCTATTGAGAAATTAAAGAGATGGTTTTTATTTTATTGCATCATTTGATTTGTTATTAGCATTTTCTTGGTCAGATTTCTCAGAATCATTTATTTTATTAATAGATTAATTTTAAGAACTTTTATGAAGATATCTACTTGTAATTTTTGTTTCTTTGATATTAAATCCTTTTGTTGCTTGAATTTTTTCATTTTATTTTTCTCTAATTTTGTTAAACAAATGTTGAAATTTCCGACATTTTAAATGCTGACTGCAGCTATTATCTACAGGGTTGTGAAAATTTTGTATTTTTAATCGAAAAAAAGGTTAATTTTTTTAAAAATTTTAAGACAGAACCCTGAAACTTAATAAGGTTATCTCGCTTCTCAGTATTTTAAGAGCGTAAGTTTTGACAGCAATTTATATGCGAAGAGAGCTAGGTTACCAATAAATAAGTGGTAACCGTGCATCATATGAATAGGATATAATCATTAGAGAAAAAATGGTAAAATGGTGCCTTTGTAAACGCTGTTTTGCGTATGACTCTTAATAAACTTACAGATTGTCAAATGGCCCAACACAAGTTAAATATTTCCAGATCTAGCTCTTTTGCACCACAATACATGCATATGGACAGATATTTCATATACATAGACGCAACGATAAAATTCAACTATCTATCACGTTTTCACAAATAACTATTAAATGACGATCATTTTTAATTTTTTTTTAATATGATATTTTTCAGAAGAATAGACTGTTATACCTAAAGAGTCTGTTTAATTAAATTTAATTTTAGAAATTTCACATATTATTTATAATTAGAGCAATTTATTTTAAATAAAAATATTGTGTTAATTTAACAATGTTTTTTTTATTTAAATATACTATATTTTTTTATTTTATGTTAAAATTCTATGGAAAAAAATGGACAAAATTTCTATACTGACAGGAGAAATTTTAATAATAATATAATAATAATAATAAAAATGAAACAATAATAAGGATAATAAATTTTGAAAAATTTCATTTTCATGACAACATTATAAATACATATCTACCTATCTACCTATACACATATATCTGAAATTATATATTTCAGTTATATCAAATCTATTTTTTTTTATTCTTTTGTATTTCCATTCCTTTTTAGAATATTTTAGTAGAAAATTCTAAACACCGGTTTTTGAATTTGGATTTTTTTTTATTCTGCAGTTCACCCGACTATAAGGGAAGATACCTACATTTTATTTATTTTTTTTTAATATATTAAAATAGCACGGTATATGAGCTGTTTAGAGAAATCTTTAAATTCAAATATGCAATTTTGGAAATAATATTTATAAAGATAAGAAGGATATTCTGTGATACAGAGTCGTTTAAATTATTGTACCAGAAAATAAAATTTAAATTTAAAATAAAATTTTACTAAGAATGTTTTAAACATACTCAAAAGATAACTAAAAAAAATGTTTATTAAATAATTTTTAAATATATAATAATTTAAAATTTTTAAAATAGTTTTGAATTTATGAAAAAAAATGTAATTTAATTAAAACAAAAATTTATATTTGTAAAAAAAAAATAATTTTGGAAATTTTTTAAATGAATATGAAAATAAATAAATTAACATTTTTTGTAGAAAAAACCAAATCATATTACTTCTTCCTCTTTGATTTCGGATTTACTGATCCTGTTTTTGTTAAAAGTGCAAACTTTGAATTTAAGCATTGAATTTAATCACCTATTTTGTCATCTATGTAGTCGTGAATTTTGGGTTTGATTATAATAGTGATGTTATGACCAATATGATGTTGAGAGGTTTTTTTATTTATCGACAACATATTATTATCTTTTGTTTTTTCCTCATTTACTTTGAAACTCATTTTGTTCCGCTTTTTCTTCAATCTTGATAAAAGCATCGACGATCGCCCGATGTTATCTGGAGATGATGCCAATGTCGTCGGCATACCCTAGTTGTTGGACAGATCTGAAAAATATAGTGCCGGTCGTATTTACTCCCGCTCGTACCACGTATAGTCCATCCAATTCTAGATTGAAGCAGTCATATTTTATTTGTAACAACTACATCAATATTTAATGTTTCATCAACTATTTGTTGGAATTTAATTTGTTTTGAATTTGATTTTATCGCTTATCGTGCAGCTCTGATTTTCTAAGGTTGTTAATTTTAATTGTATATTGAGTATAACTGAAACAAATCAAGTTATATATTTGAGAATTTTTCATTTTTAATTTTAAATTTAGTATACAATAGGTTTTGTAAATAAAAAATAAATTTGGCTTTCAAGTATTTTTTTGTGCCTTTAATAGTGTGGAAAGATTTGTTCAGTAAACACTGTTCTAGAAAGATTTAGAGTAAAAAAGAACACTTTTTTTGTTCAGTAGTTTCCGCTAAATGAACTTTTGTCTAAATATGGTCTGACGGGTGTTTAGTAGATTGTGCAAAACAGTTTTATCTTTTTGTTCTGGTTTATTTTAGATCAGTTTTGAAAAACTTTTTTGTTGTTTTTTCTTTAACTTTTGACAGTTACTCTCAAAGAAATTTGAGAGTAAAGAATAATTGGAACAAAATAGTAAAAGATCAAAAAAAGTGTTCAGTATAGATTTTTCTATTCTAACTTGTTCTAACGTGTTTAACAATTAATTGTGATTGTCCAAAACTGTTGTGTTCGATTCTGTTCTAGATCTACTGAAATTAATGCCTATATTTTTTTACTTGAACTTTAGCTATAGTATTTAAAATAATGAAGAATATAATAATGTCTCTTATTGAAAACGGCGTTTGAATCGCGGTTCGTATTGAGTAAAACCGTGTTCGATTCGATCGAATGATAATTTGGTATTTTTGAAAACGTCGGTTGCTCGTCGGTAACCGGTAAATATTTTTTTGTTGTATTATTGTACGCAATATGGATGTTGTTACTAATACATGAATAAGTTGAAGAAATGATACAAGAACATAGCAAAATATATTTTTAATTTAATTAATGAAGAGTAGTAAAAACAATTGTTTGAACAAAATATTTAAAATTTATTTTATAAGAGATGTACTAATAAAATGAGTATAATATGATTAAAAATTATTTAACTTTTAGGTTTATCAAAATTCATTTAAATATGTTTTAAAAGAAATAGAATTTAATTTTCATTTAAAAATGTAAAAAAATTTAAAACTTCACTTTAAATAAAAAAAAAAAACAGACCTTCGATATTTCTAAATAATTTTGATATAAAACAAAAATAAATACAGTAATACACTAATATTTAATATATTTAACTTAGTTTTTTTTATATCCATTTTATAAAACGCGCTAAATTAATAGCGGATATGAAATACTATAATTTGTATGAAGCTCGTTTCTACAATGTTTTCAAAAATAGCAATAAACTTTACCGATTCATTTTCGAAACGCGCGTTTTCAATAATACCAGTTTTACAAACTCGAAAAAATATACGAAGTGCGATTAAAACGCCGTTTTCAATAATTGGCACTATTATGGAAAAAAATATATATTATTATGTATAAATAGGAAAGGCTTCACAGTGAAATCCAAATAATTTTGTAGTCATAATAATATTTGGCGACATCTTATGGTTACATTTCAAAATGTATATTAAAGTTGGCAGCGTAGGGAAGATAAAGAAGATAGCGTAAGAGAGTCGATAACGAATGAATAAAACAGACGTCTTACGATATGAATGCAATACGAATGCAATAAAAAGCAAGACATAAATACAATAAGAAGTTATATAATATAATTAGTATATTTATAATACATACTTTCGTTTCTAATGTTAAATAAATAATTTTATAAACAAAAATAAATAATAGATGCGTAAAACATCTATAAATATATTTATAAAATTTATAGTTTAGTTATTTGTTTGTTCGCTATACATGTAAAGATTTCGCTATACAAGATCTTTAAAAATATTTTTTAACCATTGTAGTTCGGGTAATCAAAAGCACTTTACCAGAATATTCTAACATTTTTGGAAAGATAATTTTTTTTAAAATTATTAAATTAAATTGTATTACGCAATGGCTCTCACACAATTTTTATTGGCTCTGAACAAACCTTTGAAAATTTAATGGTGGTTTAACTTATATTATCAAGTGATTTTCACCAAATATTGCGTAAGTTGTATGTACTCAGAAGAAAAAGTAGTTGAAATATTGTAACGGGAAGTCGATTCGGTGGGATCATTTATGACATTTTATTTTAATTTGTCAAAAATTTTACTAATTAATGTTCTGTTTATTATGATTCCTTTACTATTCGTAAGTGATAATATTTATAGAATAGAAGTATATACATACACATTTATAAGATAGCGGTAATTATAGAAATAAAAGAAAAAAAAAATAACCGCAACTTGTCGAAAAAATTTAACAGGTAGAAAAAGTGTGATAGCTCGTTGTATCAAAAAATACTTCCGAATAGGTATATACTTAGGTACCGTTTACTCATACAGCTATAAATCCTTTGAAACAGTTGCGAATGAATATTCTAACTTTACAATTAAATTTGCAAATTCATTGAGTGTGGCCGGGTACTAAAAGTAGAAGCTTGAATAACCCTTCTACAAAATAGCGTTAATACCATCCGAGATGGCATTTCAATTAAAGCGCTTACTTTATATTCTGTGACATTAAGTTTTTTCGATAACCATTAACAAAAACAACAAACAAATATTTTCACCCGTTGATCTGCAACTGGAACAAAATTTTTTACATAGCTACTGACTATACGAGGGATGTTCAAGAGTAGGAACACCGAGAATAATCTATTGTTTACACTCCGACAAAAAAGAGTGAAATATGCTCTGTTTGCTTTTCATACGGTTCTAGTTCTAGGTTTTATTAACGATGTAGGTTAATGATCTGGATAATTTTTTTTAAAAATATGTATTACAAAGCTACGTTGGCTTCACTCGTGACAAATGTTATTACTAAATATTTGAGACCTGTGTATAAAAACCAGATAAATAACTGGGGTTTGAGTTGTTATTGTATTTTCGTATTAAACGATTAATCTAGACCTAGACCTCGATCAATAGAGAGGTTATTATTGCAATTAAAGTTATTAAGATGAGAATTTAAAAAAAAAATTGTTTGTATATGTATTTCCTTTAAGTCGTTTTTATTTTTCTATAATCAGAGCAGAGTGAGATCTGTTAAAAAAAATTGTGTTTCTCTTTTAACTCAGATAACCGGTTGTTCGGATCTGTTAGTTCGGAAATTTTTTTTTTTGGATCTCATGAAGTTGTTAAAGAGTGAATTTTTTTTTTTTTTTTTTTTAATGGCCAAAATAATGGGATAAACACCCTAGCTGCTTTCGCAGAATTTTAACCAGTTAGTAATAGTAATAGAATAAAAGAAAGTACAAAGGAAATAAATAATAACATAAATGGAAAATAAGTAGAGAATAGATGAGAAATAGAAATAGTGACACAGGCTTACAGACAACTTAACAGAAATTGATTCACTCGTTTTTTGAAAACTTCCAAGTTGTATTTTTGGGGGAACACATAAGGTGGTAGAGTGTTCCATAGTTTAGAGGTTCGGTTAACGAAAGAATTTTTGTATTTCACAGTTCTGGTTCGAAGAGGCTCGACTACAAATTTGTGGGAAAGGGCTGCTATGCGAGTATTTCGTTGGAATGGTTTTATTTTCGGCATAATACTTTTAATTTCGTCAGAACAATTACCCAATAGATATTTATAAAACAGAGTGGCTGCTCCTACATTTCGACGGTGACTCAGCGATGTTAGGTGTTGTGTAACATCTCCATCATTAATAATTTTGATGGCTCGCTTTTGTACTTTATCTAAGTACTGGAGGGTACTGTTGGGTGCACCGCCCCAAATATGTGAGTTATACTCAAGTCGTGGTCGAATGTATGCCTTATATATTAGAAGAAGGTTGGATGATGTAAAATATTTTTTACTTCTGCTTAAGAATCCCAAACATTTCGCGGCATCTTTTGCAATTGCAAAAATATGGTCCTGCCACGAAAGTTTGTTGTTTATCTCCATTCCAAGAATTCTTAAGGTTTCGGAGTTTTTAATATTTACATTATCGAAAAGGATGTTTGGTAATGAAGGCCTTTGCTTTGCTGATATTAGGCAGCTCTGGGTTTTTGAAGCGTTAAATTTTACCCTATTTACACTTCCCCAGGCTTGAATTTTTTGGAGATCGCTGTTTAGAGCTCGAGAGATGTTATTTCGTTCTTTCTATTAACTCAAAGTCTTAGAGTTACAATAAAAGTTTTTTCTGCTCAAATTAAGAAAAAAATATATATACATTTTGTTTTTTAACCTGCAAATTTTTTTACAGGACTTGGATTGTAGTAATAGATTTTCATTCATATTTCCTTTCTGTGCAATAAATATTCCCGAAAATTTTGGTAAATACTACAGTTCTAAAATTTAAAATATTTTTATTAGCAATTAAATTAGTAAAGGTTCCTTACAAAATACTCCATGAACATCTATTTTCTATTTAGATCCCACTAAAGATTAGATATTGTCGCTATTAAGTTTTGTGCAAGCAAAATTGAAATTCTGTAAGAATCAACGTTATTTAAATAAAATAAATATATTTTTCTTATACTCTGCTTATAGAAAATATTTTCAAATACTCATTTACCCTGACAGTACAGTTATAGAATATTTAAAAGGATATAAAACCAATTACATATTTAAACGATAAACAAAGCGAAAACTGGTGTTTCTCCCTCTCTCTACTTGTTTTTTAACATATTTCCATATTGCATAAATATGATACTTACCCACCCCCTTTCTATCGCACTAAAACAAATTTTATAAAATTATTTTCAAGCTCTGGTAGATAATAATATGGATGAATTTAAAATTTTGAGTTAGTGTAAAGGAGAGAAGAGACTAAAAATATAACAGGGTTCAATGAGATAATTCGTATATAGAAATTATAAACATTTTGAATCTAAAACAAACAGCGAACAAACAATGAAAGAGGAGTTAAATCAAGGAAAAAAAAAATTTCGTAGCTTGTAGATACAATGCTTTATTTGTATTGTCTTTTGAATCCGAATTCTTTTTCATTTAGAAAAGAGTGAGGTAGAAGTAATCAAAAAAATGTTTAATTTGGATAGAAATTTAAATTTTTCTGTACTTATCAACCCTTTAAATACAAAGAAGTAAGGCATGCAAAAGAAGAAGAATGAAAAATAACATTATAAATATATTTTAAACACTTAACAATAAAATTCAGTACCATTGCAACTGCACAAATTAGAAAATTTTAAAATTTCTTAATGGAAATATTAAAGTTCATTTAAATTTTGTTAACTCTCCCGACTCTCTCTCTTTCTTTCTCTATAGTTGTGATGTGCATATATTTTATAAATTCTTTTGCCATTATTCGTAAATTCAATATGGAACATAGATTTGTAGAAAATTTGATGATTTGTAAGAAATCGTAATTAAAATATGTTGCAAGACTTAGCGATTTGTTAAATGATTCAATCAAAATCAAAAGCAGGTTTGTCAATTTTGAAATTATTTTGAAATTATCATATGATTATGTTCCTTAGTATAAAACCTTTTATTTTCTATATTTAATTTACACCAAAAGGGTCTCGTTCCCTCTTAAGCTTTGAATCAAAATATGAGTTTTATGTGCAATGTCCAATATTTTTTATTTTCAAAACGAACAACGTTCGGCTACCGCCATTTTAATTGTAATTTCCGTTATTTGTCATTTGAATTTTGAACGAAATGTTACAATATTGGCTATATTTATTGTACAAAATGGATATTGATACATAAAATGAAGAAATTTCTCCTGCTGGCCACGATAAAAAACATAATATTGCCAAATCCGCCTATTGCAGTTGTCTATTTTATACTGCTAAATTCACTATATGTAAAGGTACACCTAAAAAGACAAATTAAACACCTATATTTATTCGTGGACCGAGCATGAATATTTAAAAGGTTCGGATAAAATTGCTACAACTGTTTATCACCGCCTCTTAAACACTAATTAATCTATATATCATACAGTTCGAATGACGTGGTTAAAATAAAAAAAAATGTAATCATGGATAGAGTTGGTTACAAGTTGACGTTTCATCTAATATAAAAAAGATTTTACTTGTATTTTCCGTAAGAAGTCACTCATATGTAAATGTTAATCCTACCGAATATTTTGAAACCAACATCTTCGAATTTTAAATTTTTGGGTTCAAAAAGATTTAAATAAGGAAATCTAAAAGAGAATATCTATACTTATAAAAGGGAAAGTTTGTTTGTTTGTTTGTTTGTTTGTTTGTTTGTTTATTTGTTTGTTTGTTTGTTTGTTCGCTATACACGCCCACAGTTTTAAAGATAGAATTCTGAAATTTTGCACAGTTATTCATGGTACCGGTATGCAAATAACGCGGTACTTTGCAAAGCAATCAGATGACAGGTTCGGTTTGCTGTCGTACAACTCTTACCAAGACTCAGGAATATTTTAAAAACCATGTGTGTGACAGATATGAAAATTTACATTTAGATTCTCTTTCACAAATAAAGAAATTCGACTGTTACCGATTTCGAAAATTTGAACTGGTTCGGGTTGCTGCCGTACAACTCCCAGCACGTACGTCCCGGGACTATTTCAAAAACCAATTGTGTTACAGGCATGAAAACTTACAGTTAGATACTCTTTCACAAATAAAGAAATTCGATTTTTACCGAATTAAAAAATTTGGGCTGGTTCGGGTTGCTGCCGTACAACTCCTAGCACGTACGTCGCAGGACTATTTCAAAAACCAATTGTGCTATAGGCATACAAACTTGCACTTAGATACTCTTTCATAATACAGAAATTCGACTGTTACCGATTTCGAAAATTTGGACTGGTTCGGGTTGCTGCCGTACAACTCCTAGCACGTACGTTTCAGGAATATTTCAAAAACCAATTGTGTTACAGGTATAAAAACTTACACTTAGATGCTCTTTCACAAATAAAGAAATTCGACTGTTACCGATTTCAAAAATTTGGACTGGTTCGGGTTGCTGCCGTACAACTCCTAGAACGTACGTTTCAGGAATATTTCAAAAACCAATTGTGTTACAGGCCTGAAAACTTTTACTTAGATACTCTTTCACAAATAAAGAAATTCGACTGTTACCGATTTCAAAAATTTGGACTGGTTCGGGTTGCTGTCGCACAACTCCTAGCACGTACGTTTCAGGAATATTTCAAAAACCAATTGTGTTACAGGCCTGAAAACTTTTACTCAGATACTCTTTCACAAATAAAGAAATTCGACTGTTACCGATTTCGAAAATTTGGACTGGTTCGGGTTGCTGCCGTACAACTCCTAGCACGTACGTTACAGGAATATTTCAAAAACCAATTGTGTTACAGGCATAAAAACTTACACTTAGATACTCTTTCACAAATAAAGAAATTCGACTGTTACCTATTTCGAAAATTTGGACTGGTTCGGGTTGCTGTCGCACAACTCCTAGCACGTACGTTTCAGGAATATTTCAAAAACCAATTGTGTTACAGGCCTGAAAACTTTTACTTAGATACTCTTCCACAAATAAAGAAATTCGACTGTTACCGATTTCGAAAATTTGGACTGGTTCGGGTTGCTGCCGTACAACTCCTAGCACGTACGTTTCAGGAATATTTCAAAAACCAATTGTGTTACAGGCCTGAAAACTTTTACTTAGATACTCTTTCACAAATCAAGAAATTCGACTGTTACCGATTTCAAAATTTTGGACTGGTTCGGGTTGCTGTCGTACAACTCCTAGCACGTACGTTTCAGGAATATTTCAAAAACCAATTGTGTTACAGGCCTGAAAACTTTTACTTAGATACTCTTTCACAAATAAAGAAATTCGACTGTTACCGATTTCGAAAATTTGGACTGGTTCGCGTTGCTGTCGCACAACTCCTAGCACGTACGTCTCAGGAATATTTCAAAAACCAATTGTGTTACAGGCCTGAAAACTTTTACTTAGATACTCTTTCACAAATAAAGAAATTCGACTGTTACCGATTTCAAAAATTTGGACTGGTTCGGGTTGCTGTCGCACAACTCCTAGCACGTACGTTTCAGGAATATTTCAAAAACCAATTGTGTTACAGGCATGAAAATTTACACTTAGATACTCTTTCACAAATAAAGAAATTCGACTGTTACCTATTTCGAAAATTTGGACTGGTTCGAGTTGTTACCGTACAACTCCCAGCACGTACGTCTCAGGAATATTTCAAAAACCAATTGTGTTACAGGCATGAAAATTTACACTTAGATACTCTTTCACAAATAAAGAAATTCGACTGTTACCTATTTCGAAAATTTGGACTGGTTCGAGTTGTTACCGTACAACTCCCAGCACGTACGTCTCAGGAATATTTCAAAAACCAATTGTGTTACAGGCCTGAAAACTTTTACTTAGATACTCTTTCACAAATAAAGAAATTCGACTGTTACCGATTTCAAAAATTTGGACTGGTTCGGGTTGCTGTCGCACAACTCCTAGCACGTACGTTTCAGGAATATTTCAAAAACCAATTGTGTTACAGGCCTGAAAACTTTTACTTAGATACTCTTTCACAAATAAAGAAATTCGACTGTTACCGATTTCGAAAATTTGGACTGGTTCGGGTTGTTGTCGCACAACTCCTAGCACGTACGTTTCAGGAATATTTCAAAAACCAATTGTGTTACAGGCCTGAAAACTTTTACTTAGATACTCTTTCACAAATAAAGAAATTCGACTGTTACCGATTTCAAAAATTTGGACTGGTTTGGGTTGCTGTCGCACAACTCCTAGCACGTACGTTTCAGGAATATTTCAAAAACCAATTGTGTTACAGGCATGAAAATTTACACTTAGATACTCTTTCACAAATGAAGAAATTCGACTGTTACCTATTTCGAAAATTTGGACTGGTTCGAGTTGTTACCGTACAACTCCCAGCACGTACGTTTCAGGAATATTTCAAAAACCAATTGTGTTACAGGCATGAAAATTTACACTTAGATACTCTTTCACAAATAAACAAATTCGACTGTTACCTATTTCGAAAATTTGGACTGGTTCGAGTTGTTACCGTACAACTCCCAGCACGTACGTCTCAGGAATATTTCAAAAACCAATTGTGTTACAGGCCTGAAAACTTTTACTTAGATACTCTTTCACAAATAAAGAAATTCGACTGTTACCGATTTCGAAAATTTGGACTGGTTCGGGTTGTTGTCGCACAACTCCTAGCACGTACGTTTCAGGAATATTTCAAAAACCAATTGTGTTACAGGCCTGAAAACTTTTACTTAGATACTCTTTCACAAATAAAGAAATTCGACTGTTACCGATTTCAAAAATTTGGACTGGTTCGGGTTGCTGTCGCACAACTCCTAGCACGTACGTTTCAGGAATATTTCAAAAACCAATTGTGTTACAGGCATGAAAATTTACACTTAGATACTCTTTCACAAATGAAGAAATTCGACTGTTACCTATTTCGAAAATTTGGACTGGTTCGAGTTGTTACCGTACAACTCCCAGCACGTACGTTTCAGGAATATTTCAAAAACCAATTGTGTTACAGGCATGAAAATTTACACTTAGATACTCTTTCACAAATAAAGAAATTCGACTGTTACCTATTTCGAAAATTTGGACTGGTTCGAGTTGTTACCGTACAACTCCCAGCACGTACGTCTCAGGAATATTTCAAAAACCAATTGTGTTACAGGCATGAAAATTTACACTTAGATACTCTTTCACAAATAAAGAAATTCGACTGTTACCTATTTCGAAAATTTGGACTGGTTCGAGTTGTTACCGTACAACTCCCAGCACGTACGTCTCAGGAATATTTCAAAAACCAATTGTGTTACAGGCCTGAAAACTTTTACTTAGATACTCTTTCACAAATAAAGAAATTCGACTGTTACCGATTTCAAAAATTTGGACTGGTTCGGGTTGCTGTCGCACAACTCCTAGCACGTACGTTTCAGGAATATTTCAAAAACCAATTGTGTTACAGGCATGAAAATTTACACTTAGATACTCTTTCACAAATGAAGAAATTCGACTGTTACCTATTTCGAAAATTTGGACTGGTTCGAGTTGTTACCGTACAACTCCCAGCACGTACGTCTCAGGAATATTTCAAAAACCAATTGTGTTACAGGCATGAAAATTTACACTTAGATACTCTTTCACAAATAAAGAAATTCGACTGTTACCTATTTCGAAAATTTGGACTGGTTCGAGTTGTTACCGTACAACTCCCAGCACGTACGTCTCAGGAATATTTCAAAAACCAATTGTGTTACAGGCCTGAAAACTTTTACTTAGATACTCTTTCACAAATAAAGAAATTCGACTGTTACCGATTTCGAAAATTTGGACTGGTTCGGGTTGTTGTCGCACAACTCCTAGCACGTACGTTTCAGGAATATTTCAAAAACCAATTGTGTTACAGGCCTGAAAACTTTTACTTAGATACTCTTTCACAAATAAAGAAATTCGACTGTTACCGATTTCAAAAATTTGGACTGGTTCGGGTTGCTGTCGCACAACTCCTAGCACGTACGTTTCAGGAATATTTCAAAAACCAATTGTGTTACAGGCATGAAAATTTACACTTAGATACTCTTTCACAAATGAAGAAATTCGACTGTTACCTATTTCGAAAATTTGGACTGGTTCGAGTTGTTACCGTACAACTCCCAGCACGTACGTTTCAGGAATATTTCAAAAACCAATTGTGTTACAGGCCTGAAAACTTTTACTTAGATACTCTTTCACAAATAAAGAAATTCGACTGTTACCGATTTCAAAAATTTGGACTGGTTCGGGTTGCTGTCGTACAACTCCTAGCACGTACGTTTCAGGAATATTTCAAAAACCAATTGTGTTACAGGCATGAAAATTTACACTTACATACTCTATCAGAAATGTTTCAAAAAAAAAATTGTGTTACAGACTTGAAAATTTATTCTTAGGTATTCTATGAAAAATAAAAAAACATGTATTGTCCTGAAAAACTATTTTTGAATTTAGGAATCAGTATAAAATTTTTATTAATCAGAAAATACTGCAGAGTGTTCCAGGGGGTCCATGTGTACAAATCGATAGATACAGTTATCGATGAAAATGAAGTTGTTGTTCCTTATCAATTGGAATTAAAAGTAGTAGCTTCAATAGTGCTTCTACGAAACTTGAAGAACCCAAAACTACGGTACTAGATTAAGAATAAGAATTTGGCATCCTCATTTCATTTAAGTACAAATTTCAATTGATTGTGGAACAGGCGAACATATCTTTATTTCAAGAATACCTCAACAGCAAGCAGCGTATTTGCTTATACTTCATCAGAAAAGATCACTAAAATATTGTTTACAAAGAAATAATTTTAATATAAGTATAGCTTATAAGTTGGAGTATTGTTGAGATTTTTTTATCGTAGTGAAAAAATATATTAGAATATTTTTGATAAACCAATTTTTTTCAATTCGATTCATAAATCAAACTTCATTAAAATAAATTCGATTCATTTTGTGGTCGACCCGGACAACGTCGGGTAACTTTGCTAGTATAACTATAAAAGGTGAGACATTTTTTAAAAGTTATGTGGGCAATTAGAAATATATTTGTAATTTCGGTAAAAAAGTTGAACATATTCAGGTCTTCCTTCTCCCAATAAGCATGAATTTTTAGCCCAAATCAAGATTAATAAGTGTAATTTGAATATAATTGTATCTAATAATAACAAACCATTATTTGTGATAATGAGGTGTGTTTTTAGTGATATGTTTCATTTATGAAAAAGAGTTAAATTTCGAAGGAATGGTTGAATTTCATTTCACTAAAGATTTATTTTTATTGTGAAAATATCGATATTTCGCAAGCGACTTACTTCCTTCATCTGTGCTTGCGACTAATTAAAATGCTTACAATAATACTTATATTTATACAGTTTGAACCCTTAAATATGTTAATTGTGTATAAAAATAGTAATTCTTTAATAATGTTACCTGGTCTACAATTTTATTCGATTTAAAAATTTATTTCGATCTTTTTCTGATGAAGTATATGCAAATGCATTCCTTGCTATTGCGATATTCTTGAAATAAAGATATGTTCGCCTTTTTCACAATCAATTGGAATTTGTGCTTAAATGAAATGAGGATGCAAAGTTCTAATTCTTAATCTAGCAGGTACCATAGTCTTGGCTGCTTCAAATTTCGTAGAATCAATGTTGAAGCTGCTACTTTTAATTCCAATTGATTAAAAGGAACAGCTTCATTTTCATCGATAAGTGTATATATCGATTTCTACACATGGATCCCCTGTACCACTCTGCAGTATTTTCTGATTAATAAAACGAATCATCAAATTTTTGTGGCTAATTCACAAGCCATAGCCATGTAAAAATTTTATACTGATTCCTAAAATTCGAAATTACTTTTTTAGGACAATACATATTTGTTTATTTTTCATAGAGTACCCAGGAAAAAATTTTCAAGTCTGTAACACAATCTTTTTTTGAAATATTCCTGATAGAGTATGTAAGTGTAAATTTTCATGCCTGTAACACAATTGGTTTTTAAAATACTCCTGAAACCTGCTAGGAGCTATACGGTAGAAACCCGAACCAATCCAAATTTTCGAAATCGATAACAGTCGTATTTCTTTATTTGTGAAAGAGTGTCTAGCTGTAAATTTTCATGCCTGTTACACAAATGGTTTTTCAAATATTGCTGAGACGTGCTAGGAGTTGTACGGCAGCAACCCGAACGTGTTATCTGACGGCTTTGTAAAGTATTGCGTCAGGTACCTTTTTTGAACATGAATAACTGTGCGAAATTTGAGAACTCTATCTTTAAAACTGTGGCCATGTATAGCGAACAAACAAATAAACAAACAAAAAAACAAACAAACTTTCCCTTTTAATAGTGTAGATTATTTATCAAATTTAAACTAGTCTATAATTAATTACGTAATAAGGGTTATTATTTAGTATCTTAATTCTAGCTGAACCTAATAATAACAATTCCATTTAAACGTTAATAGATGTGCCTTAATTATATTTACTCGTCGCTCTTGCCCTATTTCGTTTATCTATTCTTTTAGTAACCAAAACATTCCAAAAGTTAAGCCTATAAAATATTTGGGCATATTTTTTGGTAGTAAGCACATATTGAATATCTGTTGAATAGCTATTTACTTTCCATTTGTTTTCTCCTACTACGTGCTAATTTTTGTTTGGTTTTATTAAACGGTTGGCCAAAGAATTTGATGATCGTTATGTACTGAAATCTCTTTACACCTGCTTAGTAAGACCGAATTTGTAATATGCCAGCCAGGTATGGAGTTCCTTTTACAACGTCTATATACACAGAATGGAATTAGTCCAAAAGATATTTCTCATATTTACTTTACGCAATCTCCCATGGGAAGACCCATTGAGATTACCTCCATATATGAGCACCTACGTAGAACACTCGCTGATATAGTATTTTTAACTGAATTAATTAAGGGAACTTTTCTTCTACCTAATTACTGGTTCCGCTTAACTTTTGTTCTAATTCTAATAATATGTTTACCTTACAGTTTCAGAGAACTAATTATGGGATGTATGAAACATTAAATATAATGATGTCTTCATGTAACTAATATAATTTTTATATTAACCTATACTACTAACAAATCCATCTTTAAAAAATAATTTATATTTGTGTCAATGAACATTTATCCTATGATATCCCTTGGTCTTATTATATTATTATAGACCATATATAATTATTAATATTAGTATTTTGTTATTTATTTATTTTTATCATTTTTGTTTTTCTCATTTTTTTATTTTTTTTTTATTTTCTCACGTTATGTTTATTTTTTTTTGTTTTGTTTTAAAGCTATTATTCTTTTTTCTTAACTTGTAATCTTTTATTAATTTAGCTTAACGTGAATTGTAACAAAACAAATATATATGTATTGTAACTTTATTGACTTAAGCTCAAAATAAGTAAATAAATAAATATTAATTTTAATTTTGAATTAATCTAAATAATGGTGAAAATCCACTACCTTCATCATTATTGAGTCTGTTATTAAAGTGTTCTCTGGATATAACCAAATGTTCATACATCCTTAATTTATTATTTTTATTGACCTCTTTTATAAATTTAAACTATACTCTTGTTTATATGATGTTATTCTTCAACTATTTAGTTAGTTTTATTTCCTCACCATTTCTGCTTATTTATATTATACCTGGTTATACTTATATAGGACAATCCAATTCTTCTTTATTATTTTCCTTATGCCTTCTTTCGAAAATTCATTCATTTCTGCTGTGTCCTCAACATATAATTTTCCCTTTTTGAATTTTTCTTGTGAAAAAGGTTTCAGTTGTCTCTTAATCATTGTATGATATGGTGCCATGTCTTTTGTTTATGGGGGTGGTTTGAATCGGTAATAATTCTTTTAGTTGTCGTGTTTTTGCTGTATATATCAAAAGTTTTGCCTTCTATTCTAATTAATTTGATATCTAACGATTGATATTAATTATTTGATATTAACGGGATTTCACCATTTGTTTTTTTTTTAATTGTAAACGTTATGTTTTTCAGGATGTCATTGAGCTTAGTAAGTAAAGTTTCTCTTTTTATTTTTTTTGCTACTGCGATAATATCAACTACATGTAGCATCCAGGTCCTGGGCATAACTCGTTATTCTAATAAAATTCATGAAAATTTCACTCAATATAGAAGATATTGGATTTTCCATAACTGTACCTTTTGTGGTTTTGTAATATTTCCCTCTAAGCATATATTTTCCATTCATACAAAGGAGTGCTGATTTTATGTAGCATTTGGTTTTCTGTTTCCATTTCTTTGAATCATCGATTTTGTTAAGCCATTCCTCTAATTTAACAAAAGCTTCTTTAATTTATTGGTATGCTAGGGAAAAGTGCTTTGACATCAAATGACACTAGCTCTTCACTTTTCTTTAATTCGGTATTCTTTATTTTCTCGATCAGTTCAGCCGTATTTTTGATTTATCTTGTGCTCATCTTTCTTATTATGTTTTTTAACTCTTCTATGTATATCAATCATTTTGCTATATTGTATGTTGATAAGTTAGAATTTGCAATTATTTCCCTCATCCCATTCCCATATTTATGGACTTTTTGACATCTAATTAGATGGGTTCGTTAATTATTATCTTTTCTGTTACTTACCTTACATTCTTTTATAATTTTTTCGAATTTTACTGAATTTGGTAAGGGATTCGGTCTAAGTTCGAAAACATTTTCGGATTTAAGTTTTTCTTCTACCAGATTTTCCTACTCCATTTTATCCTTAAGGACTGTTCGGTTTCCTTTATCTGCTTTTAAGTAATGAAATGCTTTTTCTTTTAGTGATTTTTATATTTTTTGTTCTTTACGAGTTTTCAGATCTGTTGTTTGACCTCCACTTTTGAAGATTTTTTTAAATTTTCCTTTAATATCATTTTTGCATTCTTCATTTAAATATTTTATATTTGATTCAACATTGGTATTCACGAAACCATCTTTTTGATAAACGCTTATTAAATACGACATCAAAAAAATTTAACTATGAGCACTCCTATTTTTAATTTTATGTCATAAATTTACGACTTTTGAAATTATTTATGAGTTGTCAAAAAGTGTTTACAATTGAATTTTTAGAATTATTTTTTTTTTATGTTTTGTTTAAAATAATAATGCCAACAACGAGTGAAAAGTGCCAAGAACGAGTGAAAAAGATAAATTAGAAAATTTCTTGGCAACACTTCTCTTTCACTTCTATTCACTTCTCTTGGAGTTTTCGCGGGGTAAACATCATTTGAAGTTTTGCATATTTTATAAAATTAAAATTTACTTTAAAACAATATTTTAAATTTTTCTTAAAAAGTTAAATTAAAAAAAAAAAAATAAAAAATAAAAATAATTAATTGAATTATTTTTAAGTGAATATTATAACAAAACATAAATTTTCTTGAAAGATATTTTGCTTGCGCATTTTTCTTTTTTCTTCTCGAATTACATAATTATTTTATTATTCTTCAATAATGCCGACATCTTGTGCTTTATGTAGCAACAAAATTGAGAGAAATCATCTCTCAATCGCGTGCGTTGATTGTAAAAATTTGCTCCATGCAGCTTGTGTTAACTTATCTCAAAATGAGATTGAATTTATGAAGATGAGTAATAACTCCTTCAGATGTAAACTATGCAGTACTGCAAGACGTCATTCCACTAATGATAATAGCATTCTTGCATCCGTTTCTCCAATTGCGTCGCCTGCTACACATTTAAACTGTGAGTCAATGCTTAAGAATGTAAAAATAACGACATCAACATATATTCCAAGGAAAAACTCTCAAAGTGGTAAATGCTCGGAGAGTATTAAAAGCTCTGAGAGTAATTCAGCTACTGAGAGTGAGAATATTATCATTGCTGACAACATCAATTTGCAGTCATTATATATGCTGAATTTGGAAATGAAGCAGATGCTTGCGGAGAACAATAAACAAATAAATATCTCTCTCATCTATTCTCAGAGAAAAAGAAATGTTGTGTAATAAAGTTTTTTTGCTTGAAAATAAAGTCAATATGTTGGAGCAACGTAATAAAAGAAAGTTTGTTGATATTGTTAATTTTCCCTCTAATAGTGAAAAACAAAGCTTAAAACATGATGTTTTGTCTTTCTTTTCCAATAATCTTGATGAGAGTTTAAATGAAAACGATATTCAATACTGTTTTGTTATGCCACTGAGAGAAAATAAAAACTCTAATTTTGGCAAGAAAACAATAGTGTGTGTTAAATTTTCCGCTATTGAAACAAAACAAAAAATTATGAATAAACAAACATTGTTAAGAAAAAATAGAACATCATCATCATCCTCTGCTAATCCTAGTAAGGTGAACAATAAAAATATTTTTATTTGTGACACGTTAACTTTATACTTCAAGTCTCTTCTGAGGAAAGCTCGTGAGGTGAAGAATGAAAAAAAGTATGAATTTCTATGGATTAAAAACTCAAAAATTTTTATGCGGAAAAATAAAGGTAGTAATAGAATTAATATTCAAAGTTTTGAGGATTTTGCTAACCTTTAGTTTATTAAGTATCTAATATATAATTTTTAAATTTAATTTTTAATTTTTTTTTTTAAACACTAAAGTTATTTGATATCCTCAAATCTGTAAATTATATTTTATAACTACTACTTTTTCTATATTTAAGTAAAATATTTTTTGTTTTGTTATTTTCTTTTTATCATCAATTATGAGTTCTAACTTTACTATTATACATCAAAATATTAGGAGTTTAAGAGAAAATTACATTTCATTATTTTCATACTTAAATTCATTAAATTCCTTACCAGATTTAATTTTTGTGAGTGAAATATGGATTTATGATGATGAAATTAGTCTTTATAATATTCCAGGTTATTTGTTCTATGCTTCGTGTAATTCCTCGTATGCTTCAGGTGGTGTTGGTGTCTATTTTAAAAATTCGTTAAATTACACTACTGTCAATTATAATATGAATTGTGTTGATATTATAAAAGTAAGTTGTAGGTTGAACTTTGTGGATTATACATTTGTGGGTTTTTATAGATTACATAGATTTTCATTAGGAGAATTTCTGATAGAATTTTCCGATTTTTTATCCTCTGAAAAATCTAGCAATTTAATACTTATAGGTGATTTCAATATTAATATTCTTGCAAGAAACTTGGTTGTTGATGATTACTTATCTTTACTATGTTCTAACGGTCTGAAGTCACTAATTTTGGAACCAACTCGTGTAGTTTCTGGTACTTGTATTGATCATATTTTTACTCGTTTTCATAAAAATAATAAACTATCTTATTCAAGTGAAGTTTTAGATCTTCGTTTATCAGATCACAGTATGATATGTTTGAGTCTTTTTTTCGATGATGTTGTTTATAATCGTAACTATAGTATAGGTTCTCAATTTTTAAAAACTAATTTTAGCAACTTAAGATTCAGTCTATTGTGTGAAACGTGGCAAGATGTTTACGATGCTGATAATCCTTCTATAGCCTTTTCTAAGTTCACTGATATTTTATACAATCATATCTACTTATGTTCACAACAAAGTGTAGTACGTAATACAAATGTTAAATTAACTCCGTGGATGTCCGACAGTTTGTTAAGATTAATTAAAAAAAGGAATAAAATTTACTATAAAATTAAAAAATACCCCAGTAATGTTAGATTGAGTAATTACTATTCTAAACTTTGTTCTGATATAAAGTATAAATCTAAATTTACGAAAAATAATTTCTACCGTAACAAATTTATTCAAAATAAAGGGAATACTAAAGCTGAAGGGAGAATTATTAACACTTTATTAAATAAAAACCAATCTTATAAGAAAATTTCACTCGACATTAATGGGGAACTAGTTCATGATCCATCACAACTTGCCGATTCATTTAATAGCTTTTTTTGTAATATTTCTAATAATTCTTTATCAAGTAGTTTCTATGATTGTGATTTCTCTCTTCTATCTCCTAATATCACTAATGATCCTTTTCAATCTCATAGTTTTTATTTCAACCCATTTACATCTTCTGAAATCTACAAAATAATTTTAAGTTTAAAAAATTCTAATTCTAAGTTTTGTGGTTTACTTTCAAATAATGTTTTAAAAGAAATAGTTTTTCAGATTGTAGATGTTTTGTCTTATATTTTTAATTTCAGTATCTTTAAAGGAGTTTTTCCTGAGGACCTCAAACTAGCAGAAGTAATTCCTCTTTTCAAGAAAGGTAGTCCGTTTGAACTCAACAATTACCGTCCATTTCACTTCTATCACCTTTTTCAAAAATTTTCGAAAAGGCTGTTAAATTTAGATTAGTTAATTTTTTATTTAAAACAAATTTTTTTAGTACTAGTCAATTTGGTTTTTTGAAGATTAGGAGCACAGAAGATGCTTTGCTAAAATTTACTAATGAAATTTATAACAGTCTGAATAAGAATAGCAGTTGTGCTGCTCTTTTCATTGATATCACGAAGGCATTTGATACAGTATCTCACAACTTACTTTTGAAGAAAATGTATAATGATGGTTTCCGAGGCTTTATTCTCAAATGGTTTGAATCGTATCTAAGAGATAGAAAGCAAAAAGTCAGAGTTGAATCTAAAGTTAGTGAAATGATTTTCATTAACAAAGGTGTTCCCCAAGGTTCAGTGTTGGGGCCGATATTATTTCTTATTTATATTAACTCTCTTTTAAATCAAAATTATAATGGGCTGTCAACTGCTTTTGCAGATGATACTGCTTTTTCTTATAGTGGCTCTAATTTGATGGATGTTGTAATTAAAATTAACTACGATTTGCAGCTTATTAGGAACTGGTTTTTTGTTCATCATTTAACTATAAGCCCTAAGACTAAGTTAATGTTTTTCAAAACTTCTTCTGATAGTAATGAAATTAGCGATTTATCTTATCACTCGGCGGTTTGTAAACATTTTCCTTTATTTGTTTCTCCAACCTCAAACATGTCATACTTTGATTCTGTCCTCTGCGATAATGGCTGTTTTTATATTGAAAATGTTAGCTCTTTCAAATACCTAGGAATTATATTGGATAATAAATTAAATTGGTCTGAACATACTCATAATTTAAAAAAATATTTAAATAAAATTGTTCGTTACGGCTACCATTTGAGAAAATGTAGTACGTTGGAAATTTTAAATATATTTTACTACGCCTTTTTCAATTCCAAGTTGAATTATGGTTTAGCTTGCTGGGGTGGTTCTTACAATAACAGAATTCGCCCACTTCTCCTAGCCCAAAAACATTACTTAAGAACCATGCTTAATATTAATCGTCTATCATCTAGTTTCCCACTTTTCAAAAGAGTCTGTATTTTGCCACTCAGACATCTCTATATCTACAAAACTATGAAAATTTTTTTCATTAGATCTGGTTACCTCGATCAAAGGTTAACGCCAACTTACAACCTACGTATTAATTATCTGAATTATGTTGCTGTTCCAATGGCCAGAACAACACAATTTACTCATTGCTTTGTTAATATGGCACCACGAATTCTTAATAGACTACCAATTCACATCAGAAGTGAACGTAATTTTTACTCATTTCTTAGACAGTTGAAAATCTGGTTATTTCAGTTCGATCACTCTCAAATTGAATGTGGAAACCATCAAATAGTGGGTGGAAATTTGTATTAAATAAGTGTTTTGTGTATGTATTATAATTAAATGTGGTTTTCTCTTCATACTTCAATCATATTATATTCTTTAATTTTGCTTGAACTTATAGTATACTGTAAATTTTTTACTTCAATATTAAGCTTTTCATACATTTTTTATTTGTTATTTCTTTTTTCTTTACATTTTTTGATACATTGTTTACACTGTTTTTAATTTTATTTTTAATTCCATAATTTTATTTTTAATTCTATTTTTTTTTTTTTAATTATTTTGTCTAATCTTAATTTGTAATTACTTATGATTTTAGTACCCCGCTAAAAGATTTATATTTATATTTTTTTTTTCATTTATGTTTGTTCATTCAACACGTATTCTTGGAATATATTCGAATGATCCTACTTATTTTCTTACATATATAAAGTTTTGTTATTTTTACAAAATTATTTCTTATTGAATTTTATATTATTATTTTTGTTCCTATTAACTATTCTAATACACTATAGTTTTTTTTACTTTTATTAATTTTATTGAATTTATTATATTAGTTTATCAGATTTAAGAGCTTTATGTTTTGATAATATTCAATTTTAATTTGATGTAGTTTGTAAAAAATTTTATATTTAAGAAAATAAATGAATTTTAAATCTTTCTTATCTTAAATCTTATATTGAATTTATCATTATCATTTTTATTTTGTATGGAAAAATTACATTTGGTTGTAGAGGGTAAATCTTTATTTAAAAGGTTCATTTCATCTACAGAGAAGAACGCCTTAGATAGATTAACTACAAAGTTCGGTATTATTTTCAATGTTGCTTGTTGAATTTTGTTGTAGTCATCGTTAATTCCTTTTAGCTTATTTACTTTCTTAATTCTGTATAATGTTAGCTTTTCAATATGACTCGAGCTTTTTGGCTCAACAAAAATTAATTTCTTTGTAAGTTAAAATAAATTGTAGGGATATTATGATTTACTTAATTATTATACAAACGTTGAAAATATAACGAAAAGCGCGTTGGGTACAGCATGTTAAAAGATGAAATTGCAGAATATATCTTTAATCTTTGAAATGAAATAAATGTTAAACTATATATGGACATACACATAATTATGTTAAACGGAAAATAGTCATTTAATAAATTGTAAAAATATGTAAATATTAACAAAACTATTGGTTTTGTAATAATTTTATAATAAATAAATTAGTATGTAAATAAAAAAGAAATTAAAAATGTTTTTCAGATTAAGATTTAAAATTTAAATTTAAATCATCAAAAATATTATTCATACTATTTATTATTTACCCTATCCTTTAACAAAGATGTCGTCACATCATTTTATTATTCCATTAAAATGTATATACCAGTAGTGTTTTAATTGAAAATGGTTTGTATACAGTTAGGCGAATGCTGAATTGCAAAACGCTTATTTACTTAATGTCTTTTGACAAAAAGGACATTACAAAACCTTCCATTTGACTTATTTAAGCATCTTAAAAACGGTTGTTTGGCATAATGATGACATTTCGCAAAAATATATTAGCCAAACATATATTTTGCAATAAAATAGTTTTTATAGTAAAAAAAATCTAAATTCCAAATACTATATTTGCAAAATATATGTTTGTCAAATATCTTATTCGAAATAAATTAACTCTGTTGAATTACATAACTGATTAAAATATTTTTTATACAGAAACTAGTAGACCCTGTGCAATTGCACAGTAGTAACTTTATTTAACAAATCCGGGATAACAACATCATCACTGATTCATACCAATTTATAATGAATCTTATTTATTGTTTTTTCTGTAGGTAGGTGGGAAACCTCAAACCAACAATGGTAGTGAGGGCTTTAAAACTATTAAAACCACCTCTTTTTTGTCTTTCATACATAACAAATCCATGATAGATCGTCAAATGAATTCTTACTCTCAGAAAAAAAAAATATATATTTTTTTATATAACTCAAATTGTGGCTATGTTTCTATATCATTAATTAAAAATTTTTTTTTGTAAAATTTTGAAGTAAATTTAAATTGAAATTAATTAAAAGCTTTAAAACAGTGATTTAAAAATGAAATAAAATATAAAAGTTTGAAAATTGATTGTATATTTCTATTTTTAGTATTTTGTCATAGTATTGGAATTGTTTAAGTTTTTTCTGCTATTACCTTATATATGTACCATGAAAAAGAAGTCTTATCTCTATCAGTTTGACATCACTTACAGTAAAAATCGGTTATAGTCACTAATGGTTACAGGCACAATTCGCTTTTAGCAATTTTACTGTCATCATCCTTTTTAATATTTGTTTATGTATTTTAATTCGTTTATAATCAAAAACGTTTGTAGTCACAATTATGTCATAATCAACAAGTTTTTTGAAAGAAAGTAATAAACTTCATAAGTTCATACAATCGATGTCGTTTATAGTCACCTTAAAATATAACGCCAATTTTATATAAATTTTATTTAAATAAAACAAAAAAATAAGTCAAAAGTGAATTATTTTAAATTTAGAGAAAAGCTCATACATTCCGAAAACCCGTTAACTAAAAATATATCTCTGTAACAATGATTGCTAACAAATAGATTAAGTAGGTTAAGTAGATTAAGTTATCATTAGGTTATTATGCTACTTAGTTTAAGATAAAAAAAAAAAAAAAAAAAAATATCATCATCAATGAGGTTTTTTTTCTCACTTCCTCAAGATAAATGCAATATATTACATGTAAAAACAAAACAAACAATCAAAGAAATATTATAATTCAGAAAAAAAGTTTAAGGCATTAAACTAAACTATCAAAAATTATATTATAAACCTTTAGAACAAAATTGTAAGTATTATAGAGAATCTGAATAAACGAATAAATAAAAAAACAAAGTGAATTATTTTATTAAAAAACTTGTATAATATTATCTTTTTCGGTTCTTTATTACAAATATGTATATTTTGTGATTGCATAACAGAATTGCTATTTTAGAATAAAATACAGCTTAAAATTGTTGTACGAAATATATTTTATTGAATTTGATTTTGTTTATAAAGATGCAATTTTTTTTTATTATGCCTATAGTCACTAAACGGTTATAATCACAAATTTTACTTATAACTGTGTTTAACTGTATATATTCTTTTAAATAGCAGAAGCAAATGAACTAACATTTATTATATCATTTTTGTTTGTGTTTTCGTTTTTGTACTTTTTTCTATAAGTTTGTGTGTTTATTTTAAATGAAAGAATTTTTAGAGTAAATGTCGCTCTATTTGGAAATAACCGTCGTTTATATTATGTAACTATTTAATGTTTGAGTAATCACCATCGTTTTGCATATTTTTATTTTTGGGTTGCTACAAATTTAATATATTTGTGGTGTCATTTACTATTTAACTATTCTTGCTCTTTTACCCCCCACGTCGTTCATCTTGTGCATTATATAAGCTGTATATGCAAATCTATTTGGATACATTAATACTAAGTAGTGGTTTTATTTTAAATTTACATAATTGGATATTAAAAGTAAAATAGTAATTTGGCTTCATTAAAATTTACTTTGTTCGATAAAATTCATTTAATATTTTTATTTTTTAAAAAATACTTCTTTTTTATCACAGGCTCACACCCCATCTCAAACTATTCTACTTCTGACTTTACAAACACTATTTCTTTTTGTAACACATTCATAATTCTCTAAAATTCAATATGTTCTCCATCAATAATTGCATGTATCCTTCGATGCTACCATTCCACATAATTTTATGTCTGTGGAATATGCTTTTCATCTAGTTCAGAGCAACTCCAAAGGAGGAAACAGTGGTGGTTTCTTACATTTTTCAAAAATATAAATTTCTCTAAACCAATTGAAAAATGTTTTTCCATCTTCATCAAATTTTTCATATAACTTTTCAGAAAGCAAAATTTCACTTGCTTTAAAAAATTATTATTACTAATTGCAGTTGTTATTTATTGTTAAGTGAATTTTTGTGAAAAGTATTAGTTGCAAAGTATCCTATTATTGATAAAATAAACTATTTGCGGTATGGTCATTTTGCTAAAATAAAACTTAAAAAATAAGAAATTATGCGAAATAGTATTGGCCGAAATGGGAATTTGATATATTGATCTTGCGAACAAGCAACCGCTCCCTCTGAAAAAATAAATGAAATTCATATGAATTTTCAATATACATCTTTTAGAAGAGAAAGGGAACAGATAAATAAATTAAAAAGTGAAACATCTACTATCAATAGCACCAGTTTGTTGCTTTCATAAACTTACTCCGGTACCGTATTCCTCTTCTTGCATTCATATTATTATTTTTGTAATTTTGTTTTTATTGGTGAGAATATTATTACAGTTATGTTTTAGAATTTTTTAACTTTTTTTTCATTGTAATTTAAAATGTTAGTTAGGAATAAAAAGAAAAAGACATTTTGTTTTCTTTATAAAAAGATGAAAGAAAAATTTGAATAATTTTCTGATTCTGTTTTTAGAGATAAAAATTTATTTACATATTTTTTTGCTTTGTTTTTATTTGTGTTGAGGTGAAGTGTCATAAATTTTATGAAATTGTTATTTAGTGTAACATAAAATTAAAAAAAAACAATAAAAATAAGTAAATAAAATCAATTTTTGCATAATCCTTGAATTGTATTAAATTTCATTGTTTTTTTTTTTAATTTTGTAAATTTTTGCATTTGTATAAATTTGAGAGAAAAAGATAAAGCATTTTGCAGAAAGTGGTGATGTCGGGTAGGTTAAATTTGATACAACTGAACGGTAATTTTTGCAAAAATACTCATCATTCGTTCATATAAACGTTCATGTTTATTAATCTTTGTTCTGTGCATAGTTTTTTTTATCGCAGTTTGTGCACTGCGGTCGATCTGACCTTTTTTTTAATCTCGATTTTTTTTACAAAATGAAGCAAAAGAAATATAATTAAGATAAAACTAAACAAAACGTAAGTACAAAGTTCAATTTAATCACAACAAAAATCAAGGAAAATATCCTAAGCTTAAACATGGCCCGATGTTGGAACCTCGATTTCTTCTTGGGAGGAATCTATAATTTCTTCGTTGATGCAGCTTATGCAGATAATTTTTGAATGTGCTGCACAAGATGCTTCTTTACAAATGCAATATAATGTTCGTGTTTAAGCATCAGCAGATCGAGGACAAATATGAGACCGTTGACGTTGACGTGTACTGGCATTCATAGCTATTTCTCCATCTGTTTCAACGCGTCTTAGATTCACTACTTTATACCCTATCTTCTCCATAGCGATTTTAACATTTTTTTCATTGCTCTAGGGTTGGATTTGTGGAGTTGTATATTTTTGCACCAAGTTGCATAGCCATCTCCGTTAAGAACAATGTAAGACGATTTCGGCTGGTTGAATAGTTGAGGGTTTGCAATTTTATACAAATTAAACACTGCAACACCAGCGATGTCGATCATATTAAAAAATAAAACCATTGGCCATCGTTTAGTCTTCCTTTTGCACGTGTATGTTCTTACAATTTGTCTAGTATATCAACTCCGCCTTTAGTTAAATTGTAATCCAATATGATGTTCGGTTTATGTGAACCAGAGTTAACATCTTCATCATTACGCAAAATTGATAGTAACAAAAAGTTCTTATTTGGCTTTGGAATGTAGCTTACCAACATAAAATTCTCGTCAAAACAAAACCCTAAAGAAATCACATATGTTTTCTTGATTTCTGCCTATCTGGTAAATTATTTTGGCAGATCAGGTTTATTTGGAAGAATATATTGTGGTTTTTTTTCTTAATAGCTGTTCAACCAACATACCACTTGTGAAGAAGTTATCCATGGTTATAGTTCGCCCTTTGTTGACGTATGGTTCAGATAAGCGATGAACTAAATTCAATGCATTGTCAGTTGAACGTGGCTCAGTTGGTTGCTTTCCTACATATATCTAACCTTTTAATGGGTACAAGTTTATCGCATCGCAAATCCAAAAAAATTTCACTCTATATACTTGCCTGGCTTAAATTGTATATAATGGCCAAAGGAACATCTGCCGCGACTTAATACTAATCTGTTCATCAACTAATATTATAATAATTTTTTTTTATATTGAAATGTCAACTTGAATAACATACCCATAGCACTACTACATTTTTAAATTCATATAGTATATAGAATTTTTTGAAATAATTAAAATAAAAACTTTTGTAATAAAGATTTCTTCCTGTATATTATGAATTTTCATAGAAAATACATGAAACAAAATGTGACCCCAGTGCACAGATATGCGTATAGTTTTCTTTAGACGGGGATAACTACTTGATATACAATCAAATTTTGTCCCGTTTTTTTATTTTGTAAGAAAATTTAGAAAATACTAATTCAGGCTTTTATTGACTGGTTGATTGACTTCATTGATGTGAAATAAGTTTTTATTTATTTTAAAAACGATTGGGGTCAATTTGACCCCAATATACAGAGGAAAGGTTAATTAAGTCCATTGGGCCTTATTAGAGGATGTCAGCAGTTATCGTCAACACAAATGTATACTATACATCTGCTTGCTATACACGGTTACACGGTTGGATGTCAACAATCAACACATCTATGTATTAGGAAATATTTCTCATTTCGATTTTAATTTTAGTATCACAAAAAAATATTCTAAAGCCAACAAAAATTTTTATTTTTCTTGTCTATGTAGATGGTTTGGCACATAATTTTTTGTCTGCAAATTTTCTCTCGGTGTCAACACACACCACAAATTTAGTTTGAAGGTAAGAGGGTGAGAGATAATTAAAAGAAAATACATGAGTTGATATCGTCAAATAAAGCCCATTAGACATTATTAAGCTTAGTATAAGTTAATGACATAATTGTTATAATTATTATTTTAACGTTTATTTGGTGACGATAGATTTCGCCGTTGTGGAGATATAAAATTATTAAAATCTGTATATAAATATATTAAAAAGTTTTAGTTAAAGTGAGTATTGGTAGTTTAAGATTGTGGTTGACATAAATAAAAAAATTAATAGTTTTTTTTTAAATTGTGTAAAGATGGCTAAACTGATTATTTAACATCCAAAATTTCTATTAGTAATTTTATTCCAACATAAAAAATGGTATTCAACATACAAAAAAAAGGTTTGTTGGTCTGGTTTCATTATTAATTCTAATGTAGTCCTTAATGTAATGTACATCGACTTCATCCGTTACGGTATCGAATATGAAGCAGGATGAAAAAATAGTTCTACGGTAACTGTTAAATTTATCATGTTTGATGGCAGATCAAAGCAGATCAGAGCAAACAGAAAGTTGCTTCAATCAAAATTTATATCAAGAAAGGCCAAAATGACGAAATTTAAAACTCTCATGCGACCCATAGTGACGTATGGATGCGAGGCATGGACTATGAACGTGGCCGAGGAGAATAGCCTGCGCATATTTGAAAGAAAAATTCTCTGAAAAATACTCGGCCCAAATAGATTACAGAATGGAGAATATGTAATCAGAAGCAACAGCGAGCTTAATAGTATGATTGATAGTGAGGATATTGTACGGTTTGCAAAGGCCTAAAGACTAAGGTGGGCTGGCCACGTAAGTTGAATGAACGAAAGCCGAAAGCAAGCAGTGGTGGTGAATAGAAAGCCCGATAGCAGCCGTGGTAGAGGAAGACCAAGAAGCAGATGGGCAGACAACGTGAAAAACGATGCTCAAACCCTACAAATCTCAAATTGGAGACAAACGGCACAAGATCGACCTTTTTGGAGGAGCATAATGTAAAGGCCAAAGCTCACCCAGAGCTGTACCGCTATAAGATGATGATGATGATGATGGCAGATTATGAAAATATTTTGCATAGTGGAGATTTCTTATAGCAAATATGTATTATGTTTTTTATTTAACTCAATCCTACATTCCTGCTCACTCAGGATTTTGAGTAAAATACAACCATAATAATTTGCGTGAGTTATCGGAATGCTTATAGTAAAGTAAATTTTAATTCAAGCTTTTGTGACGGCAAGTTTAAGCGTTGGAATTGTTAAAATTGGATTACGTAATAATGTACGTAATGCTAACTACCTCAATCTATTTTTTTTCTTATCCGTTGGCTTTTTTTTTGTTTTCGTTTTTCTTTAATTTTATTTATTTTTAAATTTCATAATTATTATGAACATTAATCTTTATCTAATCATTAACTACTGTACTATCAGTGTAATATAAACACTCTACTAAACAGGATGTCTTTTATTTTTATTAAACGCTGACGTGTTCTACTATGTCCGCTGAATGATGATTAAATATTGCACAAAAAAAAGCAAGCTATCGTCTCTAATACATATCTAATTTGCTTGCTCAAAGCATTAAATCTAACAGTAATATATTCTAAGATAGAACATACTAAAGTGGAAAACAACGTTTTTGTTTCACAGATATTGTTAAATTCTGTTTCTCTTCTCTTCTCTAGAATTGATAGTGTCATATTATTGAAAACAAAAAGTCAATTATTGCGTTTGTGTGCTTATACGTATTAAATATTATGTACCTAATATTCAAATCAAAAAAGTGTAAGTAAATACCTAAATATTTCATTTGAAATTGAGGTGGATTATATCGTAGTATGTTTATGAGACTCTATCACTAACAATGGGGGGTCGAAATTGAAATTTAATATAAATACAAGTCTATTGATATGGTAATATATGCCGATGAGTTCATCAATTTGCCAACATAGTTACTAAAGTTAATTGATCAGTTTAGATTATCGTTACATCTTCTTTGACTCAAAGTCGTATTACAAATTATTTTACTGTGAAACGTTGAAATCAAACTAAAAATTTGCAAGAGCACGAGGCTTCACTTTAGGAAGATGTTCGGTATTGTTATTGAATCGAATAGGAAAGGGGATATCAATATCAACAATGCATAAGGACAATTTATTAATAGTATTCCGATGTGGATTTGAGTTATTTCTACAAATATGAAATGGGTTTGTGAAAACTATATACCGGGTGTTTCAAAGCATGCGTAACAGCTTTTTATGAGGAAAAGGAGCCTTTAATCTAAAATTTAAAAAAAAATTATTAACTAAATCGAGGGTACTCCACCGATTGGTGACATTTTTAACTTCCGGGAATGATCAGGAATCGATTTTTAAACCTGAAATTCGCAAATATTTACCGAAATCAAGATTTTTAAATGAGAATAGGTACTTTTTTATGCAAATTCGGATTACATATCAAAAAATAATTTAAAGTTCTAAATAATTCCAATTTCCAGGGGCAACGCCAGGCAATTGGTACAGTAGTATGCATACAATAATATTTCAAAAATTTCATCATTTTTATTTTAATTTAAATTAGATTTAAAAAATAAATAGAGAAATTATTATTATTATTTATGAGATAAAAACTATGAAATAAAATATTTCTATTTTTATTTTTAGAAGACAGTTTATTTCTTCTTTCCTTTAAAATTGTATAATAGACATTATGTGTAAATAAAATGTAAGTTCATTTATTTAAATATTCATGTGATATACATACATGCATATTTATATATACATTATACAAGTTATTTTCTCTTTCATTTTTTATTGTTTAACTTTGATTTGTTTGGAAAGTTTTATATGTTAAGTGCTATGTTTTCATAAATAACAGTTTTCATAGTAACAATAATAATAAATTCATTTTATCTTCTTCTCATGTATAAAAAAGGATTTATGTATGAATGTATGTTCGTATATTCTATAACTTCTTCTGAACGCATTGAACGATTTCAATGAATTTTTTCACCCTCTCACATGGACATACTATGTTGATTCCAAAAAAAATCTTAGTGGTAGTACAACTCCTGACACCGTTGTCCAGAATATTTCACAGTAAAACGTTTACTTTCAGGTCATTTCAACATTAATCCAGCTTTTAAAGTTTTTAAAGGACCTAAAAATTAATATTTTGGTACCCTATGAAAAATGAACAAATATGTCTTTTACCGTTTTCTAAAATTATAACTGATTCGAGTAGCTGTCTTAAAACTCGTAGTACTCGTCAAGAATATGTCAATACTCAAAGATGTCAAAGAAATACGTTTATTACCGTTTTTCAAAGTTTTGACTGGTTCAGGTAGGTGCGATATAATCCCTAGCGTCCATATAATTTATTTTAGATAATATGGAGATTGATTCTAAAGTAATTCATTCATATACAGAAAACTTCTTTCATTCCGTATCTATATAAGAAAATGTAAATTATACAAATTCAAAATTAATCTGTTTATTTTAAAAGCTCATACCTTTTGTTCTTTCTATTTCAAAGCTTATTCCCAAAAGAATAATTTTCAGGCATTTGCAGCAATCCTTTAATTATTCTTGAAGACAAGTTGTTATAATCAGTAGAACAATGTCATCTATCCGTACCCGCAAGTACGAATACAAGAAGTACTTTACGCAGATTACATACATTTTCAAAGTCACAGTAATTTTCTTTCGATATTCAAAATTAATAAAAAAAATGCTAAGAACTTTCAATTTTTTCAATCTCGCTAGTTATAAAAGATGTATACACGCTGTTTATCATTTACACTGTGTGCAAAAAAGTCTGATTATTTGATAGAATTGTTGGTGAAGATCGACACAATAGAACAAAGTATATTACTAAAAAGTCTAATTGAAAATGGAGTTTATGAAAAGGAGTTTGGTTAGTCTAGAAGTTACCTAAATGACAGTCAATATTCTGGTGGCATAAAAAGTAACTTCGAAGAAAATAACTATGGGATGATAAGGCGATTTTCGTTGGAGGCCAACATTTTTTTGAATTAAAATGAATAGTGTTGTTGATATGGAATTGAAGGAAATTCATGCAATGCCATAGGAATTGTGTATGTGGGAACATCCAAATAATTTTGGGTGAGGTAAAAACCTTTAATCATATAAAAAAGGTTTCATAATAGAGTCATTCGATTAAACATTAAATAAACTACATTTACAAAGTAATATCAACTAAATTTCATTTTCACATGTTGCAACAAAAGGTTTTTATATTGATATTTGTATATTATTTTCAAATTTAATTTCATTGGGTTGTTCATTAAATAACTTCAAACCTGCATACATTAATATATTTTTAACACTTTAGTTTCTAAAAAAATGTAAACTAAAATTAAAAATATTTTTTAAAAAAAATGTTTTGAAAATCCCCGACATAAACAAATTAAGAATAATAAGAAAGTAACTACTCTCTGTAATTTAAGTTTTTCCACTTAATTTCAATATTTTCTTTTTTAGAATGTAGTTTTTAATTATACACCATACAGCTTTCTGATCGAATGCATGTTCAAGCTTTATACACTGGGTGGCTTAGTAGGTAGAGTGCCTGCCTTTCTATCGAAAGGTCCAAGGTTGAATTCCCGGTGAAGCAAAAAAAAAAACGCTTTATGGAATTTTCAACCTGGTCCAGTACCCTTTGTCATTGGCATCAAATAAATGACAAAAAATAATTAAGAGTATAATCTGGTAACAAATTTTATAAAATGGAGCTACTCTATTTTAGAAGGCTTAGTTCCTGCCAATAGTAGTAGTTTTCCACATTTAATGAGTACGACGCTGTTACAGACCTGGACCTAGAACGCTACCTTGTGGAACTTTTTTTTTCTTGGTAGTGATATGCCTGGCTTATGTCGATATTTTTGTTTTCAAAATCTACATATATTTTATTCACAATTCTATGTATAATAGAATAAACTGTGTTGTTTTTTTATAATGCTTATATTTGAACCGAAGTCAAATTGATGTGCCGGGACTAATTTGTTTTGCTCAACTATTTATTGAAGTTGTTGTAGGATTAGTTTTTCCATCATTTTAGATAACACTGAGAGAATACTGATTTGCCGATATGACGACGCCTTCAGATGTTTTTCCTGGTTTCAATATCATTAGGATTTACGAAATCTTGCATTGCTTCGTGAAAAACCTGAGCCTTACGATCGCATTGAAGATTTGTGATAATTGAATGAAAGGCCCCGTGTTTTAATTAGGCCTAATTTATTTCCGGTGATCAAATCAAATCCTGGCGACTTTTTTTTTTTTTTTTTTTTTTTTTTTTTTATATTATAGCCAAAACTTAGGTTTTGAACCTTTTAGCACTTGCGTACCGTTGACCATTTGAAAAAGGAAAGGATAGTTAAAGGAAAGGAAAGAAAAAGGAAGAAGAAAAGTTTTGTGGGAAAGAGCGAACAATGTTGTTAATATTCGTTACTTTAGTTCCTCGGAACAAGTGCCAACACCAAGTAGATATCTATAAAATAGATACGACGATGACCAAGTGGTATAAGGGATGAGGTCACGTTTATGTCGCCTATAAGACGAATGGCGCGGTTTTGAACTTTGTCCAAAAAATTTAAAGCAGTTTTTGGTGCACCTGCCCATAAATGTGAGTTATACTCGAGCTTGGGTCGTATATATGCTTTATAGATTTTTAAGAGGCCTCGAGATGAAAAATAAGCTTTGCAGCGACTTAAAAAGCCCAAACATTTGGCGGCGCTTTTCGCAATATCGAAAATATGCTCATTCCAGTGCATATTTTGATTCACTCGCATCCCGAGAATGTTCAAGTCTTTGAGTCGCTGAATAACTTCATTTTGAAGCCGGAGAATTGGTTCGAATGTTTTTAGCTTGTTACTAATAGTAGACAGCTTTGAGTTTTTGAAGTGTTAAACTCGACTATGTTTGCTCTACCCCAGTCGACAATTTTGGCTAGGTCGTGATTGAGTGCACCAGCCATCATTGTTCTTTTGGAGTTGACTGCTGAAGCTGTAGTATTATTTGTTTTAAGAAAATCATATGATGCTACTAGAGTGCTGTCATCGGCAAAACTATGGATTGGATTGAAAGTTAATTTGAGAAGGTCATTAATGAAAATGAGAAATAGGGTGGGTGAAAGGACGGAGCCTTGTGGAACACCAGCATTGATTTGAAGTTGGTCGGAAAAACTACCGTCAACTGAAACTATGATAGATCGATTTAAGAGAAAGCTTTCAATCCATTTAGAAAATGTTGGACCGAGGCCTACAGCATTGCATTTTGCTATAAGAGCAGAATGCCAGACTCGATCAAAAGCCTTAGATATATCCAGAGCTACAACAGCAGCTTCACCAGATTGACCAGCTAGACCAGACAACTTTACGTTGATTTCCTTCATTATTACTTGGTTTACTTCTTTTTTGTTAATTTAACTTCCATATGTTCTTGTATCTCCTTTTCGACTTCCGAGTTTATTGGTAGAAGCCTAGTTTTGAATGCTAACTCGAAATGTTGTAGATATTGTGGTATAAACTTGCAGTAACGTGTAGCACGTTACTTAGGTAATTCTACCTAAGTTAGTACCAAGAGCATAAAAGTATGAAATTATTTTGAGCAGCTTCGAATAATGTTTTGTATAATTTATATCTTACCAACCTATATATATTTCATTCGTACTCACTGTTGGACGATGTAGCAATTATATACTGAAATATTTTATTCTGTTTTTGTAACTGTAATTCTTGAGCGATTACAACTTTGTTCAAAATGTTTTGTTACTGGAAATGATGTAACAATATTTTTTACATTTCTATCATCTTCTAACGCTACAATTTAATATGTAGTTTTTTTCTACTATTAATTATTAGTTAATAATTCACTACTATTAATACGATTTCTAAAATTCTCATTTGTGTATTCAACTTAATTAATTATCTATCTGTCCTACTTGATTTTGTTTGAATATTTATTTTAATACTTTCTATTCTAGTTTTAATTATATTTTTATCATATAGTAAAATCTTAATTAAAAAGTGCTCTGCTGTCAACGTCCTATTTTCTGTATGAGTTGCTTCACTCATAATTTGTTTAAACGCTGAATCATTAAGAATTTTCTAAAGTTTTAATTTATAATTAGTATTCAGAAGCATAATCTGAATCAAGTTTTGGTAATGATTTCAATATCGATCTTGTCATCGAATTAGTTCAATAATACGAAATTCAAATATCTTTTATGCTCACGTTTAATATTGTTATAAAAGAAAGTTCAATTTCGTTATAAAAAATACAACCATTATTTCTATCTAGTTGTAAAGGCTTTATCCTGTGGTTAATCTAAATTTAAAAATTATCTTTAAAATCAACGTCTACAACACAAAACCTTAAACTTTATTTTTATAATAATACTAATTAAAATTAATTATATTATTTAAAAGATGTCAAAATTTAATTTAAGATTAAGTTTATTCTTATAATTTAAAATCTTCTGATATTGTAATAATATTGTTAAATTTTGTAAATTAAATTTCCCGTTAGAATGATGTTAACACTCCATAATTTTAATGTAATTATTGTCTTGTGTTTTTGTTTTTATTTCAAATAATTTTTGGCTGATGAAATAATTTTATTCGTTTACTTGTAAAAACTTTTTTAATGATATCCTGAAGAAAATTAATAATAATGATAGAAGAAAAAACAACAACGAAGTTATTTAACTTCATGAATCTCAGTTTTAAGATTCAGGGGAATAAAAATATTTACTTTAGCAAAAGTTGGATTTAACACCACAAAATAAAAGTCGACCAGTATAATAAAAAATTAAATAACTAAAATATTTCTCAGAATTCTAAGAATTTTATAATTTTTTGGAAATTATTTAAAGATATCCTTATAAAATTTGTACTGTGTTTTAAATAACTAAATTGATTATTATATCCACAGGGTGGGAGAATAACTGCGCTCTTTAAATTATTTTTAAAATAAAATAACTAGTGATTGAAATTTTTGTTTTCGATTTATATTATAACTAGAGACCTACGGTACCTTTGCGCTTTTTACATCGTGATGCCGACAAACCTGCTGTAGTAAGGCTAATCAGACCTATTTGATTTTTTTTACAAAAGTTTTTATAAATAATTTAGGAGGGTTAAATGCCTGAGCGAGAATTGAACTTACATAAAATTTCCGATATTAAAATGACGCTTTAACCAACTAAGCTAATAACCGATAAAAATTTATTTCATCAAAATGCTAACATAAAATAAAAATTTATTTTGATCCACAAAAAATGCAATAAAATAAAATGAGTATCTATACCCTAATGGGATATGTACAATACAAACGCATACAATCAGAGATGATACCATGATAAGTTTTAAACTATAATTTAAATTATGTAAAAAAACATATATACCCATATTCTCTTACACCCATCATTGACGAGAAGAAAAAATTGATCTCGTCTCGTCTCGCTAAATATGAATTTCTGTTATACACTGTGCGGCGCGATTTAGCGGCGCGATGGAACATTTTATTTGTTGGTAGTACTTACCATTTCAATAGTAAAGATGGTATTTTTTTTAAAAACAAAAGCACAATTTTAATAGTAATTCCAAAAAAAAATAATGAAAAATTGTTTATAAATCTTTACTTAATTATTTTATCTACTCAATTTAATTATTTAATTCAATTTTTGATAAAAAAACACAAAATACCTTGGCACAAGATACTCTATCGTTTACAATTTTTCACGAGATAAAAAATGGCTATCGTCAAAGGTCTAACCGAAATTATTCACGAAACTGTTTTGACAATTTGTTATCGCGTCTTTGGTGTCTACTAGAATACAAAACTATCTCTTCAGAGATATTTTCACGCGATCTCGAGCGATGGGTCCAACACAATTTTTTTTTTTTGAGAGTAAGAATTCATTAGTCGATCTATGATGGAATTGTTATGTATGAAAGACAAAAAAGAGGAGTTTTACTCGGTTTAAGTCCTTCACTACCATTGTCGGTTTACGTCCACGTGACTGAAACCACTTGGTGTCCTTTGAAGATTCCTACTTACCTAAAGAAAAAAAAAATAATATTCATATATATTGATATGAATCAATGATGATTTTGTTATGCAGGATTTTTTAAATAAAGTTACTACTGTGCAACTGCACAGGTTCCTACTAGTATTAATGAAATTAATATAGAGCTTTTGTTCAGTTTTTCTTAAATCAAATGTAAACAAAACAATACTCTGTGGAATTTATTGAACTGGTGCAGATTTCAAACCATACAAATTATAATATTTTCTATAAATTGATAATCTATCATAGACTCGTCGAATCGACTCATCAATCATCGAAATAACTGTTAGATAACGTATCTGACATTTTTTTTGATATTCTGATTTTGATATCAAAATATTCGTCATGAAAAATTGTACTGTTTTATATTAATTTCAAATTTATTTGAAAAAGATATTACCATGGAAATAGCAAAACCTAAAATAACGTATGTTTTAAAAATCTTTTTGGGATATAACGTATTTTCACAAAAGTTAATGTACATGTAAATCTCCTGTAAAATCACGTTTTTGCACTTATGTTATGTCCCACTTATGTCGACAATAAAGATTTTTCTTCAATGTGACTCTTAGATAAGACTCCTGTTTTTACATCAGTAGTCGTTTGATTAACGTGGCAACTGCTGGTGACTTATATAAGCTGATTTGTATCTGGAAATACAGCTGAACTGGTTTTCAATAATGGTTATGATTTTCGATAATAATTTTTTTTAACCATTTTATTATTACCTAATTTCACTCATATTCAACTTAATATGGACAGGTGATTTAGTTTTTTTATGTTTCTGATACTGGTCCTGAAACGCTATCTATATTGTAATACACAAGAGCACGAGTAGTGAAGGCACACTTTTCGTGGTTTTTCGTGTGCTTCGTTTTTTTTTTCATTCAATCAATCGGCGATGATGCAGGTCGTGGCGATCAAAATCAATTTTTATTTTATATATGTTATAATACACAAGAGCACGATTTTGAAGGATCATTTCGTGGCTTTTCGTGTACTTTATTTTTTTTCAATCAATTTCTTTTTGTCGATTCTCTTTTGAGTTAAATTCTTTTTATTTTTTCAAATTATATTCAATTATATTTATATTAAATTTGTTTTTTAAATGTAAAATATTTTGAAAAAGTTATTAAAATATCTTATTTTTAAAAAAAATTATTTTCAAAAAAAAATGGGAGCAAAATATAATATTTATTAAAATCTATATTAAAATCCATTTGTCGGCAAAAAGATAACTAAAATTTAAAGTACCTCAATAAAAAAATAAAATATATTCATTCGCTAAATTGTTAATATTTCAGTAAAATATTGGGTTTATTCAATAAACTGTTCAAGAACGATCTAGAACGATCTAGAGTAAAAAAATGTGTTGTAATCAGTAGTTTCCGTTAATTTAACTTTTTTGCCCAAAAGTGGTCTTTTTGTTGTTGAGTAGATTGTTTAAAATAGTTCTAAATTGATTTGTTTTGTTCCGAATCTTTTTGTACAAAAATTTTGTAGGTATATCTTTTTTAATTTGAGCACCTGAATAGTGAAGTCAAGAAAATTTTGAACATTTGACATGTTTAAAGTATCTAAAAACAATGTATAGAAGAATAATATTCATAGTAAACCAGAAAAAAATGAAAATTGCTTAAAGTTTTAAGTTAATCTTTATAAAATTAAATCTTTTATTTATAAAATAAAAAAAAAATGTCAGATATAGAATGAAAATTAATTTATAAGAATTTATCAGACATCAATTTTCAGTAAGTCTTGCATATGCAATATCAATCAATAAATCACAAGGTCAAACATTTCAAAGAGTCGGAATTTATCTCCCTCAACCTACCTTCACCTATGGTCAGCTCTACACAACCCAGTGCTCTAAAAATAAAAATTTTAGCAGGACCAAGACAGGGGAAAACTACTGACAACGACATTGTAACTGACAATGATGCATACCAGGTCTAGAATACTTCATTTTCTCCAATTGTTTCCTATATGATGAATTTTAAAACTCACTCATAATAATTGGGAAACGGTACTAACCCATAGGTATGATTAATGGTTTAATAAAATTATCGGAAACTATTTTTTAATCATTCCAACACATGTTTTCCCAATTAACGCGAACAATCAATTACTCGGTTAATAATATCAGTTATGCTAAAGGATTTCGGTTGCTTTAGTGGGTTAGAATTCCACATACCTAAGTACCTACGTGCGCGATCTGTTTAGTATTTTTCGAGGCTTTCTTCTTCCCTCGAGAAATAAAAAAATAATAAAAACATATTAAATCTTACAAAAAAAGTTGAATGCTTTCTGATTTTTTTTTTATTTTATTTTAAAATTAATATTAACTTAAATTTTTGAACATTTTTTATTTTTTTGTGGTTTGCTGTAAATATTACTATTCTGTATATTGTTGTCAGATACTTTCAACGTGTCAAATTATATTTGTATTAAAAATCATTTTATTGTGCCGTTTCAAAAAAAAATTCCTTTATTTTGGTCGGCCGGGTATGTACCCGGGGGTTCCTTCTAGTTTGATTATATTATTATTCCTTTGCTTGGATAAGAATGGCCTGTCCTTGGCCTGCTCCTCATCATTAAAAACATATTCATAATATGTTGTCAACCCATGTCACCGAAACGTGAATATTGTGCTTCCATTTCTAGTTATAAATTAAAATTTATATATATAAATTAAATAACACTTTCAAATTGTAATTTATTTATATAATTTAACATAAATTTATTGTTCTTAAAGTGAACAACAAATTCACGGTTTTCTTCCCATACTATTAAAATAAAATTTTTATTTTGAATTATAAAAAAAAAAAATAAAAAAAAAACAAAAGGCCGAAAATTTTAATAATACAATTAAAAATGGGCGTTATCTTTTCTATTATCTACTACTGATATATAGAATAACACTTAGTGCCTATGTAGTACTGCACAGTTTAACCCTAAACCTCATAACATATTTTGTTATGTAACTTCAGAACATGAGCCTGGCAGGATAGAAATGTAATAGAAAAAAATGTAATAGAAAAAAATAATTTTTGGTTTAAGTAAATAAGTTTAAAATTTTTTATTTCAAATAATTAATTTTTAGATGTATATAAAAATAACAAAATTAATCGTTTTTTAAATTGCAGTACGAGCTGGTGGTAATTGTAGCTTTTTAGTACTAGCACGCTTTTTGATAAGAGAATTTACTCTTAGAAATAAATTTCTTTTATTGCATTTTTTTTGTCCAAATAATGTTGATCTCTATTTTTACTTGGAAGAAATTGGAATATAAGTTTTATTTCGACGCAAAGTTCCTACAATGGTCAATTCATTAGATAACAAACAAGTTTGCAAGTTCTAACGTTGTGAAAAAGTTATCCGTTGTAATATTTCGTCCAGTTCCAAAATATGGTGTACACAAATTCTCCATTACATTTGAGCAAGTGCTGTTGCTCTGTTATTATCTTTGTTCCCAGTATATGGAATTCCTTTGAGTGGAATGCCGTCTGAGAGCTACAAAGCCACCAAATTTTAATACCATACACACCACACTATGTTGGCATTAATTGTTCATCTGTGTCGAAATAAAATAATTTTGTGAAATTAACAAGAGTCTTTTGAAAAATGTTCGTATACGGTAAGATTTTTTGAAGGTATATAATATTTTTTTCCAAATTCTTATTTATTGCTTAAAAGACGTCTCGAATTGGGCTAATTTTTCAAATCTACGTCGATTACTTCTGGTCGTTTTTTCATCAAATCGAATAAAACGTAAAATTTCGTCAAAGCGGTTTACGCCTATAGTATAGCTTTTAATATAGTTTAACCATAGGCTCCTAAAACGATCGATAACTTTGGTTATTTGATTTCGAACAAGGCGTGCTATTCGTTCATATCTAAAGCTTTTCATTTACGATTATTATTATTGTATATTCTTTCACCTTCTTCATTAGTATATTTTAAGATAGTCTTACAAACATCAATTGTTATAAATAATTTGAAACAATCAATAGGACCAACTATCTCATAATTTGTTGGAAGCACAACTTTGTTTACCGGACCTTTTATTATATAATGACGGGTAGTTCTTGAGTGAAATATCTGATAAAGGTTATTTATATCAAAGCGGTGTTGCTAGACTTGGAAGACCTGTAACTGTTTTTTGCGGCAAATGGTTTCCAGCGCAAAATGTTAATTTAGACAAAGCGTTATGGCCTTTGAACCCATTTTTTACCAAATTTTGCAATAAATTCTCCATGAGAAATTATAATTTCACCGCTATTATAAGAGTCATAAATTAATTCATCTTCTGCTTCTGAAGCTTCAGATAAATGATCCTCTTCAGAGTCAATTGCCACATCATCGAATTCTATGTCGTCAGTCGCTAAATGAAGATTAGAAAGAAGAATCGTTACAATATTACGAAAAATTTAGAAAACACGTAGTTTTGAAAAAAAAATGAGCCTGATAGGCTCATGTTATGAGCTTTAGGGTTAAACCTTTAAAATTAGTGTTCAGTCATTTTATTAATATTTTTTGTTTGTTTGTTCTTGTTGTTGTTTATTTCAAAAGTTTTCCGGGACTAGTATTATTGAGGGATTAATAAAATTATATTTAATTAGGGTGATTATTAGAAATGAGTTAAAAAAAATCTTTATAAAATGATTTTTTATGTCTTTTAATTTTATGTTAAAAAACAAGAATTCTTTGTAGAAAAAAAAGGATATTCTCTTATCTTTGTATTTTTTTTTTTATATTGAAAAAAAAATGATTTGTTGTTTTTTTGTTTTATTTTAGGGTAATAAAAACACGAAAAATGATTTAATTTAATTTTTCATTGTTAATTTTTTATCATTTTATGAGAAGATTTTAATAATTTGAAGAATTAGATATCCTTTTTTGTGTGAAGACTTACTGAATGTTTTTTGTAGTCAAATTAAAGTTATAAAATAAACATAAAAAAAAATATTGTTTTTTATTGTTTCAGGCTAGACTGGAAAGAAAGAAAGAAAGGAAAAATTACAATTAGTCAAAATTAATTTAAATTTTAGTACATTTCAATTAGACGGACAAATTTTTAATTCTGATTTGTACTTGGGGTAGTTTGATTTGAATAATTTTAGAAAATTATTCCTTTTCTTATCTTTCGAGAAATTTTAAGTTTGAGTATTTTGAATTAGCTTGTAAAAGTCTCAAATGATCTTGATTTTAATTTCAGTTTTTAAAAAAAATAATAATAGTTGAAAATAAGAAAACGTGACATACCATTTATTGGTATGTCAATGACTTTATTTTCTTTCACTATGGCTATTAAATAAAACAATATATGAAGAAATGCGCTATGACTTTCACAACGATTTCAATCACTCGTTTGATTGCGTAAATAGAAAGCAAGTATATCATGAACTTGTAATATCAAATGAGAACACACTACAAAATTTCGGGAGAAACTATTACGGAAAATATTTGGTGCCAGAAGTTTTGATATAATTGAGAGTTTGTGAGAAAAAAACGACGATTACTTATGGTTTTGTTTTGCACGTTGGAAATTTAATAAGATTGGATGAAAACAGGGCTCAGAAATAATATTTAATGCGATACCCTATCACAATAGAGCAAGAAGAAGATAAAGGTTAAGGTGTGTTGATAACATAGATCCAGACACAGAGAGTATGGAAATACGAAGTTGGAAAACAGTTGTGCAAAATTTGAAAATTTGTTGAAATATATTATGTAAGAAGGTCAAACAAACACGAACTGTAGTTCTACAAGATGATTATGATGATGACATCTCTTGAATCTTTTGAATAAAATCAAATTTAAAGATCAACTTCAAACAATGGTGATGATGATGGTAACTATTGACAGAACCTTAACTATATTATCATAATACAAGTATTGTGCTCAATTTAAAAGTGAATTCAGTTGATGTTGGGATTTTTTTTTTCCCCAGATAGAAGAAAATCATCAAAAGAGCCTTCTACTTCTGTTCTATATACCGGGGAAGAACGAAGTGATGGACAGTACCGACTTCAATGCACTAAAAACACCCATCCCCTGTTAAAATTAAAACTAGTCCTTAAGACTAACCATTAATACAATTTTGGCTCTATTACTTCAGATATCTTTGATCTAACAAAATTCCATTTGGAATTATTGTAAGATAAAAAATTTTATCCTAACACAGTTCGAACAGTTTTGTCCGTTTAAGTCTTCCAACAAAGTTTTTACAGTCATCTAAACATGAAACTTCGACATTGACATGTTGAGAGAAACGACTTTTATGGCGTACAGCCAATTTTTTATTTCGTTGCTTATGAGAGGAACCCTGAGATCACTATGAATATTAGCATTGCGAACAAACCATGGGGCATTGACAATGTTTTTCATGTTTTGGAACATTTGGATAGTTTTTGAATAAATACGGCGAAAGCTTAGATGTTCGCCCAATTAGCCAATACAAATGTTTATATTTTAGATCCAGTTCAATTTTTTTTTCTTAACGTGTTCATTCCATCTAAGCTTTGCGTCAAGTGTCATACCAAGATATTTTGCAGAATTTTGATATGGTATGACGATATGGTTTAATTTTACTGGAATGTGGACTCAATTTTACTATTTTAGTATTTTTCTTCATTCAGTTTAATTCTCCACCTTTTGCACCAAATGGATATTTTGTTTTTGGCTTGTTGCAATTTATTTGTAGCTTCATTTATATTTTGACCGACTGCTAATATACCTGTGTCATCTCCAAAAGTGTCTACCGTCGCATTTTCTATCTCTGGAATATCGCTAGTGTATAGTAAATATAGTATGGGGCCCAGTATACTACCTTGTGGTACTCCTGCGTTAATATTCATTTATTTATTCTTTCTTTATTTTTTCTTAAAGGTACGATTTGAACTTAATACAATATATGAATACAAAACTTTTTTTATAGATTTCAAACGTATCTTATAGATAAAAAAAGAAATAGGATACATTCAGTAAATTCAAAAAATTTAATGTCGAATGCACCATGCAAAAATTATTTTATATAAATTCAAAATGTAGGGGGTCAAGTTGAACTTAATTTTGTAGAGCAGAATAATCTTCTCCTTGTTTAGTTTGAAATAATCGCTTTGATGAATATGACGAGATTAGTTCGACATATGTTTCAGGCAGCAAGCAACGTAGATAGGTTGTAGATAAGCCCTTCATGCCATACTTTGTTAAAGGCTTGCGTAACATCAAGAAACACTGAAGAGTAGATGCATTTTCCTTCGACTGTTTTTTCGATGACGTTCGTTATTCTACGGACTTGTTTGACAGTTGAATGTTATTTTCTTAATCCAAATTGATGATTTGGTATAATGTTTCCGGTTTCAATCAAAGCTTTCATTTTTTTAAGCAGTAGTTTCACAAACAACTTAGTTATTACTGGTAACAATGAAATAGGTCTGTGGGACTTGGATTCGTTTGGGGGTTTTCCTGGCTATTGAATCATGATAACCTCAACAATTTTCCACATACTTGGGGTAAATTTTTGTTTGAGTACTGCGGTCATTATTTTAGTTAGAAGTATTAAAGTTTTTGATGGGAGTTTATTTAAGATATCAGCAGTGTTCAAATCGAACCCTAGAGCTTTGTTTGATTTTAAGCTTTTAATTTCTTTTATTATGTCCTTTCTTATAAATAGCGTGATCAAATAATCTTCTTGGGAATTTTCTACCAGGTTTACGTAGATATCGAATTCTATATTATTTGGGTTAAATGTTTCATAGAGGCGATCAGCGAAAATATCAGCTTTTTCGTTGTCACTACGCGCCCACGTTCCGTCACTTATTCTAAGTGGAGCAGAATGCACGATCGGTTTTTTTAGCTTACTGGTTGCTCTCCAGAGTGAATATTTACTTTCTTTAGTAGCAGATAAGTTTTGTAGATAGCTCTGCATTGTCTTTGATGTGTGATAAGATTTTTTTTTCATCAAGATAATATCTTTTAAAAAAACGCAAGTTATGTCAGCATTATGTATCCAACTGTAAAATACTGACACTTACCTTTTCAATAAAAATTGTTGTTGGATTGTTTGTTTTTATAAAACAACTAAAACAAAACACAATCATTATAGTTATTGATGCTCCCTAAATTTTGATATATTTTTTACTTAAATTTTTCTGATAGGCAAGATTTCATATTAAGTAAATTCTAATTTAAAGTTAATAGAATATTGCAGAAAGTCGACTGGCGAAGGTATTAAAGAATGGCTAAATCAATGTCAAGGAAGATCTCCAAAAAAGGTACTAAATGCATATTTTAAAGAAAAAGAAATTTTTTGAGTAAATACATAATTTTCAGTCATAACATCGACTTTGAAATGCGAAGTAATCCCATTCTAAAATACATTATACAAAATTTTGAACAAAGATGAGACTTAACACCAAAATCAAATTTTGTACAACTTAAATTGTAGCAATAATAAATACAAATTTCATATTTTATTTTAAATACAAATCTATACTATAATTGTCAAATAGTGTAGATTGTATAAAACTTGCAAGTTTTATATCTATTGCCGCTACATTTAACAATTTAACTGTCTACTGACATTTTTTTATTTATTGTTTTGACAGTATACAGTATTATAGATTTATTTAATTAATTATTATTTTTTGATTACTGTCTTTTTGACATTCAAGTTCAAGTTCATTAACCATTATTACTTATACTATACAAATATATATTATAATATTCGGTATTTCAAATATTTGTTTTTTATATATTTGAAATACAATATTTTTGTTTTATTGTGTCAATGCTAATTTTAAAATGGTCATTAAATTGTGTTGCCAACGCAATTTTATCGACGTGTATTATAGATAACATAACTCGCAAGAATCTTTTGAAAATATACTTTTCAATAACAGTATCCAATTAAATTAGCCTAGACATGAACCAAAATTTGATAATAAATATCCTTTTGTCACTATAATTTTAAATTCTATCAGTTTGTTCAAGTAAAAATATACAAAGCATTTGCGAACTTTAAGTTAAATTAAAAAAAAATAAGAAAAAGATAAATGAGAAATTTTTATAGAATCTTACAGTTGCAGAGTAAACTTTTAATTGACTTTGGTTTGAAGGGAAAACTTTTTTTCACAAAATATAACACATTTTTTGTTGTTTTCCTTTGGTTTTTCTTTTTTTTTTACAATAAGACCACTTTTCACTTACAATTACGATTTAGAGAGAAAAAAAGTTACCGATTGCAAATGAAAACTGATTTAGGGTTTTTATTTATTTTGTTTTTTTTGTGTATTAACGTTTATATTTTGTTTTTGTAATTTGATGGTAAATTTAAATATTTTAATATGGAAAAGTGAAACATTTTGAGAATAGTATATTTAAGGCTCTGCGAACCCGATCATAGTTTAATAAAACAAATGTGACACAACGTTTAATACCAGCTCAATTTATTTTTTTGTCTGTCTCTTCTTTTTGTTTATTACTTTAGGGACTGAAGTTGAGAAAACTTGATTTTTATTAATAGTATCGTCTTAAAATTCAAAACTAAAAGGCTGGTTTTAATTAATATTTAATTTGTAAATTAGTAGAAATTATTAAAGATTTTTAGGTCGTTTAATTTTTTCTTCATTTAAATTTTAGTTCATTTAATCTCACGCAACAACTAAGAAGAATAATTAATGAAGTGAAAAACAAATCGATTAATATATATTTAGAAAAATTAACAAAAGATAAAAGCACTGATTACTCTCTTTGGAAGGCAGCTAAAAATCTGAAAAGACCTATTGAACAAATTCCTCCAATTAAGACATTGGATGGAAATTAGGAGAGATAATAAAGAAAAGGCTAAATTATTTGCGGAACACTTAGAAAACATATTTCAAACAAACGACGGTGAAGAAGGTGAAAATCTAAATATAGAATCAGTTCAGGAAGAAGAAGAAATCGCATTAAAAACCCCAGCTGAAGTGAAAAAAGAAATATACTGATTCTAAAAAAGCTCCGGGATATGATTTGATAACGGGGCAGATTCTAAAGCAACTTCCAGAAAAGGCAATAATTAAGATAACGAAACTTATAAATGCTGCATTTAGACTGAAATATGTGCCGAAATTGTGGAAACTCGCCGAAGTCATCATGATACACAAAGCTGGAAAACCACCAAATGAAGTATCATGCTATAGACCAATTTCACTGCTGCCTGTAATGTCAAAACTGTTCGAAAAAATTTATCTAAGAAGACTGAAACCTATTATTGAAAGAAAGAATATAATCCCGGATCACCAATTCGGTTTTAGAGAAAAACATGCTTCAATAGACCAGGTACGCAGAATAACAAACACTATTGAAAAAGCTCTAGAGGAGAAGAAGGTCTGTTCAGCAATATTTTTGGATGTGGCTCAGGCATTCGATAAGCTGTGACATAAGGGGTTGAATTGTAAAATGAAAACAATCCTTCCAAAAGAACATTCGGAAATCATAGCAAGCTACTTATCTACATAAAACAGGAAGGAGCATATTCCGATCTTAAAGAAATTAATGCCGGGGTTCCTCAAGGAAGTGTACTTGGTCCAATACATGCTGTACACTTGTAACTTTCCTGTACTAGAAAATAATATAATTGCGACGTTTGCAGATGATACAGCGGTCTGGCTGTTGGGGAAATAATAAAGAATCCATAGAAAAGCTGCAGAGAGCTATAACAAAAATCCAAGATTATACAAAAAGATGGAGGCTAAAATTAAATGAAGCTAAGTCAGTACATGTGGATTTCAAAAATATAAAAATTGACCATAAACCAGTATATATAAATGGTCATGAAATACCCCATTCAAATACTGCCAAATAAAAAAAAAAAAAAAAAATTTAAATTTTAGTAGTTGAATTACCACTAAGATTCATTAGCACAATTGTAGGAATTATAACGGGTTGTTTCCATTATTTCATTGGCAAAAATATCATAAGGCTTGGACTCGCGACAAATGATTTTTGCAGAGTTTGAATATATTAGAAAAATAATGAAACTGTTCTACAGCTTAGAGTCTATTTCACAAACTGTCCTACAGCTTGGACTCCTTTCAAATGATGTTAGCAGAGATATGAACAAAAGAATGAAACTGTCCTGTACATCTAGGAGCGACCATTAGAAAAACCTGGAACACTGACTGTTTTTACAAATTGTTTCCACCTCCACCATTTCATAAAAAGTTCAAAATGGTTTAGCGAGAATTGTTTTGTGAGACTAAAAATGTCGATGGTTTCGATGGTGGGTTATTAAATATCGGTAGATACTACTACCTAACTCCTGACTTAATTTTATGTTTTAAAGATTTAAATTAATATTTTTTTAAATTATTTATTTCATTTTAAAAACATTTCGCCATGATTATTTCAATTTTTAGTACTAAACTTTTCTGAATTGAAATTTTGACCAATTTTGGAACAGTAATCCGAATTTCGATTTAAATTGTTGGTATTAAATTTACTTCATAATATGTACTAGAATATTAAAAATAATATAATATAGTACCTATATGATTTTTATATTAATAAAACTATATACCATATTTTTCTATTTGCACTTTCATTGCAATAACAAAATTTTGTAAGTTTTATTTTAAACTATTTTTGTTTTTACTTTTTCTTTTAAATCGAATTCTGTAGATATTTTCATCTTTATTCTTGTTGTTTTAAAAGTTTTACAGTAAGAATTCACAATAACTAGTAATATAATGATTGCAATAATGGAACGTAGTATATAAAAGATTGATTATAAATGCAATTTGACTAACTTCTATTGTATTATAAGACCTGTTTTTATACATTGACTGATATAAAAAAGGATTAACGAATGTGTATGTTTGTCTATTACAGGATATGCACGTAAGATTGATTAGATTGAATTTTTTTTTTAAATAGTTAAGTGTAAAAGACACATTTAGATATAAAAAAATATAAAAATAAAACAAAAAAATTTCTTTGGTAAAGTTGGGATTGAAATGGTTGAAGATTATTTATTTTGTAAATAACATGGAAGGTTTTCAATTAATAAATTTAAAAAATAAAAAAAAAATAGAAATTTCAAGACATTTCAGAAACAAAGAAACTCAAAATAAGTGGTTCAAATACTTTTGGTTTTAGTAATGAACAGGTGTAATGAAATGTGATTGTAAAGTGAAGAATGAATGTATGGAAGAGTAAAAATTCATACATACCAAATTTCTACGAAAAATGTACGGTTTTTTGTATTGTTATTATAAATACACTTGACTAATTTTCCGGTAAGATTTTAAAAATGAATGAAAACATGGCATTATCAATAGTAAATATTTGTTTTGACGCTTATATGTATAAGATCGTGGTCAGTATTATTCTGTTTTTAAGTAAAGTAACATCGTTTAATTCAAAAACAAAATTAATAGTTTTTAGTGAAAATGGTGAAAGTTCTAATAAAAGATCTGTAGGAAATATAGGAAATATGAACGTCATAAATAGAAACCAAATCAACGGAAATATTAAAGAATATATAAAAATCGTTGAGCAAAAGGTTAGTAAAAAAAAATAAGGGAAATGAAGTAATTTTTGTCCAGTTCTCCAAACCAAGGAAGTAGAAAAGTAGACAAACTGTTTGAAAACAGCAAACATTTTTCTACTTTTTTTGCAAGCAAGGTCTGAAGGAAATGCATATTTATTTTATTTATTTATTTCAACGATTTATGCCTGAAGAGATAATAATTCTGTGGCAAAAAAGAATAACGATATAACTCGTTTTTCTCAATTTTTCACTATAGCAATTTGAAATTTATAAACGAAATTTGAAAAATGTTTTCAAATTTCCTTTTGAATTTTATAGAGTTTGATTTCCTTAAGAATTTGAAATTCTATGATGTTGGATGTTGTAATTTTCGTAGCTTCAGCAAAGTATAAACCGAGATATACTGTTATTTCTTTTTGGTAAAATAATTAAAGATGAACATAACTAGAGTTATGCTGTTATTCCAAAATGCTGTTTTGAAAGTCATTTCATATAAGTCGAGTTAATATTTTTTTCCATAGTAACACAATGTAATAAAATAAATTATAATTAGCTATATAATTTTTAATTGGAAAAAACTCTGAAATTATTATTTTTAATAAAAAGGTCAACTCTTCTTAATAAGATTTAAGGATTTTGTTAATCAAATAATTTTGTACTTATACTTTTATTATTTTAACAAAATATAAGAAATTTCAAATAACATAATTAATAATTAAATTAAAATATATAACAGATTTCACATATTCAGTACAGTTGTGTAATTAAAATAAAAATTAAATAAAATATAACAAAATCGTAATAAAAAAAGTATAAAAACTAGGAATAGTAATTCAGAGAACAATTTTATACATTTATATTAATTAATTTTTTAAGTTATAAAGTATTTTTTTACAGTGTTAGTTTTCAAGGCTATCAATTCCGTCTTCGACTATATCAGGATCGTTATTCCGAATATTACTAACACTTAAATTTTTGTAGAAATCATGATGTATGGGATCAATCAGGTGCAACATAGATAATAAGTCCGATTTTTTTTCTTTTGAAATGCAAGGTAGAGAATCAATCTTTTTTATATCCCCTTAATTTATGATATTTATACACCGTTTTCTTATATTTAGTATTTCAAATGGTTTTTCTTCATTTAATGATGTTTTGTATTTGATTCGCAAGTTATTTTGCGTATAGCGTAACCATTTTACATCCCGCCAAACAAAATTTTCACCACCTTCATTGCACTTCCTCCAATTAAATTTATCCTTTGATAAATTACCGAAGTCGTAAATATTATCTCTCATTTCTTCCGCAATGAATGTATTTCTTGTACCAACCAACCGAACAAAGTGAGTGATACCAGTCATGAGGATGATGAATTTTTATAAATGCCTTTTTCTTCTTCCTTTCTATTGTAGCATGGTCAACATCGCATTCCATATGGCTATGACCAGGAATTAAAAATTTGTGATGTATTTCTTTCAAATAGAGGGCATTTTGAAGAAGAGTAACAAACATTGAACTTACGTATGAGTTTTTATTTTGCCCTGCACACGTATCACTATAAAATATTAAAGTGTCAATACTTCCATCTTTAGGCAAAGAATTAATGTGTTAGAGATTTCATTGGCGCCTCTTCGGCCTGCAGCTTCATGCCACATATATCAATATGGCTGATTGTTGGCGCAGTCATGGATCGTTAAATTATATGTGTATAACTGCGTTTTATAAAATGAAATTGATGTTCTTAAAAATGGCGTTTGCAGGCTGTTGAAGTTTCTGTCGCCATTGAAATAAATTTTTAAATTTTGTGTCTCCTTCTTTTAATGATATATCTGTAAAACAGAATTATCTTACATTGAGAAAAGCTAACAGTGTAACAAAAATCATGTTTTACAATAATAAACACTACTAAAATTCACTCTATTAAAAACTATCAAATTCGCAAAAATTTAATATTTACCTTTACGAATATTACGACATTTATTTCCTCTATCATTATCGTTATCTGCTTTCAATTTGCTATTTATGATTTCTCGAGCCATTTATAATAATTTGTGTGCACGAGACATTTTTTTAAATAATAATTTCACAAACTTTTTCACTACCTAAATTAATTTACTTTTTTTTTTTCATATAAATGTCATACTAATACTAAACTAAAAACAATATTGTTCTCAAGATACAATATTTCCAGCCTACTATAATAGAATATCTTAAATATTTTTTTCAATTTGCACGCGTAGTAATAGCATACCTAGACATATGTTTGTAATATTTAAAAAACTAAAATTGGAATAACAGCATATTTATAGTTACACTTTAAAATTTTAAATTTGTTTTTTTGGAAAAAGAGTATAATTCTTTAATTTGAAATTTCAATTTAGAATAATAGCATAACTCGACTTATATTGTTATATGTTCTATGAAATAAATTTAGAACGCAAAGTTTTACAATTTGGAAAAACCAAACAACTAGACATATGGTGCTATTCCATTTGTAAGTAAGATCCAAAACGAGATATGCTATTAGAGTCGGACTCATATCTGCAAAACTACTTGTCGGAACTGCACCAAAATTTCTGACAATATGTATTTGAATACGGAGAAAACGATGCACACAAAATGGAAATTTGAGCATATCTCGACTTGTACTGTTATTCCTTTTTGCCACAGAATTCTCATAAGAAGGCTATATAAAATACAAATAGAATTTGTAAATATACAACTTAGAATGTTTTCAATTTATTGTTTACAAAAAAAAATTTAAAGTTAAGTAGCAAGTGAATCAAAAGTAAAAATAAAAGCTTACAATCAAGAATCATAAAACGAAAAAGAACAAAAAATTAAGAAAAAATAAAAAACTAGTTTTAAATTGATTTAATATTAAAGCAAATTAGATTGCTTATCATTATTCAAATATGATTCTGTAAGTTTTTTTTACTGTGACTGTACTTAATGATTAGAACTGAGTATTTATATTATTATATAATTTAATGAAAATAATAAAGAATCTACATAAAAGCTGTAGAGCGCTATAACAAAAATCAAAGATTATACAAAAACATGGAGGCCAAAATTAAATGAAGCTAAGTCAGTACATGTGAATTTCACAAATAAAAAAAACTGACCATAAATCATTAATTATATATTTAAATATTATATTTAAATGGTCAAGAAATACCCTATTCAAATTCTGCCAAATATCTTGGTATGACGTTAGATGAGAAACTAAAGCTCACATCAAAAAGAAGAAAGAAGAATTACAAATCCGCTATTGAAAAATGTACTGGCTGATAGTTTAGAATTCTACCTTAACAATACATAACAAATTTCTACTCTATAAACAATGACTGAAACCAGTATCGTCATATGGCATCCAGCTATGGGGATGCAGCAAAAAAAAAATTAATAGAGATATTATTCAGCGGTTCCAGAGTAAGGTCCTAAGCAACACTGTGAACGTGCCCTGGTTTGTAAATAGAATCTGTCGATAAAGAAATACAAAAATTTGCAAGAAGTCACGAAAAAAAAGCTCCAGCCATGTAAATGTCGAGGTAGTCCAGCTCCTGGACAATTGAAATATAGCCATACGACTCAAAAGAGTAAAACCTTTTGAGTTAGTGCAGCAATAATCACACACATACCTGAGGACTCGTCGCGTCGGTGATCGGAGATTGACCCGCTTCCACGTTTAGATAGATTTTTTTTTCCGGGATTTGTGAAGAATTTCGTTATTTGGCTGGAAACGATACGAGGTTTTTCACAAGCCTGGAATTTAATCCACTCAAGTAAGAAATAAAATCACTTCATATTCGTAAGTTTTCATTTATTAAAATACAAAATGTTGCAGTTAAATTGTCTATTTTGAGTCATCTACGTTATTTACATTGTTTACACACTTACAACAAAAAATATTACAGTAAATTACTAAGTTCATAACATGTAAACAACTGTGTAAAAAACTAGACGTAGTTTACTTTGCCAACACTGCAAATAAGTCAACAAATTTGAAGTGAGCAATAATTCAACACCCAAAATGAAGATATGAGAAATAAGTACACCTAATAAATTCATATTCAGTAATTATTTTACAAGAGTGTCTTAAAAATTCTCTTATTGATTTCATTGTTCGTGCCGTCGTGATTTATTTATCCTATTGTAATAAGCGTTCTAAATAATAAAGAGTGCATGAATTAAAGGCGCAAATTTAAATGAATGTACTGATATTATTTCAGGCCTTTCCAGAAGAAACTAATTAATGTACAGATTTTTAAAGGGATACTCCTTTTCCAAAGGGTTTATGTGAAACAAATTGGGCTACGGCACATAACCAGGGCCCCCAGTTTTAACAAAGATTTTGCACCGTTTAGTAAAATTTCTGGAAAAAGGAAAATATTGCCGTGTAAATTCGGAAATTTTCAGGCGCTGCGCAGGCTCAGGCCACCACGATCGCGGCCGCCGCACACGTTAAGGCCATCGTATCCGCGTCGGCTATGGAAATGTGTTCACCGTGCGGCCCCCGATATGCCTAATGTGCATGGAAACCGCGAACGAAGCATCATACAATGTATAAATTCTGAATTCGGAGGGATTTTGAAATTGGTCACGTAGGGACTTTTGACCATTCAAAAGTGTCACAAGTCCCTTAGAATATATATCCTCTTCCAGAAGTTTTAGCAGAAATTTTGCACTGTTTTGAAAGATTTGTAGAAAAGAGGATATAGTGGAGTTATCAAAAGGGCATATATTTTAATGTTCTTAATTCAAGTGCTCTAATTGGATTTAAAAATAATTTGTATAATTGTATATTTGTATATTTTTCTAATTGGATTTTAAAATAATTTGTATATCTTTTGAAAATAAATTTTTATTTTGGCAATTTTTCCCTGTTTCAGTTTTTGGTGGAAAATTATTTAAATTTCTTATGGTTCAGTGAGTAATAAGTCCATCAAAAGTAAAGGAGACTTATTTCTCACTGAAGTAGACTAAATTCCCGAGTGGAGTTAATGTTTAGTAGACTTATTGTCCCTTGCCCGATTTTGATATTCTTTTTAAATAATCGGCGTTATGATAGAATATTATGGGATATTAAACTATTTTCGGGGGTGTTAATTTACAAAACAACTAAATTATAAAATTATCAATTGTTATTAATTTAGATTTTTTGTAAATGCTTTTTTCTGAAAAATAATGTACGAAATAAAAATAATTTTTTCGGGTTTCCTATTTTCATAGATACACACTATTCTTCACTTTCTCTCGAATTTTCTCATTTTTTCCATTGGGTTAGCACTTACGTTGTGCTGGTGCTGGTGTGATACATAGGTGCTGCGTAAGTGAGAAGAGTTCTAATAAAAGCTTGATAGCTTCACATTTTCACTCTGATGGTATTAATAGTTCGTTACATGTCGTGAGATCTTATTTCTAAAAATATCACAAAAAATAAAAAATTTATGAATGTTGGAGCTATTATAAGAACTATAAATGAAATGCGATAAAAAAACTATTGAAGAACATGTAGAAGTAAAAATAAAGATTGTAAACAAGTATAAATTAATTTCCAAACTATATTCAATTATCTAAAAAAATATTCTATATTCAACCTAAATTTTAATATTGTTGACACTCTAAATTCTCTATTTCATTTAATATAACCCCTTACATTATAGCCTGTGTTGACATCAATTATTTCATTATTTACAATTGAATTTCACTAAAATTTAATCTTAATAAATAAATTTTGTTATAATTTATATACAATAAATTTTTCAACAAATATTTAATAAAATATGCGTTATCTTCTAACTAATTAACTATTATTATCAACACTTTTATCTTATTAGTTTTTGATTTAGATGCACGTACTACTAGTGTAATGAAAAATTTTATAAATTCAAATTAAACAAAAACCATTTTCATATAAATAAGTAATAAAAAAAAGAGAAATGAAAAATTATATCGATTTGTAAAAATAGAAAAAGAAACAAATAAAAATTCAATAAAATATATTGAACAATACCTACAAACAAATAATGTGCAACTTTTTATATTATAATATTAAACCAGTGATGTTGGCAAAGCATTGCCACATATTTTTTTCATTTTTAAGCTAAATATTCAAACTTTTATAAATTATAACACGCTGGGTCGCGCAATAGGTAGACCGCCTGCTTGTCAACCGAAAGGTCTTCGGTTCGATCTCCGATGAAATAAAAGAAATGCTTCATTGGTTTTTCGACCTGGTCTAGAGCCAGTAATTTGTTAAATAAAAACTCGAAATATTGTAGACTATTGTATAGTCTAAAATTGCAGTACCGGTACTTAAGTAAGCACGAAAAGGGTTTTCTACCTAAGTTACTTTCAAGAGTGTAAAAAACAGAAAAACAAAAATTGGTAAACAAAAACATACAAAAATGTTTATTGTTGATTGTGAAATATAGTTTTTTTTGTTAAACAAAATTGTGTAATAATATTTTTCTTTAAAGAATTTTATGTTTGCCCTACCTATTAAACGGTATGTGAGTATTAAAAAACCTATTCCAGTGCGCGGTGTTTAAAACACAAAAGTTTAATTGAAACCGATGATAATTTAATAAACTTAGTTTGAATAAAGCGAAAACAAAAGCTATGTGTATTGAATGTTGTTAATATCATGATTAGCAATGTGAAAATTGATGTTAATAGATAAAAATTAAATACTTAGGAGTCATATTTAATAAAAAAAGCTTACTTTCAAAAGTAACATCGATTATGTGTGCAAAAAACTTACCAAAAAATTGAACATTGGTAAATGATGTTCATCACCACTACAGAATCTTAGAAATATTTTAAATTATAAAAAAATGAAAACAATAATGTGTATTTGTTTAAAAATGTTTAACAATTTTTCTATGTAATAATAAAGTAAATAATTTAAAAAATGTGGAATTGAGTATTTGAATCTTATTAACTATGTTTAATGAATAATTTGTATAATATGCATTAATTGATCAAATGTTTTAGTTTAAGAAAAGTTTATAGAAATGAGTATTTTATATTTATTTTTTTTTATATTGAATTTATTGTACTTCTTCATACATAAAAGTATTTTATACTAAATAAAATATGAAAAATAAAAAAAAAACAAACAATTTTTTACTATTTTAATAGACAAATATAAAGACGAAAACGTATTAATATAACACACGCATAACAATCATTCCAGGACAGTTGTATTAAGGGTGTTTACGTATAGGAAAACCCTCAACATTATCTGAATACGCACCAGAAGACATAACGATAAATATTGTTTGTCCCAAAGGATTGGAATATAAAAAAAATATAAATATTTCATTAAAATAATAATTATTGTTCATTTAATATTCAGTTTTATTTAAATTTTTAAAACAAAATATATAATAATGACTAATGAGTTAGACCCCAATTACCTTCTCTTTTATATAAAAGCACAAAAATATGTATTGATATTTAATTTAATCAAAAAAAGATTGTGATAATAAAATATTATGGAAATAATTTGGGCTTTGAGACCACCTAAGAGGCCCAGATACTTTTAAAGAAAATTTAGTTTGCTATAATTATATTTGCCTTTAATAACTTAGCTTGACATTAATTTATTTATATGCAATAGTTTTTTTTAAACGGTTGATTTTAAGTTGCTGATGTTACTAGCCTATTTACATGCTTGCAACTCCTTATCTATCTTTATCTAGAAACAAAAAAAGAAAATAAATCTAAAAAAAGTGTACACTGCAGTTATATAAATATTTTGTATGTTTGTTTTAATTTATTGGTTTTAATCAACATCAACTCATTGCTTTACACATTCATCGTAAAGTATAGATAAAACACTTAAAATAAATTTACTCATAAAGAAATAAAAAAGGATAATATCCATGATGTTATAAATATTAACCACAATTTTAAACTATTTTTTCTCATAAATTCACTCTATCAAGATTAAAAATGCAACTCTGTGGTATATTAAGAAGAGAAAAAACAAATGTGTTGTGTACAAAGATCGAAATAGCGAACATGTAAAATACCTTACCAGTTATATAATAATATAATATAACATTATAATATAATATAACATTAAGAAAAATATATATTGTCAAAGCTTCGAGACATTTCGGCTAATTTATTTTTTATGTGATTAAATTCATCAATTTCTTTGAAAATTTCATAATAAGTTATGATTCTAATATTTTGTTCTGTAGTTTGAGTACGCTTTAATTAAAGGCAAATATTTCGAATAAAAATTTTTTTTCTTTATTTTATTTATACATAGTTTTGTAATTATCAGGGCCGGAGGTTCCATATGTGCCAACGTCGCAATTGCTCATGGCGCCAATTTTAGGCCGGAAAATTATAAATTTTTAAAATTTTTTGTTGTCTAGAAAATATAGAAACTTAAAAATTAGTACAAATTAGATTTATATTTTAGGTGAGAAAAAATTGTAATAGCATTTTGTAGTGAGAGAGTTTCTCATTTTGTTCCTTTCATTTCCAATATAATTATACATATATTATAAATAAATATGGACACTGGAATTATATATTTAATAATTAAATTTAGGCAATTAGTGTAAGTGTCGATTTGATATAGGTTTATTTAAATAATTATTATAGAAATAAACTAGAAAGAAGAAGAAATTATAAAATCATTTTGATTGAGATAAAAAAATAAGAGATAAAATATAAAAAGAAAGGTACAGTTATTATAGGCATTAGGTAAATTTCATTTGCAAGTACACACTGACTGATTTTATTAGCGACTGAATTGCAAAGTTTAAGTCGAATCGTACTATTTGTATAAAAGCGCACTGAATAAAGTTTTTTTTTACTGGCTGATTTTAAGCGGTTAGAAAATATTTCCATTTTCTTAATTTTCATCCAACTTAGTTTTATATTATACAATTAAAGTTCATATTCAGGCGGAACTGATTTTCAATCGGTGAAATCAGTTTTTGTTCTGGGTCAAACAATGAATAAGTTGTCAGTAACTACATACTGTCAGTTCTAAATATATGTTTAACTATAAAATTTACTTTATCTGTTAATTCAGCTTAAAATTATTGTTTGAAACAAATTAAAATTTTAATTAGCAAAAGACCCAAACAAATAAATAATAATATATCTTTTCCTTTAACTGCAGGTCAGTAAAATTCAATCAAAATTAATATAATAGATGTCTTACTTGTGAATCAATTAAAAGAAGAGAGTGGGTACTTTATTCCGTATCTAAATATGTTGCACTCTGTTTTTGCTGTAAAATATTGTAGAAAAAAGTAGATATCTACAGTTTTTTTCGGAAAGGGAAAGAGGAAGGAGAGAGACGATCATAAAAAGTTATATTTGAATTATAGATATAAAAAATAATATGAATCGTTAATGCATTGAAATGTATGTGATTGTTAATGAGTGAATCAACAATATCGTAAACACAATTTTTAAATAAAATAACTTCAATGTGTGTGTAATTGCACAGGCACCCATTAGTATTATATTATATTCAATTTGAAAATAATATAGATAATAAAAAATCCTGAATTATATTTTAAAACTGAAAAATATGACATGTCCTTCGTTGGTATATATATACAATCATTTTGTAGTGATTTACATAATATTCATACGAATAATAATATATAATATTATATACATATAAAGGAGTACATATAAAGGTGGTAAATTTGGCCGACAAAAGCTGTCAAAATAAATTGTAAATATACGTGAGCCTCGCGCCATTTTTATTTACTTATTTGTTTTTTTTTTTTTTGGCTTTTATTTTTATTTTTCCAATTTTAAATTCGAAACACGAAATTGGTTTTCAGTTTTTGTTATTTTTTTATTTCAAAAATTGTTCGTATTTCTTTTCAAGTTTTAAAAAAATACCGTTCATTTTCTGTTTATACATTTTATTCGTTATTGTTGTTCTTATTAAGTTTTGCTTGTGGTTCCAAAAATTTTAAAATATTGTATATATATGTATGTAATAATAATTTGTTGCTTGTGTTATTATCATCATAATTGAGGTCTTAATAATAGTATGTGTAAAAAAAAAGAATAATAAAAAACAAGATATTTTATTTTTCTAAATTATTTATTTTTCTCTTCAACTCACGAATTATTTTATTGGATTTATTTGATAAATTTATCTTTTATATTAATGTAATATAAGTCATCTGAATAGGTCTGAAAGTGGTCGTACAAACAACATACGTTTTTATTCGAATGTCGGAGGAGGGAGTATTAAATTAAGTCTCCTATATTTCATATTATATACTGTTCTTCGTATACATGTATGTATGTATGTAAATTCGTGTATATTTGAATAATATTATTTTGTTTGGATTTAAAGTAGGCATATTTTGATATACCGCGAATTGTAAAACAAGCTATTAGCTAAAGTCAATGAAGTTTTGATATATTTTCTCCCCAGTCAAAAGATAACATTGAATAACATTAAAAAGTAAATGAGAAAACAAAAATACGTGATCATTTTATATTGATTTCTATTTTTAGTTATTTGGCCTTTCAAATCAAATATCTCACCGATAACGACAAAATGACATTTCGTGAAATAATTGTTTAATAAATTTGTTTTTGAAAATTTTAAAAAATGATTTTAAAATTACAAAAAAAACTATTAGTGTATAAATTATGTTGAATATTTTCTGTATATTATAATTATGTATGTATATACTCTTTGATTAAAAAATTGTTTGTATCGTATCAGAACAAATTAAGACTGTAATTAATTTCAATAATTTAAATAACCTAAATAAAGTATTATTACTGATTGGAGAACGAAAGCACTTACGAAAAAAACCAATTAAGAAATCAACAATTTTGGTGAAACAAAAATTTGACATTGTAAATTACAATCAACACCTATTTTAAATTTCATAGACCCATAAATAGCCATATTTTTGTTTAGTTTGTTTTGTTCTCTTTTAATATTTTTTTCTTTTGAGAAAATATGATTGCTTTTGACAATGACAAATTGACTTGAAATAAATGTCATTCCACCACTTCCATTTGTATAGAATCTTAATTTTCATAATGTATTTACCAAAATACAGTTTAGGAAGTTAAAATGGTATCACTACAAATTATTTAGAAACCCGTTATTTTTTAATGTATTTTTTTTTTGTATATAAAAAATCAAATTATGTCTTTCTTGCTGTAATAATTTACTATAAATTTAATTATGGTGTGTACTCCGCTGGAAAAAATAATGAATTATCTTAAAAAAGTTAGATAATTCAATAACGAGAATTCAGGTTTCAAAAAAATTAGAACAAAATTTTAATTTTGAACAAAAATTAGAGTCAAGTTCGGGTGTTTACTGGTTGTCCAGTATTTTTCATACAAGTTTGAATGTGTATGTATACTAACCTTAAGGTTAATATGTCACATTTCTATTTATACCCGGTTTTAATATTTTGTCAGCATTGAATTATAATAATTTCAAATACAAAAGATGAAAAATAAAGTACTAAAGAGAAAAGGACCTTAAGTTGGTCCACTGCTAAATATATAAATAAATAAATTAAAATATGCTATGTGAAGGATACAATAATCGTTTAATTAATAAGATTAAGGAAAATTGAAGATTGAGTACTTAAAATATAAAATTTTAGATTCAAGACTTTGAGTGCTATACCTATACTCAAAATTATACTTAATACGATTTCATATCGATCAGTGTGTGTATGCAAACTTAATTTTCTTGTCTTTTTCGACATATTCCTAATTGGAAGTTGTCGATCACTTGTAATAATTTTAAAAATACTAGAAAAAATATGGCCGTTTTGTTCTCTGTCATTTTCTATGTACACTAATACTAGGGTTTCCAATTCGGATATCCGGATATCCGATTATCCGGATTATCCGACCAATTTTGACTGTATTATTCGATAATCCGGATAATTTTCATTTAATATTCGATAATCCGGATATTTTTTTTAACAAACAAAATATTGTTTTTTTGTTATAAACAAAATTTCTTTTTTATTCCAACGCTTTTTTCAATTTGTACCACCATACAATGCAAAACCATACAAACACCTCAGGAATACAAACACCATTAATGCATAAAAAATAAATTATTTATTTACATTAGAAACACAATGTACCTACATAATACTAAAAACTTAATTAAATAATTTACAAATTAAATTTAGGTTTTGGCCTAGCAGTCCAAAATATAAAATAAATTTAAATACTGTGCCAGCGTACCGCTCCGTAATAAAGAATTCTGTAAATAAAACTTTAAATTAATTAGGGCAACAACAAATTTCAGAGGAGAATGTATCAGTTTGTACTGTTAGATGTCCTCACACTTATAGGAACTGTAGTAAGGGAATTGAATAAAAATTCTGCGACCGCTGAAGGTATATTTATAAGTTTCTATTTAATTTAACTAAAAATTTATAGAAACAGATTAAAAACGAATTGATGCACGTAGAAATAAAATCCTGATGACATTATTAATCTTCTTAGAAACAAGAAATATCCCGCATTTCACTAAATATTTTGATTATGCTTCAAAAGCTAATCAAAAGAGATTTCTAAGGAAAATAAATTTTTAAAAGGATTCATGTATCTGTTTATGAGACAATAACAGTACTGAACACAATGAGGTGGATTAAGTGGTTGACGAAATCGTTTGAAAGTAAAAACACTACCTATTCTCTGCAGCAATAATTGGAGGTGGAAATTTTTTCAATTACCCACGTCGAAGAGCAACGTAATTACTACTATGTTGGAAAAAATTTCATTAAACTAAATAAATGAATTATAAAACACCATTAATATTGGATTTAATCTATTATCTTTAATTTCTTAAATGTTATCCGGATATCCGGATATCCGGATATATCCGAATATTTTGAATTTTCTGTATTCGATATGCGGATATACATTAATGCCGGATAATTGGAAACCCTAACTAATACTATATACCAACAGATTTTATTGACGCCTACCTATTTTTTTATATGTTCCTTAATCATAACAATTATTTCCTTTCAACGCCATAGATTACAAAAATTAATCGGAAAATTTCAAATTACTTGACTGAAGCTATACTGATTAACTGAGATTAGGTATGGGTTTTCTGAAGCCTTCGAAGAATTTTTTTGTTTGTAATTCTATTAATGCATAATATGCATTAGTATTTTCTATTTAATAAAATTTTTAAGTAATTTTTTTTGGGGTTCGAGAAAATAAAGCGACACGTAAAAAAGTTATGTCAATTTTTGCAAAAGCGTTCCCAATGTTGATTTCATTCCACGTCAAAATTCAGAATGTATGACATGGACTAATTTTTTTTTGAATATGTCATAAAATAAAAATGTTTAAATTAAATAAGACTATTAATGAATGCAAAATAAATGACATGGAATAAAATGTAAAATGTACTATATAGCAAGAGGCGTTTCACAATTAAATTTCACGTTATTAATAGCTTTTACAATTCGCCGCTTGCTTTTAATAAAACATATAACGAAAAATCTTATTCTAAATTGCGAAGTTCCTAACTTTTGTAGCAGTCAAGTGTGGTGTTCACATATTCCAGTGTTGTAGCAGTCATATGTGGTCTCCACATTAGTTGACTGACTTTAATCGAATTGAATCGCTTAAACGAAAGTTTTTGTGTTTCGCTTTGAGTAACTTTTCGTAGAATAATCTATTGCGACCTCAACCTTATTCCCACCGTCTTGTAACTCATTGATTTACAGTCATTGTCTGATGGTCGTGGAACTGCATATATCTCTTTTATTCTTCAGATTCTTTCGTGTAAGACGTTAGCTCCTGAAATTGCAAATTATTTGGTTGAAAGATCTAATCGGAATAATCTCTCCCTTCCACCTTACTGAATATGGTAAATTCGAGCTAAACACTAGTTCTTTTAATTGAAAACAAACTAAGTGTTTTAACTGTGAAAAAACGATTACGTTTTAATGTACGTACTAACTAACAACTGTTGTTCTTTTTATTTTTGATACTTTCGGCCAAACTTTTGGAAGTGTTCTTAATAAATGTACAGCTATTAACATAGATATTAACTTATGACTTTTACTCTTCTAATAACAGCGTGTATCTAGTTTAGTTTATTTTTAGATTTTTCTAATCAACGCCACCTTTGTGTTTTACTAACCCTACTAAATGATGACTTATTGCACAATTAAATAAAACAAGCCTTCGTCTAGTAATAGACGACTGATGTGCCTCCTCTAACCAGAAATCTGACAGTATAAATATAAAAAATAAAGCTATTTTTTTTGTTCAAATTCAAATTTTACAAACTTTTCTAAGTATAATATCAGTTAGTTTCAAAACCTTAATAATTTCAATAGGCTGAAATCATATCATTTTCTTCTTTAAAATAAAAAATCTTAGATATTACAAACCTTTAAACTTATTTATTATAAAAATTACTATTATTATTAGTCATAGTTTTCTATTTATTGCTTCTCTTTAAAGTTGTCACCTTATTGAAAATTTCTTTCAGACTTGCCAAAGCTTTTTTAGTCGCTTTTTTATTGAAAGTAACGATGTTCAAATTTGCCTTCTGAAATAATTATTTATATTTAATTGAGACATGATTATTTTGCTCATGCATTAAAACTTTTATTTTTGAGAATGGGAGGGCTTGATAGTGCAGTTTATCTGCAATAGCGGATTAAAGCGGATTTAAAATCATCTGGTAGTATTTTTAGTTTAATTTTTTCAGGCGACATTCCAGTTAACAGTTTCACTAAATGTAAGGGATTGTGTATTTCCATATCTGTTAGGTGGCTGTCAATCACGGAGTGTACATAGTCAACTTTTTGCATGATCGCATGTTCAGAAATCGAATACTTATGTATAATTAGGGAAATATACAGATTTGTTTTTGGGAATATTGTAATGGCCGTGATGTTTACTCTATTTTTGTTCTGCAGAACACATGAGTCGCTCCAAAATGTTGTATTCAAATAAGGTTAATTTTTAACTTACTTATTTAATTCCTGCGTTAAAATTGGTGGTAGAGATAACATCTTCTTCACAAACAACACTAACTAACTATAGTTTATTCACAAAACAAAACTTATATACTGCTTATAAATTTTATATGAAAATGGAATAAAATAATACGCAGTATTAATACTTTTATTTTATGCCTTCTCTTCTGTTATTGCCTATCCATAATTGGATGTTAGTGGTTATGTGATATTAGCAACGATATCCCGATAGATGTTTCGATCAGTTGCTGGATCGATTAAGTCGCCAATGTTTCTGATTCCAGTCCAGTTTCTAATGTTGCGCAACCATTTTAATTATTTTCTTCCTATAACTCTTTTTCTTTAAATTTTTCCTTGAACTAATAAGTGAAGTAGCTCGTATTGGTTTCCACGCATAATATGCCCAAAGTAGGAGAGAAGCAAAGTTTTTTATATTTAGCATTTTTCGATAGATCCACAATTCGAAGACTTCAAGTTTTTTGAGTTCTCTTACTTTTAAGGTTCATGTTTCTACACTATATACGAGTATAGACTAAACATAGCATTTAATGAATCGTAAGTGAAGCCCTAATTTCATTTCATTGTATTTAAGAAATGCATTTCTTGCTGTTCCAACTCGTCATCTAATTTCCTTTTCGCAGCGCCAATTTATGCTACGGCCATATAAATTATATGATAATGTGTACATGGAATACAATAAAATTAACACATTTAAAATTTTGTTTTAGGACATGAACACGTGAACTTAAATAATACTAAAATTATATTTTGTTCATTTCGATGGATATTATGGCCTAAATATGATTCGAAATTGGCGTATGGAATACAATTTCGAAACAAACCAGTAAAAATGGTGGATATGGAATAAAATCAACACTCTATATCTCGAGATTGAAATAAGATAGGGCCAAACGGGTTGAAGATTTGGAAAACTCGTCTATTTAAACCCAGAATCTATTCTCAGGTAAAAAAGTAGAAAAGCATAAAATAATACTTAGGCGACAAATTTCATGCTGACTCCGGCGATTTAAACCAACGTAGATTTTAAAAGCTTAAATTTACTGTTGTTATCAAATAAATTGTTCAGAGAAACTAGTTGAATATTCAGTGCACCGTTATAGTTTGAACGTTGGATCAATCCCTGCCCGTTTCCACTTTTAAGACTGCAGCTCCCAGAAATATTGCTAAAAGTAAAATTATTGTACTTTTTTCAGGTTTTTTTTTTAAGTTAAGCCAAACATTAATCTGTACTTCTCTTCATTCTTATGGGAAGGCCTGTTAATGTAATTTGGTCTGTATGGATCTATGGTTTTAAAAAATTCAAAAGTATTCAAATGACCCCATTTCAATTTCTTTTACTGTAAAAAAAAAAATAAAAACTAAAAGAACAATAAAGATATCATCTTTGTCATCATATTAAATGATGGTAACATTCTTGTTGTCCTTTAATACTAAGTCATATTTGTAGTGTTTAAAAGGACACATGAACATACATTTAAAAAAATATATTATGTTTTATTGTTGTACTCTTGTATGTTCAAGTACTTGTAGGCCAAAATTTTTTTATTTTTATTCTTTTACTATGTAGGTAGTATTTTTCTATTTGTAGAATTTTTTTTTTTTTTTAAATTTCAGCCTGGATTTCTAAAAAAAACAACAAAAAGCAATGAAGACAAAAAAATATGATAAATTGCACCCATCAGTAGTGAACATTATCCTGTTGAAACTAACAATAATAATACAACAACAAAATATAATTCTGACAATCTATGAAATAACAAGACAAGTACAACGTCACAACGGTGATAACGACGAAATAAAAATAAAATAACTTACCAAATAGTTGTATAGTCCTGTAAAAGAAAACATATTGTTGGAAAAACAAATGCAAATGGGTAGGAATACAAAAAAAAAAATTATTAAATATAAATAGAAAATTCGAAGGAGAGTCTTTAAGCTGGTTCAATGGTGCTGCGTGTAAAAGAGGTCTGGTATACAATTTTTGATGTGTAATATGAATTTTTGAAAATAAAATGTTATGAATATTATAATATCGTGCAATGTACTGTGACTTGGATAGTGATGAAAAATAAAATAGATAACCATAAACGAAAAAACTAAAAAAAAAAAAATAAAAATGGAGAAGGAGTAGAGTAATTATTAAAATGGAATAGTAAGAGTGTTGCTCAAATTAATGGCCGTTCATTTAAATGTGACTAATGAAATACTCTTTAGGTAAAGTGGTTTGTTTTTATTTTTATATATAGTACCAGGTTGGCTGGTGATGAAATTAATGAAAATGACAGCAGACTTTTAAAACACTTTGTTTTTATTTTTTTGTTTTTTTCTTCAACTAAACAAATTGATTATATGGTGTTCATTAATTTTTGAAGGGCTTTTTGTTAAGAATTTATTATTATTTCAAGACTTAATATTGAAAGTCAATAATTTGAATGAAAATAATTTTATTATTGAGATCAAATTGTCTTTTAATGGAGTTGTGCATAGTGTGTTGTTCAATAGTTTATAAATTTTATCGCGATTTATTGATGATTTTGTTTGAATAGCTTTTTTGATTAATAAATACAAAATTTAATTGGAAATTTTAAAGTACTAAAATATATCTACTAAAATCTAAGTACTAAGTCAATGCATTTCGGTATGTGAACAGGATAAAGCGGAGTTATATATCTTAAATGTAAAGGGTTAAAATAGACGAAGAAGCTGAAAAATAAACATATATAGTACATCAACTCCATACAAATCCATTTTAGTCTGCCGTCTATTTGCTCCACTTTTTCTTCGGAGATTCTAATAAAATGCTTGCCTTGCGATATTGTTTGTAAGTCATCTGAGAGTGTGGCCTATCCACTTCCATTTTTGCTTCTTTATTTTAATGCATATTGGTTATTGTTTGGCCTATTCCCAGAGTTCATTATTTCTAATTATTAGGCTTAGTTGCTGACAATAGCAGTAGTTTTTCACATTTAATGAGTAGATAAGTCAGTAATTTGTTAAATAAGTGCTCCAATATTGTAGATATTTAGTGTAAAATTGCAAGTTTTTTTTGTCCTCCTCTTGGGAGCATAGGGGTTCCACTTGATATTTTCATCGTACTCGATTTATACCTGCTAAATTTCGAGGCAAAGCCTAATTTTATTTTTAATCTGTTTATACTGTCTAAGTAGGGGATTGGCCTACTGTAGAAGACCACTTTTGATTAACTCTATCTGCGCATACGTGGTAAGATGAAGTTACTTTCTGCAAGTTGTCGCTGCGATTTTATCCATCTCTGACGTTAAGATGCCTGACGTTACTGTGTTTACTGGATACGTAATGTCACATACTTTTGTCAGTTGACAATAATTGTATAATTATTATTCAGTAGTGTTTGTCCAATATTTATTTATTGTGTTGTTTGGTTATTGTGTTTGTATGAAATATATGAGTATTGATATAGATATTGATATAGATAATATTTTTAGTAATAAAGTATTAATTATTAATTATTTTTTATTAATTATAAATTTTATATATAATACTTTGCTATTTTTTTTAGTTATATTTTATGCCCCCCACGGGGATCGAACCCGTGACTGCCACATCATAATTGGAAGGGATTTACAAGTACCGTACTTAATTAAGCACGAAAAGGCGATTCTACCTAAGTTACTGTTAAGAGTGTAAAAAAACATTAACATTTGTTAGCTTCATAACTTATTTAACAGTCATGTCTCGTTGCCATACGGTAATGTTGATTTCACGCAGGCATCATGTAGTCTGAGCTAAGTACCTCTGGAAATTAAACATTGTCTCCACACAGCTCAAGGTTCTTCCAAAAGTTCTGATCTGTTTAAGTGCCTTAATTTTCATCTGTTTAAGTGCCTAATAATTGTACTAACAAGGTAACTGATTCGGTGACATTTTCTATGACTTTATCGTTGGTTGTACTGACAGGAGGATGTTAGACATTTTGTTTTGTTGGTAAGGGCAACGCCATCCGTATATTATGAATATTCTAATATTTTTATGAGTTTTATTTTTTACTCTTAATTAAAATTGTTTTTTTACAATTCAAATTTTAGCTTATAATATATTGTTTGTTATTATTATTATTTTATTTATTAACTGAATGTATTTGTGCAATATGTTATTTTCTGAAAAATTTCAGAGCAGAGCAGAGCATTGTGTTATTCATTTAGCCATAACCATTGGATCTGACTGACCAGATTTACTTGAATCTTCAAATTTTATCGAATTTTATTGTCTTAGAGTTTTAAGTCTTCGAAATTGTACCATTTACCATTAAAGCATTTTCTTTTTCGGTTTATTTTTTTTAATTAGAAAATGATTTACCGCAAAATTAAAAGTTTAAAATTTTTTATTTTAAGTAATTAAAATTTAGTTGAGGAAAAACTTTGAGTTTTGTAATTTTGTTAGCATTTAAAAGTTCAAATTCAGATATTGACTATCGAAAAAATTATTTTCTTTTACAAAATTTTTACCGTAATTTATTCTCTAAAGTTAAATTTTAAAGTCTACAATTTTTTTTTAATATAAAAAAAAAAAAAATTTTTTAAACATCTATCCTTTTTTTAAAAAAAAATTCAAAAATTTGAAAAAGCTTTTTTCCAAAAAAAAAAAAAAAAAAAATGGAGTATGAGTCCTTAAATTGTAAATATTATAAATTGTATCATTTTAATGCAAAAACAATCTTCAACTATACACTGTATATGTGTGTATTGTATGTACACATTTTTAATGTCCACAACTTTTTCTAAATTTTCTACTCAGTCTTTATCTGTGATTTGTTGAAAAAAATTAAGTAAGTATATATGAATACCACATATATACGTATTTAATAATACGCTTCGCATTCCTATTTTTAAATAAGCAGAGTAAAATTCAAAAAAAAAAAACCAAAAAAAACAAATAAAATAAAAAATAGTGGAAAAAAAAACTAAAAGAAAACCAAATCACCTCAACCATGTCCTTCAGAGTTTTACGTGTTGTAACACTCTTAATAAAATACACTCTCAAAAAAATTGTAACAAAAAGAATTGTTAGTAGGACCTAATTGTAGGTATGTATACTATTAAAATAACAGTTATGTCGCGTATTTAAAATTATTATAAAATAATATATATATACCGTTATTTCAGTAAAAATGTATAGAATAATAACATAAAAAAAAGCACAAACGTAAAACAAAATTGCGACATTAGAATCCTTTTTATTCCTTATTTTTTCTTTTGATGCCTTTTAATTTTATGCTTACTTAAGCATGTCGTTTTTTATTATTATTTTTATTTTATTTTAGTTTTGTTTTTTTTTTTTTTTGAATTTACGTGTAATATATTTCCTGTTCTAAATATTGTATATAACTTGACTGCATTTTGTTTTTTCTAATTTTTAACTTCAATTATTATGAAACGTTTTTTAACTCGTATTCAAATATTAAAAATAGCTGCTGTAAGCGAGAACTAAATGATGTGTAGTGCAGTGTATGAAAAAAGAAACAAAAAAATAAATTCTAAGCTGAAAGGATACTAAAAAGGACATTTTTATAACCTTTTTTCATTTTCATAATATTAAATTCTAAATATGATTTTTAAGAGTTAAGGGCACATCAGGTGTTGTGATTATATTTAATAAGGATATTTTTATTATATTTTGGTAGATTTTTGTGCTTCGTAGTCATTTAAAAATATAAACAAATAAAATGAAGAGAAAAACAAAATTTTGTATATTGCAAGGTTAACGAAATTTTTAAAATAATTTAATTTTTGTTAGAATAATTATTATAATTTTTTAAAGAAATTTAATTATTTTAATTTTCTTACTTTAATTGTATAAAAATTGAAATTGAATAAATTTTGAGTAAATTTAAAAAACAACAAAATTATTTATTTATACATATATATCTGGTAGTATATGTATATACCAAAATAAACACAAACAAAAATAATTATAAAACAAATTTCATTATGAATTATGATGATATGATGTATGTGAGTAACATTGTATGTATGACTGTATACCATATAATATATATTCATATATAAATAGTATCAGACATAAATATACATTGTATATGAATAAATACCAGAGCGAAGTACAAAAAAATGAAAATAAAAATAAATAGTTATAAAAGAAATGTTGAGAATTTTATTTTAAATTTATCTCTCATACGTATTATTTGTAAGGTTGTTTTGAACTCCCAATTTTTATTTTTTCAAAAATCTAAAAATTCTAACATCTATACTATTTTAAAGTACTTAAATTATTTTTTTTTAAATCGGGTAATTAATTTTAAATCAAATAATTCTACAGTAATTTTATATTGTTTTTTCCCCATTGATATATTATACCTGTTATTTTAATAAAGTAAGACATTCATCTCTTGCAATAACAGATAATAATTCGAGATTGTTGATGGATCATAATTTGCGTATAAATAACAGAAATGTTGTAAATGTACCCAAAGTTAACAAATCTCATTTTCGTTACTTTTTTACTGTAACTGCACCTCAGGTGTTTAATAAGTTGCCGGAATCCTTTAGAACCGAGAGATTACAAATTAAATTTATAAAACAAATAAAATCCTGGCTCTTTTCATTTTCTCATGCACAAATTGACTGAATATTAATACCCATGATTTAAACTCACTTTTTATCTGTTTTCTTATTTGTTTTTTTTTTTTTTATTTATTTTTTATTTATTTCTAATAGTTTTTATTCAAATTGTAATTCATTCTACTATCCTTTATTTTATTTTTATTAAAAATTTCAAATCTTTTTTTATATTTTTTTTTCTTTCTTCTTCTACAATTAAATTAAATTAATTCTTCTACAATTAAAAAGAACATTATATCAGATAATTTTACAGTAATTTTATATTGTTTTTCTCCATTAATACTATTATACTTGTTATTTTAATAAAATAAGACATTCGTCTCTTGGACTAATGCAACAGAATGTCTTTAACTATTTCATTCAGATCTGGACTATTTGAAATTGACTATTTAAGGATATTATATACAAATTTTTTGATTTTTTTTAAATATTTTCTGATATGTATATATATTTGTAGTTTATAATAATTGTATTAATCTTCTACTATATAATATATACTTTACACACGAATATACATTCGATTATTATTATTATTATATAAACACGATTTAACATTTTAATACTTATTCAAACATTTCATAATATTTTATACTACACTAACACTATCAAAAGATCGTACTCTAGCCAAAGCAACATATAACTGTGAAATAGAGAATTGTGTTTTAGTGAAATATTATATTATAATTGTATAAAATATGAACACATTATTTAACCATATGTTTTTATATATTAAGAATTAAATACATCACATAAATTCAGAATTATTAAAACAATTAAAAATCAAAAAAATATTTCATATCACTTTATATTTCAGTCTCATAATAGTCATAGTAAAAATACAATACAGTTTAAAATAGGGTTGCCAGAATATTTCTTTTAAAGAGCACATGTACTCTTTTTTCAACACGATCGTTTTGTTCACTCTCTTTCTTCGTTCGGATCCTTCGTATCTCTATTTTGCTCTCTTTTTCTCTTAAACTGAATTTATCTTATTTTTATAAAGAAAAAGAGCAAAAATGTCAAAAATCTTCATTGAAAAAAATATTTCCTCCCATGAATTTAAGAAAAGACCTTTAAATCTGAAATGGATTTAATATTTCAAAGGCAAAAATGTAGGATTTTATGAGAGAAAACGTGTAAATATAGACAGTGTTAGTCGTCACATGCAATTATATATAAATATACAAACTGCAAAGAATTTTACAATGAAATAAAATGTGGTAATAAATTTATAATAGAAGTAATGAACTCAAATCAAACGACAAATTATGAAACAGATGCTTGTAAAATTGAAATATTGTGATTTGTTGCTGAAATAAATTTATAGTTATTTTTAATATAAAGTATATTATATTAATATAAACCATAACTAGTTTATATAAAATATTTTTAATGTTGTGTTCTGGTTTTATGAAGAAAACAACTGATGAAATAAAGTCCTATTTATTAATTTATTTTAACAGTTGATCCTACGTACAAATCTGCAGGTCATCTTTATAGGTCCTATTCCCTTTCGAAATGTGAGTTTTTTTTATTAAATTATATTAATTATTTGGTATAATATATTTTTTGTATATATATATATTTTAATTTTATATACACCCTTCTCTTTTTGTCCTCTTTTTTGCCGAAGAAACTCTCTTTTTAAACTTTTCCCTTCTGGCAACTCTAGTTTAAAACAGTTTAAAATTTTGAAATTAAATATTCAGTTAATTTTTGCTATAATTCTAACTTTTTATTTTCTAGTTCTAGCATGGCTTTAAGTAATTCATTGCGTTTTTACGAATACAAAAATCTGCTTAATAATTTCATTGTAGTTTTTTGTTTTTTCTAGCTTGTACTAATATTAATTTATTATTATTTTTTTTGTTAGATCGACATGATAAGTTATTATTGAAGTTGTTGGTGCAGTTGAGGAGGTAGTTCGTTCTGACGCACTTGCAGTAGTTTATTCCTAAAAAAAAATATTTCACTCAAATTACAATTAAATTTTTGGTCTTGTCTTGTATTATTATATTATATTCTTTTTATATCAATTTACTTAGAATAATTATAAGTTACTTTTCACCATTATTAAAAATATTTTCAATCTCAAACGATTCTACAATGACATCAAAATATTTATTACCAAAACTTAAAATAAACGTATGTTTACAATACAACAACAACATTTTTTAAAATCGAAAATATTGCTGATATGAAAACGTCAAATTTTGATTTTTTTTTTAATTACGATATTTCGAACTTTTTTTTTCTAATAGATGTCTCTTTTCATAAGTTAATGATCATTCATGAGTTAACTACGATCTATAATGGTCATTTTGCTATAATATCGTAATAACGTAATATTTTAACAAAGCTATTTTTATAAATCGATATAATAATTATATTCTGAAAATTCGGTTTTTGTTTTTGCTACTTAGTTTTTTTTTTTTTAAATTAATTCACATAATCAAATATAGTCAATGCTATTGCTTAATAGGTGAATTTTTTTTAGTTTAATTTTAATTTGTTTTTGGTTTTATTTGGTTTTATCGTTTTGTGGTTTATGTCTTTACAAAAATTTTTTCACACTATCATAATTCGTAATAGTTCTAATAAAGTTGTCTAATCTAGTTGAAAAAAGCTTTGTGAAAAGTTTAACAGACATTTGAGCGTATTAATATATAAGATTATATTTTATGATTGTTTTGCATTTAAAAAAGAAAATTCAAGTATGAATTTAGCGATCATTGATTCTATCAAATGAAAGAAAAAAAATTCTTTTGTGTGATTATTTCTTTTCTCTATTAAAAAATGTCAGTTAGTTACAAAAACAAAAATTATTTTAGATTTTCTGCTTTCACTTGTACACTCTTGGTGAAATTTTATAAACATTATTAAAAAATAAAAGACTCTTGTTAATTTCACAAATTTATTTTATACCGACACGTGTTTCAACCTTTCGGTCAAACATGATTATGACCGAAAGGTCGAAACACGAAATTATTTTTGTTTTTAAAACATATAAAAACATTCACAATTGGTTATTTTTTTGCCATGTAGCTATTGAAATTTTCCAAATTACTATGAAGATCAAACAAATATCTTTCAGAAATTTCTAGATACCTTCTTTGCACATTCGAGGCGTCGCGGATATATGACTTAAGCGTTTATAAGCTCAATACATTGTGCTACAATTTGGATTTGACGAATGTAAACACAAGACATTCTGTGTGAGTTTTTTTTTAGACGTTTCGAAATTCGAGTCAATTTTGTATATAGTAGATATATATATATATATATAAGTTTATTTATATAATAATATATAACAACGCTTTTCTGGAACAAATACCGTTATTAATTTGAACAAAAATAAAATACAAAACAAGTTGTTGTTTATTATTGTTTATTCCAATGTGAACTGTCAAAATGAACTGTCAGAGTGATATGCCACAATGTAAATAGTATGCCACAATTAGAAGTTTTTTCATTATGCATACACATAAGTACATACACGATTTTGACGCAGTTGAGAAGAAAGCATTTTTGTTTACGTTTTTTTTTTTTTTTTATTTATTTTTATAATGAAGGTACATCAACAAACGCAGCAGACAAGAAAAAATTTTTGTTTACATATTTTGGTTTTTTTTTATATTTTGTTTTAGAGCAACGGTGGTTGTTACCGCACGTTGGCAGCAGGATTGCTTCATTTTAATATATTAGTATGTACAAAATATGAATATATATAACTTATTTTTGGGCTCTTTACTTCATGATATGTGAGCCATCTTCTTATTTATAAAATAAAAAAAGCAAGAATAAAAGAAAAAAGCAAGAATAAATCTCTTTCGTTTATTCTTTCTTCCATTGTTCCTTCCAATTACTTAACGTTTCAGTTGTAGAATTGATCAAAGTATTAAAGTATTTGAAGTTTAATATAATTCGATCATAAATAACTTTTACCTATTATAATATGATTTTTGCAAATGTTTTGAAAAATGTCATGGTAACTTAGGTTTAAACATATTTGTAATATTTATGTTTTGGAAAATTTTTAATTTTATTATATTTTTATATTTTCCACTATTACAAAATAATTTTTATTATATACATATATATTTTTTTCATTTTTTTCTATTTATCTTTTTCTATGTAATTTCCTAAGTTTTATTACAATTTTAATTTTAAATATAAACCTACTTAATCCATTCAAAATAATCTTAATTAATTTTCTTTTGTACACATTTATAGTATGAGAGATCAACTACATTATTAAATCAACACTTCTCTTATTTTTCTTTTAAATACCCCAGTAATATTAATCTATTTTATTTTCATTGGCAATTCATTATAAGCCTTTAAGCAATTATACAGGCAATTATTGTTTTGGTTTTCGGTTCTGAATAAGCATAGAAGTTGGAACCGTTTCTCGTATTGGTCTGTGGATATTCATATTTCTACTTCAAATGAAATTATGCTTAATTAAATTTTTGATATTTTTCATTTTATTTCCGATTTTTTACTAGAATTTCATTTAATAAAGTAAATTAAGGGCTAAGATCAGTATAATATCTTTTAGAATTCCAGAGAAACTAAAACGTAGTATATATATACTATAGTCTATTTCACAGGAAAATAAGTTATGGTATCTGTACTTGGGGAAATACATTTTTAAATAGTATTAATACTCTTCAAAAGATACAAAACAAATGTATAACAAATTTATTCAATTTAGATCATAGAACGTCAACCAATCAAATACATAAAAATATAGAATACTCAAACTATCAGATTACTAAAAACTAGTTCAATTATTACACATACATAAAATTAGCAGAAAAGAAATCAAAACTAATACTAAACTTATCACCATTTTTGATATTCATAGCTTCAATACAAGGGCAGCCAGTCATTTAAAAATTTTTGTGACACATAATATGGGCAAAGCTTATAGCTCAACTACATTATTATATAACCAGCTTCCAGCAAGGTACAAAGATTTACAAACGTATAAATTTAAAAATATAATTACAGAAGAATTTCTAAAAGAATTAATTGATTATTTGATTGTATAAAAAATATATATGCATGCATATTATTATATATATATAATTTTCTGCATTTATCTGGATGTTTGTAAGTCCGACGGAATACTCCAACACATATACAAATTGCAATATGTATACAAATTGCTTTGGTGCTCTTTTTTTAACCCCTGTCTACCATGCTGAACCTTTGCAGGAAAAAATACCATTGCATGAAATATATTTTTTTAATTTAATGTTAGTCTTCTTTAGGTATATTTGTTTTCTTCAAGCGTGTAGAAATGTATGTTGTAGAGAGTGATGAATTTTTTTTAATATAGTAGGTAGGTATATGTAGGGATCGGTTGAACCATATTATAACCATATAATTTTTTTAAATGAAATGATATTTTAAATAACCGATCAATGGTTCACAAGTTATGAACAGTTTTGTAAATACCTATTCATTTGCAGTAAATTTTTTTATTTTAATTTTTTCTCTAACACGAGTTTTTATTTAATTCATCAAAATAAATATTATGTGTACCTACAATATTATTGTTTTTTTATATTTCCAATTTTATTTATTTTTGTTTTTAAAATTATTTTCGTTCAAAGTTGTGGCTCATTATAAAATATTATTTGTTCGCTATAAACTTTGACGCTTAACTTACGCAGCGAATGTTATTGAATTGATTAACTTGATTCTTGACAGGATTAACTTGATTCTGAATTATACGATAAATTTTCAATGTTGGCTAAAAGGATGTCGCTAAAATGATCGAGTAAATGACCCTTAGGGAATAGAAAATTTTGCACCTTACTACAAATATTCTGTTTATATGGTAATTAAAAGCGTTATAATACAAAAATAAAAGTATAATAAATTAGTAAGCAAATACGTATTTTTCTTAAACTTGAAATGAAAACTCTAATAAAGGAAAGAAATGCTAGAATTTATTTTGCTTCCGTCATTTATGGTTGGTTACAAAGCTAGTACTTATAGTGTTATAAATTATATTAATTTTAATATTTATATCTAGCAAACTTCATATTTATTGAATGTTAAGTTCTTTTTTTTTTTGTTTTGTTAAAATCAAATCATTTCTACAATATTTACTTAATAGACAAATTCCATCATGTTTTTCTTACTATTTTTAACTTTTAACTTTTTTAAATTCTTTTTTGATATTTAGATAAACTTCTATTTTTCGACTGATTTTTTTTAGAATATATATTTTACAATGACATATTTTTTTTTTTTTGCAACTTTTATTTTTATCTTTTATTCATTACTCATTTTCTGTATAAACTTCTCTAATTTACTCTGCAATTGTATATTTTATTTTTTTCATCCATAATATTAAATTATTGCATTTAAGATGAAATTCATTTTTTGAATATTTTATTGAAGATTTAATAATTTTAAGCTTAAAAATGTTTGTTTTATTTATTAAGAAAATTAGAAATCAATGTTCGTTGTCTAATTTTTATTTATTGACTTATTATTTTCTTGTATTTTTGTATACCCTTTTGCTTGTTATTATATTCTTTTTAATCTATATATATATATATATATATATATATATATATATATATATATATATATATAGCGTTATATATGTAGCGTTGAACAAAATGTTTACCAATTATTTAAATAATTTTCGATCTGAATTTTGAATAAGAAAAACAATCATACAAAAAAAAAAACTGAACTAAAATTTATTTGTATTTATTTTCATTAATTTTCTATTTCTCAATTTTTTTTTGTTTGTTCTTTCCTTTTTTTTATTCTTATTTCTTTAAATAGCCTGAAATTTTCTTTTGTACACATATTTTGCTTTTATTATTTTTCTATTTTGTAGTTATTGCTTTGTAGTAATATCTGTTTGAGTTGTTTATTTATTTGAAAGTTTTTTTGTTTTTTTTTTGTACTGAATTGATGAGGGAAGTTTTCCCTCTCATAACATTTTATTAGAACAACAATAATCAAGAAAAACTGGAAAATTTAACGAGCCTTAAAGTCCTGAAATGAATACAAAATGGTCATTACGAGGATATCAGATTCAGATTCAGATTATTTTTATTTTCTAGTTTCTTTATTTTGTTGTTCTTTTTGTACTTTTTTATTGTCTTGTTTCCTAATAAAATTTTTTTTTGCATATAACTTTGCATGTAATTGAGAACCGAATAAAAACATTTTCAATGCACATGTATTATAAAATTGAATTTTTGAAATGAATAAGGCAAAAAATAAAGCAAAAGTAAAGAGAATATGAAAATGAAGTTACTTCATAGATGCAGTATACTAAATAAGAATAGATTTATTTTAGATATACAAAATTATAAATAATTAATGAAATTTATAATACCATCCAAGAACTCAAATTTATCAGTTGTAAAAATTGAAATGTAGGTGCTCAAATATATTTTAAATCCCATCATCATAATTATTGTTCTGTAAACTCACCCATTGGGTATAGGGTGGAAATTAGGTGTATAATGGGGTGGTGATTTCCACTTAGACTGTCCGACCTTGTTTTTCCCACTTTCACGTGGTGACTCCTGTTAACCCTAGTAACCCTTAAGAACGATCGGGTTCCAAATCTGGTGTAGTAGAATGAGAAGGGAATAGAAGAGAGGCGAAACATGGAGTATATTGGATATAGCCGGAAGTAGAAATCAAAGGTGTAAAGATCTATACCGGAAACTGACTCATTTTCACATTTTAAATTTAAGAGTATTTTCCGTAACCATATGCCATATGCACGAGGCCTTTGTCTCCTTGCAATAACCGGCCTGTAAAGAGATGAATCTGAGCAGCATGCAACGAGCGAGCGTGTTTGTTCACTTATAATTTTATTAGCTATATCTCAAAAAATGCCAATATGGTTACATTTTTTGTTCAATACGGCTTATCATGTTTACATAGAGCTGAAGTGATGAAGTTTTTTTTATATATATATTTTTTGCATTAATCTTGGGTTGATAGAACTTTTTTGGAATCGTTTAATATTTACAAAGATTGATATTTCGTCTGCTGTTTTATCTTGGATTGTTCACTAAATATAAATTGTAGTAAAGAATAGAGAAATTTGAGTTTGCGGTTGCCAAATCGTCATTGGATTGAATTTTTTCTGCAATTTATTCAATTATATGTATATATAAAAAACCTGTCTGGAAAAAAATCTATCTGGCAGTGAAATAATAGAATAGAACAGATTATGCATCAATTTTTAGTGATCTATAATTTAGAAATGATATGTGAAAGATCTGAAAGAGCTGAAAAATATACTTCAGGCTTAAATTTAAATTTATAGATTTCTTAATTTACTTAGTTTTATAAATTGTAAATATATAAACTACTACAATACTATTTACAATATTTTATATTCATTTAAATTCAATAAGTATAAATGTTGTTCCAACATATTCAGTATAATTCAAATAATGTGTTAAATAATTCAATATAAGTAGTGGCCTCGGTAGCCGAGTGGTAAAGCACTCGAGTATAGGAATGTAACGACCGGGAACGGGTTAAAACCCTGTGAAAACCGAAAATTTGTTCAAATGATGAAAATTACTGAAAGTAGTTTTCAATACAACCATATCGGTTCAACATATAATATAATAATAATTAGTTATTGTAATAACATATATTATAATAAAAGAAATAAAAAATAACATAATAAACAATATTTACATGTATACCAAATAATTAATGTAAAACAAGCCCACATCTCGAAAGGGAAAAGGACCTGTAGTTGAACTACAGATTTACCTGCGGGTCCCACTGTTATAAATAAATAAATAAATAAATAAATAATTCAATAAGTCTTTATATTTTTACTATTCTTTTTATATATTACAATTTGTTTCCGTTTTTATTGTGGAAATCCACAGGCTATTACTAAGTAGCTTGAACGCTACATAGATTAAATTATCTGCATCTGTTCTAAAACCTAAAGTTGGAAACGTTTTGAAACTATTTTAGACATCAACTATACGTAAGATAACTTTTATGATAAACAGATTGACATCATATTTTGTTTTATTTTGAAGACAAGCACAAGCGTGTTAAATATTAGTCTTTTTTTAATTTTAAGCCAATTTAATGAGTGCACCATATACATTTTGGCAAGATATGTGATAAACTGTTACATTTCAAGATATTTCTCATCCTTTTATTTTGCAGCTTTTGTAATTGACTGCTAATATGTTTGATAATGTGTCCATCAATTATTTGTTGATTCATTGTTTTTCTCTTTTTCTTACTCACATACGAGTTCATATTATATATTTATTAAACCTACAGTCAAACTGTTGCCGAGCCCTGTTTTCGAATTAATTATTAAATAATTAAATTAAGATAAATTTTACATATTGATTCCATTCACTTTCTAACTAGTAAAATTTGTTACTTTTTTTTTTAGATTTTTCATTATTGTTAACCTTTTGAGTGCACACATGTAGAAATTTTGTTCAGCAAAAATTTAAAAATATGTTGACACAATATTTCAAAATAATAAAAAAATAATTAAAAAAAATTAAATGTAAATTCAGTATTCAGCATTACTCGAATTATGAAAGAATACACATTTAACAAAAAAAATCAGAGAAAGGTAAATTGTAAGTAGCTATTTTAGTTTCAGGACAAAAATAGTGCCTCTTACATTGACTATTTGAATTTTCGTAGTTTTTCAAATGCGTTAAATTTTTTGTTGGTTTTTGCTTATTTTCTTTTACGTTTTGGTTTTTTTCCTTTTCTTTTACGTTTAATTATCTTATAATTTCATTTATTTTTGATTTTGATTGTAAGACACATTAAATAGGTATCAAATTATGGTGCTCCTTGATTTTTTAATTGATCTTGATACTAGAGCTTTTGGAGTGAATTCTGACACAGAATCTGATGATATATTATCAGAAGATGACTTAGAAAAGTTATTATGTTAAAATATTTTTGATTTTCATTTGTTTTTGTTATTAGTGTGTAACGTACTTTAAAGACAATACCAAATGAATTACATTTTAATTGTTATTATTATGTTTTTGTTATTTTTGTAATGCAGTATTGATCGCTGTGGTTAAGTTGGACTTTTTTTGCATTATTTTTATAGATACATGTTTGAAGAAAAAAAATATGCTGTAGGCTCTAGGTGAAACATTGTTAAAATTAAATTAATATTAAAACTCTAGGTATGTTTCACAATTTTATTAAATATTTTAATCGATTTCGGTTTTTACTCTGTATAGTCTTGTGATGATGGTGTAATAACCCAAATCGATTAAGATATTTAATAAAATTGTGAAACATACCTAGAGTTTTAATATTTATTTAAACAGAAAAAAGAAACACAAAACTGCTTTTATTTTTGAAAAAATATTAGTTTTATTAATATTTTTGTAATGAAGTACCTATACAGTTTTTTTGGAAAAGGATGAAATAAAGCAAATAAAAATATTTTTCATTTAGTTTTATAATTTTTTTATAAAAACAAATCAATATTTGAATTCAAGATAAAAAAAATATTAAAAAATAAATTTTTTTAAACCTTTTTTGAATTAAAATTTTGTAGGACAGAAAAGGTACATGTGTGCACTTAAGGTTATAAAGAAATGTGTGCATTCAGAAGGTTAATATAATATAAATATTATTTTTATTTTTTTTATTGTTTTTTTTTCTCATTTATTTTTTGTTTTCTTGTTTTGTTTTATTATTTAACTTTTTTTTATTTTCATAATTGTAAATTTTATTATAATTTTTGTGAAGTATTGTAATTTGTTTGATTTAATTAAAGATAAATACAATAAAAATAACGATATATTTAAAAATGCTACTATACTCGAACACAGTTCAAAGTTAATCTTAAATTTTGTATTATACACTGTTATTGCACAATTACTGTTACTGTTATTTTCATGAAAATGAGATTATTTTTGGTTAACAAAGTGTTGGTAACGAAGTTTGACAGAATTTCGTTTGGTTTTACACGATATTTTAAATAGAACCGTTATATAATGTTTGAAAGTTAATTTTGTATTTTATGTAATGTACACAAATATTTAATTTTGCCATGTTAAATATAAAGAATGCAATTATTTTTTTATATATCAGTTTATCTGCATAGTAATATGGAACCAAACTTACACGTCTTTTTCCTTTTCAAGATATGGACCTATTATTTTTTATAGTCAATGGGCCTTTGTAAATTGGTGTTTTGCCTGTAGTAAAACTTCCCCATCTTTTTCCTTTTCGAAATTTTTTTTTTTTTTTTTTCGTTACTCCTCTTGGGAGCATAAGGCTTTCACTTGACATTTCCATCGTACTCGATTTCTAACTGCTAAATTTCCGAGGCAATGTCTAATTTCATTTTTGATCTGTTTATACTGGTCAATCCCCTAGGCTTACTGTAGAAGACCACTTTGATAACTCTATCTGCGCCTACGTGGTAAGACGACATCATATTTTTCTGCAAGTTGTCGCTGCGGTTTTATCCATCTTTGACGTTAAGATGACTGACGTTACTATGTTTACTGGGTACGTCATGTCACATACTTTGTCAGTTATTGACGATTATGAAATTATTATTAGTGTTTGTCCAATATTTATTTATTGTGTTATTTTTATTGTGTTGTATGAGATATGTGAGTATTGGTATAGATATTGATATAGATAATATTTTTAGTTATAAAGTATTAATTATTAATTATTTTTTATTGATTATAAATTTTATATATAATATTTTGCTATTTTTTTTAGTTATATTTTATGTCCCCACGGGAATCGAACCCGTGACTACAACATCGAAATTATAATACATTTCTGTGCTAGTCCGATTAGGTCACGGAAGGGCCCGTTTTCGAGATATGGATCATTTATTTTGGACTGTCAATTGGCCTCTGTAAATTTGTGTTTGGTCTGCCGGTTAACTATTACTATTATTTCCCTCACTTACCTTTCGATCTACAAAAGTAAGAACTTTACGTTTTACTTCAAAAAAATTACAAACATATTTTGTATTCTCAAGCAGTTTTTATTTATACATACTCAAAAGGTAAAGAGCAATTAAAATATTTTGGTTGTACATTATGGCTTATAATGTGCTTATCTCTTGAAAACAATTTTAAAATTAAATTTGTTAATAAAGATAAATAAAATAAAAATAATTAGATGTTTAAAAATGCTGCTATACTGGAATACAGTTCAAAATTAGGCTTAATTTCTTTTATTATACTGTATTTTACTGTCATTAAAAATACCAATGTACACTGATAATAGATGAACATTAAAAATATCAATACAGAAGCACATTTATTTTCCCTCAATGGCTAAAAAAGATACCGGACCAGGTAGACCTATAAGATATTTTCACTTGAAATTTGATTGAAAGATGGGCGCTCTATCTAGTGAAAGCGGCCACCCAGCGTGTATAATGTATATATTATATATATTGTTCCAAAAATTTAAATTTAATAATAAGATTTTATTTTCACAAAACTGGACCCTGTGATAACAGTGATTTCTTATAGTTGTCATTCTCAATTGTTCAGAAAACAAATTCTATATTCTTATTTAAAATTAATTTTTTGTTTTTTTGTTTTATTTTCTTGCTTTCAAGTTTTTGTTTCCATACAAATACAAAGAGAAAAAAGTAAACTATAATAGTTGTTATCCTTGCTTATTTTCCAGTCAAAAACATTGGAACTTTAGTTTTAGGCAGGGTACTTATGTTATGTGTAAATTTTAGTATGAAATACAAAAATTCAAAAAACGCAGCGAAATGATAGTTTGGAGAGTAACAATAAAAAAAAATATATATATTTTATATTATTGTTGTTTTTATGTATTTTTATTTTTGTTTCATTTTATTATGGAAAAGGTTCTTTGTACTAAATGTTTTGTGGCCATCTAGTTTCTGTTTTCAAAATATTTTCAATGTTATATTTTTAACTTTTTTCTTTTTATATTATGTTAATACATATAGATATGTTTTTTAGATTTTCAAAACAAACATGTGTAGTTTAAGTGGATGGTCTGTCAAATGACACCAGTTAAATTTTCGTCCTTTTTCTGCTCTCTCTCGCTTTGACTCTTAATTTGATTCTTTTTCTTTAATAGGGTATATATAAATAGATATGATTACTTATATTAAAATATATTCGTATGTATGTGTAATCACATACATGATTGTTAAAACGTGTAGGAGAGTCCTTGAATTTTTAATTTAATTTTTTTTTTATTTGAATTTGACCCCAGAGGCATCTTAAAACGAATGATGGAACATAGAGCATTTTTTCATATTTTTTTTTTTGCTTTGAAAAATGTTTTGGTTTTTCTTAGAATTTTTTTTTTTTTCAATGATTTGATTTAATTTGTTTTTTGTTTTTTTTAAAATAATTTTGAAGTTGTTCGAGTATTATTGAAACATTTCTAAATTCTTTGTATGTAAATAAGTATGAATTTTATGTATATGGTAGTAGTAAGTAAGTTGTGTGGATAGTATAGAGGTGATATAGAAGAAAAATATTACACCTTAAGGATAAATTAAGAGAAATAAAAAAATGGGTAATTTGCAATAAAATGAGAGCAGAAATCATAAAAGAAAATCTTTCAAATATTTTTTTTGATTTCTCTTTTTATTTTTTTGTAAAGATTTTAATGGGTATGTTGATTTGATATATTTTTTTTATTTTTCTTTATTTTAGTTTTTTGATGTTTTGAGATGTATGCGTAGGTAATTTAAAGGGTAATTTTATTTTTGCAATGAAAATAAATATGTTATATTGAAAGAATTTGGGTTTAGTTTTATTTAATAAAAAACGACATTTTGAAATGAATTCCATATGGAATTTTAATGTTTATTTAAGTATTAAATAAGGGTTATTATAATATTAAATAATATATATTTCAAATGGGTTGCTGTTGTAGTAGTTGTTAATAGGTAATTTAACATGATAAAAAAATAAATTAAAAATTTAGCACGTTTTGATATTTATTTTTTATATTATAGTTTTGTTTGCATATTTTTATTGCCATGTTCTGTAAAGGTAATTTAAAAATGTTAAATGCAAAATCATATCAATGTATGGGACTTCCAAATAGTATTGTATTATTTTACTGGTTAAATAAGTGGAGAGGTAAAACAAACGAAGTGAAATATGTCCACATCACTTTTACTGCTAGGAGAGTAATGTGTTCATCAATTCAATTCAACAACAACACGTTACCAAAGGTGGATTCTGTAAAATACTTGAAGCTTCATTTGGACCAAAAATAAACATAGGGGAATCACATATTACACAGAGAAATGTGCCCATTAATTCAAATCAACAACAATATGTTACCAAAGGTGGATTCGGTAAGATACTTGGGGCTTCATTTGAACCAAAAATTAACATGGAGGAAGCATATTACAACCAAAAGTAAACAACTACGTTTAAGCTAGGGCATAAAGGAACACAAGGTAATGAAGAAGCAGACGTGCTTACAAAAACAGACACGAACAGTTAATTCTTAGGACCGGATGCAAATATTGTTCGTTTAAAGTCCTACATATGATATACTTGCCAATTACTTACACCGCGGTCTAAAACCTTTTTCAAACTCAGCATTCACAGATTAATTCAGGTAATCAGCGAGATTTATCATAGGTCATGTTCCATTTAACAAACAGCTATTGGTAAATCGAAGATGCAGACAGATGCACATTCTGCGTACAAGAACTTCCTCTTCTTCTCATCTATACTTATAAAATGGAAATTTTGTTTGTTTTGTTTGTTTGTTTGTTTGTTAAGATAGAGTTTTGAAATGTAGCAAGTTATTCATGGTCAAAAAAGGAACCGGATGCGGTACTTTACAACGCCACCAAAGGACAGGTTTGGGTTGCTGACGTACCACTCCTAGCAAGTCTCAGGCAGAAACTAATTGTGTCAAAATTTACATTTAGATACTCTTTCACAAACAAAAAAATACGACTATAACCGATTTCAAAAATGTGGACTGGTTCGGATCATTGTCATACAACCACTAGCACCTATCAGAAATGTTTCAAAAAAGATTGTTTTACAGATTTGAAAATGTATTCCAATTGGAATTAAAAGTAGTCAAAACTATGGTACTATATTAAGAATAAGAACTTTGCATCCTCATTTCATTTAAGTACGAATTTCAATTGATTGTGGAAAAGGTGAAAATATTTTGATTCCAAAAATACCGCAATAGCAAGAAACGTATTTGCTTATACTTTTTGCTCATCAGAAAAGACCGAAATATTGTTTACAAAAAAATAATTTTAATATAAGTATAGTTTAAGTTGTAGTATGTATTGTTGATTTTGTTATCGTATAGTGAAAAAGAAATATTAGAATATTTTTGATAAACCAATTTTTTTCATTCGATTCATAAAACTTCATTGAAGTAAATTCGATACATTTTGTGGTCGGCCCGGACAACTTCGGGTAACTTTGCTATTCTAGTATTTGTTTGTAGCGTTCATCAGGGCCATAGACATTATCATGCAATTATAAGTTTCAAGTACAATAGAACTGACGAGGTCGTGTCTACGTAGCCATAACAAAAACAAACTGCTCCTAAAATTACCTATTTTATACTGGGTTATTGGCAAGAAATTACAACTCCTTCTTGAAAACAAGTTTCTAGTTTACAAAAATATACTAATAGCAATATGGTGTTGCGATGCCGAGCGATATGCGATATATAATATAGCTGCCACGAAAAAAACCACATATAAAATTCTTCGTCGGATATATGGTCCTGAAAACGACGATGGGGTCTGGAGGAGAAGATGTAATGCCGAATTTAAAAGCTGTACAATGAAGTGGACATAGTCACGAAAATTAAAGTCAAGAGACTACAGTAGCTCGGATACCTACAGTGGATGGACGAAAATGCTCCCGCCAAGAGAATCTTCGAATCCAGACCCGAAGGTACAAGGCGTCAGGGCAGACCAAACATTCGTTGGAGAGACGAAATATCGGCGGATTTAAAGCAATTTCGAATCTTTAACTGGAGAGAATCAGCTCGTGACTGGCAAAAATGAAGAATGTTGATGAGTCAGGCCTAGGACCTACATGATCTGTTGGCCACATAAGTAAGTAAGTATTATTTGTAGTATATACATTGGTTTTCGCATCATAAACCTGACATAATAAGCTTTTTTCGTTTAATGGTTTAAATGAAGTTGTTCTTCTGTGCTAATATTATTCGTATTTAATTGTTGTTTATGTTCTCATTTATTGAATGAGAAATATTCAAAATAGCGTGAATAATAATAATGTTAATAATAAATAACATATTGGCACTGCACTATATAGCGGATCCTTTCATTTCGTTTACCTTAATTTATTTTAGTACAAACCTCATTAATAAATACCTTTATTTTTTGTTGTTGTACATCATGAAAATCTCCAACTGTTGTTTAAACCTTCTTAAAATGTAATAATTACGGTAATGATAAGACAATAATTACCGAATCAAATACACTCTGTGAATTGGAGTCTATATTGAATAAGGATATTGCAAATAAACTCATTTTGGATACAAGACAAACTAGCTATAGTTTTTAAATTGTGTGGGAGAACTGTGACAAAATCACTATTAAAATTAACAATGTTCCATTTACAGAGAATATAATACTAGATATTTGGGTGTCTCCGTCGATAAGATTATCACATAAAACAAATAAGAAGATGTAAAAACCAATAACAATATGACAATAAGAAAATTAATAGGAGTACCTACATACAAAAATGGCTAAGTTGATTTATGATGGACATATCCTATTCAAGATAAGATCTAATATTTTGATTTGAAATCAATTTCGAGTTTTCACCTTGGACACTTAAATCTGAATATGTGTATTAAATTCTGAACAAAAAATTTAAGTTAAATTAGATACTAAAACTTGATAAAAACAATTTATAAGCTTAATAGAAAGAATGGATTGAAACTGAACATAGTAAAAGCTAAAACTTCTACTCAGCATAGAAGTCTCAAAATAAGTACAACAAAACTATGCAATAACTTATTTACTATGCGTTATAAATTGCAGAAATATAGATAATTCGAAAAGTTTAAACTTGCTTTAAAAAATAACGTTGAAATGTGGTTTGAATCTTAGAAATTAAATATTCAAATTTTAGAAGAATATTTTATAAATGAAATATATATAATATGTGAGGCTGTCCGAGTCAGAATGAACCATTTAAAAAAAATACCTTAGATATGAAATTGCAATAGAAAAAAGGTTAATCACTTCAAGCAGTTTAGTCCTTTTAGAGAAAAATTTGTAATCATGTTCAAATCCGTTCAATGTTACCTGTTTTCTTTGCACGATGACAATAATTTTTATTTTCTAATTGAAAACGACAATAACTAATTTTTAGAATTGGCACTTGGTCCACTCTTGCTTATTTTTAATTTTGTTTTTCATATATACTAGTAGAAACGGCCCATGCTCACGCACGGTTTAATCATTTAAATAAACTTTATCACAAAATTATATCTTAACTTATCTAAACCAATTCATAAAAGGAATAATAGACTTATCATAGAGAAAAAAGAGATAATAGAATTAAATGTTTTCAATGTATTAGTGTAAGAGTTTGATTCTGAACTTGGTAACATCGAACATTATGTAAATTAGCCATATTTTAATTAAATATGATTTTTAAATTTTTTATGTTTATTTTATTTTTAGTTTTTATTAAAACTGTACCACAAAAACTAAAAAAAAAACATACTAATTTGCAATATGTATTTGCATAAAATTTTTGGTTTTTTTTTTTATTTTCAATAATTTTCCTTCATTTTTTATTTATAATTTTTATTTTGATGATTTCGCCGAGAAAAAAATAATATGTGTTTGGAGTTATAATAATATACAATCAAAATATAAAAAATCTGTTTTGAAAGAAAAAAAAAATAATTTGAACTCATCCAATCATCTAAGTATTTCATTTTTGTTTTACATTCCAGGCCAGAAGATTGGTTCAATGGTTGATATATGAATAATATATCTATTATATTATATACCTACATATAATTGGCTTAATTATAATTGTTTAATATAATATTTACATCAAGGTATGTATAGGTAAAAACTTTTTTTTTAATTCATTTTTGGTGTACCTATACCTATACCTTTTTTTATCAATTATTATTATACTGTTGAGTAATTATATTTCAAGTTGAAGTCAAATTTAAAGTTTTTAAAAACACTGTAATTTACGTACTGACATAGACTTCGCACGATATAGCAGAAACTACTCGTGTTTAATCAAAAGTTTTGTGGTTAGTAAGTTTTATTTAGGACACATAAATACACGTCCCTCATATACTGCTTCGTTTCCGATATATTCCCTATATAATAAGTGGCATTTAGTGGATACAATTACTAAAAATAAAAAATTTTGTCATTCAAGAGGTATGTATATATATATACCTACATAATACATAATTTTAATAAAAACTATATTATTACTACAAATATCCAAAATTTAGAGACAGTTACTTAAAAAGATAAAAAGGAAGAATTCAAATGATTTTTTTGTTGTTTTTATATTTTTTATTTTAGATGAATTTGTTTTTTTTGTTTTTTTTTGGCATATGTACATAGATTCATTTGCAAATACATATGTAAATTATAATAGCTGATTTGTTTGCTTTTGTTTATTATTTTAATAAGATCTCACATGTGCATAATGTATTTGCTTAATAATAAAACCATATTTGTAAAAAATGTTCAACTATGTGCGCATTTTTGTTTTATATACAATTTCTATATTATATTAGAAGTTCATTAAGGACACATAAAGAGTAGGAGAATCGAAATAAAATGAAAAGGTGTCTACTCCGCAGGTCCCTAAATGCTCTTCAATTATAATTATAGATTATAAATACATTCATGCACTTATATGGGTGGATATTTCTAATTCATCTACATTTTACAAAAAAAAAAAGCAAAAAAAAATCAAATTATTGTAAAACTGACCAAATTGGAATAGTTTAAAAATTATGTTGCACTCTTCTAACACGTAGAAAAAAGTTCAGTATCAATTTTAAATAATAAACAAAAACACTAAAAAAAAATTTGCTAACCCATTCAACGCATCACCTTTCTCGGTCTGTTCTACGGTTGCAAAAAAAAACACGTAAGCAAAAAAGAGAAAGATATAAAAGTTTAATATGCATATATAAATATTCCTATTTTAAAAATGTTCTGGTTTTGTGAATTAGTTTGCTTGTTTTCTGCTGCTCTACTATTACTATTGTTTTATGAACCAACGACGCAATCTCATAGTTATCAAAAAAAAAAACATCAATTAAAAATAGAACAGTTTGCTCTCTTTTTTTATTTTATCCTTTTTACTTTTTCATTATTATTATTATTTTTTCATTCGCCAAGCAAAAACAAAATAATTATTATAACCATATGTGTAGGTATGTATGTCCATACATAAATTAATTACCTACCTACTTCCTAAATAACATTTTCTTTTATGAATAAAATAAAAATTCGGGTATTTAAAAATAAATGAAAATAAAAAAATTTGCTGAAAGAGAAACATTGGAAGTAAATAAAAAAAGAACAACAAAAATTATGTTTGGAAAGAAAAAAAAATTGCGCGTTCAGTACCTATAATCAATTCCGATTTTAATTTTACACATTAGTCTATGGAAATAAAGATTGTTTATATGTTGCATAATTATTTCAAGTTATGACTATGTGTAGGTATTATATGTATGTATATATAAACACTTTTTTTAATTAATTTTGGTCTATACCTATTCTTCCTTTTATTATTTCAATTATTATATTATAATTTATTATAGGGTTGCCACTTGGGTCCAATAATACCAAATACATTTCTTTTTTATACAGCGATATACTTTTTTTTAAATTTTTATTTTTCATAAATTTAATATTATTAAAGTCAATGTTTTTTTCAATAGGCAAAAAAAAATTAAAGAAAATAATTTTTGTTCAAATTTTTTTGAATTTTTTTTTTTATATTTAGTAGTGAAACTGAACTTGAAAAGACTTGAAAAATATGCTTCTACTAATTCAAAAGATTAGATCCGAAAATATTCAAATATTTCTTTTTCTTCAGGTTACATTTTTTCAGAAATTTATATGAAGTTTTTGTTAAGTGTCTACTCTAAAATTTTGACTTATATTATATAGGGTAGGATATGTGATTTATATAATATTCATATTCATACATATATATAGAAACCACGCCTCAATTTAATATTTGCTGCAAATGTGGATTGTGGAATGAGAATTTCAAATTTTGTTTGGTGTTGTTGTTGTTTTTTTTGCAAGATTCGTTTTTTATATATGTCTTGTATATTGTTATAATTGTATTCAAAAAATAAAAAGTTTACTTTTTCTTCTTTTCTGAGAGCCTAGTAATTCATCGTTTCATCAACGAACTAGTACTTTTCATATATATTTTAATCAGTGTTATTTTAAATATATTTTATTTTATTTTAATTTTATTTTTTTTCCTTTTATTATTATGTACATTATAATTAATTTCTTATGAAATATATAAATTATAAGTTATTAAATTATTTTATTATACATCACAAATTTTCAATAAGTAATAACAGCTCCTAAATCAAAAGTCAAATTTCCGTACAGAATTTGCTAGCTTAAACGAAACGTTAACGAAAACTTGACGAAATTCTTATTATGTACATTTCCTTAAGTTGGCTTAACCCAGCTAAAGTTCATTATGGTTGGGCCTTAAATATTGAATAAAAAAACAATTATATTAAATAAATAAAAAGTATAATGCAATTTTTGAAGAATTCAACGATAATTCTATGATACTCAATTTTACACCAAATATAACAAAAAAAAACTAATAAACTAAAAAATGGCTGTTATTAGCGTAACGGTAATGGTGCTATAATCCGACGTTATTTGTTGTTAAACATGCCAGCAATATTTTTTGTTAAATATGCCAGCGTATATGAAGCATACAATAAACACTAATTTGATCTATTTCCTTAGACTGGCAGCCCTTACTAGTGCTGAAATGAGGTACATCTTAGGTTTCGCACAACATGAAAAATTTTAACGAGTATATAAACCTGGGTGAAAAGTTTTTTTTGTGATACCTAGTACAATAAACCCCTTGTGAGTCGATTTAGCAACCACTGTTCATTTTGATTTTAAAATTAAAGCAAATTATGTTAAATTTAAAATTAAAACAAAACAAAAAAAAAACATTAAAACAAAAATATATACATTTAATTTAATTTTTGAATTTAATTTTTTTTTGTTTAACTTGCTTTTTTCAATTTCATGCAACAAATTATCTAATTTATATAAATTTTCAATATTTTTTTTTCGTATTTTGAATTCATTTTATTGTTTATAATATAATATCCTTTTTTCTCTATATAATTTCTATACCAATAAAATCCATTTATAAGGTTATCATGTTAAAAATTATGATGATTTATTGCAATATTTTAATTTCCAAAAAACGGATGTGCAAAGGACGAAAAAAAACAAAAAACAAACAACTAAATAAGGGGGCAATAAAAAAAGCCACAAATCATCATTATTTCAAATCAAAATGAATATAAAAATTTTTTGTTATTTTTATTTTTTTTTATATTTATTTGACATTTTGATTGTTTTATATCCATAAAAAAAAATATGAAATGATCCGGAAAAAACAATGAAAAATGTTTTAAAATTCAGAAAACAGTAAAAAATAAAAAATCATAAAAAAATTATAGATAATACAAAAGAGGGAAAGAGCAAAAAAAAATTGAATTTAATGAATACCACCCTAAATCATTTAACTGACAGAAACCATTTTAGATATTTTCTTAAAATGGTAGTCCAGAATTTCTCAATCAATGGAAAATTAATTAATTCCCCATATTGAAAAATATTTTGTTATTTTAATTTAGTTCATTTACTTACTAACTCGTTTAATTAATAGTTATTTTGAATTAATGTTTTGATTATTTTTGGTATGTAATAAATTAAAGATACAAAATAAATATTTCTATTTAGGTGTGGAAATCGCTACATCGATCATTCATAGTGTACAGATAGCACTATATGCCGCTCTACTAAACCCTATTAACTCTGAAAACTCTATTTTTATACCTCTTCATTTGTAGTGGTTACGCTATCAAAATAGTTGGAAGTGGTTATGTTTTCCATATTGACCTCTATTCCATTTTTTGTTAGTCAGTCACAAGCATGAAGATGAAGGAAGTATGTTGCTTCCGAAATATTGATATTTGCAATCAAATCTTAAAAAAATTATCAGTGAGCGGAAACCTAACAGTCCAAGTAGTTTTATTAAGTAAAATTGTGAATAAAACTGGTGAACCGTACTTTATTGCAGACCTTGGTCTCAATTAAATATTTTTTTCTCGTTATTTGCTTTATGTGAAATAATAAATTTATTATCAGAAACCCTAGCATGTTTAAATTAAATAGATATTGCAGAATTAATGTTGAAGTTATTTATATATTAGACCATCTATTCAAACACTATCGAATGATTTTTCTAGCTCTACGACGTAGCACTAATAACCCCCCCCCCCCCCTTTTTTTTTAACATTCCAGTAAACGTCAGACGATTTGATTTGATGTATGGTGTTGTTCTTATATCTAATGATTTTTTCGCAATATATTTAAATTTACCATTAATGCAGTCTTTCTAACTATAAATTTTCCAGTAGTTTTAAAATATATAAGTTGGGAAACTCTGTTATGAAAATATTATAGAAAAACAGTCCCTTAAAAAAAAAAAAAAGAACAAAAAATTCAATGCACCACCGGAACTATCAGAATAATAAAATTTAAAATTTTTATGGATTTATTTCACATTTACACGACGTAGACTCAGTTTCAAATGTCTTATTAACTAAATCAATTTCCTTTCCGTTTCACTTTAACTTTGAAAATAATGTTAAGAATTCTTTTGGTTGAATAATGATGTGTTCATTGTTTTGTGTACCATTATCCAGATAGATGGTCTTATTGTGTATGTGTATATTTTTTGAATTGCTATTTTTTATTATTGACTACAGGAAAAAAAGAGACAGAAAGTGTATAGAAATAAAAAAAAAATTTTTATTGGTGTTGTGCTTGGGCATTGCCCATTCCTAATCAAAATTGATAGAATCATTAGTAAAATATTTAATAAGGTTAAGGTGTCAGGATTTTTGTTTTTTATTGACTTTAAATTGAATTTTTGTGTTTAGTTTGTTTTTTGTCGTAATCATTGTTGAAAATTGTATTTCAGTCTTGATGAATGAATGTGATTTCAGAAAAGTTAATGATGAAAGAACTGAGTAAGATCTAAGTTAAAATTATAAGTATTTTATGTTCAATTGTATTTTTTTTTTTTCTAAACTTACAGGATACTTAAAAAAAAATTAAGATTGTGAGCGTAAAGTGAAAAATTGGAAATTAAATTTTTTAGAAAATTAGATATGCAAGCTCATCAGCGGTTTCATGCCCAATTTATTTTTAAGAAAAAAAAAGTGCGGCTTTAAAAGATACACTTGTATATTTATATTGAAAATAATGATCATGAAGTTTGTATATTCACCATATTTAATGCATAACTAATGTATTATAGAAGTTTTTTGTTTTAATCGGTACTAGCTATTCCCATCAAAACATTCGCCGGTAAACCATTAAAAAATATTTCTTTTCTTTTCATTTAAATATTTAACTCAAAACAAACATTTTTTTTTGCGTCATCGATGTGCTACTGTCTATTCTGGTTTAAAATTTTCTTTTGAATACGACGGAGGCACTATGTGAAGATGGTAGTTTTGCAATTTCAGCACCAATTGGAGAAATAGTCAATATTGTCTTTGATGCCCTTGTTCTCAAGAGTATTTTTTTTTTTTTTTTTTTTTACTATTTGTAAAATTTTCACTTTATTTTTTCTGATTTGCACATTCAGTTGTAAGAATATACAATCCACGAAATATCCACATTAAAAAATTAATTAGTTCTGTTATATTAAATGGTCTATTTAGCTTCTTTCTTTGTTTCTCCTTTACCGCCTCGAATTCTACCAATACGACGAGCAGCAATAAGACCAACGTTACGACCAGCTGATGTGCCACGTTTAATTGTAGAAGCTTTACCAATATGTTGATGGTTACCACCACCATGAGGATGCTCTACTGGATTCATAGCAACACCACGTACCTTTGGCCAGCAGTTACTTTTAACTTTGTATTTATGATATGCTCTACCAGCTTTCAAAATTGGTTTGTCAATACGACCACCTCCTGCAACAATACAAACCATAGCTCTGTTTGCTGATGGAATTACTTTTTTAGGTCCTGATGGTAACTTAACACGAGTTTTGTATCTGGATTATGAGCAATAACTGTGGCATAATTTCCTGATGTACGTGCTAACCGACCACGATCACCCATGTTTTCTTATTATTTGATAATTAATTGTACCTTCAGGCATTTGAGACAATGGCATAACATTGCCAATTTGTAAATAACTTTTACGTCCATAGTATAAAAATTGTCCAGTATGAATACATTCTGGGGCAATAAACAATTCCTTACGTATCTTATATTTGTAAGGATCACGGAAATGTACAACAGCTAATGGAGCACCTCGACCAGGATCGTGAACAATATCCTTAACTACACCTTTGATGTATCCATGACGTTCAGCAAAATCTAATGGTCTAAGTTTGGCCGCTCCTTTACGTTTCTTATTAACATGTGCCTTGAATACTGACCCAGCTCCCTTACGTTGTGCTCGGATTACGCGACCCATTTCTTGGTATAATTAATTCCAAGTTTAAAAAATTAGAAAGAAAGGTGCTTTCCCCATAAGAAGGATTTTTATTAAATCTAGTGAATTTTTAAAGGTTGCAGGAGTTTACCACCATGACGTGAGTAGGAATATTTTTATATATTTACAATAAAATTAATTAGTACGGATTTTATAACATAATTTAAGAAAAAAAATTTTTGCTGTCGTCAGCTAAATTCGGGTTTCAATAATATGGAGCGGGGTTTGGTGGCGGCAGCCCCCTACAAAAACCAAAAAAAATGGATTGATATTTAAATTTTGCAACTTAATAACAACAAAAATAAACTGTATCACTGTGTAATCATTTCTGCGATGTTTAAAAATATATCAAATTTTCAGTAACATATGCAACACTTAGCAACATTAGAAAAGTTCTAGCAAAAATTCAGAAAAAATTTTGATATTAATTTTTCGCGAAAAATAAAATCTGATTTTTTGTGTGAATTTTGATTATCTGAATTTTGATTTTCTGAATATAGTAAACCAAATATCATAGTTATTGTAGCGTATTTATAATTAGTATTTTATATGGTCATTGTCGCAGCGATAGCCGCTTTTTTTGGGATTTTAAGGTGACAGCTAATTTAGTTTGTTATTATTATTTATTTCAACCTTAAGTTATAATATATAATAATTTTTTTAATTGGAAAGTGGCATATATTTTACTTGAATTCTTACAAAAATTCTGACTGTAGAATTTCAAATTAACTGCAATGGTTTTTGTCCTGTATTACCAAATGTTCATACGTGTCTAATTTATTATTTTTATTGACCTTTTTTGTTGATTTTAAATTATTCTTGTTTATATGATGTTCGTCTTCACCTATATGATGCACTACCGCTGTCCGAAGTTTCGTATAGTTTTTTTCCTCTTCATTTCTGTTTCTCTTATATGCTTTTCTTTTCTTTGGCAGATCCTAACAGATTACATAACTTAAAGTAGTAACTACATTTAAGTTGTATTTCTTAAATATGTTACAGATTTTTTTTTTGTGTATGCGGAATATATTACGCAAATTAGTTTTGACTTCTCAATGTCCTTATTTTATTTAAATAAAGTTGAAAGATTTTCCATTTCCCTTCTATGCATCTTCTTCTTATTTAAACTTTAAAATTGATTTTACTCGAAACATTAATTTTAAACATAAGCGGTTATGACTTGTTGCCCGGATATTAAAATTTTTTTATTTAATATGTATTATGGAAAAATTGTGTCCAATCACCGAACTTAGTTTCAAACCCAAATTTTCTAAAAGAAAACCATATTTGATGCATGATTTTGCCCGACGTCAGTCGCCTATACCAAAAAGTGTTTTTCCAAAAGGTATGACCGTAACAATAAATTGTAATCAAGTAAATGTTTAATATAATGACTTTTAGGAGAGAATATAATTCTTTTTACAAATAGAATAAAATCTATACATTTTTAGAAATTCATAATCCAATTTCTCTCTCATTTTATTATTTTAATATTATTATCTTATCCGCGTGTAAATAATCTAAAAATAAATTAAGGAACTTTAATTTATTTATATTTCCTGATAACCTTTTACCTTCATATAATTAATAGTGATAAAAAATTTTGTTTGCACAAAAAAAACAATAAAGAAAAAAACAAGCACAAATACAAAAACAACTCTTTTTACCCCTATGCGTAAACGAATTCTAAAAATGAGTTCTTTTTGATGATGAATATATCAGATACAAGCAGAAAAAGAAGAAAGGACTTTAGAATTGAATTTAATTTTTCCTTTACTTTTTTTACTTTTTTATTTTCTACATTTTTTTTTTTTTTTTGTTGAAGCACAAAAAGTCATAAATCTTTATCTTAAGTCAGATAATAATAAAATTTAACAAAATCATTTCAATTTAATCTCATTTTAAAATATATTTAAAAAAAAAAAAAACAACAACAAAATAAAATGAAAAAAAAAATCACTAAGAAAACTTTTAAGTCAATTTTTATCCAGAAATTGTTAGCTTACAAAAAAAAAAAAATTAAAACAAAATTGGAGCTAAAACTTTTCCCTTTCGTATCCTTTTTAATTCATTTTATGAAGATAATTTGCAGTTACTGCTGGTAATTCTTTTTAATCTGTTAATGGAACTTTATTCTTTTTTGTTAAAAAAATTTTTTTTTATTTTTTTTTTGATAATCTATAGGGTGTTTTCTATATTTTAATGCACTGTTATTATGTGTTCATTAGTATAAGTAAATTTATTGCTTTGAAAGAAGGCATAAATTATTTTATTTTAAAATTAAACCTGACTTCGAATGTTTTGGCAAGATAATTATGGAGCCTGCAAATATGACAATCATGATTAAATTTATGGTCAGTGCTAACTCGAATGTCGAATGAGATAAAAAAAATAAATATGATAATCAATCTTCATTTTGATAATAATCTACCATAACATCATATATTCTAGTTTGGGAATCACAAAAATTTATTTTAGAAGTATATATAAGTTCTAAGTTCTTTTTATATTATTATGGTAAATGTTTCGAACATAAACAAATTTTGTTTAATAAGAAAATTACAAAATTTCGTTGGAGCCTCAATATTTTGAAAAGCTTTCGGAGTCGTACCTAAGTTCGGTACAAGAATTTTACCTATAAATAAAACTCTATACACACTAAAACATATATTAATATACAGCCAAATTAAACACCATGTATATCAAATTATATACATATGTATTTTATATGGATATAAAGATCAGCGTATGCAAAATTTTGAAAAAGAAAGAAATATATTTATGTATGGGTAAAACAACGAGAGCGCATTGATAAATTTTATTCTTATTATATTTTGAAGAGGACTTGCTATATTATTTGTTCTATCAAATTATTTTCGTTTCCAGTAATTTGTGAAACTAATTCTTAGCAAATTCATGCTAATTAAATAAAATTTTACTAGGTCATTCCGTATAGAAATTCTGAATTAGAAATTTGCAAAGTTAAGCTTACATACACTTGAAATGAAATGAATAAATACATTTTAAATAAATCAACTGTAATTAACACATAGCTGATGATGTATGCATCATTATATTTAATCTGTAAATTGAAAAAAGTAAGGTACAAATATATGAACCATTTCACAACTGATTTACAGCATTATTATTCTTTTAAATGATATATATTTAAAAGGAGATGTAGCGAAACTAAATGTTTTTTTCAAATTTTTTTAATTTGCTATTAGAAATTTAAAATTTCACACCATATATACATAACATAAAAAAATTTTAATTTATAAAATTGCTTCAACTCACCACAGTACAGAGTTTATTCTCTTCCTCGCCAGGGTTGAAACTAAATTTTTTTTTAGTAACTTATTGTATACTAGTTTTGTAACACGCCATAAATGACGAAAGCAAAATAAATTCTAGCATTTCTTTCCTTCATTAGAGTTTTTATTTTAAGTTTAAGAAAAATACGTATTTGCTTACTAATTTATCATACCTCTAATTTTTTATTAGAACGCTTTTAATTACCATATAAACAGAATATTTGTAGTAAGGTGCAAAATATTTATTTGTTTTTCATAGAATCAAATTGAAAATTTTGACCGCTAATAGTTTTGAAGAAAACTTTTATATAAGGTAGCGTTTATACGTTTTTGAATTGTGTTTATAACGTATAAATGATGTTCATTAAAGTTTGACATCCGACTTTGTTATAGAGTATCATAAATTTTTTTTTTTAAATAATAGTGCTCGACACGCATTTTCGTATTTCGCAAGTTGAAAAAGTGAATTTTGCTAGAAAAGGTATTTATACACTTCTAATTGTGTTATGCCAATATATTGAAAGATATACATTAAAAAATATAAAAAAATATGTATTAAATATTTTTATTATTTATCAATACAAACACTTAGAACAATTGATTTACTATTTAAATATTTATATTTTATAAATGTTCTGAAATTACACTGAATGTTTATATTTGTTTATAAGTATTTATTATTAGTACTCGTCACGCATATTCGTATCTTCGTATCGTTTAGAAAGTGGATTTTGCATGAAGAAACATAGTATACATACTTTGCAACTGTATTTGTTTATCTTTCAGATATGTAATTAAAACTTTTGAAATAAAATTTGATGTAATTGCAATACAATTTGTAAATTTAATAAAAATAAGTAAAACAAAAATTTCATGAAACAAAATATTATGTCTAAACGCTCACTAACAAATACTATTAATAGAGACGTACATTTCAACAAAATGTGGCGAACAGAGATGTCGCTGGCAGTATAGATATGAAATTAAATGCATTTAAACTAAATACATACCACACCCACATTAAAATAGCCATAGATACGTTTTTTGTGTTTTTTCTTATTATCATAATAGCCCTAACTATTTCTAAACTCAAAATAAAAAAACAAAAGCATTTATTTATAGAATTTGAATTTTTATTTCACTTCTTTTAAATTTAGGTTTTGACGTTTTGGTATGATTAGGTATCATATAGGCCATTTAACGAAGTATCATATGACATCATATGACGCCTTATGGCTATTATAATTAGGGGTAAAGCCAATAATTATGCTTTTTCTCTTATTGTTCAGCTTTAATTGACGCCTTATGACTATTATAGTTAGGGGTAAAGCCACTAATAATTATGCTTCTTTTCTTATTCTTCAGTTTTTATTGTTATATTGTTATCCCGCTGGGGTCTCTGATGTAGGTAAGGGTAGTCTGTAATTTTTTTTAAAGTTTTTTTAATTTTTATGTATACTAAATTTGCCGTGTATTGAATTGTAACTTGATAATAATGTCATAACTTATTTTGTTTTTCTTGTTCTTAGCAGATCGTAAATTTCGGTTTATGATTCTCCATGTACAATATAATATTTACTCAATGCTACTGCGCATTTGAATTTATACTTTTGAATTATTTGTTAACAAAATAAATAAATTTCAATTATTGGAATTTGTGAACATGGTCTGGGTGAATATATTTTTTAAATTTACTCTTTGTTTTACCGGTAAGTTTTTTTGCTGTAATATCGTAATATCGTAATATTTTAACAAAGCTATTTTTATAATTCGATATAATAATTATATTCTCATAATTCGGTTTTTGTCTTTGCTACTTTGTTTTTTTTTTTTAAATTAATTCATATAATCAGATGTAAACAATGCTATTGCTCAATAGGTTAATTGTTTTTGGTTAATTTTAATTTGTTTTTGGTTTTATTTGGTTTTATTGTTTTGTGGTTAATGTCTTTAAATTAAATTTTGCATACTATCGTAATTCGTAATAGTTTGGTTCTAATTAAGTTGTCTAATCTAGTTGAAAAAAGCTTTCTGAAAAGTTTATCAGACGTTTAAGCGTAATAATATATAAGATAAGTTAGTCAGAAAAGTAATTTCAATTTAAATTAATTTAGAAATACTAAATTCAAATAATAATTTTTAATGAAAACAATAATTTTATAAATTTACAATCAATGCCGTGCTCTACTGTAAAATTCAAATTATAAAATGAAATTAAATAAGACATAATAAAACCAAAAAATTCTATGGTGCCAACTAAATTTAAAACTTGAATGTCATGACAATCATAATACTGATGTCAAATGACACAGATAACAGATGACAGTTGACAGATAACCGATGACAGATTATAGTTGACAAATCTGGCATATATAAGCAATAATATGAATGTTTATGATAATTAAATGATGTTACAATTTGTAAATTTATTGCAATTTGTTGAAGTATTGCATCGAAAATCCAAACATCCAGGTAAATGCAGAAAATTTATATAGTGCGGTTGTTTTCTAAGATAAAGCAATAAAAAAATAAAATATTGAACCAAGTATAAATTGAAATGATAGAAAACAATTCATAATGAAATTGAGTATGAATTAAAGGTTGGACTAAAAAAGACAATACTCAGGAAAATGATAAATTTTTATATTATTAGTTTTATTTAAGAATTACTTCAAAATAAGCATTGAAACATCACTTTCTTTTGCTTCCATTCTACCTTTTTATACTAACTACTTCTACCTTTTTTCAAGAGTTTCTACTTGGGTTTAATTAAGGATAATTAAATTAAGCTGTAAGCCAAATATAACGGAAAGAGTAAAAACAGCTGCAACGGCACTTCTTTTTTGCAATAATATACAATCGACAAAAGGTGGGAAATGTTGGGTTGTTGTCAAGCCAGTACTGACGTATGGTGCTATTGTGGGATAGGCGATAGCACATCTAGGAACAAATCGCAACTCTCTAGTCAAAGGTAAAAGATGCTGATCTATGTCTATAAGTGGAGCACTAAAAAAATACTTTGGTATTGTATCTACTGGGCAGCCAGCGCCGCCATTAGACAATACGCTAACGCGCAGTGGTAAACAATATGTAGTGGCCACTCAATAATTTAGAAATTTCTTCTAGAAAACTAATCGTCAAGCCAGATATTAGATTTCAAATGATATCTTTATACAGGAATGCCAAGCTTGGACTAATTGAGTATTCGGGAGGCAAAATATCCTTTTGATCAGTAGAGACAATTTGGTTACATTTGTTAATATAACTCTTGAACTTTTGCGAAGAAATACGTATGTTGGAATATGATTTCACATTCGAGAAATTTTACTATAAATAAATTTACATAGCCACCTAGGAATTTACACTGATTAGGGGTGGGCACTTAATGACCGTCTTGTTCCTCGGTTGAATTGCTTAAGGGGTTGCATTAAGATTTTTATTTATTTATAGAAAAATACATTTTGAAGCGATATAATGTCATTTTATTATTTACCTGCATATCCAGAATATTCAAGTGTTAATATTCAAGTGGTAAAAAATGGAGTAGTTTTGCACGAGACTAAGTAGCTTTGAGTTTTATAGATGTTTGAATATACTCTATTTTGCTTTGCCAAGCCGAAAGCAATGACTATGCCATAGTTTAGCGTGCTGATGACCATCATGTTACGTTTAGTATCAGTAACGGATTTTGTGGCATGTTATTTTCGAATATAATCGTCTGCAAAACTATGTATATGATTGAAATTTGATTGGAGAATATCATTAGTAAATATCAAAACTAGAGTAGGGAAGAGAAGTATGATATTTGCCGGATATGAATCCGTCACTATATATCCTGAATCAGTCATCAATACCCTAATCAGAGAATCACAGAAAAGCAACATGATACTGGCGATAGATTAGATTCATCCAGCTAACGGAGGATCTGAAAATCATTTAAACATTACTGCATTTTTATATTTAAAATGTATAAAAAAATTTCAATATACATAGTAATAATAGATATTTTTAAAGTGAATGAAAAATCTATTAATGTAGCCTCGTAATTACAAAGATAAATATTTTTTTACCAAATAAATATGCAAAAATTGAGTTAAAGGGAAATGTTAATGAGATTTGACTGCTCAATATTATTATCATCACAACCATCATTATCATCAATATGATATCATCAATATCAACATCATTATTATAGTGAATAAAAAATAATACATGTATATAAATAGATAGCTTTGTAGATAAAGAAAACGATAGATAGTAGAGTATCTTTCTTTTTTCTATTTTTTATTTTTTTTTTTTTTGGGACACTAAACGAGGAAAAATTAAAAATTTTCTTTATACACATATATATATATATATCAATAATAAATAAAAAGAGATAGAAGTATATTATTTCCTTATGTTTTTTAATTAAAATAAGGATAATAATTGTGCGACAGATATTCATAGCACAATATAAACAAAAAAAATAAAAAAAATTAACAAATAATAAACGAAAATTTTGTTTTTTTTTTTTGAAAATCTTTATCAGAGCTTAAAACGTTTTAAGTAAAATTACTTTTAATTCTTTTCTGGCTTGAGTGATTTAATTCTATTTTTTGACATTAAAAAAACAAAAAGCAAATAAAAATAAAAATTACGACTTTCTTAAAGCTCTCAACTTGATGAAAATTTTGATTTTTATTGCTATGAGCTTCATCAGATTTGGAGTTTATTTATTGTTGTTGCTTTATTTTTTTTTGCCCATAGTACTATGATGCTATTAATAGGAACATAATAATTACAGCAGTTATAAATGGGTTATTATGATGATTTTAAATTAATATTAGAGAGTGTATAAGACAGAGAGGGAAAAAGAATGAGAAGAGGATAGAAATATTGTGTGAATTATAATAAAATTATTAATTCTAAGTAAGAGAATCAGTTTTTTAAAAATTTATAGATGAAAGAGTATATTTTAGTTTTAAAGTTGATATTATTGCTATCAGATCAGATTAAGTGTAAGATATACATATTATAAGATATCCTTTTCTTCATTTCATGTTTTTTTTTTTAATTTGTTTTCAAATAATTTTTTTTATGCTGCTGGCTGACTGTTTTATTGAAAAGTTTTTTGTTAGCTCTCCAAATGATGATGCTGTTCATCATCGGAATGATGATAATGGCGCCTGCAGATGAAATTCATTGACGTAATTAATTTTTCTTTTTAACGGATTAATTTTTATTGTTTTTAACAATATTAAGATTGATGATAATAGTTATGATGATTATAATGATTTTAATACTGATGGTATCTATATTATTTTGAAGTTATACTTTTAAGCAAATGATTTGATTAAAAATAAAATCTTTGTATTTTGATTTTTTATTTACAATGGATTTGAATTGGAAATGTGAACAAATTAATGGTGGTAATGGTGTGGGACAGAAAAAATAAAATGGTGAAAAAATGTTAGTAGTAAAATGGCATTTAATTTCATATTGAAAAAATACAAATTAAAAAAAAATATTTTTTTTATTCTTTTAGTAAGTTGTTAATTTTATTAAGGAGATCTTTCTTAAGTGGTTTTTAAAAATTTTATTTACGTTATTTTATTTTTAATTTAAATTGTGTTGGTGGTAATGGTAATGAAATATTTGTGATGAATTTAGTTTAAAATAAACATTGAAAATTGAATTAATAATTTTTAAAGGTTATCGAAAGTTAGCAAAACTAACTTTTGGGGAAAACTAACATATGTACGACTCAGTTGCATAAAAGTTAACCTTGTCAAAAATTATTTAGTAACAAAATATATTTGATAAAAAATGCAATTAAAAAAAAACAAAAATGCAAAAATTTTAACAGAATTAATTTTATGATTACCTTAACTAATTAATACCGAAATTATTGTTTTATTAGTTAATTTAAAATATAAATAAAAACTATTTTTTTCATTTTAATTATATGACAAAAACAATGTGGCCTATTTTTATTTTGTTGCAAAAAAATTGGCCTACACTGCAATATTCACTTACAACTTATCAATATAACGAATTCAAAATATTTGGTATTATACCGTTATCATTTTATAAGTTAATTATAAATAATTTTAAATCAATTCAGTACAGTTTATCGGTAGCAGTCTCTAAAGATTTAAGAAATGTAATAAGTAATTTTCATAAAGATGAACTTTCTCTTCTTATAAAATTGCGGAAAACATTAAAATTGTCTAGGTCTACCCTTAAAAATATAATAATATATAAATCTACTGGAAATATAACTAAAAAAATTAATTCTGGTAGGCCTCATATTACTGATGCACGTGATATTCACGTATTAACGAAAATAGTCAAATCCGGTCGCAAATCTTCTACCACAAAAATCAATGATGAGTGGAAAAAAGGTATTAAAAAGCAGTCTCGAGATTTACTTGTATCAGAGAGTTAAAAAATTTAGGCTACCAATTCGATAAAGTGATTATTGAAATTTTTATGTATTACAAAGCACTTTTAGAAGAATATTTCAATTTAATTAGACTTGATGTTATTTAGACAAAAGAATAAGCTTTTTTGACAACTTTTCATAAGCAAAAGCGTTTAAAATGGGCTAAAGAACATAAAAACTGGACTAAACTTCGACAACGGGATTGTGTAATATGGAGTGACGAGTCTCGTTTTGAACCATCTTCTACTGATGCTTCTTTTTGTTTTTGTGTTTGTTCTTTTTTTCTCGTGTTTTAACAGTGTAAAGACGTAACGTAGATCAATCTTAAATGTCGTCCAAAGTGCAAAAAAGAAACGTGGTTTCATGGAAACGGTTGAATTGCAAATTGGATTGAAGAATTATGATTTTGTCTCATCAAGAATCCATGATTGGTAAAATTAATGAAGTTAAAGCTACAATTTAATTCCATATGAAGAAAGTATTGTGCTTATCTGTAGCTGTTGGCCATGTTACAATGAAACCCGATGAATTGGTTCAAAACATCCATTTATCAATCAATTTCTTAGTATCATTGTTGAAAAAACATAGGCAAAATGTTAGGTCATTGCATATTTAGTCTACAATGAGACCACCACAAAGAATTTATTAATAGATTTTATGTCATTAATATTGATGAATTTTAAAACTTAATAAAAACTAAATTAAAAAAAAACAAAAGATACGCGATCACGTGTTTGAAGAGCAAAAGGTGAAGTATTCCACCCAGACTGCCTTAAAAGAAGTACGAGGAGCTGAGCTTCTATTTGGGGCTATAAGTTTTCCAAAGAAGATGGATGAATTTATTTTGGAAAATATAGCTTATAACCATCAATAAACAAACTGCAATCACTAGAAAATGAGTTTATTTTTCCACAAGATGGAGCCACATGTCATACAATCAAAAGAATTAAGAATTGGTTGTTAGGCAACGAAATTTCTATGTTAGAATGGCCAGCCCTGATTTATCTCCAATAGAAACATTATGGGGAAAAATTAAATCTGAATTAAAAAATAAACCTCCGAACAATATTTCCAGTTTGAAAACAAAATTAGCTAGTATATGGAAAAATTTCAGTCTAGAAATGTGTAAGAAACTTGTCCCAACGTTTAGAAATCGTATTAGTTAGAAGAGGTAACGCTACTCAATGGTAAATTTAAATGGTCCAACTTTTTAACAATAAAAAAAAAATAGGCAATTTTTTTGCAACATAATTAAAATAAACAAATAGTTTGTATTTATATTTTAAATGAATTAATTACACAATAATGTCGGTTTTTATTAGTTTCAGGAATATTAAAAATAATTTTATTAAATTTTTTGCATATCTGTTTTAAATGAATTGTTTTTAATAAGTATCAACTTTAAGGGTCAACTCTTATGCAACTGAGTCGTATAAGAACAAATTGTTTGTAGAAGTTGTTTCGTTCATCATAACGCTACTTGAACGTATCAGTAGGTATTTATAGTGTTAGATTGACTACACAACAACTGATATTTATTTTTATTGATTTTATAACTTATTAAAAGATATAATTTATAGAATATGGTTGTAGGTTTTAGGTGAAATATTATTAAAATTAAATAAATATTAAAACTTTAGGTATGTTTCACCATTCTTCTGATGATAGTGTAATAACCGAAATCGAATAAGATATTTAATAAAAATAATCAAACATATCTATAGTTTTAATATTTATTAAATTTTATTAAAAGATGTTGTTGAAATATTGATGTTATACAAAATTGAAACTTAAAATATGTTATAACTATAAAAATTAATTTATGTAATTATAAAGTCAATAAAAAAACGGATTTGTATAGGTAGTCTAGTACTATAAATACATACTGATGAGTTCAAGTAGTGTTGTGATGAACGAAACACTTCTCAAAATGAATTATATAATTTAATTGTTGTTATGTTTCCGTTCACTAATAATTTTTATTATTTGATTGCAAATATCGATATTTCGGAAGCAACATACTTCTTTGATCAGTGCGTGTATTGTGATTAACTATTGATTGCAATAAACATCTTACGGTAAGTATACGAGTATACTTAAATAATAATTATAGATACATTGGTCATATAACTCTATATCTATGTATCAATGTAAATAACTAAATCGAACTTCTTCTTTTGATTTATTAAAAAGTAAAATCGAATAGAAATTTTAATAATTTCTAATTAAATTTATAAAACATAAATTTATTTTTCTAAATATGTATAAAGGTTCATTTGTTTTTGTTTTTTAGCTAAATACATTTTTATTTTCATTCACATAATTTTTACCATTTTCACCTAGACTAGCTAACAAAAAATTTACAAAAAGCAGACCTTTTTTTTATATCTTGTATTTAACAACTAAACAAACCTAATGGTTTTTATATTAATTTTGTACAATGTTAATTTTGTTTTTATTATTTAGCAAATTTTCATTTATTTTACGTTATTATACATTTTATTTTCTCTCTATTAGAATTTAAAATTGGAAAAGGGAATATAAAACAATACTTACTAATTATTGATATTTAAAATAAAATTTTAGCGTGACTAAACTAACTAAATCTAACTTAAACGTAACACTTCATAATATAACTAGCACACAATGTATTTATCTTACCTAATTTTAAGTAAGGCCATTGATTTTGTCCTCATTCCATAATTATTCTAAAATTAAAAAAATGATATTTCCTCTTCCATTTATCAATTGTATTGTTTCCTACTTAATTAATAGAAGCTACAATGTATTATTAAGATCTGTTACTTCTGAACCTTTTAAAGCAAATACTGGGGTTCCACAACATTTAAGTCCGCATCTCTTATTATTCAACAAAAACAATAACTTCTTTCATTAAACATATGTAGTAAAATTACTATTTATGCAATTGACATGAAAATGTATAAAAAAGTTACATCAGCAAAGAAAACATCCCTTATCCAACAAGACTTAAAAAATTTCTTACATTGATGTAAAATTACCAATCTGACCTTAAATATTAACAAATGTTCTTTAATTACTTTTGCTCGGTGTTCTGAATCAGTAATGGTTAATTATACTTATTAAAATATATCTATTGAACGAGTCTCACACTTTTAAGATCTAGGTGTTATTTTTAATCTTAAACCATTTTTTACCTCTCTTGTTCACCCTAATCTTAAATATGCTGGTCAAGTGTGGTCGATCATAAAAAATTAAGCCCGGGAGCAAAATCTTTTCGATGTTCTCCTAGTTGTGGTAAAATATTTATAATATTAAGCCACTTGCTGGAGTGTTTTGTAGTCTGCCATAATGTTTTCTGTTTAAATTAGTTTATCATCACATTTGTGTACAATATTTTGTTCATGTCTGTTGATATTTAGACGTATCGTATAAGAATAATTACATTGTATTAGTTATAAAAATTGAATGTAAGCTGTACTTGAATTATTTCTTTTCTTATTCTTTCTTCTTAATAAAACTTGTGAACTGAACGGACGTGGTTTTAATTTAATAATTCAATATTTTCGAATCAATTTTATTAGAAAATTGTCAATCCTGATTATGTTTGCTTCATTGTACAAATATTTATTATAATAGTAATGCTTGTAGTCGACGTTGGGTATTCTGTATATTTTAGTATAAGCTCTTTAGAACTTGCCAATATTTTTTGTATTAACCTTGTGCTGATGTTGTACCAAATCGGTATACCTTAATATAAGTGTTGGCTTTTTTAATACTTGATAGCATACTATTTTGATTCTTTTACATAAGTTGTTGTTATAAAATATTTTCTTAACTATCGTAAAAGACCTGTTGTTGCCTTTAGAGATTGTATGATTTATATGCTTTGAGTAGTTCAAATTTTGGTGAAGAAATACTCCGAGATATTGAGCCCCTTTGTTTTTTTACTAGAAGTAACTTGTTTGGAGCTTTTCCAATTTTTTTTCCATTTCTGAAACTTTTTTGTCGACCTTGTTTAATGAAATAGTAAAGTTTCGCATTTATTGAAGTTCACTTTTAGTGACAATATTTTACAAATGTCCAATATAATATCAAACATAGTCGAGTACAATAATTCAAAGTTAAAAAATTTTAATTGAATGCGACTTTTTTTTTGTTTTTTTTTTCTTACGGAAATCGAATCCATATGACTACCACATCGTAATTGAAACACATTTCTGTGCTCTAACTGATTAGGCTACGGAAGGGATATTGTACATGATATTGTATATTGTACACGACTAACTATGTTATCTGTTTTTTGTTTCCCCCTTGTAAACTGTACAATCTGTCTCTAACGGAGATATTTAGTAGCTCTTGTCATTTTATGGTAAGTCATCCATAACAATCTAGTTATACTCTGTTAGTATTTGTTCGGTAGTTGCAGAATGCTGTGACACTTAAGTGGATCAAGCATCATTTGAAATCAATAAGTTGTTTGTTAGGGTATTTAAATGAGAAGCTAATTTTGTTTGGTATTTGCAGCTTGCACTTCTGATTTGCTCCTTTATGGATTTCATTTGTAAGTGTGATGTAAAATATTTTTACTTTCGAACCATGGTGCGTGTGCTATTATTCTTACCACTTTTGACTGAAATCGCAGCAATATAGGAATTGCTGGTTATTCTCCACAGTTGGATTCCATATGTATATATCGGTTTTAAAATAAATTTATAAATCAGATGATTGTTCTCCAGTGACATTTGTGAGTTGCAACTTTTTATCCAATACATTTTATATTACTTCAACCCCAGTTGTTTTCTCTTGCCTTGTGTATGGATTTTCAATGTAAATCATCTATACTTTTTTTTTAAACTTTATTTTCCCATTGTACAATCACAATTACTTAGCCTAGATAAAGTTTATAAAAAATAGCTTTTGTGATATAGTTATTAACATGTGAAGTAATAGTGTGTTTTTTATGTTAATTTATGTTATATAATTATTCTTATTATTTTTGCTATTATTTAGTTTTAATTTACTTGGGTTCTTATATAAATCTATTATAAAAAAACTTGAATGTAAAAATCAATATATTATCGTATTATTTAATATAAAGCTTAACCTAACTAAACCTACTAACCTAACTAAAACTGCTTAAGCCTAGTTAAAACGAGAAAAATGTGTATATGTAATGCTTAATTATACGTATTTTCTAACCACCAATAGTCTCTTTTTATAAATTTATCTTTGTCCGGTATGAACATGTCATATCTCAACATTTTCTCCATTAATGTTGCCCGAGTTATACTCTATAGTATTACATGTAGGCCGTCTACTATAATGATATAGTGTATGGGCATTATTTTGGTTTTGAATATAACCATTTTGTTCCAAAAAGATAAGTGCTTAGGGGTTATAAAGCCTGTGAGCATAGTCTTTTTAATATATTCCGCGTTATGGTAAAATATATTCGATATTAAACCATTTTCTGGAGTTTTTTGTGCTCTAAATCATCTCTACAAGTTCAGGTACTTTATTAATATTTTCTGTGGGACTACTTCGTTACTAGCACCACCGTCGGACAAGTGTTATGGACTATGTTATCACTGTGGCATAAACTATTTTATCGTCGGCGAAGGGCAGTTCTTAACTATTACATTTTACTCGTTATAAAATAAAATTAAAGAACAAATAAATTGTATTACCAAAAATTGCATACCTTTAGGGATATTCAATAAAAATCGGGATATTCAATTATTTTGGTAGTTATATTGAACCCTATGATAAGTTATTTGTTTTGTTTGTTTAATAACCTTGTAAAATAACATTTTGAACATCCAATCCACTTTTATTTTAAGTGTTCTTGTGCACAACAATAAAAGAGTCTGGTTATTTTGAAATAATAAAAAAAAAATTATAAAATAATTGCCTATTTATAAAAAAATTATTTAAAAATCTAATTATATAGTTGCAATTTGTAAGAGGTAACAACAAATAGAATTTTTATTACAAAAATTTCTGACCTTTTCTGTAGTTTTGTAAGGATTGAAAATTTTTGTTTTTTATTTTCTTCTTGAACTTTTAACCACAAATTTTTTATCCATTAGGATTTTTATAATATTTCTAATTTAACTCGGAAAATTGTATAATGAATTTTTCTTTATTCTTTTTGACTATTGTTTCAAAATTCGTAGCTGAAATTCAGTAGGAGTGTAATTCTTAACAAAATCAAATTTCTGTACAAGTTTAAGTTTCCTGTTTTTGTCTATTTTTATAAACAAAAAATAAAAAGAAAAATAAATTTGAGAGGACAATTTTCCAACACCGTGAAAAATATTTAAAAAAAAAAAATAGAATAAATAAGGTAAGAAACTTTAAAAAATATAAAACAAACCTAAAAGTGTTGTTGATGGAACTACAAAAAAAAAAATTGTTTTTTTGTCCTGTTTGGTGGACTCTATCAAAGTACTGTACCTTAAGCTGATTCAGTTTATTTTTTATATATATTTTATTTAGTTTTATTTTTAAGAAACACAACAATTCAAACTTATTGCTATTATTATTGGAGGGCTGGCAATATTCCAACAAAATGAAAAGTTTTAATGATGTTTTAAAAAATTCATGAAATCATCCAACATCATTGTGTTGTATAAATTCAGGACATAATAATAATGTCTAGATAGTCTTAAGCTGAATTTTTGCAAAATATTTTTTTTTGTTTTTATTTTGATGTTTATTTTTTCTGAAAGTCAGTAAAATTGAATTGAAAATTTTTTTAGTCTTGGAAATTCAACAAAACAAATATGAAATAAGTAAACACTTTAAGATGGTTTTTTAGTAGTTGAACATTTTTTTTGTAGTAGTAAAACTAAAGTATTAATAAGTTTTACATAGTTTTTCTGTTTTAGAATTATTGTAAGTTTTATTCATTAGGATTTTCATAGAAATGAAAACTTGAAATTTTATTTCCATCGAAATTTTTTTTTTTGGTTCTAAGTACATTAATATGAAATTGCTTAGTAGCATTTAAATTAATTTTCAATTTTACATAATTACAAAATTTAATAATTATATAAAATATAACGGACTAATCCAACATGCGCTTGAATTAAAGCAATTTATATATCAAAATCACATTGACGTAGTATTAATTTCTGAAACCCATTTTATCAATAAAACTTACCTAAAAATACATGACTATAATATACACTATGAGAACCACCCAGATGAGAAGGCACATGGTGGGATAGCTATTATAATTAACAACAAAATTAAATACAATGTACTACAACAGGAACACATAAAAGCAACTTTAATACAAATCAAAGACATAGATAGGCCCATGTTTATATCGTCTCTCTACTGTCCTTCTAAACATAACATCAATAGGACGTAGATTTCAATGCAATAGATACAGTATGGGGATACAGAATCACAAATAGCAAAGGTAAACAACTATTAAATGTTATAAAAATCAATAATTTTAAGCACCTGAGCACTGGAGAGCCTACTTATTGGCCAAGTGACATAAACAAAAAATCTGACCTCATTAAAGACTTGACTATGTATAAAATGACAATCAAATCATGCTTAGAGGTATCATCTGACCATTCATCTCTACTAGAATACGGCATGATTGCCTTATTAGAGCAACAAGAATGCACTTTACATAATAAAAAAACAGATTGGGAAACTTTTCGTGAAATTATAAAATTAGAGTTAAGCACTAATATCGGTTTGAAATCAGTAAGGGAGCTTGAAAGTGCTTTTGTATATTTCGGTGACGTGATCAGCGAAGTCTTTATCAGATCAACACCTAGCATAACACATAGAAAATCCTTCTACCCACTTAATGATGGGACAAAGAAGAAAATAAAAGAGCAAAGGAAATTGAGGAAAAAATGCAAATTACAAGATCACCAGAAGATAAGAGAATCCTAAACAAAGCAGTTAAATAATCAAAAGAAATAGTGAAAAAACAACAAAACAAAGGCATTAATAAATATCTAAGCGAATTAACAGCAACATATGAAACTACCTACTTTTTATTGAAGGCTACAAAAAATTTGAAACAAACGACTTCACATAACTCTCGTCTATTATGAAAAGCAATAGAAGGTGGGCTAGAACAAACAATGAAAAAGTAATATTTCTCTCAGAGTGCTTTAAACAAACATTTTCAAATATAAACATCAACACCAGCAGTCTACCGATAGCTGACTATGAAAATAATTAACATTAAATCGATCATTATAGAAGAAATAAAATTATGCATCAAAAAGAGAATAAAATAAAAAAAATATGCCATATATGATTTACTGACAGGTAAAATAATGCTGTCTGAAAATGCAATTGAATTTCTAAGAAGTATATTCAATGCTATATTTAGGTTAAAAGAATTTCCTAAAGTATAGAAGGTAGCCCAAATCGTACCAATACTTAAACCTAGAAAAAATGCTACGTTAGCAACATCGTACCGACCAATTAGTCTCTTGCCTATTCTTTCAAAAATAGGAATTCGAAAAACTATTTTTTCATCAACTAGAACCAATATTAGTAATTATAAAAAAATTTAATACCGAATCAGAAATTCGGACTCCGACGACAACATTCAACAATACAACAAGTCCATAGAATGATAAATCAAATAGCTACGGACCTGAATGATAAAAAGTTTTGTGTTGGTATCTTCTTATATGTGGCAAAAGCGTTCCATAAAGTCTGGCATGAAGGCTTACTACATAAACTGAGAAACTTTTTGCCAAAGGGATATTACCAAATTATAAAAGGCTATTTAAGTGATCGTTATTTCTTTGTTAAATACAAGTCGGAATGTTCAAATATAAGTAAAATAGAAGCACGAGTATCGCAAAGAAATTTTGGGGTCTAGTTTTATATCCCCGATATTCCAATACCAAGAAAACAGACATTAGCAACATTTGCCAATGATACTGTACATAAAGTTATGAATAAAACAATGACTTGATTTAAAACTTGGAATATCCAAATTAATGATGACAAAACTATTAAGTTATATATATATATAACAAAAACATTATACGATCCTGAACCAATAATGATAAATAATAAAGAATAAAAATCTAAAAACAAACTAAATACACATCTAGGGATGCACATCACAACAATAAATTAGGTTTAATTGATGGTCATAAGGAAGAAAATTAATAGGATCTTTCCAAGGAAAATTATTAAGAGTACTTCTTAAATTTTGGTTTGAATAGTGGTATCCTCCACGCTCCATTCTAGGGCTTCTTCTATTCAGTGTATTTATCAAGGATATTCCAGCCTCCTTAGCTGCGCAGATTCGCTTTAACTTTCGTATTGCCTCTAATATGGAGCCTTGGGCGGCACCACATACAACTTCAAGCTGATCAGAAGTAGATTCATTGAGATACACAAATTGAGAATGATTAAGAAGATATTTTTTAATTAAGTTTGAAGCCACCAGATTAATGAAATCCAAAATACAGAGACAGTTTACCACGTAATAAATGATTATTAACAGAGTGAAATGCCTTAGAAAATCCTATATCCACAAAATTATGTCATATGTTTTATCAGCAGCGCAAGAAATAATGTCAACGATATAAAAAAAAATAATAGTTTATGTAGTGTGAATTCTAAATTGATCTGGGTTAACCACGACAGAAGCCTTAATTTTAAATCAAATTTTTAGAAAATCTGTTTAACCCATACAGTTACTTGTATTTTTTCATCTTTTCTTTCTGGAAACTAAAAAAGATGTGAAAATATTTTTTTGGTTTTGTTTTGAGGTCATAATCATTTTGAATATAAAAAAGTCAGTTTTATTTCCCAGTTATTTTTTTTCTGTAAATAATATCAATCGATCGATTTTAAATAATAATAATAATTTTCTTCACAATTTCTTTATGTCTCTTTAAATAGTTTGACCTTCAAATACTTAATTATTGTCTTTAATAAATATAAATTATTTCAAGAATATCTATTTAATCTAGAGGATTTACTTAAATGAAATAATTACTTAATTATCATTAAATTAAATTGAATATAATTAAATAAATGAGAATAGAATAAAAAGAAAACAAACCCTAATTAACTTCAAATTAACTTAACATAAAATTAACTCAAGTTAACTTTTCCAACAAAATAATTTGATAAAAAAAGAAGCAGAACAACAGTGATTATTGAAATTTAAAGAAAGAAATTTGTGAACAAATTAACGTTCTTAAATTTAAAATACACGGAAAGTAAATAAAAATAAATAAAATATGAAGAAAATCAAATATGGACATCCAAAACATAATTTAAGAAAGCGATCCTGGAAAATGTACATTGAAGCATTAAAGGAAACTTTTTATGAATATACAAAATTGTAATAAATTATATTTTTTTTCCTGCTTACTAAGAATAACAATAAAATTTTTGTAAATTAATTTTTTTCAAGTACTAAAGTAGCTGCAATTTCTGGACTTTGTCCTGATCGGTCACGATTTGTGAGGTAAATAATCAACAGAGTTTGTTGTAATAAATAAATTAAACCAGATTTTAGGTAACCTAACTAAATTTTCAACCTTAAATTATTAAAATTTTAACTATTTTAAAAATTACAAAAATTAGTCTGTTATAATGCGAAATAGAGTAAAAATATAAATTGCACAGATTTTTGATATAATAATTATTATTTATGATATAGTAAATAAAGTTTTATTTAATAGAAAAATTTCGCTGATTTAACACGTTGGTTGCCAGTGTATTATCCATGTACACCAAAACAATTTTTCTTCCACAGCCCAATCAGTCACCGGTGATATACATTAATTGCTTTCCTCTGACACTGTTTGTATCATTTAGAGTTGTTGTACCGCAACAATATTTACATAATATAATGTCTTTCGTATATTGAGCAGAAGAATTTTTAGATGTTCATAACAGCATATTCATCAGTGAAATTTCCGAATCGTATTGTTGATTTTATATAGTATAATATCTATTATTAAATATCTGTATCATTCATGTAATTAAAAAAATCGCGGCAAGTACAAGACACAGTATACTATCACTTAGTTTAAAATCATAAAAACAATAGTATGCGTACAATATTTAATAGTACATGTGTACATACCACTAAATTAATTCTGGTAATGTTATTAAAAATTAACTGTTTTGTAATATTGAAGTAATAGCATAATCTAATAAATACAAAGCCTTTGCAGCTAGTGCTTACAAAATTGGCCATAATTTAAATTATGAACAATTCAATAATATTGATACAAATAATAAAAACAATGAGTAGAACAGTTTTAAATTTTTAGTATATCTAATAACATTAAAGCGGTCTACTATTAATATAATAATATGCATCTTATTAAATCAAAACTACAAACCATATTGCATTAAATAGAAAAGTATTGTTTTTATAGTAAAAACCTATTGATATCCGTCCTATTGAATCAATAGCTGTACTATTAAACATTTAATAGTATGTTTTCCTTGAGTGACTAAAATTTTGTCAAAATCGGTCCAGTAATAAAAAAAACTGTGTCATATCATAACATAAGGTGAAATTGTTTTATTTTTATAAATATAGACAAAAAAAAATGTTTAGTTTTGATGGCATACAATTTTCTCAGCCAACAATGACATTTTAAAATTTGCAATCAAAAATTAGAGTAATATTTTGAGTCAATTATATACAAAAAATAATTAAAATTTGTGTATATTTTTACTTTTTCAGATTAATTAATATCATCAGCTTCATAATATTATTTTTATTTAGCTTATATCTTTCCCTACGGCTTTGGATACATTTTTTTTCAACACCAATTATAACAACAGTTGGGTATAGTACACCAATAACACAAATAGCATTCCCAGCCATAACAATCTGTAATCCAAAACCATTTATTCGTGCAAAAATTAAAAAATTTACCAAAAAATTGTAAGTTTGAATTTGAAATTAATGAATGTTAGTAAATTTATTCTATATAAATGTGCCCACATAAAAATTATTTCAGAATAATTCCACCACAGTATACAATTGAACAAATTGAAAAAGGATTAGAATATATAGAAGCGTTTACATTTCGTAAATGGGAAGGTTCTGAAAACGATCAAAATTATAAAATAACTGATGAAGTATTAGTTTTAAATAAATTAACTGTTACAGATGCTGCATATTCAATTGCAGCTAACTGTAAAGATTTTCTACAAAAATGTATTTGGGGTCAAGAAGAATTCAATTGTCATGATAATAATAAATTTTTAAGTTTTTCATCAGCCATATCAAATAGTGGAATTTGTTGTTCATTTAATTATAAATTTAATAACAGTTCACAAATGCCATTTAATGCAAATACATATGGTGTACGTGGTGGACTTACAATTTTTGGTAATATTTAATAATACTAATATTTAATTTACAAATAGCCATATTATATACATAATATTATATAGGTGCTACAGATGAATCTGATGATGGACTTTACTTATTTGTTCATCATTCATATGATTATGCAATTGAAATAAATTCAAGAGTATCATTGAAGTCAAAATTTGAATCATTTATTGAAATAATACCAACTGTAAGTTATGTGGATTCGAGTGTATTAAGCTTATCAGCAAATCAAAGAAATTGTTTTACTGATGAAGATGTTGATTTGGAAAGATATAGACGAGCATCTTGTATATTAGTATGTAAAAAAGAAATTATTTTTGAAATGTGCGGTTGTTATCCTTATATTTATTTGAAAAATAAAACAAATCAAACCAATGAAAAAGAATGTAAATTAAAGGATACATTCTGTTATAATAAATATTTTGGTAAATATAAAAATTAAGAAATTTTGAAACTATTGTTGAACAAATGTTGTGCCCGTTCTGATCAAATGGCTATATCTCAAGGATACCTGGTTTTGATAGTTTTCGAAAAATATAGATCTTAAATGACGTATGATTTAAAAACGAAAAGGACATTTGAAAGGATCCTTGTTGTTTTAATGATTTTTTATATAAACCGTTATATTTGTCGATCTATTAAATATGTTTTTCCCTAAGTGACTCCGAAAATTATATATCTGTGGTAATAACATACTCGTATAATCGCTTAAGTCGACATTTAAATCTCTCAGATATAGGTCCTATTTGGTCCTACGCGAGTACAATATTTCCTTTAGAACGCCCAAAATTTCTTTTGAAAATATATACATATACATATTTTTTTGTTTCAGCACGTTTTCGGAATGCTCGATGTTATCATTGTCTACCACGATGTGATGATGTAACATATGATGTTGAAAATTATTATTCTGGTCTAATGGAACATAATTTATCGCTGTACGATGTTTAGTAAGAAAATAAATTTTGATTATATAAATTTTTTATATTTATTTTGTATTTCTTTTAATTTAGTTCCGAAAATCTTACAGAATCTAGTTTTGCAGCTAAAATTTATTTGAAAAAGTACACTGTTATTTCAAATAAAAAAATTACTGTTATGTCTTGGTTAAGTTTTATGGGTAAATCATATTATTTAGTTCGTTACATTTATTTTGTTTAAACTGTAGATTATTTTAAAATATTTTTACATAATTGTGTATAATACAGGTAACTCTTCTCCAACACGATTCTTAAACCATGGTTTCGCTTTAACACTTTTAGAAATTTGCGAATAACCCTTTTACAACACTTTACTTACTTTATTTTACTTTTTATATGCTTTTATGTAAAAATACTTTTTTTATGTTTTTATGGCATACTCTGGGTGGCGTAACAAGTAGACCGCCTGCCTTTCAAACGAAAGATTCCAGTTTTGATTCCCGACGAAACTAAAAAAAAATACTTTATTGGTTTTTCGACCATCCATCGTGTTATTGCAGAGTTATTTTGTATTGAAACTGTAACTGAATAATATTGTTTTATTTTTTTGATTTCAGCTGATATTGGAGGAGTTTATGGACTTTGTTTGGGTTTCAATTTAATTTCAATTATTGAAATTATTTATATGCTAACATTTGTTTTAAAAAAAAATTATAATTATCAGAAAACAATTATTAAAGTTGAGCCGAAGAAAAAAAATATCGCAATTAAAAAGCACGTAATAAAAAGCAAGAAAAATGTATGGAGAATTGTACGAAATAATATAAAATTTTTAAGACTTTTACATTCAAAAAATTTTTAATAAAAAACAAATTATTTTTATTTGTTTTTTTATATGTCAAATATAGTATTGCATTCCTATACATAAAAAGAAAAAAAACATTTTGATTATTTATATTTTTTAAATGGGCTTAAAGAGTTAAAAAATTATAATTAATATTATGGAATCATTATTGTCTAACACTGATAAATGTAATTGTATATGTATATAGGTATTATGTATATAAAATTTCAATAAATATCCAACTAAAATCATTAAATTTGAATTTTTATTGTCAATTATAATAAATTTTATCCGAAATTATAATACTACTAATTGGTAGTCAAAAAAGGAATTTCAAATAATGAAGATGATGTAAATAATGCGACTGATAATAATAATACATGAACAAAGTATGTACTTAAAAAATTTAAATAAATTAACTAACAAGACTAACAGAACCCTTGTTAAAATATTAGATAATCAAAATCAAATCGATTTTATATAGAAAGTTGTTGAAAACAATTGTTACCCTTTAAATGAAGCTGAACAATTCAAGATTGATAATAGAATTCCAAATGAAAAAGGGTACTGGGCCAGGTCGAAAAATACAGAAAGCATTTTTTGCCATCGTCGGGAATCGAACCTCGGTCTTTCATTTGAAAGGCAGGGGCTCTACGTACTGCGGCATCCAACGTGCAAATTGCTCAATTTATTACAACTATCATATATATTACAAAATATGCAAGAAGCATATTCAAGATAACAAGTAAACATTTATGTAAAAATGAATAAGTAACTTGTGATGGATGAATCCACTGAATATCCTCATCACCTCATAACAATAGTTTAATATTATACTTACAATATTAAGTATTTGACTCCTTGATAATTAATTTAATTTGAAAAGAAAATATGCTATTTAAGAAGGCTTAGTTCCTGACGATAGCAGTAATTTTCAACATTTAATGAGTAGATAAGACAGTAATTTGATAAATAAATGCTCGCAATATTGTAGATATTGTAGTATAAACTTTTTTTTTTTGTTTTTTTTTTTATACTCTACAGTAACTTAGGTAGAATCACCTTTTCGTGCTTAATTAAGTACGGTACTGCAATTTTACACTACAATCTACAATATTTCGAGTATTTATTTAACAAATTACTGGCTTATCAACTCATTAAATGTGGAAAACTACTGCTATGGTCAGGAACTAAGCCTTCTTAAATAGAATAGTTTCATTTTTATTTAATTTGTTACCAGATTATACTCTCAATTATTTTTTGCCATTTATTATATCCCAATGACAAAGGGTACTGGACCAGGTCGAAAAATCCATAAAGCATTTTTTTTTTGTTTTGCTTCATCGGGAATCGAACCTGGGACCTTTCGGTTGAAAGGCAGGCGCTCTACCTACTGCCCCACCCAGCAGTTCAACTTGCAGTACCTTACGTAAATAAGCATGAAAAAGTGATAATACCTAAGGTACACAAGAGCATAAAAAAAATTCAGCTAATAGCTATGAAAATAATGCCAATAAATTTTTCACCCTAAGAAGGTTAACGCTGTAATTCCTTAAAATGTAGTATTTATTGACTTTTGTATAACTTTACTTTGTAAAATTTTTTATAAATAGAAATAAAGTTGAAAAATAAAATCACTCTAAAACACAAGTCAATTTAATTAATAAAGTTAAAGCCTACAACTCGTATGGAAGTTACCATGTAAACACTACAACTGGTTAGTGGTATTTCAGTAGTTTTTGGTACGTTGTTATAACTTGAAAAAATTCTTTATAGTTTTTGTTACAATGACGTAATAAATATAGTAATTGTTACGAAAAAGTTATTTTTAGAGTTACTAAACCGTAACGAAAACCTCGTAGTAATTTATTTGGTTCCAAAAACCTAATTAGGGACTTTTTATTCACCCAATCTAAAAAATAAAATATTTTGTCACTTTAAATGCTAGTTGGGTTGCAGTCGCTTTAAATGCTAGCCTATATTTGCTGATGATACTCTAGTCTATGTATTAGAAAACAGTTTAACATTAACAAAATAAAAATTGAAAGTATTTTCCATTCTGGTTGAAAATTTTCTTTTGCATACAACGGAGACACAATATACAGATAAAGCAGGTGGTAGCTTTGTAAGTTCATGACTTATTAGTCAAGTGAAATAATTAATAACAATATTCCCCTTGATATGTTCTCTACAATATCTTACTTTTGGTTTTTTTCATAACAAGACTTTTTTTAATGGTGGCAATGCAAAAATTCAAGTTCAAATTCATGCTAAATACCAGTAAAAGCACATTAAAAACAGTCGAATCATTTCTGTCAACATTATCAATAGAACAAGAAAAAAATGTGTTATAATTTATTTTATTATAATTGTATTAATTTGAAGTTGATTTCAAATATTGTGCTGGTGTTATGATTTAAAACTGTGTTGTTATTAATTAATTTACTTCATTATATTTTCATTTCAAGTTTCAAATATATAAACATTTTTAAATTTTGCTCATTCCAACGAAATTCTTTCATTAACTCGATGCCATATAAACACACAAAATATTTCCCATTGGTTTTATATGAATGCTAACAATTCATTATCATATTTTGACAATTCTTTTTTTCCTTTATTTATTTATGATGTATCTTTTTATTTTTCTTTTTGTTTTAATTTATGTTTGTGTCATAAAATCATCAAATATAGTGCTAAATAATAATTTTCAGTAGTGTTTCAAAATCTTTTCGTATGTAGGTATATTCGTTTCTATAAAAGTAGATACCTATGTATGAAAAAGAAACAAAAATGATTGAAATTATAAAAATTAAAAATAAAGTAAAAGAAGCAAAAATACAGAGAGAATAATGCATTCGTTGCTTGTGTAAAAATTCATATTTCAACTTGACAAGGTTGACAAAACTGATGAATTTTCATTTAAAATCAAATATTAAAATGTCAGAAGAGTGTATATTACGTAAACCTTCTGAAATGAACGTATTGTATTATTACAATTGTTCATGTATGTTTGTAATGTTGTATATGATGATTTATATTATTTATATTATAAAAATATATTTTATTCAAAAGTTGACATTTTAGTTTTTGCATTCCTGTATTATTGCTTTTTTTTTTTTATTTCTGTTGTTATCTTTGGAGTGGGGTTATGTTCATAAAATTTTTGACAGTAGTGTTGAATTTTATAAATTAAAAATTTGAATTACAATTAAATGTGGTAAAATAAAAACAAAAGGATTATAATTGGTGATTTTGGGATTGCAGATGGGGTTTTCCATTTGAACTATTTAAAGTATTTTCATCTTTTGTTTATATTATTTTTTTAACAGTAGACATTTTTCTTTTTTATAACATAGAATGTTACACTTAGACTTATATCTTTTAATATCTAGTTTTAAAATGTTTTATAATATTACTAATTTGGTAGTTTAGTTTCGTGGTACATAATTAAATTTAGTACGTAACATCCTTGCATTAAATATTCTGCGGTATTATTTGGATATGCGTTCTTAATTGGTGAATTTAAAAGAGAAAATTTAAATCTAAACACTTTTTTCGAAAAGCTCTATGAACTGAATAATTGCATTGATAAAAGCATTGATTAAGAAAGCATGTTTCTTCCAAAATATCGTTTGCGAAATAAAAATATTTATATATTAGTGGAAAGCAAATTTTGCAATTTTTTTATGTAACACAAAATTAAAATATATTTTTTTTTGATTTATTTATATTTCAAAAATCAGTGATTATAAATTAGATTAAATTTTAGATTTATAATTCATTTATTCCTATTAAAATAAAATACAATTCTTAAAATATATATTTACTAAACATAAAAATAAAAAAAATTAATATAAGATCATTCAGATATTTAGAAAAACATTGTTATGAATGAACTTACAAAAACATACAACACAAGATATAAAATATTGTTGAGTGCATTACAACAAGATAGTAAAGTGCAAAATTAAAGGTAAATATGAAAAAAAAAATTTAAATTAAAATTATATTGTGACGAAAAAATAAATTTGAAGCTAAATTTATATGATAAAAGTGAGTATGCAGTATAACTACAAATAAAAGCAAGAATAAAAAATATAAGAAATAGCTCAAAGGCTGAAAGAAAATTCAAAATTATAGTCAAAAAAATTAAAGTTAAAAACTGAATAGTATTAAAAACAGATTCAAGTTGAAGGTGATCCAGTTCTAATAGCCAAAGTCTAAGATTTTTCCAGACCGAAACAAATGATATGTTCGATCTTAAAGAATACGGTAACATAGTCAAAGTTTTTGAAGCTATATTATAATTATAAAGGTAACGAAAATGAGAGGTATACGGACTCTTGGAATATCTACAAAATATAAAATATCAGTTTTAAGAACAGATCAGTTGATCTGTTTGATAATGTTATGAACAATTTTTAAATCAAAGTTCGCGGTAAAAAATAGTATTGGTCATTGCTGACAAATGCATTTATACCGCAATGGTGATTGCATGTTTTCTGCGCAAGGTAAGAAGGTGTGACTCCTATACGTCAATTTGATTTCAGAGTAAATGTGGTGGAAGCACTAGTAACACTACCACAAGTTATAGTCAGCCATCCATGTGGACGTGTATTTGTTAATGCCCAACAAATGGCAAAAAGCACGGATCGTGTCGGCCATATAGTGGAAAAATGCTTAAACGCAGTCGTTGTAGACAATGCGGTATTAAAACAAAACTTGGTTGCAAAAAGTGTTCGATTATTTTGTATCCCTTTTTTTACTATCATAATGATGTGCCAAAATAAAAATAAATAAACAACAATATAATAACACAATAAAAATTAAGAAAGCCGAATAATTTACAAAATAGTTTTTAAAATTTAATTTTACAATATTATTATTTAAATACTTTACCGTTCTAGATTTATTGTGCCTTACTTTCATAAAAATATAAATTGTTATTTTCACTAGTAATTTTAAGAATTTGTTCATGCTTTAGACGGTTGGGTATTTAAATACCCAAAAAGGTAAATCATCTCTAGAGACGAGGTAAGTACTCCAATCCAAAAAACATTTTTTAGATTTTAGATTGAAAAAGTTTGAAGCTATGTGATCTTTTTTTCCGACTTTTCCATTTACCAATTTTTCTAAAACCACTTTTTAGGGAAACTTTCGTAGTTTAAAAATTTTTAGTTTTTGAGTCCCACTAACAACGACAATTCTTTAGAACTTTGATTAGCTCACTGAGAACGAATTATGGTCCCGCCATTGTTCTCTCTAATAAAATACAAGCTCAATATCTATTACCTAACGGCAGATATAGCTTTTTTAATGCACTAAGTTTTTTGAATATTTAAATGGCATGAAAAAATTCTTAAAAATATTAGTAAAAAAAAAACAATTTATATTTGTTGCATTATGTCCCATCCAGTAATGGGTTAAAATTGAGTTTAAAATTTTCCATTCAGCTTTACGTTTTCCTCTGTTTTCACTAAACAGTCTGGAATAATTATTATCTTGACACTGATGTATTTGAACGCAGCAACATTTTATCACTGCTAACAAGATTTTTTGAAAAAAGGAAGATTTTTAGGGAAAAAAAGATTTGAAAAAAACAAGATAACGTTCCCTTTTTAACAGACGAGCATAATTTATTTTGTTTACGAATAAGTCTTAATAAAACACTAGACATCCAATGTTTTTTCTTTTAATTAGCAAGAGCACGAGTTTATAATAAAAATCTAGAATTATAATATACAAGTATTTAAGACACTGCGTAGTAAGCACCTTTTCATTTTATTTCTCTTCTCTTTAATGAACTTCTAATATGTAAATAAGTTGTATATACGACCGAAATGCGCATACGGGTTAAAAAAAAATCTATTTGGTTTTATAATATTCAAACTTTTAAATAAAATATAGCTATTTTGTGTCATTCAACATCTTATTATTTGTATACATATAATCATTGATTAATAATACTATAAAGATAGACATTTTCATACAACAGAAAATGTTCAGCTCACTTTTTCCAAATTCTCTTCATTATATATATTTTCCGGAAGATAATCAATGTGTTGGGGCATTTTCTATATTCAATTTGAATTTTTAAATTTTTGAGCGTTTTATACGACTTTATTCTCTAAATAATTTGTATGTATTTAGTTTCTCTATACTGTTCTTGAATGTATATTCTTGTTTTTAACTTTTTGTTATTTGAATTTGTATAGGTAATTTGAATTTTTTTTTAATTGATAGGTACAAAAATTTCAAATTGGATAGCATTTTTATCGAGTAGTCTTTTAAGAATATTTTTTTTTTATTTTGCTCTCAATATACATTGTAATAAAAAGATTTTTATAATTGTTGATATTGTGCATGTATATTATTTGTAATAATAAATTATAAAATTATAATATAATTTTATAATGTTTAGGAAACGAAAATATTTTTCTTGTTTTAATTGAATAATTTTCAAAAATAAAACAATTTCAAAAAATCCAAATAATAGTGAACATTCATCCACGTAATGATTTCTAATATATATTCATGCATACATATACATATATGTATAAATTTACAAATAGAATCAAATTTTTATTTTTAAAAGGTTTTCTTTTTGATTTTTTCAATATGTGGATATGTATGTACGCATGGATTTTAAAATTATAACAGAATTTAAAAATATTTGAAAAACTCATCATTAATTTTTGTAACATTTATAAAAAATCTTAACGGTAGAGTAAATTGAAAAGTATATTTAATATGCTTTTTTGTTGCAGTAAGCACACAATTTATTTTTAAGATAATTAAAGCTTGCAAAGCACAATTTTACAATGGTATTTTTCAAATTCAGAATTTTCTACTTTGTCATTATTTTCATAACAAGAGCATTAAATATCAATATCCAAAGGCTTGTCATGATTTACTCTAGCTTTGAAAATATATTGTTGTTGTAAATGAAATTCATCAAATTCGTAATATATTTGTAAAAATCTTATTATGCAGGTGGATTTGTTTAGAACTTTTATTTTTTTAAGATAATCTAACATTTTCTCTACGAACAAATATGGACAATTTTTAATAGTTGTTTGTACGTATTTTTAGTATAAATATTTGAAGAATTTAAAGAAAGACCAGCAGTGTACATATTACTCACAACAGCAGGTTTAATTCATTACTCATTGTTATATGGAAAAATTAAAATTATAATTATTTTGTTTTCGTAGCTGCATTGCATATGTAATTAATTGAAAAGCTAAAACAGCTAAAATTTTTTGCAAAGTACTGGGACTGATATGAGTATTTCCAGTTTTGGGCAATATTTTTGATGAACACTTTTCTCTTTGGAAACAATTTTCTTAATTATATCTCAGTAAATAATTTCATAAAATGTACCAGTTACCAAAACCATTTTTTATATAAATGAATTTCTAAAGGGAATAATTTATAAAGAAAAAGAAACATCTTACAGTATAAAAAGGGATTGTATAGATGGTGTGGAAGATTTAGATGGGGATAGAAAACAAAAACTAGCAACAGAAGCACATTTCTTTATGATTCAAAGTTTACATGAAAGTTATAAGTATGCATAGGGTTACACATATTTATACAAAAATAATTTGAAAAGAGAAACTTTAAAACCTTTCATTTTTTTATCAATTTACTACTAAAATATCTTAAGGAGCTAACAAAGATTGGTTCTAAAACTGTTGCACCTGCTTGTGACTAATGCAGTACAAAGCGAAATACTTATGAATTACTTGGTTTCAATAAGGTAGACTCTTTTTTTATGATTGGAATGGAAATAAAATTTATGCTTAGTTTGATATGGCATCTTATAAAATCAACAATTTTACCTAAAGTTCGTAGCACCCGTATTAATTCTAACACATTTTAAAAAATGTCAGTAAAATCAGCTTTTCAATTATTTAGTCATAGTACATAATGCAGCCATAAAAGCAATAAATAACACTGATCGAATTTTTTTTAATTTATTGAGTAATAAAGCTAATCTGACTGTTGATTTTGTTTTAAGAGTTAACTAGTTAATTGATTACTCAAATTCTTCAAATTTTCACACAAAAAATTAAAAATTTTTAATTCACAACCGTTAAAAATTCTTCGTTTACGTACATATGTACCTAAAAACCGATTTGAATTGAATTTAAAATTTAGAATTGTATTTAAAACAACTTTAACAAAAATTTGATTCTATTTGTAAATTTATACATATATGTATATGTATGCATGAATATATATTAGAAATCATTACGTGGATGAATGTTCACTATTATTTGAATTTTTTGAAATTGTTTTATTTTTGAAAATTATTCAATTAAAACAAGAAAAATATTTTCGTTTCCTAAACATTATAAAGTTATATTATAATTTTATAATTTATTATTACAAATAATATACATGCACAATATCAACAATTATAAAAATCCTTTTATTACAATGTATATTGAGAGAAAAATAAAAAAAAAATATTCTTAAAAGACTACTCGATAAAAATACTATCCAATTTGAAATTTTTGTACCTATCAATTCAAAAAAAATTCAAATTACCTATACAAATTCAAATAACAAAAAGTTAAAAACAATAATATGCATTCAAGAACAGTATAGAGAAACTGAACACATACAAATTATTTAGAAAATAAAGTCGTATAAAACGTTCAAAAATTTAAAAATTCAAATTGAATATAGAAAATGCACCAACACATTGAATATCCTCCGGAAAATATATGTAATGAAGAGAATTTGGAAAAAGTGAGCTGAACATTTTCTGTTGTATGAAAATGTCTATCTTTATATTATTATTAATCAATGATATAATTAAAGAAAATTTATTATATTAATTTTTTTTCTATATTTCTGTAGTATGGGCATTTTTAGTAATCATATTTTTGATTAAAAATATAAAATGTTTATATACCTCTTTAATTCAAAAATACTTTATTTTTAATAATTTTATCCATTAAATGCCACTGACTATAGGGAAAACCGAATCACTATAGAGGGAGGTGTATTTATGTGTCCAAAATAAAACTGACTAACCTCAAAACTTGTTATTAAACATAAGTGGTTTGTGCTAAATTGTGAGAACTCTGTGTCAACACGTAAATTACTGTTTTTTTTTTAAATTTAAATTGGCTTCAACTTGAATTATAATTACTCAATAAATACATAATGTAAAAAACTAGGTAGGTATTTGAAAATTGAAACGTTGTCCTGGTAAAATCTGTACATCAAGAGTTTGGTTTGCACTGAATGTGCTAAATGCAAAAAAAAATCATCACAAATAATTTTTTGAAGTTATTTTTGTTCCATGTTTCAGTTTTCCAAAACGAATTTTTATGAAAAAGTTCCATTCTCGGTATTACTTGGTTTTAAAAGTAAAGTTAACTCATAATATTTCTTTGATTCATATTCAACAATTTTTATTAAACATTGTTTTTTTGACTTATAAAGAGCTCGTTGAAGCTAAAATAAAATCATTCACTATAGAAAGTTAACCCAAAATGATATGTGGTGTGGGATCTATCACAAGTTTAATAAATTCAAAACTAATATCAATCAATCAATCAAATTTTCTTTTATAAACTTTTCTACATCACTTCGTATTGAATAAAAGAATTTTAAAGACAATGAATTCATTTCCGCATAGAATGAATTTAAATTTTTTTTGTTACTTACTTAAATAGAATATGGAAAGCTAAATCTATATTTTTTGATATTATGAATAAATAAATTATTTTTATATTTATATATGTAGGTATATGAACCGTGTGTTATTGAAATTTTAAAGATTTCGTATTACTCATAGTTTTCTATTTGATACAAAAAAGAAGGTACTAATGGTATTTTTAAAGTTATCCTATGCATCCAGTCTATAATATAATCGATTTTATTTTATGTTTTTTTTTTTTTTGGTTATTGTTGATATTTTTTTTTTCAAAATTTATCAGACTTTGCAATATTTTTGAAACATTGTTGTAAATCTACCAGAAAATTATATTTTAGTGCATCCTATGAAAATGAATGCTCTTCCAAATTGATTTTCATTTTTGAAACTACTTTTTTAAGACAATAGCTAGCTAGTTTTTGTTGTAAAATAATAACAACAACAATAATAATAAAAATAACAACCCTGAAATGAAAATATTTTTGGTGAGGCAACTCTTTTAACACTTTTATTTTTACTGTATTATAATATATATATTTATATATATATACATCTAGAGTTAGCTATAATAGGTAAACTAAAGGTGAACCAAAGATAGTTTTGTATGGTCTGAAATATGTTTCAGCATAATTGGATTTTCAGGATTTAATTTTTGTGAAATGAATTACTTTTAAAGACTTTGAAAGAATGAAAAAGCTGTATAATGTGTGTACATATATACTATATTTGTATATATATATATATATATATCTATATTTATTTATTGGCTTCAATGTATTATATTAGAAAAGTGTTAAAAGTTTTTGATCAAAAATAATTTCATGACTATACATTCAAATTTTGTATTATGGAATCTATGTGTACATGCGATTTAATATTAAATATAAGAAGATATATAAACGATTATTTTATAAAACTATTTTAGAGTTTAGTAATTTTAATTGCAAAAAATATATGAAAGTAAAAATACTGTTTTTTTTTTTATAATAGGTTTAGTTACAGTTTTTAGAGATTTTATTTTTATCGCTAGGATTAAGAAAATAGTATGTATTTAGAATTTTGTTTATTTTGTGGTATATTTTAAAGGATATCTTTTTTATAAAGGGATATATATATATTCTACATATATATTAATAATTTCTTATATGATAATGTTTCAGCAAAAATATATATTTTGTTATTATTATCTAAACAATTAAAATTATAAAACCTATCGATTGCATATTTATGGTGAAACTAAAGTCGATTTAATTTTGGTATTCATTAATTTTTCTATTTAATATAAAATCAAACAGTTACTTTTTCAAATTTTGGATACAATTTTAGATATTTTCAATCTTTCGATAACTCAAATGCCCAGCTAAACATTTTAACTAGCTCGAGAGATCTTATAGAGTTTTGCCTAAATGTGAGCTAACCTAGGGTTTGAGTTGAGTTTTGGGTTGAGTTGAAATTTTACCTTTTTAAAACCATGTATAAAATATTAAATAGAAGTGATGTTTTAATTTTTTTTTAAACTTTATTTTACCCATTGTACAATCTTATAATTACTTAGCCTTAATAAAGTTTACACAAAATAACTTTTGTGATATTAAGTGAGTTGAGTAATAATGTTTATAGACTTTAGTGTTTATAAAAGTTTATGTTAGTTTATATGCTTTATATGCTTATTATAATTATTATTGTTATTAGTTAGTTATTAGTTTTAATTAAATTTTTATATAAATGTATTGGAAAAAATCTGGGGTGTAAAAACTAATGTATTCTCGTATTATTTAAGATAAGACTTAACCTAACTAAGCCTAATAACCTAACTAAACCCAACTAAAACTGATTAAACCTAGTTAAAACGAAAAAAAAAAATATGTATTTGTAATACTTTGTACGTGTTTTCCAACCCCCAAAATAATCTTTTTTTACAAAATTAATTTTGTCCGGTATGGACATGTCATATCTCAAATTTTGTCCATTACTGTTAGCCCGACTACTATAGTGGTATAGTGTAGGAACATATGATTTTTATTTTAAATATGTTTATCCAAAAAGATAAACTGCTCAGGGACTATAAAGCCTGTGAGCATAGTATTGCTTACGTTTTTGTTGTAAAATAGTTTTTTTGCCATCATGAAGGACTTATTGCCTTTAGATATTGTATATTTTATATAATGGGAATAATTCAGATAACAATGAAGAAAAATTTCGGGATATTTCACAACTTTTTTGTTTGCTAATGGTTTGCTAGTTATTTTGGAGATTTTATTTAGATCTCCAATTTGTTTTTATGTCTGAACTTGTTTTGTCTCCAGTGCTACGGAATAGCACGGTTTTTGAACTTTGGATTGTGCATTACAAACTTTGCCATCCGCAGAATAAGCTATTATATATCGTCGGCAAAGTCTAATGTAAAATTATTACCTTTTACTCTATCCATTAAATGGAGCAAATCTGTTAATTTTTTTTATTTTTTATTTATTCATTTATTCAGTACTCAAAAGAGCTAGTAAGCTCGTATATAGTTTTACATATGTGTGTGTTTTGTTATCTAATTCTGGCTTCGGATTAGTACTAATATTATTTGCATAGTTTTTATGTAATTATTTAATGGGATTATTTTGTTGTCTTGATGTATATAATTATTATGTTGACGTTCTATTGTTGTACCCATATAAATTTTTTTTTATTCTTATTTTGAACTAGCTGTAATAATTTAATAGTTTGTTATATGTGTTTCCCCATACTTGTATGCCATAGATTGAAAAAAGGATTGGTATGTTAAAAATTCATATATTGCATATTTTATGGGAATGCATATTTTATTAGTTTGAATATTACACCATCCAATCAGACCGAATTGGACCAAACAGGCACCTACACCATTTTTAGTTTCTAGGAAATTTGAAATTTTTTCGCTAATGAGTGTTTTGAATACTTTACTGATGTTATATATTAAAGTTACTGGCCTGTAATTACTAGGGTCAGTTGGGTCTTTGCCTGTTTTTTTTAGCAATATAGTTAGCAATATAGTTTTTAACACTTTCCATATTTTTGGAAAATACAAATTATAAATTACTTTATTGAACAAAATAACATATTTTGAAATTATTAGACTACTTGGATTTTTTAGTACTACATTAGGTATATTATCGGCACCCGAAAAAGTTTTATTTTTTAAAGTATTAAATTTCAACGAAAGTTCTTCTTTGTTCGTGTACTGGTTATTCTCACCTCTTGGTTGTGATGCGATTGATTTGTGTTGGAAAAATCACAGAGAGCAATGCTATTTCTTTTTAGTGATGTCATATCAAGTAAATAAAGTATAAATAATATTTCGCGGTTATACCAACAGAGTTGAACAAAAAAGTTTAACCGTAAACATTGAACATTTATTTGACGATGGGAGAAGCAATCTTTTGCCAATTTGCAGACCAATAGAATTTCAAAGTCGGTAGCACACAGCAAGTATAAGTAAGTATAATTTATTAGGAAATGATAAAAGTTAATTAAATTTTTATAGTTTTGTTTATTGTACTACACTTAACCAATATAATGAATACTTTAACTAATTCAATTATTTTCATTAAATTTAAGTTGAAAATTTTGGCATATACGATACAGAAAACCAATTTCGTCGGCTTATTGTTGGTTTGTTGCATATGCCAAAATGTAATTTTAGAGAAAATTGAAGTTGAAGTTTGAAATGTAATAGAAAAAAAACCGAACGATAGAATTCGTTTAAAGTTGTAGAATATTTAGTTTACATTTCTTAGATTAATTTTCCATTATAAGATCTATCGCTTAAAATATTATTATCTTATATATATTATATATTACTTAATCAAGTTTGTTAAATTAAAGAAAATAAAACGAAAAATAAATTATAAAATAAAATAAATTTTGTTTGGGTAATATAATAAAATACTAGGGGCCCCTGTTGAGTAATTATATTTCAAGTTGAAGTCAAATTTAAAGTTTTTAAAAAAACAGTAATTTACGTACTGACATAGACTTCGCACGATATAGCAGAAACCACTCGTGTTTAATAAAAAGTTTTGTGGCTAATAAGTTTTATTTAGGACACATAAATACACGTCCCTCATATACTTCTTCGTTTCCGATATAATCCCTATAGTAAGTGGCATTTAGTGATAAAATTACTAAAAATAAAAAGTTTTGTTATTAAAGAGGTACGTATATATATATATACCTACATAATACATAATTTTTACTATATTATTACTACAAATAACAAAAATTTAGAAACAGTTACTTAAAAAGATAAAAATGAAGAATTCAAGTGACCTACTATATCAAAATGAAGTACTCTAACTCTACTATATAAAAATAAATTTGGTAGTCATATGAACAATTCAACTGATTTTTTTTGTTTTTGCTTTTTTATATTTTTTATTTGAGATGAATTTGTTTCTTTGTTTTTTTTTTGGCATATGTACATAGATTCATTCGCAAGTACATAATATAAAATATAATAACTGATTTGTTTGCTTTTGTTTATTATTTTCATAAGATCTCACTTATGCAAAATGTATTTGCTGAATAATAAAATCGGATGTGTACAAAATGTTCAACTGTACGCGCATTTTTGTTTTATATATAATCTTATATATTATATATATTAGAAGTTCATTAAGGAGTAGGAGAATCGAAATAAAATAAAAAGGTGTCTACTGCGCAGGACCCTTAAATACTTGTCAATTATAATTATAGATTTATAAACAAAATACACAGCTTTCATAGAGTTTAAATTTAAATATTAAACAAATATTCAATATCTATCTTTAATCTTTTCTTTTTTTAGAGGTCGTTCTCGTAAAGTAGATAATCTTGAAAAATATAAATTTTTTGGAGTTGGTAATATTTTTTTGGGAAACTTTTGATTTCAATGATGTAGTTTCAAATTCAGTTTAACGAAATGATGTTTTGTATTTTATTGCAAAAGTCCCTGCAGGAATATCTTTTTCATATAAAATAGATTTTATCTTAAAAAATGAAACTTGAGCGTAATCTAATTTTGTTACAGGTACACTATAATTTTAAGAATTCTAAGTTGTATATTTCTAGTACTAAATGTTTTAAGTAATAAAAATAGGTTGTAAAGAACTGCTAATTTTTTTATTTTTGAAAAACCGGTCCATTGCAGAATGAACGCAATCCAAGCTCTTGAATCTTAGAGTGCCCGGCTCAGAAAACTTTTGAGAAATTGATTTTAACATTATGTTATTTGCATGCAAAAATATTTTTAGTGCTGTGCTATTGATTTTATTTTTGTTTTAGGACACACATGAGGCACTCCGAAGTGTCATTCTTTTAAGTTCCGAAAAATTCTCTACTAATTGATTTAAAATTTTAACTAAAGCGCTAGCGATATCTTTACCGGAGCGACAAAGCGGAGGCATTTCCTTTGAGTAAGCCTATAACTCTCTCTAAATCGTAGCATAAAATACAATGCGTATTTATTGCTCCTATCAATGACACGTTCAGCTTTACAAGCACATTTTTTTATTTTGATAACTATCATAAACTAGCTTTTATTCTTCTGAAGGTTGTTCATTTCATATTGTTAATAAAAAGCAAACTGAGAAAAATTTGAAATGTAACCAGGTTATATACTATACTCCGAATTCATTTTATTATATTAATTATATACATGGAACAAACTTACACAAGCAAATCGAACTTTAGTTTTGCAACATGTATATTATCATAAATGATAAAAATTTATTTTTTTATGCGTGATATATTTCAGTTCTAATAGCATTATTGTAACTATTTGCTCCACGTTCATTGTCATATGTTTTGGAACAAATACATGGTAAATATGTCTAAATTTAGTCTTTAATAATAAAAAATTCATTACAGCAAATATATTATAATATAGTTAAAGCGTTCATGAAAAACAAACTATCCTGTTCAAAAAATTGCCACTTTATAAAAAATTAACAAACATGTTTTTACGATTTAAAACTTGTTAATATTACTCTTGTACTTTTGTAGATTGTACATAGGTACATTTTTGCATTGGGGAAACAAACACGTTTTTGTAGAATATAGTTCCCATATATAAAACAAGTACGTTTGGTGTAGTTATATTTATAGAATTGGTTTGGGTAGCTCCCAGTAGAAGCTCCAGTTATGATTCTAATAAATTTCAATCAGCGAAAACTATACAATACCTACCAGATTAATAATAAAGTACCTACAAATACAAAAGTATTGCAATCATATTCAAACATACTACAGATTTTGAAGTTAACACATGTTTAGATATCTGTTGTAGAACTTTTAGAATATATTTCAGTGAAATTTTTTTTTTTAAATTCGGTTTAAAATAAAACTTTATTGAAGTAAATTTTATACATTTTGTATTAGACCCGGGCAACGTTGGGTGGCTTTGCTTGTATTTAGTAAAATAAAATTAATTAACCAAACCAATTGTTTGATGAAAAACAGGTTTATTCCAATAATTATAGTAGTTAATTTTGTTGTTAATTTTCTTCTTCGATTTCTCAAATTAATGAGTGAAAAATGCAGCATGTTCAATTATAGTTTTTTAAATAATTAAATATGAAACATTACATTTAGTGTGGTGTTAATATTAAATTTATACCACGACACTATTATCTATGTTAAAATTTTAAACAATTAAGACTAAGTAAGGATGTGGTTAACACTTACTGATTATATCTATTATTTTAAAAGCATTTTATTAAAAGTGATAACATGTTATTAAATCAAATACTTTATAATTTTAATTAAATACCTGAAAACAACAATCTACACTTTATGAAAGTTTCTAAAAAGAAGCAGCTTATTTATATACAAATGAAAACAAGGTTTCTCTACGAAAAAATACTCTAACAAAACAAAAAGAAAAATGCAAGAAAAACAAATAATTTGAACACAATATTTTTACTATAATTCCAGTACAAACAAAGTATTTTTTAATTATGAAATTACATGAAATTTACCAAACCATGTTTAAAAAAAAATTTAAAAATTGAGAATCTGCAACAGTTTGTTCAAAAGATTGAACATTTAAAGTTGTTTTTAGGAAGAATTCAATTTTTTACTGTACTCCAAAAACAAAAAACACTCTACTAGTTTAAAATATTATGTAGGTACCAAAATAAATTTGGGTTATTTTGAAAATTAAAATTGATTCAAATATCAGAGGAGAGAAAATTCTCCACTTCTACTAGACATTAGGTATCGACCGACCGACACTAGGTTACCAGGTACAAGATTAATAGTAGACTAATTACATTTATTTTATAAAAAATTAATGTTAACAAGAAGCTGAAGAACTGTACCAGAAACACATATCACAACAAACTCTATGCTCCCAAACATATTCCGAAAACAATATTCCGAATACGTCGAAACTCTATACTCCCAAAAGAACAAATATTGAGAAATAGCCTAGAAAGTAAAACGATTCAATGTGCGCTATTTACTAAAAATATGTATATGTATGCTTTTTTAAATATTTTAACATGTCATCATGTACTGATGCAAGCTGCAAACTTTTGTAGACTAAACTATTTGGTACGAACTACAGGACATCCACTTAGAACTTCATCAATGTTCGTTTCAGCTGCAGCAGCCCAGAGTTTAATTCTGTACGACCATATAGGCCTAAGTATAGCTTTGTAGAGCAACACTCTGTTTTCCAAAGACAATTCAGATATTTTACCCATTAACCACATTTTTTTATACCACTTAGATAAAAAGAAGAAAATATACGAGTAAATTGTTTTTTTTTTTTTTAAATGAGCTATAGTTTATATTATTAATAATTAATAAAAATTTAAGTTTATTTATTGTCATGATATAAATACTAGTTGGCCCCTGTTATTTAAAAACTCCTGGATAACAACATTATCTTTGATTCATATCAATTTATATGAATCTTATTTATTGTTTTTTTCTGTAGGTAGGTGAGAGTCCTCGAAGGACACGAAGTGGTTTCAGTCACGCCCGCGCAAAACAAAAATGGTAGTGAAACCTTAAACCTACTAAAACCACCTCTTTTTTGCCTTTCATACATAACACATCTATGATAGATCGACTAATGAATTCTTACTCTAAAAAAAAAAATTTAAAGTATTAAAGTAAATTAAAATTAAACTTAATTAAAAGCTTTAAAAAAGTGATTTAAAAATGAAATAAAAAAAATTGGTTAACAGTAAAAATTGGTTATAGTAAGTCATTACTGGTTATAGGCACAATTCACTTTTATGTATTTTAATTCGTTTATAGTCAAAAATATTTGTAGTCTTAATTCTGTTATAGTCAACAATTTTTTTGAAAGAAAGTAATAAGCTTCCTAAGGTCGACAATCGATGTCGTCCATAGTCACATTAAAATAACGCCAATTTTTTCAATAAAACAAAAAAAAAAGTCAAAAGTGAATGAATTGGTATTTATTTATGAATAAAATAACGTTTAAAATTGTTGTACGAAAGATATTTTATTGAATTTCGTTTATAAAGATATATTTTTTTTTGTTTATAAAGATATAATTGATCTAAGCCTATAGTCACAAAACGGTTATAGTCAGAAATATTACTGAAATTTAGGGATTGACTGTAACCGTGTTTTGCTGTATATATATGTTTTTTAAATAGCAGAAGCAAATGAACTAACATTATTATTATATCTTTTTTGAAGAGTATAATCTAATTTTTGTTTTTATGTTTTGTTTTAAATTTTTGTTTGTGTTTTCGTTTTTGTACTTTTTCTATAAGTTTGTGTGTTTATTTAAAATGAAAAAAATTTGTATGAAGCCATTTTAACAACTGTCTGAGATTGAAATGTTTTTTAGAGTATAGATGTCACTCCACTTGGAAATAACCGTCATAACTATTTTACATGTTATAAGTGTTCACAACCAAAAACTTGATAAAATCTTCATATTTTTGTGGTGTAATTTACTATTCAACTATTCTTGCTTTTTTACTCCCCACGTCGTTCATCTTGTGTGTATGTAATTTATTATAATATTGTTCAGAATATTTTAATTGTATCTCTCTGTAACTAATAGAATATAAAAAATATTTAAATAAACAAAATAAATAATAAACTGTGGTGATTAGCGAAAGTGCATGCAATATAGATACAAATTCAAAGAGCTGGCTCTGAAATGACTCTGAATAGGCAATACACAATATAAAGGTCCAAAGGAACTATAGCAAAAGTGGTATTATATTGGAATTCTCATGAATGAGACATCGATAACACTAATGGTTATTCAGCTTTACTAATTGAGTTTATAATTAATCCCAAAAAAATAATAAATTGAGTAATAATGGAAAATTCATTTGACGATTGTTGTTTTCCATTTTTTCTAATTTCCTATAATATATTTTCTTTTGATCACATACATTCATATATTATCATATATTATCATATATTATCATAAAAAATTGTGGTCCTTAAACTCATAAAATAACTATTTTATTTCTTTTTATCTTCGTCTATGTTATTTTATTACCAATAACTTGTTTATTGTTTGATTAAAGACTAAATTTGATCGAAACGATGAAAAAGTTTATTTTCTTTTAAACAGAATCAGTACAAAAACCTTTAAAATAATTTGTATTCCTTAAAAAAACAGTTTATTACTTTAAATATGTATATTTATCCTTACAATAATAATAATAATAATAATAAAACGAAAAAGAAAAGGTAATAATATTATATATAATAATGTTAAAATATCCTTATAATTTTTTCCCTAAATTTTTATATAATAATATACTGGAGGTGAATTTTCTTATTATTATTATTATATTGTTGTCTCATTCTATCATATAAATTTAAAAAAAAAAACATAATACATATTATGAAATTTTTGTTCCGGAAATGGGATGAAAACAAAAAAAAAAATAAAAAGTATAAACAAGAAAAAAAGAAAAGCAAGAACTAAAAATTATTTTTCGTTGTTATTGAAGAAAATGGAAGGTTATAATTTCTATTAGAGATCCAATTCCAAAAATACTCAACGAAGCGTATAAACCTTAAATTTATGGTCATTGAACATCAGTTAAACTTGGTCATCAATATTGTCGAAATAAATATTTATACAAACATACGAATGTACAATATTATATGTATACAATATATATATATACATATATATATATATTATATGACTAAGAAATAAATAGTCCTTGTAACACTAAATTATTTTAGGATGATATTAATTTGTATATAATATATTTATATTTTACATGTAATGTAATATATATATATATATATATTATAGATATATATAGTATAACGTTGATTTTAAATTTTATAAACTTGGTTCATTCACTCTAAATTTATAAGTTGCAACAATAAATACTCTTTAAGCTTTTCACTAAAAAACTAAAGTAAAAAGAAAAATCAGAACAGTTAAATGGTGTAACTTAAATATTTTATTTTAAATTAAAATTAAATTTAGTAATTTTTTTAAATTATTGATAATAACTATTACAACTCGAAATAAATTTTTAGTTACTCTTCACGATCCACTAATCATCATCTATTGGTTCTACTTAACATGGTTTAAAATTTCCCTCCATTCAGTTCTATCTTATGCAAATGTCCTCAATCTATTAACTCCAATCTGTCAGCAGTTGTCGATTTCGTTCAGTGATCTGGTACTTGATCTACATGTTGCTCTAGTATTGCACGATACTGGGTCTAATATTATTTTTGACATTCTTTGATTATTCATCCTCATCACATGTCCCGCCCCGTTACTTTTTTTTTTTTAAATTAATTCCAAGTCTATGGGATGAACACCCTAACTGTATTTACACATAGATTTGGAATACACCATCACATACCAAGCTTTTCAATAGAATTTTTATGGTATATCAACTAATTTAAATGTGGTAAACTACATCTATTGTATAGAGTACTTCGCCTTCTCAATAGCATAGTTCCATTTTATTTTTAGTGATAATCAAAACTCTTAACTATTTATCATTTATTTTATCCCTATGATAAAGGGTACTGGACCAGGTCGAAAAATCCAGAAAGCATTTTTTGCTTTCATCTAGAATCGAATCTGGGCCTTTCGGTTGAAAGACAGGCGCTCTACCTACTGTGCCACCCAGTTGTTAAGACTTAAGTCTTCGTAGCTATAGGTTAAGACCAGCTATATTGTGGACTTGTACATATTTATTTTAATTGATTTGCTCAAAATTTTAGACTTGAAAATGCGTCGAATCATTTTTTGCTTAATTCTATTATTGATTGTCAATTGCATGTAATTTTGATTATTTACTAAAGTACCTGAATATATTCAATTGTTTGCTTCTTCAAAATATCGTCTTCTGCATATCAGTTCTGTGCCCGCCATATTCATATATTTTCTTACTTTCGTTATTTTATTTCTTACTTTATTACTTATTTCTATTTCTTACTTTCGTTAATTTTTAATCCTACAGTAGCGGTTTATTTTTCTAGATTCTTAAATATTTCTTTTAAATCAGCAGAGAATGTGACTACAATTGCAATATCGTTAGTAGAGTATACGTGCTTATAATGGATGATATCTTATAAAAATGTGTTCTCCTTTGTCTAAATATTTTGCCATATGCTATGAAAATTTTAAGAAGGTTCGACCATATCTCTTTTCATTGAATCGAAAACCTCGCATAAGTCAATCATTAATATGTATAGAGACTTTTGTTGACTCGTAGCATTTTTCAATACTTTATCCCAGTAGAAATATTTGAAAGAAAGTTTAGTAAGCCAAAACCTACAGTAAGATCGTTTTGCAAAAAGAGACGTCTGACTCTCAGTTACAACTTCTTTATACCTTCTTTATTTAAAAATATTCTTCCTATTAGAAATTTGAATTAGATCTTCTGGTACTTACAATTTTAGAGTTAATTCAAGCCGTTTTGTATAATTATTCCTAATCCCAAACAAACTTGCTTCTGTAATTTTCATGACGTCATTACATCGACAGCATACAATAAGTTATCAATGAGACCCAAATACAGAACCTTAAAAGCTTAACATGGTTGTTTTAACATTCATGATGTATTATAGCTTCAAATATTCCAAGTTTCCATAAACAATATTCCAAATTCATTTTCTATTTCTACCCATTACCTAAAAGAAAAAAGGAGGATTTGATTAAAACGCTCCCCAGTGTTATATTTGATCGATGATTTTAATTCTGCGTATTCTTCAACGACTTTTCCTGCAGCCTTAGCTGTTTTTAGTTTCAAAATTTTCAACCCTGTTATACAAAGTTCGACTCTTACATTGTAGTACAAAGGAAAAGTCTAAAGAATATGGTGGCATATACATGTAGGTTTGTTTTGTGGACCATCAAAGTGGTAACTGATGTGTTAGCCTGGTGTGACCTATGCGCAGTCTAGTGAGCTTCATTTTTAGAGGTCCATTCTCCATTTGAATACATTCGTTTTGCAAGTCTTAAGTTTGTTATTTCCTGGAGGTTCATTTTGCCATATTAAAGTAATAATTTTCCCATATAATTTTGTTGCAGAGAGCTATTTGTAATCCTGATAATATAATTTGGGTTCTTTTACTTTTATATTGATGTAAGTACAATAATAATAATTGAATGTAAGCTCTATAATATAGTGGAATATGATCAAAATTCGAAAATTCGCCTATAGTACATGCCGACTACTAGGAAAGTTTGAGATAATCATTTTAAAATATTTTATGCAGAAATAAAAAAAAATTATATTTTTCATTTATTAAAGAGAAAATAATTTAAAATTCATATAATAAATACAAAAATAAAAAATATGTTACTTATATAATTTTCGTATTTTCGTATTATTTTTTCGTGTTACTTTTTTGTTACACTGCTTATTTAGTTGTTTAATTTTTCCATCTGCCTGTCGTTAAATTTCACAGCGAATGTTAACCGTGGAAGCAGTGGAATAATTGTCTCTGTTAGTTGCATGTCGACCATAAATTGCTGTTCTTCTGCAATATGTTAAATGGTCCAGCTTTCCCTCTTTAAATTTATTCAACTTTCAAAGTGTTTTGTAATACCAAAACAAGACAATGTTTAAAAATGGAAACGTAAAATATTCCTATAAACTTACTAACCTCTGTATTTCTTCTTTACAAAGACTTCCTTTTTGGACAATGGTAAATTAATTAATATTATATGTACCTCTTCCTTTTAAGCCTTATTTCTTCAATTCCAATAACAATTGCAGCGATGTAAATAAATTGTCGAAAAATAAATTACAATAATTGTTGCTTGTCTTTTTTAAAAGCATATCAGCATAGGATAATAAAACAATACTTTCATTAAGCCCCTTTTGATGGTAAATATTTGTGACATATGTGACAGGTTCCAATCAAACTATATATATAGCTCGTAGCACTTATCCAAAACTTGTATACATATTATATAATTGGCTTCTCAATAATATACTAGACAAATGAATATTAGCAAAAAATGTTATCACACCTTATTTTCCTGGTAGACTACACTGGTAAAACTGAAATGTTAAATACTTATAACGGCGCATTTTGATTATGTAATAAAAAACAGCATATTTGTGCGCACTTGTATAAATAAGAAAAAGTGCATAAGTATTAATCTATGAATGGAGTCGTTAAAATTTTGCCAATTTGAAAATAATCAGTGGGTATACTGCACATGTAACTCCCCAGGCAAATCTGGGTTTAATAAAATTATAATTATGAAAACTAGAAATCGGATCTTATTTGTTTGATAGTTTTTACCCTAACGCTAAAAAATAAGTTTTTCGAAAAATTAAAAATCTAATATACTAAAAAATATATTTTGCTAAAGAAATGTGTTGGTTGTGCTGATATTAATAAATGTCCATTAAAAATGTATTTTAGTATTTCAGAATTAAATTTTTCAGCTGTTAAAATTTTTCTTATCTACAATTCGATCTACTTTCTTGATCCTATCGATAACTATAATACGTAACATCTGCTATAATAAAAATAAAAACTTGTTGATTCTATATTAAAGATTTTGGTTAATATCTTTGCACAATTTTAATTTAAGGCTTAAAAATTTTTGGCATAAAATTATATGAATGATTTCTATATTGGTGTTAATTTATATGAAAATATTATATACATACATATTCATAAATCGTTTTTTTTTTTTTTTTGTTGTTATTTTTTATTCCCCAGCTCATGTTAAAACTAATAGCCACATCTACCTACATGTTATATATGCTTAGAATTACATATGTATATCAGATTTAACAAATTTGTATTTATTTTTCAATTTTAGTAAATATCATAAAATATTAAAATAAAATTATATCCTTTTAACAGGATATAAATGTAATTGAACTTTTGGGGTTCGAGAACAGTTTAGGTAAAATATATCAATTTAAAATACATTATGTATATACCTATATGTATATATATATGTATCCACTTATATCGAAATATATATAAAAAATAATATAATAATGCTGTTTCACTTAATATTACTTTATTCACATACACATACACATATAGTATTATCCTTATATGCATCAATTCATATAACATAATTATATATACAATGTAAACGATTTGAAAAAACAAAAAAAGACAAAAATAAAGATATTAAAAGAAGGATAAGTTCTTTGTGGTTTATGAGGACATATGTTTAATTTTGTGTAGAATTATATTGTACGATATAATATAAGAAGTCTGCAGTATATTGAATATAAGACCGCTCTCTTGAATTTTCATGATCCAAAATTCTTGTATCATTTAAAAGATTCTATATTTTTTTGTTGTTTTTTTTTTGCTTTTAAGAATATTTTAAGAAGTTAAGTGAAGCTAAGAATTTTCATATCAAATGGAAAAAAAAAATTGGAAATTAAGAAAACTTTTCTCAATTTTTCTTTTCTCCTTAATTTTTTTTTATATTTTCAAGTACAATATAATGATATAATTTTAAGGACAATTTTATTGCTTCTTATAAGGTGTTATAAAGGTATTAGAGAAAAGAGAAAATAATATTTTCACACAATTTTTTTTTTTACAAGTATTCTTATTATTATTTTATTATAGCTTTTTAGCTATTAATGGGAGGGATTTGCTTTTGAAGAATGAGAAAATTCTATAAATAAAAAAAAAAATTAAATTCAATAGAAGATAATTTTGTAGAACGAGAAATATCTTGCAGGAGGTATATAAATATGGAACAACTGAATATGTATGAATTTAATAAGAGTATAATAATTTTTTTTTGCTTGTTTTTATTTTTTTTTCTTTCGTGGAATCTTCTTCGTGGTTGTATAATATAATGTGAAATGAAAAATAATATTTTAATAGGATATTGAAAACTAAAGTCTTTTAATATCATTATGTTAAAGACTTTATAATTTCGATTTTACTGAGAAAAATTTTTTTTTATTTTAAACATGGAAATTTTTTCTAGGTTTTTCATGGAAAATTTTTTCAGTAAATATAAAAACATAATATTTAGAATTTTTTTGGTTTTTTAATTTCAAAATAAGATTTTATTAGAAAATGGAGTGAAATTTAATGAACTAAAGCTTTACAAAATTGTTATAAGCCATTTTTTAATATAATTAAAAAAAAACGTTCTAAGGGTAGTAAAGTAATTGTGTATCATTTTCTCCTGCTTTTGTTTTATTCTGCCTACAATATCTAATTTTCATGTTCTTCGTGACTTTTGGTGGTGCAGTTTTCAATCATCTGAATATCTGGTCTTATTTACTAAATTTTGCAACTATTTGTTATTATTTTTATATATTTGGTATCTCCAATAGTTCAGTCATTTCCTCTTTCTCACCCAACGATTTATATATTTGACATAGAAGATTGATTTTTTAGGAAATCGGTTTCAAGCATCTGATTTCGTTAGTTCGTAGCATTTGTCTTATTGGTTATTATCTGTCTATTTACTTTTGGATCTTAGCCGTGAAGTAATGATATGTTCTGCTAGTTATACCATGTTGCCATCTATTTCTTGAAGTTCAGATCTATTCGATACTGTATGAATCGAGATTTCAAATATGCGTATTTTCGTCCATTTTCTGATTTTGCATAGCTGCGAAATTTTTTTCTTCCAAACTCCTTGTTGGCCCCCAATCTTCCTTTGAACAATCAACTGGAGGAATTCATGCTTCGATCCACGCATGATGCGGTTTTTCACCTTTTTGCTGTTTGGAGCAGTACTTGTGCTGTTTAGAACTTCAGAATTTGATATTCTTTAGATCCAAGATATTTTGAGTATTCTGCAAGATATCAACATTTTATATGTCCCTAACCTGCTCGTATGCAGGTGCTCAGCGAACCTTCACGGAACGTAATCTCAAATATAATCTAATCTCTGTTAGTAAGTACATTTCTGTACCTTACGAGCAAAGCTTTTGCCACTTCTATACGAATTTTATCTCTGTATCCGCATTCCAATTTTGGAGATTTAGATATACTTTCGATATGGTATACCTTTTCAGTGTTAATGTTGTGTCAATTTGTGGGAGGGTTTTTTTGTTCACTATCATGTATTTGGTCTTAGTAGCATTCATTTTTAAACCTTGTTATGTGTACTGTTCAATTTGGTATCTATAGGTAGCTATATTTAAAGAGTTGTGTCATCGACAAACCAGATGTAGCTATTATCTGGCCCTTCACTGACTATTTACCATTCACTTTTGATCATTTATTTTTACACCTTTGATATTTTTGTATTATTGCTGGTTTCTTGGAAGATCGACATATATGTGCAACATCGATGCAACATATATGTATATTAAAGAGTAATGGAGAAAGTATATATCCTAGAAGTGCAATATGTCCTTATAGATTCAACATTCATTGTGAGGACAAATTATTTGGCAATATAAACAAAATTAAGATCTCTAATTAGCAAGAAACCAGACTGAAAAAAATAGAAGATTATGTCAATGTAAAAAAAACAAATTTTCCTTGTTCCTTTTAATCTTTCTATTTATTCTTTTGTAGATTTTAATAAAAACTACATTAATTCCTAGATCAAATTATATAAATTAAAATATGTGTTAACTAGAATTATTTAATAATGAAATGAATAATTACTGTTCCTAGAAAATATAAACATATTTTTCAAATTAAATTTAAGAAATACTTAAAACTACTGTTAAATAAAATTTTCTTAAAAATTCATTAACACGGCTAAGAATAATGATAAATATTATCAATTAAAATATAATAGATTTTCATAAACACAGCATATCGCGATATATAGCTAGTTAAAACTGTAAAGTATTAATGCTCATAAACAAATATAGCATAACAATCTCGTTCATAAACTTTTCAAATTTATAAAAAAAATAGCGAAATTATCGCAAAATTCTTTTGAACTGTTATTTTTTTATAAATTAAGTGGGAAATACATGTGTAGAATTCTCATGCATCGCTGCCTGTAGCATGTACATCTGCGTACCAGACACATGTGCATATTTTATCTGTCAAAAATTGTTTGGTTTTGAAATAATGGAGATAATTGTCTTCAATTAAATACACATACAATTTGTTTGTAGAGTTATAAAATAAAAAATAAAATAATTTTTGAAAAATTTTAAAGTTAAAAGTTATTAAAAGCGTTTAATAAAAGTTTTAATTTATTAATTTTTGAAAAGAATTTTAATTACATATTTTGTTATCTGCCTTTATCATGATTGTAACAAAATATAATTATATGAATAAATTAATGCTAGCTTGTTGTGCATATTTATCATAAAAAAAGAAAGAAAATCTAGGCTATGGACTAGGGAAATTTTCACGGAAAACGAAAGGAAAATGCAAGTACTTTTCTCACAACTTTTTCTAATTATAAAAGAACGAGATGACCACAGACCAATTTCGGAAGGCTACACGAATGGGAACTAAGCTTTGTAATATTTATTTCTTTTGTTGTAAATAAAATCATTTAATTTTATTAAATTAATTAGTTTTTTTTCATTAACTAATTTAAAATAAATGTTTACAAAACTTGTTATAACTTATTTACCACAAAAAATAATAATAAATATGTAAATATTAAATAACTTTTATCATTACGTTTGTCATTACTGTTTTATTAGTATGAGTAAAATGACAATTTTTACAATCTTTCGTGTTGGCAGCATTGCCACTGCAAACCGCAAAAATTAGAAATATATTTTTTTTTTTTTTTTTTTTTTTACACGCTACCCAAACACTAGGAAAGGATTCCTTTATACAAAATTATTGTAGGTGTGGGTAAGGCAAAAAGGATTTGGAGGGAAAAAGGATGATAGAGGAGAATTGGGAGGTAAGTAGGAGACGAACCTGAAGAGGTTCTTTTTGAAAAGTTGCAAATTGTATAATGGAGCATTTTTGTCGGTAGGGAACACGTGCGATGGGAGCATGTTCCACATTTTTGCAGTTCTTACAAAAAAAGAGTTTCCAAAACCAGTTTTAGACCATCTAGGTATTTCCACAGTGTAGAAATGTGCACTTGAAGCCTCCCTAGTGTTACGCCGGAATAGTTTAAGGGGAGGCATTAGTGATTTTATTTCATTAGAACAAGTGTCATTTCCAACAAGATATCTATAAAAAAGGGAGAGAGCTCCAACATTTCGACGAGTGTTAAGAGGAGTAAAGGTTAATTGGACGACAGGGTCGCCAAATAGGCGATTTTGGATTTTGTCCGGGAAACCTAGTTGTTGTGAGAATTTGTGAGAAGTTGTGAGAATTGTACTCCACTGACTTTTGCAAGTTTACTCCTTGAAATCGCAGGGTGGGGACGGGTTGATCTCTTTTACAAGAGATCAAACAGCTTTGAGTTTTGGACGTGTTGAACTCAACTTTACGATACCCCAATCGGCTATTTTTGCTAGGTCATGGTTAAGTGAGCTAGTCATTATATTTCTCTTCGAGCTGATTGAGGTAGAGGTGACGTTTGATTTCCTTAAAAAGTCGTAGGATGCCACCAATGTACTGTCATCAGCAAAACTATGGATTGGATTGAGGGTTGAAGAGAGCAGGTCGTTGATGAAAATCAAGAAAAGGGTAGGTGATAAGGCTGAGCCTTGTGGAACGCCAGCATTTATTGCATAGTTGTCGGACATAAAACTGTCGACAACGACACGTATACTTCGGTTCGAGAGAAAGTCCTCAATCCATTTGCAAAAGAGGCTGCCCAAACCAATAGCCTGACATTTGCTCAGAAGAACAGAATGCCATACTCCATCAAAGGCTTTTGAGATATCAAGAGCTACAATCTCAGATTCACCGGTACAATGAATGCTGGTATTAAGCTTAACGCAGAGAGAAGTTAAAAGATCGCCTGTGGACCTTTGGCTTCTAAAGCCGTATTGGCGACCATTTAAAATACGCGAACTATTAAGGTATCTCAATAGCCTTTTGTTTATTATGATTTCCATTATTTTGGAAAGAATTGAAGTAATGGCGATTGGTCTGTAGTTGGAAGGGTCGCTTTTGTCACCTTTTTTGGGAATTGGGGAAACATGCGCAATCTTCCACTGACTGGGGTATTTTGAGATATCTTGCGTAAAAACACACTGCGTACGTTATATATTAGACAATATAAGAAATATAATATACTTGCACTATAAACTAGTAGAGTAAAGCTAACACCACCCATGGATCATTTAATACAAGCAATGTTGCTAAGCAGTTAATTAAAGAACTATAAACAATGTTGCTAAACTGTAACTAAGACGTTATTGAGTGAAGAAGAAAAACACATGCCTAGATGAAAAACATGTGGAAAAACTCTTTTTGGATCAGCACAGCATTCAACCTAAGAAGACGGGTTTTCACAAATATTGGAAAGCAGAGTGAATGGAACTATAACTCGTGCAGAATTACATGTAATTGGTTCCATATAAAACCATACATTCTAATTTATTTTTACTGCTATGCATGCATAGTTTTGCACATATATTTCAGGCATTTCTTTTGAATTATTTATTTTTGTTTTTTTTAAATATTTGATGATATACTGATAGAATGCGAATTGTGCTAAGAAAATTTATTTTAAAAATCGTATCAAATTCGTATCATTTATTTCATACAAGTTATACAAATATTACAAGAAAAAAAAATGTGTGGAACCGAAAGCAAACCAAATTATTAGTCAGCAAAAGAATAGAGGCGCTCGATGAATTTTGTAAAAAGAAAAAAAGTAAAGTAATATGGGGAAAAATATTAATGAACATAAATGATAAAAATCCACAATTCCCTTTCACAAAAGAAGAACCCATAAGAAAATTACATAACTTATATCAAACATACAAAAGTGGAAAAGAAAAGTTAAAGATAAGTGGTGTTAAATGGGAATTTTACGAAGATTTTTACTAGATTTTCGGTTCTACACAATTAAGTCAATCCTACAAAAAATTTATTGGTCTTAACGTGAAAATGAAGTATTATATGAAGTAGATGACATAGAAGAGCTGCAACAACTTGTCAAAAAACGAAGGACACAAAAATCTGATGACGTTTTAACTTTCTGAAAAACATGGAAATAGGAAGAGAAAAAATTTAAAATCGAGAAAAAAAAGGAAGATGAAAAATTTAAACAATGTCTTGAAGGGGAAAAGCAAAAAGTTCAAACGATTAAAAATTTAAGTAATATACTCAAAGATATGCTTTAATATTAAAAGAAACATAATTGCGACTTTATCAGTTTTTTCTAGTCATTACCAATTTATTATTAGCTATTTATTCAAATGAAAATACTTAATTTTTTAAATACCTGTAAAAAGTGAGTGCTGTGAATATGAAATGAAATACAATATTTTGCTTATAGTCTACATAAATGTTTGTTTTCTTTTTTGTATTTTGAATCAAGATACATGTGTCGATAATGTATTTTATAGTTTTTTTTTGTTTTTTGTTTATACGTAGGCTGGTGGAAATCTTCAAAAGACACAATAACCACGTAGTTTTGCAATGCGTGTATGGGATTCTTACCCACTAAACCACACCCTTCCTATATTGCGATCTAGCCCTACAAGACAAATGACCAATTTTTTCTTGGCTTTATTTTAATTTTCAATGTAGACTATATCCAGCGATGCCTATCTAACTTTTCTTTTGACGTAATCACCCATGCCCTTGAAGACCCATTGCATTAGCGCCGAAAAACTGACCAGCTCCTCAAACAAATTTGTAATTCTGAAAGACTTGTGAAAAGCTTCGTTTCGTTGGCAGTCAACATAACGAAATTCTTCACAAATCCCGGAAAAACAAATCTATCTCTGAACCTCTGAATAATATCTCAAGATATTTGGCAGTATTTGAATGGTGTATTTCTTGACCATTTATATATATTGGTTTATGGTTAATTTTTTTATTTGTGAAATTCACATTTACTGACTTAGCTTCATTTAATTTTATCCTCCATCTTTTTGTATAATCATTGAATTTTTTTCATAGCTCTCTGCAGCTTTTTTGTAGATTCTTTATTATTTTCTGCAAAAGCCAGAGGCGCCGTATCATTTGCAAACGTCGTAATTATATTATTTTCTAGTGCAAGAAATTCACAAGTGTACAGCAGATACAGTATCGGACCAAGTACACTTGCTTGAGGAACCCCAGCATTAATTTCTTTAAGATCGGAATATGCTCCTTCTTGTTTTATGTAGAAGTATCTCTCTGATACGTAGCTTGCTATGATTTTCGAATGTTCTTTTGTAAAGATTGTTTTTATTTAACAATTCAACCTCTTATGCCACACTTTATCTAATGCGTGAGCCACATCCAAAAAACTTGCTGAATAGATCGTCTTCTCCTCCAAAGCTTTTTCAATAGCGTTTGTTATTCTGTGTACCTGGTCTGTTGTAGCATGTTTTTCCCTAAAAACGAATTGGTGTTCCGGAATTATATTCTTTCTTTTAATAATAGGTTTCAGCCTTCTTACATAAATTTTTTCGAACAGTTTTGACATTATAGGTTTTCCAGCTTTGGGTATCATGATGACCTCGATGGGTTTCCACGGCGAGTATTTTATAGTGAACTACAAATTAAATCGCTTTTTTGTTTAGCGTTGACGTAATTAAAAAAACGACATACATTTGTTGTTGATTGTATTTCATGCAAACTATTTGCTCCAAATGATCTAAATTTGATGTGATAATAAAAAACAGATAAATAAATTATGTAATTTTAATTTTTTACATTATAATTTACTATACACTCTCTACTTCAATAATTTTTACACATCGAATTCATTTTGAATTAAAATACAATCATAATAAAAGATAACTTATTTTGATCCTTAGAAAAAAAATTAATATTTTAATTCATATGAGATTTTCTATTTTACATTTTTTATAAAACACATAAAAATAAAACAAGATATACATACGTACATATTAATTAAAAACATATTTTTGAGTAATAAATTCTAAAATTTTATTTATACATAAAAACAAAATTTGGCATTTTTAACCCCGCCTTCTTATATGTGGGAATTTTGTACCCAACATATCTTTTTAAGACCTATGCATTTTGTTTGTCTAATTTAAACGTTAAAATGCCCATGATGGTAAATTTTATTTTATCGAAAATTTTGACTTTTAAAATTTATGATCGCAATGTTAAAATTTGTGTATGTATAGCCCTAATGTGTAAGATTTTCGTATCCACTCATTATGGCCGCTAAGCTCTTTCAGTTACAAAACTTTACTGTTTTGCGATTGCAAAAGTTAAATATGATGAGATAGGTATCTTATAATATTCAAAAGAAGACACAGAGGAAGGTATTTTGGACAAAAATAGCAACAGTATGCAATAAATAGTATGGTGGATATCATATGCTAAATTATAAACGCACTTAATATTATGATATTATTATATTAAGTGCGTTTATAATTTAGCATATGATATTGTAAATAAGTATAATTTAGCATATGTTGTTGTAAATTTGATAATCAGTTATTATAATAGTTATTTATAGATATTATTTATCGGTTTTTTATTATTAAATTTTTTGTTTTGGTAGACTCTTGTAAACGTACACAGCTTTGTTATAAATAGAATAATGTCTGAGTCCCACTAATACTCGGTTTGTGTAAATTAGATTTGCTGATCGTGTAAATTAGATTTGCGTACTATATTGATACATTTCGTTGATTAATCAGTATAATATAGTGTTTGCATTGATTGCCTGATATAGAGGTCAGGGTAATTATTCTCTAAAAGTCGAATCAGCCTGATTTTGTAATCAACAATAAAATCCCTACTAATAGAAAATATTGCAAATACATAGCTATTTATATACATTGAACTCATAAGTTTTTCGTAACTCAAAATCTTCTACTATACACTTGTATGTGTTCTCGAAAAAGATAATACACCGTACCATTGTAATTGGCTCATTTTAAATCCAACTTTTATATTCCTTCTAATTATAAACAAAAGCAACATATTTGGGCATGGGTATAAATAACCAGATTTAAACTACTAAAAAAGAAGTGTAAGGATGTACGTGTTAAATTAAATGTAAATTTTGTATTTGAATTAATTATTTTCTTATATTCGGAATAATTTCTAGAAATATTTGTTATTTTTTTTTTTTGTTTTGATTAAATAAGCCACTCAATTCTATTTTTTATACTTTGTTATAATGTACCTAAATCAAATTCGCATTGGTTTTTCAAAAGAATAATTCAACTTATTATAACGCCATCCTGTTTTTTTTTTCTTAAAATCCATTTAGAATTATTTTGAAATGATTTTATTATGGTAACCAATTTTATATTAAATAAAATTTTTAATAATAATTAAATTCACAAGAGAATAAAAATAAATAAAATTTGAATTTCTATACAATTTTGAATTACATCACATATCCTTTAATGGTTGAATAGGGATTTATAAGGAAAATAATAAAAATTTGTTATTTAAAATTGATGGATTTTAAATTTATTATGTAGATCCTATAAAAAGGGATTTTGAGAAAAGAAATTTTTTTTTTGATATGCTAAATAATTGAGAATGGGGATATTTTAAGATTAAAAAAAATTAAATTAATTTAGAGAAACAATAATGAAAATTGGGAGTTTTTAATGTTTAGGAGTACATTGTTTTTAATTTGAATTTGATTTTTTTTTATAATATTACAATTCATTTGTTATTTACAATTCACAATAGGGGTTTGAATTTTAATATCACATAACAAATATTTGCTAGACGTATAAATGTATTTATATTAAATTAAATATTAATAATAATAATAATATTCTTTATTCCAATCAAATCTTCAAACTACTTAAGTAAGTACAATTTATTCAATAAATTTTAAGGTATCAACCATAATTATAAATAGTTAGACAAAAAAAGGAAACAATTTTGTATTCAATTGGTTCGAAGTCCAATTGGATTTCCAAATACCTTTTCCGAAGCTGTACCACATATCAATGGTACAGAAGGGTACATATTTTCGGAAAAGTTGAACAAAAATTAGTTGGAATTCTATTCTTTGAAAGCGGTCGCTTTTTAAAATGTATCACTTTTGGAATTTCTCTCTGAACTTGTACTTTAAATGTACCAAATCAAAAATTAATGTTGTCATTTTTTTCTTACTACTTTTCATTAATAATAATAATAATAATAATAATGTCCCAACGACCAATTACCCCTCCCGTACCGCGCACGCGGGGTGTCTCCATTCTCATTATTATTATTATTTAGCCTTGTATTATGTCGTATACAAGGTCATCACAGTGCTTGGAAGAATAAATCTCTTCTTATTAAAAGTATAGAAAGGTTTTAATAAATTAAAGTATTCAGTATGTAATACTGTGACGAGCTCAATGAACTTTCATTAATTAAACTTTAGTATTTATTATTATATTTTAATTTTATTCAAAAAGGAATTCAAAGCGCGTGATAACCCTTAATGAAGAATGTATTAGTAAGGAGAGAATTGGGTCAGGAAATGCTTAAAACAAGCATGAAAAACAGGAGAATTAGTAAATACGTTTAAGGAAATTAGTAATTAGTAATAAATTGATAAAATACTAAAAACAGAAACAAAAATAAAATTCATACACGGAAAAAACGGTTAAAAATCTAGTAACTTTGATTTGCCTTCCAACATGTCAAGGAAAATCAAAGAACAAAAATCAATAAGCAATATGCTCACAAGTCAAAAGTTGTTAAAACATTTTTTTCTATTTACCACCGTCATATGACGGGCCTTTTTGCTAATATGTATACAAACTCGTATTTAGTAAATTAAAAAGAAAGAAAAACGCATAATTCCTTTTATTTTACTAAATTCTTTATTTGTCTACTTTACAAATATCGATATTTCGGCAATAATATGTTGCCTTCTTCAGTGTATTGGCGTAATTGTATTGGCGTAATTGTATTGGCGTAATCGTATTTAGTATTAATTTTAGTTTTTATTTTTTAATAATACTACAAGTAATTTTTAAGAATATTCATTTTAAATTGTTGATTTCTGCAATATAAATTTGACATTCTTCTTCACTTTTTCTTGATTATCACTAATATCAGAATCTGAAATAAAAATATTTTTGATATTAGTTAGTAAAAATATTAACAATTTTATAAAACAAGCTTTAAAAAAAATATAAAAGCAACCTCAAAAGAAAAAGAAAAATGTATAATAAAATACAAAAAAATAAAACAATAAAAATAAAATCAAAAGAAATTGTAGAAGTCATTATAAAAACAGAGGAAGAAAAGCAGTTTTTGTTAAACTGAAAAATTTAATCTTAAAAGAAAACAAAATGGGAATAAAATTAAAATAATAAATATATTATTTTATTGAATTTTATAATCGTAATACCATCGGAATCAAAACTATCTCCATGAAATTATAATCATAATTAAAAATTAGATTTCACTCTCTAAGTAAAAAAAAGTTGATCACAGCAGTTTCAAAAAATATCTTAAAAACTAATTAATCTCTTTCACTGCAAAAATTAAGACTTAGTGAATAGCTATTTTGGTATTTCTACGATTACGATTCCGAAATATTTTCATTTAACTAACTTAATATAACAAAATTATAAGACTACCTCCCGTACACCGAATTTCCGTTTTGTTTATCAGTATATTTCTTTTAATGTTTTTTAAGATCGGTCAATACTCCATACCTAAAAATTAGCATAAAGCTTTTTATTTCTGTTTAATTTTTATATCAAAAACTCCCTTTTGCCTATTTGTCCATATGTTTTCGTCGGCGAGCAACAATTTCCATTTCTCACTAGCTGCTAAAATAATCCATTTTTTTAATATTTTCAAATCAAAAATCAAAAATTCACTGTTTGAAACCAAAAGTCAACTGACAAACTGTAGTTGAATTTGGAAAGGAAAATAAATTGAAAAAAAATTAAATAACTGATTCTCGCGACACCGACGATTGAATTAAATAGATTTTGATTGAAAGTAAATTTAAAATATTGATTCTCGCGACACCGGCTTTAGTCTCGTTTTACATTTGCAATTTAAGTGTAAAATGTTTAATATACGTGGAGCTGTAATGATTGAAATACGATTTATAACTTATAGGTATAAAAAAAAATGTTCGAAGTTATCTTGTAGAATATAATTATCATAAACTGCTAGGGAAATAGGGCCAGAGCTCATAAAAAAATTTTCTCAAAATTTTATAAAAATACAAATGACGTAAAGGACTCGAAGTTCTTTAAACAAATTAAGGCTAGACGTAAGCCTACAAACCTTACAGATTAAATAAACAGCATTATTTTATTTAATCAGTAACGATCTCAAATTATTTATGTAGAACAAATCAAACCATATTGCAACTTAAAATTAAAGAGCCCAGTACAGACCAAAACCAAAATTGAACGAACGAAATACAAATTCAAATGATTATAATTATTGTCGAACGACTTTATATAACATTTTAAGTTTAATTAATGATGGTGGTAATTTATTTTAGAGTTTAAAACTAGAATCTAATTAAACTGTATAACTTTAAGCTATAATGAAATTTTTACAAAAATATATAATTTTTTGTTAAATTGTCAAGTTTCATTAAATGATAGAAAAAATTTCATTAAATATTTTATTCTTAATTTGGTCATTTGTAATTATTTAATTCATTGTTTCCGTAAGCTCAATAAAACACCCTTGATAAGACTGATAAAAACTAATCTCTTGTAAAAAATACGTTAAAATTTAGTTTTGAATGTTCAACAAAGGCTTCAGAATTGGAGAATCAGAGTGAATGGGATCAAATTTACGTATTTCATATTTGCACTGAAAAAAGAAGCTTATCTGGTTATTATGCTGAGTAAATTTTATTGGATGATTCGATAAAATTTTGTTAAATTATAAAGCTGTCATAAAGTCAATATAGACTGAAGGAATCTAGCTGTAGGAAGTGACCAGTAATTCTCAAATTGACAAGAGTATTAAGAGTAGTAGTACGTGTACCATGGTTCGCAAATAACGATATTAAAACTTTTAGATGAAAACCATACACGCCAAGTGCGAATACCAAATAATAATACAAATACCTTAAAAAATAACTTGTTAGTTTCAAATGGTGCTAGTCCACTTCAGCTCACAACATTGTGTAACCAGACAGATGCTAATATAGTATAACTAGCTCGTCATCTCATGGATGATTTATACCATTAGGTTTTTCATTTGCAAGTCGATGTTGCTTACACATGAAAACAACAAAATGTTACAGTTTACCAGAGAAATAAAAAAATAAAATAAAAATAGTTGAGTTAAAAAAAGAAGGTCTTGATATAAAATTATTGTGAACCAGATGTATGTAATAAAGACGGTATTTATTTTATGACATTTTATTACATTTTTATTTTATATAATAATTGGATCTGCCCTGAGTGCCGATTTTTCCAAATCCGCCTTTTCAAAAGTCCGCTTTTTAAAATCCCGCTTTTTTAATAGTTTTTTTTTAACTTTTTTGTATTCAACAGCATATACACACAATATACATATATATACAACAGGCTATACATATACAATAAATTAAAATAAATATTCCTATTATAAATACACTTAAAGGGTGATTTTTAATAAGAGCGGGATTTTAAAAATCGGACTTTTGAATAAGCGGGATTTGGAAAAGTGACCATTCGTCCCGCACCGATATTTATTTTATTAGTAACTAGATTAGATATTCGCTACATTAGCTTTTATTTATACCAACATTCGTTAAGTGTTGAAGTGTTTTTCATTTGCTCCACTCTGGTTTAATTAGATTTTATTTCCTTCAATTCATTTCTTACACAGTTATCATTATTATAAACGTACACAGTTATACACAGTTATATATTGTGAGTCCTAGTGGTTTTGTGTGGAATGAAAAATTACAAACTATACTTATAGACTAGAAAAAATTATAATCTATACTTATAAAAGGGAAAGTTTATTTGTTTGTTTGTTCGCTATACACGCCCACAGTTTTAAAGATAGAGTTCTGATGCATGGTCAAATAAGGTATCGGACGCGGTACTTACAAAGCCATCAGCTGACAGGTTCGGGTTGGTGCCGTACAACTCCTAGCAAGACTCAGGAATATTTTAAAAACTAATTGTGTTACAGGCATGAAAACTTACACTTAGATACTCTTTCATAAATAAAGAAATTCGACGGCGACCGAATTCGAAAATTAGGACTGGTTCGAGTTGCTGCCGTACAACTCCTAGCACATACGTCTCAAGACTATTTCGAAAACCAATAGTGTTACAGGCATGAAAATTTACACTTACATACTCTATCAGAAATGGTTCAAACAAAAAATTGTGTTACATACTTGAAAACTTATTCATAGGTACTCTATAAAAAATAAAAAAACATGTATTGTCCTGAAAAAGTATTTTCGAATTTAGGAGTCAGTGTAAAATTTTTACATGACTATGTGAAATGGCTATGTGAATTAGCCACAAAAATGTGACGATTCGTTTTATTAATCAGAAAATACTGCAGAGTGTTCCAGGGGGTCCATGTGTACAAATCGATAGATACAGTTATCGATGAAAATGAAGTTGTTGTTCCTTATCAATTGGAATTAAAAGTAGTAGCTTCAATAGTGCTTCTACGAAACTTGAAGAACCCAAAACTACGGTACTAGATTAAGAATAAGAACTTAGCATCCTCATTTCATTTAAGTACAAATTCCAATTGATTGTGGAAAAGGCGAACATATCTTTCTTTCAAGAATACCTCAAGAGCAAGGAACGTATTTGCTTATACTTCATCAGAAAAGACCTCCGAAATATTGTTTACAAAGAAATAATTTTAATATAAGTATAGTTTAAGTTGTAGTATTGTTGATATTTTGTTATCGTAGTGAAAAAAAATATTAAAATACTTTTGATTAACCAATTTTTTTCAATTCGATTCATAAATCAAACTTCATTGAAAAAAACTCGATATATTTTGTGGTCGACCCGAACAACGTCGGGTATCTTTGCTAGTATGTGATAAAATATCAAACCATTGGTAAAAAAAATATATAGGATAGGATATACGGGATATAAAAATTTATGATATTTGTTTAATACTATTGAAATAATTCAGCGCATATAAATGTTAAAAATTTAATTGTTAAACAAACCGATATTTTGGAAAACATTCTATCTAAAATAAACAAAAATCTTGATTCAAATTTTTGAATTCGTTCACACCTCTTGCTTTCTAAGAAAAAAAATTACTTTTGAAGTACTCAAACAGTACGAACTCAATTTACATTTTCCATAATATGAAATTATTATTGTGTACATTGATGAAGAACTTTGCTTCTCACTTTATTAAAACGTTATTCCTTCATACAAAAGTTCATTAAGATCAGAATATGAATAATTTTTACTATGAAAATTTTCCGTATTCTTTAAAGGAACATTAAAGAAAATAAAAATAAAGAAATAAATCAAAGTGTAACCGTCTCATAAAATATATTTGAATATAACCTCCTACCACACACAAACACACACCTTCTTCCATAAACAGTTCAAATTTGTATGTATTAAAGTCACACTATTTTCTCAGTGATTTATTAGTCTAAAAAGACATAAAGACACTAACAATTTGTAAAAGATATACAAAAACTAAATATAAATACAAAATATAAAATCAAAAGACAATATACATAAAACAAGATAAATAACAATCAGTTTATTCTGAAAGAAGGAAAAAAAAAATAAAAAAATGTGTGGGAGGAGGAGTGAAAATGACTGGTTTAAAGATTAGATTGCTTGTTTATATTTAAAACATGTGTAAACATATTTAACAAGGACATTTGCAGTCCAGCAGAAAAATGTCCAAAATGTCTTTTTAAGTGCTGAAAATAAATTTTATTTTATATACATATATAGACAATATAATATAGTTGCAGTTTTTATCGTGTAGTTGTGTAGTTAAATACTTTAGATTATTTACCCAATGTATTTAGGATTATCACAAAACAAAACAAAGAGTATAAAAAACAGCAAAATTAATGCGAAACATGGGATGGTTGAGGGAAAGTTAGATAAATTATTTGTGACTAGAAAATGAAGGAAAATACAAAAATTTGTGGATTCTATTTCTTGTTGATTTGTGGTTATACTGAGATCTTGGTATTTGCGGACAGAAATTAGGAAAATTTTAGTTGCGTTGTTTTTTAATGCAAAAATATTTAGAGTTGATAATAGAACTGAGATAAAATAAACAAAAAAAAAATAATAAAAAAAACAATTTAAATTGTTGCTAGAAGAAAATTTAATTATACATTTTTTGATTTAACTAACTTAAGTTAATTTAAAGTAGGCAATATTATTTTAATTTGGTGAATGAAAAATTTTAAAATTTTACATTTAAATTTACATTGAGAATAACTTATTAAAACAACATAATTATGTACATATATGTATGTATGTAATTAAAATCAATTTAGAACAACATTTTTTATGAAGTAATTCAATATTTTAAAATTTAGAAGGGTCTGATTATCTGATGTATAGTTTAAGTTTATCAATAGCAAATAGTTTTCGATTGCAATCACCTGCAATCATGTGTTTTTGTTCAATAACTTTTCAATCACTTTGAATAACGATTTGGAGGGGAATTTTGTGATTGAAACTGATTTTGTTTTTGTTCAATAGACGTGATTGAAAATGATATTTTCTGATATTTTCTGATTGCGCTCACAATTAAAATCACAATCATTGATTGGAATTTCATGTCAAAGTTTAGTTTTGAAAATTATTTTGACCCAAAGTGACTATTCGGTAAAAATTAATTAAATTTACTTTTTTGAAAAAATATTTGATAAAAAAATTTAAAATGTTTTAATAAAACATTTTTCAAATTTAAATTCAAATACAAATTTTTTTAAATTAAGTTTTTTAAAATTTTTACTCCATTTTTTTTATAAACAAATTTTGAAATTTTAAAAACACAAAAATTTTTTAAATAAGAAAAATGGATTGTACTGATTGGAAATGATATTTTTTGAACAGGATTTTGATTGGCTACTGATATTTTGAACATTTTGGATTGGTTTTATTGCTTGATTGTGATTGATTGCAATCACATGTTATTGAAAGAACCTTTTTATAATAAAATTATATTACTAGAATTGAAATGAAGTTTTATGAAAAAAGTTGTTGAAAGTCTAATTTTGATAATAATTTAAATATAATGAAGTTATTCCATATAAGCCGATAATAGTTGTGGTTTTTCGCATTCAATAAGTTGATGTATCAGAAAATTAATAAATAACTAAATCAGTTAGGTAATTCTATTATATATGTATAGTATACTAATCAAATCAGATTTCAAAGAAAACATGCTACAATCGAATAAGTTAGCAATCTTATAATAGCTAGCAAATTCTATTAAATTTTAAAAAAATTCTGCAATTCGGATCTCCAACTTTTTCATTTAAACCTCTCAGAGCAATATTATTTTAAGCTAAAAAAAAATAGCATCTACAACTATTTTCAATATTTGACGCCATATCACGCCATTTAGCTATTTTCCTATAAATCACTAGGTGGTATGATTATATTGACGTCACTTTTTTTTATTTGTCCCCATATAATTATTTATTTTTATAGTTTTACAAAGATAATCTAATCTAAAAGGCAAATAACTAAAAGTTTCACATTTCAGGGCTCCTCAGATATCTGGGCCCTGTGCTTGTGCACCTGTTTCACCCAACTAGTTACAGCGCTGGTCGTATGCAATACAATTAGAGATTTTAAAAAATGTTTTGGATCCACTTTCCATACACTGTTCATTGTGTTATTATTCACTTATAATGTCAATATCAGAAAATATTTACAACTGCAATATACGCCGATGATACAGAATTATTACAATAGTCTTTGAGTATGTTACAAATAACTATTTCAATTGAATAACCCTCATCCGACCAAAACACTTTTGTAACATGGTTTGCTGAAATGTGTCCAGTGGACACATATTGAAAATAATTAACTATTATGTAAGTTTTAAATGTAATATATTTTTATTATATTTTTATATTTTTATCATAATAAGTAAACGAAACTTGTTTTTCAAGCAATAAAAATTCTAACAATTCATTAAAAAAAGATAAAATAAAATAAATATAATATAATGTAAATGAAAAAAAATTTCAGGGCGTAAGTCTAAATAACACATTGTTCATAATATTTAAAAAAATTTTTTTGCTTTGTTAAGTGATCGTTGCAAACATTTTTTTTTTGCATTTAATATACAGTCGCGGCAACTGCAATATACGCCAGATGATGTCTATTTGGTTTAGTTGGGCACAGATGAAAACGTTTTTTTTTGTTTTTATATTTCTAGTAGCTGGTACTAAATTCATTATCATCATGGGGTATTAAAGCTTTAATTGTCAAAACACTACCTTAGCTCTGTGATCCAATGGCCTTTCTTTTTTTTACACTCTTGACAGTAGCTTATGTAGAATCACCTTTTCGTGCTTAATTAAGTTCGGCACTGTAAGTTTATACTATATCTACAATATTTTCGTGTTTTTATTACAATTTACTAGTTTATCTACTCATTAAATGTGGGAAACTGCTGCTATTGTCAGGAACTAAGCCTTCTTAAATAGAATAGCTTCATTTTATTTAATTTGTTGCTAGATTATACTCCCAATTATTTTTTATCTTTTCGCAAAAATTATTCTTGCGTGTCTGCGTTGATTTTCATAATCGGGAAAAAGTATTTTTCCAAATAAAACAAATCAGCAGCTATTCCTGCTGTGTCAATCATATTCATAAAATAAGAAAATGGCCAATGATTAGTTTTTAGTTTTGTACTATATGCATGAGCTATTTGGTCAAATGTTTCAACAGCACCTTTTGTAGAATTGTAATACAATATAATTTCAGTTTTTCACATTATCGGTATTACACATCGAAGACAACAATTGATTTATTTTTTTGGAATATATGATACCAATTTCATAGTATTCAAACATAACTCTTTTATTTTTTCTCATGGCTTCAACAATATTGTTAATCCTTTCAAAAGAAGGTTTTGAGCTGGATCATTTTTATGTGAGTAGTGATATGATTCTGACATTTTTTCAACAATTCGGCTTCCTAAATTTTTAACCTAAAAACGATTACAGTACAAAAATAAAGTCAGATTTTTAAAAGGATTTGAAAGTAGTAAAGGGTACATAATCATCACAATACCCTGGATTTTTGTTAACAATTAAGCTTAAAGTAGTGTAAGAAAATGATTTCCATAGAAGACCTAAATTTAAGTCTTTGTTTTAATAGAGGAACGGGTATTGTGGACCATCCTTTTTTTTGTTTCATATTTTACTCAGTTTTCTATATACGACGCTGCTAGGCGATTATTTTGAAAGCTGAAATAATTTAAAATAATACTATTTTGACAGAATAAGCTTGATGTTGCAGTTTTTGGAATCATAATTAAAAAAAGGGTAATGAGGACCCCATGTTCAGGTTATTGGGACTAGAGGTCTACATTACCCGACATAATTAAAAATAATATTTTTAATTATAAACATAAAAATAGATATTATTAAACATATTAATAGATATAGCTGATTTTATTGGTATGCAATCGCAATCATTCTGAATTTGTGAACCAATAAAATCTGCTTCCGGAAAAATATTTTTATTAAAAGGATAAATTCCAGTAGATCAGAAACCATTTGATGCAATTTCAGCATTCTGAACTTTTAAATAAGACTTGCCAAATAATTATGCAGCATCGAAATGTGTGATTTTGCGCCCCGTTTCCCGGATGAATTTTTGGATTTCATCATTGTAGTTTTGAGTGGAAGCATTAGTGTTATGTCAAGTGCTTGTAAGCTATGATTTGAATGGGGAGGAATTGAAATTATTATTACAAAATGTTCCTGTTCAAGATCTACCGATTCTATATTTTTTGTATGACTATAATGGCCGTCTAATATTAATAGTGCTGGGTCACTTTCTGTTGGCTTATTAATTTTATGAAATGCAATAAATGTGAAACAAGTGAACCAATTTGAGAAAATACCAGTCTGAAGCCAACGTGGTTTATGAAATTCTGCTACATATTTAAGAAAATCTTTCATTAGTCCCATATTTCTAGGAAATATAAAAAATGGGGCTCAAATATTTCACCAGAACTCATACAGGTTATGATTATTATTAGAGATCATATACCTACCAACTAATATTTTAAAATTTTTTTTTAATAAAACACAACCTTTCGGGTATTTAGGACTAATGGTCTACATTACCTAGCGTTTAATTTGTTCATACTATGTAAAATCTAAATTTATTAAAATTTTAGAAAAATATCAAAATCTATTAGAAATAATTATAATAATAAATTACGAGATCCTTTTCTCTATCAATTAAAGTTCCTGTTGGCATTCTTAAACTATAATTGTCGAAAATAGCCGAATATTTTCCTTTTAATTTTTAAACAAGTGTTTATAAAACAAAAAAATTCTTAAACTAATTTTATCTTTATGCCTTTTGAAAAATCGTACAACCAATCTTTACCAGCGTTTTCACGACTTTGGAAAAAGAGTTTGGAATTTATAATGGAATTAATTTGGAATTATTAATCCGAAGGAACGTTATTCTATTTCTAGGATGTACTTCTCTAGGATGTGATTCTCCATTTAATTTGTGAAAACAGGCTTCCTAACCAAATTTTTTCTAGTATATTTTAGTGAATCAAAATCTTTAGCATAAACAAGACGCCTCAATGTTGTTCTAGGTATTCAAAATTTTAAATGCTGATGAAAAACCCATTTTTCGTTCTTTAGCAGCTTCAGTTGTTCTCGTAATTTATTATTATAATTATTTCTAATAGATTTTGACATTTTTCTAAAATTTTAATAAATTTAGATTTTACATAATAAGTGTTATATCACGTTCTTCTTTATTTCAACTGTCAAACTTAAAACTACTGTTACATATAGCAATATCTTAAACTATGTTTACATGTAGTAATATACTTAAACTACGTTTACATATAGTAATCTACTTAAACTACGTTTACATATGTAACAGTAAGAAAAAACTAAACGCTAGGTAATGTGGACCACTAGTCCTAAATACCCGAACAGTTGTGTTTATTAAAAAATTTTTAAAATATTAGTTGGTAGGTATATAATGCGGGTAATGTGAACCACTACTGTTCGGGTATTTTGGACCACTGGTCCACATTAGCCGTATTATATACCTACCAACTAGTATTTTAAAAAAAATTTAACGTACCATATAATTAAAATACACTTTTCGACAAAAAAAGCCTTTAAAAAATAGACTATATGCTAATTTAAATTTGATTGTACTTGAGTAAAAACTAAATTGTTTTTACGCCGCCGAATCTAATTTATCTTGCTAGTTGTCCAAAGTACGATGCATCGCAAAAAACACATATCTGATTCAGAAGCCAAATATATCTGTATATTATATCTGATAAAATGGTTGATATAATCGTTATGTAATATGTAAATCGTATAAATGATGAACATATAATATCTTACAACGAATTAAATATAGAAATTTAGCAATTCATTATAATTTACATAATTAAGAACTTTAAAAGTGAATAAATCACAAAATTCAATATTATTTCATATCAATAAAAAAAAATTAAAATTTTTAAATTGATTCTCTAATGGATGTATATATTATTTATTATATCATTTTTTATTCATTTCCTTTTTCGAAAATTATAAAAATTGATTTTAATTCTGCAAATTTTCATGTTATTAAATATTCTTTTTAAATTTAATTTTAATACTCAACTTTTGTATTCACTTTTTTTTTTGTTTGTTAAAACTTAATTTGTCGACCTTCATATATCATTTAATTATTTTATTAATATTACAAAATTAAATTACAATATAAAATGCATAAAAAAAAATTTGTTTGCATTTACCTTCATGGGATAGCTTTAATTTAACTGTTAGGATGATAATGATGAAAATTTCATTTTTTCGATTACGCTTCTTTAACACAAAAATTCACTAAAATTTAATTACAATACAAAAACAAAACAAAAACTATAATATATAAAAAACAAAAACAACAGTTACATTAATTATAAAATGGTGGAAAATAAAAAAAATAATAATAAAATAAAATACATAGTTAAAAATATAATATAAAACCACCAGAACTTATCACGAGAAGCTTATGCAAATGAAGCGTAATAAGTTGCCATAATAGCTTTCGGTAACATTTAACAGTAATACTTTTACACATAACTGTTTATTACAAAAATAAAAAATAAAAAAAAAATAAAAATAAAATAAAACAATTAATTTTGATTCTGAGCGATTGAGTTTTTTGTGAATTGTAAAATCTGATGTTGAACACTCGTATTATAGATTTAATATATAAAAATAAAAATAAAATAGCTATAAAAATAAAATAAAATAAAATAAAATCATTTAATAAGAAGAATATCCAATTAAAAATTGGGCAATCTAGTTTTTATTATTGTAAGTCATTTTAATTTAATAATATAATTAGTAGAACAGATTAATTTAAAATTACCTTGATGATTTTCATTTTATTATAATTACAATGACTGTTAGGAAGTTTTTTTTTTTATAAAACATAAATTTTTCAATGAGTCCCATGCTATATCCTAAAATAAGATTATCCTCAAAAAATGTTCATGGAAAACAAAATGTATTTTATATTTTGTTTTGTTAATTATTTTATTGCAAATTTAATTCAAAAGTAGTAATTTGATTTTGATTTATATTTTCGGTTTTTTGTTTTGTATTGTTTTCTTAATTTAACTACTGTATTAAAAATCCATTTAATTATTTTTAGTCGTTAGTCGTGATGAGTTTTATGAAAATTATTATCTGAATATTATATACTCAGAAATTCTGTTACTCATTATCAGTTGTTAACAACAACAATAACAAAAGAAAATAATATATATATACAAATTAATGAAATGGAATGTATTAATTGAAATTTAATTGGTTTCTTTTTTGCTCGGACATTAACAGCAAAAGTATAAATAAAAAAAAGTAATAATTTATTTTTAAATAATTTTTTTTTCTTAATTAGTTTTTAAAATTCAAAATTTAAAATAATATCTATATCATTTTTTTTTAATAGGTTTGATGATTTTTTTTTTCAAATTTTGTAGATAAATGTTAGTTCTTATGAAATTTGCTACGATAGTAAAATTAAAGTTAATTAAAATAATTGAAAATTAATTAATTTCTTCTTTTTCAATTATTCAATATATTATAAAGAACTATAACTATTTCTGTGACAAACAAGACCTTTTATGTTTGAAAATTGATGTTTCGAGTAAAATCAATTTTAAAATTTAAGCGGTGATCAATTATTAAATCGTGATTTTTATTCATACATAAAACATACAAAATTTTAATACATATTTACAAAAACTTATTATAAACATGGGACTTCTGAGGGAGATGTTGTATTGGCGTAGGACCTAATGGAATCCCTAGCTTTCTAAAAATATATATCTTTAGTGGCTCATCTTATTCTTTAAGGATGAAAAGGACATTTGAAAGTATCCTTGTTGTTTTGATGTTTTTGTATAAAAACCGTTATATCTGTTGATCCATTGAATATATTTTCAGTTATATATTTTAGAAAGGTAACGGTCTGGAGCATATTTTACTTTTTATTTGATAGTGGTGCTGTCGTTATAGATATATTGTAATTCAAAGTAGAACGTTTTGCAAAAAAAAACAATCTTTATTTTCTTTCTTGAAAAACCAAATACCTTAAGATTCCACTACAAAGTTCTCCAATATTTATATACTGCTGTAAAGGAATTTTTTTTCTATTCTATTTTACTGGTAAAAACTGCTTTTAAAAAAACGTTTACGTCGTTGAAAGATGTTAAAATTTTTTTTTTTTTTTGCAGATAGAAGAAAATCATCAAAAGAGTCTTCAACTTCTGTTCTTGAACCGGGGAAGAACGAGGTGAAGGACTGGCCCGACTTTAATGCACTAAAAACTCCCATCCTTTTTTTAAAATTAAAACTATTCTTTAAGACTAACCATTAATACAATTTTGGCTCTTTTCAGATATCTTTGATCAAACAAAATTCCATGAGGAGTTATTGTAAGATAAACGATTTTATCCTAACTCAGTTCGAACAGTTTCGACCGTTTAAGTCTTCTAACCAAGTTTTGACAGTCAGCTAAATGTGAAATTTCGACATTGACATGTTGAGAGAGACGAGTTTTATGGCGTACAGCCAATTTTTTTATTTCGTTCCTTATGAGAGGAACCGTGAGATCCCTATGAATACAAGCATTGCGAACAAACCATGGGGCATTGACCATGTATCGCAACACTTTGTTTTAGAACGCTTGGATAGTTTGAATATGTAGTTGTTTAGCACAACCCCATATTTGAATACCGCATTCCTAGACCAGCTTTAAAATCTGATTGTAGATCAAAATTTTGTTATACGTCAAAAGCGTAGATGTGCGCACAATTAGCCAATATAACTCTTTGTATATTACTGGTAACAATGAAATAGGTCTGTATGTTAATATTAATGAATAAACTTTGTAAAAATTGAGTAAAGTAAATACACTTTTAAAAAAAGTAAAATAAGCCATTTAAACACTCAACACATTTGAAAATTTTAAAATTATATTTTAAATTTTTACAAAATGCTTATCAATTTTTAAGTTTTTATAACTGTTTGTATTGTAACGGATTGAATATATTTTAAATATTTTAAATTAAAAAAGCGATTATGACAAAATCAGTTTTAGATCATAAGCAATAATGTTGCCTACCTACAATGTGACTTATAGTTGTCAGACTCAAAGAAAATGTTGGCAGGAAATACTTTCGAAAACTCTGTATAGGTATCGTGATTATTTTATCTTAATTTTTCTTTTGTTGACATAAGCGGTTATCATTATTTGACACAGATTTAGTATTTGATGATTTAACACTTATTTGGAATAGAATGAAATTTATAATGTTCGAATTAGAATTATTTTAATTATTGGAATAATCACTTATTAATTTTAGTGATTAATTAACACTTATTTTAATTAGAATTAGGAATAAACGAACTTGCCAACGAATAACAAGATAATTATTAGATTATATTTATTTATATGGGGGCAGGACTCTCAGCATTGCTGACAGCTCATCACTAGATATTATTGCTTTAATTTATTCCCGTAATATTGTGCCCGTATAAATCTACACAGTTTAGTTTAGATTAAATTTGACTTTTAATTGAATATTTCTATAAAATGTATGATAATTGATTTTTTCTAAATGTTCAAGTTATTAGCTTTTGTACTGAAATTATTATTATTCTTGCCATTTTTAAATTTTATATTCAAATTTGATTCATTTCTTAATAATATTTCCGAAATCCTTAATCCTTCATCAAAAACATCATATTGAAAAAGAATTATTTTAATCTTTAAATTCTTTCTGAATAATTTTTTCCCCAATAAGACTTTTCAAATCCACACATTTTAATCAACAAAACTTGTATTCTAGACCAAAAAAATTTTTTTTTTCTTTCCCTTTACATTTTTGATTGATAAGTTCAAGCTGGAGTAAAGTTCATGTCAATTATTTGACAATTTCATGACATTTCAGTTTATTTAAAAAAAATTACTATCATTAAAAAAAAATTTTTTTGTTTTACATCCTCTATTCCATCTCAATAAAATTAGAGGATTTTCATCAGATTTTCAATTGGTTTTTTTTTTTTTTGATTTTTCAATATTCCAAATACAACAAATTAAAATGTCTTCTCTGGAATACATGATTGAGGAATAACAAACCACCCTTTTCAACAATAAAAAAAATAAAAACATCTTGTATTGCCAAAAAAATTCGAAAAGTTATTTTTTTGTTGTTGTTCTTCTTATTATTTCTTTTCTCAGTTAATCTTTTCATAATTTATTATTTGCCAAAATATCGAATGAAAATAGAAAGCTTGATTGTGTGAAACGGGTGGCGACGAGGTGGTGAGTTTATTAAAAAGGGGAAAGAGAAATAATTTTTCTTTTTATTTTACAACATCTGGAATCATTCAACTACAATTTGCCGTAATCGGTATAATTTTTACAGAAAATAAAAAAAATTAAAGGAAGCAATATTGTGTAAACGATTTGAAGAAGAGTCATTGGTTAAAGAGAGAAACAAAATAAAATATTAGAAAATAATTTTGTTGTTTTAGCCCTCCTTTGAATCAACCTTTTTGTGTTAATTCTATCAAAATAACATGCTGACAGGGATTTTTTTTGCTATTGAAAATTACTACAGTTAATTTATTTTTAAGTTTTGAAGGCCATTTTGTTGTGGTAGCACATAATTGGAATTTTTTTAGAACCTTTACAAAAAAATGTCGTATATTTAATTATTATTATTGCTATTATTATATACAGTGTATAGAAAGAAGGGCTTCTATACAAATTAATCCGAATTATACCAAATTATGTCTTCCGTATTATGTTCCGATAACATAACAACCATTCGATATTTCCAAGTATTTGGTAACGATAGTAAAAGTAAGCTTAACAATGGGCTACCTAAAAAATTTACCTTGTCACTTTTATTATTTAACCTATGCGTAAATGATTTAACTGATACTGATTAAAAAAATTTCATTACGCCGACGATTTACGACGGCCTTTCGACATGATGTGTACCCTGAGGATTCCATTTGACACATTATTTCGCGATGTTTTATCAGATTTCCTCAAAGTATGCCCGATCCAACGATATTTCCCCTGTCGGTTTTCCACGTCTATTGTGTTGGTTTCGTTCTTTGTCACAGCGTTCTGTTGGAAATGGTTTGTGGCTAACGAATGTTTAGGATGCGCCGGAGACATCTATTGATGTCCCCTTGGAGTTTCCTTGTGATGTTTACTGAAACTTTCAATGCTTCGCAAGCATACAAGAGAACAGATTTTACACTTGCGTTGAATATTCTTATTTTTGTGCGTTATTTCGTAATTATTGCTGACAGAATATTGATTAATGACCTTGAAAAATTAAGCATGTATTTAAAGAAGTAGGGACTTTGGCCGAACCCAAAAAAAAAACAAAAGTGAGCTGTTTTCATTTATCAAATCATTTAGCAAGTCAACAACTGAAATTAACGTTTAATAATCGAATATTAACTAATAATCGATTTCTAAAATACACTCTCGACGACTTTAACTTACAAATTACACTTTACGCAACGTAGCAGGTAATCTGAGAACGCATTACAATGTAGTGCAAAAGCTGACCGGTACTTCATGGGGTGCAAATGCAGGGTCCCTGTTTTCTCGGACGATCGTCTAAGCTATATTTTTAAACTAAACTAAACTACCGTAAATTTTTGTTCTAATCTATTCTAATTATTTTATATTCTTTTATAATTTTGGTTATTTTTCTTTACTATCGTTCTTTCTGCTTTCCTTCATCTTTAATTTGCGTAAATTCTGTAAATACAGTTAGGGTGCTTATCCCATTAATTTTGGCTTAATATGAAAAAAGTGTTTTCCATTTCAGAATAGTACGCACCAGTTTGGCTTTACAGCAAACATACTAAGAAGATTGATATACATTTAAGCAGCACAATTTATTTTTCTCTCAACAGCGACGAGATTTATCCGTCGAGATTATCCGTGCTCATCAATAGACCCCCTATGTCAACCTATGTCGTAAAAATGCTTTGATTAGAGATTACAATAAATGAATAACCAATTCATAAACGAATTTCCAATCTATAATAATATGAATATACTGCAGCAAAAAATGTTAACAATAAAATCACGTCACCCATCAATTGCCAAAGCCAAGCATCCAAATTGATAATGAATTTTGGGGCAAGATCTTTAAAATTAACCTCACAGGTAGAGGAAATATTCATAGAAATGCCAACTAATACATGATCATCAAGGCTTTCGTCTCTCGCGTCCACATTTTACAACATTGAACAGAATTCGCACAAAACACACCAGAGAATATTCGGAAAACGGTTCCATAACGCCAATTCTCCTACAGAGAGTGATATCTTAATCTTCGAGAGTGGTCTGTAGTAATTAAGCTTCTTAGTGACCTACTTAGATGGGATATTTCCTAATGGAGATATTCTGGCATATTTTTGGATAGAATTTTTCTGATAAAATATTATATTTCAGACATTTTTTAAAAATGCAAACAAACATCTTTAATACTATCAATCGTACACCGACTTTGTGACAAAGTGTGTACAAGGATTGAAAATTACCTTCGGTATGACAAACCCTGCGGCACTCGTTCCAGAATAAACTACATCTTATAAGCGAAATTTTGAAATATTAAAGACAAAACCAGATGGGAAGTAATTACGACCCGTTACGATAGTGAGTGCCTGCAACGCATAAATAACAGGCAATATAAACGACGTTGTCGAATTAACCCATTCAGTTTTAGAATTGAAGTTCCTAATAAAAATTAAAAATGCATGTGTTCCATAATAAAAATAGTTCTTAAACTTGAATTTAAACTTTAACTGAGGTTGGTAGGTAGAAGTGGCTATTACAGTGCTACTGGAAAATCAATTAGCACCTAATTTTGCATTTTGATAAAACGACTCGAGTGACCTATTTCTTGTTGTTTATTAATTTAACTCAACTGAGAAAAAAACATTTCTTTTGCAATTACTTGAATTATTAATATATTTTGAATTTCGGAGAACTTATAGTTCCAGGAAATAAATTTTTGAGGAGAATAATAGTTTTTCTTTTAATTTGCCCTATTTGTGTTTTTTTTTGTGTTGTGCTCCTTCCTAGGTAATTTAAATAAAGAAAATGCACACAACATAGTAGTAACATTGTTGATGTTAAGTCAAAATGATTGTGTAGTCATATTCTCGCCTTCGACAATTTTTTACAGTAACGATTTTTTTAAATATTACCCAGGGCTTTTTTTTTTTATTTTTCCATGGTACATTCTCTGCCTCGTATCAAATGTTATATACTCTTAAAGAATGGTTGCAAGACTTTTTCACTTGGAATTTATTTATCAAAACCAATAAAATGTAGAAGGGGAGTGAAAAGAACTGGTGATTTATTATGAAATTCGTGAGGTCATGTTGTGCCAATATTTTTGGTTCTGTTGTTTTTGCCAACAAATTCAGAGTTTTGAAATATTAAAAAAAGGAAAAAAAAATATGTAGTCAACCGCCATTTACATTTAATATCGCAAAGTAGGAATTCCAAGAAATAAAAATAATATTTTTGGTTTCCAATAAATGAAGTGAGAGCAATTTAAGAGAGATTGTAATAGAAATAACAAAAATTCTCTTGGCCAATATAAAATATGTTCTTTTAATAAAGTTACTAAGGATGTGAATTCAAATGTAATTGAGTTTGAATAGAAGAATGTGAAGCAAGATGGGGTACGAAGAAAACAAAAAAAAAACTTTTAAATATTTTAGTTCTATTTTTTGTTTCGGTTTATTGTTGATTGCCAAGACACGAAGAAATTGAAGAAAAGTAAATAAAAAAAAACACACAGAAATGTGAAAAAAAACAGAACGAATTTAAGTGTAGTTTCGAAAAATGTAAGAGTAACATATTTTTGTCATTAGACTTTAACATTATTATTGGTTTATCAATTTTCGATAAGAAATTAATATAATTTTTTTTTTAAATATTTTTCAGCCATTAATGATATGATTTCTGGTGGTGGTGAAACAAAATATATTGCGGAAGTTCTTTGATATAAAATTCTAAAATCAAAATTTGGGAAAATATGAAGTGGTATCATCCTATTTTTTTAATTAGATTTTTTGTTTAGCTGACCGATTTGGTTTCGTGATTTTGTCATAATGAATATTAATCAAAATGCTAAATAACTCGCTAAATAACTCGTTTTATAGGGTTGCCAGTTGAAGTCACGAAGACAGGGGTGAGGGCGAACATAGAAGTATATAATGATTTAAATGTATAAAGATCAGTAAAGTTTAGGGAATTTTATTTAATAAATCCCAGCATAGAGAAAGTTTGTGCTGTTATGAAATCTATATGAGGATTAAATGTTCATTTTTTATTTATTTATTTCATTTATTTATTTTTTTCGTCTACAAAGTAAAATTTTACAGACTAACAATACAACAAAACAAAAACAAAAAAAAAAAACTATATATAAAAATAAGAAAAAAAAACAAGAAAAAAGAATACTTAAAATTATTCAAAAATATAATTAACACCATATAACGCAAGATCTTTAAATTGAGCTCTATTTAATAAAAAAAAATCAACCTTATTATTTACAGCTTCAAGAACACCTTGAAACCGGTTCATTTCTACTATAATTAGTTCTATGAAATTGAGTATTCAACAAGTTATGCGGTCTAAGTAGTCTCGGATATAGTTAAACCGGTATAGTTAAACCGAAACTCTGTAATAAATTTGATGAATCAATATGCGATGTCAAAATATCGCGAGCAAACATAACACAGAAAACAGATCTTCTATTAGACAACTTTACACCCTCTATTAGACAAAGAATTGGTTTTAGCAGAGATACATATACACTTTAATCGTCGATGGATCTCTAAAATCGATAAAGCTTGGTTTTGCTATATCCAGGATTTAATTAGCCTTTGTTGTAAGGAAAATTTTTGATCAAAACAAAAGATCTTTTATATTATTTGATAAGTTTTTTTTTTTTTTTATACACAGCCAAAACACTAGGTGGAACAAGTTATACTGATTGGTACGTTTGGCTAGGGTGGGAAAGGAAAATTATGAAAGGAGGATTCTAAAAGGGAAGTAGGACAATTACGAACGAAAGTGTTAATGTTCGTCTTGAATTTATTTAGATCATAAAGAGAATTTGTCATATTTTGGGAACACATAAGATGGAATTTGGTTCCACATTCGGGATGTTGAGGTTATAAACAAATTTCCATAACTTGTCGTCTGACATTTAGAGATTTCAATGGTGTAGGGATTGGCACATGCTGCCCTTCCTGTTTCTCGGGGATGCGCTTAAGTGGAACTAATATAGCTTTAATTTCCACTAAGCATGCAAGCCAATGCCAACAAGATATCTATAAAAAAGTGAGAGAGCTCAGACTATATACGACAATGTAAATGAGGAGCAAGTTGAGCTGTGACATTTGGATAATTGATTAGAGGAAAAGACCATTTTTGGACTTTATCCAACTAGTTTTAGAGCAATACTAGAAGCGTCAGCCCATATGTAAGAATTGTACTTCATTTTGGAACGTATGAAAGCTTCGTAGATTTTCAGGAGGTCACTATAGGGGGAAAAGTAAGCCTTGCAGCGGATAAAAAAACCTAAACATTTGGCTACGTTTTTTGCAATATCAAATATATGATCATTCCAGCTCATTTTTCGATTTAGGTGCATACCTAACATACTTTAAGCTTTCAAACCGCTGAAGTTTATCTTCCTGAAACAAAAGAGAAGGACCATTTAAAATTTTGCATTTTATAGAATAGCAAAATGTTATAGGTGACAACTTTCTAAAATACGACTTCACAGTACACTTACTATAATTTAGTTCTAAACCATTAATTGGACACTAGTCATAAAATGTATTTAAGTCGTGTTGCATTGCTGTACAATCATGTAAATATGATATTTTTAAGAAAATTTTAGCACCAACGGCAAAAAATGTGATATTTAAATTTGCTGATCTTTACAAATTGAACTCTGTTGCTTGGATATGATTCAAACCAAGAAAGAATATTTGAGGGAAAATCTTAGCTGTCCAGTTTTGAAATCATACGTAAATGGTCTAATCTATTATAATTGCTTTTACAAAATCAGTATGATTGATCACTTGTTGATTATTCGAAATTTTATTTTTAATTAGAAATTTTAATCTGTCATTAATCAATGCTTCAAATATTTTTGGAAAACAAGATAGTTTAAATATCGGTCTATAGTTTTTATGTTATTTATTGGGTGAGATATGTGAATTGGTGTGATGCTGGATAATTTCCATCCATCAAGAAATACACCACTGCTAAGAGAGTAGTTCAATATTATTGTAAAAGGAACAGCTAATGCAGGACAATTTTTCCCTTAAATAGGTAGGCATACCATCGGGGCCACCATTTTTGTTCCCATCGAGTTTATTAATAGCTACTAAAATTTCGTCTTTCTCAAGCATTATTACCTAAATCAACAATTGGAGTAGCATTAGCAAAACTATTCCTTACATCGGCTTGTTGAGGTGTAACAAATTTTGACCCAAAAAAATCGGCAAATAAAGAGCAACTTGTAGACAGATCACTTGAAACTTTATTCTCAAATTTCATGTGAAAACCAAACCACTTATATCCTTGATAATACTCCATTAGACTAACATACTTATTTCACATTAAAATAAGAAAAAAGCCATCTGTAGGAAATTTTAAAACTAAATTTTCATTGAACATCTAAAAATATTTGAAAACGACAATTCGAATGGACATTTTAATTTTTTGTTTTCAGATAATTCGAATTATCATTTTCAGATTTTGTTTTGGTTAAGCGGTTAAGGAAATAGTCTTATTTTTGAAAAAATTAAAAATGGCTAATTAAAAATAAGTGAAAATAATTGAAAGTAAATTTTCATAATAATATAATATATACATAATAAAATGGCTAAAGTTCATCCGGGCAACATCGAATTTCCAAAAGGATAATGTTCTACCCTAAAAAATAGCATTACATTGTTTTGAGTAATGAGTCTGATGGAAAATAATCTTATCAGGGCCTAAGTATTAATTAATAAGATTTTATTGACGATTGAGGTGAAAACGATATAACAATTAACCCGTGGAATTATTAAATTGCTGCTCTATTCATCGGAGAGGTCTAAGGGTTTAGAAAGTTGATTTCAACGAATACATATTAAACCAACCAACTAACGTATAGAGCATTCCATAATTTTTTTTAACTTTTTTCCATATTTGCTTTCTATTGGATTTTTTCACGCAAAGAATATTTCCCAAAAAATGTATTCTTTTTTGCAACAAAACTCTTAATAAATGATAAATCTGTTTTCTTAAGTTTAATTGCATTTTTTTATATCGTTGAAATAATCTTAAATAATTTAACAAACGAAAATTCAAAATAACTTTGTTATTTTCCATTTTTATTGTTTGTATACATGTTTGTTTCAAATATTTGTAAATGTAAAAATAAAAATAATAATTAAGTAACTAATCTGTCACTACTTTATTAAACTTTACTTCATAATTAAGTTGTATTCATAATGAAGTATAGTCTGTCAAGGGTATTATATTCCTCTTTTTTTTATTACTGACCAAAAACTATTGCTATAATTTCTTACTTTACACTCCAAAGACCACATATAATTATGATAAAAGAAGCGTTTTAAAAACCCAAATACCCTTCGTAATTGAGTTTTAAAAACTCAAAAACCCTTCACACGCTGGGTGGCGCAGGAGGTAGAGCGCCTGCTTTTCAACCGAAAGGTACCGGGTTTGATTCCCGATGAAGCAAAAAAAAAAAAAATGCTTCATTGGTTTTTCGAGCTGGTCTAGTACCCTTTGTCATTGGGATATAATAAATGACAAAAGATAATTGAGAGTTAATCTGGTAACAAATTAAATAAAATGAAACTATTTTATTTCAGAAGGCTTAGTTTCTGACAATATTAGTAGTTTTCCTCATTTAAGAGTAGATAAGCCAGTAATTTGTTAAAATAAATACTCGAATTACTGTAGATATTTTAGTGCAAAATTGCAGTACCGTACTTAATTAAGCACGAAAAGGTTATTCTACCTAAGTTACTGACAAGATCATAAAAAAAAAATCTTTCAAATCTGCAAGAAGATCTGTTTTTCGGTATATTTTATGAGCTTTATTTGTAGCATTTTTTAGTCTTAACAAATTACGGTTGAACCATTTAGGATGGTTTGGAAATACTGTTTTTTTTGGAAAAAACATTTCTATCGAATTGTTTATCACATTAATAAAGGCATTATATTTATCAAGTAGGGCAACCGGTTCAAAGATAATGTTCCAGTTTACATTTTCCAAAAATATATTTAATGAATTGTAATTAACATTATTGTAATCATATTGAAAATTATTGTTAGAAAAATTTATATTCTTGCAGAAGTTTATAAATTTAATTTCAATTTCTAGTACCATGTGATGCATATGGCTACTTAAAATTGGACAATTATTTTCATAAGTAAATATTTTCATAATAAATCGTTACTTAAAAATACTACATCAAATAGCCTACACAAAAAGTTTTGATATATTTGAACCAAATCTAAACTTAATAGTTGATCAATGACGATAGGAGCTGACATTGAGGATAAATTAAAGGGAACCATAAGGATATCATCTTCCATCTATTTTCAACTGATATCCGGCACATTAAAGTCTCCTAAGATGCACAAATGGCTTTGATCATTGTGAACAAAAATTTCATCTATGTTATTAATATGTTTAAAGTATACATCCGATGGACTGTTAGGCGGTAAGTAACAAACAGCCAGAGTTAAAGTTCGGGCTGTTTCGTCTTCACCAAATATAATTTTGACAGCAAACTGTTCAATAATAGGATCATTAACACGCTGAAGGGCGCAGTAGGTAGACAACCTGCCTTTCAACCGAATTGTCCCAGGTTCGATTCCCGACGAAGGCAAAATAATGCTTTCTGGATTTTCGACTTGGTCCAGTACCCTTTTTCATTGGGATAAAATAAATGATAAATAGTTGAGAGTTTTGGTTATCACTAAAAAATAAAATGAAACTGTGCTATTGTGAAGGCGAAGTACTCTACAGTAGATATAGTTTCCCACATTTAAATTAGTAGATATAACTATACAAATTCAAAAAAGCTATTGCATATGTGATTGTGTATTCCAAATTTCTATGTTTATCCAATAGACTTAGAATTATATATAAAAAAAAAAAAAAATTAACAGTTAAGTTAATTTTAGTGGAGATAAAAGTGGAATTAACTGCCAACAATACACTAACTCCTCTGTTAAAACCAGTTACTATAGGGCTCCTATCATATCTATACACCCTACTCGGTTGGGAAAAAGTTCAGAAGACATAATATCACTGATGTGTAACCAAGTTTCAGTAAGAACAATTATATCGTAGTTGTACTCTGTCGAGAATTACTACCAAATTTTTAATCTCACTACATTTTCACATAATCACAAAATCATTGAATTTATATTTACATTTTTTGATGTTTAAATAAAAACCATTCTCAAAGTACCAGGAATGAAATGTATCTGAATCGAGTTGTAATATAAGGTGATCGTTATTTTATCTAATGTTAAAAAATAATTTGGTCTCATCAACATAAGGAAAGAGTTGAATTTTTAATTTTACAATCAACATGATTTATGTAAGTCAAAACTAACAGTGAACCCATATGTGTACCTTCAGGAGAACCAGATGGCCCTAAATATGTGGCATAATTGTTTTTATTTGAAATCGTAACTGAAAGTTTACGACTAATTCAGTAGAATCATAATCATGTATACAATTTACCATGAATTCCTAGTAATTCAATTTTAGATATGAGTTTATTGTGGTTTATTTTATCGAATGTCTGTGAAAATTCCATCAACTTGATAAGCGTGTTCGTTTAAATTAATAGTCTTATGTAGAAAAATAGATAGATTAGTAGTTGTAAATATACCTTGAATGAAACCAAGTTGATTTGGACATATGTTTTATTTACTTATTTATAAAATAGTGGATCTGCAGATAATTCTTCAGACCCTTCGATTGAAAAATAAATTTTGTCTGTGACAATAGGCTCTTCTACATACAAACAAACAATAAAAGAAAAGAAGAACAATGAAATAATAACTAAAAAGTTTAAGAATAAAGTGCAGTGAGCTGAGGTTTATATGGGACGCTAACTTTCATAGACACCTGAACATGCATAGTTGACGAACGGATTAAAAGAATTGGTATAAAGCAAATTACTTACTTCGCTATGATGATAATTTTGAAGCTTTGAATTGCTAGAGCCATCAAATCTTATCAGGAGCATGAGAACCGCTAAACTATTTGAGTGGGTCCTAGAAGTAAAATATATTAAAACAAAAAAGTAGTGCTAGCCATCTAAATTTTTCTTCAACCTAAAGCAAAAAAAAAAGTATTGTTATAGAAAAATCAGTAAAACACTTTAAAAAAAATAAAAAACAAATTCAGTTTAAAACGTTGAAGAATCTAATTTAAGTACATAATTCTTTTCATGTCAACTTAGTAGGGTTTTATTGTGAATTAGGAATTATTCGAGATATTTAAAATATTTCGAACAAAATTAACTTTTAAATCTATATGTAGAATAGAAATTATACGAACTTATTATAGATTATTATTTCATTTTAATTTTGTGGTTTCGAAACTTGTGAGTTTTACCAAATTTCACCTTAATGTTAAATTCAAATAAATTGTCTAAACTCCAGATTTAAATTAAAATTTTTTAAATACTTTTCTTAGCTCAAAAATTTCTACCACATTGGTTTATCTAAAAAATCTCATTTATATGTATTATACAAATGCAATTTATTGCAATTACACTTCAAAGCAATAAACATTAAATTTCCTTAAAATTTCCTCTAAATTTCCTTCATCTACAAAACGAAGATGGCACAAACAAAAATTGAAAATAAAAAGTTTACAAAAACGAAATATCTACCATAGTTTGACCTAATTTAATCTAAATTTGTATAGTATTCAAGTAAAAAACTTTTTTCAATTGAATAGGATTTATTTTTTGTTGTTTTTTTTTTAAATTTGGAAACTCAGTTTCAATTCCAAGCCAATATCTAAAAAAAAAAATTTCTTAAAACAAAACAAAAAAAAATAGAAAAAAAAATTAGAAAATAAAATTCAAAAATTCCTTTTACAGATAAAAATAGAAAAATTTTTTTTTTAAATTTCTAAAGAATAGTTTTGTTGTGGTTTGAAATCCTTGAATGAATAGATTTAATTATTATTTTAGGAATACAAAGAAAATAGTTCACTCTTGATGTTGAAAATCATTTAAGACTCCAATTTTTAAAATTTTTACAATCTTTTATTTTTTTTGGAGAATTTTTTTTTAAATTTTGTCGATTGACTAAATACACAAAATTAATTATTTTTGGTAATCAGATTTGTTTTGATTGATATTACTTCAATTTTTATTCAATTCATTTATTTACCCAAATATTTACATTTATATGCAAGTACTAACGGTTAATTTTACAGAGATCAGATCTTATACTGATTAATCTGCACAACTGAAATATGATTTTTTTTCTTGTTACTTAATTCTAAGATTTTTTAGAGAAACCCTCGGGTACATACCCGGCCGAGCAAAAGAAAGCATTTTTTCTGTGAAACGGCACGATAAAATGATTTTTCATAAAATTAAACATTTGACATGTTGAAAGTATATGGTATATAGAATAGTAGTATTAATAGCACACCATCAAAAAATAAAAATGTTCAAAGTTAATATTTATAAAATAAACTCTTTTATTTATGAAATAAAATATCAAAACTATCAGATATTATTAAATTTTTTTTATAAGATTTAATTTGTTTTCATTATTTTTTTATTTTTCATGGGACGGTGAAAGCCTCGAAAAATACTAAGCAGACCGCGTACGTAGCCACTTAGTTTTTGGGGACTCTAACCCACTAAAGCCACCGAAATCCTGTACCATAACTGATATTATTGACCGATTAATTGAGTTTTCGCGTTAATTGGGAAAGTGTAGGGTGTTGGAATATTATTAAAAAATAGTTTCCGAAAATTTTATTAAACCAGTAATCATAACTATATGGCTTAGCATCATTCATTACCATTTCCCAATTATTATGAGCTAGTTTTAAAATTTATCATATAGAAAAAATTGGATAAATGGAATATTCGAGAAAACCTCCTGATGTGCAACATTGTCAGTTACACTGTCCCTGTCATTAGTTTTTCCCTGTCTTTGTCCTGTTAGAATTTTAATTTTTAGAGCAGTGGATTTTGTTGCTCTTGACATTACTGTTTAGAGCTGACCATGGGTGAAGGTAGGTTCAGGGAGATAAATTCCGACTGAAATGTTTGACCTTGCGATTTATTGATTGATATTGCATAATGCAAGACTTACTGAATGACGTCTAATAAAGTCTTATAAAAAAGTTTCATTCTATATGATATTTATTTTTTATTTTCTGTATAAAAGAGTTACTTTTATAAAGATTAACTTAAAACTTTGACCAAATTTTTATTTTTTTGTGGTTTGCTATTAATATTATTATTCTTTATTATTGTGTACGTGAAAAGGTACGTATACATATTTTATAAATTTTTCGTTAAAACCTATACTAAGGTTATCCTACTAATTAATTTTTTTCTCCTACTAAAAGTGCAAAAAATCAAATGCGATAATCCAAAAACAATAAAAAAAAATTGACTCAAAAGAGAATTGAACTTACAAAAATTTCTTATACAAGACGCTTCAACCAACTGAGCTAAAAGCTAAAATAAAAATTTATTTCTATTCCCACGGCCTACATCATTGATTGATTGAATAAAGACAAAAACGAAGGTGCACGAAAAACCACGAAAAGTCTGCCTTCACTAAACGTGTTCTTGTGTATTATAATATAGATTGTATTAATATTTCATTTCGAGCGGAAAATGGGAAAAACCTTACTAAAATTAATGGTTTTAATAAAACTTACAGCTCACTTAATTATCTTACACTACTTACGGCTATTTACGACTACTTAAACTAATTATTATTATTTTAAAACTATGTTTTACAATTTATTTGTATAAATTTTTTATTAAATCACTTTCAGCTAATAGGAACTTGTCCATAAACTTTCTAGTTCGTAATGCAATTTGATCAAAAATTAGTTCGATTTCTGTTTGGTAATGGAGTCTCTTAGTCGAGTACTAAAGATTGATACTATAATATTAAATTTAGCGATTAAAAGTCGAATTTCATTAAAAATTTCTTTTTTGCAAGTATCGATATTTCACAAGCAACTCATAATCATTATCAGTTATTTAATGTTTTAATTTTCAATTTTAATTTGATTTATTTCAATTAACTATGTAATAATTTTCTTTTGTAAACTGTTTGTGCTAAGTATCACAAATAAATAAATTAAGCAAAGACTGAAGAGGGAAATAATTAATTATTTGATAACTAATAATTTCAGATCCACTTCGATCTTATCGATATTTAGTAAACTGATTGAGACATCTTTAAATAACAAGTTGCTAAACTGTAACAAATTGATGTGAAAACAAAAATATGGATTAAAGAAGAAGCCTATTACCCAACCAACACTATTATAGAATAACCCAAATTCATTCGAGCATATTTTAAAAATAGAAAGTGCTAGGTCTGTGTTTCGACGTTAGGAAGGCTTTTCATATAATAGTGAACTATTGTTAGATGTATACTTAGCTTGGGAACAGCATATAAATAAACAAATAAAAAAAGGAGAAAGTGTTGTAGGCCTATTCAAATTAATAAATAAAAAAGCGTCACTAAAAAATAAGAGATCAATTTATTACAGCGTTTTCCATAGCATAATAATTCATATTTGGAGAAACAATGTCAACAAAAATTTAAACGCATTGCAGAAAATACAGAATAAAGCAATAAGAAAACTTTTCGGATATAAAAAATAAACTACAAGACAACATGAAATTCGTTTTGGTTTCATGTATTAAATATTTTATCAAAAAAAATTTTAGTACTAAATCACCAAAAAAAATCTTGGTTTTATAATAAACTAGCAAGACGTTCAGAACAAAATATATAAAATTTCAAATTGTGAAATAGGCCAATGATTTGCTTTAATGATTAGGTCAAATTAAACAATTAAAAACTTTGTTACTTACTCTCGAGCAAGCTACATAAAGAGAAGCATGGCTTGCTATACTTAAAGTTTGACCTTGTGCTTTATTTGTGGCAATAGCAAAGCATATTTTTATGGGAAATTGAAACCGTTTAAATTTGAAATGTAATCAGCTGAAATTAATGGTATTATAGGAATGAAAACATTATTCTCAGCAGAACATCTTTGCGTCATTTGCGTCAATTGCATCAATCACATCAATAGCGTCATTTGCATCATTTTCGTTATTTGCGTCAATTGCGCCAATGGCGTAAATTGTGTTAATTGCGTTATTTGCTTCATTTGCGTCAATTGCGTCATTTACGTCATTTGCGTCATTTGCGTCATATGCGTCATTTGCATCAATTGCGTCAACTGCGTCGATTGCGTCAATTGCGTCAATTGCGTTGATTGCGTCATTTACATAACTTGGGTCATTTGCATAACTTGCGTCATTTGCGTAATTTGTTACGATTGCGTCATTTGCGTCATTTGCGTATATATTAATATACAAATTGTATCATAGATACATTGTATATTACATACAAAAACCAACGAAAGGTAAAAAAAAAAATAAAAATAAATAGTTATAAAAAATATATTTTAAATTTGGTCATCATTTACACACAAACACACAGTGACGTCATGTAAAAAAAAGAAAATCTAAAATAACTCGCTTCACTGACAAATTTTTGGAGCTTTTCGATTTTTCCCTATATCTCTACTTTTCCCCGTATGGGTTTAGAACTTGGTTTGCGGACATTACTATCGTATTAATATAATTAGATATGGTATATATTCATTCATCATGAAATTTGTTTTTTTTTTGTTTATTGGTATTTTTTGTATATGTTTACACAAACCAATGGATTTTTTAAGAAATAAAATGAAATATACATACTGTTATTTTTTATTTCTTTTTAAACTTATGATTCAATAGCGAAAATACTAAAATAATTTTTTTTCACATAATTGAAGAAAATTTAATTTCCTTCCAAAAAAATCCTCGAAAGTCTATACGGCGATCAGGGCTTCACAAGTTATGAACAGTTTTATGAACACAACTCAGTTTATTACTTATATTTAAGTCTTTTTTTAAATCGAATTTTTATTATACCCATAAAAAAACAAATGTTTTGTTTATATGAGTTGGCTCGATAGTAAGTAGCAAAAAAATAGTTTTATTTTAATATCTGCAAATAAAACAAAAAATAAAGAAGCTTTTATTTGACAGAAACAATAATTACTCAATAACTACAAGGTGCAACATGCACATATGGTAATATAAACATTATGAGCTTAGTCACTTTTAATAAACTTCAGGCCGCAGCATTTTGACGTGTCTAACTTATTTATATAAATATTGTTATTTGACAATGTTTAAATCAAATAGGTCTGATTAGTAATATTTACTTTATCTTATTGTGATCACGCCGCCGATTGTGTGTGTGAATATTTGGTGAATATAGACATAGCCACGCACGCTGGGACTTTGCTATATTATATTTCAAAATTCGAAATTTTGTATATTTTGTGTTAGAACCGAACAATGTCGGGTGACGTAGCTAGTATAATATATAAAAAAAACCTGTTCAATTTGAATAGTCTTTAATAATTAAATTGATATATTATAAATGTCAATATTATACATGTAAGTTTAATGTTATAAATATTAAAATTAATTTAAAACTGCACTGAATTTAAACTCTAAAATAGTTATAGGTAATTGTGAATAGCTAAAGCACTCAGTACGATCAATGGAGCTCATTTGAGTAAATAAAATAAAAAAAATTCTAAAATTAAAACTATACTTGAAAAGAGAGAGAACAGTTGATTCTATTGAAAAAAAATGTACTTCGATCATTATTATGTGAAACGAATAGTACAGTTTACTCTATCGTATCAATGAGGGAAAAGTTGAAAGCAAATCGAAGACGTGTCAGAACAAATTTTATGACTGTGCAATATGAAAAATTGAACATGAATCAGAACTGTAGCATGATTAAGCAGGATTACCAAGATAACCAGTAAATTGGAAGAATTTTTCAATATCATATCTATTTTTTTGTGGATCGGATTTCGGAAGAAGAAAGAAATTAATAAATTAATTTTATGAAAAGCGTATCTGACATTACTAAAACAAAATGTAGACATTACGAGAGGTTGTAATAGTATGAGAATTGATGGAATGTGATACATTCAATTTTCTTTTAAAAACCTTAAGTACTACTTAAAACCCACTTTTTTCTACTAATTTTATTTATTTATTTTTTTTACATATTATAAGATATTAAATTTAAATATTCAAATTGCAAAAAATAATCGTCAGTCTGTTCAGAGGCATTTGTAAATTCAAACAATGTAAAATTTTTCATACTTCAATAGAATAGACTCGGAATTCGTTTCTTATTTTTAAGTATCAATTAAAATTTTTCATTTTTATATTAAATATTATTATAAACTTTATTGAAATTGAAAAATGTCTTATAATAATTCAATTAAATTTTTATTTTCTTTATAAGTAATATTATTCATTTTTTTTATTTATTTCTTTTCTCATATTTTAATATTATTTAATTGGCAATATATTATATTATATCTTTATCTAATTTTTTTTATTATTTTATTTGTTGTTACTTCTCTTATATTTAAAATAACGGAGAAAATTATTATTTAAATAGTTTTGATGTTTTGCTTGTTTTGTTGGAATCGCTAACCAAATCTCTCATACTGAACATGCAACATTATGAAAAAAAGAAGAACCAAAAATTGGAAAATTAAAGAATCTGTAACAAATTGGGATAATTTAAAAAGACAATTTGACGGCTTCTATAAATATAAAGGCAATTGTTATTATATATATATATATATATATATATATATATATATATATTTTTATTGTAATTTTATTTTTTTATAATATTATTTTAATAGGTTATGATAGCGAAATAACAATTTACAAAACAATTTAAACACATTTACGATTTTGAATAGTGAATCATTAAATATGCATACAAATTTCTAGTAATACGGTGTACAGCATAGCATATGTATATAAATATATATATATATATTATTATTATTATTATTATTATTATTATTTTTATTATTATTATTATTATTATTTTTATTATTATTATTATTATTATTATTACTATTATTATTGTTATTATTATTATTATTTACATTATTATTATTATTACTAGGGGCCCCTGTTGAGTAATTATATTTCAAGTTGAAGTCAAATTTAAAGTTTTAAAATAAACAGTAATTTACGTACTGACATAGACTTCGTACGATATAGCAGAAACCACTCGTGTTTAATAAAAAGTTTTGTGGTTAGTAAGTTTTATTTAGTACACATAAATACACGTCCCTCATATACTGCTTCGTTTCCGATATATTCCCTATGGTAAGTGGCATTTAGTGATAAAATTACTAAAAATAAAAAAATTTTGTCATTAAAGAGGTATGTATATATATACCTACATAATACATAATTTTAATAAAAAGTGTATTATTACTACAAATAACCAAAATTTAGAAGCAGTTACTTAAAAAGATAAAAATGAAGAATTCAAGTGATTTGTTTTTTTGTTGTTTTTATATTTTTTATTTTAGATGAATTTGTTTTTTTTGTTTTTTTTGGCATATGTACATAGATTCATTTGCAAGTACATATGTAAATTATAATAGCTGATTTGTTTGCTTTTGTTTATTATTTTAATAAGATCTCACTTATGCATAATGTATTTGCTGAATAATAAAATCATATGAGTGCAAAATTTTCAACTGTGTGCGCATTTATGTTTTATATAGGTACAACTTATTTATTATATTAGAAGCTCATTAAGGATAGTTGTAGATACTCTAACTCTACTATATAAAAATCAATTTGCTAGTCATATGAACAATTCAACTGATTTTTTTTATTTTTGATTTTTTATATTTTTTATTTGAGATGAATTGGTTTCTTTGTTTTTATTTGGAATATGTAAATAGATTCATTTGCAAGTACATAATGTAAATTATAATAACTGATTTGTTTGCTTTTGTTTATTATTTTCATAAGATCTCACTTATGCATAATGTATTTGCTGAATAATAAAATCATATGAGTACAAAATTTTCAACTGTGTGCGCAGTTTTGTTTTATATATACATCTTATATATTATATCAGAAGTTCATTAAGAAGTAGGAGAATCGAAATAAAATGAAAAGCTGTCTACTGCGCAGGTTCCTAAATGCTTGTCAATTATAATTATAGATTATTATTATTATTATCATTATTATTTACATTATTTTTATTATTATTTTTATTTTTATAATTATTATTATTATTATTGTTATTATTTACATTATTATTATTATTATTTACATTTTTATTATTATTATTATTATTATTATTATTATTATTATTATTATTATTATTAATATTGTTTCTATAAGAACAAATTAATATTAATACAATAAAATGTTCCCATTGAAATATTCAGAATCAAGAAACAAAAGAGAAAATAAATTAGTTTTCCTTATGAAATACAAAAAGTTTTTTAAGACACGAATATTAATAGATAATCAAATACACCATATTAGTAAATCAACTGTAGAAGCCACTTTACAGTATGTTTTGTAAGCAGTTATCCTATGGAAAACCTTGAAATAAAAAAAATAAAAAATTTAACAAATAAGCTTTTAAATTTATGATCGCGCCGACAAAGGCTTTACACACACTCACCGGTGAACATAAAAAGTTACATTATATTCCAATTGTATATCAGTTGTAATCAGGTATTAAATCTAAAAAATCCGTGTTCACCAACAATCATAAAATACTGATTAAGTTCTACGTGTATCATCAGCAAATACCAGTATTTATGATAAACTTGGGTCCCCAGCATGTTAAACAATATTGATATCAAATATTTTAAGATCAGTTTACAATATGTGCATATAATATGTCAATAAGATACCTGAAATTCCGGATAATTAGCAAAAAGGTACAAACTCAAGAAAGCTCTTAAAATCTAACAAAGAAAAATTATCATAATAATATATAAACGAAAAATTACACTAAAAATATTTTGATCTAATAAAATTAATCTAAATTGAAGTAAAATTGAAAAAACTACAACTGCTCTAACTTAGTCTCTCTTTTACAAAATTTTCCATCGTCTAAATCTTAAACTTATTTTTGAATCTTATAATTTTATATTACACTGTATCTACCTAACATTATTTTTAATTTGAAATACTAAAATAAATAAATCAAAAGTATTCAAATAAAAAGTAAAAATAAAAAGAAAAAAAGATTTATTTTGTAAATCAAGGATATAAATGTATAATTTTTTTTTTATATATCTTTCCAAATAATAGATATATACAAATATACAATACTAATAACAAAAAAAAAAAACAAATACAAAGGAATGAAAAACTCAATTTACCGTATTTAAATTATGCAATTCTATAATTTGATATTATATTTCTGAATTTTATTTCAGACCAGACTTTTCACATTCACATGTGTGTGTTATTGTTAAGGTAGGTACCGTTTTCTCAATATTTCTACTTATTATTTATATTTATGTATTTAAAACTCGTTATAAAGAATGAAATTATATTGGTGTGTGAATAATAAATGTAATAAATTATTTTAAGTACCGTTATAACTGATATAATATTATTATAATATTACTTTAAATTGTATCCCAGATTTAAGTGTTTCATTTTTACAGTTGTTTTAATTTCTATTATTTTTTAACCCTATCATGCACAAATTTTTAAATAAAACAATTTACATCTTCTTTTACAAAACAATTTTTTTTAAATAAAATCTTAGTCTAGAAAAAGTTTAAGAAACACGGCTTTACTAATATATATGTTTTGATCAAGGGACATGAAACGCTACTGTGTGATAAATCCCTTAAGCATGTTTTTTTAATGTACTTCTCATTGAGGTAAAATATATGTGACAGTAAACTCATTTTTATAATGGTTATCATGTTTTCGAATAAATTTTATTAGAAAATGGTCGATTTTGCTTCTATTTCCTACATTATAGAAATATTTATAAAGTAATAATATTTTTGTAGTCGGGCAACACAAAACAATTTTTGGAATGTTTCTGTTATTTCCATTGTTACTTTGTATATAAAGTAAGCATGTTATGGTCGCCTTAAGTTAGTTTGCTACAATTGACAAAAGTTGGTTTCGAGAGAATCGACTTAAATTTTTTCAACCTAACAGGAAATGCTATTTATCTTAATAGATCAAAATTACGTTTAAATTACATTCCTTTATAATAATAAAGGACTTTATTTAGTTTAATTCAACTATTTTCATTTAATAATAACAATATCTATAGTTATAATTGACAAGCATTTAAGGACCTGCGTAGTAGACACCTTTTCATTTTATTTCTCTTTAATGAACTCCTAATATATAAATAAGTTGTATATGAAACAATAATTCGCACACAGTTGAAAAATTTTTACTCATAGTCATATGGTTTTATTATAGCAAATAAGTTGTATATACGACCGAAATGCGCATACGAGTTAAAAAAATCCTATTTGGTCTTATAATACTCAAACTATTAAATAAAATATATCCATTTTGTGTCATTCGACATCTTATTATTTTTATACATTAAGTAACTGTCTCAAATTATTGTTTCCTATATTTTGGTCATTTGTAGTAATCATAGTTTTGATTTAAAATATATATAATGTATATACCTCTTTAATTACAAAAATATTACTAAGTTGAAATACAAAATATTTATCGCAATATAACAAAATATAATATTACCCAAAAAATTTTAGAAATTATTTCAGTGGTAAAAAGATATAGTAGCTTAAGTGTAATTTTGTTATTATGAGATATACCGATTTGAAAGTGTAATTTACTCTCTGAAAAAATATATTAAGTATTTCGTTCTAATAGTTCGAGCAACAATAAAGAAGACTCATGGAAATAATTTTGATCCAAAATTGAAATCTATTTCAATTTTCAATGTGGAGAAAATTAGGATTTTCTAACATAAGCTAGTATTCAAATTTAAATTTTACTTGATCATTAAACTTATGTTTACTTAAGTTACTTTACTAAATGACGTGCATTATATATCATGGTCTTATGTTAACATAAGTTATCATAACGATAACAATGATAACAAGGAATAATACTTTTTTTTTAATATATAACGGAATAATTTTATTTGGTAAATAAAGAAGAAAATATAAATTACAGTTTAACAAATTTAAAGTCATTGAATTATAAACAGAAACACAAAAAAAATTTGGCAATTCTACCTTTAGTTCGAAAATTTTATAATTAGTTATTTAAAAATTTTACTTTCAAAACCAAAATTATTACATCAACATCTTCGTTGTAAGCTTTCTGCAATTCTTCATGTGATATTGACTTAACACCACGACGACGCAAATTTAATGTTTCAAATGGATCATTTTCACAATGCAACCTATACATCTCTGCTATGGAAAAATCACTGGAAAGATATTTCTTTGCTGTATCACGCCGAGTGTAATGCGATTCATATGCTGGAAATGAATTAATGAAATTAACAATATCATTTTTTGAATCTGGAGAGATTTTTTTATTTAAATGATGACCTCTTCCATCGCTGACAGTTGTTTGTCCTGACGATTTTAATTTCTTTGCTATGGCAGTTTTAATGCATACTGATACTCTTTCCCCCCGTATTTCTAAATAATAATCGTTCGTCTTAGTCCGATTTCTTTGTTTTGATTCGTGCTTTTGTTGTCTGGAAATTTTTTTGACGTGAATCTCAATAAGGCCGGAAACATAAGCTTGTCTCAATTGATAAGAGCCCAATGACCAATAATTACGAAAAATTTAAATTTGATCTCAAAGAATATTTTTGTTTTGCATTTTTTTCGACAGTCTTCAAGTGGTTTTATTTTCCTTTCCTCCATAAATTTACATGTTTTAGTAATGTATTTCTTCCCTGTGTTGCGCTAAATTTTTCTTGATTTTTGATTGTTCTTATTGCAAATAATATTATCATTTTCGGTAGATAACTGTAAATTTTCTTCAACACAATTTTCAACTTCCATTAATATTTCATTTTCTATAATTTTTGTTGCAGATCTGGTTTCCTCACTTACATCACTAGAACAAAGTGATTCTTCATCACTCGGAATAAAACTTGGATCTCTAATGTCATTATCAGCATTTTCAATTGCATCTATTAAATTCTGGGTTACTTGAATTCCAGTCCAAAATTTCTTTATTTAGCCTTATTTATTTCTATTGCCAACGACAAAATTTTATTACTTCGGTTCATTTCAAAAAACAATCTAATGCATATTTTTATAAATTAGTAAAAATCATTACAAAAAAAGGTTTTCTTTTTAACAATAAACTTACTGTTTTGTTCCAAAATTAAATTAATTAACTTTTTTGTTTAATTTCACCGGTATTTCTCAATATTTTAAACGTTTGAATTGTTTATTTTAATCAAAATAAATATTGATTTTTTATCTTAAGTGTCGACTAACAATGGCCCGTTCTATGAATAGAATGGCTTATGTTGACATAAGACTCAATAATTTCAAAAAACTTAAATTGTAAATTAACTTATGTAACATAAGCTACTATATCTTGTGTCCACTGATTTATTCATTTAGATTTATATTCAAATTTTTCTTTTACATAATAAAACAATTTTTTCTTAAATTTATAAATATTTTTTTTCAAATTTCAAATCATCTGGTAAATCAGTAAATAACTTTGAACCAATATATATTATGGATTTCTTTGGATTTTCTGTTCTTAAAAAGTCTTGTCTTCTTAAAAATTGAAAATATTTCACAAAAAGTAATGTTGAACATCTTCTGCATATGTCAGTTTTCTACATAAATAACTTGGAAATAAGTTAATTTTTATTTGAAGTATACAAATAATAAAGTATTAAATTTGAAACGTTGATTTACAGTTAACCAATTCAATTTATCAAGCATGTTAATAATACATGTATATCTGCTGAATTTCAAAATGACTCGCATACCACGGTTTTGTAATTTTTGCAACCTATCCACTAATTCATGACATGCAAACTCAGTAATAGAAAAAAATAATATTCAAAATGGGGCTTAATCTTTTCATTGTAGATTCTAATTGTAATATTAAATGAAAGTTGACTTCTGATATATTTCGATAAATATATTTTTTTGTTCGCAATTTTTCTACAAATACACTTGCAGTGACTTTTTAAACTAAGTTTATTGTCAATTATCAACCACAAATATTTTATTTCATCAACACTATCTCAATTACTTCATCATCAATTAAAATATTTCCATTTAATTTTCCATTAATCAACCATGGTTTTTGTTTTTTGTACGTTTAATTTTAATTTATTTTGCTTCAACCATTCGGTAATTTTGTTTAAATCGTCATTAATATTATTAATGAAATCGTTAATTGAATCCCCTTCTATATACAATAACGTATCATCGGCAAATAATAATATTTTGTATTATCAATTATCTTTTCAATGTCATTTATATATAGAGTGAATAATAAAACCTCTAAAATTGTTCCTTGAAGAACACCAATCGAAAAATTGATCATGTCAGATGTATAATAATTTAACTTAGTACGTTGCCTACGATTCCGTAAATAGGATTGGAACTTCTAAGTTTTTTAAGCAAGATTTCTCGATCAAGAGTTTCAAATGCTCTCTCTAAATACAGCAACAATAATCTTTTCTCGCCAATCACAATCCGGTAATTTGAAACTAATTATACTAACTAAATTATTGTCTTTTTTATTATACATTGATTTTAATATTTTTCTTAAATACTCATTATTCCGTAGTGTAGGATTTCGAAAATGGCAACACCGATTTGTGAAATAGTGTAATCATTGCGTATTGTATCAACCTAAATTATTGCTTGTGAAAACTGGTCTTATGGGTGGCTGATGTATTTACTATGATAGTACTATGAGTCGTATATATATTTTAAGTAAGACAACATGTGTCACAAATCTGATGTAACTGAACAATATAATTAAGAAATAAAATAATAACTATAAACTATAAAATAAAATAATAATGTAAAAGAAAAAGTTTAAAATATACTTTTATCGAAACAAAACTAGCCCCCTAACAAGTAGAAAATAAAACTAGTGGTGGATGTTAAGCATCTAGAACTACTATAAGACAAAACACAAAAGTATATAATGAATCTTGCTGGAATATGGTTCATAGAAATTTGGAATATTTATGGCTTAAAAAAAACACGAACGATAATACTATGATATACCCGAAAATTAAATATTTTGAAAAGTAAATAAACAAAAAGGTACTGTAACTGTACTTTTTTTATGCTAATAAATTTTGTAAAAAGTAAAGTCTTTTTTTTTGTGCTAATAAATTCTATAAACAAATCTGTGGAAACAATAATCGCTTAAGTCGACATAAGAAAGAATCTAGTTATGACCACTATGAGATTCATCATGTTGTTTTACACATTTCTTGTCTTGGTGTTGTTCGCGTACGATACTTATAGCAAAAGTTATCGTCAATAGCATAATGGTTTATATCAATATTGCATCGAAGAACACTTGCAATAATAACTTAATTAAATTTATGATTATAATTAAAGCATTTATTTTTTTGCCATATTAGCTTATTTTGTTTTAGGCTATTATTGTTTACGGGATATATGGCATATTATTTTATAACTATATAGAAAATTATAACCGCTTATCTCAAGTAGGCGATTATTGCATAATTAAAATTGAAATAAATAAATTCTTAATTTGAAATAAGTTCTTATTGTACGTTGATACTGTACTAATGAAATCATTATTTCAACTTAAGAGATTATTGTACATTGTGATTTTATCTAACGGTTTCTTAACTGCTACTAAGTTGTTATAACGCATGTTTTGTCAGAGCGAAATCTCAGTTAAGCTTTTATTGTAATGTGATAAGGTCTATTGTCTTGCTGATTATGTGAAGTACTAGCAGTGTTATAAATTATTAAAATAATAATTTTAGAATGCAAATATTTTTGATATTTTCGTGGAAAACATTATTAAAATGTCAAAACGCATTTTAAAAATTTTAGAATTAGCTAAAAATTATAATAGGAAAAACCATAAGTAAAAACAGTACTGATTGGAGATGAAGGTAAATTATTAAAATACATACATACATACCACGTTTGAATTTACTAATAATATTAATTTTATTATATTATTTGGCTTTATTAACTTGTCTTCTGTGGTTTATTTATTTGCATATATTTTCTCTTTTTCGTACTGCCTGTAATAGAATAGGTTGTAATTAAAAGGGGAACGAGATGTATATGTATATTCATTTCAAAGTTCCTTCTCTATGAAATTTACTGATTAAAGCAAATCTAAGCCACATTGTATTTAAAATGACAAAAACAACAAAAAGAAATATAAAAGAAATGTGTAGGTATATGAATAATGAGAGATACAGAGCAATCTGAGTAAGGTTAAATACTTTTTCCCTAAAAGGGGCCTTGCTGACTGTATAGGTGACATTAATTGAAAATAATTAGTATTGATCTCCGAAGATTAAACTGTCATTGTACACACATTCGACTTGCGTCAATGTTTACCAATTCCTTATTTTCAAAATTCATTATATTTCTACAAAAGAAAACTGTGGACTTGCAATTTGACTGTGCACGATTGTGTAAAAGGAACGTCTATCTGTTACATTTGGCACGAGGCTCTAGCTGATCGTGGTGGGAAGGAAATTTCATTATGTTAAGCATGTTATTTTTAAGCATGTTAATAGTCTTAAAATTGATAGCCAACTAAGACAATTGATATTTTATAGTGGTTCATGCGTTGGCAAAAAAAAATCCATTTGTTTCCACTATGTTTCGGTTTTGAACAGTTCCCAATTCTTGAAATAATCTACCATAAATTTTTAGAAGTGGGACACACTCACATTGAGTGTGATTGATCACGCTGCCATAGAAAGAAAAAAGAAAATAACTGATTTAAAAATATTTCATCCGCATGACTGGTATAATTTAGTTCGCTCTGTAGGCTAAAAAAAAATGTATTGTAACTGAAATGAAAAAAGAAGATTTTTTAAATTGTTCACAATAATGACAATGAACAATTTGCTTGGAAAAACGTAAAGTGGTGACGATATTGCAAAGATGAGTTTGGAAAAATATTTTATAAAAACTTTCCACATGACCAAGAACCATTCAAAATATTAAATATCTTAAAACGAGGCTTAGCTCAGTAAATGTTAGCTCTATTCCTAGAACTGAAGGAACTGTAAAAATATCCTTAAATAAAAAAGACGATCTTCACGATTTATTAAGTTTTATTGATTCCTGTTTTCACCAATTCTACGAAAGCTTATGAAGTGAAGATACTCATGATATTCATCCAGATTTAGCTGAAAAGGATTCTGATGTAGAATTAAGTTATTAATTTTATAAAAGTAGTAAAAACAATTGTTGATATTTTAAGCAACTTTGACAAAATTTAAGCAACTGCTTAAAAATTTTTTAAAAATTATCATTAAATGTTTAAAATAATTTTTTTATTTATTTGAAATATGTTCATTTTCATTTTCTATACACATGGAATATTTTTAATTTTATATAAATGAATTTATAATTAAAATAAAATATGTAAAACATAAACAAAACGTTTATATTTTGGCCTCTATAAACTATATGCTCCAGTTTCAATTTTACAATAATAAACTAAATCAAGGTAAGTTCCCAAAATTACTGAAATGTGTTTTACAATAAAAGCTTAAGTCATTATGATATCAAAAATGTTACGATATTAAATTTGCAATAATCGCTTAATTTCGTTTTTTTAACTTTTTTTATTCAAATTGTAACTAATTTACTCTTTTGAGAATTAAAATTAAATTATGTAACTGTCCCCATTTATTGAAAATTTACAAATATTCGTTCATTTACTTCAAAAACTTTTTTCAAAATTTAATTTAAACCTTTAAATTGTTTTTACTCTAAACTGCCATTTTAAACATAAGCGGTTATTGCTTGAAGCCCCAGAAATTTAAAGATATATTTTGAAATAAAAAAAAAAAAATCGGAATAAAAAATTCAATAAAAAATCAACTGAAGGGTCAAATTAGAACAAATGGAATATTACCAATAGTAAAATTAGACTGTGCAGTACGATGTTTCTCCGAATGAAATTATCGCTGGAAACGTCTTTAATTCAGTTTTCCATTGTTTGGGATATGTCTACTGCTATTATTTAATTTTGAGGTTTCTTCAAGTGTTTCAGGAGTATCTTCCATCAACTGCACTAGTTTATCAAACTGTTTTTTATTTATTTTCTTATAGCTGCAAATAATATCATATTATATTATTCTTAATTTTTTTGAATTTACCCTAATTTTTAACTGTTTTTTATTTATTTTCTTATAGCTGCAAATAATATCATATTATATTATTCTTAATTTTTTTGAATTTACCCTAATTTTTCACTCGAAAAACAACTTTTCTTTAACGTTTTCATTCGCCAAATTGTCGAACGTATTTCATTCGCTCCGATAATCATGATCGTATGACGGCGACTTCGTTGCTTATACGCTCGATTCAAAAATCATGATAAGGGTTAGCACGTAAATTGTATTCGAACTCAACTGAAACTAGATAGCTAACACATTCCAGAAAAAAAATAAAAGCAAAAAAACGCATATTTTGCTTAAAACAAAAATACCTCATATAATTGAAGTTCTTAAATTTCACCATTATGTCCAAAAGAGTTAATTTATTATTTATAACGCTATATTTCGTTCCATTATATTTTTGCATTGATAATATTAAAAATTAAATAAAACTATATAGGGAATTTTCGAAAAAAAAACAAAACTTTGAGTTGAACTTTTAGCATAATAAAAAAAAGGAAGAATAAAAAAACAAATATTTTTATGGTATAAATTACCTATATTAGTAAAATTATGAAAGTATTTCGTTAATTCAAAGGATATTTTTATAAAAAATAAATTTTCAATTCAAATATCATTTTTTAATTCTTTGCATTTCGATTTCGTGCAGAAATGGAGAACGAATTTGAATAATGTTACGAATCATTGAATCTCGTATTAAAATTGTAATTGTAATGGTCCAGAACGAAATACTATCACAGGGAAATTTATTTCATTTCTGAGTATATTTTTTTTTTGATATTTTTCGTCGTCGTATTTTTTGTCTTTAGTAATTTTCAAGAATTCAAGTCTAAGTTTTTTTTAGTTTGTGATGCTAATTTTATTTCTGGTTTTATATTCAAATTACAAAAAAAAATAAATATTTAATAGTTAAATAAACTTCGCTATTTGAATATCTTGAAATTTGGATAAACAAAATGGTTGAGAATATATGAACACCTGTAATACGTTAGAACTCATAGCACAACCGAATAAAATCTTACCCTTAAAAATTATCTCAATTTTGGAAAAACTATATACAGTGGCAAGTGCTTGGTGCACAGTGTGGTCAAGCGACGTAATTGGACCTTCTTTTTTCTGCAAATGGTGTAAATCGGATTTTAACAGTCGATGGTGAGCACTATAAGCGAATTATAATGAATTATGTTGAATTTTTGTGTTCAAGAGCAGGAATCAATGTTGAATCAATGAAGAATTCACATTATTTTATATTTTGGTAAAGTTAGCATGGGTTTTTATTTTTTTTTGTTTTTGTTTTTTAAAGTTATAAATTTAGTTTACTGAGGTTCTGAAAATATTACTACTGCGCAATTTCTTTTACTTTTGGTTTCACCATGGTCAAATCGGAGTAATTATAATACTGTGTAGTTTCAGAAGAATTTTCATTTAAATAATGTGCTCTTAAATTTAAGAATTAAAATTCAATCTACTTTAATTAATCACCTCTTAATAATTTAAACAAAAACAAAAACATAGAAATTTACAATTGATAAGCATAATAAGCTTAATAAGCTTTTGATGTCCAAATAGAGTGACACCAACAGGTGATCGCTATATTATCAGTAGTATAGCTTCCTACTAAATTTTGACAAAAAACGAACGTGGAAATCTTTTCGGGACCATTTCCAAAAACATAATGTTTGTAGTTTGTGAGTTAGTGTATTGTACCTAAAATTGACTTAGATTCAAAAGTTACTGAGGACAGAAAATTCAAAAAATTGTTGATACTTAAAGTTTGAAATTTCCATTATTTTGTTCTTGGATTGCAATAAGCAAGATGGTAAATTATTTAAAATTTTTGTTGTTCGCAATAATTTCAGGTGAATTAGACAAAAGAGTTTCAAAAAAGCAAAGATTGGCAAAAAAAAGGTATGAAAAACTAAAAAAAAAAAATTTAACTTTTGTATTTAGAATTTATTTTAACCCCATTTTTAATATTTAACATCCGAATAATTTTCAATTTAATAAGTTAAATAAATATGTGTACTATTCTGACTTGAAGAACACTATTCTATGATAGGACTTCCCTACTTATTAGCTATATAATTTTACAAGTCTTATTGAATTTTATCTTTCAATCTCCTAGGACCTGGTTCGCACATAAAATTATTTACCAGGATGTTTGGATGTATGATCCAATTTACTTCTATGCAATATTTTAATATACCTGTACTGAAATAACTTACAAATCACTGGGGATTAAAATTTTAGCCCGAGCCACGGAACATCGACCACACTTCTTAGGACTTTGTTCTTAAATCTTTGAATTACATTAATGTTGGATTTAACTGCAGTGCCTCAGATTTGAATTCCGTACTACCATATAGGTTCAAGTATTCCATGTTACATGCCTATCAAGATGAATCCCCAGATATTTAACAAAAAAGTCCTCCGGTATGACTATTCAAAATTACTGAAAGGCAGTTATTTTGCCTCAGTGTATATGATACATAAATTGGCTTATTTGCATTAACTTTTATTTTTCAACTGTGAAGTGAGCTTTGAAGCTCCGTTGTCGGAGATTTGAGGCCCTTAATGGATCGATGTCTCTAACAACAATTGCTTTATCATCCTATACTTTCACATTTGGTGTCGTTAAGATATCTACCGTCCAAATGAGGTAGAATATGGGTCCTAGAACGCTTCTTTGTATGTAGGATGAACAGAAATATTGTAACTTTGAATTATTCAATAATTAATTTTTGAATTCAGAGGTGGTTTTTTAGAATTTGTTATTATAATGGTTTTTATTTATTCTTTTAAATTTTTTATTCGGAAATCTGATTTGTCTTTTCATGACAAATCATTTTGGTTAATTTTTCGCAACACAAAGTGGGTGCAAATGCTAAATTTTTTTTTTTTTATTTCTTTAACTTTACAATCTATCTTATTTTTATCTCATAATAGTATGTCACTATTAGACGATATTAACTAATTTGCTTTGGATTCTTTTATTTAACAGGTGATGAGTGAACCCATTGGCACATCTCTGAAGTTTTATATTTCTGGTCAAACTAGTGGGGTTTTCTGGTTTCACTATTCATAAATCTGCTGCTTAGATCTATCGGATGAAACCTTTTCAGCCTTCACACATGTTGGTCTGTACACTGTAGTTGTGATACGAGATCGTTGGGATGTATTTCCAATATCGCAAAGTATTTTGAGCTTCTTATTGCTATGGCTTTTTTAACCGATCCGACTTTTAAGTCTTTTCTAATTTCCTCATTTATCACGAACAATGGTGCATTTACTGTTAATCGGAGCACTTTAGATTGAAACCTTTCCAGTATTTCAATGTTGGAATTACTTGAGGTACCCCATAATTCTATACCATAGTACCAGATAAGTTTTAAGACAGCCTTGTATAGTAGGATCTTCCACTCCATTGATAACTGCGAATAACGTCCTATTAACAACTATAGCCTAACAGTGAAAATAGTCGAATATTTTCCTTTTAATTTTACTGATATGCTTATCATACAGATACGCGTATTTCGTCTACTACTTGCAGACTTCTTCAGTGTTTTGTACTCGACTGAGGAAAGAAATCTAAAATTGTCTTATTTATTTTATTCGTTCAGGTAACAATTTGATGTTTTTCGCAGCTGCATGGTTGTTTATTATCCAATGAATTAGCACAGGTAGGGGGTTGAATAAAAATATTTTTATTTATTTTATTATTGGTATTTAAAATAATTTTTCCGACGTTAGGGTGACAGGTAGGGGTGGTGTTATTTGTTTTATTGTATTTCACTAAAAATTTAAATAAAGAAGAATATCGATTGCCTTGGTCTTTATTTAGGAGTGAGTCATTTTTAGTTTTGTAAATTTCGATGCTTTCAGCTGAATCTAGTTTCCTAGAATCTCTAATGTAATTTATCATTACAATGTCTTCTTTCGAAATGCTATGATTCTCCTGGATGATGTGTTCTGCTACTTTGGATCGGAACTCTGTTGAGTTCTTCTTTTTAGCCAGTTCTGCTTCTTTCAGGTGTTCATTGAGTCGCGTTTGCATGTTTCTCCTAGTTTGCCCAATATAAACTTTGTTGCAATGACTGCAAGTTACCTTATATACACCTGATTTTTCCATTTGTTCGATTGGGTCTTTAGTTGAACCTAGAACAGACTTGAGTTGGTTAGTTCTACTGCTATATACGATATCTAACCCGTGTTTTCTTAATTTCGTTCTGAGTGGGAGAGAAATCTTGCTAAACTCCAATGCTACTCTTCTTATGGGTTGTTGATCAGTCAGTAGGTTAGTGAGGGAATTCCGTTGTAAACTTCTTTTCCGTTTACTAAGTAAGGCCGTGATGGTTTTTTCCGGATATCCGTTTATTCTCGCAATTTCAAATATGTGTTTAGTTTCTTTTACTAAACCTTTTTGGGAGGACTTAACGAAGACGAGGTCATGGTCTCTTTTGACGTAAAATCGCTTTTTCCCAGTATCCCAGTCAAAGAGGCTATTATTCTGGTAGAAGAATGGTTACTACAACAAGAAACTGGACCACAGTGGAGGACAAAAGTAAAACAGTACATAAAACTGATCCGGCTTTGCATGGAAGAAAATTATTTCACCTTTAGAGGAAATTTCTACAAGCAATTGAAGGGAGCTCCAATGGGAAATCCCCTTTCTCCATTCATCAGTGAAATTTTCATGGCTAAATTGGAGTCAGATTTAGCAGCAGAAGAACGGTTACCAAGATTTTGGAAAAGATACGTAGATGATATTTTTGCTGTAATAAAGGAAAGGGACTTAGAATCAACCTTAACTACTCTTAACGGGCTCCACAGGAATATACAGTTTACTGTCGAAGTAGAAAAAGAAGGCCAACTACCATTCTTAGATCTACTCTTAAGTAAAACAGGAACATCTCTAGAACTAGAGATTTACAGGAAACCTACAGATACTGACAGGGTCATCCCGAGTACCTCTAACCACTCCTATCAACATAAGATGGCATCGTTCAACCACATGATCCATCGAATGTTAACACTTCCCATCTCCCAAAAAGGTTTAGTAAAAGAAACTAAACACATATTTGAAATTGCGAGAATAAACGGATATCCGGAAAAAACCATCACGGCCTTACTTAGTAAACGGAAAAGAAGTTTACAACGGAATTCCCTCACTAACCTACTGACTGATCAACAACCCATAAGAAGAGTAGCATTGGAGTTTAGCAAGATTTCTCTCCCACTCAGAACGAAATTAAGAAAACACGGGTTAGATATCGTATATAGCAGTAGAACTAACCAACTCAAGTCTGTTCTAGGTTCAACTAAAGACCCAATCGAACAAATGGAAAAATCAGGTGTATATAAGGTAACTTGCAGTCATTGCAACAAAGTTTATATTGGGCAAACTAGGAGAAACATGCAAACGCGACTCAATGAACACCTGAAAGAAGCAGAACTGGCTAAAAAGAAGAACTCAACAGAGTTCCGATCCAAAGTAGCAGAACACATCATCCAGGAGAATCATAGCATTTCGAAAGAAGACATTGTAATGATAAATTACATTAGAGATTCTAGGAAACTAGATTCAGCTGAAAGCATCGAAATTTACAAAACTAAAAATGACTCACTCCTAAATAAAGACCAAGGCAATGGATATTCTTCTTTATTTAAATTTTTAGTGAAATACAATAAAACAAATAACACCACCCCTACCTGTCACCCTAACGTCGGAAAAATTATTTTAAATACCAATAATAAAATAAATAAAAATATTTTTATTCAACCCCCTACCTGTGCTAATTCATTGGATAATAAACAACCATGCAGCTGCGAAAAACATCAAATTGTTACCTGTACGAATAAAATAAATAAGACAATTTTAGATTTCTTTCCTCAGTCGAGTACAAAACACTGAAGAAGTCTGCAAGTAGTAGACGAAATACGCGTATCTGTATGATAAGCATATCAGTAAAATTAAAAGGAAAATATTCGACTATTTTCACTGTTATACCAAGATTTTACTCTAACGCTGGAAAACAAGTTTTTATAAAAACTATAGCCTGTTAAACTTCAATCTAAGTTACTTGTTTTTGTTGACAATATGCTCTCTTCAATTTAGGCGCCTATCCGAATACATACCAAGATACATTGCAGAGTTTGCATGTGTTTATGGAACATTATTTAGTGTTACAGTTTAGCAATCTTCTCTTCTAGTGGTTAATTCTCCATTTTAAAACATAAAGATAAATTATAATTAAAAAAGCCGGGTAATCTTCTCTTCTGGCGTTGAAAATAATATGCACTGATTTGTTTACATTGGCCTTGATTCTCCATATTTTGAGCCAAGCTTCAATAAGTGTTCTTGCAATTGATTTAAAGCTGCAGTTGGGCATACGTTTGTTGCTAATACTACTGTGTCATCAGCAAACGTTGCAGTAACTGTGTTTTCTGATGTTGGCAAATCTCTAGTAAATATTAAATATAAGGTAGATACTAGCACACTACCCTGAGGGGCTCCTGATTTTATTATCTTCTCTGATGTGTGTTCTTGTTGTTGTTTTATTACAAATTTACGACTGTCTAGATATGATCTTATGAGTAGATATAATTCATGAGGTAGCCTTTGCTTCAATTTGTTTGAGTGCGAAAATATGAAATGCAAATATTTAGAGTAAAAATAACATGATGTCCCCCAAGGATTGGAATCCACATTTTGCAGCAGTATCAAACCAAATTTTATGGTTTGATTACTTGTAAATATAACAAATACACGAAATTTTAATTTGATACAGGCACAATAAATGAAATTAATTAATTTTTTCGTTAAAAGATTGTGGATAGACTATATTATTAATATTCTAAGCTACAACTGTATCAAAATTATGTTCTTAATTTATTACGAACAAGTATTGGATTACTACCATAATCCACAGTTTACAAGAAATATTTATCACAAAATATTAACACAAATTTTAAGTCTGTAAAAATTAAAAATTATCTAAGGTGGAATAGTGGAATACAATTCACAATAATGTTGTGTACTCTAACAACTCGTCAAATTAGATTCATGGTAATCTTGATCGAATTTTATTTTTCAAAAAATTTTATTTTCCTTAAATTGATGGAATTCAAGAAATTCAAGTTCATAATCCTCTATCAATATTCAGTCCATTATCAAGTGTTTTTAGAAAAAAAAAATAAATAAAAAAAAAACAGTTATTAAAAGAAACGATGACACGGTGAAATACAGTAGAAATGTTTTTTTTATTATTTTTGTCCCAGATAAGACCATGAAGTAACATTTGAAGTTATTACACCATGTTGTAGTATTTTATATAGGTGGCAGTAAACGTAATAAAACAACAACAACAACAAAATATAATAAAATCAAAATAAAAACAAAATAAAAACTAAGATGAAATAAAGAAATTTAATGATCTGTGAAATTAAAATCCTCCCTTTGCTAAAATAAAAAAAAAATTTAAAAATGAAATCGTGGTCGTATTGTTTTTTTGTTTTTTTCTCGCTCTTTTATTTTTTTACATGATAAATTGACTCTGAAAAGATTTTATTATCCTTTGAAAATTTAAATGTTTACATTATATATAAAATACCTTTATACAAAAAATATAAATAGAAACAAAAATCCTTAGAGTATCGTCAATATTTTTATTGTAACTGAAGGTGAATTCATAGATTTAAATGGAAATATTCCTATTAATTCTCTAGGTTGTGACTAAAAATGTCTAGAGTACAATTGAAAATATAAAACGTTATAGGCTTAGTATAGAATTTATGAAATATTATTTAAATGCATGTAACGATTATTTTTTTTTTTTGGTTGAGGACTTAAGAAATGCATTTAGTCGTCGGAAATACAAACTGGACCAGGAATAACGTAGAAAGTAGCACCAAGGATAATTAGGAGATCAAAACAAAGAAACAATTGTATTGGAAACGGTGGATTTTTCAACACTTTATAAGAAATATTAATTTGAATTATTTTTTTATGTTTCACAACGCAGGTTGTCGCAGTAGATAGATCGTTTGTCTTTCAACTGAAAGGTTACAAGTTTGATTCCCAATGAAGCAAAATAAATTCTTTATGGGAGTTTTGACCTTTTTCATTCGGATAAAATAAATGTTAAAAAATGATTGAAAATATAATTTGGTAACAACTTAAATAAAATGGAGCCTTCTTCTATTTAATATTTAAGAAGGCTTAGCTCCTGACAAAATAGTAGTAGTTTTCCACATAAGTTGATAAGCTAGTAATTTGCTAAACAAATACTACTTGAAAAACATTGTAGTCAAATATGTAAAACGTCAAATATCAAGTGTAACTCCAAATATCATAAAAGTTCTTCCTCTTAAATTAACTTCGTAGAATTAAATGATTAATTTAACCATAAAAATATAACTTTTGTTTTTTTTTTTGTTATAATTTTAATAAAAAATATAAAAAAATTAAATGAAATAGTTTTAATTTTAATCACATTTACCAATCCAATAATTACTTGTAAATGACACAATACAAAAAAAGCAACTTTTTCTTTACCTCCTGGGTGGTGCGGAAAAAAGAAAAAAATTTTCAATAAAAAAGCTATTGTTGTTTAACTCAATTTGTTTTTGTAAGAAACCATTTTTCAAATTATCGAATTATTTCGATCTTTCTACCAAAGTGAATTCGAAATCTTTATTGTAAAATTATGGCAAGATAATTTGATCTTATAATATAGTGCTTAATGTCCCGTAGAGCATACTTTTACTTCCTGCAAATCTTGTATCAAAACCATTTATTTTCCTTTTTAACCATTAACCTTGTCGTTTTAAGATAGTTTCATTCGTGCTTCATTTTTCCTTAAATTATATTCTTCAATGTCACTGTCATTTAAGTTTTTCGTCTGAATACACGTCTCACATTTGCTTTTTTGACATTATTTTGAGTTATTTTGTTAAAACTGTGTTTAGATAGAGGTTTTAAATTATAGTTTTCATCAATTTTACAAGACTTATTATACTCCTCATGTAAATTATTAAATATACCTTTAAATGGTTACATGACAAAATTACATAGGACAAAATTACATATGAACAAAATTACAAAGAGACAAAATTTCATATGAACAAAATTTATTAAGAAAATTAATTACATGGACAAAATTTCATATTTAAAATAATCACAAATTTTAATTTTTGTAAAAATTTAAAACTATTGTTTGGTAATGAAGGGTACGTCTTTTTTTTAAATGTAAGAACACTATGGTTTTTTATGGTTAAACATAGTTTTTTACTTATATTTTACTTAGATCTTAAAATTTTAAATTTATTAAATTATTTAGTTTTAAGGCTATAAAACTATTCGGGTAGGTAAATATGCATACAAATATAGGTAAATTTCTGGATGTTGTTAAATAATTAAACATTCTCATTTTTGTTTAAAATTTAACTATTAATTTTTTTTATAAATTTTCTTTTTAATAATGATTCTTAATGATTTTTTAATACTAATAATAATTTTTTACTTAATTTTTACCCAACTTCGGTAAAAGCTAAAAATTTAGTAAAAACTATAAGAAATTACAAATTTTAATTTTATAATCTGCCCTCAAACCCCCGCTACTCATTTATTAAAACCCTGTTTTTGCCGGCGGCAAGGTTTTAGTACAAAATATATAGAAAAAAACAATATAAGTACAAATAATTATAGCTGATATGATTTTAATAAATTTAAGCTTACACAACCATGTTTAACCAAATATAAAAGAATTAGAATTCTAATTTAAAAAAAAAAAAAAAATACCTTCATACAAAACCAAATAATTGTAAATTTTTTATAAAAACTTATATATATAATTTTGTCCATATGAAATTTTGTGCCGGTACCCTTTTGAATATCCTACATACAGCTTTTTTGTTTCTCTTCTGCAGTCATCAAAAAAATTTTAAAAAATTGATTTTTTATTTGACTATCCTTTAATCGTGTTTGTCCTTTCAGTATTTTGTGCTTCTACGTCATCTTCAAAATCATATGAAACAGGTGGTGTTTCAGATGCACAATCTGTTTCTATATCGCTATCATCGAATAAGTTAGGTGAATATAAATACGTAATTTTTATCTTAATATAAATATAAATACGTAAATTTTAAGTTTTTTTGTTCCTATTGTATGTTGTAGATTCGTAAAATATTGATTCCAAAACAATAAAAAAAAAATTTTTTTTTGGAATGCTTACAAAAAATAAATAATAATAAATAATTTGATAATTTGATAATTCCTAATTGTTACTATTGAACGAATTTATTTTAAATTTTTATTCCACAGTAGTTGAATATAGACACTAACTGAACAATAATATTATAATAATCTTACAGCTGTTAATAATATTACACGTATGCAAAAAGAGCATCTATATATTTGTATTATAAATACAGTACTTTAGAAAAGTATTTCAACAACTATTTTGGTATTTTAAACTATTTTTGATCACTTTCATTATATAATTAGCTATATACGACCGTAGTCGTAACCAGCTCAGACTAAGGTCTTAATCATTCAATGAAACTATGTATCTTAATTTTCTTATATATTAAATATTTAAGTTTACATTTTCAAACATTTTTTTTTAAATATAATTGCAAATTTTTATTTAAATTAAATTTTATTGTATAACTGAACAACAACTAAAAAAAAAGAAATAATAAATGAAGATAATATGCGAAATCTTACACAAAGAAGCTAACATTTACTCCCCAAACCAGCAATAATTGAGTAGTAATTTACACCCCAAAAAATATTAAAAGAGCAAGTTTTTAAATAAGAAATAAAAAATATTCAAACGATGGTGAATACTTAATCGTTGAATACTCTTTACTCAAATGTAATTTTCAAATACTGTAGCTAAATTGTTGATTGTTTAAAAAAATTTTGTCGCATAGACAGTTTCGTGTTTATTTCTGATTCTAATAGATGAATCAAATTACCTTAAAATTAATAAGAATTAATTTTGAACATTTCTTTGAAAGCTTAGTACAGAAAAAAGTCAGGTACTCTATTTATATTTAAACTAAATAGTTTTGGGTTTTGGACAATTATTTTAAATACTATATCAATTGTAATTAATAGGGCAATATCATTCTTTGATTGTTTTTGTAAATTGACCAGAACATTATTATAAATATGTTATTTTTTAGGAATAAATAAATCCACCAAAAAAAATATTTATGACATTTGAAAATTTTTAAATTTAATACTGTTAAAAACGTGACGCTTTATTTTATTTTTTTCAAATATAAATGAAATAGTTAATAATTGTAGTATACCTAGTTAATAGTGATGACATTTGAATTTAAAATAAGAACTAAATACAATAATCTTATTTGATCTGTTACCTACAGAAAAATTTGACATTATTCAATTAGATATAATTTGGATTGAAAATATTATGATGATGATATTAAAAAGAATGGCTAGAAAAAATTTGGATTGCTATTTTAGTAAAAGAGATCAAAATATGTAAATAGAGATACTAGAAACCACGCTTGCACTTTACTTAATTCATTGCTAATTCACTTATTTTTTTTAATTGGGAATTTTTTAATTCTCTACTATTAACAATAATGATGATATTTAAATTCGATTATTGTAAATTTTTGAATTTTTTACAATTGGAATTTTATTATATTTAATTATAAATTTTCATAGGTTATTGCCACCCAAAGCAATTGAAATATTTTTAAGGTTTTCTAAAATAAAAAAAAATCTTTTTTTCAAAATATCAAAAACAAATTTCTAACAAAATCTATTTTATTCTTCCTTGTCTATTTCCTAATAAAAACCTCACCCTGAAAATACATATTTTCAAAATTTCAATTTCACTTTATTTTCATCTCACTCCATTTATAATAACAAAAAAAAAAAATAAAACAGAAAAAAATCAAAAAGAAAACAAATCATAAAAAATCATTTCATAATTTTCAAATCATTTGTTAAAAATGAACAAAAAAATAATAACAAAAAAAAATTGGAAAATTTCCTATCGAAATTGAAATGCTCGTTAAAATTATGCCCCATGGGAGAAATAAAACTATATGTATGTATGTGTTAAGATATATGAATGGCAGTATATATCAGTAAGTGAGTATGAGTTAGAGAAAATTTGGTTTTGAATTTTTTTTGTTTTTATTTTTATTTTGGTTTTTTATTGATAGAGATAAAAAGATGAAAAAACAAAAGATCCTATGCTGGAAAATAAAATGAAAAACAATTTTTACACTAAAGATTTAAGCAGAAAAATTCTCAACTCATAAACATTACTAAAACAAGGAAAATGAAAATAACAATAATGAATAATAAGAAAAAAAAAATTCATAAATTGATCCCACAATATGAAGGAATGAAAATACTTATGTACATATCTATAAATATTCAGGGTGAGCCGGTTTAGAGCAAAAATATTTTAAGGGGTGAGTTCTTGGAGTATTTTATGAAAAAAATTATTATAGAGTTATAGACTATAAATTATTATCTTTAAATTTAACTTAAGCTAGAGCGGTTTAACATGGTTTAACAAACGGCAAGTCTGATATAAAAGTTATTTATGAAAAAGTTGTAGGGGATTATATTATAACGCATAAACACAACAAAAAAAAATTGAGGAATTTTTTCGAGATAAGCAACGTTTTTTACAAAATTTTCAGTTGTTAAAATCACAATTTTAAGTATGCGCAGATATAATTCCAAAACGGTAAGTTTGATACTCATACTACGCATACCGTTAATTAGGTGTATGAATTTTACAAAAAAGTTATGAAGAGATGTTGCTCTAGTTTTAATTCCTTCTGAGCTGTAGTGAATATTGTTTAGATATAATTTTTCTAATCCGTTTTTATTTAATCCTCTGAAGCCCAGGTTAAATTTAAGGATAAGCCCTTCGCCTGGAACAATTTTTTTTCTAAAATATTCCAGGCCATCACCCCTTAAAATCGGCTCTAAACCGGACCACTCTGTATTAACTTTTAAGGACAAATCTTATAAATCCAGAATCAAGAATAGCATTCCAATATATTGCGCTAAATCGATATTGTATGTCTTAAATTAGAATTATTTCTCAATTCGAGTATTGACGGGTAAGTGAATCTGAGTAAATTAGAAGTTTGTTAGCATTTTTTTTATTTATATATTTATGCCAAATACAAGGACATTACAATATAAATGTACAAAACAAAAAAAAAATATGATCTTAAACTTCTTATTCCATATTTGAATATAAAAATGACAATAATTACCATACAAGTTTATAGTTTATTATCAAAAAATATTAACAAATTACAAACTTGAATTAACTCTAAGTAATAATTTGTTGGTGGAGATATGTTAGTGCAGCTTTTTTTCAAACTGGGCTATGTTTCATGTAAGATAAATTGGTGTTTATTTGTCATACACATTCTATTACCAAATTCACATTATAAAATCAATTATCATTCATAATTGATAGGATGAAATATAATTTATAGGACTAAAGATATTTTCCGATCAAAAGGGGTGTAGACTCACTAATATGTAACTGAATCATATCTCTAACATAAGGAGAATCAATTTTACTACTTAAGACATTAATTATAAATATGATATGATAAATCTCTCTTCTAATGCCTTATAATCGAATAAATTTAATTGAATTCTACAAGGTGGTAAAATAACTACATTTGTGCAAATCTCAAATTTGCGCAAAAAAATAAACTGCGCAAGTCTCAATTTTTTTTTTTTTCTATTCAGGTCTTTGAAAATTATAAAATTAACTAGACGACCAAACTTGACTTGCAGTTCTAAGATTATGTAGAGCAAAGGATGTGAATTTAAGGACATATTGATCGTTAAATTATTTAGAAAATCTTTAGATAAAACCTGAATTCGGATGGAGTTAGATTTGTTAATTATGAAATTTAAATGTTGTTTGAATTGAAATTTATTGTCAAAGAGAACGTCATCCAGTGTTTTTGAAGTATGAGACTTGTTAAATATGTTTATTTTTAACAGTGTGATCAACCTTTACTAAATCAGAACAAAGCACATTTAATAATATACTAGTTTTGTAACCCGCCATAAAGGATGGAAGTAAAATCAATTCTAGCATTTCTTTCTTTCATTAGAGTTTTCATTTCAAGTTTAAGAAAAATACGTATTATTGCTTACTAATCTACTTTATTTTTTTATTAGAACGCTTTTAATTACCATATAAACAGAATATTCTTTCTAGTAAGGTGCAAAATTTCCTATTCCCTAAGAGTCATTTACTCCATCATTTTAACGACATCTTATTTGCCACCATGGAAAATTTAAACACATATATATTATCCTAAGACCTCAATAATTCTAGATAATCAATATTCTTAGATTCTATTGTATTCAATTAATAATTAAATAAAATTAGGAAAAAAAATTTTTTTTTTACAAATGCCTTTAATTTAAGCGTACTAAAACTACAAAAATAAACTTTAGAATCGCAGCTATATATAATGTTTTCATAGCAAGTTATGATTGTAATTACGGAAAAAGCAAATTAGCCGAAATTCTAGGAAGTCTTGAGATGAGATTAAGAGATTTGGTAAAAAGTTCGGCAAATTTGCTTTTTCCGTAATTACAATCATAACTTGATATGAAAACATTATATCAAGCTGCGATTCTAAAGTTTATTTTTGTAGTTTTAGTACGCTTAAATTAAAAGCAAATATTTCTAAAAAAAAATTTTTTTTTCCTAATTTTATTTTCGACTTTTTAGTGAAAATATTTAATGAAAAATAATATATTTTCAAAGAACAACACATATAATCAAATGCCACTAAAATTCACTCTAACGCAATTTGGTTATTATTGCTTATACTTCAAATGTGTAATTATATTTTATATTACTGTAACAAAGTTTATATATAGTAGGTATATTTTAAAAAATTTTTTGGAGATTTTTGATTAGATACCTTTGAACTTTTTAATTTACGTATTAAAAAATTTTCACCAATAAAAAATTACGCGCTTTATAAAAAGAAACCCTGTTAAATACAAAAAATATTTGACGTAAAATCGTAGATTAAATCTGAGAAAAAGTCTGAAATGTAAACAGTCATCCGACTTTATCTACGATAAAATTCGATTTTGTCCGACGTGTAAACGCTGCCTAAGCATAAATTGGCATATAAAAGTATAATATATACATGCATAAATCGAAATTGAACTTTTTTTACATGCGAGAAGAGTAATTTGTAACTGAGTGATAGATAACTGATACTTGATTGGTTCAAATTTTGTTTTCTTCCATAAATAATGTTTGCACATTATTTTCAATTAAACTAAGCCATATGATTATGTATGTAACAAATGCAAGCCCTATATGACACATGTACGTTACGTACATATACTTAGTGAGAGAAAGAGAAATAATAAAAGAAAGAGATTAATAAAAGAAACCAAATTAAAAACACAAAAAAAATATAATGAAAATGATGATTGAAAATAATTGAAATTGAATAATAATAGAAAATGATTGAAATATAATGTTAATGATTTGTATTGCACACTATTTTGTACATATTCCTTTTTTGTTTTTCTTTTTTTGCTTCTTTACACCATAGAAATGTCAATAAATATAGTGAATTTGAAGAGAAACCAAATTTTAACTTTATCAAATATCCATATTCCATTATTAGTAGACACACATATGTAAATTTCACTTTAGTTGAATGCAAATAATATCTATAATCTATATTAACAAGAATATACACTCCCATTTTACGTAAACCTAATTTTTAAGAAATACCAAACCGAGCAAAATATCATTAGTTAAAAGAGGTAAACTTTACATTTACTTATCGTATACCAAATTTATTATGAGAGAGAAAAGGTACAAAACAGATGTTTGCCTTTTGCTTTATACTGTAAAATAATTTTGCGTTCTCATTATTCTCCTTTGGATTTGTTTACGTTTCCTCCCATTATTTATATCAGGCAGGGTGGCAAAAAATGTTAGTTCTAATTTAGTTTGTTCCCTTATGCGAGGATTAATTCTGATCTTTTATTATTTTAATATTTTCGTTTTAAACATTATTATTTTCGTATATACCTATTAAAAATATTAAATTATAATTACATTACAATAATATAAAATATTATTAATATTTTTGTCAGTAATAATTTGGAGTTACAAACATTATTATTTTTTATTAATTATATTAGTAAACCTAAATATTTATTATTTTATTTTGGTATACGATTATAAAATAATACTGAGGATTACTATTTACAAATCACAGAATTGAAAGAATGTGATAACGTTGTTTTAGTTAGGTCTCCTAAAAATCTTATGCATAGTTGATACAATTTAGAAAAGAATATTGTTAAATATTTCAACGAAATTTTTGTCGAAAATTTTTTTCAAAATTATAAACTTTATTTATTTAATTTCAGCCAACTTTTTTTGTTACTCTCTTTTGTTTACTATATTTTTTCTTTTTCTTACACGTTCTTATTATCGTCTATTTCTGACAATGTTTATCAAATTTGTATATGAATTTGTGTGCAAACAAATGAATACATACATGAGTTCATACTCTTTTCATGGATATACTTTGGTTAAATGGTTATTGAAATGGGTATTTTGTTGAATTGAAGCAAATTGAAACAAACATATAAAGTCCAAGGCAAGTTAATTAAGGCAAATATAATAAGTTAGTCAGAAAAGAAATTTCAATTTAAATTAATATAGAAATAATTCAAATGATATTTTTTAATGAAAACAAAATCTAACTATAAACTTACAATCATTTTATATTTTTACAATCACGTTCGACTGTAAAATTCAAATTGTAAAACGATATTAATTAAGACATGATAAAAGCAAAAATTTCTATGGCGCCATCTAAATTTAACACTTGAACCACATTGCAATCATTATGAAATGATGGGCAAATGATACAGATAACAGATGACAGATGACAGATGACAGATGACAGATGACAGATGACAGATGACAAATGACAAATGACAAGTGACAAATGACCGACGACAGATGACAGATGACAGATGACAGATGACAGATGACAGATGACAGATGACAGATGACAGATGACAAATGACAAATGACAAATGACAAATGACAAATGACAAATGACAAATGACAAATGACAAATGACAAATGACAAATGACAAATGACAAATGACAAATGACAAATGACAAATGACAAATGACAAATGACAAAAGACAAATGACAAATGACAAGTGACAAATGACCGACGACAGATGACAGATGACAGATGACAGATGACAGATGACAGATGACAGATGACAGATGACAGATGACAGATGACAGATGACAGATGACAGATGACAGATGACAGATGACAGATGACAGATGACAGATAACAGATAACAGATAACAGATAACAGATAACAGATGACATATATAAGCGGTAATAAAGAAAAAAGAGACTACGTTTATGACAATTTATGTTACAATTTGTAAAGATACTGCAATTTGTATATGTGTTGGAGTACTCCATCGAACATCCAAACATCCAGATAAATGCCGAAAATTATTATTATAATAAGGTCAGGTTGATAATTTTATAGCACTTTGAAAAAAAAACTTTAAATTTTGTTGGAGAAAGAATATGTCGCTTGCTGATGTGTTCTTTTTTATAAATTTACTTAACATCTGCATAAATAGTAATTTTACTATGTTTTATGGCAGGAAGTACATCATTAATTGAAATAATAAGAAGAAGTAGTTTACCATTAACAATGAGCCACAATATTGTGGGCCATTAACAATGCGTTAACATTGAACGGTTGAAGTATTAGGTCTTAATAATTCGTCAGAACAAATGCCTAGTTGGTTAATAGGATCAATAGGATAATTCTAATTGATCAAAGAAGAAGGGGTTCCCATTTTTTCTAAAATTTTATAATAATTATGGAATAAGGATAAAGGTCTAACTGAAATCGGTATATATAGTATGTGTTTATAGCCCAGCTTTCATACAGTTTATGCAACTCGAACATTATTTTACTAAATTGGTAATTGTAGATCTTTTTTTCATAAAACTAGTTGACTAAGGGATAATAAATTTGAACACTGATCATAAATAGAGTTAAATACTATCAATTCAACTATTTGAGGAATATGTGAAAGCTTTGTAATTGGACAATAGTTTAAAATTTTCTAATATAGTCTGGTTTAGTTTGTGTTGTAGAATGTTGTATCGCTATGAATAAAAATGTGGATTTGTGTTTGATTCTTTTGTTTTTCAAAATAATGCTTACTATAAAGCTAATTTTACAGGTGATTTAATATTCAATTGAACTAACTTACAGCTAAAATCTTTACGTATTATCCCGCAATGAATATCATCTCAGTTCAGTATTTAGATTAAAGATATTTCACCATATGATAGGTGTATATATTCCATCACATTTTTGTTTTTCCTATTACAATATGAATTTAGGTAATTATATAGATTTGAATAATAAATACAAGCATTCATGAATTTTTATACAAATCATATTCGAAGTAAAAATTCGAAAAATAATTTAGACACGGTTGTCATTTCATAAGATAACCCCATAACTAAAAAAAAGTTATACAATACACAATCATTCACAAATAAACAAAAAAAATCTTTAATAGATTCATCATCTCATCCTGGTGATATTTATAAAATATTTTATATGTATATATAAATATATATTATGTATGTATATACAATTTCTAAAAATATGAATAAATTGATAATGGGGATCTGATAGGTATATATAGAGAAGGAGGAAACCGGAAGTTGATAAATAAAATACAAAATAAAAAATAAAATATAAATAAATTGCTTCTGTTATATATCCTTATGTGAACCACAGGAAGATATCAGTGTATGTATATATACATCGACAATAAATCGAAAGACTATATAGAAAACTTTTCAGAATTTATTGACAGAATGATAGGTTGTAGAAAAAATTGAATATACTAATAGATATTATGATGGTGAGGGGGTATAGAGGAATTAATCGAAATAACAGGTGTTAAAATATTGTAGAGAATGATATGATTCAAGTAGATAATTTTTAACAATTGATTTAAGAATCTTTGAAAAATAAAAAAAATAAAAATGCTTTGCGCAAAATTTATATGTATAATATTTTAAAATAAATATTTATATGTGTATAATATATATATATATATTATATATAAATACTATGTGTATTGTGTATAATAATATAATCTTTTCTTTTATATTGTTTCGCAATAAATATTGTATTGCTATTTTTTATTATTTTTTTGTTTTTTTTCTTTTTTAATATATTATATTTAATATAGAGAAAGAATAAATATTTCAAAAATGAGTAGCATTAAAATATTGTCTATCCGTTTAGCATAACAATATGTTTAAAAAAAAAAAAAATTTGAACAATATTAATTTTACCATACCTAAAATATATTACAATTTCATATTTATAAAATTTTAGAGAAATATGTATATTAAATGCTTTGTCTTTACAACTGAAAATATTATAATATTATAATACTAGGGGCACCTGTTGAGTAAGTATAATTCAAGTTGAAGCCAAATTTTAAGTTTTTAATAGAACAATGAACGACGTACTGACATAGACTTTTCAAGATAAAGCAGAAACCACTCATGCTTAATAAAAAGTTTTAAGGTTAGTAAAGTTTTATTTAGAACACATAAATACACCTCCCTCATCCGATATATTCCTTATAGTAAGTCACATTTAGTGAATAAAATTACTAAAAATAAATATTTTTGTAATTAAGGAGGTAGGTACCTATATGCATTAAACATATGCTTAACCATATGATTACCGCAAATTACCAAAATTTAGTAACATTTCCTTAAAAAAACTGATTTGTGAATAAATCCTCTTAGGTTTTTCATACGAAGCAACGAAATAGTTAAATAAGGATCAATAAACAATTTGTTTTTTTTTTGTTTTGAATTCATCTTTACTATTACTTACTGTCTATAATATTTATATAGTATAATTTATATGCTATTATTCACTATACAATTATGATTTTATTAATAATCTTAATTGACAGTAAAATGCCCAATTTTTTACTACAAACATGTTAATATATTCTATTACCTCGCTTGCATCGTGTCACAGAAATCTTATTCAGCTGTACATGACGTGAACAATTTTTTCTTCGCGTCAATGATGCGTCTAAGAGAATATGGGGGATTGCTACATAAATAAGCATTTCTATTTTTAATTATAACGATGTAGTATTGATGAATGAGATGTTATTGTCAAATACCTCGTATATACATGATAGCTGCAAGTAAGCTTTAAGACTGCTTAAACATCATGTATACGCTAGTTTCTTGAAATCAGCTTCACTCAAGTCAATTTTAAAAATTTACTTACTTGACTTGAAAATCTTAACCGAATACGCAACTTGAGAGCTTAATGAGAGCTTGAGTTGACATTTAATGTTAAAACTTTACGAATTTTTGTTAATATTTAGAGAGAATTTAAAAAATAGTTAAGTAAGTTATTTTCGGACTTGACATGACAGCAATAAGACTCCATTTACTGTTGTTTATAGCAAAGTTTAAATCAAATTTCAAAAGAATAGGAATAAAATTTTCATTTTATTTGACTTTATCTGGAATTAGCTATTTGCATAAAGTATAAAATCCAAAAAATTTAAAACCATAATATTTTTTTGTATTGTGGTATTCTATATTCCGAACAGTAATAACGGTTAAATGGAAGATACTTAATAGAAGATTTTAACGATAAAGATAAACTAATATTTTAATTGAAATCTAAATGAATCTACTAGCGTTCCAAAAATATTTGTATTATTTTTTTTATAAAATCAAATGTTTTGCTAAAATAGTTGCCCGTATTCCCTTAGCCGTATGCCTAATGCGATGAAGAGCCAGTCTAGCTAAATGTATTTCCTTAAGATATTTTAAGATGAAAAAATTTAATTTTGTATAGAAAATTTAACTGTGTTGGTAGTACTGAGAAGTTTTTTTGTAATAATGTGAAAATAAAATTGTTACGTCTGCACTTAGCAGAATAGAAATATATTAGTTCAGTAATATTTTCATACGATACGTCTAAGATATTATGCGTGTATATTAGAATAGGTATTTAATGAAATAAAACTATTTTATAGGCAGTTCCAAAATTATCTTCTAATTGACAGTTTATAAAAAACATTGTTAAATTTCAAAATAGTCGAATATTTTTTTGTAAGCTGCTGAGAGTAACTTAGGTAGAATTAAATTTTCGTTCTTAATTAAGTATGGCACTGAAAGTTAATAGTACAATATTTTATTACAATGTTCTCGGAGTATTTATTTATAAGATTACTAGTTTATGAAGTTATTATGTGGATAACTATTACTATTGTCAGGAACTAAAGCCTTCTTAAATAGAATAGCTCCATTTTATTTAAATTGTGACCAAATTATACTAACATATTATGTATTGTCATTTATTTTATCACAATGCCAAAACGTACTGATCCCGACTTCTGAACCGTCGGACCTATTCGGAAAATTTTTAAAAATTATTTATTATAATATTATTAATAACCTTTTGCCTGAAAAATAAAACTTAAATACGTATAGAGTTTCGACTCCAATTCCTGGGACCCTGGAACTATTTACTTCATTACATTTAAGGGCCAGAATACTGCTGAAAAAAAAATTTCAAGGTTTTTGGTCCCGACACTTGGGGCTTCGAACCTCTTATTTGCATCATGTTTAAATGCCATTGTACTAAAGACAAGTTAAAAAATAAAACAAAAAAATTTTTTTTCAAGGGCTTTGTGGGATGGGACCTGGACGTGTTTTTGCTGGAGGCTGCTTAATTTCTTGAACTTTCCACCAGTCACCACCTAGAACAGTTACCGTTAATTGATAAAAACTTATTACATGAACTTTTTTATTATGAATATTTATCGTATCCAATATCTAGCATATCCAGTCAAATGAAATACAGGTATGTGGTAGTAACCGATTTTATCAGCTATTTTCAGACTCGACTGAAGAGAAAAATCTGAAATCGTTTTATTTATCTTTACTGAACAGATAGCATTTTGAGCTGGTTGGATCTTTACTTTCCAATGAAATAGGACATGTAATAATTGTGTAGCGTAGAAGCAGACCGAGGTCTTTTCCACTTTTAAAAACAAAACCTAAAAATGAGGTATTCTAAATTAAAATTGATTTACTTCCTACTATTTCAATAAATCATGTTAATTCCCATATATAAACGAGATCAAAATTCATACTTAGGCGGAAAATGTTTCTATTCCATGCTTATGAGTGTAGCAAAATGTGTCTATTCCATACTTTTTGTCAAAATATGCCTATTTCTTAGAAATTCGATTCTAGAAAATAAGAAATAATAAAAAAAGTAACAAAAAAGTCTATTCATATTTTGGTGCGAAATTAAACAAATGACTAAATCGCAGTGGAATATTACTTACTTACTTGCTGGGCGCTAAAGACCTTGAAGGAACTGAGCCTAACGCAAAATTATCCTCCACTGACTTCGATCACGAACGGAATCTTGGTGATTTGAAGTTTTTTCATATCTGCCGATACTTCATCTCATTAACGAAGTTGTGGCCTCCCTCGACGATGCGCTCCCCGGAGCTTGGATTGAAAGAGCTTCCTATCTGGAACATTTTCATTCATACGCTCTACATGACCTAGCATATTCCGACTTTTTTTGATAGGTCCATGTCCTAGGGCAGCTGGTATAGTTCCGTATTATAGCTTCTTCACCAAACGTCTTCGTCAGACACAAGATCATAAATGCGAAGAAGGAGTTTTCTCTCAAGCACATGCTCGATTGCTTTTGGTAATGTTCACGATTCAGAGCCATATAGCAGCAGCAGAAGGATGAGCGTTTTGTATAATTATGCCTTGGTATTTTGGGATAGGAGCTTTGAACCTAGTTGTTTGGACACACCGAGGTAGCAACGGTTTGCTAGGGTAATTCTTCTCCTTACTTCAATATCGATGTTATTGATGGAGTTGACGTCGATTCCAAGGTAGATTCCTGAACTAAACTCCTGAACTACCTAAAAATTATATGAGCCGACAGTGATATGGTGTTGTGAGGACATTTTATTTGTCGACAGTATATATTTTGTTTTATTCTCATTTATGAGAGGACCCACTTTACCTGCTTCCTCTTCAATCTGTTCATTCTGTGTAAAGGTTTTGATGACTGGTGCTCGTCGTGATGTCCGATAAGATCGACGTCATCAGCGGAAACCCAGGAGCTGTACTGAACGTCGCACTATATGCTCAAACACTAGATTAAAGAAATTATATGGCAGTATAATTGTATGCCGAAATCCTTGTCGAAATCCGGTGCACGTTCGAAGTGAATCAGAAATTGTATGTTTTTTTTAGAAAAAAATATGTATCAAAAGTCGCCTATTCCACACCTTCGTAGCAAAATAGTTATATTCCATATTTATTAATTAAATAACTCCTGGAATAACTATCTTATCCTGAATTTTTTATTTAAATTCAATGACGATAATGATAATTTTCAGAAAGAAGAAGTTTTTTTCAATTTGCGCAAAACTCAAAGACCCCGGTTTGCTTCTAAGCTACACAATTGTACCTATTGATTTTATTCATGATAGGTTTATTATAATATTATACCGTTATTATGTAAAATATCATTTTCAACGTTGGAGTGTAAGATACGCATGTGTTTAATTTGTTCTATTGGTTCAATTACGCTATATGTATACTATAAATCAAAGAAGAATCAATTTGGTCTTTATTCAGGAAAAAAGACGGAGTCATAGTTCATATTATAGTTTTAAATCTGTAGAAATTTTTTTCGTAGACAAATAAATAAATAAAAAAAAAATAAATAAATATATTTCAATGCTTTCAACTTAGTCTGAGTTTACTCGAATCTCTTACCATTACTATGTCTCCTTAGGAAATGTTATGACTCTCATGGATAATATGTTCGGCTACTTTGGATTTAAGTTCGATTAATATTTTCTTCTTAGCTATATTTCTGCTTCTTTCAGGTTTCTCTTGAGTCGTGTTTCTATGTAGGTTGTCCTATACTTTGTTGCAAAGACTGTAAGTGATCTTGTATATTCTCGATCTTACTATTTGGCCAATTAAATCCTTAGTTGATAGTAGAATAGTATTGAGTTGATTGGCTCTGCTGCTCTATACTATGTCTAACCTACTTCTTTTTTAAATTTTGGTTCGAGTGATAATTTGGCTAGTATTACATTTTTTTATTATTCACTAATAAGAATAGGAATAACATAGTATGTATTAGGAGTAAAAGTAGTATTAGAATATTTTATTAAATAACGGAATATCTAATGAAAAGCAGTTATATTAAAATGTCGATTTTATGTTGCTATAATATTAAAAATTACATTGAAGTGATAATTATAAAAATGTCTTAAATGGAATATTATTGATTTTTGATATTTTTTTTTATTTCTTAATAATTTTAAAATTCTTTTTAAAATATATATATTTTTTTATATTAAATGGTGCTATTACACAGATTCTATTTTTTCATTTTTTATTTATTTTTTTTTTTCTTTTTTTTTTCTTTAATTCTTTTAAAACAGTTTTTGAAATCCCATATTTGTTCTGAAGAGAATAAAATTTTATCTGAATGATGTCTCTTGTGTTGTAATATTACAGTGATTTCAAATCGTCAATAATGATGATAATATCACCCCCTAAAGGGAAAACTAAATAAATGGAATTGAAAAATGATTTTATTTCTCTTTACTGATTTTTCATTTTTCCTAGAATAAATTTTTTTTTATCAATTTAATTTTTTCATCACTGTTTTTCTTTTATTATTATTATTATTAATATTATTTATTTTTTTTTCATTTTTTTTAAGAAAATTATTTTATTGTTATAAATTTTATTGAAAAATTGACAGTGAAGAGAATAATAAGAAAAATAATAATAATAATAATATTTTTTTCCTATTATTTTGCAAGGTACGTAAAGTTAATTTTCGTATATATCTTCCTTACTTAAACGATATGAAATTTTATGAATTTCATCAATTTTCTGGATTAAAAATGTGAACAAAATTAAATTTTTTTTTTTTCGTAATGCCTTTAAGGGAAAATTTTGATAATAGAATATTATTGTAATAAAGAGAAAATCGAAGTAAAAATGAATTTATAATAAAAGAAGAGATGAGAAATTCTAAAATATTGTTAATTCAATAGGCTGAAATTTTCTATTTTACAATATTATTAGCTTAAGGGAGTGAATTATAACAAAATAAGATATGTTTTTGTAAATATACTGACCAAATGTCTTATTTTATAAATTTTTGAATTTAAAAATGAATATTGTTTTCAAATCCTGAATTTTGTTATTTATTTTTAAATGTGTAGTTAAAGAAAGTTATATGAGAATTCACATATATTCACTAAAATAATGGTAGTGTACTATTTTGACCGATATGGTATAGTGGTTATGTCATCTGATGACTACTAGTTCCTGGATTCTAATCCGGCTCAGGGAATAGAAGATGTTGTAAAACGTTTTTACAATTAGTAATTTTTTAAAATATTTTCGAATATAATTTGGTTATGACTAAATCGTTTTTTGTTGTTTTATATGTTGTTATTATTTAATTTTGCAATCAATTTTATTTAAATCTAATGTTGATAATAATTATGAATTAGATGATCAAAATGCTTCTGATAACTAATAGGATGATATTAATTTAGCAGAGAATTTTACTAATATGGAAGGAAACCTAGCAAATCGCGATTTCGAGCAAATAGAGCTAGAATTTGATGCGTACATAGATCTTTTATTGCTGATAGGTATGTCAACAAATTTCAAATGTACAAAGAATTTATTTTTATTTATTTATTTATTCATTTATTTACTCAAATGAGCTCCATTGCTCGTACAGAGTGTTTTTAGTTTTTTACAATTTTACTTATAGTTATAACTAATTAAGTTTTAATTCAGTGCAATTTTAATTTTAAAATAAGGAATGTTTTGTTTTTTACAGAAGGTATTTAAAGATGATTTTTTTTATATAATATTAAGTATTATTACTATTATTTAATTGATGAAAATAATCTCTAATTTTACTTTTGAATTTAGATATTTGAGCAGTTTCTTTGATCTCAACTGGTAATTCATTATACGTTTTGTATGCTGTATTGTATATTGTGTCATATTTGTTAAATCTTTTTGTTGAAGATGTTACCCTTATTTGAGCTGCATTTCTAGTTGAGTATGTATGAACTTCATTATTCAACATCGGCTTAATATTTGTATTAATATTCATAGTAAGTATGAGATGTATTTGTGTGGTCTGTTTGCATTTTATAACATGATTCAATTGTAATATTTTGTGCTTTCTATGAATTGCCTGTGTCAAAGTTTGCCTTTTATATCCAAACAAGTTCTTTATCGCTTTATTCTGCAGTTTCTGTAATGTGTTTAAATTTTTATAAACAGTGTTTCCCCATATTTGAATTCCGTACATAGTTGCGCTATGAAATAAGCTGTAATAAATTGATCTCTTATTTTTTAGTGGTAATCTTTTATTTATTAGTTTGAATAGTCCTGCAATTTTTCTTCCTTTTTTTATTAGTTCTTTTATATGCTGCTCCCACTTTAAGTTCTCATATAATAATATTCCCAAATATTTGTAACTGTTCACGGGATCCAACTTACATTTGTTATTGTAAATATTTAAGGCATCACCTGTCTTCCAATTCTTTGTTTGTTTTTTCTTCATAGATTATGGCCAGGTCATCAGCGAACATAAATGGCTTACCATTCAGTTTTGTGCATAATAAGCCATTTATGTAACAAGAAAATAGCGTAGGTCCGAGTGAACTTCCCTGTATTACACCATATTCAACTTTTACAGCTTCACTTTTCAACCCATCACATTCTGTGTACTGCATTCTTTCCGATAAATAACTTTTGAACCAGTTGTATTCAGTCCCTTTTACTCCGAGTTCATATAATATTCTTAGAAGTGTATTTCTATCTACTGTATCAAAAGCCTTCCTAACGTCAAAAAACACAGCTACCACTTTCTTCTTTTTATCCAATCCCGAATGAATTTGCGTTATTACATCAAACAATGCTGCTTGGGTACTAGATTTCTTCTTGAATCCATATTGTTGATTACACATTAATTTGTTCTTATGGAGATAAACAGTAAACTTGTTATTGACTGCAGTCTCAATCAGTTTACTAAATACTGAAGAAATCGAAATAGGTCTGAAGTTATCAATATCATTCAGATTACCTACATTCTTATATATTGGTATAACTTTATTATTTTTTAGACATATTGGCATTATACCTCTCTCAAGTGACTTATTTAATAATTTCATTACGTTAACAGCCATATCATCTTTTACCATTTTCAATATATTTGCAGACATTAAGTCCTCCCCTGAGGCCTTAGTATTAGATAATCCATTTATCAGTTTTTTACATTCAAAAGTGTTTAACTTTTCAAATTTAAATTCCTTATCTGTTTTTAATTTTGGCAAATATATACTTCCAAAGTTTTTTGCCAAACTCTCACCGATTGTAGCATAAAACTTATTAAATTTTTCAAGTTTTCGAGTTTATGTGTTACACTCATTTTACTATCGGCGCAAAATTCGTTTACTTTTCTTTCATTGTTGCTTATTATATTTTTAATACAGCGCCAATTTTTCTTGACATCATTACCTGCCATTCGAAATCGATTATCATCAAACTCTTCTCTTTTTCTTCTTTTGAGATTTGTTGCTTTGTTTAAGCAGAATTTATACTTGTCTTTGATATATTTTGACTCCCGATTTTGAGCATGTTTTTTATACCAATAATTTTTCCTTTGAATAACTTCTGAACACTCATCATCTATCCAAGGTGCTGAATATTTGCCTTTACTACTTGGTTTTTTTTTCACAACGGTAGCACTTTCAATTATTTGCTTACACTTGGACGTCAAATGGACCGCCATTTTATTTACATCTGATATTTTCATAATATACTCGTTTAATTGATCTTTGACATAATTATAATTAATTTTTTTATACAGCTGACTAGTTTTAGTTAGGTTATTATTTTCCTTTTTGATGCTTATGTTTTTCTGTTCTACTATAATACCTAGATGATCTGATATATCATGGTGAAAATGCATAATATGTATGTCTGCATTTGGATTTCCAGTAAGTATATGATCTAGACAAGTGTTAGATTCAGGTCTAGTAATCACTACACTTCATTTGCACCATCATCCAACTTTATGCTGACAAAGCTGTTATACTCATCACAATATATATTACAGACTGTATATTTCAACTCATTAATAATAAATATTCCCGCTCCACCACCTCGTCTTGAGTTTCTACATGATAATACTTTGGAATATTTTTTTATATCAATATAGTCACACTCATTATCTAAGATCCATGTTTCAATGAATATTAAAACATGAATAGTTTGTTCAATAGTATCCAATAAGTGTGTTATTTCATCAATTTTATATTTTAGGCTTCTAGTATTTAAATATAATATTTTAAGTGAGTTATTATTACTAAATTTGATGTCTTTAATACTAAATATATCTGTTTCAATGTGGGCATTGATCGGCAATTCATATTCTATATCATTGAAGTGCATCAATATTTGGATGTTCTATGACACGTATGATTTTACTATTTGAATTTTTTCTGATAAATAATTTGCCTTCACGTACCCACGTAAATTCTATGATTTTATTTTTTTTCATATCTTTTGCTTTTTTATGGATATATTTGAAATATTGCGTGAGCCGCTCATTTATGAAAATTGTATTTTTTTCTTTGCACTGCTCTCCATGTTCAAATATTTCTGTTGTTAATTCTTTTTTTCTAGCTAACTTTAACAAGTTGTTCTTGACATCCAATGTGCTTAAATTAAATATTATATATATATAATATTTAATTCCTTGATATCCTTATCATCAATATCCTTGATATCCTTATCATCAATATCCATCCCAACTTCAGTTGAAATTTTCTTGACAATTTTAATTGGATGCTCCTTACTCATTACACCACACACCTCAATCTGTTTTATATATTTCTTTTGTTTGATTTTCTCTATTTGTATTAAGTTATTATGGACTTTTTCTTCTAGTAGTTTATTTTCCTGTCGCAGTATCATGTTTTCATGAATTAGGGAATCAATAAAGGTTTTCATTTGCCTGACCTCTTTGGTGAGCTCATGAAGTTCTGATCCCTGAAGATTTTGATTTTTGATAATTGTCTCCAATTTCTGATTAATGGAATCAGCTTCATTTGGAGCTCCCATTGACGTTTTGCGCTTCCTATTGATGCAGATATTGCATGACCAATGTTTCTCCGGATCAGTGGTATATATCTTGAATCCTTCATTATCCAATCCTGTACATGTACTGCACATCCACTTTTTGCAAAATCCATTACAATATAATAATTTATTATTCCTTAAATTTATTTTTTTAAAGCAGTGATTACAAGTATTGTTTATTTTGTTTTTTGACATTTTTACATTTTATTATATGAAGTTTTTTGACACAAACTATATTTTATTATATGAAGGTCTACAGTGAAAGCATTCAAAGTTTGTGACATGAGATTCATCAACGTCCATTGTTGCACAGTGAAATGTCACAAAAGAGTTTTGTTGCAATTTATCGCATGCTTGCGCTTGATGACAGGGAAAGCTGCAGGTCACAAGTTCGTGGAGATAAACTAGCCCCAATTCGTGGTTTTTACGAAATGTGAACACAAAACCTTCAACATTTGTACTTTGCTGGAGAAAATGTAAATGTAGACGAACAACTGATCCCTTTTCTTGGTAATTGCCACGTTCTTCCAGTGATAGGAACATATATCACACATTTTTTTAACTCTATACTAACTATACTAAATATAGGTTTGTATCCAGTATTATGGAAATGCGATAAAATTATTCCTATACCTAAGAAAGATAACCCTACCATTGATGGTTTTAGACCCATAAGTGTATTACTCAGTTTATCAGAAGCTTTTAAATTCATATTACATAATCTGCGTTGCTTGAAATCACTGACAACATGTATATTGAAATTGATAAACAGACAATCTTCTTGCTTTTTCTAGACTTCTCAAAAGCATTTGATTGTGTAAACCATGAACTGCTTTATCACAAACTAAGAACCCAGTTCAATTTTGATGCATCTCTGCTGCTATATAGTAATTCCTCATGCCGACTTTTCTCTTAAATAATTATTTGACTGATAGAAAGCAATTTGTTTACATTAACGAAGTAATGTTAACCACCAAATGTGGAGTGCCAGAAGGGTCCTTTTCTTTTTAGTCTCTATACATTAACGATTTATCACTTTGTTTATGGGAAACAAGGTGCAGACTATATGTTGATGATGTTCAATGGTATATTAGTGGATCCATTGCTAATATCATGCTTAGCAAAAATTAATGATGATCTTGATGCAATTTTATTTTGGTCTAGAAATAATGGCCTAAGATTAAATGCATCGAAATCACATGCAAAAATCATATTTTCGAGAGGTATAGATACATCAAATTTACCTAAACTCAAAATGAATGACGAATTTATTCTATATGTTGAGAAGGCTAAAAATCTTGGGTTGATCTTCAATAATACTTTAACTTGGCGATACCGTATTAATCATATATCGAACAAGGTCTACTCTAACTTACACAAATTATGGAAGTTCTCATTCTATCTAAACGATTGGATTAAGAAAAAACTAATACAATCACTTATAATACCACATTTCTTATACCGCGATGTTGTTTACTCTCGCATGAGTGTAGGAGAGTTCAATACCCTAAAACTTCTATTTAAGGCATGCACAATATCAAGGCCGCACGCTACAATCTTTTTTACTAGCCATTATTTGGCGTTAGAACTGTTAAAAATGAAAATTACTCTTGCGGGAACAGTGCCAAAAATAAAAACGTTTTTGACCGGTTCATGCCACATCAGTCAAAGAATTTCGCAAGCTTCTGGTATATCAAAGCAAGTTGTTTTTACAATAACAAAGATCGAAATCGATCGTCTCAAAAACGTACAAAAAGTACAAGCTAGTTACTTTATTAAGTAAAAACGTATTCTTGTAAGCGTTAAACAAAACGTTGGCTAGTGGCTTTATTTTGTAATTTAATTGACATTTCTGCTATAAACGCATTTGTATTATGGACTGAAATTTATCCAAATTGGAATTACAAAATATTACACAAACGTCGTTTATTTCTTCAAAATTTACCACAAAGTCTTGTTCGACCACATATTGCTCGTCGCAAGAAGTTCCAGATCTGGATTTTCTGCTAGTCTTATTCGTTGTATTCAAAACGAGGAGTCAACATCAGCATCATCTGTACCAGCTGATAACAAACGGAATGATAGTAAGCGTAATACGACACCGCTATACGACAACGCTTACCACCACCTATTGTGAACAACATGTCGCATAAGCTCTTTTATTAATTTTGTATGTTAAAAAATTTAATGAAACTTATTGAATAATAAAACTGGGTCATTTTATGACCCGAAGATAATATGTGTAATTTTTTTTGAAAGAAATAGAAGGGTTAAGTAATTTCGTTTGTCTTAATTTTTTTCACAAATGGTGAGTGAGGATTTGTCATTTGACTATTGAAAAATCTCCTGCTAAGGGCTGTAGAATGAAATAGTTTGATCCTTCTCACATCTTGGTCCGTATACTGGAGCCGTGATGCAAGGCTCGTTATGATGTATTTCCAATGTGGCAAAGTATTTTGAACTTCTTGTGGCTTAGGATACTTTAATCGATTCTACTTTTAAGACCTTCTAATTTCTAAATTTCCGACGAACTATGCTGTGCGTTTACTATTGATCACACTACTTTGGATTGAAATCTTTCCAGTATTTCAACATTGGAGTTACTTGTTTTATCCCACAGCTCTATACCATAATGCCAGATGGATTACAAGACGGCTTTGTATAGCAGGATCTTATTCTTCATTGATAACTGCGAATAGTATAGGCTGATAATTTTTGATCTAAATTGCTGGTTTTTCTTGGCAATATTGTTTTTCTTGGTAGGAGAGAGCTATACAAGTACAAATCAAGCTAATTTGCATATGTTAATTAGGAATTATTTAGTGTTACATTCTCTTTTTTAGTGGTGAAAATAACATGCACTGATTCGTTTACAATTTTAAACCATTATTTTCTACACTTTGTACGAATTTCCTTCCACTATATGTGAATTCTCGTATAACTATTTCTCATTACGATTTTCCTTGATTCTCCATATTTGAAGCTAATCTTCCATTTTTGATAAATTTTCTTGAAATTTGTTTGAGGTAGTAGTTGGGCTTGTATATGCTGATAATACTACTGTGTCGTCAGCCAACGTTGCACTAAATCCCGTGCTAATTAAGTATAATCTAGGTGCTTGCACACTACCCTGAGTGACTATTGATTTTATAATTTTTTTTGAAGTGCATTCTTGTTGATATTTTATTACAAATTTTATTATACCTGTTCGGGTACGATTTTATGAGAATATAATATAAATCTTCAGGCAGTCTTTGTTATATTGTACAATAATTTATATAGTAATTCCTCATGCCGACTTAGTCAAACGTCTGTGCTATACTATCTAGAAATATTGTCTTTTAATTCAAGAGTGTTAGTCTGTTCAATAGTTTTTTCTTTCCGATTCGTTCTTTATTACATTTTGTTTAATGGTGTTGTCTAAACCCAAATTCGTGACTTGGTATTAAGCTTTTTGCTATCAATTTTGGTCTTAGTCAATTATTATCAACAATTTTTCAAAAATCTTTGACAGTATTATAGATCTGTTGTGAAATTACTGCACTTGGATCCTTACCTGCGTTTTTCAATAAGATAATTTAGGCTTTCTTCCATTGGTTCCATAAACAGCTTAACCTTCGAATATATGTCGCATATAGGTCCCTTTAGATTGTAATTCAAATGATATTATTAATATTGACTTTTGAATAAGTCCGGACCTAAAATGGAATTTTGTGGTACCATTTTTGATGTTTAACAAGTACTGGTATACTAAATTTAACAAGTTACTAGGCCAAAAGAGATTAATAGACAACAATGTGTCTTTTGGTCAAATATGATTTAAATAAATTTATTTGAGTAGAGTTAAATTTCAATAAATACAGTTTAAAAAGAAAAACGTCATGACAAAGACAATCAAATACATTTTGTTTGTTTTAAAGTCAGTCAATTCTAAACAAGTTTCTGATTTTTACTCAAAGCCGAATTGTTCATCATCCAATATTCTGATAATTGTTGAAAAACCTACAAAATTTTTGTAATCTCTTTTTCAAATATTTCAGATATTGAACTTAATACTGAAATTGCTCGAAAGTTTGTTGAGTTTGTTTTTTATCTACTTTTATATACAAGAGATAAAACAATTATTGCTATAACAATATTTATTTTTTTAAATTGATTGTGGAGTGGAAAATAACCTGATTTCAATGTATTATAGCAATGAATATTACCAAAGCTATAGTTATACTTTATTCGAAATTTTTTTTAGTACTTTAGCTGATATAATATAATTATGACCAGTAGTTGAATCTGGTTTTAGGGATTCAATAATAATTCTTCTAATTCCATTTATGTTAGTTGGCTGTCACTGAAGGTCCATAGTCTACATTTTTAGTGAATAAAGAAAGATAATCTATGTCAATTGCAGATTCTGTAATATTTAGGTTATTTGTAATATTCACAAAACATGTATTCGAAACAACGCCGGCTTAGGAGCGATGCAGATATGGTAAATCCATAGAGCGCGATAATTAATGGGCGGCAAGTTGACCGTTGACATTTTTGTTACGTTTCTTTAAATTTTATCAGAAATTATATGCCCATAGATCTCGAATAAGTTTTCTTAGACATTTTGCAATATGACGAGAACACCCCAAAGAATAATTTTGCTATACCATTTTAACATTTTTAAATTCTATCATCTCTGAAATATTAAATGAATATTCGTTTTTTGACTTTTATTTTTAATTTTAATTTAATTGACTGCCAGTCAGTGAATGAAAAGGATGTGTATCGAGTTATAAGCAAATTATATATATACATTAAACATCACATATGTATGTGTTTAGGATATATTATTATGTTATATAGCAATAGCATACTTATGAGTATTTTTTGCTTGCTTTGCTTGCTACCTGGAAAATATAGCTTGGTTATGATGACAGTTACCATTCAAAGAAATTAAAATCGGAAAATAAATTTTTAAAATTTTAATATATTATTATCTTGAGGCATTGATCGTTTATTGTAAAGGGAAAAAGCCGAATTTAAGTTTGAATATAAACAAACAACATAATTTCAAATCAGTTCGGCGTAAAAATCCCTTTTTTGAAAAAAAATAATTCATATTCCATTTTTTACATATATACAGAAAAAAATATACTAACTTATTTACAAATTAAAATTTCAAAAAAATTACAAAACATAAAATTTCAAAACAAAAACAATCACCTTAAAAATACTACTATAGTTTCTTATGTACTTATTTACTTATCTATTACTTTATTAGCATTGCAATTAGGAGGATATATATACCGGGTGTTCCAGAGCGCTATCGATTGGTAATATTTTCAACTTCTGGGAAGAACCGAAAATCGGATTTCTAAGAGCAAAAATCGCCGAAATTGGCCAAAACCGAGATTTTCAAATGGAAAGGGCTACTTTTTTATGCAAATTCGGATTCTATGACAAAAAATAAAAAACTTATTTTAAAAGGTTTTTTTTTGTTTTCTCAGTATTTTTCGTTAACATTAATAAAAATAAAATAAAAATCCTCCATATTATCCTTAGGTAAACTAAAATTAATGATTATTATTTTTATAAATAAATTTGTTTTCCATGTTATCATAATTTTTATCTGTTTTGGGTTCCTACAAAGTTAAACTAAAAAATAAAATTAAATTTTACTTTACAAAAGTTTCTTATTTTTTGACGTAGAGTTTTGGTCTTAAAAAACCGATCTCTCTCTCGTCTTTCTCGGAAGCTGAAATTATCACTAGTACACTCTCGACTTAGTTAATAATTTTTTTTTTTAATTTAGAAATAATATAGGGGCGGGAAAATTTATATATGAACAGGATGTCGCAACTGTTGAGCCGGCATTGATTCCAAACCATTAAGATATTTTGGGGACTTGAGAGTTTGGTTATTGAAAAGTATTTCCAATGAAAATTCTCATATTATATTTTAACATTTATTTTTGGTGTATATAATTTTTCTATAAAGGGCCGACAAATACTTGTTGTTAGTTGAATCTCTAGAAATTATACTGTTGCAAAAAACTTGTTTGGCTGATTTTCAACAAGATTCATCCTAGTTTTCGTACAATGTACAATTTTACTTTTGTATCGTTAGGGTATTCTATTTTAGATTTAAAATTTTTTTAAGAGTTTTTAACTGCAAACTTTGGTATATCTAAGTCCAACTATTCACTGAACAATTTACAATCTTGGTTAATATCAAACTTAATTTGTATATTAAGCTAATATTATCAGGAAACGGAACAGTGTTGGCTTCCTATTTTTGTTTATTTTAACATTTAATTAAATATTTGAAAAAAATGAAGTATAATAACATAAAGTCTTATAAGATTCTGATAAAATTTTTTAGATGTACTTTAGTGATGTCAAACAAACTAAATTGAGTTAGCTTTTTCACTAATTTTATATTCTAAATTATACCAACATTCTCACGATCTCAATTAGAGTTATTTTTTTAAACTTACTTTACTCTTAAATTTTTCAAAATTCAAATTTACCATACAATAATCTCTAATTATAGTCAATTTTATTATGCAGTTTAAAAAAATAATTTGAAATTCAAAGTGAAAACTCTTCAAAATCAGTTAACTAAAAAAAAAAAGAAATTGTAAAAAGAAAATTCCAAAAACAAAACTGGTAACTATTAAAATTGCAATTGTAAGAAATTTTCATTTGGAACCAAATCTTAAAATTTAATCCTTGGTCTTATTTGGTATTTTTATTTTTTTTTTTTTTTTTGCCAACAAAAAATCAAGATTTAAACTAAAATGTCTGGATTTTCTTGTCTTTGTATGTCCTTTAAATCTTTCAAGTAAATTTTACTGCTTTTCAATTCAATCAAAAGAATAACTGTACTAATTTTTTCTAAAGCAAAAAAATGTTTTTTATTTTTTTTTCTTTGATTTTTTTGTTTGTCTCTCTTTGGTTTGTTGGATAATTCTAAAATTTGCTGACCAAAAATAAAATTGATAAAAATTTTGTTTTTGGTTTTAAAAAATTTTTTTTTTGTTTTTTTTTGTTCAAGAATTAAAGAAGGATTGCTATCTATGTTGCATTAATTTTTTTTTTTTTTTAGTTTATTTTACTTACAAATGCAATCGACTGGTTGAACACCTTCGTTAGACTTTATTATGAGATATCATATTGCTGATGTTTTTGTTGTTGTTGATGCTGATGTTGGTGCTGTTCAAGTTCTATGATAGACGTGTTTTGAATAAATAATATTTTGTCAATTTGCAATCTTTCTTGCAATATTCCTTCTATAGAATATATAGAGAAAAATGGTATTTTTATATTTTTAATACAAATATTTGTAGATATCAAATGGTGTAGATAGAAGGTATCTATCTGATGTAATTGCAAAGAAATAAAAAGGAAAAGAAATCATTTAAAAATCATTTTAAGTTGTTTTTTTTTTCTTTAAATTTTGCTGAGCTAAATTGTTTTTCTAACGTAAATCAAGTTGGAAAAGTTTTCTGTTACATTTTTATCATTTTGATATTAAGAACTGAAAATAAGGATAATGAATTGGTTTGCAGTATCCAGATAGTAGATAAGTCTAATTAGCAATTCCAAAAGAATATATAATTCTTATTTTTAACGGTTAATTAGGTTGTGGTGGCAAAAATTTAAAAAAAAAACGTAAAAATAAGAGTTAAGAGATAAAAATGTTAGAATTTTACAAAATTTTCTTATGCAGATATAAAAATTTTCTATTACATTTATTAATGAAGTAAAGTGATTTTAATGCGTTTCAAGGTTAGACGCTAATTGTTTTTAAAATCTTGTAGGAAATTTAGTAAGGAGATCTTCCATGTCGACTCATTGTTATTTATTGATATTAGATTAAATATACAATATTATCGCATTTTTGTATAAATTATAAGATTGGCACTATTCGGAAATGCATTATGTACTGCGAAATCTATTTTAACTACAAAAAGAATGAAAAGATCAGCAATTGCTTCTTCAACTACAGTTTAAATGTAGTAATTGAATTATGCGTAGAATGCTATTTTTAATTTTGACCAGCTGACGATGTCTTGTCAAAATTTTTCAATAAATATTTTTAAGGAATCTATAATTTATATTAGCTATTTAAAAGAAAATGAGTTTTATTAAAAAAAATATCTTACGGAAAAGTAATTAATTATTATATTAGTAAACCTAAGTGCACAAATTAGTGATGATAACCAACGTTTTATTAAAAAAAAGGACTTTAATACTTATGCGAAAAATTTTAGATAAAAAAATACAAATTATATTCCAAAGTTAATAATTATTATTTCGGAACAATAAATAAAATGCCAGAACACGTATTTTTTCACATTTTAGTATGAGTGTACTTTGTTTCAATAGCTTTGTCCACGTACTGTTCCGATATAAAGTTTTTTAATGTCAAATTTCAATTTCAAAGAGAAAATTTTTTCTCTATTTACATATTTTTGTTATTTTTAACCAATAGTATACGTGGACGGTTTTCGGTGTATGTAATGATATAATTTGACATTTTGTAATTTTTATTGTTTACAAATAAAACAATTTATTTAGTTAAATTAAAATTACAAGACTCATGAGTAGGTATTTATAGTGTTAGACTACCTATACAACTCCTGATTTTTATTTTTATTGATTATAAGATGTCATTAGTACATCTGTGAGTTATAAAAATCGACCAAAATTTCACCGTAAAATATATTATAACTATAAAATAAATTTATGTAATTATAAATTTAGTTAGAAATTATTAAAATTTCCATAGCAATTTATATTTAATAAAAAAAACAAGTTCGATTTACTAATATTGAACATTTGAACATTGATAAATAGATATTATAAATTTATATCACCATTAATTGTATCTATAATTATTACTTACTGATAGTAAGAGTTTATAATAAACAAACTATTTTTATATAATAGTAGTAGTTTTCTACATTTAATGAGTAGATAAGCCAGTAATTTGTTAAAATAAATTTCGAATTATTGTAGATATTGAAGTGTAAAATTGCATTACCGTACTTAATTAAGAACGAAAAGGTGATTCACCTAAGTTACTGTCAAGATCATACAAAAAAAAAAAAAAAAAATTAGTTTTTGAAACTAAAATTGTTTTATTCAGTTCTGAATCTGATGAAACTAGCAGTAGTAGTAGCAGTAGTGATGAAGATTATCAAAAAATGCTCGAACAATATCTTCAAGACGAAGATTTATTTGGACTACTTTTTCAGAAAAATAAAAGATTGTGCATCTGAAATTATTTTGAAGAAATTGTACCTTCATACAATGATAGAGAGTTTATAACTCATTTTCGTGTGTCCAAAGAATTATTGATTTATCTATGTACCAATTTTGAAATGTCGTATGGGTTTCAGAGTTCAAGCTCAGATAAACGGAGTCCAGTAAATAAATATATTGCAACATTTTGGTGGTTTGCTGGACATAAATTCTGTAGTTTTAGAGATTTAGACGATAGATTAAATTTTTCTCTTTCAGAAATAGGAAATGTATTGGACAGAGTTACATAGCACAACATTTTGACTTTTACACTTAAATATTTAGAATAAAAGAGTTTTTGTAAAGTGTAATGAATATATGAATATAACTGTGTGTATTATAAATATTTAATAAAAAACTCTATATTCATTCATAACTTTGCTCAATATATGATAATTTGTACATATGTTAAATATTATTTTCATTTGTAAGATTATGTTGATTAACATTAAATATTATGGAATTTACTGTGGTATTATTCTGAGTTCAAATGCACTAAAAAAAATTGCTATTCAAATTTAATGAATCATTTAAGGCAATGAACTTTGTTTATAAAATACTTATTATAAAATTCATGTATTTTATTTTATACTTAATCAGCATATTTTTATTATTTTTAATTGTAAATAATTAAATTAAGATGTATGTAAAATTTGTATAAAAGGGCATGATTGTCCAGAAAAACAATCATTAAATCAAACCTTGAACAAAAAGAATTTTTTCTTTTATTTAGGATTGGATTAAATTGAAAGACCTTTTCATGAAGCCATACGCGTTTTTAAATACAAGTGTATAATCTATATAGAGCCATACACCCTTAGACTATATAAAAATATAACTTTATTTGACAAAGCCATACGCTTTAAACATTCTTACGAGGTAAAATATAGCATTACCTGAGCAATTCGCTTGAAAACTATATTGAAATAATACTGTATAACAAACTAACCCATCATAAATTACGTGAATCACAGCGTAAATTACATGGCGATCCTGCAACACGAACTTAAAAGGATCACCTAAGAAAATCTGAAAGCTGGTCTAAAACCTCTCACATTGGAGGAATATAAAAAAAGGCAGAGTACAACAGAAAAAACTGAACAACTGCGAAAAGAATTAAGGAATTTTTACAGATTGCAAACATTGGCAGTTTCAACAACAAGAGAAGAAAAATTTGAAATTACAGGTAACAGAACTGAAAAGACAAATGAGAAAGAATAAGCGTAACAAAAATAAAAATAAATTGAAAACTAATTAAAATTGTAAAACTAAAATTAAATTTGTAAATTTAAATTTAAAATAAATGTACATATAAAAAAAAAATCATTTTGTAAAAATCTAATAAAATGGGTAATTCCAAATCGAAACAGCCCGAAGAGGAGATAGCAATTAAAAACAATGCTGATACTAGGGTAACATTAAGCAATAAATCTGAAGAAAAGTTTATCAAATTCAGAATTAATAATAATTATCATAGTAGTTGTAATTCTAGTAGAGTTATGCTATTATTTTGTAAAGCAATATTATATTTTAAAGTCTATTGCTAAAGAAGTAGCAAGAAATGCTATTGCAAAAATTAAAAAATTAAAATTAATTAATGTTATACATATAAATAAAAAACAAAATATGAAATAAAACATTTTTAATGTATCTTTTAAGTCTGTTCATTTAGACTAATGAACCAAATATATGAAATCCAAGACTTAATATTAAAACTAAAAAATATCTCATTCATTTTTAAAAAAAATTCTAATAGAAGATTTTCCAATAACTATATTTTTCCATGAAGGCATTGTTAGTTATTTTTATTTGCTTTCCTATGTGATCTTTGAATTTAAATAAATAAACAAATTATTGAACTCCAAGATACCTGACAATGTTTCTTTTAAATAAAACTGCTTCCAATTTTTCCTTATGTTGTGTGGTTAAAATTAGAAAATGCTTTAAACAATATACCTATGATTATCTATTATGTAACCTCTCTATTCCAATGCAAGGTAATATATGAACCACCCATCAAAAATGGAATATACCACAATTTACAAATTGCCAAAAATACGGATATACGAAACATTATTGCACCAAGTAACCTATGTGTGTAGAATATGCAGAAAAACACAAAATATAAGACTGTCCTGCGCCCTCACTGACGAATCAATTAAATGTGCACTTTGCAATGGAAATCACACTGCTAACTATAAAGGATGTGAAATATACAAAGAACTAAAAATACAATATTTTCCATTATTACGATGCATTAAATAAAATTGAAATAGAAAAAAAATTATAATTTCAAAGATCATGGGCTATATTAAATATTTTATTAGAAAATATTTTTAATTTTTTTAAAATATTCACCTAAAAAATAAGAAATAAAAATATTTCATATAACGATTTTTAAATCAATATCCCCTTATAAAGAATTGAAAACATTATGTTTTTATATTTTAATAATTTTTTTTTTAAATCCTTTTAAATACATTAATAATATTTTAAAATAGGATCACATTTTTTTATTGAGTAGGCTGTAGAACGAAAACACTTTTCGAACAATTCAATTCCATTAAATCTATTATCCTAAAATGAAAATTTTTTCTGTATTTGTATATAATAATATGACGTAGGTATTTAACAAAACAAAAAAAATATATATACATATGTACATATTTAAAAACAATAAACAAGAATTTATAAGATTTTCCTTATTTCGATCCTTTAAACATATATTTATGGGTCATAGAGTATTATTATAAGAAGAATGAAAAACAAAACAATTGAAAGAAAAGACACAAAAAATAAAATAAAATTTCAAGAAATTTGGTTATCCTTAATATTATTTTAGAAATTTTATTTTCTGTTTTCCTATTCTTATTTATTTTATTGTATATATATATATATAATATAATATTATTATTATCTATAATGTTTGTTCAATTGTGTCTTAAATATACATCAAAATATGGAAAAGAGAATGATTATTTAATATGAATTCTTGAGAAAATCATATAATAATAACAATATTTTTTCCAACTGGTTAAACATCCTTAATATCCTTAAATTGTATTTATATATTGTTATGAAATAAATGAAGAACTGATAAAAAATGAGTTTTTATTTTTGTAAATAAAGTGAAAAACGACAACAAAAGTAAAAAAAAGAAAAGAATATGTACAACCTCACATCCTTTTTGTTTGCTTTGTTTTTTCCTTTTTTTCTTAAGGACATTTTTTAAAGAATATTTTTTTTTTTTTATTTATTTTGAATTGTACTCCAATATATTGTTTATATAAGTGATGTATATTTATTTATCTAAAATCTTCAAATTCATATATAATAAATTTTTTTTTCTTTCCAAGTGTCACATCAAATATTTTTCTTATTGTATATATATTATGTATATATATACTCCTGTTTTATTTTTTTGTTATTGTTTGAATTGATAAAAAGTGGAATAATGATTTGAATGAAATTATTTGTGAGATATGGCAGTGATGCCTTATTATTTTTTTTCTGTAATCACATATAAGGATATGGTGCGTGTTTTAATAAATAATACTTTACTTAATTTCCTTCAGGGAATATGTGAAATTTGGATGAAATAGTTGATCTAATCATTTAGGTTTGAGTTTGGATAATTTTACTATCGGTTGAATTCTGTTTTGTTAGTTTGTCTGAATCACTGAGTTTTGAGAGTTTGAATAATATGATATACTGCAAAATATTATATAGTTACAAATGTTTTAGGTCTGGGTAAAGTAAAGAAATGAACTCAAAGCCGGAAAATTAAACTGAAAGAGCAAAAATCGGTTCACATTACTTACGTATTAAGACGAAAAGCACCACAATATTGTATGTATATATATAAATGATATGCTGGTGCCAAAAACCGAAGCAAAAATATTTTGGACTACACCTTGACTCGCGTCTTAACTGGAAACATCATATTAATCAGAAATATGAACTAACTGATAGGAAAACTGTCTAAACTGAGCTAATACTCCAAGTTGGAAAGTATAATCCAATTGAATTATATTAGCATTTTATATATTTTGAATTTTAGTTTAAACTGATCTATTTTATTAGATTATATTATACACTCTGTATGAGCAATTAGGCTCATTTGAGAATTATTAAATAAATAATTAATCAAACGTATATGGACACCTCCAACTGTGGGGTTGCACAAAAAAATCGAATTTATTAATGTTATACAACGGTGCCAAAATAATGTTTTTAGAACTTTCCCGAATGCATATCACTTTGAATCAAACGAAGATATTCACAGAGATCTAAAAAATAAAAAATAGATAAGGTAATTAGTGAATATGCCATTAAACACGATAATCGATTGACTCAACTCGAGACGATTAGACAGATCTTGTGATATAAGAAGGCTAAAACAGCACAATCTAGTGTAATAGAACAAAATAGAGGAGAGCAGAAACAGATTTCTGTAATTCCCTAAAATATCTGCTTATAAGCACATTTTAATCAAATCAATTTTGCTTATAAATAAAAATATAAAATAAAAATAAATAAAAATCGTTATACGAAATTATTATAAATCTATAAATTCACCATTTATTAATGATATTTGACAAGAAAGCAAATCAGTGCTTAAAATAAAGAAAAGTAACAAATTGCTATTTGTTTTTGTTTTATGTCCTCGGTAGAATTACCTTTTCGTGCTTAAACTTAGACCGTACTGTAAAATAAAACTCTTTTTTACCACAATGTTTTTCCAGTCTTTATTCATTAAATTACTGGCCTATCAACTCATTAAATGTGGAAAACTGTCAAAAAATCACCTTTCTTTGTACTAATTAGTTAATTTATTTATCATTCCGACTTGGTATATAATGACACCGTGACTGTATATGTATATCAGAAATGATTTATCATTTTCACTCAATTTTTTTATTTGATTAACAAAGAAGAAAAGTGATTTTCCAGTGTTAAATTTATACACTGATTTCAAATTAGAAAATGTAGGAGGATGAAATTATAGTGATTTGATCCTTCAGCTTTAATAACGAATCTTATACAATAGGCTAAAGTATTCACCTTGTCATTCATCAAAAAAATAAAACTAAAAACAATTCACAAAAATTCCAAAAAAATTCAGTTCGAGTTTCAAGCCCACATGATTGGCATAATCGGTCGTCAATTGAATCTTCTGTTATACTTTAACCATAATATTTGATTGCTAGTAACTAACTTTGACAATGTAAGTTAGTAAGTTAGTTACTAGTAAATTTATTTTATTGTTGCGATATGTGAGATATCGCTCATATCTCACGTAACAATTTTATTGATATAAGACTCTTGCGCACTCTTATAACACTATTATAAACACTCTTGTAGTAGTATTAGTGTTCATTTGAGTGATCCGGAATTGTTGCGAAACGTTATGAATACGTTATAGCACTAAAATGAATACGTTATAAGTACGTTATAGCACTAACAATGAAATAATCTCTGTACGAGCAATTGGGCTCTTTTGAGATAAATAAATACATAAAAAAACAATAAAAAAAATCCTATAAGGCATCGGAGCAATTGCTGTAATATTGTTATAGGATTAGTTTACATAATATCTATTAGGGTATATTTTATTTTGAGATAGGTATTATTTTATGAAGTTTATATATTTTATTTAATGAGAATGGGATATAGATATTATTAATTACATATTTTTATATTTGTATGTAAATTATTTATAATATAAAAAATGTTTTACTAATAAATAAAATATTTTCCGGTTAACAATAACTATATTAATATTTATAATTATTGTAACCAAAATGAAAAAATTGGCTGAGAAAGAAATTTCATTGACATTTATTATAATAATACTTAGAAAAAAGACATTGCCGTTCAAAAATAATCAATTTTTAAATAAATGAAAAAAATAGCTATATTTTTAAATTGCATTTTTAAAATGTTAAATAATGTACGTTAATTAATGCATAACATCAAATTTGATATTTAAATAATTATTCTTTTAAGTAAAAATCAAGCTTTTGCGAAAAGAATGCAAAATAAAACTGTTCAGTTTTTGTTTATTTTAAAAAAAATTTTTTTTGCCACGTGTAAAAAATAACGGCCATCCCAAAATATTTATCCCAAATATTTGTACAAAGCCTCAAGTTTTAGTATTTTAATGTATTTCTTAAGTTTTTTAGTAACATTATAGAAATACAGTAAAATAATAACACTACTACTGCTATTCACTTTTAGACTTATAACAACATTGCTGTAGCGCTCGCTGAAAATCCCGTTATAACAACTCCCCAAATTGCTATAAGAATATTCTTATAGCAATATTAATCATATATTCCCATAAAAATGTCATTTTAACAAGTGTGCTTATCGGTAGTTATATAGTAGTGCTTATCGGCAGTTATATAGGAGTCTTATAGCACTAATTTTTTTTTTGTAACAACAAAATGTTACGTGAGATTAGTTAAATGCATAACAGTATAGTTAAGTTTGTCTGATCTAACAACAAATATTTATTTTTCACATTTTTAATTGATTAAATTCAATTGTCATCAAAATTACTTACTCACTTAGATGACAAACAGTCTGGTAAGTCTTGAACCTGACTTTTCAACCACTTCCTTCTTTTTTGGTCATGAGCGGCTTTTCTCCAGTTCAATATACTAAATTTATCATATCTGCCAATTTTTTGTCTATTTAAAGTAGGTTTGGTCTCCCCGGACGTCTTGACCCTCAGGTCTGGATTCGAAGATTCTCTTGATTGACACATCTTCGTGGGAGTCTAAATGCTCGAACCAGTGTAGTGTGTTGACATTGACTTTCGTGACTACCACCGCTTCATTATATAGCTCTTAGCGGCTTTATATCTACTCTTCCAGACCCCATCGTCCTTTTCATGACCATATAATATCCATAATTTTATTTTACATAATAATTATATTAATATTTATGTTGTTATGTTGATTTATTGTGCTTTTTCTTCCAATTTCCCTCATAATTTTATAATAATTATATAATATAATATTCACGAAAATTATGTATGAGTCTCACATAGTAAATGTAATTAACATTGCATGTGTTAAACTGAAATTGGATGGCTAAAAAACTAACTTTAAAGTATGAATGTTGTATGGACAATAATTTCATGTGCCAGAATAATGTTACAGTATAATGTAAGAGGCTCAGCTTTCAACAAAGACCGATTCTTTATTTTTGTTTACCATTTATATTATTATTATTATTTTTTTATGTTATCCTTTTCCTATTGTACTATTATTTCATTCGTGCTTTCCTGTTCATGTAATAACAATAATCTCCCAAAGGATTTGAAAGAAATAAAATATCAAGAAATACATAAGCAAACAAACAAAAACCTTTTTTCTAACTGTAAAGAAATTTTAGATACGTATATATTCGACAAGGACACAGCAATATGGAATAACAAAAACAAAATAATATCATATTTATCTGCATTAAAGGACCTTTTAAAAAAAAATATAAAAATGGTTTTTTTTTTTTTTACAATATTTAGTTGCTCCTTATACCCAAGTTTAAGAAAAAAAAAATCTGTTTTTTTATCTCGATGACAATTTTTTCAACTAAGATGGAAATGTATTTTTTAACAGTATTTCTATAAATTTTATTTTTTTTAAGAACTTAAAAGGATATTAGAGTGGGTATATCTACGTCATATTAATATTGAGTAGAAAATTGTTTGATGCAGCTGAAAGTTAGTATTGATTGAATGGATTAGAATTAAGAAATTAAGTGGTTTAAGTTGAATGGTATAGCATAATATACAAGGCATAATATACATCATAAAAAATAAAATTTGTCAAATATGTGGGGTTCTTCTTATAAATTTCGTTTAACAGTTTTGACAAACAATATCATTTTCTGTAAATTTAATTGCAACAAATAATTAGTTTATATGACTGGTAAATATGATGGACTCGAATTTGATTGGTAAATAAAATATGATTTACGAGGTAATATGAATGTATTTTTCTTGTTCTTCAAAACACTTTTTTATTGTGGAGGTCACGAAATTTTACTTGACAGAATCTTCATAATAAATATTTTTTGTGATATTCTATTTAATCTGAAAGATAAATTTTTTTAACCAACCGAAACTCGAATATAACGGTACTTATTTAGTCGGAAGTAAAAACTACAACTTCATTAAATCCAAAACAACTTGTTGAGTGCTGAAAGTTAGTAGGAAAAGCTGGATTCAGTTGCTCTGTTCGAAATATATATTGACAATACTTTTAGTATATTTCGTGCTGAAATGATAAGTGCAAAATGATGGAAAATGTTGCGAAAAGTTTAATTTTATTGCAAGATTTTGCAATTGTGGATTTTAACTAAAATTAAATTGATACTGACTTTTACAGTGAAAATTATGAAAAATTAAAATCTTATATGAACGAAATTACTAAAAACTTATTACCTATAGACCTATAGTCCTACCATTAGGGTGGTAGGATAATGGACCGGTCTATGGTAGATCTATGGTTGGGCGCCTCAAAGACTGCTTTCAGCTTTCTTGACAGAGTACAACAACGCGCTATTCACGTTATTGATGATGCAAATGTTTTATCTACACTTGATCCACTTGGTGATTGTCGAATCGTTGGAGCACTAATCCTTTTTTATCGATATTTCGTGGGAGTAGGGACATGCTCGAAAGAACTAAAATCATATTTCCGCCTCTTAAACAATTCTGTCGAGGAATGCGAGAGGCTGCAAATGACCACCCCTACACCGTGGAAATACCAAGATGGTTCAAGACTGGTTATGGAAATTCGTTTATCTTCAAAACTTCTAGAATGTGAAATCGCATTCCACTACAAGCATTCCCAAGAACGGCTACCCTTTTTTATTTGTTTAATTTACAAAAATTCAAAGTGAACATCAATAACATAGTTCGCAACTCTCCGTCGAATCTTTCTCCTACTTCTTTATTCTTTTCTTCCCTCTAACTAACACTTTTCGTTTCACTTCCAAATGCCAACGGTACGAAAGTATAAAGGTTTTCTGACCTAAGTTTAGTCTAAAAATATAAAAAAAGAAGCTAAACTACGTAATTTTGCAAAATTTTGAACTACGTCCAGAACAAAAGCACCAAAACTGTAGAAACTAACACTGTGGCCATACATATATTTTTCCAATTATGTAGCGTACATGTTCTAGTTTAAGCAAATTCATTTATTTAATTTCTGTCGATCCTTGAATAATAAAATTTGACTGCATTTATTGCTATTTCCATTTAATTGTTTGATTTTGCAAAGGAAAAAATCAAAATAAATTTATATAAATAGATAATACTGCGTTCTAACAAAGTTGATGTCCATTGATTTAATTTTACATATAATCTTCAATTTAAATTCTAATAATAATTTTATGTTAACAAATTTCCTTTTCATTATAGGGCGATGATTTTTTTTTACCCACCCTAATTTGGTTTTTCTTACAATCATTTTTTTGTTTGTATCTCATTCTACTTTAATTTTTGCATTAAATTGCTTCTTATTTTTTCTATTATAATATTTTTGTTTTTTCGTCTTATCCTGATTTGCCAATTTATTTTGAAGAGTCCTTAAGGAAACTCATAGCTAAAACATACCAATGAATTGGTAACATTAAAGAATAGATAAGAAGTAAGAAAACAATAAAATAAAAATTAAAATAAAACGAAAAAAAAGTAATGAACAGGTTTACCCAAAGAATGGTTTTCTCCTACATATTATATCTCTGTTTCATTTCATTTCATTTTTTTCCGTTTCGTTTCTCAATCGAAGAAAAAAAAAACACCAAAATATAAATAATAAAAAAAAAAATTCAAAATAGTGTTGCCGGTTAACATTGATTGGAGTACTTGTATTACTGTGTAAAATTTTTTATAATTTTTTTTTTTTTTTTGATAACTTTATTTAAGTGGCCTTTGAACACAATATAGGTTTTTTCCATGCCAGGTCTTTACATTATTTTTTTTATTTTTTTAATTTTTTTTTTTTATTATTATTTTCTAACTACATATTATATTATTCATATAATACATTTTTAATTTTTTTTTTTTTGTTTCTATATAAAATAATTCAATAGTTATATTTTTCTTATGCACATATTAATTATTTGAAGTTATTATAACTAAATATTTTCTATTTTATTCCGTTTTTTTTTAACATTTAATGTTTTTCATTTAACATATTTTATTGATTTTATTTAATCTTTTGTTTTAAATTGTTTTGTATAGTTCAATAGCTTTTAGGAAATTTATTATTTTTCTATAATTGGTTTCATCATCACTCTTTACAATATCCAGACTATTACTTTTTAAATATGTATCCCTATCTCTTGAATATCTAATACAAGTTTCGAACAGATGTCTAATAGTAAGGTTTGCTCCACAAGCACAATTTGGTGGTGTTGTATTATCAAATATAAATTTGTGTGTTAAATTAGTGTGGCCTATTCTTATTCTAGTAATCACGGTGGACTCTCTTCTGTTAAGTAAACTAAGATTTTTCCAAGGTCTCGTGTTTGACTTGATATTTTTTAATTTTTATTGTATCGCGTTTATATCCATTCTTGTTCTACACTTTGATATATTTTCTTATTTATTATATTTTTAAGATCTTTATAATATAAAAGGTGATGGTTATCGTATGGTTGGTTTAGAGAGCTTTTTGCTAGACTGTCAACTATCTCGTTATCATGGATGCCGATATGACTTGAAGTCCACATAAATAGTATATTTTTTTTTTTGATTTTTATTTATCATTGCTTGTATTTTTTGTATTAAAAGATGTACTGGATATAATTTGAGAATAGCTTTAAAAGAAGTCAAGGAGTCAGTACAAATTAAAAAGTTAAAGTTTTATAATTATTTTATTTAATTTATATTTACAGAACTAACTAGTTGTACCCGGTCCGCGTTGCTGTCCCTATAATCAACCAAAAATCATCCAAAATTCCTATAATACCAATACCTAATTTAAAATAATTTTTTAAAGACATAAATTTAATCTTATCCTTTCACTTTATTTTAAGAAAAAATTTAAACTAATATTTAATAACTATTTTTTAAGATTAAATAATAATAAAGTTATACAAATAATAAATTGTCTCATATAAATTAAAATTAAAATTAAAATCTGTCAAAACAAAACGAAAAATCTATCAGAATTAATTTATGAATATCTATTAAAATAACTTAAAATTTTATAAAACATATGTCATTATTTTTATTTTTTTTATTAGGGAGTACCTGAAATACACTTTTTGAAATACACAGTTACCGAAAAACTTTAATTTTTTAAATATTCCTGATAGGTGGTGGAAGTTGTGTGGCTGATACCCGAACCACTCAGATTATTGGAAAATGATAAAGGATATGTTTGCTCATTATATTTGTAATAGGTGTTGGGAGTTGTATGGCAGCTGCCCGAACCACTCAACATTTTGAAAAACGGTAATAGACATATTTATTTCTTTTTGAGGCAGTACCTGAGTACAAATTTTCAGCTCTGTAACAGTTTTGGTTCTTAATATATTTGTGATAAGTGCTTAGAGTGTTATGGCAGCTGCCCAAACCACTCAAAATCTACAAACCACTGAAAAACGATAATAGACGTATTTCCTCCTTTTTAAGCAGTAACTTAGTACAAACTTTCAGCTCTGTATCACTTTTGGTTCTTAATATATTTGTGATAGGGGCTGGGACTTGTATGGCAAATGTTTGAACCCGTCGGAATTTTAAAAAACGGGTAGGCCTATAATCTTCCCCACTATGCTATTACTGACTACTCTGAAAATTTCATCCAAATCGATTTATTAGTTTTCGAATCTATAAATAACATCTTATCTTTTTATTACATATTGCATAACAATTATCCAATTTTATGATTGCAATCTTTGAAATGTACATGACTACTTTACCGCTTGTCTAATATTATGTTGATACGCTAATAGCTTTCTTCAGTAAATTATTCTAAGACGTTCTAAAACGTTCTAGAGTGAAAAAGAACACGTTTTTGTGTTCATTAATTTCCGTTACTTCCTATTTTTTGTCTGAAAGTGTTCTGTGTTCGTTAGATTGTGCGAAATTGTTCCAAATTGATCTTCTTTGTTCTGAATTTTGTTGAGAACAGTTTTGGACAACATTTTTTGTTGTTTTTTCTTTAAATTTTCACAGTTAACAAAGAAATTTTAGAGTAATCAAAAATTAGAATAAAAAAGTTCACAAAAGATCAAAAAATGTGTTCAGTAGATTTTTCTGTTCTAAGTGGTTCTACAGTGTTTCACAGTTAACTGTCATTGTCTGTCATTGTTCTGTTCGATTCTGAACTAAATATACTGAACACAACTAATAATATCGGTAAAAACTTGCACCTTCGTCAAAAATGTTGAGTAGCAGTTACAAGAGCATAATATCAGAAAATATATGCTTTTTCAAAATGAAAACAAATTTCGAAGCCGTCGAAACATTTGATTAAAATTACATAAAAAAAGAATAATATCGTTTTGCGGAAATAAAAAAATGTTTTTTACAGTGAAATATTTCTTTAATTCTAAACCAGGGAATATCACGCCGGAAATAGTTCTTTCCAAGTCCAATTTATTGTCTTACTACTTTATTAATATTTATTTAATGATTGATATTCAGCAATTATTTTTGACCGTATGAATGTTGAAATATTGTGAAAAGCAAATCTATTAATGCGTCTCCTTCTATTTACTTGAAACTACTTGTATAGGTTATTAATAGCTACGGTTCGTTTTCGCCACTTACATGTGTTAAATCCAACAGTCTTAAACACTCTTGTAATTAAACGGCTAAGAAATGAGAAGGCAGGTGGCTGATATTCTATTAACTTTTTGAAAAGTTTTTGATGGTCTAATAGATTCCAATGCTATTAAAACAATACTCAACTTACACTTTAATTCCATCACCCGTTTCCGTTCTAAAAATATGTTTAACCCCAACTTCCATAGAACCAATTAGAGGAAATCAGAACCATTAACCACAATCTTTGTTACCACTAGTAAAATGCAAAGACATTATTGATTTTTCCTTGACCGTTCTCCAGCCCAGTAATATTCTTTTATACCAGTTATGTTTATTTTTTTCCATTTTTAACATTTTGTAGTTTTGGTTTTTGTTTTAGTTAATCTTACTATTTCCTTATATTTTTAACTTTTCGTTTTTTGAATGTCATATTTTTAATGTTAATTCAATTTAATGAAAAAATTATAATGCAATGTTAATATAAATTTAAAATAAACGTTCTTATATTGTAAAGTGTTTGATTTAAACATAAATGAGCATAAACATAATAATAGTTTATTGTCAATGACTCTGGTGTTAGTCTCATCAAAATATTGATTTTCTTATTATTTCACTGGACGTTTTTTGTATTATTCTCCTACTTCTCTTGTATTAGGCAGCGTTTACACTTCAATATATATTGACACACAGTATTATGTGAAATAAATTGGAAAAGCTGACAAATAGTTTGATTGTTGAGAAACTGATGTGGAAATACAAATGTCTCTCTCTTCAAACTTAAATCGTCAATAACTATTGACGAATATTGAAGTGTAAACGCTACCTTACTATATCTGTAAATATTTTAAGTTAGTTCTTAGATTTATTTTTTATTTATTTATTTATTTAATTTCGTACATATATACATGAGACGATGAGTCTCTTTAAGAGTATATGAAGTAGGTATGATATGGAATAAAATGCATTGTTCGTAAATTAAATCTTAAGATATAGAAATTAATAATGTTAACAAAAATTGTAACAAAATACAAAAATATGAAAATAAAAAATAAACAAAAGAAATAGTTGGAGAAAAAGAAAATGACTCCTCCCACCGTCTACCATACATAAAACATTATTCTACATATATTTATGAAATTAATGTCTGTACTTTCTCATTGAAAATAATAAGAACCAACAACGGTCAAAAAGTTGCTACGCTCTTCCAAAAAAGTATAGAATACTTATGGTGGATTTCCTCTTCATGGACGAACGTCCGGACAATTTTATTTTACACTATAAATGAAACACAAATACCATTAAGGAAAATTTTATGATTTCCTCTGAATGCGCGAAGGACTGACATTTGCTACGTAGTCAAAAAAGGTTGAAGTTTGAAAATATGCTTACATGCGTTGATATTACTCTTATTAAAAAAATTTAAAATTTTGTTAAGAGTAATAATGGAGAATAACATTGTAATATTCAAAAAAAATAAAGCGCTTTGCTTTTATCTCAAAATATAAATAATTTGATAGAAATAAAATAATCTTATACTAAAAAACAAAAAAATTACACTTCATATCTTTTTCTTAAAAAACATTTGAAATTCTATATGTGAATGCGTTCATTCATAAATCGATATAGCAATAAATATTTATTAAATAATTATATATCTATCCTTTTCTTTTACTTCGTCCTTCAGCCAAAAGTTAAAAATATTTTAACTAAGAAATTGGATGAAGAAAATGCCCGGAGAGGATTTTTTGTGTATGTGTTGGTAAAATAATTTTTTTTGATTGGTTAAAAAATTTGTCCGGACCATTAAGAGGAAATCCACCTTTAGTCTAGTATAATAATTAAAGTTACACTTCTAAGTGAACTTCCAAATTTTGATTTTACAATCATTTTATTAATTTTCATTACCAAAAATTTTTCCCAAAAAAAAATGTTATGTAAAAAATTTAAACGGCAATACTAAATACCCATCAAAATAGGAGAGAGAAAAAAATAACAGTCTTACCATGAAAATGAAGAAAAAAATTATCTAAATTGCTAGCAATAAAAAACGAGGTTTCATTGCGATTTGCTTGTATCCTTAAAAAAAAACAGTAGCAGCAAACAAACAAAACAACCTGGAATACTGTTATACAATTTTATGTACAATTTCTCGGAAAATTTTCCTAGTACAGCCAAAAATTGGAGAAAGAGGGTGTGGTATGACGTGGTACAGATATTCGAATTGAAAGGGAGGAAATATTGCGTCCGATAGTAATCTTTTGAACTGGTTTTTCGGTACCAATTTCAAATATATGACTATGTTTATTTGAAATATTTCATAAGATTTCCGGATAGGGAAAAAAAAGAAAATGTCATTTATTTGGAATACAATTTTTAGAATTTTTATTTTTATTGTTGTTTTTTTCTAGTTCCATTTTGTGTTTTTTTTTGTTTGAATTTTTTCTTGAAAATCATACCATAAGAGAAGATTTTTCGACATTTTTTTTTATGGAAAATAGCTTGCTGAGTTAGTAAAGTATTAGCATAGTTTTAAAAGTGTTTTGAAAATGTTCATAATGTAGGTACGTTTTTACCTACAGTGATTTATATAAATAATTGGATAGTGAAAAAAATAAATGATATATGTTATAGGAGTACATATATAATAGCACGCTGGGGGGCGCAGTAGGTAGAGCGCCTGCCTTTCAACCGAAAGATCCCAGGTTCGATTCCCGTTGAAGCAAAACAAAGAAAAAACAAAAAAAAAATGCTTTATGGATTTTTCGACCTGGTCCAGTGCCCTTTGTCATTGAGATATAATAAATGGCATAAAATGATTGAGAGTATAATCTGGTAGCAAATTAAATAAAAATTAAACTATTCTATGTAAGAAAGCTTAGTTCCTGACAATAGCAGTAGCTTTCCACATTTAATGATTTGATAAGCCAGTAATTTGTTAAATAAATACTCGAAATATTAAAGATATTGTAGTGTAAAATTGCAGTACCGTACTTAATTAAGAACGAAAAGGTGATTCTACCAAAGTTACTGTAAAAAAAAAGTACCTCCTGATGAATTCCAGTAGTGTTGGTGAACAAAAATATAAACAAAATATGGTCATAGCAGTATTTTTAGACCTAAATAGTGCATTTGGGACATGAAATACAAATTTACTATTGTCGAAACTCAAATGATATGGAATCAGAAACATATTTTCGATCTTAAAACATAAAGTAGGAAGGAAGCAGGTTACAAAAGTTAATAAAGTTAATAAAGCTCTATCTACACAAAAAGATTTTAAGGTAGGTGGTCCATAGAGATCAGTACTAGGCGTTATTATAATATTCATGTAGTTATATTAATGATATCTAGCAAATTCTTAAATATTGTCATACAGTTATGTTCGCTGATGATTGATCGCTGATAGTATATATTAGTGGCAGAAATTTAGTAGATTAAGTTCGAAATCTAAGCACAGAAATGCAAAACGTAGATACAGGCTTTGTATTAATAAGTCAAAGGTGTCATTAAAACAAAATGTATATGCATATTAAATATTAGCTCTGTAGCTTCTACTGTTTCTGCTGTTCATATTAATAATGAGACCATTGAAACTGGTATGAATATTCAATATTTAAGTATTTTAATAAATAATTAACTGAATTTTCGAGAACACTTAAACTACGTATGACGAAAAATTAGCATTCGAAGCAGTCTTTCATTTGCCACAGTAAAACTGACGTATAATGTGCTTATATTGAGCAACAATCATATTTTCAGGGTCATCAGAGCACCCAAGCAGGATGCAAAAACTGCAAAACAAGTGGATAAGAATCATACTAAAAGGTAATAATAGAACACGAATTGAAGAGATTATTCAATAAATAAATTTTGGTATACTTCACTTCACTTTAGGGTTTTGATTTTTTAAGTTGAAGTACTATTTTAAATTAGATTAGATTAGGTAATTTGGGAAGGGGATCTGGCCACAAATGAGTTATCAAATGAGTTTATTAAGGAATATCACCACAAATGAGTTTATTGTGATTATCCGTATTATTGCTATGAATCAATGAATACAACTTAATCCCACTATGTATCTAACAAGGAACCTACAGCTTGTTAGTGAATATCAGTCGTATAATCAGCCGTATAAAAGCGAGGAGCGGACAATTTTAGAATTCAAATATAATAAAACACTTCAAAAAAACTAAAAATTGTAATAAATGCACAATGATTTCATAAAGATTTATATTAGTTAGTGATTAAGTTTATGCAAAGAGTAACTGTTCAAAAAGCTTTGAAATACCTGATAATACGCTAATTGTTCTTAAATGAATTATTTTTTTTTGGAACAGAAATAACTTTAGCACATTTTCAAGCATTATGATCTGGGTAGTGATGTGCGATATCCAAAATCAAATTGAAATATCGATCGATACATATCAAAAGAAAATAATATATCGATGTATACAAAAATAGGAACCAAATATATCGATTTAAATCGGCAAAGTAAAAATTTGATTAGACTAGATTTTGAGTTGAAGATTGAGATATAGATATGCGATTTTCTGAAAAAGCAATAGTGAAATAAAACAAAAAACTTAGCTAACTAATATTAGAAAATAATGTATTAAATCACTTTTAAACAATTGGCCTTTATTTTTCAAATGTAAAAAAAAAAAGTTGGTCAGTAAAATTTAAAACGAATAAGAAACGATTGATTTAAAAATTTTGTTTTCTTGTTTCTTTGCTAATTTCCTATATTTGTATATCAGTTTTCAGTACTACCACTACCAGCTAAAATTTCAAACCGTTTAAAAATTAATAACTTATAGCGAAAAAGTACGATACAAACTACAACCAATGTACATTTATTTTGCTGTCAAAGTGTCAAAAAGCGCAAAAAATATTTCGTAAAGAGACCGATGCAGTCAAATATCGCTAACAAAAATGTAGAGTTTAAAAACCGATATTATGTAAGCATAATATCGATTATATTGAGAACCAAGGTCCAATAGCATTAAATCTAATTGGTATACAAAAATAATATAATAGTTTTTTACTGTATAAAAAAATATAACAACTTTCTTAAAGCAAATTAAATGTCTGATTTCAGGTATTCTGTTAATCATGGTAGCAATTGTACATACACTTTTATCAGTACATAGAATTTATTACAAACAATTGAAATTTGAAAAGTAAGTCAGTGTTTCACAAAGTGCGGACATTTTTATTTTTTACAATTTTGTCTTTCATTTGGAAAAAAAAACAACAACAATATTTTTAGAGTTCGAATTGTTTTTTCGTAATTTTTAAAATGGGGCTTAGAATCGTTGGTTATTTATATTTTGTAAGAAAACAAAAAAAAATGAATATTGCATATTTTTGAACATGGCGTTTATTAGAAAAAAAAAAAAAAAATAAAACAAATATAAAAATTTAAAAACCTTCTCTTAGATATGATGAAATTTTTTATTGTATCAATATATCGAACATTAAATGAGTCCTTTACAGATTGAGAGAATAAGATACAAAATTAAAGTGAAAAGATTAAGATTAGCTTTAAATGTCGAGACAATTTTGCTTTTTCTTTATTTTATTTTCGTTTTTGATAAGAAAAGGATTTTTGAAAAAAACGGAGAACATTTACATGGAATTTAGATTTTTTACCATTTTAGTTTGAGATAGCGTTCAATAATTTTTAATAGTTTCAAATATTATAAATTTTTTTTATACGATAAAGGATAATGCTTATTTACAAAAAAAAATGTGAAGATTAGATCAAATTTTGAATTTGATTCTTTTGTAATTTTTTTTATTACAATGGAAGGGATATACAAGAAATAAGAGAGTAGAATATTATAAAATTTTATTTTAAACAAAATTATTTATTTTTTTAAATAATTTTTATTTCTTTTTTAGCTTATTAAGCAAATGTGAAATACATTAAGAATAATAGAAGTTTAGGAAATCTAAATAATTTAGAGTGATTGTAAATACAAAGTGTTGAGCATCATACATTTTCTTAAAGAAAGTAATAACTCCAAGACGCTTGGAACTACATACGAGGATAGTACGTATACTTTTAAAATTAGAAATTAGAGTAGGTTATACTGAGTTAGGTATAAACTAAAAGCTAATCTTATAATATCAATTCTATATTAATTGTCTGATCACACTGCGCATATACTGTCATAAAAAAAGATGGCAAATTAGGAATTATAACCTATTTAAAATTAAACCTACCTCGTCATCATAGTAAAATAGATATAAGTATATTTAAATTCCAAAAAAACGACGATAACAAAAAATATTACTATAAGGATAAACAAATTTGTTATCAACTGCTCCAGCTCCGAAAAACGTTGTAATCAGCAAATTGGTCGATAATTATTAAATATAATTAAATTGTAATTGTTTTCCTTTTGAATGATATTATTTATTTAGTCTCGCTAGTTATAAATATTTAAGTAAAGTATAAAAATACAAGTACCACTTGTGTCAACTAAAATAGATTGTAAATAAAACTACAAAACCGAAGCTGATAAGACTATAATCTAAATTCTAGCTTACATTTTGTATTTTCTAAACTCAATCCTTCGGACGAAATAATTGTTTTTGGTGATTTTAATCTTCCTAATATTAGCTGGAAAATGCATGAAGAAGAACCATTCCTGATTCCAATTAATCTCACTACTGGGATTGAGATTACCTTTATAGACTCACTTAATGCAAAATACTTACAATAAATCTCTTCTATATCTAATTTCAAAGCTCGCCAACTTGACATTATTCTTACTTCTGACTGGATCAATCTAATAAATATCGAATGTGTTGAACCACTCATAAATATTGATCCTTATCATCCTCCCATTTGCCTTATATATTGCGTCATTGCTCCCAAAATTTTTGAAAATACTATTTCCTACCGAACCAAACTTTGGTCTCGCAAATATCGATGGGCTAAATGATTATTTTAAATCACACGATTTTCCAATCTATTCTGGGAAATTATGATTTAGAAGTAATGATCCCTAAGTTTTATGAAATTGAGAAAAGATTCATGCAATATGTTCCGTTAAGTAACAATAAGGGCATCAGTGCTTGTCCGCCATGATTAAACGGTTATCTTAAAGAGCTTCGAAATAAGAAAAATAAAGCATGACGTAAATATTTAAAATTCAACAGTAACGCAAACTATTGTAATTTTAAATATCTATCTATATCTATAATTTAATGGTAAATCTAGTCTAGTAGTGACGCGAAGACTATATCTGAATTTTTAAGTGATTTCTTTGTAACCTCCTATTCCACTTCTGTTTTTACACCTAATGACAGCCGCTTTGATCATTTGGATAATTATCCAAAAACAACTTTCGTAAGTTGCCGTATTAGTGAAAGCCTTGTAGAAAAATATTTAACAAATCTTAATAATAATACACGCTCAGGTCCGGATGGGGTTCCTGAATCTATCTTAAAAAAGTGTTCCAGTTCACTCGCTCCTCTACTATCCATTTTATTTAATACTTCCTTTCAATCTGGTACCTTTCCTTTAGTTTGGAAAGAGTCTTTTATAAAACCAACCCACAAGAAAGATGGATGGCTTAATTTTACCGTATATAGCTTTAATTTTTTTACTGTGTTCTTGAAAAATATTAAAATTATAAAAATCTAACTGAAACATTTCTATAGTTTGATAAGGGGCTCCCTTAATTTTAGCATTTCTAATTAATGCGTACTTCTCATTTTCTATTTTGGCAAAAACGCTATCCCCTTCATTTTGGGTATGCCCTTTTTCTAAAAATCTGTGTATAATGGAAACCTTGAATTTGTAAGAAAAGTATGAATATGCAGCAAATAGTAATTAATTTTTATTTTGACCTAGGCAATTGTTGGACCAAAATCTTAATTCTTGGCACCCAGCTTCTGACTCTCTTTTAATAAAATTCATAAGGCAACTTGAAACTTCGAATGCTCCTTTTTTGGCGATGCATTCAGCCCAAACATAGCAACACGCTTCCTTTTTACACATTTTAAAAACGGTAAAATTAAGAGCAGAAAATTTTCTTTTATAATATAGTGCACTGACGTTTGAGTTTAGACAGATTAAAATCTTTTGAAAGTCGAAACAGGCCACAATAATTTTTCCATAACTTTCCGTTGCAATTTGCTTATCTTCAGCTTTTAATTTCCGACTTTGTTTAATAAAGTCCAAATGTTGAAGGTGTCTACCAACATTTTCTTTTCTTTCTTCATCGTTCGTATTTTCAAAGGCAGTGCAATCATTGCACTGGTCAGATTTAGGAACAAAAAATCCAATATTAAATTCAGTATTGAAAATATCCCTACATTGGCAAAGGGTGGCTCTTTGCTGTGTTTGTGGTTTACGGGAATATTATTCTTCATAAAGGCGAAACACTTTGGAAACATTCAATCCTTCTTCCTTGATATACAACCCAGTAGTTTTTTTTCCGCTTATAATGTTATTCTATTTGTGGAAATGATTTAATGTGTGTAATTAATAACGAAGATGACTAAATTTAATTAAAATTTACGCTTTTTTAGATTTAAATTGGCTTTAGCTAACTCTAAAATTTGTTGTGCTCGCGATGACATTATTTATTTTATTAAAATCTTCGAAAAACACTATTTTCAAATAATGTAATTACAAAACAGATGATTATCGTTTCGTGCTTTTTTTTGACAAGCAGATTTAATAAAAAAAAAATCTATTTCTAACGTTGCCAAACACACTTATTACCAATATTGACAATATGTTTTTGCAAATTATGTTGATAAATTAAGTTAGCAACTAATATTTTTGGTACTTTTTTGTGTAATATGTTGATAGCTCAAGTTACAACTAGTAACAAAATGAATTTTTTTTGTGCATTATGTTGATAAATCAAATTAGCAACTGAATGCAAATTTTTATTGGATGTGAGAAGTTGATGACTCTATTTATAAATATATTATCGGGAAAATTTCAATTAAAGTGTCAAACTGAATATGTTGTTTTTGTTCTCAAAATCGTAAATTTTACGATATCAGCACGAGGATTTTTTCATTCAATAGATTACTTTATAGGGTAGTTACTTTATACGTATCCCGTAATAAGTTGATATTTCGAGTTATCAACATATTCCTTGTATGGGTCGAAGTTTATGCAGATGATATGAAAATTCCATCATCCCTTGATTCCATCCTACTCAAAACTGATTGATGACTCAATCCTACCCCAAACTGATGATTCAATCCTACTCCAAAACTGATCTAAACAATTTCTCTCTTTGGTCTAACAATAATAACTTACTACTTAATATTAAAAAGTGTGCTTTAATGTGCTATACACGTCGTTCCCAACCAATCTTTTACAATTTTTCACTTAATGCTGAATTATTGTTAAGAGTTATTTCCATTAAAGATTTAGAAGTGTAATTCGCCGATAAGTTAACGTTTAAATTACACTTCAACTGCATTATAAATAAATCAAATTCATTGCTAGAGTTTATAAAGCGTTGGTCTACCTAAAGAGTTCTCTGATCCCTATATCTTAAAAGCTCTGTACACAACATTTATTCGATCTAACTTGGAGTATGCTAGCCAGGTATGGTCTCCATCCTATGATGTTCATATACGAAGAATCGAAATTATTCAAAAGAAGTTTTTAAGATTTGCACTACTTTCTTGGGAAGATCCGATTTGATTGCCACCTTACGAACATCGTCTAAATTTAATTCATCTGACCATCCTGCAGAAAAGAAGGAAAATGTAACCTTTGTTGTTGAAATTTTTAAAGGTAACATTATTTCTCCACCTATTCTTAATACAATTTTCATTAACAATAATTCTTGACTTAGATCCGTTAATCTTTTCACAAACTAAACAACTCTCACTCCTACACCTTAAACCGTCATTTAGTATTAGAACTTATGTTAAAAATTTAACTTTTTATTTGTTTGTAACTTTTAAAAATTTTTTAAAAATTTTAACTGCTTGATTTAAGCTTGAAATAAATAAATAAATATCTGAATAGCACACCAAATACAAGAAGATTCTATCATTATAAATTTTGTGTAAACAAATTTTTCGAAATAAACCTGATTTAATCTATTATTAAGTAAGTCGGGGTATTTGGGCCAAGCAGTAAAAGAGGACACAAAGGTGCCAACATACACATAATTTCAGATAGTCAGGGTGCCTTTAAAGCTCTGGCTTCCTCAATTTTTAAATCAAAGCTTATATATAGCCGTTACAATATCTGAATAAAGCTAGCGGAAGAAAACAGAATTACTCTTATGTGGACTCCTGTGCATGAAGGAATACAATGAAGGAGCAGATGTTCTTGCAAAAACAGGCGCGAAGAGAAAATCCTTAGGATCAGAGAGAATTATTGATCAACACGAACACAAAGGATTATGAGAATTATTCAAACACTTGCCTACAAAGAATTGTTGGAAACTACAGAAACCCAAAATATATGGGATAGTTGGCAAGGACTTAGGCAGTCTTTTCTAAACTAAGTATTTAACGGATGCATCAGGTAGTCAGGGACACTAGATTCAATGTAAAAACGCTGACGTGGTTTATCGCAAGTCATGGCTTATTTAACAAACATTTGTTCAAAATTGGTACAACTAACACTAACAGATACAGATTCTGCTTAGAAGAAGATGAATCCTTCTCTCATATTATATTTGTTTGCGACGTTAAAGCTCGCAAAAGACATAAATATTTCCAGGAATACCCATCACCTGGTCTTGAAATTGACATCAAAGCAATAATAGCGTTCCTCAAAGGACGTAGATCTACAATTCTAAGATAATAAATGGTGATGTTCAAAAGATCTTAAGTAATCGGGCTGAGATAGAATTTCGAATTAAAAAATAAAATTAAGAAATTTGCATCATTTAGGACTATATAGGCAAAATATCTTTTACACTGATCCTTTTTAGATGTAAACAATATTGATATTGTAACCTATATTGTAAGATCAAAACATTTGACGATATAAATATCGGCGCTAATAATATTGTAGCATACTTATAACAGACCTACCGCAAAGCAAAACAAACATATGTATACAACATTGCAGCATTCTATTATTAAACATTTAACACATTTTTTAGTATAAAAAATTGTTATGAAACAAAGACTATTTTAGATTAAAGATGCTTTTTGTGTGTTCAAATACTGAGCATCAAATTACTATCTCGTGTCATTAATATTTGTTGTTGCAACTTGCAATATTATGATTTGCTTTTAAGTGAATCATTTTCATTATTCTCTTATTATATTCGGTAACATACATTTTTCATTTAGAGATTTAAATATTTTCTTGATTTCTGGCATTGCTACTAATGTGCTTCATTTAATTTGTTATGGTGGGGATTATATTTTCCTCCTTAATCATTTGATTGTCGTTTACTTTGCCAATTAAGATTCTTATTATCAGTTACCATTAAAAGTTGCAATAAAAGATTTACGAGAGTCGATGTCACTAAGGTTTCTAAATTTATTTTAGAATGCTTGACGATTTGCTTCTGTTTCGTTACAATTTTATAGTTTGGTTTTCCTAAACAAACAAACTCTAAAAAAGATCTTGAAAGACGTTTTCGACTGCTTGAATCTGTGTATTCTTGATCCTTTGTACGCTTTAGTTTTTGTATGTTTCGTTTCCAGTTTTCAGACTTTATCTTTCTTTTGAAAGAAATTTAGTAATACTTATTTCATTTACCAATTTCAAAAAATAATACTTTAAAGAAACCGTTATTTGTATTAGGTACCAGTTTCGTTCTCTATATAGTAACTGAGATTATTATTTAAGCAAACCGTTTATTTTTCTTTTGATATGGAAAATGCTGTGGCAACCGTAAAATATCAAAAATCATTCTAAAATAATAACTCTATTTTATTTTATTCTTGTATTATTTAAGGTCTGGTAAAAAATGTGGTTGGTATCGGTTTTTTGATAGTTTTCTCATCAATCTTGAAAAAAAAAAGAAAAATAAAAGGAGAAAATTTTCTTTTAATTTATTTCTATCTTTTTCAAAAATTGCCGTAGAGTATGGTATCGTAAATGAATTGAGGGTGTTGTATACAAAATTGAAAGTTACAAAAGTGCATTAGTTTTTAACAAGAATATGATGAGATATGAGAAGTTATTTTTAATAAAAATTTTTCCATTTTCTTTTTGATTGCGTTTTTGTTTTTGTTCGGGTTATAAATTATTCGAACTAATTGGGAAATAAATTTTATATGTACTGCATTTCAAAAGGTAGGGTTTGTAAAAAAAATTATGGGTTAAATTTATTTAAGAAATATTTGGATCGTGTTTTTGAATTTTGCTTTAGGAACAAAAAGTAAGAACGAAAAACCAAATGTAAACTATTTTTCCGAAAACGGTATGTAATCATCTGGTTATTTTTTCTCGGTATTCAGGTAATTTACTAAGTTAAATCTTCTTAAATCTTACAACAAAAATTTATCGAAAATTATTTTTAATCAATTTGTGGCTTTACTAAATACTAATTTGGTGGTATTACTAAAATGTAAGATGATGAAAAGTATTGAGAGTGCTTTCATATTTGGTCTTAAACAGTGAAAACAGGAAAAATTTAATTTTTCAAATTTTAATCATTTCTTTATGCGACCGTATTCAGTATTATTAAATTAAGGTTTTGACTATACATCATAAACTTAATTATTTTTATTATATACTTTTATATTAACTTGCCAGTGTCTATTTATTTATAATATGTTTACTTATTTATTTATTTTTTTTTTAATATTAAAACCAAACGCAAAAAGAAAAAAAAATTATTTTGTTTAAAAAATTTAAAGATTGTTCTGAAATTTTGCACAGTTACTCATGATCAAAAACGGACACAGTACTTTACAAAGCTGGCAAATGACAGGTTTGGATTGCTGCCGTACAACTTCTAGCACATCTCAAGAATATTTCGAAAACTAATTATGTTACAGGTATGAAAATTTACACTTAGATACTCTTTCACAAATAAAGAAATACGATTGTTAGCGATTTCGAAAATGTGGACTGGTTCAGGTTGCTACCGTACAGCTCGCAGCTCAAGGAATATTTCGAAAACGAATTATGTTACATCAGGTATTAAAATTTATACTTCGATGCTCTTTCACAAATAAAGAAATACGATTGTTAACAATTTCGAAATTATGGACTCTTATTAGTTTATTAGAATATTGTTAATTGAAATTTGAAATATTTACGGCTTCAAAAATATCATAAATATTAAAAGAACATCACAAAGATTGGTTCTAAAGCCATAAATATTCCAAATTTCCATTAACAATAATCCAGCAAGTATCATTATATAGTTTTGCGTTTTATCTTATAATAGTTCTTGATGCTCAACAAATCAAAATGGATAAAAATAAAAAGAAAATTCAAATCCTAAATACAATAAAAAAATTGTTTTTTTTTTTTTTTAATTTTTACTTGCCAAAATATAAAGTTAGTTGCTGAACGTCCAAAATACGTGAAAGTGGCTTTTGTCATAAACTATCTTAATGTTACGGCAAAATAGATTTAAAAGGAAGTCGGAAGTACATTTTCAGATAAAGTATAAAAAACCTACTAGTAGTATAGAGTCAATATTTTGTTTCTGAATTTATCAAAGATCCAGAAATTACAAAGATATGAGATATTTAATGTATGTATGTCGTGTGTTAAAATGTGTACTTATAATATTTAATTAAATAATGCTTTTAAGCTAGTACTCCGGTTATAAATGAACTTTGTACAACATATTCTAAGAAAAAAATTCAAGTGGTATCGATTTTTAGGTATATATGTACATACATTTAATCTGTTATTTTTCAAGCTTAAAAACTTTTTTTTTTGCAATAAATAATAATATGGAAATAAATTACAATACCAAAGATTTTTCTTTAAACGTACTGTTCCTATAATAAAAACAAAACATTTTTACATTCTTATATACAAAAACTACATCATCAAAATTTATAACAAACACATACATGTAATAATAATAATAATAATAAATAATAATAAAAGTATTAACATAAATCCATAAATAATTTTTCGAAAATGAAGTATAATAAAAAGAAAATATTTTTTTTTTTTGCGTATTTTTTTTTGTGTAATTTGAAGGATTAGAATGTATTAAAGTGTTTTTTTTTCTAAGTAATCATCAAAAATGAACAAACCAAAATAAGAAAAAACCATTACTGATAACATAACAGAAAACACATTTACCCTCTTACACTCCCAATATTTATATCCTTACTTTACTTTGAAAAGATATTTATTCGTCTCAATGTTTTATACATTATAATATTCTATACAATAAATGATAATATCCTTTATTATCCTTTGTGTTAAATTTTTTGATAAAAAATGCTTGTTTTTTTTATTTATTTTTTTTTTTCAAAAATTATTTTTTGTACAAAATATATTATTGTTATTATTATTATTATTATTTTTTTTTTTTAGACAAAATAGAAAACAATAATAAGAAGATAACAACAATAACAATTCATAATAACAAGAACTTAAAATTATTTACATGTATTTCGACCTATTATCCTTACATAATAGTTTTGAATACTAAAAGTATTATGATATGAATTTTAAAATAGATCACTCGAAAATAGAAACAGGATAAAACAAAACAACTAAAAACAGATAAACAGTGTGAGAAAGGAAAAGAGACAAGCTAAAATATGAAAAAAAAAATCACAACTGAACATTTTGTTTTGTAAAGAAAAGGAAATTCTTTTAACTGTTTGTTATTGTTAGTCATTTAAGTCCTTTTCTTGATTTGCATTTTTATTATTTATTGTTTTGGAATTCTGTTGAGTTTTTGTTTTGTTTTTTTTTTTTCTTATCACATTTGAATTGATTTTGTTTAATGTTGCAAGTAAATTTTTTTGTTTTTTAAATAGTTACTTTGTTCTAAGGCAATTAAATAAGCTAGTAAAAACGGTGTTCCCCGGCGGGTTGGGGTACGAAATATCCGCAGTAAGGCATGCTTGTGGTAAAAGTCCACTAAAATCCTAGAAAAATCCAGAAGCGACTGACCCAGAACGGGCGGCTTTCTGGTCTGCGACTGATCCCAGAGGGACGGCAGGAATAAAAGGTACCGCCTTGTACAAGGGAAATATTATCCTTAGGCTAGGATATGGAACTCCGAATTAAAACAAAAAAAAAAGTATGCAATGAATAAAACTCAAAGATTGTATACCCCAGGTGGTAATCCAGATCTTCTGGAAAATCCACCCTCTTTCGAGGCAGGTCTCACGGATTCTGGGGGAGACCACTTATTGCAAAACCACGAAAGCAGAGCTGCTTTAATTGACCCATTCAGAAGAAAATCTGGGGTCCAGAGAACACCTCCAGCAGGGTCTCAAAATATCTACGAAAACATGTCCCAAAAAGACAGCTATAGAAAACCCGACGAGGGTAATAATAACGAAAAGGCACTTGAGGCAGAAAATAATCAACTTAATGCCAGAGTTACAGAATTAGAAATCTTATGCAGGGAATTGAAAAATGAACTCTGCATAATTAAAGAAGAAAATGTGAAACTAAAAAATTCACAAAACATGTCTACTAAAAGAGTAGTACTAAAAACTGCTGAAGAATTTCATACAGATGATGAAGAACTAGCTCGAGAAACCGACTGGATCTTTAAAACAAAAAAATCTGTAAAAAAAGAAAAATCACCTACTTTAAGCCCAGAAAATGTTGCGGACAAAGTAGAGAAAAATGTGCAAATAAATGAAGTTGCGAAATGTAAAAGTAAAAGAAAAGGTAAACCTCCTCCAGTTATACTTAGTAATGTAGTGGAATACCCTCAAATAAACAAAAAATTAAAAGAAAGCAATATTAAATATAAAGTTAATATGCTTAACAATAAACAACTAAAAATTAATGTTGAAGAAGAAAAAGAATATAGAGAGTTGACTAAGGCAATAAATGAAGCCAATATTGAATGGCACACTTATGAAAATAAGAGCACCAGGCCTATTAAAGTAATGGTTAGGTATTTACATCCGTCATGCCAACCTGAAGATATAAAAAATGAATTGAAAGATAGAGGCTTCAAAATTCTAGAAGTCACAAATAAAATAATAAAGAAAAAGGAATATAACAAAGAATCTACGGTACGTCTTCCTCTCTTTATGCTAACATTCGAAAACTCCGAAGATATAAACAAAATACTCAAAATTGAATTTATCCAGCACATGAGGGTTAAAATGGAGGCTATTCGTAAAACGACTACCATTCCTCAATGTAAGAGATGCCAAAGATTTGGCCATACACAAAAGTTTTGCCAGCGTCTAGCTCAGTGTGTTAAATGTGCTGGTCCCCACTTAACAATTTCTTGTAAAGAAAAAAAAATATTAAGCCTAAATGTGCTAATTGCCTTGAGGCACACCCAGCGAGTTATCGTGGTTGCCAGGTGGCTAGAGAGTTGCAAAAAAGGAAGAAGCTACAAAAAAATGCCCCAAAACAAATGCAACATAGACAAGAAAAACAAAAGACAAAACCTAGGCAACCTAGTGCACAGAAACAGAATTGCATTGAAACTTCAGAGATACCTAAAACTTTTACGTCGAAAAAAGTCGTAGAAGGCTTATCATATTCACAGGTAACACAAAATAACCTAAGTCAAAAAAGAAATCCGAAAGAACAAAATAAAGTTTCTACACAAAAGTTGACTGAAAATACCATTATGCAGATGATGCAAAATATGATAAACACAATGAATGAAATCTCAACAAGACTATGCACATTAGAAAACAAACATAATGAAATATATATGTATACACCAAAAAATAAATCCGCAAGGCATGGTTAAGAACGCACTTCGTATAGTCACGTGGAATGCCAATGGTATTCTGAACAAGAAAAATAATTTGGAAATTCTATTGAGAACACAAAATATTGATGTATGTCTCTTGACAGAAACACATATGACAGATAAGTCATCGCTTAAAATAAATGACTATACATGCTACAGCGCAAACCATCCGAGTAATACACCCAGAGGTGGTAGCTCAATTTTAATAAAGAAAGATATTAAGCACCACGAGGAAGTTAGTCTAGAAATAGATGAATTCCAACTAATCGTGCTACGAATTATGTCTGTTAAACAAAGCCTTTGTGTCGGTGCATTATACTGTCCACCCAAATACAACATAAAGAATAACATGTTTGAAGAAATTCTTAAACTACTTGGCGAAGTCCTGAAAGAACTTCCGAAAAAAGCTATAACAATGCTAACACGCATCATAAACGCTGCTATAAGAATAAGGTATGTGCCGAATATGTGGAAAATAGCAGAGATAATTATGATACCAAAGCCAGGTAAGCCCATAAATGAGGTCAAATCCTACATACCAATATCATTACTACCAATAGTATCAAAATTATTTGAAAAACTATTATTGTTTCAGTGGCCTCGGTAGCCGAGTGGTAAAACACTCGAGTGTAGTAATGTAACGACCGAAGGAGCACGGGTTCAAACCCCGTGAGAACCGAAAATTTTTTCAAATGGTGAAAATTACTGAAAAAAGTAATTTTCAATACAACCACGGTTCAAATATAATTTAATAATTAATAAAGATATAATATAACTAATAAAAAAATAATATAAATATGTAATATACAAAAATATATACCAAATAATTAATACAATTTAATAAAAAGGCCCACATTTCGAAAGGGAAAAGGACCTATAAAGTTGGACTACAGATATTTATCTGTAGGATCAACTGTTAAAATAAATAAATAAATAAATAAATATTATTGATTCGAATGAGACCAATCATAGAAAATAGTAATTTGATTCCAAATTATCAATTTGGCTTTAGATCTAAGCACTCGACAATCGATCAAATTCATAGAATAACAGACATAATAGAAAAAGCTTTAGAGGAAAAGAAAGTATGCTCCACCATATTTCTAGATGTAGCCCAAGCTTTTGATAAAGTATGACATCGAGGCTTAATAAATAAACTAAACAATATGTTACCTAAACAATACGTAGATATACTCTCATCATATCTAGAAAACAGACTATTCAGAATAAAACAAGACGAAGAGTATTCTACTATTAGAGATAATAAAACGGGTGTGCCTCAAGGTAGTATTCTGGGTCCCATACTGTATTTGCTCTACACCAATGATTTACCAGAAATGGAAAATATAACTGTAGCTACATTCGCTGACGATACTGCGTTGATGGCAGTAGGATCAAATATTGACGAGGCTACAATTAAATTGCAAAGAGCAAGCGATAAGCTATACCTCTGGACAAAGAAATGGAAAATTAAACTCAATGAGTTAAAATCAGTACATGTAAATTTTACAAATAAAAAATTAGAAAATCAACCACCATTGGTAAATCTGAATGGGGTCAATATACCCCAAGAAAACAATGCTAAATACCTAGGAATGACATTAGATGTCAAACTTAGATGGAAAGAGAACGTTAAAAAGAAAAAATTTGAGCTTGAAAATAAGTATAGAGAAATGTACTGGCTCTTAGGTCGTAATTCTAAATTACCTATACATAACAAGATTTTGTTATATAATCAGATACTCAAACCGATATGGTTGTACATGTACTTTGTATACAAAAATTCCAAAATAAAGTCTTGCGCAACATGGTAAATGCCCCCTGGTATGTTCGCAACAGTGATTTGCCCAGAGATCTAAAAATTCCTTGCATAGAAAATGAAATAAAAAGATATGCAACAAAGCATATAGCTCGTCTGGAAGGACATGTTAACGTTGAGGCCACTCAATTGCTAGATAATCAAAATGATGTCAGAAGGCTTAAAAGAACTAAGCCACTAGATTTAATACGATAGAATTTCGTAAACTTTTTCTTTAAGGAAATCAAAAGAGCAATAAATTAATGGTCAGTCCGTTGGACTAGTATTAATGGGAGGGGTGTGGTTTAGTCAGTAAAAATCTGGCACACAATGGGAGCTACGGGGCTCATTGTGTCTATGAAGATTCCCACCAATCCACGCAAAAAACAAAAAAAAACAAAAAAAAAAAAAAAAAGTAAAAACGGTTGATATTTTTCTAACATTTTCTATAAAAATAATCGCCAAATATTAGGTAAAATGTATCAAATATAAATCAAATGTAAATGGAAAATATATCAATGTACGATATACGACAATTTTATTAGCGGGGCCACGATATATATATTCGTATATTGTAAGTACATTATTTTTATCATTTTAATTCCAAATGATGTGTCAGTGTTATTATTACTATTTAATTACTGTGTTATTTTAGTCTAAGAGTATACAACAATATAGTCACAGTGACAATGAGGAAAAGTTTTAATTGTAAAATGTAAAAAGCCGTAAATTGAAGCCTTAAGCTGAAACCTAAGACCAAAGACATAAAAAAAAAAAAATATTTTTAAAAAAAATCTAAAAACTTTTTGTTAACATTTAAAGAAATTTTTACAAAAATTTAATTTACTATTTTTTCAAAAATCAACTTTTTAGAATAAATCAATTTAAAGGAATACAAAACACAGATAATTTTCTTACCATAGAAGATTGGCAATTTATTTATTTTTTTTTTTTTTTTTTTTTTATGATCTTGACAGTAACTTAGGTAGAATTTCGTGCTTAATTAAGTACGGTACTGCAATTTTAATTAATTTACAATATCTACAATAATTCGAGCATTTATTTTAACAAATTACTGGCTCTATTCATTAAATGTGGAAAACTACTGCTATTGTCAAGAACTAAGCCTTCTTAAATAGAATAGTTTCATTTTATTTAATTTGTTACCAGATTAACTCTCAGTTATCTTTTGCCATTGATTATATCCCCGGTTGGGGTCGCAATCTTATTTTTGAAAATCTTATTTCTGAAAATCTTATTTTTTAAAATATTATTTGATCAAAATCTTATTTTGTATTTTTTGTTTTTCTTCTAAATAGGAGCACATAATAACGCATACCGCACAGTCTTAGTAAAAAAATGTGTTTAAAAAAATTATTTTATTTTTAAAGTCGGGGGTTGCCGCTCCCAAACTCCCGCTACTCATTTATTGGAACCCTGTTTTTGCGACTGGAAGTAAACGCATAGTCTTAGTAACAAAATGTTTTAAAAAATTATTTTATTTTATTTTATGCCCCCGAACCCCAGCTACTCATTTATTGGAACCCTGTTTTTGCCGGCGGCAAGTAAACGCATACGAAACGCATGAAAGCATGTGATATTAAGTTTCGACCCCAAATGCTGGGACCCCGGACCTATTGTCTTCATCACATTTAAGGGCTGTTGTACCAAATCCATTTTGTGTATAAATTAAATTTCACAACAAAAAAAGATTAATATGGACGAGAAAAAAATGTTACAGGAAATAAGATTTTCGGAGAAAAAATATTAGATTTTTAGAAAAAAATAAGATTATCAAAAAATAAGATTTTCAGAAATAAGATTTTGAAAAAATAAGATTTTCAGAAATAAGATTTTCAAAAATAAGATTTCGTCACTATCCGTTATATCCCAATGAAAAAGGGTACTAGACCAGCTCGAAAAACCAATGAAGCATTTTTTTTTTTTTTGCTTCATCGGGAATCGAACCCGTGACCTTTCGGTTGAAAGGCAGGCGCTCTACCTACGGCGCCATCCAGCGTGTAATTACTTCCAAAAATTGCCTGTGAATGGCAGCTCTATTGTTGTAGTTCTCTCTCTCTCTCTCTCTCTTTTGTATATTTTTGAAATATTGTATTGCCAATTTGTGTTGGCAATAGTTCCGATTAGGGATTGCAAAATATCATAAAAATTTAATTATCGAAAAAATTCATTCAAAAATAAAAAGAAGCAATTCAAATTTAATTAAAAAATTCTTTATTAAAGTTTTTTTTTATTTAATTTAATTTATTAAAAAACGCTCTTAAAAAATATAGCGCATTAAGGCTTTCATCATTTAATCGTGATTATATTTTTGTGCAGAATATCCCTGCGGCCGAAAACGCCCTTTTTGATTCAACACTAGTTGGTTGCACGGATCCTAAATAATTATATACTAATTCTAAGTATTTATCACGAACTTTCACATCTTCAAAGTACGTAATTTCTCTTTTGATAATTTTGTTTATATCTCCTAACGTTCTTTGCTGTGGTGCTTGTGGACGTTCTAGATTTAAATTTGATTTCTCTTGTATTGCTCGGTGAAGTTTTTCTTTCATTGTTAATATAACATCAGGAACAGGAGTGTTATATATAATATATCGATAACTTCTTCCATAGTATCATATGTGATAACACCAAAGTTTTCATTTTTATCACCATGACCCATTACAAATTTTACAATAGCTTCAGCTATTGAAGTTTTATTTGTTTGGTAAAATATATCGTTATCTTCTTCGTTTGATGCAAAGTAGCTGTGCGGATTATTCAAATATTGAAAAACATCTGCAAAAGTTGTTCTTCGTTCCTTGATACGTAAAATAAATTCTGATTTAAATTCATTTCTTAAACAGCTATTTTGTTGAGACAATTCATCCAGCATAAATTTTAAAGTAATGTCAGCACTAAAAATATTCGTTTCTCGACAACAAAGTGTTTCCACCGCCACTTTAATTGGAAGTAGGGCAGATTATTATACTTGATATTAAGTAAAATTTTTCATCTGAAAACCTAATATCTATGTTAAAGTCAATTAAACTTTTTCTTACCGAATTTTTTATTAGTTGAAATCGTTCGAGCATATATAGTAAACTATTCCATCGTGTTTTCGAATCCAATTTCAATTCCATTTCTGTTCCAAATTCTTCTTTAACATATTATTGGAGAACATTATCATTTTTTGTGGGTGATCTCCGAAAAATTTTTACGACCTTTCGTATTTGTTCAACCAGCGAGTGTATTTTCGAGTCCAATATTATATTTGAAATTTCTTCTATGGGCATATCATGAACTACCTCAAAACCGTAATTTTCTTCACTTTCATTTAGATAATTTTCATCATCTTCATCATTATCTGAATTCTTATAATTATTTAAATCTTCATTTACGGTATGGTTTTTAGAAAGAACTTTCACCACAGCTAATTGTATGCCATGCGCTAAACAAAGCTGATGGTCAACATTTACTAATTTGCCCACTTTCATCATCACGGAAGCACCATCCGTTGTTATTGAAATAATATTATCAAGTAAAAATTTAAATTCACATAATTTTTCGCCAAGTACCTCAACGCACTTCTCTGCTGGCATCGATCCATACACTCGCGTTAAGCCAAGGTTCCAAAACATGTTGTTTGCGTGAATATTAATATTCATGTAAAGGCGATTTTTAACCGATGTCCACTCATCAAACGTCATACTAAATCTTTCGCCGCGAAGAGTTCGTGAAGATAACTCATTTATCATTTCATTACGTATTTTTTTGGAATACGATAAAACTATATTCCTAATTGTGTTGACTGATTTAGGAATTTGCTGATGACCTTTACTTTTTAATAGCTGTCTCAAATCATATGAAGTACAAAACGTTTTAAATGCCAGGCCATCTTTGCTTGTCATACGAGACATAATTGCAGGTAGAGAATCATCAATAGTTTTGGTGAAAAATTTTGTAATTTTTTCAGAACAATCCGCTTCAGCTGATATTTTTGCAGTTTTTATTCCGCTTGAGCTCGATGTTCCACAAATTGCATTTATTTTTAATAAAGTTATGTTATGCTGCATTCTAAGATGGCTACATAAATCAGTGGTCGTTCCGCCTGCGGATTTTATTGTTTTCGAGCAACCTTGAATTGTGCATATACCTGAAGTTCCATCTTTAGAGCGGTTAAAATTTTTATTATTATCCTTTGTATTATTCGCCATGGCTTGAAAAAAATTAACAGTACTCAACGTGTATAATAATATCTAAAATTAAATAGCTTTTCTTACCTTTTTATCAAATTTAACAAAATGTACGAGAAGTTGAAATTTCACAAATTTTCAAAAACGAATTTATAAGCAATTTTACAAAGAAAATTAAACAAAATCTAGTATAATTAAGTTTCACAGTTCAAGTGTAAAGACAGAATGATTTTCCAATTGCAATTGCAACAACCACAATAACAACATAAGTTATAGCAAAAAGAATGGCCTACTGTTTATATTTTTAATTTTGAAATCACTAACGAAATTTTTAAAAAAAAAATTCAGAAATTTTGAATAAAGTGGGTTGTACTATATACGAATTATCGATAATATTAAAAGGATTTATCGATAATTTTTTAATAATATTTTGTTCCGATTAATCGATTTAACGGTTTATCGATTATCTTACTAGTTCCGATTATCTACGTTTTCCAATTTTCTTAAAGTTTTGCAAAACGACACTATCTATACTTATAAAATGGAAAATGTGTTTGTTTGCTTGTTTGTTGCTTGCTATACACGCACACAGTTTTAAAGATAGAGTTCTGAAAATTTGCACTTAAATACTCTTTCACAAATAGAGAAATACGACCGTTACCGATTTCGTATAAATAACATTTGTATAAGCTAATGAATTTAACACAGCTTGGTGAAGGCCAAATTTCAGAAGACTTAAATGTCAAAATTGAAATAGCAACGAACAGTACAGTTATACAAAGTATTTCCGAATTTTAGGAATAAGTATACAAATTTTGCATGGCTATGTGATATTACTATGTGGATTAGCTACATTAAATGTGACAATTCGTCAGAAAATACTGGATAGTATGACAAAGGGCCCATATCACTTATCAATGGAAATAAAGATGTTAACTACCAAACAGGTTGGATTTGCCACAGTTGGCTGCTCACCAATTCAAATTAAAAATAAAAAGTCCAATATTGCTTCTATGAAATTTCAAGCTATGGAACGGGATTATTAATAAGAACTTTGCATCCTCATTTCATTTAATTAAAATTCAAATTGATTGTGAAAGAGACAAACATATCTTTATTTCAAGAATACCACTATAGCAAGGAACTTGTTTGTTTATACTCCATGAAAAAAAACCCGAAATATTGTTTACAAAGAAATAATTTTTATATCAGTATAGTTTAAGTTGTAGTATTGTTGACTTTTTTATCGTAGCGAAAAAAAAATATTAAAATATTTTAGATAAAACAATTTTTTTTCAATTTAATTCATAAATCAAACTTTATTGAAGTAAATTCTATATATTTTGTGGTCGACCCGGACAACGTCGGGTAAATTTGCTAGTTGACAGTAGAATCAATACTGTTCTGAAATTTCAAATAAATGTAAAAAGATCTTAATATAATGATCAATTTAAAGATGTTAAAATAAGGGCATTTTTGAACTGAAATTGTAAAAGTTACATACATAAAAAGTTTGCTCAAATTTTTGTAAATTCCAAATACTATATTTTGTAAAATAGGCTTGTCAAATAGTTTTTTGCAAAATGTCTCATTATGCCAAACAATCACTTGTAAAATGATCAAATATATCAATTGAAAAATTACGGAATTTTATTTTTGTCAAAAGATAATAGGTAAATTGTCGTTTTGCTATTTTATAATATACAATATTTATATTTATATAATATTTTATAATATTCGGCTAACTGTATACAAACCTTCCATGTACCCGAATAGATACAATCTTTGCACATTAAATTGAAAGAAATTTTATTATGGGTCTGTCAAGTTGTTATTTCATTTAATTGGGAAGTTTTACTATTACTTCAGAAAGCCTATTTAACTCCCTAACAACAAATACGTCTACAAAAGTTCAACAAATATTAATTAAATTATTAACAAAATTTCAAGAAAATTAAATTCAGTAGTTAAACGGAACTGTTGCGGATATTATCATCTTTTTATCTCATATTATTTTTTTTTATTTTATATGAAAAAAAAAATAAAAACCAATATATAAATTACAAACAAATGCACAAATGATAAAACATTGTACAGATAAGAAAAAATATAATGTATAACAGACCAATTGAAATGTTTAAAAAAAGTTGAAATCGTTTTCAAAAGAATAACAACAGAAAATTTAATTGTATAATTTTGAGAAACCCTGAGAAAATTTTATTTTGTTGGGTTTAGTTTTTTATTTTTTTTGTTGTTTTTTTAAAACTTTTATTTTTTTCAAAATCTTCAAAGATGTTTAGCTCATTTCTAGCATAATTAATACGGTGATATGGAACTCTGAGCCTATTAATTTCTAAATTTGTGAAATTAACAAATATTAAAAAGTTTACCACAAACTAGCATATATTCATTTATGGTCAAGAAAAATGTCGTATTGAACACTGCTAAGTAGTTTCAATTGAGTGGTCTAGTTTGAAAATCCCAAACTCTAATTAAAAAAAAAAAATCGATAATTGCAGAATTTGAGGCTATTACTTTTCACCTTACATTTAAAATTTAAATATTATACAAAACTATCAAACTCCTAGATGTATTTAGGTTTTAGAAGCAATCAAAACTCACAAAATCCCACACAAAACTACTCACATCTTAAAAGTGTCAATACTTCCATCTTTCCATTTTTCTTAATATTTTTTTAAAATTATTTTCCTTAGCGGTTCAAATGAAATTGCGTCTTGTTTGTTTGACACTCTAGAAAGTATAGATATTATGTCCGAATATCGGCATGTAAGATTAGTAAGATTAGTATGTGATGGATGTGGGGGACAAAATAAGTATTCAATTGTAGTAGGTATGATTATGTACTGGTTGCATAAGTCTCCCAAAAATATAAAAGAGGTAGAAATGGTATTTTCTGTCACGGGCCATTGTTTCATTCCCACCAGACCCAGTTTTTGGTTTCATAGAGAAGCAGCTAAAAAAAATTTAAATTACTTCTAAACCCGAAGATTATATCGCAATTATAAAAGAAATATCCAAAGTGGAAGAAGTAGGTGATATCGATGTTTTTGGACTGGAAGTCAGAATGCTAAAATGAAACCACCTTCAAATTGGCATTTTAAGATTCAGTAATGTAAAATAATTTTTATAAAAAAAGACCAAAAATGGATACATTTTGGTTCAAGGAGAAACTACTTTCCGTAATATTTGTGGTACTTCTAAAAGTATAAAAGAAAAAAGGTAAAAATATAAAACAGATGGAATTAGGAAAAATCATAAAAAATTTAGTTAATATAAATCCATTAAAACAGAACGATGTACATGTTCACCTAAAATAACATTACGGTGAAGATTGGAAAAACTAAACCGATTTAAAATTTTATAAAGTTTTTAAAAATTTTAACAACTGAAGAGCGTGTGAACTGAGAAGTGAATGGAGATAATCCTAATGAGGATTCTAACAACGAGGAAGATGAAATTTACGAACATAACAAAGACTGTCCAGAATTTCGCATTTAATTTATTTAATTTTTTATTTTATTTATCTGAATTTTCATTATTCTCTTAATTAATTTAGTTATTGTTTAATATACTATTATTTTGTAGAAAATGTAGACTTTAAGTATTAATTTATAAAATTTAACCTTGAAGGTAAATATTAATTTAATTATGTATAAAATTAAGCGAATGTATATTATTATATTATACACTCTATACGAGCGGCAGAGCTCGTTTGAGCAAAAGAAAATAAAAATAAATAAAAATAAAAAAATAATGTTATGGACTTGTTTAATTGAGTAGATTTCAAAAGTAACAAACTCCACACTTCTGTTTTTCAAAAATCACAATATCCAAAAATAAGTTTAAAAATTCACAAAATTCAAAACTAAAATTACAATATCTTCCTGAATTTTGAAAATATTTATTAATCGTACTAAAGAAAATAAAAATACAAAAAAGTCATAAATTCAAGCCTTTTCTTGAGTACTTATAACGATTAATTATGTTTCCCTCAATTAGGTTAAATAAGAAGCTTCGTTGGGAATCTCACATCTAAGTATTAAAAAAAAAAGTTAGAAATCTGCAAAATAAAAATGTATTGGCTAATGGAACAGGTTTCCTATCTAAAACAATTAATGGGCATATAGCACCGCTATAGGGTTCCACCTACACAGAGTTGACATAGAGTGAAAGTTTTTTTAGATATTTTAGCGAAAATTAAATTATATCAAAAATTTCAAATTAAATTAAAGCCAGAGTGAAATTGCTAATTAGTCCGATTTCATTAGATATCTGTAAAGGAAAACTTTGGTTGATTGAGTAACAAACCCAGACGTAATATCAAGTTACAGGGTTAACTGTGTCTATCTGAAAACCCAATTTTTCAACCTATGAAAAAAAATTGTTTTTTTTTTTTTTTTATATAGTATTATGAATATAGGTCCATAAATATTCTACATGTTGTTATAATTGTTTTGTTTACCAATTTAAATCCGTCTTGGATTAAGAATAATAACATGAAGAGTATAGGTAATAAAACAAAAATAACCTAAATCCATTTTTTGTTTTGGATTTGGATTTATTATATTTTGTCACAGAGGTCTTATAGTCTTGATAATATAAAACACATTAGTTCTCTCAAAATATTACAATTTTGTCAGTTTTATTTAGAAATTTGAGAGCTGAATTCATAAATTATTTTTTGATTCTAAATCCGAATTCAAATCCGATTTGTAAGAAAAACACATCTTAATTTAACTATCGAAATTTAATGAATAAAATAAAATGTTTTGTTTGTGTCGAAGAGTCATTCAATATTAAAGTTTCTATACAAAAAAAATGTATTGCTGTAGATGAGGAAATTCATTCTGTTAAATTGTGCTGTAAATGAAAAAAATATATAGGACTTAAAATAAAGAGAAATCAACAGGCCTAAAATATTGCTTATGACTAACAACAACACTATAATAACAAGGAAAGTAATACAATATGAGCAGTCAATGAAAGCAATAAAGGTGTGCATTTTTTTACTCTCTTTAAAATAAGCACAATATGTACACATAATAATTTTCTTTTCATAAAATTTCAATGCATTTAGGACTCATATAAATGTTTTATAATCTACATAAGTGTATTCAAGTACATTTAATTCAATGCATAGGTGTAGGTGTATGGGATGATATAAAAAATATTTAAATGAAAATAATTAAAAGAGAAAAGTATTTCAGATCAAAAAGCTTAGTCTTATTTAAATATTTATATATACATAGGTACATATATATATATACATAATATGATATATGTATATAAATAATTAATAACAGGGTATGTGTAAAGAGTTTCGAGTTGCAATTATATTTATTTCTATTCTATTGAAATGCATTTTTGCCCTTTTTATATTTTGCATTTTTTCAAATGGTGAACATTTTAAAGCTTAAGCAATTTTTGTAAATTTTTAGACATCAAACGAAAGGTTTTAAATTTTATTTTGTTGTTTTTTTTTTCAAAATTAAAAGAAATCAAAAGGATCAAAGTTAAAAACAAAATTTCCCTTTTTAAATTATAAACGTTTATATTACATATATGTATATGTACTTAAAATGAAGAAGATTAAAACGGTTTTTTTTTGTATCTAGGTTTCAAAGTTAGTATGTAAAGGTTATGATGGTGAAAAAAATAATAAAATATAATTGAAATCTTGGGTATTATGCACTTTAAGTCAGTAGAGGATACTATTTATTATGTCTAAATATTCCAATTATTCTACAAAATTCCTACAAAAAAATATATTAAAATTGAGATGATAATTATGAAAAAATAAAAATATTTAAGGATAATTTATATAATGTTTATCTATGTAGATATCCTTAACATTTGAAATATTTTTTTTTTGTTACAGAATGTAGTAATTTTTACTATGAATGTATAATTATGAGATTCTTTGAATTTTTTTTAAAATTGTACCAACAGGTAGCTAATAACTTTTCAGAGGGTTACACAAGCTTCGATAGTCTTTGACTATGTTTTCAAACAAATCTTTGTTACTATAAGTTTTGAAAAAAATCAATTATAATAAATTAAAATTAAGAGATAAGTAAGTTTATTTATTTATTCAAAAATAATCTCAGAAGAGCTATATATTGTAAGCTCATGTAGAGTGCTTATAATATAGTTATATAATTCAAAATTATTCTCCATTATCAAACATAATAATGCAAAGAAAAAATTAAATTTAAAAACAAAAAACAAATGAAAATGTTTAGAAGAAATTATTTAAGAACATATTATTGTATGAGTTATAAATCAATAAGCTAATAACTTTCAAGATAAATATTTCTTAAATATTTTTTTATTTTTATGTTGTTGAAATCTTTAACACTATATGGTAATCTTTTGTAGGCTGTAGTTGCAGTATTAACTATTGGTTCTAATCCATTTAGATTATGAACAGGCAAGAATCGTAGATGATTTGCATTTCTTGTGTGTACATCAATGTTGGACATTAGAGACATGTTTGATTTGATGTTGTTTTTTCTAATATTATTAGTTAGTTAGTTTAGTTAGTTTTTAAAATTCATTTATTTATTATACCATGTTACATATTACATTAGTACATTATCATAAATCAAATTAAAAAATTTGCAAAACAGTAATGGTAAAATTAGATAAATGTAAGATCATTCTGATATTCCTTAGAATATGTGATGAATAATTAAATTATATAATTAAACAATATTAGGTAGATAATTCAAAGCTAAAAGTAATATAGTTACAGGAATACAAAAATAAAAATGAAAAATTCAATATTAAAATAATAAAGTAAAGCAAAACGTAACGCAAAAAATTTAAAAATTATAAAATGCAAACTTATAGCTATTAAATATCAATATATATACATTAGAAATAATTAAATTTAATTAAACATAATTTCGTACTTTTTATGTTTTTTTACAAAGATTCCCGCAGTATTTCGATAAAGAGTCGTCGTCTATGATGTTGTCTGTTGTTCCAATCTGGAAAAACGCTAACGAAAAGCGCAAATGCATTGTTTACTGACACGTCTAATATGTTGGTGAAAATAACAACTGGCCACATGTTTGTTTTCCTTTTACAAGTATAACTAGCAATATTTTATCTACTGTGTCTACGCCGCCTTTGGTCCGATTATAATCTAAAAATATCTGTCGTTTTTTTTTCGGTGTCGTTTGCAACTTGTATACTTTTGTGTAAAGGCTTTGAAGAATAACACACTTGTTTTTTTTTTGGTATATAAGACACCATAGTAGTATCCCGGGTAAACGCAAACGTTGACGAAAATACAGCCTTACTTTTCACGTCCAAAAGCACAGGTGGAATTGATATTTTATTTTTCCTTACGGTTCCAATCATAGTCATTTTGCGTTTCAATAATATTTGTTCAAGTTCATATGATGTGAAAAAATGATGTAACAAATGTATAAACAAATGTAACATTTCTGCTCTTTGACATAAATCAAATACTGCGCCAGCTGAATTTCCTGTATACACTTGAATATTCCAAACGTATGTATTTATAGTATCGCAAAGTATCCAAAATTTAATTCCGTATTTTGCTGGTTTATTCGGCATATATTGACGAAACGGACACCTACCTCGAAACCCAACCGATTGCTTGTCAATCGTTACATTTTCACCTGTATTGAATAGTTTTGGCAATATTTCTACCCATTTATCCCACAAATCCCGAATTGGAGCCATTTTATCCGTATTTCTGTGAGCAGCTCGTGACCTTTTTTCTCATCCCACAAGTTTTCAAGTGCTTCATTGTGTGATTTGAACACACCAGCTAATATCAAAACACCAATGATGGCTTCCAGTTCTATGGTATCTAAAGGTTTCCAGTTTTCTTGATATACTCGTTGTCCTTCAAAATTTGCATTGTCAATTATAATTTTTTCAATACTCTTTGTTTTTTTTTTTAATTTTGTTAATTTCATCAGATATACGACTAGCTGCGTATCTTGTAATCCCTGGAGTAAGATGTATTATATTTGAAGAGGAAGCTCGACCACTTTGAGTAAAAAACCTCAGAAAACCATTGAATATTTTTATCCTTGGATAAGTATGATGCCAGTGGTAGCGGCAACGATTGTTCTGAATAAACATCATCGTCTAAACAACATGATCTGAAGTTTCTGAGCAGGTATCGTTTTCAGATAATAATGCAGCACATATGTCATCTTCGTTCCGCGACATCTTGCAAAGGCTTACAAATTTTTTATTTGTTGTAGCAAAAACCAAAAGTATGAAAAAAGCACGTACCCTTTCTTACCCTTATTTATAAATATATATTTTTATATTATTTTTCGTAAAACAATTTTCAAAAATAATATCGATACTTTAAAATTTACTGAACTCTAAACGTAGAACATAAAACTTTCACAAGCAACACTGACCAGTTTTTCGTTAGAACTAAAATATATATGTATATTTACTTTATGATTACTACGATTATACGACGAATTGCAAACAAAAATTACAATTCGGGGATTTCCCTAATTAGATGCTTGTATACAAATATTTTACATTCACAATGCTGTGAATAAATGCAAATCTAGTACTAGGAATTACTATAGGTCATTTAAGACCCAAGGAACTTTAGTGTTACTTATTACGAAAAAGGTATAACGGTTAATCGTAATTTATTCAAATTTTGTGTAATTTGTTTTCAACATATTTGAGTCATTGAGTTATATATTTGTAACTATTATATTTAACGAGATATTTGAGAGTACATTTTCCTTTGGGTCGAAATAGACCCGAGGGACGGATCAAGGTTAAAATGAAAATGTAGGCGCTTATTTTTTTAACAATATGATCAATATGTTCGTTCCACTTTGTTTTTTTATTTAGTATTAATCCTAAATAATTAAAGTTTTTGACTATTTCGATTGAGGTATTATTATGGAAAATACCAAAGTTCTGCGAAAAGGTTTTATTTTCAAATAATAGAATTTTTGTTTTTTTTTTTATATTTAAAAGCAGACAGTAGTTATTAAGCCATTTATCAAATATAGTGAAATCGTATTGAATGTAATTTTTCAGATCTTCCTTACTACTTTCCGGATATTTCCGCGAAGACCCTAGAGCTTTTAAATATTTTGCCATTTTGTCCAGTCCCGGTGCAGTTTATAAAGTCAAACGTAACCAGTTTGTTCACCATACTTTCCATTCGTTCCATTCCATCGTTCACGATCCTTCACCATTCCCCTCAAGTACAGAAAAAAGTTCATTTAATTGTGAAGGCTTTTCAGATTTCACAATCTGATATGTATCATCTGGGATTGCAATACATTCGATATGAAATAATTTCACACAAATTTTTGAATTTAACAGCTTTTGTTCTGGTCGATAGTGATTTATTACAGATCCCACATTGATTAACCATGACTGAAAATTTAAAATTTATTAATTTCTATACAAAAAAAAATTTCTTTCTTTCTTGTTGTTTTTTTTTCTGTTTGTTTTTTATATCTTTTTTCTACTTAGTTTTAATTTTAAAAATTGTTTTATAAAATATAAATTTAATTAATTTTAGTTTTTTTATTTAATTTTTTTTTTTAGAAACTATACCTAAATTAGGTTAGTTTTATTTTATCAAAATTAATTTTAAAATTATTATTGAAATTATTAAAAGAGGGCAAAAATAATTGGTGTTTATCCTTTGACATCTCAAATGACAAGTGGCAAGTGTGACAGCAATGATCTTTTCCAAGAATTCATATTGATTGATTTTTTTTTGATTCATATTATTGATGAAATTTTTTGATTCTTTTGTTGATTGCTTTTTAAAATACTTGTGATACTTGTGAATAAATTTAAAATAGAAACCGATCTGTAGTTACCGCACCCTCATATTTTGAACTCGATTTGTAAATGTACACAATAAATTAAATTAAATTATTTTTCATTTAAAATTAAATTTTTGATCAACAAAAGAAAATGCACTCAACTACAACTTAAAAGATGCTTAATTTAACATTTTTCTTATAATAGGATAAAGCCCGAGTTAATTCAGTCTCAGCTTTATTATTTAATATAAAAAAATCAAATCATTGTTTTTATCTTTATCATTAAAATATCAAAATCAAAAAATATTCTTTTAATAAGAGTTGAACCTAATTGAATGTAAATTTTACTAAATATACTACATACTTAAATGTAAGGATGAATTTTGAGAATGAAATAAATAAATAAATAATAAATCTTTCAGTAACAATTCAAATTCAATTAGAATGCTTAAAATCCTATTTTTGTAAAAAAATAAAGTATATCAAAAAATACACAGCTATAATTTTAAAAAAAATTATTTATTCATAATTACTCTACAACCCTGAATCACCCACATTAAATTTTACCCAATATAAAAAATAAAAATAAAATTATGCACTTAATATCTTAACTTTAATACAATATAAAAATAATAACAGAATAACAAGAGAAAAAAAAACATAACAATCGAATATAAACCAAAAAAAGGACATTCCACAATAAATAAATTGATGACTCATTTAATTCCCAATCTGGATCAATCAAGTTCCCTAATAAATTATTTCATAGAGAATTATCAATAAATGTTGGGAAAATTTTATTCCGCTTTTCTTTTTTTGTTGTTCTTCTTTTATATTGTTTTAGATTGCAAATAACAAAAAAAGTTGTCAATACATTTACAAAAACTGAAAACAAACAAAAAAAAATTAAACAAATCTACCTACTTTGTAATTCACATGTGACTATTAAGATCCTTTTGCTTATAGGTATGTATATAAAAACAAAAATTTTATTTTCTGTTCATTGTTTCAATTTCAATTCGATCACCATGTGAATGTTTTAAATCCAATTCATATTTGTTTCGGGTTTTTTTGTTTTTATTTTGTAATTTTGTGACATAATTTATTACCATTTTGGGGCAAATGCGGGTGGTGGTCCATTTTGATGGTCACTTATTTTGGGTAAAAAAAATTTTTTTTCATGTCATTATTGTTATTGTTTTTTTTTTTTGGTTAAAAATTGGTATTCTGATGATGTCACCTATACATGGAACATAAACACAAAAATAAAAATCTGAAGATACTGAAAATTTAGGTATAGAGTTCTACGGAAGTTTTTATTTTGTTTTTGTTTTCTTGTTTTGGTAGTGAGCCATCAACTTGATTGGTTTGATTTGGTTATACAGGGTTCGGTTCGGTTGTGATTTATACTAATTGGGGTTAATATTTAACCGTGGTCATTGATCAGAAAGTATTGTATATTTTATATTTTAATTATTATATTTATTTTATCGGGTGTTGTATATGGCATAATGTATATTGTCGTTATATACATAATGATTTTAATGTTGAGAAGTAAGTTGTTATTTGTACATTAGAAAAAAAAATTATCAGGGTCATTTTGATGTAACACTATGTTAGTTTTGAAATTAATTTTTTTTAAATTTTCATATGCTCGAGGTATGATCTAATCCACTATTTTTAATTACTTAGTCAACATCATTAACTTTGTATAAATGTGCCTCGGTATTTTGGGATAGGAGCTTTGAATCCAGTTGTTTGGACAAACCGAAGTAGCAACGGTAATTTTTCGCTTTTCGGTAATTTTTCGCTTTTTCTCGGCTAATTCTTCGCCTTACTTCAACATCAATGTTATTGGTGGAGTTGATGTTGGTTCTAAGGTAGATAAATTACTGAACTAGCTCAAAATTATATGAGCCGACAGTGATGTCGATATGATATTGTGAGGACATTTTATTTGTCGACAGCATATATTTTGTTTTATTCTCATTTATGAGAAGACCCGCTTTACCTACTTCCTCTTCAATCTGTGTGAAGGCTTTTATCTTCGTGATATTCCGATAATATCGACATCATCAACGAAACCCAGGGGCTGCACCGATTGTAAAATATAATGCCCTGTGCGTTGACATCGGAACGTCGCACTATATTATGCTCCAACCGGAGTCCGGAGTCCGGAGTCTGAAATCCGGAAAATGTTAAAATGTGTCTGCCAATCACTGCAGCACACCGGGTGTTTTCCAGGGTAATTTTTGAAAAACGAATAAGCTTGGCTGGGAAACCAAATTCCGACATTGCGTTACAATGGGACTTCAATCGTTCGCACAGAATATTGGAAAGGATCTTATACGTAACGTTTAATAGGGATATTCCTCTATAGTTGGCGCGGGACATGGAATTGTCATTTTGGATTATTGGAGACATTGAACTTAAGCTCCAGTCATCAGTCATGCTCTCCTCGATCCAGATTTGTTTGATGATTTGGTGCATGAATTCAATAATCACTTCACCTCCGGCCTTAAAGAGTTCAGCTGGCCGGTTATCTTGTCCAGCAGCTTTGTTGTTCTTCAATTTTCGGATGGTTGCTTCCACTTCTGCAGGACTGGGTATATCTGTATCTTCGGAGATGACTGGGCTAGGGCGCGGCGTATCTGTGTTTTCTATGTTTGCGCCATTCAGCAGGTTCTTAAAATGATGTTTCCATTTCTCTAATATCCCTTGCGTATCGGTTACCTAATTTCCCGAATCATTCCTCCACGCGTGTGTACGGGGCTTGAAACCATCTGCAAGTTGCTTGCTTTTTAATAAAATTTGTGCACTTAGTCTCTGTCTCGGTTTGATTCCGTATCCAAAAGTTGAGACTTTTCGGATAAACGTTTTTTGCGCCTTACAATTTTCTTCACGTCTCTTCTTTTCGCTTTACAATCTTTTTGAGCTGCTCTTGTTTTACGTTGCAGCGCTTTCCTGTGGCCTAATTTTTCTCTACCGTCTTTGCTAAACATTCATCGTCGTACCATGGGATCTCACGCGAGGTATTTCAAAACCCACGGTATGTGTACCAGTCATCCTGATGATGTTTGCGCATTGTTTCCATTTTTCGTTGACGGAGAGATTATATTGGAGAGGTGTTGTATTGAGTATATCGCTTATTCGCTTCTTGTACGCTATGGCTATCTCAGGTGATTGAAGTCTTCCAATGTTAAACTTCCTATTTTGGCTGGTGCGTCCTTTTTTGACATTTGATATTCGTGCTCTGAACAGGGCCACAACTAAAAAGTGGTCAGACTAGGCCACAACTAGGAAGCTCCACGATAGGTACGTACATTGGACACACTGGTAGCATGTCCGCGTCAATCATAATGTGGTCAATTTGATTCGCTGTACGTCCATCCGGAGATAGCCAGGTTGCTTTGTGAACTATATTACGATCTGCTGCAAAATCAATTGTTTGGTATCCATTATCTGTTGTGGTGGGATGAAGACTATGGTTACCAACCGTTTTGAAAAAATTCCTTCCTTACCGATTTCAGCATTGAAGTCTGCAAGCACGATTTTCGCATCGTACTCAAGACAGGACCCATATGTTTTATCCAGGATGTCGTAGAATTCACCCTGTTGTCGTAGAATTCACTCTGTTCACCAATGTTGTGTGAAATCAGGTGTAACAGGCGTGAAATCAATGACGTTTCCTCTAAGCCTTTTTTCCACTACGAATCCGCATCCAAATATGTGATGTTTTTCATGGCAGCTGTAATATATATCGCATGTTCGTTTTTTAACATGCCAGATCCTTTCCATCGGATTTCCTGTATTGCAGTAATGTCTGCTTTATACTGCGAGGAATATTTTCAATTTTGTTAGATGAAGCTCGATGATAGATTGTTCTTACAATAAGATTGATAAGAGTTGGGAAATACTCTTATAAGATTATGAACCTTAGGTTTATTATTATGTTTGACTTATTTATAATTTTTAAATGTATTTCGATAGAAAGCAACCTGTATGCTACGTAGTTTTGAGTTTAAAGAATCTTCAATTCAAAAATAATACTTTATTAGTTGTATCCAAGCCCTACGAAGAGTCGAAAAGGTGATATTATGAAAATATAGAATACAAATTTTCTTTTACGAACTAAATACAAAGAAAGACAATTAAAAAAAAATTGATTTTCAAAAAATTAAATGAAATGAACTGAAAATTTCAAATACTTCAAAAAGGATTTAAAATTATTGAAGAAATTGTATCAGAAGAACAGATGGGAATTTCAAATAAATGAAAATGATAAAGACTAAAAAATATTTTTGTAAGTAATCTTCATCTACACAATAATAATCTTATAAGGGTGTTATATCTGATTCAGGTCATTTTATGGGTCGAAATTCGGATGAGATTATTGGAGACAAATTAATGTCATTTTTTGTGGTTGAGTCCTTGATTAATTTTTCTAGTTTTTTTTTTTTTTAACTCTTGTATCTTTATATAGACATGGAATAAAATAAATTTTAAAATTGAAATTAATTGGAATTGTTTGTAATTTTTAAACGAACTATGAAAATTGGATTTGGTGTTCTTATTTAGTTCAAAATTTATATTATAAATTTATTTTTTTAAATGAAAAGGATATTTTAAATTCAATTGGAAAAATTGATAACTATATTTCAATTCTTTGGTATTTGGAAGATTTGGTATAAAACAAGAAATATTTTTTCTTTTTCATTTAACAACAAAATAACAAAAAATGTAACTTTAAGCTTGCCAAGAAAGATCAGCAGTAGATTTTGTTTTGTTTCTGTATCCTTTATTCTTTCTGGTAATCTTTATTAATGTTATAATGAATAGCGTATCATTAAAATAAAAGAAGTTAATTTATAGATTATTTCCGGTTTAGATTTGTTACTTTCAAATATTGGTTAAGAAAAAAAATTAATTTGACAAGTTGTATATATTTTGGTCATCATTCGCCTTGAAGAGTACAGTACATGGCCATAGAGTTTATGTTAAATGTGAACATATTTTTATTATACATATGGTAGAAAGCTTCAAAGTTTTATTATTAACTTTGAATACTACCTTGTTGGGAATAAAACTTTAAACCGTTTCGTGTTTACTTGTGGTCTAGCGGTATTATTGTGTTATAACTTAAATGAGCATTTCAACTACACTATTGACAAAGCTAACTGTATGCTAGTATTCATAAAACGCCGGAACACTGACCTCCAAATTACGAAATATTTATTGATCATATATGTCAGAGTGACACTCGAATATCCTTCACAAGCTTGGTCTCCATATCTTAATGTTGATATCTAACGTATTGAAGCAGTCAGCGTCAATTTTGATACTTTGCACTACATGCTTTTTAGTGATATGAGCCTTTGCAACTTCTTCCTTACGATAATGTGGAAGAAAAATATATAAAATATGGAAAATACATAAATCTTCCTTACATCACGTTTATCAACCAAGTTATTGCTGGGAACATCTCTATCACTGAAAATTAGGGAGCTCATAACTTTTAAATCCCTGTAACTTACTTTACGTCGAACTGTTTAGTATTGCAACCAAAGTACGGTAAATTTGAACCAATATCCAGATAATAAATATAGATTGAGCAGCTTGTTTTGATATTAATATTAATAAAAGATGCTTAAAAATAAACCTCTATAACAGGTAAATAATTGTTGTAACTGATATTTTATTCTTTTTTTAACTTTATTTTTGTATTCTAATTTATCTTTTTTCTTTTTAACATTCTACTTACAGCAGCATGTCAGCAATTTTATTTTTATCTTTTACGAACAATAGTTCTTACTAACGGTGATGGTGATGATTACTAACCAACTGGATGATACTGTTACCGTTTAGCAACATGATGCAAGCTTTTGTCTATAATAGACGTCTGACTTACGTTCTCTAAGACATGTTTGTAAATAAAATTATAAAAATTTAGTCTAGTTTGGTGGAAATAAGAGCATGCTGTAAAATAAAAAAAATCTTTAGATAGTGACTGATAAAATTAAGCATTATTTAATTGTTAGATTTATATAGATAGGAATTTGGCCTCATTATTATTGGGATGTATTATGGGTACCTGTATTAACGTTCTAAATCAAATCTACTTAATCAATTATGCATGAGTGTTTAAGGATTTGGTGATTATACTCAGGATATTTTTCAGTGGTATGCTAGATCAGCTTCCATTATTTAGGAAACGCCGTTTCCAAATGGCAAAATCTACTACGAGTGAGATCTTTTCACTCACTGGGCAGACGTTCAATAGATTTTTTTTCTCTATTTCGCATATTCTACACGTTTTGTTTTCGAGTAGTTTGAATTCATAAAGATGATTCTTTAGTAAACATTGGCAAGTTATTATATCTATCTATGTTTCCTGTTGAAATTTAACTTTAGTTGGCATAAGTATACCACAATTTAAAATTTCCAAAATAACTTTGCAATTCTTTAAAATTTTTTCAATTCTAAATGCTAATTCATTTTGAAAGCTTATTTTGGAATTGGAAGTCTCCCCAGTTTATCGACCAGAAAATATGCATAAAGAAAATGTTTACCAAATATTAATGTGGAAGAAACTACATTCGATTTGTTTATTTTTTATATTATATTTTTTTATATTTTTCATTATTATTTTTTGCTTAAATTTAATAAAAAGCTTAAAAATAAATTGAAATTAAATTTTTCAAAATATTTATAAATTTCAATTTCGCCGTAAACTGTTCAATAATCTGTCTAATAATCAAAAGTTATTTACTCTAATACAAAAAAAAAAATTAAGATAAGGATTATTTACAGGATAATATTGCAAATATACATCATAAAAAACTGGACTGTCCTCTAAAATGTAGAATGAATGGTCACCGCATGTATGCTTAAGATTAATTTTTCTATTCATTGCTGAAATTATTTGATTAAAACTTAAATATTAAAATAAAAACAAAAACATTTTTTTCTTGAGTTTTACATTTTAATATTTTAGACTTTAGATCTTCTATAAAACCGTAAGAAATTACAGGTTATTAGCTTCAATATAATTTAAAAATTGAATTCTACATAAATGACATTAGGAAATTGTTTTATAATGGAAAATTTTTCAAATAGTCAAATTTAAATGTAGATTTGTATATATCGTCAACTGAAGATTGGTATTGGTTTCTTAGATTTTTAAATGAGATCTTTTCAACTCTGTAATCAGTTTTTAAATATCTCAATTATTTTCCGAGATATTTAGTATTGCTTTCCCGCATATCCCCAATTTTCGATTACTTTAATTTTTTGTTTGCCGTTTATTAATTTGTACCTGTCCATATGGAAAAAAATTCATGTTTTTTTTAAATATTTCAAATGTACAAACATATTTAATTTTTCAGAACATATAGTATTTAAACATAAAAATTACAAGAACTTTAATGATATAAAAAAATTAAACAATTTGAACTGAAGCCTGAGCACAATATTTCTGAAGATGTATTTGATGATCATTTGACAAATTTTGAATATATCCTGAAATTTGCCCAGGTCGAGTTTGTGAAAATTTTGCTAAACCTTCTGCTAAATATCGTTTAGGGTCAATAACCTCAGATAGGAAATCTTGTCTTTTAGGATGGGCGAAGTTTAGTTGAGATAATGCGACTTGGTATGCAGGCGTGTCTTCAATTTCAATAAAATTATCTCCATCTAAAGTAGTTTAATCTACTGGTAATTCAAAAAGTTCGATCAACGTTTTTAGTAAATTTGGTCACATTGATATATACATGGTGAACTTAACATTGCTGGACATTCAGTAAGTAATTTTGAAATACCTACTGCAACAATTTTTCGATCTATATTGTTTGATACTTTTGCCATATCTGAAATTAAAACTCGTTCTATCACCATTCCATACATTTGAGTTTGTATGCTGTCTATTAGTTCAACTAATAATTATGCGTCAACTTTTGTTGCATAAAAACTGATAAGAGGACTGCAAGAAAACTATAACTCCTTTTATATATTTTTATATTTTCAAAGATGATAAGCATTGGAATAACAATCCAAAAACTTACTTCATCACTAAATTGAAGTTCATCTCATGGATAATATGTGATAAGATTTTGCATTAAATAAAAGCCTTCGTGATCATTTTGTTTAGAAGATATCATTTTTTTGAATACACCTAACACAGAATTGAGTTTTCCTAAACTTGCGATTTGTGATGATCTTTGTCGGATAAATGCAGTGAGTAAACGAATAAGAGGTGATACATTTCCTGGACGATCCCAAAACGTTGGAGATAACAAACAAGAAAATGGGTCCAATATGGTTCGTTTTCATGTCATATTCGTTTTCAAACGATCCCTGTAAAGATAGGATTGCAAAGAAGCCATTTACAAGATTAGTTGACAGCTAATGGTTGAAAATGTGTTGCAGTTATTAAAGGTGTATTATAAGAATTTTTCATACAAAATTTTTTTTCCATGGTACATGCAACATAGCTATGTATAACAACACTTTCCCCTGATAAATGCCTAATTAAATGTGGCAAACATGTAATTAAAGTGTCTGAACCTAATAAGCTGAAAAAAACCATAATAAATTTGATCGCAACCGCCTTTAGCACAGGCAGTTCATTTATATTTGGACGTTCGAGTTCTGGAATTATATGTTGCTGGCAAAATTAAGAAAGAGATACTAATTGAGAAGCTTTTGTAATTCCATGTTTCTCGGTGGGTTGGGGTCGAAATCTTATTTTAGAAAATCTTATTTCTGAAAATCTTATTTTTTAAAATTTTATTTGATCAAAATCTTATTTTGTATTTTTTGTTTTTTTTCTAAATATGAGCACATAATAACGCATACGGCACAGTTTTAGTAAAACAATGTGTTTACAAAAATTATTTTATTTTTAAAGTTGAGGCTTCCGCGCCCAAATCTCTGCTACTCATTTATTGGAACCCGGTTTTTTCCGACTGCAAGTAAACGCATACGGCACACTCTTAGTAAAAAAATGTTTTTAAAAAAGTTTTTTTTTGTAAACTCGGGGCTGCCGCGCCCAAACCCCCGCTACTCATTTATTGGAACGCTGTTTTTGCCGTATACGAAACGCATGAAAGCATGTGTTATTAAGTTTCGACCCCAAATCCTGGGATCCGGACCTATTGTCTTCATCACATTTAAGGGCTGTTGTAACAAATCCATTTTGTGTATAACATAAATTTCACAACAAAAAAAGATTAATATGGACGAGAAAAAAATTTTACAGGAAAAATAAGATTTTCGGAGAAAAAAAATAAAATTTTGAAAAAATAAGATTTTTTGAAATAAGATTTTCAAAAAATAAGATTTTCAAAAATAAGATTTCGTCACTATCCGGTTTCTCGGTACCACCTCTTGAAGCTTAAGATGTTACTGAATAAATAGCAGTATATCCAATTAACTTTTATTTTTTTTTTTACACTCTTGACAGTAATTTAGGTAGAATCACCTTAATTTGCGGACTTGATGAATATTTTCCTAATAAAATTTGTAAGTACTGTCCAAAAATTTCAAAAATTTTTGCATCAAAATTTTGTGACAAAGTTTTAACCACATCATTTAAATCACATGCAAGCCTACGCCTGGTTTCGATATCCGACCCTTCAATATTCGTCTTATATATTCTTCGGCATTATCTTCAAATAATTCTTCATCAGATGCTCTAAAATCAATATTCGGAATATCAACTTTTTCACAGATATTCGATAAAACAGTGGGATCTTCAAACAGTTTACGGTAATGTTGACAGAAACGTAAATGCATTACAAACTAAAGCATCATATTTCGTTTGAGTTACAGTTCTGACTAGTAATTCTCAAATATCGGTTACAAATTGAGACATAAAATTGCCGAATTCCTCATCATATTTTGATGCATATAACACTAAATTATTACAAACTTGTGATCGTAAATTTTCTAAAACGCCAGCTTCTTCATCATACTCGTGTGTAAACAAACATTATCAATTGTTAACAATTCATGAAAAGTTGTCATCCAGGTTTGCATATTATCCTAGAAAAATTCTGGTAAATCTTGTGACTCTAAGGAATAAAATTGCAAACGAGATCCAAACTACCGTAAATCACTTTAAGAGCTTCTTAATTACTTTCATGCTGTTTTTCAACCCCATAGCTGCTAATAATAAATTAGTTAATTGTTTGGCCATTCTATCTAAAACTAATTTGATTTCTTGCCACAAAGACTGTGATTTAAATTCAAATATATATTTTTTTAATAATGAATGTCTCTGTAGAAAACCATTTATAATATTGAAATCACCTGTGGCAAATTTCTCAACCATTTCATCAATCAACTGTGGCCATTTTTTAGGAAAATCATATTTTCCTATTATACACCTAATTAACGGTATGTGTTTGATCAGTATCAGACTTACCGTTTTTGAATAATAGCTGAACAAACTTCAAATTTTACTTTCAACAAGTGAAAATTTTGTAAAAAAAAAAACACGAATTTCGAAAAAACACGAATTTTTTATTTATTGTGTCAATTCGTTATTGTTGTGTCATTCTCTCCAATTTTTTCATACACAAGTTTCATATCAGAGCTTGTCGTTTTCAGGTAAACGAATTGGAAATAAATAATTGGAAATATATCCAAACATTATAGCAAATAATCTTATGAGGAACTCAGGCCCTAGATACTAGAAAATTAAAACGTAAAATTCAATTCGACCTGTAAAGTTATATAATAAGTACTATCATAGAATAATCTTTTATTCAGATTTTAAGTGTGGAAATTCTCAGACGTATTAAAGCTCTGAAAATTTCCTTTCAATATCTTTGACTTTGGTAAGTTTTTAGAGCTGATTAGTCATTAGAAAATGAAAAAAAAAAATATTTTCTTTATCGAATAACAGGACACTCTGCTTTGATTATCAGATGAAAAATTCGAGAAGTGAATTAAAGAGACAATAAAAAAGTAAACTTACTCTCGTCGCTTCCTATTATACTGTAAGTTCTTTTTCTGTATTCTGGAATGTGCTATTTTCTGTTTCGAAAAAAAGCATTAGCATTATTATACCATTATTCTAATTCACCTAAATATTAACAAAAATATTACACGTTTCTCTATTTGTATTGTTTGAGACTCGATTTCTGATAGTTTATCCTGTATATATAATTTTTGGTTGTCACCTCTAGATGCTTTACTGTTTGCCATAACTATTTGTATGCCTATTTTATATATATACTTGTAGTCTTTTGGTTCAATAATAATTGATTTGCAACTATTTCAGATATGAAGTATGTGAACAACATTATTTCTGCCACTACCATATGCTTTGGAGCCATTTTGCGTTTTATAGCTTCGCAACACCTTGAAAACTTAAGTTCAACGACAATCATTGACAATTAGTTTTAATATAAAAATATTAAATCTATTTTAACTGCAGGAAATTATATTTTACTAATTCTGTGAGTTTTTGAAATTAAAAATTTATTATTTTTCTGATTTCTTCACTATTTTAATATCCTTAAATATTTTTTATGTGCCATCAATATCTTCTTTACAATATAAACTAAGATTAAAATATCTTCTTAAATAAAATAAGATTATGACATTTATATCATAATCAGAATGATATGCTTTTATAAAATCGTATTATAATATAGGTAATCTTTGATTACTATTAAACGTAAAAATTAAGACTAAAGGCTAACAGCAGGATTATAACCTTTATATAAAATTTCACCTCAATATTGTTAATTAAATTTTAAAATTTATATCAATAGACCAGAAAAATTCCTGTTTGACATTTTGATTTATTTGTTGATTTTGTTCGTAATATACCTACTTAAATGTTAGGGATTAAAATTGACTATACATATTTTCTAATGTCATATTAAACAAATTATTTATAATTATGTTTGGGTTAGAAACCAAAAAAAGACATTCTTTAAATAAAATATAAATTATTTATTAATAATGGTTATAAGATTTTCCAAATACAAAAGAAAACAAACAGAGAGAGAAATATTTTGTAAATTATTAGTTGTTCCAAAACAGTTTTTTTAATTTCCGTTATCTTAGCCATTGGGATGGACATATAGACTTTAAGGTGAAAATTTAATGTAAACTTTGCTTTAATTTGTTTTTCTAATATTTCTTTGGCTTATTTTATTTGAATAAAACTTAAACGTGCCACTCTTTGAAAATAATTTATACCTTTGTCAGAATTTCACAGTAATCATTATGAATGCAATATAATAAATTTAAATAATTTTTAAAAGTTTATTATTTATTTTATTATTTACATATTCAAGAAAGTGTGTTAGTTTGCTTTAAATTTGTATTATAATAATTAGAAGTTGATGTCCATTTTTATGGACAAAGCGAATACCTTATAAAGTAAATCAACCATTTTGTCCATTGAAATGGACAAATTTTTCATACTAAAATATAAAACAAGTGTGAATCTCGTTATATTTTTAATCGTAGCATATTAAAGAAGATGCTTTCTGAAGATGAAATTTTAAATTTGATCTTACAACAAAATTATGATGTCGAAGGGGAAAGTGAAGTTATCAAAAAAGCTCTTAGACCAAGACCAGGCATATAAAATAACAAAACCAAAGTTTTTAAACTAGTAAACAAGAGAAAAAATTCTGCAGGTGTTTCAAAAATGTCAATAGCTGAGGAAAACGAATGGATAAATGACACAATAGATGTTGATAGTGATAATATTGGCGTTGATATATATCCCTATTACGGCTGATAATGCTTTTGGAATAAATAACAGTGAAACAAACTTGCACCATACAGAAAATAACAGTTATAATTTTGTTAACAATAATTGGACCTTTACGGTAAGCAAGGATATTAAATGGAGACGTAAAGATTTTGTAATAAATCCGATATATCCATTTGATGAAATAACTTCACCCGTTCCTAATATTACTGAAGAATTGGACAGTCTTTTGGATTATTTTTCTAAATATATTTCAAAAAGTTTATGGGAGAAAGTAGCAGAGTTTACAAATATTTATGCAGAACAAATGTTCACCAATAACAATTCAAGCACACCAGTTGTGAAGAAACATGAAATTTTGTAGCAATTCGCTTAATAATGGATTGCTTGAAGTATCCTCGAATTTTATTGGAATTCTGCATTTTCTATTCCCATTATTCGTGAAACAATGACAAAGAATCGATTTCTAGTGAAAACACAGACAAAACGCTTAAAATACGTCCAATGTACGATGAAACCAGAAAAAGATGTTATAACCTAAATTTAGAAAAATGCCTTTGCGTGCATGAACAAATGGTCCTTTCACAGAAAGGTATAGCGTAAAACAATATATAAAAAGCAAGCCTAATTCTTAGGGCATTAAAATTTTTAAACTTTGTGGCAAAAGTGGAATGGTTTTCGATTTTATAATATACCAAGGGTCCACAACCGTGTTAGATACAGAACTTCTCAAGAGGTATGGACTTGGAGCCAGTGTAGTGTTATATTTAGTAATCCAACGAAGTTTCGACTCAAAGGCTCGAATTATATCGCTCGACAATTTTTTTACTAGTTACCAGCTTCTTGAGGCATTGAAGCAACACAATTTTCTAGCTCTGCGTACAGCCAGAACTAGCAGATTCTGCAACCCACCATTTTCAGCAGAAAAAGAATTTACAAACCATGGTCACGGATTTAGTGAGGAAGATGTCAGTCTGGATAACACTGTCATCTTAACTAAATGGTATGACAATAAAGAAGTGTTAGTAGCCTCAAACTTTGTATGAGTTGGAAAATTGGACATAGTTCAAAGATGGGATAAAGTCAATAAAAAATATTTGGACATAAAACGGCCAGAATCTATAAAAATTTATAATGAAATAATGGGAGGAGTCGACTTAATGGACCGATTGATAAGTTACTACAGGACATTCATAAAATCCAAAAAAAAACGTTACGTATGATATTCCATGCTGTAGATATTTCAGTTTGTAACAGCTCTTTAGAGTACCGTAATAATTGTTCAAAACAAAACGTTCCTGAGAAAAAAATAATGGATTTATTTGCGTTTCGAATGAGATTAGCTGAAAATATTATTAACTTAAATAAAGCAGCGAAAAGTGAAAGACCAAGTGAAGTTCAACCAATACATCCAGTTTTTAAAAGAAATCAGGATGAATTTAGACCTTCAAAAGAAGTAGACATTGATATGGTTGGTCATTATGCCTAATAGCTACTCAATGTAAAGCAGCAGTGATAAGAAAACGAAAAAAATTCATTTGTTTTTTGTTGTAAAACAACGAAATTGTTTCACAATATATCACCCGACAAAAAATTAGAATATATAGTAAGTTTTTTTTAAAAATTTTGTTAAATATTTTATTGTTATATTATTTTTCATTTTTATAATATTGTATACATTATTTTTTTTGCACCATGAATTGTTAAAATAAATGAATTTATAAAACAATTAAATACACATATAATTTTTAATTTGAACTTAATTAAATACTTTATTGTATACTCCCAATGGTCATTGAGATGGACATACTTCAAAAATCTAACCAAACCACCAAAATTTAATTTTTATTATTAATTTCATTTCTTGAAACCTAATTGAACACAGATTCATCCAAAAACAATTTTTATTCATTGGCAGAAGTTAAATTAGTAGTGAACGGGTTAGGGTAGCTTATATTTTGTGAATTTTATGCAATTAGGTATTCGTTTTTATATCATAAATTTTTTAGTTGATTGTGGAGACATTTTATGTTGCAATTTAATAATAATCGTCTAAATTAGCTACAGTAAGGTGATTTCATACTTTTTGGGTTAATTTCAAAACTACACTTTGATAGGATTTTTTCACTTGCTATATCGGAAATCTCTTCAAATAACCTTGTTAAAAACTACAGTAATTGTAGTTAAATACAGGCCATTCTATATACTTTTATATTAACTTGCGAGTGTCTATATTAGGTATATAATGGTAGGTAGGTTGGAATTTTTTTGTTAATGTTAAAACCAAACGCAAAAAGAAAAAAAATAATTTTGTTTAAAAAATTTAAAGATAGAATTCAGAAATTTTGCACAGTTACTCATGATGAAAAAAGCAACCGGACGCGGTACCTTACAAAGCTATCAAATGACAGTTTTCGGTTGCTGCCGAACAACTCCTAGCACGTCTCAGGCATATTTGAAAAGCAATTGTGTTATAGACAGAAAAGTTTACACTTATATACTCTTTCTGAAATTATAATACCTATAGGTTTCACTTAAAACTAAAAAGTATAAAATAAAATAATAATGTAAAAATAAAAAATTTTAAAATATACTTTTATTGAAACAAAGCTAGCTCTTAAAAAGTAGGAAACAAAACTAGTGGTGGATGTTGAGCATCTAGAACTACTACAAGATAAAACGCAAAAGTATATAATGAATCTTGCTGGAATATTGTTAATGGGAATTTGGAAACGCTTTGTGATGTTCTTTTAATATTCGTGATTTTTTTCAAGCGGCAAATATTAAAAATGTCCATTAACAATATTCTAGCAAGATTCATTATATACTTTTGTGTTTTATCTTATAGTAGTTCTAGATGCTCAACATCCACCACTAGTTTTATTTTCTACTTTTTCGGGGGCTAGTTTGGTTTCGATAAAAGTGTATTTTAAAAATTTTTATTTTTACATTATTATTTTATTTTAGAGTGCATACACATAAACATAACAATATAAAATAACAACAACCTACATCAATCCATAGCATATAATATAGTTACTTGGATTCAACCCCCTTCTGTGAAATTTTCTACGTGTTGTAGACTTTTTTGTAACTAGACTACTGTGACTGCGTAAAGATTTCTAAATAGGTGATAATATAAGAATTGCAGGATGATAATATATTTATTTTGACAGCTGCTAAATTTATTAATTTACATATTCACACACTGATATAATAAAATAGGTATAAAAAGAATAATTTTGTTTTGTATTTTTTAACTTCGTAGAAAATTGTAGAAATTAAAGTGAAACTGTTGTTTGAAATTAAATTTATTTAAAGGCGTTTTAGTGAGAACATTGTATAGTCGATATTTTTCAATGGTTTTTCCAGTTGATTGGATTAGTTAGATGTCATCCAGAAACTTGAAGTTAACCATGGTTGGATAAATTTGTTTGTAATGATTGGTGATTTATTAGAAAAACATCTTCAGTTTTTTTATTTTGTTATATAGAGTTTGTAATGTCTTATAATCAAAAATTATTTTACTTTTTTTCTTTTTCTTTTGTGGTGTTTGTTGGAATTGGATGTTTTTCTTTTATAGTTTTGATTATTAATTTGTCAAGTTTGATTATGTGGTTCCATATATAATGTTTTTCTTTTTGTATTTCTTTTTGTATTGTTCAGTGTATTTCTAAGAATTTATTTTACTAATTTATGACTTTGGATATTGATTTCGAAAAAAAAACAAAAACATAAAAAAAACCAATAGAATAAAATTTGGGTCTTGCGTTTTTTGTTTTGGAAAAATAATTACTGATTTAGTTAGAAAGTTTCTTTTTTTCAGTTGTTTACTTTGTTAATTTATTGCCTTTGGGAGAGGTTGACGGCAGCAAGAGGAAGAATGTTGTTTGCCCAGGCAATTGAAATTTTTGTTTCCAACAATTTTGTTTTTTTTTTCCTTTTTTCTGTTTTTGTTATTTATGGGGGAGAATTTTTTGAAAAGTTTTAGGTGTTATTTATTGCCTTAGGTTGTTGTATATAAATTTCAATTGTTTTAAGGAGTATAAATTTATAGCTTAAATGGAATATTAATTAGGTCAAGTTATTTGGTTTAAATTTTTTCTGTTATTAAATTTTATATATATTTTTTAAAATAAAAAATAATGGTATTAAATTATTGGATATTTAAAAAAAATATTTTTTTAGAAGTACCGCGTTTAGCGTTACTTAACATAACTGTTGCTTCTATCCAAAATTTAGTTTTAACTTAATACATAATATATTCCCGGATCTAGATCCAATTCACCCAAAGTCATGAAAATTTATTAATAAAATAATTTAAGTTAATTAAGAAAACAAAATAACGTGTTTGATAATTTCCTGGAAAGGATATATTACATGTTTCGGGAATGACACTTCAGGATCAAACAATATAATTTTGCTAATGAAAAATATTTTAAAAATTTTCCGTACGAAATACCTGAAATGAATAGAAAATAAAAAAAAATGTTTGATAAAAAAGAAGAATTATATTGTTTTAATTTATTTTAATTTTAAAAACCTACGACATGGTAAAGAACATTTCGGGTGCAAATTCACGTCACATTTGGGGCATGAAAAAACTGTTGGATTCTTACAATGAACTGGTTTCTCACTATGTGAATGATATTGTGATGCAAACGGATATTTAATTACAGTTGCAGAGCTTTTTCCGCTGGTAGTTCTTTCTTAGTGCTAGCTCTTTTCTTAAGGATATTATAGCGAATTACAGCAAATACTCAACAACAACAACTCGGAGTTCAAGTTGGTGTATAATACAACAAACATGTGTTGAGCACCTAAAGCATTGGTAAACAGATGCCACTACCAATTTTTGACACCTCGAATGAGAATTCGATAATTATTAATGTTTGGCATGTTTATGTTAATCCATTTCTTGCTCTTCTTTTTCTTTATTTCTTTTACATCAAAAACTTTTGCTTTATTTGTAGGTACGGTTATCTCGAAAGGCGACACAAAAGTTTGTGTGATGTAAAGAAATTATCGAACGAAACGGTGTGTTTGTTTCGATTTAGTACATTTGCCAATAGACGCAAAACTACGTTTTATCGTTATTATATATATAGCTTAAATTAATTATAATCCATATGGGCTATTATTATTTTCCTCTGAAGATATAAATTTGTACAAGTAGAACACAGGTAGAACACAGACCCTATTACATAAAACCAAATCGAATAGGCTTAAATTTAGGTACCTATTATGTATTTCGATAACGATTACGATTTGATCGAACGAAATGTCAAAATGCAAAATTGCCATTATGTATTTCGATATCGTTCAGAAGTTGTCGACGAAATCGATAAAGTTTATCGATGTAAAATTTTACCACGAAAGAGCCATCGAAAGAGAAATTTTGTACAAATTATTTCAATTTTGAATTGAATGGATAAAATAAAAGGATTACAAATATATTTTATTTATATTGGACATTATATTATTTTATTTATATTGGACACTTGGTGTTTTGTTTTATATTTATGATATTTTTTTAAATAAAAATATATTTAAAAGTTGAAATGAAAGTAGGTATCTTACTTTATTCTTCATAATAATTTTTTATTGAAATAAATTTTAATAGGAATGAAAAAGGCCTGTTACAAATAGACTGCAATATGAAAAGTTATAGTGTAAATAATGAGACACCATTATAAATTTTCCAAAGAGGTACCAGGATATCTTGCACTCACAAAACCAATTACCTGATTATGATCACATACCTAAAAACAAAAACTGTTATAATAATGTAAACTAATTACAATAAAGTATAAACTTATCAGAATTGCATTAATGCTAAAAAATCCCTTTCTACTATAACATAAATGTTGTACGTTTTGCTTCGGTGATTTAATTTGAATAAAGTTTTCATCTACTGCTCCAATTATTTCAGTAATTCTGCTTTAATCATAAAAATAATGTTTGCCTGACTTTTTTCTTCTAGTGCGTAATGTAATTTGATCCATTTTGCACTTAATTATAAACTGCAAATACATATAAAACTTCTTTAAGAACCAAAAAAAATTAGCTGTGCTAGTCCGACATGAAAATCATTTCCTACGTTGAAAATCATTTGCTTGGTACAAACCGCACAGAATCTTAATACACTAACCAATTTAATCATATTTGGAATCGACGTGTTACTTATTGACTATTTCAATTTTTGCCCTAATTTAATACTTTTAATAATGTAGATAATAACTCATCAAATTCATGTTTAAATAACATACGTATAATCTTCCAAATCTAGTGGATTAGAATAATTCCGAATATATGTTCGCTTGTTTTTTAATTCTGCAATTTGATAGCGTTTTTCAGCACTATCAGATATTGAAAAATTTAACTCTGCTCAAATCATTTTATTTATAAAAACTTATAATTTTGTAATTATATTTTATTAAAATCTTTCAACTTATTTTCAACTTAAAAATTTCAAATAGTTATAACACTATTGTTTAGTTTTTTTTTTCACATAATTATTTGAATTTGACAGTCAAAGAATCAAACATATGTCATTTTCATCGTATATTTGAATTTTACAATGGCAGCATTCTAAAACACTTTCGATAAAATTTTCTTCGAAATACATAATGGCACTAACGATTACAATCGAATAGCTCTAACGATAACGATGAACGATTCGATGAAAGTCGATCGAAATACATAATAGGCACCTTAATTAACATTTAAAGCCATTTTTTCATCTCTCAGTAAAAGTATCAGTTAACGCAAACTGACTGTAAAACTGTCGGTTTTTACAAAATTTCGTTTTTTCAACTTACAGTAAACTTTTTACAGACAGTTTTACTGTTAGTTAAGTTTACTGTAGGAATTTATTCAGTAAATTGATTTACTGACGGATTAGGAAAACATTGTAATTTTTAAATAAGAAATATTATTATGTAAATAATAAGAATTTGTAATTTTTTGAAGAATTTTCATTAAAAAAGAGTTTATAAAGATTGAAAATGTTCAGATTTGGTAATTGATTCTGAAGATGAAGGCCGAGTCAGAAAACTAAGACAATATAAAATAAAACCAAATTTTTTCGTTACTTTGGATGAGGGAGAATTTATTTCATCTTTAAAAAAATTCTATTCATCATATTTTTGGTCTAACAATAAATGTTATTATATTATTTTTAATTCATAAATATGCTTTGAATACGATACGCTCGAAAAATATTATGGTAGTTATTCAACTGCTACTCTTCTTATTTTATTAGAGCTGTGGTAATTACTCCAATACAAATCCTACTACTGACATTAAGATTCTATGCAGCAGGTAGCATGCTAATAAGCGTGACTGATTTGATTGGTGTATCAATATCATCTCTGTTTCACTTATCGAAAAAAGAATTAGTATAGCTATAACTAAATTAGCACCAGCTTATATAACGTTACCATTGACTACAGAAGAAATTTCATATACAAACTTCGCATTTTTCAGAATAAGTAGACATTGACATTGTCAGCCGTTGGCCAGGATCTGCACACGATAGTAATTTCTTTCATAACTCATGTTTCAGAGCAAAAATGTAGAGTGGTTCTTACAAGGATTGTTTCATACTTGGGGATAGTTGATGCACTTGTTAGTTAGTAAATGTTAACGCCCCTATCAAACCCTCAAACGCAAAGTAAAATTCTTTATAATGAATCGCAAATTCGAAACAAAAATGGTGTAAAACGAAGCTTTGGAGTACTGAAAAGACGTTTTCCGGTTTTGTCACTTGGTATGCGAATAAATGTTAATACTGCATTGGCTGTTGTAATGGCATGCTCAATATTACGTAATATTGCATGAAAACTAAAAGAAAGTGATTCTCTAGTGTAGATCCTTTAATTCCAATTGATTTTGTAATTTCAAATATTATCGGTAATAACGATGATAATAGTTCTGAAGATAATTTGAGAAGAACAACTAACAATGACATTAACTTTAGAGATTAGTTTTGATAAGCGAGTAGTTTTCAACGCAACTGAAGCAAAGTAATTAATAAATACCCTTCGTTAATTTTTTATAACATTTTTTTGGACTTTAATATCACCTATTCGTCAAAAATTATTTATTAATTTGTAATTCAAAAATTAATTAAAAACTCATGTACTTCATATATTATAAAAAAAATTAAATTACTTTTATTTTCATAATTCGTTTAAATAAAATTAAAAATAAAATCACATTTTATATAAGTATTTCATATCTATTATTTACTTCATTTATATTCAAAATCAAAGTAAATTAATTCCAATTTGTTGTTCAAAATAAACAAAACTGACGTTTACTTGTTTTCAAAAAATATAAAAAAATACTCAAAAATTTACTACTAATCAAAAAATGTACTATTATTGCCAGTATAAAAACTGACATGATGAAAAAACCAAATTTTAAAAAGTTTCAATTTATTGTGATTGTAAAGTAAACTGATAGTTTCATTACCAATACTTTTACTGAAAGAAGAAAAAATGGGCCTTAATGTATCTGTATTAAATCACATAGATATTATAATTTTGCAGTACCGTACTTACTTAAGCACGAAAAGGTGATTTTCCTAAGTTATACTGTCAAGAACATAAAAAAAAATATAATTTCTTCAGCAATTTCCATTAGAAGAGTTGCAAAATTTTTATTTTTGGCTTATAATCGATCTATCGACGCCGATTTAGCATCACTTATTATTTAATTTTCAAGTATTCAATAGCAAGCATATTGAATACGTTACCCGTAATAAAAAGAAAGTATTTGTATCATTATAGCTTTAGAGACGGGTTTAGATTAATATTGAGCGAATATATGGTGACAATGTCCCTGAATGAACAAAATATAGATAGATACACCTATTAGAAATAAGGTCAAAGTAAAAAAGTATAAGTAAACAAATTGCAAAAAAGTAAATTATATTAACAAAATTTATTTCTCGTTAGATCAAAAATCTATGTGGAAATCAATAAAAAATCTAGCAATAAAATGACCAATAAATATAATATTAGGGAAGTTAGTTTTAATAATGAAATGTGAAAGACTGTTATGAAATTGGCAATAAATTTAACAATCGCTTTATAAAGAGTGTTGAAGGAATGAATACTTCAAACAACTTTCAATCCAATACACAGCTTTGCAGATGACAGCACTCTGGTAGCATCCTTTGATTTCCTTCGCAGAATCAATGCTTCAAACGTTGAAGTTAGCAATAGAAGGCAAATCATGGTGAATATGATTAACCCTGATTTGACCAAAATTGCTGACTGGGGAAAAAAAAAACAGAGTTGAGTTCAACTCGACAAAAACTCAAAATCCTTCAATCTCACGCAAAGTTCTAAAATTTGTATTTCAGAGTTTTTTACCACTTACTCGATTTGTGCCTTACAAATACTTTGATTCTCTACAAAAATTACAATGAGACTACTCAGAAGTTTACACAAAAAGATTTCTGTATTGAAGTGGCTAAAATGCTATGTATCCTTGGGCAACAAAAAGAAATCGGAGTCAGAAACTTAAATGAGACTCGAAGAGAAAAAAATAACATCCAAAATCAGTTGGACTCTCGCAGGACATAAAGGCAGATCACATTGATCATTGACATTGGTGGAATGAAAAACGTACGCGGTGTAAAATTCCTAATTGTAATGGATACACTTTTATACCCTGTTCCAGATAAAATGTTTCTTTGCTTCAACAAAATTATAAATTGCTTTGTTAATAATTATCAGATTTAAATACAAATAATATTATATATCTTTTGTTTTCATTAAATAAATTATTTTATTGCCTATTTACACGTTGTTGCATATTATGGAAAACAAATGTCCCCCGGAGCCTCCACAAACCTAAAATCAAAATTTAAAAATTCATTTTGGCGTTTTGTGTAGCAAATACAAATCAAAAATTATGTTTTAGACCAGAAATAAAAAATTATGCATTTAAGGATTAATACAATATAAAAACTATATCCTGAATGTTAACGCTATATTTAAATTGATAAAAAAAAAGATATTACTATGAGTGAAATAAAAACAATAAAAAAAGTATTAATAATAAAAACGACCAACATTTTTATAATATACAAATAATTAGCGATTCAATACATTTAATATATTATCTTTTATTTATTATAAATAAGCCCATTCCATCTTATTCTCCTTTTAGCTCTATAAAAGCTATTGTTCTGTACTAGCTATATGAAAGCTCAATAAAAGCTGCAATAGAGCTAAATTTAGAGCTATTTGCTCCAAGTTTATTTCTATATCTGTTCTTAGAGCTTTTATAGAGCTCTTATAACAACAAAAGTGTCTAATTAAATTTTTAATTTTAGCTATATAAAGGTATTTTTCGCTGCTCTTTTAGAGCACTCTCTCTCTCTCTCTTTAAACATTTAAATAAATAATTAGTTTTAAGAGCATATTATATAAGTATGTACCTATTATTTTATTATTTTTATTATCCCAGCGGAAAAAAGAAGGCCTTCGAAGAAGAAGCTTCGTAGAAGCACTGTAAAAGCATTATAAAAATTAATCATACCTCCTAGTTTGCAAGAAGGGCTTCTGAAGAAAGTTTCTGGTAAAAAATTTACGATTTAATTATTAGTTTTCTGGTAAAAAATTGACGATGCAATATTATGCTCAGTGCGATCTAAAAAATATTATATGAATAAGTATTAAGTAGTGGTGTAAAATTTTATGTTTTATTTATGTTTTTATTTCAATTAATAAATAATTTTAAAAAATATATATTGTTCAAAATTAAAACATTAAATTTTTAGCAATTTTATATTTTTAAAATTATTTATTAATTGTTGTATTACAAATAAAAAATTAAAAATATAAATCTAAATGTCTTCGCAATCATTTCTTCTGCATAACAAAAATTTTGTTAAAATTTTGAAAATTTTTTTATTAATATTTTTGGTAATTATTGTAGTCAAATGTTTCCAAAGGATAAAACAAACCTAAAAACTTCTTTATAACTTTCAAAATATTTATTTTAATTTATTTTTTTCCAAGTTTTTCATTGTTTACTTTTTTTTAATTCAATATTAGTTTCAATAAAAATAAAATTTTCTATAAAAAAGAAATAAGAAATTATTATTTTAGATCTAAAGTAAAATAAAAGTATTCTACACACCGATAGAGCTAATTATTTTATTGTAGGGGTTACAGTGTATTTTTATACCGCTTTAGAAGTCATTTAGAGTAAATTATGTTGAGCTCTAAAAATTGTTACTTGGGATGTATATACATTATAACAAAAATTTTTTCCGAACATTCGTTTTATATCGACGTCCATTCTCCTAAAGCTAATTTATTTAAATACTTAACCAGCTAATTGCTCCAAAATAGGAGCGACAATTAATTTATTACAAATTTATTTTAAAATTTGTAAAACGTAAGTTTTTTAATTATAATTTTCAAAAATTCATAAAGTAATCAAAAATTTATTTTCCATGGATTTGTCTTTATATCATATAGGTACTAGTTATATCTTTTTTTTCTAATTTTGTTAGTCTTATGATGTCATCATTATGATTAAATTGAATTTGATATAATTATTATGCTTTTGATATTCACCTTGAAATATTCAAATTTTCACAGAATGCTTTCATTATTAGAATTTTTCTTATAGAATGACATAAGCTACTCAAACAATTGTGTTTTAATATTTGAAAATTATATTCCTTTTATGTTCAATTATTTTTTAATTTAACTTTCGTATGTTACCTTCAGAAAAAAAAAATAAAAAAATAATTTTTTAAAATTTGCTAAAAAACATTTTTTTTTTCATAAATCGGAAAGCATTAGTAATAATTCAAAGAGTTTTATATTCAAATGGTTAGGGGATTTTATAATTTGTGTGCTAACTTGTTAGGACACGTAGAACAAATTTGAGATTCATTTTCCTTTTTTTTTTTGAACTAATTTTCACACAAATTTTCTCATAAATTTAGAATTACAAACAAACAATAGAAAAAAAAGAGGAAAAAGTAAAAACAACAATGACGGCTGAAGAATTCTTAACTTTTCTTTTGATGCATACTGCGATTACCTGTGTAAAAATTTCACTTTTTTTTATTTTATTTTATTTTTTTTTTTATTTATTAACCATAAATTTTCAACAGAAGTCAAAAAATCATTTGTCACGGATGTTGGAAGAAAACAAAATTCTGTGTTCTTTTTTAATATTATTTGTATTTTAATTTTTTGGTATTACACTTCCGATTTTGAAAATATTTTTCGTAGTTGTTTTTCTTTCAAAATCATTTTTTATTCTGTAGCCTCTGTTAAACATAAAAAAATCATCGAGATGAAAACTTATTTTCTAACACACGAAATGTAAAGTAAAAAAAAAAAAACAATATATCAATTTGGGAAAAAACAAGAATAAATAACAAAAAAAAACCAAACAAACAACGTAGAAGAAAAGAAAAATGAAAGCAAGGCAATATTGAATTGAAGATTGGGTAAGGCTAATTTGAACGCCTAAAAATTTTATATTAAAAATTAGCTTTCGATTGTATGATAAAAATGATAAATGGAATTTTGGTAATTTTTATTTTTTGAAATATTTTTGGGAATTATTTTTTAAAAGTATGTATGTGTATTTTAAGTTAAGTGTAATTTGATTGTTCCGATTTATTTGGTTTTCAAATAAAATTATTTTCGAAATCATTTAAGTAGTTATATCCCTTTGAGCTATTGTGTGGTTTTTTCTTGGCTTGTTATGGACATTTTTTTTTTTACTTAGCCCAAACATTAATTTTTGAAGCAATACCTTTATATACGAATGCACAGCTTCTGCTAGTCGAGAAATAAAAATGTCCCTGTGATCAGTAGGGACATTTTGAATAAATTTGTTAATATTACTCTTGAACGTTTTTAGATTATGAATAATACATTTTTGTATTAAGAAAACACGTGTATTGGAATACAGTTTCACATTCGTGATCATTTTACTACAAATGAATTTCCAACAACAGTTTTGAGCCTCTAGAAATCTGCACTGTGTAGGAGTAAGCAGAAACTGGACCACAATGGAGGAAAAAAGTAAAACAGTACGTAAAGCTTGCATGGAAGAAAATTATTTCACCTTTAGAGAGGATCTACGAGGAATTGGGAAAGGCTCCAATAAGCAGCCGCCTCTCTCCATTCATCAGTGAAATTTTCATGGCTAAATTGGAGTTACATTTCTCAGCGGCTATTTATTTTTGCGGTAATAAAGAAAAGGTACTTAGAATCAACACTAAATACTCTTAACGGACTTAACAGATATATAGAGTTTACTGTGGAGGTAGAAAAACAGGTCAACTACTGTTCTTAGATTTACTGTTAACCAAAACAGGAACGTCCTTAGAACTAGAGATTTACAGGAAGTCTACGGATACTGTCAGGGACATCCCGAATACTTTTAACCACTCCTATCAACATAAGACGGCATCTTTCATTCACATGATCCATCGAATTTTAACACTTCCCATATCCCAAAAAAATTTAGTAGGAGACTAAACTAATATTTCAAATTGCGAAAATAAACGAATAACCAGAAAAAACCATTACGGACATGCTCAGTAAACGGAAAAAAAGTTTACAACGGAATTCCCTCATGATTAATGGTAAATTACATTAGAGATTCTATGAAACTAGATTCAGCTGAAAGCATCGAAATCTACAAAACTAAAAATGATTCACTCCTAAATAAAAACCAAGGCGACGGATATTTTCCTTTATTTAAATTTTTAGTTAAACATAATAGAACAAATAACACCACTGCTACCTGTCACTCTAACGTCGGAGATATTATTTCAAATACCAACAACGAAATAAGTAATAATATTATTACGCAACCCTCTACCTGGGCTATTTCATTGGATGACAAACAACCATCCAGCTGCGAAAAACACCAAATTTTTACATGTGCGAATAAAATAAATAAAACGATTTTAGATTTATTTTCTCAGTCGAGTACAAAACACTGAAAGAGTCTGCAAGTAGTAGACGAAATACGCGTACCTGTATGAGAAGCATATCAGTAAAATTTAAAGGGAAATTTTCGACAATTATAGAGAAAAATACGTTTTGCAGCAATTAAAAAAACCCCAAACATGACGCGGCAATTTCAAAGATACGGTCATTTCATTTTCTTGTTTCCTCGCATGCCCAGAATATTTCAGCGTTCGGTTCGCTGAATACGTACACTCCCGAATGATTGGAGCGGGGGTGGGTGGTTAAATGAAGTAATTTAAATTTAATTACTTTTCCCAAGTTGAACATATTTGCAAAGTCATGTTTGAACTAATAATTAAGAAGGTATCAGTAGCTGCTATAATTGTAGCATGTGATTTCCAAAGAAAATTAAAGGTAACTATTAAAGTGAGATCGTTTGCAAAACTATGGATGGGATTGAAAATTAAATAGAGAAAATCATTTCATTAATATCAGAAAAAGAGTGTTGGAGGGAACTGATCCTTGTGGAACGCCACAGTTAATATTATATACCAAACTGCAATTTTTTTTTAATGCTTTTGGGGATTATTGTATCTTTTATACACTTCATTGGTATTAGTGTATTCCATTTTTTGATCTCGTATAAGACGTTTATTTTAAATTAAATAGTAGTCATCGAGGTGATTGAAAAAAATTGGTTGCCTCTGAGTTAGTCTTTACAAAATTTTACAATTAATTTTTCCAATAATTTCAGTAAATAAATTTAAAACAATAACATTGATTTAAGAACTTAGTCAAATGAAAATAAATGAAGTTGCAAAATATTTTTATTATGCTTAATTCAGAATTGTAATTGTCTATTCTACTCACTTTGGTATATAAAACAATTCTCTCTTCTATTTATTTTGCATTCCATATTTTTTTTTGTTATCATTATTTTGTCGTGTTTCCGGTAATAAATTTCACCTGATTTTCTTCTCTTATTTTTTAAATTGTTATTCTGTTTTTGTTTGATACTATTTTTTAGTCGTTGTTGAAATTGCAGTTTTTTGCAATTTTCCATACATCAAAATAAACGAAAAAAGTTAAAGAAATTAAATAAAGAACAGGAATACATACTTATGTGCTTCAGCATATATTCTGCAAATGCTCTGGCACAATCTGAACAATGACATTGATTTATTATTCGTGTTTCTGGCCTTGCTATTCTTATTTTAGTATTTACAGATATATTGTTTGCCTACCATTAATATCAGCAACCCCATCTGATGATCCGATGCTGACCAGGTAATTTAGCTTATTCACCTCTTCGTTTCCCGTTTCTTCATTGAAGATCCGATGTTGTGATGACTAAATCTCACGCATGGTTTAGTTTTTAGCTGTATTGACTTTTAGGCTTGCGCTTTTCCAGTATCATTCATTTCTTGCCACATATTATTTAAGGGCGCATACATGCATTTTTTAGTTTTGTAACTGTTTGATTGCAAAAAATCTTTGCGCGTACACACAAGAGACGAAACTATTAGATTTTTTGGTGCTGCGCACACATAGATATTAAAAAGTTGCATTTTGTTAAGCTTTAAAATGGATTTTGTAGAGTTAGCATGCGTTTGAGAGTTAGCATGTATTTGAGAGTTAGCATGCATTTGTGGTCTTGAAATCAAAAAGAGAAAAAAATGAAGGAAAAGACAATATTGAGTTCACCCTTTATGAAGCCAGAGATTAATAAAAGGGCATTTTATAAAGTATTTGGAAATGTTAAGTGTAACCCAGAAAATATTTTCGGATATTATAGAATGAGTACAGCTTCTTTCGATAATCTTCTGTCTTTACTTGGACTTTCAATTACATATCAAACCACAAAGTGGAAGAAACACTCCCATCCCATGAAACAAAAGCAATTTCGCTGACTTATGTCCATAAGGTTGACCCCACACTTTTATTTGAATACTCTAAGATTTTATTTCAAATTGCAGGCTTTGAATTACTCGACAGCTTCAATTAATTTTTCAGTTACATGTAAACATTAAACAGTATATTTAGGAATAATTTTATTGCTATTTAAAATTACAAACAATTGTAAATAATGAGAAATAAATTGAAACTGGTTTTAATTTCAAGTGTGCGCGTTTACATTTAAATATATAATATACAAATCGATTGCTTCCACTAAAAGTTGCTATCATTTTTAAAAAATTACAAACTGTTTGATTGCTTGATTAGTTGCATGTGTGGTAGCTTTCATATATAATCTAATGGAACACAAAAATGCAATCAAACAGTTGCGCAACTAAAAATTGCATGTGTGCGCCTAGCCAAAAGCTCCATTCGTATGTGACAATAAACACTCATCGTCGACGTCAACTAAGTGGCTGATACGTTTGAAAGAATACCGTTGAATAAATACCGTTGCTTTCGTTTACACTCACACTAGTAGTAGTCATTATGTCATGCATTACTACTAAAAACAATATGGGTAGTCAAATGCAGCCTGACTTACTCCCTGATACATTTTGAAGCAGTTTGTTAGCTGTTTTCGATGTAAGACGCAACATTTTGCATCTCTGTTGGAATCTTTAATTATGACTTTAATTTTTCTGCATTGTTTCCCAAATATATTCGCAGTTTACTCCATTAAAGGTTTTCTTAAAATCTTCAAATCTATACACTTGAGGTGTAGCGGTGCCTTAAATTCAGTGGATTGTTGAAGAATTATTCGCAATGTGTTAATGTAATCCACAGAGTAATGATCACTGCGTAAACTTGCTTGGTGCCTTTTGAGAGTAGATTGTATTCTTCCATTTATTTTAAGAAAACTGAGAGTGGTGTGATACCTAGCCAATTATAACAATTATTTACGCTATTTTTTATGGTATTTGATAATTTAACATATCCGATTATTAAGGATATCTCTTGTATTTATCCAGTTCGTATCATATACTAACATATTTTGTAGGTTGTACAACAAGTTAAACTAAGAAAATTTTAAATATCGCCTTTTATGTATGACGGTGTTTAACCGTTATTCAGCTGGAAAGGTACACCTGAACCTTTTGCATTTTACTTTTTGAATATTTTCGATGCACATTGACTTAGAGACTTGAATGTTTGTGAGAATTTATTTTTTATCAAAATTTATATTTTAAAATTTTTTGAAGTAAATTAAAACAACAAACATAATTGACGGGTGGGTACCATCCATTTTTTTTGTCTACGTGGTCAGCTGGAAGATGACCTGTACCTCTAATGCATTTTATATGAATTTTTGTGTTAAAATAATAAATATTATTTTTTATATCACATGTTTTATATTCATAATTTTTTTTTATATATATACATATTATTTTTCACAATTTATATAATAAATAACGGTACTTGGTTACCCAAAGAACAGTTCATCATCAAAAAATGAAACAAGAATAGTTCGGTACCTAATGATAATTTTGTTATAGATGTGAAATGAAATTTTTCTGGGCCTGAAATGTACATCATCATCAGTATGTACATGAAAGTAATACAAATTTTAATGGTAAATAATATTTCAAAGTTGTCCATCTAGTTACAGAACTTTATAGTATGATCATTTGATCTTTTTAGAACAATGTTTTTTTGAATTAGATGTTTAAATTAATTTTTTGAATTAGATGCACTTTTGCTGTTTCAAATCCGAACTTTATTTGACTTTGCCACAAACATAAATGCTTAATAGACTTTCTTTTTCCTAAAATAGCGTTACTTCCAAAAAAATAATTTAAAGTAATAAGTAATAAAACTAAATTTAAGAGTAAAAGTAAAACAAATACAAAAATAATCACAATAATCTAAAAAAAATAGTAAAAATCATAGTAAAATCCATACAAATTGTTTGAATGTGTACCTTTCAAGCTGAAGTAAGGGTTTTGAAGTGCCAGCTGAACAAAGGTTAATAACTGCATTAAATTTTCATTAGTTGTTGACACAGAATTTTTAATACTTAACAATTATCATCACAGCAGCTTTTATTTGATTGTGATGCCTTTGTTGTGCAACAACGTTTGTCGGCTTGAACTCTGCTTTGTATGCAGAAATGCATACTATTATCGTTTCTTATAATTGCGCCCAGGTAGGTAAAACAATAAGTTCAGTAAGATCATCAATGAATTTAATTTTAATTTTTATCCTTGTTACCCTATTTATTTCACCCTACAAAAATTTCCACATTTGAATTGATGAAAAAACCAAAAGAAAATTCTTCTTCAGAATTGTAATTTCATTTTTCCTAATATTGAAAACACTCTTTTTGGGTTTTTTAATATTTGTCTATATTGATTTAGGCATTTCAAAAGTTGATTAAAATAAAGAAAAATGTCTGTATATTTTCTCAAATGAAATGAGTTCGAAAGAAAACAACAAAAAATAAAACATAGGAGACTAACTTACATTTGATATGCTTCAAATATTTTCTGACTAATTTATTTCCAATATAAAATGAAAAACTTAACATAATGATGAAAAATTTATTGCTGAAACTAAACTTTGCAAAAACAAAAAAAAAAAAACCCGAAAAAGAAAACATTTGAAATTTCTAGAATTCGTAGCAAAAATAAATTTAAATTTTGTAGGTGTGTAACTAAAAAGTTTTTGCAAATTTAATTTCAAAAACAAGAACAAAAAAAAATACCGTATTTAAATTGATTTTTAAATAAATCTAAAACTTGGAGATTTAATATCACCTATAGACTCATAGGTATTTGAAATTTAGAGTACCAACCAATTTTAGAGAATAGTGTGGAAATGAATTTTCATGATTCTTGGAAAATAATTATTTAGATTTTTTTTTAATTCTAATATGTATGAGTGAATAAATGTTTGATGAAATGTATGAATAAATTAAATGATGCAAAAAGAGAATGAAAATGTTTTCATTGTTAAACTGATATAGAAATTTTAATACTAGGTTAGGTGGTAAAATTTAAGTTCTAAATGATAAAAAGAAAATTCTAGTATATAGAGTAAAACTATATTTTCAGAATATAATACTGAAGTCATAGAACGTAAGAACGAATATCCCTCCAATATAGGAATCGCTCTAACATTAATTTTTCCTTTTTTCTGACAATCTTCTACTGGTTTACAAAAGCCTAGAATTTGTTCTCATGTAAATGTGCATGAAATATTTTCTATTTTGGTGAACTCAACTATTTTAATATAAATATTTTAAATAATAATATTTTAATGAGATATAAATTTATTGAATCAAAATAATGATGATTTTAAGATGATTTATTAATTGGTATATCATTAATTTTATTGTATTTGTCAAAGCGGCTTTAGCCATGGAAAATCAAGAATCTGCCAGATGTTAGTATTTTTGGAATAAAATAAAATGGTCCCATAACTAGGTATTTCATCAAAACATCATTGCATACATAATTTCAAAGAAGTTCAGAAGTTTATCTACCTTGGAGTCTGCGTTCGTTCCACAAACTACACCAATGTGGAGGTACAACGAATAATAACTCTTGAAAATCGTTGTTACTTTGATTTGACCGAGATATTTTATCAAAGCTTATATACCGAAACACCATAGTTCAAGTCTACAAAACACTCATACTCCTCCAAACTCCAACCAGGAAAACCAAGGAGTATGAACTTTTATACGTTCCTACTCCTGTCTCCACCTAAGAGAATCTTGGAACCCAAGAATACAAAGTTTAATAGCAGGCCAAACCTTAGAGAGACGAAATATCGGCAGACATGAAACAATTTCGTATCTTTTCGGGAAGATGGTGACTTTTGTTTTGGTCGTATGAATATGATTAAGGGTTTTAAACGCTTCACTAACTACAAGCAGCTCTGTTTGAAAGACACAAGCGTGTTTAGGGAGACCAGAAAACTTTGATATTTTTAGATCTTCTGAGAAAATTCCTGCACCTACTCCGCAGTTCATTTTTCATCAGTGAAAATTCCTATATCATTTTCACTTTTCTTTAAACCACGCTTCCAATCTGCCCAAGCAGGACAACCTGCCTCAGGTTTTTGTTGAAGTTCAATTAAGGAGTGATATAATCGGTTGTGTCTGGCAGCAGTTCATTTGGAAACTGTCCTATGATATGACCGTGACCATATGGTCTGGAATACCAGACGTTAGTTTCCCTTAGTTTAACTGCACTGCAGGATTCAATGTATTTTATGTACAATTAGGGAGGAAGGAGATTCAGAATCACATTTAGAGCGTCAGGAGGGCATGAGCACAAAGCACCTTTGATTCCAATTTATGCCGCTCTTTGTATTCTCCCAAGTTTGGTAATATTGTATGTTTTATTTGCCGCTGGCCACCAGGTTAACGATCCTTATGTAAGAATAGGACGTACCACAGTTGTGTACATCTATAGCATCATCTTTGGTATGAGTCCCCTCTTCTTACCAAAGGTTTCACTGCATGTTTAGAAAGCTATACTCGCTTTCTTGATTCTATTTTCTATGTTTAGTTTCCAGCTAAGCTTAGTATCAATTATTATTCCTAAGTATTTGGCGCTATTGGTGAATATTAGTGTTTGTTCGTTTAGCTTCGGGAGATTGAAGGTCTTAGTTTTTGTGGTAAAGAGGATCACCTAAGTAAGTAAGTATATCATTAATTTTCAGATCAAATTGTTTTGAAACATAATAATTTTCCCAACAAGGACCTCAGAAGCCTCAGTCATATAATATTGTCTCTTAAATTTAATTTGCCGGGGATAGCGAGTAAGTAGTTGTGAAAGAAATATGAAGGATTTACCTTTTTTAAGGTTATCTGATATTTTATGATAACGACCAATTAAATTTAAAAAAGCTTTATTTTAATGGTAATTAAACAAATTATTAGGAGTATTGAAATATGTACACATATACATTACATATATTTATTTCCTTGAATAATGAAAAAGCACGCATATCATAGTAAACTTGGATCACGCATTAAATCCATCCTAAACTTGTAAAAGACTGAAACAGGGTGGAGCCTGATAGGCCGATAAGCTTATTATAGATACTTTCAATTCAAAGGGGTTTGACAAACTATACTTAATGACGACTATAACCAATTATAACAAGTAAGCGGTTAATACCTAATCACCAGTTCGGCTTTAAAAATCAATATGAAACAATGGAACAAGTACACAGAGTAAATAACTTGCAAAAATAACAAATGACTTCGAATGTGAAAAATATTGTTAAGTGGCATTCCTGGATATTATTCGCATTCGATAAAATATTTTAAAGGGTTTTGCAATAGGGATGAAATGACTTTGAATTGACGTTTCGGCCATTTGTAATATGTCATGATCTGTCTTTTTTTTTCATTGAATTCAGTAATGTTTACAATTTCATTACAAACATCGTGAATTTGCTGATTTTGCCTTGGAACAACTTGAAAACGATAACGATTTTATTTAGAAAATCATCTTCTCCAATGAGGCTCACTTTCATCTGAGTGGTGCGGTAAATAAGCAAAACTGTCGATTTTGGTGCGAAGAAAATTCACAAATTATTCATGAAAAACCATTACTTTCACCTAAATTGACAATTTGGTGTGATTTTTGGTCTAGTGGAATTATCAGTCCGTACTTCTTTCAAAATGAGCGGTATAGATCGATGATAACCAACTTTTTATGGCCGAAATTAGAAGAGGTTGATTTTGACAACATTTGGTTCCAACAAGACGAAGCTACTTGAATTATTGAGAGAAAAGTTTGGAGATTCGATTATTATCATTCCGGCAGAAGAAATCGTGGAGGCGATTTGAATGGCGTTTTATGCAGAACTTAATTGTATTGATTGTACTTCACATTAAATAAAAAGCCTTTGAATTTCCTTAACAATTAGTGTGTTTTTTTTTTTTTAAAAAAATCATATCACTCTTATTGGAAAATTTCAAAACAATTTAAAATATTTAAAAACTATTTTCTAAGATAATTTAAAAAAAAAATATTTTCAACTTTTTTGTCTTAACCGTTTTAAATTAGGTGAAAAATAATTTTTTTTTTGTTTTGACTTTTAAACAATTTTTTAATCATATTTCATTTATTTTAAGTTTTATTTATGAGAATTTCGATTTTAATGAACATAACCGCAATAATAAATAACAGTACAGTTAATAATTTTTTACTGTTATTTTAAAGTCAGGTATCCCATTTGTAAGCTTCTAGTTGGTTATTTTTTTTTTATGTAGTAAAAAATAAAAATATGGAATAAAACTTGAAAATATTTAACACAAAATTATATATTTTCTCTTTTTCTTTTATGAGTTAGTTGGACCTTTATATAACAGGAATTTTAAGTATATATAAAAGAAAATAAGGTATATTATTTCTCAAAACAAAATAAAAAATTAACTACAAAAAAACTTACAGTAAGAAAAATGAAAAAAATAATTCTTGTTACCTATACCCTCTTTTTTCTTTATCAAGTCTACAGAATTTTTACCACCATCAGCATTACCATCACCAGACCAGCTGTCAGTTAATAAATAAAACTTAACTAGCATAAGACAGTAAGATTTCTTTATAAATGTAAATATATATATCGATATATAATTTTGTATAATAACACTTATGTATAATAAGAGAAAAACAAAAATAAATTTAGAGACTCAGTTAAATATAATGAGGTGGAAGTTAGGCGGCTATGAAAACTAAAACAAAAACGAAATATAACAACAAGATATAGTAATAAAGAAAAACTCATAATAAACTGTATAATAATTTACCGTTATACTTTTTTCTTTAACTATACCCCTTGTTTTTTTTTTATACTACTGTTATTCCTTACTACTTTAATACAGTTATTTTTTATCATCCTGAAAATTGTATATTTTAATTTCAACGAAGTTATAGAATTCAGAGGCCGGTATTATGATTAGCCAAAGAAAGAAAAAAAATATTTTTTTTTCTATATAGAAGGATTTGAGTGCCGTTAGGACTTAAACGGTAAATAAATTGGTTTTTTTTAACACATTGAAAGATATAGAATCTATTTTTATATTTGGTACAGGTTGTTTTGCTAAGTTTTTATTTAATTGTTTAAATTATTATAAAGTAGGCATTTTAATAATTTTTGAGGTGAAATTTTTAAAGCATTTTACTTTTATCAGGATTCGAACCTGGAAGCTTTCGGTTGTGCTACCTATTGCCCCACCCAGTGTGTTTTTTAAGAAAAAGGTTCTATGCAAAAAACATATTTCAAAATTGCTCTAAAATTAACATTTTTAAAGTATGTAAACTAAAGTTTGTATTATTAATTTTATATGTATTTTGCAGTGAAAAAGCATTTTACTTATCAAAAAGGGCTTAAATTTACTTATCAAAAAGGTTATTAAGCAAGGTGGGTGTTACTCTACGTGAAACAATATACATGCAAGAGTAACAAAATGCAAGCATTCTGGGTCTCATCCTATACTTACTCTATACCAGTGACATTGCAGAACTATATGATGCAATGACGATAACTTTTACAGAATGATGATATTGCGGTATTAGCAATTGGTAATAGAATAAACGACGCAACAAATAAGCTGCAGCAAGTAAATAACAACATTTTCTTAGTATTGACCTTAAAGTTGTCAATTCTAGATACAATGAACAATTATGTCGTTATGCCATACTAATTCAAAATATTTGTGATGGACACAAATACACGTGATGGAAAGAACATGTTAAGAAAATAAGACAAGAGTTAGAACTGAAATCAGCTGTATTGGCTAATTGGGCGGACATCTACGCTTTCGACGTATCAAAAAGTTTGGATCTATAATTAAATTTTAAAGCTATTCTGAGTACATGGTATTCAAATGTGGGGTTGTGCTAAACAACCTTACATTCAAAATATCCAAACGTTCCAAAGCAAAGTGCCGCGTAATACTGATGTTTGCAATGCTGATATAAATAGAGATCTCAAAAAGAGGTCACAAAATTCGTCTTTTTCAACAGGTCAATATTGAAAGTTTTACCGTTATCTCGCAGTCAAAATTTTGTTAGAAGACTTAAACGAGGGAAATAGTTCGAACTGTATTAGGATAAGTCTTTTATCTGTCAATAAATCCCATAATGAAATTTTGTTTGATCAAAGATGTCTGAAGTTATAGAGCCAACATAATATTAATGGTTAGTTTAAAAGACTAGCTTTAATTTTAAGAAAATGATGGGAAGTTCTTAGTGCGTTGTAGTCGAAACAGTTCTAACAGAAAATAGATCGAGAAATGAAGGCTCATGGTTTTCTTCTATCTTGGAAAAGATTATTATATTAAAGCTTTTTCATAATAAATTTAGGTATTTTTTTCAATGTCAAATTTTGTTACTTGGAACTCAGTTTCTTTTTTTCAAATCCCGATGTTAACATTTCACTTCAACAAATGAAAACATAGCCAAATATCTATCTGTGACACTTGATGCAAAATTTCATGTAAAGAAAAAAGGAGAAGAGCTTAACTTGAAGTACAGGAAAATGTACTGGGTAGGACGTAGGAACTCTGTAGACACTCAACTAAAAACAAACGTACGTTGCCATACTACAAGTCCTAAGACCCATTTGAACTTATGGCATTCAACTCTGGGGTTGTGCTAGTTAAAGCAAAAGAACCTTAATCAAATGTTTTCAAAATAAAGTACTACTTGGTATATGTGTAATTACAACATACAAAAGTATTTACGTGTAAAGAAATGTCACTAAAGCGATTGCTCAAAGTCATCAAAAAGCACTACAAAAACACATGAATACAATAACAAAAAGAAACTGTCATATACGATAAGACTTTAAATTCGTCGCACACAAAAACGTCGCCAATTAGTTATCTTAGAGAAAAATTAGCAGAATTAAACATATTCTCACAATTTTATAAGTTCGTGGACTTAATTTTAATATAATACAGGCCTGCAGCTTTTACCATTTAATTTGGTGAATGCAATTGAAAAAGCCCAAAAACATAAGAAGCACAATCAGGAGCACATAATTTGCTTACGAAATCAATGAATTCTGTAATGTCTCAGATTGCAACGAATCAATCGATTTTTTGATGTAACTATGAAATTAGGTTCAGCTGCTGCAGCAGAAAACTTTGATTAATTTAATTGCATTAACTGCTTTATAAAAAATGATATTAAACTTAAACTTAAACATTTTGTTAAATTGACTAGGGCTTTTTATGCTATTTCATTACAATTTTGAATAATTCTTATTGTTTGTATGATTACAAAAATCGGAATTGTTATGATTGAAAAAATATAAAAATTCTATACAGGTGTAGATATTTTTAAATTTCATCAAAATTAATTGGGATATTGCTAGAGGGTTCACAAAAAAAGAAATACTCTTAATTGAAACTTCATGGCAAAAATTTGCAAATATTTTAGCAATTTGCCATATTAACTGGAATTTACACAATAGTCGATAGTGTTATCGAACTTTCTTTTAGGATAGATGTAGGTATGATCGAAGTTCCAATTCCATCTGAAATTACAAGTGGAAGTGAAACTGGATCATTATGTACCTATTAACCAATTAGACCAAAAACGCCTTGATGAATATCAAGTAATGTAATTGACATACCTACTATACCTTCAATTTATAAAAATTGATATTTATTAAAATAAATGGAAATTTGTCACCTTCGCAAGTAACTTCTCGAAATAGAGAAATACAGCAAACAAAAATTGAATTAGAAAATATTGCAAAGAACAAAAAAAATAATGAAAGAAATCTCTGAAAAAATAGGTGAAAGCTGTAGAAATAGGAAATATACTGAATTTAGCCTTAAGAGAAAATACCGCGTAGTAGAAAAAAATATCTAAAATTCTTAAAGAAGGAAACCATGCTATTTCATTACAATTTTGAATAATTCTTAATGTTTGTATGATTAAACATTAACGTAATGGTCTAATCTAATCAAAGAACTTGAAATTGTCATAATTTAAAACTAAACTGTTTTGGCTTTTTAATTGATAGTCATTGAATGATTTGAAGAACCACTTCAAAATACTAAAAAAACAAAAACGTCTACAAAATTTTGGAATAACTCTGTATTTCTTTCAAATTTGAACAAACTTAAAAATAATATTTATATTATATTGAAACATTAAACATATATAATATATATATATACATTTATACCGACCTTGTTCATCAGATATATGAAATCAGAGATATTGAAATACACTCGAGAATTGATTTACAGTCAATGATGGTATAAATGATGTCAGTAACTCATTTAGGACGTGAAAGGGATTTTATGAGAAATAAAAAAAAATCAAAACAAAATTATTACTTTTACTGTTGGGTCCATTGATTTCACAAGGATTTTTGATATATTTTTTTTATTTAGTTTTATTTTGTAAATTGGGAAAATATATGGACGTTTTCGATTTTTTGATAAATTTCTAATTTTAATAATTTTTTTTTTTTTTTATATAAAATAATAAGTTGATAATTTTTAATCCTAGTATATTGTGTAGATAGTTTGGATGTTTTAATACTAATGGTTTTTTTTCTTTCTATTTTAGTACTTACTATGCCATTGGATACTAGATATAACGTCGGCTGAGTATTATCACACCATTGACATAGTCTTGGGTAAATGTAGTTTAAGGTTTGAGACCAAATAAAAAAAGCTACACGATAGGATTTTTGTAATTTTAAAAAGTCTTTTTAGATATTTTATTGGTATTTAGTAAAGCCATCAAATATTTTTATCTACCTCTGGAAGAAATTGTCCTTATCATCTTATCAGCTAAACTCTATTTTCAAAGTAATTTTGTGAAACGGTATTAGATACATTTTTATGGTACCTTTAAAAGTTTTTTTTTTTGTAAATTAGTCACGAATTCTTCCGTTTTTTCAAAAAAATTGTTTTAATTTGAAAAAAATGGCCTTTAATCAAAATTTAATTTGTTTGTTATCGGAGAAAATTCATAAAAATCGCGTTCTTTCATTTGTATAGCTTAGAGGCAAAACGAGGTCTTTTCCACTACTATAAAAAAAATCTAAATATGAGGTTTTGTTTATATTCTAAATTAAAATTGATTTACTTCCTAATATTTCTACAAATCATGTTAATTCCCATATATAAACGAGATCAAAATTCATACTTAAGCGGAAAACGTATCTGTTTAATGCTTATGAGTGTAGCAAAATGTGTCTATTCCATACTTTTTGTCAAAATATGCCTATTTCTTAGAAATTCGATTCTAGAAAATAAAAAATAATAAAAAAAGGAACAAAAAAGTCTATTCCTATTTTGGCGCGAAATTAAACAAATGTCATAATTAAACTGTAGTGAAATATTACCTACTTACTTACTTGTTGGACGCACAGACCTTGAAGATCCTGAGCCTGATGCAAAATGGTCCTCCACTGACTTCGGTCACGAGCGGAATCTCTCCAATTAGGGATTTGAAGTTTTTCCATATCTGCCACTTCATCTCTCCAATGAAGTTGTAGCCACCCTCGACGACGCGTTTCCTGGAGCTCGAACTCAAAGAGTTACCTAATTGTAGCATTTTCATTTAAATGCTTCACATGGCCCAACCAATGAAGACGTAATATTCTGGCTTTTTTGGTTAAGTTCATTTCGTTGAACAGCTGGTATAGTTCGGTATTATAGCTTATCTTCTCCAAACCTTTTCGTCAGATACAGAACCATAAATGCCAAGAAGGATTTTTCTCTGAAGTGCATTCTCGCTTGCTTTTGGTAATGTCCACGACTCAGAACCATATAGCAGCACCGGAAGGATGAACGCTCCGTATAATTGTGTATTAGTATTTTGGGATAGGAGCTTGAATCCGGTTGTTTAGACAAACCGAAATAAACGGCTTGCAAGGGTAATTCTTCATCTTGTTTCAACATTGATGTTATTGGTGGAGTTGATAATGGTTCCAAGGTAGATAAACTTCTGAACTACCTCAAAATTTTATGATCCGACAATGCGTTGTTGTGTCCTGTACGATTTTCTATAGGACATTTTATTTGTCGACAGCATATATTTCGTTTTGTTCTCTTTTATGAGAAGACCCGCTTTACCTGCTTCCTCTTTAATCTATGTAAAGACTTCGATGACTGCTCGATATGATGTTACAATAATATCGAAGTCATTAGCCAAAACCAGGAGTTGCACCGATTTGTAAAATACACCGCCCTGTGTGTTCACACCGGAACGTCGCACTATATGCTCCAACACTAGATTAAAGAAACTACATGGCAGTGCATTGTCGAAATCCTAGATGAAATCCGGATCACGTTCGAAATGAATCAGAAATTGTATGTTTTTTTAGAAAAAAATATGTATCAAAAATGGCCTATTCCTATCCTCTAATTTGCAAAACAACCCTATTCCACACCTTCGTAGCAAAACAGTTCTATTCCATATTTATTAATTAAATAACTTCTGGAATAACTATTTTATCCTGAATTTTTTATTAAAATTCAATTACGAGCATTATTATTGATATTTTTCAGAAAGAATTATATGAAAAATTACAGTAGTTCAAAAATCAGAAGTTGTTTTCAATTTACGCAAAACTCAACAAAATGTAAAAGAACGGGTTCTAAGCTACACATTTACAAGATATTTAGTTGTACCTTTTCTCTTTCAAATTTGATTAACAGTTTTAGTATAATGTAGTGGCCTATGGCTGAGTAAAAAACAAAAATGGCTCAAATTTATATATATTTTACATTGTATGAGAAAACGTTGTATGAGATGGCAATCGCTGAATTTTAAAAATATTTTTCCCTCTTTTAAGCCATGTAAATTTTAATGAATTGATTATTATTTAAGTAAACATATTTAAATACTTCTAAAAGTCTAGTAGTACTTGTTATTTTAATTTACTTTAAGTTACTTCTTAAATTAAACCGAAAGTTTTCATTACGATAATGAAAACTCTTTAATTTAAAATTTAAAACGATAAAAATTTAGTTTTCGTCAATATTGTAATTTTTTGTATAAACGATTTATTGTTCCATATCGTGTATCCGATAATATTTTTATATACTACTAGTACCCGCAGTTCCAGCTCAAGGAAGTTTAAAAAAATTGTACTTACATTTTTTAAATTTTACTCGAATAAATATATTTGGTAGTGCTTTTGTGTTAACTCTTAACTACTGACACCAAATAAAAAATTTGTACACAGGTACTCTCTCAAAAATAAACAAATATACCTTTTACCATTTTACAAATTTTGACTGGTTTGGGTAGCTGTGATACAACTCCTAGCTAATGAATTTGCTCCTGAACTAATTTGTTGACGTGAATTATTATATTATACCATTGTTTTTTGGTAAATTCCGTTAATCCGTTTTGACACATCCCGGTCTACAGGCCTTTCGTTTCGTTGTGCCGTCTAACAGCTGTGACAGATTGACTTTGGGAAAGATTCTTGTTATCAGGAATCAACGTGTGTACAAAATTTGAACCAGTTGAACCAGTAATTTCTGAGACAAAAAATTTGGTCCAAAACAGAGCACCTACAGCATGCATGTACCTAAAATAAGAAAAAAAGTTTTTATCGGAATCCAACGTACTAAATGTGAACCGAAATCGCCCAGTAGTTCCAGAAATATAAATTTTCGTTCAAATAATAGCTCCAGCGGGAAGCAGGTACAACAAATTTCGCCGAAAGTGCTGACATCGGGATCGAAGCTGTGTTCAAAATTTCAGCTCAACAGGAAGTGAGTCTAAAATGCCTGAATAATTCTGCACGTTGTGACATATGCCACGGTAAACTAATGTCACGGTAAAATAAAATAAAAACACTAACTTTATTAACCATATACAGCTACATTGTAAAGTACATTGTATACATTGTATCAGTATTTGGTAGATTAAAAATATTTGTTTGTACATACATATTTCAAATTTTAAACGAAAATAAAAAAATATTTTAATAAACTTTCCTAGACTGCACTAAAAAGGTGAAAATAAATAAGCTAAACTCAAGCTCCCTTAGAAAATTCTATAATATGGTCATAACATCTCACCTCAAGCATCAAGAAAGAATGTTAGTTAAAGAAGAAGTTGGTTTAATAGCTAAAAAGGATATATAAATGAACTTGTTAACACTAAAAACAAGGTGCGAAAATCTGCACTCTACGCTTTTTAAATATTAATTACGTAGACGATTATTTAAATTACTCAGAATTTTCGGAGATGAATATTTCCTTTGATAATTTCAGTAAGAAAAATCGCATCGGTCACTTCTCGTATTAATTTCAAAATTTCCAATTGAGTTAAGTTCAGCCTCTTTTCTTTGATTTGAACATCATTCAAAAGTGACCAAACTTGACTGGCATACTCCAAATTAGATTTAACGAGACCCGAATACAATGATTTTAGTTTTTTGACCAACGTTTTATGAAACCTAGCATTATAGAATTAGCTTTATTAATAAAAATTTAGTTTAAAGTTAAAATTGCTATCAAAGTAAGGCCCTAAGTCTTTAACGAAGCTTGCTTTGGAAAAGTTAACGTCATTTAAAGAAGAATTAAAAGCACACTATTTTATTGGCATTTAGAAGAAGATTATTTTTTGTACACCATTTACGAAGTTATCTAAATCATGTTGAAGGAGTAAAGCATCTTCTAAAGCAATATTACTTTTTTTTAAATTTTCTTGTCATCAGCGTACTAAGAATAATTGAAAAAACGAAATCATTAACCAAAATTATAAAAAATTAGCCCGAAATTACCGCCTTATGGGACGTCGAAATTAGCATAAGCAATTTTTGAAGAGATTTTTGTTAATAAAATACTACAAGATCTATTAGTTAAATATTATTTGACTCATTTCAGAAAAAAATTACGAAACCAAATATCCTTAATTTTAGAAGAATTGTTGAATGCGGTAAAATGTCAAAAGATTTGCTATATTCAGTATAGATAAGATCTGTTTGAAAATAGAACTCGTATAAGAACAATAATGTAAAAATTGTTTCCCTTCTTGCTGCAATGAAAAATCTAAAAAAATATTAGGGAACGAAAACCTGACAATAATTAAATTATTTAATTTAAAGTTATTACATTTTCAACTATAAATCCATGTTCGCCCATTTTGATCATTCGATTTGTATTATCGACCTTTATTTTACATCTCTTAAAGTTTAGATTGTTACTTTACTTTACTATTACCGATCTTGTTTTAGTTTTTTAATTAAGACTCATCACTTTAAAAATACTTTTTTTGAATAACCTTCCGAAAAAAAAAGTAGAACAAAAACTATTTGAAATATTTGAGAAGCAAATCAAAGCATTAGTGTACAACTATTTATTTTCTTTTTAGAATTTATTAATTACTTTGTTGCAAAGTTGCAAGGATCAACAATTTTGTTTTTTGTTTTGTTATATAGAAAATAAAGTTATATTTTAATTTTATTAAAAAAAATTCATAATAAAATTACATTAATCTCATCGCTTTTAATTCCTTTATTTTTTGTCTATTTTTTAATTTTCCTTCTCATAATTGTATCTTTATAATTTAATAGTTAAGTCTTTAAACGAATCCTTGAATAAATTATTATTCATATATTTTTGTTGTTTTTGTTTTTTTTTTTTTGTTTTGTAAATTTTTATATTTTTGCTATAAGACAAACTTTTGAATTGTATTTTTCTTATATAATTTTTTTTTTTGTTTTGTTTATTTTTTGAGAAAATATGTATGTACACATTTGTGTATAAGGATAATAAAGTTAAGGAAACATTTTTTTTAAAGGATCAAAAAGTTTGATTAATTTGAAGATCGTGTTAAACTTCATAAAATAAGAAATATGCAACAAAAACAAAACTATGAAACAATCTAATAATTAGTCTGCAAAGAAGAAGATGAAGAAGCAAAAAAAATGTTTATTGTCGCCTTTTTTTGTTTATATTGGAAGCATATGAAAAACTTTAGTAACAACTAACATTATTAATATCATCATCATCATCATTGTTATCATCATCAAAAACAATAATAAATGCATATACAACAACAATACAATTTATTATACAGGGTGATATTGGTCATGTTTGTGGAATAATTTTGCATAAAGGAATTCTTTCTTAGGGTTTGGGTAGTGGGTGAAAAAAAAAATGATATAATATTTATTGTTGTTGTAGAATAGAGTAAAATAAGAAAATAATTAAATTTTTTTTTACTAATGCTTTTCGGTTATGCTAACTTAAAATTTTTTATTTAAAATGTTTCTATTTTATAATTTTCTCCTGTAGATTGTGATGCCAGGTGAAAATCCAGCTAGGTAAAAACTATGAAGTAAGGTAAAAATCCAGCAGATATCGAAAGTTATAGGCTATCAATTTACTCCCAAATATTAGTAAATTATTTGAAAAGATAGTAAATTTGATTGTCACTAAAAAAAAAGAATCATCACAAAGAAACTACTTTGGTTTAAAGAAAAACATTTAACATTTCGCGCAGTAAATAAATTAATAATTCTTTGTAGCTTTAATGGTTATAAATGTAATGGGAGGATGTTTAATTAATCTAAAAACAGCATTCGATAAGGCCTGGATCGAAGGATTGATTTATAAAATTGAAGTTGTCGGGATAAAATTACATATGGACAAAATTTCATAAGACAAAATTACATAGGACAAAATTACATAGGACAAAATTACATAGACACAAAATTACATTGAGACAAAATTACATATGAACAAAAGTTGATAAGAGGAAATTACATATGGACAAAATAAAACAAGACAAAATCACATAGACACTAAATTACATTGAGACAAAATGACATATGAACAAAAGTTGATAAGAGGAAATTACATATGGACAAAATAAAACAAGACAAAATCACATAGACACTAAATTACATTGAGACAAAATGACATATGAACAAAAGTTGATAAGACAAAATTATATATGGACAAAATTACATAGACACAAAATTACATATGGCCAAATTACATAGAGACAAAATAATATATGAACAAAAGTTTATAAGACAAAATTATATATGGAAAAAATTACAAAGAAACAAAATTACAAATGGACAAAATTTCATAAGACAAAATTACATATGAACAAAAGTTGTTAAGACAAAAGTACATATGGACAAAATTTCATAAGACAAAATTACATAGGACAAAATTACATAGGACAAAATTACATATGGACAAAATTAAACAAGACAAAATCACATATGGACAAAATTTCATAAGACAAAATTACATTGAGACAAAATTACATATGATCAAAAGTTGATAAGTGGAAATTACATATGGACAAAATAAAACAAGACAAAATCACATAGACACTAAATTACATTGAGACAAAATGACATATGAACAAAAGTTGATAAGAGGAAATTACATAGGACAAAATTAAACAAGACAAAATTACATATGAACAAAATAAAACAAGACAAAATTACATATGGACAAAATTTCATAAGACAAAATTACATATGGACAAAATTACATAGACACAAAATTACATATGGACAAAATTACATAGAGACAAAATTATATATGAACAAAAGTTGATAAGACAAAAGTACATATGGACAAAATTTCATAAGACAAAATTACATAGAGACAAAATTAGATATGGACAAAACATCATATTTAACAAAATTACAGTGCCGTATATTACAGACCAGGGAATTGGGGCCGAAACTCTATATCACGTATTTAAAAATTGTCTTGTTCTGGAAAAAGGTTATTAATAATATATTATAAATAAATTTTTAAAATATTTTGGATTGGTTCGCGGTTCAGAATTCGGGACCAAAGACCTTGAAAGTCTTTGTCTTATGAAATTTTGTCCATATGTAATTTTGTCTTGTGTAATTTTGTCATGTAACCAAAATTGAATTATACAGAATTCCATCTACATAAATACTAAATGATAGCTGATATGATAAGGGAGAAATAATTTATTAAATATAATATAGAACATATATCGACAACACAGTTCAAAAGTTCAAAACAGTCAGTTGTCAAACAGAGTATAATTTTAGTTACAGCTCTTAACATATTCTTAATCAATATATTTAAAAATTATTGTGGCATCCTGTATACATAATGTAAATCGATGAAATACAAAAATGTATGTAATATATATCTATATGTGTATTGTACAAATGTTGTTAATTTTGTATACTTTGTCCTTATATATATATTGAAAAGAGCTTAAATATCCCACATTTCTTCTTTCTTTGTTTTTTTTTGTTTTTTTATTTTTGATTTTGCATTCTTAGATCGTGAAACTTTTCCATATTTTTACTAATTTTTTTATTTTATTTTTCTTTCGCTTGCAAGATTAAAAAGCTTAACAGGAATATAAAACTTCTTATTTTTATTTTCTTTGAATATTGCAGCCAATTTTGTGATGCTGTATAGTCGCTTAAATTGTTTTTACTGTTTTTCTTGTATTTTGAGTGTACATGAGAGAATAATTTTTTTCTTTTCTGTATAATGATTTTACATCATTTCAAATGTAAATAATCAGTTTCTGTTTTTTTTTTTTTTAAATTCTGTACAGCAGCATCTTTGGATCTTCATGATATTATATTAAAGTGGTATTCTGAAATTTCTATCCTCTCGATATCACCACTATCGTTTGTGTTTGTGCTTCAGAAGTTTTAAAACTTTCAAAACTTTTATTTAAACAACATTTTTGTTTTTTAAATATTTTTGTTTTTGTTTTGCCCCATTGGTTAAATAAAGGCATATAAAAGTATTAAAAGAGAAGCTTATGGCTTAAAGGAAAATTATAGAAGAATCTTTCGAATTTCTATTTAAACTGATATGGGCTCAGTTTATGAATTTCGTGACATGATTAATACTTTTTGACTTACATTTAGTTTTTGATCGTTGTTTTGAGCATCGAGCATTACAACTATAAATAAAAAGGTGGAATAAATAAAAATACAAAATTTTAATGGGAATTTAAATCCTAATAGAAGACACATTGAAATTTACAAAACTTAGTAGAAGAAAGTTTTTAGAATAGATAAAAAATGTGATAGCAAGCAAAGACTTTAGTAAAAGAGTTATAATTGCCATACTATATACTGTTATTACAAAAGTAGTGATGAAAGTTTAAAACTTTGAACTAATTTTAGTAATAATAATTTGTAGTTACATTATCAACTCTTATACAATTAAATTGATTTTTCACCAGGAAACTGGATTTACAAAAATTTGGATTTTTATAAAAAAATTTCACACTATTTATAGGTAAAACGAAAGATTGTAGCAAAGTTAAAAATTAGGAAAATATTAGCTATTCCAAACGTAAAATTTAAAATTAATAATTAATGACTGGAAGTTGTTGAAGCCACTTTGAATACACAATCACATACAATAGCTTTTCTATAATACCATAATAGTTCTGATTCTTAGGCCTTAGATTGATAAGAGAAGGCTAAAATTTGTTAGTTTAAAAATATTTTGTAGAGGGATAGCCAAACCTTTAACCGCTGGGTGGCGCAGTAGGTAAAGCGCCTACTTTTCAACCAAAAGATACCTGGTCTAATTCCCGACGAAGGCAAAAAATGCTTTCTGGATTTTTCGACCTAATCCTGTACGCTTAATCATTGGGATAAAATAAATGATAAATAGTGAGAGTTTTGGTTATCACTAAAAATTAAATGGAGCTATGCTATTATGAAGGCGAAGTACTGTACGGTAGATATAGTTTTCCACATTTAATTAGTAGATATTCTAGACACACTAGTGGAGTATTAATCTATTTAAAGAAGGATTTGAAAAGGGAAATGGTATGCAGTTTATATTGTGAAATTCTAATATGTGTATATAGAAGTAGAAAATGCTCAGTAAATAGATTTATTGAAATACTTGAAGATTGAAGTGATAATTATGTTGGTAGTTCGAGCAATACAATTATAACTGGAGATTTTAATGTTAATTTGTTAAATAAAAATGCAGAAGAGAAAAAAATTAAAGAATTTATATGTGACCACAGCTATTGGAAGAACCTACTAGAATAACACAACATTCTAAATCACTTATTGATTATTTGCTGACGGATCATATTGCAGATGTTAAAGTGAAATTTGAATCTAAATTTATTATTTCTGACCATGAAACGATTTTGTTAGAGTTAAAAGTTATGCGCAAAATGATAATGCCCGCCAAACAATAAATTTCTTCAATTATAAAAAAGAAGATGTGATGAGGTTGTTAAATAGAAAAAGTTTCTTAGATTATATTATAATAAATGACGTCATTAAAATTTAAGCAGGATTTTGATGACATATTGAGTATGATAAGAAAAACGGTAGTAATTAAAAAAATTCTAATAAATGGTATAATAGTGAACTGAAGCAACTAAATCTTAGGAAAATCCCGACATATTGTTTACAAATAAATATTGCAATTTAAGTTGATATTGTTATCGCAGTGAAAAAAATGTTTTTTTTTTTAATTCAGTTAATAAATAAAATTTTATTTCAGCTTTGTTATATTTTATTTTAACAGAACATTATTTTTGATAAACCAATTTTTTCTAATTTACAAATTAAATTTTATTGAAATAACTTTTATATATCTTGTGTTAGACTTGTGTTCATTTCTATTTTCGGACAAACGTTTTAGAATAGTTTCGAGTTTAAAGTTTGAAGTTTAATAAAAAAAACACTGCCCGATATAAGTTTATTTTAAATTTGAGAATTAGCTTTGTATATTTTCAAGCTATAAAAATAAAACTAACATGACTGGTTGCGCCCAAGATTCGAGGAGATGAAATAACCGAACCCACATTTTTTGCTGTTGGCTATAACCCAAGGAGAGTTAAGAAATTTGTTAACAGTGTATAAAGTATCCGATTTCTGCTCGGATATGTCCAATTCTAGCACAATTTTTTTAATAGAGATAAGTCTATATAAAACAAACTGAACTGGTTAAAGCTGAATACTGTAATGTTTATTCATTTTTGAATTAATTTTTTAAATTAACAGCTTTTTTCACAGCTGTTATTTCATAAGTCGACATACTCTGTAAATATGCGATGAGCCTAAGTAATATTTGAAAGAAAACAATTTCATGTGTATGCTATTGGACGTACAGCGACGTTTAACATTGCATTGTTTTACAAATTTCAACTAAAATTTGGTGTCGAATAATGCAGTTTCCAAAAGGCTTCAAAAATATTCTGCCTGTATTTTTGCAAAGTGGTTTCATATATTTCGGTTAAATATCTTCATTTTTATAATTTTTACAAAATAAACCAGCCTCTCGTAATTTCTTCTGAATATTATTTTCCATAATTCAGGTTTTATTTTTTCTTCATCAATGAAGGCTATGTATTGTCTTAGATTCTAAATATTTTTATTGAATTAATCATTTTAAATATAAAAAGATTCTAAGCTAATATTTATTTACCATAAACTTGAACTAGACTAACTAGACCACCTGCACCTTTTTTGGAATTATCAAAACTATTTTCAAAATCTAAAGAACAGTCAATAATTTATGAAAAATTATTGTGCAAACTGATCTTAAAATATTTTAAAAATATTGTTACCGCTTAAATTTAAATTTGAATTTTCATTGCTATTGGTTTCAGGTTGAAAATTTGTGTCTTTGTATTTATCATCTGCTGTAAAAAGTAATAGTAATTGCATGTTGTAACTAAAAAAGAAATTATGATACAAGCATATACATAGACAAAAAAAATCTAGATCAAAAGAGTAATATCTTTCTGTGTTTCTGACTTTTTTGAGCGGGAATTAACGTTCTCCCCATTGCTACAAATTTCAGCTTGCATACTTCTTTTTCTTCTTTTATAGCCTTTCCATAATTGGATATTAGCGGTTATATGATATTGGCAACAATCTTTCGATGTTTCGATCCGTTGCTGAATGGATTAAATCGCCAATGTTTCTGATGCCTGTCCAGTTTCTAATTTTGGGCAACCATGTTAATTGTTTTCTTCCTATAGCAGTTTTTCCTTCAATTTTTCCTTTAACTGAAGTAGCTCGTATTTATTTGCACGCATAATATGCCCAAAGTAGGAGGTTTTTTGCTTCTTTAGCCTTAGAGATAGTTCTCTTTCCGTGTTTACTCTACGTAGAACTTCTTCGTTTGTACTGTGATCTGTCCACGATATTTTTAGCATTTTCCAGTAGATCCACATTTCGAAGGCACCAACTTTGTTGAGTTCTCTTACTTTTAAGGTCTTGTATACTTAACATGCAAAAAAATTTTTACAAGAAATTAATTTCAAGAATAAAAAGATTTACCCTAAAAGAGTTGGTGACAACGCCGGTGATGACGATGATTCCCTTTCCATTATTATATTATTTTTTAAACAACACAAAAATATAATACTAACACTTTCAGAACTTTAACAAGACTGAAAAAAATATTCAAATGCAATGCCCTTGTATAGGTTTTTGCAATATACGTTCGACGGCTTATGTTGATGACTGAAAACTAGCCCAACTTGTTTGTCGTAGGTTTCAGACATTTCCATATGAAATGACTACCATCCAAACAAACTATATGGAAATGAACGAAATTTCTAAAACAATTTTTATTGTTATTTTTGGACATGTCCATAACATTATTAATACTATATATAAAATTTAATAATGTAAATGCACCAATTAAAAAAATACGTAAAACATAACAATTATCAGTCCATATCATCGGATCATTAAGATGTCTTATTTAAAGAATTACAATAAAATTATCGAAAACTTCATACAAATTTTCGGACATCAACCAAAAAATTGGATATGCCCGAATTTAGTATTCAAAAACGTTTGAAAAGTGGAAATGTCCGAATCTCGACACTCCATATCTACAAAACTAAAATAGATAATTAAGAACGGGTCGCAAAAAATGAAAGAGCATCCCAAAAACCTAAGGACCAAGAAGTCACACAAAAGTGGCGTTTGTCCGAAAAGGGAAACTTACCGACGATATGCATTCTAACGAACAAGAAATTCTACATCAAGACTGGTCAAAAACTTGATGGCAAAGAAATACAGCCTTTACACGTCGCTATATAAACAACGGTGAGCCCTTAATATTTTTCATTTGGCGATATATTTCAAAAAATTTCGCGATTGATAATTGATTATGTTAAGCTAATCCCTATGCGAACCTTCTTTACGAAATAACTATGAATAATATTATCACAATCACAACAGTGCTTTCCAAACGATTAAAAATAGTTGAGGAGTGATTTTTCAAAAGGGGACATTTTCATTTTTTTTTTTAGTTAGGCACGGATTATTTTTCTCTATCCTGAATTATGGTGCCTGTTATTCGTGTGTATAACAAAACGTCATATTTCTATCGAAATTCTTAATCTAAAAACACTATTTGTTTGTTTCGAAAGGGAACATTTTCCAAAAAAGTGTAAAATTATATTTTCATATCAAAGAATTTGGGATATTTTCCATATTATATGATTAAATATGCTTAAGTTTTGTCCAAAATGAAATATATACGATTTATTGTGATTAGTACTAAAAGAGAGAGTAGAAACTTTAACCAAAGCTTTGTCTGTTGGTGAAACGGGTACTGAAAAAAGAGGAGGAGATAGGCTGAGCGATCTTTCCGTAGATGAAAAGAAAGCCTGCGAAAGTTTTTCATTTTGTTAACTTACAATGACTCTGTTTCTGAAGAACTAAAGATTAAAAAAGTATGTTTTATTTATAAGATTTTTCATGGAGAATATAATATTGGTTTTTCATCACCAGCCACCGTTGTTTGTAGCATTTGCCTTTTATGGAAATATAAAATTAAATCTGAAACAGATCTCAAGAGAAAACACACATTGATAACAGAATTAAGAATACCCAAACTGCGTGCGAGCGCGTTTTACGAACATCTTAAGAAGCATGTTTCACAAAGTATGTCATTTTGTTTTGATCTGCAACAGGTGCAATCGTTACCAGGAACACCTAGCCAGGATGCTTTTTACGTTAGACAGCTAAGTCTGTATAATTTTTGTATTATAGATCTACAATCTCAGAAACCTATATTTTACAGCTGGGATGAAACCCAATCTGGTAGAGGTTGTATTAAAATTGGGTCGGCTCTCTACTCATTCTTAGTTTCATTAAAAATTTCTAAAGAAAACAAAATTTTGAGATTGTTTTGCCATGACTGCGGTGGCCAAAATAAGAACAGCCATGTTCTGCATATGCTAATTTACTTTTTAATTAATATTGCACCATCAAATCTTAAAGAAATAGATATTTTCCTTCCTGTGAGAGGACACAGTTTTCTCCCGGCACATCGAATTTTTGGTAGATTAGAAAAAGATATAAGAATGAAACCAGTTGTTACAACAAAAACACAGTATTATGATAATTTTCGAAAGCACAGAAGTTTAATGATTCTAGAAAAAGACTGGGTCTAATGAATATAAAACACTTACAAGAATATTACAAAAAATTAGAAAGTATTCAAAGTATAAAAAGAATACAAATAACAAAGAAAAAATCTCGACATAACGTTAGTGTTGTTTATTAAAAATATTTTCTACTTATAAATTTTAAAGCCATGATGAACTAAAATATAAGCCTACTAAAAAGATTTAAATTAAATTTTCTAAATATCCCAACTCAAAAGGTGGTTTTTCTTTTTTGTACAATTTTTTTTGATTGTACTTATCCAAAAAGTTCCTTGCAAAAGGGAATATTTTTTTTTCATTGCAGCAAAACTGTACGTTTTTGAAAATTGAGGACTAATAGTTTCAGAAATGCAGGTCCAACTTTTTTGAAAGACCGAATCATGACTCAGCTTAAGACCAACTATATAACTGGTATAATTTAAAATTTACAACAACTACAGGCAATGCGCCGTAAGTTTTTTGACTTTACTGAAAATTTGGTTATGGTGGAAATGTCCCCTTTTAAAAAATCACTCCTCAGTTGACCTATGGTGTAGTTGCTTATGTCGCCTGACTACTAATCAGAAGGTCCGGATTCGAATCTCGGTCGGACCATAGATATCAAAATTTAATTGTTTTTTACTTCTTGTTTTCTTTTGTCTTAAATTTTTATTTTTTTATTTATTTTTCTTAAAGGTAGGTACGATTGGAATATAGTAGAAGCAATATACGAAATAACATTTTTTATGAAAAACTTTCAAGCATATCTTATAGCAAAAATAGAAATGTTACCAGTTAATTCAAACAATTTAGTATCGAATGCACCATTCGGTGCGGTTTCAACTTATTATAGTTATAATAAATTAATATAATATTCAAAAATTGAACAATTCAAAATCTACATAATTTTATATCGTTTTATGTAATAAATTAGAATTCCCGAATTTTTATTTTTAAATTTTTTCGCTTGCTGACACTTTTTTATTATTATTTTTTTTATTTCACACAATAAATATTATTCCTTGTGACAAAAAATATAAAAATTTTCTACGTGTACTTACAGATACTTCTATAGCAGTAATTATCATATATAACACTAATAATAGTTTCTCAATAAGTGCATTTTAATGAACGAAAACAAAAAAAAAATTAACTGACAAAAATAAAAAACGAGAAAAACCAAAAAAAAATGATCAATTCTTTAACAGAAAAGTCACGAAATCTTAATTTTCTTTTTCCTTTAATACCGATAGTTGAGGGCATAGACCGAATTCTTTATAATGTGTTAGTATTCATTTCTTCCGACTTAACTCGTGCATTAAAGAAAGTTATAAGTAGGTACTATGCGAAAAAAATAAACACATGAAAATACTTTACTAATAATAGTTTCCACTAACATGAATTCCACAATGTAAAAATAAGAGTGAAAGAAAATAGTTTAAAAAAAAAAAAAAGAAAACAAATTTAAAAGTTTACCGTTACTTTTATTTATTGTGCAAACAAAATTTCAACAACTTGCGTTACAAGTTTTGTTATTATTTTTTTCAGCTCCATAATTTTTGTATACGGATGTGCAAACGAACACTAAAAAAACTTTTAAGATGTTCGTAAGTTTCACTAATATTGTGTACATTTTTTTGTTAACCCTAGGACTAATAAACATTATAGTGGTAAATTTTGAGTGTATGTTAATTGGGGATTGTCGAATTTTTTATTTTAATTTGAAACTATTCTTTAATATCAATTTAATGAAAATCTTGTAAATATTTTTTTTCTTTTTTTTATCCTAAATTTGCATTTATTTTTGTAGATAAATATTTTTAGTTTATTTTAATATTATATCTTAATTAGAATATGATTACTTAAACGGATGGCATACAATGTCAACTCAATGTTTTATAGATACTTTGTATGTGTCGAAAAATGCTCATTATAAGCTAAAGAGCTACTTCCTTCTCATAAGAAATTCCAACGCGAAACAAAATAAGCAGCAGTTACCCATCCACAGTAGAAATACCTAGATGGCATTAAACAGGTTACGCGATAGCTCGGGATAATTCGTTCATAGTTCGGACTTCACGAATGTGGAATCATATCATTTCTGGTGCGTTTTAATTGCCCACCTACATTGTTTAGTTGTGATGTCATCTGACTACTAATCAGAACGTACCGAGTTCGAATCCTGTTCAGGGTATGGTTGTTATAAAAATGATATTTCATCTATTATTTAAAACTACTTTGGAAGACCAAGAGTTTAGATAGATTGGTAGTGACCATTCTAGTTGCTTCTGGAAAAGTAAATGTGCCAAAGCACTGAATTATTCTTTTTTGATAATACGAACTGATTTTGGTTTGATTTAGTGGGTTGGTTGATTTAGTGTGTCATTCCTCCGGGGAGAGCCCCAAGAACTTAGTATTATAGTATGTGACCCAAAATGATAGCTACTACTCTAGATGTAGCAGTACGGGATTCGATTAAAGTTATTTGCTTGTGTTGATGTTATACGTGGGTCACACAGGTATTTATTCTATGCCACCTTTCGTTTGCTTTGGCAAGATATAGTTTGAGTGAATGCGTTTTGTTGAAGGATGAGATTGGACTTCTCAAGTAACCTGTCAAGATTGAAACCTTGCTTAGGCAGTACATAAACATTTCCCTCTACTTTACCAGAAACCAAGAGTAGAGTTTTGGTGGTCTGTTGGTTACTGAAATCAGTAAGTAAGTATACTTTGTCTATATAGAAATTTAGCGAAATTGTTTAAATTTTTTTGTTAAAATATATAAGATAACTGATAAATAAACATAGCTACATATTTTATAATCGAAATTTTGAACTTTTTGATTTCACAAACACGCGATTCTCATGAAATTAAAAATATATAACAAAGTAACTTTCAGATTTTCAAACAATGACTCTGGTTTAAATAATAATAAGTTTTAAATGAATATTTGTAAAAAATATTCTAGCAATGCCATGGATATACTGGGAACGTATATCGCATTAAAGGGTATTTTTTTTTAAAAATATTGTTAAAATTTAATTCATTACAATATTGTCATAAGAACAAACATACATAATTTAGGTGAAATTTTTTAGTACCAACCAGCTTGACTAATTATTTTTAACACAATAAAATATTTTTAATATAGCTACTTATCATTATTTCAATAAATTTTCGGTCAAACTTTTCAATAATCTTACATTTCAAATTTTAATTAAATTTTGTTTTTTTAATAAAAATTGTTTTTAAATGTAACTAAAATATATTCAAGGGGACATGTTGTTAAACTCATACCACATTCAAAAATGTTTAAATTCAAATCAAAAATTTGAAAATATTTTCCGAAATGATTAATAAATTAATAAATACTGTCCATTAAATAAAAATATTAAATAATTTAAGGCTTAACCTAAGCATAACAGACATTAATAAAGCTTATTGTTAATGTTTGTTTGCTTTACTGCTGAAGTCAGCCTGTGTGGTTGAGTAATCCATTAGCTAATTCGATATTTTTGTGCTTTAAAAACATGCTGTTAGTACAGTAGATAAAACATACATGTTAGTAAATTTCGAAAATGTAAAATATATTAAAATGAATATATATAATATGAAAATAAAATGAAAGAAAAACAAAATAAAAACATAACCAACGGATAAGAAAAAACAGAAAAAACAAGAAAAAAATTATTTAACTAATTGGTATTACGTACACTATTATGCAGTCTAATTTTAACAATCCCAAGGCTTCAGTGGCGATCAAAAAACCTTGAATTAGAATTTGCTTTTCAAAGCAATTAAACAAAAAGAAATTACTAGAAGTAATTGACTCAAATCTCCCATATTTTGTACATTTAATTAAATAAATAAATCAAAAAAAAAATGGTGAAGATCTCAGTAGTCTTGAAATTATTATATGATTTGTTTTCTCAACCAGAAAATTTTAAATTACAGGGGTAACGTTTTTCCTGCTAGTATCTGGTGGATATAAGAGACATCTACAATTCTGAAACGATCAGATAATAACTGTAAATCAATAACCTTAAGATGTTGAGAATAAGGTGGAAGTTTTAACAGATCGCTAGGTGACGTAGTAGGTAAAGTGCGTGCTTTTCAACCGAAAGGTCCCAGGTTAAATTTCTGCGAAACAAAAAAAATGGGTTTATCGACCTGGTCAAGTATCATTTGTCATTGGGATAAAATAAATGATAAAAAATAATTGATAGTATAATTTAATAACGACTTAAAAATAAAATGGAACTTCGTATTTGAGAAGGCTTAGTTATACAATACCAGCAGTTTTCCACATTTATTGAATTGATAAGCCAGAAACTTGATAAAAAAATACTCGACAAATATTAGAAGGATGTAGTAAAAATTGCAGTATCGTACTTAATTAAGCACACAAAGCGTCAGCTATTAGATTTATAGGAATCCATATATCTAATCGACCAAAAGCAAAATGTTGAGAAAAATGGTTTTTTAAGTTTAAGGGAAATTTAAAAAATCAAACAAAATTTTAATTTTATCAAAGTTTTAGTAATTTTTTAACATCTAACTAGATAGTTTTATAATTTTGACATTTTGAAATATCAAAACAATAAATCTAAAAAAAATTTAGTATATATAGTGTAAAGCTTCATATGTGTTTGGTCATTTGCGAATAAAAATGGTTTTATAGTTACTTAGGAATACAAATTTGTCTGACTTCTCAGTACATAAACTGTAGTTTGGATAAATAGGCACAGCTTGAAGGCTTAAAAAGCAGAAAAATATAGGTTGCTTGGATCAGAAAATAATATTTCAAAAACTATAAGAGATACGTCTATTTTGACTGCATATTCGAATAGAGCATAGTCGAAAATGGTATGGTACCTTGAAAAGTCAGTTTCGGAAAAAATGTTCTGTTGGATACATAGAAATGCAGCCGACGAAAGGTAATTCTACCTGTTTCTATAAACAACATTAAAAAAAATCATTCCAAGATAAAAATCTAAGGGTGCCATACTTGATTACCATATTCAAGAGTAGACCTTACATATTATAAAAATACAATTTTTTTTTGTGTGGTAACGAAGGGACAGGGGAGGTGGGTTCTGAGAATTATTTAGATAACGTTTGATCAAACCTAAAGAATAATAAGCTTAATATGGTTACTTGAAATTAAGTTTTGAAATTAAGATCTGTAATGGAACTAACCCTCTTATACGAGTTATTTTCTATATATCATAATATTAGAATACTAATCGTGTATAGTACAATTTCCACTTTCATACATAATATTTCATTTATATCATTAACGTTACTGAAAACAAACAAAAAAAACGTTAGTTTAATATTTCAGTTATTATATTTGACTCTATAAAAGCAAGTCCATATTGGGTTAAATAATTGGATTAAAATTTAATCATTAACATTAGGGTTAAGGGAAGAAAAACTTAACAAAACAAAAATCTTATGCTGAGCCTTCAACACAAAAACTTATAAAACAATAAGCAAAAATAAAAAATTTAAATGAATCGCTATAATTAAGGATTTTGAGTAGAATGAAAAAAATTTACCTTGAAACATGACTAATGGAAGAGAATAACTGTTAAGTCGACTTTAAAAAACAACAAAACAGAATAAAAATAACAAAATTCTTTAGATTATTTTAAGCCGGTGTGTCGAATAATATGGAAAAATGAAAAAAAAAATGTAGGTATATAAGGATAACGCGCTGAATTGTTGGAATTATAAAAAACAAAAAAAAGTAAAAGTTTTTCTCTGAAAATTTTTTGTTTCTGTTTTTTACCTGAGAACTTATTTTTATTATTTTATTGTTTAATTTTTTTTTTTAAGAAAAAAAAATACCAAAATAAAAAGTTTTAAATTTTTATGAAGAAGAGTCTTGTAATTAGTCCTATGACTTGATAAATTTTTTTTGTCATTATATTTTTTTTTGTAAAAAACAAAACAAAGAAAAAGAACAAAAAAAATATTTAAACTCTTTCATCATGAAGAGAAAAATAAAAGTTAAGATACTTTTATTCTGTTAAATAAATAACAGTAAAACTGAAACTATAATAAAAAAAAAACTAAAATAAAATAAACAGTAAAATTTTTAAAGATATTATAAATATGTAACAAAGAACTGAAGGAAAGTAAGGGTTAAAACAAACAAAAACTTTTTGTTATTGAGGTAATCTTACACAAAAATTAAAATATAAAATTAAAACTATTAAAAACGACACTCCGCAAGAATGATGATAGTAATCTGATAACACCTGTAATAACAGGTAAATTTTCTATTAAGTATTTTAGTTCAAAATTTTGCTCTACCTAAGATAATTAGTTTCACTAATTGGAATTTATTGTCTTGTTGACGGGTAGGTACTCGAATAAAAAACTTTTTTTAATTTTCAAGGTTTCAAATACAATTTTTTGGAGAAATTTCATAAATAAAATTTATGCAATGTGATAGCGAAGTTTAGTAGTTTTGATTTCAAACAAAAATTTTGTAAATAATTTGTCAGAATCAAACCAAATTGTGACATGAAATACTTTCGAAAATTCTTACCTTAATTTTTTATTCAACCTTCGCATCCATATAAATACAGTTAAATATGTATTAAAACTAACTGGCTATTAATTACTTTAATATTGTTGCTATAAAAAATACATATTTGATGGATCTTTAATAAATTAATATACAAATCTGTAAAAATTAAACATCCCCTATTAAAAATTCATATTTAACCTTTATTCAGCTGGAAAGGTACACATGAACCTTTTGCATTTGACTTTTTGAATATTTTCAATGCAAATTGGCATAGAGACTTGAATCTTTGTGAGAATTCGTCAAAATTTTTTATTTTAAAACTTTTTTGAAGTAAAAAACATAATTGAGGGGTGGGTAAACCCGCCATTTTTTTTGTCTACGTTGCTAGCTGGAAAGGTACAGCTGTACTTATAATGCATTTTATATGAATTTTTGTGTTAAAATAATAAAATATTATTTTTTATATCACAGAAATAATTTATTCCACCAAATTTTTTTTTCATATACATTATTTTACATTTTTCATTCATATACAGCTTATATAATAAATAACGGTACTTGGGTACCCAAAGGACAGTTCATCATCAAAACATAAAACAAGAATATTTCGGTACCTAATGATTATTTTGTAATTGACATGCAATAAAATGTTTCTGGACCGGAAACGTATACCATCGTCAGTAGGAACATGAAAAAATTAAATATTATAACGGTACTTGGGTACCCAGTAGATGTCTTATCATCAAGATATAAAATAAGAATAGTTCGGTACCTAATAATAATTTTGTTTAGACATGCAATAAAATTTTGGACCGGAAACGTATACCATCGTCAGTATGTACAGAAAAAAATAAAAATTCTAACGGTAGTTGGGCACCGAGAAGATTTCTTATCATCCAAATATAAAATATAAAATGAGAATAGTTCAGTACCTAATGATAATTTTGTTATAGATGTGAAATAAAATTTGTCTGAAAGTAATAAAAATTCTAACGGTACTTCGGTACCCAAAAAATGTCTTATTATCCAAACATAAGATAGTTCAGTACCCTAATCCTGCATATTAAAATACTCTAAAAATGTATATTTTGTACCGTTTTTTCTCTAAACTATTTTTTTTAAATATTTTTTTCTTTTGTTTTTTTTTTTTATTTTTTGTATCTTTTTTAGTAAATTCCCATGAAAAAAAATATTAATGAGAAAACCGTCACTTTATTTATAATTTAATGTATTTTGAACACTTTTGTTTAAATTTGAAGAAATTAAATAATATTTACAGGAAAATATATAAAATTTAAAAAATAGGTTTTTTGATGAAAAAAATCCATTTTTCGCGTGTTTTGTGTTTTTACGACAAACCATATAATTGACTGTTTTGCTACTTGAGCGGTAAATAAAATTTTAAAGTTGTCCATCTGGTTACAGAACTTTATAGTATGATCAAATACCTTTCTAGAACAATGTTTCTTTTTTTTTATAATATTTTTTGAATTAGATGCAGTTTTGGTGTTTCAAGTCCCAACTTTATACTTAGTACTTCGCCACAAACAGAAATGCTTAATAGACCTTCTTTTTCCTAAAATGCGTTACTTCCAAAAAATATTTTAGAGAATAGATTCCCACAAGTAATAAAACTAAATTTAAGAGTAAAAGTAGAACAAATACAAACATAATCACAATAATATAACAAAAATAGTAAAAATCATAGTAATATCCATACAAATTGTTTAAAGGTACAAGTGTGCCTTTCCAGCTGAAGTAAAAGTTTTGAATTGCCAACTGAATAAAGGTTAATAATACAAAATTATTACAAACATCTTGTGGTTACAGTAAGCTTTCTATTGTTAATTTTTACATTAATTCTTTGATTACGTTGTTCTTTAAAAGGAAAGAAAGTTTGAATGAAGCTCGTGAGAGCGAATAACATTTATTGTTCGATTTTCATAAAACTTATGTGAACCGAACATTTTGAGCTTATATCGGAAGATGATTAGTTATTCAAATATATATAGGAGTTTGTCTCCAGATCTCATAGATTTGATGTCGTAGAATTTGCAAATTATGGTCAAATTGTTCCAAATATTTTTTTTCTGAACAATACAAGTCTGATATGGAATATTACAGTTGTTTTTAAAAAGCGTGTATGTTGGAACATGTATATACTGAAAGTGATTAGTGGCAATAATAACTTTTTCTTACAGAAAAGATACTGCTTTCTTTTTAGTGGATATGAAACAAAGAGGAAAAGAATAAAACGAAAATGAATTTATTTTTATTCCAGAGTTTAATTTCATTTAATTTACTTTTATTATTTCAACTGCACATAATTGTACAGTTAATAAATAAAGTACTGGAATTTTTAAAAGAATAAAAATTAATCTAAATATGTTTTTCCTAATCATTATTTTAAATTAATCTCAAAGAATGATCATAGAAAAACATTTAGAAAATTGTCCAATATCCGTACCCCAAACTGTATAACAAATGCACACATTAGAAGAAACCGTACTTATAAATCACTTATAATAAAATTGTAATTATAACAATACTAATAATTATAATAATAATAATAATGGTAATGATAATAACAAAAATAATAATAACAATAATGTTAAGACACCAATATTTCGATTTTTTTATAAAAAAATGTATTTAAATATACAAACCGGACGCCCAATCTGAAATGGCTTTATGACTGTTTATAGCTGATGTATATTCAATGCTTAACAATTAAAATTGGAGATTGCCTGATAGGCTTAGCGAACTATGGTAAAGGTGTCTGTCTAGCTATATTAATTCTAAAAAAGCAGAAAGCTAAGTTTCTAGTACTTTTGCAAAAAAACGATTTAGTGCGGGCCTGGCCAACCTTCGGCTCATTGGGAGATAGTTTGGAGCTCACAAAATAATTTATAAATATTTGTAAAATATACCAAATTTAAAAAAAGGTTTTAAATTTAGATCTATATTGTTAGAATGAATAAAACATGGTTATGTATTCATTTTTGTTTTCTCTTGAAATTATGCAAAATCAAAAATAGTATTTGTTTATGGCTAACCGCAGCATATATAGATTCTTTTAAATTTGAAAAATCAACACATTGTGAAATAATATTTTGAAGATTATTTCACGATGTAATTTTGACCTTTAGTTTTTGACAATAAGACTTTTCACACAGACGACAGTAAGATGTTCTTTTTTATTGTGAATTTTGTGCTTTTAGTGAAATAACTCTTGCATTCACAAACTCCTCAAGGATACAACCAAAGGAATAGATATATTTTGCGAGAGTTTCACTGAAAATAATTTATTTCCAAATGTTTTATCTGGGACTGTTACAGAAGGTGCTCCTAACATGATAGAAAAAAATAAGGGTTTTATAGGCCTGATGCAAGATGCAAGTGAAACTGTCAGAAGCTGGAATAGGACAGGCTTACACATTCATTGCATTATACATCAAGAAAGCTTGTGTAGCCAAACATTAAAAATTGAATACTTAGAATGAATAATGTGAATCAATTTCAAGAATACTTAGAAGAAATAAATTCACATTACGGAGACGTTATCTATTTTTCTAACATTCGTTGGCTAAGTAGATGCAGATGTTTAACAAGAGTTTTATAGAGAAAAATTATGGTTTTTGTTGAAAAATTATCAGACGATAATTGGTTGCTAGATTTATGTTTTCTTGTAGTCGTGACTGGTCACCTCATTACCTTAACAATCTTAATATCAATTAGTTTTCTCAATTCCTTAGGAAAAATATTTCAAAAAATCATTAAAAATAGTTTTGAAAAATTCTTGCTGTAAATTAAGGTAATAAAAATAAAATAACAATAAGTTTTAATTTCATCAAAATCTTAGTTACAGAAACATATAATATGAAGAAACAGTATGAAGAAACATTTTTGCTCTCTTTCTCTTATAAGAAGGGACAGTAAAGATAATAACATTTTTTTCTTTAAATCAATTTCCATTTTTTTTTTAAGTTTTTCGAAATTACTTCAAATATAATTTTGTACCTTTTAAATTTATTTTTTTTTACAATAGCTAGTAGAAAATTTTTCAGTCAATGAAATTTCATTTTAACCACAGTGAAAAACAGAATTTTTTTTCTCTTAATTTTTAATTTCTTAAACAACATAAGGATTCCCAGAGCAAAATTATCAGAAAAAATTTAAGGAAATTGAAAAATCCATTAATTTAACAATCTCTTTTGTTTTTTAAATAAAAAAAAAACGTTTTTTTATAAATTTTTTTCTTTTAAAATTTTTTATTCTATTATTTATTTCCAATAAATAAATAAATAAACAAAAAACAAAACAAAAAAAAGGACTACAACAAAATAAAAACTTTTTTTTTAATTTTATTTCTTCGTATTTCTTTGAATCACTACGAGTTAACCGTTAAATGAATTTTTTTTTTATTGTTTTTGTTATTGCAATTTTATTTTATTTTTAAGAAAAACAGAAAAAAATATATAGGAAACATTTTGAAAGTTTTAATGAAAACAATAAGAAGAGGCAGGAGTAGGTATGAATAGTATCACAATAAAAATATCGATTGCAAAATTAATTATTTTATTTCAATTCGTTTTTTATTGCTTTAGTTTTGAAATAAGGCGGTTTCTTAAGAAAATATTTTAATTTGGTTTTTTTTAATTTTATTTCAATTAAATAGAAATTGTAAAATATCTTTCTTTATGAAGTAGAAAAATTTTTTAATTTAAAAAAAAAAGTTTATTTTTTTCTTTTGTTTTGTATAATTCAAAATTTCTCAATGAAATTTCAAAATATTTGAAATCAATTTGCTGTTTCAGGAAAAAAATTGTTTTTTCAAAATAGCTAGTTTTAATATTTAAACCTAAGCCTCATAACATATTTTCTCGTAAATTCATAACATGAGCCTGGAAGGCTCACCTTATAATGTAATAGAAAAAAATAATTTTTAATAAATTTTAAATTTTTATTTTAAATAATTAATTTTTAGATGTTCAAAAATAACAAAATTAACAAAATAAACGCTATCGTTTTTGAAATTGCAGTATGAGATGGTGGTAATTGCAGCTTTAGTACTAGCACGCTTTTTAATAAGAGAATTTATTAAACTTTCACCAAGAGCTCTTAGAAATAAATTTCTTTTATTTGTCCAAATAATGTTGATCTCTATATTACTTGGAAGAAATTAGGGATAGGTTTCATTTCGATGTAAAGTTCCTACAATCGTCAATCCATTAGATAACAAACTTTTTGCAAGTTCCAACGTTGTGAAATAGTTATCATCTCCACTACATTTTGAGCAAGTCCTGTGTCTCTGTTATTATCTTTGTTCCCAATAAATGGAATTCCTTTGAGTAGGTATGCCGTCTGAGAGTTAGAAAGCCACCAAATGTTAATACCATAATTGTCAGGCTTTGATTGCATATATTGGCATTAATTGTTCGTCTACGATAAGATTTTCTGAAGGTATATATAATATTTTTCCAAATTCTTATTTATTGTTTCAAACACGTTTCGAATTTGGGCTAATATGTCAAATCTACGTCGATTACTTTTTCTGGTTTTTATCAAATCTAATAAAACGTAAAATTTTGTGAAAGCGGTAAACCGCCTATAGTATAGCTTTGAATATAATTGATCCATAGGCTCTTAACACGATCAATAACTTAGGATATTTGATTTCGAAGAAGGCGTTCAATTGCGGCAAATAGTTTCCAGCGCAAATTATTAATTTAGACAAAGCGTCATTCATGGATTCATTTGTTTGCAGACAAATCCATATGCAAATTTGCTAAAAAATGTAAGAAAGAGACGATAATAAGAATTTAACGTCCAAGAAAAAGAAAAAATATAGTAAGCAAAAGAGAGTAACAAAAAAAGTTGTCTGAAATTAAATAAAAAAAAAAAATTATTTTAAAAAAAATTTGTTGATTAATAGTTTTGATTTGGAAAAAAAATTTTCGACAACAATTTCGGTGAAATATTTAACAACATTATTTTCTAAATTATATCAACTATGCATAAGATTTTTAGGAGACCTAACTAAAACAGTATAATAAATATTTAGGTTTACAATAACTTTATATAATTAATAAAAAATAATAATGTTTATAACTACAAATTGTAATTATAAATTAAAATTTTATAATAGGTATATAGGAAAATAATAATGGTTAAAACTTAAAAATTGAAATAATAAAAGATCAGAATTAATCATCGTATATGGGAACAAACTAAATTAGAACAAACATTTTTTGCCACCTTGCCTCATATAAATAATGGGAACGCAAACAAATCCAAAGAAGAATAATGGTAAAAAAAATGTACAGTATAAAGCAAAAGACAAACATCTGTTTTGTACCTTTTCCCTCTCATAATAAATTTGGTATACGATAAGTAAATGTAAATTTTACCTCTTTTAACTAATGATATTTTTCTTGTTTTGGTATTTCTTAAAAATTGTCTTAGGGTTACGTAAACTGGGAGTGTATATTCTTGTTAATAGATATTATTTGCATTCAACAAAAGTGAAATTTGCATATGTGTATGTACTAAAAATGGAATATGGATATTTGATAAAGTTAAAATTTGGTTTCTCTTTAAATTCACTATATTTATTGACGTTTCTATGGTGTAAAGAAGCAAAAAATAAAACAAAAAAAGGAATATAAAATAAATGTGTTCAATACAAATCATTATCATTATATTTCAATCATTTTCAATTATTATTCAGTTATATTTCAATTTCAATTATTTTCAATCATCACTATCATTATATTTTTTTTGTGTTTTTAATTTGATTTCTTTTATTATTTCTCTTTATTTCACTAAATATACTTAATATGTACATACATGTGTCATATAGGGATTGCATATGGCTTAGTTTAATTGAAAATAAAATGCAAATATTATTTATGGAAGAAAACAAAATTTGAACCTACTACCAATTATCAACTCAGGTACAAATCACTCTTCTCGCATGTAAAAAAAGTTCAATTTCGATTTATGCATGTATATATTATACTTTTATATGCCAATTTATGCTTAGGCAGCGCTTACACGTCAGACAATATCTAATTTTATCGTTGATAAATTCGGATCAGTGTTTACATTTTAGACTTTTTCTCAGATTTTATCTACGATTTTACGCCAAATATTTTTTGTATTTTACAGGGTTTCTTTTTATAAAGTGTGCAATTTTATATTAATGAAATTTTTTTAATACGTAATTTAAAAAATTAAAAGATATGTAATCAAAAATTTCCAAAAAAATTTTAAAAATATACATATTACAGAAATATAAAATATTATTACAAATTTCAAGTATGAGCAATAATAACAAAATTGCGTAAAGGTGAATTTTAGTGCTATTTGATTATATGTGTTGTTCTTTAAAAATATATTATTTTTTATTAAAACACTATTTTCACTAAAAAGTCGAAAATAAAATAAAGAAAAAAAATTTTTTTTTAGAAATATTATTGCCTTTAATTTAAGCGTGCTAAAACTACAAAAATAAACTTTAGAATCGCAGCTTGATATAAGGTTTTCAAAGCAAGTTATGATTGTAATTACGGAAAAAGCAAATTAGCCGTAATTCTATGGACTCTTGATATGATTTAACTAAGAGATTTGGTGAAAATTTAGGCTAATGTACTTTTGCCGTAATTACTAAATTTAATAATTTCTAATATTTCATTGTCAAAAATTAATGATCAAAAATCACATTTATTTTATAATTCCGTTGTGAAAATGGAACTACGAACTACAAGTAAGCGAATTATAATATGTGCAGGTGTTTTTACGCAACGGCAACTTAAAAGCATTTCTACCAAAGTAGTAAGAATTAAATTTCTCATGTCTAGACAGAATGTGAACAAAAATTAGGATCTGCTAAAATATCATCGTCTGAAAAACCATCATCTAAAATATCACAGACATTGTTTTTAAAATTGACATCTCTAACATTTAAATTTGTTTACGCCATTTAAATAACTTAAAGCCTAGTAATAAAATCACACTAAAACATATGCGACGTATAATATCTTCCACATGTATGTTACACAAATGCATACATTATGTAAATTCTATCTTTATAATACTTACACTAACGCAGAACACACGTAAAAAATATTCCACCAAAAAAAAAACCTTTTTGAACGAGGTTACAAATTTGTTACTCCACCACACCAATTTGACTCACACAACTCTCCGGAAAGAATTAAAACTGATCACTAACATAGAGAGTAAAGTAAAATATACGAAAACTAAAAAAAAATTATTACTAGCTACACTTGTAGCATAAGTTTTGAGTGGTTACAATTTCATCGACATAAATTTTACTTAATGTCTGTAGTTAATAAAATAGTCAAAATGTTATTACAAGAACCTTTTTTATTTTTATTTTTTTTAGCATTGCGATTTGATAGAATATATAGAAATAAATTTTGAAGGTGATAGGTCGGAGCATCAAGAAGTAGTTATATTTTTATTGTGTTAATGGGATTTTTGTTTATAGTGATATTTTAAATTAAATAATTCGGTTGATGTTAGGTTTTGGTTCACTAATAATTATTTGAATACTTGATTGAAAACACCGACATTTCGGAAGCACCATACTTCCTTGATCAGTGATTGTGACTAAATAATTTTCTTCCGTCTTTCTTTTTTTTTAAGCTTAAATCAAGCAGTTACTAATTGTTATTAAAATTATATAATTAAAACATTATATAATTGATACAAAAATTAGTGGCAACAAAAGCCGATTTAGTAACACTAAGAAAGGAGTTGGAATAAATGTCTGTTTTTTTAATTTAGCTGTACAAAAAGAAAACTCAATACTTTTTTAATGCTAGTTAACTGCCATTAGCATTCTATTTATGAGTTAAAATCTACCATAATTTATTCTTTGATTATTATTAATTATTAATATCCGTAACAACTTTGCTCGATTGCAGAGTATTTCATTCAAGAAATTTGAGGCGATATTGATATGGAGGGAGGATCATCAGATTGGACGAAGAAACCTTACGTAAGACAAATTTATTTTTTGAATCTATACTGTTGGAATGAGTGTAATAATAAGATAAGCAGATAGAACTGGCATATTGTCGGTAAGGGCGAACGAGAGTTGTGAATGTGAAAAATAACTTATTAGTAAGTAGATTGTTGAATTCACCACAGAATTTTTTTTTGTAATTTTTTTAATTGTATTTTGTACTGTGAATACTATAGTTATGTATATTATTTGCGTTTAAACCTAAATAAGATCTTGTAATGTGTTGGATGGGAATGTGAATCTAAAATCTCAATATTCCAATGTGAAAATTAACAAAAAATATGTTTGTTCTAATTATAAAAAAAATGCAGTCGGCAGAAAGTGAGTCTACTTTGATTTAGTTGGAAAAACGAACAATGTAAATGTGTGTGTAGTTATCTCAATAAAATTTTTAGATAAATGTATGTATATTCTTTATATTATTTTGTATTATATTTTATTCTACATAGATACATACATCCTAATAAACATATGGTTTTGACAAAGAATATCCATAATAAGAAGGTTCACTGGAAGTCAAGATATTTTTACTAACACATTTACAAAATAAAACCCATTAGTTAAAAAAGATAAAAACTATTGTAAATATTTTCTTATGTAAGAAGTTGTGAGAAAGAAGGAGTGCGATATAAACCATTTAAAAAACAACTTCATTTTTACAATGTAATTTTAAATAGCCCACGGGAGATTTTTGTCTATTTATTTAGCCCACTAGAGATTTTTCATGTGTACGGTCGTCTGAAATTTTGTGTACGAATTTTTTTAAAAATAAGCGTATTCAATTTATTAGGGTATGAGAATAAATAAATTTTGAATGATAGAATTTTTCCAGGTACCTACATAAAATAATATTCGTTTCAAAAACATATGTTATTTCTTAAATATCATATTATTTTAATTTATTGGCTTATAAGGAAAGCAAATTTTTTTTTATTTCAAACAGATTATCATTCATGTATTTTCAATATACACATTTTTTTCAGGTATTGAAACAGGTAGTTAAAAAGAATGTCAAGCGGTTTCTTTTTATGAATGACTCGATGCCTTTTTAGTTTTTGAAAAATTAAATTGTGCATTTTAATCATACATGAACTAATAATACATATTATATTATAAGTAATATAATGCATTTAGGTACTTGTTAATTTTATAAATAGGTAACAAAGTTGAATATTAATATTATTTTTTATTTGTATGCAAAAAATTAGTATATAAGAAATTACTTGGAAAAAAATAAATGAAGAGTATATATGAAAATTAGGCAGTGTATGTTATATTTATTAATAAATCAACTCTAACGCTTAAAAAAAGTTTTTGTAAAAATTATTCTATATAGAATTTTTTAAAAACGTTTTGAAAATGAGAAAACATCATCGTGTTAAGTTTTTGGTGTGCGGTGCTGAAAAAAATCATAATTTGGAAATAAACTAACTAACTAAAAATAAATACGATATTTCTTCAATACAAAAAAATCGTTCGTTCATTCTTTTTCCACTTTGTATTTGGAATTTTTATCTCTCTCTCACAAATTAAATTCTTATGACTATCTATTTCTTACAATATTGGAAATCAACTGAAAAAATGGTAACCAACACATTGATAAATTAAAAATTTTTATTCCAGTGAACCTTCTTTTAATGGATATTCTTTGGTTTTGATTCAATAATGCAATACCTCTATATTTTCTAGCCAAGTTACACGATGAATTTTCCGGAATGTAATATTGAATTACGATTTTTTTTAAATTTTGTTGTTGTTTTGTGTTTTTTTTTTATAAAAATAAAATTTGAGAAAAACACAACTTACACAAACAAGAATATTCTGAAAAATTTAATACCAAAAATTAAATACAAGCACCATCAAAGGTTTTGCTCATAAAAAAAAAATAAACAACAACAATTTACATGCTCTTTTAATTTCGTATCAAAAATTTTACTGTATCCAACTATCCACCAGTTTTATGTTCAGTGTGCATTAGCATGCACACAGTTCTAACAGTTGTTTTATGTTCAGTGCAACTTGTTAGAAGTAGGTTTTATGTCGGGTCCAAAATTTCTTTTTTTTAATTGAAAATTATGAATCAAAATATTTTTGTATTTTTTGTGAATTTTACTAATTTAGATGAAAAATATTGAATATTATTTAAAAATAACACTATATCTTAAGGCTGGGTTAAAGAGATTTTTTTTAGCAAACTGGAGTATGGGGCCATCCACATTTTTTACCCGATTTGGATGAAATTTTGGGGGTAACTTCTTAAAATGTATAGCGAGGTAACTACTCGCTATAGAGCTTTGGCAGTTACGTAGCTAGAATCTTCCTTTTACAATGAATTCTACCAACAACACAATTTTTTTTTGATAAACACAAATGAATCTACATTTGGTTGTATACACCATACTAATTCAAATATTATTATCGTTGTATTTATTATTTTACCAAAGAAATATTCAAAGATGTGTTATGATATTTTACTGATTAGGTATTTTATGTTCAAAATACAATTTATTAGGGTTTGAAAATAAAGAAATTTATATGCATGTGTTCACTTATTTGAGGTATGATGTATAAATTTTAACAGTACATAAATGTAATAACGTTATAATAACAGGCTTTTACAGAGTTTTTGAAAGAAATAAAAAAATGCTTCTTCCAAACGCAGAAGAGAAAATAATTAAAAGAAATATGACTAGAAAAAAGAAATAACATAAGCCAAATAAAAGATTAAAAAGAGCTAAACATCACTCAGTAGATAAAAATTATGGAGCAGACACATGTGAAAAACCAGATATGTTACGTGAGTTTCTACAAAAGAAAAAAAAAATAATGCTGGAAAAGTTGAGAACAAATTTTGAAAATAGGGCGAACATTGAAATTGATACACGCGATCAATCTGGTTGTAATTATTGGTACGAATTAAGAAATATAATGGTCACTGCCTTAGATTTTGGAGAAATTTGTAAAGTTCGAAGTGATTCTAGTTACCATAATATAATCAAATACAAGCTCTATTCAGTTGTATGCACAAACACCATGATTTATGGAATGCAAAATGAAAAAAATGCAATATCAGAACTTGAAAAGCAGACTAATTTAAATATTCAAAAATATCAAATTAAAAGTTTTAGGGTGATCTTCGTTTGCATAAAGAATAATTTTTTAATGATTATAAATTTATATTTTGAAAATACATTGAAATACGATTGCTTATTTGTATTGATTCTTTTTATTCACATTTATATTTTTACTATAGTGGTATACAATTTCAAGTAAACTGATCATCCAGATAGTGTAAAAATTAAAAGAAGCTTTATAGCTTTCAAATTTACATGCACTAACATTTAAACAAATTTTTATATGAGGCTTGAGCTTTCAATTCTGTTTAACCCAGCCTTAATAATAGGCTATTCATATAGCAAAATAATATCCCTATACAAAAGACAACATTTATATGAAAATATGATCCCATTTTTAAAATTGATCTCCCAGAGGCCAGGCTAGAAGATATAGAGACATTGAATAATGTATAGAATAAAAATGGGAGACCAGACAGCTAAGACTAAGGTTAAAAAAAAATTAAACATAATTAAATATTATCCAATGTATGTAATGTTAAATAATAAATAAAGAACAAAAAAAAATATTTTTGACAAAAAAATACAAATAAAATTTTCAATGTGTTTTATTATGTACTAAAAAAGAAATGAATATTCGAAAGAGCGCTAGAACTACGTTATCTATTACATTCTAATATAGCTGTTGGTTAGGTCCTGAATTTCAGTAAAATTTTCCGAAAATTTCATCAAAATCGGTTGAGTAATAATGAAACTGTCTCATAACATAGGTCAATTATTATAAATAGCAGAAATCAATATTAAATTTGAAGCTTAGAATATCAGAAAATCTCCGATAATCATTTTGAAGTGCATTCAAAGGAGTAGTTTTCTAGGAAATTAGGCAAATCAGGAAAATAAAAATAACTTAATAATTCTTATTTTAATTGAATATATTTTGTGATGCATAATAATTTATTCTTCTTTTTAAATCGTTTAATTTCAATGTTCAATTATAATTTATTTTTATTAAAAAATTCAAAATAAAAATAAAAATGTAAAAATTTGTTTACTATTTGTTAAAATTATTTGGTGTTATTCTAAATCTAATATTTTCAATCTTTATGAACCTATATAAAATCCTTAAAATAATATTATTATAAGTTTAGTAAATTTAAAATTATGTTTATTTTCATATTTCAATTTAAGTTTCTCTGTCTTTTATTTATTTTTTTTTTTGTATCTCATTTTTATTTGATTATCTCTTATGCAGTCAAAATCAATATTCGATAACAATAATAATAATAATCATAATAATAATATTAAAAAAAAAAACCAAACTGTATAATGGTGGATTGAAACTGTCGAAACTATCGATAATTTTGCTTTCGTCTTTTGTTCGATTTTTCCTGATTTTTGTATATGTTTTTCGCTCCAATGAACTCGAAAATGATATCCTTATGTCTGGATATTAAATTTTTCTCCTTAAAATATAAACATAATATCCATCCATACGAGGACGAATATAGATATGAAAAAATTTGCACAAAAAAAAAAAAAAAAAAAACAAAACAGAAAAAACAAAAAAGGAAAAATGAAAGGATTTGGGGAAAAAAAAAACAAAATTTTATATATGAGAGATGAGTTGAAATGTTAAATGCCTCTTACATAAAACTAAAAATTTGTTTGATGATTGGATTCAACTTCTTCTCTTATATTTTGAGGAGGAAATGTAAGCTTGTTAAACGAAACAATAAAAAAAAACAATTTACACACACATACATACAAAAATTATTTTGATGATATATTCGGATAGAAATTCAAATTATATTTTTGTAGTACAGAGTATTTTTTGTTTTTGTTTCTTCTTTTTTTTTGTTGGTAAAACAAAATAAATGAAAGTGCAATATGGTGGCAAATATAGTAGCAATAACAACATCATACAATGTTATGTAAAGTATTAGTTTTAAATGAATTTAAATCCATTTTAAGTACAAGATGCAACAAAAAAAAAAAAAAAAACAACAACAAAAAAAAGAGACAACAGAAAAGTTAAATTGAAATTTTATCAAGGACCAGTTGATGATCCTTTCTGAGTAGATTGCATATTAAAGAAATATTGGAAGTAGGTACTTTTAAACAAAATTTTTTTGTACATAGAATGCAGTGAACTCGAAAATTTAAAATATTTAAATAGACTTACTTTAAATTCGTAATTTACAAAAAAAAAAAAATAAAAAAAATCTATTTCTAATACAATTTATTTTATGTGTACTAGTTTATATTAAACAATTGTTTAAATGCTTAATAAGTAAAATATCAAAATTTAATTTTTATATAGCTTTATTTTCTTCAAATTTAAGATTTGCAGTCGATTTTTTAATGATCTTTTGTTATTATAATAGGACTGTAGGTCTTAGTTATGAAATAGTTATAATAAGCTATAGCCCTAAGTGCCAAAAATTTTTCCTTCACCCGATTGTGATGAAATTTTTTTGCATTGTTTGGATATGTGCAAAAAAAACTTAAAATTAAAATTTTACGAACCTGCAGCTAGCCGTTCAGCAGTAAATGGACCCACACGAATGTGTGAAAAATAAAAGAAAAATAAATTCAGTATAATGTTTATTCAGTTTATATTATACATATATTATATTTTTTTTTAACTAAATTACTCTTCTAGTTTAATAAACTTGAAAAAGTCATTATAATTTATTAAGCAATAAAAATACAATTAAAAAAAATTCTTAAAAATAAAATAATGTCAATATTTTAAAAAGTTTATTCTATAGAAAACAAAAATCGGACATCTAAATAATACAACTTGCTCCTAAAGTACTCAAGGTAAGTACAACTAAGTAGTCAAGCGTCTGGGCGCATATATCGACTTTGTCCATGAACATCGTTTGACTGGTTGCTCAGGATTTTTCCAAAAACTGTGAATGCCATCGTAATGTGTCTGTGTCTTGTCTGTGTCTGTGTTGTGTCTTTCCATTTCACTGAACTAATTTTATCGTCGCTCCTTACAAGCTGGACAAATTCTCCTTGCTTCATATCCTTGTATTTGCGAAATTGCACATTTTTTAATCTATTCGCTTGTATTTGTCCGGTTCCATAAAGCTTCATGTCGCTAAGTTTTTTCAGAAGCGGTAAACCGGTGAAATATATATCAAAATAAATACAACTATTTTCGGGAATAGTTTTACTTAAACGTAATATTACTACCTCTCCCAAACCCAAATCTTTTTCTAACAGAGACGTTGATGTTCCCTGGTATATTTCAATGTCGAGAGCCATATCATCAGGACACGGTTTATTTTTCGCATATTGTGTCAAGAACGTTAGAAGATGATTTACGCCCTGTAAATAAAATCACCTGTTCATCCATGGAATAATGTGTGTGATGTCGAGGTAAGGCAAGCCAGCGATTTCTTACATCGTCTTTATTGATTTTCCCATAATTTGTTGTTTGCCTTCCAAGGTAGATTATTGACATCAACATAGTGTATGTACTTTCTCAAATCGAATAGACGATTTCTGAAAATATCTAAAGCTACCATATCTTGTCTAAACCGATGTTGCCGATAAAGTCTCATTTTGGGAAGAAGAATTCAACCAAAATACAAAAAGGCACCATCAAATTTGCATTCATTAAACGGAAAATGCTTTCCATATATTTCGGATGAGACCCTGAAATGTTTCAGTTAAAAATATAGAGAATAACACAACCCATATAGACAAAATTCAAAATTAAACGTGAACGAATTTAATATAATTGCGCATTTTAATATGTATTTAAAAGTATATGCAAAATCCCAACTAACACAATCGTGTGACTACATAATAAGTAAAAAATATGTATTTATATTGAAGTAAGTAATTTAATTTGAATAAGTGAATTTGGAATTTGAAATATAGCAAACAATCAAATTTAAACTATTTTCTACCTAAAACTTACACAATATTTGAAAAAACATATTATTTAAATAAAATATATAAACAAATACTTTATTACTTTTAATGACTCATGTCCTGCTGCACTTCAACACGCATTAAACTATACTAAACCACAATATTTTTACTTACTATGAAAGAGAAAATAAAAAGAAAAGATTAACAAAAAAAATAAGACCAAAATTATATTTCTATGTGCATCTGGTAACTTTTTATTGCAATTTGAATATTACCCACACAAATGTGTGGGAGTGGTCTTAAAGGGTTAGAACAATAATAACTATCAAATAAAAAGAAGTAAGCAAAATAGAAAATTACCGTATAAAATGAAGGGATGTTCTATGTACTATTTAAATTTAATGGATGTTTAATTTATTATTTTAATATTGGACATTTAATTTGTTTAATTGTATCCACTTGCATCAACGATAAATGAAAAATTTGTTTTTATAAAATCTTAGTTGTGATAAATTCTGGTATTCATTAAAAATTTCAACATCATTTCAATTGTATGCTTATGCTACTTTTCAGTCTATTTCTAATATGTACTTCAGTCTGTTTTTAATATAGACTTGTTATTTTGATTAACGACAATCGTTTCATCACAATGGGTGTTGTGAATAAAAATTAAGGGAGTATTCAGAATAAAATATCTTGAATAGAGGAAATTTTTCAGAGTCAGTATGAATAAAGATTTTGCTCAAACTAAATTTTAAAATTGCCGCTCAATTAAAATTAGAGTTTAAAATAATGTTAAATATATTTGTTCGCAATTATCAATTTGTACTATAAGAAAGGCAAATTAAAAATAATTTAAAATATAGATAAACATTTTAATTTAATAAAAATTAATTTAATAATTTTAATCGAAAAATTATTTTAACCCTCAATCTCATAACATATCGATGAGTGCAAACTTATGCAAAGTGCAAGTTTTTCAAAATTCTGATACTCCATGCTATTTTAATAGCGCATGTCTTCTTCGTGTAAACATCTAAGACATTCATGTAGCGAACATTTTAGTATAAAGTACTTACTCTCAATATTAGACTTAGAAAAAAGTGCTTATTAATCCAACACAAATATGCTTATATGAAAATTACATACTAGTCACAACACGCAAAGATAGAATATGAAACCTAATGAATAAATATGCTGAAATATTTATGAAATAAAAAATAAAAGTGCCAAATTTTCAAGTCAAAATAATATGCTGTAAGTGCGTGTGCAAGTGCAAAACCTGTTACAGAAAATAAAAAATTAAAAAACAAAATCATTGAGTCGTAAAAACTATTTCAAGTTATTATTTGAGAAAAGAACAGAGTTTTTTAACTTAAATAGTAGATACCTACGCTTTTGGCAAACTATCAAACTTTCAAATTGCTGCCCTGCAAAATTATGATATTGCGACTTAGCAATTGTGTACTAAGCCATTGATATTTTATCACATAACTTGATAACATTAACCCTCATAGGCTATCACCATATACTTGTGATAATACAGTGAAGAAATAAATAATTATTAATTAGATTAAGAAATCTTTTTTGAATTTTATTTTTTTTTACTGGTCAAAACCACATGAATAAGCACATGTATAGAGTAGCACTAAGTGACGATGCAACCTGTAGACACTGTCTGTGAGAGGACGCAACAACCACACATGCTTTAGGAGAGTACCTAGCTCTTTTAAGGCTGAGATTCAGGTTGATGGAAACGCACTACATAACTTCAGAAAGCTTCTGCACGATACAACCCTCAAACCTATAGGCCTTTATAAAAAGGGTAAGCTAAGAGGGTAGACTAAGTTAAGGGGTGGAGGAGGACTAAAGGGCTAAAAGCCTATATGCCAATCCTGACATATTAGGACCACCTCCGCGAGGAAAAAAAAAGGTGCAAGCTAAAGAAAATAAAAGAATATATCTAACAAAATTCATATTTTATAAAGTACAAGAATCTGTAATAATTTATTTCTTATTAAATTCCAAACATTTTCGAATAATTGACGTATAGTCTACCCTCTTATATTTTACACATATTTTTATTGCAAATATCACAATAAACTTGTTTTTGCATTCTGGCTATTTTTGGAGAACATAAGTGGTACTTGATGCTCCTTATTATTATCACGCTTTCCGATGAGAGGAACAGATCAAATTTTCTTCAAAACATTTAAGAAACAAATTTCATTAATAGGTTTTGGTCTGATCCCACATTTGAAACCTCTTCGCCAATATATTGTAAGATACTTTGTAAGACATAGAAAATATTCAATAAATTCATAAATAAAAAGAAAAATATCAATGGTTCGTTCTTCTTTTACTCGGTTACCATTTGATCAAGAACATCAACAGCCCTTTTGCTTTCATTCTAATATTTATTGATCTCAGAAACAGGTGTGTCATCATATTGAGTAATCACTTCATTTAAATGATTCATTGTAGACATCAAAATTGTGGCTTTTCTTTTGTTTGGAACATGAGAGATTATTATTATATTTTTTTGCACCTTGAATAATTTTGATCCTGCTACACTTTTTTTATCTGAAAGAAAATTTTTTGAAATATGTGTTTTATTTCGTCGTACATTTCCCATAATTTTTAATCCATTAGAACGATATTCCAGCTGGTTTATTTGTAGAATACATAAACATAACAAAACTAAAGCATTTGATATGGTTGATCATAGGTTGTTATTTAATAAATTGTATAATCCGGGCTTCAGAGGGATTATACACAAATGGTTAGCATCTAATTTGGGAAATAAAAGGCAAAGAGTTCGTATTAAAAATAATATAAGTTCAGAAAATGTTTTTAATATTGGTGTTCCGCAAGGTTCCGTTTTTGGTCCTCTTTTGTTCTAAAACTTTGTTAATTCTTCTTTTATCCAATCATTTAAAGATAAAATTACCGCTTTTGCTGATGACACTGCCTTAACTTATGTTAATGAAAATTATTTTAATACTTTTACTGATATTAATCATGATTTGGAAATTCTTTGGGGATAGTTTAAACAGCATAAATTGGTAATTAGTGCCAAAACTAAATTTACTATTTAATCTCAAAACTAAAATTATCTATTTAATCTCACGGGAACGATTTGGGATGATTTGACTTTTATATATTATCATTCTTCTTCTTTTCTTAAACTAAATCTTGTAAAATTTTGTATACATGATGTGTCTTTACCTATTTATGATGATACAGTAAGCGGTACAGAAAATTGTTTCAAAATTGAGTGTGTTGATTGTTTTGACTAAGTTGAAATAAACATACCTCGTATTTAACTAATCATTTAAATAGTCTAGTTAGGCAGCTTTATCATCTCAGCATTTACTGTAATCATACGATTTTAAAATTGGTTTATAATGATTTATTTAAGTCCCAACTGAATTATGGTATTTGTTGTTGGGGCGGTACATATTTCAACAAAATTGAATCATTGCTATACGAGCTACACGAATTATTTATAAAGTGAAAAACATAGTTATTTATAAAATTAATCGTATGACTCCAAGTTTTATTTTATTCAGAAATTTAGGAATCCTTCCTCTAAGACATTTATATTTCTAGAAAATTCTTAAAACATTTTTTAATAATTTAGGGTATAATACTACAAGGTTATATTATGGAACATAGAATTTACGTGACAACACCAGAAATTTAGCTTTAATTCCTCTGATTTATAAATCACACTTTTCTACAATGTTACTGCACCTCGTTTATTCAATAAATTATCAGATTATGTTCGTTGCGAAAGAGTTGAAATCAAATCTCGTAAAGGAATCAAGTCATGGCTTCTTTCTTTTGATCATCACATTATTTACAATTTTTTAAATTCATTAATTTGAATTTTTGTTTTTAATTGTATGACTGATTTTCTCATTGATTTTATTTTGTATGTTTTATTTTAATAATTTGTTTTACTGTTAAATTTTTTCATCATTTTCATTTTATATTTTAGTATATAAGCATTATATTTTCTTTACAATTATTCCTATTTTGTTTTGTTTTTAATTTTCCCCATTTTATTAAATAAAAAGTTATTTCTTTTCAAGGTTCTTTCGTCCCCTATCATTGGATAACAGATTGAACCTAATTTTTTCATTTAATCAACTAGGCTAGTTTTAAATTTTTATTTTATACTATATTTAATATTTTTTGTTTTTATATGGTTTTAATGAAATAAAGTTTTTTATTATTATTATTATTGTTATTAATATAAACCGGAACTATAACTGGAATTATAACTGGACGAAATATCTTCCCAAATTATTATTTATTTCTTTCCAAACATTCCAAATCGTTTTTATTTAATTTAATGAAAACTAGGAAATCGCCTCTCTAGTAATGAAATATTGTATATGAAAAACTATAGTTTCAAGGAAATGACGTATAAAGCTTTTGAAATTTTTTTTTTTTTCAAGTGCCATAATTATTAGAAAATAAGTTCAAATTCGAAACTGAATATTTTTGTTGCTCTTATGGGATTTTTAAAGTATACGTTTTTAATTTCAAATTTCTAGCATTGATTTAAATAAGGTAATAAGGATGCTGAAATAATGTTATACATTATACGTTGCTTCATTTCTTTCACACCTTCATATATGAAGATGTTATACATCATTTTATTTGTATGGGATACACCATTTCATTCTTTATTATACCCTATTTTAATTATAACCCAAATCAAATTGAAAAATTTTATTAAAAATTCTCTTCTTCGTCTTCTTCGCAGTCTGGCTCAGCTAATCGATCAACTTTTTCTTTTGTGAGGACCCCTTTGTAAAAATTAACCATATTTTGAGGCAAAAGACCATCTTTACAAAGTGATAATAATGCGCCTATTACAGGTGTCACACCACTTTTCCAGTCATTTTTCCCACTCACCCGAATGAAATTTACTTTCGTATTATATATACAAGTCTCACCCGACAGCAACAAATTTCTGAACGTATTTTTTATGTACTTTGACAGAAAAACTCATTTGACGTTTGAATTTAAAAAAAATATTTTATAAGAATACAAAGTTGGTTGATGTGTTTTTTTATGTTTTTTTTTTGAAATTGTGTTTTTGTTTTTTTTTTAAACTAAAATAAACAAAAATGTTTATCATTCAATTTTTGAATTAATATATTCAAACATATATTATATAATATAAATTCAAATTCAAATATATATTATATATATAAATTATTTCAATAAATTTGTAAATATTTACATACCCTTTCTTTTCAGAATCCATTATTTAAATTTATATACAAAAAATTACAAAATTACAGGCAAACGGAATCCTGTCACATATAAATTGCAAGTGACAATTGAGTCGCATTTTTCAGTCGGCGCGTGACAGTTGTAATAGTAATTAGTACAGTCGCCTGAAATTACTCGGATCCGACAAAAAAAATGATATAGGTGTAATAGGCACATAAATCTTTTGTTTAGCTTGACTGATATCCAGTTTGTGTTGATATTTTTCTTTAGTATTAGGTCTTTTTGCAATGATAACCAATGGTTAAATGGTGTCAGCCGATGACGGATTTGAGGTGCTTTAATATCAATACATAAAAATTCATCTTAATCTCAACTTATTTTTATTGTATTATATTATTATCAGGCTATGTTTTTATTACGCGAAGCCACTTGACTTGAAGCCAAGGAGAATTTTTTCTCCGTTTGAGTTTTTCTTTAAGTCATTGTGCAAACTAGAAAGTAATGAATTCAAATCAAAAAAATTATCAAAAGTAAGTTCATTCAATTTATACGGATTCTTCCGTTTAGCAATTCTTAAAACTGTTGGCCATTCTGTGGGTGAGCAAATAGTTATTTTTTTTTAGCTTTCTCAATTGCGGAATGTATACTATCTGCTTCAATTTGGGTGTGCCCTGATTTTGAATATTTTATGTTGATTGAATTTATTTCAATATGTTCCATATGTATTATATTCTTGCAAGGACATTACGTTACTTTATTTTCTCCAATTTTTTTTTATTTTTTTTTTTATTTTTTAATGTGATATTTCACATACAATTCATTTATTATGTAATTTTGTAATTTTAATTTATAATAATACTTAAAAAAACATGTTTACATTTTAAATCTAAATATTAATTTTATAGTGACCGTAGCTGTCATATACTGTCATATATAGAGACATAAGCTGTCTGGTCTTATAATTTTTTGACTATTAGACATGTTTCTATTTTTATATTTTAATTTTCTATTTTCCTAAATTACTAAATTTTATTATTGATTCGTTACCAAATATTTTTTATACATACATTACATAGTTTTTTTTTTTTTTGCTTATTAAATTATAAAGTTAGTAAATTATATGGTTTCATTTAAATTTTTTTATACTTAATATAAAATTACTTAATCAAATAACTTACCAAATCAAATTTTATTTTTGTTAAACTTTGGAATAACGTATAAATGTAAATGAAATAATTTATTCAGCTTATACATCATTTCAATTTCTCAATATTAGATATAGCATTTAGTTTCGTTAGAATTTGAAAAGATGTATTATTGCTACTAGTTAAATACCCGTTACTACGTAACTTTTTGCCACCGTTATATATAGTGAAAAATCAAAATTGGTGAAAAATAAAAAATGTTGTACTGCATTATAAATTATCAAAATCAAAAATTCCCCTATCAACAATATTTTAGTAATATGTAATACTTTAGTTTAATTAGTAAATTAGCAGACAGACTATATAATTGGATTGATATAGATTGAAATATTTAATCAACTAATATTTCATTAAAAAATATATTTCTAACAGTTCTATTCTCTTCGGTGACAATTTTCAAATGATTTATATTCCCAGTAGTGCGCGAAATTCCGACATATAGTTGTCCATGTGAAAACCCTGGTGCATCAAGTAAAATACCAACCTTATTGAGAGTTTGACCTTGCGCTTTGTTGATGGTCATTGCAAAGGCAGCTCGGACGGGAAACTGGCGTCTTACTGTTTATTTTTTTTATAAATTAGGAAAACCAAAAAATTAAAAACTTCTGTTTTTTTTATTTTAAAATACAAAAGACTACAATATCAAATATCAATAAATAGATATAGGATATATTCATACATTACATAGGTACATTTATTATTTATCTATACTGTTTATTTTTTTTTTTAAATAAAAAACACTAAAATATTGGAAATAAAGTAAACTTAATATAGCTATTGTTTTTTATTTACAAATAAAAACCGCTAAAATTAGGTACTAACGATTAGGTAACGCTTAGACATCAAGATTTAGTTTGTACTATTGAAAGTTTGACAGTCCTGTAAACGTTGTTCCACAAATTTTGACATCCGACTTTGTTTAATGAAAAAAATAGAAGTAAAACTTTATTTTGAGTAAAAATAAAATACTAATGTAAAAATAAACATTTTTAAAATATACTTTTATTGAAACAAAGCTAGCTCCTAAAAAGTAGGAAATAAAACTAGTGGTGGATGTTGAGCATCTACAACTACTACAAGATAAAACACAAAAGTATATAATGAATCTTTCTCGAATATTGTTAATGGAAACGCATTATGATGTTAAAAGAACCAAGCTTTGTGATGTTCTTTTAATATTCGTGATTTTTTCAAGCCGCAAATATTTAAAATTTCAATTAACAATATCTTACAAGGTCTTACAAGACAGGTGTACAACGACTTAAGAGCCTAGGGACCTAAAAACCTTTGAACAATGTTTAATAAAACCCAATATGCTTTATTTATAGTGAGTTTTAAAGCTAAGATAAGAATCAATATCATTGGTTTGTTGGTACAAAAAGTGATCAAATCATTGAATACACAATATTATTTAAAAAGAAACTAAATTTAACATGTTTTAACAAAAATATATAAAATTTTTATAACTTATATTATTTTAAATAATATAAAAAAAAGCGTAAACGAAAAAAAAGGAAAATAAAAATAAATTTTAAAATTTTGACAACTCCTGTTTAATAATTTTTAATATTTAGATATTCAATTTAATCTTCTACAGAAAATTAAATTTTTATTTTTGAATTTTATTCTTAATGGAAATTACCCAAAATTATGACGTGTTTGTGCACTTTTCAATAATAATTTTTTTTAACCTATATTTCGATGTGTACACTTTTAAAATAATTTTTAGAAACTTTTTAATCAACTTCTCAGTTTAATTTTCTTTCTAGAATACGAAATGAATGAGAATTTTCCATTTTTTTTGTTTTCTTTTAAAATAATGCTATAGTACCAAGGTTAAAACTACCTAAGATACAAAAAGAAAAAAAAACATATGCTAAAACAATTTAAGTTGGGAAATTTCATTTTAAAATAAGAAAATAATAATAAAAAAATTGAAATTTTGTTTTTTTATTTTTGGAAAAGTTTTTTAATACGCAAAAAAATGTTTGTTTTTTTGTCTTTCAATATTCTTCTTACAAATTTAACTAATTTTTGTGTTTATTAAAATGAAAATATATGTAAATAAAGTAAAATAAAAACAAAAAATCGTTTTCTACTTTTCTAAACTTTTTGAAAAGAAAATACAAAAAAAAATTATTATCTCGTGAATATTTTTCAAAACTTGATTTCTATTTAGATTATTGTATACTATGATCGAATAGGTGTTAGACCCTATAACTTCAGCTGCATATATCTATATATATATATATATATATATATATATATATATTGTTAACTCAGTATATTTAATGCAATTTAACTCTACTCAACTCTAATTCTTTTGAAATAAAAATTTATAAATAAAAATAAAAGAAAACAAAAAAAAAATTATTATTCTAAAGAATTGAACTCAACAACTCAAAAACTTGAAAATGAACTTAAAAGAACTGAAAAAGGATAATGCAAAAAAAAAGAAAAACGGACAAAGCAATAACTAAAAAACTATGACTACTTTTTGTATTAGTTTACTTGAAAAAGCTTTCTTGAATACTAAAAGTTGTCTTATTAAAAAGTTTTTTTTTTTAACAAACGAGTCCTACCTACATTGAACTAACGACATACCTATGGAGTGTTATATGAATGTATTATATACAAAATAATATTCTATAAACAAATTTATTTCTTCTATGAAAATAGAAACCTCTTAAAAATTGAGTTCATTGTTAAGAAATTCAATTTTTAAAATATTTTTAAAATCATGACTTTAAAACCCTTAAAAGACAAACCTGGTATTTTTTAACCAAAAAATTTTTTTATGTGAAGGTTCATCAAAAAAATATTTTTTATTCTGGGACTTTCTAATTTTACGATTTTGGGCTAGAGAATTAATTATTTCATTTTCACAAAATAGACTTGAATTGAGCACTTCTAAATGCCATTACTTTTTCTAGGAAAAATTCTGCTCGGACAGTTTGATTCAACTACCAACTAAATGGCTGTTGGCTTTCAAGAGCGAATTCTATTATAGACCTCGGGTTAAAACTTGACCCTAAACTGAGCTTTAAGCTATATTATGATAAAATAGTGAGCAAAGCGCATTCTTCTTCTTCTTAAACTATGGTCTAAAGAATTTTCTGATGCCTACCTCATGAAGCATCTTTATGTTACATATGTAATGCCTGCCCTGCAATATGCAAGTCAAGTGTGGTCTTCACATTACTTGACTGACATTAATCTAATTAAATCGGTTCAACGAAAGTTTTTACGTTTCTCTTTGAGTAAATTTCAATAAACTCATTGACTTACAGTCGTTGTCTGATCGTCGGATAATTGCAGATATCTTTTTTATTCACCAAATTCTTTCGGGTATGACGCTAGCCCATGAAATTTGGAATTATTTGGTTGAAAGATCCAATCGGAATAATCTCAGAATCGTTGAGTTGTTCCACATTTCCCTCCACCCTACTGAATATGGTAGATTCGAGCCAATCACTAGATTGGTCCGTGAAGTTAATTCTAACTCTAGTTATTTTGATCGACAACTAAGTATTTTAACTATTAAAAAGCGATTACGTTTTAATGTACGTTCAACTGAGACTAACTAATAACTGTTGTTCTTTTTAGCTTTGATACTTCCGGCCTAACTTTTGGAAGTATTTTTAATAGATATGTAGCTATTAACATAGGTATTAACTTTTGACTTTTACCCTTCTACTAACAGCATGTATCTGGCTTAGTTTATTTTTAGATTTTTCTAATCAAAGGTGGCGGTGATTTACTAACCCTACTGGATGATGAATTATTGCACAATTAAATGAAGCAAACCTTCGTGCCCTGATGTGCTTGCTCTAAGCATAAATCTGACAGTATTAATTCTTTTAATCTTTAATTTTATTTTTTTAAATTTTCAATTTATTTATCTTAAAAAAAAAATATTTTAACAATTCATTCAAAAATAAAATACGAACAGTTTGTAACCTCACTTGTGTACTGCTCCAAATAGCTATTGCCTTTATTTGAACACATTTTGTTCGTCCACACATAAATCTCTAACATATGCAACTGTTTCAAATTTCATATTCAAGTGGTCAATTATGGGGCGTAATGCATTCGATCATGATTTTCATCTGTTCTAGCCAACATTTTGTTATTGTTCGTGAAATGTAAATTTTTTTAAATTTTTTCGAAGGGATTTCTACTCATAGCTTTGTAAATGTTTTCGTAACCTAAACGAGTACTCCAATATGAACGAATGTTTGGCAATTGAATTATTGAAGTACATAGAATCATACCTATAAATAGAATTATAACATTCTACTTCATTTTTTTTTTGTATTTGGTAAGTTTGTAACGCATATTTTTGTTGCGTACAAGCTTGTTTGTTTTACAATATACTCTATTATTTCATCATCGAAGAAGTATTTAAAAAATTGGAAAGGTGTAGGCAAATTATTAAATTCAGTTACGTTTGCGCCCCAAAATATTTGTAATTTTTTCAGCCTTACTTCCATTTTCTTCAGCAGAAAATTTGTTATTGCTGCAACGTGAAGGCTCCTCATTTTGAATTTCTTCTTCCAAATCTTTCCCAAAAAAATTTAAAGGCATATTTTCTATGTCAGAGTCGTTAAGCTCAAAAATTTCTTCAATGTCTTTATTTATCCAACAAACCATAGCTTTTTTCCATGGTTAAACGACCAATGTATCAAAAAAAATATAAACAGTTTTTTTTCTTTAGATGAACCAAATCTATAATTATGATTGACAAGCATTTAAGGTCCTGCGCAGTAGACACCTTTTTATTTTATTTCGATTCTCCTACTCTTTAATGAACTTCTAATATATATAATATATAAGATTGTATATAAAACAAAAATGCGCACACAGTTGAAAATTTTGTACTCATATGATTTTATTATTCAGCAAATACATTATGCATATGTGAGAACTTCTTAAAATAATAAACAAAAGCAAACAAATCAGTTATTATAATTTACATTATGTACCTGCAAATGAATCTATTCCTAAATATTCCAAAAAAAAGAAAAAAACAAATTCATATAAAATAAAAAATATAAAAACAACAAAAAAACAAATCACTTGAATTCTTCATTTTTATCTTTTTAAGTAACTGTTTTTAAATTTTGGTTATTTGTAGTAATAATATATTTTTAATAACATTATGTATTATGTAGGTATATATATACATACCTCTTTAATGACAAAATTTTATTTTTTATTTTTAGTAATTTTATCACTAAATACCACTTGCTATAGGGAATATATCGGAAACAAAGCCGTATATTAGGGACGTGTATTTATGTGTCCTAAATAAAACTTACGTTCTTTTTATTTAACACGATTGGTTTCTGCTTTATCGTGCGAAGTCTATGTCAGTACGTAAATTACTGTTTTTTTAAAAACTTTAAATTTGACTTCAACTTGAAATATAATTACTCAACAGGGGCCCCTAGTGATAATATATTTTAAAACTTTCTACTTATTTTTAATAAAAATAATATTTTTTAATACTTACAAATTTTTGTACGCACCAATATATGTTACGCACCAATATATTGTACGCAAAAAAATATGTTAATTTACTTTTATTTTAATTTCAACTTATCTGCTCTGCAGTCTGAATATTATTTTTAAATTTCTACTCAAAAACACACGAAAACCATAAAATGAGAGTAATTTTGAGTTAAAACAATTCGTGTTAAATAAAATATAATGGACTTTGTGGACATGGATTAAATATATTAAAAAAATGTGAAAGTTTGTTAAACAGTTAATAAGTTATCAAATATGATACACGAGACGGTTAGGGGTTAAAAGTTTATTTTTTTTTCTTTTACTTAGCATTTCTTTTTATCTAGAAAGCCACGGTGCCAAGCTAGGTATTTGATTCAATCTGCATTGTCACAGCTACAAAATCAAAAATTAGGCAGAAATTCTTGAATGATTTCTTTGCATTTAGCTGTCTAACATTAGTTAAAATCAGACCCCGGACTTTAAGTGATTTTTTCCTTAACAATATAGGTATCTATTATTGCGGAAAGCATTGCTGATTCATTATTGGTGATCTGATCAACCTTTTAAATCACACAGGCTGGCTGTAGTACCGAGTTCCTTGGGAGAGTGATAATGGAAAAATGATCAATTAAAACAACCAACAACAACAAATATAGTTCGGGCGAGTTGTAGTATCAAAAACGCACATTTAAGTGCGAATAGGTTTTCCAGAAGCAACAGAAATGGTGACTTCATTTTACCCACCTACCTAACATCTCTAGATATTTCGTCTATTAATTCAAATAAATATTTTTAATTTGAATGCTATATTGTAATTAATATCTTGTTTTAGGATTAAAAAGATTAATAATAGCTCACCAATTGGATTAAATTACGAAAAAGTTAAACTATTTAATATTAATTGAACATCTACATTTGAAGTAATTCAAGGATTAAGAACCATAAAGTGTATTCAATGCCAGCGCTATACATTTTGTCACCCGGTGCAGTTTTTATCTAGCCCGAGAAAAGTTAGTTTCCACATAACCTTTGAGGTAGAACTTTTGATGCATTTTTTTAATACAGTGTCCTGCATAATCCTCAACAACAAATTTAAAAATTTAAGATGAATATAATAATATTTCACAATTTATATTTTAAATTTAATTTAAAATTTATATAAAATTCATTTAACTTTAATAACAAAACCGACTTCGTATGAAAAAAAATATGTTCTTCTACGGCTTCTAATTGCTGAAGACGGAGGAGAAGTTGAACTAACATCGAATATTTTAAAACAATTTCCTTAGCTTCACCAATAAAAACTTCAAAACTTTCAACTGTTCTCAAGCTTTCTAAAAAAAATCTAAATCTTGCAAAAAGTGTTTAAATCTAAATTTTGCCGCCCCTAAATTCTACCGCACTGTTTTACTATGCCACCTGTGCATATGGCAGAGTCGGGCCTGAGTGTATTCTAAATAAAACTGTAAGATAATCAAAAATATTAATTTTATTAACTTTTTTTTAAATATACATATCAAGTTTTTGAAACTAGCTAAAAAATTATTTTAAATTACATACAATAATACAGACTACTGACTCCGTAGAAATTGTTCTGAAAATTTGTAAATGTGAATTTTTAATAGCTCTGAAAATGTAATAGAAAAAGTGAGACACATGCAAACTTTTTTTTGTTTTTTTGCAAACTATTTCTGGGAAGTAATAGCTTCATAAAAAGTTGTAGATTTAAAGTTGTAGAAAGTATTAGGACGGAAATATAATGATAAATAGGAAATTAATGCACGAAAATTTCACCTAAGTCACTAATAGTTTTATTGCATTGCAAATTATATGAACACTGTTCTATAAGTTTTCCAAATGACAACTACTACCTACACTCCATACTATTATTTATAGCGAACAAACAGACAAATAGACAGTTATATAAAAGCGAGTTATTAAAAACGATTTATACTATCTACCGAATAAAAGTGATTTTTCCGTGAAATTCATTGTGATACCACGGAAACTTTCCCCTCATGAAAATTTGTTTGTTAAACCATTTCGAGCTTTTTACAAAGCGGTGGAAGTCTTGGATTTTAGCACCTTGAACGTCACCCAACGAGTCCAGAAAAAAAGTCTTCTATATACATTTCCTTTTTTTAATAATGACCGGGACAGGTAAAGAGAAGATGTTAGGCAGTTTCATCATATTCATATTTTCTTCTGACTCTGCAAAAGTCATTTGATGGATTCTATGTTTTTAATTATTCGTCCTATGCCCCACGAATGGCATTGCAGGACAAGGATGATGATCTTTTTAATTTACATTCTATAACTTGAAACAAACATGTTACAATTTTTTACGAATTCGTATTCTATGGAATTATTTCAACGTATTTTATTTTGTTACAACACTTTTAATTTTTGTCTCGCTTTATTTTTTTTTTTGGTTTTCTATAAAGTTGAAATAAATTTTTTTTTTGGTTTTTTGTAACAAATTAGAAGTGACGATAGGAAAATACTTGTCGTCAATTTTAAAATCGATGTGCTTACTTTGTGGCTTACGCATTCCGTAAAAAAGACGTCTGACATCCTTCCTCAGAATTTTTTATTTGTCATCAACACTTAAATGTAATGTAAGAAATTTTTAAAATCTTGTAAGAGATCCGAGGTTTACGAATTCAAGATCGAATCCTTAAAAATAAATTTCCTAAGTTGCCAAAAGTAATTACGGTTAAAAAAATTTAATTGTTTTGAGGTGTTCGGTTTTGACTTTGGACAATATATTTAATTTTTTTAAATTGTTTGTATAAAATTTAAGTGCCAGTGTGTTGTTGACAAATAATTTTGTTTCCAAATACTTCATTTCCGACTAGTCTAGGACATTGGACCGCTTCTTTGTAACGTACGTAATCGTTATTTACATGAACAACGTAACGTAACTTAAAATTAATATGTAAAAACGTAAAATTAATATGTTAACGCAACGTTACGTGAGACGCCGAGACAAGAGACAGTAAGTGCAAACCCTTGAAACTCCTTGTAAATTATAAATATACAACAATCATAATTTAAGACAATTACATGTAATTTAATACAAGGGCATAAAAGCTAAAAATATTAAATAGTTTTGATAACTTTCATACCAAAAATTTTATTGTACAAAAACTGGAATTCAGTTCATTTTGGTGCAAAATGGTACTAGCTACATTCTTTTTGTTAAAATGTCATTAAGCCACACAAAATATATCAAGTTACAGGATATTACAAACATTTTCTTTGGATACTATTTTATTACAAAAAAATATTTATAACAATTTTATATATACCCATTCAGACTTTTACGCATGTACACCCTGTATACTCTACGGCATTTTAAATTAGTGGTTTTAGAAATCAGAGTTAAAGAAATATACATTTACCTAATATTGTTTTCATTTTGTATGGTTAAATTTACTTGAAATAAGGTGTACCTAGTCTCAAGGTTTTATTGTTACAATTACATAACTTGCAGGTTTTTTCGATTATAATAAAAATATAAATATGATCGTGATAAAAAACTAGCTCAGCTTCAGATTTATATATTCACAAAGTGAAATTAAGCTTGAATTTAAGTATAAATTCAATTACAAATTAGATAAATTGCCTATTAATTGTGTTTGTCTCAACAATATCAAACAATAATAATTGTTTTCTAAAATAATAATTATTTAAAAATACTCAAGTTTCCTCAATTTACAAAAAAATAAAATCAAAAACAAAATACATCAAAGTTGTCAAAAAATTAATAAAAAAACAAATCATACAAAAAAAAATATTGAAAAACTTAACTTTGAATTGCAAAAGAATAGAAAATGTATGTACACACATTTAAATTTGCAAATCGTGGATGACCCATTGAAAGAAGGCAGCAAAATATTGTTTTTATTTCTAAATTCAAAAATAAAAACTTCGATAAAGTCATGGTCTACACTGCTACTTGAAATAAAATTCTGAAAATAAGTATAAAAAAAAAACAAAAAAAAAAAAAGTGTAGCAAATTCAACATTTCAAAAAAGATTGGAACTTTGTATTTGAAATTCTACAAATTTATATACATAATAGAAAAATGGTATAATGTTGTAGAGACAAGAGTGTAAAGTAAGTCAATGAATTTTTTAAGTCTGTATTTGATTTTTAAATTTTTATTTTTTTTATTATTTTATTCTTCTTGTTCTTGCAAAATAACTTCAATTTAAATTCGCAATTCGCTGCATTTTCAAAACAAATTTCTCTATTCTACTTGAGTCTATTTTCTTTATAGCTTATTTCTTTGTTTTTCCAGTTTACTTTTGTTGCTTTGAAATAAAATTGTTTTTTAGTTTTAGTGTTCAACTCTGATTCAATTCTTTACACAATTTTAATTTTTTTGTTTCTGGTCTTGCATTATAAGTGGGGTATTCTTTTAATATATATATATATATATATAATAAAAAATTTTAACATCTATATAATTTTCCTTTCCTTCTAATATAAAAGTAGAAGGGTACATATTTTTGTATGTAGACATCTTATTTATTTTGTATAAAAATGTTAGAAAATTTAAGATGAAAAGAAAATGCTTTTAATTTTTGTTTTTTTTTTTGTATTTTTGTTTTGCTAAAGAATTATTTAATTTGAAAAGGATGACAAGTTTTACAAGTTTTTTTGTTGAAATTCTAGTTATAGTTTTAATTAGGTGCCAATTATTATTTTACTTACCTTTTGTATTCGTTACAACTGTTTTTTGCTATAGAAAATTGAGTTTGAAAATGTATAACAAACAGTATACAGTTAAGTAACTATAAGTTATATTTTAGGTTAGTATCACAAGCCTATCATTTGACTTTACTTCATTTTGTCTGTATTTTGATTTGCTTTTATTTCATTTGATTGTATTTCATTTGCCTCTATTTTGCACACAGAATTATTTTACTTTGATTAGTATTAGCTAAAATAAAATTAGTTTATGACTGATAAATTTTATTTATTTATTGTCATTGCCATGATAAATATTCATAATTTTTTTAACAATTTTAAATTTTTTTAGAGCTTATACTATTGCATTTACACATATGACTTACTATTAACATTTTTGGTTTCCTTATATTTTTTAATTAATCTTGATATGACTGATCTATTAATAGAATATTTTTTACTGAGTTCATGGCCAGATAATCCTGCTTCAAAATCATAAATTATTTTCCATTTTAATTCAACACTAGACTAATTATTATTTAGGCTAGCTGACTAATTTATTTATGATTCATCGCATAGATAAATATTTTCACAATTCTAACTACAATAATTGTTAATTATATGTAACATTTATGGGTTGGCTACGAGATCATTAAAACGAAATCCCAAAATACCAAAATGCCAAAATACTAAAAGATGAAAATCCCAAAATGCCGAAATCCTAAAATTCAAAATCCCTCAATCCGACTTTCATTCATTCAACTATTTTTTATAATCAAATTTGTTTTTAGTGATATACAGTATCGCTCAAAACTTTGGCACCCCCATACAAAAAAAATCAAATAATAATTTCAAATTAAAAATTTTCTATGTTATATTGGTCAAATGGTAAGAAAATATATGTTATTGTTTAGTTTTATTATCACTGATTTATTTTAAGTTAACATTTATATCAACAATTCGTAAAATTAAAAGAAAAAAATAGACACAAAAACAAAAAATAGTACAAGTACAACAATATTAAGTTCAAAACTAAAGCACCCCTCTGTAAAAATATTATAAAAATATTTAAAATTCCGCTATTTTTATAGATTTGAGTTTAAAAATACGATTAATATTTCGTCCAGTAACCCTTGTTCTTAATTACAGCAGCCATTCGTCTTGGCATTGAAAAAATCAAATTATTAATGACAGTTTGTGGTATGTTTTGCCATTTGTCTTTTATTTCATTAAATAACATAGTGATATTGGCACAGTCTCTTCGATTTAAGCTCTGATCTACTATTTCTCATAAATTTTCTATCGGATTTAAATCAAGAGATTGTGCAGGCCACTCTAAAACCTCAATTTTATGTTCATTGAACCAGTTTCTCGCCAAGCAACTTGTGTGTTTAGGATCATTATCCTTCTGCTATCGCCATTTCAAAGACATTTCTTCTTCAGCATGTCGGAGCATTACATTATTTAAAATATCAACATACATAAAACGATCCGTTATTTGTTTTATGTGATGAATTGGTCCAATACCTAACCCAGACAAACAGCTCCAGACCATAATGTTTCTTTACTGTAGGAATGCAATTAAATTTTACGGTGGGAATGCAATATTTAGGGTTTAATCTTTGCCTTTTTGGTCGTCGTACGTACCTTATACCATCTGATTTCATCTTATATTTAGATTCATCAGAAAAGAGTACAGTGTTCCATTTCGAAATAGTCCAATTCAGATGCTCTCTAGCAAATTTTAGTCTAGCTTTTCGATTTTTTCAGAAATAAAAGGTTTTTTTCGCTGCACGATAACTGCGTAAGTTAAATTCAACAGCCCTTATTTTAATTGTGCTTTCGCTGATTTCCAAATTCAAATGCTTTCGTATATTTCGCGAAGACATTGAAGGATGTTTTAAAATCGTTCTTTTCATCATTTTATCTTCTCTCGTAGTTGTTTTTCTTTGTCTGCCACCAGAATGCTTACTATTAACATTTTTGGTTTCCTTATATTTTTTAATTAATCTTGATATGACTGATCTATTAATAGAATATTTTTTACTGAGTTCATGGCCAGATAATCCTGCTTCAAAATCATAAATTATTTTCCATTTTAATTCAACACTATACTTATTCCGGGCCATGTTATGATATTTTTAAGTAAATTATTAATTCTTACTTTGAATAAATTTTTAATTCTTTAATTTTACTAATTGTTACTGCATTATTAAATTTTAAATAAGTATTAATTTGGGAATATAGTTTTAAGACGTAAATGCATTTCTAAAAATATTATCAACCAATTAAATCTATAAAAATAGCGGTATTTTAAATATTTTTATGATATTTTTACAGAGGGGTGCTTTACTTTTGAACTTAATATTGTTGTACTTGTACTATTTTTTGTTTTTGTTTCTATTTTTTTTTTTTAATTTGACGAATTGTTGATATAAATGTTAACTTAAAATAAATTAGTGATAATAAAACTAAACAATAAAATATATTTTCTTACAATTTGACCAATATAACATAGAAAATTTTTAATTTGAAATTATTATTTGATTTTTTTTGCATAGGGGTGCTTAAGTTGTGAGCGATACTGTATTTGATTTATTAATTAAAAGTCGAATTTCCTTATTTAATTAGTCCAAAGTACTGATAAAGGAAGTAAGCTGGTTTCGAAATGTTGACATTTGCACAACAAAAAAATAAAGTATTAGTGAAAGTGAATCCGACTTTTAATTAATAAATTCATTCGTTCGTATTCATGTATTTTTTTGTATCCTACAAAGTCAAATGCATAAAATTGCCACTTCCAATTGCCACAAAGGAAGAGGCTTTCAGTCTTAATTAGGCTCATCTTCTTATATATAAAGAAGGATGTTTGTATGTATGTTTGTGTCAGAACTCCTCCGAGACGCATGGACCAATTTCAACCAAATCTTACAATATGGTTTTTTGTTACTTGGAACTGAGCCCGTGATATGTTGTTTTCCAAAATTGTGACTGGTTCTGGTAGCTGCCACACAACTCCTAGCACCCGACAAAAATATTTCAAAAACCAAAGGTGTTACAGATCTGAAAATTTGTACTATCAACAATTAAAAAAATTTCTATCAAAAATTAAAAAAATATGCCTTTCAAATTTTTTCGAAATTTTTACTGGTTTGTCATGCCGGTCTAATAAGTTTTTTTTCGTTATTTCACTTTCAAAGGAGGGTGCTATAATTTAAAAACAGGAAATTTTGTTCATTTTGTTTGAAAATAATGACAATATGAAAATAAAAAAGAAAAAAAGAGTTCCGGCGGGATGTGCTCTCTCAGATTTTCAGACGCCCAAAAGTGTTGTGTTTCATCGCAGCCCAAGATGCGTGTATTCTATTGAAATCAAATTGGTCGTGTATAGTTTCTGAGATACAGGTTTTAATTCAAATTAGGGTTCTAGGCAAAATCAGGTCCTTTAAGCTTTTGGGAAGAATGTTGTTATCAGGAATAAACATGTGTACAAAATTTGAACCAGTTGACCCAGTAATTGTCTGAGACAAAAAATTTGGTCCAAAACAGAGCTCCTACGCAATATTAGCCCTAACATTTTTTAATAAGAAAAACAGTTTTTATCAGAATCCGACATGTGTCTTAAATTTGAATCGAAATTGCCCAGTAGCTTTTGACATATGAATTTGCGTTCAAATAATAGCTCCGACGGGCAGCAGGTACAACAAATTTCGACTAAAGTGCTGACATCGGGATCCAAAGTGTGTTCAAAATTTCAGCTGAACAGGAAGTGAGTCTAAAATGACTGAATAACTCTGCACGTTGTGACACATGCCACGGTAAACTTATAAAAATAAAATAAAAACACTAACTTAATTAACTATATACAGTTACATTGCAAATATCAGTCAGTATTTTGTATATATGTTAAAAATATTTGTTTGTACATAGTTCAAATTTTAAACGAAAACAAAAAAAAAGATTTTTAAAAACTGGCTTTTTGAACGGGTGCCACAAATTTTTCGTAGCAATATTAACTGCACTAAAAAGATGAAAACAAATAAGTTAAATTCAAACTACCTTAGAAAATTCTATATGGTCATAACATCTAACCTAAAGCATCAAGAAAGAATGTTAGTTAAAGAAGAAGTAGGTTTTATAGCAAAAAAGGATATAAACCAACTTGTTAACAGTAAAATCAAGGTGCAAAAATCTACACTCTACGCTTTTTAAACATTAATCAGCACTAGCACTAATCAAATAAATAATCAAATACTTGCCATGCTAACAGCAACAGTACAAATTAATCAATATACTATCAGTCTGTGCGATATAGCATATGTTGACGATGTCACCTTTTTTTAACATAGCTCTCAAGCTCACGTCACTTGATCCGGCTGCATTACCATCATATTATTTTTAATTAAAAGTAGGATCACCAATACTTCGACCCGCCAAAACTTTGCAACTGCACAAGGTTTTGTATTAAGAAGATGTTGGCAAATACAATTGAAGCGACCATTTTAACGGGGACAAAATGAAATAGTTTTTATTCCAAGAGCACCACTCATTCCGACAGATTTGGTTTTTCTCTTTAAATGATTGCAATTTCCAGTAAGAAGCGTTCTCAATTACGATCAAGAAGACACAGGGACAGTCTATTAAGTACTGTGGAGTCGATTTAAGATCGCCATGCTTCCCCCATGGACAATTTTATGTTTCTTGCTCAAGGGTTGGTTTATAATCAAGTTTTATTTTAAGATACAATTAAAACAAAATTAAAATAATATTTTGTCCGAAAAAAGTTTGCAAATTCGAAAAAGAATTACAAATTCGAAAAAGGATTGCAAATTCGAAAAAGAATTGCAAATTCGAAAAAGAATTGCAATTTCGAAAAAAAATTGCAATTACGAAAAAAAGTGCAAATTCGAAAAAATTTAGCGATTTCGAAAAAAAATGCAAACTCCGAAAAAAAACTGCAAATTTGAAAAAATTTATAATTGGAAAACAATTTTGTAATTTCAAAAAAAACTGCGAACTAGAAAAAAGTTTCCAAAAGAAAAAGAATTGCAAATTCGAAACAAAATTGCAATTTCGAAAAAAAGTGCGAATTTGAAAAAATTTCGCAATTTCAAAAAAAAATGGGAACTCGGAAAAAAAACTGCTAATTCGAAAAAAATTATAATTGGAAAAAAATTTTGCAAAAATTATAATTGGAAAACAATTTTGCAATTTCGAAAAAAACTGCAAACTTGAAAAAAGTTTGCAAATTCGAAAAAGAATTGCAAATTCGAAAAAGAGTTGCAAATTTAAAAAAGAATTGGAAATTCGTAAAAGAATTGCAAATTCGAAAAAAAATTGCAGTTTCGAAAGTAAGTGCGAATTCGAAAAAATTTAGCAATTTCGAAAAAAAATGCGAACTCGGAAAAAAACCTGCAACTTCGAAAAAAATTATAATTGGAAAACAATTTTGCAATTTCCAAAAAAACTGCGAACTCGAAAAAAGTTTGCAAATTCGAAAAAGAATTGCAAATTCGAAAAAGAATTGCAAATTCGAAAAAGTATTGCAAATTCGAAAGTGAATTGAAAATTCGAAAAAGAATTGCAAATTCGAAAAAGAATTGCAAATTCGAAAAAATTGCAATTTCGAAAAAAAGTGCGAATTCGAAAAAATTTAGCAATTTCGAAAAAAAATGCGAACTCGGAAAAAAAACTGCAATTTCGAAAAAAATTATAATTGGAAAACAATTTTGCAATTTCCAAAAAAACTGCGAACTCGAAAAAAGTTTGCAAATTCGAAAAAAAATTGCAAATTCGAAAAAGAATTGCAAATTCGAAGAAGAATTCAATTTCGAAAAAAATTGCAATTACGAAAAAAAGTGCAATTTCGAAAAAGATTTGCAAATTCGAAAAAGAGTTGCAAATTTAAAAAAGAATTGGAAATTCGTAAAAGAATTGCAAATTCGAAAAAAAATTGCAGTTTCGAAAATAAGTGCAAATTCGAAAAAATTTAGCAATTTCGAAAAAAAATGCGAACTCGGAAAAAAAACTGCAACTTCGAAAAAAATTATAATTGGAAAACAATTTTGCAATTTCCAAAAAAACTGCGAACTCGAAAAAAGTTTGCAAATTCGAAAAAAAATTGCAAATTCGAAAAAGAATTCAATTTCGAAAAAAATTGCAATTACGAAAAAAAGTGCAATTTCGAAAAAGATTTGCAAATTCGAAAAAAAATTGCAATTTCGAAACAAAATGGGAACACGGAAAAAAATGCAAATTTGCAAAAATTTATAATTGTAAAACAATTTTGCAATTTCGAAAAAAACTGCGAACTCGAATAAAGTTAGCAAATACGAAAAAGAATTGCAAATCCGAAAAAGAATTGCAAATTCGAAAAAGAATTGCAAAATCGAAAAAGAATTGCAAATTCGAAAAAAAGTGCGAATTTGAAAAAATTTAGCAATTTGGAAAAAAAATGCGAACTCGGAAAAAAACTGAAAATTCGAAAAAAATTATAATTGGAAAACAGTTTTGCATTTTTGAAAAAAACTGCGAACTCGCAAAATGTTTGCAAATTCCAAAAAGTATTGCAAATTTGAAAATGAATTGCAAATTCGAAAAAAAATTGCAGTTTCGAAAAAAACTGTAAATTTGAAAAAATTTATAATTGGAAAACAATTTTACAATTTCGAAAAAAACTCCGAACTCGAATAAAGTTTGCAAATTCGAAAAAGAATTGCAAATTCGAAAATGAATTGAAAATTCGAAGAAAAATTTCAAATTCGAAAAAGAATTGCGAATTTAAAAAAGAATTGCAAATTCGAAAAAAAATTGCAATTTCGAATAAAAATGCGAATTCGAAAAAATTTAGCAATTTCGAAAAAAAATGCGAACTCAGAAAAAAAACTGCAAAATCGAAAAACATTATAATTGGAAAACAATTTTGCAATTTCGTAAAAAACTGCGAACTCGAAAAAAGTTTGCAAATTCGAAAAAAACTGCAAATTCGAAAAAAAGTGAGAATTCGAAAAAATTTAGCAATTTTGAATAAAAATGCGAAATCGGAAAAAAAACTGTAAATTCGCAAAAAAAATATAATTGGAAAACAATTTTGCAATTTCGATAAAAACTGCGAACTCGAAAAAAGTTTGCAAATTCGAAAAAGAATTGCAAATTCGAAAAAGTGCGAATTCGAAAAAATTTAGCAATTTCGAAAAAAATGCAAACTCGGCAAACAAACTGCAAATTCGAAAAAAATTATAATTGGAAAACAATTTTGCAATTTCGAAAAAAACTGCGAACTCGAAAAAAGTTTGCAAATTGGAAAAAGAATTGCAAATTCGAAAAAGAATTGCAAATTCGTAAAAGAATTGCAAAATCGAAAAAGAATTGCAAATTCGAAAAAGAATTGCAAAATCGAAAAAGAATTGCAAATTCGAAAACGTTTGCAAATTCGAAAAAGAATTGCGAATTCAAAAAAGAATTGAAAATTCGAAAAAGAATTGCAAATTCGAAAAAGAATTGCAAATTCGAAAAAATTGCAATTTCGAAAAAAAGTGCGAATTCGAAAAAATTTAGCAATTTCGAAAAAAAATGCGAACTCGGAAAAAAAACTGCAAATTCGAAAAAAATTATAATTGGAAAACAATTTTGCAATTTCGTAAAAAACTGCGAACTCGAAATAAGTTTGCAAATTCGAAAAAGAATTGCAAATTCGAAAGTGAATTGAAAATTCGAAAAAGAATTGCAAATTCGAAAAAGAATTGCAAATTCGAAAAAATTGCAATTTCGAAAAAAAGTGCGAGTTCGAAAAAATTTAGCAATTTCGAAAAAAAATGCGAACTCAGAAAAAAAACTGCAAAATCGAAAAACATTATAATTGGAAAACAATTTTGCAATTTCGAAAAAAACTACGAACTCGAAAATAGTTTGCAAATTCAAAAAAGAATTGCAAATTCGAAAAAGAATTGCAAATTCGAAAAAAGAATTGCAAATTCGAAAAAGAATTGGAAATTCTAAAAAAAATTTAGCAATTTCGAAAAAAAATGCGAACTCGGAAAAAAAACTGCAAATTCGAAAAAAATTATAATTGGAAAACAATTTTGCAATTTCGTAAAAAACTGCGAACTCGAAAAAAGTTTGCAAATTCGAAAAAAACTGCAAATTCGAAAAAAAGTGAGAATTCGAAAAAATTTAGCAATTTTGAATAAAAATGCGAAATCGGAAAAAAAACTGTAAATTCGCAAAAAAAATATAATTGGAAAACAATTTTGCAATTTCGATAAAAACTGCGAACTCGAAAAAAGTTTGCAAATTCGAAAAAGAATTGCAAATTCGAAAAAGTGCGAATTCGAAAAAATTTAGCAATTTCGAAAAAAATGCAAACTCGGGAAACAAACTGCAAATTCGAAAAAAATTATAATTGGAAAACAATTTTGCAATTTCGAAAAAAACTGCGAACTCGAAAAAAGTTTGCAAATTGGAAAAAGAATTGGAAATTCGAAAAAAAATTGCAATTTCAAAAAAAAGTGCGAATTCGAAAAAAATTGCAAATTCGAAAAAAAGTACGAATTCGAAAAAATTTAGCAATTTTGCAAATAAATGCGAACTCGAAAAAAACTGCAATTTGAAAAAATTTATAATTGGAAAACAATTTTGCAATTTCAAAAAAAACTGCGATCTCAAAAAAGAATTGGAAATTCGAAAAAAATTTGGAAATTCGAAAAAAAATTGCAATTTCGAAAAAAAGTGCAAATTCGAAAAAATTTAGCATTTTCGAAAAAAAATGCGAACTTGGAAAAAAACTGCAAATTCGAAAAAAGTTATAATTGGAAATCAACTTTTCAATCTCGACAAAAACTGCGAACTCGAAAAAATTTTGCAAATTCGAAAAAGAATTGCAAATTCGAAAAAGAGTTGGAAATTCAAAAAAATTGCAATTTTGAAAAAAAGCTCGAAATCGAAAAATTTAGCAATTTTGAAAAAAAATGCGAACTCGGAAAGAAAACTGCAAATTCGAAAAAGAATTGGAAATTCGAAAAAATTTAGCCATTTCGAAAAAAAATGCTAACTTGGAAAAAAAACTGCAAATTCGAAAAAAATTATAATTGGAAAACAACTTTTCAATTTCGAAAAAAACTGCGAACTCGAAAAAATTTTGCAAATTTGAAAAAGAATTACAAATTCGAAAAAGAATTGGAAATTCAAAAAAATTGCAATTTTGAAAAAAAGTGCAAATTCGAAAAATTTTAACAATTTCGAAAAAAATGCAAACTCGGAAAAAAATTGCAATTTCCAAAAAAACGTGCGAATTCGAAAAAATTTAGCAATTTCGAAAAAAATGCGAACTCGGAAAATAAACTGCAATTTCGAAAAAAATTATATATGGAAAACAATTTTGCAATTTCGGAAAAAGCTGCGAACTCGAAGAAAGTTTGCAAATTCGAAAAAGAATTGCAAATTCGAAAAAGAATTGCAAATTCGAAAAAGAAATGCAAATTCGAAAAAAAGTGCAAATTCAAAAAAATTTAGCAATTTCGAAAAAAACTGCGAACTCGAAAATAGTCTGCAAATTCGAAAAAGAATTGGAAATTCGAAAAAAAATTGCAATTTCGAAAAAACGTGCAAATTCGAAAAAAATTAGCAATTTTGAAAAAAAAATGCGTACTCGGAAAAAAATTTGCAAATTCGAAAAAGAGTTGCAAATACGAAAAAAAATTGCAAATTCGAAAAAAAATTGCAATTTCGAAAAAAAGTGCAAATTCGAAAAAGTTTGCAAATTCGAAAAAGAATTGGAAATTCGAAAAAGAATTGCAATTTCGAAAAAGAATTACAAAATCGAAAAAGAATTGCAAATTCGAAAAAGAATTACAAATTCGAAAAAGAATTGCAAATTCAAAAAAAATTATAATTGGAAAACAATTTTGCAATTTCGAAAAAAAATGCGAACTCGAAAAAAGAATTGCAAACTCGAAAAAGAATTGCAAATACGAAAAAAAAATGCAAATTCGAAAAAAAATTGCAATTTCGAAAAAAAGTGCGAATTCGAAAAAAACTATAATTGAAAACAATTTTGCAATTTCGAAAAAAACTGCGAACTCAAAAAAGTTTGCAAATTCGAAAAAGAATTGCATTTTCGAAAAAGAATTGCAAAATCGAAAAAGAATTGCAAATTCGAAAAAGAATTACAAATTCGAAAAAGAATTGCAAATTCAAAAAAAATTATAATTGGTAAACAATTTTACAATTTCGAAAAAAACCGCAAACTCGAAAAAAGTTTGCAAATACGAAAAAGAATTGCAAATTCGAAAAAGATTTGCAATTTCGAAAAAGAATTGCAAATTCGAAAAAGAATTGCAAATTCGAAAAAGAATTGCAAATTCGAAAAAAAATTGCAATTTCAAATAAAACTGCAAACTCGAAAAAAGTTTGAAAAAGTGCGAATTCGAAAAAATTTAGCAATTTCGAAAAAAATGCGAACTCGGAAAAAAAACTGTAAATTCGAAAAAAATTATAATTGGAAAACAATTTTGCAATTTCGGAAAAACTTCGAACTCGAAAAAAGTTTGCAAATTCGAAAGAGAATTGCAAAATCGAAAAAGAATTGCAAATTCGAAAAAAAGTGCGAATTTGAAAAAATTTTGCAATTTCGAAAAAAACTGCGGACTCGAATAAAGTTTGCAGATTCGAAAAAGAATTGCAAATTTGAAAAAGAATTGGAAAACAGTTTTGCAATTACGAAAAAAACTGCGAATTCAAAAAGATTTTGCAAATTCGAAAAAGAATTGCAAAATCGAAAAAGAATTGCAAATGCGAAAAAGAATTGCAAATTCGAAAAAGAATTGCAAATTCGAAAAAGAAATGCAAATTCGCAAAAAAATTGCAATTTCGAAAAAAAACGCGATTTCAAAAAAATTTAGCAATTTTGAAAAAAATGCGAACTCGAAAAAAAAACTGCAAATTTGAAAAAATTTATAATTGGAAAAAAATTTTGTAATTTCAAAAAAAACTGCGAACTCAAAAAAGTTTGCAAATTTGAAAAAGAATTGCAAAGTCAAAAAATAATTGCAAATTCGAAAAAAAATGCGAATTCAAAAAAAATTTAGCAATTTTGAAAAAAAATGCGAACTCAAAAAAAAACTGCAAATTCTAAAAAAATTATAATTGGAAAACAGTTTTGCAAATTCGAAAAAAATTATAATTGGAAAACAATTTTGCAATTTCGAAAAAAACTGCGAACTCGAAAAAAGTTTGCAAATTCGAAAAAGAATTGCAAATTCGAAAAAGAATTGCAAATTTGAAAAAGAATTGCAAATTCTAAAAACAATTGCAAATTTGAAAAATAATTGGAAAACAGTTTTGCAATTACGAAAAAAACTGCGAATTCGAAAAAAGTTTGCAAATTCGAAAAAAATTATAATTGGAAAACAATTTTGCAATTTCGAAAAAAACTGCGAACTCGGAAAAAAAACTGCAAATTCGAAAAAAATTATAATTGGAAAACAATTTTGCAATTTCGGAAAAACTTCGAACTCGAAAAAAGTTTGCAAGTTCGCAAAAAGTTGCAAATTCGAAAAAATTTAGCAATTTTGAAAAAAAAATGCGAACTCGGAAAAAAAACTGCAAATTCGAAAAAAATTATAATTGGAAAACAATTTTGCAATTTCGTAAAAAACTGCGAACTCGAAATAAGTTTGCAAATTCGAAAAAGAATTGCAAATTCGAAAAAGAATTGCAAATTCGAAAAAGAATTGCAAATTCGTAAAAGAATTGCAAAATCGAAAAAGAATTGCAAATTCGAAAAAGAATTGCAAATTCGAAAAAGAATTGCAAATTCGTAAAAAAGTGCGAATTTGAAAAAATTTTGCAATTTCGAAAAAAACTGCGGACTCGAATAAAGTTTGCAAATTCGAAAAAGAATTGCAAATTCGAAAAAGAATTGCAAATTCGAAAAAGAATTGCAAATTCGAAAAAGAATTGCAAATTAGTAAAAGAATTGCAAATTCGAAAAAGAATTGCAAATTTGAAAAATAATTGGAAAACAGTTTTGCAATTACGAATAAAACTGCATATTCGAAAAGAGTTTGCAAATTCGAAAAAGAATTGCAAATTCGAAAAAGAATTGCAAATACGAAAAAGAATTGCAAATTCGAAAAAAAATTGCAATTTCGAAAAAAAGTGCGAGTTCGAAAAAATTTAGCAATTTCGAAAAAAATGCGAACTCGGAAAACAAACTGCAAATTCGAAAAAAATTATAATTGGAAAACAATTTTGCAATTTCGAAAAAAAATGCGAACTCAAAAAAGTTTGCAAATTCGAAAAAGAATTGCAAATTCGAAAAAAAATTGCAATTTTGAAAAAAAGTGCGAGTTCGCAAAAATTTAGCAATTTTGAAAAAAATTCGAACTCGGAAAAAAAACTGCAAATTCGAAAAAAATTATAATTGGAAAACAATTTTGCAATTTCGAAAAAAATTATAATTAAAAAACAATTTTGCAATTTCGAAAAAAACTGAGAACTCGAAAAAATTTTGCAAATTCGAAAAAAAATGCGGACTCGAATAAAGTTTGCAGATTCGAAAAAGAATTGCAAACTCGAAAAAGAATTGCAAATTCGAAAAAGAATTGCAAATTCGAAAAAGAATTGCAAATTCGTAAAAGAATTGCAAAATCGAAAAAGAATTGCAAATTCGAAAAAGAATTGCAAATTCGAAAAAGAATTGCAAATTCGTAAAAGAGTTGCAAAATCGAAAAAGAATTGCAAATTCGAAAAAAAGTGCGAATTTGAAAAAATTTTGCAATTTCGAAAAAAACTGCGGACTCGAATAAAGTTTGCAAATTCGAAAAAGAATTGCAAATTCGAAAAAGAATTGCAAATTAGTAAAAGAATTGCAAATTCGAAAAAGAATTGCAAATTTGAAAAATAATTGGAAAACAGTTTTGCAATTACGAAAAAAACTGCGAATTCGAAAAGAGTTTGCAAATTCGAAAAAGAATTGCAAATTCGTAAAAGAGTTGCAAAATCGAAAAAGAATTGCAAATTCGAAAAAAAGTGCGAATTTGAAAAAATTTTGCAATTTCGAAAAAAACTGCGGACTCGAATAAAGTTTGCAAATTCGAAAAAGAATTGCAAATTCGAAAAAGAATTGCAAATAAGAAAAAGAATTGCAAATTCGAAAAAAAATTGCAATTTCGAAAAAAAGTGCGAGTTCGAAAAAATTTAGCAATTTTGAAAAAAATGCGAACTCGGAAAAAAACTGCAAATTTGAAAAAATTTATAATTGGAAAACAATTTTGCAATTTCAAAAAAAACTGCGATCTCGAAAAAGAATTGGAAATTCGAAAAAGAATTGGAAATTCGAAAAAAAATTGCAATTTCGAAAAAAAGTGCGAATTCGAAAAAATTTAGCAATTTCGAAAAAAAATGAGAACTTGGAAAAAAAACTGCAAATTCGAAAAAAGTTATAATTGGAAAACAACTTTTTAATTTCGAAAAACACTGCGAACTCGAAAAAATTTTGCAAATTCGAAAAAGAATTGCAAATTCGAAAAAGAGTTGGAAATTCAAAAAAATTGCAATTTTGAAAAAAAGCGCGAAATCGAAAAATTTAGCAATTTTGAAAAAAAATGCGAACTCGGAAAGAAAACTGCAAATTCGAAAAAGAATTGGAAATTCGAAAAAAAATTGCAATTTCGAAAAAAAGTGCGAATTCGAAAAAATTTAGCAATTTCGAAAAAAAATGAGAACTTGGAAAAAAAACTGCAAATTCGAAAAAAATTATATTTGGAAAACAACTTTTCAATTTCGAAAAAAACTGCGAACTCGAAAAAATTTTGCAAATTCGAAAAAGAATTACAAATTCGAAAAAGAATTGCAAATTCGAAAAAGAATTGGAAATTCAAAAAAATTGCAATTTTGAAAAAAAGTGCGAATTCGAAAAATTTTAACAATTTCGAAAAATAATGCAAACTCGGAAAAAAAATGCAAACTCGGAAAAAAAACCGCAAATTCGAAAAAAATTATAATTGGAAAACAACTTTTCAATTTCGAAAAAAACTGCGAACTCGAAAAAATTTTGCAAATTTGAAAAAACAATTGCAAATTCGAAAAACATTATAATTGGAAAACAATTTTGCAATTACGAAAAAAAACTGCGAACTCGAAAAAAGTTTGCAAATACGAAAAAAATTGCAAATTCAAAAAAAAATTGCAATTTCAAAAAAAAAGTGCGAATTCGAAAAAATTTAGCAATTTTGAAAAAAACTGCGAACTTCAAAAAAGTTTGCAAATTCGAAAAAGAATTGCAATTTCGAAAAAGAATTGCAAATTCGAAAAAATTTAGCAAATTTCGAAAAAAAATGCGAACTTGGAAAAAAAACTGCAAATTCGAAAAAAATTATAATTGGAAAACAATTTTGCAAATTCGCAAAAAATTATAATTGGAAAACAATTTTGCAATTTCGAAAAAAACTGCGAACTCGAAAAAAGTTTGAAAATTCGAAAAAGAATTGCAAATTCGAAAAAAAATTGCAATTTCGAATAAAAATGCGAATTCGAAAAAATTTAGCAATTTCGAAAAAAAATGCGAACTCAGAAAAAAAACTGCAAAATCGAAAAACATTATAATTGGAAAACAATTTTGCAAATTCGAAAAAAAACTGCAAAATCGAAAAACATTATAATTGGAAAACAATTTTGCAAATTCGAAAAAAATTATAATTGGAAAACAATTTTGCAATTTCGAAAAAAATTATAATTGGAAAACAATTTTGCAATTTCAAAAAAAACTGCGAACTCGAAAAAAGTTTGCAAATTCGAAAAAGAATTGCAAATTCAAAAAAGAATTGCAAATTCGAAAAAGAATTGGAAATTCGAAAAAGAATTGGAAATTCTAAAAAAAATTGCAATTTCGAAAAAAACTGCGATTTTGAAAAAATTTAGCAATTTTGAAAAAAAATGCTAACTCGGAAAAAAAACTGCAAATTCGAAAAAAATTATAATTGGAAAACAATTTTGCAATTTCGTAAAAAACTGCGAACTCGAAAAAAGTTTGCAAATTCGAAAAAAACTGTAATTTCGAAAAAAAGTGAGAATTCGAAAAAATTTAGCAATTTTGAATAAAAATGCGAAATCGGAAAAAAAACTGTAAATTCGCAAAAAAAATATAATTGGAAAACAATTTCGCAATTTCGATAAAAACTGCGAACTCGAAAATAGTTTGCAAATTCGAAAAAGAATTGCAAATTCAAAAAAGAATTGCAAATTCGAAAAAGAATTGCAAATTCGAAAAAGAATTGGAAATTCTAAAAAAAATTGCAATTTCGAAAAAAACTACGATTTCGAAAAAATTTAGCAATTTCGAAAAAAAATGCGAACTCGGAAAAAAAACTGCAAATTCGAAAAAAGTTTGAAATTCGAAAAAAACTGCAATTTCGAAAAAAAGTGAGAATTCGAAAAAATTTAGCAATTTTGAATAAAAATGCGAAATCGGAAAAAAAACTGTAAATTCGCAAAAAAAATATAATTGGAAAACAATTTTGCAATTTCGATAAAAACTGCGAACTCGAAAAAAGTTTGCAAATTCGAAAAAGAATTGCAAATTCGAAAAAGTGCGAATTCGAAAAAATTTAGCAATTTCGAAAAAAATGCAAACTCGGCAAACAAACTGCAAATTCGAAAAAAATTATAATTGGAAAACAATTTTGCAATTTCGAAAAAAACTGCGATCTCGAAAAAAGTTTGCAAATTGGAAAAAGAATTGGAAATTCGAAAAAAAATTGCAATTTCGAAAAAAAGTGCGAATTCGAAAAAAATTGCAAATTCGAAAAAAAGTACGAATTCGAAAAAATTTAGCAATTTTGCAAATAAATGCGAACTCGAAAAAAACTGCAATTTGAAAAAATTTATAATTGGAAAACAATTTTGCAATTACAAAAAAAACTGCGATCTCAAAAAAGAATTGGAAATTCGAAAAAGATTTGGAAATTCGAAAAAAAATTGCAATTTCGAAAAAAAGTGCAAATTCGAAAAAATTTAGCATTTTCGAAAAAAAATGCAAACTTGGAAAAAAAACTGCAAATTCGAAAAAAGTTATAATTGGAAATCAACTTTTCAATCTCGAAAAAAACTGCGAACTCCAAAAAATTTTGCAAATTCGAAAAAGAATTGCAAATTCGAAAAAGAGTTGGAAATTCAAAAAAATTGCAATTTTGAAAAAAAGCGCGAAATCGAAAAATTTAGCAATTTCGAAAAAAACTGCGAACTCGAAAAAATTTTGCAAATTTGAAAAAGAATTACAAATTCGAAAAAGAATTGCAAATTCGAAAAAGAATTGGAAATTCAAAAAAATTGCAATTTGGAAAAAAAGTGCAAATTCGAAAAATTTTAACAATTTCGAAAAAAAATGCAAACTCGGAAAAAAAACCACAAATTCGAAAAAAATTATAATTGGAAAACAACTTTTCAATTTCGAAAAAAACTGCGAACTCGAAAAAATTTTGCAAATTTGAAAAAACAATTGCAAATTCGAAAAACATTATAATTGGAAAACAATTTTGCAATTACGAAAAAAACTGCGAACTCGAAAAAAGTTTGCAAATACGAAAAAAATTGCAAATTTGAAAAAAAATTGCATTTCGAAAAAAAGTGCGAATTCGAAAAAATTTAGCAATTTTGAAAAAAACTGCGAACTCCAAAAAAGTTTGCAAATTCGAAAAAGAATTGCAATTTCGAAAAAGAATTGCAAATTCGAAAAAATTTAGCAAATTTCGAAAAAAAATTCGAACTTGGAAAAAAAACTGCAAATTCGAAAAAAATTATAATTGGAAAACAATTTTGCAAATTCGCAAAAAATTATAATTGGAAAACAATTTTGCAATTTCGAAAAAAATTATAATTGGAAAACAATTTTGCAATTTCGAAAAAAACTGCGAACTCGAAAAAAGTTTGCAAATTCGAAAAAGAATTGCAAATTCGAAAAAGAATTGCAATTTCGAAAAAGAATTGCAAATTCAAAAAAGAATTGGAAATTCGAAAAAAAATTGCAGTTTCGAATAAAAATGCGAATTCGAAAAAATTTAGCAATTTCGAAAAAAAATGCGAACTCGGAAAAAAAACTGCAAAATCGAAAAAAATTATAATTGGAAAACAATTTTGCAATTTCAAAAAAAACTGCGAAATCGAAAAAAGTTTGCAAATTTGAAAAAGTTTGCAAATTCGAAAAAGAATTGGAAATTCGAACAAAAATTGCAATTTCGAAAAAAAATGCAAATTTGAAAAAATTTTGCAATTTTAAAAAAAAATGCGAACACGAGAAAAGACTGCTAATTCGAAAAAAATTATAATTGGAAAACAATTTTGCAAAAATTATAATTGGAAAACAATTTTGCAATTTCGAAAAAAAATGCGAATTCGAAAAAATTAAGCAATTTCAAAAAAAACTGCGAACTCGAATTTTTGCAAATTCGAAAAAGAATTGCAAATACGAAAAAGAACTGCAAATTCGGAAAAAAATTGCAATTTCCAAAAAAACGTGCGAATTCGAAAAAATTTAGCAATTTCGAAAAAAATGCGAACTCGGAAAATAAACTGCAATTTCGAAAAAAATTATATATGGAAAACAATTTTGCAATTTCGGAAAAAGCTGCGAACTCGAAGAAAGTTTGCAAATTCGAAAAAGAATTGCAAATTCGAAAAAGAATTGCAAATTCGAAAAAGAAATGCAAATTCGAAAAAAAGTGCAAATTCAAAAAAATTTAGCAATTTCGAAAAAAACTGCGAACTCGAAAATAGTCTGCAAATTCGAAAAAGAATTGGAAATTCGAAAAAAAATTGCAATTTCGAAAAAACGTGCAAATTCGAAAAAAATTAGCAATTTTGAAAAAAAAATGCGTACTCGGAAAAAAATTTGCAAATTCGAAAAAGAGTTGCAGATACGAAAAAAAATTGCAAATTCGAAAAAAAATTGCAATTTCGAAAAAAAGTGCAAATTCGAAAAAGTTTGCAAATTCGAAAAAGAATTGGAAATTCGAAAAAGAATTGCAATTTCGAAAAAGAATTACAAAATCGAAAAAGAATTGCAAATTCGAAAAAGAATTACAAATTCGAAAAAGAATTGCAAATTCAAAAAAAATTATAATTGGAAAACAATTTTGCAATTTCGAAAAAAAATGCGAACTCGAAAAAAGAATTGCAAATTCGAAAAAGAATTGCAAATACGAAAAAAAAATGCAAATTCGAAAAAAAATTGCAATTTCGAAAAAAAGTGCGAATTCGAAAAAAATTATAATTGAAAACAATTTTGCAATTTCGAAAAAAACTGCGAACTCAAAAAAGTTTGCAAATTCGAAAAAGATTTGCATTTTCGAAAAAGAATTGCAAAATCGAAAAAGAATTGCAAATTCGAAAAAGAATTACAAATTCGAAAAAGAATTGCAAATTCAAAAAAAATTATAATTGGTAAACAATTTTGCAATTTCGAAAAAAACCGCAAACTCGAAAAAAGTTTGCAAATACGAAAAAGAATTGCAAATTCGAAAATAAATTGCAATTTCAAATAAAACTGCAAACTCGAAAAAAGTTTGCAAAAAGTGCGAATTCGAAAAAATTTAGCAATTTCGAAAAAAATGCGAACTCGGAAAAAAAACTGCAAATTCGAAAAAAATTATAATTGGAAAACAATTTTGCAATTTCGGAAAAACTTCGAACTCGAAAAAAGTTTGCAAATTCGAAAGAGAATTGCAAAATCGAAAAAGAATTGCAAATTCGAAAAAAAGTGCGAATTTGAAAAAATTTTGCAATTTTGAAAAAAACTGCGGACTCGAATAAAGTTTGCAGATTCGAAAAAGAATTGCAAATTTGAAAAAGAATTGGAAAACAGTTTTGCAATTACGAAAAAAACTGCGAATTCAAAAAGATTTTGCAAATTCGAAAAAGAATTGCAAAATCGAAAAAGAATTGCAAATGCGAAAAAGAATTGCAAATTCGAAAAAGAATTGCAAATTCGAAAAAGAAATGCAAATTCGAAAAAAATTGCAATTTCGAAAAAAAACGCGATTTCAAAAAAATTTAGCAATTTTGAAAAAAATGCGAACTCGAAAAAAAAACTGCAAATTTGAAAAAATTTATAATTGGAAAAAAATTTTGTAATTTCAAAAAAAACTGCGAACTCAAAAAAGTTTGCAAATTCGAAAAAGAATTGCAAAGTCAAAAAATAATTGCAAATTCGAAAAAAAATGCAAATTCGAAAAAATTTAGCAATTTTGAAAAAAAATGCGAACTCAAAAAAAAACTGCAAATTCTAAAAAAATTATAATTGGAAAACAGTTTTGCAAATTCGAAAAAAATTATAATTGGAAAACAATTTTGCAATTTCGAAAAAAACTGCGAACTCGAAAAAAGTTTGCAAATTCGAAAAAGAATTGCAAATTCGAAAAAGAATTGCAAATTCGAAAAAGAATTGCAAATTTGAAAAAGAACTGCAAATTCTAAAAACAATTGCAAATTTGAAAAATAATTGGAAAACAGTTTTGCAATTACGAAAAAAACTGCGAATTCGAAAAAAGTTTGCAAATTCGAAAAAAATTATAATTGGAAAACAATTTTGCAATTTCGAAAAAAACTGCGAACTCGGAAAAAAAACTGCAAATTCGAAAAAAATTATAATTGGAAAACAATTTTGCAATTTCGGAAAAACTTCGAACTCGAAAAAAGTTTGCAAGTTCGCAAAAAGTTGCAAATTCGAAAAAATTTAGCAATTTTGAAAAAAAATGCGAACTCGGAAAAAAAACTGCAAATTCGAAAAAAATTATAATTGGAAAACAATTTTGCAATTTCGTAAAAAACTGCGAACTCGAAATAAGTTTGCAAATTCGAAAAAGAATTGCAAATTCGAAAAAGAATTGCAAATTCGAAAAAGAATTGCAAATTCGTAAAAGAATTGCAAAATCGAAAAAGAATTGCAAATTCGAAAAAGAATTGCAAATTCGAAAAAGAATTGCAAATTCGTAAAAGAATTGCAAAATCGAAAAAGAATTGCAAATTCGAAAAAAAGTGCGAATTTGAAAAAATTTTGCAATTTCGAAAAAAACTGCGGACTCGAATAAAGTTTGCAAATTCGAAAAAGAATTGCAAATTCGAAAAAGAATTGCAAATTAGTAAAAGAATTGCAAATTCGAAAAAGAATTGCAAATTTGAAAAATAATTGGAAAACAGTTTTGCAATTACGAATAAAACTGCATATTCGAAAAGAGTTTGCAAATTCGAAAAAGAATTGCAAATTCGAAAAAGAATTGCAAATACGAAAAAGAATTGCAAATTCGAAAAAAAATTGCAATTTCGAAAAAAAGTGCGAGTTCGAAAAAATTTAGCAATTTCGAAAAAAATGCGAACTCGGAAAACAAACTGCAAATTCGAAAAAAATTATAATTGGAAAACAATTTTGCAATTTCGAAAAAAAATGCGAACTCAAAAAAGTTTGCAAATTCGAAAAAGAATTGCAAATTCGAAAAAAAATTGCAATTTCGAAAAAAAGTGCGAGTTCGAAAAAATTTAGCAATTTTGAAAAAAATTCGAACTCGGAAAAAAAACTGCAAATTCGAAAAAAATTATAATTGGAAAACAATTTTGCAATTTCGAAAAAAATTATAATTGGAAAACAATTTTGCAATTTCGAAAAAAACTGAGAACTCGAAAAAATTTTGCAAATTCGAAAAAAAATGCGGACTCGAATAAAGTTTGCAGATTCGAAAAAGAATTGCAAATTCGAAAAAGAATTGCAAATTCGAAAAAGAATTGCAAATTCGAAAAAGAATTGCAAATTCGTAAAAGAATTGCAAAATCGAAAAAGAATTGCAAATTCGAAAAAGAATTGCAAATTCGAAAAAGAATTGCAAATTCGTAAAAGAATTGCAAAATCGAAAAAGAATTGCAAATTCGAAAAAAAGTGCGAATTTGAAAAATTTTTGCAATTTCGAAAAAAACTGCGGACTTGAATAAAGTTTGCAAATTCGAAAAAGAATTGCAAATTCGAAAAAGAATTGCAAATTCGAAAAAGAATTGCAAATTCGAAAAAGAATTGCAAATTAGTAAAAGAATTGCAAATTCGAAAAAGAATTGCAAATTTGAAAAATAATTGGAAAACAGTTTTGCAATTACGAAAAAAACTGCGAATTCGAAAAGAGTTTGCAAATTCGAAAAAGAATTGCAAATTCGAAAAAGAATTGCAAATAAGAAAAAGAATTGCAAATTCGAAAAAAAATTGCAATTTCGAAAAAAAGTGCGAGTTCGAAAAAATTTAGCAATTTTGAAAAAAATGCGAACTCGGAAAAAAAACTGCAAATTCGAAAAAAATTATAATTGGAAAACAATTTTGCAATTTCGAAAAAAAATGCGAACTCAAAAAAGTTTGCAAATTCCAAAAAGAATTGCAAATTCGAAAAAAAGCTGCAAATTTGAAAAAAAACTGCAAATTTGAAAAAAAAATTATAATTGGAAAACAATTTTGCAAATTCGAAAAAAAGTGCGAATTCGAAAAATTTAGCAATTTTGAAAAAAATGCGAACTCGAAAAAAAAACTGCAAATTTGAAAAACTTTATAATTGGAAAACAATTTTGTAATTTCAAAAAAAATTGCGAACTCGAGAAAAGTTTGCAAATTCGAAAAAGAATTGCAAATACGAAAAAAAATTGCAAATTCGACAAAAAATTGCAATTTTGAAAAAAAGTGCAAATTCGAAAAAATTTAGCTATTTCGAAAAAAAATGCGAACTCGGAAAAAAAACTGCAAATTCGAAAAAAATTATAATTGGAAAACAATTTTGCAATTACGAAAAAAATGCAAACTCGGAAAAAAAAACTGCAAATTCGAAAAAAATTATAATTGGAAAACAGTTTTGCAATTTCAAAAAAAACTGCGAACTCGAAAAAAGTTTGCAAATTCGAAAAAAAATGCGGACTCGAATAAAGTTTGCAGATTCGAAAAAGAATTGCAAATTCGAAAAAGAATTGCAACTTCGAAAAAGAAATGCAAATTCGAAAAAAATTGCAAGTTCGAAAAAAGTTGAAAATTCGAAAAAATTTAGCAATTTTGAAAAAAAATGCGAACTCGAAAAAAAACTGCAAATTTGAAAAAAATTATAATTGGAAAACAATTTTGCAATTTCGTAAAAAACTGCGAAATCGAAAAAAGTTTGCAAATACGAAAAAGAATTGCAAATTCCAAAAAGAATTGCAAATTCGAAAACGTATTGCAAATTTGAAAAAGAATTGCAAATTCTAAAAAGAATTGCAAATTTGAAAAATAATTGGAAAACAGTTTTGCAATTACGAAAAAAACTGCGAATTCGAAAAGAGTTTGCAAATTCGAAAAAGAATTGCAAAATCGAAAAATAATTGCAAATTCGAAAAACAGTGCGAATTCGAAAAAATTTAGCAATTTTGAAAAAAAATGCGAACTCAAAAAAAAACTGCAAATTCAAAAAAAATTATAATTGGAAAACAGTTTTGCAAATTCGAAAAAAATTATAATTGGAAAACAATTTTGCAATTTTGAAAAAAACTGCGAACTCGAAAAAAGTTTGCAAATTCGAAAAAGAATTGCAAATTCGAAAAAGAATTGCAAATTCGAAAAAGAATTGCAAATTTGAAAAAGAATTGCAAATTCTAAAAAGAATTGCAAATTTGAAAAATAATTGGAAAACAGTTTTGCAATTACGAAAAAAACTGCGAATTCGAAAAGAGTTTACAAATTCGAAAAAAATTATAATTGGAAAACAATTTTGCAATTTCGAAAAAAACTGCGAACTCGGAAAAAAAACTGCAAATTCGAAAAAAATTATAATTGGAAAACAATTTTGCAATTTCGGAAAAACTTCGAACTCGAAAAAAGTTTGCAAGTTCGAAAAAAGTTGCAATTCGAAAAAATTTAGCAATTTTGAAAAAAAAATGCGAACTCGGAAAAAAAACTGCAAATTCGAAAAAAATTATAATTGGAAAACAATTTTGCAATTTCGTAAAAAACTGCGAACTCGAAATAAGTTTGCAAATTCGAAAAAGAATTGCAAATTCGTAAAAGAATTGCAAAATCGAAAAAGAATTGCAAATTCGAAAAAGAATTGCAAATTCGAAAAAGAATTGCAAATTCGAAAAAGAATTGCAAATTCGTAAAAGAATTGCAAAATCGAAAAAGAATTGCAAATTCGAAAAAAAGTGCGAATTTGAAAAAATTTTGCAATTTCGAAAAAAACTGCGGACTCGAATAAAGTTTGCAAATTCGAAAAAGAATTGCAAATTCGAAAAAGAATTGCAAATTCGAAAAAGAATTGCAAATTCGAAAAAGAATTGCAAATTAGTAAAAGAATTGCAAATTCGAAAAAGAATTGCAAATTTGAAAAATAATTGGAAAACAGTTTTGCAATTACGAAAAAAACTGCATATTCGAAAAGAGTTTGCAAATACGAAAAAGAATTGCAAATTCGAAAAAAAATTGCAATTTCGAAAAAAAGTGCGAGTTCGAAAAAATTTAGCAATTTCGAAAAAAATGCGAACTCAGAAAAAAAACTGCAAATTCGAAAAAAATTATAATTGGAAAACATTTTTGCAATTTCGAAAAAAAATGCGAACTCAAAAAAGTTTGCAAATTCGAAAAAGAATTGCAAATTCGAAAAAGAATTGCAAATTAGTAAAAGAATTGCAAATTCGAAAAAGAATTGCAAATTTGAAAAATAATTGGAAAACAGTTTTGCAATTACGAAAAAAACTGCGAATTCGAAAAGAGTTTGCAAATTCGAAAAAGAATTGCAAGTTCTAAAAAGAACTGCAAATTTGAAAAATAATTGGAAAACAGTTTTGCAATTACGAAAAAAACTGCGAATTCGAAAAGAGTTTGCAAATTCGAAAAAGAATTGCAAAATCGAAAAATAATTGCAAATTCGAAAAAAAGTGCGAATTCGAAAAAATTTAGCAATTTTGAAAAAAAATGCGAACTCAAAAAAAAACTGCAAATTCAAAAAAAATTATAATTGGAAAACAGTTTTGCAAATTCGAAAAAAATTATAATTGGAAAACAATTTTGCAATTTCGAAAAAAACTGCGAACTCGAAAAAAGTTTGCAAATTCGAAAAAGAATTGCAAATTCGAAAAAGAATTGCAAATTCGAAAAAGAATTGCAAATTTGAAAAAGAATTGCAAATTCTAAAAAGAATTGCAAATTTGAAAAATAATTGGAAAACAGTTTTGCAATTACGAAAAAAACTGCGAATTCGAAAAGAGTTTGCAAATTCGAAAAAAATTATAATTGGAAAACAATTTTGCAATTTCGAAAAAAACTGCGAACTCGGAAAAAAAACTGCAAATTCGAAAAAAATTATAATTTTTTTTTTTTTTTTTTTTTTTTTTTTTTTTTTTTTTGCGTGGATTGGTGGGAATCTTCATAGACACAATGAGCCCCGTAGCTTCCATTGTGTGCCAGATTTTTACTGACTAAACCACACCCCTCCCATTAATACTAGTCCAACGGACTAACCATTAATTTATTGCTATTTTGATTTTCTTAAAGAAAAATTTTACGAAATTCTATCGTATTAAATCTAGTGGCTTAGTTCTTTTAAGCCTTCTGACATCATTTTGATTATCTAGCAATTGAGTGGCCTCAACGTTAACATGTCCCTCCAGACGAGCTATATGCTTTGTTGCATATCTTTTTATTTCATTTTCTATGCAAGGAATTTCTAGATCTCTGTGCAAATCACTGTTGCGAACATACCAGGGGGCATTTACCATGTTGCGCAAGACTTTATTTTGGAATTTTTGTATACAAAGTACATGTGTTTGTTTGGCACATCCCCATATTTGTATGCCGTACAACCATATTGGTTTGAGTATCTGATTATATAACAAAATCTTGTTATGTATAGGCAATTTAGAATTACGACCTAAGAGCCAGTACATTTCTCTATACTTATTTTCAAGCTCAAATTTTTTCTTTTTAACGTGCTCTTTCCATCTAAGTTTGACATCTAATGTCATTCCTAGGTATTTAGCATTGTTTTCTTGGGGTATATTGACCCCATTCAGATTTACCAATGGTGGTTGATTTTCTAATTTTTTATTTGTAAAATTTACATGTACTGATTTTAACTCATTGAGTTTAATTTTCCATTTCTTTGTCCAGAGGTATAGCTTGTCGCTTGCTCTTTGCAATTTAATTGTAGCCTCGTCAATATTTGATCCTACTGCCATCAACGCAGTATCGTCAGCGAATGTAGCTACAGTTATATTTTCCATTTCTGGTAAATCATTGGTGTAGAGCAAATACAGTATGGGACCCAGAATACTACCTTGAGGCACACCCGTTTTAATATCTCTAATAGTAGAATACTCTTCGTCTTGTTTTATTCTGAATAGTCTGTTTTCTAGATATGATGAGAGTATATCTACGTATTGTTTAGGTAACATATTGTTTAGTTTATTTATTAAGCCTCGATGCCATACTTTATCAAAAGCTTGGGCTACATCTAGAAATATGGTAGAGCACACTTTCTTTTCCTCTAAAGCTTTTTCTATTATGTCTGTTATTCTATGAATTTGATCGATTGTCGAGTGCTTAGATCTAAAGCCAAATTGATAATTTGGAATCAGATTACTATTTTCTATGATCGGTCTCATTCGAATCAATAATAGTTTTTCAAATAATTTTGATACTATTGGTAGTAATGATATTGGTCTGTAGGATTTGACCTCATTTATGGGCTTACCTGGCTTTGGTATCATAATTATCTATGCTATTTTCCACATATTCGGCACATACCTTATTCTTATAGCAGCGTTTATAATGCGTGTTAGCATTGTTATAGCTTTTTTCGGAAGTTCTTTCAGGACTTCCGATGTAATTAGATCAAAACCTGGAGCTTTTTTATCTCTGAGTTTTTTAATTTGTTCCACTATTTCACTCTCTGAAAATGGTGATATAACATTTTCTTGCCAATTATTATTTTCTTCAGTGAGATCATCCGACTCTGTCTCGTCTGGACAAAAATTATAATTGGAAAACAATTTTGCAATTTCGGAAAAACTTCGAACTCGAAAAAAGTTTGCAAGTTCGAAAAAAGTCGCAAATTCGAAAAAATTTAGCAATTTTGAAAAAAAAATGCGAACTCGGAAAAAAAACTGCAAATTCGAAAAAAATTATAATTGGAAAACAATTTTGCAATTTCGTAAAAAACTGCGAACTCGAAATAAGTTTGCAAATTCGAAAAAGAATTGCAAATTCGAAAAAGAATTGCAAATTCGTAAAAGAATTGCAAAATCGAAAAAGAATTGCAAATTCGAAAAAGAATTGCAAATTCGAAAAAGAATTGCAAATTCGTAAAAGAATTGCAAAATCCAAAAAGAATTGCAAATTCGAAAAAAAGTGCGAATTTGAAAAAATTTTGCAATTTCGAAAAAAACTGCGGACTCGACTAAAGTTTGCAAATTCGAAAAAGAATTGCAAATTCGAAAAATAATTGCAAATTCGAAAAAGAATTGCAAATTAGTAAAAGAATTGCAAATTTGAAAAAGAATTGCAAATTTGAAAAATTATTGGAAAACAGTTTTGCAATTACGAAAAAAACTGCATATTAGAAAAGAGTTTGCAAATTCGAAAAAGAATTGCAAATTCGAAAAAGAATTGCAAATACGAAAAAGAATTGCAAATTCGAAAAAAAATTGCAATTTCGAAAAAAAGTGCGAGTTCGAAAAAATTTAGCAATTTCGAAAAAAATGCGAACTCAGAAAAAAAACTGCAAATTCGAAAAAATTTATAATTGGAAAACAATTTTGCAATTTCGAAAAAAAATGCGAACTCAAAAAAGTTTGCAAATTCGAACAAGAATTGCAAATTCGAAAAAGAATTGCAAATTAATAAAAGAATTGCAAATTCGAAAAAGAATTGCAAATTTGAAAAATAATTGGAAAACAGTTTTGCAATTACGAAAAAAACTGCGAATTCGAAAAGAGTTTGCAAATTCGAAAAAGAATTGAAAATTCGAAAAAGAATTGCAAATACGAAAAAGAATTGCAAATTCGAAAAAAAATTGCAATTTCGAAAAAAAGTTCGAGTTCGCAAAAATTTAGCAATTTTGAAAAAAATGCGAACTCGGAAAAAAAACTGCAAATTCGAAAAAAATTATAGTTGGAAAACAATTTTGCAATTTCGAAAAAAAATGCGAACTCAAAAAAGTTTGCAAATTCCAAAAAGAATTGCAAATTCGAAAAAAAGCTGCAAATTTGAAAAAAAACTGCAAATTTGAAAAAAAATTATAATTGGAAAACAATTTTGCAAATTCGAAAAAAAGTGCGAATTCGAAAAAATTTAGCAATTTTGAAAAAAATGCGAACTCGGAAAAAAAACTGCAAATTTGAAAAAATTTATAATTGGAAAACATTTTTGTAATTTCAAAAAAAATTGCGAACTCGAGAAAAGTTTGCAAATTCGAAAAAGAATTGCAAATACGAAAAAAAATTGCAAATTCGACAAAAAATTGCAATTTCGAAAAAAAGTGCAAATTCGAAAAAATTTAGCTATTTCGAAAAAAAATGCGAACTCGGCAAAAAAACGGAATTGAAAAATCGAAAAAGAATTGCAAATTCGAAAAAAAGTGCGAATTTGAAAAAATTTGCAATGTCGAAAAAAAGTGCAAATTCGAAAAAAAGTGCAAATTCGAAAAAGAATTGCAAATTCGAAAAAAAGTGCAAATTCGAAAAAAAGTGCAAATTCGAAAAAGAATTGCAAATTCGAAAAAGAATTGCAAATTCGTAAAAGAATTGCAAAATCGAAAAAGAATTGCAAATTCGAAAAAAAGTGCGAATTTGAAAAAATTTGCAAATTCGAAAAAAAGTGCAAATTTGAAAAAAAGTGCAAATTCGAAAAAATTTAGCAATTTCGAAAAAACTTAGCAATTTCGAAAAAAATGCGAACTCGGAAAAAAAACTGCAAATTCGAAAAAAATTATAATTGGAAAACAATTTTGCAATTTCGGAAAAAACTGCGAACACGAAAAAAGTTTGCAAATTCGAAAAAGAATTGCAAATTCGAAAAAGAATTGCAAATTCGAAAAAGAATTGCAAATTCGGAGAAGAATTGCAAATTCGAAAAAGAATTGGAAATTCAAAAAAAAAATTGCAATTTCAAATTCGAAAAAAATTATAATTGTAAAACAATTTTGCAATTTCAAATAAAATTGCGAACTCGAAAAAAGTTTGCAAATTTGAAGAAGAATTGCAAATTCGAAAAAGAATTGGAAATTCAAAAAAAAATTGCAATTTCGAAAAAAAGTGCAATTTCGAAAAAATTTAGCAATTTCGAAAAAAAATGCGAACTCGGCAAAAAAACTGCAAATTTGAAAAAAATTATAATTGGAAAACAATTTTGCAATTTCGAAAAAAACTGCGAACTCGAAAAAAGTTTGCAAATTCGAAAAAGAATTGTAAATTCGAAAAAGAATTGCAAATTCGAAAAAGTGCGAATTCGAAAAAATTTAGCAATTTCGAAAAAAATGCAAATCGGAAAAAAAACTGCAAATTCGAAAAAAATTATAATTGGAAAACAATTTTGCAATTTCGAAAAAAACTGCGAACTCGAAAAAAGTTTGCAAATTCGAAGAATTGCAAATTTGAAAATGAATTGGAAATTCAAAAAAAAATTGCAATTTCGAAAAAAAGTGCAATTTCGAAAAAATTTAGCAATTTCGAAAAAAAATGCGAACTCGGAAAAAAAACTGCAAATTTGAAAAAAATTATAATTGGAAAACAATTTTGAAATTTCGAAAAAAACTGCGAACTCAAAAATTTGTAAATTCGAAAAAGAATTGCAAGTTCGAAAAAGAATTGCAAGTTCGAAAAAGAATTGCAAATTCGAAAAATAATTGCAAATTCGAAAAAGAAATTCAAATTCGAAAAAAATTGCAAATTCGAAAAAAAGTGCGAATTCAAAAAAATTTAGCAATTACGAAAAAAATGCAAACTCGGGAAAAAAACTGCAAATTCGAAAAAAATTATAACTGGAAAACAATTTTGCAATTTCGTAAAAAACTGGGAACACGAAAAAAGTTTGCAAATTCGAAAAAGAATTGCAAATTCGAAAAAGAATTGCAAATTCGAAAAAAATTGCAAATTCGAAAAAAAGTGCAAATTCGAAAAAAAGTGCAAATTCGAAAAAATTTTGCAATTTCGAAAAAACTTAGCAATTTCGAAAAAAATGCGAACTCGGAAAAAAAACTGCAAATTCGAAAAAAATTATAATTGGAAAACAATTTTGCAATTTCGAAAAAAACTTAGAACTCGAAAAAAGTTTGCAAATTCGAAGAAGAATTGCAAATTCGAAAAAGAATTGGAAATTAAAAAAAAAAGTTGCAATTTCGAAAAAAAGTGCAATTTCGAAAAAATTTAGCAATTTCGAAAAAAAATGCGAACTCGGCAAAAAAACTGCAAATTTGAAAAAAATTATAATTGGAAAACAATTTTGCAATTTCGAAAAAAACTGCGATCTCGAAAAAAGTTTGCAAATTCGAAAAAGAATTGCAAATTCGAAAAAGAATTGCAAATTCGAAAAAAAGTGCGAATTCGAAAAAATTTAGCAATTTTAAAAAAAAATGCAAACTCGGAAAAAAAAATGCAAATTTGAAAAAAATTATAATTGGAAAACAATTTTGCAATTTCGAAAAAAACTGCGAACTCGAAAAAAGTTTGCAAATTCGAAAAAGAATTGTAAATTCGAAAAAGAATTGCAAATTCAAAAAAGTGCGAATTCGAAAAAATTTAGCAATTTCGAAAAAAATGCGAATCGGAAAAAAAATTGCAAATTCGAAAAAAATTATAATTGGAAACAATTTTGCAATTTCGAAAAAAACTGCGAACTCAAAAAAGTTTGTAAATTCGAAAAAGAATTGCAAATTCGAAAAAGAATTGCAAATTCGAAAAAGAATTGCAAATTCGAAAAATAATTGCAAATTCGAAAAAGAAATGCAAATTCGAAAAAAATTGCAAATTCGAAAAAAAGTACGAATTCAAAAAAATTTAACAATTACGAGAAAAATGCAAACTCGGGAAAAAAACTGCAAATTCGAAAAAAATTATAATTGGAAAACAATTTTGCAATTTCGAAAAAAACTGCGAACTCGAAAAAAGTTTTGCAAATTCGAAAAAGAATTGCAAATTCGAAAAAGAATTGCAAATTCGAAAAAGAAATGCAAATTCCAAAAATATTTGCAAATTCGAAAAAAAGTGCGATTCGAAAAAATTTAGCAATTTTGAAAAAAATGCGAACTTGGAAAAAAACTGCAATTTTGAAAAAGAATTGCAAATTCGAAAAAGTTTGCAAATTCGAAAAAGAATTGCAATTCGAAAAAGAATTGCAAATTCGAAAAAGAATTGCAAATTCGAAAAAGAAATGCAAATTCGAAAAAGAATTGCAAATTCTAAATAAATTATAATTGGAAAACAATTTTGCAATTTCGGAAAAAACTGCGAACTCGAAAAAAGTTTGCAAATTCGAAAAAGAATTGCAAATTCGAAAAAGAATTGCAAATTCGCAAAAGAATTGCAAATTCGAAAAAGAATTGCAAATTTGAAAAAAATTGCAAATTCGAAAAAAACTGCAAATTCGAAAAAAATTATAATTGGAAAACAATTTTGCAATTTTGAAAAAAACTGCGAACTCGAAAAAATTTTGCAAATTCGAAAAAAATTATAATTGGAAAACAATTTTGCAATTTCGAAAAAAACTACGAACACGAAAAAAATTTCCAAATTCGAAAAAGAATTGCAAACTCGAAAAAGAAATGCAAATTCGAAAAAAATTGCAAATTCGAAAAAAAGTGCGAATTCGAAAAAATTTAGCAATTTTGAAAAAAAATGCGAACTCGAAAAAAAACTGCAAATTCGAAAAAAATTATAATTGGAAAACAATTTTGCAATTACGAAAAAAACTGCGAATTCGAAAAAAGTTTGCAAATACGAAAAAAAATTGCAAATTCGAAAAAAAATTGCAATTTCAAAAAAGAATTGCAATTTCGAAAAAAAGAGCAAATTCGAAAAAATTTAGCAATTTCGAAAAAAACTGCGAACTCGAAAAAAGTGTAAATTCGAAAAAGAATTGCAAATTCGAAAAAGAATTGCAAATTCGAAAAAGTGTGAATTCGAAAAAATTTAGCAATTTCGAAAAAAATGCGAACTCGGAAAAAAAACTGCAAATTCGAAAAAAATTATAATTGGAAAACAATTTTGCAATTTCGAAAAAAACTGCGAACTCAAAAAAGTTTGTAAATTCGAAAAAGAATTGCAAATTCGAAAAAGAATTGCAAATTCGAAAAATAATTGCAAATTCGAAAAAGAAATGCAAATTCGAAAAAAATTGCAAATTCGAATAAAATTTAGCAATTACGAAAAAAATGCAAACTCTGAAAAAAAAACTGCAAATTCGAAAAAAATTATAATTGGAAAACAATTTTGCAATTTCGTAAAAAACTGCGAACACGAAAAAAGTTTGCAAATTCGAAAAAGAATTGTAAATTCGAAAAAGAATTGCAAATTCGAAAAAGAATTGCAAATTCGAAAAAAATTGCAAATTCGAAAAATAGTGCAAATTCGAAAAAAAATGCAAATTCGAAAAAGAATTGCAAAATCGAAAAAGAATTGCAAATTCGAAAAAAAGTGCGAATTTGAAAAAATTTGCAAATTCGAAAAAAACTGCAAATTCTAAATAAATTATAATTGGAAAACAATTTTGCAATTTCGGAAAAAACTGCGAACTCGAAAAAAGTTTGCAAATTCGAAAAAGAATTGCAAATTCCAAAAAGAATTGCAAATTCGAAAACGAATTGCAAATTTGAAAAAGAATTGCAAGTTCTAAAAAGAATTGCAAATTTGAAAAATAATTGGAAAACAGTTTTGCAATTACGAAAAAAACTGCGAATTCGAAAAGAGTTTGCAAATTCGAAAAAGAATTGCAAAATCGAAAAATAAGTGCAAATTCAAAAAAAAGCGCGAATTCGAAAAGAGTTTGCAAATTCGAAAAAAATTATAATTGGAAAACAATTTTGCAATTTCGAAAAAAACTGCGAACTCGGAAAAAAAACTGCAAATTCGAAAAAAATTATAATTGGAAAACAATTTTGCAATTTCGGAAAAACTTCGAACTCGAAAAAAGGTTGCAAGTTCGAAAAAAGTTGCAAATTCGAAAAAATTTAGCAATTTTGAAAAAAATGCGAACTCGGAAAAAAAACTGCAAATTCGAAAAAAATTATAATTGGAAAACAATTTTGCAATTTCGTAAAAAACTGCGAACTCGAAATAAGTTTGCAAATTCGAAAAAGAATTGCAAATTCGAAAAAGAATTGCAAATTCGTAAAAGAATTGCAAAATCCAAAAAGAATTGCAAATTCGAAAAAGAATTGCAAATTCGAAAAAGAATTGCAAATTCGTAAAAGAATTGCAAAATCGAAAAAGAATTGCAAATTCGAAAAAAAGTGCGAATTTGAAAAAATTTGCAAATTCGAAAAAAAGTGCAAATTCGAAAAAAAGTGCAAATTCGAAAAAATTTAGCAATTTCGAAAAAACTTAGCAATTTCGAAAAAAATGCGAACTCGGAAAAAAAACTGCAAATTCGAAAAAAATTATAATTGGAAAACAATTTTGCAATTTCGGAAAAAACTGCGAACACGAAAAAAGTTTGCAAATTCGAAAAAGAATTGCAAATTCGAAAAAGAATTGCAAATTCGGAGAAGAATTGCAAATTCGAAAAAGAATTGGAAATTCAAAAAAAAAATTGCAATTTCAAATTCGAAAAAAATTATAATTGTAAAACAATTTTGCAATTTCAAATAAAATTGCGAACTCGAAAAAAGTTTGCAAATTTGAAGAAGAATTGCAAATTCGAAAAAGAATTGGAAATTCAAAAAAAAAATTGCAATTTCGAAAAAAAGTGCGAATTCGAAAAAACTTAGCAATTTTGAAAAAAAATGCAAACTCGGCAAAAAAACTGCAAATTCGAAAAAAATTATAATTGGAAAAAAATTTTGCAATTTCGAAAAAACTGCGAACTCGAAAAAAGTTTGCAAATTCGAAAAAGAAATGCAAATTCGATAAAGAATTGCAAATTCGAAAAAGAAATTAAAAAAAAAAATTGCAATTTTGAAAAAATTTAGCAATTTCGAAAAAAAATGCAAACTCGGCAAAAAAAATGCAAATTTGAAAAAAATTATAATTGGAAAACAATTTTGCAATTTCGAAAAAAACTGCGAACTCGAAAAAAGTTTGCAAATTCGAAAAAGAAATGCATATTCGATAAAGAATTGCAAATTCGAAAAAGAAATTAAAAAAAAAAATTGCAATTTCGAAAAAAAGTGCAAATTCAAAAAAATTTAGCAATTACGAAAAAAATGCAAACTCAGAAAAAAAACTGCAAATTTGAAAAAAATTATAATTGGAAAACAATTTTGCAATTTCGAAAAAAACTGCGAACTCGAAAAAAATTTTGCAAATTCGAAAAAGAATTGCAAATTCGAAAAAGTTTGAATTCGAAAAAATTTAGCAATTTTGCAATTTCGAAAAAAACTGCGAACTCAAAAAAGTTTGTAAATTCGAACAAGAATTGCAAATTCGAAAAAAAGTGCGAATTCAAAAAAATTTAGCAATTACGAAAAAAATGCAAACTCGGGAAAAAAACTGCAAATTCGAAAAAAATTATAATTGGAAAACAATTTTGCAATTTCGTAAAAAACTGCGAACACGAAAAAAGTTTGCAAATTCGAAAAAGAATTGCAAATTCGAAAAAGAATTGCAAATTCAAAAAAAAGTGCAAATTCGAAAAAAGTTAGCAATTTTAAAAAAAAATGCAAACTCGGAAAAAAAAATGCAAATTTGAAAAAAATTATAATTGGAAAACAATTTTGCAATTTCGAAAAAAACTGCGAACTCGAAAAAAGTTTGCAAATTCGAAAAAGAATTGTAAATTCGAAAAAGAATTGCAAATTCGAAAAAGTGCGAATTCGAAAAAATTTAGCAATTTCGAAAAAAATGCGAATTCGGAAAAAAAACTGCAAATTCGAAAAAAATTATAATTGGAAAACAATTTTGCAAATTCGTAAAAAACTGCGAACACGAAAAAAGTTTGCAAATTCGAAAAAGAATTGCAAATTCAAAAAAAGTGCGAATTCGAAAAAATTTAGCAATTTTGAAAAAAAATGCAAACTCGGAAAAAAAAATGCAAATTTGAAAAAAATTATAATTGGAAAACAATTTTGCAATTTCGAAAAAAACTGCGAACACGAAAAAAGTTTGCAAATTCGAAAAAGAATTGTAAATTCGAAAAAGAATTGCAAATTCGAAAAAGAATTGCAAATTCGAAAAAAATTGCAAATTCGAAAAATAGTGCAAATTCGAAAAAAAATGCAAATTCGAAAAAATTTAGCAATTTCGAAAAAACTTAGCAATTTCGAAAAAAATGCGAACTCGGAAAAAAAACTGCAAATTCGAAAAAAATTATAATTGGAAAACAATTTTGCAATTTCGTAAAAAACTGCGAACTCGAAATAAGTTTGCAAATTCGAAAAAGAATTGCAAATTCGAAAAAGAATTGCAAATTCGTAAAAGAATTGCAAAATCGAAAAAGAATTGCAAATTCGAAAAAGAATTGCAAAATCCAAAAAGAATTGCAAATTCGTAAAAGAATTGCAAAATCCAAAAAGAATTGCAAATTCGAAAAAAACTGCGAACTCGAAAAAAGTTTGCAAATTCGAAGAATTGCAAATTCGAAAAAGAATTGGAAATTCAAAAAAAAATTGCAATTTCGAAAAAAAGTGCAATTTCGAAAAAATTTAGCAATTTCGAAAAAAATGCGAACTCGCCAAAAAAACTGCAAATTCGAAAAAAATTATAACTGGAAAACAATTTTGCAATTTCGTAAAAAACTGGGAACACGAAAAAAGTTTGCAAATTCGAAAAAGTTTGCAAATTCGAAAAAGAATTGCAAATTCGAAAAAGAATTGCAAATTCGAAAAAAATTGCAAATTCGAAAAAAAGTGCAAATTCGAAAAAAAGTGCAAAATCGAAAAAATTTTGCAAATTCGAAAAGGAATTGTAAATTCGAAAAAGAATTGCAAATTCGAAAAAGTGCGAATTCGAAAAAATTTAGCAATTTCGAAAAAAATGCAAATCGGAAAAAAAAATGCAAATTTGAAAAAAATTATAATTGGAAAACAATTTTGCAATTTCGAAAAAAACTGCGAACTCGAAAAAAGTTTGCAAATTCGAAAAAGAATTGTAAATTCGAAAAAGAATTGCAAATTCAAAAAAGTGCGAATTCGAAAAAATTTAGCAATTTCGAAAAAAATGCGAATCGGAAAAAAAATTGCAAATTCGAAAAAAATTATAATTGGAAACAATTTTGCAATTTCGAAAAAAACTGCGAACTCAAAAAAGTTTGTAAATTCGAAAAAGAATTGCAAATTCGAAAAAGAATTGCAAATTCGAAAAAGAATTGCAAATTCGAAAAATAATTGCAAATTCGAAAAAGAAATGCAAATTCGAAAAAAATTGCAAATTCGAAAAAAAGTACGAATTCAAAAAAATTTAACAATTACGAGAAAAATGCAAACTCGGGAAAAAAACTGCAAATTCGAAAAAAATTATAATTGGAAAACAATTTTGCAATTTCGAAAAAAACTGCGAACTCGAAAAAAGTTTTGCAAATTCGAAAAAGAATTGCAAATTCGAAAAAGAATTGCAAATTCGAAAAAGAAATGCAAATTCCAAAAATATTTGCAAATTCGAAAAAAGTGCGATTCGAAAAAATTTAGCAATTTTGAAAAAAATGCGAACTTGGAAAAAAACTGCAATTTTGAAAAAGTTTGCAAATTCGAAAAAGAATTGCAAATTCGCAAAAGAATTGCAAATTCGAAAAAGAATTGCAAATTTGAAAAAAATTGCAAATTCGAAAAAAACTGCAAATTCGAAAAAAATTATAATTGGAAAACAATTTTGCAATTTTGAAAAAAACTGCGAACTCGAAAAAATTTTGCAAATTCGAAAAAAATTATAATTGGAAAACAATTTTGCAATTTCGAAAAAAACTACGAACACGAAAAAAATTTCCAAATTCGAAAAAGAATTGCAAACTCGAAAAAGAAATGCAAATTCGAAAAAAATTGCAAATTCGAAAAAAAGTGCGAATTCGAAAAAATTTAGCAATTTTGAAAAAAAATGCGAACTCGAAAAAAAACTGCAAATTCGAAAAAAATTATAATTGGAAAACAATTTTGCAATTACGAAAAAAACTGCAAATTCGAAAAAAGTTTGCAAATACGAAAAAAAATTGCAAATTCGAAAAAAAATTGCAATTTCGAAAAAGAATTGCAATTTCGAAAAAAAGAGCAAATTCGAAAAAATTTAGCAATTTCGAAAAAAACTGCGAACTCGAAAAAAGTGTAAATTCGAAAAAGAATTGCAAATTCGAAAAAGAATTGCAAATTCGAAAAAGTGTGAATTCGAAAAAATTTAGCAATTTCGAAAAAAATGCGAACTCGGAAAAAAAACTGCAAATTCGAAAAAAATTATAATTGGAAAACAATTTTGCAATTTCAAAAAAAATTGCGAACTCGAAAAAAGTTTGCAAATTCGAAAAAGAATTGTAAATTCGAAAAAGAATTGCAAATTCGAAAAAGTACGCATTCGAAAAAATTTTGCAATTTCGAAAAAAATGCGAACTCGGAAAAAAAACTGCAAATTCGAAAAAAATTATAATTGGAAAACAATTTTGCAATTTCGAAAAAACTGCGAACTCAAAAAAGTTTGTAAATTCGAAAAAGAATTGCAAATTCGAAAAAGAATTGCAAATTCGAAAAAGAATGGCAAATTCGAAGAAGAATTGCAAATTCGAAAAAGTGGGAATTCGAAAAAATTTTGCAATTTCGAAAAATATGCGAACTCGGAAAAAAAACTGCAAATTCGAAAAAAATTATAATTGGAAAACAATTTTGCAATTTCGTAAAAAACTGCGAACACGAAAAAAGTTTGCAAATTCGAAAAAGAATTGTAAATTCGAAAAAGAATTGCAAATTCGAAAAAGTGCGAATTCGAAAAAATTTTGCAATTTCGAAAAAAATGCGAACTCGGAAAAAAAACTGCAAATTCGAAAAAAACTATAATTGGAAAACAATTTTGCAATTTCGAAAAAAATTGCGAACTTGAAAAAAGTTTGCAAATTCGAAAAAGAATTGCAAATTCGAAAAAGAAATTAAAAAAAAAAATTGCAATTTCGAAAAAAAGTGCAATTTCGAAAAAATTTAGCAATTTCGAAAAAAAATGCGAACTCGCAAAAAAACTGCAAATTTGAAAAAAATTATAATTTGAAAACAATTTTGCAATTTCGAAAAAAACTGCGAACTCGAAAAAAGTTTGCAAATTCGAAAAAGAATTGTAAATTCGAAAAGAATTGCAAATTCGAAAAAGTGCGAATTCGAAAAAATTTTGCAATTTCGAAAAAAATGCGAACTCGGAAAAAAAACTGCAAATTCGAAAAAAATTATAATTGGAAAACAATTTTGCAATTTCGAATAAACTGCGAACTCAAAAAAGTTTGTAAATTCAAAAAAGAATTGCAAAATAGAAAAATAATTGCAAATTCGAAAAAGAATTGCAAATTCGAAAAAAATTGCAAATTCGAAAAAAAGTGCAAATTCGAAAAAATTTAGCAATTTCGAAAAAACTTATCAATTTCGAAAAAAATGCGAACTCGGAAAAAAAACTGCAATTTCGGAAAAAACTGCGAACACGAAAAAAGTTTGCAAATTCGAAAAAGAATTGTAAATTCGAAAAAGAATTGCAAATTCGAAAAAGAATTGCAAATTCGAAAAAGAATTGCAAATTCGAAAAAGAATGGCAAATTCGAAGAAGAATTGCAAATTCGAAAAAGAATGGCAAATTCGAAAAAGAATTGCAAATTCGAAAAAGAATTGCAAATTCGTAAAAGTGCGAATTCGAAAAAATTTAGCAATTTCGAAAAAAATGCGAACTCGGAAAAAAAACTGCAATTTCCGAAAAAACTGCGAACACGAAAAAAGTTTGCAAATTCGAAAAAGAATTGCAAATTCGAAAAAGAATTGCAAATTCGAAAAAGAATGGCAAATTCGAAGAAGAATTGCAAATTCGAAAAAGTGCGAATTCGAAAAAAATTATAATTGGAAAACAATTTTGCAATTTCGAATAAACTGCGAACTCAAAAAAGTTTGTAAATTCGAAAAAGAATTGCAAATTCGAAAAATAATTGCAAATTCGAAAAAGAATTGCAAATTCGAAAAAAATTGCAAATTCGAAAACAAGTGCAAATTCGAAAAAATTTAGCAATTTCGAAAAAACTTAGCAATTTCGAAAAAAATGCGAACTCGGAAAAAAAACTGCAATTTCCGAAAAAACTGCGAACACGAAAAAAGTTTGCAAATTCGAAAAAGAATTGCAAATTCGAAAAAGAATTGCAAATTCGAAAAAGAATGGCAAATTCGAAGAAGAATTGCAAATTCGAAAAAGTGCGAATTCGAAAAAATTTTGCAATTTCGAAAAATATGCGTGCTCGGAAAAAAAACTGCAAATTCGAAAAAAATTATAATTGGAAAACAATTTTGCAATTTCGTAAAAAACTGCGAACACGAAAAAAGTTTGCAAATTCGAAAAAGAATTGTAAATTCGAAAAAGAATTGCAAATTCGAAAAAGAATTGCAAATTCGAAAAAGAATTGCAAATTCGAAAAAGAATGGCAAATTCGAAGAAGAATTGCAAATTCAAAAAAGTGCGAATTCGAAAAAATTTTGAAATTTCGAAAAATATGCGAACTCGGAAAAAAAACTGCAAATTCGAAAAAAATTATAATTGGAAAACAATTTTGCAATTTCGTAAAAAACTGCGAACACGAAAAAAGTTTGCAAATTCGAAAAAGAATTGCAAATACGAAACAGAATTGCAAATTCGAAAAAAAAATTGCAATTTCGAAAAAAAGTGCGAATTCGAAAAAATTTAGCAATTTTGAAAAAAATGCGAACTCCACAAAAAAACTGCAAATTCGAAAAAAATTATAATTGGAAAACAATTTTGCAATTTCGAAAAAAAACTGCGAACTCGAAAAAAGTTTGCAAGTTCGAAAAAGAATTGCAAATTCGAAAAAGAATTGCAAATTCGAAAAAGAATTGCAAATTCGAAAAAAATTATAATTGGAAAACTATTTTGCAATTTCGGAAAAAACTGCGAAGTCGAAAAAAGAATTGCAAATTCGAAAAAGTTTGCAAATTCGAAAAAGAATTGCAAATTCGAAAAAGAATTGCAAATTCGAAAAAAAATGCGAAATCGAAAAAATTTAGCAATTTTGAAAAAAAATGGGAACTCGGAAAAAAAACTGCAAATTCGAAAAAAATTATAATTGGAAAACAATTTTGCAATTTCGTAAAAAACTGCGAACACGAAAAAAGTTTGCAAATTCGAAAAAGAATTGCAAATTCGAAAAAAAGTGCGAATCCGAAAAAATTTCGCAATTTTGAAAAAAAATGCACACTCGGAAAAAAAATGCAAATTTGAAAAAAATTATAATTGGAAAACAATTTTGCAATTTCGAAAAAAACTGCGAACTCGAAAAATGTTTGCAAATTCGAAAAAGAATTGTAAATTCGAAAAAGAATTGCAAATTCGAAAAAGTGCGAATTCGAAAAAATTTAGCAATTTCGAAAAAAATGCGAACTCGGAAAAAAAACTGCAAATTCGAAAAAAATTATAATTGGAAAACAATTTTGCAATTTCGAATAAACTGCGAACTCAAAAAAGTTTGTAAATTCGAAAAAGAATTGCAAAATAGAAAAATAATTGCAAATTCGAAAAAGAATTGCAAATTCGAAAAAAATTGCAAATTCGAAAAAAAGTGCAAATTCGAAAAAATTTAGCAATTTCGAAAAAACTTATCAATTTCGAAAAAAATGCGAACTCGGAAAAAAAACTGCAATTTCGGAAAAAACTGCGAACACGAAAAAAGTTTGCAAATTCGAAAAAGAATTGTAAATTCGAAAAAGAATTGCAAATTCGAAAAAGAATTGCAAATTCGAAAAAGAATTGCAAATTCGAAAAAGAATGGCAAATTCGAAGAAGAATTGCAAATTCGAAAAAGAATGGCAAATTCGAAAAAGAATTGCAAATTCGAAAAAGAATTGCAAATTCGTAAAAGTGCGAATTCGAAAAAATTTAGCAATTTCGAAAAAAATGCGAACTCGGAAAAAAACTGCAAATTCGAAAAAAATTATAATTGGAAAACAATTTTGCAATTTCGAATAAACTGCGAACTCAAAAAAGTTTGTAAATTCGAAAAAGAATTGCAAATTCGAAAAATAATTGCAAATTCGAAAAAGAATTGCAAATTCGAAAAAAATTGCAAATTCGAAAACAAGTGCAAATTCGAAAAAATTTAGCAATTTCGAAAAAACTTAGCAATTTCGAAAAAAATGCGAACTCGGAAAAAAAACTGCAATTTCCGAAAAAACTGCGAACACGAAAAAAGTTTGCAAATTCGAAAAAGAATTGCAAATTCGAAAAAGAATTGCAAATTCGAAAAAGAATGGCAAATTCGAAGAAGAATTGCAAATTCGAAAAAGTGCGAATTCGAAAAAATTTTGCAATTTCGAAAAATATGCGTGCTCGGAAAAAAAACTGCAAATTCGAAAAAAATTATAATTGGAAAACAATTTTGCAATTTCGTAAAAAACTGCGAACACGAAAAAAGTTTGCAAATTCGAAAAAGAATTGTAAATTCGAAAAAGAATTGCAAATTCGAAAAAGAATTGCAAATTCGAAAAAGAATTGCAAATTCGAAAAAGAATGGCAAATTCGAAGAAGAATTGCAAATTCAAAAAAGTGCGAATTCGAAAAAATTTTGAAATTTCGAAAAATATGCGAACTCGGAAAAAAAACTGCAAATTCGAAAAAAATTATAATTGGAAAACAATTTTGCAATTTCGTAAAAAACTGCGAACACGAAAAAAGTTTGCAAATTCGAAAAAGAATTGCAAATACGAAACAGAATTGCAAATTCGAAAAAAAAATTGCAATTTCGAAAAAAAGTGCGAATTCGAAAAAATTTAGCAATTTTGAAAAAAATGCGAACTCCACAAAAAAACTGCAAATTCGAAAAAAATTATAATTGGAAAACAATTTTGCAATTTCGAAAAAAAACTGCGAACTCGAAAAAAGTTTGCAAGTTCGAAAAAGAATTGCAAATTCGAAAAAGAATTGCAAATTCGAAAAAGAATTGCAAATTCGAAAAAAATTATAATTGGAAAACTATTTTGCAATTTCGGAAAAAACTGCGAAGTCGAAAAAAGAATTGCAAATTCGAAAAAGTTTGCAAATTCGAAAAAGAATTGCAAATTCGAAAAAGAATTGCAAATTCGAAAAAAAATGCGAAATCGAAAAAATTTAGCAATTTTGAAAAAAAATGGGAACTCGGAAAAAAAACTGCAAATTCGAAAAAAATTATAATTGGAAAACAATTTTGCAATTTCGTAAAAAACTGCGAACACGAAAAAAGTTTGCAAATTCGAAAAAGAATTGCAAATTCGAAAAAAAGTGCGAATCCGAAAAAATTTCGCAATTTTGAAAAAAAATGCACACTCGGAAAAAAAATGCAAATTTGAAAAAAATTATAATTGGAAAACAATTTTGCAATTTCGAAAAAAACTGCGAACTCGAAAAAAGTTTGCAAATTCGAAAAAGAATTGTAAATTCGAAAAAGAATTGCAAATTCGAAAAAGTGCGAATTCGAAAAAATTTAGCAATTTCGAAAAAAATGCGAACTCGGAAAAAAAACTGCAAATTCGAAAAAAATTATAATTAGAAAACAATTTTGCAATTTCGAAAAAAACTGCGAACTCAAAAAAGTTTGTAAATTCGAAAAAGAATTGCAAATTCGAAAAAGAATTGCAAATTCGAAAAAGTTTGCAAATTCGAAACAGAATTGCAAATTCGAAAAAGAATTGCAAATTCGAAAAAAATTGCAAATTCGAAAAAAAGTGCAAATTCGAAAAAGAATGGCAAATTCGAAGAAGAATTGCAAATTCGAAAAAGTGCGAATTCGAAAAAATTTTGCAATTTCGAAAAATATGCGAACTCGGAAAAAAAACTGCAAATTCGAAAAAAATTATAATTGGAAAACAATTTTGCAATTTCGTAAAAAACTGCGAACACGAAAAAAGTTTGCAAATTCGAAAAAGAATTGTAAATTCGAAAAAGAATTGCAAATTCGAAAAAGTGCGAATTCGAAAAAATTTTGCAATTTCGAAAAATTTGCGAACTCGGAAAAAAAACTGCAAATTCGAAAAAAATTATAATTGGAAAACAATTTTGCAATTTCGAAAAAACTGCGAACTCAAAAAAGTTTGTAAATTCGAAAAAGAATTGCAAATTCGAAAAAGAATTGCAAATTCGAAAAAGTGCGAATTCGAAAAAATTTTGCAATTTCGAAAAAAATGCGAACTCGGAAAAAAAACTGCAAATTCGAAAAAAACTATAATTGGAAAACAATTTTGCAATTTCGAAAAAAATTGCGAACTCGAAAAAAGTTTGCAAATTCGAAAAAGAATTGCAAATTCGAAAAAGAAATACAAAAAAAAAATTGCAATTTCGAAAAAAAGTGCAATTTCGAAAAAATTTAGCAATTTTGAAAAAAAATGCGAACTCGCAAAAAAACTGCAAATTTGAAAAAAATTATAATTGGAAAACAATTTTGCAATTTCGAAAAAAACTGCGAACTCGAAAAAAAAATGCGAATTCGAAAAAAATTATAATTGGAAAACAATTTTGCAATTTCGAATAAACTGCGAACTCAAAAAAGTTTGTAAATTCGAAAAAGAATTGCAAATTCGAAAAATAATTGCAAATTCGACAAAGAATTGCAAATTCGAAAAAAATTGCAAATTCGAAAAAAAGTGCAAATTCGAAAAAATTTAGCAATTTCGAAAAAACTTAGCAATTTCGAAAAAAATGCGAACTCGGTAAAAAACCGCAATTTCGGAAAAAACTGCGAACACGAAAAAAGTTTGCAAATTCGAAAAAGAATTGCAAATTCGAAAAAAATTATAATTGGAAAACAATTTTCCAATTTCGTAAAAAACTGCGAACACGAAAAAAGTTTGCAAATTCGAAAAAGAATTGTAAATTCGAAAAAGAATTGCAAATTCGAAAAAGAATTGCAAATTCGAAAAAGAACTGCAAATTCGAAAAGAATGGCAAATTCGAAGAAGAATTGCAAATTCGAAAAAGTGCGAATTCGAAAAAATTTTGCAATTTCGAAAAATATGCGAACTCGGAAAAAAAACTGCAAATTCGAAAAAAATTATAATTGGAAAACAATTTTGCAATTTCGTAAAAAACTGCGAACACGAAAAAAGTTTGCAAATTCGAAAAAGAATTGTAAATTCGAAAAAGAATTGCAAATTCGAAAAAAAGTGCAATTTCGAAAAAATTTAGCAATTTCGAAAAAACTTAGCAATTTCGAAAAAAATGCGAACTCGGAAAAAAAACTGCAATTTCGGAAAAAACTGCGAACACGAAAAAAGTTTGCAAATTCGAAAAAGAATTGCAAATTCGAAAAAGAATTGCAAATTCGAAAAAGAATGGCAAATTCGAAGAAGAATTGCAAATTCGAAAAAGTGCGAATTCGAAAAAATTTTGCAATTTCGAAAAATATGCGAACTCGGAAAAAAAACTGCAAATTCGAAAAAAATTATAATTGGAAAACAATTTTGCAATTTCGTAAAAAACTGCGAACACGAAAAAAGTTTGCAAATTCGAAAAAGAATTGTAAATTCGAAAAAGAATTGCAAATTCGAAAAAGAATTGCAAATTCGAAAAAGAATGGCAAATTCGAAGAAGAATTGCAAATTCGAAAAAGTGCGAATTCGAAAAAAATTTTGAAATTTCGAAAAATATGCGAACTCAGAAAAAAACTGCAAATTCGATAAAAATTATAATTGGAAAACAATTTTGCAATTTCGTAAAAACTGCGAACACGAAAAAAGTTTGCAAATTCGAAAAAGAATTGCAAATACGAAACAGAATTGCAAATTCGAAAAAAAAATTGCAATTTCGAAAAAAAGTGCGAATTCGAAAAAATTTAGCAATTTTGAAAAAAATGCGAACTCCACAAAAAAACTGTAAATTCGAAAAAAATTATAATTGGAAAACAATTTTGCAATTTCGAAAAAAAACTGCGAACTCGAAAAAAGTTTGCAAGTTCGAAAAAGAATTGCAAATTCGAAAAAGAATTGCAAATTCGAAAAAGAATTGCAAATTCGAAAAAAATTATAATTGGAAAACTATTTTGCAATTTCGGAAAAAACTGCGAAGTCGAAAAAAGAATTGCAAATTCGAAAAAGTTTGCAAATTCGAAAAAGAATTGCAAATTCGAAAAAGAATTGCAAATTCGAAAAAAAATGCGAAATCGAAAAAATTTAGCAATTTTGAAAAAAAATGGGAACTCGGAAAAAAAACTGCAAATTCGAAAAAAATTATAATTGGAAAACAATTTTGCAATTTCGTAAAAAACTGCGAACACGAAAAAAGTTTGCAAATTCGAAAAAGAATTGCAAATTCGAAAAAAAGTGCGAATTCGAAAAAATTTCGCAATTTTGAAAAAAAATGCACACTCGGAAAAAAAAATGCAAATTTGAAAAAAATTATAATTGGAAAACAATTTTGCAATTTCGAAAAAAACTGCGAACTCGAAAAAAGTTTGCAAATTCGAAAAAGAATTGTAAATTCGAAAAAGAATTGCAAATTAGAAAAAGTGCGAATTCGAAAAAATTTAGCAATTTCGAAAAAAATGCGAACTCGGAAAAAAAACTGCAAATTCGAAAAAAATTATAATTAGAAAACAATTTTGCAATTTCGAAAAAAACTGCGAACTCAAAAAAGTTTGTAAATTCGAAAAAGAATTGCAAATTCGAAAAAGAATTGCAAATTCGAAAAAGAAATGCAAATTCGAAAAAGTTTGCAAATTCGAAACAGAATTGCAAATTCGAAAAAGAATTGCAAATTCGAAAAAAATTGCAAATTCGAAAAAAAGTGCAAATTCGAAAAAATTTAGCTATTTCGAAAAAAAATGCGAACTCGTCAAAAAAGCTGCAAATTCGAAAAAATTATAATTGGAAAACATTTTTGCAATTTCGAAAAAAATTGCGAACTCGAAAAAAGTTTGCAATTTCGAAAAAGAATTGCAAATTCGAAGAATTGCAAATTCGAAAAAGAATTGCAAATTCGAAAAAGAAATTCAAAAAAAAAATTGCAATTTCGAAAAAAAGTGCAATTTCGAAAAAAAATGCAAACTCGCAAAAAAACTGCAAATTTGAAAAAAATTATAATTGGAAAACAATTTTGCAATTTCGAAAAAAACTGCGAACTCGAAAAAAGTTTGCAAATTCGAAAAAGAATTGTAAATTCGAAAAAGAATTGCAAATTCGAAAAAGTGCGAATTCGAAAAAATTTTGCAATTTCGAAAAAAATGCGAACTCGGAAAAAAAACTGCAAATTCGAAAAAAATTATAATTGGAAAACAATTTTGCAATTTCGAAAAAACTGCGAACTCAAAAAAGTTTGTAAATTCGAAAAAGAATTGCAAATTCGAAAAATAATTGCAAATTCGAAAAAGAATTGCAAATTCGAAAAAAATTGCAAATTCGAAAAAAAGTGCAAATTCGAAAAAGTTTACCAATTTCGAAAAAACTTAGCAATTTCGAAAAAAATGCGAACTCGGAAAAAAAACTGCAATTTCGGAAAAAACTGCGAACACGAAAAAAGTTTGCAAATTCGAAAAAGAATTGCAAATTCGAAAAAGAATTGCAAATTCGAAAAAGAATTGCAAATTCGAAAAAGAATTGCAAATTCGAAAAAGAATGGCAAATTCGAAGAAGAATTGCAAATTCGAAAAAGTGCGAATTCGGAAAAATTTTGCAATTTCGAAAAATATGCGAACTCGGAAAAAAAACTGCAAATTCGAAAAAAATTATAATTGGAAAACAATTTTGCAATTTCGTAAAAAACTGCGAACACGAAAAAAGTTTGCAAATTCGAAAAAGAATTGTAAATTCGAAAAAGAATTGCAAATTCGAAAAAAAGCGCAAATTCGAAAAAATTTAGCAATTTCGAAAAAAATGCGAACTCGGAAAAAAAACTGCAATTTCGGAAAAAACTGCGAACACGAAAAAAGTTTGCAAATTCGAAAAAGAATTGCAAATTCGAAAAAGAATTGCAAATTCGAAAAAGAATGGCAAATTCGAAGAAGAATTGCAAATTCGAAAAAGTGCGAATTCGAAAAAATTTTGCAATTTCGAAAAATATGCGAACTCGGAAAAAAAACTGCAAATTCGAAAAAAATTATAATTGGAAAACAATTTTGCAATTTCGTAAAAAACTGCGAACACGAAAAAAGTTTGCAAATTCGAAAAAGAATTGTAAATTCGAAAAAGAATTGCAAATTCGAAAAAGAATTGCAAATTCGAAAAAGAATTGCAAATTCGAAAAGAATGGCAAATTCGAAAAAGAATTGCAAATTCGAAAAAGTGCGAATTCGAAAAAATTTTGCAATTTCGAAAAATATGCGAACTCGGAAAAAAAACTGCAAATTCGAAAAAAATTATAATTGGAAAACAATTTTGCAATTTCGTAAAAAACTGCGAACACGAAAAAAGTTTGCAAATTCGAAAAAGAATTGTAAATTCGAAAAAGAATTGCAAATTCGAAAAAAAGTGCAATTTCGAAAAAATTTAGAAATTTCGAAAAAACTTAGCAATTTCGAAAAAAATGCGAACTCGGAAAAAAAACTGCAATTTCGGAAAAAACTGCGAACACGAAAAAAGTTTGCAAATTCGAAAAAGAATTGCAAATTCGAAAAAGAATTGCAAATTCGAAAAAGAATTGCAAATTCGAAAAAGAATTGCAAATTCGAAAAAAAATGGCAAATTCGAAGAAGAATTGCAAATTCGAAAAAGTGCGAATTCGAAAAAATTTTGCAATTTCGAAAAATATGCGAACTTGGAAAAAAAACTGCAAATTCGAAAAAAATTATAATTGGAAAACAATTTTGCAATTTCGTAAAAAACTGCGAACAGGAAAAAAGTTTGCACATTCGAAAAAGAATTGTAAATTCAAAAAAGAATTGCAAATTCGAAAAAGTGCGAATTCGAAAAAATTTTGCAATTTCGAAAAATATGCGAACTCGGAAAAAAAACTGCAAATTCGAAAAAAATTATAATTGGAAAACAATTTTGCAATTTCGAAAAAACTGCGAACTCAAAAAAGTTTGTAAATTCGAAAAAGAATTGCAAATTCGAAAAAGTGCGAATTCGAAAAAATTTTGCAATTTCGAAAAAAATGCGAACTCGGAAAAAAAACTGCAAATTCGAAAAAAACTATAATTGGAAAACAATTTTGCAATTTCGAAAAAAATTGCGAACTCGAAAAAAGTTTGCAAATTCGAAAAAGAATTGCAAATTCGAAATAGAATTGCAAATTCGAACAAGAAATACAAAAAAAAAATTGCAAATTCGAAAAAAAATGGCAAATTCGAAGAAGAATTGCAAATTCGAAAAAGTGCGAATTCGAAAAAATTTTGCAATTTCGAAAAATATGCGAACTCGGAAAAAAAACTGCAAATTCGAAAAAAATTATAATTGGAAAACAATTTTGCAATTTCGTAAAAAACTGCGAACAGGAAAAAAGTTTGCAAATTCGAAAAAGAATTGTAAATTCAAAAAAGAATTGCAAATTCGAAAAAGTCCGAATTCGAAAAAATTTTGCAATTTCGAAAAATATGCGAACTCGGAAAAAAAACTGCAAATTCGAAAAAAATTATAATTGGAAAACAATTTTGCAATTTCGAAAAAACTGCGAACTCAAAAAAGTTTGTAAATTCGAAAAAGAATTGCAAATTCGAAAAATAATTGCAAATTCGAAAAAGAATTGCAAATTCGAAAAAAATTGCAAATTCGAAAAAAAGTGCAAATTCGAAAAAATTTAGCAATTTCGAAAAAACTTAGCAATTTCGAAAAAAATGCGAACTCGGAAAAAAAACTGCAATTTCGGAAAAAACTGCGAACACGAAAAAAGTTTGCAAATTCGAAAAAGAATTGCAAATTCGAAAAAGAATTGCAAATTCGAAAAAGAATGGCAAATTCGAAGAAGAATTGCAAATTCGAAAAAGTGCGAATTCGAAAAAATTTTGCAATTTCGAAAAATATGCGAACTCGGAAAAAAAACTGCAAATTCGAAAAAAATTATAATTGGAAAACAATTTTGCAATTTCGTAAAAAACTGCGAACACGAAAAAAGTTTGCAAATTCGAAAAATAATTGTAAATTCGAAAAAGAATTGCAAATTCGAAAAAGAATTGCAAATTCGAAAAAGAATGGCAAATTCGAAGAAGAATTGCAAATTCGAAAAAGTGCGAATTCGAAAAAATTTTGAAATTTCGAAAAATATGCGAACTCGGAAAAAAAACTGCAAATTCGATAAAAATTATAATTGGAAAACAATTTTGCAATTTCGTAAAAAACTGCGAACACGAAAAAAGTTTGCAAATTCGAAAAAGAATTGCAAATTCGAAAAAGAATTGCAAATTCGAAAAAGAATTGCAAATTCGAAAAAGAATTGCAAATTCGAAAAAGAATTGCAAATTCGAAAACGAAATGCAAATTCGAAAAACAATTGCAAATTCGAAAAAAATTATAATTGGAAAACAATTTTGCAATTTCGGAAAAAACTGCGAACTCGAAAAAAGTTTGCAAATTTGAAAAAGAATTGCAAATTCGAAAAAGAAATTAAAAAAAAAAATTGCAATTTCGAAAAAAAGTGCAATTTCGAAAAAATTTAGCAATTTCGAAAAAAAATGCGAACTCGTCAAAAAAGCTGCAAATTCGAAAAAATTTATAATTGGAAAACAATTTTGCAATTTCGAAAAAAACTGCGAACTCGAAAAAAGTTTGCAAATTCGAAAAAGAATTGCAAATTCGAAAAAGAAATTTAAAAAAAAAATCGCAATTTCGAAAAAAAGTGCAATTTCGAAAAAATTTAGCAATTTCGAAAAAAAATGCGAACTCGAAAACAGTTTGCAAATTCGAAAAAGAATTGTAATTTCGAAAAAGAATTGCAAATTCGAAAAAGTGCGAATTCGAAAAAATTTTGCAATTTCGAAAAAAATGCGAACTCGGAAAAAAAACTGCAAATTCGAAAAAAATTATAATTGGAAAACAATTTTGCAATTTCGAAAAAAACTGCGAACTCAAAAAAGTTTGTATATTCGAAAAAGAATTGCAAATTCGAAAAATAATTGCAAATTCGAAAAAGAAATTCAAATTCGAAAAAAATTGCAAATTCGAAAAAAAGTGCGAATTCAAAAAAATTTAGCAATTACGAAAAAAATGCAAACTCGGGAAAAAAACTGCAAATTCGAAAAAAATTATAATTGGAAAACAATTTTGCAATTACGAAAAAAATGCAAACTCGGGAAAAAAACTGCAAATTCGAAAAAAATTATAATTGGAAAACAATTTTGCAATTTCGGAAAAAATTGCGAACTCGAAAAAAGTTTGCAAATTTGAAAAAGAATTGCAAATTCGAAAGAGTTTGCAAATTCGAAAAAGAATTGCAAATTCGAAAAAGAATTGCAAATTCGAAAAAGAATTGCAAATTCGAAAAAAAATGCAAATTCGAAAAAAAGCGCAAATTCGTAAAAATTTAGCTATTTCGAAAAAAAATGCGAACTCGTCAAAAAAGCTGCAAATTCGAAAAAAATTATAATTGGAAAACAATTTGCAATTTCGAAAAAAACGGCGAACTCGAAAAAAGTTTTGCAAATTCGAAAAAAAAACAATTGCAAATTCGAAAAAAATTATAATTGGAAAACAATTTTGCAATTTCGGAAAAAACTGCGAACTCGAAAAAAGTTTGCAAATTTGAAAAAGAATTGCAAATTCGAAAAAGAAATTAAAAAAAAAAATTGCAATTTCGAAAAAAAGTGCAATTTCGAAAAAATTTAGCAATTTCGAAAAAAAATGCGAACTCGTCAAAAAAGCTGCAAATTCGAAAAAATTTATAATTGGAAAACAATTTTGCAATTTCGAAAAAAACTGCGAACTCGAAAAAAGTTTGCAAATTCGAAAAAGAATTGCAAATTCGAAAAAGAAATTTAAAAAAAAAATCGCAATTTCGAAAAAAAGTGCAATTTCGAAAAAATTTAGCAATTTCGAAAAAAAATGCGAACTCGAAAACAGTTTGCAAATTCGAAAAAGAATTGTAATTTCGAAAAAGAATTGCAAATTCGAAAAAGTGCGAATTCGAAAAAATTTTGCAATTTCGAAAAAAATGCGAACTCGGAAAAAAAACTGCAAATTCGAAAAAAATTATAATTGGAAAACAATTTTGCAATTTCGAAAAAAACTGCGAACTCAAAAAAGTTTGTATATTCGAAAAAGAATTGCAAATTCGAAAAATAATTGCAAATTCGAAAAAGAAATTCAAATTCGAAAAAAATTGCAAATTCGAAAAAAAGTGCGAATTCAAAAAAATTTAGCAATTACGAAAAAAATGCAAACTCGGGAAAAAAACTGCAAATTCGAAAAAAATTATAATTGGAAAACAATTTTGCAATTACGAAAAAAATGCAAACTCGGGAAAAAAACTGCAAATTCGAAAAAAATTATAATTGGAAAACAATTTTGCAATTTCGGAAAAAATTGCGAACTCGAAAAAAGTTTGCAAATTTGAAAAAGAATTGCAAATTCGAAAGAGTTTGCAAATTCGAAAAAGAATTGCAAATTCGAAAAAGAATTGCAAATTCGAAAAAGAATTGCAAATTCGAAAAAAAATGCAAATTCGAAAAAGAATTGCAAATTCGAAAAAAATTATAATTGGAAAACAATTTTGCAATTTCGGAAAAAATTGCGAACTCGAAAAAAGTTTGCAAATTTGAAAAAGAATTGCAAATTCGAAAGAGTTTGCAAATTCGAAAAAGAATTGCAAATTCGAAAAAGTTTGCAAATTCGAAAAAGAATTGTAAATACGAAACAGAATTGCAAATTCGAAAAAATTGCGAATTCGAAAAAATTTAGCAAATTTGAAAAAAAATGCGAACTCGGAAAAAAACTGCAAATTAGAAAAAAATTATAATTGGAAAACAATTTTGCAATTTCGTAAAAAACTTCGAACTCGAAAAAAGTTTGCAAATTTGAAAAAGAATAGCAAAATCGAAAAAGAATTGCAAATTCGAAAAAGAATTGCAAATTCGAAAAAAATTATAATTGGAAAACAATTTTGCAATTTCGGAAAAAACTGCGAACTCGAAAAAAGTTTGCAAATTTGAAAAAGAATTGCAAATTCGAAAAAGTTTGCAAATTCGAAAAATAATTGCAAATTCGAAAAAGAATTGCAAATTCAAAAAAGAATTGCAAATTTGAAAAAAATTGCAAATTCGAAAAAAAGCGCAAATTCGAAAAAATTTAGCTATTTCGAAAAAAAATGCGAACTCGTCAAAAAAGCTGCAAATTCGAAAAAAATTTTAATTGGAAAACAATTTTGCAATTTCGTAAAAAACTTCGAACTCGAAAAAAGTTTGCAAATTTGAAAAAGAATTGCAAAATCGAAAAAGAATTGCAAATTCGAAAAAGAATTGCAAATTCGAAAAAAATTATAATTGGAAAACAATTTTGCAATTTCGGAAAAAACTGCGAACTCGAAAAAAGTTTGCAAATTTGAAATAGAATTGCAAATTCGAAAAAGTTTGCAAATTCGAAAAAGAATTGCAAATTCGAAAAAGAACTGCAAATTCGAAAAAGAATTGCAAATTCGAAAAAAATTGCAAATTCGAAAAAATTTAGCTATTTTGAAAAAAAATGCGAACTCGTCAAAAAAGCTGCAAATTCGAAAAAAATTATAATTAGAAAACAATTTTGCAATTTCGAAAAAAACGGCGAACTCGAAAAAAGTTTTGCAAATTCCAAAAAGAATTGCAAATTCGAAAAAGAATTGCAAATTCGAAAAAAAATTGCAATTTCGAAAAAAAGTGCAAATTCGAAAAAAAATGCGATTCGAAAAAATTTAGCAATTTTGAAAAAAATGCGAACTCGGAAAAAAAACTGCAAATTTGAAAAAGAATTGCAAATTCGAAAAAGTTTGCAAATTCGAAAAAGAATTGCAAATTCGAAAAAGAATTGCAAATTCGAAAAAGAATTGCAAATTCGAAAAAGAAATGCAAATTCGAAAAAATTGCGAATTCGAAAAAATTTAGCAAATTTGAAAAAAAATGCGAACTCGGAAAAAAACTGCAAATTAGAAAAAAATTATAATTGGAAAACAATTTTGCAATTTCGTAAAAAACTTCGAACTCGAAAAAAGTTTGCAAATTTGAAAAAGAATTGCAAAATCGAAAAAGAATTGCAAATTTGAAAAAGAATTGCAAATTCGAAAAAAATTATAATTGGAAAACAATTTTGCAATTTCGGAAAAAACTGCGAACTCGAAAAAAGTTTGCAAATTTGAAAAAGATTTGCAAATTCGAAAAAGTTTGCAAATTCGAAAAATAATTGCAAATTCGAAAAAGAATTGCAAATTCAAAAAAGAATTGCAAATTCGAAAAAAATTGCAAATTCGAAAAAAAGCGCAAATTCGAAAAAATTTAGCTATTTCGAAAAAAAATGCGAACTCGTCAAAAAAGCTGCAAATTCGAAAAAAATTTTAATTGGAAAACAATTTTGCAATTTCGTAAAAAACTTCGAACTCGAAAAAAGTTTGCAAATTTGAAAAAGAATTGCAAAATCGAAAAAGAATTGCAAATTCGAAAAAGAATTGCAAATTCGAAAAAAATTATAATTGGAAAACAATTTTGCAATTTCGGAAAAAACTGCGAACTCGAAAAAAGTTTGCAAATTTGAAAAAGAATTGCAAATTCGAAAAAGTTTGCAAATTCGAAAAATAATTGCAAATTCGAAAAAGAATTGCAAATTCAAAAAAGAATTGCAAATTCGAAAAAAATTGCAAATTCGAAAAAAAGCGCAAATTCGAAAAAATTTAGCTATTTCGAAAAAAAATGCGAACTCGTCAAAAAAGCTGCAAATTCGAAAAAAATTTTAATTGGAAAACAATTTTGCAATTTCGTAAAAAACTTCGAACTCGAAAAAAGTTTGCAAATTTGAAAAAGAATTGCAAAATCGAAAAAGAATTGCAAATTCGAAAAAGAATTGCAAATTCGAAAAAAATTATAATTGGAAAACAATTTTGCAATTTCGGAAAAAACTGCGAACTCGAAAAAAGTTTGCAAATTTGAAATAGAATTGCAAATTCGAAAAAGTTTGCAAATTCGAAAAAGAATTGCAAATTCGAAAAAGAACTGCAAATTCGAAAAAGAATTGCAAATTCGAAAAAAATTGCAAATTCGAAAAAATTTAGCTATTTTGAAAAAAAATGCGAACTCGTCAAAAAAGCTGCAAATTCGAAAAAAATTATAATTAGAAAACAATTTTGCAATTTCGAAAAAACGGCGAACTCGAAAAAAGTTTTGCAAATTCCAAAAAGAATTGCAAATTCGAAAAAGAATTGCAAATTCGAAAAAAAATTGCAATTTCGAAAAAAAGTGCAAATTCGAAAAAAAATGCGATTCGAAAAAATTTAGCAATTTTGAAAAAAATGCGAACTCGGAAAAAAAACTGCAAATTTGAAAAAGAATTGCAAATTCGAAAAAGTTTGCAAATTCGAAAAAGAATTGCAAATTCGAAAAAGAATTGCAAATTCGAAAAAGAATTGCAAATTCGAAAAAGAAATGCAAATTCGAAAAAATTGCGAATTCGAAAAAATTTAGCAAATTTGAAAAAAAATGCGAACTCGGAAAAAAACTGCAAATTAGAAAAAAATTATAATTGGAAAACAATTTTGCAATTTCGTAAAAAACTTCGAACTCGAAAAAAGTTTGCAAATTTGAAAAAGAATTGCAAAATCGAAAAAGAATTGCAAATTTGAAAAAGAATTGCAAATTCGAAAAAAATTATAATTGGAAAACAATTTTGCAATTTCGGAAAAAACTGCGAACTCGAAAAAAGTTTGCAAATTTGAAAAAGAATTGCAAATTCGAAAAAGTTTGCAAATTCGAAAAATAATTGCAAATTCGAAAAAGAATTGCAAATTCAAAAAAGAATTGCAAATTCGAAAAAAATTGCAAATTCGAAAAAAAGCGCAAATTCGAAAAAATTTAGCTATTTCGAAAAAAAATGCGAACTCGTCAAAAAAGCTGCAAATTCGAAAAAAATTTTAATTGGAAAACAATTTTGCAATTTCGTAAAAAACTTCGAACTCGAAAAAAGTTTGCAAATTTGAAAAAGAATTGCAAAATCGAAAAAGAATTGCAAATTCGAAAAAGAATTGCAAATTCGAAAAAAATTATAATTGGAAAACAATTTTGCAATTTCGGAAAAAACTGCGAACTCGAAAAAAGTTTGCAAATTTGAAAAAGAATTGCAAATTCGAAAAAGTTTGCAAATTCGAAAAATAATTGCAAATTCGAAAAAGAATTGCAAATTCAAAAAAGAATTGCAAATTCGAAAAAAATTGCAAATTCGAAAAAAAGCGCAAATTCGAAAAAATTTAGCTATTTCGAAAAAAAATGCGAACTCGTCAAAAAAGCTGCAAATTCGAAAAAAATTTTAATTGGAAAACAATTTTGCAATTTCGTAAAAAACTTCGAACTCGAAAAAAGTTTGCAAATTTGAAAAAGAATTGCAAAATCGAAAAAGAATTGCAAATTCGAAAAAGAATTGCAAATTCGAAAAAAATTATAATTGGAAAACAATTTTGCAATTTCGGAAAAAACTGCGAACTCGAAAAAAGTTTGCAAATTTGAAAAAGAATTGCAAATTCGAAAAAGTTTGCAAATTCGAAAAATAATTGCAAATTCGAAAAAGAATTGCAAATTCAAAAAAGAATTGCAAATTCGAAAAAAATTGCAAATTCGAAAAAAAGCGCAAATTCGAAAAAATTTAGCTATTTCGAAAAAAAATGCGAACTCGTCAAAAAAGCTGCAAATTCGAAAAAAATTTTAATTGGAAAACAATTTTGCAATTTCGTAAAAAATTTCGAACTCGAAAAAAGTTTGCAAATTTGAAAAAGAATTGCAAAATCGAAAAAGAATTGCAAATTCGAAAAAGAATTGCAAATTCGAAAAAAATTATAATTGGAAAACAATTTTGCAATTTCGGAAAAAACTGCGAACTCGAAAAAATTTTGCAAATTCGAAAAAGTTTCCAAATTCGAAAAAGAATTGCAAATTCGAAAAAAAATTGCAAATTCGAAAAAAATTGCAAATTCGAAAAAAAGTGCAAATTCGAAAAAATTTTGCTATTTCGAAAAAAAATGCGAACTCGGCAAAAAAACTGCAAATTCGAAAAAAATTATAATTGGAAAACAATTTTGCAATTTCGTAAAAAACTGCGAACACGAAAAAAGTTTGCAAATTCGAAAAAAAATTGCAAATTCGAAAAAATTGCGAATTCAAAAAAATTTAGCAAATTTGAAAAAAAATGCGAACTCGGAAAAAAACTGCAAATTCGAAAAAAATATAATTGGAAAACAATTTTGCAATTTCGTAAAAAACTTCGAACTCGAAAAAAGTTTGCAAATTTGAAAAAGAATTGCAAAATCGAAAAAGAATTGCAAATTCGAAAAAGAATTGCAAATTCGAAAAAAATTATAATTGGAAAACAATTTTGCAATTTCGGAAAAAACTGCGAACTCGAAAAAAGTTTGCAAATTTGAAAAAGAATTGCAAATTCGAAAAAGTTTGCAAATTCTAAAAAGAATTGCAAATTCGAAAAAGAATTGCAAATTCGAAAAAGAATTGCAAATTCGAAAAAAATTGCAAATTCGAAAAAAAGCGCAAATTCGAAAAAATTTAGCTATTTCGAAAAAAAATGCGAACTCGTCAAAAAAGTTGCAAATTCGAAAAAAATTATAATTGGAAAACAATTTTGCAATTTCGAAAAAAACGGCGAACTCGAAAAAAGTTTTGCAAATTCGAAAAAGAATTGCAAATTCGAAAAAGAATTGCAAATTCGAAAAAGTTTGCAAATTCGAAAAAGAATTGCAAATTCGAAAAAGAATTGCAAATTCGAAAAAGAATTGCAAATTCGAAAAAAATTGCAAATTCGAAAAAAAGCGCAAATTCGAAAAAATTTAGCTATTTCGAAAAAAAATGCGAACTCGTCAAAAAAGTTGCAAATTCGAAAAAAATGATAATTGGAAAACAATTTTGCAATTTCGAAAAAAACGGCGAACTCGAAAAAAGTTTTGCAAATTCGAAAAAGAATTGCAAATTCGAAAAAGAATTGCAAATTCGAAAAAGAAATGCAAATTCGAAAAAAATTGCAAATTCGAAAAAAAATGCGATTCGAAAAAATTTAGCAATTTTGAAAAAAATGCGAACTCGGAAAAAAAACTGCAAATTCGAAAAAAATTATAATTGGAAAACAATTTTGCAATTTCGAAAAAAACGGCGAACTCGAAAAAAGTTTTGCAAATTCGAAAAAGAATTGCAAATTCGAAAAAGAATTGCAAATTCGAAAAAAATTATAATTGGAAAACAATTTTGCAATTTCGGAAAAAACTGCGAACTCGAAAAAAGTTTGCAAATTTGAAATAGAATTGCAAATTTGAAAAAGTTTGCAAATTCGAAAGAGAATTGCAAATTCGAAAAAGAACTGCAAATTCGAAAAAGAATTGCAAATTCGAAAAAAATTGCAAATTCGAAAAAATTTAGCTATTTCGAAAAAAAATGCGAACTCGTCAAAAAAGCTGCAAATTCGAAAAAAATTATAATTGGAAAACAATTTTGCAATTTCGAAAAAAACTGCGAACTCGAAAAAAGTTTTACAAATTCGAAAAAAAATTGCAAATTTGAAAAAGAATTGCAAATTCGAAAAAAATTGCAAATTCGAAAAAATTTAGCTATTTCGAAAAAAAATGCGAACTCGTCAAAAAAGCTGCAAATTCGAAAAAAATTATAATTGGAAAACAATTTTGCAATTTCGTAAAAAACTTCGAACTCGAAAAAAGTTTGCAAATTTGAAAAGAATTGCAAAATCGAAAAAGAATTGCAAATTCGAAAAAGAATTGCAAATTCGAAAAAAATTATAATTGGAAAACAATTTTGCAATTTCGGAAAAAACTGCGAACTCGAAAAAAGTTGCAAATTTGAAAAAGAATTGCAAATTCGAAAAAGTTTGCAAATTCGAAAAAGAATTGCAAATTCGAAAAAGAATTGCAAATTCGAAAAAGTTTGCAAATTCGAAAAAGAATTGCAAATTCGAAAAAGAATTGCAAATTCGAAAAAGAATTGCAAATTCGAAAAAAATTGCAAATTCGAAAAAAAGCGCAAATTCGAAAAAATTTAGCTATTTCGAAAAAAAATGCGAACTCGTCAAAAAAGTTGCAAATTCGAAAAAAATGATAATTGGAAAACAATTTTGCAATTTCGAAAAAAACGGCGAACTCGAAAAAAGTTTTGCAAATTCGAAAAAGAATTGCAAATTCGAAAAAGAATTGCAAATTCGAAAAAGAAATGCAAATTCGAAAAAAATTGCAAATTCGAAAAAAAATGCGATTCGAAAAAATTTAGCAATTTTGAAAAAAATGCGAACTCGGAAAAAAAACTGCAAATTCGAAAAAAATTATAATTGGAAAACAATTTTGCAATTTCGAAAAAAACGGCGAACTCGAAAAAAGTTTTGCAAATTCGAAAAAGAATTGCAAATTCGAAAAAGAATTGCAAATTCGAAAAAAATTATAATTGGAAAACAATTTTGCAATTTCGGAAAAAACTGCGAACTCGAAAAAAGTTTGCAAATTTGAAATAGAATTGCAAATTTGAAAAAGTTTGCAAATTCGAAAGAGAATTGCAAATTCGAAAAAGAACTGCAAATTCGAAAAAGAATTGCAAATTCGAAAAAAATTGCAAATTCGAAAAAATTTAGCTATTTCGAAAAAAAATGCGAACTCGTCAAAAAAGCTGCAAATTCGAAAAAAATTATAATTGGAAAACAATTTTGCAATTTCGAAAAAAACTGCGAACTCGAAAAAAGTTTTACAAATTCGAAAAAAAATTGCAAATTTGAAAAAGAATTGCAAATTCGAAAAAAATTGCAAATTCGAAAAAATTTAGCTATTTCGAAAAAAAATGCGAACTCGTCAAAAAAGCTGCAAATTCGAAAAAAATTATAATTGGAAAACAATTTTGCAATTTCGTAAAAAACTTCGAACTCGAAAAAAGTTTGCAAATTTGAAAAAGAATTGCAAAATCGAAAAAGAATTGCAAATTCGAAAAAGAATTGCAAATTCGAAAAAAATTATAATTGGAAAACAATTTTGCAATTTCGGAAAAAACTGCGAACTCGAAAAAAGTTTGCAAATTTGAAAAAGAATTGCAAATTCGAAAAAGTTTGCAAATTCGAAAAAGAATTGCAAATTCGAAAAAGAATTGCAAATTCGAAAAAGAATTGCAAATTCGAAAAAAATTGCAAATTCGAAAAAAAAGCGCAAATTCGAAAAAATTTAGCTATTTCGAAAAAAAATGCGAACTCGTCAAAAAAGCTGCAAATTCGAAAAAAATTATAATTGGAAAACAATTTTGCAATTTCGAAAAAAACGGCGAACTCGAAAAAAGTTTTGCAAATTCGAAAAAGAATTGCAAATTCGAAAAAGAAATGCAAATTCGAAAAAAATTGCAAATTCGAAAAAAAATGCGATTCGAAAAAATTTAGCAATTTTGAAAAAAATGCGAACTCGGAAAAAAAACTGCAAATTCGAAAAAAATTTTAATTGGAAAACAATTTTGCAATTTCGTAAAAAACTGCGAACTCGAAAAAAGTTTGCAAATTTGAAAATGAATTGCAAAATCGAAAAAGAATTGCAAATTCGAAAAAGAATTGCAAATTCGAAAAAAATTATAATTGGAAAACAATTTTGCAATTTCGGAAAAAACTGCGAACTCGAAAAAAGTTTGCAAATTTGAAATAGAATTGCAAATTCGAAAAAGTTTGCAAATTCGAAAGAGAATTGCAAATTCGAAAAAGAACTGCAAATTCGAAAAAGAATTGCAAATTCGAAAAAAATTGCAAATTCGAAAAAATTTAGCTATTTCGAAAAAAAATGCGAACTCGTCAAAAAAGCTGCAAATTCGAAAAAAATTATAATTAGAAAACAATTTTGCAATTTCGAAAAAAACGGCGAACTCGAAAAAAGTTTTGCAAATTCGAAAAAGAATTGCAAATTCGAAAAAGAATTGCAAATTCGAAAAAGAAATGCAAATTCGAAAAAAATTGCAAATTCGAAAAAAAATGCGATTCGCAAAAATTTAGCAATTTTGAAAAAAATGCGAACTCGGAAAAAAAACTGCAAATTTGAAAAAGAATTGCAAATTCGAAAAAGTTTGCAAATTCGAAAAAGATTTGCAAATTTGAAAAAGAATTGCAAATTCGAAAAAGAATTGCAAATTCGAAAAAGAAATGCAAATTCGAAAAACAATTGCAAATTCGAAAAAAATTATAATTGGAAAACAATTTTGCAATTTCGGAAAAAACTGCGAACTCGAAAAAATTTTGCAAATTCGAAAAAGTTTCCAAATTCGAAAAAGAATTGCAAATTCGAAAAAGAATTGCAAATTCGAAAAAAATTGCAAATTCGAAAAAAAGTGCAAATTCGAAAAAATTTTGCTATTTCGAAAAAAAATGCGAACTCGGCAAAAAAACTGCAAATTCGAAAAAAATTATAATTGGAAAACAATTTTGCAATTTCGTAAAAAACTGCGAACACGAAAAAAGTTTGCAAATTCGAAAAAGAATTGCAAATACGAAACAGAATTGCAAATTCGAAAAAAAATTGCAAATTCGAAAAAATTGCAAATTCAAAAAAATTTAGCAAATTTGAAAAAAAATGCAAACTCGGAAAAAAACTGCAAATTCGAAAAAAATTATAATTGGAAAACAATTTTGCAATTTCGTAAAAAACTGCGAACTCGAAAAAAGGTTGCAAATTTGAAAAAAATTATAATTGGAAAACAATTTTGCAATTTCGGAAAAAACTGCGAACTCGAAAATTGTTTGCAAATTTGAAAAAGAATTGCAAATTCGAAAAAGTTTGCAAATTCAAAAAGAATTGCAAATTCGAAAAAGAATTGCAAATTCGAAAAAAATTGCAAATTCGAAAAAATTTAGCTATTTCGAAAAAAAATGCGAACTCGTCAAAAAAGCTGCAAATTCGAAAAAAATTATAATTGGAAAACAATTTTGCAATTTTGAAAAAAACTGCGAACTCGAAAAAATTTCGCAAATTTGGAAAAAAAATATAATTGGAAAACAATTTTGCAATTTCGAAAAAAACTGCGAACACGAAAAAAGTTTGCAAATTCGAAAAAGAATTGCAAATACGAAAAAGAAATGCAAATTCGAAAAAAATTGCAAATTCGAAAAAAATTGCGAATTCGAAAAAATTTATCAATTTTGAAAAAAAATGCGAAATCAAAAAAAAAAATGCAAATTCGAAAAAAATTATAATTGGAAAACAATTTTGCAATTACGAAAAAACTGCGAATTCGAAAAAAGTTTGCAAATACGAAAAAAATTATAATTGGAAAACAATTTTGCAATTTCGAAAAAAAATGCGAACACAAAAAAGTTTGCAAATTCGAAAAAGAATTAATTGCAAATTCGAAAAAAAATTGCAAATTCGAAAAAGAATTGCAATTTCGGAAAAAACTGCGAACACGAAAAAAGTTTGCAAATTTGAAAAAGAATTGCAAATTCGAAAAAGTTTGCAAATTCGAAAAAGAATTGCAAATTCGAAAAAGAATTGCAAATTCGAAAAAAATTGCAAATTCGAAAAAAAGTGCAAATTCGAAAAAATTTAGCTATTTCGAAAAAAAATGCGAACTTGTCAAAAAAGCTGCAAATTCGAAAAAAATTATAATTGGAAAACAATTTTGTAATTTCAAAAAAAATTGTGAACTCGAGAAAAGTTTGCAAATTCGAAAAAAAATTGCAAATTTGAAAAAAAAATGCAAATTCGAAAAAAATTGCAAATTCGAAAAAAAGAGCGATTCGAAAAAATTTAGCAATTTTGAAAAAAATGCGAATTCGGAAAAAAAACTGCAAATTTGAAAAAATTTATAATTGGAAAACAATTTTGTAATTTCAAAAAAAATTGTGAACTCGAGAAAAGTTTGCAAATTCGAAAAAAAATTGCAAATACGAAAAAAAATTGCAAATTCGAAAAAAATTGCAATTTCGAAAAAAAGTGCAAATTCGAAAAAATTTAACGAAAAAAACTGCGTACTCGAAAAGAGTGTGCAAATTCGAAAAAGAATTGCAAATTCGAAAAAGAATTGCAAATACGAAAAAGAATTGCAAATTCGAAAAACAATTGCAATTTCGAAAAAAAGTGCGAATTCGAAAAAAGTTTGCAAATTCGAAAAAGAATTAATTGCAAAATCCAAAAAAAATTGCAAATTCGAAAAAGAATTGCAATTTTGGAAAAAACTGCGAACTCGAAAAAATTTGGCAAATTCGAAACAAATTATAATTGGAAAACAATTTTGCAATTTCGAAAAAAAATGCGAACTCAAAAAAGTTTGCAAATTCGAAAAAGAATTGATTGCAAATTCAAAAAAAAAGTGCAAATTCGAAAAACTTTTGCAATTTCGAAAAAACTTAGCAATTTCGAAAAAAATGCGAACTCGGAAAAAAAACTGCAATTTCGGAAAAAACTGCGAACTCGAAAAAAGAATTGCAAATTCGAAAAAGTTTGCAAATTCGAAAAAAAATTGCAAATTCGAAAAGAATTGAAAATACGACACAGAATTGCAAATTCGAAAAAAAACTGCAAATTCGAAAAAAATTATAATTGGAAACCAATTTTGCAATTTCGAAAAAAACTGCGAACTCGAAAAAAGTTTGCAAATTCGAAAAAGAATTGCAAATTCGAAAAAAATTATAATTGGAAAACAATTTTGCAATTTCAAAAAAAACTGCGAACTCGAAAAAAGTTTGCAAATTCGAAAAAGTTTGCAAATTCGAAAAAAAATTGCAAATTCGAAAAAGAATTGAAAATACGAAACAGAATTGCAAATTCGAAAAAAAATTGCAAATTCGAAAAAAAGTGCGAAATCGAAAAAATTTAGCAAATTTGAAAAAAAATGCGAACTCGGAAAAAAAATTATAATTGGAAAACAATTTTGCAATTTCGTAAAAAATTGCGAACTCGAAAAAAGTTTGCAAATTCGAAAAAGAATTAATTGCAAATTCCAAAAAGAATTGCAAATTCGAAAAAGAATTGCAATTTTGGAAAAAAGTGCGAATTCGAAAAAATTTAGCAATTTCGAAAAAAACTGCAAACTCGAATAAAGTTTGCAAATTCGAAAAAGAATTGAAAATACGACACAGAATTGCAAATTCGAAAAAAAATTGCAAATTCGAAAAAAAGTGCGAAATCGAAAAAATTTAGCAATTTTGAAAATAAATGCGAACTCGGAAAAAAAACTGCAAATTCGAAAAAAATTATAATTGGAAAACAATTTTGCAATTTCAAAAAAAATTACGAACTCGAAAAAAGAATTGCAAATTCGAAAAGGTTTGCAAATTCGAAAAAGAATTGCAAATTTGAAAAATAATTGCAAATTCGAAAATAAATTGCCATTTCGAAAAAAAGTGTGAATTCGAAAAAATTTAGCAATTTCGAAAAAAAATGCGAACTCGGAAAAAAAACTGCAAATTCGAAAAAAATTATAATTGGAAAACAATTTTGCAATTTTGAAAAAAAATGCGAACTCGAAAAAAGTTTGCAAATTCGAAAAAGAATTAATTGCAAATTCCAAAAAGAATTGCAAATTCGAAAAAGAATTGCAATTTTGGAAAAAAGTGCGAATTCGAAAAAGAATTGCAAATTCGAAAAAAATTGCAAATTCGAAAAAATTTAGCTATTTTGAAAAAAAATGCGAACTCGTCAAAAAAGCTGCAAATTCGAAAAAAATTATAATTAGAAAACAATTTTGCAATTTCGAAAAAAACGGCGAACTCGAAAAAAGTTTTGCAAATTCCAAAAAGAATTGCAAATTCGAAAAAGAATTGCAAATTCGAAAAAAAATTGCAATTTCGAAAAAAAGTGCAAATTCGAAAAAAAATGCGATTCGAAAAAATTTAGCAATTTTGAAAAAAATGCGAACTCGGAAAAAAAACTGCAAATTTGAAAAAGAATTGCAAATTCGAAAAAGTTTGCAAATTCGAAAAAGAATTGCAAATTCGAAAAAGAATTGCAAATTCGAAAAAGAATTGCAAATTCGAAAAAGAAATGCAAATTCGAAAAAATTGCGAATTCGAAAAAATTTAGCAAATTTGAAAAAAAATGCGAACTCGGAAAAAAACTGCAAATTAGAAAAAAATTATAATTGGAAAACAATTTTGCAATTTCGTAAAAAACTTCGAACTCGAAAAAAGTTTGCAAATTTGAAAAAGAATTGCAAAATCGAAAAAGAATTGCAAATTTGAAAAAGAATTGCAAATTCGAAAAAAATTATAATTGGAAAACAATTTTGCAATTTCGGAAAAAACTGCGAACTCGAAAAAAGTTTGCAAATTTGAAAAAGAATTGCAAATTCGAAAAAGTTTGCAAATTCGAAAAATAATTGCAAATTCGAAAAAGAATTGCAAATTCAAAAAAGAATTGCAAATTCGAAAAAAATTGCAAATTCGAAAAAAAGCGCAAATTCGAAAAAATTTAGCTATTTCGAAAAAAAATGCGAACTCGTCAAAAAAGCTGCAAATTCGAAAAAAATTTTAATTGGAAAACAATTTTGCAATTTCGTAAAAAACTTCGAACTCGAAAAAAGTTTGCAAATTTGAAAAAGAATTGCAAAATCGAAAAAGAATTGCAAATTCGAAAAAGAATTGCAAATTCGAAAAAAATTATAATTGGAAAACAATTTTGCAATTTCGGAAAAAACTGCGAACTCGAAAAAAGTTTGCAAATTTGAAAAAGAATTGCAAATTCGAAAAAGTTTGCAAATTCGAAAAATAATTGCAAATTCGAAAAAGAATTGCAAATTCAAAAAAGAATTGCAAATTCGAAAAAAATTGCAAATTCGAAAAAAAGCGCAAATTCGAAAAAATTTAGCTATTTCGAAAAAAAATGCGAACTCGTCAAAAAAGCTGCAAATTCGAAAAAATTTTAATTGGAAAACAATTTTGCAATTTCGTAAAAAACTTCGAACTCGAAAAAAGTTTGCAAATTTGAAAAAGAATTGCAAAATCGAAAAAGAATTGCAAATTCGAAAAAGAATTGCAAATTCGAAAAAAATTATAATTGGAAAACAATTTTGCAATTTCGGAAAAAACTGCGAACTCGAAAAAAGTTTGCAAATTTGAAATAGAATTGCAAATTCGAAAAAGTTTGCAAATTCGAAAAAGAATTGCAAATTCGAAAAAGAACTGCAAATTCGAAAAAGAATTGCAAATTCGAAAAAAATTGCAAATTCGAAAAAATTTAGCTATTTTGAAAAAAAATGCGAACTCGTCAAAAAAGCTGCAAATTCGAAAAAAATTATAATTAGAAAACAATTTTGCAATTTCGAAAAAAACGGCGAACTCGAAAAAAGTTTTGCAAATTCCAAAAAGAATTGCAAATTCGAAAAAGAATTGCAAATTCGAAAAAAAATTGCAATTTCGAAAAAAAGTGCAAATTCGAAAAAAAATGCGATTCGAAAAAATTTAGCAATTTTGAAAAAAATGCGAACTCGGAAAAAAAACTGCAAATTTGAAAAAGAATTGCAAATTCGAAAAAGTTTGCAAATTCGAAAAAGAATTGCAAATTCGAAAAAGAATTGCAAATTCGAAAAAGAATTGCAAATTCGAAAAAGAAATGCAAATTCGAAAAATTGCGAATTCGAAAAAATTTAGCAAATTTGAAAAAAAATGCGAACTCGGAAAAAAACTGCAAATTAGAAAAAAATTATAATTGGAAAACAATTTTGCAATTTCGTAAAAAACTTCGAACTCGAAAAAAGTTTGCAAATTTGAAAAAGAATTGCAAAATCGAAAAAGAATTGCAAATTTGAAAAAGAATTGCAAATTCGAAAAAAATTATAATTGGAAAACAATTTTGCAATTTCGGAAAAAACTGCGAACTCGAAAAAAGTTTGCAAATTTGAAAAAGAATTGCAAATTCGAAAAAGTTTGCAAATTCGAAAAATAATTGCAAATTCGAAAAAGAATTGCAAATTCAAAAAAGAATTGCAAATTCGAAAAAAATTGCAAATTCGAAAAAAAGCGCAAATTCGAAAAAATTTAGCTATTTCGAAAAAAAATGCGAACTCGTCAAAAAAGCTGCAAATTCGAAAAAAATTTTAATTGGAAAACAATTTTGCAATTTCGTAAAAAACTTCGAACTCGAAAAAAGTTTGCAAATTTGAAAAAGAATTGCAAAATCGAAAAAGAATTGCAAATTCGAAAAAGAATTGCAAATTCGAAAAAAATTATAATTGGAAAACAATTTTGCAATTTCGGAAAAAACTGCGAACTCGAAAAAAGTTTGCAAATTTGAAAAAGAATTGCAAATTCGAAAAAGTTTGCAAATTCGAAAAATAATTGCAAATTCGAAAAAGAATTGCAAATTCAAAAAAGAATTGCAAATTCGAAAAAAATTGCAAATTCGAAAAAAAGCGCAAATTCGAAAAAATTTAGCTATTTCGAAAAAAAATGCGAACTCGTCAAAAAAGCTGCAAATTCGAAAAAAATTTTAATTGGAAAACAATTTTGCAATTTCGTAAAAAACTGCGAACTCGAAAAAAGTTTGCAAATTTGAAAAAGAATTGCAAAATTGAAAAAGAATTGCAAATTCGAAAAAGAATTGCAAATTCGAAAAAAATTATAATTGGAAAACAATTTAGCAATTTCGGAAAAAACTGCGAACTCGAAAAAAGTTTGCAAATTTGAAAAAGAATTGCAAATTCGAAAAAGTTTGCAAATTCGAAAAATAATTGCAAATTCGAAAAAGAATTGCAAATTCAAAAAAGAATTGCAAATTCGAAAAAAATTGCAAATTCGAAAAAAAGCGCAAATTCGAAAAAATTTAGCTATTTCGAAAAAAAATGCGAACTCGTCAAAAAAGCTGCAAATTCGAAAAAAATTTTAATTGGAAAACAATTTTGCAATTTCGTAAAAAACTTCGAACTCGAAAAAAGTTTGCAAATTTGAAAAAGAATTGCAAAATCGAAAAAGAATTGCAAATTCGAAAAAGAATTGCAAATTCGAAAAAAATTATAATTGGAAAACAATTTTGCAATTTCGGAAAAAACTGCGAACTCGAAAAAAGTTTGCAAATTTGAAAAATTTTGCAAATTCGAAAAAGTTTCCAAATTCGAAAAAGAATTGCAAATTCGAAAAAAAATTGCAAATTCGAAAAAAATTGCAAATTCGAAAAAAAGTGCAAATTCGAAAAAATTTTGCTATTTCGAAAAAAAATGCGAACTCGGCAAAAAAACTGCAAATTCGAAAAAAATTATAATTGGAAAACAATTTTGCAATTTCGTAAAAAACTGCGAACACGAAAAAGTTTGCAAATTCGAAAAAAAATTGCAAATTCGAAAAAATTGCGAATTCAAAAAAATTTAGCAAATTTGAAAAAAAATGCGAACTCGGAAAAAAACTGCAAATTCGAAAAAAATATAATTGGAAAACAATTTTGCAATTTCGTAAAAAACTTCGAACTCGAAAAAAGTTTGCAAATTTGAAAAAGAATTGCAAAATCGAAAAAGAATTGCAAATTCGAAAAAGAATTGCAAATTCGAAAAAAATTATAATTGGAAAACAATTTTGCAATTTCGGAAAAAACTGCGAACTCGAAAAAAGTTTGCAAATTTGAAAAAGAATTGCAAATTCGAAAAAGTTTGCAAATTCTAAAAAGAATTGCAAATTCGAAAAAGAATTGCAAATTCGAAAAAGAATTGCAAATTCGAAAAAAATTGCAAATTCGAAAAAAAGCGCAAATTCGAAAAAATTTAGCTATTTCGAAAAAAAATGCGAACTCGTCAAAAAGTTGCAAATTCGAAAAAAATTATAATTGGAAAACAATTTTGCAATTTCGAAAAAAACGGCGAACTCGAAAAAAGTTTTGCAAATTCGAAAAAGAATTGCAAATTCGAAAAAGAATTGCAAATTCGAAAAAGTTTGCAAATTCGAAAAAGAATTGCAAATTCGAAAAAGAATTGCAAATTCGAAAAAGAATTGCAAATTCGAAAAAAATTGCAAATTCTAAAAAAAGCGCAAATTCGAAAAAATTTAGCTATTTCGAAAAAAAATGCGAACTCGTCAAAAAAGCTGCAAATTCGAAAAAAATGATAATTGGAAAACAATTTTGCAATTTCGAAAAAAACGGCGAACTCGAAAAAAGTTTTGCAAATTCGAAAAAGAATTGCAAATTCGAAAAAGAATTGCAAATTCGAAAAAGAAATGCAAATTCGAAAAAAATTGCAAATTCGAAAAAAAATGCGATTCGAAAAAATTTAGCAATTTTGAAAAAAATGCGAACTCGGAAAAAAAACTGCAAATTCGAAAAAAATTATAATTGGAAAACAATTTTGCAATTTCGAAAAAAACGGCGAACTCGAAAAAAGTTTTGCAAATTCGAAAAAGAATTGCAAATTCGAAAAAGAATTGCAAATTCGAAAAAAATTATAATTGGAAAACAATTTTGCAATTTCGGAAAAAACTGCGAACTCGAAAAAAGTTTGCAAATTTGAAATAGAATTGCAAATTCGAAAAAGTTTGCAAATTCGAAAGAGAATTGCAAATTCGAAAAAGAACTGCAAATTCGAAAAAGAATTGCAAATTCGAAAAAAATTGCAAATTCGAAAAAATTTAGCTATTTCGAAAAAAAATGCGAACTCGTCAAAAAAGCTGCAAATTCGAAAAAAATTATAATTGGAAAACAATTTTGCAATTTCGAAAAAAACTGCGAACTCGAAAAAAGTTTTACAAATTCGAAAAAGAATTGCAAATTCGAAAAAAATTGCAAATTCGAAAAAATTTAGCTATTTCGAAAAAAAATGCGAACTCGTCAAAAAAGCTGCAAATTCGAAAAAAATTATAATTGGAAAACAATTTTGCAATTTCGTAAAAAACTTCGAACTCGAAAAAAGTTTGCAAATTTGAAAAAGAATTGCAAAATCGAAAAAGAATTGCAAATTCGAAAAAGAATTGCAAATTCGAAAAAAATTATAATTGGAAAACAATTTTGCAATTTCGGAAAAAACTGCGAACTCGAAAAAAGTTTGCAAATTTGAAAAAGAATTGCAAATTCGAAAAAGTTTGCAAATTCGAAAAAGAATTGCAAATTCGAAAAAGAATTGCAAATTCGAAAAAGAATCGCAAATTCGAAAAAAATTGCAAATTCGAAAAAAAAGCGCAAATTCGAAAAAATTTAGCTATTTCGAAAAAAAATGCGAACTCGTCAAAAAAGCTGCAAATTCGAAAAAAATTATAATTGGAAAACAATTTTGCAATTTCGAAAAAAACGGCGAACTCGAAAAAAGTTTTGCAAATTCGAAAAAGAATTGCAAATTCGAAAAAGAAATGCAAATTCGAAAAAAATTGCAAATTCGAAAAAAAATGCGATTCGAAAAAATTTAGCAATTTTGAAAAAAATGCGAACTCGGAAAAAAAACTGCAAATTCGAAAAAAATTTTAATTGGAAAACAATTTTGCAATTTCGTAAAAAACTTCGAACTCGAAAAAAGTTTGCAAATTTGAAAATGAATTGCAAAATCGAAAAAGAATTGCAAATTCGAAAAAGAATTGCAAATTCGAAAAAAATTATAATTGGAAAACAATTTTGCAATTTCGGAAAAAACTGCGAACTCGAAAAAAGTTTGCAAATTTGAAATAGAATTGCAAATTCGAAAAAGTTTGCAAATTCGAAAGAGAATTGCAAATTCGAAAAAGAACTGCAAATTCGAAAAAGAATTGCAAATTCCGAAAAAAATTGCAAATTCGAAAAAATTTAGCTATTTCGAAAAAAAAATGCGAACTCGTCAAAAAAGCTGCAAATTCGAAAAAAATTATAATTAGAAAACAATTTTGCAATTTCGAAAAAAACGGCGAACTCGAAAAAAGTTTTGCAAATTCGAAAAAGAATTGCAAATTCGAAAAAGAATTGCAAATTCGAAAAGAAATGCAAATTCGAAAAAATTGCAAATTCGAAAAAAAGTGCAAATTCGAAAAAATTTAACGAAAAAAACTGCGTACTCGAAAAGAGTGTGCAAATTCGAAAAAGAATTGCAAATTCGAAAAAGAATTGCAAATACGAAAAAGAATTGCAAATTCGAAAAACAATTGCAATTTCGAAAAAAAGTGCGAATTCGAAAAATATTTGCAAATTCGAAAAGAATTAATTGCAAAATCCAAAAAAAATTGCAAATTCGAAAAAGAATTGCAATTTTGGAAAAAACTGCGACTCGAAAAAATTTGGCAAATTCGAAAACAAATTATAATTGGAAAACAATTTTGCAATTTCGAAAAAAATGCGAACTCAAAAAAGTTTGCAAATTCGAAAAAGAATTGATTGCAAATTCAAAAAAAAAGTGCAAATTCGAAAAACTTTTGCAATTCGAAAAACTTAGCAATTTCGAAAAAAATGCGAACTCGGAAAAAAAACTGCAATTTCGGAAAAAACTGCGAACTCGAAAAAAGAATTGCAAATTCGAAAAAGTTTGCAAATTCGAAAAAAAAATTGCAAATTCGAAAAATTTAGCTATTTCGAAAAAGAATTGCAAATTCGAAAAAGAATTGCAAATTCGAAAAAAATTGCAAATTCGAAAAAAAGCGCAAATTCGAAAAAATTTAGCTATTTCGAAAAAAAATGCGAACTCGTCAAAAAAGTTGCAAATTCGAAAAAAATTATAATTGGAAAACAATTTTGCAATTTCGAAAAAAACGGCGAACTCGAAAAAAGTTTTGCAAATTCGAAAAAGAATTGCAAATTCGAAAAAGAATTGCAAATTCGAAAAAGTTTGCAAATTCGAAAAGAATTGCAAATTCGAAAAAGAATTGCAAATTCGAAAAAGAATTGCAAATTCGAAAAAATTGCAAATTCTAAAAAAGCGCAAATTCGAAAAAATTTAGCTATTTCGAAAAAAATGCGAACTCGTCAAAAAAGCTGCAAATTCGAAAAAATGATAATTGGAAAACAATTTTGCAATTTCGAAAAAAAAACGGCGAACTCGAAAAAAGTTTTGCAAATTCGAAAAAGAATTGCAAATTCGAAAAAGAATTGCAAATTCGAAAAAGAAATGCAAATTCGAAAAAAATTGCAAATTCGAAAAAAAATGCGATTCGAAAAAATTTAGCAATTTTGAAAAAAATGCGAACTCGGAAAAAAAACTGCAAATTCGAAAAAAATTATAATTGGAAAACAATTTTGCAATTTCGAAAAAAACGGCGAACTCGAAAAAAGTTTGCAAATTCGAAAAAGAATTGCAAATTCGAAAAAGAATTGCAAATTCGAAAAAAATTATAATTGGAAAACAATTTTGCAATTTCGGAAAAAACTGCGAACTCGAAAAAAGTTTGCAAATTTGAAATAGAATTGCAAATTCGAAAAAGTTTGCAAATTCGAAAGAGAATTGCAAATTCGAAAAAGAACTGCAAATTCGAAAAAGAATTGCAAATTCGAAAAAAATTGCAAATTCGAAAAAATTTAGCTATTTCGAAAAAAATGCGAACTCGTCAAAAAAGCTGCAAATTCGAAAAAATTATAATTGGAAAACAATTTTGCAATTTCGAAAAAAACTGCGAACTCGAAAAAAGTTTTACAAATTCGAAAAAGAATTGCAAATTCGAAAAAAATTGCAAATTCGAAAAATTTAGCTATTTCGAAAAAAAATGCGAACTCGTCAAAAAAGCTGCAAATTCGAAAAAATTATAATTGGAAAACAATTTTGCAATTTCGTAAAAAACTTCGAACTCGAAAAAAGTTTGCAAATTTGAAAAAGAATTGCAAAATCGAAAAAGAATTGCAAATTCGAAAAAGAATTGCAAATTCGAAAAAATTATAATTGGAAAACAATTTTGCAATTTCGGAAAAAACTGCGAACTCGAAAAAAGTTTGCAAATTTGAAAAAGAATTGCAAATTCGAAAAAGTTTGCAAATTCGAAAAAGAATTGCAAATTCGAAAAAGAATTGCAAATTCGAAAAAGAATCGCAAATTCGAAAAAAATTGCAAATTCGAAAAAAAAGCGCAAATTCGAAAAAATTTAGCTATTTCGAAAAAAAATGCGAACTCGTCAAAAAAGCTGCAAATTCGAAAAAAATTATAATTGGAAAACAATTTTGCAATTTCGAAAAAAACGGCGAACTCGAAAAAAGTTTTGCAAATTCGAAAAAGAATTGCAAATTCGAAAAAGAAATGCAAATTCGAAAAAAATTGCAAATTCGAAAAAAAATGCGATTCGAAAAAATTTAGCAATTTTGAAAAAAATGCGAACTCGGAAAAAAAACTGCAAATTCGAAAAAATTTTAATTGGAAAACAATTTTGCAATTCGTAAAAAACTTCGAACTCGAAAAAAGTTTGCAAATTTGAAAATGAATTGCAAAATCGAAAAAGAATTGCAAATTCGAAAAAGAATTGCAAATTCGAAAAAAATTATAATTGGAAAACAATTTGCAATTTCGGAAAAAACTGCGAACTCGAAAAAAAGTTTGCAAATTTGAAATAGAATTGCAAATTCGAAAAAGTTTGCAAATTCGAAAGAGAATTGCAAATTCGAAAAAGAACTGCAAATTCGAAAAAGAATTGCAAATTCGAAAAAAATTGCAAATTCGAAAAAATTTAGCTATTTCGAAAAAAAATGCGAACTCGTCAAAAAGCTGCAAATTCGAAAAAAATTATAATTAGAAAACAATTTTGCAATTCGAAAAAAACGGCGAACTCGAAAAAAGTTTTGCAAATTCGAAAAAGAATTGCAAATTCGAAAAAGAATTGCAAATTCGAAAAAGAAATGCAAATTCGAAAAAAATTGCAAATTCGAAAAAAGTGCAAATTCGAAAAATTTAACGAAAAAAACTGCGTACTCGAAAAGAGTGTGCAAATTCGAAAAAGAATTGCAAATTCGAAAAAGAATTGCAAATACGAAAAAGAATTGCAAATTCGAAAAACAATTGCAATTTCGAAAAAAAGTGCGAATTCGAAAAATATTTGCAAATTCGAAAAAGAATTAATTGCAAAATCCAAAAAAAAATTGCAATTCGAAAAAGAATTGCAATTTTGGAAAAAACTGCGAACTCGAAAAAATTTGGCAAATTCGAAACAAATTATAATTGGAAAACAATTTTGCAATTTCGAAAAAAAATGCGAACTCAAAAAAGTTGCAAATTCGAAAAAGAATTGATTGCAAATTCAAAAAAAAAGTGCAAATTCGAAAAACTTTTGCAATTTCGAAAAAACTTAGCAATTTCGAAAAAAAAATGCGAACTCGGAAAAAAAACTGCAATTTCGGAAAAAACTGCGAACTCGAAAAAAGAATTGCAAATTCGAAAAAGTTTGCAAATTCGAAAAAAAATTGCAAATTCGAAAAAGAATTGAAAATACGACACAGAATTGCAAATTCGAAAAAAAACTGCAAATTCGAAAAAAATTATAATTGGAACCCAATTTTGCAATTTCGAAAAAAACTGCGAACTCGAAAAAAGTTTGCAAATTCGAAAAAGAATTGCAAATTCGAAAAAATTATAATTGGAAAACAATTTTGCAATTTCGAAAAAAACTGCGAACTCGAAAAAAGTTTGCAAATTCGAAAAGTTTGCAAATTCGAAAAAAAATTGCAAATTCGAAAAAGAATTGAAAATACGAAACAGAATTGCAAATTCGAAAAAAATTGCAAATTCGAAAAAAAAGTGCGAAATCGAAAAAATTTAGCAAATTTGAAAAAAAAATGCGAACTCGGAAAAAAAATTATAATTGGAAAACAATTTTGCAATTTCGTAAAAAATTGCGAACTCGAAAAAAGTTTGCAAATTCGAAAAAGAATTAATTGCAAATTCCAAAAAAAATTGCAAATTCGAAAAGAATTGCAATTTTGGAAAAAAGTGCGAATTCGAAAAAATTTAGCAATTTCGAAAAAAACTGCAACTCGAATAAAGTTTGCAAATTCGAAAAAGAATTGAAAATTCGACACAGAATTGCAAATTCGAAAAAAAATTGCAAATTCGAAAAAAGTGCGAAATCGAAAAAATTTAGCAATTTTGAAAAAAAAATGCGAACTCGGAAAAAAAACTGCAAATTCGAAAAAATTATAATTGGAAAACAATTTTGCAATTTCAAAAAAAATTACGAACTCGAAAAAAGAATTGCAAATTCGAAAAGGTTTGCAAATTCGAAAAAGAATTGCAAATTTGAAAAATAATTGCAAATTCGAAATAAATTGCCATTTCGAAAAAAAGTGTGAATTCGAAAAAATTTAGCAATTTCGAAAAAAAATGCGAACTCGGAAAAAAAACTGCAAATTCGAAAAAATTATAATTGGAAAACAATTTTGCAATTTTGAAAAAAAATGCGAACTCGAAAAAAGTTTGCAAATTCGAAAAAGAATTAATTGCAAATTCCAAAAGAATTGCAAATTCGAAAAAGAATTGCAATTTTGGAAAAAAGTGCGAATTCGAAAAAGAATTGCAAATTCGAAAAAAATTGCAAATTCGAAAAAATTTAGCTATTTTGAAAAAAAATGCGAACTCGTCAAAAAAGCTGCAAATTCGAAAAAAATTATAATTAGAAAACAATTTGCAATTTCGAAAAAAACGGCGAACTCGAAAAAAGTTTTGCAAATTCCAAAAAGAATTGCAAATTCGAAAAAGAATTGCAAATTCGAAAAAAAATTGCAATTTCGAAAAAAAGTGCAAATTCGAAAAAAAAATGCGATTCGAAAAAATTTAGCAATTTGAAAAAAATGCGAACTCGGAAAAAAAAACTGCAAATTTGAAAAAGAATTGCAAATTCGAAAAAGTTTGCAAATTCGAAAAGAATTGCAAATTCGAAAAAGAATTGCAAATTCGAAAAAGAATTGCAAATTCGAAAAAGAAATGCAAATTCGAAAAAATTGCGAATTCGAAAAAATTTAGCAAATTGAAAAAAAAATGCGAACTCGGAAAAAAACTGCAAATTAGAAAAAAATTATAATTGGAAAACAATTTTGCAATTTCGTAAAAAACTTCGAACTCGAAAAAAGTTTGCAAATTTGAAAAGAATTGCAAAATCGAAAAAGAATTGCAAATTTGAAAAAGAATTGCAAATTCGAAAAAATTATAATTGGAAAACAATTTTGCAATTTCGGAAAAAACTGCGAACTCGAAAAAGTTTGCAAATTTGAAAAAGAATTGCAAATTCGAAAAAAGTTGCAAATTCGAAAATAATTGCAAATTCGAAAAAGAATTGCAAATTCAAAAAAGAATTGCAAATTCGAAAAAAATTGCAAATTCGAAAAAAAGCGCAAATTCGAAAAAATTTAGCTATTTCGAAAAAAAATGCGAACTCGTCAAAAAAGCTGCAAATTCGAAAAAAATTTAATTGGAAAACAATTTTGCAATTTCGTAAAAAACTTCGAACTCGAAAAAAGTTTGCAAATTTGAAAAAGAATTGCAAAATCGAAAAAGAATTGCAAATTCGAAAAAGAATTGCAAATTCGAAAAAAATTATAATTGGAAAACAATTTTGCAATTTCGGAAAAAACTGCGAACTCGAAAAAAGTTTGCAAATTTGAAAAAGAATTGCAAATTCGAAAAAGTTTGCAAATTCGAAAAATAATTGCAAATTCGAAAAGAATTGCAAATTCAAAAAAGAATTGCAAATTCGAAAAAAATTGCAAATTCGAAAAAAAGCGCAAATTCGAAAAAATTTAGCTATTTCGAAAAAAAATGCGAACT